>OY728133.1:639412704-644412704 GCA_963277665.1 Viscum album | reverse complement strand
GCTCTAGGTCATGGGTGGCACAGTTATGCTCATTAGGACGTCACTACCTAGAACCATAAGAGATTTATATCCATTGTTGCATTAGCACAAACCCCAAGCCAAGTCCAGAAGTATCACAAAACACCTCACAACACAACCCTTCCCCTGGAAACCAGAGTAGTAGAGCACTGAACAACCTTCCATTCAGATAGCTGAAAGATTCCCGAAACTTCTCACTCTACATGAACGTCTGGTCCTTTCTTGTAAAATCTATCCAAGGAGCTGCAACTCAAGAGAAGTCTGGTACAAACCTCCGATAATAGCCTGCCAGAACCAGAATATTGAAATCATCGGTCACATTCTTGTGTGATTCCCAAGAAACAACTGCTTAAAACATTGGTGGATCAACCGTTTCCAATTTATGAGATACCACGTGTCCAAGTAAATTCAGTTCTTGTGTCATGAACTTGTGCTTTGACAATTTCCCATATATCTAGTGATGTCGAAGGATCTCTAAGACCATCCTGATGTGCTTAGTATATTCCTCATTTGAACTTGATTAGATCAAAATTTCATGGATTAACACAATGATTAACCGGTCTAGAAACTTATAAAAAATAGATTTTATCAGCACCTTGAACACAACAGCTGTGTTCATAACACCGAACGTCATGACTACAAACTCAAAGTTCCCATACCTGCATGTGAAAGAAGTCTTCAGGATATCACTATCCTCCACTCTTAACTGGTGATACCCAGACCGTAGATCGATCTTAAAGAACCAACCTTCTCCCCTCAGTTGTTCAAAGAGATCGTCTGTCCTCGAGAGAGGGTAATTGTTCTTTACTGTTACCTGATTTAGACTCTGGTAGTCTATGCATAGCATGAGACCACCATATTCCTTCTTTGAGAACAAGACCGGAGCACCCCCTGGTGACATGCAGGGTTAGGTAAAACCGTTCTTCATCAGCTCATCAATCAAAATCTGTAACTCCCGTAACTATGAAGGCATCATTCGGTAATGATCCATAAAAATTGGATGGGCACCGGGTTGTAAGTCTATCCCGAACTCAACGTCACATCGAGGAGGTAGAGTCACAACCTCCTTGAGAAAAATGTCTAGGAACTCTCTTACAATTCCCAGAACATCCATCATCTCAGTATCCATTGATTCTGCTGAAAGAATAGCCATCTTAGAAGAAATAGGATCCACACACTGTCTCCCCTCCAAACAACTCTATTCGCCAAAAAGAGCCACATGATGGCCATCCTCATTGGATAACATGACCCTTCTTTAGAAGTAGTTGATAACATCATGCATAGAAATCAGGAAGTCGATGCCATGTATGACATCATATGGATGCATTTGTAGCAAAAGGAGACCCCCACAAGACTGATGTGGCCCTGACATCTATCTGCATCCTCGAAAAACATCAAATAGGCCGGTATGGCCCTTAACTGGGGTACTCATCACCATGGTAATGGAGAGTCTCTCTATGTCTAAGCACATTACATGGGCTAGAATGGGTGTAAAAAAGGAGTGCGATGGTCTTGAATCCAACAAGGCTTAATCAAGAGTGCTAATAAAGCTAACCGTACCTCGAACAACTTCCATCCCTGCTGGAACTACTACCTCTATGGTGTGAAACTACCCATGTCTTACTTATATGCCTCTCGGATATTGGCATCCTCCTCGAAAACGCCCTAGTCGAGGTCCTTGAGGAGTACCCTGGGGTTGGACTCCTCCTTCCATGTCTACTCTTTGAGGAGAAGGATCTCACTGTCCATACTACTGCTATTGAAATGGCATGGCTGAAAACTACTACTTCTGATGTGGGTGTTGAACCTGTCCACCCACACTGTACTTCATTCTGTCCAGGCACTAATTCCGAAGGTTCCCACAACTTCCATAAATGAAGCACCTCGGTTCTGGGCCTGCATGGAAAGGGTGAGGACTGAGATATCTAAACTGGAACTACTGGGCCCTAATACCCATAGGCCAAAACCATGAAGGCTTTGATGTTGGAGGCCTGCTGCTGGAGGCCTTCCCCTTTTATGATCACAACTAGCTCCCCTCTCATGGCACACCTCCCAGCATGTGAATCCTCTCCACCACTTCAGACTTATTGTGGGCCACCTAGTACATTATTAGGGTCAAGAGAGTAACAGAATACTGAATAGATTGTCAGAGTGCCTCCTCCAAACACCTTGTCCGAGATTCCTCATGTGGAAAAAGTTTCATAGAAAAATGAAGGAGATCCTTGAAATTGATCCCCAAATCCCACACTAACATGCTCTCATGCTAAATTTATAGTAACTCCTTCCTCTTTTCCACCTTCATCGACGAAGAGAGGAATTCTCCCTAGAATTCCCTCTCAAATTCATTCAATGAAACAACTAACTCCCTCTTCTTCCCATAATATAGATTCCACCAATGACATGATTATCCTCGAATCTAGCTTACAGCTAGAGGAACCCAGTACTCCATCGGAGCCTGGATCAAGCTGAAATTTATCACCAGCTTCTCGATCTAGCTCTTTGTCTTTATGTCCGAGACACTGCCCTCATACTTCCCATGTGTCTACCAATGAAATTCAAAAATCATCTTCTACCACTAGTCATCCTCCTCTTCTCGAGAAGCCCTCTGCTAATCAGCTGAATCAGTATCCTAGTCCTCAATCACCCTCACTACTCGTGGTCATTGTCCGGGTGCCATAGTTGGAAGGTAAACAAAGAATGCCTAAGCCCGAGTAGTGTAGAAGGTTGATTTTAAATTTTTCATAACTTTTTATTTATTTTGAATCCCCAATGTACCCAAGACACACAAGAACACATGTCATTATGATGCATGTACCTTTCCTACGGTCTCTACCATACAATCAGTATAGCCTCGCTTGGTCATTAAATAGGTCTATATTCCTTGCATTGGATCTTGGGGGGCCTAAAATCACATGTCCTAACCAGTCTTCTGTATCCAATTTCACGCTCCCAGATTGCCTAACACTTTTTCCCTACCATCCCATGCAATCCTCACTATGCCTAACTCTGAACTCCATCCTATCTCAAAACCTTTCTCTAATTCCATTCTATCACGACTCGCCTTCACCAAGATGACAAAAGGGACAAAAAAATGTCGGACCCTTCATTCTTTATGTTGAAGGAGAGATAATGACCTCTGAGACCTGCCTTCAATAGGTCCTGGAGTGGTGACTGGAACCTAGGGTATAAAATCCCCCATAAAATGGAAGGTATTACCCTTTTAATTTAGTATGATTGAGAGTTAAGATAGTAAATCCCAAAAAACACTAAGCAGGAAGTAAAAGTATGGCCAAAACAATCCATTCCCATATGCATGTTTCAATAATAAGTGCTACAATACAAGAAAATTCCAAAGGGAAGTACCAAAGAAAATAAAAACAGGAACAGAAACTGTCCCAATGTCCGAACTAGTAGGTCCCGGACAGTCCTCAAAGTCCTTCTGGAAACCAGAAAGTAGTTTTATATACGAAGGGTGAGTATATAGGTATACTCATTAGGGAAAACCAAAAGCTCTAGTGCACAAGTGGGGAGGAATTCTAATGTCCCATGAGAAAGGAGACAACCAAAGCACCTGTTAAAGAAATTATCCACACAAACCTCACCAAGGCACACTCCCCAAATAAAGCAAGTCATGTAAAGTAATAGTAATAACACATCGATGTTTGGGTACCCCACACCACTTTCCCACTAGTTATTGAAGACATACTATGTGTCAGACCTTCCACACCATTTTCACCACAGTCCCACTGACATACCCCACCCACACACACCTGGGCTACCACAATCACACATCCCACTCGCAAACACTTGGGCCACAACCACATGTAACCATGCCCATAGACACATGGTTCAGAAAAACTACTTCCACGCCTGAAGACACCTGAGCCTGAACAACTACAACCATGCCTGAAGACACCTTGGCGTCTTGCCGAAGACACTTCCGAAACAACTTGCCTGAACACACATGGGATCACCACCACAACTTTCCCTACCCAATGAATCTTGGGCTATAATGGACCTCAATATGTCATAGCCTACCCAAATAATCTTGGGCCACTCAAGAAATGGAGTATAAAGGGGGTAATTAACTAGCCACTCATTCGAGTGTTGGGAAAAACACCATCCCCCATGAAATGTGGGTGTTCGGCATGAAGTGCTCAACATGGGGGGTGTGAATAAGAAACATAAGAACTAAAATTATACATATAGATAAAAAAGTACTCTTCACAGCCATGGGGTTCTAAAACTATCCCATACACAGACACCCTCTTTACTATTCATTCATAAGAATCACCATAGCCACAACCAAGTCACCACTCATTCCCATAATACAATTCCCCATTAAACCCATTTTTGATTTCATATTCAATTGGTTCCATTTAAATAATACTTTACTACAAACTAAGAGGCATAGCCACAATCCAAGGAAGTAAAAACACATCCAAGCACCAAATTAAGCATTCACACCCGGTTCTCTTATAAAGTCACAACATCAAAAGGGATTTGTGAGATCGCTAAAATTACTAGAACCAAACCAATCCCCAACATACGACCCCACACGACCACAAATCCATGAACCAACAACTTCACGACAGTAGGGGATACCATCCCCATCCACGTTACCACAAAATCATCAAGAAGAACAGCTACCCGCATCACCAGAACATAGAAAGAGAGTTTTAATATTTTAAACTCACCTTAAGTTTGGTTAATTGGGGTGACTGCACAAGGATTCTTGTTCATTGAGAATCCATTTAATCAGCCAAGTTTACATGATTAACTAGTTTCCATGTTATAGAAATTAAATCACAAAAATATATAGAAAAATAGAGGTTCATTAGTGCGCAAGAAAGGACCACCAATGGCCACAATTTTCAGTGGACATAATCCCATACAATTCAAAACATATAAGAAAGGGTAAAACAAGACTATAGCATTTTCAAAAAAACCACTTCATTAAGGTTTGGTTTCATCCATCCTCGTTGTAACATTATCATACCCACCGTGCATGATACACAGTAAGGAGAGACGGAGGAAAAACCCTACTTATATTATCAACGATCGAAGTCTTTCACCATGCACCAAGAGCAGGGGATGCATGAATTGTAGGGGAGGAACTTCAGGGATTCCAACAACGAGAAGGTAATGATCGAGCAAAAGCGCACCACTAGCCTTGGGAATGGGGGAATACGAACACACCAAGGAAAGGTAAGGAATCCTACCAAGAAGAAGAAATAATGAATTCTCATGGGATAAAAAGTTGAGATCCCTGATTTACGAGATATGAGTTTTGAATGGCGCTAAAGGCATAATGTGGTTTCACCATGTAGTTGGACGGTTACACACAATGTAATTAATTTTTATTTAATAATTCTCATAGGAGAGGTGGCCATAACTATTGTGTGTTAAATGATTTCAATTAAAGAGATGAAAACAGGTCTGTTTAGGGTCTCCCCTCTCTTAGGGGATTCAAAACATTGTTTTTGGGGATAAAACGGCTTTAAACTACTTTAAAAAGTTTAAAAGACTCAAAAGTGGCATTATGGAAAAATTGGGAAAGAAAACCCAAAAACCCCCTATAACATTGATCGGTGACTCACTGATGGGTGACACCACTATGAAATCCTTCCACTGATACGCCACCCTTCAGATCTGGACTAATTGATGGGGTCTTGGGCATCCCAAACACTAGAAAGTTGCAAATTAATAGACCAGTAGAGTTTGGGCCATTACATTTTTTTCAATAACCTTTATTTCATTTCAATGATCGATTATTGAGGTTTATTTTTAAAAGAATTTTTTTCCAATTTCATCACATGACATTTAAAGAACATTTATGTCTTTTCCAAGTCTCTTTTATTTAATAATATTATTAAAATTTATTTTTTTTCAAAAAAAATTTATGTCACCTTTTTAAAACAGTTATCTATTTTCAATCCTCCTTTATTGAGTATTATTTTTAAAAAAGTAGTTTTATTTTAAACTATTACGTCACTTTTTTTTAAAAAAAAGATATATCTTTTAAATGATTTATTATTTTGGTTTTATTCCAATTATTGATTTTCAAAATTCAAACATTTCAATTTCTCAAAAGTTACCTTTTCAAAAATGAAGTTTCAAAGTGACCTAAAACGTTATCTCATATTTCTATGTTAAAAGTGTCATCTATTATATAAGTTAGCTTCCATTTTTGATGACATATAAAGTATTTTTATCCTTAGAAGTTCTTTTTCATTAATCACCCTCAAAATATTCTTATGAAATACTCTTTTGGGTGATTAAATATTGGGTATCAACCATTTTTATTCTTGAGGTAAATTTTAGTGATATTATACGGAAATGTTGTGAAATACATTTTTCATTCAATGGGTTCCTTATAGTTTCATTAATTATTTACTTCATGTGGAAAAAATATGTATGGGTTTTTCATAAAGTGGAACATGGACCTTATATATGCATCTAATATAATGGGTAATGTTTTTTATCTCCTGAGATTATGGGAATTAAGTTGTGATCACTCAATCCACCTAGGAAAACATGTGGGAAAAGTGTGATCCACCAAGGGAAATAAGTGATTATATCCTGATCCATCAAGGGAAATATGTTAGTGAATTCTCATCTGCCAAAGGAAATTGGTGACTGATGCTTTATCCATAATGGGAAATAAGTTAGTGATGTTGGATCCACCAAAGGAAATTTTTTTTTAGGATTGATCCATGATATTGTGTTTCTTACACTTATTTTTTCTTATTTTTTGTGTTATATGCCTGTAATTATTCTTTATGTATCATGTTTATTATCTCATAAATTTATTTCATGGTACATCTTTGTTCATTTGAGATTACATGTCCCACTAACAAGACTTATAGAAAAATCATATTGTTCCATGTTATTTTTAATAGGTTATTTATCCACTAATAAGGTTCCTATTATATATAAAATATAACCCTTGATGAAATGTTGTTATGTTTTTCACTTACTGATATTTCGAGCTCACCCCTTATTAAGGATTTAATTCCTCATATTAATAAGATATGAATAATTTAGAGAAGTCTTATATTGGTTTTAGTGTGGTAAAATTATGGAGAACATTTCTTGACTATTGTTGAATAAGTTTATTATATAGCTAATCCTAAAATACATTAAACCATCCTTTCTTGGGATTCTGTGTGTATTTGTGAGATGAAATTTTTATATTATTGATATGATATAAAATAATTTTATGATTTGATTATATCTTCTCACTTTGTATCAAATATAGTTTTTATTTAAAGAGTTTTTAGCACCAAATCCAGAACTATAGGTCTAGGTCAATAGAGTTGGTATGAGATAATTTTTTGTTATTTTTTACGATCAGATTATTTATTTGTGGGATTAGAATTAGATAAAACTATTGAACACCAAAGGGATTAGTCTATGTATAGGATAACTATAAGGTCTAGGACATAAAATGAAATAATAAATAATTACAAGATTAACCCAATGAATTGAAATTGGGTTAAAAGGTTCCCTTTCCAATTTGGTAACTTATGAAACATATAACCTGTGAAAGAAGGATTATAAAATGAAGTTGTAAATACCCAAAAATTGAATTATATTACACAATGAATACAATCAGTGGAAGTACATGCCCCCAAAAAATGGAAATAGTGGCAAATATACGATGAATCTCATGGGAATAAAAAGTGAGATGAAAATTCATTACCACGTTGTAATCAATCGAGTCATATGACAAAAAATTAATAACCAGAAAATGATTCATAGAATGAAATTAATATAAAGAGGATCATGATAATATATATCAAATTATTGTACATAATACCCCACATTCAATTAATTAGTGGCGAGAAATGAAAATATCACAGAATCAAAAGTGAGATAAGAAACCCCTTAGCACGTGTTCGACTTGAATTGTTTGTTCCTTGTTATTCATGAATAATAAACTTAAGTTAATTTATACATGATTAAGAACCATTTTTCAAGTTTATTATTCGTTTTATATCACTTATTATCATGTTATAAACATTATCTAATCATTTAAGTTAATAATGGTTGTTTTGTCAATATTTGGTACTTGAGTAAAAATTGAACACCTTATAAATACAAGTTGCCCATGTTTTCAAGATTCCATTATATCCATAATGATATTAATGATTTATATATCATATATATCTAGTATATATATGTATTTATAACAGTACATAACCTTTTAAGATAAGAAATGAAATGTACCGTTCATAGAGATAGTAAGCCGTACATATGCATGAATGATACTTTCATTTCTATTTCGTATTTTAATTGAATAAAAACATAATGATACTTAGTTATATTATAATTCTAGTATAATATAATATATAATTTCCATAGATCCATCTTTTATATGTCCCACATATGGTATTAACAAGTCATGTCTTTTTGAGGGGGCGGTAGTTCGCACTTTCTCAAATGAAATTATCATGTTTACTCATAATGGAAACCATAAGGGTATGAAATAAATTAAAAATACTAAAGAATAAATAAAAAATAAACATAAAATATATCATATACAAATACAGTACCATCATAATGGCCACCATGAGAGGCGGTGGGAGATAATTTAACAATCATCATTTTGTGAGGTGTTAGTTTTGTCATCATTTTGTGTAACTGTAGTTTTAATCCTTCCTATAATAAATTATTATTATATTGAGGATACAGGTTTATTTTATAAAATAAATAAATGAAACGAGTTTATGGGTAGGAGAAGTAAAATAAAATTAAACAATTTAAGAGAAATCATTACCATTAATTCGGGTAACTCCCTTTGGTTTGATCCAAAAGAACTTCTTGAAGTGACATATGCCTAAGGTAAGAATTCTAGATGAAAAATATGTATCATTATAGCTTATTTGGGAAAGGTTGGATGAGACAAGGGGCTTTATAGGTATGAGTAATTGGTTTGAAGTGAGGGCCTTTTATAAGGGGGAGGAGGGGATCTTTAGGAAAGCGTGAAAATATTATTTTGTTATATAATTATATTCAGTTTATAAAGGTCAAAAACTAATTAAAGTCAAATATAAATTGACTAATGGTCTAAATAAAATCATCCAATAATAATTTTACAGGTTTTGGATATTGTTGTAATATTTATAATCTTATTTATTTAAATCATTTATTAATGAGGTTAGCACTACATCATTATTGGGTCATAAATAATTTTATTTATTTGATGTGTAAAAATTATAACAAAATAACATGATGTAGGAAATATTTTTAGATTTCTAATGAATATTTTTACCCTAATAAATAACTTATATAACACCATCTAAAAATTTATTTACTAAAAAATATTTGTTTATGTCAATTTTTTCTTT
The DNA here is from genome assembly GCA_963277665.1 of Viscum album. NCBI lineage: Eukaryota > Viridiplantae > Streptophyta > Magnoliopsida > Santalales > Viscaceae > Viscum > Viscum album. The sequence continues at coordinate 644,403,333 of OY728133.1, read as the reverse complement.
ACTTTAAATTAATTAATATAAAGTGTCATTATCACTCTTAAGTGGCTCCATGGGGTCCCAAAATTGAACTAAAGATTCCCATGGTAAGATATGTATCAACCAGTAAAATTAGGACACATGTTAGGGTAATTTTATATTATTATTTTAATATTTATTTACCCTTATTTACTAGATTTACCCTTTACCCATGGTAAATAAAATATTTAATGAAGTAAATATTCATAATGTCTAAAAATAAAATTTACCTATTTACACAATTTATACCTATTGATTCCAAATATGGAATCCAGTTTTCCAAATTCAAAACACATAAGTTGTATAAATTAAGATAAAATTAATTCCCGCTATCAAAACAAAAAAATATGTTTTTAAGAAATAATAACTATCAAAAGATTGACACCTGTTTATGTCCAATTTAAAGATAAAATTACATACAATGTCTAAAATTGGATTAAATAAAAAAAATAATATAATTAAACTTTAAAACTAATTAATAATATAATATATCTATATAAATAAATTAGATTAAAGAAAATTCTAAATTAAAATACAGTATTTTTCACTTTTCATTAAAAATTGATTTTTATCATAAAAATACAAAAAAATTACCCAAAGTAAATTTTGAGGTCCTAATTCTAAATAATAATATTATTTTGTCAAATAGAACATATAAAAGTGACCAAAACTATATTTAACAAGGGTTCTCCATCAAAAGGCTAGAAATTGACCTTTTAATAAAATTAGAGTATTTTGGATTAAAATCAGAGTCTTTATTATTTTAAGCCTCTAAATTTTTTCAATAAATGTAAAAAACATTTAAAAAAATGTATATTCATATTTTAGTTAGTTATATCAATTGCTTCCAATAAAATGGCTAGGTATTAACAACCATTTAAAATAATAATATTATAATATTATTTTTCAGTACAACTCAACATTGTGTGCAAAGTAAGATTTCAAAGAAAAATGTTATTGTGTATCGGTTATACCATCAAACATAGCATCCCCTTTAAATTGAAATGAATAATTAATTTAAAAATATAAATAAATATGAAATTTTCATATACTTTTTTTACCTAGGATGTTACATCCTTCCCCTCTTTTGGAAATTTTTTCCTCACAATTTTAAAATTGGGCTCAGAATCTTCATTGAATGTCCTACATTGGAAGGAGAGTCAATAAATATATCACTTTAAAATAATGGAAAGGAAGTAAAAATATCACCCAAGAAAAAAGATACTATGATTCCATTAAAACATAGATATGGAAGAGAAAACAAACCATCAAGTATTGTTGAAGAGTGATAGAAATCATGATTAGGAGAAAGTTAACCATGAAAAAATCACAAACTTGTGATGGGTTAAACATTCATTGATTCCCCATTAGGAAAAGATAACATAATAATTTTTTCTTTTAAGTTAATTTTAATAATGTTGGGAAATATCTTTTTGAGATTTTCTAAATATATAAGAAAACATACATACATGTCATGTAGACTTTCATCCTATACTAAATTCCTACCAAAAACTAATTTTTTTATTCAAATTATGAGTATTAAAGATACTTGTTCACTTTTAAAGTGTTATAATCATCTTCTATAGAATCACACAATCCACAAAAGGTAAATTATAATTTTTCCATGTCATTAGAAATTAACCAAAACCAAAATGGTTAGTAGAGAATCCGGTAATCCTCAAAAAGGATAGTATTTTACAAAAAGCAAGACTAATATTAATCTCCAAAATTTTTCAGACAATACCCAAAGTTCAACAAAGACCATTAAATAAACAATTTTCCGTAAAATTCTTCAATGTAATCAAAACTAAGATTGAAACCCAAATCTCATATGGATTTAATCACATAGTCTTCCTAGATAAATCTTAACATTTACCTCCAAATAACATTAGTTACTCTTAAAGTCTCATACTAAAAAATAGTAAACCTAATCGCATATTATCTATGATTGGTTAATCATTTCCATAAATAAAACAAATCATCAAATGTCCACAATAAAAACAGGAAATCTTCTAAAATAAAATTTCAACCATTACTTCAGAAATGAGGTCTCATTGTATTCTATTTACCTTAAGCATATAATGTTTCCAAAAGAGAAAATATCTTCTAAAATAACCTTTGTCGCTTAATCACCAAATCAATTTCCTATATTATTGATATCCATTTGAGAAAACATAAGTTCCCAAAAAAACTTATTCTCAATCCATAAAATAATTTAACTTAAAAGAATAAGTCATACTAACTAGGGACTTCATGCATGAAAATGGTAGGTGATACACCCTTGTCTTTCTTCGGATTTGGGTTCAATTCCTATGGTCTTACTGGACGCGATGGGTCCTCACCCATCTTACGGGTTGTCCTTTTTATAAAACTCAAAAATATCTCTAACATGTTTTAACCTCAATGGTTTTCTTAGACCTTTAATTTTAATTCCAATACATTATGACCTCAACATCCTATATATTATCATTTTTATCACCTCCATATGATAAAATAAATCAATTACAAATAGAAATAACATCATACCTTGATTGTGGTGTCCATATAGTTTCATCATCATCTTGTCCATGTAGGTAGAATGTCTATGAATTGCAAAAATGATTTATAGATCCTTAAAAATCATTTGCTTCCTTAATCTGAACACACCTTGTACAACTTGGGTAATATGGGTGTTTACAGAAAAGTAATTTCAGAAAATAATCATGTAATACATATAATTTTAAACCATATGATAAAGCATGATTTTTATAAAATAGTCGGACCAAATATGAGTTGAAAATTTCAATTAATGGTCCTTTTAAAATACCATTGGTATGTTTTGAGAGACTATATTGTAAAAGAAAATATAAATAGGTTATAGAAGGGTCTCCTTATTCATCACCTTTTTTGAAATCATAATACGCTTCAAAATCTTCTAATAAGGTAAAATATTTGAAAATGCCTTGATAATATTTACCTTTCTTGAAAATATGAGAATATTTTGAAAATAGGATTTGATTAAATATAACAAATGATCCCTGATGATATCGAGGTATAGTGGAGGTATTTGATACCTCAAACAACTGCTTTTAAGTGATTTGTATGCTAGAAAAAGATTCACAATCATCTGAACATGACTTTGCAATAATTTTTGCAAACATGTCATAAACAAGAGATAAGAATGTCATTTGAGATCCTCCTCTTTCCTTTTGTAACCACCTTTCCTTGACCTAAGAAAGTTATAGACCAAGGATTTAACTGAAATAATAGATATAGGAACTAACCATGTGTTTAAAAAAACTCTTAATCCCTAAAGTTGTCTAAACTGACCTCTAATACCAACAATAAGGGCCCGACCTTAAACATTACATAATCCAGAATTAAATGAATAATTCACTTTGAGGATCTTTTCAGGTTTACAGTTTTTGAGAATTATTCCATAACTATTACATAACAACTTGAATATTATATGTAGATAATACTAGTTAGTATCCATTTTTTCATAAAATAGAAACTCTTAAAAAGAAACATGTCTAGTTCTATGTTATAGACCGCATTACTTTTCCTTGATCCCATCCTTGACCCTATTCATCTTTAATTCCAGTTGAAAACATTTCAAAAACATAGGATGAGCATAAAAATAACAGTAATGGTTATAAATAAGGAATGAAAACATTATCCCATCAATAAATAAAAATCAATGTACCATATTTTTCAATCATAAAATACCTTACGAAATTATAAGATTTATGAATAACACATACAAATCATAAATCATAAAGGTAACTTATGGAATTAATAACATACTTACATTGTATCTATCATAGAAACATAAGGATTCACATTTGTAATACCCATCATAATATGTTCCCTAAATCTCATAGGAAAATCATTAGTGTTTACCTCTTTCATGTTACCCAATGCATTGGAGAACTATCTCAGTCTCACCCACCCTTGGTTTATCACAGAACCACCTGTATATGTAAAAAATTCCCAATAACCATAACATAAACATAACACATAATACAAGAATAAAGGAATGATAACATTTCCACATTCCAATTCAAATATATCATATCATGATATTGAAATGAAAAATGCTTTATCAAACCATTTTCAAAACTATTCAAAACATTTAATAAAAGGATTTTTGAATCAAAGTCTCTCATAACACATTAAAACTTTTAAATAAATTATCATTTGAAAACATTATTGTACATATAAAGAAATCCTTAATACCATTTTTAAAACATGAACATTAATGATACATATTTATAAGAATAAATCTTCAAAACATTTAAAAAGATGTTTTAGTTAAAGAGTTTTAAACAAAATATGAGATGCATGATTACAAATAATTGAGTAATAACATTTAATTAGAACTTTATAAAATCAATAAAATAAATTTATTCATGATACAATATGTCAAAGAATATTATATACACAATATAAGAGTGAATTGGTTCATAACCACAATAAAGTCTCAATGAAATGTAAATTGAGACAAAATCCATTTTACAAATTGTATCATTAGATTAAGGATAAATCAAATGCATAAAAATGTGTGAAAAATATAAATAAACTAAATATGATTGGATATTCAATGTAAATAAATCATAGGAAATTCACACATTTTCTTTTTAAGACAAAACCAATGACTTGGATGTTTAACTCAATGAAGGGAAATTGAGTTAAAATTACTCTTATCAAGTTCATATAGACGACTTGAGAATTTATCAATGGAGTGATTATTTGTATCAAAAGTATATCCAAACAAAGGGGAGTGTAAATTACAACATAAATAAATAAATAGTGATTCCACACATAATCATATCATGACATAATTATGAATTAAAAGATAAACCCAAGGAATTGAAATTTTGTTAAAAGGTTTCCTTACAGATTTGGTAATTCTTGAAACATACAACTCATTAAAGAAGGATTGTAAAATGAAGATGTAAATACCCATAAATTTAAGTATATTACACAATTAATACAATCAGTGGAAGTACATACACCACACAAAATGAAAGAGTGGCAAATATAGCATGAATCTAATGGGAATAAAAAGTGAGATGAAAATACCTTACCACGTTGTAATAAATCAAGTCATATGACCAAAAGTTAATAACCACCAAATTATTCACATAATAACATATATATAAAGAGGATAAAGATAATATATATCAAATAGAAGTACAAAATTCCCCAAATACAATAAATTAGTGGCGAGCAATGGAAATATCAAGGAATTAAAAGTGAGATAAGAAACCTCAAACATCGTGTCTGACTTGACTTGTTTGTTCCTTTTTTTACTGAATAATACACATAAGTTAATTTATAATTGATTAATAATTTTTTTCAAGTTTATTATTCCTTTTATATAACTTATTTCCATTTTATAAACATTATGTAACAATTTAAGTTAATAATGGTCGTTTTGTCGATATTTGGTACTAGAGTCAAAAATGAACACCTTATAATTAAAAATAGTCCATGTGGTAGAGATCCAATAATCCAAAAAATTATATTAATGATTTATATATCACATATATCTAGTATATATATGTATTTATAACATTAACTAACATTTGAAGATAAGAAATGAAATGAAACGTTCATTGAGACGGTAAGTCGTACGTACGCATGAACGCTACTTTCATTTCTATTTAGTATTTTAATTGAATGAAAACTAAATGATAAATAGTTATATTATATTTCCAAAATAATATCATATATAATTTTTATAACTCCATCCTTTATATGACCCACGTATGGTATGAATGAGCCATATCACTTTGAGGGGGCAGTAGTCCGCATATCCTCAAATGAAATTATTGCCTTTACTCATAATGGAAACCATAAAAGTATACTATAAATTAAAAATATAGATGAATTAATAAAAAATAAACATAATATATATCATATATAAATACAATTAAATCATAATGTCCACCATGAGAGGCGATATGAGATAATTTAACAATCATCGTTTCATGAGGCGTTAGTTTTGCCATCAACAAAAACAGTATGTTCTTTACCCATTAGATGGAGGTGTGTGTAAGTATAGATAAAATAATTCTCATAAAAACATACTAGTATATTAAGGCTAATGTTTCTGTTATAAAATAAAGTAAAAAAAGAGTTTACGGGTTGGATAAGTAAAATAAAAGAAAAAAAGTTAAGAGAAATTGTTACCTTTAATTCGGGTAACTCCCTTTGGTTTGAACAAAAAGGACTTCTTGAAGTGACTTCGGCCTTAGGTAAGGATTCTAGGTGGAAGAGAGGGATCTTTAGTGCTTATTTGGACAGGGGTTTAATGATCCAATGGTATTGAGAGGTGTGATTAATGGGTTATAAGTGTGGTATTTTTATAAGGGGGAGGAGGGGCTCTTTAGGATTGTGTGAAAATATTATTTTATTATATAATGATATTCGGGTTATAAATGCCCAAAACAAATTAAAGTCTAATATAAGATGACTAATGGAAGAAATAAAATCATCAAATAATAAGTGGACAGGTTTTGGATATTTTTTTAATATTTATAATTTTATTTTTTAAATCATATATTAATGAGGTTAACACTGCATCATTATTGTGTCATAAATAATTTTATTTATTTGATGTCAAAAAATTATAAAAAATACTATGATGTAATAAATATTCTTATATTTAATATTAATATTTATAGACGAATAGATAACTTACATAACCCCATATAAAAATTGATTTACTAAAAGATATTTGTTTCTGTCATTTTTGTCATTACTTTAAATTAATTAATATAAAGGGTCATTATCAATCTTATGTGGCTCCATCGGGTCCCAAAATAGACCCAAAGATTCACATGGTCAGATATGTATCAAAAAATAGGATTTAGAAAAATGTTAGGGTAATTTTATATTATTATAATAATATTTGTTTACCCTTATTTATGGGATTTACCATTTAACCATGGTAAATAAAATATTTACTAAAGTAAATATTCATATTGTCTAAAAATAAAATTTATCAATTTACAAAAAATTTACATCTTGATTCCAAATATGGTATCCATTTTTCCAACTTCATATAACAAAAGTGGTAAAAATTAATTTGAAATTAATTCCTGCGGTCAAAACACAATGCGTGTTTTTAAGAAATAATAACTATAAAAATATTGGCACTTGAATATGTCCAATTTAAAAGTGAAATCACTTCCAATGACCAAAAATGTATTAAATGGTAAAAACATAATATAATTACACTTTAAAACCAATTTAAAAGATAGTCTATCAAAATAAATAACTTATATGAAAAGGTAGTTTTGAATTAAAATATATTATTTTTCACTTTTCATTAAAAACATAAATTTTATCAGAAAAATACCAAAAAATTACCCAAATTAATTTTTTATGTCCCTATTCTAAAGAATAAAATTATTTTTGTCAAATAGAACATATAAATGTGACCAAAACTAGATTTGAATAGGGTTCACCATCAAAATGATGTAAACCGACCTTTTAATGAATATTAGAGTATTTAGGCATAAAATCAGATTCTTTATTATTTTAAGCCTCTAAAATTTATTGGATAAATTTAAAAACATTTAACAAACATGTATACTCATATTGTAGTTAGTTCTATCCATTCCCACCAATACAATGGCTAGGCGTTAACTACCATTTAAAATAATAATAATAATATATTATTTTTCAGGACAACTCAATATTATGTGCAACGTAATATTTTAAAGAAACTTGTTGTTGTGTATTGGGTATACTATAAAACATAGGATCAAATTTAAAGTAAAATTAATAATCAATTTAAAAATATTAAAAAATGTGAAATTTTCATATTCTTTATTTACCTAAGATGTTATAATAACATCTTGTGGTTTGGGTATAGTATAGATTATGTGGTTCGACAACAAATTAAATCCATTTCATGACATTGGATATGAGATGTAGATGTGTCATAAATGAGCTTAGGGGTAATCAGTCATATAAATTTTGGTTTAGTATTAACTCAATCTCAATTATGGTGATTGATTAGGAGGCCTAATTCTACACTTCTGGCTAGAAAATCCCTGGGGATATTCTTTGGTTAATTACATTCACATTACAAGAAATTAGAAATGATTTTTGTTTTTAAATAATTAGGTTAAATAATATAGGAGAAACTAACCTAAATAAACAAATATTGAATCAAGGGTGATTTTAGTTGAACTAAAATATAATTTAATAATTTTAAAAAGTAAGATGTTACAATTTTTATATTTTAGTAGATAATTTATGATAAATATATTATGATTTAAATTGTTCATTTTTCATTTTAACCCCTTTTGGTTTTATTAACTGATAGAGAAAAGAAAAATTGAGTTAACAATGGGAGTTATGAAAAATGTGGTAATTGTCCTAATATGAAACCAAATAAGATGGAAGAATGATTAAAGAATATTATGGAAATTCTCACCTTACTATACTAAGAGATAAATAATAATAAATATAGTGTTTATATCTTCAATACCTATGGGGAATCGCTCTATCGAGTCATTCACACATCAACAACCACCCTCCTTCAGTGTATCTTACAATAATCTTATTACTGATAAAATGATCAATGTGATGGAAATGATATTTTCTATTCCTTAATTATTGGAACATGATAAGGTTATTCAATTTGTTTATCATTTTTAAAGGTATCCTAACCAATGATAGACTCTCATTAACAATACAATAGAAAAGGATAAATATGACTCTATAGAATGAATGGAGTTCAAAATATTATTCTTCACCTAATATTTTCCTTGAAATATTCACATGAAAATGGCATGAAAATATATACATTTGAAATAGATGAGTATGAATCCATTGGAACTTATAAAGATAACTTCACAATAAATTCAAGGAATTACTACAGTTTCATTGTTGACACTGAAATAAAGATCAAGTGATTCTTTAGTGGCCTAAAACAATGACTTCAAAATTATTTACCTATAGGATAATTTGTTATATATTAATAGAGTTTTTGTGAAATTACAGTGGAAATAAAAGTAGTAAACTTTCATTATTGAAGAGAAAAAATAGGTTGATTTTATTAAATGGGAAGTCGAATGAAAAATCATATAGATATATGAATTATTATATTTCTATATGTGAAAATAATGGTAATAAGAATAAATGAAATTTATTAAATTGGAACGAATGTGCCTTAAGTCTGTAAGGGTTTTATAAAAAACACTTGATTTTATAAAGGAGAGGAATATGTCATTCAATATAGTGGATGAAATTAATATTCCAACAAATGTTCCACCCAGACAGCATTGATTCAATTATACGGAATATAACTATTTTACAAATCAATGCACTAATCTAAGAGTTGATAGAAATAATCAATGTCATCCAAATCCAATGAAAAGTGAATAAGGGTAATATGAATCAATAAAAACTATTTAAGTGGGTCCTAAAATGATGTAGAGTGAGGTACACTAATCATGTAGTATAAAACTATAAATTTTATATTTCATTTTTGTTCAACCCACTCTTTTATATATGTAATTCTTGTTAAAAACAAAAAATCACTAAAAAATAATATTTTTTGATGAAAAATATTTATATTATTAAATCTTATTTTGATCTTTATGGTAATTTTCCTTAAGAGAATCATATTTTCCTTTCTTTAGAATATTTTAATATGAGTGTTGGTTCTCATAACTTAGAGTAAAATTATTTATAGTTTTTAATTCACATTTCATATCAACCTATGATAGTATATAAATTAAAGGATAATTATGAATACCCATTAGAATGAAATAAAATAATGGGGTTTTTTATAAAAAATAATACAATAATTTTAGATTAAATGGTTGTAAAAACTCAATATTTAGGATAAGCTTATTTTGTGGAAAAAAATATTTTTCCCTGGCATGAGAGGTTGACATATATATATATATATAAATTAACTATGGAGTTGTGTATATGATTTAGATATACTTATATATATTTACTAGTAAGTGACAATAACAAAATTTAGGGTTTAAATTCATTCAAGAAGGTAGAATTAAACACCCTGATATTTCATAATATTTTTTTTTTCAATACACATTGTATCGATAGATTGTTTAACATGTAAAAATGAACAAAAGTAATTTTTGACATGTTTGATGATTATTATTTAGAAACTTATAGTAGTAGTAAAACATCTAGTAAATAAAAAGGTATCACTCCACTAAAATTTTGTATATTTAGAGGTTAAATAATATTAATGATTTCATATTAAAAAGGATTGTTCTTTCTCAAATAAATATTCTTCTAAGGTGTTTTTTATTTTTCCCTAATATATTAAATCAAACAATTTTAAAAGTTTATTTCTATATTATTTAATATTTAAATATATTAACTAAAATATAAAAATTATTTAAGTTATTAATTTCTATGAATGAGTATTAAAAAAGAATTTAAAATTGTTATTTTTTCAATAAAGGAATATTTTTTTGTATTCCCTTTTAATTTAATATCTAATTTAAAAATTTAATAATTTTTATTGTTTAAAACAAAATTAAATTTTAAATTCATCATCTCAAAATTATCTTTGGGTGAATTTTTGGTACTTTTCGAAAATAATTGATTTTAAGGTAAATATTGAAGAATACAGTTTTTACTAAAATCGTAGAATTTATGGATATATAAAGAATTTTGTAAAACATGGAAACATATAAAATAAATATCATGATAAAGTATAAATTTATGGATTTATACTATTCATTTAAAAATACTATTATGAAAACCATTGAATATCATTCTATTAACTTAAGTAATAATTTCCAATAAAATAAAGTATTTTTGTCTGTTCTATTATTTAAATATTATTATGTTAAATTAGGTTTTGGAATGATTTTTAATAAAAATTTCTTTCTTTTTTATTATAAAATAGTTTATGAAAATCCAATATATTAAAAAAAATTATCCAACACACAAATGTTATTCTTACAAATATACTTTGTCTAAAAATGGGGTTTTACTATTACAAACACTAATGCTAAAATTAATATTTATTAGATATTGAATTTTTTTTTATAAAATGGATTTATTATATCTAATATTTATTTCAAAATTATTTAATAATTTACATATTATTTTTATGCATTAAAATTAAATTACTTAGGTAAAAATTCTACTTACCAGAGTAAAACCGAAATTGGTAAAAATGAAAATTCTAAGATTAGAGGAAAAAAATCATTTTTAAAATATATTTTAAAATGATTGTATGAGGTATGATCAACCTTATTTCATTACACACTCAATTATTGTCCATTTTGGAGTCTTCTTGATATGAGATACATGTGCTCACTTTATATTAAGATAAAATATTGACTAAAATGTCATTTTCACCACTTACAAAAGGTGCCTCTCACCACCCATAAAAGACCAAAATAATTTTTTTCCATAATTAAACTAATTATTTTTTTATCCCCTATAATCCTTTTACAATTCCCATAGATTATTTTTAGAATAAGTTAGCATAAGACCTCTTTTTCTAGGGACTCCTCTAGGGAAATATCAATTCCTCAATATAAGAACTATATTTTCATAACTTCTTTTATTTTATTTCTGAATTTACCAAATATAATTTTATCATTATTAAATAATTATATAATAATAATAATAATAGTAATTATTATTCTATTTGAATAACTATTAACCACCTTTCCCCATATCCATTAATAGAAATGAAAATGTCATTTATGCGTTTGTGTGGACTACCAATTCTATAAAGTAATGTATCCCATTTTACATATTGATTGATTGTAACTTTTAAACTCTTTTAAAACATATTTCACCACCCTAATAATCTCTATATTATATCATTATTCTTCTATAATAATGATATTAATCTAAATAAAAAACTTTCATAACCTTACTCATTTCTTAATTAGAGTAAGATCTTGTTTGGGTAGATCTAATCACCAACATGAGCAATGCTACAAAATAATATCATGGATGAATATGAGAATCCAATTATTGATAAAATATGATTTAAACAATTAAATAATTTTTTTTGAATAAGTGGAATTAATATTAAACTAATTATTTAAGATGTCAACATTTGTTTGTTAAAAATCAATGAATCATGCTCATTGTTGATTTCAACTTTAAGGATCATAAAAAAATCTCATAGAATTTAAATATAACAATATTAAAAATTATAAATATTAAATTTATTTATATTTTATGATATGATTATTATTAAATTTTGTAGAATAACAAATAACTACAATGTTATTATGAAACTAGTTCCAAATGATCAAGATTGCTCACACTAGGTTTTGAAAATAGTTAATAACTAAGTAATATACATGTAGATATTAATTATAAATTAAATTTATAAAAGGATATAGATTTGTATAAGTTTCTAAACTAGATGATTAAGATAGTTATTTTTTTATACATGACATTCATGTTCTTTAGTGGAAGTCAAGAATTAAGGTAACGGGTTCATTATGTAAAATTTAATTTCATAAGACTTATTTTTTGTTATTCACTATGGAATCATTGAAATGGCGTGAGTATGTAAAAATTAATGTCTATTACCACATTCATGTAATTCATGTGTTTTTAAGTTCAATATCTTGTCCTTTATTTAAATGGATTTAAATTAAAAAGATACCATGGTTCTAGAGGTCTTTGTCAACTTAACTCCCTTCATTGAGTTAGAATGATTCTTGGAAATTATTTCTTCTAGGTTTGGTTGCTTCATCCTAGGATATTATTTTAGGTTAATTTCTCATCCACTTATGGTATAATTAATTTTTAAATTAAATATATCTCATTGATTAATTTCTTCCTCAAAAAGTAAAACATGGTTGATAATAGTTTGTTCCCTCTTTAACGATAGTTTACCGTCCTTCGTATTTTTATTTCTCACCAATGTTATCTTTTATATTCAGAAACCAAATTATATGTTATCTCATATGAACATAATATTTCTATACTCATTATTATAAAATTATGTTTTTTTTATTTTTACAATGTGTGTTTTCAATAACGATATTTAAAAATATTAAAAAAGTTTTTCTATGATTTTAAAATCAAATGGTTTATCTTCCACTGTATAGTTCATATTGATCACTTTTATGATGTTTTGAGGAATTATTATTGAAAATTTCTTTTAACAGAAAATTTATTCCAAATTTATCACTTAACCAATTTTAAACATTTATTTATTTTCAAAGGATCCTCTATTGCATATTATTTTGAAAAAATAAATTCTTTCAAAAAATATTTACTTTAACTTTTTATAATTATATAAATCATTATTAAGTCCCATTTATTAAAGGTTATTTTTAAAAAGTAGAGTTTTGAAAAACGTTTTTCACTTCACTTTCATGAAACATTTATTTTCTTTTAAAGATTCACTATTAAGGATTATTTCAAAATAATGATTTTGAAAATTCGTTTTTCAATTTATCAAAAGTGATATTTACAAAAATGTATTTTCAAAGTGATTGTAAAATTATTAATTAAGAAAAATGTTAAATTGTTTTTTTAAACTCAAGTTTATAATTTCGATTATATTTTCATATTTTTATTTAAAATATTAATATACATAGAATTTATTTTTCATGAATCATAATTTAATTTTGTGTTACTTTTTTTTTTGTTATATGCCTTTGATTATGCCCCAAAGCTCTTTTTTAATATCCCAAATCTAGTATCATGGTTCATAGTTTTTCATTTAATATTTCATGTTCCATTATCATTACTTATGGAAAACTATTTTAATTTCACATTATTTTTAATAATTTATGTTTCGGAGGCTCATGTTTTCTCATATTCTTATGATATAACCCTTGTTGAAACGTTTTTGAGATCTACCTTAAACAGAGTATGAGTTGGAATCTTCCTTATGTTTTCATTACCTCGGTCAAGAGGATAAGAATAAATTATGAGAAGTCTATAAAGGGATTTAGTTTTGTTCGATTATTGAGAAATATTTATGAGTATTGTAAAATACTATTTTTATATTGTAGATTCTCAAAGACACTAAAAATTCAATTTTTGGGATTGTGTATCTATTTATGAGATTAAATTTTTGACTTATGGAGATGCTGTGAAACAATTATAGGTCTATCATGGGTAATCTCAATTTGTAACAAATCCATTGTTTAAATTAATTTTTTTTATCCCTAGATCTGAGATAGGGGTCTAGCTCATTATAAAAATTACATCTTAGAAATGATGATGTCATCTCACATCCATTTATAATTATCAATTACTAGAGATTCATCCTATATGATCCATCATGAATTAACTTAGAATAACTCTCTTCAAATATGATACTCGAGTCTTTTCTATATATCACACATTAATATACAAATGTAAAACAATCTAATAAAAACAATTAACATACGATCTATCTATCATCCTCCTGAAACTTCCCATATAAAGGTCCATAATTTTAATACATCATTTTCCTTAAATTTTCTTTATCCAAGTCTCCTCACAATCTAATAACAACTAAAAATTAATTATTATTTTATTTAGTTCACTGAATCACTTTAATATTAATGAAATATTGATATTAATATTAATATCCACATATCATATTATTATCTAAAGCATCAAGTGAATTAAATATTTTTTACCACATTCCCCATGTTTCTCATATTGTACAAAATTTATTTTATTTAATACAATATTAATATTAACGTTATTAAGTGGAATATTTATAATTTCCACCACAACCACACAATTAGAATCACCATGTATTTTAATATAATTACAATTACTTAACTAATTGTCTAAAATTCATTTTTTTGTCTAATGTTATAAAAACAATTATAATAAACCCTATTTATTTTCATTAATTATTATGTAAATATTTTTTATTTTCAAAAATATTAATCACATTCCTTCTCTTTATTTAATGTAATACTAATAAATTCCATCCATCATAATAATGTAATAGTAAGTTTTAAAATCACAAAATATCATAACTAAAGTAAATAGTGACATAATTATTTACCCACGATTTATAATTAAATCATAATTTCTATAATTTTGAATATAGTTGAAATTTATTTATATTTAATTTATGTCAAAATATTGAACTCATTACCTTGATAATAATTCATAACGACAATATAATTATTTTTTCATTTATTTATAATATAAAAATTTGATTTATTGTTACTTTAATTATGTTAATTTACATTAATTACTTTTAAATTGATTTAAAATGGAATAGAACATTATTTACCATCACATTGAAGAGTCAAACATTCTGATAGAGCTAAATTATATCAACAATAAAGAGATTATTTGATGCATTGTATCATAGAAAGTCTATATGTGCTCTCAACACATCTTTGATTATAAATATTTTTTTTTGACTATAAAATTTTCAGAAAATTATCTAAATAATATTTCATTTTTTATAGAATATTGAGGTGAATCCAATAATTTTTTAGCATTGGAATTGGACCCTATATTCATCCCCATACACCCCTAACATAATCTAGAAGCCCATATGGTGCTATATCAAACTCTACCCATGCGATCTAACCCATGAATGTACCCACGCCATGCCATGCCTCTGTTTTAACAACATCTAGTCATCAAAATTATAATTGGATATACCCGATTGAGGGGAGAAAATTCCCAGCCTTTCCAACACGACCACATGTTCCACCATCTAATCTAGATGATTAAATAGTATAATTCCCCTAAAATTATTTACCCACATCATTCGCCACTAGGGACAATCTTCCCATGTCTCTTCCTTCTAATACAATATTATATTAACCAAAATCCTCTGTCACTTCTTCATCACCCCCATCTTTTGTGGTTTCTAAAGAGATAAAAAGTTTAAATTTCTCTTATTTAATATGGTATATTATTTTCATTATGAAGACTACAGACACCTAATTTCAGGTCTTAAATCAAATAAATAAGGAACTAAAAAATTAATGTGAATTTAAACAAGAGTGAAAATTATGAGTTTATTAAGTTTTGATCCCTACATTGGATATTCATGTTATTAATTTCATTAGGTTAGTATCAACATAATCAAAATAATGTTATATTATTCAAAAAAATATTCTTCAAAACATGACTCTAGAAAATATATAGAAATTTTAAATATGAATTTCATAAAATTTTTTCTTTGGATTTGTATTAGAAAGAAGATACATCTACCTTTCATTATGAATTTTAGTTTGTTAGACTTCAAATATAAAATATAATTTTTAAACAATCAAACTTATATCTATAAAAAAATTATAAATTCAATTGATTTAATTCCAATTTAATTGGGTTCTAAATTATTTAATCTTCATTATCTAGAAATTTTAAAATTGAATTCAAATCATAGTTAAAACTAGTGAGAATCAAATATGAATAATTTATATAGTTGTAAGGGGACATCAAAATAAATAGGTGATGTACCTGATTTTTTTACATACTCAGGTATTTTATATATTATCAAAACACTATTTCACTAAACACTCAATCTTTTATAGATCAAATGAATCATTTTGATGTTCGTGGAATTTTTTAGGTGTTTGCAATAAAACCACAAATGAGGAGTGATCATAATAAAAAATTGATATATACATGGTGTGTATATTATAAACAAAAATTATGTACCATTTTCCAGGAACAATTCCTCCAGACGGAGTACACAATCATATAGCCGATAAATACAAAAATTTCATGTATTCCTGGATAAAACATCACATATGACCTTCTAGAAGTGGTTGATGGATGGTTTAACTTTTAAACTCTATGTATGTTAGTTCCATATGTTTTTTACCCCCACAAACTGACCATAGACACATTTAAATCAACGAGTGATATGGTAGGCCACCTACCGATGGAAAAAACAAGATAAAGATAGTTGAATATGGGAGCACATCATGTAATTATAATAATTAGTTTAATCACTTATCTACTTAAGAACCATCAATTTATTTTTTACCTGCGATAAAGGATGCTTAAAATTATTTTCAGGTTTCCAGTATAATGAAGCAGAAACCTAAAGAGATAGAGGATGTGCCTTATAACACCAATTCATAGGTTCACCTTTAGCATCTTCTGACCATGGAGCAAGGAGACTAAAAGATACTCCTACACCACCTGAAGGTCAAAAAAACCATATGCAATATGACGGTTCCTGACAAATGTGGTGGTTTGCATAGTGGGAACCACATCTTCTTTAAAACTATGCATAATTTTGCTAATTTATTTCAAGACAAATCCATAGAACAAAGTTACTTGTTAGGAGGCAATGTAACCACCCTTATTATATCTCTTTCTATTTATTTTATATTTTTTAAAATCATGCAGCATGGCCTTCTCCTTCTCATTCTGTGTACCTCACATTATTTTATACACTATTTAGATATGAATAAAATGAGGTTACATATAACGTGTACAATTAGACATGGTGTGAACTTTTATTTAATGTGTATATTATAATAGACATTTTTTTATAAAACAATATTTATTGTGTTAATAAGAATAAGTGAATCTTGTGCTGATGGAAAGGTTAGTGGATTGTATCTAAGCTGGTGTTGGTACGAATCGGTCCACACCCTACTTTGGTAGAGGATTAATTCTTTTTAAATCCCATGTTTTAATTAAAAGGTTTGTGTGATGTTTTCAAAATGTAAATGAAACCACTTAAAAATAAAATAAAACTAATATTAGGGTAAAATTTTCTTTAAGTTCCATAACCTAGGGTCTAAATGGCCTAGGATTGATTCCTTCTAAGTGCTTTAGTTACATATTTTCAATAAAATAAAAAAAATGATGTCTATTTCGATAAATATTATGTTTCATGTCTTCAATAATAATTTAAAATGTTTTTAAAAATAATAAATCACTAAGGAGTGATGTGGATGGATTGGAAGAGTCATAAACTAGGGTTCAAAGACCGAGGTTCTAATATAGATAATGTCTCTACATCATACCAATATTTAATAATAAAAACCACACATCATGTGTCCATCCTTTCACCATGTAATGTTGCAACTGTACATTAAATATTAAAAGATAATAAAAAATTTAGTACTATAACCATCACTCTATTGGTTAAGGGCATCCATATCGGCTTGGTTTCTACATTGAATTATTCTCCAATCACTGAACTAAATGTTGTATTTCTCTATTTGAAATTTTAGAAAACATGATGTTTATTCTTCTGATGCATGATGTGTATAGATTTTTTAGTATATATTTTTATTTTTTATTTAATTATAATTCTAAATAATAATTAATATATAGTTTATAATAAAATCCAAACATTATTATTAGTAATAAAAACCTACATAGTCTGTACTGACACGTACAGGCTGTGTATCCCAGCTATAAATATTAAGAACCCTACTTGGGCTACACACAGTGAGGAACCCCCCCCCCCCCCCCACCATTTTCCTCTTTATAAACACCTTTGACCACCACAATGAAATCATGGAGAAACGACATACTATCATGGATCGGTGAATTAGCTAGATTGAGGGTATGATGATCATTATTCTTCAGCACCTGGGAATTCAGTTCCACCCAGTGCCAAGTCCTCATCTCTCTCCTTATCCTTCAGCATCATAGTCCCCATTTATAGATGTGGACACATATTCAATACTCATATATACAACTAGAACATATGCCACTTCTATTACTATGGTCAGTGAGATACCTTTCGCACCCACCCCACTGGTTGAGAGACCAGTGCCAGATGCTTCTACTAAAACTACCAAATCCCTCTCTGATCCATCTATAGTAGAAAGTTCCTCTTCTAAGGCTCCACTATGAATATTTTTAACACATTTTTATTTCATTATATATATCTATTTTTCATTATTCTTGAAATGTGATGGTTTTTATGCATGCATACTTCTTTTTCATTTCATCAACAGTAACATGTACTCTAGCATGTCATGTGCATATCATTTATACTTCTTTCCACCATGTCATGCTATCAATGAGGGGAGTATTATATTTATGTTATTTTTATTTTTATTCTTTATTTTTATTATTTCATTGATCCCCCTCGACCCAGCACAGTTGTGCCCTCCCACACCTACTTCCATTACTTAGTATTTAACTTAGAAAAACATGTGTCTCATTTAGTGTGGGGAATATTTTCTTGACTATACTGGTTTTTTCCTTCAAAATAATCTTTGATATATCATTGAAACGAAGAACTTTTTTAAATTCTAGAAATTTCTTATTAATTATTATTACAAATAATGAAAAATTATATGATAATTTTAAAATATACATGCTTATTTTAATTTTTAATGTATTTTAAAATGATTAATGACATAATTTTATTTTTAATTTAATTTCTTTTCCCTTTTTGTTTATTAGACCAATCATTTTTATTTATTTCATGACTGGATTGACCCATTATTATCCACATTCCCTAGAGGTATTCTGATCCCTTTAACATATATCTTTTTATACCTTCTTCTATGAGAGATTCTGGGAATATTCATGATTACTATAACTTGAATGTTTTTATCCTTAGAACATGAATATTTCTAGTCACATTAAAATGATTGTGGTATTTTTTTTTGATATTTTCAGCGCCTTTGACCTTGAGACCTACCCTATATCTGACCTCTGTGTATCTCCAAAAATCCTTGAACTACCTTGATATTAATCCACATTTCAAGCCAATTTACGATTCCTACCTTTGTT
This sequence comes from Viscum album, assembly GCA_963277665.1. NCBI lineage: Eukaryota > Viridiplantae > Streptophyta > Magnoliopsida > Santalales > Viscaceae > Viscum > Viscum album. Next base: position 644,383,653 of record OY728133.1, on the reverse strand, counting down.
CTTTGATAATATTGCATGACTAATCATTTTGGATTTAAATAAAGAGTTCATATATTCAGGGATTATTTTGGTGAATGACCATGAAATTTAGTGTGGGGAGATTTCATCTTTTTTATATGGGCAGAAGGGTTCTAACTAACTGTGTAACTTGTAGTATTTGGGGTGGATCCCATAGGGAAAACAGAGATACAATGGTTAGTGAAATTTGGAGAGTCTAAACTGATAATCCAAAAAAAATGAATGTGTGGTAAATGATGAAAAAGTGAAACGATTTTTCAAAATTCAAATAAAACAAAATAAGGGATAGAAAAAAATGTGAAGAAAAGCATGTTAGGCTTGAAAATTGATTATATTTTTTTACAAAAATAATTTTGTAGTATTCAAGTTATTTATCATATTCTTTTATAACATGGATTCAATTAAAACCCCATTGCTTGGTTTAATAATTGGAATTTTAATATTTAAACCCCAATCCTTTTGTCTAATCACTAAATATTAAAATACACATTAAGATAATCATCCCTAAAGTAGTGGTAATGGAATCAACCAATGGTTATGGATTCACCCATTGAAACTCCTTTAATTTCTCCAGTTGTGTCACTCATGGCCTGATAAGACACAAATGGTGTAATGGAGAATTTGTTTCATTAAATAAATTATAAATTAAAATTATCAAAATAGAAAAAAATTATAATTTCAATTACACATCACCCATAATCATATTACAACCCCAACTCTAAAACCTAGCCTCTTATGACCATGGTCGCGGTGTGAAGGTTGAGTAGAAACCCAGCCCATACAATGAATATCAGAGGAGAAAGGGGAATGAAATCACACAAAAATTGAAAGTAAAACAAAATTAGAAATATTAAATTTGGATTAGGGGGAGATCAAATGGTATAATAGAAGCACCAAAACCATGGATGTCCAACCTCGATTTCAGAAGAGAAACTATCTATTTTTAGGAAAATAAGTTACACAACGTGTACCCAAAAGTAAACATAAATTAATTGGGTCAACTATATTTTTTTTTTCTCCATCGGTAGGTGTCCTGCTAATAATTCTATTGATTTCAATGTGTCGATGGTTGGAATGTGGGGGTACACAATGTGTCGAGTCATCATACATGGCTTGTGGAATCTCTATCATCCACCAATGGATTCTGGAAGCTCAAACATGACATTTGAACGTGGAATACATAATATGTTTTCTTTCTTTGCTATATGGTTATGTACTCTAGCTTCCTAAACCATTATTAGGTAGTGGTACATGGAATGTGTTTATAAATTATACATCATGTATATATCAATCCAATTTATGATCACTTCTATTTTTTTATTTTCATAGGAAAGACCTGAAAAACACCATGAACAACAAAATAAATCATTTGATCACTAAAATATTGAGCATCTAGAGAAAAAATGTTATAATAATCTATGAAATAGATGAATAGGTAAATAAAAAACAGGCACATCAATAAGACATTGATTTTCTCACTAATTTCATATTCTCTAGAAAATTCCTCTAAATATAGTGTAGTTTTATTACCTAATATCATCCTATAATAGGTAACCATTGCATTCTTTATTATTCTAAATGTGCATCCAATTATTTTAAAATTATAATGGAAATATTTGATGGTTATATTTAAAAGTAAAATTTCAAAATTTTAGAAATTTATTATTATAAAATAGAATTTATTTTTTAGTTTATAGGATGATTTTTTTGGTATTTTATATAAATAGTATATTTTTGGGTGAATTGTGAGAAATGCTAATTTTTGAAACACTATCATGTATTTTCATTAAATAAATTAATTTAAAATTTCCATTATGTTTCGAATTTGTTTTTAAGTTAAAATAATATCCCTTAAGTTAAAAATATTCAAACTAATGTCTTAGGAATCTATATTATATTATTATTTGGTATAAGATTATTTATATCCTTAAAACACAATTTAAAAAATCTATTTCCCATTAGGTTAGAGAAACTTATATTAAAATTAATTTATTCCAATTATAAAAATATAAATGTTGAAAAATATAATTTATATTGGCAATCATGATGTTCAAATTTATTAATGAGTTTGATTCCAGGTTTTTCCATTGTGAATAACATTGGTAAAAATGGTGTCTCCTTAATAAAGGGTTAAAGCTGGATAATTATGGATAAAACATTGTTATATGTTCGTAAATGTTTTTTCAAGATCATGCTTTCCTTTTTTATTACATATTATTTTATTTTTATTAACCATTTATGATTTTGTTTTAATACATGTGATTTTTAGACATTTCTATATTTTAATTAAATCATGTGTTGCAGAGATCAGAATTTAATAATTTCTACTTCATATAAAAGATAAAATTTATATCTCCATTTTATTTAATTATTAAGAAGTATAATTATTTTCCTATCATGTTAGTATTTATGCTTGATCATGATTCTTTATTTTTAGAGACAAATTCTATTTTCCAATATAAACTACAGTATAATTTTCCTATATATTTAATGATATCTCAATCCAAAATAATTTTATTTGTGTGATTCTTATAAAGTTGGATATGTAATATTTTTATTGAAATTTTTTTAGTTTAATAGGATCTCTGAAAACATTTTTCTAAGACTCTAAAAATTCAATGATGTTGGTGCTTCAGTTTTAAAAACACTCGAGTCTAAAATTCTGAAAATTTTCTATACATAATTTTCTTCACGTTCTACAGATAAAATATTTGCACAAAACATAATTTTATAGAAATATAACATTTATATATTAATTTTATTAGTTAAAAAATACTAAAAAGGTCATTTGGATAGTCATTAACTTATATGATTTTCTGCAATGCTATTTCATATCTAATTTTTTTCTCATAATGTTGTTTCTTTTATTTTTTTATGATATCTGAAGTTATAGAGGTCACATTTATTTTCTTCTATATTTGTCCGAATGATAATAATATTTTATAAAAAAAATCTGCTGTCGAAAAGGCTCAATCTTATGATAATAGCCATTAAATTTTTTTTGAAGTTTGTTAAATTATATTGTCCATTTTGTCTAAAATTATTGTTCGACAAGCCTACTTTCACAATAATGGTATTGTTTGATAACCTTAATTTTTGAACAGGGAAAAGTATGGTTTAGAAACCCTAATTTCAAAATAGTTCCTTGTATGGTTTGGAAACCCTACTTTCAGAATAGTGGAATGTATGTTTTGGTAAACCTACGTTATGAATAGTGAAAAGTATGGTTAAATGGACCTTATTTTAGAATTGTGCGAAGTATGGTTCAGAAACCCTACTTTCAGTTAACCCTACTTTTGTTGAACCCTAATTTTGGTGAACCCTTCTTTTTATGTACCCTAATTTTGTGCACCCTACTTTCGTGTAGTCTGCTTTCATGTAACCTACTTTCATGTCCCCTAATTTGTGTACCCTATTTTCCTATACCATACTTTTTTGTTACCTAAATTCATGGATTCTACTTTTTTTACCCAAATTTTATGTTGTATCTTTTTTACTTTTATGTTGAATATTGATCTATTACATATATATGTGGATTATTTTGATGAGTTTTTATGTTTTATAAATTCAAATTAAAAATAAAGACTATGATTGAAGTGATTTTGATGTTCTAGGTGAAAAATTTAAAGATAAATATTAATAATTATTTTAATGTATTTTTCTAGTAAATTAAAAGGTTGCAATATTAGTAAAATTCACATATTTGAATTTACTTTCAGATTGTGCTGATATTTTTTAGGAAGTTTTTTATCTTTGATTGAAGAGTTTCAAATGGATTTAAAATAGTATAATAAAATAATTCAATGATATTATTATTATAGATATATTATTTGAAGAGTAATTCAAATTATTTTAAATTATTTTTATGATTTATTCTGTAGAAATAAAGAGGAAATGAAGCAGTTATTTTCATGGAGATATTTATAAAATCTCTTGACTCAATTTATTTCAAATATCTGAGGGAAGAAGATATGTTATAGTAATTGAAAATCTATTATATATATATATGTGTGTGTGTGTGTTTGTGTGTGTGTGTTTTTCTCTATAAGGTTGAAAGAATATATAGCAATACAAAAAAACACTAGATTCTAACATATTTGATGTGCTATTAAGTTTTTTATCCTACCATAAAAGACATAGTATATGTGATACAATTTTTCATTACATGTATTTTCTATCAAGTGTCAAATTACTTCTTCTTCGACTATAATTTTCATGATGAAACATTCTAAAAAAAATCTCAAGAACCAATACCAGTGCCTTCAAATTTTATCTTCTCTTGTTTGGTTTCTTTGTTTGTAACACTATTTGACATCTCTCACATTCACTTTCTATTTTATCTATTTATGATATTACACAAAAAATAATTATTTGTTATTAATTTTTCTCTATTTTTGTCTACCAGATTATATAAGTCCGAATCTAAGGGTTGTGACTCCCTATATCGAAATTCAGGATTTCTCAAGTAGTGACTATTAGTGGATAAAATCATGTTGTAAGGGTTTTGACTCCACATATAAAATGTTAGTGTTGTGGTTATCCCTTCACTAGAAAATGATTCTGTAATTGGGTTATGATTCCCCCTCAAAAATCATTTTTTTGGATATGTATCTCTTGATTATTAGAGAGTTATAAGAGTTGAGTAAACTCACATTAGACTGAACTTCTATAAAAAATTCATTATGTTATTTACTTTTTCTGCTGTAAATAAACCATAATAATTAACTTTGATAGTTAATTCATCTAATAACTTTTTATGTTTAATTGTTTTTTATATGGTTTATTTACCCCTCTCTAGATCATCTACCATTACCATATCTGAACTAACAATTGCTTTCAAGTGATATCCTTTTTAAGAATACTTTAGCTCTACTATTATATTTCTCGATACAAAATATTTTTATCATAGGTTGTTTATTTAGAATAAGAAAATCCCTCTACAGAGTCTACTATTATTTTACTTATGTTAACCTATTCCAATACCTCATAGTATAAGGATATGGGTCTTAAAAAATTAAATTACTGAACCCATATATTGCTAGGATGCCTCCAAAGCCACCATACATTGATGGAAATGATTATGACTATTGAAGATTCTGAATAGAGTGTTACATAAAATAGTAGAGCACTAAGCACTATCCTTTATTGTCAAAACATTACCCAATTCCAAAAGTTGGACCAGATACTCTTAGTATAAATGATGCTACAAGATTTGTTTTAAATTATGAAGTTGTTAATATTTTATATTTTGCTATTAATAGAAGTTTTTTAGTCACATTTCTACTTGTAAGACAGCTCATGAAATATGGAAGATTCTAAGAGTCAGTCACCATGGTTCTAAGAAATTAATCTGAACAAAACTTGGAATGCTTTGTGTTTAGTACCAAGACTTAAAGATGGACGAATATGAAACAACAAACCAAAATTTCCATATATTCATAACCATTTTAAATATAATTAATTCAGTTGGAGAAGCTCTAGAAAACATATAACTTATTGAATGAGTCCTACGAGCCTTACCAAAGAAATCGAATTCAAATAAGGTTTCCATTGATTAATGTAATAACTTAAAAGAGTACACCCTGTATGAATTGACAGGATCACTACTTCAATATGAACTGGAACTTAAGAACATAGACTATAAAGACCCCAAGAAAATAAAAGGTATATATTTTATATCAATTAATGTTTTTTATATTGAATATTATGTTCCTAATATATAGGTTAGTGAACAAAAAGATATTGCTACGATTTTTACAAGAATTTACTAAGTAAAGAAAAATAATGGATTTAAGAACTAGTTTAAAAAACCCACCAAAAGAAAAATATAAGGTAGGTAAGAAATTTGGTACAAATTTCAAAGCTTCAGATGTAACCAATTATGGATTTAAAAGAAAGGGCATATCTATCCTTATTTTCCTTAACTAAAGAATAAATAAAAATACAAACATAATGTTATAAATGTACTAAGAACTAGTTGGAGTTGTATAGAAGAATCTGATTTATGTGAATGATGTGGAAATAAAAAATAATATCCCAACTTGTTCTTCATAGAATCATTGGATAAGGGTAGTTATTTTATTTTCTATTTTGGATGTTCTGATTCTGACTATGAATATGATAATATGAATATTTCTAAATTACATGAAGAATTTGAAATATTTAAAAATATATTTTCATAGATTTTTATTTATATAATATGATTACATAAAACAATGATAAACTTGTTTCTTAAAATAAAATACTTTGATGGTCGAATGAATAATTAATAAACACTAATTCTACTTCTTGTTCAATTTTTTTTTGAAAATGTTAAATCTCTTCAATATTTTAATGAAAATTTGGAAAATGAAGATGAATGTCTTAAAAAATCTTATCTTCTTTTATTTAGGTTTGAGAAAAATATCATGAGAAGATATATTTGAAAAAAATAGATATAAATAAAGATGGTTTTGGATATTACATGAGATTATCTAAAATGTATAAAACTCATTTTTTTTAATGTAAAAATGCTTTTACTTCAACTGTTACTTAATTTAAATATGGCATGAATGGTCACTGTGAAAATTACTATCCTATTATATTGAAACATTCTATTGGATATATAAAAACTAATATTCATAAATACATATTATCAATAGTACCTAACAATACATGTTAAAATTCTAAATGGGTACCTAAATTTTTTTTACAAATATTATTGGACAAAAAGTAGCTTGGGTACCAAAATTTTCATGTAATTGATTTCTTTTGGGAAAATTCCTTATATCTATCGAGAATGACATATGGTTCATAGAAGGTAGATTATGTAGACATGTGATCAGAGATCCATCATATTTTACCAATTATAACACATGTGAGGGAGGCACTATTACATTTAGAGCTAATTCCAAATGCAAAGTAAATTTTTTGGCAGCATTTGTTTTTCTAATTTTACCGTTATTTATAATTTTTTATATGTTGAAGGCCTAAAATATAATTTCATTAGTATATGATAGTTATGTGATTATGTAATGGAATTTCAATTTTAAAGTTATAAATGTTTAGTTTTTAACGATGATTATTTATTATTTTATCGTAATTGAAAAGTTAATATTTATATTATTGATTTTAATAAACTAAAAATTCCACATGTAAAGTGTTTGAATGTTGTACTGAATCAAATCGTTATTTTGAATAGTGGATTAGGTCATGTAAATTTCAGAATGTTTCATAATCTATCAAAACATTATAATGTACTATAGTTACCCTCTTTAAAGAAAAAAACATCATATTTATGATGCTTGCACGAAATGTAAAGCAACACCAAATTTTCTGTAGACTCATCATTAGGATAAGTACCGATAGAACTCTATAGTTAGTAAATCTTGATTTATTTGTACCTACTCAAATTTATAGTATTAGTTAAAACAAATATACCTTAGTTATGGTTGATTATTATAATATATTTACTTGGGTATACTTTGTTACTCATAAAAATGATACTTTATCAAGATTTACTAGTTTTGTAATTTAGTTTTAAATAACATTTTTGTTTCATTCTCTCTATTCATAGTGAAAAAGAGGTGAATTTCATAATTTAGATTCCTAATTTATTTTTGGAAAAGAATGGTTATTTTCATAATTTTGCAGCTCCTAGAACAACTTAGAAAAATCGTGTAGTAGAAAAGAAAAATTGAACTCGTCCTAAAATAGATCAAAATATGTTAAGTGAATATAAATTTATTAGATATTTTTAGGATAAATCCATTTTTTTACATATTATATTTCAAATAGAATTATTATTATACCTTTATTAAAGAAAAAATATTATGAATTCTTTAAAAATATAAAGTGTAAAGTATATTATTTTAGAGTTTTTGGTGTTAATTGTTTTAATTTTAATTCAATGGATAATTTAGGTATATTTGATGATAAAAGTGATGAAGGTATTTTTCTTCATTATTCTAATAATAATAAATCATATTATATTTATAATAAATGAAATATGATTATTAAAAAATATGTTGATATTATATTTGATGAAAATAATGTCGAATAAAATTATGATTATCATTTTTTTATAATGAGTTTAGGGATTTTAATTTTGAAGAAGAAATACTCAAGATAATAATGAATCAACTGTGGGGGGTCATAATCCTTCTTTACCTGAAGAAATATCATATAATATTCACAAAGATCAACTTGTTAAAATATAGTTTACAATGTTGATTCTGGTGTGAAAACTAGAAATTATATTTTAAATTATTATTTCAATTCTTCTATTATTTTTCATTTTAATCCTAATAATATTAATAATTATTTAAATGATTATAAATTTATTTTTTCAGTTAAATGTGAATTTAATAAATTTCTAAAAAATAAGTTTTTGTACTTTACTAGAATTTTCCGAGGATTAGAAGGTAATTGGAATAAGGTGGATCTTTAGAAATAATATGGATGAATCTGGATAAATTGTCAACCAAAAATCCAGAAATGTTTCTCAAGGATGCTCTCAAGAAGAATTTATATACTTTTAAGATTCATTTCCACAACTTTCCTTATTAGAGTAAATTAAAATATTGTTGACCATTTCTTGTTTTAAAGGTTTTAAATTATATCAAATGTATGTAAAAAGTGTATTCCAAAATGGTTTTATAATTGAATAATTTTATGTTTATCAAAAACCATGTTTTAAATGTGAAAATTATTTTAACCATGTTTTTATATTATTTAATTCTTTGTATGGTCTCATAAATTAACCAAATGTTTGATATGAAAGAATTTATTTTTTTAAATAGTGGTTTTATGAAATGAATTATTGATCCAACACTTTTTATCAAAAAAATATCAAAAAATACTTTAATTGTACAAATCTAGGTTGATGATATAGTTTTTGGTTTCTGTAGTTAATTACTTTGCAGTAATTTATCTACTTTATTTCTATCAAATTTTACATGATATTAAGGAGAGAATTAAACTTTCTTAGAATTCAAATTTTTCAAAGAAAATATGGACTTTTTCTTAATCAATATATGTATTCAAAAGAGTTAGATAAACAATTTAGTCTTGATTCATCAAATTCTATGAAAGCTTCTATGGGTACTAATTGTATGCTAGATATTGATACATATGGTAAATCTATTGATATAAAAGTTTATAGAGGCATGACAAGAATCGTTCTATATTTAAATACATCTAGACCTGATATCTTGTTTTGTGTTTGTTTCTTTGATATATTTCAAGAAAATCCTAAATAAATCCCTATTAAATATGTAAAAAAAGAATAACTAGATATGTTAAAGGAAATTCTGATTCTGGTTTACTTCATAAAAAATATAACTATTTTGATTTAACATCTTATTCTGAATATGACTTTAGAGGATAATTTACTAAAAAGAAAATAAATTATGTGTAATTTTGTTTTAAAATTGTTAACTACCTAATCACTTAAGAAACAACTATCTATTGCTCTATTTACTGCAGAGGATGAGTATATATCTACTATGAGTATTTGTAATCAAGGTTTATAGTTATGGAACCATTATTTTAATTTAGTATTTATCATGATAAACATCCTATTTATTGTTATAATACTTCGATAATTTAAATTTCCAAAAACCCCTTACATCATTCCAGAACAAAGCATATTGATCTCATATTTCGTTTTATTAGATATCATGTGAACAAGGGTGATATAGTTTTAGAATTTATACCATATATAAACAAGTTTCCAGATTTTTTTATAAATACTCTATACACTTCTATGTTTGAAAAAAAATAATTTTTATCTGAGTATTTTGGAATCTCAAATTTTTATTACCTCATTTTTAGGGGGATATTTTTTTCTCCTTTTGTTTATTTAAGAAAAAGGCAGAGAGATAAATTGGATTTAAATGTTTTAAAAATTGGTTTTAAATAGTTTAAAAGTTTTTTTTTTGTTATCAAACAAAAATGGGGATATTTTTTATGCATTTTCATGTTTTCTTTAATTTTATTACATATGATTATATTTTTTTAATGATTTATGATTTTGTTTGATTACATGTAATTTTTTAGACCATTCTATATTTTAATTAAAACATTAGTTTTAGAAATAATAATTTAATAATTCCTACTTAATATTAAATATAATATGTATATCTCTATTTTATTATATTATGATAGAGTCTAATTCTTTTTATCTCATATTTCTATTTAATCCCCAACATGAGTCTTATTTTTTAGTCACAAATTCTATGTTTTAGTATAATCTACATTATAATTTTCTTCGGTATTTTAAAGATATATCAATCCAATGTATTTGAATTTTTGTGATTCTTATAAATTTGGATAGATAAGAGATTTATCTAAACATTATTAGTTTTATAAGATGTTTGAAAATTCTTTTCTTGTACACTAAAAATTCAATTAATTTATTTCTATAGTTTTAGAAACTCTATAGTCTATAGTTTAGAAAATTTGTTATATCTAATTTACTAAATGTTATAAACATATGTGGTTCACATGATAATTGATTTTATAGAAATAAATTATGTTTATATTGATTTCATTATCTTACATAGGATTCTAAAAAGGTTTTTTATATGGTCATTAAATTATATGAAGTTCTATAGCATTTTTTCATAGTTTCATTATTTCCAGATTTTCATTGATTCTGTTTTTTGATGATATCAGGAGATGTAGAAGTTAGATTTATTTTATTATTGATTATTTTGAAATATAAAATTAATTTTTAAAAATAATTACTATTTACAAATGTTGAGTCTATTTTTAGTATAATTTAATTTTTTTTATGTTTTTAAAGGTATTATGTCCAGTTTTTCTAAAATTACGGTTCAACAACCCAAATTTCGTAGTAAAAGTATGATTTTAAAAAAAATATTTTACAATAGTTAAATGTTTGGTTCATAAACCTTACTTTTTTAAGAGTGCAAAGTATGTTTTGGTAAATCTACGTTTAGAAAAGTGAAAGTATAGTTTAAAAACTGTACCTTCAGAACAGTGAAATGTATGGTTCGTCAACCCTAATTTTAGAATAGGGAAAAGTATTTTTTAGAAACTTTAATTTCATAATAGTGAAAATTATGGTTCAAAAACCCTACTTTCATTGAAAAATAATTTTGGTGAACCCTACTTTTAGTGAACCATAATTTTCATGTACCTTATTTTCATATACCATAATTTCTTATACCCTACTTTCATGTACCCTAAATTAGGGTACCCAAATTTTGTGTACCCTATTTCCATGTTACCTACTTTCGTGAATGATACTTTTTTGACCCTAATTTTATATTTTCTTTTTGTGTTTTTATGCTGAACATTGATCTTGTGTATATATAAGGACTACTTTCAAAAAAAAATTCATTGAATAAATTCACATTAAATGTAAGGATTATGATAAAATATATCTTAATTTATTTGGAGAAACATTTAAATAAAAAATTTTATAAATATTTTTAACTTTGTTTTTCAGTAATTTCAGAGGTCAAAATATTAGATAAATTCATATATATGACTTTACTTTTGGATTTCATTTCTAGATTTTATGAATTTCTTGACTATGTTTAAAGATGTTTGAATGGATTTAAACAATAGTTTTAAAATAATTAATTCTATTATTTATATGGAGATATTATTGGAAGAGTTATTGGGATTTTTTAAATTCTTTTAAAGATTTATTCTACGTGAATAATGAGGTAATGGTGCTACGATTTTTGTGGAGATATTTATGAAAGCTCTTGACTCCATTTATTTTGAATAACTGAAGGAATAAGAGCTATTGAAACTGATTAATATCTATTATATATATATATATATATATATATCTTGTAGGTTAAAATAATATATTACAATACACAACAATAATTGAGTCTATCATCTTTGATTCTCTATAAACTTTTTCAACTTATCGTATAAGCCAGAATCTATGTGATACTATTTTTCATTACCTGAAAATTCTCAAAAGTGATGAATTACATCTACATCAACTAAAATTTCCTTGATAAGATGTGTTAATGTAAATCTCATGAACAAGTACCAGTTCATTAATTGTTTATCTTCACCTATCTAGTTTTTGAGTCTGTAACACTATTTCCCATCTCTCATGTTAACTTTTTATTATTTATATTTATGATTTTACACACCAATTATTATTTGTTATTTTGTCCCTAGGTTGTGAGTCCCAAATTAAAAAGTCAAGATCTATGGTTTGGGACTCCTAGAATATAAAATAAATCACTATTTAGGTGGTGACTCCTAGTGTTTAAAGTTGTGCTTTAAGGGTTATGACTCACCATTAAAAAGTTTATCTTATGGTTATCCCTACACTAAAAAATTATTATGTAATTGGATTATGATTCCACCACTAGACCATATTTCATTACCCTATCTAACCTAATAATAAAATAAAATCATAATTATTATGTTCTGGTGGTAATTCTATCCTTATCACTTTAGATCATAAATTTAATTTTTTATATTCCACTTATCCAATAGTAAGTCAATTATTATATTTAATAGTTAAGAATAATTACAAGTGTTCCACTAACATCAATTATAAAAGTTAACCTCATCTTCTCTCTTTTTAAGTACCATCTGAATAATAAAATTTTATTATATTTATTGTACAACCCTTTTTATCTACTTTCTATCCTATAGACAATGAAAACATCGCTCGTGTGTATGTATGACATAATGTCTTTACATAGTGGCGGAATATTTTCTTTATAGTCATTTTACATGGATGGTAATGAGGATGGAACTAATAAATATATATTATTTTTTAATATAGTTTTATTATTTAAATATATGATATAATCTACCTTATTTCCCTACACTCATTAAAAAATATAACATCCCTCAGGTGTATGTGTGGGATACGACCTTTTCAAAGAGATGTTATTTTTTCAACTCATTCTTCCATAGATGATCCTAAAATTATAATTAATGTGTACAAATGATAATTGTGTCCTGATTAATTGTATAGAGATAATGGAACCAAGAAAACTTTGACCATGGTCAACACTCTGAGGTTATTTTGAGGTTATAAACCGAAGGACCACAAAATGTCCAATTTGAAATTAACTAATTCACTAAATTTTTATGAAATGGATATAATTCAAAGAAAGGGATTATGAAAATAAAATAAACTGAAAATTATTATAAAGAAATAAAATAATTAATATAGTTTTAATATATATTTGTTAAATTATGTATGTGGTGAGTCAGACTTGAGGAAATGGTTATTCAATAATATAATCTTTATTTAGGATTTTTTATGTTTAAATTTCATTTGAAGTAAATTATAATATATATCTCTATAATTTATTCTTATCTAGTCATATATCGAGTTTACATTTTTTTCCTTCCATTTTTCCCTCCCTTACACTTAAATAGATTATGATATTTTTTAATGAAATGTTGACGTTATATACTCTTTGGTGAAATTTTTTTTATTCCATATCCTTATTCACTATAATATTTTTAAGAATGTTTTTTCTATGATTTAATGATTTTTAAAGTCATTTTAAAATATTTATTTATTTATTTAGAAAGGTTTAAAAGGAATATTCTTGTAATTTTCTGAACTAGATACTTGTGACTTTTTACCCCATTTATAAATGGATTTTTTTACATTTTCTGAATGAAAAACATTTCCCATAATTATGATCATTATTTTATTTTAATATTACACTAAAAAAAATATCTTTATTTTCAAATGAAATAATTTTCTCAAAATTATATATATTTTTATTTTAAAATTTTATCAAAATTAATAGATATTATTCTCATGTTTTCAAAGAAGGACTCAAATTTTTTTTGAAGGTAATTTTATTTATATAAATATACTTTGATGATTAATATTCATTATTAAGGGTATTCAATAATTATACCATGTAACTTATTTATTTGGATGGATTATGTTCATGTATTTCTATTTATTTACTACAGAAAATATAAATATTGTGTATTCTAGTTTTTAATAATAATTTTATATTCTAATTTTTTTTTAATTTTTATTCATTTCTTTCATATAATTAATGTATTGGACTAAATATGTGATTTTTAGGTCCCTATATTTCCCATAAATGCAACGGTAAGTCTCGTGAAACAACTTTATTTTTGTATTTTCTATAGGACTTTCTTATTTGTGAATGATGTATAGGAATGAGGCATTGATAATAAGATTATGATGTTTTAAGTTATACATTTTATCATTATAAAATTATTTATTATTATACATGTAATTATTTATGTTTTTATGTCATTTGTGAATATACTCCCCTATTATGATATTGGTTATATATAATATTTGATTTTTGTTTATCTCCGCCATATTTTTCATTATCTATTTATTTTATAGTAGCATCTGCTGTACACATTCCCTTACTGAGAATCTAATATCTCCCTTTATTGTATATTTTTCCCCTAGACACTAAAAAGGGATCTATAAATGATTTTAGGGATCATCTAAAAGAAATAAAAATGTTATAAATATAATTTTATGTTGTATTTCATGTTTTAAAAAGTAATGTCATAATCATGTATGTATCTAGTATCCCAATACATATAAATTATTCAGTCTTTCATGATATTATCCCTTGTATATTGTGCCAATATTGTTAAATAACCTTCATCTTTAGGTTATTAGATTTTGTGTTTTAAATTTGGTATTAGAGGAATTTTATTCCAAACCTTGGGAACAAGATTTAAAAAAATATTATAGAATATAACCTAATTGAATACTCTAAGGATAAATAATTGTATATGATAATATAATTATGTTTGGGTAAGGTATATAATGTTTGGTTTCCTAGATATTACATCCCAATTTGGATACTAGAAAGTGGATAAATTTGTGACGTAGATGCACCTTTAGGGTAAAAACCTTTAAAGGGTTTGTTGGGTATTAACTTGATCTTCACTTCATGCATGGTAAGTGGGCCAAAAATTTACACCTAGATAAATAATCTGGTAGGATATACTTTAGTTAATTAATATTATCTTTAAAAACCATTATGAATTATTTAAAAATATTTTTATCATTTGAAAATATTCCCAATGATACTAAGCGTATGATTATATGATTATATATCCATAAAATTATAATATATGTTACGTGTTACCCCAGATTTTTAATTATAAACTATGATTTAAAGTTCATAGTAGTATGTCCTAATTTATTGTATTCTATTATTAACAATGGTTCCTATAATAAGGAATGGAAACTGCATCAATTCATGTAATCTATATAGGGATTGTCATCCCTTGGAAGATAATGAAGATTGAACTGAAGCTAAAAAAAATTAAAATTATATTGGGTAAGTGACTTAAGTTATATCCTAAAACCTTCCTCATATAGATAATCCTACCAATTCATAGAATTTGTTTACAATTTTTCACCACTTCATGCGACATAAATCTCCATTATTCAAAGGGACTACGAATACATTAGTGGTTGATTATTGGATAAATTTTTTTTAGAATATATTTTTAACTATGTGAAGTATTAAATGAGAATGTTTTATTAATAGTTTAGCATTTAAATGAAGATTTTTATTAGTGGTGACCTATAATCAATGATAATAAGGATTCAAAGGAAATATATAATATTGAGTGAAAGAGTTTCAATGAGATATTCTTCAAAAAATAAATTCCTCTAGAGAAAAAGATAATATGGAGAGGAAATTCCCTAATATAAGTTCAAAGGAATGGGAAAATATTTCAAAAAATAAATAAAATGTTACAAGGTTATCAACTCTAGTGTTAGAGTTTGTATGCAATCCAAAAAAGCGATATTCGTCACTTTTTGATGGGATAAAACCTATCCTTAAGGGTATTATTATCTTGTGTACTTTTAGTATATGAATATATAATATCCAAATACATCAATACAGAGATACAATTCTCTATGTATTATGTTATATAGGGAAAATAAGAAATGAAGGGGGTGATTGAGTACTCTCAAGAAAATGAAATATGGTAAAAGTGAAAAAGGAAGGGGTGAAATATCTAACTTGTAATAATTACGGAAAGAGACACCATGGAGCATGCTTCATGGGAATGGTAGTTTTAATAATGTGTGGATAAAAAAGGGCATTAGTATCGTGATTGTAATGGTAATGAAGAAGAAACCAATGTTCAATGCTTTAACTATAAGAATATAATGCACTATTTGATTGAATACCCCAATGTTCAGGGGAATTTGTCTCTAAAAATTCCATGGGAGAAAGTCCATGATTTTGTAATAATTATAGAAGAAGTTGAATTTACCAATGATGTGGTGGAATGTACATTGATCATTATCTAAAATTTTTCTAATGATTTATTGGATTATGTGACTTATCACTCTTTTATATCTTCTATGTATAATATGAAAATTAGATATTTTCCTCTAACCTTAATAAGGGAGTTGTGAATCAGGGCTCATAGTGGAAATATTATTGTAACAAGGATGTGTTAGTTAGTTCCCATTATGACACATATACATACTCTAGTTCAAAACCATATTATTATACAAATGGACAATTTTTATTTAATCCTTAAAGTGGATTTCATTTCAAATTATTTTATAAACATTTATTTTCAAGTGAAAGAGAATACATTTCCTGATAGATATAAGGAATCAATTATCTTTAAAGGGGAGACTAAATAATCTGAATTATATCTAGATATAACTCTAATTGATCTCCTTAATGATGCTCTTGGATAAGAAGACCAGAAAAAACCTATAAATGGGAAAGGTTTCCTAGGAATACCGGATGTAATTATTATCCAATAATATATTTATTCTTTAATAAAACATGGAAATCCACCTAAGTGTGAATTTTATTTTTCTATTGATCTCTTCCCTAATGAAAAACCTATATCTATGAATTTTTAAAGGATGAATATATTAGGATTAGTGGAAATAATGAAACAACTCTAGGAGTTGTGTGATAATACATTTATTTTTCCAAGTGTCTTAACTAAGGTATCCCCTTTTCATTTTGGTAAGAAGAAATATGATTCTTTGATGTTTTTCAAGTATTATAGGGAAATCAATGTTATTTTTATAAAGCAAAATTTTGTACTTCCCCACATTGATTTGTTTTTTAATTGAATTCAAGGTGTTCAATATTTTTCAATGACTGGTATTCATTTTGGTAATGTCAAACTTCAAGTAAATAAGGGGGATATTCAAAATACAATATTTCTATACTTGGTATGTACATTAAAATTTTACATCAATTGCCATTTAATTGAATAATACACCCTTAATTTTAATAGATATGATGAACAGAATATTCAAGGATTATCTTGATAATTTTATTACAGTATTTATGAATGATATATTGGTATACTATAAATTCTATGATAACTATAATATTCATTTGGAAATAATTCATGATATTCTTACAGAAGAGGGGTTACGTGGAAAATTTTGAAAATGTAAATTCTAGATTCAAGAAGCTTCATTACTTAGCAATTTCATCTATGAATATTTAATATCATTTAATAATTCAAAGAAACATTTAGTGATGTAATGTATAGTTGTAATGAATATAACATTGGTATGTAGTTTTCATGTATTAAGAAGTTTCTATAGATGATTTGTTCAAAAAAAATTTATTATGTACCCCATTAACCATGTTTAAATATAAATGTTTTAAATTTATTTGGTCATAACAATGCAAATAATGTTTTTAATTATTAAAAAGAATGTTTTTAAATGCATTTATATCTAATTTACCCTTAGTAAAGTGTAAAACCCCAAAATTGTATGATATATCTTTCATCAAATAAAATTCCTTTAATAGCTTGTGATGCATGAAACCTAGATTCAAAAGGAAACATAATATAATATACCGTTATAACATAGATTCTAAATTCGAGGATTGAATATGAATAAAAAAGTTTTAAGATTATGTATAATTATTTTATATAAATAAAGTATATTAATTAATAAGTACTCAAAATATATTTAAGTCATCATAAGCTTTAAAGATACATTTTTTCCTCAAAAATAATTTTTATGGTTTTTTTTTAGAAAATAATACTATTAATTTATATAAAATTAAGAAAATTTAGTTGATAAAAGTAAATTTATTTTTAAAATAACAAGGAAAAAATTATCTTATATGTAAATTTTAATAGTTTTCAAAAAATATTGACTTTTTAAATAATAGTGAAAATACTAATTTTTATTATAAATTGTATTTTAATTTCCTGAATTTAAAATGTTTTTTAAAAAAAAATATTTAAATTATAAATTATTTTTTGTATTAATAATATAGTAAAGATTATTGGAATCAATTTTATGTTTTATTTTTCTATAAAAATGTTGTATACTTTAGAAAGCATTTTTTGTAGAACTGTTTTTCATCTTTTTTTGTGAGTTTAATTTTAAATAAAATTCCTAAACTTTTGAATATTGACTCTTAAAAATTTATTTCCACATTTTAAATCATGAGGTTCAAGTTTGGTAAATATGCCCCTTTTATTTTTGGTCAATATGAATATTAACAATAGTAAATTATTAATATAGTAAAAGTAAATTTGGTAAATTGGGGTTAAAATAAATATTAAAATGCTTCAAATTCATTCAAAAACATGAATTTATACTATTTTATGAGTTAATTTATTCTATTTCCATTATATTATTCAATATAGGACCACTTGGTTACATTATAAATTTTTAATGATATTTATATTAATTTATGAAAAGAATGAATACAAAACGTCACTCTCTTGAATTTAATATTTATAAAATAATTAAAAAACGGATAAAAAGAGAATAATTTCAGTTAAAAATATTTATTTCAAATATGAATTTATTTTTTACCATGGTAATATATTAATAAATCTTAGTTATTGAATAATTATATTAAATGATTATTAAACACTAACAATGTAATTATTCAATTAATAAAAAAATATAATTAATGAATTTAAAATATTAAAATTAATAAAATTTCGATTAAATTTTGTGTTCCATGAGAATTTTAGATAAATATAATAGTTTAGTAATGTTTAAATGGTTTATTTTGAAATTAAGAAAACTATCATTATCTTCTTAAATTCAAATGAAATGAATAGTGAGAAAATGTGTTATAATGAGATTATATGTTAAATAATATTTTCGTTAATTATTTAAAAATTATAAAGTTATAAAATAAAAAATTATTATGGTAAATGGTTGAAACATTCACCCATTTTCCATTTATGAGATATTTTTTTAATTATAAGTAAAATTTTAACCCTTAGAGATTAAAACAATTTGATAGAGTTAAGGTAAAAATCGGTTTGTGAAGGAGTTAAACAAAAAGATAAGGTTTAAAATGAAATAAAAAACATTTAAAATTTAAATAAATCATTACATTTAGACATTATAATATTTTTATTTCAATATATACCAATTTTAAATCATTTTTATAGAGAATTATATTGTTATATTTTAATATTTTTAATAAATCTAAGTGTGTCATTTCCCCCCATTATAAAAGGGTTCCATATATCTATTTTAATCACACAATATTGAGCTACATAAATTGACCACAACATGATAAATTATATTAAAAAATTCTAAATACATGAATTGGAGGTTCTAATCTTCTTTAAATATCATTCCATGTGTCCCTAAGAATGGATCTAAAGGAGGCATACCGAAGAAGAGATGATCTTCTAACCCAACCTCTTTCAATTTTTGTCTTCATAAATGATCTCTAAATCTATGTTACTCTTCAAAAAAAATTAAGTGTCCTAAATATACTAACATGTTATTATTATTATGGAACTTCCATTATCCACCCTTTATTCCCTCAAAAGTGAAATGAAACTGTCTCATTTGCGTACATGTGGACTACTTCCCCCACGTTGAGATACAATTAATTTTCCATCAACACATTTTATGGATGGTTAATATATTGTTTCTAAAGTTTATATATGATATTTATGACATAATTATTCTTATAGAATTATAATATCATATCTAACTTTTTACCTTCCAATCATTTGGAAAACTATAACATCACTCGTGCGTATGTGTG
Source organism: Viscum album (assembly GCA_963277665.1). Lineage (NCBI taxonomy): Eukaryota > Viridiplantae > Streptophyta > Magnoliopsida > Santalales > Viscaceae > Viscum > Viscum album. The sequence goes on along the minus strand of OY728133.1, from coordinate 644,363,626 downwards.
GACTACCACCTCAACAAAATGATGTGATTCATTTTTAAATTCTTTTTTAAATGAATGGTAATAAAGATAAATTTAATTAATATATATTATATAAGTTATAAAATAAAAAATGTTAACTATTATTTCACTATATTTTATTATATCCTTTAAAAATTGAAAACATTATTCATGTGTACGTACAACTTACCATCTCCATAAACAATGTAAATAATTTTTTATCTCTATAATTTATTTAAACTATTAATATTAATATAATAAATATATATTATATTTATATCATTGTTAATATTCTTTATATTATCTTATCATGATCAATGTACAATAATCAGAACCACCAAACTGAAATTCTTATGAAAAACTAAACAGTTAACACCCAAAAATGATGATTTTAATAAGGAATTATTAATAAATGGGTATTTAGATGTTATGAGGGGACAATATATGATATGATAATTATTTAGATAATTTTTTATATGATGATAATAAATTTAAATTTATTTTATTTTATTTTAGATATCTTTCAAATAATATTGTATTTGAGGTAGGGGATTATTATTATAATCTCATTGTTTATCTGGGTTATTTATGATCAAGATTCCAGTGATGAAATATTATGAACTCTCCCTTAAAAATACCATGAATTTTATTCTATGGTTTTTATTTATAGAGATTTATTATTTCAATTTCATTTTACTCTCATTATATACTTAATAGAATGAATGAATATTAGGAAATTTGAATTTATTTATCTCTTTGGTCAAAAATCAATTTCCTCCATGTAAATGATTTATAAAAATGTTCTTAATAATGTTTTTATACTCTAATATGATTTTTTAAATTTCTTTTTACCCATGGTTTAATTTTTACCAAATTGTAGAAAACTAATATATTTTTTCTGAATGACGTGATTTTAACTTTTACTAAAAATGTGGTACGAATCATTGTTTTAACATACACATCACAAACAAAATTTCCCACTACTAAATGTTTTGAAAATTATATTATAATTTTCCATGGTTATTTTGAAATTAAATGTTTTCCATTATGTTTTGCATTTTTTAATATTTTAAAGAAGTGTTTTCAAAATGAAAAGTTTATTTTCCACAAGAAATATTCTAAGAGGTCTTATAAAGTAATTTTCATCTAATATGACATCCTTTGATGTTACTCTTTATTTACTGGGTATATGATACAATGAAAAGATTTTTATTATATTTATTATTTATTGTTATGATGATGAAATATTGAATAAACCCATTTTCTTTTCCATATGTTAAGTTACAATGAATGTTATTATGATCTTGTGGCATACATAAGAATGGATTTATGATTGTGTGATGGTTGGGTATAAAATTATATATATTTACATTAAATTCGGTAAAGATTAATGTTCTATGATCTCAAAGGGCACACAGGAGGTTATCCTAAGACTAAAATATTGTACATGAGTGGTTATTAGAAGCCCAAAAGATATTACACGAAAGGATATCCAAAGATTAAAGTAGGTAAAGGGGCGGTTAGACCTTTCCAAACATGTTATGAATGTCTTCGTAGATATCATAGATATAAGATATCTAATATTATTACTATATCAAAAATTATGAAACTCTTTTATGTCATGTTCTTAGGTTAATGTTATATTCTCAAAGAACTTTTTCTTTAATCCCATTATGATTCATGTCTTATGAACATCCACGATTTATTCCATGACTCATGTTTATAATCTACGAATTTTTAGGTAAGATTTTAAAAGGTTGATATCATATTACCATTCCATTTTTCACATTTGTTTTTAAAATTATCATTAATATCTCTCTTAATTTCCATTACTAAATGTCTAATCACTTTCTTTATTTTATTTATTTACAATTAGATATAAATAAAAGTTTTACAAATGATGTATCTAAGAAATGTGATATTTATGAAAAAACAAAGGTAGAGATGATGTAGATCTGTTATAAATAAGTTGTTTATGTATATAAGTATCCAAACAAACTACACCAATATAGTTATAATAAGTATTATAATATTATTTAATGAATATTAACTTAATAAGATGTAATATTTAAGAATGCAAGTTAGGGGTTTCTATAGTAATTATTTGAAAGTAATTTAGTTACATTTGAAAACATGGATGAAAACACATTAGTTAGAACCCCTATGATAAATCTATATATAAGAAAATTTACAACGGTATGGTTAATAAAAGAGGGTGGTCTTCCTAGGAAAACATCCATGTCTGGATAATACAAGTGGATGTGGCTTCATCATAGATGCAGTTAGGGGTAATAACCCCAAAAATAGTTGTTCAAGTGTATCTCATTAATAAGTTTAATACAGGATGCATGTTCCATTACTATGAACCTATTTTAACACCCTCATGGGTTATTATTAAGATAATTAATATTTTCATTACAAAACATTATAATGGATTTGAATAGAATATTAGCATGATTAATATAGGTTAAACATAATGTATCATAGTATGAAAATAATGTAACATGATTCACACATCCAATAAATATTTTTGTCATTATTATCTGGTTTTGAAACTATTATTATTTTTCTTTATAATATTATTTTTGGGTTTATTTAATGTTTAGAACCCAATGAAAACTTTTTAATGATAAATTTTACAGACAGTGTAATGATTTTTCTTTACAGAAACAAAATGATTGTATAGATGGAACAAAAAATCTTATCATTATGCTTATGTAACATTATAAATCAATGAGTCATGTTGATCATCCAAATGAGTAAAGTAGGGATCAATGTTCTATTAAGTCCTTCATGAGGAAATATCCACTTTCATTTAGTGGGTCTTCTGATCAAATAATTACTGAGAATGGTATTACTACCATTGAAAAGATATTTTCCATTTTCCAATGTTTGAATAATGTAAAACTCATTTTGGCTATCTTTTGTTTGGGTGGTGATAAATATCAATAGTTGTATCTCATCAAGAAAACAAGATGACATGAAGAAATTGACTCTAAAGAGTGGGATGAAATTATATGGTTATTATTCAACATGTGATTTCCAAATATTCATTGTTTGAAAGTGAATATGCAGTTCCATCTACTATGGAAGAAGGATTCTGAATTCATTAGTACATATGAGGAAAATATTACAATACTTGCAATGTATGCTTCTTATCATTGACCAAGAAAATAAGATTGATTGATTCTTAAATGGATTAAATATGAGTCTCTGAATGGTGTTAAACATAAGTGGATTTAGTAGATAAGAATAAATTGTTTTATATCTAATCAAGATTGAAATTGATATTGGAGTTACCCATATATCTCATGGTTTATTAAGAAAGTTAATATGAAATTAAAAGGAAATTATAATATAAAACCATGGAGGGATTAATATGAGTGTTTTATCATTCTCAATGTGTGGAAGGATACATGGAATAAATTTTTTGATGGAAATAAGGAAATTCTGAATGTTGGTAAAGGAAGGTCTTTGGGAAATTTTGTGTATAAGAAATGAGAAAAAGTGATCTAGGTGATCCAGTTATTGAGGAAGGTCACCAAAAAATGCACCATCCAAGACCTAGTGTTTAAAATTCATAGGGTATAGGAATTATTCTAACTAGTAATCGAAATTTGATGTTACTGATGATGATCGATGTTATAAACAACTTATGTTTCATGAAAAATGTAACTCTCATTTGATCACTATTTCTAATGTGGGGTATGATAAGGAATTGGTGAAAGGTTCACCTACTATCAACTCCATAACAACCAATTTATTATTTTATATATGATTTACCCACTATTTTATATCTGAATAATTTTATAAGGGTATTATAATAACACCTCAATGATTAGATATTTAATTATAACTAAAACCCCTAATTGTATGATGATCGTATCTCAAGTCTATGAATCTTATCTAATTTAATTTTGTGGGAATATAATTCTTAAAAATATGATTATTCTCTATATAGTTTAATTCAGTGTTATTTCAGGAATGGAATCTATCTCATTATAAAAAGCCCACATCAATTTCTGAGGAATGGATATCATGTTTAACATTCTAAACCAACCTATGATCTTCAATCTGTGTGATGATAAATATTAAATTCTGATGAAAATTACATTTATTTCATGGATTATGGTCTTATTCAAAAGTTTTCTTTATCTCAAATGATTGGGGAGACAATCAACATCGATGATATGCCTTTTGTATGAGAGTTTTCTTATTTCATTCTAGAATAATTCCCTAGTCTTACTCTAAATAAAGAAGTTTAATTTTCAATAGAACTCATAACTAGTGATAAACCTATTTAAAAACCTCCATATATAATGGTCATGATTTTGTTATATGAATTAAAGAAGTGCATCTAGGATAATGTTGATAATGGATTCATTTGACCATGTGTGTCACCTTGGGGTTGACCTATTCTTTTCTTTAAGAATAAATACATATCAAAGTGACTCTACATTGATTATCAGAAACTTAACAAGATCACAATCAATAATAAGTATTATATTCCCTATATTGATTAATTGGTTGATCATCTAAATAGAGGTCAATACATTTTTAATATTGAACTTCATTTTAGAAATCATAAATTGAGGGTAATGAAGTAGGATATACTCAACATAGCATTTTTACGCAGTCAAAACACTGTGGATTTATATTGATTCCATTTTGTCTTATTAATTCCCCATATGTATTCATGTATTTAAATAATAAAGTATTTATATATTACCTTTACTAGTTTTGGTACTCTTTATAGATTATATTCTTATATATTCACAGAGAAATAAAGTGTTTGAAGATCATTTTATGATTATATTAAAGAACCTAAAAAGGGATAATATGTGAAAACAAAATCCAAGCATGAATTTTGATAATAAAAATTTTCATTTTTTGGGTCATATAATCTTAGGTGAGGGTACATTTATGGATCTAACTAAGACAAAAGTTATTGAACATTATCCTAGACCAATCATTGTGACTGAGATTTTGTTTTACTGATTTTTATATATATAATCAATGATTTGTTTAATATTTATCAAGGTTTTCTAATCCACTCACTATGTTTACTTTAAAAGTAAAAAAGATCCTTTAGAGAGATGAATGCAAGTAAAATTTCAATGAACTAAAGAGAAGGTTAGTCAGCGCACCCATGCTTACACTACCCTGCAATAGAGAAGGGTTCTTGGTCTATAGTGATGCATTGATAAAGGTATTGGGATGCAACCTCATGTAGAATGATATAGTTGTAGATTATGTATCAAGACAACTAATCATTCATGAGAAAAATTACCCAACTCGTGATTTGGATTGTTCTATGATAAATATTTTCATTAACGATATAGAGACATTATATATAGGGGAGAAATATGTGATATATATACTTTTTATAAAATTTTAAATAATATATTCACTCAAAAGTGATGAGTATGTACCCAAGAAAGAAGTTGGATTTGAATAAAGATTGTCACTAATCAATATATTACCACCCAAGGAAGGAAAACAAGGTGGTCAATTATTTGGGTCGAAAGGATCATTCTAGATTATCTATTATGTGTATCAAAAGAAACTAATGTTTTTGAATTTTAAAAGGATGGATCTAGAAATATTAAAGGAAGGGTATAATTATTATCTTCCCAAAATTTTTGCTCAACCATCTATCTATGAAATGATTAAATAGTCATAAAATAGATATGTGGAACTATAGAAGAGGGTTGAAAATATTCCTAAGTTTAACCTTGATTTTTATGGAAGGATAACATTTATAAACCATGTTTGTGTTTCATCCACACCATATTAAGAAGTAGATATTGGATGAAGCTCATAGTTCATCATTATTTATTCATACTAAAATAATGAAGATGTATTGAGATCTCAAAGGGTATTTTTTAGTACATTAAAAAAGTGATATTATAGATTTTTTAACTCGATTCTTGGTAAGAATGTAATTTAATTATAAGAGACAATATTATAATAGTATGTGATAACCATTACCTATACCAGAATAAAAATGGGAAAATATCACCATGGATATTTTCATTGGAATGCTAAAAACATCTAGAGGCCATAATACTATTTGGGGTGTCGTTGATAACCTTATGAAGTCAGAAAAATTAATTTATATTAGAGAATATTTCAATCTTGATTATATTTTTATAATATACATTAAATAAGTTGTAAGGTATCATTGAGTTCGGCATTATATTATATCTGATCGAGATATGAAGTTTACCTTGATATTTTTGTGATGTCTTTGGTAGTTTTTAGATGCATTGTTTAGTTTCAGAACTTAATATCATCCTCACATGTGTAGATAGTCTAATTAAACCACATAAACCCTATAGGATATACTTTAACCTTGTTCTATGCATTTAAAATGTTCATGGGATCAACACCTTCCTCAAATAAAGTTTTCTTACAATAATATTTTTTACTCAAGCATTTAAATGGGTCCTTTTGAATCACTCTATGGAAACAAGTGTAAAAAACCAATTTTATTGGATGTTGTTAGATAAATAACGTTTTTAAGGATTAATCTAGATGAGAAAATGGTGGAGAATTCTATATCCATTTAGCTGCACATCATTGGTGAAATCCAGAATATAATGTTGGTGAATTTCTTCATGGAACATGGTTAGGAGATTTAGAAATAAGGTAATGTCGAAACTATGTATATTGGCCCCTATGATATTATTGAATGAATAGTTATGGTACCTTATCACTTGGTAATTCCACCCAACCTCTCTCAAGTTCATGATGTGTTACATGTATATCTCTTGAGAAACTATATACCTGATCATTCACATATGATGAAATTATATCTTGTACCACTTGAGTATGGTCATTCCTATGATGAAAAACTGGAATAAATCTTGGTTCATATAGATATTGTCCTATATAAAAAGACTACTTACATGGATAATGTTCTACAGAGCAATAAAAAATTCAGTGAAGCGACATGGTAACTAGTGAACATGTTTAAATAAAAATATCATCATTTATTTCTATGATAGTGATGTAATTTTGGGTGTGAAATTAATTTTAATGGGGTTATAACATAATACCCTTTGATTGTATGATATATTTCTCTTCAAATAATTTTTTTATAGCTTGTGATACTTGCAACCCTGAGTCTAAATGAACAACAATATAATATACCTTTATAACTGAACCATTAAATATACATAATTAATGGAAATAAATTTTTTAAATTTAGGTATAATGGATTTATATAAAGAAAATATATTGATAAATAAATACTCAATTTAAGAAAAGTAATTATATGCATTAAAAAATTATTTCTCCTCAGAAATGATTTGAATATTTTTGTGAGAAAATTAGATAATTAATTTCATAGCATTTAATAAAATTTATGTGAATTAATTATCATAATTTTTGAATTCATAATTTTAAAATTATCTCATAATAAAATTTTCAGAATTTCAAAAAAAATTAATTTATCATTAAATATTGAAAAATAATAATTTTTATTGAAAAATAATAACTTTTATTGAAAATTGTATTTTTTTTCAAAAATTTACAAAGATTAATTTTGTTTTAAAGTTATTTAAAATTAAAATTAGCTTAATTAAAATATAACTAATCCCACCAATGTGATTAGAATAAATTTTATGATGTATTTTGGTATAAAAAATTACCTAAAAAACTTTTTCCAGAAAAAATATTTTCGTTACATTCTATGGGTTTAGTTTAAAATTAAATTAAAAAAAATCTAAAAATTTAATCCTAAAAAATGGATTACATATTTATAATAATGAATTAAAATAATTTTAAAAAGGATTATTTTATTTTTTTCTGATATGAATAGTAATTGTAGTAATTTTTTGTTAGCACAGTAATGGAAGATGGGTTAATTATGGTTAAAAATAATGTGGTGAGGCTTAAAATTCATTAATAGTCTAGAATTTATCATTTTTTATGAGGTTTTTTATCCCTTACCATCCAATTATCTTATATATGGCCACTTGGTGCCATGTGTCTATGAATATGACTATTAATTTAATTTATGAAAAGAATAAATTCAAAATTTCACTCTCTTGAATTTAAAATATCTAAAACTATTACATACAGATAAATGGAGAATAAATTTGGTTATAAATGATTATTTTAAATAAGAATTAATTTTTTATATTATTATCATATATTTATAATTTTTAGTGATTAAACAATTACCATAAATAATGACACAACACCAAAATATTACTTATGAATTTGATAGAAAAATAAAATAAAATATTTTAAAAATATTAAATTTAATACAATATCAGTGAAAAATTATGTTAAATTAATTTTTTAGATAGATATAAAATTTTAGGGTAGTTTAAATGTTTTATATTCTAATTTAATAAATAAAACGATGTCTTTAAAGTCAAATTAAATGAATAGTTTCAAAATTATATTAATTATATTTTATGTTAAAAAATATTTTCAAAGATTATTTAAAGATCATAAAAATCCTACAAGTGGACAACTAAGATGATAAATAGTCTAAAATTTCAGCCTTTTCCTTTTATGAGTGTATTGTTAAGTTAGATTTAGAATTATAACCCTTTAAGATTGAAAAAATTATTACCACAATTAAGATTAAAATCAGTTAACAATGTTTTTAAACAAAAATATTTATACCTAAAACTATTTTTATTAAAATATTTGGGCATTTTATTCATTATTATTGAGAATTATTTACTTATATGCTAAACTATTTAATAACTCTAAGTGTTTCTTTTCCAAACCTTATAAAATTAAAACCCTTATATCTTTTATTTACACAACATTGTTCCATCTATATCGACCAAAAAACTACCTTATAAACATACATATACATTAATTTGATGTAATGTACTTCTTTAAATACAATTCTAAGGGTATTTAACAAGGTATATAAAAGAGGCATACTGAAGAAAAGGTAATCTTCTTTCCTGAACTCTTTCAATTTATTTCATATTCTATCTTTCAAAAATCTATGGTATTATTCATATACTAATAACTTAATTATCCTGAATATACAAAAAAAATTATTGTTATTATTCAAATATCTTTATCAATCCTCTTTTCATAAAATGATAATTGAAAGTATTGTGCATGTGTTCAGGTGGATGACCACCTCCATGTAGTGATGTATTTAATTCTCAACAAGAATATTTCATGGATGGTTATTATGATGGGTTTAAAGATTATAGATTATTTTTTATGACATTATTATTCTTCTAGATTTATAATATCATATATAACTTCTTAACTTCACATCCGTTGGAAAATGATATCGTCGATCGTGGGTTCATGTGGGCTGCCACCTCCATAAAGCACTGTGATTCATTTTTCGATTCCTCTTTATATAGATGGTAATAACGATAGATTTCATTAATATATATGATAAATATTATTTAATAATTTTTCCTTAAAGGTGAATTATAATTTACCTATCTTTCATTCCACCCATATAAAAGTTAAAACAACATTTATCATATGTATGGCCTACTATCTCCATGAATTGTGTAATGTATCTTTTTATCTCTATATTTTATAAATGACTCCAAATATAAAAACATTTAATATATATAGTATTTAAAATAAGATTAAAATTATTTTTTTTATATAACAATGATAAAAGTAAATTATTGAAACTAACAAATTGAAATTCTCATGAGAAACATAACAGTTTACCAAAGGAATTGATTATTTTAATAAGTAATTATTAATAAATTGGTTTTGAAATGTTATAAAGGGATAAAATGTGATATTATAAGTATATAAATAATTATATTATAAAATAATAATATATTTATATTTATTATCTAGTAGTTTATAGTGATTTTTATGTAAGTTGAACTTGAGGTATGGTATTTATGTTACAATCTCATTGTTTATCGGGATTTTTTTAGAATCAAGTTTTTGATGGTGAATTTTTTTGACATATCTCTCAAGAATATAGTTAAATTTTATATCCTATGTTAATTTATATATATTAAATATTTTATTTAATTTCCTTATATTTATGTACTCAAGATAAACAGATAATAGTTTTATGGTAACAAGAACTCTTTAGTCACTTTAGTTGAAAATAATTTTTATTCCACATCGATGTTTTCTAAAAATGATTCCAAGAATGTTTTAATATTATTAAATGATTTTTTAAATTAATTTGTTCCCATTATTTACTATTTTCAAATTATATTAAGAGGAACATTTATTTATTTTTTTGTTAATTTTAACTTTTACAAAAAAATTTAAGGAATTTTATTTTAACATATATGGAATGAATGTAATTTACCACCACTAGATGATTTGAAGATTTATTCATAAATTTCTATATTTCATTCCAATGATAATTTTTTCTATAATATTTTGTAAATTATATATTTTAAATATTTTATATGATATTGAAATGGGTATTTTCCTCAAGAAATATTCCAAGTGATATTTTAAAGGAACATTCATATAAGATGACATCATTCAATGATCATTATGCTTTAATAGGGATATACACAATGATGCCAACATAATTCATTCTCTGGATGGTTTTTTTCTAATGATGATAAAATATCAATAAAACAATTTTTATTTCCCATGGGTTAAGTTATGATGAATTCTTTTATGATCATGTGGAATACATTTGAATGGATTTTTGATTCTACTATAGGTGGGACAAAAATTATATATCTCTAGAATGAAATAGTGGAATATTAATGTTATTTAAGTTAAAATACTCTATTATAGGTTTTCTTATATCCTATTAAGTGTACATGGGAGGTTATCTTAAGACCAAAATAGGTTAAACATATGTATATCCCAAGCCTGAAGTATGTTCAAAAGAGGTTATCCTAAGCCTACAATGTTATAAATGTCATGGTGGGTAGCCTGGACCTTAGATTTTTTTTATTATAATACCAAAACTTATGTGACTCTTTTATGACATGATATTATGTCAATGTTATGTTCTCATGGATCATGTTCTTTGATTCCTTTATGATTCATGTCTTCTTAAGTTCTAAGATTTATTCCATGACTCATTTTTATGATCTAATTATTTTAAAGTTTGATTTTAAAATATTAATCTAATATTACCATACCCATTATTTTCATGTTATATTTAAATGATAATTGATATATCCCTTATTTATCCTTACTAAAAATCTAGTATCACCCTTTATTATGTTTTCTTTACACTAGGATATGATGAATGTTTTTATGTATTATGTGTCTAAGAAGGGTTATAGTTGTGAAAAACTAGTTTGGAGATGATGTTGATTTATTATTAACTATTTTTTTATGTATCCTTATTTACAAAGACACAAAACCATTATGGTTATGATATGGAATGTAATATTATGTAATGAATATTCATCTATTGATATATGATATTTATGTATGAAAATTATTAGCCTCTATAGAAGGGATGGATTTTTTATATATTGTTATTTATCGAAGAAGGGACTAAAAATCTTCCTTATCTATAATGATAGAGTTGTTTCATATACATCAAGGTATATAACAATTAATGTTTAGAAATAACCAACCCATGATCATGATTTGGCATCCATAAATGAATATATAGATTAATTATCTTCATGATGAAAGATGTTAAATATATATGGATCATTAATGTTTGAAATACAACTTCTCCTACAAATATCTTAACTTGAGGTAAAGTTGACTGATGAAACTACTCAAGTATTATGATTTCTCAATAAACTACCACTCTAGAAATGAAAATAATGAAGATGGTTCGTTGAATAAGAAAGATCGCGAGGCTTTAAAAAATTAGGGTTTTAAAAGATACATTATTCAAGGATTAAGTAATGTTGGATATAGGAATCATTAAGGAAGAGGAAACATAACATTTATTCCAAATTATTGTCAAACCATCCTTATTGAAGAAAATATAATGTTCATATTTTTATGTAATTGATAATAAAAATAAAATTAAAGTCATGACTGATGGAAAGTTGGTATAATTCATCAATAAACATGGTCTATCAAAATTTGGAAAGTGGTTATGTGTTCTATTTATACCTGATCTAAAAATATGATCATTAGATAAAGATCACAGGTCAAATTTCTCTATATAACCTAGAAACAAAGAAAAATTATCAGGATTTTAATAAATATTTTTGGTGGGATAATGTGAAATAGAAAATTTATAACTATATATCGAGATGAATGGAATTCAAATTGGTAAAGGCTGAGATAAAAAATAATAATTGAGTCATGAAACCTCTAATTATTCTTATTTTGGTAGTTTAATGTAATTATTATGGGCTTTATCATTGGATTAATAAATAATCTTTGAAATAATGATAGAATATTGGTTATCATTGACCATATTATCAAGTCTGTACGTTTTCTTACTATATGGGTATATCTACATCTTCAGTAAATCACATGAATTTATATTAATAATGTTGGGATACTTTATAGTGCACCTCTTTTGATTAAATCAGATTCTGATTTGAAGTTTATATTTAAATTCATGAAGAGTTTCTGAAGAATCTCAAAACTTAGTTACATTTTTGAAATTAGTATTATCCTCAAATTGATGGGCAGTCTAAAAGGACTATTCATACATCAGCATAAATGTTGGTTTCATGATAAATTTAATTCATGGGATGTGGTATTAGTATTTTCATTTAATGGAATTTTTATATAATAATAGCTTCTATTCAATCTTTTAAATGGTACAATATAAATAATTATCTATAAAGAGGTATAATACTCAAATTTATAAGTATGAAGTTTGGTTAGAGGATGCTTATAAAACCATATCTCATTGAAGATACAATTGTGAAAGTGAATATAAATAAAAATAATATCATATTAACTCAAAGTAGACAAAAAATCTATAATTATACATGAAGGAAAGATTTCAAATTTCAAGACGAAGATCATAATTTCTTAATGGTATCCCCATTAAAGGGTTTTATATAGTTCATAAAGAAAGTGAAACTATGTACTAAGTACATTGAGTCTTTTGAAAATATGGAAGGGATTAGAGTAATGGTTTACCATATAGAAATGCCACCAAACCTCACAAAATTTCATGTCATGTTCCAAATATCATTATTGATGATGTAAATGAAAGTCTCAATTAATGTTCTCATCTTTGAGAAAAATGAATTAAAACATAATTTATCTAATTATAAATATCTTATCCATATTTTTTACATTAGTAAGACAGTTTTACCAAATCAGACAACATGGTTAGTGAAGTTTCTTTAGAGAAATAAAAAACTATAGGAGGTGTCATCAGATCTAAAAGAATCTATGAGTAAGGATTATCCACATTTATTTAAAAAAAGAAATTTTACAAGGAAAATAATTTTTATGGGATAATTTAATACCTGATATCATTCTATAATTGGTAATCATTACATACCTGATTATTATTCAATTCACATCTTATTGTTTTTTCATAATAATAGAAATAATTCAAGGTTATATTAAAAAATAAATTTTATAAATTTTATAAATAGATTTAAAACAATGATAATTTTTTATTTCAGAAGGCCTTATTTATCATGGGGTAATTTTTTTCTAGAAATTATTTATTTTTTGGTGAATAGTTAAAAATTCCAGTTTTTGAAAAACATTCATTCATTACATTCAAAAAAATATTTAGAACGTGCAATTAGGTTCTAGATTATGTTTTAAAGAAACATAAAATACCTTTGAATAATTATAATTTAATGAATTACATAGGAATAAAAATTATATTGGGTTTGGTATAAGATTATTTATATTGTTAAAAACACATTTTTTAAAACTAATTTTCCTTGTTCATTACATGGTTATATTAAAATTAATTCATGTAATTTCTAAAAATTTAGTATTTAAAAATGGATACCATATTTTAAATCATAAGTTAATATTTTATTGAAGACTTCAATTACATTTTTTGTCATTGGGAATTGTAACTTTGGTAAAAATGTGTTTACAGAGGTAAAATGGTAAAACGACCTAGTTAATGTAAAAAACATGTGATGAGGACATAATATATCCTATTAAATCTTATTTGATGAGTTTATTTATACCCTATTACATTATATTAAAAATATTTTTTTTAACTCCCTTGTTGCACCCATTGTGAGATAGTTTTTTTTAATAATCACAAATCATGCCATTTTACGAATCATGATAATTCACATATTAAGTTATTACTCAAGTTAATCTTATCAAATAATATTTATAAATGAATAAATTATATCATATGTTATAATAAATTTTAATAATTCAATAAATTACGGATATTTTTGTTCTAATATATTTATAAGTGTATATTTACATGTATTTATGAATTTCACTTAATCTGTTAATGTACTGTATAAGACATAAACATTGTAAGTTTTTAGAGACATTTTCACTGATTAGTTTAAGTAGTCACTGATGGCTGACTCACCAATGAAGATGTCACTAATTGAAGAAGACACTGATGTAGGACTCACCAATAGAACAAATGACACCCCAATGAAAAAGTCACGGATGATCTGGCACAACGATAGTTTAAGAAACTCACTGATTGGCGACTCACTGATGGTCGATAAACCAATGAACTAGTCACTGATGATGAATCACAGATACCTGGATAGACCGATAGCACAATTGTCTCACTGATGCCCAGAGTCATTGATACCAAGGAAAATGACTCGTCAATACAGAGAGTCACCGTTGTTGATAGACTGATGCCAATGACTCACTGATACCTAAGACACACTAACAGTTATAAAAACTATTTTTAATTTATTACTTCAAATTTATATTTAACAGTCGTATTTAGATAAATTATTACTTTTGACATTATTTAATGTTTTTTTTGGATTTTCATAGGACAATACGAGGTACATGCATGTGGGGAGATCATTCTGTCTGCTAAACTTCAAAGTATAAAAGAATTAAAATATGGATCATTAAAAATAAGATAATAAAAGTGTAGTAGTAAATTAAAGGGAAAAAAATGAAAAATAATAATTGAAATTCTCAAAAACTGAATAACTCCAAGGAAGAACTTAAGGGGAAATCAAGAAGTGAATCCAATCCTACTGAGATACTCGAAACACCATTCGAACCAGAAGTGGAACATTTCATACTCTTAGATGTCAGAACACAGAGGCGAAGACACTCTGTTTTGGATTCAACATCTAAATAGGAACTCAAACTTCGTTTCCACTACATCAAATGAGTACAGAGCTTCACTTCATAATAATCAGACACTTTTAAACCACATTCTACACTTTTATCTCTATAGTGTTCATTTATTTACATTTCTGAGTAGTGTGTGTATCTATCTGTTACCCACACAATGACTCATATGAATAACTAGAGGATACATGATATCCTCCAACTCCCACTCTATTTATCCTCTTTGTATACCATGTACAACTATGGAAGAGGTCTAGTGTGACCTATTTGCTATTTTCCCATGAAGAATTGTGGTAAAGGTCAAGTGTGACCTAGACAACCTTGTGTGTTGTTGTGAACCCCGATCTAGGTTGTGGGTCAAACTTTCCTATTAATTTAACCTGCTTGGTGGTAGGTGATCACCATGTGGAGTAGACTAAGTCTCGTCATGAGACTTGACATCATGTTTTAATTTTTGATGTGATTGTTGTAATTTTCTTTTACTTTGTTCTATATCACATTTTATTCAAAAAAATTCATACTCTGATAGTTATTTTATCAAGTGTATATAATTTTTTTGAACTAGTAGGTTAGTTTCAAAAGTTATATTAATCTTTATATTATTATAGATGAGAACTAATCAATATTTTGATAAATTAATTGAAATTTCATGACTCATATAAATTCACTAAAAATAGAAATAGATTATGATCTTAATTTGGAAAAATTATTCAAAGAACCAATTTATAACAAAAATTTTTATAGATACTCAACTCACCCCCATCTTGAGCACTCTACTCTGACCAAAATTTGGTATTAAATGTTTTAGTAATTTTTCCTTTTTCAATGCTTTTTCAATATTTTTCAACTATTATTGTAGTTTTATTTCAAAGATATTAAAATTTATGTTATTTATAAATTTTTATCTCTCTGAAATCATTTCAAAATTGTATAATGGACAATACATTAAGAGCATCTATGAATAGACCACCATTTTTGAATGGAACAAATTATTCACAGTGGATGTTTAAAATTAAAACACATTTAGAAAGCATGGGATTTGAAATATAGACTTCTATCGAATGTAAATATGATATCCCTAAAAGTGCTAGAAACACTTTTGATGAAGCTTCTAATACATTCTATAATAATAACAGTAAATAAATGAATGATCTATACTATTCGCTAAGAGATAAATAATTTAATTTTATTTCTCCAAGTAAAACTATGCGTGATATTTGGGACACTTTGTCTATTTCACATTAGGGAAAAACTAATGTGAAGGATATGAGATTAAATACTTATAATATAAAATATTAAAACTTTATAATGAATCCAAATGAATCTATTTCTGATATGTAACCCAGTTTCAATGAAACTATTAACACCATGATTTATTTAGGACGATTTTTCACAACAAAGGAGAAGATCGTGAGGATTCTGTAATTCTTACTAGATAGATGGTGAGGGACATCAGTCTCCAAAAGATAATCATGTGAAATTGATAAAATTCCATTGAAGGAACTAATTGGAAAATTAGTGATGTATGAAGAGGGACTAAATTTAAATCAAAAGGAAGAATAGCCAAAGAGAAAATATGTACCCTTGAAGACTACCACTTCCAAAAGAAAAGAGAGAGGTAAAGTTCAATCTAATTTTGAGAGCACATGAAGAGATGAATCAGCTTTATATTGTGATGAGGAAATGACCCAGATATCCATAAGATTCAATAAAATTTATCAAATAAAAATTTATTCAAGAAACCAAACTTTAAAGGAAAATATGACAACAAAGGAAATTAGAAAAATGATTAGAAGATCCTGATAAATAAGAAGAAATAGTTTGTAATGAATGAAAAAGGAAATAATTAATATAGTTTTAAAGTAAAGTTAGAATAATATTACACCTTACAAATATTTATTTAAGGTAAAGAAATGGAGTGACCTAATTCACCATATAGATAGTTAATAAAGTAATAATGAATAATAACCTTGATTTTTCCATCATTACCTCTTTACTTCAAATAAATTTGTGCTTATTTCATTTCTTATTTCTCAATATAGTAAAAACATTTACCCAAATTTTGATCATACACATAAATCATTAGTAAAACACATAGAATAACCTCAAAATACATGGATTTTTAACTCTATAGTTGTCACTATCATTATTTGATTGTTTATCTTAGTTATTAACACTTTTTAATAACTCAATATAATATTCTTTTCTTTATAGATTATTATAGTAATCCTCTAAAAATCCATTGGATTGCATCAACATCATTGAAATTCTACTAATTAGAAACCCCAACTTGTAATTTCCTCCATTTTTATCACAGTAAAAATAATGACCAATGATCTAACCTATAGGTCATTAATTGTAACTTTACATATAAACTAATTTCCAATGAATTTAATCATTAATGATTTTATCATCAAGAAAATTATTTGTTTTTTTCATCATCACTTTCTTATGGAATCAACTTTCAATGAGATCTTGTATTGTACGAATTTACCTTATATCATTTTACTATATATAAATTATTTTAAAATTTATCAAGGACCCATATCTGCACATATAAAGTGGGTGGTCCAATACATTTATAAATGATCAGGATAAATCTAATTCATACATTTGAACAATATCTAATAAAACAAAGCAACACAAATAATACCTTTAAATGAATCCTCACTTATTTTCTTATTAACATCACATTAATTTCCATGGTATGTTGTGAATAAGTATATAATATCATATCACTAAACAATCACATCCTAATTGAGAATCCTGAAAGTTCATCTCATGTAGTGTCCCCAATTTTAGAAACTGCAGCTAACTTCACTCTTTACTTCTCCATTGGAAAATTTTATGTGGTTATTAACCACATGTAATTCTATTTTGAAAATAATTTCTCCAATGTGTATAAGTCACTATGAAAAATGAATCCAACTAAATTCATATAACATCTCACCCCTCACCCACTATCTTGGGAATAAGTTGTGGGTGTTAGTGGACTTAGATGACATCCCCAAAACCCCAAAGTCTATATATAAATGCCAAAGTCTTCATAAAAAATTGGGGGAAAATGTTCCCTTAAAATATAAAATAACCAATATAAATTATCTATAAATAATCAAACCTCTATATGATGAATGAGTATATAAATACACGCCAACACAAAACCAAACCAAAAGAAAATATTAGAGTACAATAAAAATCAACATGACATAGACATAGAAACCAATGGATGACAAACCAAAAGGCACCAATGAAACCAACAGAGACTCCCAATTAGCTCCAAGCTCCAAATCTATATCCCCAGTGCAAGGTATCATGTATAGCCTCTTAAGAACTAGGATACCTTTTCATTACCAATGTATCGATATATAACATCTGAAAATTCACCATAGTTCACAAGATGGGGGTGATTACAAAACTCAGTAGGATTTCCCCAATGATATCCGAACTCTTTCCACAAGAATAAAACTTTTTATAAAATTTTATAAAATAGTTTAATTGATTATAACAATTTAGAAAAAATACATAAAAATAAATTTTCCAAGGTAACATCAACAATTTATAATAACTATTTTTTAAGGAATACATAAAGAATTGTTCTAAACCCTTCATAAATTTATAATTTCACATATACCTTTCCATTTACATAGACATCCACAACACACACACACACAAGATTAGTGTTACCAATGATGGTGGAACTTCATGTCTATACTTTATCCCTATGATGGTGGTACTTAACAACCATTATCTATCCAATTCAACTCATGAATAAGTATTATTACCAAATGATGAAAACAAATTTTAATAAAAAATAATTTATCCCCATTCAATTAATTTCAAAAAATAATTTATTTTCATCAATATACTTGTAATTTTAAAATTACCATTTTAAAATTATAAAAAAAAAAGATTTCAAAAAATTCATCCAATTTGCATTATTTCCAAAACCATATTTCAAATAAGAATTTTCATCAAATAACACAATTATTATCAATAAAATTTAAAGAAATTTAGTCAATTTGAAATCAATCCTTCAAGTTATAATCTTGTGAAATTGATAAAGAAGCAACCCACCTCAAGAAAAATAGAGGAAATAAACAATATCTCCAAAATATCAATAACTCTACGTAAATATCCTTGATTATACTTTATATCTTTCCCCATTAGACCAATTAAACATGATATCCTAAAGATTACCATGATTGAACATTGATTTATCCTCTACAAACTATAACTATAGTTTTAAAATAATGTCGAGTAATATATCCATGATGAACGATGAGGAACAACCACTTGCTGGAAAAACTATATCTCCAACAAAATTCAGATCACCTAAACCTTTTTCCATGATCAAAGGGAATCTCTTTTCATGACGTTGGAGGAATAGGGATTAGTCATATTTTAATATAAAGGTAAAAATGGGGCCTAAATGAATTAATTTGAATTTGATCAAGGATTTTTTAATCTAAAATTTCATAGTTCATGGTTAGTGTGTATGGTTAGACGAACCGTGTTCTAAACTTGCAAGGGATAGTATCTCAATCCAAAACTCACATGGTTGGGTCACATGATTATAAAAACTATGTCCCAACCATGTTAATCCCTATTTTTAATAATTTCATGATTTCTATGGCACGTTCTGAAAAAAAACCATTATGTTTGTCAACTGTGTGCCTTCTTAGTGCTCACAGTTTTCCCATTGCAAGGTTTCTTGGAGGTGTTACTTGTTATATAATAAATATTATAAAAATTTGAACCACCATAAAAACCAATAAATCATTAAAAACTCCACTATACATCTTAAAACATAACCCACACATTATATATACTTAAAATACATAATTAAGGGGTCATGTTCCTAAAACTGGTAGTGATAAATTCTCCCCACTATTAGTCTTTTCATCCTTAGAAGATTAAAAAATCTCAATTTCTTATAAGAGTTCAATTTATTGCTCCAGCATTTTCTTTTCATTCTCCCATGTTTCCTCCTGAATCATACCATGTTTCCATAAAACATGAACTAGGTTGATGATTTTCCCATGTAAGAATTTATCTTGTATATCCACAATCCACGCTATAATATGAACCAACATAACATTTGGTTCAAGGTATATAAGATCCCCTAGAATAACATAGTTAGGATCGTGTTGATATTTATTCAATTGATATAAATGATATACATTATCCATTGAACCGAACCTTTGTGTAAAAACCAACTAATATTCCACCTCACAAACTCATTCAATAATCTTAAAAGGGAATATGTATTGAGGATATATCTTTTCATACACACCAAAATTATGATGCCCAAACCTTTTAGATATTATCAACAACACATGATCACTCTACTCAAATGAAAGTCGTCATCAAATATGATATTCATATGATTTTTGATGACTAATAGTTATCTCCATCTTATGTATAATCATGTAAATATTCTTTTTTGTCTCCTTGTCAAGTTTCGGTCAAACTGGTAAAGTCTCACCTATTTCCACCGGAAAAAGTATATAATTAAAAGGATCCAATTTAATGATTCAAAAGGATCTATATATATTTAGTCATGATAACTTTTATTGTATGATAACTCCACTAATGGTATATGATCTTCCTAAGAGCTACCAAAATCCATTACACAATCTCAATGAATGTCCTCCAATATTTGTATCATCATTTCATATTTTCCATCCATTTGAGGACGATATGTTGTGTTCATAGTCAACCAAGTGTCAAGTACATGTTGTGAGGACTTCCAAAAATGAGTTCTAAACTAGTAGTATCTATCTGGTAAAATTGAAACTGGAATGGCTTGCCTCTTTAAAACATCTCATATATAGATTTTTGACCAGTTCTCTACCTTATGGGATTCATGAATGGGGATAAAATGAGTTGAATTCATGATCTAATCCACAATTACCCATATGGAATCATGTTTCAAAACCATCCTTTCAAGAACTTTTACAAAATTTATAACCATATTCTCCGATTT
Source organism: Viscum album (assembly GCA_963277665.1). Taxonomy (NCBI): domain Eukaryota; kingdom Viridiplantae; phylum Streptophyta; class Magnoliopsida; order Santalales; family Viscaceae; genus Viscum; species Viscum album. Next base: position 644,342,493 of record OY728133.1, on the reverse strand, counting down.
ACGCATAGGAAATGGTAAATACTATAGTACCCACTCACTAATGGTTCTCTACCTTAACCTGGTTATAGGTGAGGCACATCAAAAAAAACTCTACCACTTTTCTTTTTCATGTTATCCCACCAAATTTTCTCTTTTATTTCCTTATCCATATTTTTTATTCCATGATGAATAGTCCACCTCAAATGGTGGTAATCATGTAAGAGTATTTCCTAAAAATCCAAAGGTATGACCAAACAATCTCAAAAACACAATATCGATCTTCTTTCAAGCTTTCATCTCTCAATGGTATCATTAACATTGATTTTTTACCACATAGAAAACCCTTTTTGAATCAGATTTATGTTCTTATTTAACCACCTCAATCAAACCTGGAATAAAAGAAACTAGAAATAAAACTATAACACTACCTCGATCATCAAAATCCATGTGCATGTTAGTTATCACCAACATTAGCTTCCATTGATCTGAAGCCACTTTTTCCAACTAAATATATGAATTTCTTCTTAATGCATCTATAATAGAGTTTAAATTACCCTATATATATTAAATCAAAGTCCAAAATTTTAAGATACTCCATCCATATTTTTTGTTTTAGATTGGAATCACTTTATGATAAAATTTGTTTCAAGATATTATAATCTATAAACATCATAAATTTCACACCAAATGTGCAATGACACTAAGTTTAAAATCATGGGACACAACAAAAAATTATAAATCATTTTTTTGGTATTTATTCTCATAAAAACATAACTTTCATGATCTATAAGAAAAAACATGATCTCCCTACATGAGAACACAAACCAACCCTGATCTCAAAGCATCAAAATACACCACATATCTTTTTCCTGATTTTAGAAATATCAGGATTGATGCTGGTGTAAGAAAAAATTTAATCTATTGAAAATACTTATAAAATTAATCAATCCATTAAAATGGAATAATTTTCCTTGTCAAAGCTTTCAATGGTTAAGACAGTCATTAAAATTCATAAAAAAATGTTAGTAATAACTAATTAGTCCAAGGAAAATACATATCTAAAATAAATTCTTTGTAATTTTTCAAGATATCACCACCTATATATTTTTTGGATCCACTTAAACACCTTTTTTTAGTGATAACATGGAATAGAAAACTTTCTTCTTATATCAAGAAATAAAACATGGATAACCTGTATTTTAAATGATACTCGTGTAAGATACCCAACACTATTTCCTATTGCTTCTCATGATCCAGATTTTTTATAGAATATACCCATGTATCTTTAATATACACCACAAAAAATGAATTTAGATACCATTGAAACTTTTTATTTATCAATTCCATAAATATAGATAAGAATTTTTAACAAAAAAATGCATACCAACGAACTCATAATAGATATATTTGCTTCTGAAAGCAATCTTTGGAAAATACTCCTTATGAACTAGTTATTGGTTATATCCTAAATGTAAGTAAAATTTAGAGAATCAATGGGATCCCCTTAATTTACCATATATTTCATCAGTGTGTGAAAGAGGATACTGATTCTTTATCATAATGTGGTTAAGTATATAATTATCCATACAAATCATGTGAGTTCCTTATACATTTTTCACAAAAAGAACTGATGCTACACATGGAGATATACTAGACCAAATAATCCATTTTCATTAAAACTATTACAACTAGACTTTCCATTCCAATAATTATATAAGTGTAAACTAATAAAATGTAAGTGAGATCGGACTTTCCCCTGTATGAGATAACGCATACACCCCACTTATTTAGTGGGTGGAAAACCTGAGAAATTATTGGGGAAAACATTAGGAAACTTATCTATAATTTTTTAAAATCCACTATTCATGATCTCATCCACAGATTCAAAGGTCATTGCTTCCAACTGGTATGAGATAGTTCCAACAGCTGGTTCCAATTATCATGCTCCACTTGCCTTTACATTTTGATCTCCTGAAAAGATATTATTGGTTTCATATAAAATTTTAAAATTAACCCTTTGGGTATAAAAATCAATATAATATTTGAAATTTTTTAACTGATCCATACCAATAATTAATTCCTAGATATTAGAGGAATCACAAAGAAATTCACACCAATCGATAGTTATAGAACATTCTTTACACATATAGAATCAACATTCTATTTAAACTATTGTTTTTTGAAGTTTTAAAATAGGAGGCATTATCTCAATATTAAAACCAATATTATCAACAACATGAGAATTAATAAATGTGTGAGATTCCACCATATCAACCAAATCTTTCATAAAGGTCAAATTCAAAAGAATCATACCTCTCACTATAACGGTTCTAGATTAATCATCCATAATCTGTTGTTTAGCTCCATATAATTTCTTACTCACTACACCTTTCACTTTATTACCCAGTTGATATTTTACTGGTGGAGTAGACATGGTATTCATGGATTCACAACAACTCACTTGGTTCTTTAGATGAGTGAAATTTTGATACACTCATCCTATTGAATCATATGATGCCTGAAAATCATGATATGTCTCCCTATAATCTAACATCAAATCATTACAATAATAAAACTTTAGATGTCCCGTATTATTGCAATTGTAAAATTATCTAGGTGGTGTTGTATAATCTCACTTTATGTTGTTAAAAGAGCCACAATGAAAAAAATTGTGGTTTCCCTTTGGTTTAAGAATAAGATTCACTTATCTCACTATATTATTTGTGAGTTATTCCACCGCCTTGAAAATAGGTGTCACTCTTCCTCTTATTCTCAACATTAATTTTCCCATGAGTTCCCACGGATATCAACATTCTTCCTCTAATAATATATCCTGATATATCTAATTCAACTATTATTTAACTATTAAGTATCTTTATATATTTAGATATACAAAGCACAATAATATTTGATCAAATCTCTAGCCTCAACCCTGATTAAAAAATGTGTCCCTTCAAGGATTAAATTGAAGAAAATTTGGGTGAAAATTGAAATAAATTCATTAATTTATCTACATACCTTATTACTATGTGGTTATATGGTTTATAACTAAATTAGTATGTTGTTATTGTAATCTAGATGTTATGAGGAAATAATGATATGATAAAAATTCTTAAAATCTACTTTCTTATTTCCTAAATCTAATTTATTCTAAATGGATAAATCCCACTACTTTTATTCAGGATATTTCAGCATATAATATTCCAACTTTACATTTTATTTTTTCGGTGTGCTAAGTAAACTGATGATTCAATTTATCCTATTTAGCCAAACTCGTGATTTTTCTACCTATGAATCTATAAGAACCTGCTTCTTATTCTTGCGGTATTGGTCTATTCTTTTCCCTTTCCTTAACGGTTTTTGAGAAAACAAGGGAAATGTGGAAAAAATCCCAATTTTATGGGTACGTGTCGTATACTTTTATACACACACCATGTACTTTGGCTATGTGGGATGAGAATACAGGGCGTGTAGGCTTGTCGGTTATTAAGGGTGTAAAAACTAACTATATGCCTTGTACTTAGTAATACACCCCATGTCATCAGTCGGCCGATGAACAGTGAGGCAATGGAAGGTAGCCGCTAGAGGAACAGTTAAAAAGGATAGTACATGTCATGTACTTAGTAATACACGACGTGTAATTAGTCGACAGATTAATAGTGTGGTAGTGGAAGGTAGATTCTAGAGTATTAATTAAAAATAATAGTACACATCGAGTACTTAGTAATACATGCTGTGTAATCAGTCGGCAGATGAATAGTGAGGTGGGGGAAAGTAGCCACCAGAGTAATAGTTAAAAAAGGATATTACACACTGTGTACTTGAGAGTACACGCCGTGTAGTTATGTTTTTTCATTAAAAATAGTTAGTAGCCTCCTTATTCGGCAGAGGAGGCAAAGGACTCACCCATATCAGTGGGAGAGGAGGCTGAGACTTGGAGGATCTCTCGATCACTCACCGAGACTTCAATTCTTCCATCGTCGATCTCGTTTGAACCGCTCGAGTAAGGAATTCCTTATTATTGAATATTTTCTTCCAATTATTTCCCTAAGGGAAGTTATTTATGTTTTAACAGGTAATAGTTTATCTCAGATCTATGTCGTTCTTGGTTGTTTCGGGAGGCACCTTTCACGTATATCGATCATTGGAGATTGAGGTAGGTGGTCTGGTGCTTAATTCCAATAGTCAAGTTGATTTTTTGTTACATTATGCCATGTTCCCATGTTTGCAGTGTCATATGGCTGAGACATTGACTATTGAGATACCTATAATTTCATAGGTAATCTAATGAATAAGTATAAATTGCTGTTGAGATCTTTTCTTTGATCGTGGGACACCCCAAGGGTTTCTTTCCCTTATTTAGTCGTTTGGCCGGGATACTCATGGGTATGCGATGATTATAGAATGTTTTGAGTTTTCATAAGAGGAAACATATTTAAATTGCTTTCTAATGCATTTTTCTTGGCCTGGTTACTTTATTTTTCTATGGAACTCCTGAGGGAATGGTTTTGTTTAGCCTGAGGGAAATGTTTTGTTTATCCTGAGGAAAAGATTTCTTATGCATAAGGGAAGTGTTTTGTTTATCCTGAGGGTAAGGTTTTGTTATGCCTGAGGGAAACATTTCTTATGCCTATGGTAAGTATCTTCCATGCCTGAGGGAAATATCTCGTATGCTTAAGGTCAATATTCGTTATTCCTGAGGGCAGTCACCTGAGGGTTTCGTTTCTATTTGCCCGAGGGTAAGGGCTTGCATGTCTGAGGACAATTTTTTCTTTGAATATTCACTATGTTGATTTCTTAGGTTGTTCCTACCAAACAAAATCACAGGTTTGGTATTATCATTATATTTACTTTTTAGATATCCTGTTGTGGTTTCTATTGTTGCCCTGGTATATGAGATTGTCGGTTGAGGCTGAGTCTAGAAAAACTCAGAATTCAATTATATTGAATTGTTAAATAATTATTAAAATATAAATGTAACTATTAGTAATGGTTACTTTCGAGTACTTACTACTTTACTTCATTTCATTATTTCACACTGTTGTTGCACATTTTCACTAATAGTTGGGCATGATCCTTTGGTGGTTTCCTACATGGATTTATTTCTCACACCCTATTTGTGTTATGACTTGGGCCCAAACAGATTATATTGTTGCAGGTGTCGATAAGGGAAAGGGTCACTACATAGGTACATGATTGTTTCATAGGAGTAGGAGAGCATGGGACTAAGCTTAGGCTTGTGATGATGTTGTCTTCCTATTGCACTGATTTGGTTTTGTTTTGTTGTACTTTGTACCTTGTGCAGTATTCTATCAGATTGCAGTGTATCTGGTTTTGGATACTTTCGTATAATTAGAGACATTTTGAATCATCATATATGTGATTGTTGGTTATCTTTTACTTAATTTACATTGTTTATTTCATGTATATATTGTTTACTGCTTCTAATTTTGTATATTTACATTGTTTTTCTGATGTGATACACTTTGATAAATGGGGGAATAGTTTTCCCACTATCATTCCTAGGCCCTCGCTGCTAGTCAGAAGCCTCTGGCGTTTAAGGAAATGCTCTTTGGGTCATGTGACCAATGGGGTTCGAGGAACCCGTTGTGTGGCACCTAGATCTGAGACGTTACAAAGTGGTATAAGAGTGGTTATTTTCTTTGACTTAATGTTTGGATCCTATAGACGGTGATAGAATGAAATAGGTACTTCGTAATAAGATGTACCCAGGAGTAACTAACCTGTGCACGGGGAAAAGCCAATTTTCCTCGTGTTGCAATTTTTTTGGTTTTTCAATTATTGCAGTTGATTTGATTTCACCATTGGGTGATGCACTTGTGGTGTGATGTTTATATTTTTATACTTGGGTTCTATTTAGTTGCAACCTAGTGAGATGAGGTTGTGCCATCTCATGCATCATTTAGGCACATGGTAGAATCACATGTCATGTATAGTTTCCATGCCATGTAGGTGCATTAGAAATTGCATGATTATTGTGATAGATGTTGTGCTAGAAAATGCATGTTGTTGTGATAGGTACCTTGATAGATACACCTAATATTTATAGTGTATTGGAACATGTTATGGTTGGGTTTATGGATGCTAAACTTTGGTTCCTGAGATGTATGGGCTCTCTTGTACTAGAATTTGGCGGATCATGATCCAACGTTTTGTTCCATTTTGTACTATAATGTGAAGGTTCTGGTTTTAAACTTTGGTTCGTGGGGAGTATGGGCCCCCAATGATTGTAATTTGACATACCGACACTTGAAATTAAAGAAAAGGGGCTCTGGAGTAGTTTCTTAGGTTTACTGTTTGCAAACCCCGACGACACAGTGTTTGGTTCTATGAACACACGCCATGTACTCTTCTATTCTGGAAGAAATTAAAATTTTCTAAGTACACACCATGTACTTATATGTACATGCCATGTAGTATAAGGTCGTGTAACCCACCATGTGGTAGGGAACACAGGTCTTCAATATTTTACCGAGGAACACACCGTGTACCGGTTGTACATGCCATGTCGTCGCGACCCTGTGTCCGCCTGGGTGACTGACAACACAGATGGGGAAATATTAGCTTATACACACCGTGTCAATTCTGGAACACACTATGTAGTGTGATCCATGTATCCAACTATGTCACGAACAACACGGGTCGGTGAAGCTCGTCTAGTACACTCCGTGTACCTGGGTGACACACCGTGTAGTCTTGACTTGTGAAAGACCCTGTGGACTTGGCCGTGTTGCTGGGGAAACATGGTGGAGTACACATCGTGTTCTTGTGTAACACATCGTGTACCTAGTGTTGAGACACACCCAGCCTAGCATCATAACACGACCATGTAAGGGCTTAAGGGTGCACACCGTGTAGACCTTATACACGGTGTGTAGTCTCTTTTGGCCAGTTCTTATGGTTTTTCCCCATTTCATTGCCACTATTAACCAAAAAAACAAACCTTGACCGTAAATTACACTAAGGCATGTACTGACCTTGTAGATTCATGTCGCCGAGATGACCACAAGTTGTTCTCCAAGAGAGTAGTGATGATTATAATTCAGAGATGGCAGTCCAGGGGCTATCGATGGATCCTCCAGTAGTGCCAGATGCAGCTCCAGCCGTTACACTGAATGCATGCAAGGATGCGTAGTTCCATGAAGGCTTCAAGCGATTCATGCAGACCTTCCAGGAAGCACCATATGTTGCCAAATATAAGGAAAATTTGACATGTATATTCCAGCTGCAGTATCCAGCTACATTTTCAGGGGATGGTGGACCACAGGCTGTGGAGTCATGGCCAGGTTCTATGCAGATGATCTTAGAGCATCTGGAGACACCTCCTAGGGGGAGGGTCAAGCTCGCTGCTTACATACTGCGTGATTCCACCAAGAGATGGTGGGATTCTACCACCTAGACTGAGCATCACCAAGACATGGCATGGGAATATTTTCAGGCAGTTATCTAGGACTTTTTCTTTCAGGAGATGCTAAGGGATGATCGAGCTCTAGAGCTCATGAATCTACCGCAGGGTGCCATGTTAGTGATGGACTATTCTACCCGGTTCACTGAGATACATTGTTTGTCACCTATTCTGGTGGTTGATGAGAATTTGAGGGATAGACGCTTTGAAGATGGTCTTTGATATGACATCCGACCGCAAGTGAATGTTTTCAGTTTTCCTACAATGTATGCTATTGTGAACCAGGCATTGATTACTGAGTGGAACCTGTGGGAAGCTAGTGGTGCATACTAGGGCGGTTCAGCACCAGTCTCTAGTACTATTTATACTGGAAAGAGGAAGAGGTAGATGTATTTATGTCTTAGTAGAAGTACTAGATAGAATAATTCTTCATGTAGCCAGGTAATGTGCTACCAGTGTGGTAAAGAAGGGTACAAGAGACCCCAGTGTCTAAATGACCCAGTGGAGTTCCAAGCTTGCGGAAAAAGTGGTCATCTTCAGCATTTTTTCTAGGCATTTCTACCAGTGACTAGTAAGAGGGGTTCTGTGCAGACTCCGCGTGCAGTAGCAGGGCCAAAATCTTCTTACAAGTCAGAAAATTAGAATACGCCAGGACGTTCAGGATGAGGTGGTGGTTGTGTCCATGGTACCCAGACACCAGGATGTCAGAGACAGTAGGGCAGGTCAACTCTGGCTAGCCAGGCTGTGTCGCTAGGCCATGGCACTTGGCAGACATATTCCGTGCAACAGACCCAACAGGGGCATGATCCCGTACCTTCCACTGTCAGAGGTATTATTCTAGTTGCTTCTATTTTATCTTTTATACTTTTCAATACTGGTTCTACAGAAATATTTATATTTGTTCCCATTGTGGAGAGCCTTGGACTCTATGTTTATTCTTCTTTTGATATCATAATGCTAGACACTTCATTGGTAATTAGAATGATAGGTGTGCATCAGTGCAAGGAGTACCCCCTAGAGGTTGGTGTGTGTCACTTTATATGGGACCAGTATGTATTAGAGATGATGGGCTATGATGTTGTTCTCAGAATGGTCTAGTTGGTACCCTTTCGAGCCGTTTTAGATTTTTATTGTCATAGGGTGAGTTTGACGTCACTAGAGGGAAGATATTTTCTATGCAAGGGAGAATGGGATGTCCATGCAAGCCGAGCGGGACACGAGCATCATGGGAGATCTGGATTGATAGCCCAGATTGCAAGATTATAGTTGGATTACTGAGGAACATGTCAAAAGGATTTATCTCTAGTGGTTAATCATTTCAGGGATGTCTTCCCGGTTGAATTTTCAGGTCTACCTCTGGAGTGATAGGTGGATTTCTCTATTGAGCTTAGGCCAGGAGCGACACTGATGTCCATTCCTCCTTATAAGATGCCTACACCAAAATTGTAGGAGCTCGAGAGGCAGTTAGAAGAGTTATGGGAAAAGGGTTTCATCTGACCGAGTATTTCCCCCTAGGTTTGCCTATACTGTTCACTAATAAGGAAGATGGTACCCTCATACTTTGTGTGGATTATCAGAAGTTGAACTAATTAACGATTATGAACCGATATCCCTTACTGAGGTTTGATCATCTTTTTTATCAACTTCTAGGAGCATGAGTGTTCTCAATATTGACATGAGATTTGGATATCATCAGTTGTGCATTAAACCATCATACATACTGCTTACATCATTTCAAAGAAGATATGGTCTATATGAGTACTTGGTTATGACTTTAAGACTCACAAACGTGCCAGCAGTTTTCATGGCTCTGATGAATTTTGTATTCCACCCATATCTGGATTCTTTTCTGCTAGTCTTCATGGACGATATCTTGGTGTACTCTCACACATGACATAACCATACCACCCATCATGAGATCATACTGAGTAAATTGAGAGGGCATCAGTAATATGATATTCTCTCAAAGCGCCACTTTTTTTTGGACAAAATTCACTTCCTACGTTATATAATCTCATAGGAAATAGTTGCGGTAAAACCAAAGAAAGTGAGATCATTAGTTTCCTAGGAGCATCCTACGAACATGTTTAAAATACATAGTTTCTTAGGGAAGGATGGTTACTATAAGAGCATTATATTGGACTTCTTCTACTTATCAGCGTCGTTGATGGGTTTTCATAAGAAGGGTATGAAGTTCGTTTGGTCAGAAGCTTGCAAGATAACCTTTCAGGAGTTGAAGGGAAGGTTGACATCAACACTAGTCTAGATACTTCTAGAGAAAGGAACGAGATCTAAAGTTTACTATGATGCATTAGGTATTGGACTGGGAGCAGTGTTGATGCATGGCAATTGAGTATTTGCGTACGAGTCTCAGCAGTTGAGGCCACATGAGAGGAATTACCCACTACATTATCTGAAGTTGGATTTAGTTGTTCATGTGTTATGCTATTGGAGACATTATCTCTTTAGAGAAAACATTGTGGTGTTTACAGACCACAATAGTCTTAAATACATCTTTACCCAGCATGAATTGAATTTGAGACAGTGAAGGTGGGTTGAATACTTTCAGTCCTTTAACTTTGAGCATGCATATACACTTGGGAAGGGAAATTCAGTAGCTGATCCATTGTGTAGGAGGACTCAGATATAGGTAGAGCAGGAGGCCAGTAGTGAGTGGAAGCTTATGGATTTGTTTTCTGAGATGAATTAGATGGTTCTCTATAGTTTGGGGTGAGCCTATCTTTCATCCCTAGTTGTGACTTCTACCATCCTAGATAGAATGAGGATGAGATAGCTATTATATTCAAAAGGCCTACTTCTACGGGAGTCATGGGAAAGTGAGGACCCTCCTCCTAGTTGGACGATATAAGATGATGAGGTTCTGTGTATCCATGAACAACTGTGGGTTCTAGGGGATATACATGAGGAGTTGATGCGGTAATTTCATGATTCATCTTGGGAATTGCATCTTGGAGTTACCAAAATGTATTAGGACTTGAGACATCAGTATTGGCGGCTGAGTATGAAAATAGAGGTAGTTGGTTTTGTTATAAGATGTTCCACCTATCAGCACGTGAATGAAAATCATTAGTGGTCATCCATTCTATAACAACAGTTACCCATTCTAAAGTGGAAATGGGATGATGTCACGATGTACTTCATGACCGGGTTTCCAAGGTCACCTCAAGGCAATGATGTCGTATGGGTTTTTATAGATAGACTTATGAAGGTATCTCACTTTATATTGATCAAGGAGACCTTAGGTGTTAATGAGATCGGGATGTTATAAATCATAGGGGTAATATGTCTTCACGGTTCCCTAGTTCTGTCATTTCAAATAGGGATTCCCATTTTAAATCTCATTTCTGGTAGAATTTTTAGAGAGAACTAGGTACACAGGTACTTTTGAGCACAACTTACCACCCTTAGACCGATGGCCAGTCAGATCGTACAATATAGGGCCTAGAGGACATGCTACATGCATGAATCCTAGACCATGCGGGCTCTTGGGAGAAGCAACCACTCTAAGTCGAGTTTTCCTACAATAATATTTTCCACGAAACTATTGAGAAGGCACCTTACGAGGCTGTATATGGTAGGCCAAGCCGATCCCCCTTGTGCTAGTTGGAGGTAGATGAGGCAGCTTTACAGGGACCACATCTCATGCAGGAGACTTCAGAGTAGGACCAGTTGATTCAGAAGCAGATGTCTACTTCACAGTCTCATCAAAAAATTTATGTGGATCGCTGCAGATGACCCTTGGAGTTCATGGTCGGGGATTAGGTTTTCTTGTGTGTTTCACTGAGTTTGGGACACAGGAGGATCAGGAGATAGGGTAAACTTTCACCAAGGTATATAGGGTCATTTGAGATTATGGAGCACGTCATGTTGGTTTCCTATTAGTTGCAGTTACCATAGATTTACCAGGCCATACATGATGTCTTCCACGTTTCTCAGTTGTTCCCTTATCACTCAGACCCATCTCACATTTTTCAACCTGAGGAGGTTGAACATTAGGTTGATTCATTCTTTGAGTAGAATCTTATTCGTATTATTGATAGTCACACAAAGTTTATATAAGACTGGTCAGTTCCTCTCATATAGGTGCTATGGCAGCATGGCCAAGTGCAGGATGAAACTTCGGAGCGACAAACTGACATACGTGCTTAGTGGCCATAATTTTTCTCAGATTTATCTTCACCACCATTGGAAGGGAAATTCATGGAAGAATTACTTTAAGGGGGATGTTTTTAATAACCCAATTCTTATTCTTGATTGATGGGTCTCTTCTTTCCCCTTTCCTTGTGTGTTTTTGAGAAAACAAGGGAAATATGGGAAAAGTTCCAAATTTATGGGTACACACCGTGTACTTTTGAACACACGTCATGTACTTTCGCTGTCTGGGATGAGAATATCGGGCGTGTAGGCTTGTCAGTGATTAAGTGTGTAAAAACTAATTACACACCATGTACTTAGTAATACACGCCATGTAATCAGTCGGTAGATGAACGGTGAGGCGGTGGAAGGTAGCCGCATAGGAACATTTAGAAAGGATAGTACACACTTTGTACTAAGTAATACATGTCATGTAATCAGTTAGCAGATGAACAGTGAGGTGGTGGAAGGTAACCGCCAGAGGAACAGTTAAAAAGGATAGTATACACCGTGTACTTAGTAATACATGTCTTGTAATCGGTCAGCAGATTAATAGTGAGGCGGTGGAAAGTAGCTTCCAGAGGAACAGTTAAAAAGGACAGTACACGCCGTGTACTTGAGAGTACACCCCATGTAGTTATTTTTTTTGTTAAAAATAGGACGTAGCCTCATCATTAAGTATAGGAGGTAGAGGACTCACTAGGAGCTATGGGAAAGGAGGCCGAGACATGGAAGAGATCCAGATCTCTCATTGGGACTCCGATTCTTCCACCGTCGATCGCGTTTGAACCGCGCGAGTAAGGTCTTCCCTTTTCTTGAATATTTCCTTCCAATTATTTTTCTAAGGTATGATAATTATTTTTGAATGGGTGATCTTTTTTCTCATATCAACATCATTCATTGTTGTTTCTAGAGGCACCTTTCACATATATCGATCAGAGGAGATCAAGGTAGGTGGTCTTGTGTTTTATTCAAACTGTCAGGTTGATTTTCTGTACCTTTGTGCCATCAAACCATGTTCGGTGTGTCGTATGGCTGAGACTTTGACATTTGAGATACCTAGAATTTCATTGGTAATCTAATGAATAAGTATAAACTTCCATTGAGATCATTGATTTTATCTAGGGCCACCCTGAGGGTGTGTTTCCCTTGTTTAGCCATTTGGCCAGGATACCCATGGGTATGTTGTGATTATAGCATGTTTTGATTTTTCTTGAGAGGAAATATATATAAATTGCTTTCTTATGCATTGGGCTCATCCTAATTAATTTATTTTTCTATGGAATTCCTGAGGGAAATGTTTTGTTTTTCCTAAGGGCAATATTTTGTTTAGCATGAGGGAAATATTTCTTATGCCTGAGGGAAGTGTTTTGTTTATCCTGAGGGAAACGTTTCTTATGCCTGTGGGAAGTAGCTTCTATGCCTGAGGGAAATATCTCGTATGCCTAAGGGAAATATTAGTTATTCCTGAGGGAAGTCACCTGAGGTTTTCATTTCTGTTTTCCTGAGGGTAAGGACTTGCATGTACGAGGACAATTTTTACTTTGAATATTCACAGTGGTGATTTCATAGGTTTTACCTTCCAAGATAAATCACAGTATTGGTATTATCATTGTCTTTTACATGTCAGATATACTTTTGTGTTTTCTTCTGTGACACTGGTATAGGATATTTTCGGTCAAGGCCGAGTCTCAGATAACTCAGAATTCAATTATATTTAATTGTTAAATAATTATAAAAATGTCAATGTAACTAGTAGGAATGGATACTTTTGAGTACTTCATAGTTTACTTCATTTCATTATTGCACACTGTTTCTACACATTTTCACTGATAGTTGGGAACACTCCTTTTCTTGTTACGTACATGGATTTATTTCTCACACCCTATTTGGGTCATGTCTTGTGCCCAAAAATATTATATTGTTGTAGGTGTCGATAAGGGAAACAGTCCCTAAACAGGTGCATGATTATTGTAGAGGAGTAGGAGATCATGGGACTGAGATTAGGCTTGTGATGATACTGTGTTCATGTTGCACTGCTTTGGTTTTGTTTTTCTGTACTTTTTACCTTGTGTGGTATTGTATCAGATTATAGTGTATCTTGTTTTGGATACTTTCTTAGAATTAGAGACATGTTGCATCATCATATATGTGATTGTTGGTTATCTTTTACTTCAATTCTTTAGTCCATTCCAGGTCTATATTTTTTCCTACTTCCACTTTTGTATGTTTACATTTTTTCCACTATGCTAAACTTTGACAAATGAGGGTATTGTTTCCCCACTATTAGTCCTTGGCCCTCGCTTCTAGTAAGACGCCTCTGGTGTTTGGGGAAATTTGATTGAGGTCATGTGACCAATAGGGTTTGGGGCACCTGTTTTGTGGCACTTGGATCTGGGATGTTACAGAATCACCCATATTGATTGGTGGAATTTACTTTTGAAACTCAACTGAATGATCCAGTTTCCTTGGATAGTATTTTCTGATCCCCCACTTCACAGCCTAAAAATCCTAGAAAATATTTAGTACCATATATTTTTCACCTATGTCTTAGTTGCAACCACATTTTTAGGATCCTCTTTTGGTTGGTTTCAACAACATCTACTTGGTGTCATTTTCTATAAACAAAACATTCTCTATTTTGTATCAATATTTAACAAATGATGGATTATTAATTACAATTTTTTAATTTCAATAGGTTCAATAAACATGATTATACTTAATAAACTAGTTCAACCATTTTAAAAATTATACCATCATTCAATTAAAATATCACCATTTAAACTTCCAAAACATTTTTGTAAATACCACAATAATTATTTTTAAAATCAAAGCATTTTCAACTGGTCTCAAAAATAAAATAAAAATTATGCACATAATAAATAATTTACTCATAATGAATTACGCACTCCTAGTATGAATTTATTACTATCAATGAATTTAAATTTATTCTAATTTGCTAAACCCATGATAATGAGGTTACAACTCCTAGAAGTCTCTCAAAACACTTATGTACCAAAAGTCATTTTGAACTTGAAGTTCATTCTAAATAGGTTAGTTATGCCTTTATATGTTTTACATTTCATGTCTCGATAATCCTACTTCTCGTTACCAACCCCACTCAAGGACTAAACAACTGATACACAAGGATAAAAAAATTGAGAGCATTTATAACATCCTTCCCCATACCCATTGTATTGGGAAGAGGCAGTAAGTTTTACTTCTCTTAAGTGACATACCCAAGACAAAAAAGGTGGGAAATAAATTTAATGGTATTCATAAACAACTGAGGTATGATTTTTCCTCTAAATATTAAACAAAAAAACCTAGATAACCCTAAATAACCAAACCTATATAAGATACATGAGTATAGAAAGTTATAAAATACAAAACCAAACCAAAACTCAGTATTAGAGTACAAGTGGAATAAACATGACATAAAAAAGGTTTCCAAAGGAAGAGAAACCAAAAGACACCCAAAACAAATCATAATTTTCTCTAAGCTCTAAATACACATGGCTAGCCCAAGGTATTAAGAAGCACCACTAAAGATCCTGGATACCATGCCTTTACCTATGTATGGATATATAACATATGGAAACTCACTATAGTTCCCAAATAGGGGGTGAGTATAAAACATTATAGGATTTACCTAATGACTTCCAAACTCACAAAACTTTAAAAAAACTGATTAAAAAAATTAAAATAGTTTTTTCAAAGAAAATATTTTATAACAAATCCATATATCGGTTTTTTCAAGGTAACATCAACAAGCTATCAAAACCATTTTTTAATTAATACATCAACAAATATTACAAAAAAAATATCAATTTTTTCTTGGGAATATACTCTTATATGTACATTCACAATATTGGCATTACCACTGACAGCATAAATTCACATCCATACTTCATCCCTTTTATGGTGATACTCCACTACCATTATCCATCCCATTCAAATATTTCCCATAAATTATGGCCAAATAATGCCAAACCATTTCAATAAAAAGGTATTTATTCACTTTAAAATTTATTTAAACAAATAATTCACATATCTAAAACCAACCATAATTATAAAATCATCATTTTAATATTATAAAAAATAGTTTTTTCTAAAAAAAATATCCAATTACCATGATTTCTGAAACCATAAATCAAATAATAATATACATAAAATTAAACCCTGATTTTCACAAAATTTTTAGGAAATTTAATCAATTTGAAATTAATAATTTAATTTCTAATCATGTGGAATCAAGAGAGAAGCCACCAAACTCAAGAATGTCGGTTAAAATAAAGAAAAACATAGTAACTTTAACATCCCATGTTAGATCCCCAAAATTTTACCTCAGATATCAATTCCTTTAACCAATTAAAAAATATCTCATAAATATTCCCACAATAGAACATAGATATATTATCTATGGACTAGTTATATAGTTCTAGAATGGATATGAGTAATATATGTAAGAATAAATATTAAGAACAAGCACTTTCTGGTGAAATTGAATAACCAATGGACTTCGTATCTCCTAAACCTTTTATTTAGATCAAAGGGAATAAAATCTCATGCCTTGGGGGAAAGAATAATTCGTGTTATGAGAGTATTTTGGGAAAAATTATTATATATTTTAATTTGAATTAGATCAATGATTTTGGGATCTTAAATTTCACTGTGTATGGTTGGGGTACACTATTAGAAAAATCATGCCCTAACTGTGCATGAGATACTATCTCCAGATGTACCTCACACAATTGGATAACAAATTTATAAAAATCATATTCCAACTATGTAATTCCATAATTTATATCATTATATATTTTTTTAGGGGAATCTTCATAGCCTGGATAATCGATGCACCAACCATGCATCTACCTAGTGCTCATTTTTCTCCCCTTGAACAATTTTTGAGTGGTGTTTCATGGTTTCTACTTACAATTATAAAACTCTTGGCTTCTATAAAATCCTCCAAATCATGCCAACACTCCTTATAACCTCTCAAAACATAACCTAAACATTTTATATACTTAAGATACATAAATAAGGGTCATTTAATTGAAAAAAATGGTTCTATAATTTAACTATATATTATTTAATTATTCTCATACAACATTGCAATACAATCCCCTTCTATCACTCTAATAAAAAACACTCATTATGTCATAATTGCCCAAAATTATCAATATAATATGTTCTAATTCGATAGGACTAACTCTAAACTTCATGATAAAGCCCTTTATTTTTTAAAATACCATATAAGAATGAATTCAAATTTATAATGAAATTGAATAAAAAATAAGATAAAAAATTATATTATCAAGATAAATTTATCTATATTTACATATGAAATAAATTATTCTATCCAGAAAACAAATATTTGAGACTTATAATATATTCTAGAAATATCTATCTTGATTCATTATATAAAATATCATGTGTTATTATTGTATCAGCTTTTGTTCACATTCATTGACATTCATAGAAAGATCTCATAACCTATGATGAACATTTATTGTTTCCATAAAAACAACTCAATCTCAATATCATATGATATGATGTACTTAAAAATATTTCTTCCATTATTCTATAATATATATATTATCTTAAATTTCAATCAATTAATGAAAAAAATCACAGAACCATCAACTGAATATCTTTATTTATGTTACCTTTATTTCAAACCATAATTCTCGTACTAAGGTCTTATTTATAAGTTATAAATAAGAGTTATACTAATGAATACATTGGTCACCTGAAATAATCATAAATCCTTATATTATGACTATATAAACAAAAATACTTAGTAAAATTGATTATGACTATCCAAACCCACCCACACAAGTACCTAACTCTAAAATTCAACCTAATACTATGAACTAATCTATCACATTCTGATAAAATAATTATTGAACTCACCAACCCCTTATCCAAAAGCTTAGGGGCTAGTAGTTAATGATGAGGTGTCCCCGAGAATGATTGGAGGCATGTACACTAATAACCTCTCACATACTATCATGAATCATCATCTACCATAATATAAATGGATAAATAACCTTCAAATATAAAGCAGTCGTATAAAACAATATCTCTATAATATAATGTAAGGTAATAAAATGAATTGTAACCTAAAAGTAATCCATCCTGAATAAATTTAATCTTGGATATTAATTAAATGAATGTGATTATAATAGTGAAATCTCCATGCCATGAGCTACCACATCCACTTTCTATATTTATCCCTCAAGGTCATACACCCCATAAAACTGTTGAACTACATAAATACATAAATGAATAATAATAGAGTGTAGATACAGGTGTGAGAAATAATACCCAGTATCATCATCCTAAGTAGTGAGTCGAGATCATGAGAAACTAGTGCTTACATGTGTCATCAATAAATAACAAGTATACAAAATAAAAAACATAAAACATGATCATAATTCATATTAATTTTTTTTATCAATTGTAAACAATTTACCCATAACTAAATTTTATCACACTCACAAAATAACAACATTAACATATATATGTATAATATATGCATGTTCCCTTATATATATGAATAAAAAATGGCCCTTCCAATCATCATCTTGCAAAATATCTATCAGGAACTCATAGATTAATCTGGTAACCCTATCATTAGAGTAAATATCATGTCCATAATACATAGTAACCAATTCCTACCATATCGTGGATATTAGAACTCATCTACCCCATGTTTATAGAGTATTTTTAAAATATAAATAACATCATAGAAATAATAATATCCACTAAAATTCAATGTTTGTTTTCTATTGCAAGATAATTCACCCTTTATGTACCATAATATACTATTAGGGGATAAATCTACATTAATCTGATGTATAATTAATATTTTAATATCATTGTCTAATAATAAATTTGCAATAGTATATTTAATCATTTAAAACCCCAATATTGTGACTTAAATGTAACTATTAATCACAACATCATCAAACAATTTGATCCTAAATATATGGGATTGAAGTTTTAAAAATATAAAAAAGATAATACTAAATTTTATTGGTGATAAACCACATCATGTTTTGTGATAGTGTAAACCATGATGTAGTGAAGGGAACTAAGTCATGGTATAGTGCATGGAATTTTATACATTTTGTGATAGTGTGTCTTTATCCTAATATAAATTAACATATTCAATTTTCACAACATGTAATGACTATTTGAGATATTTATGTGTTAAAAAATTATATATTCCTAGTTATAAAAATTTTATAACTAATGAAATAGTTATGAAATATTCCATTTAATATAATATTTGTTTAATTAATGTTTGGATTTATAAAGGCCAATATAAACTAACTAGTAGTTTGGTAATGATATGGTACAACATTTTAGACTATTATTTGATCACTAAAATGCCTCTATGTCAGAAATATCTCTCTCTCTCTAAAGAATTTTTTAGTAGATCATGGGAAAGGGGGAATCTTTCCTAAACATTGTTAAATTCATAGAACCTCTAGATACCCAAGGAGGACGGATTATAGGGGTAATTTCTCAATAATTTATATAAATATTTCATTAAAGAGAATATATTGATAGATCAATATAGAAAAAATGTTTGAATTATTTATTTATTTTATTTTATCTAAATATATGGAATGATATTGGGGTAAAATTATTTTTTTACTGTTTTTTTATCTATTCAATAGATATTTTACCACTCCACATGTTACACCCTGACACAATTTACCCAGATCCAGTGCATAATTTTAATACATTGGCATGATTACAAGGAATCAAGTCCCGAAAGACTGATCAATTTAGCAGTCTTGGAAAATAGATTACATATATGGACGTTACATTACACTTTAGAACATAAAACACAACATAAATTATCCTTTGATAACTCCATTAATCTCTTTTAGATTAACCCTTCTATCAATCATAATAAACTTCTTGGAGTCCTGGGAAAATAAAACATAATAAAGGGGTGAGCTCAGTTGCTCAGTAAGGGTAAATAATTTAGGGGAAGCTATAAAATTATAAGGCAAGATGTGTAATAAAAACAACAACCTTTTAAACATAAAAATGAACATAATACTGTAAAAATAAATGAAACATTACTATATAAACATGAATAGGGATATTCTACAAGTCGAATAATCACATGTAATAACTAATTTCACAATGAAGGAATGCCTAATACCGGACATCATTAACACATAGTCAAGGCCTCGTTCCAAGAATAAAAATAATTTTTTTGTCAAGTCCTTCTTCCAAGAAACTATTTTGTCTCATAAGACCTGCCGATGCATCTAGGAGCTATAGAAGACTCCACCTGTCACTAAGTCCACTGCATTCCTTATATGAAAAAGTTGAAACATAACATAAACATTCGTACTAAAACTAGCATACGAAATGTCGTTACATTAACCATTAACCATGAATGGTATAAAAATAGAACATCAAACAGTCATACATATCCTAACTCATTCAATATAATATGGAAGATTGTATTATAACAAATCAAACTCAATCAAAAATAATATCCAGTAAAGGATTCTGACATAGTTGAAAATGATGAGTAAAACTTTTTGAGATAAATATCCTTTTTTTAAAATCATTTAAAATTAAAACATTTATAAACGAATTAATTTAAAAGATATCTTTGAATAAAAGTTTCCCATACCACTTTGAAACATTTAAAAAGAATTATCATTTCAAAAAATTCATGTCCATATAAATAAATCTTTAAAATTATTTTGAAAACATGGACATTAATTAAAAAGATATAGAAAGATAAATCTTTAAAACATTTTAAATTCTGATCTTGATAAATATCACCCTTCACAAATCCTTAAAATATTTATTTCGAAATCATTTTTATGAAAAATGGACATGGATGATAAAAATGTCCCAGTAATTACTTACACAATCTCGGATAATAATGAGATTGAGGAATTTACTCTTACCTTGCAATTTCCTTTAGTCGAGGGTACGTTTAACCTCTTGTATGAAGATCGTAGTATGTTATTAAATTATACCAGAACCATATTAATATTTATTATGTCATAAATGATTCATTTATGACTTTATACTACCCATTTAATAATAATTTCCATGTTAAATTAACATTTCGTGTAATAATTGTTTTCTTTATCGTACGTGTTTTAACTTGTTACTCTTGATTGTATCACTTAGACCAAGATTTAAATACTTGCATAATATAAAACATTATTTATATATCATATATATTTAGAATATAAGTATGTATAATAGACATATATATGAAATGCAAAACAGCATTTATGGAGATGGTAGTCCGTACGTACGCATAAACGTTGTTTCCATTTTCATATCATGTTGAACGAAACTAAGTGAATATGATATATTTAAGTAAATATATATATATATATATATATCCAGTAGCATTATTATGTCTTATATTACATACGTATTAGTAATATATATATTTTTATAATTGTCGATGAATGGTGATCATGGAAATAAATCTAATCGTGTCGTGGAGACGGTAATCTGTACGTACGCACGAGAGACAATATCATTTCCTTAAAGGTTTGGAATTGGATGGTATGTTAATTTTATAGAGACATTAGCATGTTTTTTTCATTATTTATATACATATTACTCATCATTATATCCATCCAAATAACATAGTGTTGAATAACAAATTCCACCACGGCGTGGAGACTGTAAGTTGTACGTACGCACACATGGTGACATTATCATTCATAAGATGGATATAATAATGAATAAAGTTGTGACATATTTATAATAACATCACAGTATATATAAGATACTAGATTTATTATTATATAATGGAAAAACAAATAAATAAGAAGTGGAAGAAGAAAATAACTTGAAAGTGGGTGGTGAAATTTTTACCTCTTCTTCGGGTTCTTCCTTTTGTTTTGATTAAAAGGGCTCCTTAAGTTGGATTTATGACTAAATGAGGGCCTCTAGTATTAATTTAGGACAGTTGAGAGAGTATTTGGGCAGATTTTGGCCGAGAAAAATGGCATTGTAGGTGTGAATTTGAGAGAAGGGGAAGTGCCCTTTTATAAGAGGGGTGAGGGGCAGCTTTGGAAAAACTTAAAATATTATTTTATAATAAATTAATATTCGGTTTATAATGGCTCCAAAATGTATTATTTAAAGTATATGGTGGGGATGGGTCGAAAACCACTCAACCAATAGGTTTTAGACAAGTTTAGGTTACCATTTCAACCTTATCATTTAGATTTAACTCTAAGTTAAATAATTTATCTTTTACTCTGTCTTCTTGTATTCTTACACTATATGGTAAATAAACATACTATATACTGCCAATCGAACCCGAGTTGGTACATAATGTCCTATATATTATTATATAAGTCTTTTTCTTGAAAATTAGATTTTTAGGACCATTATACCAATTAATAATATAATATTTGTTTTAAAAACTATTTTATATCAATTTTGACACTATTTGGTTTTTTTTGTTAAAATAATAAAATCATGATTACTTAATAAACAATACATTTAAAAAATCCTAACATGTCATATTCTCCTTTAAAATTCGGGTATGTCAAAAAAACTTTGAAATTATATTTATTTTAATATTTATAATACCATTTATTTGATTCCTTCATTAATAATGTAATTATTGCATCATCATTGTGTCATTAATAACTTTAATTAAGTAATTTATAAAAATTATAGATAAAATACCATTATGTAGTAACTAGTTTTATCTTTCTAATGAATATTTATAGTCGAATTTATATTTTGTATATCCAAATATTAAAAATGGTTTAGTCATTAAACTTTGATTTTAACTCTTTTAACTATTATTTAAATAAAATAAATAAATGTCTTAATCTAATACAAGTGAACCTAAATGGTCATATTTTATTCCTAAGTTTTTTTTGGTTGAATTAAACTTATCCAATATAATTAGGACATGTTTTAGGGTAATAGTAATATCATTTTTACCCTTAATTACCCTATTTACTTTTAACTGTGGTAAATAAAAGTAAAAAAGTTACTAATCACCATAAATTATTTTTATCTTATTGAACCAAATTTTACTCCTTAATATTAACTGTGTCTCTCAGACTTTTTAAATTTGACTCACATAATCTGTAAAATTATTTTTTATTTAAATTTTCAAATGCTACTAGGAGTTGGGTAAAAGAAGGTAAAAGTTCGATAAAATTTTTATATATCTAAAATTATTATAAATTGACTCTAATAAATTAAAATGAACTTATATAGGTATTATGTATCTATTTTGACCTAAAATAAATTTAAATAAAATAAATAATTATTTAAATAATAATTCGGTTTTAAACGATAACTTAGTGTTTTTTCACTATTCATAAAAAATTGAACATTTTCAGAAAAATACCAAAACATCAGCCTAGGCTAATTTCGATATTCCAAATCCAAAAATGAAGTCTATTTTAACAATTTCCAAATATAGAAGTTGTATTTATTAATTTAAAATTAATTCTCGTTGTCAAAACAAATAGCATGTTTTTAAGAAACATTAACTATCAAAAGATTGACACTTGTTTATGTATAATTTCAAAGTGAAATTAATTCCAATGACCAAAATTATATTAAAGGGTAAAAATATAATCTAATTATACATCAAAAACATTAAAATGTATAATTCAACACTATAAATTATTTTTATAAAAAAAGTTGCTTTCAGTTAAAATATAGTATTTTTCACTATTCACCCAAATATGAAAGTTATCAGAAAAACACCAAAAATTTATTGAAGCTAAATTATTATGTCCCAGTTCTAAAGAAGAAGTTTATTTTTTCAAATTGAATATCAAAAAGTTTCAAATATTGGATTTATTAAGGGGTCGCCATTAAATGGCTGTAAAATTGTATTTTTTTGAAATATAATTCTTTTATCTGAAAAAAAATGTATTTGTTCATACATTATGTATAAGAAACTAAAAATATGGATTCTAAAATTATAAGGACTAAATAAAGATCAAAATTTAGTTATTACTATTCATAACTGCTTTTGAACGACTAGTTTGGTAAGTTGTGGTGCACTTGAACTTGGTGTTGTGTGTAGTACATGTTATTGAATTACTTTGAAGAAATAACGTACTTTGAAATCTTAGGTGTTACATTATTCCCTCCTTCAAGAAATTTCATCCTCACAATTTGAAATTTTTCTTTGAAAATAAAAGGTTGAAAATAGAAAATACTTTTGTGGGAAAACCCACATAAGAAATTGGGTTAATAAAATTTAGACTTAATAAGAGGAAAAGGGAAATGAAAGGGTCACCACAAAATTATGATATCGATTAGGAGAAAATTAGTGGCAATTAGAGACATATAATTGGGGTAAAAACGTAAATATTTATATGGAGATATTAAGGTCATCAGTCACAAACAATTGTAGAATTCAGGGCCTCAAAGACATCAATATATGATGATTTAAAATATCATCAGTTCCACAAAACATAAGGTATTAGATAACAAATTTTTAGTTTTAAGATGCCTTACCTAAAGTATAATAATTTATTTCATCATAGAATAAGAGAATAAAAAAATAAATATTTACTTGACAAGTAAGGTTCCATCATTTAACTAATTTCTACCACAAACTCATCTTTCACTCTAAAAGATAGTAGAACTTAAAAAAATATTTTATTTATCCTATTCATTTAGGGTTCCAAAAAAATGAATTATTTATTAATCTACGAGACCCTTTAAAAACAACATTATTAAATCTAGTACATCACGTGGGTCAGTGATAGGTGATACACCCTTGTCTCTTTTAGGTTGCGGGTTCTAGTCTTGCGGACTTTCTGGATGCGACGGGTTGCCACCCGACCTCCGGGTTGTCCTTTTTATGAAAATCAAAAAATAACCTTAACAATAGTATCCAATTTCAGACTTAATTCATTCTAGCCTTTAGAATTATCCAAAATACATATATCCAAACTCTCATTCCAAAATTTATAAGGAAGTTAAACATAATGAGGATCCTTTTTAACAGGTAATAACATGTGAACGCCTTCATCATGTATTCTTTTACAACACCACAATATCCTGAATTACCAAAATCAATCATCTCTTGTTCTAAAATCACTACCTCATTATCAGGACCATATTAAGGATTACCTTTCCTTCAACCATGTATTTTCCAAAAAGTGTAGCTTACTATTAAGTCACTTTTCTTAGAACCATATAATCTCAAATCCTCAATAAAATAGTACTGCAGTACAATCCTTATTTATCTCCATAATTCATGTAACCAATATACTGTTGATACAAAACTCAAATGAAATAATTCTATAATAACAACATAATAACACTAGTCATTCCTCTTCATCTGAGGTAGTATCATAATATGATTATTTTCTAATAACATCATTTGCGGTATACTATTCTTAATTGATTCGTGTAGTGTCCCAATGCCTTGCAGATGAAGCATTGTACAATTGAATTTTTTTTACCCTTGTAATCACGTACTTGGTGTCCTTTTTTCTCCACACTTATAACAAACTCCCATTCCCTTCAATCATTTACACTGGTGATTCTTCCCACATTTATCACATATGGGAAAATTCTTCTTTTCCCTCTTCCCATTAACCATCATTATCTCTTTCATCCTTTTCATCACTTACTTCCCTTCAAAGCCATAGGACTCAGAGAACTCTTTACTTATCTTATTAATACATGATACTATTTCTTCATATGTTGAGAATACATGGGAGATAATTTACCTTCTAAATGTTGTCTTAATAACGTGAAAGATATGATCATTCTTACTCTTTGGATCATATGTATTTCTGGAGTTCACATTCTTTCTATTGGGTTCCATTTCTATACAATGGAATTCACTTGGTCAGTTTATGAATCATAATTCAGAATTCCAGACATGTAAAATACCTAACGTAAATTTAACAGTTTATGGATATAATCCATAATCACAAAAATGTTTTCTTTGAGGTGGTATATACTCATAAACCCTTCATAGTGGTTTGTAAATAAAATGAGAATTATCCTAAGCATATCCCCTGGGAGTGTCGTAACTAAGAGTGCAGCAAGGCACATTGTCGTGTACCAGTTCTCATTCGAGTCTATCTCTAAGTGGTGTTTTTGGGTTTTACCCCTAGGTATATTTGTACCAGAGCCACCTCTACCAGATCGTATCCAGACAGGGATGTATTTTCTTTGAAAACTCACATAATCTTTACATTACCCAAATTCTAGGAAGTTCATCTATACTAATCTACAATGTCTATCTTACGGTAATGTTCTATAATCAAAGTTTATCTAAATATAGTTTCCATGGTTATTTCTAAACTTCCTCTGATACCAACTGTAAATCCTTAACCCCAGCTACCCAGAGCCGGTGCATTATTTTAATACATTGGCATGATTATAAGGAATCAAGTCCCGAATGACTGATCACTTTAGCAGTCTTGGAAAATAGATTACATATATGGATGTTACATTACACTTTAGAAAATAAGACAAAACATAAATTATCCATTCATAACACCATTAATCCCCTTTATTTTAACCCTGTATATCAATCATAATACACTTCTTGGAATCCTGGTAAAATAAAACATAAGAAAGGGGTGAGCTCAGATGGTCAGTAAGGGTAAATAATTTTGCAGAAGCTATAAAATTTTAAGGCAATATGTGTAATAAAAACAACATCCTTTTAAACATAAACTTGAACATAATATGGTAAAAATAAATGAAACTTAATCATATAAACATGCACATTGATATTTTACTGGTCGAATAATCACATGTAATAACTAATTTCACAATGATGGAATGCCTAATACCATACATCATTACCACATAGTCAAGGCCTCGTGCTAAGACTACAAATAATTTTGTTTGTCAAGGCCTTATGCCAAGAAAATAGTTTGTCTCATGAGACATACCACTGCATTGAAAATCTATAGACGGCTCCACCCGTCACATACTAAGTCCACTGCATTCCTCATATGAAAAAGTTGAAACATAACATAAAAATTCGTATTAAAACTAGCATACGAAATGTAATTACATTAACCATTAACCATGAATGGTATAAAAATATAACATCCATAGTCATAAATATCATAAATCATCAAATACAACGTGGAAGATTTTATTATAATAAATCAACCTCAATCAAAAATAATATCCAGTAAAGGATTCTAACATAGTTGAAAATGATGAGTAAAACGTTTTAAGAGAAATATCCTTTTTGTAAAATCATTTAAAAGTCACACATTTATAAAGGAAGTAATTTAAAAGATATTTTTGAATCGAAGTGTCCCATTCCACATTGAAACATTTGAAAAGAATTATCATTTCAAAATATTCATATCCACATAAATAAATCCTTAAATACATTTTGAAAACATGGACATTAATTAAAAAGATTTTGAAAGATAACTCTTTAAAACATTTAAAATTATGATCTTGATAAATAGTACCCTTCACAAATCCTTAAAATATTCATTTTGAAATCATTTTTATGAAAAATGGACATGGATGATAAAAATTTCCCAGTAATTACTTACACAATCTCGGATAATAATGAGATTGAGGAATTTACTCTTACCTTGAACTATCCTTTAGTCGAGGGTACGTTTAACCTCTTGTATGAAGATCGTAGTATGTTATTAAATTATACCAGAACCATATTAATATTTATGATTTCATACATTATTCATTTATGACTTTATTCTACCCATTTAATAATAATTTCCATGTTAAATTAACATTTCGTGTAATAATTTCTTTCTTTATCGTACATGTTTTAATTTGTTACTCTTGATTGTATCACTTAGACCAAGATTTAAATACTTACAGAATATAAAACATGATTTATATATCATATATATTTAGAATATTAGTATGTATAATATATATATATATATGAAAAGAAAAACATTGTTTATGGAGACGGTAGTCCGTATATACGCATAAACGTTGTTTCCGTTTCCATATCACGTTGAACGGAACTAAGTGAATAAGATATATGTAAGTACACACACACAAACACACACACACATATATATATCAGCAGTAGCATTATTATGTCATTAATTACATACTTATTAGTAATATATATATTTTTATAATTGTCGATGAATGGTGATCATGGAAATAAATCTCATCGCGTCGTGGAGACGGTATTCCGTACGTACGCACGAGCGACAATATAATTTATTTAAGGGTGTGTAATTGGATGGTATATTAATTTTACAGAGACATTATAATTTTATGTTAATTAGTTATATACATACTACTCCTCATTATATCCATCCAAATAAGATAGTGTTGAATTACAAATTACACCACGGCGTGGAGACGGTAAGCTGTACGTATGCACGCATGGTGACATTATCATTAATAAGATGGATAGAATAATGAATAAAGTTGTGCCATATTTATAATAAAATAACAGTATATATATGATACTAGAGTTATTATTTTTTAAAGGAAAAACAAATAAATAAGAAGTGTAAGAAGAAAAGAACTTGAAAGTGGATGGTGAAATTATTACCTCTTCTTCGGGTTCTTCTTTTTTATTTGATTAAAAGGGATCCTTAAGTTGGATTTATAACTAAAGTAGGGCCTCTATGATGAAGTTAGGATAGTTTAGAGAGTATTAAGGCAGAGTTTGGCCGATCCAAATGGATTTTTAGGTGTGAATTTGAGAGAAGGGAAGTGCCCTTTTATAAGAGGGGTGAGGGGCACCTTTGGAAAAACTTAAACTATTATTTTATAATAAATTAATACTCGGTTTATAATGGCTCAAAAATGTATCATTTAAAATATAAGGTGAGTATGGGTCTAAAAAAACTCAACCAATAGGTTTTATAAATGTTTAGGTTACCATTTCAGCCTTATCATTTAGATTTAACTCTAAGATAAATAATTTAACTTTTACCGTGTCTTCTTGTATTCTAACACTATATGGTTAATTAACATACTATATACTATCAATAGAACTAAAATTGGTACATTAATGTCATATATATTATTATATAAGTCTTTTTTCCTAATCTTATATTTTTAGGACCATTATACCAATTAATAATATAATATTTGTTTTAAAAACTATCTTATGTCAATTTTGACACTATTTGGTATTTGTTTTTTTATAAAATAATAACAGCATGATTATAAAAAATGTATTTGTTCTTACATTATGTCTAAGAAACTCTAAATATGGATTATAAAATTATGTCTAAGAAACTCGAAACGTATTTGACACTATTTGGTATTTGTTTTAAAAATGTATTTGTTCTTACATTATGTCTAAGAAACTCGAAATATGGATTATAAAATTATAAGGATTATATAAATGTAAAAATTCACTTAATACTATTCATAACTGCTTTTTAATGACTATTTAGGTATGTTGTGGGGCGCTTGAACTCGGTGTTGTGTGTGGTGTAAGTTATTGAACTACTTTGAATAAATAACATACTTTGAAATATTGGGGTGTTACACCAAAACCCAATTGTGGTATCATATCCTCTACCATATCTTTTTTTTTGAACTTCAAAAAAGATAAGAAATATGTAAAATGATTTTCTATATAACCATATTGTGTTTTTTCTAAAGAATTCATAGTTTAGGAATTTTTTCAAACATAAATTTCTTTTTAGATGAAAATGATTATATTATTATTAATGTTATAAAACCATATCTTGGTTTTTAAAAATAGACATGGAATAGTATCTTTAAAAATAGAGAATCTTTAAATAATAACATTATGTCTTGACTTTCTAAAAAATTCTTAGGGTTTGTATTGAAATGAAATTTCCATATGAAAACCACAAAAATAGATAAGTGAATTCATGGTGTGGTTTCAATGTTTGAATTATTGAGGTTTTATTTGAAATGTATTCCTTAAAAATTTGGTTTTGGTTATTCCCCCTGTTATATTTTCCACCAACGATAAACTATTTCATGTTTTATGTAATACCTCATCCTGGGTATCCATACATTCGTCTGAGAAGGAGTGCCGCATGAAAAAATTCATGCCTCCTCACATTCTAGAGTCTACCAATAGGTAGTGAAGGTCTAACACCCACATGGTGGGACTATACTATACGTATTACCATGTACAATAATAGTTAAATAAAAACCATCATATAAATGATTAGAGTATGAACATAGTTTTATACATATAGTTTAGTAGTAAATAAAAATTAAACATCAATATTTTATAAAAATGTTGGACCACATAATATGTATATATAAAAACATCATGGACAAACCTCTAAACTGATCAAGTGAGAATGTACCAAAAAAAGTAAAACTAACTATAACAAGTCAAGTCCCACCTCAAAACTATCACCTAACATATATCGTATTACACTTTCTTGATATAATGTGAAACCTACTTTTTTGAAGTAAAATATAAGTGTCTATGTCACATCAAAGTGATAGTGATGCATGTGAGAAAAAAACTTATTATGGAACCCAAAATAGGGTTCCAAACAAACACACACACACACAGACACACACACACATATATATATATATATATATATCAAAATAGGAATAATATAGATAAAAAATAAACTAATAGTAACACCCTATATAAAAAAATTCATATGAGATCAATAGGCATAAACTAGGCCACCTCGATAGCTAACCCCACCTTCTTTGGAATATATAAGTAGAATTTATATTATCACCATATCCTGAAGGAAAATGATAGAATTATGTTGTAACATAGATAATACCATGTACAAAAACCCAATATGGAATGGAATAACACAATCAATTTTAGGCCTATAGATAATACATCTCATTGAAAACTCAATGTGGAAAATTGAAACATATCTAGTACTAGGTTTGTAAAAATCACATCAATAGTAAACATGGATTTTCATAAATAGATATTATATATTTTTAGATGAATATTCATTGTATTACATAAACACACACCTAAGGATTGTAAATGTATAATTCCTTTATAAACATGAAAACATAAACAACTCGTTCCAAAGAGTTCAACATAGTCTACCATTGAGTTCTTCATAACTAACACCCTTCTTAGACATATCACATGTAATACTTATCATCATAACATGTAGAAAATAAATATAAGAAAGGTGATATTAGAATCTTAGGAAGGGTAAAAAATGGAAATAGAAAAACATAACATGATAATAAGTGTATAATAACATGAGCATAACATATGAAAACCATACCCTATATATAAACGATCAAAATGTTAAGTCATTACATAAATATTTTTAATCAATATATTTGATTATGATAGATGTAACACCATTAAAATAATTAAAATCATACATATGTGTTCTACAATATCATAAAACATTCCTCATATAATAATAAATGAAAATAAATGGGCTTCATTAAATGTTCATCATATCCGAACTCGTGAAAATAAATTAGCTTCTTTAAACATTTCATAATAGAATAATCCAAGGAAAAAATGGGTTTCCTAAATATTTTTTCATCATAAACATTTCCCATCCATAAAAATAATAAATATGGTATCATTGGATCATATCCCAAGTAAATGTTATGTTACATCAAAGGATGTCATCTTAGATAGAAAATAATTTTGAAATATCACTTGAAACATTTCCTCAGGAAAATAGTCTTTCCACATTGAAAAAAACTTTTTGAAACATAAAACATTTTAAAATTATTTTTCTTTTAAAATTAACTTGGAAACTTATAAAAAAATCTTTATATATCTTTTAAAACATTTTTGAGGAAAACAACATTTTATTAAAAAAATTATTTTTTAAAATTTGAATTTCATAAAATATTTTAAAAATAAATTTTATTGAAAATAACCTTAAAAACATATAAAGTAATATTCATATAAAATATTTCTCATGACATTAGGAAATTCTTGTCATTTAATACGTGGAAGAAAATTATTCATTTCACATTTTTAATAAAAGAAAAACATTCTTTATTTGGAAAAAGACATGATGATTCCTCTACAAACACTCTATAAAAGGTAAAAAAGGTAAATATATCCATAATAAATCCTTTGGGTAATTTTTGAAACATTTTTGAAATAATTTTTAGTAAACATTCATAAGGATGAAAACAAAATTTCAATCGAAAAGAGAAATGAAGGTCATTTTTCATAAAAACATTTTATTGGTTTATTTAATCATTTAAGAGAAGAAAATGAGAAAAAAACATGGATTCTACAAAAATAATATAAGAAGAAGAAAATAAATGTGCTTCTTGAGAGATATATCATAATATTTCATCATCAGAATCACAAAAATAAATAATCCTGATAAATGGAGAGATTGAATTGTAAAACTATTACCTTTTTTGAAAAATTGAATCAATATTCCCATGAAAAACATAAATTAAATTAAAGTTTAAATATAAGGATAATAGATAAATTCATGATATTATTTATTGAAGTTGTTTTATATACACCTCATAAAAGGATATATGTGGATAACAAAACATATGTCTCCAATAAGGAAAATTGAAATAAAAATACAGTACCTCATTTATCGACTTCCTTCATACAAATTCAAAACTCCTTTACAAAAAATAATTATTTTTTATAAATATATTCAAAAATAATATATAGATATATAACTTATATGATTTATTTGTTACCTTATATTACATTTTTATTAATAATTCCTTGACAAAATCATGATTTTGGTAATAACTACAATGTTTTTCATGTATGTTTTTATTTGGTATTTTTGATAATTTAAAATTTATCCTGATTCCATAAAATCTATAATTTTAATCAATATATGAATATAATATATATTAATTATAAATTTATTACTATTAATCCATAAATTTTATAGATATAAAATTAAATACATCGTTCATGTAGATGGTAGGTCATATGTATGCATGAACATTTCCACCATTTATTTAACGAACGGAATAAAATAAAAGAAAAATAATAATTATAATTTAGAAAATAATTATTATTTCATATATATCAAATATATTTATTAAAATTAACCTAATTACCTTCCATAAAAATACTAAGTAAAAATTGAAACACATCACTTCGTGAGGTGATAATCCACCGTACACATGAGCGACATTATTGTATCCCCCATGGAATGAAAATTAAATAGGTATATGTGATATTATAATTAAAAAATTATAATAATGTTAAAAATATAATATATTTTCACTTTATATATCCTTATTTAAGATTGAAGAAAAAAATACATGAAAAGCACATCACATTAGTTCGTAAGGCAGTAGTCTTGCATACACACGAGCGGCAACATTATTTTCCAACATGTTGGAATGTAAGAAGGTAGGTGTGATTTTATAATTCCTGAAGTAAAATAATATCATAAATATATTATATAAACATTAAATCCATCATTATATCTAGCCTTGATATGCATTTATGAAAAATGAATAACATCAGTTTGTGAGGCGACAGTCTATCGTACACACGATTGATTGTTTCGTTTCCTAATTGAGGGAGTAGGATATATATATATATATATTATTTAATTAATATAACAACATATCAATATATTTGAATTTTTTTTATTATAGAATCATATTTAAAAATATTTGGTGGAATTATAAGAATAAATAAAATGGAAATTTATGTTTAAGGATTGTACATCTTCTTCTAAGAAATTATTCAAGTTTAAACCTAAAGACTTATTAAGATGGCTTCCAATTAAAAATAAGGCATCTATAATGTGTGTAATAAAATACGGAATAAATTTTTGATAGGTATTGGCTGAACTAAATGGGTTTATAAGTGAAAATAAGAGAGGAGAGTGGTGGCCTTTTATGAGTGGGGGAGGTGACACACGTGGGATTTTTTAAACGAATGAAATGTACTAATATTTTTGACATGGAATAAAGATATAAAATTAGAATTTATAAAATCTTATAGGTTATATGGTATAAATATCACCATAAAATGGGTTTTTTATATGTTTCTTGGTCATTTTACCCTTTATCATTTTTGTTTAACACGCAGTAAATTTGTTTTAACCCTAACCACGGGAATTAATTTCCACTAATTTTACTATTCATTATGACCTAAAATTATGTTGAACTTATTATAAAATATAAATTATAATGATTAGAAATATGGAATAAGTTTTTATAATTTCCATTCATATAAATATAAGTATTTAATTTAAAATAAAACTATAGACATTATGAAAAGGTGGTTTTCCAAAGAGAAAATTTCCAAATTATTAAAAATTTTGTTTATAAAAATTCAATAGGAAATTTATTCAAATGATATAGATTGGATTAATAATTATTTAATTTTACTAATTTTACTTTTAATTTCATATAAAAATAAAATTTATACTGTAAATTATTTGAAGGAAAAAGATGTTTTTTTTAAAAAACCAGTATTTTCTCTATTCAATAAAAATTATCTTTTCAGAAAATTGTCCAAAATTAACTCCAAGAAAATTTTTATATTATTGACTCAAAAATTAATTTTATTTTTTCAAATTAATTTTCTAAAATTTTCTAAAATTATTTTTAAATTAAGTGTGAAAAATACAACTTAACAATTTTTTTTTAAAAAAAATACATTTTTTAAGCATAAAATTAGATTTATTATTATCTCATGAATAAAAACATATAATAATAATGTTTAAAATTATATTTAATAAATAATATATAAATTTCATTAAAATAATTCAAAAAAGGTTTTTTGTTTAATTTATTTAGTTAAAGCGTGTTTGGGCGTAGAAAATTTGTTTTCCAGAAAACGATTACCATTAATTTAAAACAATTCATATTTTCATTTAAAATTAATTTTTCAACAAATAATTCATTTTATATACATTTTCAAACCATATAATTTCTTAATTTTGTTAATCATATTCATACCCATTATTCGAATGGTTATTTTATAACTATCAGGTTAAATAATAACATTTTAATAGTATATCGCATTTCATTAAACCTAGGTGTTGCCTCTAAAAAAAGTTATCAAATAAATTAAATTTAATTGAAAAAATCATAAATATTATGGTGTTACATTATAAAACCCTTAAAATTAATTTATACATCTAAATTATATCACTTTCATATAAATAGATGAGGATACTTCTGCCTTGTTTTTTCTTTAACTTCCCATACATATTTTTCAAGCTAGTGGTTTCTCCAAACAACATCGATGAGGTGGGTGGTCTTATGTCATATAACATTCTCTTTATGATATTTAATCTATTCAAGTTGATCCTCATAATAAATATCATGTTATATGTGTATGGCCTATGAGTTTAGTGCATGTGATGGCTAGATGATGTACTTCC
Organism: Viscum album; assembly: GCA_963277665.1. Classification (NCBI taxonomy): domain Eukaryota; kingdom Viridiplantae; phylum Streptophyta; class Magnoliopsida; order Santalales; family Viscaceae; genus Viscum; species Viscum album. Next base: position 644,307,639 of record OY728133.1, on the reverse strand, counting down.
TTGTGAGAGACACATGGAACACATCGTGAACTTGAGATAGGCTTGATGGAAGTCACAATTGATAAGTTATTATCCCCATACAATCAAAATTTTGAAATGAATTTATATACCTATTTATTATTTTTACCTATATTTCAAATAACATTACATTGTTACATGGAAAAAAAATTTGAAACACATTTTCACCAACATCAAATTCTAGATATCGATGACGATTATCAGCATAACATTTCAATAGAATTTTTTCATCACTTACAAGCTATTGAATGGCTTTATGATTCTCTTATATTTATTCAGATATCTTAAGTCCAAATATCTTTATTTCATCAAATTCCTTACATCATGTTGTTTCTTTAGCCTTCTTTCCATGGAGGCCTTCATAGGATCCATTTGAAATCTTTGAGTGAATATTATTATTGTAAGAAATATATACTAGGGAATAGTATTGATATCAATCAAATATGAAATCCTGAGAACAAGGTATTAATATATACATTTGGGTTTGATTTATTATCTCAAAAAAACTACCTATCTGAGGATTATATGTAGTACAAAACTTGAATATATATCAAGAACTTACTTATGGAATCACTAGAACTTTAATGTAAACCTTGGACCCCGATTGCATAAAATAGAATGTCGTGCTCCGTGAAACCTTAAAATATCATTAATATATATTCTAAAAATCTGATCTAGATATAATATTTCTATAATAGGGATTAAATGCTCTGAATTTTTAAGGAAATCAACTACAAACCACATAGCATTATTCTCTTCACACATTTTGTGGAGTCTGACGAAAAAAACCATGTTGGTGTTTTTTTATTTCCTATTCTGGTATGAGTAATGGTTGTAATATCCCCATAGAATTTTCTCTCTCAAACATCACTTTATAACATACCAATCAATGATATACAAACATTTAAGTATCCCTTGTTATGACATCCCACCTAAAATACTCTTTCACATAGGCCATTGGTAGTTGTTACACCCCTCTCATCATTCAGTTGTGGGTTCAAGCCCAGAGATCTTGTTGGATGTGATGGGTTATGGCCCTACATGTTGGTTATCCTTTTTCAAAAACTATATTAATATAATTACCAGGTTGAAATAATGCATAATTACCTTAACATCATGGATAAGATAAAACCAAAAGGTTACCAATGCCTTTAATCTTATCACCAAAATGTATAGTTATTCTTCCTCAAATCACATTTTCAATAAGACATATACAAAACCAATGGGGTGTATTACCGTAAATGTCACTAAAAATAAATTTATTCCTGATAAACATTATTCACATAATACCTCAAAAATAGTTTTCTAATATTTGAATTTATGATCAACCATAAACTCTTTTATAATGGTATCTATAACTCTTATGTTAATATTACATGGAGACATATATTCATCCATAATTAACACAATCCTTAGATGTTTCATGATTATTATAAACAAAATACCAATGTTAAACTACACCTAAAACATAATTATTGATTATAAATACATAAAAACATTATCTATTTATTCCATAAATATTCTCTTATTTTATATAAAAACATTTACATTCAAATCATGGGTTCATACTTAAATCGATAGAATATCATATGTGATTTCATTATTATATAATCCATGTAAAGGGAGATAATAGATCCTCAAAATCACATAAAATTTCACAATGTGATGAATAATAATATTTTAGTATGGTTCATTGATACAAAATCAAACATGAAATTACGAAACAAATGAGTGAAAGATAAATTTTCCCTAATTATAATGATTCTCTTCATACATTTTGTTTTCATAAGATTTCCCCTTTTCCTTTTTCATCAGATTTTATTATTTCTTATCACCCTCATTATCCCTTATAGTGGGTTAGAAATTAACATATTTCCAAAACTCCTTACACATAAAGAATAGGAGTGTTTTTGGTGTATTATATGGATATTTCACTATATTATCATTATTATCTAACTTCATCCCATAATTTTAGAAATATACTACACAATAAAATTCTTTTACACACATAAAATATTTACTAGTACCCTTAAGATAATTTCATCCATATTTTCTACCACACATTCAGCATGAAGTAAAGCTCAATTTTTTCCCTTATTGGTTCTTAGAATTTACCTTTATCTCCAAACTTTTTTTATTATCAAAACCTTGAGATCAACGTGAAACTCCAGTCTTCATTTCCACCTTGATAGCACATAGACCAATTTATTTATAGCTATCATTTTACCTTCTAACTAACACCCATTGGAGACTTGGTTTTACTCCACTAAATAATAAATAAACTTTACTTTCAGTTTGGATGATACTTCTAATAGCATACCTCTAATGTATTTTACAATTTTTCTCATAGGTGCCAATTTATTCCTCATCCTTCTTATTTAGTTATAGTAATTCCTTTTCTATTTTCATATATAGAATACATGGGAAATTATTATTAAAAATAATTTCCTAAAATTATCCCACTCTATATAGTTAAATTCATCTTGTTGCCCCATGTAGTTGCTGAGATTCCACCATTGAATATCATTTCCTTTCAAATGATAAAAATCCAAAAAATTATGTTCCAAAAACTTGATAATAAAAAATATATTTTAAGTAATATTAATCCATTGAAAAGAAATTTGTGGATCAACAAAACCATTAAATAAAGGTGGGAATAGCCTCATGAATAAATAAACAGAAAATTATTCCCACATTTTTCATTAAGATGTTCATCATGATTCATAGCTTGAGAAAGTTTTTTGAACATAACAATGTGATTATTAATTCCATCTCCCATAACATTCAGTTCCTTAGGAGGACAATCATTGCAGTTTCTTTTACATTCTTCTTTAACATGGTTTCATTAGGTTTCATCCATCGAATAAATCCAAAATCATAGTCTGTGTAACAATACACCCAGTGAGAAACCACATAATCATGGAGAATCACTTGTTGTATTACTAAATAACAACACCTTCTTTACAGAATATGGAACCTTATGTTTAACCTCAAACCATCGTGTTCATTATTTAAATCCATCATTATTGTTTGTAAATAGTTTTTTAATTCCCTAATAATAACCACCTTGAGTGTCAAACCATGTGTGAAGTAAGGTCCATTTTCATGTACTAGGTAATTATAGAGTCAATCTTCGTGTACTATTTTCGTATTTATTAACCCTAGGTACATTTTTTTCTAGAACGATGTCCACTTTTATTATCCATACTGAGATGTATCTCTAGGAATCCACTCACTATATCCTTCACCTGTATTCTAGGATATTTTCATATACAACGAATTATTCATAGAATTATCCTTATACATATCTCTACGGATATTACTAAGGTTTTATTATATTATTTTCCAAATTTGAACCAAACCTATTATATGGTACCAACTATAGAAACCTAGGATTTTCATACAGAGATATTATATGTTTTAGATGAATATTAATTATATTACACAGGAACATTCCTGAGGATTGTGAAGTTGTAGTAGCTTTAGAAACATGGAAACATTAAAAACTGGTACATAAGAGTACTATATCATCCCTTAATTAGTTCATTGTAATTATAACAGTTTATCGACATATCACAAGTATTACCTATAATCAATACTTAAGGAAAATAAATATATCAAGGGGTTATATTGTTTTCTTAATATTGGTATAAAAGGTAAATTGGTAAAGATAACATGAGCATAAATGTATGATAACATGATCATAACATTAGAATATCATACCCTGTATATAAATGATTATTAATTATAAGTCACGGGGTATATATTTGAATTTCATAACACATGAATAATAATGAAATCAAATAACATTAACCATGAGAGAATAACATTTACATAATATATGGAATTTTGTAATACACACAAGCATAGAAAAATCATTTCCATAATAGTCAAGGCTCATTTACAAGGTTGACATAGTGGAATGGGTTTATTCCCCAAACCAATGAATTAGTCAAGGTTCACTTACAATACTATCATAGTCGATAAATTCCATTACTAAACATGGTTCACCTCAATTCTAGGCATGTTTATCTCATGAGGGATCAGTCATTACCCTATAAATTATAGCGAGATATAGGTTTGAACCATCACATAATTAAAATCATACATACATGATACATAATATCATAAAACATTTATCCAATCATAACCCATGAAACGAAATTTTCTTCATAAAACATTCATAATATCAAAACAGATGAAAAGAAATCAGTTTCCTCAAACATTTAAACATAGAATAACCCATGAAAAAGAAAATGGTTTCCTAAAAGTTTTTTCATCGTAATCATAAACCATCCAAAGAATTAATAATGATTGTATCATTTGATTAAATCTATAGTACATCCAAAGTTACATCAATGGATGTCATCATAGATGTAAAACGATTTTTAAATATCACTTGGAACATTTCTTGAGTAAAATAGAATTTCCACCTTTAAAAAAACTTTTTAAAACATAAAACATTTTGAAAATACATTTCTTTAAAACTACCTTGGAATCTTATAGATGAATGTTTAAATATTATTTAAAATATTTCTTGAGGAAAATAACATTTCTTTGAAAATCACAAAAAAAATATAATTTTATAAAGTCTTGTGGGAATACATTTCATTGAAAATAACCTTGAAAACATATAAATTAATATTCGATAAAAATAAATTTTATGATGGTGGAAAATTAAATTCATTCCGTACATATTAAAATAACGATTCCATTCACATTTTCAGTAAAAGATAAATAGGCCTTGTAGGGAAAAAGACATGAAGATAATTTTTAAAAAAATATTCTAAAAAGTAAACCATGTGTAAAATTTTAATTAATAAACCATTTTGGTAATGTAGATAACATATTTGAAAATATTTTTATAAAACAAAAATATACAATCTAAAAAAATTCGACCAAGGAGACAAATAAAAATGATTTTTTTTAAATGATTTTAATCTTGTTAATACTTTAAGAGAATAAAATTATAAGAAAAAAATTATTCTCTATAAATAACCAAATTAGAATAAAATAAATTAGTTTATTTAGATATATATTATAATAAGTCACCATCTTATACATAAACATTAAAAATCTAAATAAATGATTTGATGGTATCATTTAACCCTTTCTGTGTTGGTAACATTAAATCTTAAGCCCCATGAAATAATAACATTAAATGAAAAATAAACTATCATTAGAATAGATAAATTAATTAATTTACATGTAAGTGAGGCTACATATTCATCATATAAAATAATATAGGTTCATAACATAACATATGTATCATTAAAATTGAGAGAAGAAACTCTTACCTAAGTTTCCAAATACTTTGTATGCATTCTAACCTCATGTATAATAAATATAGGTTTATTATTAATATATTATAAAAAATAATTATATTTTTCATACCATATATGATTTACTTATGTCCTTTTATTTCCTGTTTATTAACAATTCCTTGTGAAAATCACATTTCATGTAATAACTGCTTTATTTTTCTTACATGTTTTGATTTTTAAATTTTGATCCTTTTAAATTAATCATAGTTACATAATATATAGAATTTTAACCATTATATAAATAAAATATTCATAAATTATATATTTAATTATATTAATCTATAAAATTTATAGATATAAAATGAAATATATCATTCAAGGAGATGGTAGGTCGTATATATATTTGAACGTTGTTTCTATTTTTTAAAAGATAGAACAAAAGAAAGGTAAATAATAATTTACCTTTAATAAAACATTTATTTCATATATTCCACATATATTTATCTACCTTATCCTTTTTTACCTTCCATTCAAATCATTTGTAAAAAATAACCACATTGTTTCGTGAGACCGAAGTCTATCAAACACATGAGCTTCGTCATCGTATCCCCCATGGAATGGAAAGTAAGAAGGTGTATGTGAAATTATAATTCCTTAAGTATAATTATTCTAACAATATCATATATATTAAATTAATATATCCATATTACTATCCATGTTTAATATAAATGAAAAGCGCATCACATTAATTCATAATGCAGTATTCCTTCATACACATGAGTGGCATAATTATTTTCCAACATGTTGGAAAGTATGATGGTTGGTGGGTTATTATAGTTAAATAAGTATAATAATATAATATATAGTTATATAAACATTAAATCAATAATTTTATCTATATATGATGAAGGACGATTGGAAATGAATAACATCGATTTGTGAGGCAATAGTCCTCCATACACATGATCGACGGTTTCATTTCCCATTTGATGGAAGATGATATGTTTATAAGTTATGAAAATAACATAATAAAATCAAAGTATATTTGAGATACTTGTTTTATTATATCATCATATTTTAAGTACAATTGAAGGTTTTCGTTGATGAAATAAAATGAAAAGACAAGTTTAAGGACTATGCTTTTTATTTAGATAACCCCTTTAGGTATGCACCTAAATCCTTATTAGGAGTTATTGAAAATAAAAATATTAATATGGGATATGGGGAGTGAATTATAAAATTTATTAGGTCTGGGATTTGATGAACCAAATTGTTTTTGAAGATTTAATATGAGAGTAGATGGAGTGACCTTTTATAAGTGGGGGAGAGGACACACATCAATGTTTTGAAAAGAATAAAGTGTACCCATGTTTTTCACATTCCACTAGGATAAAAACGGTTCATCATGGATAAGTAGAGGTGATAATGTCAAAATTTTAACATAAAATGGTTTTTTACAAGTTTGTATGTTGTTTTATAACTTATAATTTTATTTTAACCCTACAGTAAATCTATTTTAACATGAAATGATATAACTAATTTTTACCATTTTTATTATTCATCATGGCCCAAAATTAGGATGAAGTTATTATATAATAGAACATATGACGATTCCAAATATTTATTCCATTTTTTCAATTTCAATTCATATAATTTGTATAATTTAATTTAAAGTTAAACCCATAGACATGATGGAAAAATGGTTTTCTAATGAGAAACTTTTCAAAAGTTTAAAATGATTTATTTAAAAATTATATATGAAATTAATTACCATGAAATAAATTGGATTATTAAACATCAAATTTCACTAATTATACACTTAATAGAATTTCAAAAAAAAATTATCTTGTAAATTATTTTAATGAAAATTAATTTTTTAATAAAAAACAATATTTGTTACTATTCACTAAAAAATTATCTTTTTAGAAAGATATAAAAAATTAATTTAAAGATAATTTTGAAATTATTATTTTAAAAATGAAGTAAATTTTTTAATATTATTTTTCTAAAATTATCAAAAAAAAATTAAAAATCAATGTGAAAATTGTGATAAAACTGCTTTTTTAGAAAAATATTGTTTCTAAGAATGAAATTGGATTTATTCTTTTTTCATGTCTTTAAAACAAATAAGATGGATGTTAAACGTTTTATTGAATATATAATATATAAATTACATTAAAATCATTCGAAAAAAGTTATTTGATTAATTTATTTGGGTGAAACATGTTTGTGTGAAGAAAAATAGTTTTTCAGAAAAAGATTACCTTTATTTTCGAATGGTTTTAATTTTTATTTCTAATTAATAGGTCACCAACGAATTATTTTTATATAATTTAATAAAACATATATTTTCTTAATTTAGTTAATCATATTCATACCTTCTATTCCAATTGTTATGTGATAACGATCATATTAAATAATAATATTTTAAACTCGATGTTGTATTTAGAACAAGCTATCAAGGAAATTAAATTTAATCATAAATAAAAATAAAATCTTGGGGGTTAGAAAATCTCATTAGAAACTCATCTGAAAATGTATTACATATCATTTCTCAATAATATGGTTATCATAATTCATCAAAACCTCAAGGGGGAAAAGAATAATATAGCATATACCAGGTTTATGGAGTAACTAGGGATTGTCTCGCAAATTGGTAATCCACTCAATACTCAAAAAATGAACACATGGGTGGTGTTTCTCCACAACTTAATCCAAAATTCCAATGCCAACATCATCTCAAAACCATCTCCTCATCACAAAATCAAAATCTTGGAAACACGTTATAGAAAAGGAGTGTCACAAAAAAACAATTTACTATTAAATTGAAGTATCATCTCACTCAACTTGTGATACATTGAAAAATAGAAAATATTAAGCACTTGGGTTGTGGAACTTTACACCCTAATCCCTAGGTATTTAGGATACAGCCTACTCAATTTTTGTTACATGAAATTTGTAATATTTTCACACACAAAATATTTATTATACCTAGACTACATGAAATCTCATAACATTGCACCAATCCTTTCCTATAAATATTCAATATGATAATATAACATATTCTAACCATCCTCATAATGCATGTTTATTTCAAAAATAAACTGTAGCTACACAATATTCATGGTGTTCATGGTCCCTTAGGTTTTACTCAAACCAAAATACATACCCTTTGGAAATAATTATCCATTTCAAAACACTAATTCTAACTTCATCCAAGCACTACCCTATGGGTATTCTAGAAAAGCCATACCATTATTTACTCCAGTCACTAAAACAACACTTATACCCATTATTAATCTGAGGTACCCCATACAATACTTATGTATCTTTTTAATTCCTTCACATTACCTATGTCAACACATATAATAATGAATATCATGCTCACCCTACCCATATGTTTCAAACCTACATATTATACAAGTATCAAATGGATTCACCCCAGTAGTCTATACTCATATCATACTCCAATCTCACCCAAAGGGATATCTGTAAAGAAAGAATCCCTTAACCCCACTTAACAATCTATATGTGATAGTAGGCACACTCAAAGAGAGAAATTACTTACGTATTCATCAAAATACATGATTTCCTTGAGAATAAAATTTTACCATAGTTATCTTGAAGCATTACCTTATCTTACTCCATTTGTAAATAAAGTTTCATGGTTTAAAGCTATTTTCGAATCCTTTACCACAAAATTCCTAATCCACAACACCAATGGGTACATTTCACAAGGTATAACCACAAGTAATCCATTCAACTGACTCATTTAGAATAGTATTATTACAAACACTATTTTCCCCAGATATAACACCCTTTTAGGGTCCAACTACTGATACTAGACTCCATTCCCCTTGGTGTCATAACCACTAGGTATCTGTAAAATATCCAACCATAAATGAAATTCTATATTAACAATAAAAAGGATTTACCATAGAAAAATTAATTATTTTGGACTAACATTTCCCCATTCATATAATTCCAAAACTTGAGCCTTGTGAAGCAGATAGTCAAGTCCAAAAAATACATGGCACATATGATGAAATATGATGGGAACCACCTACCTAAAATTTATAGAAGTTATTAATCCTATAACTATGTTCTAAAAACATCAATAAAGACATCCAAATATTTATAATTCCTCTAATACCTTGTCACATATCAAAATGATCCATCAATTAATTAAAAATATTTATAATTAATTACTGAATTTAATATAAGGAGGAAGAACCTTTTAGAACTCACGAAGTAAAGTTGTGACTTTAAAACTATGTCCAAAAATGTATATATAACCCATGATAGGGATCTAGAACTAATTATATAAATATTCTTATGAACAAAATACCTAAATAATCACAAATTTATATCAAATTTTATGGAAAACCAATGAAAATTTATAGAGTAGAATACTATCAACAAAATAGAAAGAAACTAGTGGGGTTTATCCTTATCTGACATCCTCAAGCCACCAAACCATAATGCATTTCACTTAAGAGAGTATAACACCATGATTTATTGTAAACATCTATAAATACTTATGTATCACCATATAAAATTAAATTTTTAGAGCCTTAATCTAGATGAACCACTAAGAGGGGGTGAATCATTGGATTCTTTTTATGAATTATCTTTATTTAAAATTCAACCTCTTGAAATTTTTAAGGTTATTGATCTTCTCAATATTATCTCTCGCTATCAACTCGTCTATATTTTATTAATAAAGAGATTATAACACTGTATTTACATGGTTTTTCATAAAATAATACATCATACTGTATTGGTTAGACCACCAAACACATATTCTACTCTGTTAAACAAGTGATTAAAACCACAGACTAACCTAGTTCGATCAACAAAAAGTCCCACAATGTTCCCCTCCTACTATAGATTACCACTTGAGTATTCTACTAAATCTATACCTAGCTAAAACACTTCTATAAACTTTCATAACAAGAATAATTATTTCTTAAGAATAGACACAAAACTATAAATATTGTTAGCCTTCTAGATGATAGTCATCCTCCATGAGCCTATAGGATCAGGTTTTCTCCTATATAACTCTTCATTATATTTAGTGGATTCTTTGAATAGGTTTATTGGTCTTGAAACTTTTCATTAAATCTTGTTTGATTAAGATTTTTCTTATATTCTTTCAATAATCATGTTTGTATCCTTCAATGAACTTCTTGATTCATTCACCATATCTTCATTGATACTGGATGTATCAATAAGTCTCCAAATTATGAGAGTTACCTCAAATATAAACTATGGTCCTTGATACCTACATGATCACATTTATATTCAAATAATTATCATGAAAATTATTATCAAAAAAATATAATCAATATTCTTATATTTGAATTGTGGAACTCCCATAATCATTAGCAACATTTTCATATCCTTTAAATTGGTCAACTTATTTCCCATTTATCTCATTATTAATCTCATATGAATTCCCATTAAAATATTCATTTGAATCTTTTTGGGACATAGTTTTTAATCTATCTTTCACATGATAGTTAAATTTATATGGTCTCTATATAAATCATGTTCTTATATTGTGATATTATTTATTTAATTCATGTCATAATTTCATCATCAAAAATATCTCATTAAATCTACTTTATCGTGGGAATTATTTCATGATTAAAAACCCAGATTAATTACTCATGAAATATCAAATTAATTTAGGTATTCTTATTTATTCTTCATGTAGTTAATGAATAACTATATTCTTATTTTTTCTTAATGCACACAATCAGGCATCATATTCATGCATCAAACTTCTATTTTTCCATAAGCATGAAAATAATATTCACTTTATTCACTTTTATGAAAGATAATCTATATGCATGTCTTTAAAATCCAAAATCACTCATCACTTCTCTCTTGTAAGAATAAATATTCAATTTTTCATTATTTGATCACATATCATAGTAGTAGACCAATGGTAGCATACCCAACGATATCAACTTATGGTAACAACCCAATAGTATTGTTGTTATTCCTAGTGATATCATGATTGGTAGTATTATACCATGCAATATAAATCCAAATAGATGGAAACATGGTTTTAGCAATCATAGCAGTTTGAACTAGCAGTAGTAAGCCTATCGATAGCACCATGTAGTACAAAACCTTGTGGTAGGACCCATGGTAGTGGAATCTTCTCAAGGAAATGGAAAAGAAAATAGGTTTTGGGGGGTCATTACCTAGATTCATTCCCTTAAAATTTCAATGGAAACCTAGATTTACCTTTATGGACGTTTATTTATCCTTACCCAAGCACCTTTACACTTCTCTTACTTATACGCATCTAAAGGCTATTCTTTTGTGAGCTTATACACCCTTATGCAACACCCAATCTAACCTGAGTACCTTTACCTAGTTCCCCAGAGTACCTTTATGAATCACTTTACCTATAAACAAGCCTCCTTAAGTACCTTACGATTTTCATTTTCTTTATGTAAGTAATAAAAATCTCAATGTATCTTTACAAAACCTGGGTTACCTTTATAAAGGCTATATATACCCATATGCGTCTTGGGATTCCTTTATTTATATAGAGACTTTCAATTATGTATCTCAGGTTATCCATACAATGTTAATGACTTTAATTTTCATAGGATGGGTTACCCTTACATAGGTAATGACCATCCCATACATATCCCAGTTTTCTATTATGTATGTAGTGGCTTACCTTTACTTAGCTCTCCAATTTGTCTCAAAATTATATAGGACCTTCTCAAACACCTCAAGATAAATTACCAAGACCTTCCAACCACTATAAAATACTGTATAATGTGTATCTATATCCACAAAAAAATTTATTTAGTTTCCATGAAGATCGTTACATCAATAATTAAATATACAAGGACAATTGATCAATCATTGCTTATAATTTCATTAAATGATTCCATGACAATTCTTCAAGCATCATTGCTTCATCTCAATGTCACCAAACACAAATTGATTCATTGAAACCAAATAAAACTCTTACATGAGCTCAAAATCTCCCCTATTGTATTTTTTACAATATCAACACATATCATGAAGGTCAATATTTTGTGAAACCTTCTTTTTTCCCCCTTATTGAAAGTCTAGTGAAAACAATAATGGGGGTCTTCTCATCTATTATTATGCCTTTCATGGAATTCAGTATTCTCTTCCATTTTTTATATAGATAGATGATACTACATGGTTCTCCTAGAAAATATCCTTTAGTTGGTCTACTCTAAATCATTATAGGGTGACCCGATGTAGAAATAATAGATATATAACCCATGAAGTATATTCTATCAATACACATCCATCAATTTGATATCATGATAAGAATATCTTGTCTCTCCAAATGGTGTCTCAATAAAACCATATTCTTTAAAAGGTAACTTTAAACCTACACATATTTCAATGACCCATCAAGACAGTTCATGTACATGTCATATAACTCACCATTTTTCCCATGCATTTATAACACACACTCACTATTAATAGGTGAATTTAATAAAATAAGAATGGTGGGATATAAGTGTGATTCTGATAACACAACCTTTATATTTTAAATCTATCTAGAATTTAAATATTTACAGTAATTTTAAAACAATGGATTATTATCAAAGTTACTTCCTCTTAAGGGATGCACTAGTCTTCTTTTCATGGTAGTTAGTAGACTCTATGAGAAAAAAATATCTTCTTTTTGTCTAGTAGTGATTTTCTCATGCATCTACTTATATTCCCTACATGTTATCTAAAAATACCTAAAATAATAAATAATTATGAAGGGGTTCTATATTTTCAATAAATGACATTCAGACTGAGAAATTTGTCCCAATACAGGATATTATTGTCTTATAATCTCAACAAGATAATATTATTTTGTAAACCTCTATATTTTAAGTCTAATATGTTTTATATCCTTATTTCTTCCTTTTAAATTTTTATTTTTGTGGAATATATTTATACACCTCAGTCTTATGGTTCATCAATTTACTAGTTTTAGATAAATTCTCAGGAGTTTTCACCTCATCGTCTGAAAATACATTCATTCCTTTACCTTTATAAAGTTTTTCTTGTTCCTCTAATTGTTTGTCTAATTTCACACTACTAGAAAAGTAAGCATTTTTTAGGGGCTATTTGGGACAGATATAAAGTTATCATAAATAATCTATGATATCAACCTTTTTCAATGAACATTAATACCCTTAATGTAAAATAGTTATTATGATGAGTGATAGAGAGTGACTACATAGTCTTCCCAGATTAACCCTATGAAAAAAGGTTAATAGTAACAGATTATATCATCCATTGAAAAATATTTTAGTGGAATTACTTTTTTGTGATGAATAGCATGATCTATCAAAAAAATTCATAAAATATTTTTTTACAATGGATCGTGTAATATTTCACAAATGGTCCTCCTGAAAAATTATTAGTGATTGACTATTAGTCACTATAATTCCCCCTCAAAAATGTTAATTTAATAACTACATTTCCCCTATTATATTTCACCACCCAACTCCCCTGATTTTATTTTCCTCCTTCAATCAATAGTAATTTAAAGTACACTTGTTTGTTGTTCCTCTCTTGGATCCATCCTTCAGACCTCATTTTTTACTGATCAAGGTTCAGATTTCCCAAGTACGGAATCTTCTTCTATCCTTCTTCCTTTTTTTGTGATTCCCCCTTCCCTCGCCTTGAAATTGGTTTGGTCAAACCCTAGGTCAATAAATTTACCTGATTATTATGGTTTATTTTATATTTAGGGTTACTATAATTTTACTCTTCATTATTTTTGTTTCCAACATCGAATACAATGTGTTTTGTCTCTGTAGGATCGAAATGATATTGATTATAGTATCAAAATAATGATTTAGATGCTCAATATACAAGGGGGTGAATTTTATACTTTAAAAAATTCATTTTTATGTTTTAAAGTTTGTTGGATACTTTTCTATTGTTTAACAAAGTTAAACAAGGTAAATTCACAAAACCTCTAATTTCTACAAACTTGGATGATTCCGGAAATGTGGTTCTAGAAATGAAACTTAACAAAATTTTAAAAAAAAAATATTCTACCTTAAAGAATATAGAATCTTACAAATCAGAGTACAAGTATAAAAAATTATAAGACAATTATACCTTCTTCAATAACCAAAATAAAGCGGAAAACATGAAATAATACAAGTAAAAACTAGTAAATCTTTTAACCCAAATTGAAGGGTATCCGACAACCATGGATAAAAATACCTTGATTTATACTTTCATGAAAGTCTATCTTACCCACACTAGGGTAATCCCTCAATTTGAAGATCGGAGTCTGTCTTTCTATCCCTACAAGCCCTCAGAATTCATAGTAGTCTGCACCTATTTCATCTGATCCCCGGAATCCCTCGAATGTACTCAGCAACATTTGGAGTCACAAGAAGCAATTCTAAACAAGATGTTTAGTACGCACAAATCATGAAAGCCTCTATCTCTAGAAATCACTTCAGCAGCATATAATCTCTAGATTGATCAACTTGTTCAAAGTTATGATCTCTTTAAAATGATCTCCTATTTTTAGGCACATCTTCAACAGTCGACTCCCTCCTCCAATGGTCATATTTTTCCTTAAATCATGGAGGTACCTGTACATGTGTCACTTAAACAATGGTTAGTTAATAACCGAATTCATGACATCATTTTATAACTAAAACAATAGTAAGTAAAAATATGGTTGCTCAACCAAATTAATTTTTTAGAGACTAAGTACAAATAGAATACGGAATCTATCCAAAAAACCATTCGATGTCTATAATACTTGAATATTCAGATTCTATCTTCAAATAATTCAGAACCTGAATTCTATAGAATTATGGGATCTACATTTCAAAGAAATTCATAGTCTGAATTCATAAGAATTCAGACTCTAGATTCATAAGAATTTGCAGTCTGAATTCATAATAATTTAGATTCTGAATTCATAAGAATTCAGAGTCTGAATTCATATGAATTCAGAATGTGAACTCAGAAAGTTCGGAGTCTGAACTCAGAGAATTTGGAGTCTGATCTATGAAATTTCGTAGTCTAAATTCAGAGAAGTTCAAATATGAGCTCATAATGTTCAGACTTTGAATTTAGAGAATTCGGAGTCTAAACTCAAAATGTTTGGAGTCTGAATTCATAAAATTCGGATCCTGAATTCGGATCCAGAATATAGAATGCTCTATATTTAAGTATTTATAATATTCCAATGTTTTAATTAAAAACCCAAATTTTATACTAAGGAATAAAATGTGTTGGATTAATACATGAACAATGAAAACATGGTGAGGGTATATATTCCTAGGGGAAGGAAATTTTTCCTTATAAAGGGAAATCTTAAGGAAAATGAAGTTTTCCGAAAGATATGTTGTTTGTGATTTTCAAAACATTAAAGAATGGTAGAGCCATAAGGAAACCTTATTGACTCAACAATCTCCCCAAACATGAAGGAATGGAAAATTCATAAGGAAACCTTATTGATTCAACAATCTCCCCATTTTGGGAATGCACAAATATCCTTTCTAAAAAGAATATAAGGACTTAGAAATTTTATGAACATATAAATAAAACTTATCTCCCTTAAAACATGGGAAATGATGAATATGACTAAATCTGCTTTAGGATTTGGAAACACTAAGGATCGTATTAAAGATTTCCAGATTTAAAGTTATACTTTTATTTCATATGAAAATATTCTTCGATAAGAACTCCCCCTTAGATGAACTCCCCCTTACCTAGGGAAATTTTTTCTTTTACTTTTTATTCTTTTTTTAACATTCCTTTCTCCCCCTTTGGGATTTTCAAAAAGGAATACAGGGAATGGTAATAGAAATATGGTACCTAAATTATTAGTACTAAACAACCAAAAAAATGTAAAGAGTGACCCAAAATTTCATTATGATTGATAAAAAATATACAAGGAAGGAATAAAACAAAATATCGGAATTGAATAACATTATCCTTCCATCTCTTTCGGCATCAACTTCTTTAATATATTTTTGAGCATCTTCAGTTCTTTTTTATCTTCCTTTTCTCATTTGAGAAAATAATCTTGATCTTCGGTTTTCTTTTCTAAGGATTTTATTCTTTCTTCCAGAGCCTTAAGAACCTCTTCCTAAACCTTCAAAGATTATTTTTAATTTTCAAGCTTCTCTTCAATCTCAATCTCAAGATCCCTTTCTCTTTTCCAGAATTGAGCAACTGAATACAACTTCGCATTCATATCGTTCACTTCTTGAATCCGAGAATTCTTTTCTATATCTAGATTTTCCACACAAAAAATTTGTGAGATCCTTGATCTTCACATCTTTGGTGTCGAATAAATCCTTGAAACATTCTTGGAACTCATCAAGAATTCTCAGGTCTTCTATAGTTTTCTTTCACTAGATGGTCATATTCTTTCAAGATCATCTGTGGGCTTCGATATTTATGAAAAAGGTTTTGAAATCGTCCTCAAGCTTGAAACACTTATCCATAACCTTGGATATTAAATCTGATTTATGATTTCTGGTATGTTGAAGCATGTGGCATCTGGAGTTTTTACCAAGAAATATTTTTATAGTGCCAAGAAGCTTCTTCAAGGACTAGACTATGAAATCATGTCCCATAGAGGATGATTACAAATCAGAAATTCTGATTGGTGAGGATTCTTTTTTTATATCAATAGATTTCCTTTTTAAAGAATCACCATCATTGTTTTTCTTAACCACAACTTTGGTAGGTGTATAAACTACCACTCATTTTCCCTTTTCAGTTTTTGGAATGGCTTCCTCTAGGTCAAGAGATTCATGATCACTATCAGATAGTAGTAAAATTTTATCTTCATCTATCTCTTTCTTCTTAGATCATGCCTCAACATCCTCTAGGTGCATAAAATATTTATTGCTGCTTTCTTCTTCAGATGGTTTGTCAAATTTTTCTTCACCCTTCTCTTCATCCTTCCCAGGAGTAACAAGATTTGAAGATTCATCTTGAGAGGTTTGGAATGATAATTTATCTGAATGAATTTCCTTCTCATGAAAATCCTAAACTTTATTTATCAGATCTTTAGTATCATTGTTGCCTTCTTCTCCTTCTTCTTCTTCTACTTCTTTATATTTTACTACTTTTTCATGGACTTCTTTCTCTTGGGCTTTTTACAAAGTTACTAACTTTTTTCCTACAGTCTCTGGTAATTATTCTATATGTAAGGACTCTTGTATTGTAATGTTCTCAGAGGCTATCTCAGTGTCCTTTGGAAGTGATTGCACTCTATCTACTTCAGACATTTTTTTTATTTTTCTTCTTTTCTTTCTCTTGTCTCTCAAGGTCTTCTGCTTCTTTTTCGTTAAAATCCTTTGCTTCAGCAGGGTACAAGCCAAACATAGGATCCATTTCTTTGATATTTTTTTTGTATTCCCTCCACTTAGCTAATACCTCATCTGGATAATATTTTTGTTTCTTTGGATTCAGTGGAACAGATTGGGTTTCCTTATCCATTAGGGTTTTTTCCTTCTACTCCACTTTCCTTCAACTTCCTCTTCCTTCCACCCTTTTTAGATGTCTCAGCCACTTCAGGTTTCTTCAGTAAGTATTCTTCCTCCTCATTATAAAAACCATAAAATTATTTGGATTCTAGGGAAATTCCAACTTGCATCCTAATTAGAATATCATCAATCAACAACATGACTTTGCAATTCCTCAACATAGATCTGTAGGGAATTTTGAAGGATTTATGGAACTGAACAATCATTTTTTAGATAATAGATGGGTACATTATAATCTGAGGCTTCAGATTTCCATTATTTATGTTCTCAAACATAACAAGAATATTCTTGACCAAGTTTATTTTCCATTTTTTTACGAAGAAATCCAAGTTGTACATATCACTCTTCTTCAAAGTATCATTGTCCCCTTTTCTCGATATGATAAATCCTTGAAACCACAATTAAAGTTTCAGATAATTTGTTGTCAGGTGAAGAATATTTAGAGTCTTTACCTCTAAAAGAACAATAAAAGACATGGCCTTTACCTTATTGAAACATCCTTGAAAATTAGGCATCTTATGAGAACAGAACTCAACTTCCACTTCATACGGAATACCAACCAGGCTTGTAGCCTTGGTGTAAGAAAGTGAATAAGTCTTTCAATAGAACTTGAAGGAAAAATTACTCCTTCCTTCTTCCTTGAAGAAAACTACTAACTCATAGAATTCTATTATCAAATCCTAGTAAACCAAATCTTGGTATTTTGGTTCTGAAAGGAAAACACTTTCCCATCCATTTAGATTTATATTCTAGGAAATAATAGAATTTTACTTCGCGAAAAACATTATATCCACAAAAATTTCTCTGTAAATCTTACATTCCGAGATTCTCTTGATAGTTGACTATTTATTCTCCTTTATGTTACAAATTATAATGACTTAGAAAGGGAAATACCTTAGTCCAAATTGATTCATCCTTTGAATAAACATCAAAAATCGACAAAGGCATGAAGAAGGATTTCCTCCCACATGGGTCACGCAAGTATACTTGCACACTGCATAGTGGTCGCATAGGTGACTTGTACGCCCTCTTTGATTCTCACCCAGGGTCTTCAGCAGCCTATAAATACCCCTTGTGGGCCCCCCATTTAGAAGATGGAAAAATTACAAAACTCATATTTGAGCTCCCGGTGCCCTAGTCTCTTCTGGAAGTCTTCTGAACACTTCTAAGGCAATTTCTTACCTAGAATGGAAGCTCTAAATAGGGAAAATAAGGCCTAAGGGTTAAAACTCATCTACATTTTCATGCCTAAGCTTTCAGTCCTTAAGGGAAATGACCACACTTGTGTGTCGCCTTATCCCTTCAATAAAACTTGTGCACTACTCTTTTGGAAGCCTTTACGGATAATACTAAGGTATTGAGCCAAGTCTCGCCCAAGTATTACCCTAAGCGTTGACCAACATGAAAGTACCTATATGTCGCGCAAGTATACATGCGCGACCAGGACTTGTGCGCCTCTCTCTTTTTGGGTTCCCCTCTTGCCTATTCACTTGATTTCTTCAAATCGACCTCTCCTCTTCAAAATTTACCCTTCAAAACCCTCTTCAAAGCCATTTATTTCATGGTTCCTTTATTGGATTCCTTATCTGAAAAACATTCTGTGGAACATTTTTCAAAACCTAGTGATTTACATATCTTTATTTCATTAAGGTTAGAGATTTCATTCATTCAACCTTATCCTTTAAATATGAGAAGATCTTTAACTTGGTCCTCCTTCTCAAGAGTAAGTCCCAATATCAAAATCCCTAATTTTGGGCATCCTCCTTAAGAGTAAGCCCCAAGTCCCCAAATTTGGGCCTCCTTTTCAGGAGTAAGCCCCAGTCTTCAAGTCCCCTTAATTTTGGGCATCCTCCTCAAGATTAATTCCTAAGTTAAGTATCCAAATCTCTATAAAGAATATATACCTTTATGGACCTTGTTCTCAGGTTTATTCCCTGAAGTAAATCCTAATCTTCAACTATTTGGGAAGTCATACATACATAAGCCCCATATCATTTCTTATAATTGCATCTTTCATGGAACAATAGTCTGGTTTTACCAATACCTATTGTTCCTCACACTGAGAATGACTCAAGTGATCTTAGAGTGTAAAAGTAATTATGACATATTTCTTTGAGCCATCAATTATCCATAACCCTAATACTTCTTTACTCGAAGTAAGTCAGTTTTGATTCCTTTTCTAAATTAAAGGATATGTAGGTAGCCCATCTATGGGTATGATCCCAACTCTGAAATAATCTATGTCCTTACGATTGACAATAAACTTCAAGTTCTCCGATGAGTGGATTTAAAACCAGTATGGTTTTCTTGATGACCAAGAGATTTCTATATAATGTGTCGAAGGATACCATTGACAAAAATCTCTAACAAATACAGATGATTCTCTATCGATGAAGAACCTCGAATAAATATAAAATATTCTCTAAATCTCATTCATACTAACTATTGATTGTCAAATATAAAGGAAAGCTCATTTTCATACTTGGTAATTTTAGAAGGATTCATGAACATAAATTAAATCTATAGTGAGAGTCCTAGTGTAGAAAATAATTCCCCTCAAAAAGGTGTGATGAGTCCGACCTCCCATCCTCTCGGCCAATTCAAATTCTTAAGCCTCATTGATTCACAACTAATGAGCACCTAACTTTGGATAGTAGGTCCAAATGGATATGGAATCATTAGATGTTTCCCGTTCTACGAACAAACCTGTTAGAAAATGCTTGGAATGTTTGAACCTTAAATCAATGAGGTCATTCCCATTTCCAAAGGAAAAAAATGGTAAACCCGACGTGAATCCTTAACTAAGTTAAAATGATGTTTTACTTATTTTGTTAGGCCCCTATTTAAACTCAATGAGAGGGCCAATAGAACAATCAATAACATATATGATCATCCAAAAGATGTAGCGGCTGAACATATCTTGATTATGTTTATTATTTCAAATAGGCACTCTTTTCCAAGATCTTCTGTATTACAGAAATGGCTTCTCGTAAGTTCACTCCTATGGATACCTCTGTTGTGAATGCCTCTACTGCTACTCCTGCTGGATCATCGTCCACTTGGAGGAAAACATCACCTACTCAGCATCTTCAACGCTGGGTATCAAATGTACTGCTTAAGGAATATTGTTTACACTGTAAAATTATGACTTTGGAGGCCTCTCGACAAGCCCTCTAAGTAAATAATTCACCCTGGTCATCCGGACAGCGATGACCAGTGATCAAGAAGCAGGTGGTGCCAACCACCATTTCCAACCGTTTCGGGTCGTTATCCCCAGAATGTAATCACCTGTCCCTCCAATATTCTGGGGAGGTGAATGAGAAGGTCCCTTAGGGCCTTAATTCATAGATACAAGAGTCCTACCTGATGGCTCCCATCAACAATTTCCTCCAAACTCATGCGGCAGTGCGCCCTCAACGTGATGAGGGTATCACCTTCAGGGGTTCTTCTCAAGTCCCTCTGACTCGAGCACACAAGAATAACCTCCAGAGGCAAAATTCGGTCAACAGTGAGCAGGTTCTTATCTCTACCATTTCTAGAGAATCCCACCAACCAAACGTGGTGGAAGGCAATGATCGGGCACACAGACCCATCCATTTTAATTCCTCTATTCAGCAGACTCATCTAGCAGCAACACGCCATTCCCACTAGGCAATTCTGACAGAGTACTATAGATAGGAACATACACCTGTTTATAAATCCTCATCTAGTCAGCAGGATCGTCTGACTACATATGATGAATCCCTCCAACCCAACGTGTTGACAACTGGTAAACAGACACATACACCTACTTACACTCATCAATCCTGCCAGCAATCTCGTCTGCCAGTATTGAAGGAAGTTTTTAAAACACATATGGAAAAGTGCAATCAACACTCACATACACTTGCTAGTATTGATAAATCCTACCAACAGTCTCATTTGGTAGCACCCAGATAAGTCAATTTAAAATCCCCAATGAAAAATAGCATTCAGATTCAACTCTCTACCCCCACACATGAGTACTGTCAGAATTCACTAACAAGAAAATGAGGACAAGAGCAGGAACACACACCTACTCCAAGCATGGAATGGATGTATAATCCCATTCCGGTAGCTAATGTCAATAAACACATTCTGACGATAGTGAAAGAGCAGAAGAAAATCGCTTATCATATTCTAGATGCCTTCAAGGATATTATAACAGCTTCAGCAGCATCACAAGGAAAGACATGAAAATATATCCCTACCAGTGGAGTGACACATCAACAATTCACTCCGGAACAGACACATACCTCTATTCCAGTCCAAGAGGGTTGTGGGGCATACTCCCCCATGTCATACAGAGCACCAAGTCAGGCACATACATCTGATTTGAGTGGAGATAATCAGCCTAACCTGACTATTTCTCCTGATCAGGAACATACACCTACCCATAATAACTGCTTTTTTCAACAAGTGGTTCCTAAAGTGAGTAAGAAGGCGTCTAAGAAAAAGTGTCATCCAGCACAGTCAAGAAATCAATGACCAATTTGTAATAAGGCCTTACTAGATGATGGATTTCTTGATGCACTCAGACAATTGTCTGTTGAAACTCAAGATTCTACTCTCTCAGTTCCCAATAGTGGGAATATTAATTCTGAAGGTCTTCATCAGAAACATCATCATGAAGGCTTGCTTCATGACAATACGGTCGGTCTTGAAGTTTCATCTTCATATGAGAGATTCAAGTAACGTCTATGTGGTCAAGATACCAAGGAGAAAAATGTTTCATCTTTCGTTGTAACCCACCATGGGGGTCCTCCCCATGATGATGAATTTATCTATGAAAGTCCTCTCCATAGTAGTAAATCACATTGCCTGGAAAATGCTCCAATAGACAATGTAGTGACGAGAAATCCCTTTATCTTGAGTCACTTGCAAATGTGATTCCAATAATGTCTGATTCTTTACCACTAGTAGGTGAAATACTTTCTTAATCAGAAGATACTCGGGGTGTAGGTCATTCTCCAAACCACCCATGGGTCATTCATCTTCTAGTTTGATCAGTGAATTATCTACTGATCTAGTTGAAGATGGTGAGGTAACAAGGAAGCACCGACTTTGGTCTAATCAGGTAGAAGAATCCTCATTGAATGATTAAAAGGAAGTACTGAATATGAGAAAACAACTAGTGAAAGGTGAAGTGCCAGTTATGTTTTGGCCTTTGGCTGACTCTCAATATGACATTCTAGAGATGTTGACGGAAGATGTAATTCATGATATTCATCTCAACATATGGAAAACTCTTTGTTAGTTGAAAAAGAAAATATTATCTTATGATGAATATGAAAATCATTTCAAGATAATAGATGGGTTACAATGAAAATTTGACTTGTCATCTCTCTCAGTTTCTCGATATCTAATGGTTGAAAAGCAGCAGAGAGACCTTCCATGTTCATGTCGTGGTGCACTAAGAAGATTGCGCCAGTTAATTTCCAATGCCTCATCTGGTATTCATACCAGGGGATGGGGTGTCCATGGAGCACTACATTTCATTGTACTCTCCAGTCAGCAAAGCCCGTCAAAAATGGTTTCATGCAATGTTATTGCCCATGGCTGGCCACAACTAGTTCACTTTGTTTTTAATCAAAGGCTCGCTCAAGAACATGCCTCAACTAGTTTCTCTCAAAATAAATAATATTGAGAACAAGTTGTTGAATTACTCTTACATCAAGCGAACGAGAATATTTAACACGCTTCTCATTTAGAGCATGCACATCATTAAGTGACAGAAGTGTCATAAATCATCCAATAGTCTTTTGAACCAGGTGATAAGAGTGGATGTAGGTTGATGCATCCATCCAATTTCCGGACTAAAGTCCACAAGATCCGGAGAGATTTCAAGAATGTCTCATATGTAGAAGCTCAAGAACCACCCCGGATTGCTAGATTGGGGACTCTTTTAACCCAACCCTCAGAATAAACAAACATGATTCAAGGAGTTGAGCAGAAACAACAAGAAAAACCCCAGTCCACGGGACTGGGGACTTTTTCAAATACTCAATATTTCCATTAGATAAAGTCAGTCTTCTCTTGATTAGGGAAGAAGCCACAAGAGGAAAAAATAGCCGAATTATTATGAGATTACATCCACATTATGGTTCGTCAAGAAGCTCCTGAGTGATTGAATCAACAAAAGGCAATGTCTCATCAAGGACCTAAAAGATGACAATATCTCAGAAATGCTGATAGACGGGATGCAATGCGTTATGCATCAATCAATGTTTTCAATTTAATTGTTGTTGATCCCCTAGATGAGGCTCGCTCAGAGGGATCAGATGAGGAAGCTCCTTCTCATGAGGTTGTATGCACAGACACAAATGAAGAAGGTGTGCATACACGAAATCAAAGGATTACCCAGAATAAAGGTAATCCTTCAAGTAACCCACTCACCCCTCTCTGAAAGGTGTCCAATAAGGGGAAAGGAAAGAATCAGGTTACATACCCTTCCTCTGTAGAAGTCCAATCGCTCTCATTAATGCAAATATTTTCACAACAGGAGGAAGAAATGAAGGAATTACAGAGGTTGAATGCAAAACTACTTCAAGGCAGTCTTCCTCCTAAGCATGATGGAGTCAGTCATCCAAGGGAATTTGTTGTGGCTACTGAGATATGTCAGGAATATCCTCCATTATCAGTACACCCTCATAGGTATAATCCTATGGTCCTGGTGCAATAACAACTGGTGGTGCTATCATCAGTTGCAGTACCATCCACCACATCTACCCAAGCTCCAGTTATTGCACCTGCTCAGGTCCAAACTCAACCGGATGTTTCTCAAAAGTTACTAACTACTATTGAGTCATTAACAGCTCGGTTGGAAGCTATGGAGGGAAAATGAGCTCAAATTCAACCAGAAAAGAGAGCTTACCCTGAATGGGTTGATGCAATTCCTCCCCAATCAAAATTTTAATGTACCACATTCCCAATATTTAATGGTTCGGGAGACCCAGAGCAACACTTAACACATTTTTTCTCCAATTGTGATCCTATGATGGGAACCCCTCAGCCACAAGAAGCAGTTAAGCTCACGTGTTTTGTATAGTCATTACAAGGGTCTGACTTTGTCTGATATACAAGCCTGCAATCCCGACCAATAACCAGGTGGGAGGATCTCCATCAACGATTCCTTCTTCAATTCAGCTCAACTTTGCCAAAGACAACAGTTTTTGATCTTACAAATTGTAAGAAAAGGGAGAATGAAAGGGTTTCAGATTTCATTGCTCGCTGGAAGGGATTAATATACTCCCTAATCTTAGCAATGCCTCAAGAAGATTTGTTGCCAATATGTGTGGAAAATCTGCGTGATGAATTACGCACACCATTGATCCCTGTGAAATACACAGGAGGGTTTCGAGACCTTACTTCAATTTCTCAGCAGATTGAATACTCTCTTATAAATACTAAGGATAAAACTCGTGTAATTCCATCAGCTTCAGGAAGTAGAATGGGTAAATCAGATACTACTACAGTTATGCTTAAACAAGCACCTATAGTCACTTCTACTTCAAAGCCTTCATCTTCTCGAAGGTCTCCACCTCCTGAGTGTCAACAACAGATGTCGTTTCGTCAATATGATCAATGATATCAAAGAAAAAAACAATTTGAGGATTTAAAAAGAAAATTTTAATCTTTCCGAAATGAACAAGTTCTTGGTTACTTCATTTAGTCCATGGAAAATAATTTGGTTCAATTTCCAAGGCCCAAAAGTCCGAACAAGGAAGGAGATGAAGATCGTCCCAATTATTTCCCATTTCATCAGATGTTGGGGCATCCCATTCAAGAGTTGTTTCTCTTCAAATACCTCCCACAAAAAATGGTGGACTTGGGACAAGTCAAGTTGATAGGTTCTTCAGCTCATGTAGAATGTGTAACTGCTACAAATCTAGAGGAATAAGGCGAGTGGAAATAAGTCAAGAACAAAAATTCCCAAAAAACGATGATTGGATGGTCCGAAAAATGATCAACTAAACTCATGCCATTTTGCGAACGCAGTTGAAGAAGCCAATTGTGTCTTTTTCTATGAATTCCATAGAAAATCCCCCTTCATCAGAGGGAAAATCTTCAAAGAAACGTCATAATTCAAAGAAACAAGAGCAATCAGAAGAAGATGAGATCATGTCAAAGCCCAAATTGTCTTTGACTCTGGAAGATTTTATACCATCTACTTTGAAACCATGGGCACCACCCCACCAAACGGCACAGCCTAAATTGGCTAATCAGGCAAAGTCTTCATCGGATGAAGAGTTGATCTTTGGTTCTGTTAATATGATTCATTTAACAGGTCCTTATGCGAATCGTAGTTTCGGTTTTGATGAGCATAAATTTCCTGTATCAAACAGAGGAATTAGAGAGAGTTCCATATGTTTAGGATACAGAAGAAGACATGGATATCCTAGAATCCACTATTCTAATTCTACCCCTACTATAACTGTGTATGCAGCAGAAACTTGTGGCAGAGCCCTTCAATGGGCTCAACAAGAACAAGCAAATTCTTCCACCAATAACAAACTCAGTCCTGGCACAGTTATTCTAGAGGGTCGGATAGATATTCCACCTTATTCCTCTCAGAAAGTAAATAAACCTATTCGGTCTAATCTTCCAAATCCATGAGTATTTCCACCTCCTACCCCGATACAAGATGCATCTACTTCCAAAGTATCAACTTCTAAGGTACCTGTGAAACCACATGTTCCTGTAGGGAAACACAGACCTTTGGATCAAAAGTATTATGTATTGAAACACTTGGCCCAAGTAATGACCAAGTTATCAATTTTAGATGCCTAAAATTTATCAAAGGATCTTCAGGAGGCACTCATTAATGCTTTGTCAAGTCCTTAGGAATTTGAAACTAAAATTGATGTTGCTGAAGTCTACCATGTAGAGAATAATCATTCAAAATTTCATGAAGTGATATCATTCATAGATGAAGATGAAGATGATGTCGTGCATGGACATATTAGACCTTTATACTTATCTGTCAAGATCAATGGTGTAGACTTCCAAAGAGATTTCATTGATAATGGTTTAGGAGTCAACCTCATCCTCATTTGTACACTTTGTCGATTGGGCCTCCCAGAATCTGATTTATCTTCGTCTACTTTGATGTTACAAGGATATGATAAAAATGAACAAGAACCACTAGGAGAGATTGCACTCAAAACTCAGTTTGGAGATCTTGTATAAAATTCTGATTTCATGGTTGTTGATGATGACACAGCCTTCAACATCTTGCTTAGAAGACCCTGGCTACATCAACATGTGGTTATCCCTTCATCATACCAGAAATGTCTCAAATATTGTTTTGATGGTCAAATTGGGACATTGTATGGTGATAAATCCCCATTCAAAACATGTGAATCTCCATACATTGAGGAGGAATTCTATCACATTAAGGGTATATAGAAATCCACAGCAAGGGAGGTTACTAAGTTTAATGCTCCATTTGGTTTGGAAAAAATTCCAGTAAATCCATTTACACATGTGAGTGCAGATTATGTGTTGCCTATCAGTCAAATAGACAGAATATACCCAAATAAAAATACTCTTATGGAAACCTCCATAATGTCAATTACGGCAATTAAGCCAAATAGCATTGGAGAAATTGGTGATTCGCCAAGCAATGATGAAAGCTCAAATAGGGATGTCATTATTTAATCTTCTGAAATCCAGCAAGTCTATACTTTTCCAAAGAGGCCAGAAGAAGTTATAGCAATGTCAGAGGTGAACGATGATGTTGATTCTCAATCCATCATCTCCTCTTTATTACCCAAGGAAGACCCTTCATCATTAATCGGGTCAGAAATGGAAGCTTCTGCATCATGATGTTCAAATTTTAACATCTCTTCTAATCATTGAAATTCTACTTCATCATCTACTATGCAGGTAGAAACAGAAAAAATAACACATGTTGAAGAAGAAGAGGAAGATCTTAGGGATTCTTCTCTAGCATTTGAAGATGGTATCTCTACCATTGTGGATGAACTCAGAGAAATAAATCTGGGTACAAAAGAAGATCCACGACCCACATTAATTAGTACAGCCATGACTCTTAAAGTTAAAGAGATGTATATTTCATTTTTAAATCAAAATCGGGATATATTTTCTTGGAAATATACAGGGATGCCAGGGCTTTATCCTGATGTTTCTACTCATCGTATGGTTTTTTCAGAAGAAAATCGAGGATTTAAGCAAGCCGCATGAAGAACACACCCAACCTATGCTTCCAAAATTGATGTTGAAGTTGATAAGATTATCAAAGCTAACTTCATTAGAGAAGTTCAATATCCCAAGTGGTTGGCTAATATTGTACCTGTGAAAAATAAGAACATACAAATTAGAGTTTGCATTGATTTTAGAGATCTTAATCGGCATTGTCCTATGGATGATTTTCCAGTTCCGATAACCGAACTCTTAATTTATGAAAGAGATGTATATGAATCACTTTCCATCATGGATGGATATTCAAGATATAATCAAATCTGAATTGCTCCAGAAGATGAGGAATATACAGCCTTCAGGGCCCCTCAGGGTGTGTTTTGATATCGGGTAATGCCTTTTGGCCTAAAGAATGCATGCGCAACATATCAGTCTAACATGAATTGTATCTTTAAACACATTTTAGGGAAGTTTGTTTAAAGTTATGTGGACGATTTCATGGCTAAATCTAGGAAATGTTCTAATCACTTGGAGATTTAGAAGTCATATTCCATAAACTTTGACAACATAATTTGAAGATGAACCCCTTAAAATGTGATTTTGGGGTAACCTCAGAAAAATTTCTTGGCATTGTTGTATTCCATCGTGGTATTGAAGTCGATCTTGAGAAGACAAAGTCAATCCTTGGTATGTCACCTCCTTGGAATTTGAGTGAATTTAGAGAACATCAAGGACATTTAGCCTATATTCGGCGTTTCATCACCAATTTAGCAGGAAAAAGTTTACCCTTCACCAAATTGATGAAAAAGGGATTCACTTACCAGTGGACTGAAGAATGTCAAGAGGCAGTCAATATTCTCATGAAATATCTCTTGATTCCACGAGTATTAATGCCACCTTTTTAAGGAAGACCACTGATTCTTTATGTGATAGACTTAGAGTGATCATTGGGTGCATTCCTTTCCCAAAAGAATGATGTTGGGAATGAAAACAGACTTTACTATCTCAGACGGACTATTCTTGAAGCAAAAACCTGATATTCAAATATTGAGAAGTGTTTCCAAGCATTAATCTTTGCGTTTCAAAAATTAAGACACTACCTGTAACATCATGAGGTCCAATTGATATCTCACAATAACCCGCTCAAATTCATCCTTAGTCGTCCAATGCTTACAGGACGTCAGGCACGGTGGGAAGTTATTTTTCAGCAATTTGATCTCCAGTATGTGTCTCAAAAGGCAATAAAGGGACAAGCTCTGGATGATTTCCTTGATGAACACCCTTCAGTAGAAGATACATCTTCCTATATTGATCTTCCTGATGAGGAAGTCTTCTCTATTCAAGATAGTCTTCAAACATGGGAAATGTACTTTGATGGTGCTTCCTGAAATCCAACAGGGAGGAAAATGGAATATCCTAAATTCAACAAGTTTGGGTTAGGAATTGTGCTCATTTCTCCAGAAAAGACAGTTCTACCCTATTCCTTCTCATTTTTGGGAGTCGGGACAAATAATGAAGCAGAATACCAATCTCTTATCGCAGGATTGGAGTTGGCGCTTCAAGCACAAGTGAATCACTTAAATGTGAAAGGTGATTCAGACTTTGTAGTAAAACAATTCAATGGGGATTATGAAATCAAAAAATAAGAATTAATCCCTTTGTATGATTAGATTAGAGAGTTAATGGCGGAATTTCCTTCGGAACCGAAATTTTCTTATGTCCCAAGATCACAAAATGCCCAAGATGATGCACTGGCTAATATATCCACAGCTCTAGAAGATCCAAATCGGGACGAGACAAGCATCAGTATTGCCCACCATCATACAATTTCACCTTATGTTCAAATCAGAACAGATGAAATCAATGAGATTAGTCTTATTCATGAACCGTATGGTCATACTACAAGATGGATGACACCTATCAGGGAATACCTTCAAAATAAAACACTTCTATGTGATAAATCTGAGAAAGAACTAATCCGGAGATGTGTGGTCAATTTCACTCTTTTTGATAGCCCAAATCACCTAGAGAAAATTCTCTACAAAAGAGGTTTTGATGGAGTTCTATTCAGATGCATTGATGGTGAAGAGATAATGGCTGTCATGAAATAAGTACATGCAGGAGTCTGTGGTGCCCATCAGTCTGGACACAGACTATCTGATCAAATTCGAAGGCTTGAATATTTTTGGCCTTCAATGATACAAGATTGTATTGATTTCACAAAGATGTGTCATTATTGCCAAGTACATGCCAACTTCATTCATCAACCCCCAGAGTTTCTTCACACAGCTAAATACTTGTGGCCATTTGAAACATGGGGAATGGATGTTGTGGGACCTTATCCTTTAGCTACATCCAAGCAGTTTAAGTACATTCTTACTGCTACTGACTTCTTTTCCAAATGGACAGAGGCAATACCTCTCAAAGAAGTCAGTTCTAAATGCATTTTTAGCTTCATCAAGTCTAACATCATTACTAGATTTGGTGTCCCTCATACCATATTAACGGAAAATGGCACCAACTTCTATTCATCTGAGGTGAGGATGTTGTATCAAGAATACAACATCAAATCCAATCATTCATCTTGATATCATGCAGCGGCCAATGGCCAGATAGAAGCCTTCAACAAGACTCTTTCAAAAATACTACAAACGATGGTGGATAAAGATAAGAAATCATGGCCTGATGAACTTCTTCACACTTTATGGGCTTACTGGACCACCACCCACACTACAATGCAGTCAACTATATATTTATTGGTATATGGAATAGAAGCGGTCTTTCCCATTGAGGTTCAATTACCCTCACTCAGAGTAGCCATTTATGATCAGTCATCTACAGATGAACATTCTCAAAAGCGATTGGATGAATTGGAATGGTTAGATGAGAAATGATTGGTCACCCTGCACCACTTGGAAGTCTATCAAAATCGAATAGCATGAGCTTTCAACAAAAAAGTTCATCTTCATTCATTCATTAAGGGAGAATTGGTATTCATTCTCAGATCTCCAATGATACCAGGAAAGAAACCTCCCAAGCTGGAACCAAAATGGGAAGGACCTTATTCAATACATAAGGTCTACTCCAATGGAGCTTATTCTTTAATCTCAATGGATGGAGAACTCATCACTACTCCAACCAATGATAGATTTCTGAAGAAGTATTTTGTGTAACACAAATACTGTATCGTCCAGCAAGATGTTAAACTACATCATCACCGGTCCATGAATATAACATTAAACTATTTTCACTTACATCAAACAAGACGCTAAACTGTGAAAAAGTACCAAATACATCCAAAGTGATGTCAAAATATGTCCTCTTTTGTCTTTACTGCATGACATTAAACTGAATAGTCCCCATTAAGTTCAGAAATACGTTAATGTTTTTTCCCCATCATCTTAGATACAGGATTCTAAACTGTACATCGCCCTTATTGTCTAACATGACACAAAACTGTGTTCATATCCAACATGACATTAAACTGTGTCTCTATATTTGTCCTGCGTGACTTAAAACAAAACAAAGTCTATTAATAAGTCCTACATGACGTTAAACTATATTTTTTCATTACTATATGACACTAAATTGTGAAGCACCAATAGTCATCACTCCAAGACTTTAAACGGCATAATCCCTTCATATGTCCTACATGACATTAAACGGTGCATCGTTAAGGTTCTTTCTACCTCATGTTTCTCACACTGAGTACGACTCACGTGATCTTAGAGTAAACTTCAACCATAACACCCTCTATGGGCTGCTAACCATGTGTAATTCACAACACTATTTTTAGGTCTTTGTTCTAAAAAACAACTTGATTACTAATTTATTATTTAATTGAACTACGCGAACTTTGATCCTTGCCTTCTAGGTTGGGTATGTAGGCAACCTTCTGAGGTTCAATTCCAAAACCAATCTCTTCATGTTGGTTCACCTCCATCTCATATGATATTGATCCATGAAGCAACCCCAAGAACCAATATTTTTAATTTGGTTCACCACAGTCCATGCATATGACCTTAAACTATTCACACTTTTGTCATGTACGACAATAAAATACAACATTCTTTGAAACTCTCACCTGAGAGGGAATTTTTATTTACATTGTTCTCTAATAATGTTATATTCCAATGACTACGTGCATACATGGCAATGCTTGAACCTTTTATCTTGGGTCAAACCATCATTGCACTAAAGTCCCATTTTCACCCTTCATATGTACGAACCAAATCTGTATAGAGGGTATTTTAAGAACTATGTGTGGCTTGATTACCATCCTTACGGGATACGTATGAACATTTGAGCATCCCTTGAATCTAGTCCCAAGTCTTTGGGCCTAACCCCAAATTCCACTTTCAGTCCCCTGGCTGAAAAGTCTCTGTGAAAACACACACAGTGTATTCATTATTATGGTCTAAGCTCTATGACCCTAAACTAAGATTTCTTATACTCTCGTCCCACATGACGTTAAACTGTGTTTCAAGAACTACGTATGGATTGATTTCTATCCTTATGGGATACGTAGTGAAGTCCAACATTTCAATTCAGGACCCAGCCACAACATGATTATGGTTAGCATTGGTCTGTGTATCTCTACATGCATTGAACAAATGCCCATTTTTATGTGTCATACTCCTAACCTTAAATACTTCCAGATCTCTATAACCCTTTCCTTGACTTTTGGTCACAAAATGTTTGATACTTGAGAGTTCTTTTGCCTGACTATGCAGCACGTGCCCTTAGGCAGCCTTGTATAAGTAGTCTACATAATAGAATTTTCAGCCAAAAGATACTATTATTTGACTATGCAGCCAATTCCCTTAGGTGGCCTGGCATAATTCAACCCCCTAACAGGTTTATCAAATAATTTTAACTTCATTATTGGGAGGAAAACCTCTTTTTACTTAGTTTTCTTAACGATAATATGTATAGATCCGCAAAAAAAATTATCCATCTTCAATATATTTGACCCATACTCTTTTTTATGATCTGGAAGTATTCAAGTCTATGGTTTATATTTCCCTTCCCTACTTTTGGGTCAGACCTTCGTAGGAGTGACATTCATTCAGTTCTTATACAATCTTGTTAGAAAATATCTTCTCCATATTCAAGTACCTCTTTCTATACAGCAAACTATATATTCTTTAGAAAATTTGAATCCCCATAAACTTCCACTGGATTTTTAGCAGTAGAAAAGTAAATTTCTGAAAGTTCTTTTGCATGACTATGCATCACTTTCCTTTAGGCGGCCTTGCATAAGTAGTCTACATAATAGAACTGTCAGCCAAAAGATTCTATTATTTGACTATGCATCAAATGCCCTTAGGTTTCCCTACATAATTTAACCCCCTAATGAGTTTTTTAAATAGTGTTAACTTCATTGTTGGGAACTACTTCTTCTAATGCGTTTTATCCATTTTTCAAATCATTCCTCATATTCAAAATTTCTTAAGTCATCGTTTACATATTTTCCCTCATACTGGAACATGGTAATAGGTTTTCAGATAAATTATCAAGGAATTGAGTCAATGTTAATCTATTCGGTCAAATCTATTTCGACCGTAAACATTAGCCTTTTTATGTCATATGTGCATGACTTTAAACTGCCCACAAAAATACAAGGTAACTCTGAACAAAAGTCAAGTCCCAACTCACTAAACATGCATTTTTTATGATTTAGGTAATATTTAATAATTAAAAGATTCAAAGTTTGTAGAGTTATTTACAATAATCCTAGAAAAAATCAAAATATGCTTACTAGGCCCATTGGATTAGGTAAAAATTTAAATCACGTCAAAAAATAAGGCATGCACAAATGATTGAAGATAAAGTAATTTTCATTGATGCACAAGATTTAGAAGGAAATACACACTTCTCTTTTTCATGAACTATAAGAGGCTATCAATATAACTCTTCATTTTATTTACAACATCTCGGGCTTCATTAGCAACCACCTGGAATTCATTCATTCAACTGGATACAATAAGAGATGCAGTGATACCAGCACTTCTTGAAACAATTGTAAAATAATGTTCTTGAGTGTGGTTTGAGAAAATTTTCGGCTGATCGAACAGGGACTTTGTTTTTGTCCAAGAGACTTGGAAGATGGATATAGGGATTTGAGAATGGGGCATTGGAAGTAAAGAGCCATTTAGAGAGAGTACCCTTTTCAGATATTGTTTCTAATGTCCTAATAGTCTTCTCTCCATCAACCGGCATTGGAAAACATATCAGCCCATGGTTTTCTATTTTCATATCTACAAGGAAATGGCATGAATTTTTTTTTGAAAGTTCACACCATTGTTGCTTCTCTTAGTGCACAACATATCTGAAATAGAGGAGTAACAGTGCAGCTGCATCTCGGTAATATAATACTTTGTCTTTGGAATGTTGACGTCTTGAAGATTACCATTCCCATATAGAGACAAGTATATGCTCTGTGGAAAATTAAAAAGATACTTCTTCAAGTACTTGGCCAAATCTAGAAGAGTGATGTTGCAGATATCATAATAGTCATGGCTAACGATGTTCATCATGTCATCAATCCACTTGCTAGACAGATCATCAGACATCCCAATTCTTCTAGGAGCCATTGAATCTTCACAAAGGACAAATAATTAAATAATTAAGTGAGATGAATTTTCATAAAATTTGTGAATAAAAGTGAAAAAATGTCTAAGTAATTAAGGAGCACTGGTCCAATTTTGGCGCGAAAGTTTTTGGTGCGCATGTATCACCGCGCAAGTCCAAATACCTCTGCAGAAGCACGACACAAAAAAAAGTAATGAAACCACGGAAAATCATCCACCTGCGTGACGAAGGCAAAATGAGCAGAGAGAGCTCGAAAGTTTGAAATCTGGTTGCTTTGCAAGAGAATGATTGTATATATATAGGCCAGGCTGCACCCCTGCAGGCCAAAGCCTGCACGGCTTGCACCTGTGCGATGCCATCTCCTTGCTCAATACTTGCGTGCTACCGTTCCTTGGTTTTCTTCTTTACCTCGAATTCACATCCTCATTTCTTTCGAATCCAACTCTGATGGAGGAATTTTGTTGATGCTCCTTTCTGTCACAAATTATAATGACTAAAAAAGGGGAATAACTTAGTCCAAAGAGATTCATCCTTTGAAGAAACTCCAAAAATCGACAAAGGCATAATGAAGGATTTCCTACCACATGGGTCGTGTAAGTTTTATCATGGTCGCTCAAGTATACTTGCGCGCTGCATAGTGGTCACATAGGTTCGTGCCCCCTTTGATTCTCCCCCAGGGTCTTTAGAAGCCTATAAATACCCCCTGTGGGCCTCAAATTTTGAAGACAGAAAAATTCCAAAACTTAGATTTGAGCTCCCGGTGCCCTATAATCTTCTATAAGTCTTCTGAAAACTTCTAAGGTAATTTATTACCTATAATGGAAGCTCTAAACAGGTAAAACAAGGCCTAAGTGTTGAAACTCATCAACATTTGCATGCTTAAGTGTCCAGACCTTATGGGAAATGGACACACTTGCGCTCCGCCTTATCCCTTTAATAAAACATGTGTGCCACTCTTTTGGAAGCCTTTAGGGATAATACTAAGGGCTTGAGCCAAGTCTTGCCCAAGTATTACCCTAAGGGTTGACTGTCGCACAAGTACCCATGTGTCGCGCAAGTATACATGCGTGACTAGGACTTGCGTGCCTATCTTTTTTTGGGTGTCCCTCCTACCTATTTACTTTCTTTCTTCAAATCCAACTCTCCTCTTCAAAATTAATCCTTGAGAACCCTCTTCAAATCCATTTATGGCATGGTTCCTTTGTTGGATTCCTTATCTGAATGGAATTCTGTGGAATATTTTTTAAAAACTAGTGATTTACATATCTTTATGTCACTAAGGTTAGATATTTCATGCATTCAACCTCTTCCTTTATAGATGAGAGGATCTTTAACTTGGGCCTCCTTCTCAGGAGTAAGTCCCAATCTCAAAATCCCTAATTTTGGGCATCCTCCTTAGGAGTATGACCCAAGTCCCCTAATTTGGGCCTCCTTTTCTGGAGTAATCCCCAGTCTTCAAGTTCCCTTAATTTTGGGCATCCTAATTAGGATTAAGTCCTATGTTAAGTATCTAAATCTCCATAAAGCACATATACCTTTATGGACCTTGTTCTCGGGATTATTCCCTAAATTAAATCCTAATCTTCATCTATCTGGGCAGTTTTACATACATAAGCCCCACATCATTTCTTATAATTGCATCTTTCATGGCACAATTGTTTGGTTTTGCCAATACCTCTTGTTTCTCACACCAAGCATGACTCACGTCAGCTTAGAGTGTAAAAGTAATTATGACATCTTTCTTTGAGCCATCAATCATGCATAAAACTCATACTTATTTACTCAAACTACGTGGGTTCTAAATCCTTTTCTAAAATAAAGGATACTTAGGTAGCCCATCTACGGGTACGATCCCAACTCTGAAAAAATCTATGTCCTTCTGAATTTCAATAAACTTCAAGTGGCCCACTGAGTGGCTTTAAAACCGGTATAGTTATCATAATGACCAAGATATTTCTATATATTGTATCGAATGATGCCATTGACTAAGAATCTCTAACAAATATAGATGATTCTCTATCAATGAATAAAATCTAATACATATAAAAGATTCTCTAAATCTCATTCATACTAATTATTGATTGTCAGATCTAAAGGAAAGCTCATTTTCAGACTTGGTAATTTAATAAGGATTCATGAACATAACTTAAATCTATAAATAGAGTCTCGGAGTATAAAATAATTCCCATAAAAATGTTGTGATGAGTCCGACCTCCCATCCTCTCGACCAATGAAAATTCTTAAGCCTCTTCGGTTCACAACTAATGAGCACCTACCTTTTGAAAGTAGGTCCAAATGGATATAGAATCATTGGATGTTTTCGGTTCTACGAAAAAACCTATTATAAACCTCTTGGAATGTTTGAACCTTAAATCAATGAGGTCATTCCCATTTCCAGTTAAAACATTGACGTATCTTTCTAAGAGGAGACTTCGGAAGACATTCGAAAGTATGAAATTTCTAAGAGGTTCAGAACGGGCATATGTAGAAGGGCGGAGCTTCAGCACGCATGAGCTTGAGTTTCGATGTGAGACAACCATCAGGGGTCTTTTATATAGGCATTTGAGGTGACAGTCCAGCTTCCATACTCAATCCAATGGTTGATAAACCTTCTGATCAAATCTGACGGTTGAGATGGTAGCTAAAAGGAAATTTTGATAGAATCCGATACTTTGAGGTTTTTTTATCAAAAACATTTAGATTCAAAGAAAAAGTGAATATGAAAATTTGAAAATACCAAAAAGTAAAAGATGGTTATTATAATTTAAGAAAGGAAACATACCTTTCAGATTTCTAGGAAGATAATTTGTATTGAAGAAAATTCTTCTTGAAAAACATTAGTTTCCAAAAATTTTGATTTCAAAAAATTTGACTACAAAAAATTAAAAAACCAAAAAAAAATTATTATGAAAAATCTATCTACAAAAAAATTCAATACAAAGATAAACTATGAAGAATTTATATTAAGAAAATTTTAAACTACAAAAATCATCATTACGGGAAATTTTGAACTACAAAAATCTTCATTATGAAAAATTTAGAGCTTACAAAAATCTTCATTATGAAAAATTTTGAGTATGAAAATATCCATTACGAAAATTTTAAGTAAAAAAATCCTTATTATGAAAATTTTAAGTACAAAAATCTTCATTACGAAAATTTTTAGTATGAAAAATCTTTATTAAAAAAATTTCAACTACAAAAATCTTCTTTACGAAAAAATTTTGAGTACGAAAATCTCCATTATGAAAATTTTTAGTACAAAGATCTTCATTATGAAAATTTTAAGTAAAAAAATCTTCATTGAGAGAATTTTAAGTACCAAAATCTTCATTATGAAAATTTTAAGTACAAAAAAATTTGACTATGAAAACAATTTTTAGACTACGAAAAAAAATTAGACAAAGAAAATTTTATAAATCTAACAAAAAATTGTACCCCCCTATGAAAAGAAGTTCCTTACTATATGGAGATTGGTTTTAAAATGAAGTTAAAATGGAGAATTACCTTACAGTTATCATTCCTAACTTCTGTTTAATGTATTAAAATCTATAAGAGGGTAAATATTTTGTTAAAATATAAACAAGTTGATCTTGTGTCCTGATAAATTGAAGAATGATATCTCATTTTTTTGTGTGATCCCTAATAATGTGATGCCTAATATCTATGTGTTTTTCATGAGAGTGATGTCCAAGGTTTTTACATAAGGCAATGTCACTTGTATTATCACACAGAATTTGTGTTTTGATAAACTCATACCATAGTCTATGAGTTTGTGTTGCATCCACAACACTTGAGCACAACAACTTCCAGCTGCTCCATATTCAGATTCTATAGAAGAAAGTGCTACTGAGTTTATTTTTTCATGACTAAGAAACTAATGAATATCCAATGAAATGACAAGTTCTGGATGTACTTTTCCTATCCATTATACATCCACCAAATTCAGCATCTGAAAAACTTTTTATAACAAAATCATTTCCATAAGTGTAAAAGAGTCATAGATCCATGGTTCCATTTAAGTAGCGTAATGTCCTCTTCATTTCCTTCAAATGAGATTCCTTAGTATTGGATTGATATCTTGCACATAATTATACTGAAAACATTGATTTTGGATGACTAGCTGTCAAGTAAAGTAGACTGCCTATCATACCTCTAAAAGATGTTTGATCTACTGGTTTCCCAGATTCATCAAGATCCAGTGAATTTGAGGTACCAATGGGAGTACATATACTCTTAGTGTTTTCATATCCATACATTTTAAGA
This sequence comes from Viscum album, assembly GCA_963277665.1. NCBI lineage: Eukaryota > Viridiplantae > Streptophyta > Magnoliopsida > Santalales > Viscaceae > Viscum > Viscum album. The sequence goes on along the minus strand of OY728133.1, from coordinate 644,268,767 downwards.
AGATCATTAATATACTTATGTTTGGATATATAGATTCCTTCTGGTTTCTAAGAAATTTGAAAACCAAGGAAAAATGTTAACTCACCTATCATACTCAATTCAAACTCAAATTTCATTGGATCCTAAAAGGATTCAGTTAACGATTGCTGAGTTGAACCAAATATAATTTCATCAACATAAATTTTAACTATCAAAACATTTTTATTATATTTCTTTATAAAAAGTGTTGGATTAGCATTTCCCTTAACATAATTATTTTGAAGGAAAAATCTTATAATTCTATCATATCAAGCTCGAGGGGCTTGCTTAAGTCCATACAAGGATTTTCTAATTTTAAGAGAATTTTCAAGATGTTTTGTATTTTCAAAACCAAGAGGTTATTCAACAAAGATTTCCTCTTGAACATAGACAATATAGAAAGTGCATTTCAAATCCATTTGAATAATTTTGAAATTGAAGAATGCTGTAAAGGCAAGTGGAATAAGAATAGATTCATGTCTAACTACTAAAGCATAGGTTTCTTCATAGTCTATTCCTTCTTATTGATTTAAGCCTTTAGAAACCAATCTAGATTTTTTTTCTTACTATGATTCCATTTTCATCACATTTATTTCTAAAGACCCATTTTACTCCAATAACAGAAGTTTCTTTAAGTCATTCAACCAAGGTCCAGACTTTATTTATTTTGAATTCATTTAGCTCATCTTGCATAGATTTTCTCCAATCATCATCACCTAAAGATTCCTCAGTGCTTTTTTGTTTTAATTTGGAAAGGAATGCTAGATGTTTTACTTCATTTCATATGGAACTTCTAGTCCTTATAGGTTAATTTACATCACCAATGATGCTATCATAGGGATGATTCTTTAGAAATAACTGATTTGGGTTTTGTAAAACCTGTTCATCAACAAAAGGAAGGAAGTATTATCGGGTAAATGCTTTAGAAATATTTTATTGAACATTTTCTTTATCAGAAGGATCTTCTATCAAAGGTTGATAATCAGTTTTCAAAAACACATTCAAAGATGTCAGTTGAGATTGTTTAAAAACAAAAGGATCAGTTTCATGGAATTTGACATTCACTGTTTCTTCAACAGCATAAGTATTTTTGTTGAGAACTCTATAAACCTTATAAGTTGTGGGGTAGCCTAAGAAAATTCCTTCATCCGATTTTGGTGCGAATTTGTGTCTATTATCTTTAGTATTCAGAATGAATCCCTTGTAGACAAAAACCTTGAAGTAGTAAAGTCTTGGTTTTCTACCATTCCATAACTCATAAAGAGTTTTATTATGAAAAGGTCTAATCAAAACACCATTTATAGTATAACAATAAGTACTTACAGTTTCATCCAAAAAATGTTTGGCTATAGAATATTCACTCAACATGGTCCTTGTTATCTATTGAAAAATTCTATTTCCTCTTTCAACAACACCATTTTGTTGAGGTGTCATAGGGTGTTGAGAAGTTATGAGTAATTCCTTTTCTACTACAAAAGGTTTCAAAATCAGAATTTTGAAATTCTCCTCCATGATCACTATGAATAGTTATCAAAGGAAGGTTTTTCTCATTCTTAACTTGGGCTCTAAAAATTTTGAAATATGAAAAATCTTCAAGTTTCATTTCTAGAAAATAAACCCATGTAAATCTAGTGTAATAATTAAATAATATAAATACATAATATTTTCCTCCAATGCTTCTTGTTTGTGTTAGACCAAACAGATCCATATGCACTAACTGTAATGCATAAGTGGTTGAGACAACACCTACTGCTTTAAAACATGATTTATGTTGCTTTCCATAATGACAAGGATCACAAACATTTTAAGAAGGAAATATAAGCTCCAATAGATCCTTAACTATTCTTTTCTTAGATAGTTTTCATAGGTTCCTAATGTTATAGTGTCCTAACCTTGTTTTCCACAACTAAGAATGATCTTCCATTTCACTAAGGCAAGGTAGGTATTATCTCATAAGGTATTATAAGTTTAGTGTGTAAAAAGTCTCTTGCCTATTGGAAAAAAGAATAAACCCTTCCTTGGAATTGTGTACTAAGAACTTCTCATTCCTAATAATCACAAGGTAACCATCATCACATAATTGACTAATGCTAATGAGTTTGTTCTTAAGACCCTTAAAAACTAAAACATTTTAAATTAAAGTATTTCCTAGAAGAACAATGTTACCTATACCAATAATTTCTCCCTTAGCATTATCTCTGAAGTTACTTTTCCTCATTTAATCTTGATAATATTTTCGAAGAAATTTTTGCTACTTGTCATATGTCGGGAACATACACTATCCATGTACCATGTGTTGTTGTTGGTACATTCTTTATTTTCTTGAAAATAGGAGAGTTAGACATTCAGAATCCAATATTTCTTGGATCTAGAATTGTTAGATAATAAAATTTTGGGTATCCACAATTGTTTAGAAAAGTAAGCTTTATGAAACCCAAAGGATTGAACATTATTTTAAGAACAGTTATTCTTCTAATGCCCACCACTTTTACATTTAGTATAAAAAGGGGCTCTAGGAGGAACAAGATAATTCTTTCCAAAAATAGGTTTTCCATGAGAATAACCTAATCCCTGATTATTACCATGAGGTCAGATCTAAGAATGCATCTTGTTAAAATTTTCTTTACCAGAAGTAAAATTTGCAACAAGTTTCTTTAAAGATAATTTTTCAGACTTTAGTCTAAGGACTAAATTCCTATCTTTTGGAATAATAGACTTAAAGTTAAATTTATCTTCCAGAATATATTTTTCTAAAAATATTTTTCTAATATCCTTAGAAATATTATCCTTCTCAGAATTAGCTTTATCAAGTTTCTTAGAAACATTTTCTAAAACAGCATTTTTTGTATCCAGATGTTTGGTAAGATCTAAAATTTCTTTTAGTAGAATAAATTATATTGAATTTTCTTTTTCGTGTTTCTTAGAAACATTAAAATTTATTAATTCTAGCAACATGTAAAACCTAGAAACTTCCTCATAGGATGAAATATCATTATCATTATCTGATGAAGAAGATTCTTCATCTGAAGAAAAATCTTTAACAACAAAATTTTCACTCAATGGCATATTGGTTAAGGATTTAGCAGTTCATACCTTATTCATAAAACATTGATTTTTAAAATGGATCTTGGGCTAGTAAACCAATATTCTTTTTCTCAGAAGATTCATAATCTGACGAATCATCAAAAGAATCTCAACCATTGGAACACAAGTGTGATTGTATTTTAGGTCTTTCTTATGTTTTGATCTATATAACTTATTCTTGTTTCTCACAAAATTCTTTTCCTTATTGTTTGTCTTCTTAAGTAAGGGACAATCAGGTCTGATATTACCAGTTATTCTACATTCATAGCATGTCAATTCTCCATCTTTCTTATCTTTTTCATATTTCTTCTTATACCTATATTGAAAGTTCTTCTGCCCAACTATCTTGTTCCTCCTTCGAGAAAGATTAGCTAGTTCATTCTCAGAATTTCCACTTTCACTGAATTTGTATTGAATAACAACATTCTTGGATTTAGATCTTGTCACTCTCTTAAGAGTCTTGGCTTTAATATGTTTTGAAGTAGTAGTGAAGGAAGAACTTCCCTTCCAATTCATCTTCTTGACATTATCATCATCTCTCTTCATTCTAGTTTCATGTTGATGAAGAGTTCCAAAAACCTCATCAAGATTAATCTGTGAAACTTTTCTATTCTCATCTATAGTTATTATCTATTATTCCCACTCATTGGGCATGATTTCTATAATATTTTCTACAAGTTCATCATCATAAAAACCTTTTTCACCCAGGGATTGTAAGTTTACAATAGTCATAAATCTCTGTTGTACCATACAAATAGGTTCTCTATAAGGGAAGAAAAAACCATGGTACTCGGCTCTAAGAATAGATCTTCTAGATTCAATAACTTTGGAAGTACCAAAATGTGTAACTTCAAGTTTATTCCAAATACAATTTTTAGCTTCACAAGAAGAAATCTGTCTATATATATTCCCAGTCATGGAACACAACAAATTATTGTGTACCTAATAGTTAAGTTTATATTTCTACTTCTCTTGATTAGTAAAATTTCTGACTTCCTTATCAGGAATCTTGTAATCTCCAGTAATCATTACAAAGTTATCCACACAAGTGTTAATAACAAAAGTCTTCATACGATCTCTCCAATACTAATAATCATTCCCATCAAAAATAGGTGGTCTAGTCAAATTTATGTTGAATATGGAACTAACATTCATTCCCACCATCTTAAAGAAAATATTTCCTTACAAACTTGTTAATAATAAATGTTTATGAACAAGGATAAAAATATCCTAAGTAAGGAAAATATAGAACAATGAAAAAATTGAGAAAGAAAACTTATAATTGAATATAAGTATTTTAGAGACCTCCTTTGATAGAAATTGTCGGATCGAAATGATACTAATTTTAGTATCGAAATAATGATGTAGATGCTCAATATACAAGAGGGGTGAATTGTATAATTTAAAAAATTCCTTTGGAACTTTTAAAATTGGTTAGAAAACCTTCTACTGTTTAACAAAGTTAAAAAGTTAAATTCACAAAACATCTAAGTTCTACAATATTGATTTATTCCAGAAATGTGGTTTCAGAAATGAAACTTTTCAAAATTTACAAAACAAAGATTCTACCTTAAAGTGTATAGAATCTTACAAATTAGAGTACAAGTATAAAAAATTATGAGACAATTATACTTTCATCAACAACTAAAATGCAGTCGAAAAATTGAAATAATACAAGTGACAAGTAGTAAATCTTTTAACCCAAAGAGAATGGTATCCAACAACCTTGGATAAAGTTCCCTTGATTTATACTTTCAAGAAATTCTATCTTACCCACACTAGGGTAATCCATCAATATGAATATCAGAGTCTGTCTTGCTATCCTAACAAGCCCTCAAATGTCAAGGTAGTGAGCACCTCTATCTTCCTATCCTGGGAAGCCCTCGAATGTACTTAGCAACATTCGGATTCACGCGATGAAATTCTGAACAAGATGTTCAATATGCACAATGAATGAAATTCTCTCTCTAGAAAACACTTTAGAATCATGCAATCTCTTTATTGATCAACTTGTTCAAAGTTATGAGCTCTTTCAAATGATCTCCTATTTATAAGCAGATCTTCAACAGTCGGCTCCCTCCTCCAATGGTCATATTATTCCTTAAATTTGAGAGGGACCTATACACATGTCACCCAAACAACGGTTAATTAGTAACTAAATGCATGACATCATTTTATAACTCCAACAAGAGTAAGTAAAAATATGGTTTCTCAACCAAATTTCATTTTTCAGAGTCTAAGGAAAAAATAGAATTCAGAATCTAACCAAAAACCCATTTGATGTCTGTAATACATGAATATTTAGATTTTGTCTTTAAAGAATTTGGAACCTGAATTCTATAGAATTGTAGGATCTGAATTTCAAAGAAATTCGGAGTTTGAACTCAAAAAGTTTGGAGTCTGAATTCAGTGAATTCGGAGTCTGAACTCAGAATGTTCAGAGTCTGAATTCATAGAATTTGGAGTCTGAACTTAGAAAGTTCAGAGTTTGGATTTATAGAATTCGGAGTCTGAAATCAGAAAGTTCAAAGTCTTAATTCATAGAATTCCGAACCTAAATTCGGATCCTGAAAATAGAATTCTCTATATCTAAGTATTTATAAGATTATGAGGTTTTAATAATGAAACCAAATTCTATACTTAGAAATAAAATGTGTTGGATCAATAAATGAACAATGAAAACTTGTTGAGGATATATATTCCTAGGGGAAGGAAATTTTTCCTTATTACGGTATATCTTAAGGAAAATGAAGTTTTCCTAAAGATAGGGTGTTTGTGATTTTCAAAACATAAAGGAATGGTAGAGTCATAAGGAAACCTTATTGACACAACAATCTCCCCAAACATGAAGGAATGGAAAAGTCATAAGGAAATATTATTGACTCAACAGTCTCTACATATATTGATTTCAATTGATTTGTGGTATTTTTCCACTATTTAACAATTAGATTTTACAAATTTTTGTGTGTGTGTGTCTGTATAATATATATGTGTGTGTGTATATAATCATATGTATGTTTTTCTGTCTATAAATATAATCATATATATATATATATCTTTTTGTGTGTGTGTGTGAGTTTATATGATTGGAAAATATTTCAAGTTATGTATATATAGATAGAGAGAGAAAATCAAGAAAAAATTTAAATTTATATATATATAAACGTTGAATGATTTTTAGGACCCATATATATATAATTTTGGGCAAAGTGTGTATATTTATCTATATATATATATAGTCATGCCAAAAGTAGAAACATTTTAAATAGAAACATGATCTATTTGATTCTTGATTCATTAAAATAGGTTGATGTTTGCTGATGAAAATATTAATTTTTGAATTAATGGTGGATAATAATGGTGATACCATAAGGTGGAAGCAAAATTTTTTGTTTTATAAAAATAGTTTAGAATTTATTATTTTATATTATTTTTGGAAAATATAATTATTATTGAAATTATTTATCAAGGTGTGATGTTTATAGAAATATTTAAAAATTTAATATAAGTCTTGAATTTTTCAATCATTGGTATTGCATGAAATATAAAAGGGGCTTTCATGAAACTGTAAAATTAAGACTATTTAATAGAGGATGTTTGTGGTGTATTGTATGTTATGAGATAAAATATATCTATATATTGGGAAAAATATTGTAAATCATTTACCAAAGAATTTGTTAAGAATTTTTTTAATGAAAATGTGTATTATGATTAGTTTTTATTTATTTAAAACATGTAAATATAGTTTTCCAAAACATTTAGATGTGTATATATATATTAACATGTGATATATATATATAAAGATTTAAAAAATATTAAGGTTTTTGATATATATATATATATTTGAATGGTATATTTTTAAAAAATGTGTAAAAATATATTTGATCTATATAAATTTGATTAAGAAATCATGTAATATATATATATATTCATACACACATACACACATATATATATATAACGTATTAAATAATTCGTAAATTGGTGTTTTATAAAAATTATGATAAAAAAATTAAAGATAACATTTGAAAAAAAAGGTTTTTTCATAAAAAAAATATTTTTTTATTTAAAAACAGTTTTAAATTGGTTTTTATTAAACAAACAATTTCAAATAAAAATTATAGTTTTAATTATTATTAGTTGATAGATGATATATTGAGCCACAAAATCAATCTATGGAGGTTTATAAATGTTTTTAGAATTTTTGGTTAATGTATACTCTTTATTTGGCTTCGTTTGAATAAACAAAAATAATTGTAATAATAAAAATGCTTTGATGAAATTTATTTATAATTAATAAATAATTACCATTAAATAATAAATATATTAAATAATTGGTAGAAATTTTGTAATTTCTTGTAAAAAAATATAAAATATTAAAAAAATTATTAAAAAAATACAATAATTAGCAAAAATGTAGTAATAATTATAAAATAGTATTTAATAAAAATCTATTTTTAATATCTAATAAATAATTATGCAATATTTATAATAATTAGAAAATATTAGAAAAATATGATAATTTTTAATATATATATATATAATATTAGAAACTATTGAAAATGAGTAATATTCATTAAAAATGTAATTAAAATTAGTAGAAAATTTGAAATGCTTTGTAAGAAATATAAAAAGTACTAACAATTATTATAAATTCACAGAAATTAGTAAATATATAGTTATGATTTAAATAATTAGTAATAACCATTAAATTATTTTCAATAATTATTCAATATAAGAAATAATTTGTAAATGTTAGTATTAATTATTAAATATTATTAATAATTTGAAAATATGATGAAATTATGATAATTTGTAATAAATTGTAAAATTAAATATATAAAATAGATATTTATTAAAAAATAGTAATATTTATTAAAATATAAATTATAATTAATAATTAATTAAAATTTTTTATTAAATAATTTTATCAATTAGTAAAAATTTATAAAAATTGTAATAATTATTAAAAATTTAGTAATACCTTGTAGAAAATATATAAATACTAACTATTATTAAAAATAAAAAAATAAATAGAAATTATAGTATTAATTAAAATAATTATTAATAATCATTTTATAATCTATAATAATTAGTAAATAGTTGTTAAATATTAGTAAATATTAGTATAAATTAACAAATATTTTTAATATTTTGTAAATTTTATGAAAGTATGATAAATTGTAATAAATTGTATAAAAAATATTTCTAATACAAATAATTATAAAAAACTAGTAATATTTATTAAATATTTAGATATAATTAATAAATAATTTTATCGATTTTTAAAAAATTTAAAAAAAATTAATAATTGGTAAATATTAGTAATAATTCATGATAATTAGTCATATTTATACATAATTAAAATATAATGGTAATATTCAATTATTCGTAATGATTATTAACTATTCTTATTTATAATATTTTTTTAGATAACTATAGACTTAGGATATAGACACCGGTTTCTATTACACCATCATCATTTGATAAATTATTGAAAAAAATATAAACGGATTAGTTATAAATCATATCTATATTAAGTGCATTGAATCATTTTTATCATCTGTATAATCAAATTCAAATTTTTTTTCTAAAGTATTAATTAAATTCCCTCATAATAAACATGAACTTAGGATATTCGAATCATTTAACAAAGTTGGACATCATCTACTGAATGTTTTTTATACAGAAAGATTATATTTTTTGGTATCAACATCGAAAGAAAAATTCATTAGAATAAATAAATTATTTGATTCTAGATCCATCATTTCATAATTTAATACATGATACCACTCTCCATTTTATTCAAGAATTATAAACTCAAAATGATATTCTAAATCCTGAATTAGAACCATCATAGTTTTAAAATTTGTTGAATATACTGAGGATTTCTCATATCCAGGATAATATATAATAAAACATGATGTATTTATAACATTTATGGCTATTAAATCAGGTTTTAGAATATCAAATAGTTGTTTTAATCAAATATTTTCTTTGTTTAAATATTTGTTTCCTAATGAAAATACATTACCTGCAAGTTCCTAGGAATGTAAGTGGTTGGTCCATAATTTGGTTCTTAGTATCAAAAGTTCCATAAAATTTCAAATGACAACATATTATATTATAGTGATTTTGGATCATTTCTTAATTGTCCAATATGTGTAGAATCAAGGTATAAAAAAGAACAGTAAGGAAAGTACATATTTCCTATGAAAATGTTGAGTTATTTTCAAATTAAACCCCATTTACAACATCTATTTATATCTCAAAACATAATGCCATTAATGAAATAAATTAAATGAAATATTTTCACCAGTAATTTCATAAATCTTCCATGTGATTTAGATTCATAGAAACACTTTGATGAGATGAATCATTTTTTCTAAAAATCCATATCACTTATTGTTGAGTCTTTTTACTAATGATTTTTGTCCCCTTGGGTCTTATTGTATTCTATATTCTTATTTTCTTTTTTCATAACTTTTTATAACAAAATTCCTTAGATAATGATGAAGGAACCATATATATACATATACACACATGGAGGTATTAATTCCACTACATTCAAAGAATAATATTGATATTTATTTGATACAACTAATTGATGAATTAAATTCATTATGGAACAAAACTATAAAAACATATAAAATAGTTTCATATCACAATTTTAAATTTTATGTTAACAAAATGTGGGAAATTAATGACTTTATAGCATATGATTTGTTATCTAAATATAGTACACACGGTCTAAAATATTTTTCTTGATGTATGGTAGATAATAAATCATTTGTGCTTCTTAATGGAAGAAAGAATATTTATTTTGAATATCATTGTAGATATCATTATATAGATCACCCTTTTTGAAGTAATTTAAATAATTTGACAAAAGGTATAAGTGAATAAGATGAACCTTCAATAGTGCTCTTAGGTATTGGGGTAAAATCTATCATCTCTTCATTACCTGATGTTACTTTTGGACCAAATATAAATTGATAATGAATAGATGGTTTTGAGAGAGATCATTATTAGGAATAAAATAGTACTTTTTAGTTCCTACCATATTGGTATTATTTTTGGATTCATCACATGTTAAGAATAATGCATATTGAGAAGAATTTATTTGATAAAATTTTGTATACCATATTGGACACACCTAGTAAGACTGAGAATTATATAAAGGAAAATCTATATCTTACCCAAAGTTATAGTCATCCTAAACTTGGATTATTTGAATATGAAAGATAACACAATTTTATAAAGTCAAAAGTAGTTTATGCACTTTCTAAATAAATCATTTATTATTATATCAATGGATTAGATATTTGAGTTCAGTAGAAGGCGGTGATTATAATTTTTATCATTGTGTAAGAATTGGAAATATTATTGGCTTAAAAAGTCATGATTTCCATGTCATAATGGATAGAAGAATACCTTTTTGTCTTATAGGGGTATTTAATTCTTCAATCTAAGATTGTTTTACTGAAATACCAATTTTTGTTCTAAGTTATTTTTGTGAAAAGAGTAGATTATGATGAACTGAGTATGTTGTAAAAAAATTATTATTTATTTTTATTTAAGTTAGAAAATTTTATTTCTTCCATACTTCTTGGAGGCAATGGAATATTTAATATTTCATTTCCCATATGAAGATAATTGTGGAGGGCCAGTATAATTTCAATGGATGTGCCCATTTGAGATATGTTTGAAAAAATAAATGAATATATAATCTACCAAATAATTTAATGGAAGGACAATTATAGAAGTGTTCTTATAGGAGAAAACTAAAATTTTATTTTCTTATTATTTTCAATATAAATATCCTTCAAAATATATTTTCATGGGTTACAATGAGTAAAATGTTGATGATGAAATAGACCATCAATTATCAGTTTTTAATCATCACGGTCTTAGTTTTGGGGGTTATCATGAACAATGACTTTCAGATGAATAACTTCATAGAAATCATACATATCTTCTACTAAATTGAGAATAAATTAAATGATATATGCAGTAATTACTACTTTTTATTATATTTTTAAATTTTTATAATATAAATTTTTAAATAAAATTAGAAAAATTACCGTAGAGGCTCTTAAAAAATTTCATCGATAGATTTTTTTATATTGTTTTTAAATAATGGTAAGTTAAAGTATATTAAATGGAACATTAAATAATTTTTTAAATGATTTATTTTGTTAATAATATTTATTGTTTACTGAAAACACAACATGAAAGGGAAATTTATAATCAATTATGTGCACTTAATAACCCTCAATCAAAATTGATAAATTCATTCAATGGGTATGTGGTTAATTGATTTTGATTCCATTTATGAAAATATGATTAATCAAATAAATAAATGATTTATTGTGTTTTTAATTTTATGTTATTTTTGATAAAATTGTTGAGTTATGTTATCTAGGTGAAATTATGTAAAAATGTTTAATATTTCATTGGTTTGACATTGATTGAGGGTTGTGAGTTCATCCATGTCATAGTGTTATCGAAATTAAATATATCAGTCTTCTAAACTAAAATTTACCATTTACATTTGAACATCAATCACATGAATATTATTATGAAAATTATTATGAATTCTTTTGATATTTAAATTACTGGTGAAGCGTAATAAAAATAAAATCTCATGAAATTTAGTTTACTTTAAATAAAAATTGATCCGGTGTTGTGAAACATATTTAAATTTTTCAAGAAACATCCTTAAATATATCTCTTACCAAATGAGATAAAAATATGGATAATTTCGATGATGTAATAAGGGATGATGAAATAGAAAGTTGAATGCAATTTATAATTTTTTAAGATGAAGATAAAGTCATTTTTATTGATGAAGGAGGGGAAGATGATGATGAATGATGTATTATATTCAATTATTTGTTATTTTTCTCATGAATCATCTTAATGAGGATTGTGCTGTGATTGCCCCAATCCCGCCTCTAATAGGCCAGGGGGTGTTTGTGTGCCAAGTAGGAATATCTCAAAAATGGGAGGTATTTTCCTAAGTACATGTACACTTTCACACATATAGAATTGAAAACCATTCTTGAAAACACTAAATCTAACCACAAGGTATAGTAGTAAGTAAAGTACAAATGGTAAAGAAGTCCATTATACAAGACCAATGAAAATGAAAACTAAACACAAAAAATACCCAAGTCGCTGGAGGCTTATTGGTAGAAAACCCAACATGAAGGGTAGGTTCATGTCAGTTGTCATAAGTTGTAGGATCCTGTCATGTCTACCTGATCACTCTATGCACCACTTGGTCCTAATCCCCTAGTTATCTTTCAAAACATTGGTTGTTTTTACAAGACATGACATGTGTGGGGAAAACCCATGCATGGGTGAGAAAAATGTACTCAGTAGGTCACCCTAAAACCAAAAAGTAAAGAACACAAATTAAAGGTACAAATCACACAAGTTTAAGTCTATGACACTAAAAGCAAGATTATCGTGTGTAGTCCACATAAGACCAAGAATCGATGAGACACATAGTCCTAATGATACCCATAGTCCCTATTAGACACCCAGTCATGATGAGACACCTAGTCTAATAAAGTCACGTAGACTACAAGTCACAAAGACACCAAGTTATAGAGTAACTAAGTCTCTTTCAGCCATATGATTCTATTCATAGCACGCTTGTTCCAAGAGAACCTAATCCTCTAGCCAATGGTTGTAATTAAACATCCACAAATACTCACTTATAGTATCTCAAAAGGAATTTCTTGTCACGAGGGCCCTAACACCACAAAAGGCTCATCAAATAGATACACGGTTTGGATGTTATGGTCATTTATGTAAAAAGGGCTCAGCTGGGTCTGGGTCCGGTCTGACCTAATTCAACCAACCCAACCTAAATTGACCCAAACCAAGGTCTGCTGACATGACCCGTTGGTCTGACCCAACCAATCGGGTCAACCCAACCAACTAGGCCCAGCTAATCCTACTCAAGAAAGCCAATTCGGTCCACCAGACGCAGTGGCTGTTGTGTCCCCTCTGGTCAACGTGGTTGGTTGTCGAGCCAACTGCTCCTCTGGCACACAATCCAAGGGACTGCATCCTAGATGGTAAAAGTGGAGCTCGGTTGCATCGTCAGTCGGCACCACTACGGCCCACTCTGGTTATCCCACTACAGGATCCTCCACCATTGGCCTCCTCTTCCACCACTTGCTTCTCCCCACCATGGGTAAGCTCACTGCCATATCCTATTGGACTATTGATCGCTTTTGGTGGTTTTACACCTATCCTGGTCGTGCCACTGTATTGATTATCCCTCTACCACCAGATGCCCCGCCAGTGGACTCCTCTCATATTTCTCCACCTAAAAATGTTGGAGCCGCATCACACTACTGCCTTCCTAGATCCTGCTTCGGATCATTATTCCCTATAAAGAACAAGGGGAAAGAAAATATGGGAAAAGATGAAGCATACGAACACACAAATTGGATGGATCTAGGCCCTATTTGTGCCGGTCTCGATCCATCAATGTTAGAAATAAAGAACGGTGGGTAGAATAACATCAACTCAAAGTGTGGATTATTATCGAATCAAACCCCACAATAGAACACCAATACCACAAGAATAATCGACCATCAGGTCAAATTGTCCATGGTTTGATCCATGTTAATCATTTGAAATAATGAACAAGAAATAAAATCACACAAAAATAAAACCCCTACCTGATGTTTGGATCGGTTGGGGAAGAATGTCTATTAGTGGCGGCAATCAATCCTCGAGTGATCTCAATCCTTTTTCTCATCATTCGCTAATGTCTTTTATTTTACAGATCCTTTAGGGAATATTTCCAAGATTCTCAATATGATCCCATATTCCCTATCAAGATCTTAAAAGAGGGAAACTTGTTTCATCATCTCCATTTCACTTTTCCATAGTGTTTCCACACTGTTTCATTTATAAAAGGAAAAAACTTCTTTTTTTTCATCGTAGTGTCACTACATCACTAAAAAATAATGAAATAAATAAAATAAACTATTTTCTATGTTTATTTAATTTTCTTTTAAAACATACAAATATTAACTTTTACTGTTGATCTACAATGTTCAATGTTCGGCCCCACTTAAGGTAAATTCGTTATTCCTGGTGCAATGGTGGCCTTGGATTTTTGATACGGACACCTGTTTAGAAGATATTAAAGTTCAAAGTTAGATACCCAAGAACTTTTGATTAAAAAATAAACTTTATTCAATGATTTATTTCAGGAATTCCAGGCCTCATAATTTCATGTAGTCTTAATTTCTAGTCTTAGAATTTTTTCAATCAATTTATAAAAAAAAATTGTGGAAAAATCTGAGTCATTACATTCTGCACACTTTAGGGATTTATGTCCCCAAAATCCAAAATAACAGCTACTTGACAATTAGGTGAGAGTGCTTTGCCCAAATCTAAGTATCCCACTCCCAAGTGATATCCCGGAGATTTTAATGTTTCCACCGAACCTATACTAATGGAATTGACCATCTACAAAGGATCATCTCATATCGATCCTCTATCTCCACTGAGAACTCTGAAAACGTCACCCCATCATCAATGTTCAACTCTCCCCATTCGATGAAGGGTGATGGATCATGCATGTACCTCTGAAGTTGTGACACGTAAAAGACATCTTGCACCCGATGCATCTATGGGGGTAGAGCTAGATGGTATGCCACCTCACCAAATGTACTTAGAAGTTGAAAATGGATGATGAATCTCAGATATAATTTTCCGCCCCATCCAAATATATGTAATCCCCATTGAGGTGAGACCTGAAGAAACACATGGTCTCCCTCCTCAAACTCTTAGGGCCTTTTTATCCAATCTACATAAGATGTTTGTCTACTCTGTGCAGTTATCATCCACTCCTCGATGATTTGGACCTTCTTGGTGGTAGTCGGTACGAACTCTGGACCCAAGAGTGTTGACTCTCCTGGGTCTATCCAGCATAATGGTGACCTACATGAATGCCCATAAAGGTACTTGAACAGTTCCATACCAATAGTGAAGTGGTTGTTTTTGTTTTAGGAAAACTCCAGCAAAGGTAGGTGATCCTCCCTACTGCGACCAAATTATAGAATACAAGAATATAGAAATGCCTCTAAAACCTATATAGTTCTACCTATTTGGTCATCTTTATGTGGTTGAATTGTCCTGATCAAGTGAAACTGATTCCCAAACAATTCGTTAAATCCCCTCCACAGTCAGGATGTGAAGCAAGTATCATGGTCTAAAATATTCGTTGAAGGCACCGGAGGAATCCAAACATTCTCCTAGACGTAGAGACATACGAAGATCTCTAACAAACCCTACTCTTGAATGGGTATTAAGTGGGATGACATGGTGTGTCAGTCAATGATCACCCAGATAGTATCATGTCCCTGTGATGTTCACGGTAAACATGTCACTAAGTTCATTGATATTCTATCCCACTTCAACTTCAGCACTTCAAGTGGCAGAACCAAGCCTGTTGTTACCTGATGCTCTATCATCCATGGCTAACAAGTGAGGCACTAAGAAACAAATTATTCCACTACCTTCTTCATCCCAAGACACTATAGCTAAATTCGTAGATCCTTGTACATCTTTTCTACACCCAGATTCACTGCCAAAGGGGATGTGTGAAACTCTCTCAGAACCTCCTCTTCTAATTCCATTGGTACAATGGTGTGTCCTCTGAATAGGATAATGTGCTCCACACCTAATGAATATCCATTAGGGTATTGCCTTGTGGATAAATTAGAATATCTGGTCTCATAGTTTATACCCCCAAACTATGCCTTCCTAACTAACGGTAAGAGTATAGTAGTGACATACATTGACTAAAGGTAAGATACTCTATCACTATCCATGAATGATATTTGTAGCATTGCTAACTGATCTAACTCCTCACTTAGTAAATACAAGCCAGATCTCCTGATGAGTGCTTCTTCCACTACATTCCCCTTCCCATGAGTATAGAAAATCTCAAAGTCATAATCTCGTAGGAACTCCATCCACCACCTAGGTCTCTAGTTCAAGTCCTTTGGGGAGAAGATATACTTGATAATTTTTTCATAGTATATGGGAAAATCATCTCCCATCAATTATTTTTTCCACAAATTCAATGAAAAAATCACTACTGCTAGCTCAAGATCATGGGTTGCATAGTTCCTCTCATGGTATCTCAACTATTGTGAACTATAGGCAATCACCACTTTCCCCTACATCGGGACACAACCGAGTCTGGTCCCTGATGCATCGCAGAACACTACATTCCTGACGCCCTCCTCTGGTAGTCTCATGATGGGGGAGTTTTTCATCTTTTGCATCATCTCTTGAAAGCACTGCTAACACTCCTCCATCCATATGAATGATTGTACCTTCTATGTCAATGTCTTTAAAGGTGCTTCTATCCTGTAAAATTAGGGCAAAAACTATTGATAGTACCTACCTAAACCCAAGAAACTCCTCACCTCAATAACACTCTTGGGTGGCTCCCAAGAAATCACACCCTCTATATTCACCATATCTATCACGACTCCAACCTATAAAATTTTGTGTCCTAAATACTAGAACTCCAGAATCCAAAACTAAAACATCAAGAGCTTCCCATAAAGATGGTGCTCTTGGAGTGTATCTAAGACCATCCTCAGGTGTATTTTGTGCTCCTCCTTGAATGTTGAGTACACAAGGATGACATCAATGGTGACCATGATGAATAGGTCAAGGTAAGGATATAATATCTTATTCATGAGTCCCACGAACATTTATAGGGTGTTTCTTATACAGAACAACATCACCATGTACTTTTAGTGGTCATACCGATATCTAAAGTCTATCTTAGATACATCGTCATCTCGTACATGAAGATGATGGTATCCAAACATGAGGACTATCTTCATGAACTACCATGCTACATTAAATAGATCGAAGGGGTTATAAATTCGTGGCATTAGATATTTGTTCCTTGTAGTCACCTAATTCAAGAACTCGTATTCCACATAGATCATCAAGCTCCCATATTCCTTCTTGGAAAACAACACTGGGCTCACAAAGGTTGAAAAATCAGGCAACACAAACACCTTCATCTACAGGTCCTCACATTGTACCCTCAACTCATGAATCTATCTAGGAGCCATCTAATATGATAGTGTGGATATCAGTGATTTATCTAGGTACAGATCAATGCATAAGTCAACCTATCTTCGATGAGGTAATCTAGAAACATCTTCAGGGAATTCACCCTCATACTCGTCCGCCACTGAAGTAAATCAAGGACTCCTCTCATATTCTACACCAAGGTTTAGACTAACACGCTTTTGAGTAATTGGCTACACCCACCTCTATGAAAGTCCATATTGTGCTACATGTGCTTCCATTTCACTGGTTAAGGAAAACTTGGTCTCATCTACATAGACACACCAAACTCTATGCCTAAAATAGTCAATATGAGCATTGAATGTAGATAACCAGTCCATACCTTGAATAATGTCATAAAACCTCAAAGTCGCTAATAGAAGATCCCAGATGAATCTCTCCCCACCAAGAATAACCTCACACTATTGACACTAGTGTGTGATTATCAAATCCCATCTCGTAGGAGTCTTTATATGTAAGGATCAATCCAATGGCTCCACCATAATCTTTGAGATCTGAACAAGGTCCATGGATAAAAAAGAATGGCTGAAACCTATGTCTATAAGAACTAAATCTTGGGTGGAGAAGACACATATCATACCAATAATTATATATGGAGAATCAGGATTATAAGCCTATTTCACCTGAAGTTGGTCCCTCTTCAATCCACCATCTCCTGAAGTCCATAGTGGACTGCTTGGAGATGGTTGTGGTAGTACCTCAAACCTCTTCCCACTATAGGCTGCTCTCCCTTCTCCACTTCCACATTCACCACCCATCAGAACACCCTTATCAAACCTCTATCTCTGCCTCAGTAGTCCCTAAAACCTCTTCTAATCATCCATGTGGCATATCTGACAATCATGATCCATGTGTCCGCAACCACGACAAGTGTAGCGTAGCCTATCCTTCAGCTGAATCCCCCTTTCTTTGGGAGCCTCATACTGCATACCATGTTTCCTAGGTTTATCCTATTGAGTTATTTACATGATTTGGTCCCTACGTCTATAGCCAGCTACCTACTGCCAATGATTTGGCTGCCTGGTGTTTACTGGTAGCTCCCACTACTGGCACCTTCTCTGTCAAAAATCTCTCCATGAGTAGAGCTCACCCCAAAACCCTAGAAGAATTCATAATTATAATTTATATCTTCAATGCCTTAATCTTCCTAAATATACCATAATATATGGTTTGATCCCTAAATAATAGGTCTCACACCATATATATGTAGCAGTGTGATAAGTCCCTGAATCTCGATGAGCACTCTAATACCGTCTGGTTTCTCTACTGCAGATGTAAGAGCTCTTGTATAAACACTAATTGTAACATAGCTGTTAAGAAATCCTCTGAAAATAGTCACTCAAATTCTTCCTGAGAGAGGGTCACATATTCTTGTGTCTAGATCACTAATCTCCACCCCCTTCACCCTGAATCCTGAAGTAGGCTCACAACTAGTAATATCATCTAGTCGGGAGGTGTCCTCACAATGTAGAAGATGTCCATAGCTGCCTATATCTAATTTGCATCTACCTAGGAGTTAGTCTCACCCCTAAACCTAGGAGGTTTCTTCATCTGGAACTCATTTATTGCACAAAAACATTATACATACTCTACCTGTAACTCGGGTAGTAACTATTTATTGATGTGTGGTGGTATCACTGGTATATCACTGGGTGGGGCTATCTATGGTACTGGTCCCTATTCTGACGCCTCATCATTAGGTGTACATACATGTGGTCATGTAATGGGATCATGGATGGTTGTCTGTATGGATTCATCTTGAAATAGATCAAGATGAACAACAGTCAATAGGGTATACCTGGTAAGTTGACACAAGAGGGATATGAGGACACACTCAAAAATTCTATATGATACATATACCATTTATTTCCCTATAACCAGTATTTTCATGTACCAAGTAGTAAATTAGGTTTCTAAATCCCCAGTGTATGGATTCATTAGACATCGCACCAACACTGGAGTCTCTGGCCTGAAATCCAAACTCGAAACACTTAACACTTTTGTCCCAAACCAATCTCATATACTCTTACTTCCAATGTGGAACCATACCTTCCCAATGATACCACTCTGTCACAACCCATCCCAATGGGGCACATACTGTGACAACCCCAAGACCACCTATAATAAGCCAGAGGTTGGTGAATAGCGCTCAGTGGGAATATCTCACAATTGAGAGTACTTTTCCAAAGTACATGTACACACATAGACTGGTAGAAAACAAAACACCGACAAACATGCATTCAAATACTAAAACCAACCACAAGGTATAACAAGTAGTAAAGTACAAAATGTAAACTAGGCCAGTATACCATCCCACAGAAAAGGGAAACTAAACACAAGAAAATAATCATGTCACTAGAATCTCATCTATAGAAAACCATACCTAAAGGGTTGGTGTAGGTTGATTGTCAAAATCCATAGGAGCTTTCCTCGTCTACCTGATCACTCTATGCACCACCTAGTCCTGAAACACCTAAGTATCTATCAAAATGTAAATCATCTTCACAAGACACGCCACATGCAGAAAAATCCCATGGAGGGTGAGTAAAACAGAACCCACTAGGTCTCTCTGAAACCACAAATGAAATACCACAAAAGAAATGTATGCATGAAGTATTATCAGCTCAAACTAGTAGAATTCTATAACACTAAAAGCAAGATTATCAGACATAGTCCATATAAAACCCTATATCGATGAGTCACAGAGTACAGATGAGACACCTAGTCTCGATGAGACACTCATTCCTGATGAGACACCAAGTCTCAGTAAGTCATGTAGACTCCAAGTCACAAAGCCACTAAGTTGTATAGTCATCGAGTCTCTACTGGCCATAGGAATATATGGTTGAGTCAATAAGGTTTCCTTGTGACATTTACATCCCTTCATGATTTGAAAATCACAAACACCCTATCTTAAAGAAAAATTTATTTTCCCTAATAAGAAAAATTTTCCTTCCCAAGGAAAACTTATCTCTACCTTTTTTTCATTGTCAATATTTTCGTTTCCCTAAATATAACTCTTTTTATTCCTAAGTGTAAAATTAGGTTTCACATCTAAAACCTTGTAATTCTATAAATACTTAGATATAGAGTATTATGTTTTCAGGATCTCAATTCAGACTCTGAATTCTCTAAAATTCAGACTCTAAATTCTTTGAAATTCAGACTCCGAATTATCTGAAATTCAGACTCTGAATTCTCTAAAATTCAGACTCCAAATTCTTTGAAATTCAGACTCATAATTCTCTGAAATTCAGGTTCACAATTTCTTAGAATTCAGGTTCCGAATTCCTTAAAATTCAGGTTCTGAATTCCTTAGAATTCAGGTTCCGAATTCTTTAGAATTCAGGTTCCAAATTCCATATAATTCAAATTCCGAATTCTATATAATTCAGGTTTTGAATTCCTTAGAATTCAGGTTCTAAATTCCTTAGAATTTAAGTTTTGTATTCCTTATAATTCAGATTCTGAATTACTTAGAATTCAGACTCCGGATTCCTTATAATTTAGACTCTGAATTCATTATAATTCGGACTCTGAATTCATCATAATTGAGGTTTTGAATTCCATAAAATTCAGAATCTGAAATCTATATAATACTGATTAAAAATTCCTGAAAAACAGAATCCTAATATTCATGCAATATAGAATCCGAATATTTTTAGACATCAAACATAATTTTCCTTAGACTCTAGAAAAATAGATTTTGTTGAGCAACCATATTTTACTTACTCATGTTATAGTTATGAAACGATTTCATGTATTCTATTTCTAACTAACCATTGTTTGAGTGACACGTATATAGGTCCCTTCAAGATTGACAGAATAATATGATTGTTGGAGAAGGGAGCTGACCAGTGAACATATTCTTATAAATAAGAGCTCATTTGAATGAGCTCAACATTGTTCTACGACTCTATAGATTACATGCTATTGATGTGATTTCTAGAGAGAGATACTCTCATGATTTTTTCATGCTGAACATATTGTTTAGATTGCTTAGTGCGACTCTGAATTTTAATGAGTACATTCGAGGGCTTCCGGGGATAGTAAGACAGAGGTGCTGACTGTCTTAAAGTTTGAGGGCTTCCAAAGATTATAAGACAGAGGTTCCAAATACCTTGAAGTTAAAGGGCTTGCTGGGATAGCAAGACAGACTCTGATATTCTTATCGAGGGCTTACTCTGGTGTGGGTAATATAGAATTTTTTGAAAGTATAAATCAAGGGACCTTTTCCATGTTTTTCGGATACCCTGGTCTTTGGGTTAAAAGATTTCATACTTTCTACTTGTGATTATTTCAAGTTTTTTTTTGCTGCATTTGATTAATAAGGAATGTATAACTATTATATACTTTCTTATACTTTTACTTTGACAAAGTAAGATTCTATACACTTTAAGGTAGAATCTTTATTCTTGTAAACATTGGTTACGTTTCATTTTCGGAACCACATTTCCAGAATCCAGTAAGTCTGTAGAACTAGTTTCATTTCTAAAACCACATTTTTTGAATCTAGAAAGTTTGTAGAACCAAGAGGTTTTGTGAATTTACATTGTTTAAATTTTTTAAACAATAGGCAGGTTTATATAAACTTTAAAAGTTACAAAGGAATTTTTAAAGTGATAAAATCCCCCCTCATGTATATTGAGAATCTATATCATATTCTGATACTACAATTGGTATCAGTGATCCATCATCTGTTCATAGTGCACTTATTCCAGGATAAAATACTCCTCAATCCTAAAGTCATAATTAAAATTCAACAAAAAATCACATAGATTATCTGAAAAGGATTGCCTCATTTCGAGGGTCCCAACACCGCAAACGGATCATCAAATGGTTCCTCAAGCGGACTTATGGTTTAGAAGTTATGGAAATTTAAGTAAAAGGGATTGGTTGGATTTGGGTCCAGCCAGACCCGAGATCCGCTGACCCAAACCAATCTAGAGGGCCCTTTCGGTCCACCTAGATATGGGAGCTGCCATGACCGGTAAATGCAGTCAGCCATTGAGTTGGATGATCCTCCCGCTCGCGGTCCATGGGATCGTGTGGTAGTTAGTCGATGTGGTGCTCTACTACGTCACTGGTCTAGGCTGTCATAGCTCCTGTAGCTACCCACGACCATGCCGTTGTGGGCTCCTCACTTTACAACCATTGATTCGGCATCCTACTCCTCAACCACTCACACCCATACCCTAGGATGTCCCACCACCATGGTCCCGCTGAACTTCAGTTCACCACTATCATCATCTGTCCGCCTGGTCAGGTCGTGCCACGGGGTCGATGTTGCCTCTGCCATCGACCGCCTTGTTGGCAGCCTCCTCTCACCACACTCTACTTGTAAAGGCCGAATCTGCCTCATATTTTCATCATCATGGATCCCACTTTGGATCATTGTTCCCAACGAAGAATGTGGAGAATGAAGATAGAGTAAAAGGGGAAGCACAAGAACACCCAAATTGGATGGATTGGGGCCTTGTTAGTGTCGGACTTGATCCACCCACATTATAATTAAAGAATGATGGTTAAAAAACATCAAATATAAGTGTGTAAAATTCCTGAAACAAATCCCACAACATAACACCCATCCCACATGAATGATCGTCCCACGGATCAACCAATTCATGGGTTGATCTACCTTCTTCGCTTAAAAATAAAGAACAAGAAATAAATTCTCACAAAAATAAAACACCTACCTAGATTTTGGATTGGTTGGTAAAGAACTTTTTTTGTGGTTGGAAATCCTTCCTCAAGAAATCTCTATATGTCATCTCATTGTTCTCCAATGATTTTTTTTCTACAGCCTTCAGGGAATTTTTCCCGGATTCCCAATATTATCATGTATTCCTGGTTAAGCTGTTAAAAAAAGGAAACAAATTTCAGCATCGTCATTTCTATTTGTTACAGCATCACCACCCTTTTTCATTTGTGAAAGAAAACAACTGTTTTTCAATGTTATCGCGGTGTCGCTTCATTTCTTGGAAATGTTGAAAAAATAAAATATTTTTTCTCTAATATTATTTTATTTTCCTTTAAAATGTCCAAAAATTAACTTTTACCCTCAACCTCATCGGTCGAGGATAGGAATCTTCTAATGTAAATATGTTGTTATGGATGAAAATATTCCCTTGGATTTTTTATCCGAGTACTTGTTTAAAAGATATTAAAGTTCAATGTTAGTTTCCTAAGCACTTTTAATTTAAAAATAAACTTTATTAAAATATTTATTCAGAGAACACTGAGACTCAGATTTTTATGTAGTCTTAATGCATGGTCTTATAATTATTTCAATTAATTTATAAAAATAATTCAGAGAAAAATCCACTTCATTTAAAAAAAATTAATTTCATATCTATATTAACAATTATTTACAATTAAGATTTTTTATTTTAGATGGTTAGACCCGAAGATATATTATATCTTATCACTAGTACTAGTTGTTTTTTATTTGATATTTGTATTAAAAATTTCTTAAATGTATGATTATTATATTCTGGCATTTATTAGTTTTTATTCTTAATATTTTTTTAAAAAAATTAATGGATAGGACCATTTGTCTTATATGACTAGAGATGTTCCCAATGATATATTTTTTTCTCTCACTAATTTTGTAATTCCCGATGATGATCCTGATTTATCTAATCTACAGGATTCTAATATAGCATTTCCTTTTTGGAGGGGGCACAACCATGCTAGATTGATGATTTTGGACCCTATTATAGAGAGACATTAATCTATTGATATTGATTATTGTTATGGTGGAATGTTCAATTGATTAAGGTTATTATTTTATATTATGTTTTTATATTAATTTTGGTAACAATATTATTATTATTTGTTTTTAGGTGCATAATTCATCACATTTAGCTATTAGGAGGCTGGTGTGATTCTAAGAAAATATTTTTGGGAACCCTGGGTTTTATAAGGTTGAGTTCCCATTACTTTTTAACATCAAATTTTAAACCACTAAATTTTATGTTAATAAAATATATATTTTATTTTTAATGTCTTTAATTGGTTACAAATTATTTTAAAATTTATTATAGAATTGATGGTCTCCAATAGAGGATATCATGAGAGCTCATATTCGAGAAGCATGGGAGATTTGTGTACATGAACATTTTCATCAGTTTTTACACAACCTAAGAGAGAGATCCATGGATATAGTTTCTATTTCTACTTTTGACCAGTCTTACTTTTACAATCAACCAGAATATATCTCATCTCAAGTATAGGATGTATTGTGCTTCTACTGGGTATGAAATACTATTAAGAGGACATCATCATCTACGTTTCATAATTATAGTGAGTCTAGAGGTCACACAAAGGGCAAGGAGATGTACATTTGATATACATCCATGACATATGGTACATAACATTATTTATTAATGTATATATACTTTAAGTGTAAAATTATTATTATATTATATAGGATATTACTACCTCCTCTATTTCATAGTTTGAGGTTTACAATATGATGTACTACGATCCCCGTACATGGTAAATTATTAGTGACATATATCACAAGAATATGGTTAGTAATTAAAAAAATACTTAACTTAATTTTATTGTATTTTTAATTTTTAGTTATATTGTAAGGAAACAAATGAGACTATGACTTATCATTCATGATAAATTCTGGTATAGATAAAATAATATGACACTAACATGTTATGTTTTGATGAGGTGGTTTGTATATAGGTGAATTTTCATGGTGTTGAGAAAGTCTTAGTGATCGGTATCGATTAACGATTGACAACTACTAATTATTATGACACTTCTATAATGCCATTGGTCTACTTGAAGCGAGCGTATACATATTCATCATCATCGTTGGTTTCATAGTATGAAGATAATTTTCAATATTTGGATGATATGATATAGGGAATTTAGAGATATCGGGAGAAGGATCATGAGCAGCAGCATTATAGAGTTTTGATTATGTTGGACAATATGTGACGGCTTACACATGGTGTCAGTATGGAGTTTCCCCAACCTAATCCTTTGGGTGATAATCCTACCATATATGCTAGTTGATTTTACTTGTGACTATTATTAATTATGGTTTGGTAATCATATTATATATGAAATGGTGTAATAATTGTATGCCTATTTTTAATATATGAAACAATTTTTATTTGTTATTTTTTTATATATTTTTTTGAAATATACAACTATTTGATTTGGATCACAAATTTATTGAAATTAGTTTTTTTTAAATTAATATTTTATTTGAAATGGGAACACCTATCCATTATAAATAAAAAATTATTATGATGTCCCATCGTAAATATTTATTTGGAAAAAGTTACAAGATTATTTTTTATAGGAGAGACATTCCATCATAATTAAAATTTAGTTTCGATGGTCTGCCACAAATAATCATATTTTTGATAATTTTTTTTATGTATTTATAAGGACCCGACCTTATTACATACATAATCTTTAATTTATTCAAGAAAACACATCCTTTTAAATTGAGTATCTTTTCAAGTTTAGAGATTTAGATAATTAAGACAAAACATTCATAACATTACACATTGTTACATAGTGGATACCATAAAATCAGTTTCCATTTTTCTCAGAATATAAAACATTAAAACATAAAACAAGACTCCTTGACAATTATTCAACATTTAACATGTCTTCATTCCTTGTATTACTCATCCATTAACCTGTGAAAAATAATTTAAAAACTTGGGATGAGCACAAAAGCTCAGTAAGGTATGAAAAAGAAGGAAAATCACATTAGTCCATGAATACTCGTAACGTATGAAAACATATTCAAAAGTCTTTCTTTTCACAAATAAATACTTACTTCGTGTAACATGAGATTTACACAATATCCACACAAACATAAATATAATCATATAGGTATCTTGGGGCATTACTTACATAATCTTGTAACCATCTTGGCTACTTTAAAATTTGTAACCCTCACGGGTACCTTACTTTGTGTAACCATCGCAGTTACACTTGGAGTATCCATACAGCCGACCTCCAACTTACTCATACCCAATGCATTTGAGGGAAATATAGGTTCCACCATTCATCATAAACAATGCCCAATAACCAAAACATAATCATACACATAAATAATAGAATAAAAACATTTCTTTTGAATATTGTAAAACAGAATTTTAAAAGAGGATTTTAGAAGAAAAGTCCCTTATAAACATCATATACATGAAGAGAGACTTAATAGAGGGGATGGAGTATGTATATATACTGTAAATAAACATAATAAAACATAATATAAAAAGAACCCATCACACAAAAAATTTAAATAGCACATAAAAAATGAAGTAGAAGGTTAACCCAAAGAATGGAAATCGGGTTAAGAATTCCCTTACCTTAAGCTTGTCTTAATTAAAACTTGTTAAACATTCCTGTATAATGGTTAAAAGAGTGTTATTAGTATTTTAAAGAAACATTTTCATGTTTATAACATCTGATATGGTCATTTAATAACCTCATTTTACCCCTTAATCATTAGTATTTTGTTCCTTTCATTATTTTGGGTGAGTTCTTTTGTGATTTTCATGATCAGTTCATAATGAATCGTTCTTGTTGATTGGAAGTGAAAATACATAATTGGATTGGAGTAGTATTTACATATTTCCAGTACCATAATTTATACCATTTATCAATTTTATTCTTTATATGATAATTACTTATAAGTTAAAACATTAATGATGTTTCTTTAGATCATTTTAGTGGTTCTTTGATATTAAGAACTCCATTTTGTCTTTTAAATTAGAACCATGAGTAAAAAAGAATTCAAGAAACATATATGAGTCATAAAACATATATTATAACCTGTTTCAACTTTATAAATTGTTTCATTACCATACTTGAAATAATTAATTGAAATTGAAAATACATCATCCACGATGTCGGTAATTCGACACAAATGCACAATGTTTTTTTGATTCTTTAAATTAGTGGAAGAGGAGACGAATACTGATGATGAATTTTACATAATCATGAGAACATAATGAATATACATGATTATTTAGATTTCATTCCTCTTGGATAAGAGGGAGTGAGGAAAGATGAAAAATAAATCATGAAATAAAATAAAATCTTGAGAAATTTCTCACAAAAATTCCCCAGCCTAACGACGTCTCTTAAAATTTCATAAAAACAAGATTGATGAGAGGAATGGAATATCCTATCATTAATACAAAATATGGACATTAAGAGGGAATATTTAATGAAATATCCCAACAAAATACAAAGGGAATGGAAGAGAATAACATAAAATGAAAGAAAAGAAAGAAAATAAAAGAGGATGTTTTCCTCTTGATCTCTTCTCCTTGAGATCCTCTTTAAGGGCTTTGATTTTGGTATTTTGGTGATACCAGCAGCTCTAGGACGTGGGGAAAAAGAATGGGTAGGGAATTTAGCATAAATTAGACAATGATCAAGGCTTGAGAGGTGTGGGAGAAAGAGGGGAGTGAGGGTGGTATTTATAGTGGAGGAGGGGAGGTATTTTAGATTATTTTAATCATTATTATAAAATTTTTATCAAGACTATGAATAATCTCAAATAAAGTGGCCCTAAATTGTGATAATATCATGTGAGTTCTATGCAAGTGGCCTTGAATCACTTATGATGTCATAAATAGTGCATTTTTAGTGATAAATTGATTATACGGTATTTTATTGTATTTCACTATTCACCGAAAATTCAAGAGTTTCAGAAAAATACCAAAAATTTACCCCAACCATTATTCTACATGTAGAATTTAAAAATGAACTCCATTTTTCAAAAATAATTTTCTAAATATTATTAATTTAATTTCTAAATAAGGTTACAGTTAATTCAAAAAATAACAATATTAAAGTGCAATTAGTTTTATGTGACATTGGAAAATTAATTAAGATCCCATTATCTCATTGCCTTGGGAAATTAAAATAATATTATTATTTACAATTCATGAGGTCATATTACTATTCATATTACTATTCATAAGGGTATGTTACTATTCTCAAAAATAAACATGTTTGTTTCCTCAGACTCTAAATAACATACTGAACACAATTGTAGATGACAGTTTCTTGAAATTCAGAATATAGAAGTAGAAATTTTATGTTTTAAAGGCTATTTAAAAATAATATTTTTAAAACAAAGTTCCATGCATTTCTATTTATCTTAGAAAATCTTTAGGTGTTACATTATCCCCACCTTCTTGAAATTGCGTCCTTGGAATTTTATTTACTTTTTAAATAACTTAGGGTATTTTTCCATCATAGAATTTTTAGACTCCCATGTTGCTTCTTCAACCATGTGGTTTCTCCACAAAACCTTTACCTGGTGCATTACCTTGTTCCGAAATACCTATTCCCTTCAATCAAGAATCTGAACTGATTTCTCTTCATAAGAAAGGTTCTCTTCTAGCTGAACTGCTTCTGGGTTCATTACATGTGATGAATCTGGCACATACTTTCTCAACATCGAAACACGAAAAACATTGTGTACCTAAAACAAGCTCGGAGGAAAAGTTATGTGGTATGAAACTGTTCCAACTTTCTCCAAGATTTCAAAAGGGCCGATGAACCGTGGACTTAGCTTTCCTTTTATACCGAAACGCATCACACTTTTCCAAGGAGAGACTTTAAGGAAAACATGGTCACCTACCTCGAAAGAGAAGTCTTTCCTTCTATTATTTGCATAACTTTTCTGCCTGCTCTGAGCTGTCCTCACGTGTTTTTGGATCATCATCACTTTCTCATCCACTTCTTCAACTAATTCTGGCCCCATCAACTTTCTTTCACCGACTTCATCCCAAAACATAGGTGTCTGACACCGCTTCCCATACAAGGCCTCAAAAGGTGACATCTGAATACTAGAATGAAAAATATTATTATAATAAAACTCAAATAAAGAAATATGATGATCCCAACTTCCTTGATAGTCCATTGAACAAGATCGAAGCATATCCTCCAAAGTCTGAATCGTTAATTATGACTACCCATCTGATTGAGGATGAAAAGCTGTACTGAAATTCAACTCTATGCCCAATGACTTCTAAAGTCCCTTCCAAAAGTTAGAAGTGAACCTGGGATCTCAGTCAGACACATTGGAAAGAGGAACTCCATGTAACCTAACAATCTTTATGAGGTACATTCGAGAAAGATGATACAAAGTCATTGTATCTCGAATTGAAAGAAAATGTGCAGACTTTGTTATCCGGTCAACAATAACCCAAATTGCATTGTTACATCAAGAAGACTTTGGTAGTCCCACTAAAAAATACATGGATATATTCTCCCATTTCCACTCTGGCACTGGAAAAGGTTGAAGCATACCCTTCGGTAACTACCGCTCTGCTTTAACCTGCTGACATGTCAAACATTTCATTGTAAAATCAGCAATATCTCTTTTCATCCCATTCCACCAATAATACTCTCGAAGGTCTCTGTACATCTTAGTACTTCCATGATGAATAGAAAATGGATAACTATGAGCATCACACAATAATTCTTTCTTCAACTGGGAAACACAAGGCACACACAACCTTTTTCAAAATATTAATACACAATCTTTATCAAGATTAAATTCTGGAAACTTACCCGTTTTAACCAATTCTACATTTTTCTGTAGCTCACGGTCTTCCCTCTGCGCTTTCATAATTCTGTCTTACAAAGAAGACTGCACTGAAACCTGAAACAAAATAGATATATTCCCTGCACCAACAACTTGAAATCCAAAATTTATCAAATCATTAATCAAGGGATCATGTTCCAAATGTATCATGGTTAATGATGCATGATTTTTCCGACTTAAGGCATCTGCTACTTTGTTTGATTTTCCAGGATGGTAATTGATCGTGCAGTCATAATCCTTTATCAGTTCTAGCCATCTTCTCTACCTCATGTTTAATTCCTTCTAAGTGAATATATACTTAAGATTTTTATGGTCAGTGTATATTTGGAATTTGGTTCCGTATAGATGATGCCTCTATATTTTCAAAGCAAAAACCACATCTTCCAATTCCAAATCATGTGTGGGATAATTTAGCTCATGATGTTTAAGTTGTCTCAAAGCATAGGCAATTACCTGATCATTCTGCATCAAAACACAACCATGTCCCTTCAATGAAGCATCACTATAGAAGAAAAACTCACCATTCCGGGAAGGTAAGTCCAAAACTGGAGCATTCACCAATCTCTTCTTTAGTTCCTGGAACCAAACATCACATTCCTCTATCAAAAAAAATTTAACCCCTTTCCATGATAACTTAGTTATTGGTCTAGATAACCGTGCAAAGTTCATAACAAACCGTCGGTAATAACTTTCTAAGACCAGAAAACTACGAATCTCTGTAACATTTGTGGGTCTTGGCCATTCATAAACTACTTTTGTTTTGGCAGGATCAACTATTATTCCATCCTTATTTACAATGTTCCCAAGAAAATAAATCTGTTGCAACCAAAAATCACATTTTCTAAATTTTCCATATAGTTTCTTTTCTTTTAATGTTTTTAAAACAACCCTTAGATGTTTTTCATGCTCCTCTTCAGCATCCATGTTCTTTCTGTAGAAAACCATTCTAAACAAACATTTCTTAGATGAAGAAACATGGTAATATTTAAATTCTATAACAAATTAAACATAGAGTGAAAATCATTTATATTATTCTATTAGCATCACCCTAACCCCTAAAGTTATCTAAACCATCCTTTGATACCAACTATAAGGACCCGACCTTATTACATAAATAATATAGAATTTATTCAAGAAAAGACTTACTTTTACATTGAGGATCTTTTCAAGTTTAGAGCATTATAGAATTTAAAAAAACATTCATAACATCACACATTGTTACATAGTGGATACCATAAAATCAGTTCCCGTTTTTATCAGAATATATAACATTAAAACATAAAACAAGACTCCTTGAAAATTCATCAACATTTAACATGTCTTCCTTCCTTGTATTATTCATCTATTAACCTATTAAAAATCATTAAAAAACTTGGGATGAGAACAATAGCTCAGTAAGGTATGAAAAAGAAGTAAAATAACATTAGTCCATGAATACTCATAACGTATGAAAACATTTTCAAAAGACATGATTTTCTCCCATAAATAATTAATTCGTGTAACATGAGATTTACTCAAGACACACACAAACATAAATATAACCATAGATGTATCTTGGGTCATTACTTACATAATCTTGTAACCATCTTGGCTACCTTAAAATTTGTAACCCTCACGGCTACCTTACTTTGTGTAACCATCGCAGTTACACTTGGAGTAGCCATACGGCCGACCTCCAACTTACTCATAACCAATGCATTGGAGGGAAATATAGGTCCCACCCTTCATCATAAACAATTCCAAATAACCAAAACATAATCATACACAAAAATAATAGCATAAAAACATTTCTTTTGAATATTGTAAAACATAATTTTAAAAGAGGATTTTAGAAGAAAAGTACCGTATAAACATCATATACTTGAAGAGAGACTTAATAGAGTGGATGGAGTATGTATATATAATGTAAATACACATAAAAAAACATAATATAAACAGAACCCATCAAAAAAAATAATTTAAATAGCACATAAAATAATGAAGTAGATGGTCGACCCAAATAATGGAAATCGGGTTAAGAAATCCCTTACCTTAAGCTTGTATTACTTAAAACATGTTAAAACCTCCTGTATAATGGTTAAAAGAGTGTTATTATTATTTTAAAGAAACATTTTAAAGTTTATAACATCTTATATGGTTATTTCATAACCTCATTTCACCCCTTAATCGTTAGTATTTTGTTCCTTGCATTATTTTGGGTGAGTTCTCTTGTGATTTTCACGATTGGTTCATAATGAATCGTTCTTGTCGATTGGAAGTGAAACTCCAGAATTTGAATCGAGTATTATTTAATGTTTTCCAGTACCATAATTTATATCATTTATCACTTTTATTCTTTATATGAGAATGACTTATATGTTAAGACATTAATGATGTTCGTTTAGATCATTTTAGTGGTTCTTTGATAATAACAATGTCATTTTGTCTTTTAAATTAGAACCATGAGTACAAAAGAATTCCAGAACCCTAAATGAGTCATAAAACATATATTATAACCTGGTTCAACCATATAAATAGTTTCATGACCATCCTTGAAAGAATTAATGGAAATTTAAAATACGTCGTCCATGATGTCGGTAATTCGACACAAATGGACAATGTTTTTTTGATTCTTTAAATAAGTGTAAGAGGAGAAGAATAATGATGATGAATTTTCCATAATAATGAGAACATAATGAATATATATGATTCTGGAGATTTCATGCCTCTTGGATAAGAGGGAGTGAGGAATGAATAAAAATGAATCATGAAATAAAAGAAAATCTTGAGAAATTTCTCACAAAAATTCGGCAGCCTAACGACATCTCTTAAAATTTCATAAAAACAAGATTGATGAGAGGAATAGAATACCTCATCATTCATAAAAAATATGGACCGTATGGGGGAATATTTAATGAAATATCCCAACAAAATACAAATGCAATGGAAGAGAATAATATAAAATGAACGAAAAGAAAGAAAATAAAAGAGGATGTTTACCTCTTGATCTCTTCTCCTAGAGATCCTCCTTAAGGGCTTTGATTTTGGTCTTTTGGTGAGACCAGAAGCTCTAAGACTTGGGAAAGAATATTGGGGAGGTAATTTGGCAGAAATTAGAAAATTTTCAAGGCTTGAGAGGTGTGGGAGGAAGAGGGGAGTGAGGGTGGTATTTATAGTGGAGGAGGGGAGGTATTTTAGATAATTTTAATAAATATTATAATATTTTTATCAAGACTATGAATAATCTCAAATCAAGTGGCCCTAAATAGTGATAATATCATGTGAGTTAGAATAAAGTGTCCTTCCATCACTTATGATGTCATAAATAGTGCATTTTTACTTATAAATTGACTATATGGTATTTTATCGTATTTCATTATTCACCGAAAATTCAAGAGTTTCAGAAAAATACCAAAAATTTACCCCAACCATTTTTCTACATGTAGAATTCAAAAATGAACTCCATTTTTAAAAAATAATTTTCTATATATTATTAATTTAATTTCTAAATAAGGTCATAGTTAATTCGAAAAATAACAATATTGAAGTGAAATTAGTTTTATGTGACATTGGAAAATTAATTAAGATCCCATTATCATATTACCTTGGGAAAATTAAATAATATTATTATTTACTATTCATTAGGTCATATTACTATTTATATTACTACTCGTACTTCTATTCATAAGGGTATGTTACTATTCACAAAAAAAACAAGTTTGTTTCATTAGACTCTAAATAACATACTGAACACAATTATAGATGACAGTTTCTTGAAATTCAGAATATAGGAGTAGAAAAGTTATGTTTTAAAGGCTATTTAAAAATAAAATCTTTTTAAAACAAAGTTCCATGCATTAATATTTATCTTATAAGAACTTGGGGTGTTACAGTATTCCCATCCCAAATACATTAAATCATTTTTTTCAATTTTTTTAACTAATAAACTAGGCACTCTTTATTAATATGTTTAGTCATACCAGAATCATCACCTGACTTATCATAATTTTCCCTTGGAAACATATTACCTTTCATTCAATAGGAAAACTCTCATTCCAAACATATCATTCAAACCACATCATTGTAACATTCCAAAATTCATTTTTCATATACATCTTCCAAAATCAATTTTTTTGTGTAGATATCTTTTGTGAATATCTGGTCATAGGTTGTTTCTTATAAGATTTTTCCCTTAGAAGATTGTTGAAACCACACCTTGGTTCTTTCCACTTTCCTAGTAAATAAATTTGGAACTACTAGTAAAAGGATATTTTTTTATTCTTACCACATAAACAAAAAATACATTAGAAAATTGTTCTTCCATATAGGTTCTGAATCCTGCATTATTTTTATTATTGTTTTTATTTTTCAAACCAATACTAATATCACTTAAGGGGTTGTAGAATCTATAAAATATTCTTACATTACTTTAATATGTAATATTTCCACTCATATTTCTTATATAATATACTCTCTAATTTAGTTTTTACATATGTTGTGTTAAATAAAACAAACCTATTTTGAAATTAATTATTTGGATATTTACCGTGTTCATGTGAGATCCATTTTTCATTGCCTCGGTATAATTCTCTAATTACCTCTTCAGCTTCATTAAAGTCTTCTATAGACTTTTTTAACTCTGTATATACTATAATAATTCTGTATTATGTCTTTACTAGTTCTAATTCCTTTATATCTAGTTAATTTTTAATATCATTAATAATAATTTATTGTTTTGATTTTCTAATATTGTGCTTTATGATCTCATCAATATAGGCTTCTTCCTTCTTTCTTATCTTTTCCTTCTCTACTACCATCCTTTTATTTTCTTTCTCTATATTATTCTTCTCTTTGTTGAGGTTTTATATCTGACCCATGTATAATTCTAATTTTTCTTTCAAATTATACTCATGTTTTTCCTTTATTATATATAATAACTACTTCATGGTGTATCAATTGATTTATTTACAAAATAAAAGAAAACAACTTCATCATAGGAATAAAAAAATTGATGATGAATCTTTTTTATACTTTCTAATTAAAATTCTCTTCTTTCTGTTGAATCTGTTCTTCTTCTACCTTCTACACATTTTTTTTGTGAGCACTCTCATCTTCTATTTCTCATTCTAATTCTAATTCTTCAACCTACTTAATTGGAATTTTTTTGTAAAATGACCAGATTCACCATAGTAGAAACATTTTATTGTTCACTTACTCATTCCTTTCTAAATTACATTTTTTAATCCTTTTGATATAATTCGAATAATTTTACTGAATTCATCGTCATCCTCATCACTATTTGAATCTCCCAATTCAAAAATATTGTCATATTTAACTTTTCATTTTCTTACTTCTTAAAATACCAAAATATTCTTTCATTATAAAATATGTAATTTTCTTCATATCATAAGATATGAGAATATTTTATTTTTAGGTAGTGAAAAATCAAATCTTTCTTACGTGATTGAAATTTTTTAATCAATATGACCGGGAAAATTCCTCATCAATTTTTCGATAAGGATAGATTCATCCAACTTCCCACCAAATCCTTGAATGTTGCAGACTGTCTCATCTAATATAATGAAATATTCATCATTATTTTCTTCATTTGTTATTTTTATGTCCTCAAAATGAATCTTACAAACATATATTTTGGCTCATTTAACTTTGAAATTACCTTTATAACTACTTATTATATTTTCCTAAGTCTCCTTCTTAGTTTGGACACCCATGAACATTATATAGAACTTCTTTGATAGAGACATCAAGATGGAATTTTGAGCCTTTCAATCTAACTCCATATTTCTATTATCATCTTATGTA
This sequence comes from Viscum album, assembly GCA_963277665.1. Classification (NCBI taxonomy): domain Eukaryota; kingdom Viridiplantae; phylum Streptophyta; class Magnoliopsida; order Santalales; family Viscaceae; genus Viscum; species Viscum album. The sequence goes on along the minus strand of OY728133.1, from coordinate 644,233,093 downwards.
ATAGAATAATCATTATAAATGTGTTGAAAACCCATTATTGTAGTATATATCACTTATAAGATAAGTTATTTGATGTAGGGTAACATTTTATTCTTCTAAATGTGATAATTTTTCCCATTGAATGTGGGAACACCCCAGCTATTGAATAAATTTATATTCTCTATATCTTAAAATTCTTCTTGGATATTTAGAGGGAACCTTTTCTCTAAATCCACAGATAAATCACAATACCGGATGAACCAATGATAGGGGAGGTGAATTAGTGGTTCCTTTTTACTAATTTCTTTTAATTAAAATTCAACATCTTAAACTTGTAAGGTTCTTGATCAACTCCATTTTATCTATCACTCTAACCTCATGTGTAGATATAATAATATAGAGGGTACTACAAAATATTTAAATGTTTTATCATAAAATTATACTCCATTCAATAATGGTTAGACACCCCATGTAACGCCCCGACCCCAGTTACCCAGAGTCGGTGCATTAATTACATAACATTGGCATGATCACAAGAAAGATAAAATCTCGAAAGACCGATTGGTTTAGTAGCCTTGGAAACACTAGATATATTCATAAGTTTTACATTACATCATCAAAATAAAAAAAAATACTACAACAACATATTGTCTCCATAGTCCAAACTATTAACCCCTCATAATATCCCTGCAATTCATTCATAATTTACTTCTTCACATCCTGGGAAAATAAAACATAGAAAAAGGGTGAGCTCAAATGCCCAGTAAGGATAACAATATAGCGGAAACTTTTATAAATAAGAATAAACATTTAAGGCAATGAATTACTAAAATAAAAGCCTTTTAAACTTGAACTTCAACATAGTATGGAAAAAGTAAAATGAAATAATGCCATTTACTTGTTCACATGGATATTCTACTAATCGAATAATCACATGAAATATCAATAACCACTTTCATAATGATGGAATGCATAATGCCAGACTATCATAACCACATAGCCAAGGCCTCGTGCCAAGACTACAAATAAGATTTTTCCAAGGCCTTGTGCCAAGACACTAGTTTGTCTCATGAGACCTACCGATGCATCGAGGAGATATAGCGGGCTCCACCCATCACATATTAAGTCCAATTCATTCCCATATGAAAAGGTTTAAACATAACATAAACATTCTTATTAAAACTAGCATAAGAAATGTCAATACTTTCACCATAAACCATGAATGGTATATAAAAAATAGCACATCCACAGTCAAACATATCACAAAACCTTCAATACAATATAAAAGTTTTTTATCATAATATATCATCCTCAAATAAGCGTAAAATCCATTAAAGGATGTTGATATAGATGAAATCAAAACTCTTTTTAAAGAAATATCTCTTTCTATTTTGAAATCATTTAAGAGAAATATATTTATAAAATAAAACATTTTCTTTGAAAATATTCTTATAAGCTTGTAAGGGAAGCTTTGACAATTTTATAACGGCGGAAAATAACCGCACCCGCCGTATAAGTTAAAAAAAACATTCTTATCTTAATTCTGTCGAAAAGGTTAAAAAGCACCTTGTTTGGAAAACGACGGAAATATTCCCTTATAAACCTCTTATAAAAAGTAAAACAAGGGTATAAATGACTTTAAACCATATTCTTTTAAATATTAAAAATGTTTTAAAATACATTTTGAAGAAACATGGACGTGGATGATAATGAGGTCCCAGTAGATAATTATGTATAAACAACCTCGGATAATGAAGAGATTGCGAAATAAACCCTTACCTTGTAATTTTCCTTGGTTGGGGTAGGTTAACCACCTGTATAATGGTGAAATAATTGTTATTAAATTATAAAATAATCATATACATTATTATGATATCATATATGATCTTTTAATATTTATTTGATAATAATATCTTAGTATTATCGTTGTTTCGGGTGTGAACTTACTTGTTTTCTTTTGTATGTTTTGTTACGTAAGACATGTTTGTAAAGGATAGGTTGTATATTATTCATATCCAGAATGATATCAAGTCATTAAACATAATTTTTTAATCATCAAATGATAATTATACTTTAATGGATACGATGGAGAATGAATCTCATCGCATTCGTGGAGACGGTAGTCCGTACGTACGCACGAGCGACAATATCATTCTTTTGATATTAAAATAATATATAAATGGATGGTATATCATATATACATAATCAGTAAAATGTTATATTTATTATTTACTTGAGTTACACATCATTATTATACCCATCCAAATAATATTATATTGAATAACAATTACACCACGACGTGGAGACGGTATGCCGTACGTAAGCACGTATGGTGACATGTTATTAAAAGGGTGGATAGAATACTGAATATGGTTGTATCATATTTATAATAACATCACAGTATATAAATGATACTGGAGTTATTATTTTAGAATGGTAACAACAAAGGAAGAATAAGTGGAAGAATAAATGAACTTGGAAAAGGGTGGTGAAATCATTACCTCTTCTTCGGGCTCTTCCTTTTGATTTGATCAAAAGGGATCCTTAGGTTGTTTTTATGATCAAACTAAGGCCTCTAGGATGTAGTGAGGGAAGTTGGGAGAGTATTTGGGAAGAGTTTGGCCGAACCAAAAGGCTTTGAAGGTGTGAAGAAATGAGAAGGAGGAGTGCCCTTTTATAAGAGGGGTGAGAGGCACCTTTGGAAAATCTAGAAATATTAATTTATAATAAATTCATATTCGGTTTCTAATGGCTCCAAAGTTGATTATTTAAATTTTAAGGTGGGTATGGGTCGAAGAAAACTCAACCAATAGAATTTATACAGGTTTGGGTACTTATATTAACCTTATCTTTAAGTATTAACTCTAAGTTAATAAGTTTCACTTTTACAATGTCTCTTTGTATTTTTATATAATATGGTTAATAAACATACTATATACATCCAAGAGACCCCCAAGTGGTCCATTAAGGATGAAACTATCATTATATAAGTCTCTTTCCGAACCTTAGATTTTTAGGAATTTAATATCAATTAATAATATAATATTTGTTTTAAGAACTCTTTTATGTCAATTTTGACACTATTCAATAGTTGATTTTTGTGAAACTCATAACAGATTGATTACTTAAAACAAAGTCTATTAAATCAATCCTAATATAACATATTATCCTAGAAAATTATTTTAATTTATTAAAAGTTTCATATTATATTTATTTGGGTATTTATAATATCAATTATTTTTATTTTTCACTATTATAGTAATTACTGGATCATCATTGTGTCATAAATAAAATAAATTATTTAATGTCTAAAAATTATAAATAAAATATAATTATGTAGGAAATCTTTTTATCTTTCTAATGAATATTTATAATCTAAAATCCAACATATATAACTCTATGTAACAATTGTTTTTCTAAAAGATATATGCTTGTGTCATTTTTGAATTCATTTTAACTTAATTAAAATAAAGTGTCATTATCACTTACAAGTGGATCCATGGGGTCCCAAAATCGACCTAAAGATTCCCATGGTCGACCATGTATCAACCAATAGGGTTAAGACACGTTTTAGGGTAATTTAATATTATTATAATATTATTTTTTAACCCTTATTTACCGGATTTACCCTTAACCATGGTAAATAAAATATTTACCGCAGTAATTATTCAAAATGTCTAAAAATAAAAGTTACCTATTTACACAATTTGAACATCCTGATTCCAAATATGGAATCCATTTTCCTAAATTCAAAACACATAAGTGGAAGAAATTAATTTAAAATTAATTCCCGTTGTCAAAACAAAAAGCGTGTTTTTAAGAGATAATAACTGTCAAAAGATTGACACTTGTTTATGTTCGGTTTAATTGTAAAATTATGTCCAATGACCAAAATTATATTAAATGGTAAAAATATATTCTACATATACTTTAAAACTACTAAAATTCATAATTTATCACTATTAATTATTTTGATTAAAAAAGTTTTTTTTAATTAAAATTTTGTAATTTTCACTATTCATCAAAATATGAAAGTTATCCGAAAAGTACCAAAATTTCACCTTAGGCTAAATTATATATTCCAAATCCAAAAATGAAGTCCATTTTGAAATATAAAATATATATGATTTCAAAAATTAGGTATTACTATTCACAACGGCTAGTTTAATTAATTGTGGTGTGTGTTAGAACTCGAGGTTGCGTACAACACACGCTATCACATTATTCGAAGGGAAACGTACCGTGGAAGCTTGGGGTGTTACATTCTCCCCTCCTTCAATAAATTGCGTCCTCGCAATTTGAAATTTTTCTTCGAAAATAAAAGGTTGAAAATAGAAAATATCTTTGTGGGAAAACCCACATCGGAAATTAGGTTCCGAAAATTTAGTCTTAATATGAGGAAATGAGAAATGAAAGTGTCACCACCAAATTATGATCTCGATTAGGAGAACATTGGTGTCAATTAGAGACATATAATTGGAGGAAAAACGTAAATATTTATACATAGTGATTGAGATCATCAATCACAAACAAGTGTATAATTGAGGTCCTTAAATTCATCAATCTATGATGATTTGAAATACCATCGGTTCAACAAAACAGAGGGTATTAGGATAACACATTTTTGACGTTTCAAAATATCTTAGTTGAAATCCCACATCGAAAAATGAATTAACGAGGCCTCTATTTAAAATAAAGAGTGGAAAGTATGAAGATTACCGAAAATAACACATACTAGGGTTCCATGTAAGAAAATATGGATATGGAAGAGAAATCTAACAATCAATTATCTGATGGAGAGTGGTAGAGAACATGGCTATAAAAAGGCCAACAATCCCAAAGCCTTGAATTAGTGATGATTTAAGGTACCATCTAGGACAACATTTTTGTTCTAAGTTCCTTTTATTAATGTTGAGGAATTTATTTATGAGATTGGATAAGATCATAAGGAGATATACTTACTTTATAATTAGAGTTTTATCCTTTAATAAATTTCTACCACAAACTCATCTTTCACTCTAAAAGATAATAGAACGTTAAAAAAAATTATTTACACTATTCGTATAGGGTTCCAAAATAAACGAATTTATAATTCATCTACATGATCTTTTAATAAAAACTACATTATTTAATCCAGGACATCTCGTGGGTCATTGGTAGGTGATACACCCTTGTCGCCCTTCGGTTGCAGGTTCAAGTCTCGCGGCCTTGCCGGTCGCGACGGGTTGCCGCCCGACCTCCGGGTTGTCCTTTTATGGCAATCCAAAATAATCCAAACTAGAACTATCCAAAATACTTCTGTCCAAACTCACAGTCCAACATTTATAAGGAAGGTAAACATAATGTAGATCCTTTTTACCCCGTAATAGCATATGAATTCCTTCATCATGTATTCTTTTAATACACTGAAACATCCTGAATTACCATATTCCGTATTGATTACATTCATGCTCCCTTATTCCATATAGAATGCTGGATATACTTCATCAATCCAAAAATGTTTTAAACCCCAACAATGATGGAATATACAAATCATTAATCAGTTCCAAGGTAGTCAAGAATATCCAATATAATTTATCCAAAACAATCATGTATTATTCCAAAATCACTACCTCGGTATCAGAACCATATTATGGTTTATCTTTCTCTCAACCATATATTTTCCAAAAATTTAACCTTCTATTGAGTCACTTTTCTTTATTCCACACAATCTCAAGTCCTTAATGAAATAGTATTTAAGTACAATCCTTATATACTCCATAATTATTATAACAAGTACATTGTTGATACAACACTCAATTGACATAATCAACATAAGAACTCTAATCATTCCTCTTCATCTGTGGTAGTATCATAACTTGATTATTATCCAATAGCATCATTTGCAGCATAGTCCGATGACTGGGACATAGGTTCGCGTAGTGTCCAAACTCCTTGCAAATGAAGCATTGTACATTTGAAACCATTTTCTTACCCTTGCAGTCACGTACTTTGTGCCCTTTTCCTCCACACTTATAACAAACTCCCATTCCTTTCAGGCAAGTTCCAGGGTGTTTTTTTCCACAGTTATCACATATGGGAAAATTCTCCTTTTCCCTCTTCCCTTTATCCATCTTTATCTCTTCCATCCTCTTCTTCTCTTGCTTCCCTTCAAAGCCATAGGACTCAGTAAACTCTTTACTTATCTTATCAACACATGATATTATTTCTTCATATGATGATAATACATGCGAGACTATTTCTCTTATAAATTCTGGCTTAAGACCATAAAATATATGATCCTTCTTTCTCTTTGTATCATGTGCATTGATAGAGTTCTCATTCCTTCTACTGGGCGCCATTTCTAAACAATGGCATACATTAGATTAGTTTATTAATAAAAATACCTAATCCCAAACTTGTAAAACACAAAACATAAATTAAATAGTTTATGGATATAATCCATAATCATAAAAATGTCTCCTTTGAGGAAGTATATACTCATAAACCCTTCATAATGATTTTTAAAGAAAATGAGAGTTATCTTAAGCATATCCCCCGGGAGTGTCGTAACCAAGAGTGCAGCAAGGCCCGTTGTCGTGCACCAGTTCCCGTTCGAGTCTAGCTCAAAGAGGTGTTTTCGGGTTTTACCCCTAGGTACATCTGTGCCAGAGCCGCCTCTACCTTCTTGTATCTAGAAAGGGATGTATTGCTCAGAAAACTCACAAAATCTCTACAATACCAAAATTCTAGGAAGTTTTTCTATACTAATCCTTAATGTTCATCTTAGGTCTACGTGCTCTAATCAGAGTTTATCTAAATCTAGCTTCCAAGGTTTGTACTAAACTTCCTCTGATACCAACTGTAACGCCCCGACCCCAGCTACCCAGAGCCGGTGCGTTACTTCGTAACATTGGCATGATCACAAGAAAGATCAAATCTCGAAAGACCGATTGGTTTAGTAGCCTTGGAAACACTAGATATATTCATAAGTTTTACATTACATCATCAAAATAAAAAAATACTACAAAAACATATTGTCTCCATAGTCCACACTATTAACCCCTCATAATATCCCTGCAAGTCATTCATAATTTACTTCTTCACATCCTGGGAAAATAAAACATAGAAAAGGGGTGAGATCAAATGCCCAGTAAGGATAACAATATAGTGGAAACTTTTATAAATAAGAATAAACATTTAAGGCAATGAATTACTAAAACAAAAGCCTTTTAAACATGAACTTCAACATAGTATGGAAAAAGTAAAATGAAATAATGCCATTTACTTGTTCACATGGATATTCTACTAATCGAATAATCACATGCAATATCAATAACCACTTTCATAATGATGGAATGCATAATGCCAGACTATCATAACCACATAGCCAAGGCCTCGTGCCAAGACTACAAATAAGATTTTGCCAAGGCCTTGTGCCAAGACACTAGTTTGTCTCCTGAGACCTACCGATGCATCGAGGAGCTATAGCGGGCTCCACCCGTCACATATTAAGTCCAATGCATTCCCATATGAAAAGGTTTAAACATAACATAAACATTCTTATTAAAACTAGCATACGAAATGTCAATACTTTCACCATAAACCATGAATGGTATATAAAAAATAGCACATCCATATTCAAACATATCACAAAACCTTCAATACAATATAAAAGTTTTGTATCATAATATATCATCCTCAAATAAGCGTAAAATCCATTAAAGGATGTTGACATAGATGAAATCAAAAATCTTTTTAAAGAAATATCTCTTTCTATTTTGAAATCATTTAAGAGACATATATTTATAAAATAAAACATTTTCTTTGAAAATATTCTTATAAGCTTGTAAGGGAAGCTTTGACGATTTTATAACGGCGGAAAATAACCGCACCCGTCGTATAAGTTAAAAAAAACATTCTTATCTTAATTCTGTCGAAAAGGTTAAAAAGCACCTTGTTTGGAAAACGACGGAAAGATTACCTTATAAACCTCTTATAAAAAGTCAAACAAGGGTATAAATGACTTTAAACCATATTCTTTTAAATATTAAAAATGTTTTAAAATACATTTTGAAGAAACGTGGACGTGGATGATAACGAGGTCCCAGTAGATAATTATGTATAAACAACCTCGGATAATGAAGAGATTGCGAAATAAACCCTTTCCTTGTAATTTTCCTTGGTTGGGGTAGGTTAACCTCCTGTATAATGGTGAAATAATTGTTATTAAATTATAAAATAATCATATACATTATTATGATATCATATATGATCTTTTAATATTGATTTGATAATAATATCTTAGTATTATCGTTGTTTCGGGTGTGAACTTACTTGTTTTCTTTTGTATGTTTTGTTACGCAAGACATGTTTTTAAAGGATAGGTTGTATATTATTCATATCCAGAATGATATCAAGTCTTTAAACATCATTTTTAAATCATCAAATGATAATTATACTTGAATGGATACGATGGAGAATAAATCTCATCGCATTCGTGGAGACGGTAGTCCGTACGTACGCACGAGCGACAATATCATTCTTTTGATATTAAAATAATATATAAATGGATGGTATATCATATATACAGAATCATTAACATGTTATATTTATAGTTTACATGAGTTACACATCATTATTATACCCATCCAAATAATATTATATTGAATAACAATTACACCACGACGTGGAGACGGTAAGCCGTACGTACGCACGTACGGTGACATGTTATTAAAAGGGTGGATAGAATAATGAATATGGTTGTACCATATTTATAATAACATCACAGTATATAAATGATACTGGAGTTATTATTTTAGAATGGTAACAGCCAAGGAAGAAGAAGTGGAAGAAGAAATGAACTTGGAAAAGGGTGGTGAAATCATTACCTCTTCTTCGGGCTCTTCCTTTTGATTTGATCAGAAGGGCTCCTTAGGTTGGCTTTCTGATCAAACTAAGGACTCTAGGTTGTAGTGAGGTAAGTTGGGAGAGTATTTGGGCAGAGTTTGGCTGAACAAAAAGGCTTTGAAGGTGTGAAGAAATGAGAAGGAGGAGTGCCCTTTTATAAGAGGGGTGAGGGGCACCTTTGGAAAAGCTAGAAATATTAATTTATAATAAATTCATATTCGGTTTCTAATGGCTCCAAAGTTGATTATTTAAATGTTAAGGTGGGGATGGGTCGAAAAAAACTCAACCAATAGAATTTAGAAAGGTTTGGGTACTTATATTAACCTTATCTTTAAGTATTAACTCTAAGTTAATTAGTTTCACTTTTACAATGTCTCTTTGTATTTTTATATAATATGGTTAATAAACTTACTATATACATCCAAGAAACCCCCAAGTGGTCCATTAATGATTAACCTATCATGATATAAGTCTCTTGGCCGAACCTTAGATTTTTAGGAATTTAATATCAATTAATAATATAATATTTGTTTTAAGAACTCTTTTATGTCAATTTTGACACTATTCAATAGTTGATTTTTGTGAAACTCATAACAGATTGATTACTTAGAACAAAGTCAATTAAATAAATCCTAATATATAATATTATCCTAGAAAATTAGTTTAATTCATTAAAAGTTTCATATTATATTTATTTGGGTATTTATAATATCAATTATTTTAATTTTTCACTATTATACTAATCACTGCATCATCATTGTGTCATAAATGAAATAAATTATTTAATGTCTAAAAATTATAAATAAAATATCATTATGTAGGAAATCTTTTTATATTTCTAATGAATATTTATAATCTAAAATCCATCATATATAACCCTATGTAACAATTGTTTTCCTAAAAGATATATGCTTGTGTCATTTTTGTATTCATTTTAACTTAATTAAAATAAAGTGTCATTATCACTTACATGTAAATACATGGGGTCCCAAAATCGACCCAAAGATTCCCATGGTCGACCATGTATCAACCAATAGGGTTAAGACACGTTTTAGGGTAATTTAGTATTATTATAATATTATTGTTTAACCCTTATTTACCGGATTTACCCTTAACCATGGTAAATAAAATATTTACCGCAGTAATTATTCAAAATGTCTAAAAATAAAAGTTACCTATTTACAAAATTTGAACATCCTGATTCCAAATATGGAATCCATTTTCCTAAATTCAAAACACATAAGTGGCAGAAATTAATTTAAAATTAATTCCCGCTTTCAAAACAAAAAGCGTGTTTTTAAGAGATAATAACTATCAAAAGATTGACACTAGTTTATATTCGGTTTAATTGTAAAATTATGTCCAATGACCAACATTATATTAAATGGTAAAAATATATTCTAAATATAATTTAAAACTACTAAAATTCATTATTTATCACTATTAATTATTTTGATTAAAAAAGTTGTTTTTAATTAAAATTTAGTAATTTTCACTATTCATCAAAATATGAAAGTTATCCGAAAAGTACCAAAATATCACCTTAGGCTAAATTAGATATTCCGAATCCAAAAATGAAGTCCATTTTGAAATATAAAATATATATGATTTCAAAAAGTAGGTATTACTATTCACAACGGCTTGTTTAATTAGTTGTGGTGTGTGTTAGAACTCGAGGTTGCATACAACACACGCTATCGCATTATTCGAAGGGAAACGTACCGTGGAAGCTTGGGGTGTTACACCCCATTACTATCAAACATGATATAAAACCACATATTATCATAGTATGATATGAAAAAATCCTCACTATGTTTATCTCCTGCTCCATAGTCCCACTAGAGTCTTCTACTTCTTCTTATTCCAACTAAAAGGATACTCCCCACCTTCAGCACCAACTAAAATATTTTTAAGTATTGATCCACAAATAAAAATATCTTCAACCCTCTAGATGATAGTCTTACTCCATGAGCCTATAGTATCTAGTTTTCAATTGTATAATTCATAAAGATTATCATCCAGTTGATGGAATAGGTTTTCTAGTCATTTAACTTTTCTCTAGATCTACTGTGATCTAGAGTCTCATCAGCTTCTATGAATAATCTAGTATGTCTTCGTCATGGAAATCTTAGATTTGTTTTAACTTTTTCTCATCTATACATGATGCATTTATCTCAATAAGAATTATGAGATTTCTCCCAAATCTTAATAATGGTTTTCAGTACTTGCATTCTAAAATTTATATTCTAAAAATTATCACGGAAACTATTCCGAAAAATAACACATTAAATATTTCCATATTTGAGTTATCGAAACTTCATGATCATCAAAGTCAATATCATCTCATATAAATCATTCAAAATATTACTGATTTATCTCATATTTAAACTCATATTAATTCTCATTAAAATATTCATTTTAATCTTCTAAAGATTTAAGATTCATCCTATCTTTCACAAAATATTTAAATATATATGTTCTCTGTAAAAATCAAGATATTATATCATTATATTTTTTATTGAAATCATGGAATTATTTTATTGTCATAGATATATCATTAAATTTTTATTATCATGGTTATTATTTCATTATTGAAAAACCATAATAACTACTCATGAAATATCCATGGAATTTGGGTATTCTTATTTTTTCTTCATGTGGTTAAAGAGTAATCATGTTCTCTTAGTTTATTTATACACTAGATCATGCATCAAATACATGAATTGAGATACACGTTTTGAATGACTATGAAACTCATCTTTACTTGATTTAGGTGTGAGTAAGATAATCTGCATTCTTGGTTTGATAATTTGAACGCACTCAACCCTTATCTCATGAAAGAATGGATACTCTATTTTTCATAATGTGATCATGTATCACAGTTTCAGAGTGATTGTAGCAAACTGAGTGATAGAATGTCACTACAGCACCAAAAAAGTAGTGGAAGTATGCCTTAAGGGATCATGTTTGGTGGTAGTTGTTCTGGATTTTGAAATCATGATGGTAACAAACAAGGCAGTTGAACCTGGTGGTAACAAGCCTAGTAGTGGTACCTAGAGATAGCAAGCCTATCAGTAATCTCAGGATGTATAAATTCCTCATAGTAGCACCCCTTACTGTATCACTATTTTAAGTACATGTGATCAACCTAATTGATTGAGTGGTCCTTACATGCTAGCTTCATACCCTTACATGAGCTATGAAATCTTGGATTTACCTTTATGCATGTTGAGTTAACCTTAAGCAGGATATTTTACACTATGCTTACAATTATGTATTTGAATGATACCCATGCATCAACTTCTCTACCCTTACGCAATACAAATAATTATTCGAGTACCTTTACGTAGCACCCCTATGTACCATTATATAGTGCCTTACATTTGTTCAAGAATCCCAGAGTACCTTTACATCATGCCATACCATTAGGAAAGCAATATTAATATCAATTTCCATTTATAAATCCTAGGTTACCCTTATGTATGTTTGACTTGACATTGTCCATCCTGGTATTCCCTTATATAGGTTGAGACTTTCTTTTACACAGTTTGGATCCCCCATATGTAGGTAATGACTTGCCTTTACATAACCTAGGTTTCCTTTAAATAGGTAATGACCTACCCTTATGTAGCTTGGGTTACCCTTATGTAGGTACAGAATTACCTTTACATAGTTATTCAATTTAACTTAGAATCATTTAGGGCCTTCTCAAACTCCTTAGTATGAATTTTTGAGACCCTCCAACATCTATCAAATATTTTTGATAGTGTCTCTACATCCAAAAATAGTTTTCTTCAGTTCCTTTGAATATCAACATATCAAGCATCAGATATAAAAGGATAATATATCAATTATGACATATAATTCCATTAAATAAATCAATACAAATTATCCAAGCATTATTACCACATCTCAAAGTCACTAAACACATATTCACTCGTTGACAACAAATGAAACACTTACTTGGGCTCAATAAAAGGATGTAAAAGGAGTTAAGAGGAGAGGAAGGGTGGATGTTACATTGATCATTCATGAAAAAATATCCTCTAATAAAATCCAAAATAAAGGGGATACAAGGGGGTTTGATGGGGAGAAACAATGGGGGATAATCTAACTAATAAACTATCCTTTATGCTAACGAAGCTAACGAATTGGGGTGACCTGGAAAGGAAAAGTGTTCTTCTGATTAATAAACACCATAGTTCACTGATGAGTACTTCATGGATAGAAATAAGAACCCAATTTCCAATAAACTAGATGGTATAGAATCATTCATTGGCTATTGGCTAGTCTTGGAGATTTCCTCCCATAGACTAGTCATTCAGTATATAATGGCTATCTACTACCTATTTGGGTAGTGGGTCTACCCAGACCCTCTATGATTCCCTAACAACTTCCAAAAAACATTTAAATCTCACTAAATCCATCCAAATAGAAACAAATCACATCCAATAGATGCCTCACCATCTATAATTCAAATCTGAATCTTAATTTTCCAAACAACCTCTACTTTAGCACACTAAAAATTCATGTTTTCTTTTAAATGGTATACCCATAATGACATGGTTTGTCACCAACTCCTCGCAATACATCTTATCATCATAAAGAAGAATTTATAAGGATACCCCAATAAAAAATTCATTATATAAATGGTTCAATGGATGTAAAAATTGTCTTTATATCCTTAATTTCACATAAAAAGAACCAGTTGGATCTCCCATTCCCTAACTTTAACAAAAAAGACACTATTAGGTCATGATACCAACTCTTAGTCTACTAGATGATGCCTCAATCAATACTATATCATAAAACGAACGATATTCAGGTATTCCACTCATAAAAATGCACTCATTATTAAGTAAAAAATATAATAATAGTTTACAGCATTACAAATAAATTTAAAAATATGGTATGTTCCTAGAATCAAATATAACTCATCTTTACTTTATCCCATGGGGATACTAACATTGTGAGACTACTGGTTAAGATCCACATTTTCATTGATACAGATATTAGCCACAACATACCTAACATAAGGTAAATATCCAAAATATAATTATGACCCTCCCAACTATATGATTATCTATGCGGAAAACTTAATAATTCCATATCTTATGAACAACAACAGCCACTGGGATTTCCCAACATGATCCTTTCTCACTGGAACCAATCATCCTCAACCAATAAATCCTACTTCTTGTTCCTAATATGCTAATCTAGTCCAAAAATATTTCAACTGACCCACTTAATCCATGATCATCACCAAAAAATATTTATATGCTCCACCCCTAATAGTACACTAACCTTTCTAATGGATCCAATCCAAACTCGCCCCAGCATCCCTTAGTCACTATCTCTTACTTACATAGGTACAATCATCGCTAAAAATAATATCTTCCTTGAGAAACATCGAAATATCTATAAATGTACCTACCTAATCAGGATGATAAATTCCCTTCATCGATTCAATCAAACTACTATAGATTCACATACCAAACCATCATAAACAGCCTAAAATTCGAGTAAGAACCTGAAAGGATTTACATAAGTATGGAAATGATACCAAATTTTCTCTACCTCCCTTCTTGAATATAGTTCTAAGAGAATTAAATATTCAAAACATAGAAAATTCAAGGGTATTTTTACTAGGGCTCTTCCAATTAGAGATGTATCAAAACCACACTAGACTTTATAGGAAAATAGAATACTGTTCATTTATTTTAGACACCATGCTATACACATGATGGTTAATTTCTAGTGAACCATCCATTTATCCCCAAAACCAATCTAATATATGTTTTCCAAACTAAAACCATGAGACTAGTAAAATTTTACACAAACCTAGGAAACCAACATATATCTTGAAACATTAATAAATCTTTCATTCCTAACACGACCAAGGAAATTTCTAAAAATCCAAATATCTGATCCTCTATTAATTGAGAAATGATCTTACATCCAAATCACCGATCAAGCTCCTTTAATCTTGGTCACATAATCACATGCACCTAGAACCCAAGAGAATAATCACATGATTGGATCCTTGTATGGATAAATTTCCAATACATTTTCCTATCTAGAATGTGATGTCTGACAATCCCACTTTCTAATCACCAACGACCATTCAACAAACCATGAAGGCACTACACCACCTGTTCTATCATTCCAACTAAACCCACATTAGTCAAAAATCATCATACTAAGGGATTTCCACATACTTAAGGAATTTACCCCAAATCCTCCCTGATCACCCTATAGATAACTAAATCACCATCCCATGAAAATATTTATACCAAATCGACTACAAAAGTGAATCTATTCATCCAAAATCTCTTATACTAGCATAAACTCATACTATAGAACTCAATCATCAATCCTAGTATAAGCTACCTCATACCCAGAAATACCTACCATAAAGATATTTTCTACTATTATTATACTAAAATCATTATAATATCAAAAAAAATCCTCCATTTCAATTATATTTAATTAATATTATAAAAATATGTTATTTAGGAAAACATTTATTACCTTATTATTATTATTTAAATTAAATGAAACCACATTTTTCAAAATTATTTTTCTAAAGCTTCTATTTTCAGATAATAAATTTCCAAAATTGCTTCTATTTTAGAAAAATCATTTTACACTTATAAAAAGTCATACGCATGTTTTTTACCCCTAAGTTCCTATCATTATGTGTGAAATAATGATCTCTTGCTAACCCGTGCAAACAGTAAAACCATAAATAATAACATAACACTGTAACAGCATTCTTGAAGACACACCTCAATAATAATAGTGAAAATGATGAATAATAGCCACATCCTTGGTAACTTATACTTACCTTATACAAAGGCTAGATAAAACCCAGGATAAGGTCCATATTAAGTTATAAAAACATCATACATCCAGATACCACACCCAAATCATAAATCAATTAAAACATTTCTATAATGTTATTTTATTTTTCCCTAACTCATGTATACATCCACCAACTTATGTTAGTGTTCCATGTTTCCATAAGAGTTCCTCTCTATGCACTATAGGCAACAAACTACCATCCCAAGTCAAAAAATCACAAAGATATTATTACCTTAGTTTCATCACATAAAATAATAGGTATATAAAAAATATAAAGTAAAATACAATATTAAGAATAAGATAGCATGTATCAGGTGTAAATTATAATTGTGTATCATATCATATGATTGTCATTCACTCAATACTAGTAAATACAAACACTTTGGTGGTATATCTCTACACCCCTATCACTAGGTCCCATGCCTCCCTCATCTTGGTGGTGTATCCTCAAAAACTGATCAATATATTGGGAATGCATCACATGAAAGGCGAGATATATTCCTACCTTTATAGAAAAGAGACTAGGGATAATATAAATATTCTTGTCATACTTCTAAAACTTAGTAGGAATGAGCACCTATGTAGTGTAAATCTAAACCCCAATACTTAACTCTTTAGTCCACCGCCTCATCATCTGTTGTTGCCAAACATGGTTAGGATAAACAATAAAATTCATGGTTTATGTTTCATATAACATAACTATCAACTAGTCACTAGAAATTACCTAACACTCTAATAGAGGTAAGAATATAAAAGGTCAACCTGACATTCCTTACCCAGCCTCACCACACATAGCTATCTTAGAAATAAACTATAGCTACACAATACCCTTGATGATATCATGCACTTAGGAATTACTCAAATGAGAATCCATAAACATTGGTCACTAAAATATATACAACCAAACACTAAAACCAACTCCATCCATTAACTACACTATAGTGCCTCAATGAAAACCCAACCATTAAATACCGTCGTCATTAAAAATATACTAGTAAACATCAATACCATAAGGTGTTCCATATGACTCCTTGATTCCTTTATAAAACCTTTAAATTCTATAAATCAAAAGATGGACTAACAAATATCACACTTAGTCCTACCCATAAGTGTTACACCTAAAGACTAGATAAGTCTTATAAGGCTTCCCACCAGAAGTCTATACTCATCCAATACTACAATCTCTCCCATAAGAGACCTTCATGATTGAGGATTTCCATACCCTAACATAACAATATATAACTATAACTAGGAACACTCAAAGAGTGGGATTACTCTCTTCCTTTACCTAGTGACATAGAAGACTCAGTTCAAATAGATTACCTTGGTTCACTATACCAATTCACTCCTCCTACTCTCTCCAAAATATTTTTTTTTGTTTTAATTTTATTCTCTTAGCCTTTAACACATAATTCCAAAGCCTCGACACTAACTAACCAATTTCACAAGGTTATCTACGTAATATACCTTTAGGTAACATTATTAGATGCATCATATACCACACACAAATTATCCCTTGAGTAAAGAACCTCTCAGAGCCTATCAAGTGATACTATAATTTTTTCCCCTTAATAGAATTTCCACCAGTAATATCTATAATCTCAAAACAAGGATGATATTTTCAATTAACCCTATGAAGTATTTACCATATTCTATAAATTTAGGACTCACCCAACCGATTTAATATAATTATTTAATATGGGCCTAATGTAACATGTATTATCGTCACATGCATACATGTTATATATGTCGAAATATTATAGGAACCACTTACCTCAAACTTATGGAAGTTATTCATCCATTAACCATGCTTGACCAAATACATCTAGGAAAACACATTGTTTTTTATGCCTTGGATACCCTATTTAAAATTTATTAACTCCCTTAAAAAATTATTAAAATTTATAATTAACTATTCAATTTAATATAAATAGGTATAACAATTTAATACACAAAAAGAATCACTAAAACTTTAGAAACAAAAACAATAGTGTATAGAAGACCCACTTCATGAATTCATCATTTTTTATAAAAAAAAGTCCATATGAAACAGCACCCATGTTTTCAAAAATTTAATGAAAATTTGGCAGAAACTGTATGAAACCTCAATAATAAATAGGTGGATTTGAACTTTGATTGATGTCTTAAAGCCACCAAAACATGAATCTCTATGATTTGATTATGATTCCACCACATTGTAGTTGAATTGTTATCCAAAACCTAGGTGAACCATTTGAAATTAAAGGATAAATATAAATAATACATGGTTAGGGGAAATTTGTACATTTTCATGATCTAATATAGTAAAAAACCTCTTATCAACTCTAAACCAAATAAGAACTAAGGATTATTCATGGAGATGAAATGAAGGGATAGAGTTTGAAAAATTATCATCACTTGTATTCTGATACAACTGAATAAGAGAGGGGAAAATTAAATAATATTGGTCTTCAATTAAATAATAAAAATTATGGAACACCATGGGGTACCCAATTCATCTATGTTGAGTAATTTGTGTTGAAAATCCGGTCGATATAGAGTCACAATCCATCTAGTCTCCAATCCATGGAATAATCGCCCCTATACTAATCATTGGGTACTTTATTCTTATATATCTGGTACCCAATGGCTTATTGAAGCTTATTTATCTTGTAGGGACACATGACACCACTGTGATCCACCTCAAACAACTGATAACCCCCAAACTCTCTCTGGGACTACCAGAACATGTGAAGAACACATCGTAAATATGTCCCATAATCTAAAATTAAGATAGGAATCTCAATTCTCTAATATCCCACTTAGGAAAGTATTTTTAAATTCAAACTAACTCAGAAATCAACAACCAATAATAAAATGGGTTATTATTGTTTACCTGAAAAATGACCATAATTTATATTGTTAAAGAAATATTTTAAATTGCCACTTGTGAAGGCCCTCTAGCCTGATGTTAATACTAATATGGGTATTTAAACAATAAACAACGTATTATTAGATGTGATCTAGTTTTATAGTGAATTTACATGGTATATAAATTATAAAATGTTAATAAACTTTAAAAAAGCTAAATTATACTAGATTTTATATTAATTTATGATATGATCATAAATAAAAATACGAAATGTTCATCTTAAAGGCCTTATTATGAAAATTACTTTAAACCGTTCTAAGATTATATTTAGAAAATTTTATTAAATTTTTATATAAATTAAAATATTTGATATCTATTTTTTAAAGTATTTTTAGAAAAGTTAAAAATTTATATGATTATAAAATATTTTTTAAATATCACATTTTTTTGAAACATGAAGTTTTTAATATTAAATTCCATATAAATAATGAAATATGAAATGGTCATAATTATGATATAGATATAAATTTTTTATATTTATATGTTATAAAATATCATTTAATAATGTTTAAATTAAAAAAAATTATAATTTTTTATTTAGGAAATTTTCATAAAGGTTTAACTCATGTCTAAATTTTTAAAATGTAAATTTATTTATTTTATTACCTAATTGTTTATTACTAAGAATAGTTATTTTATATTATAAAATTATGTTTGATTTTGTTTAAATTTTTAAAATACTTCTTATAAATGTCATACCATGTATATTATGTGTTTTAATCTAGGTGATATATTAAATTTAGTTATGTTCAACAATGATTATGATTGGTTTATTAGTTATGAACCAAAACATTAAGGTTAATTATAATTTATAAATATTATGTTCTAATAATATATTTCAATTGAGGTATCTCTTTAGTAAAAATACATGGATTATAATACATTGGTAAAGATTTCACACTAGTATTAGGGCTTTGGATCTGTCTATAAATTTGTGGGTTAGCTACCAGTCACACTATGTTTTCTCTTGTGATGATTATGGTTTTATACAATTATAAAACATTATATTAAATTTTTTCATGTACTATATTACATAGGATTCATTTGGATATATTTGAATTTAATTGGATTTTATTTTTTGTTAATTAGTATAAATCAAGTGTTTTAAAATGAATTATACATTAAGATGGCTTTGAACATATTAATTTAGTTAAAGGTATAGGATATAGTAACTAAAACATTAAAAATGCATATATATATATATAATGGAATACAAAATATAATATGGAATTATTTTAAAATCCCCTTATAATACCATGTTTTATATTCCTTTTGATGTGAGAATCTATCAAGACCTCAATCATCCAACCATATAGGTTGTGAAAAAACATGGAATTGATGGATTATATGTATAAGGAAAGATATTTATGGGTGAAACTAATAATATTAGTTCCAATATTTTGTATAATATTTTTTAAAAACATAGATGGTAACCCATAATGATTATGATACTAGAGGAATAGAGTGCAGAAGTATACTGTTGAAGTTGTTAAAAAATGAATCAATATTTTTAAGATAATTATTTTATGAATTCATTTATTTCATAAACTATCATTACTGTATCTATGGATTATAAGTTGAAAAAATAATATTAAAACATATTTGTGTTCAAGATGATAGATAACCATGAAAGGATTAATCAGAAACAGGAAAAGTATGAGAGGTAAATAATTTAAAAGGAATTTTTTAGATTCAATATGTCGTAAGGAACATTAATCTCTACTCAAGTACTCAATGTAATTGTGTAAATTAATTACATGTAGAGGTTATGTCTCTTTTAAGTATTTATCTAGCTATAGAATTCATTCATCAAAAATTACTAAAAAGGTTCCAAGATTTTATTATGAACTTCAATATGAATTTTTTTAATAAACTTTTACTGAATATCTTCAATGTGTTGGGTATATATGAGTAAGACCTGGTAGGTTGATGGTATTGTGTATTGTTCGTAGTTAAAATGAGAAACTTTTTAAGGTGGAGAAATAATATTAAAGGGTGCAATAGTCCGATTAGGTCAATAAAACTTAATAAAGGTTTCAGGATTGAGGGAAGTAGCTCCATTGTAGTGAACTTGTTCAATGAAGGGAGAATTTCATAAAATATCTAAAGGGATATAACAAGCACCATGTATAGATACCCTAGACTTGTATATATAACATTACATGATTTTAAGCATAAATATACATTCGAGTTCAAGCTAAGGAACATGAAGTCTAGTGTCTTTGAAAACTACGTACAAAAAACATAAAACATAAAACATAAAACATAAAACATGGGGATAAAAAAATATTTAATCTCCATAATGAGATCCTAACTTCCATTGTGCTCATACCTCTACATAGGATATTATGAGGAAACATATGAATAAAGGTATGAGCTAAAAAGCCCAGTAAGGGAATGAACATATTAATAAAGCTTAAGAACATGAGTTAGGTGACATTACATGATGATATAAAAATCAGTGAACATGTGGAATCATAACATATAAACATGGGATAATATAAACATGGAATCATCTAAATGTGAAAAAAACATAAAACATGTCATTAGTATGAGTCAAGACTAACCTCCAATCTCATTTCCCACAGTAATATAGGTCATGGCTAGCCACCAATCCCGTTTCACATCACATATCATGAGACATAACATTACCCAATGCATTAGAGAGCTGTCTAGGCACACCCATCACAACATTTTTATGAATATGTTTTCCCCATAAATAATCATGCATAAACATAAGGGTACCAATGGAAAGAATTCGGTTCCACATTCATGACATAAAGCATAACCAATTAGCATATCATGAAAGTGTCCATAAAAGAAAGGTATTAGAACATACATCAATGTTCATAAGGTAAAATTAGAATATAACATGGTAGTTAATGTCACATATAAGTAACATTATATAAGAAATGTATTTATGAAACTTTAGCATTAAAACATTTTTTGAGCAGTTTTAAAGGAAAATACTTTTGAGAATTTAAAATAGAAATGGGAAAAATCATTTATACAATACTAGAAGTAAACCAGGAGGGTTTTCACAATAAATGGAATGGTTTATTAAATATAATTGTGTATTATAATAGAAGGTATATTGCACTTGAAATCATATAAGAATTCTGGATGTTCCCTAAAAATTGGTTTGCTTATCAGGAAGAATTAAAGATGGAATCACTTAAAACCACATATATCCCTAAAAACTAATGAGGGATGGATATTGAAACAAGTTTTTATAGAATATAAACAGAATTCATATTTTTTTCATAAAAATAAACAACAAATTATTTGGGGTAGAAATAAATATAGAGCAACCCGAAGGAATAAAAGTTGTTCGGGTATAATCCCTTACCTTAAGCCCGATGTTGTTCTCCACTTGATATTAATGACCAGAATAACAAAATTAAGTTCATTAATTAATAATTTCAGAACATATTTTATATGAAAATTATTTAGTAAAACCTTTTTGAGTTCATTTATAACCTTTTGATTGGTTACGAGGTTCAATTTCATTGTTCAGTTCCATTTGTTTCCTTGGTTCTAATGATCGGTTCACTTATATTCATGTTCAAGGAATCTTGTAAAATGGCGATGATTGTACATAATTGGAGATATATGTTTTTAGTGAAAATCCAGGAGGTTACATGATTGTAAATTTCATTTGGTTACTTTTCATGAATATATATCATTATATAAATTATTTAATGATAACTATTTGGGCTAATCGACGGTTTTTGACCACCAGGAACATGTTTTGTTTTATAAATCAAAACCATGGGTACAAAAGGATTCAAGAACCATAGATGAGACATAATACATATAATATGTTCTGGTTAAACCATGAAAATGGTTTCATGACCAGAATTGAAGACAAAAACAAAAATTGAAAACCCTTTCGTCCATGAATGTGGTAAATTAGCACATCTCGGATAGTATTTTCATTTTAGTATATATAAAAAAAAGGATATATGATGAATAATTATTCCTTCATCATGAAAAAAATCCAACACATGTAAGGTAATTGAGTAATCACAACATTTGGATAAAAATAGATGAAAGAAGAAAAATAAAAGAGATGAACTTGAAAATGAAAGAAAATTTTTGATATCCCTTATGAAAATTCGGCAGCCTAACGGCGTCACTTAAAATTTCATAAAATGAATTTATTAGAGTGAAGAGGGTATATAATAATATGGAAAAAAGGATAGTAATAGTGATACAAAATATCAAACCCCAACATATGAGAATGTAAATTTAATGAGATAACATAAAAGAAGTGTTGAAAAAAAGTGGAGGGTGAAAGGTTCCCTTACCTTGGAGAGTAGTTCCTAAAACATGAAGGTTAGGACCCTGGGGTCTTTAGGACACCTTTGGAGGGATACTACAGAGATAAAAGAACCAGATATTATAGGATTAGGTATTTTAAATGAAATAAAATGAATGAATGAGTGGTTATTTATAGTAAGAGGGAGAGAACTTTTTATTAATTTAAAAAGACACCTCATTAGTATATTTTGTAAAACCATGGGCTTCCCGTGGTATTTTATCATGGTATTAGCCACTTGGGACACCTAATATTTTATTTTATTTTACAAAATTCTACCAGAGATTTTTATTTATTGTTACATCATTATGATGTTATCAAATATACCAAAAACTAAAAAGTGCATTTTTACTATTCATGAAAATTCATGTTTTTTAGGAAAATCTCAATAATTCACCTGAACCATTATTCAATGTGTAGAATTAAAAAATGAAATCCATTTTTTAAAAATAATTTTCAAAGTATTTTTAATTAAATTTTTAATTAAAATAATAATTTATTCAATAAAATCAACTTTAAAACTATAACTCGTTTTATAACACCTTGAAAAATTAATCAAGGTCCCATAAAATTTTCTTCAAAAAAATAATACAATAAAGTAACAATGTATGATTAAATTTTATGAAAATAAATTTCCATTTTAAATTATTAAATTAATTATAAAATTGTAAATAAAATATTTTTGACATAAAAATACCAATTCGTATATTATGATCATTTTTTCACTATTAAGATGTATAAATTGTATTGGTAAATTCGTTGTTAAAGTTTCTATTTCTTAGCGATTTTCTATTCTTTAATATTTATTAATATTCATAATAGTATGGTACTATTCCTAAGGTTATGTTACTATTCATCCAAAATTATTTTGGTCTTATCAGACTTCAAATCACTTACTGGTCATAATTGTAGATGGCCGTTTATCAAAATTAAAAACACACCAATGAAATACTTATGTTTAAAGGTCACATAGTACATAGTAGTTCATTGTCTTATGACTACATGTTATTATATGACATAATTATAAGAAGGGATTCCATTGAAAACTTTAGGTCATTAAACAATAGAGATTCTACATCATATATTGTAGTTATAGAATTCAATTCACTTATTTTACAGGGTATAAGATAAAAACAATAAATTAAAAAACAATTGTTAAAATATATAAGATTTCAAAATTGATTAAGATTTAATGATTTGATATTGATGTGTTTATTCATATGATGAACCAAATGGTGGATACATTATGGTACTCGAAACATCAATCTACTTAAAATCTCCAATTGATCTTAATAAAGAATTTCTATTTTTCAAATTATTTTACTTTTATGTGAATATAGGGGTTATTTTAAAAAATGGTAGTTAAAAATAAATGAGATGATAATTTTTCAACATGTTCTTATGGTTAGTCTAATTATATAACATTTTTTTAAAAATAAGACAATGATAAAAACAATTTATTAAGGATAAAATAGTTAATAAAATTTATTTGTTATAAAGTGAGTGAAAGGGTACCCACCACCCTTCTGTGGAATATTTTATAAAAATAAATTTTCAATTAAAAATGATTCTCTAAACATATTGGTCATAAAAATTTATTTATAAATATTACGACTAATTGGAATTTTTTTTCTAAATGATGATCTAAACACATTGGTCATAATAGTTTATAACATAGAAATATAACTTACAGAAAATAGAATTTCAGAAAGGCTAGTAACAACATGTTTGAACTTAGAATGGTTTAAATTATAACAAATAAAATATTATAATACTATAATTTATATTTAAAGTAACTAGATATCCTAAATTATTTTTAGTATGTTCTGTTAAATAATTATCTCAAATTTAAATAGTTACTTTTAAATTTTATTACCAAATGATCTCGAAGAAAACATTAATAAAATTGGAAAAATTTGGGATATTGATGATGAACATAAATAGAGTTATAAGTTGACAACATAAGTTATTAACATCAAAATGTTTAATTTTATAAAGTAAATAAGTTTAAATATTATGTTCAGAGATTCATACATTGTGATTATAAATCATAACAAATCATTATACAAATAAAACATCTTTATAGATGATACCTATTAAAGAAGTTTATTGTTTGGTTTTATCATATGGTCACATAGAGATATTTCTAGATGAATATAAAGACATAATGAGTTTAACATTACATTAAAATTTTTATAAAAATGAGTAATTTGTATTGTTCTTTCATATAGGAAATTATTATTTTAGAACTCAGAAATGACTTTTTTTCTATTATTAATGAATTTTAAGAATATATATTTTGAATTATGTTATATAAAGGGTGGTTTCACTTTATAATTCTTCCATGTTGGTTGTTTTTGTTCATGAAGTGAAATAATATTTGGCCTCTCAAAGTATGAATTTAATTTTTCCCTAATTGATGGCCATAAATAAGTATTATAAGTGAACATGGATTGTGAATACTATCTTTATTTGGGTTTTATAGAAAGATATAAAATTCACAAATGGGGTGAAAATGAGTTTTTATATGTTATTTCCCACTATTTATACAATTTTTAGTGTCATACACTATGTATTTAGTATACTATAGGTTCATATTTCATATATAATCAATATACCTAAGGTTAACAAGATATATAAAAAGATAACCTTTGTACTTAAATACCTTTCATGTTCCATCCTTGATTCTGAACTAATTAATGTTGTTTGGGAATATTTTTTATCATGTTTCCAGTTAGTGTTTGACTGAGATAGGATTTGTACTCTTGTATGAAAATTCAGATATTTGGGACCTCAATTAAGATAAACTAGGGAAGTTTATGGTAATATCCAGATAATTTTTATGTTTTTCACTTGTTTATCTAAATGAGTTCATGTGATGTGTTTAACTATCTGGATAAATAAAATGTGATGTGTTCATCTATCTGGTTTTTCTATACTTATAGAATTGAAAATATATATGTTCACTATTTGGGATAGACATACTTTATGTATCATGATTTAAAGATCCTAATTTTCAATTTTTATTAAAATTATATGGAATTTTACGAGTCCGTGAAAATTTACAGCGCATGATTCTGAGGCCCGGTGTGCCCAGAATGAATTTTTGAACTTCTTTTTGGCTATATTTAGCAAACGTGCGAGTGGGTTTTTGTAACTTTTGAATAGGTTCTCTGAATTGAAATCTGAAGACACTGTTGAACTCACACCATCGGCATTCGCATAAGGAGTCCCTCACCTCGACTACAGTAGGTTGAGGGTAGAAGTTAGTTTTCAACTTTTTCATGGAGGAATTGAAGAAAAATAAAAATATTTAACATTTTTATTTTTCTTGTAACTTACTTTGGGGTTATGGTGGTGGGGACCACCAAAACTAAAAACTCCCAATTTGAATTCAAAGGTGGGGACCACCCGACCATTAAACTCCTACTTTAATGGGAGGTAACTCTTGGACTCCTTACACTTTAATTATGCCACATCAATTAATTAATTAATTATTCAAACTCCATATGTCCCAAAAAATTAAAATTGATAAACATATTTTATTTGAATTGGCTCCTCATTTGTTAGGGTAAATATCATTGGTGAAAGGGTGGCTTGGAGAGAGCTCCTGGAGAAACTCATCCTCCATCAAAGAATGCACTCTCTAACGAATAATGTGCTCTCTAATGAGGTACGTCTTCAACAAAAACGAACCAACATTCATCCTTCCCACCTCACCAATGTCAAAAATCCTTCGAGTTAGGGTTGTGTTTTCAATTGATTGTTGTTAATTTTTCTCCCACATTGAATCACCTCCCTTGAGCCGCATGCTACCGCTCTAACGCAGAGGGTACGGGACAAATGAACGTGGCCCGACCTCATTTCAAAAATCTTTGTGGTTCATAGTGTGTTCTTCATGATGGAGGATGATGAAAATCAACAACGGTGGGGCTCATGAATGGCAGTCGTCACTACGGTCGGCCGCGAAGATAGTGGTGGGGCAACCATGTCATCGGAGAAGGGTCATGACCCATCAGCCGCGGTGGAGCAAGGGTGGTGGCTGACAGAGGATGGCAGCACGACGGGGGTGACGGCACGCATACTTGCTACCCAGTAACCAAGGGTCACGACTTTCTGCTGCGGTAGAGATGGGAGGGTGGTCGGCCGAGCCGGCAGCCGGTGAAGGCGCGGCGTGTGACCACATCGTCGGAACAAGTGTTCGTGGCCCGCTAGGCCGCAGCGGATGGCATAAGGCAGTCGGCGTTCGTCCGGCTGCGGAGGGGCTGCGCACGATGCACCACCGGGAGGAGAAAGGGGCCGACCGTTTCGGCCGGCTGAGTTGTACTAACAGGGACCCGCGGCGGGTCCCGCGGGCTGCCTGGAAACCAAACGGCTTAAGTTGTTCGGTGATTGAGGGCGGGGGGGCACGCGAATCCCCCCCGTATGTGGCTGGGTCAGGCCACCCAGTAGGCCGGGTTCTATTCTTCGAGTCGGGTCCAACCCAGAGCCAAACCCTGGTCGGGACGGGTCGACCCAAATCAGGTCGGGTCGACCCAGGCCTGGTTGGGCTGGGTCGGACCGGACCCGAACCATTTTCGACCATATACGTTCTTTCAACCATATATTGAGCTACATGCGTCCATTTGACGAACTATAATGGTATTAGAAACCTTGGAACTAGATGGTCCTTTTGGTATACCCCACTTTATATTTGGATAACGTTGGGATATGGTCAAGTTGGATCGATCACGAATCCAACCAGGGCCTTGGGACTAAAAGGCTAATAACTTACAGACTAGGAATCTTTTTGACACACCATATGTTGCGTTGATACCCCTATGACATGATGGTCCTTTGGGATACTTCTTCATGGGACTTCTAGTCAGTTGGAGTATATGCCAGTGGCTTGAAGAGAAGACCCTCCCAGAGAAAGTAAGCTTGGTTTGGGAACCCTATAACTGGCTGTAACATGAGAAAAAAATCATGTGTGGGTCTGATGATGTAATAAGATACTGTGTGGGTATGATGATGTACTAGGATCATGTGTGAGTCTGATGATGTACTAGGATCATGTGTGTGTCTGAAGATGATTTAGGATTATATGTGGGTCTGCCTCTTAACAAAATAATATGATTCAGTAGTTACATCTAATCATTTCTACTACTGTACCTAAGTTATACCTGGTGTGATCTTAGTCTTTACCTTTGTGGTGTTCTTTTGTGTGGAATATCTGTGTGGTAATTACC
Organism: Viscum album; assembly: GCA_963277665.1. NCBI lineage: Eukaryota > Viridiplantae > Streptophyta > Magnoliopsida > Santalales > Viscaceae > Viscum > Viscum album. The sequence goes on along the minus strand of OY728133.1, from coordinate 644,204,901 downwards.
TTTGTGGTAATCTTTTCTTCATCTAACTAGTGTACTTTGGCTAAGGAGTTGGGACTTGTGTTTCCTCGTGAATGAGATGGGTAACATTTGATAACTTAGGTATATGTATGGGCATATACCTAAGAAGTGTTGTCACTTGTTTACCTGCTTTGTGTTTTATCCTATGTGGATTTTGTGAGACATCAGGGGTCTCGGGGTCCCTACTAATTATCGTTATACTCACCCATGCATGGGATTTGCCCACACTTTGTTGTGTTTGGTGAAGATGATGGACATCGCTGATCGGGGCTGAGGGTACTAGGACAAGATAGTGGCCGGAGGTGGACCATACAGCGTGTCGGTATGCAGAGGAGATAAGCAGACGTGGAGTGCTGAGGAGGCGATATGTACCTACCCTTCAGGTAGAAACATCCTAGGATGACCCAGTAGCTATCTTTATCTTTCTTCAATTGTATAGTATTTCTATTTGTACTTTTAACTTTACTATTGGGCTTTTACTCCGGCCCCTCTTACTTTAAGTACTCTTATTGCTATGCAGTTTACTTGTGTTTGTATCTTGCTGTGTGCTTGGTTGAGTGTGTCTAAAGGATATAAAGGCAACCCCTTCCTGGTTTTAGGGAATACGCCTTTCGGTGCCAGTCGCCATCCCCTGGCCTATGGAAGGCGGGCTTGGGGTAGTCACGACACGTGCCCCAGGGGACGGTTCATGACACATGATCACCTGATGTCTTAGAAAAACAAGTTATAAGATTATGTATACTTTTCTATATTAAAATTGGTTGACATGGATATATAGATACATGTATATGATAGAGATCATTCAAAATACATTTATAGATTGGGTATTATTTGAACTTTTTTATATTCTTATCTTTCTTTATAATTATGGTATAAGGAAATTCATAATTATTTTTATTTTAATAAATTTTCATGGGGTCACACATAGTTGTAGTGTCAATGAGGATAAATTTTTCATAAAAAATGTTTCATAAAACATTATGAGTTGGCATAATAGTGTTTTAAAGATTGTATAAAATAATATTTTTATGGTATTCCACAAGTTGTAACATGTTATGTAACATGTTTTGAAAATTAATGATAAATTTTATAAAATTATTTTTTGATATGGTTTCAAAAATTGTTACATATGATGTAACATAAGGAGAAATTTTTCAAAATATTTCAATCTTTATAGAAAGTCGATTATTTTTGGAAATTTGAACTAATGATCAAACCATATTCTGGTGGTGTAAACCATGTTGTGTTTTTCTATTATAAGATATTTCTCACCCTTACCATGCTTTTACACACTATTTTAAATATAAAATGTTTTTTATTATTTTTATTTATGTTTATCTATTTTCTATGAGTTTTAAAAATGATTTGGGGAAATTTAGGTCTTTTTATAGTGTACAGTAGGACACATCAAAGTGTATATTCTCTAATGTGGAGGTCCTGGTATGGTATAACAACATCATATCTAAGTTATTTATTTCATGGTTGAGACGATATAAGATATTACACTCACATAAGATAAATCCATTCCATAACTCTGGGATATATGGGGTGGTAGAGGATATGTAAGGTTTAACTTGTAACACCCATTCAAATCTATAAAAAACATTTGAAAAAAAATTATTTTCTTCGATAGCTTGTGTAATACGCAACATCTGGTTTTAATGATCTATAAAAAACTAAAAATATTACTAGTTAAACATAGTCTTTATTACCAAGAAATTATATTTGGAGGTATGAATATGAATAAGAATATTCATAACTTATGTATAATGGTTTTATATAAATAAGTCATACTGATAAAAAAGTGCTTAATTTTTATATGATTCAAAAAATACTTTTTCCTCAAAAACATGATTTGTATTACTTTTTTTGAAACAATTGATGAAATTAATTTTTAAAACTTTTATAGAATTTATTTAGAGAAATGAACTTAATTTTTTGAAATCAACATGTCAAAATTATCTTAGGGTGACTCTTTTGATATTTTTTGGAAAAGATTAATTTTTCGATGAAAAGTGGAGAATAATAGTTTTAATTAAAAAAATAAATTTTCATTGAAATAATTTATCAGATTTAATTTAGGTTTAAATGGTTTAAAAATTAAAATTAGATCAATTATATTATAATTAATCCAATACATGTCAATTTAATTAATTTCATGTTGAATTTTGAAATACAAACTTTTTAAACATTTGAAATGTTATCATTAGAAAACCGCCTTTTCATTTTGTATGTGGATCAAATTTTAAATTAAAATTTTGAAATTATATTAAAGGAATTTTTAAAAATTTATTAAATATTTTAAATTGAAATAATAAATAAAATATAATAATTTCAGCTTAATTTTTTCAAAATCATTAGTTAACATTGTAAAAATAATAACTATTGTTAAGGATAAAACAAGTTTACTTGGGGAGTTAAACTAAAACAATAAAGGGTATAATGACCTATAAAATTTTCAAACTCTAGTTTTATGGAAATATATAGACCTTATAACCTATTATGTTCTATAATTAAACATTTTTATCTGTTTTTAATATAAAAAAACATGGGTACAATTTATTATTTTAAACAATTCCATGTGTGTCCTCTCCCACGCTTATAAAAGGACACCCCATATCCTCTCCTCTTCACACATACAAAACCATTTGTTTTGGTAATTTTAAATAAAAGTACTTTAATTAATTAACTTCACATGACCTGGATCTATTTATTTTATCATAAATCCTTTTTAAGAAGTCTTTGGGTGATAAACTAATGGGGTTTCCAAAAGAATATCTATCATTGTTAAACAATCATTTCTATTTTATTTCTTCTTCCAGCACCTTAGAATGTTACTCAAAAATGTTAATATAATAAAATAATTATATTAAAAATAAATATGTTATTTTATGTTAATTTAAGGACCTATATTCTTCTCCTCTTCACTCAAATGGGAAATCAAATCGTCGATCATGTGTATGGTGGACTACTGCTTAATGAACTGACATTATTCATTTTCCACCACCAATTTTAACATATTGAAATAATAATGGATTTAAAATATGTATATGATATTTATGAAATAAATATACCTCTTTAATTATAATATTGAATCAATATTTTTACAACTAAACCTATTTGAAAATAATAATATCGCTCATGTTACTCGTGGACAACCGCCTTGTGAACCGATGTGATGTGTTTTTCATTTCCATTATACATGTATGGTAATAATGATAGATTTAATAAATATATTTGATATTTTTAACCTAATTATACTTATTTAATTATTATATAACATATACCATCTTTATTTCTATTCTTTGGTGGGTAGGACCATGTCACTCGTGTGTTTGACGGACTACTGCCTCATAAGGCGATGTGATTTGTTCTTAACTAACACTTTACATGAAAGGTAATACGCATAATGTTAATGAATATATGTTATATATATATCAAATATCAATGATTATGGAAATGTAATATATTTTTTACCTTTCTTTCATTACATCTATCGAGAAAATAGAAATAGTGCTCACATGTACATACAACTTACTATCTCCATTAATGGTTAAATTCATTTCCAATCTCTAAAATTAATTTATTACTCAAAATAATTATATAATGAATATATATATTATATTTATATAATGTTTAAAAATATATAAATTATGTTATCATGATCAAAATTAAACTACTGAATATATCAAACCAAAACATACATTAAAAACGATGTTGATATTATCCCAAATGTGATTTAAATAAGAAATTTTTGATACGTGGGTAGTAAAAGTTCATTAGTAATTAATATATGGTATTATAAATATAATTATGGTTATTATATTTATATATAATAAACATGAATTTAATATATATGAATTTTGAATTTGTACGAAGTAAGTCGAGGATTAAGGTAAGGGTTTTTTCTCTCAAATTGTCTTTTGGGGATATATGTTGTATTATGCACCTATCTTATTTTATATGGTGTATAAAAAAACTTTTCTATGTGATATCATGAAATTATATATTTCCATTATATTTAAGGTTTTATTTAATGTTATTCTTTCATGGTTATTATTATTTAAAAGATACCAAAGGGGTAAGGGAAGTGGATACAATCTCATTGTCTATTAAAATTGTATATGAATATGATTTTGATGATGAAATATTATAATCTAATTATCAATAACATCCTTATTTTTATTCTCCTATGATTATTTATTTAGAATAAATTTTTTCCCTCATTTTTCTCTCTTTATATAATCATAGTTCTAAAATAATGTTTTTAATGAAAACTTACTTTATTTCTTTCATCAGTTGAAACCCCCTTTTCTTACATCTTCTTATTTTCTAAAAAAGTTATCATGAATATTTTAATATTCCTCCATAAATTTTTAAATTCATTTTTAACCTTTATTAAATTTTAAAAAAATGGTATGAAATGAATCTTCTGATCATTTTCTAAACAAGGTCCATTTTGATTTTAATGCAAATTTGAAAGGAATATTTGTTTTAATGTGTAAAACGTGAACGATGTTTACCTCCACCATGAATGAAAAAATATTTAAATCTCCCCTTACCCATTTAAAAAGGTTATTTTCCAAAAAAAATGTTTAATAGTTGTGAAATTTTTATATTTTAAATAAATGATTTCAAGTGCAAATGGTATTTCCCATATGAAATGTTCCATATGATATTTCAAAATAATTTTCTATCTAAGATGTCATAATTTTATATTAATTAATGTTTCATAGAGATATGATCCAATGATTCCATATTTATTCTTTATATGGATGGTTTATATTCATTATGAAAATATTTTTATGATACTTTTTTCTTTTCAATGTGTTATGCATTGATGAAATGTTTATGAAACCCATTTCTATTCATAGATTTCGATATGATATATGTGTTATGAATAAAATATCTTTTCCTGGATTCTACTATGATAAATTGTTTATGATATTATGGGACATTTATGTATGATTTTATTATGTGAAAATTGGTACTTGTATCCCCCTCCAATGCATTGGGTAATGATTAATGTTATATGAGCACAATATGGTACATGGAAGCTTATCCCAAGCCCATAAGAGGGTACATAAGAGGTTATCCCAAGAATAAAGTAGGCACATATGTGGTTATCTTAAGTATAACCTATTATGAATGTATTTTTGGTAACTTTGATTTAATAATTCTTATAATTATGTGTATTCCAAAAATCGATATCTTATTACAATACTATGATCTCATGGATCGGGTTCTTTGATTCATTTTTGACTCATGTCTTCTGAACTACCATGATTTTTGAAATGACTCAATTTTATGATATATGATATGCAGGGTATGGTTTTCCAAATGTTATTTACATGTTCTCATACCCTCATGCATATGTTATATTGATATCTCTCTTTTTTAACCTTACTGAGAATCTGAGATAACCCTTTATTATGTGTCATTTCCCTAGGTTATGAAGGAAGGTATTATGTATTATATGCCTCCTAAGGATTATAGTTATGAAGAAATTAATGGGACATTATCTATATCACATATGAACCAGTTGTTTATGTGTTCATGTTTCCAAAGGAACTAGTCCTAAATGATTATAGTGTGGATCATTATGTTATTTTGAAAATATTAATCTATTAAGATGTAATATTTATGAATGAAAAGTTTGGGTCTTATATTACCCTTACACAATATCAATCCATGATCCACTCAAGGGATCTCTAGAATAGAGGGGATTGTGTTGGGGTTTTCCATTACATTGTTGTAAGTCATACCACATCTAATTGATTTTCAAGTTAGAGGATGTGAAGGGGGTATAATTGGGTTTTACCCTTACACAGACCCAGTAAAACTAATGAGTTTCATAGTCTAGCTTTGGAACTATGTTATAGGGTCTAACATGGAAGGATCCTAGAAATATATACCAATGGGCTACACTTTAAAGGCTAAATCCAAGGGGTAGACTCAATTTCAATAGTTTGGAGGGAACTACACTATAGTTGTAGGTCCAATCTATTAAGGTTCCTAGGAAGGGGGGACCACATCATAGCTAGTCATGGCATGGTTCTATTTTCATAGGTGAAATTTTATTTAAATGTAATTTACACTTTTTTTATATATTAATTTAATGATTTTGTGGGGTTCCATCTCCTCTAATTCATCTCCTTCAACCACCAAGAGTCTTCCCTCCCACCAATCTCATTATCCCATGTAGATTTTAGGGATTCATCCTAATTTTTATTTTGATTTTTTAAGTTATTTCATTTATATATCTTTCTCCTTCATTTTCTCTACTTGTGTTTCCCTATTATAGTTTTGAAACCCTATTGTTTCTTGTGACACTAAATTTGATGTGGGTTTTATTTGTTCTAGGTTTTCACGGGGATCTTTAGGGGTTTAATAGACTTACTAAGGAGGATAAATGTCATGCTTTGTAAAATAGAGAATATTGAGGTATTTTTTCCCTAGTATTGGACTTCAAATTCAATAACCATGATTTTTTTCTTATTTAAATTTTTTATTTGTGTATTAAATAATATTATTAACTATGATTGAGGATTATTTTAAAAGGGAAAATTTTTTTACTTGATTCTCATGGAATCTGATTCTTTATCCTTTCTTTTCAAATTTGGAAAATTTGTTTTACTCAACTATCCACACTAGGTGATTGATATATTACTTTCATAGCCTTTATATATTATTTCTGAAAATTCAATATATGTTGTTCTCTTTAAAAGGGTTTTTATATGACCAGTTCAATTTTAAAATGTATATTTGGTCTTTTATAATGTGTGTTCAAAACTACTAAAATGTTTTAGTTATTCTTTAATGTGTCATGAATGGTTTTCTAAGTTAATTTCATAACTTTTAAGCATTAAATAATGGTTATAAGGCTTGGTTTTTATTTTTAATGAGGGTTTTATTAATGAAAACACACCCATGGGTCATTCCCCTTTCCTTATATGTTTAGAAAATAATTTATATGTATTAAATATGGGACTTTATAATTATATCAATATACTTGATGAAAAATGGGTTATGGTATCTAAGGTTTTTTAGGGGTGATTACTTGTTTATGATTCTAGTTTTAGGTAATTATATATATGTGTATGTATGTATGTATGTATGTATGTATGTATGTATGTTTGTATATATTTATGTATGTATGTATATATATATATGTATGTATGTATATATATATGTATGTATATGTATTTGAGTGTTTGTGTTGTATATATTTATTTTTATAGTACCATTTGATTCCATTTAAATTGGGTCACCCCCATTTCATATATCATAGGAAACCGAGAGTATATATTGGAACTTCCAAGAGTACATGTTTCACTATCTTAGGATTACACTCAAACTAGTGTCCCTTAGTATGTATTATACCTTGATTTGGCAGTTTTCCCCTTGGTTAGGACTGGTAGGGTTTAACTGTGTATTAGTGTGGTTGGAATGAATCAAGTATGCCAATATGATGGATCATGTTTATTATATTATACACATTACCGTCAACTCTTAAGTATTCCTATGATTAATGGTACTTGTATTTATTATCTAGATCATGTTTCCTATATTTATGTGATAGTTTTTTACTATTTATGTTTCCCTAGTTTTATTATTTCATTATTATCATTGTAATTATTGTAATTATAATTATTATTATCGATTCTTCGATCTTTTTATAAAGAACCAGTGTTTTCATTTTTAAATTAATGGTTAAGAATTTTTTAATGTTTTTATAACTCCTTTTTAGATTTCTTGAACATGGATATTTTAAATAAATGTTCTTTTGGGAATGTTTTAAACATCATGGTTTAGATGGAACTATTTCCAAGGGGTAAGGAAAATGAATTTTTAATTTTAATATAAAAATAAAACCCTATATTTGTAAACTATATTTCAAACTAGTTGGAAATGAATATTTTATTTCAATAATAGACAAGGGGTGTGGTTTTCTTAGTATCCATACTGATCATTTTACTCACAGTTATCCATAAATTTAAATTCCATTTTTATGATTTAGTTAAAATTTTATTTCCATATAGGGATAGTTGTACAAGGGAGACATGGTTACCTCAAGGTCATGAAAATATTAGATCAAGAATTTTGAGTATTTGTTTTAGGGTTGAACATTTCATTTATAATCCATATTTTCCAATTTTTTTATCTAATTCTGTTTCAATTTTGGTTTTATTAATTATTCATTAGGATTCATTTGGTTCTGCTTATTTTTAAATCCTCCTTTTTATTCTAATATATGGACCTCTATTATATAGAGCAGTCATGTAAAATTTCTAAAGGTAAATTTCATCTTTAATTTTAATAATTTGAGTGAAATAATCCCTGTGAGTTTATATCTAATTCCCTAATTCTTTTCATTGACTAGTTTGGATCAATAATTCTCCTAATATATGTCAGGGGCCAATTCAAATTCCCTATTTAGGGGTGTCCCAATGTTTTTTTGGGAAAAAATGGTATTGGAGACTTATTTTTAAGAGGGTATATATATTATAGTTCTTTTTTATATAGGTTATTAATGGTCAGTTAGAGATAAGACCACTAGAACCTATGAGGTAGGTGTGTAGAGGGCCTCATGAGATGTTTCTCATTTAGAGTCTTGAGTTATTAGGGGATATTTGGAGTGAGTCTTAGTTTTTGGAATTCATTATTTTTTTATTTTTTTATTTTATATCTTGGGTTTTCAAAGTTATATTGATGATATAAGTATTATTTAAAGTATTTATATGATTTAAGGGATGAAAATGGTAGTTGAACTTGTGGTACATGATAACCTCATAGGGTCTATAAAATAACGTCGATCTTAAGTGAATTGTTAAAAATGGGTCACATTAGTAGATGCATGAAAATATCACAGTTGACCAAGCCAGGTAGTTGGGTAATTCATGGACACTAGTCCTATTTATTAAAATTTATATCTGTTAAGTAATTTTTATCTATTTACATTTGGTTGATTATAATTTTAAATAATGTTTCAAAATTTTAAATAGAGATGGTTAGTTTATAAATTAATAAAGAAACATTCTAATGGGATAAAGTTGATTTAGTGTTTGAAAATAAAAATTATTTAAAAAATATTATTGGGATAGAAAATAGTAAATGAGATTCATGATAAAAATTGAGTTTTACAAGTATAATGTGAAATTTAGATATTATGAGAGAGGTTTTCTTTTGTGAAATAAAATGAACATGATATATGGAAATTAATTAATGGATTTAATAAGGAATTTTTGTAAAATCATAAATGATTTCTCAGTAATGGTTTAAGATTTCAACAAAAATAGGATGTGGTATTTTGATGAAATTTGAAAAGTAAATTTTTTATTTTTCTTATTAGATGTGATTTGTTTTTTAGTGGGTGATTTGATTTTTAGGGTGTGATATGTTTATGTAAATATTTACTTCTTGATTGGTAAAGTTTCATTTCGACTAATTTATAATATTTCTTGGTTATTTAAAATACACCATACCTATTCTCAATGGATTACCATGGGAAAATGTTGTGTGGTATCCCAAAATTTAACCATTTGGTTCATCAACCTAGATATTTTATTCTATATTTATATAAGTTTAATCCTCTTATATTTTATGTACTATTTGATTCATAAGAAAAAAATAATGAATGAGGAGTATTGAAATCGTTTTTGGCCTTTTGATATCCCTAAGTATCTTAATTTCGAGTTTGTAACATTTATCCTTAAAGATATGATTTGGATGTATTGAATGTTTATTGTTCAAACTAAGCCACAAGAAGATATTTCTTGGGATAATTTAAATACTTCTTTCATCCAAACTTATTTATCAAAGGCTATTTAAGTGGTTAGGGAAATAGATTCATATTCTCTCCAATATGGTGATCGGTCGATTATGGAGTATGTTGATTTTATAATTTACCTATTCAAATATCTTCTTGAGTTATTAAAATAAAATTCCCTAAATTCATAGTATTGTTAATACTTCATCCAAATATTCATTTTAGGGTGTTGGAGTTCAATATAACCTTGTATATAGAATTTTTGAAGTAGGTGGTTTGGTTTGAGGTAGTCCCTGAAGGACCTCTCAAGTTTAATGATATGTCCTATGTTCCTAGGACTGGTTAAGGAGGATCCAATAAATAAAATGGTAAGTGTATTGAGCCTAATAATATAGCTAGTGGAATCAAGAGGCCCTCTGATATCTCACTGGATTATTCCAAAAGTAGGAAACTAGAATACCATCAAGGTGGAATGATAGTTCATAAGCATCTTTTATGTTATAAATATCTAAATACCTACACCGGTTATAGTCATTTTGATCATTTGTAAAGGTTTTTTAAATTATTAACTTATAAAATAAGTTTAATTGGATCTACATATTCGAAGGAACTTTAGGATCAACCCTATGATGCCCAGGACCAAAACTCCCATATGAGATGAAGTTCCATATGACAACAAGAACATGTCGCTTTATAACACATTTTTATATCTAGTTATGAGGGACTAATCCCAAAAACAGAGAGACTATTCCCTTGAATCAGAGTAATTCAATGATAGAAAACATACCAAGAATTTCCATCACATAAAATAAGATTACAAAAAATTAAATAAACACAATTTTATATCAAATAAATCATGGAGAATAATAAAATCATACAGACCCATAGCCATAAAAAATATAAAAAAAACCCTCCCACAGGTCTAATAAAATATAAATAAAATACATAAAATTTACTTAATCTCATTACTAGGCCACCTCACAACCTAGTCTCCAAATACCCATTAATTTATTTTGTCTAATCCACTATGCATCCTATATTATACCTTCATATAGACATAGCGTGTGTGTGTGTGTGAACTAGGGTGACCATGAAGGGTGTGAGAAGTACATATTACTATGGTATCTCTAAATTCCCCTAGTATGAACCATTATTTATGTGTATGTGTGAGTAAAATAATAAATATGACACAAATGTATGTTGGATGTCTTTTGGGAACCAGGACAATATGACTCCATATAAAATAGACCTTTTGTTCTAATGAGGCCACCATAACACCCAATTATAACTAATTTTTCACCATGTCGAAATCCTATCATTTCCTCACCTTGTACTATCCCACCCATAACCTTAAATGTATGTGAAAACTCTTGTTTGGTGTCATCCAAGTATCACCACTACTCCCTTATAGTAGGGTATTTTTTCAAGCTTCATGTCCAACCTATCACAATGGTATGGTATCACGTCCATTGATCAACCTGTACCATTGCACTAAAAGACGTTTCTATCCATATCCCACATCACAAGAAAACTCAGAACCCATCTCACTTGTGGATGTTCCACCATCCATCCTCATTTCACATCACAAATCGAGCTCTATATCACTAAGTCCAATTATCTGATCATCATGTCCAACCATCTCACTCACGGATGGTCCATCGCACTCAATCCAACCATCTCACTCAGGGATGAAATAGAGTTCACACATAACTCAGAATCTATATCATAGAAATCCCACTATTTTTATCTCAATAATGGATAAGAAAGTCCTCAGTACACTCACCCACACTAGATTATATCACATAAAATGACCACAATTATGAAAAAAACAAACATTCCCATAGACTATCACACAGCTCACCAGCTCATCACATCCTATCCTAGCCCTCATTTATCCTCACACATCAGACAATATATTTTCTCTCACCTATTAGTGTATCTTCTAGAGTCTTATACCCCTGTCTATGACTCTTCTAATCAATATTGACTTGCATCTATCTCCACATGGTGACACCATGACATGTAAAATATCTTGGTCTAGAACTTACCAAGATAAGTGAAATTCCTATGTAAAACCCCCTACATTAAAATTTCATACCCCTGAAGAACTTACCATGATTCAAATATGGGACTCATATCACATATCATAAGAGATACCACTTTAACCTCCAAGAAGAGTAAAACTATCTTTATCATCCTGTATAAATTCCTAAAAGAAATTTATCACTCTATGTGCACTTAAAGACTCTCCTCCAACATCAAGAGTGAGTTCCTCCTAACTCATAAGATAAAAATTAGTCTCTCCAAACAACACTAAAACCCATTCCTCTCACGCCTTCCCAACACTCAACTATGTTATCATGTATCTAAAAAAGTTCCTTAAGAAATATCTAATCCCAAACATCAAAATGAACAACATCCTTTCTACTTTGTGAAACATTTGATTGGTGGTCCCAAAACACTATAAGTGTTATTGAGAACTTGTACTAGTAATAAGAGGTTAAACTCCATACAGCCTCTTATATGCAACACCCACTTGGCCCCAATTAGTTAACTTGGTCCCTAGAAATGATGGAAGTAAAGTTCACCCATGCATACACAAGAAAATGAATTTATATTAAAGGGACCACCTACCTCTGAAATGGAGTTACCGCCCAATCCATGCTCAACATTACCATTAATTAAGAATTAACATGAATAGTTCATGCTTATACTACCACTCGACATTCAATATCATTCCATACACCATAAATAAATAATTATAATAATTTAAAATTAATTATTTAAATTAAATTAAAAATGAAAGTTCACCTAAAAACTCACTTTTCACCAATGTTTCACCAAAACAACTTCCAACAGCATGTGATCAGACACTTGGGTTCTTCTAAAGACATCACACACACAAAAACCAATCATATTGGGATGATTTTAGCATCACCAGTGAAATAGTCATTGAAACACAAGCCAGATTCTAACAAAAATCAAAGTTTAGTAGTAGCAACTAAAAATAGAGAAAGAAATGAAAGAATCAAACCTTTTACATCATCAAAAAAAAGAGTCATCCCCCTCCTTACATAATAAAATGTAAGAATAACAGGGGGAGGTCCATTCAAATGGACCTCCCAACGTGCTTTTTTATCCTAAAAGAAATAGAGTGACCCAAAAATGATTGGTTTTCCCCCACCTTACAAAACAATCATCCCTCGTTTATGGTGTGAACAAGGGACTCATATCATGAAGTTTATTATAAATACAACAATTCATGACATGAAAACGATTCACACTAAAAACAAATTCTCTACAAAATAGAATGCTATAACGACCCAAGATTTAAATATATTTTTTTATATAAATATTTTTTTGATTTCTTACTTCAAATGAAACGCTAAAATAAAATTATCCATGAAATATTAGATGAATATACCCAAGAAAATTTTAGAATAATAAAAACTCTATTAAATAAAAATATTTTAATTAATTATAAATTGAAACAAAATAGGATAAATAACACCTAACATTTTAAAAGGGAAGTTTGCAATAATATTAGTTTTCCTTTTTATATTCTATTTTTATCTAAAAGAAAAATTTATAAATTTTGGAATTTTAAATTTATAAAATGGATTTCATTTTTTAATTTAGAATATCAAAATTTTCTTAAGAGAAATTTTTTGTATTTTTTAAATTAATTTATTTATAAGTGAATATTGAAAATTATATTTTTTTACAAGAATTGTAAATTTTATAACATTATCATTATATGACCATGACATAGAAGTGTATAAATGATTTTAATTGATTAAATGTTTCGTTAGAGATTAAAACTGTGTATTTTAAAATATCATTTAAAACTTATAAAACCTATGTTAAACATTTTAGAACATAAGTAACATTTTATTCTAATTAAAATCAATTTTTAGACTATTCTTTTATTTAAAAAATTTAACGGTAATATTTATTTTATGATTTATTTTAAATATAATTCACTCTTAATTATGTTATAATAAAAAAATTTATATCATTAATTTCAATGACATCGATAAATTTTTATTGTATAAAACTTTTTGGATGGAAAACAAACTTTTTCTAAAAATGGTTTGCGTGTGTTATGTATGCCCAAATTATAATTAAAATTTTTAGACTTTAAGTACTTTATTTGGTAAATTTATTATAATATTTTATATTAATATGTTCATATTAAGTAATAATTTATTTTTCATTTTTATTCAGAAAACTATGATACCAAGTTAAATATTAGTTACCACGGTAAATTGATTATTTAATAAAGAATGATATTATTTAAAAAAAAGTTTATTTATTAAATTAAATGAATATATAATAAATTATGTCCCTGATATGTTTTTTATTTATATATATATATAACAATTAATTAACCATAATTCAATTTCTAATAAATATTAGATATAATTAATAACACTTACAGATTGAAATGAAAATTATTTCTAAAAAACATTCCAACATGTTATTTGTTTTATTTAAAAGTTAAGTTTATTATACATAGTAATTAAATTAGATTATATGGATTCCAAATTAATATTTAGAAATTAAAAATTGTTAATAAAGTTCATCTTATATTTTTTGTGTTAAAATAATTATTAGGGTTAAATTTTATCAAGATTAATAAGTATTATAATGGTCAATTTGATGTGGATTTAATTTCACTAAATTATTTTGACACTTAGAAATCCTAGAAAACTATTTTTTTGTCTGAAAGTTATACCTTCATGTCTCACCAAAATTTATTCAATTAACTTTTCTGAAATTCATTTAATTCTATTATTACACCTTACCTAACATTCGTTTCCAAATATTTACCTATCTTTTCACCTATAAAAGGACCTTACTTAATTCAAATTCAAGTCGCCCATATAGTCTAAAATGTCCATGAAACTCTAACCAATTTACTTGTTCTAGAGATTCTATATACATTTATAATTCACTAACCTCACCAAATATCCTTAAGTACTTCATTTAAAAAGAAAACTTCAAGAGAATGACAAAATTCTGAACAAGCTTATAGTGCATCTGACTAAGAGGGGAAAATAAGGGTTTCTTTTTCATATTTTCAACTCCATACAGAGTATTTTATATTGTCCATCATAATTTCTTTTTAATGGTGTATTCACTTCCCAATTGCATTCACATCACAATATATCTTCCATTTCATGAAATTTTAATGTCCATTTCATGATCTTCCACTCATTATCCTATGTTTATTATGTTACCAATTCCGTAAGAATTTAATTGACTCCATTTCCTATCAATTGGTTCACAATATTTCTTAATTCAATATACCATTCATGATTTATTTTATCCTACTATTCCCCAATATTTATATGGTATTTCCATCTATTATATAGGTAAATTATTTATCATCAAATAAAACTACTTCTTTGATAAAATGTTTTTTGAAATTAATGTATAACATTGGTTAGAAAAACTATTATTCTTACCAATGAATCTTTTCTTCCAAGTCCATATTTTCCTTATCATCAATTCAATCCTTATTTTTTTTAAAAACTAGTATGGGTTATTTTATATGATTCTCATAATTCACTTTACCATGTTTTAAAAGGAAAAAATTAATACTCTTTTAATGATTTGGGCTTTTAAACAATGTTATTTCAAAATATTTTTAACAAAAGTGGAATTATATTCTTTCAAAATAAAATGTTTTTAAAGCCACCCAAAATTTCTTAGTAGTCATTATGAATTTTCAAGGAGTAATTTATTGAAATATATTTTTAAAAGGTAAATGTTTTCCAAAGTTTTCACTTTACCTTTTTGAAAATAACTTTTGAAAGTTATCCACTACATTAATGATGAATTTGTGGAAAATTTATTCTAAAAACTCATTTAATTTCATTATTATGAGCATATATTTTCATCACCATCATCAGTTTATATATAAATTTCTTCCTATGTTTTCATGGTTTCTAAAATTAGTTATTTATATCCGTGTTTTATAAATTATTTATTTAAAAATTATTTAAAAAAATCAAGGATATTTCTTATTTATAAAGTCATTTTTCTTAAACCCCCTTGAAATATTTTCCATCAAACACATTTTCCTTTGACATATATGATTCCTGATTGAGGTTTTTTATAAATGTATCCATTTATCTTATTTATATGGATTGATTACATAATGTACTTCTCTTTTAGAGAAATGATCCATCACAACATTTATCTTTCCTATTCATTTTCAGTGTATAACCATAATTTTTCTTCAAATTTATTTCCTATATGAATAACATATTTTTTATTCCTTTGATTGATGGGTATTCACCTAGATTTTATAAATAAATTTATTAAAGAAATTATTGTCTTAACCATATACCCTTAATCTACACAGTGTAAATACTATATAATTTATGATTTTGATTGAATGGTATTTACCTAGAATGTTAATTGATGTCCATGGATACAAATTTATTTCCCATGGGATTATCATGAAATTATTATTTATAGAATTAATAATGATATACTTTGGTGAATCAATTTAAAAATGATGTGAAACCCATTTTCATTCTATGGGTTCTCTAATATGTGTTGAATGAAACACGTTTTTCTGGAGTATATTATTCAATAAAAAGATACTGTTTTTCACGGGAAGGTTTTATGACACCCATTTTTATTCTTGAGTTTTAATTATGTAATGGTTAAATATTTTATTATGGAACACATGTGTGTGGTTATCTTTAGGTGATGGTTAATCGATTTATATCCCTCCAATGCATTGGGTTATGTGATAATGGTTACATGAGTAGTGATGCTCAATCCAAAATGGGAAACACGTTTTGACTCTTTATACACTATTGTAAATGAGTGAGTGTAGCCTAAACCCCCAAGGGAAATAGGTGAGTGATTCCTAATACACTAAGGGAACATATTATTTTACCTGATACACTATATTATGATTTATATGCTTATGGATGTTCCAGAATTCTCAAGTACACTATATTTTCATGATATGAAGAATTATCATAATGCATTCTTATGTTATTACACGATTTATTATCTATGATTTTTGGTGTATAAATTTTATATATATCCTAATTACACTTATATGATCATATTATGCTAACTTTTTATCATTAATTTTTATCATTTATGTTTATCCTTAAAAATAATTTGGTCTAATCACTTTCTTATATTTCAATTTCCCCAGGTAATAAAGATAAGAAATGTATGAAATTTATAGAAGAGTATCTAATGTGGATAATTAGTGAGAGATATTGAATACTATTTATAGATTAATAAATTTATTATAAATTGGGAAATAATTCCTTTAGTTGAAAAATAAATGTGTTTTATCATTAATTTCTTATCCTAATTCTCTAAAAATATAAACATAAAATGTATTAGGAATTTATTATAATGAAATATCTTATTTATTTCATGTAATTAGATTTTAATGTATGTGGGCTACTATATATGGTAACATAGCAGGGTTTAGATAACTTTAGTGATTCAGATGTTATCAGTTGAGGATAATTTGAGAGTAAGAAATTCCATAACAGTTTAATACATTAAAGATTATACTAATTTCAAAGTTATATATAATAATTTAGGTTAGTTGAGATAATATTGAATACATTTTGTACTAGGATTACATAAATTTAGTGAATCCCCTTGGGGTAATTATGATTGATAATTCTATGTATATGAAAAAATATAAAAGTATTTGTATGGTGGATAATGTGGGGTTCTCCTATAAAGTGGATGCGACCATGGCACACAATAACCATGGGAAAATCACCTTAAAATATGTTTCTTGAGATTTGACTTGGTCTTCAATCTGGTATATGATGAGGGGCACTAATATTGAACACCTTGATATAAACTCCTAGAGGACATGAATTGGTTAATTACATTCTCTTTACAAGCCACTATGAAGGATATATTCCCTAATAACATTAACTATTAGGATAAATATTATTATACAACACAAATTAAAGTTACCTATGAAGAACCAAGAGAGTTATAGGATGAACCAAGTGTGACATATTTGAAAAGAAAGTATAATATGTCTAAGTGAAGGTTTTAGTTTAGAATAAATCTTTCAATAGAGATTTCATATTTATATGATCAATTACTCATACTATATTTAATATTATGCTAATCATTTTGGTATTGGTATTTGTTTGAAACAGGGTCATGAAATTGAATCTAACAAAATTATGTATCTTAAAACCACCTTATCTTATAACTGAATAAGGTATAATACTTGAATAGTTAAGAATATTATTAAATTATTTCTATGATAGAAAATTTAGTATCTTATTCATACCTAATGTTGTGAGAATTATATCACAATAGAAAATAATTATTTATATGTTTAGCTATTTTCATTTGTGAGTGATATATATCAATAATATTTTTGTATATTCCAAAAGTTGGTAGGATTATGTGAAACATATATGGATAATTCCTCAGTAGCTCTAATATAAAATTTTGGAAACATATATTAAATAGTCTCAATAAACTTGAAAATTTATTTGCTGGGAATGTAATATTTTTTGGGATAAAATTTGAAGAAAACCTGAATAAAAGATGAATAAACGTTGGGGTTAAATGGATTATTGATTTTGAGAAAAGTGAGTTAGATTATTTTAATAACCACGATATTTATTATTTATTTAATAAAATATTTATGAATGATATTTTTTGTGAAGACAATATAATTTTAGGGATCTTGATATTTATATACTAGTGTGTTAATTTATTAACAAGTGGTTGAATATTAGAGTTGATTTTTAAAGAAATATATGATTTTACTATGGATTAATGTTTTGGATATTAAAATGGTTTTGGGAAAGGTATGTAATATATAATATTTGATTAGTTCATATATATAATAGGGAATACATTTGTGTTAATGATTAATTTTGTTAGAGGAAATATAAGTTACATGGTATATACTAATAGTGTATGATAGATTCCATATTATAAGTTACATGAAAAATGATGGATAATTTAGGAATAACCTCACCTAATTTAAATAGTGAGTAAAAATTATAATTGTGAGAGTGGAATTTATTTAATAGGGATATAATTTAGCAACCTTATATTTTACTATGTATTTTACTGAAATAAATAATGTGTTTTATAGAAGTCTTCACATCCAACACAGAACTAAAATGAGTTGTGAAATATTAGATAAATATTATCAAGAAAACATAATAATGGTAAAACAAAATCTACTAAAAAAATATTTTAATAACTTATAAACTAATACTAAAGAGGATATATAATACTTAAAGTTTTAAAAGGGAATTTTTTTCATAAAAGTAATTTTTCATTATATATTGTGTTTTTATCTAAAATCACAATTTATAATTTTTAGAATTTGAAATTTGTTAAATTAATTTAATTTTTTAATTTATCATGTCAAAATTATCCTATTGTGACTTTTTTATTTTTATAAATTAAATTATTTTTATATGAATAGTGAAATTTATAGTTTTTAAAAAAATTGTAAATTTTAGGACATTATCAATATATGAGAAAGACCAGAAAGAAAATATAATAATTTAATTGGTTAAATAATAATTTTTGGAGAAAAAATATGAGTTTTTAATATTATTTTTAACTTAAAAAATCCATTGTTTAATATTTTAGAACATAAGTATCATTTTATTCTAATTAAAAAAAAGTATCTTTTTCTTTTAATTAGACATTTCAAATGTTATAATCAGTTTTGGCATGACTTTTAAGCCAAATAAATTTTTTTTTCTATGATAAACCAATTTAAATCATTAAAGGTAATTACATTGATAACTTTATACTACACATAAATTTTATACTTAAAAATAAATTTTTTCTAAACATAGTTTTTATGCATTTTGTTCTCATTTTAAAATTAAATATTCAAACCTTTAGAAAAATTATTTGATAAAATAATTTCCATGTTTTAAATAAAACATTTTATATTATTTAAAAATTACCATTTTCTAATTACTCATAAAACTATGTTACCCGGGTAAATATTAGTTACCAGGGAGAAAATGGCATTTTTTCAAAAAATAATACATTATAAATATTATTTATTTATAAAATTAAATGAATATATATAAATTTAAGACTCTAATATGATGTTTAAAAAAATATACAAATTAATTAAAAATAGTTTATTTTTTAATCAATGTAAAATATGATTAAGACCACTTAATGATTAAAATAACATTTGTTTCTAAAAAAAATATTTTCCAATACTTTATATGTTATAATTTAAAATATAATTAGCTTATTTTTGGAAATTAAATTAGATTCAATGGATTCTAAATTTGATTCAAAATTTACAAATTTTTTAAGAATAGAAATTTAATATATTTATAAATAAAATAATTGTTTGGGATAAAATTTCATCAAGATCAATAAGTATTAAAATGGGTAATCTAATGATGATTGAATTTTACTAAATAAATTTAAAATTTAGAACCTCTGGAAAATAATTGATAGATTTTAAATTCATACCTTAATTTATCACCAACATTTTCCAACCTAACTCACCTAACTCTTATTAATTACATTTTCACCCCTTACCTAACCGTAATTTCCAAGTATGTGTCCCTTTTTCACCTATAAAAGGAGTTCACTTCCTCCCAATTCAAGTCACACCTATGGTTCGAAATTTCCATGAAAATGTTACTTATTTAATTATTATTTATTCCATATATGTGATTTAAAGACCTGAAACTCAACAAAGTTCCTCAATTCCTTCATTTACAATGGATACATCTAGAGAATATTTAAATTTTTAATGTCATTATAGTGTATTTAACTAAGGTGTAAAATAAGGTAAGAGTTTGTTTATTTAATTTTTAACTCCATATAACATGTTTGATATTATAAACCATAATTTATTATATATGGTGTATTCCCTATCCAATTTCTTTCATATATGAAATATTTTACATTTTATGGGATTTTAATATCAATTTCATGATATTCCTCTCAAGCTCATTTGGTTCGTATGTTAGCAATTCCATAACAGTTTTTTATACATATCTCTTAATAGATAGGACCATTGTATTTCTTACATTAATTTACTTTCCAATATTTATTTTATCCTACCATTCTCACGGGCTCTTTGATATTTCATTTTTTCTCTATGGATATTATTTCTCATCATCAACAACTACATCTTTGATAATGATTTTTCTAAATTAAAAGAATAATGTTGGTAATAATAACTCCAATTTTTACCCATGAAACATTTCTTCAATTTCCATATTTTATTTCCTAATAATTTTTTCCTATATTTTTTTAAAAGATAATATGAAATATTATCTATGATTCTCGAAATTCTCATTACACGTTTTTAAATATAAAATTTAAAACTCTTTTTATGATGTGGTTTTTTAAACAAAGTAAATTAAAAATACTTTTTAAAAAAAGGGTCTTCCCTCCATTCAAAATGAAATTTTTTATCTTTCATCCAATATTTATTTGATAATTATTATGATTATTCAAGGAATTATTTATGGAAGTATATTTTTCAAAGGAAATTGTTTTTCAAAGTTTATTCCTCACCTTTTGGAAAATAAATTTTGAAATTGATCCATAACTTTTATATTTTACAAATATGTATAAAATATCCTCTAAAAATATTTTTTTATATTTTATGTGTGGGAACAGAACTCAATCACATTTTTCATTTTATATGAAACTATCTATAAATGATTTCATTATTACTAAAGTAATTTCTTTTCACTTAGTTTTATAAAATATTTCATTTAAAATTATTTAAAAACATTACATATATTCATTATTTCAAAAGTGTTTTTTTTTACTCTTTAAAATTAATTTTCTTCTAATTAATATTCATTTGATATATCTTATTATTTATAGATGATGTTTCTTAAATGAAACTATCCACATTATTTATATTAATGGTTTATATAATTTCCATTTATTTTGGAGAAATCATTTATCATTGCATTTTTTCAATCAACTTTCCATGTATAACAATAATTTTTCGTACAATGATTTCATCCATGAGTACCCTATTTTTTATTCCTTTTATTAAAGGGTGTTCAGATAGATTTCATGCATCTGTTTGTTGTGGAAAATTATTATCTTATATGTATATTCTTTAACTATACTATATAAATACTACATGATTTATTATATGGATTGAATATTATTTACCTAGAAACTTTTTTGACATTATTGGATAGCAGCATATTTTCCATGGGTTTACAATGATATGATTATTGTTATAATTATGAATAATATCCTTATATGAATCCATTTAAAATGATGTGAAACCCATTTTATATCCATGGGTTATTTATGATGTGTTGAATGAAATTAATTTTTCCATGTGTTATTTATTCTATAAAAATTCAATGATTTTCATTGGAACATTTTATAAAACAAATTTTTATTTATGGGTTTTAATGATGTAATGGTTAGATGTTTTCTAATTCAACACATGTGTATGGATAATCTATAAATTATAGTTATTCCCTATATATCCCTCAAATATATTGGATAAATATTTACTTCTCATGGTGTAATGGTGAAATGACTAGTGATGATTGATTCGAAATGGTAAAAAGTTTTCGATTCCTAATACACTATGTAAAATAGGTGAGTAAAGCCTGGGCCACCAATGGAGAAGGTGAGTGAAGTGTGATACACTAAGTGAAAATAGTTATGGTACATGATTCACTATGTAATAATTATTGTGGTTATAGATGTGCCAAAATTTTGAAATATTTCTTGTTTCTAAGATATGTGTAATTTTTAGGATGTATTATTATTTTTTAACATAATTTATGATATTTTATTTATTGGTTATAACTTTCTCATGTATCCTGATTATACACATATTCTCATCTAATGCTCACTTATATTTCTTTTATCACTTATATCTACCCAAATTCGTCATATGAGATCACCCCTTTATTATGTTTTTATTTCTCCATGTTTTGAGGATAAGAAAAGTATGAAAATTCTATAAGAGTATTTATGTGTAGAATTAGTATGATATTTTTAAGTATTTTCATGGATTAAGAATTTTCTGAAGTTTTCTGATAAAAATTCATTGGTTTAAAATTTCATTAGTTTTGTTTGTTAATGTTTTTAACAAATTTTATAAAACTCCAAACAAAAATGTTCTAGGGAATTTATAGTAGTGAAATGTTTTCTTTAAGTCGTGTAATTAGATGGAAAAATTTGTTTGCTACAATAGAAGAACTACCTCTATAAATAATGGAATAAAACCTCACACACAACACCATTCATGGCTCAAAGGCCACTAGGTAGATGGTCCTCCGAAAGAAAATCCTCATTCTTAGTGAAAAAAATTTGGTTCTTAGATAGATCTGTTACATGCTACTAAAATTCAGTAGTTAACCATCTCAAACTAACTCTAACACTTCCCTAAGCACCCAAACCACTAACCAAGATTTGTTCCACATCCAAAAACGTCTTCTCAACATGTTCTAACACTCAAAATTCTTATTCATGTCCCAATTCAGGAAATTACCTCAAATCTAGATCAAAAAATCATGCTTCCTCTAAAATGTAATGACCTAAATATCTATATGGAATTGTAAACTCCCTACCATAATTCTTATTTCCCCCAAAAAAATTTGATAGTTCTCTAACCATAAACATCACCTTTTATAGTCACCAATTCACCAAGGAATCATTGTTATATACTTCAAAATTATAAATGTTCTTCTAATACACATATTTAACACCCAAGATCGTTATTCAAACAAACCAAGCCATAGTCTCTCCAACAAAACTAACACTAATATAGAGCTCACTACACCCATCTATCCTGACACATAAAAGTGCCTTTAATAGATCTATCTTGAGTCTTATAGTGCTAACAATAATAATAAACCACTCACTAAGGATGATTCCATGTCACAGTACTCCCCACTATTAGAAAAACCTACGAAAAATGTACTTCTAGTGGTCAAACAACCCCCTAACCATGTTCCAAACAATGATCATGATGTGGTTTTCACCTCATCACATCTAAAACTACTCCAAAACACCATTCTAACCCCCTCATTTTCACATTTCCTAAAAAAACGTGGTTTCTCCTATTAATTTTCTACCACAAAACACCTGATTGTGATTCCTTATATCTAAATGGTATCATTAGAATTTCCAAAACCCAAAACTAAGACCGAACTCGAATTCTAGTGTATTTCCATAATTTTATCACCACTAATCACACAATTTTCTATATTATCATCCTATGAAACCGCTCACCACCAATCCTTCTCACTCTCAGATCGCATCAAAACCTCCTCAAGGCTAATACTAAGATACCAACTCCACATAACACCACATACAAACTCTAAATGTGGTGTTAACTTTAGAATTAGATATTAGTAGATCTATCGTACACCATTATCCCAAAACTCTCATAATTGTACAATGATTGGTCTCACTACCCCCACAACCCTTTTAATATGAGAATCATAATATCATAGCTGATATGATTCTCCCTATCATAGGAGTATTTTTATCATTAATTTTTCAAACCAAACCTCAAACTTCATGATCTAGGATTTTTCCATTAGTACAAGTAATTATTTTACATGATCACCTCTCTCATAGAGAGAGTCTACATGAACTTCAACCACTACCCATTCTCAGAACACTAGGAATAACACCCAAAAAAATCAAAATGTTCATTCCCCAATATTTTTCTTACTATATGCCACTCCTTGAGCCCAAAACCTCAAAAGGTCTCATCACTACACCTCCTAGTTAACACCCCTCTCAAGGAAAAATCCATAGGCCATAATTACCACATGTGACTCACCTCCACACTACCATCATAGAACCACTCTGGTTCATCTGTAATGAAAAATAATAAATAGACTACCACACAACACATTCACTACCTTGAAAAACAATTAGGCACCACATATTCCAAGTACGCACCTACCCTTATACTCCAATATTTTTTCCAAAAATCCATGCCAATGTTCACTCTCTTCCAGGTTACTAAATGATCCCCTGATATCATTCCCGCGTATTCTAGATCATAATCCTACTAGATCTCACTCAAACCAAATATAAGCACACCCCTATAAAACCAAATAAAAAAACTGAATTTACACACCCATGAATCGCATCTCATCTAAGCTAGTGTCCTTAACTCACTCACCATGCCCCCAAAATGATGCCAATTTCACCCAATATCTTAAGGAATCTCACTCCTGAAAAGTATAAAAACATTGTCACAACTACATGGATGTTGATCCAAACCATGATCATCTACAAACACACCCATAATTGAACCAAAAGTATATCCATAGATAATAAGGCAAGCAATCCAATTAATCATGCCCATAAAAACTATACATGATATTCAAAATGCTCTAAGTGATTCATATCCTAGAATCCTTAGGTATTTCTCTTTCCTTTGTTCAGTCGCCAAGTTTTTGTTATATAAAATTGATTTAAAATGTTAAATAGTAAAAACCACATAGTTATTTTTGAAAATTTAATTAACTCAACCCTATCCTTAGCAATACTGATGCCCATCCTCAGATCAGTTCTTAGTCATACCATTCCCAAACTGACCCACCCATGGCATTTATATAATCTTTGCACTAAGAGATTATATACCCACCACCAGAAAACATCCTAAACTAGGATCCACATGACTTTCCATTAGACAAAATACCATGGTTCAGTTAAGTATAATTACACAAATAAATTATATAGTAAAAATCCAAATAATTTAATATCAACACCTTAAAAAATGAATCCCTGTCAGAAAATACAATCACATACAAGAAAGTGTATTTCATGTTATTCCAAAGTTCCTATTATGAATCACGTATCTAAGACTCTCTTTAAAGGGTTATGATCAAAAAACCACAATAAATACCTTCAATAAATATATCATGTTCAATTAAAATCTCATCTTTAATAGTAAAAACATTGACTAGAAATCTATTCATCTTGGTAACAAGGATATCTCACTAGAAAGGGGTCTATGACTCAATATTATAAATTCCATCACAAGAATTCGAACATTCCTATGAAACTTATCTATCATCACTAGACGAATTAAGGAAAAAAAGTTGATACCACTTTATCAGGTCTAGACACAAAATGATTGTTTGATCCAGAGTGCCACATGACCTTGGGCATGCATCCCCATAAACATGAGGTAGCATACTAGTACTGAGAGACTAGTCAAAAAAATTAAGAGATAATTCCTAGAAATCAGAGTCCTACAATATAGGAAAAATAACCAAAACATCCATCACATATAAATATATTACACAAAAGTAAATACATAGATATAACTTATATACCATATAGAATCATGCTATCATACATAAAAATGGTCATACAGAACATACAACTGATCATCCACTGGTCAAAGAACATATATAATAAAATAATAATAAAAATAAACACAATGGTCATATATATGTCTTGGATCCTCATCATAATATTAACTCCACATACCCATCAAGCACTTCATATTGATCCACTGCACATCTTGTACTTAACCTAAAAGAAAAAATAAGTATTGTATGTGAATTGGGGTACTCGTGTAGGTTGTGAGAAATAAGTTTTAAAAGGTTATCAATAATTTTCCCTTTTTATACACCATCATACACATATATTCATGATAAATATAATAAACATGGAACACATATTCATTATATGTCTTGTTAACAAAGCCACCATGACTCCTTGCATATCAGGTCACTGTTTATTAACTAGGACACCGCGACTACCAAGCATTAATTATTTATAACCATGATGAAATACAATTTTTCTATATCCACATTCCATTACACCAATAACTCAGACTATACACAAGGACTCAATGGTAGTGTCATCCTGTTCTTGACCAATACTCCCTCGAAGTAGGGTCTAATGCCAAGCATCCAAACCAACCCCTCTCAATGAGAAGATCACATGTACAATTTCTGAACTATACCTTCTCACTCAAGATAGTCTATACATATCCTAAATCTCTTGCTAATATAGACCTTATATCACTAATAGAGGACCCATAATCCATTAATACTTCACATCAAAAATAGTGATACATCACACTTAGAGAAGTATAATCATTGGATCCTCAAATCTAACTATATCTTTTATGGATGGCCTATCATGATCAATATAGTAATCTCAGTCATGGATTTAACAATATTTACACATAACCTGGGCTCTATTTCATAGAATCCCTTGAATCATTTTATTACTCCTGTAGAGTCAAGGAATTGGGACCCTCTCCCCTATCAAAATATCTCACCTAACATAAGAACAAGTATAGGAAATAAAAAACGTTTGTATCCCATCACATATCACACCATATTATCACATCAAGGACTACCCTTAGCTAACCTCATACATCTTTCATGACGTCTCTTTTTCCTTCACAAGGCATCCACTAAGATCTTTGGTGTAATCCCAGTATCTACTCAATAATACCAACTCACCTCTATCACCTCGTAGTGACACCATGTCCAATAGGCTCAACATGTCCCATACCTTATGAGGAAGGGTACATTTTCTATCTATAACCCCCTTTCATTGTAATGTCAAACCCCTTAATCACATCCCATGACCCACACATGGGTCTTGTCTCATATCTCATATGGGAGAACTCCCAACCCAACACCTAGAGGAAAAATCTCACTTTTATACTACACCAAGTCTCAAAGGAATAGTCTCTCTCCAAGTGCATGTCAATACTCACCTACAACCTTATGAAGGAGTTCCTCATCACTCAAAATACACAAAATTGACTCTCTTGAAAACACTTGTCCCCAAGCCTCTCATGCCTACGCACTTTATATAGGAACTCACCTAGGTTATCTCAAATCTCAACAAACACCCAAAGACCTACCCGAGGCCTCAGGTCAATGAAAATGTCTCCCTCACCCCTTGGTGACATAATCATAGGATAATCCAAAAATAGTCAATGTAATAAAGATCACATGTCCAAATAATAGGATATTTAACTCCATATAATATCTTCTAATAAAAGACCTATTGGTCCCTATCTGTACACACGGTCCCATGTAATGCATGACGAAAAGAGCACCCATCAACAAATAATCATATATATTTATATAAAAGGGACTTCCTAACTCAAAAATTGAGTTACCACTGAATCCATGCTCTGTATCACCGTTTTCCAATCTCCTCTATGCCTTGTTCAAGCTCATACCAAAATATAAACTCTTATGTCACACTATGTACCATAAATAATTAATTATAAAAATTTAAAATTAATTATTCAAATTTAATTAAATAGTAAATTTCACCTAAAAACTCACCATGCATGATTTCTTAATTGAAACTACTTCCAGTAATTTGTGTTCAACCTCTTGGGTCCTCCTTGATCCACCCCACACAAACGATCCATTGTTTCAGAATTATAGTGCTATGATTTAGTGAAATTAGAACTAAAACCATCTCCCAAATCAAACAAAAATCAAAGGATAAAAATTAAAATTAAAAATATTGAAAGAAATGGAAGAATTATACCTTTGATGTGTTGGATCGAAATAATGAATGAAGCTACTAATTGTTGTATCGTATGATGCTCAATATAAAAGAGGGGGGGTGAATTTTACACTTTTAAAAATTCCTTTAGAACCTTTAAAGATGGTAATGTTTAAAAATGTTAAACAAGGAAAAAATTCACCAAACCTCTAGTTTTATAAACTTGCTGGAATCCAGAAAAGTGATTCCGAGAAGTCAACTCTAGAAAGATGGTTCTGGAAAGAAAACATAACAAATGTATACAAAGATAAATATTCTACCTTAAAGAATATAGAATCTTACTACATCAGAGTACAAGTATATGGAATTATAAGATAGGTGTACTTTCCTCTACCATAAAAAAAGACAAGCAGTGGAAAATCTGAAACAAAACATGTAACAAGTAGTAAATATTTTAACCCAAAGAGAAGGGTATCCAACAACATTAGATAAAGGTCCATTGATTTATACATTCAAGAAAGTATGTCTTACCCAAACCAGGGTAAGACCTCAATACAAAGACCAGAGTATGTCTTACTATGCCCGCAAGCCCTCAACTTTAAGGTAGTCAGTACCTCTATCTTCCTTAGTAAAGAAGTCATCAATGTCATGGTAGTCGGAACCTCTGTCTTCTTATCCCTGGAATTCCCCAAATGTACTCAACAACATTTGGAGTTGCACAAAGAAAATCAGAACATGAATTTCAGTACGCACAAATCATGAAAGTATCTCTCTAGAAATCACATCAACAGTATGTAATCCCTAGAGTCATGGAACAATGTTGAGATATTTCAAATAAACTTCTATTTGTATTCATAGCTCCAACAGTCGGCTCCCTCCTCCAACGAAAATATTTTTCCTTTAATTGTGGAGGGACCTGTACACATGTCACTCAAACAATGGTTAGTTAGTAACTGAATGAATGACATCATTTTATAACAAAAAACAAGTCTAAGAAAAAATATGGTTACATAAACAAAATCAAATATTTGGAATGTAAGAAAATAAATGATCAGAGTCTAACCAAAAACACATTCAGTGTATATAATACAAGGATATTCAGATTCTATTTTTTAAGGAATTTAGAACCTGAACTCTATAGAATTCTGGAGTCTGAATTTCAAGGAAATTCAGAATCTGTATTCACAAGAATTCAGAAACTGAACTTAAAATGTTTGGAGTCAGAGTACATGAGAATTTGGAGTCAGAACTTACAATGTTCGGAGTCAGAATTCATTAGAATTTGGAGTATGAACTTACAAGGTTTGAAATTAGAGTTCATTAGAATATGGAGTCAGAACATACAAAGTTCGGAGTTAGGATTCATTAGAATTTGGTGTCTGAAAATACAATTTTCAGAGTCTAAATTCAATAGAATTCAGAGACAGAACTTATAAGAGTTCAGAGTCTGAATTCAGAGAACTCAGAGTCAGAACTCAGAAGAGTTCAGAGTATTAATTCAGAGAACTCAGAGTTAGAACTCATAAGAGTTCAGAGTCCGAATTCAGAGAACCCATAGATGAAACTCATAAGAGTTTGGAGTCTGAATTCAGAGAACATAGAGTCATAACTCATAAGAATTTAGAGTCTAAATTCAGAGAACTCGGAGTCTGAATTCGGATCCTGAAAACATAATTCTATTTATCTAAGTATTATATGATTCTGAGGTTTTAGATATGAAACTTAATTTTACACTTATACAAAATAATGAACAATGAAAAACATGGTAAGGATTAATTTTCTTATGGAAGGAATGTTTTTCTTATGAAAGTAAAATAGAGGGAAAAATGAGATTTTCCTTGAGATAAGGTGTTGGTGATTTTTGAAACATGAGAATTGGTAAAGTAATAAGGAAACCATATTGACTCAAAAATCTCCCCAAACATGAAGGAATGGAAAAGTCATAAGGAAACCATATTGACTCAACAATATCCCCTTTTTGGAAAGCACAAACATCCTTACGAAAAATAAAATAAGGACTTAGAAAATATTTTTCTAGACATTGAAAATAAAACTTAACTCCCTTATCATATGGGTAAAGATAAATATGACTAACTCCCCCTTAGGATTTGGAACCCTATGGATCATATTCTAGATTTTCAGAATGAGATTTTTCATTATCTTGAGTATGGAAATCTCTATAATGAAAACCCCCCCTTAGATAAACTCCCCCTTACTGAGGGATATTTCTTCTTTACTTAGTATTCTTTTTCCTTTCTCCCCGTTTGTGGTTTTCAAAATTAATTTGAGGGAATAGAAAAGAAATTATGGAACCTAAAAGATTAGTACAACACATCCAAAATACAAGCAACCAAAAATTTCATTATGATTAGAAACAATTTGTACAAGGAAGAAAAATACAACAAAAGATCAGATTGCATCAATGTAATCCTTATTTTTTCTTCAACATCAACTTCATGACTATAGTATTAATCTTTTTGAGATCCTTATGATCTTCCTATTCTTTTTTAAGAAGCTGATCCTGATCCTCAGATTTCTTCTCTAAATCCTTGATTCTTTTTTCCTAAGACTTAAGAGCCTCTGCTTGATCCTTCAGGACTTCTTCCTGCCTGACTAGCTTTTCTTCTATATCAATCTGAATATCTATTTCTCTCTTCTAACTTTGGGAAACAGAATACAATTTCCCATTCAGATCCTTCACTTCTTGAATCTGAGAAATTTGTTCCAAAGTTAACTTTTCTTCAAACCTGGTTGTAAGATATTTGATCCTATCATCTTTAATGCCAAATGCCTCTTTGAAAATATCTTGGAATTCATCATGTTCTCTCAAATATTCTACAGTATTCTTTGACCAGCCAACCATTTTCTTATAGGACCTTTTGTGGGAATCTTAGTTAATGATGAAATTCTTGAAATCATCCTCATGCTTGAAACACTTGTCCATCACCATGGACATTGAATCTGATTTCTGATTTAGTGTGTGTTGAAGCATCTAGCATCTAGAGTCTATGCTTGGGAAAATTGGAATGGTGCCAACCATCTTCTTCAATGACTGGACAACAAAATCATGTCCAAGAGATGATGATTCTGAATCTGAGACTTTTCTAGGTGAATGATCTTTCTCTAGCTCAAAAATTTTCCTCTTTGAAGATCCACCATCTTCCATTTTCTTTAAAATGACTTTAGTAGGTGTATCAACAACCACATGTTTCCCATTATCAGTTATCAGAATGGATTCCTCATCTGGAGATTCATGTTCATTATTAGAAAACTAAACAATTCTATCATCATCTATCTTCTCCTTCTCATCTCCTACCTTAGCATCTTACGGATGAATAAAATGATAATTGAAACTTTCTTCCTCAGATAGCTTGTTCACTTCATTTTCAGTTTTCTCATCCTCTTCTTTCTGATCCTTCCCAGGTGTAGCAATATTTGAAGATTCTGTTTCTGAAGTTTGGATTGACAATTTCTCAGATGGAATTTCTTTCTCATGGAATTCTTCAACTTGATTTATTAGATCTTTGTTGTCACCATTTATTTCTTCTTCTTCCACTTCTTCCAAAAAAATTCGACTTTAACAACTTTTTCTTGTGATTTTTCTGGAATCATGAATTTCTTACCCAGGTTCTTAGGTAAAGATTCTACCATGAAATATTTTGGTACTGGGATATTCTCTGATGCTATCATAGTACCCCTCAGAAGGGATTGAATAATTTCAGTCTCAGACATATTCTTCTTTTTCTTCTTTTCTTTTTCTTGCTTCTCAAGCTCATCAGCAGGCTTCTCTTTTAAAGCCTTTATTTCTGCATGATCCAAGAAAAACTGAGGCTCTCCTCCATTCCAGTTTTTCTTATCTTCCCTCCACTTTACTAAAACCTCATCTGGATATGATTTCTTCTTCTTAGGTTTAGGAGGTGTGGATTGAGCTTTCTTAGCTTTTGGGGTTTTCTCTTCTTCTTCTACTTCCTTCAACTTCCTCTTCTTTCCTCCCTTTCTCGATGATTTAGGCACTTCTTGTTTCTTTATCACAACTTCATATTATTCCACTAGTAGGTCATAAAATTCTATAAAGTCTTTAGAAAAACCAAAGTTCATCCTCTTCAAAGTATCATCACTGACTAGCATGACTTTGCAATTTCCAAGTTTTGAACTGTAATGGATTTTAAAAGATTCTAAGCACCGAACAATCAACTTAGAATGAATGGTTGGGTACATGATAATCTAAGCCTTCAGATTTCCATTCTTGATATTCTCGATCATAATCAGAATATGCTTAACCAATTTAACCTTCCTCAGGTTCAGCAGAAAATCTAGGATGTACATATCACTCTTTTTCAATGTGTCCTTGTCACCTTTTCTCGTAATGATAAATCCTTGAACCCATAATTCAAGGAAATGATTATTTGTAGATAGGTGAGTAATAATTGGAGTCTTGAAATCAGTAAGACCAGGGCACTCCATATCTTTCACCTTTAAAAAGCTTCCTTTGACATCTAGCAACTTGTGGGAACATAATTCAGCTTCCCCTTCGTATGGAATACCAACTAAGATGGATTCCTTAGTATATTAAAGAGAATAGGTCTTTCCATAGATTTTGAAGGAAAAAATTTCTCTTCCTTCTTCCTTAAAGAAATATACTGATTCATAAAACTCAACAAGAAAATCTGGATATACGAAATCATGATCCCCTGGATTCGATATGCAAACACTCTTCCATCCATTCAGTTTGATGTTCTTCGAAATGATTGATTCATGCATAGCGAAGAAGTTTGGACGCGCCAACCTTTATCTATACACATGCCACTCTGGAATTGGCTTGATAGTAGACATATATTTCTGAGAGGATTCTTCTACAGACATTCAGAATAGAGAAAACTATGAGATGTTTAGAACGGGCTTAAGTATAGGGTCATAACTTTAGTATGCGAGAGATTGAGATTAATGTGGGACTAGCATCGGGGTTTCTTTATATAGGCGTTTGATGTGATGGTTCATCTTCCAAACTCAAACTAATGGCTGAAAAATCCTTCTGATCAGATCTGACGGTTGATATGATATCCTCAAGGATATCTTGAATCCGATCTTTTGAGGTTTTTAAAGAAAAATATTTTGATTTAAGGAAAATAGAATCTGAAAATTTTAAAAAACAAAATAAACTTCCATCAAATAAAAGATGATTATGAAAACTCAAGAAAGGAAAAATACCCTTCAGATTTCTAGGAATATTATTCGTATTAAAAATATTCTTGAATAACTTTAGATTCTGAAAATTTGATTACGAAAAAGAAATTTGAAAATGAAAATCTCTATTATGAAATTTTTGATTAAGAAAATCTTTGTTACAAAAATTTTAAGTACCAAAATCTTCATTACAAAAGATTTGAGTACGAAAATCAGCGTTACGAAAATTTTAAGTACAAAAATCTTCATTATGAAAATTTTGAGTATGAAAATCTTCATTACGAAAATTTGGAGAAAGAAAAAGAAAAGAAAAAAGAAGAAGAAAACTAACAAACAAATGTACTCCCCCTATGAAAAGAAGTTTATTACTGAAAGGATATTGATTTCAACATAAAGTTAATGAGGAATATTACCTTATGTGTATCATTCCTAACTTCTATTTAATGTATTCAAATATATCGGAGGGTAAACATTTTGTGAAAATATCAGAAAGTTGATCTTTTCTTCCAATTAATTGAAGAATGATATCTACTTTTTGTGTGGGATACCTAAGAAAGTGATTCCTAATATCTATGTGCTTTTCACGAGAGTGTTGTGTAGGGTTTTTACTTAAAAAATGGCACAAGTATTATCACAAAAAAATTGTTTTGTTAAAACTCATACCATAGTCTGTGAGTGTGTGTTCCATCCACAACACTTGAGCACAACAACTTCTAGCTGCTACATATTCAGCTTCAGTAGTAGAAATTACTACTGAGTTTTGCTTGTAGAATGACAAAAAAACTAATGAATATCCTAAGAAATGACATGTTATGAATGTACTTTTTCTATCCATTCTACATCCACCAAAGTCAGCATCCAAAAAACTTTTTAGAACAAAATAATTTCTAGAAGTATAAAAGAGTCATAAATTCATGGTTACCTTTATGTAGAGAAAAATTCTTTTCACTGCCTTTAAATGAGATTCCTTTGGACTGGATTGATATCTTTTATATAAGCATACTAAAAACATTAATTATGGATGACTAGATGTCATGTAAAGTAAACTTCCTATCATACCTCTAAAATATGTTTGATCTACTAGTTTCCCAGCTTCATCAAGATCAAGGGAATTTGAGGTACCAATAAGAGTACTTATACTCTTAGTGTTGTCAAATCCATACTTTTTAAGAAGATATTTAATATATTTATATTGGGATATATATATTCCTTATGGTTTTTGAAAAATTTGGAAACCAAAGAAAAATGTTAACTCACCCATCATACTCATTTCGAACTTAGATTTCATTAGATCAGCAAAGTAATTAGTTAAATATTTTTGAGTGGAACCAAATATAATGTCATCAACATAGATTTGAACAATCAAAACATTTTTCTTATCTTTATTTATAAACATATTTGGATCTTTATTTCCCATAACGTAATTATTTTGAAGAAAAAATCTTGCAAGTCTATAATACCAAGTTCTAGGGGCTTGCTTAAGTCCATACAAAGATTTTTTAAGTTTTTAAACATGTTTCGTATGTTTTTTTTTTCTTCAAAGCCAATAGGTTGTTCAAAAAAACTTCTTGTTGAACATAACCATTATGGAAATCACATTTTACATCCATTTGAAAAAGTTTTATGTTGAAGAATGCTGCAAAGGCAAGTAAAATATGAATAAATTCAAGTCTAGCTACTAGAGAATAGGTTTCATCATAGTCTATTCCTTCTTGTTCATTATAACCTTTAGAAACCAATCTAGAATTATTTCTTACTATGATTCCATTTTCATCACACTTCTTTCTGAAGACCCATTTGACTCTAATATCAAATGTTTCCTTAGGACTTTCAACCAAGGTCTAGACTTTATTCCTTTCAAATTCATTTAGCTTATCTTGCATTGATTTTATCCAATCATCATCACCTAAAGCTTTATCAGTGATTTTTTGTTCTAATTGGGAAAGAAATTATAGATATTCTACTTAATTTCTTAAGGAACATCTAGTCCTTATAGTTTGATTCACATCACCAATGATACTATCACTTGGAGGATTCTTTAGAGACAACTGATTTGGGTTTTGTAAAATCTAATCATAAATATAGGGTAGTAAATCATCTGGGGTAAATGATTTAGAAACATTTTCTACAGAATATTCCTTATCATAAGGATATTCTAACAAAGGTTTATAATCAGTTTTTGAAAACACATCTGAAGATGTATGTTGGGGTTGTTTAAAAACAAAAGGATCAGTTTCATCAAATTTTACATGTACTCTTTCGTCAATAGTACAATTATTTTTATTGAAAACTCTATAAGCCTTTGAAGTTGTGGAGTAACCTTAGAAAATTCCTTCGTCAGATTTTGGAGCAAATTTGTGTAAATTATCTTTAGTATTAAAACTGAATACCTTGCAACAAAAACCCTGAAGTAGGAAAGTCTAGGTGTTCTACCATTCCATAACTCATAAAGAGTTTTATTAAGAAAAGGTCTAATCAAAACTCTATTTAAAGTATAACAAGAAGTACTCAAAGCTTCTGCCCACAAATTTTTGGCTATAGAATACTCACTCAACATGGTTCTACTTATCTCTTGAATAATTCTATTTCTTCTTTCAACAACACCATTTTTTTGAGGTGTTCTGGGTTCTGAGAAGTTATGAGTAATTCCTTTTTACTACAAAAAGTTTCAAAATCAAAATTTTGAAATTCTCCTCCAAGATCACTATGAATATTTATCAAAGGAAGGTTTTTTTCATTTTTAACTTGGGCTCTAAAACTTTTGACATAAGAAAAATCTTTAGATTTATTTGCTAGAAAATATATCCACTTGAATCTACTGTAGTCATCAACTAAGAAAAATACATAATACTTTCCTCCAATGCTTCCAGTTTGTGTTGGACCAAAAAGATCCATATATAATAAATGTATTGAATGAGTATTTGAGACTTCACTAATTGATTTAAAATTTGATTTATGTTTCTTTCCATAATGACAAGGATCACAAACTTTTGAATAATAAAATCTAAGCTCCAGTAGATCCTTAACTAATCTTTTATTTGAGAGTTTTAATAATTTTTTAAGGTTACAGTGTCCTAACCCTATATTCCACAACCAAGAATGATCTTCCATTGCGCTAAGTAAAGGTATTTCTTGGATCCTAAGGTCTTCTAAGTTTAGTGTGTATACATTCTCTTTCCTATGGGTAGAAAGAATAAATTCTTCCTTGGAATTGTGTACTAAGCACTTTTCATTCCTAAAATTTACATGGTAACCTTCATCACATAATTGACTTATGCTAATGAGGATGTTCTTAAGACCCTTAACAAATAAAACATTCTAAATCAAAGTTTTTCTAAGAAGTATGATGTTACCTATACAAATAATTTCTCCCTGAGCATTATCTATGAAAGTTACTTTTCCTCCATTGGTCTTAATAATTTTTTCATAGTTTTTTTTACCAGTCATATGTCAGGAACATCCAATATCCATGTGACATGTATTGTTGTTGGTACTTTATCTATTTTTTTGAAAAAAAAAAGAATTAGACTTTCAAAAACCAAACTTTCTTGGATCTGGAAATTTTAGAAAGAAAAACTTTAGTCACCCATATTTTCATAGAAAGATAGGATTTATGAAATCCTAAATACTGAGTTTTGTTTAGGCAACAATTTTTTGCCCAGTGTCCACCACACTCACACTTAGTGCAGAAAAGAGCACTTTGAGGAACAAAATAATTGTTACTATAAAATGGTTTAGAACTAGTATAGCCGAATCTAGAATTATTACATAGAGGTCAGATTTGAGAATACATATTATCAAAATTTTCTTTACCTAAGGTAATGTTTGAAAAACACTTCCTCAAGGAAAAAAATTCAGATTTTAGTCCCATAACTAAGTTCTTGTCTTCAAAAACATTAGCTTTGGAACTAGAGTTAGGCTCGCAAACATTTTTCTTAGAAATTACATTTTCTAGATCCTTATAAAGTTTATCCTTCTCAGAATTTACTTCCTCAAGGTTTTTTGAAATACTTACCAAATAAAGGGTTGTATCATTAAGATCATTAAAAAGATCCGATATTTTTTAGTAAGTATAGAAATCCTAGAATTTTCGTTATCAAGATTTTTTTTTACTTTAGAATTATCATTCTCACGAATCTTATAAAACCTAGAAACTTCTTCATAGGAAGGTAAAGTATCATCTTAATCAGAAGAAGATTATTCATCCAAATATCTATAGTATTTATCATTACAATAATTTGCATTCAAAGAAATATTGGTCATTGATTCAACATTGTGTACCTTAGCCATTAAGTAATGATTGTCAATAGGTAGTTAGGCTATTAGACCAAGATTATTCTATCCATAAGGTTCATAATATGATGATTCATCAGAAGAGTCACCACCACTAGCACTCCAGGTGTCATTAGCTTTTAATACTTTCTTAGCTTTATCTTTGTAGTACTTCTTTCTGTTTCTCTTTGAATTCGTTCCCTTTCTTTCCTTTCTCTTAAGAATAGGACAATCAGGTCTTATATGTCCATCTCTCTTGCATTCATATCTTGTAAAATTTGAATTTTTATTATCTTTCCTTTCTTTATTCTTATATCTGGATTAAAAGTTCTTCTTTCCAGCTATCTTGTTCATTATTTGAGAAAGATTGGCTAGTTCATTTTATGAAGACTCACTTCCACTAGATTCAGATTGTATAACAACATTTTAGATTTGGATCTTGTAACTCTCTCAGAAGTCTTGTATTTCATTTGATTTGAAGTTGTAGTAAAATCAACACTACCATTACCATTCTTCTT
Organism: Viscum album; assembly: GCA_963277665.1. Taxonomy (NCBI): domain Eukaryota; kingdom Viridiplantae; phylum Streptophyta; class Magnoliopsida; order Santalales; family Viscaceae; genus Viscum; species Viscum album. The sequence goes on along the minus strand of OY728133.1, from coordinate 644,166,651 downwards.
ATTTACATTATCAGAATCTCTCTTCATTCTAGTCTCATGTTGAAGATGAGTTCCAAAAATTTCATTAAGCTTAATCTGAGTGACCTCTCTATTCTCATCAATATCAGTCCTCTTAGATTCCCACTCATTGGGCATGATATCTATGATCTTATCAATAAGAGCTTCATCATCCAATACTTTCTCACCCGTAGACTGTAAACTATTAATAATAGTCATGAATATTTGTTTCACCTTACATATGGGTTCTTTATAAGGAAAGTAAAAAACCATGATATTTTTCTCTGAGCATGGCTCTTCTAGTTTAAATGAATTTTCAAGTTATAAAGTGTGTAACTTCAAGTTTCTTCCAAATACAATTTTATGCTTCACAAGATGAAATTTGGCTATATATATTTCAAGTCATGGAACAAAGAAATGTATTGCCTACCTTATAATTCAGTTGATATTCATGATTTTCTTTATTTATGAAAGTACTAACTTCCTTGTCAAAAATTTTACATCCTCCAGTAAACTTAAAAAAATTGTCCACTCCAGTTTTGATAATAAATGTCATCATGTGACCTCTCCAATATTCATAATCATTCCCATCAAAAATAGGTGTTCTAGTTGGATTTAGGTTGTTAATGGAAACAACATTGATTCCTATCAACTTAAAGAAAACTGTCTCTACACAAACTTTTTAGTAGTAATGTTAAGTAATCAAGGAAAACATACCTCATCAAAGAAGAATCAGACCAATGAAAAATTAAGCAAGGAAAACTTATATGTGAATATAATTATTTTAGATACTTCTTCTGATAGAAATTGTTTGATCGAAATAATGAATGAAGATACTAATTGTAGTATCATATGATGCTCAAAATACAAGAGGGGAGTGAATTGTTCACTTTTAAAAATTCCTTTGTAACTTTTAAATATGGTAATCTTTAACAAAGTTAAACAAGGAAAAATTCAGTAAACCTTTAGTTCTATAAATTTTCTTGAATCCGGAAAAGTGATTCTAAGAAGTCAACTCTGAAAAGATAGTTCCAGAAAGGAACTTAGAAAATGTTTACAAAGAAAAATATTCTACCTTAATGCATATAAAATCATACTAAATCAGAGTACAATTATAAAGAAGTATAAGATAGTTATACTTTCCTCTACAATCAAAAAAATACAAGAAGCAGAATACTTGAAACAATACAAGTAACAAGTAGTAAATCTTTTAACCCAAAGAGAAGGGTATCCAACAACCTTGGATAAAGGTCCCTTGATTTATACATTCAAGAAAGTATGTCTTACCCAAACCATGGTAAGCCCTCAATACAAATATTTGAGTCTGTCTTGATATCCCCGCAAGACCTCAACTTTAAGGTATTCGGCACCTCTATCTTCCTCAGCAAAGAAGTCCTCAACTTCAAGGTAGTCAGCACCTCTGTCTAAATATCCCTAGAAGTCCTTGAATGTACTCAGAAAAATTTAGATTCACACAAAAAAATCTAAACAAGAAGTTCAATACGCACAAAGCATGAAATTCTCTCTCTATAAATCACTGCAACAGCATGTAATCTCTTGAGTCATAGAACAATATTGATATCTTGAAACTGAGCTTATATCTATAGGCATAGCTCAAATGGTTGGCTCCCTCCTCCAATGGTCATATTTTTTTCGTGAATTTCAATGGGACCTGTACACATGTCACTCAAGCAATGGTTAGTTAATAACTGAATGCACGATATCATTTTATAACAAAAACAAGTGTAAAAAAATATAGTTACATAACCCAAATCAAATATTTGGAATGTAAGAAAATAAATGTTTGGATTCTAACCAAAAACAAATTCGGTGTATATAATACAAGGATATTCAGATTATTTTTTAAGGAATTTAGATCATAAACTCTATAGAATTTTTTAGTCTGAATTTCAAGTAAATTCGGAATCTAAATTCACAAGAATTCATAATATGAACTTACAAAGTTTGGAGTCAGAGTCCATGAGAATTCAGAGTCAAAACTTACAAAGTTCAGAGTTATAATTCATTAGAATTTGATATATGAACTTAAAAGGTTCAGAATCAGAGTTCAGAATAATTAAAAGTCAGAACTGACAAAGTTCAGATTCAGAATTCATTAGAATTTAGATTCTGAACATACAAAGTTCGAAGTCTGAATTCATTAAAATTCGGAGTAAGAACTCATAAGAGTTCAGAATCTGAATTCTGAGAACTCGGAGTCAGAACTCAGAAGAGTTCAGAGTCTAAATTCAGAGAACGTGGAGTCAGAACTCATTAGAGTTAGGATTATGAATTCAGAGAACTCAGACTTAGAATTCATAATATTTTTGAGTCTGAATTCAGAGAACTTGGAGTCAGAACTCATAAGAGTTCGGAGTCTGAATTCAGAGAACTCGGAGTCTGAATTCAGATCTTGAGAACATAATGCTCTTTATCTATGTATTATATGATTTTAAGGGTTTATATATGAATCCTAATTTCACACTTATACAAGATAATGAACAATGAAAAACATGGTAAGGATAAATTTCCTTGGGGAAGGAAAATTTTCCTTATGAAAGTAAAATAGAGGGAATCATGAAATTTTCCATGAGATAAGGTGTTTGGGATTTTCAAAACATGAGAATTAGAAAAGTCATAAGGAAACCTTATTGAATCAATAATATCCCCAAACATGGAGGAATGGAAAAGTTATAAGGAAACCTTATTGACTCGACATGATTTTGTCTAAATGGGCCAATAATATTCCCTCACCATAGGGGATTAAAGGGAAAAATAAGTGGGGGAGGTTCATCCAAATATCCCTACCCACGTGCATATTCAAGAAAAAAAATGGTTCCAATCCCAAAAGGATTGGTTGATACCAAATAAAAAAAATACTTATCCCTCATTCATGAAATGAATAGGGAGTTCATGACATGACGGGTACGTTTGCTCGATAAATTCACAATGTTAATAGAGTTCACAACATGAATTGATCCTATGTAAAATAGGAGGAACTATGTATATCAATAATATAAATAAAACTAACATTAATTTCTCTTCACAACATGAAGTACATCAGTAATATGTTCCTCCCTCATCCATTCTTCATTCAAGGAATTAACCACCAGGTTCATGGCACGATCTACAGTAGGCTATTGAAATTCCATAGTCAGCCAACATTTCCCTACATAAATGATTCATTGATTTTTCTAAACACCATATGAGATTAATTAAAAATAAAAAATCATCTTCCAAAGATTTTAAAACCCTAAATAATTTATCTGATTCATAATTAAAGAAATAACCCTTACTCCTGATCAAAAATTAAATCTTCTTCAAAAATATGTTGATCCAAAAATCTATGGGGCATTAAATTTTTTTCGAATTTCATATCTATTAAGTGGTTCTTTAAGGTTTTATTCATAAATAATACATTTAATTTTTTTATGTTTACCCTCATAATTTAGTTAATCTTTTGTTACTTGTTTAATTCTTGGTAGAATTGATTTTTTAACAAAAGTCTAATCTGGTGATCAGGTCATCGTAGCTTTCCAAACCTTGAATCATCTGGTTTCTTGGTTTTACATTTTTTTCAAAAATCTATATGGGGGATATAGTATTGGGTTGTTATTTGAGGCCTTCAAGGTTATTATAGTGATTAATTTAGTTCAAGAGATAGTTTGGATTCTTTTGGATAGTGCCTAAGACATTTTTAAGTACTGTTTTTGGTTTTCTATGGTTTTGAGAATCAAGATCTGTTATAGAGGTTGAGTATTATCCTTTCTAATGATCAAATGAATTCAATAAATATTTTTAGGGTTTTAAATTTATATTTTTGGAAGAATTATCACACCAAAATATCAGATTTTTACCCTCTTTTATTTATTTAATGATTTTATTTTTGGCCCTTTTTTGTTTTCGGATAATTTGATAGCATTTCAAATTATTTTTGGAAATTTAATGTCAAGATACAGTATATAGTAGGCCAAATCATGGTGTCGACGATATGAAAATTTGTTCTTAATAATGAAGGAATGTGAGATATAAAATGTATTTGTTGTATAGATGATACTACATGTGAGTTTACCCTTACATATAAGTATGACATGCTATAGCTAAGGGCTCTGTAATGTGGAGGAGACTGTGTAATGGAATACCCTTATATAAGAGTAGGTCACACCATTGCCAAGGGACATACAGTGTAAAAGGGATGATATAATAATTTACACTTATATGGGTGTAGTTCATACTATATCAATGGGATATGAATTATGGTGGGTTCAAGGGGGTTTAGTAAGGGTTTATTATTGCACAAACTTTGGTTCCTTTTATGAGTTCCATGAAATTGTGTAAGTGGTATATCATGGGGTTTGTATCAGATGGATCCTCATGATGTAGGGAAAAGGGAAATATCATGGAGACCTAGATTTCAAGGAGGATCAATTCTATTAGATTGGATGGAACTAAGACTAAACTTCAGGGATACATTGTATGGGTGCTAGGGAATAGGGTACTATATTGTAGCTAATAGTACTGTGGTGTTGTCTATGTCTATGTAATTTTTTAAAAGGTGATTAATGCTTTTATCCCTATTTTAATTTAAGTATTTATGGATTTTCCTCTTCCTTTATCTATCTCCTTTAAACCCCAAGCATGTTTCCTCTCTGCCCTCTCCTTCTCCCATGGAAATCTCATGGTTTTATTTTGATTTGGAGTCTGATTATTTAAGGTATTTCCTTTCTGTACCTTTTTCCTCCCTTTCCTCTTCTCTTATTTCCCTATAATGGTCATGCCAACTTTGGGTTTATTATAAATCAAAATTTCATGGGAATTTTTTTCATCTATAATTTATCTTGAATCAATAATGGTTATCTTAGCATTCTAAGGAGGATAAATTTTATGGTTTGTAAAAGTTAAAGGATTGAGGTAGGTTTCCCCTTGTATTAACCTTTAAATTATACACCCCTAATTTATTTTTCTAAATTATTATTTAGCTATAAAATAATCCTATTATGTATTTTTAATGATTATTTGGGAAATAATCTAGGTTTTCACTTTATTCTCATGGAATATGACGGTTTTTATATTGCTTTCAATGATAGAAAATTCATTTAACTTTTCCATGCACACCAAGTGTTTGACGGACTCCCCAAATGAACCTTATAAATGAAATGTGTAATATAAATATTTTTTTATTTAAAATTATTTCTAAACGATTATATACATTTTAAAATGTTTTTTTTCTTTTAAAAAGGATCTTCTAAACTGTATAAATATTTTTGTTATTCTTTCATGATATGTAAATGGTTTTAGAGGTTGGTTTCATTAATTTTATGTTTTAAAGAATGATTGAAATGATTTATTGAAATTATTTAAAATGGATTTTTTAACACCTTTAAATTTTAAAAGAAGGGAATTATGTTCGATTGAGTATAAAACACACAACACTAATTATAAACGACCTGGAAAATCTATTATTAAAATATGACCATTAAAACCAAACTATCAAATTAGAAGGTATTAATAGGATTAAATACTTTATGAAATATATATACATATCCAAATAAATAAAAAATTGTTTATAAATTCTTATAAAATAAGTACTTAATTTTTAATAATGATATTTTATTCTTCAGAAAAATATGCTTTCATCAAAAATGAATTTTATTACCTTTTGTGAAAAAAAATTATAATTAATTTCTAAAAAACTATGAAATTTTATTTTATAATAATGGTATAATTTTTTAAATCATAGTTTCAAAATCATCTTAGAGTTAAACTTTTATAATTTTCAAAATTGATTAATTTTTTGAAGAATAATGAAAAATACTATTTTTTATTGAAAACTACCTTTTTGTATATATCATTTCAAAAGTAAAAGTATTGAATAAATAGTTTGAAAATATTTAATAGTTAAATTATATTATTTATAAAAAAAATTTGATCATTTTAATTAATTTTAAGTTTACATTTTATAAAAAAAATTATACTTAAGAAAGTTTTATTTTTTGAAAAACGTGCTTTTCATCACACTTTATAGGATTATTATAAAATAAAATTCTTAAAATTATACCAATTTAATTTGGTAAAATGACTACCATGTTTTTAATCATTATAATTAATATTATAAAATAGGACCAACCTAATGATTCATCATAATGAATAGTAAAAATAGTAAAAATTTATCACCATATTAATAGGGTAAATTAGGTTAAACTATGTTAAAACTAACTATATGGAAACTATTTTTCATATTAATTATTGTTGGATGATGTTATTTTTACCCTTATCGCCTTAATCTTGAGATTTAACTATTTATTATGAAACTATACAAAAAATGACCTATATAATATTTTAAGTAATGAAAAAAGACCAAAATGACACTATTCTACTTTAAAATATCTTGTATGTGTTCACATAAGTAAAAATAAAATCTTTGAAAAAAAACTAATGGTTATTTTTATAATAATTAAATCATTTTTATTACATTATTTTATTTCTAATTTTTAAAAATTATTTAATTATCTCAAATTTTTATGCAATGCTTGCACATAATTTATTCAGTTAATAGAAACAAATGATTTTAAAAATACTAAAATTAACATAATTTAAAATAATTATTTCTTTTCCATGAATTTTTTATGAAAATAAAAGATTTTTAAGTGGTTTTAATGGAATATATTCAAATAAATTTTCTGTTGTGTTGTTTTCAACGTCCAAATAAATGGATAGTTTCAAAAATTACATTAATGATATTTTATAATAAATAATATTATATTAATGATTTAAAATACATAAAAATTATATATTTATCCAATTTATAGGGATATGGAATAAAATATAAATCATTGTCCATTTATTATCCAATTTTTCTTTTTATATTAACTATCTTTGCCCCTAAAGAATAAAATCATTTTTATCATAGTAATTGTCAAAAATGGTTAAAGCGAGTCCAAAAAAATATATAAGGTCAAAAATCTAATATAAATTTGCCCAAATTTTATTATATGATATGATTTTAAACCATCTTAATCTTATATTTTAAATATATCATTTTGAATACCTTTTTTATGAGAAATAATTTATATTACATTAATACTTTATGAAATTCAAAAATTTGTCCATCCCCTCACTTATAAAAAGGAACATCTTTTCCTCTCTTATTGAAACATAAAAAGGATTCTGGTTTATCCAATACCTATGAAAATACCTTGCTTCATTTCCTTACCATGTTTTATAGGACATTTTTATTAGAAAACCCTCATAGTAATTTTTTTTTAAATCTAAAGTGGTTTTCCAAAGAAAATGTATTATTCTTAATTGAGGGTTTTTGTTTTATTTTCATCCACATCCTTAAAATATTATTAAACCATAATGATATAATAACATAATTATCTAAAATCTTATAATTTTTAATTAAGATAATTTTATACCTTATATTCATCTTCTATTCTATCAAATGGGAAATGAAATTGTCATTGGTGTGAACGATAGACTACCACTTCGCAAACTGATGTAATTTGTTTTCCATCGCCACCACTCATGAATGTGTTTAATTATGTATTTACTTTATATATATATATATTGATAAAATATTTATAATTATATAAATATATTATATCATATAATACTTATGTTTTCATTCATTTTAAAATGATAGTGTGGTTCATGCATATGTGTGGATTTCTGCCTCCATTAACCAGTGTGACTTGTTTTTATAACCACATCACATTTATACAATATATAAATGTATTTAATTAAATAATATAATATTAATTTTAAAATTACAATTCTGTAAATATAAAATAAATCTTATTTTCTTTCCATTATGATCGTTGAAAAAATGAAAGTGTTGATCATGTGTATGTATGACTTACAATCTTCATAATTGTAATGAAATTTATTTTTTACAACTATATTTCATGGTTTTTATAAAAATTTAAATTTACATATTAAAATTATAATTAATTAATGAATATTATTCTCAATATTATGGAATAATTTCCACTTACTAAAGTCAACCTACCAAAGTCATTTTGGACATTTGAACCAAATATCATCAAAATGTATGATTAAAACTTAATTGATTACGTTATTAAATATAAAAGGGTATTAAAAAATAAAATGAATAATAAACATCAATAAGGTTCATAAGGAACTAACTTATTAATATAATTATATTATTTAAGATGATAATGAATTTATATGATGAGCCGGACCTGAGGTGTGTGATTTCATATCAATTTCCATTCATTGAGTATTATTTAAATATAATAAAACTAATTTATTTTATATATTGTATGTAGTTTCCATCTTAAATGTTATATCATTAATAATTTATAATTTATGGTAATTTGAGTTTCAATTAAAAAAAATTCATTCAAGGGGATTTTACTTGAATTTTACCATATTTTATGGGGGTTTCACAACACAATTTATTTTCATTGGATTATATTATTTGTTTATGGTATTTTATATTATAAGATTATATGTCTGAATTTTTTTATTAATTTATGTTTCATTTCCATTTTTTTATTTTGATTTTCATTTTATATGCATAATTAATTCAATAATTAATTCTCATTTCAAGGTTATCATCTTTATAAGGAATTTAGTCAAAATTTTCCTTATTTTTTGAAATATTTTGGTTTTATGCACCCAATTTATTATATATGTTTTATGTAATACAAATTTTACATGTTATTTCATCATTATTATTATATTCATGATATTTAAATTTTAATTTGAAGTTATTTTTTCATCGGGCATAATATTTAAAAGATACCAAAGTGGTAAGGGTTTATTTCACTATCTCATCATTAGTTCGGATTTTTAGGTTTAAATCTCAACTAAGATAATTATTTGATAATTATTTGATATTTACATCTTAAACCCAACATATTTTATTCTACAAAATTTATTTATAAAAATTATAATTTTTCTAATTATTTTACTCTTTTAAATAATTATGTTATTAGAGGAATGTTTCTAAGGAAAACTAAATTTGTTTTCTAACTATATCAGGGATATTTCTCTTCCATGTTAGTATTTTCAATAAAATGTTTTAAAAAATATTTTTACTACACTCTAATGATTTATTAAGGAAATTATTTCGAATGTTTTAATTTTCAAAAAATGGTTTAAATGGAATATTCATGTCATTTTCCAAAAAAGGAACTTTTTAAATTTTTTATGAAATTGTAAACGGAATTTTTTTAACTTATATGGAAGGAATTAAATTTCATGTGATCTTTAATACTCAATTATTTAAAGATTAATTTAAAATCATACATGTTTCTTTTCAAATATTTTTTTCAATTCTATTTTATGATTTTTTTTTAAGAATAATTTTCAATGTGAAAGGTTTATTTTCATCAAGAATGTTTTAATGATCATTTTATGGAGTTTCTATTAATCAAATACAACAACCCTATATTTTACTTATGATTTAATTGGAATATTTTGTAATTATATCATCCTTATTCATTCTCTTGATTGATTAAGATTTGTTTTTCTGTGGAAAGTATTGAAAATTTGTATTCTAGTTCTTCAATATGGGAAGTTATTGATTTAAAGGCATGTTTATTAAGTTTTATTGTTTATTCATATGATGAATATATTGTAATTATTATATAATGGGTGGGTCCCTTAATATACCCGCTATTTATTAGTAGGTCTCTTGAGACCAACTATTTTTGTTATTTGGTTGAGGTATTTCCAATTTATGTAATATTTCATAACATGAGGCCTTGATGGTATGTTTTTTATATCCAACATTTTGTATTCCATCATTATGAAATTAGTTATTGATGTCAATGTGATTATTTAAATAGTAATGATATCCATAGATAAGTTTCAACTTCATGTTATTAGTTATATGGAGTTATTTTATCATCATTTATTACTTTAATATTATTATTAATGTTTATGTTATTGATAAAATGGCATGTTTTTTAGTTATTTACCTTTCCATATGGATTATTCCATATTTAAAAATGATAGATTCCACTATATATAATCCTTATAGAGAATTTAAGCTCTCCATTCTTTTGTTTTCTTTCCCCAAGATATGAAGAAGGAATTTTTGAATGAGTTCAAAAATGTAGAATAATTTTATTCATAATGTTTTATATTTTATGCTTTCTAATTATATGTGATATTCAAGTATTTAGTTGGTTTTCCAAGAATAGTAAACTATTAAGTTATTTGGTATTTTATTCCTTAAATATAGTTCCAATGTAATAATGTAACCACTGGCTTCGGGTAATTTAGATTAGGGCCTTTAAAGTTAGTATTAATTAAATTTTAGTAAAAAAATTGGAACTAGATTTTAGAAAACATATATTATGTAATATAAGTATATGAATAATATTGAAAATAATTTAAAGTATAGGATAACATCTTAATGATTTATTAAGGTAGAGATTATGTGGGTTTCATAGAGATTCATCCCTCTCTTGATACTACAAGTGGATATGGTTTTGGTATAGATGAATCTAGGGGTAACAACCATGAAAATAGTTGGTCCAGTATATCTCGACTATCATTATGGTTCATGGTGAGTGTCCCCTACCTATGAACCTGGTCTGACACTCTTCGGGGATAATCTTTGGTTAATTCACATTTTATATATTAACTATTGTGATTAATCATAGAATAAAAACTATGGAAACCTGTGATATTCTATATAGATATGGGATAAACCTAAAGTGTCCAAGGATAATAAGTCAAAGGTTGATCATATAATTAAATTCATAGAATCCCATTTTGAGATTTTGTGGGATGGGACTTTAACATGCTTTAGGATATTTTAGGATTTATTTATGGGAATATAACCCTTTAGTTTAGTATATGATTTTGTGAAAAGTTTATTTGATGAATAATGGTTTTTATTTATGGAAATAAGTTTAAATTTATTGATAAAGTTTTTGGGTTTATTTGTTCTTGGATGATAAGGTAATTATGGGTTATTAAAATTTGGGATCATATGTTTTACCATATACCATGGGATTAAAAACTAATCTAATTAATAATGTTTTTTTAGGATATTCATTATATTTTTTGGAGAATTTTAAGAATTATATTAATATAGTTTTAGAAAAAGTAAAAACCATGTGTCGGGTTAAATCACTTCAAATCTAGAAATTTTTTAGGGTTTAAACTCACAAACAAAGGCTAAAAATAGCACTGTGGTTACCATTGGACTACAAGATTTCCTAATTAGTATGATTTTTTTAACATAAATGATATAAGGGATAAGGACTAAGTTGATATTGTAAAAATTATTATATGATCAAATATTTTTGACTTTTTTGTATTTTTAGGTGATTAATGATATTGTGGGAGACATTTTATTTGGTTGAGATATATATATATATATATAACCATTCATTTTAACAAAGCAGATTATTCAGGAAGAATGGTATTATATATTTAGAGGTGTAATATGAGGATTATGAGATGACCTTTGAGGTTGAACCATTATTTAATGATGATGTTGTTGAGGTTAATTAGGATATAGGATTATTTATTTAGGGAATGATATATATCAAGATTTTATTTTTATTATTGAATTTTGTAGATTAATATAATATTTCTACATATGTATGTTTATTCGTTTTAGGTATTATATTACATTATGAAACCCATTTTCATTTTATTATAGATAATAAAAATATATTGTTATTTTTTATGAATTATATGTTCCCTTATAAGTTAATTTTAATTATTCAAAAATAAAATGTTCATCTTAGGTATTAATTTCTTGGAGTAATAAATGAAGTGGAAATTGTTCAAATAACAACCAAAGATGGAAATTATGTATATGAAATAAAAAAAATCGAATAAGTATATTTTATGTTGTTATCTATAAACATAGTAAAATAATACATCAACATTAGAAAAGGAATCTTAAAATAAAAATGACATACATTTACCTTCATTTATGATGAATCAAGAGTCTTTTCACCCATCAAATATTTAATAACTTTTGGTCATTAACTTTCCCCTGACCAGATCCTCTAGCACTATATATCAGTCATTCGGTGTTAGTTTTCTTCTCTATATCGATATTTTAACTTCATATTAATGGTATCCTATTTGAAAAAAAATATTGTATTATTATATATGACCTTCATATTTCCATTTTTCTCTTTTTAAGTGAAAGTTTTATTAACCCTTTTAAGATGTGGTTTATCCACACACAAAAAATTCAAATGTCAACCCTTGATTTCCTAGCATATTTTCAAATTTTTGTGAAACATTTATTGATGGTGGAGAGAATGTATCACTCTATTATTTTAAATAATAACATTATGTTTGATACCATTTATGACATGCAACACCAATCTTAAACAACCCACAAAATATATTATTTGAATATGACATTTAAAACATTGTTCGTAAAATAGCATATATGAATAGAATTAACTAATTTATAAAATATATATATAAATATTCTACTAGAATTAATTTTTTTATAAATTCTTAGTAAATTAGCACATAGTTTTAAATAAATACATTTTATTCTTCAAAAAATATATTTTTCCTTTTGAAACATTTTTAATGCTTTTTCTGAGAAAATATTATAATTAATTTATAAAAATTTTACAAATTTTATTTTATGAAAGTGATAAAATTTTGTAAATTATAATGTAAAAATTATTTTATAGTGAGATTTTGATAATTTTCTAAAAAAAATATTTTGTCGATGAATAGTGATAATGCTAATTATAATGTAAAAATTATCTTATTGAAAACATTATTTTTGTTTAAAATATTTACAAAGTACCAGTTTCTATTAAAATGATTTTAGAAGTTTAATTTGTTCAAATATATTTTTATTAATTTAATTTAGTTAATTGGGATCAATTTTATGATAATTTTAATATTAAAATTTTTTCTACTTAAGAAATCTTTTTTTTTTTAAAAAATAAAATTTCATCACATGTTGTGGGATTATTATATTATGAATTCAATTCACTTATATGGAATGAATTTCGTATAACAGAATCCCTATTTTGAATCAGTAAAATTAATTTTATTAAATAAGTCCAAATTTATTTTTTGTTATAATGAATAGTAAAAATAGTAAAAATAATTCACCATGGTAAATGGGTAAATCAGGTTAACCTAGGTTAAAACTATGTAATAAGGCCAAAATTTTTATTTTTAATTCCACTTAAATGAATTTATTTTGACCCTTATCACCTTATTATCCAGATTTAATTGTTAATTGGACAATTGTTTCTGAAAATGACCACTATAATTGTTTATATTGGAAATTTGTTTGTACCCTTGGTTTGGGAGACCAGGTGTATGATTCCTATAATGATTTAGTTATTCTGTCATTATATTATTTCATATTGGGTTCACCTTATTTGTTTCCTATTTTAGGATTTATTATGGGTGGGTTCAATTATGGTTGCCCAATCTTTCACAACTGGATCACTATTTTCATCGCTTAGACACTACCAATAGATCTCGCATCTATAAAAATCTATAAACCTTTTTTCCAAAGGCAGGTGTTAATTTCAAGTTTCAAGCCCAATGACACTTAGGAACTCACCCCAGTTGAGAGGATAGGAGTTCAAGCTCATCATTCCCTTTTAGGGGGAATTATTGACTATTATGAAGCTCTCTTACGAAATTAAGATATGTTCATGAATCTCTTCATAATTTCAATATGGGAATGGTTATCATAAAAAATAACTAGGTATTGAATCATTCTATGTATAAAGTTTTATTCTATTAATGATACCATCTATTTGTATATGAGGTTCTTCATCAGTTTATCATTATTACATATCAATGGATATATTTCCCAATTTTTAAGCTATGTAACCAGGCACTATAAGGTATCAAACCATCCAATAAGGTGATTGGTGTTTTGAGGATGGGATTAAACCTTCATGAGAAATCATATGCATCTTTTTTGTAAAATTAACCAAAACAAGAATAGTTCTTTTAATCTTAATTCATTCATTTTTTCATAAACAAAAATGAAAATATATGAGGGCACTTAGGCACTGGGTATGGTGCTTGAGCCATTTAAATCCATCCCATGCATTCTTTTTATAACAATAATTAGAGTCATCATAGTTCAATACAACTTCAACCTACTAATGGGTGTTGATAGATAATTAATTATCACAAGGATTATTTTCTCTCTATTTACCAATATATGAATTCCATTAGGACATACATTGATATTTATTCCCTTTTATGAAGGAAATCGTATCACGTCACAGAATGGGGCTTACACACTAAGGTTTCCCTAACTGGGGGAAATTCATGATGCTATAGATATGATCGTTGAAAATCCTTAAGCCCACCTAATTCATTCTTAGTGTGAGAAACAAGGGATAGTAAGTGTTCAAATTCACTTCATATTGATATGGGACTTATGGACTGGGGTGGCCCTTATGGGGTATTTGATATGAAGTCTAGGCCTTAAGAATGTATTCTATGTATCATCTTTAGATAGGAATTGGATTCCTCATAGTTCAATATATTTCATCAATATGATGATGGATGAGGAAGGATGATAAATCAATAGTAGAGTTTGGGTCCAATGGGCTAGAGTGTCTAAGACATGGAGGGTCTTATACCAAAGTGGATTCTAAATTCAATATCAAGCCTTATGAAGGTTTCATTCCAATCATGTTTGGATAGGAATTAGAGTTATCATAGTTAAATAATTATGTACGTCCAAGTGTATCTTTAGGAAAAATTTATCATGTCTTAGGGTGTATTCTTGGCATGTTTGACACATCAGGTGCTCTTTGGATGACATTGTTGACATATCAAGGATGATTGTTTAACATATCTGAGAATTCTTGGACATGTCCTGGTCATTTTTCCTAACATTTATGAGGATCTATAGACATTTACTCATATCTTCCACATGATCTAGCTAAACTACCCGGGTGATACCACTTGACAAGGATGAAATTTCCATGGAACTTTGCGTGATTGAATTAGAAATGTTAGAGTGTTGTCTCATGATTCCATTGACTTATTCAGGGGTCTTCGTATGATAAATTCTGATATGTACAAGGGTGTCGCATGATCAGTTTTTAAATTTCCTATGGCTACTAAATGATATTATTGACATTTTTGGAGGACTTTCCATGACATGAAAAACATTTCTACACAACTTCATGTGACTTGTATGGAATTTTTGGAGGACCAAGCATGATTGAAGAAGACATATCCAACGGTGACAAGTGATAAGGGTCGACATGTTGGAGAGATGTTATGTGATCTGACTGACATGTTTGGAGGGCTTCTAATGACTTGTATGACATGTCTGGAGGACTTCATGTAACTCAGATGATGTTCCCGGAGGCCTTTACATAATCGACATACACACATCTAAGTGTTTCATACTATTAGGTTTGACATGTTGGATGGATACTATATGATCTAGCAGACATTTTTAGAGGTCTTCACATGCTCTAGATAGGTTATATGAAGGGTATGATTTTGATAGGTCATGAAAATCCAATGATCCCTTTAAATAAAAATTAACATATCTATTTTCTCATATGTATTTCATATTTTCATCATTTATTACATAAATTCCTCAATGTTTTTAAAGAATTTACTGTTGAGACTACACATGATCAAGTCAACATACTGAAACTCCTTCCCATAATCTATCTAGTGCACCATGATCCCTTCACATGATCAATAGTGTGATCATATCAAGCATACATTCATTTTTCATAATACCTTAGATCATTACCCATATTTCACCTATTGTAAGACCCTTGATATTGTGTGGATTTCCACTCCAAGAAGTCCACTCTCACATATACAATAGCATGTGTCTCCTCTGTCATCTGTGTGTGTGTGTGTTTGTGTGTTGAGGGGGGATAATTTATAGGCCTCGATTCCCTTGTTCTATACAGCCTCGCATGGTGCATATATCCTAGCTATGGTCTTGATATGGTGGTGGGATTATCAAATCATGTGCTTCACAAGATCATTTCATAGGTCATTCATGGATTCATTTTTTTTTTTGCATGACAAACATTTCCCATGAGATCGCTCAAACATTTCCATATTTATTGTACCATCAGGCATGTCAATCGGATTTCACGTGATCATTTTATCATGTCAAAGAGACTTCACTAGATCCAGCTAACATGTCTAGGATTTTTCACAAGACTAGGATTCCTATTGAAGACGATTTTTTATGATCAAAGAGAATTTTATGTAACCCTTTGAGTGATAAATTTGGTTTGTCAGAGGGCCATTGAGATATCAAACGGACTTGTTAGAGTTCATTCATGAGATCATGTTGGCTTTTTAAAGTCCCTTTGTGAGATCAGACTAACATGTCAAAGACCCTTCATGAGATAATGTTGGATTGTCGAAGGGCCTTCATGTGATTGATGTTGATCATATGAGATTCATAGCCCCTTAACATGAAAATATCATAAATTCAAATTCATTAATCCTAAACCTATTTCATCGTTATTTCATTACTTTACATGTGGATTTGGTTGATTTTCAGGTGTTTGTGACATGTTTTATGGTTGGAGGATCTCATTGGTTATCCTTCACATCATCATAAATTCTTATTTATAAACCATCACAAGAATAGAATAAAATTTTATAGTATTTTCACATGATCATGAACAGGTCATAGAAAGTGCATGACCTATTCAAATGACCTTACTATAGTCATATGATTATATGTATTCTTGGGGGTTATAATATCTTCATGACCTAGACACATGGTCACTATGTATCCATGATTCTCCTTCCTTTTACTTGGGGAGAATATAATACTCATGATTTAGGTATTTATTCCATTATATAATTTCAAATTCCCATTTGGTGGGAGTCAATAAATTCCCCCCACCTTTTTAAGAGTAAGGTATATAAAGATAAGGACACAGTTCGGAGGAATTTAATTTCCCACATTAGTCCTTGAGGGATCCGGTGCTCTGTGTCATGAGTAGAATTTGATATTCTAGATGATATTTGGTATTCCATAGGATTCCCTATAAATAGGGGAGTTAGGGATCCACTCATTCAACTGGTGACTTGGATATCATAGTACTTGTGATTTCTTCTATTTCATGACTAATTTGCAAGAACCACTTCACAAGAACAACTTTTCAAGACCACTCACATGATTTGATAACATGATCTCACTACAATACTTCACTGCATGACTTATTTGTCTTAGTAATTGTTCAAATTAACCAATAACCAATTTACAATAATATTTTTAAACCTTAACATGTGTATCGGTTTCAGGATTTTCCCATGGGCTTTGCATGATCAATCAGTTTCATCATGAGATCACTTGATGGTTATGAGGTTCCTGTGAATAACTCATAGTCACAATAATTAAAGTCTTATAATGGGTCATGCAGTTGTGAGAGGCTCCATGGGTGACAAAATTTGAAATACTTATATCAATTCATAAGAATATGAATCCTTGTATGTTTTAGTCGATTCTCATGAAACTGTCTGAATCATGCACCTCTTTGGGAAGGGTTCTTATCTCATATTACATGTGCTTCTTGTTTTTTATAGATAGATTCTAGTTCATGTATAACTTCAAAAAATGGGTCACATAAGCAGTGACTCATTGAAATTCCATTGTCACAAGTGTGGATTCCAACTATAATTTCATTGTCAAGTCATCACAGAAAAAACCTGATAGACATGATGGGGATAAGTCTTATGAAATATCCTCTATCAAACATCATAATTATTTATGAATTATTTATTACAAGTGATTTTTATATCCTTAGACTATATTCATCAATCATACATCCTTCTTGGGTCTTGAAGACTAATAATACCTTCAGAACCAATATTTCCCACATTTTCCACTTTATAATTATTGAAAAATGCTTAGATGGGTACATGCTGAAGTTTATCCCAACATAATTTGGAAAGGATAATTATAAGTATGATTCATAGATCCATATGTACGACCTAATAATTATGAAATCTATAATGACCCAGAAGTTGGGTGGTTGTCTAGTTGGGACCTTCGATCAGGAGGGAGCTTTGGGTGGATTAGGGTTTTACCTTATAGGTGTAGCATACTGATTCTGAATTTTCCATGGATCTAAAAAAATTTGGATGTATAAATCTATAATAATCTCACAAAATTTCACTTACTATAATAAGGGATTTATGATGAACATAGTCATCCAATAGAGTATAATAATATATAAATTTCATCTAATGCATGAAAAGGTGGGCATCAGTCTTGGGAAATTCAGATGATTTTTGGTGCACCAATTTTAGGATACATGTATGATTATTTTCTCATTACATAGTCCAAAGAGGATGTTTAATAGACAACCCATATCATTTCCAACGATATTATTAAGCTAACTAATAAGGCTCGTGATATGGCCTAGCTTTCTATGGAATACATCTCTTTTAAGAATTGGGAAGTATATTTTATCAAGAAATAACATTTCAAACACAAATCCAAGATGTCAAAGGCTTGTCCCATAATAGATTATTTTAATGCTAAGGGTACCTACTAGACCACCATTTAAGAGGGTTCATTTACTAGGTTGGAGTGGGAGGTTATTCTTTATGTAGACTGAGTCATCCAGTTGGATGGATTTCTTGATATATACCTAAGAGAGTGACTACTCTCAATAAAGGATAAGGGTGGAGTTTTAATTTTTAACTTTATAATGGAAGCCTCTATAGAAAGTGGGAGGAATTTTGGGTTAGATATACCTGTTTTAACCAAACTATACTTCCTCATGTGTGATATTTATAGTGGAAGGTCCCCACACATAATTTTTATTCCCTTTTGGAGCAATTCGAATGGATGGGGGATCCCCTATGTAGCTTCAAATACCTAAGCATCCAAAACATCCTTGTCATTAATTTCGAACACTTTTTCCAAATAATCAACGGGTTGAGGCCCATAAAATTTAAGGATTGGTAAATTAGGGAACTCTTAAGTCACCATGACCACTTTTTTCAATCTATATAATATCCCCACTTGTAGTATAACTAACAATGATGGGGTAATCTCTAAATATGAGGCTTATATGATTTTAATATATGAGTGTTTCCTTTATAACCTAATTGATTTTATCATTTTCTATGAATGGTACACACCCTGATGGTTATTCCATTAGTTTTAGTGTATTTAAACTAAATTTCTTATATTTATTTATGTCAGATCTAAAAATCATTTGATAGTGTCTCTTCAGTTCTGGTAGATGTTTACTAGAGAGGATAATTAAGTTTAAATAAACTTTCCCCAAAAAAATTATGAGATTGTTTTTTCTTAACATTATGCCTATATTTGGATTTTTTTTATATCCAAAGATAAATTTAGCAACATTAGTAACTAATGATGTAAAGTGACTATTTACCACTGAAGCTAGTATGAGACCCGATTTTTAGATCTCTTAAAGAATACTAACAACCACATAGATACCTTATAAGTAGGTGATAAATTTTTCATTATTTTCATTGCTATGAGAAGTGTCAATCGGTGTATCTATGATGATCACAATTACTGTGAGAAAAGTTGTACCTGAAAAATTATATCCCACTTTATTTCAGTAATGGATGAGTTGGCGGGTAGCGAATTAAGATTCTAAGCTCTGGGGGATACTACACCAGGTATATATATAGTAGGAAGGAATTTCATTCATTATTACTCCCATAGGTATCTCCTTTAACAACCATCCCAATAAGGTTAAGTATTTACTTCAATACCTTGATGTGGTAACAAAAAACATGGAGGGTCAGATCCACTACTCACCATAGTACAGTGTATGGAGGTTCTTGGAACGATGGTGGTTGTCAGTGATTAAAAGTTATATCCCATCGTCGATGTTGTAGTAATACTAGCTTGGGTACCATATTCAAATGGATATTGTTCCTTCATAATGATGTTGATGTATTTCATATATTTTTTGGTTTTGGAAACAATTTTAAGTATATTGGTCATTCCCACAATCCTAGGTGTATTCTACCAGTGGTATGGTTTTCGAAACTGACTTGGGTGGTGACCTGGGGACCAATGATGAGGTATCTCTAGGTCAAATGGATCTGAAGAGTGTAGTTTCCACCATCCCTAAAGCATCATAATTTACACTTCCATCATCTTCGTCATCAATGACTTCAGCATCTACACCTTCTAAGTGACCTTCCCCATAGAGGAAATGGGAAAAGGAAGTGATCAAAATTATTAGATCACTCCCACTTAAAATCCTCAAGTAAGAACTAAATTTTACTATTTTTATATTTCAAACCATTTGAAAAGATCATTCAGATTTTTCAAAAATGTTCAAGTCCCCACTAAGATAACATAGTGGAAAATATATAATTTCTAGAGGATATGGTTATTTGTTTTTTTACTCCAGTAGATCCCTAAATATCATACCCTTCCCACCATGAAGAGGAGATGGTTGAGAGGTTGGAACCGTTAGGTCCAACTCCTACTACTGGAATTCCAATGGTAATTCCAACTGACCTAGAATGGGAAAGTAAAATTCTGGAGGATTTTTATGTCAGTAGATACTCCACTAGCAATTTTTACTTGATAGATGAATCTTTGGGGTAAAGTGATTACTTCTTCAGAAACTCAACACATGGTACACTTTTTTTCATTTCATATAACATTTCTTTAACTCTTGAATCCCTTAAGGGTGGTGATATAAGTATTACGACAGGGAAATAATCAATGGTTCTACTAGGTCACTCAAAAGGATGTCACCTCTTCACCTAAATATAGGATTGAGGTAATGGAAATTTCTATTGGTGAAACCAAGAAAGGAAATTTTCCAATATCGATAATGCATGATTCCTATTTGATATGATCATATTAGTTACTTTTTTATTGATAAACTTTTTTGACTCTTATTACAGTACCATAATTATAGAGATAAGACGATCATGTCCCTTATTCTTTAGGAATCCTGTGGACAGAGTTAACTAACATATAGTCTATCTCCAAACCCTCCTTGTAAAAGGTTGAAAGTATAAGTCATTCACACAATGACTTATTCATGGAATATATTCTTATTCCTATATTGGTATTGAGTCAAGAATCGTAGTCTGCATCATTTTATTATCTAATGTGGTGATAAGTGTGGGTGGAATGTTATACCCTAATCGTAGACGCTTGTTTGGGAGAACTGAAGGACTAACTGGGATATATTAGTTATATGTTTACCACACTTGGCTATGGGGTTTTCAACTATATAACTCTTCAGGATGAGGTGAATGAATTTATTTCCCTAAGAGAGGATAGGGGAACCCTTAAATTGAGAGTGGTATAGGAATTGGCTTCATCATCGGACAAAAAATATAGTATGAGACCATGAATGAGGATTCCCAATACATTGGGGGGGATACAGCTCCCCAAACCATGATTAGTGCTAAGAATGTTGAATTTTTTTGATTTTATTCTTCAATTATCCATCTTCAAGAAGATCTATCTTGGTTGCAGTATGAAATGAATGCATCAATAAAAATTTATTAAAAAGATAGGGGATCCATTACATATAAGATAAGTACATACTTGACTTTGTTTCTAATATGGAATCATTTCAGTGGATTTTAGAGGTAGAAACTGAATCTGTTGACCAATTACGCCAATCCATGGCCTCTTTAAAGAATAAGTACACATAGATAAATAAATTATCTGAGTGCATGATTTTATGGGAATGTAGTTTTAAGAACCTTTATATATAATTATATTAATGGGAGAGACTCCTAAATATGGATCTTTCTCCCTCCATTTCACATTATGAATAAATTATCTAAACATTACAGGTTATTTTACAAATTTCTTTCATTCATGATATTCTTGAAATTTCATTAACTTGATATCAAATGGATAGTCATCTATAATCAAACTTTTTATAATACCAAGTAAACCCAAATATCAATATTTGAATTCATAAATCCAAATAGATTTCTCTTGAGAATTGATCATGAATGACTACTTATATGAGATTCGTCACTGACGTATCTTCTCTAGTTGTCCTAGGGTAACCTGGTTTAAAAAGGATAATTTGGGTGAAATTTAAGTCTTGGAGGGAGAACACTCTAACTTATTCCAAATTAAATAGGGTAAGTGATCATAGATTGATTTTTACTAGGGGAAAATAATAATCCCTATAATATTTGTATATTTTCTATTTTATTTCCCTAGGTTATGCATAAGCTTCATATACAGGGAAGCTTAGTAGGTATGGAATTATATTTTTCTTAGGGACCCCTTTTAGGAGTTTTAAACCCAAATTTTTTTATTCATTTTCTATTTTATAAGTGATTAATATTTCCTGGACAATATAATGTGCATGTCCAGTGAGAAGAGACTCATCTTTTTCCTAGGGTTCCTTTTTCATGTTTTCAACCTAGCAAGAATTATTTCTCTTTTAATTGGATGTTTTGGAGACTGGTAAACTAGACCATTATTGTGATATAATTTAGGGATTTTCATCTTAGGCCCTCTTCTAATGGTATTGTACCATTCAGGGAGTAACATTCTCTATTCATTTTAACTTTAGATTTTAATAGTTTTCCCATGAAGTTTAACGTCATATGGTAAGGACATCTTCCATACAGTTTAACATTATGAGATAAAGGCATAAAATTATATGCAGTTTAAAGGATTTATATCAGGACATGAGACATTGTGAAAATTAGATTCATTCTTCTAGGACTTAGTGTTCCATATAGTTTAAATTATTACTTACAATACATGAGATGATGTGTAGTTTAGAGTCTTTCTTATATGGAATGAGACACTATAATGTTTAGAGTCATACTTATAGGACTTGAGATGTTGTACGGTTTAGAGTCTTGTTTCATAGACTTGATAACAAGATAGGGTTTTCGATACCACTTAGATAGTTGGAATATGGGTTGTGTAATTCATTACAAAAAAGTTTTAACTGATGAACATGGAATAGGGAATACATTCTGGGGATAACCCAAAACATCTTAAGGAACTAAGTTATACAACAGTGTTGTTGAGTCTCATGAGTGAAATAGGGAATATATATGGGATTACCCAACATATCCCAGGGTGTTGAGTTCTTCCATGGTGTTTTTGGGGCTCATGAGTATTAGAGTTCCTATCCTATAAGGAGGATATTCCACTGGTTGTAGGTCATAGGATATTATGCATGGGATCATAGGGCTTACATGAATAGTCATGTAAAGGGGATATCTACTCTTTTATAGGGTCCATGAAAGATTTTTTAAGACTCAAATGTCTAGAATATGAAGTGGGTAATGGAGAAGAGATTTGTCCATGATGGGTTCTGTCACCCTTGGGTAGATGTTTTAGAATCTTGATCCTTATGCCATGGGGATTCAAGTAATTTAGTGTGGGCCATTAAAAGGATCAATAATGTAACATCATAATCTTTCATTGATAAATATTGAAACACATGGTGACATACATTCAAGGATGTCAAATCCACTTGAATAGTCTAGTTAAAGTGTTTTTAAATCATGGTCCATGAATATTTGAGTTAACTAGATGTGGAAGATGGTGGGTACAGGTCAACCATTGGTAATGGAGGAAGCCTATATTCCATGTGATCATGAAAATAACTTATGGTTTTAATGGGGTACTTTAAAGGACCAAACATCCTCTAGGAACATGATCTTTATAATGGTAAGACTATCCAATAAATACTAGTGGGGTACATTTCGATTATCTAGTCCATATTACCAATTTTCTTCATGGAAGAACAGGAGTAAGGGATCCTGAGGTCCAAGGTTTTCCTATAGAAGGATACCAACTCTATGAATTTGTTATGTTATATCATATTTCAAGGAAATGAACTTGGTTTATGAAACATGTAATATTCAATAAGGTTTTATCCATTCTAAAAGTTTTGTCTCCCCCTACTGAACACATTATCTCAGCGAGGCGATGTGATAAATCATTTCTCTAACTTTTTCCTAGACTAGGGGCTCTAGAGAACATGGATCAACTTTCACTAGGGACACAAATTGGTCCCTATAAGCCTCATGACTTTTTTATTTATGCTCTAACTTTTTTCCTAAACAAAAGATATAAATCTTTTATCAAGAAGAGACTTGACTTTTGCTCAGGCTAGCCTTTTGGATTTTCACCAAGACAAGTTTTATGTGTCTTTCACTAGAAGTTTTAGGGTATTAAAATTTAGACCATCAAAGGATAAAGTTTGAGGTAATAAATATTTGACTTAATTCCATGTGGTTTAAGGTAATTATTTATATCGACCTGGTATGAGGAGAATGTTAAACAGTAACCTAATTAGGATACCTTGGGTCAAGATTATTCCAACATCCTTTTGAATTGGGTATGAAATTATTTTAAATCATGGATTAATGTTCTTGGGTCATGAGTTATGATATGGTACATTTGTATAGAAAATGATCATAAATCACTTTAAGCTAAAGATCTCAATTATGATAAAATCAAAGATCATAAGGAGGAAAAACCCTTTTCTCAATTTAATAACACATTTGTTTTTCATCCAGGATCTCATATGTAGGAAGCAGGGGTATAAATTCATAGTCAAGAAAAGGATCCATTGAAGACAAGTGTCCTTTTATATGGTCTATGGAAGGTTGGAAGAAACCTTAGATTCTCAACAGATGAAGTGTGGTTTATGAGTTTAGGATCTTAAAAGATTATGGAAGCACCATATACTCTGGTTAACTATGGTCTGGATCTTTTGTCCCTTTGATAAAAAATGAATATGGGTTATTCTATACACATTTTGACAACATTTAGTGGGAAATTATATTTCATTCAGTTTAATATCATGTGAAAATTTTGTTTTCATTACAATTTAATGTCATGTGGTAAGGATATAGGAACTAACATGAAATTTCACAAGATATACGTGGGAAAAAATTCATTGGATGAGTTAATTTAGATGTTGGAGTAACCATCTATACATGAACATGATTGTTGAAATGTATACATATGTTTGATCCCTACTTTTTTATATTTTTATCTTGCAAAAAATCAATCCATATAAAGATCTAAATCATACATAGATAGATTGAGTCTATATGAAGTTTCCCTATTTAAAAATATTTATATTCCACTTTTATAGTTGGTCTTCCATAGGTTTCCATATAATTATTTTAAGGTCATGAATCATTCCATAATCAGATCCATTAAGGAAATCTCCTTATGTAGATCGGACTCATATGTAGGGGATAGGGGAATTTCAACTTCTTCCTGTAGTCCTGAAATCCAGGTTAGCTATGTGTTCCTCTATCTAGACCAAGATTATACATATAGATAAGGAATTTCCATACTTCATTTTTGTGTTCAGGTGAACAATTCACCCTTATCCTAGATTCATGGATAGGATGGCCCATTCTATGAAATTTTAGGTCTTTCAGGATGGACCATATGTCATGAAATTTAATGTCATGAAACTAGGATATTTTCATATAGTTTAATGTCATGAGACCATTATGTGGTCATACGGTTTAATTTCATTCATCTAGGACATGGTTCCCTCTCCAATACATGTCTTGGTCACTCCATTCAAATATAATTTCCAAGTTCCCTAAGCACACATAATCCATGCTCAACATGAGAAAAAAGAGATAACTAGGAAGTCAATTATGTTGTGTGTGAGTACTTAACAGGTAATACATGAGGGGGTCCACAACTATTATAAACTATAACCTATAAAAAGATATGTATTTATTGAAGTAATGTGATTGTGGGTTCTTGAAACCCATTAGTTCTCCTAAAATGGGGAATCCATGCATCATTATGTATCCTTTTATTGATGGAATCGAGTCATGCATAATTCTCATACAGTTACCTATACAGTTATGGCCTATACACAGGGGAAGGGTTCATTCTTATCATACTATATGTTGTGTATAAAATCAGTATTAGAGATATCAGAATCACTACATATACTATAGTGATAGGAATTTTTCCAGACCTAGTTTCTGTATAAAAGATCCCTATGCAAGTCTAACTCGTATGCAGGGAGGAGGTAAATTTGTATATTATGAGTAGACCTATTATTTAAATTCTTGGAATCACTATTTATCCTATAGTAATAAAAATCAAGCAACACATAGTTATTTAATGGAAAAATCTCTATGTAGGTCTGACCCATATATTGAGGTAGGAATTGTTTCTATTGATATTGTGGTTGGACCTAGGATTGGATATCCAGGTGTAACTGTGTATCCTACAATAATATAAATAAATACAAATGTAGTTCTTGAATGGAAAACTCTCCATGATGGTCTGACTCATATGTATAAGGGGTGATTTTTTGATATTTTGTAAAGACTTAGTTTTGAAGATCTAGGTGTCACTATATATCCTATAGTAATAGAAATCAAGCAACATGTAGTTCTTGCATGGAAAAATCTCCACATAGTTCTAACCCATATGTAGAGGAGTAATTTTTTCTGTTTATTTTATTGATGAAACTGGGATTAGAGATCTAGGTGTCATTATATCTTCTTTTTTAATTGGAATCAAGCCACATGTAGTTATTGAATGTAAAAAACTCTACACAGGTCTGACCCATATTTAGAGAAGGGGAATTTTTTTCCATTGATATTGTGGTTGCACTAAGGATGGGATATCTAGGTGTAACTATGTATCTTGTGATAATATAAATCAATATACGTGTAATTATCGAATGGAAAACTCTCCATTCAGTTCTGAACCTTATGGAGAGGGTAATGTTTTTATTGATATTTCGGATAGATCGATGATTAAATATCTAGGTGTCACTTTGTATCTGGTGATAGGAGGAATCAATCCAAATGTAGTTCTTGAATGGAAAACTGTCCATGAATATCTAATCCATATTCAAAGGGTTCATCATTTTCAGTTGATATTATAACTAGACCCAGTATTGGAGATCCCTATGTCAATATGTATCTTTTGATAGCATGAATCAATCCACACATATTTCTTGAATGTAAAAATCTCCATGAAAGTCTGGTTCATAGGAATAGGGGGAATTATTTCCATTGATATGATGGCTAAACCCAAGTTTGGTGATTTGGGCGTCACTATGTTTCTTGTCATAGAATGAATCAATAAACACATAGTTCTTGAATAGAAAACACTCCATGTGGGTTTTACCAATACAAAAAGGGGGAATTTTTTGGTTCATAATATGGCTTGTCCCAAGATTAGAGATCCTGGTGTCACTATATATCTTGTAATAGCTTGAATAAATCCATACATAGTTATTAGACATAAAAATATCTACACATACTTTACTCATACACATATTGGTAGAAATATTTCCATTTATATTGTGGATGGACCCAGGATTAGGGATCTGGGAGTCACTATGTATCTTATGATAATCAGAATCAAGCCACACATTGTTCTTGAACAAAAAACACTCCACACACGTTTGACCCATATGTAGATGAATAATTTTTTTCTTTTGATATTATGGTTATACCTAGGACATGAGATCCAAGTTTCTCTATATATCCTGTAATATCAAGAATCAATCCAAATGTAATTCTTGAACAGTAAACTCTCCATGATTGTCTGGACCATAAATAAAGGGGTATTTTTTCATTGATATTTTGGTTAGACCTAGTATTGGAGATTCACATGTCATTATATATCCTGGGAAAGTGATAATAAATCCACATGTATTTCTTGAATTGAAAAAAAAATCTCTATACAAGTTTGAACCATGCGTAGTTGGGGAATTATTTTTATTGATATTGCAGGTGGACCCATAATTGGATATCTTGAAGTCCTTATTTATCCTGTGATAATTGAAATAAATATACACATATTAATATGATGAATTTGTGGTGGGATACCAACTCCAATGATAGTGGTCCTCTCAGTAAAGGTCTATAGTAATACGCAATTTTAAATCATGAAAAAGACATCAACCATGTAGTTTAACAACATGTGTTAAAGACATTCGGTGTTCATTTTAAATTATTTCATCTAGGACCATGTTTACTATAACATAAAATGATATGTATCGATCATGAAGTGAAGACCTTTCCAAAATTCCTAATCTCATGTGAGATATGCTCAGTGTGAGAAATAAGGAATGGAAAAGGTTTCTTTCAATACACATAGATAATAAAAGGAAATGATGTGGTAATTTTATCCTGTAGTAGATGGTATGAGATATTGGATCTAGGAATCTCTATGTATATCATTGTAAATAGAATCAATCCATATATAGTTCTGGGAGCATTTTAATGTCAAATGAGAGGGAGAAAAACAATTCATTTTAACATTATGGGGTAAGAAAGAAGGTTACCCACTGTGAAAAAGAAAACATCAAGTCCTATAAACATTGTCCATACATTTAAGAAATTATTTCATGATAATAACTACATGTATTTTGACCTGAGAATTTTCAAAATAGTTTCCCAACACATATTATTCATGGTACATAGGGTAAGACTACATTTTAATGTTATCTACTGATGATGTTATCATATAATTTAATGGCATGCAACTGGGATGATATGGGTCATTCATTTTAGTGTCATGAGATAAGGACCAATCCATATATTTTACCATCATTTGGTAAAGAAGAATGGTGTCTTGAAATTTTAGGTTATATGATATGGACCACTTCCATGTAGTTTAATGTCATGAAGTGATGATTAAATATGTTGTGCATTTTAAAGTCTTAATGCAAAGACTTGGGATATTTTGTAATTTAGAATCTTGTTACTATAACATGGTATG
Organism: Viscum album; assembly: GCA_963277665.1. NCBI lineage: Eukaryota > Viridiplantae > Streptophyta > Magnoliopsida > Santalales > Viscaceae > Viscum > Viscum album. Next base: position 644,137,952 of record OY728133.1, on the reverse strand, counting down.
TTGTTCAGTTTAGAGTGTTGCTTCATGGAATTTTTTCAAGAAGTATAACATCATTCAGTAAGAACATATCATGAAATTGAATGTTGTGTGACTAGGATGATAAGGGTCATGACTTTTAGGGTCATGCAATAAGGACCTCTTCAAATAGTTTAGTGCCAGGCGGTAAGGAAAAATGGTGTGTTGTAGTTTTAGATAATAAATCTAAGACCATTTATATTTGTTTTAACATAATGTATTAAAAAAGAAAGATAATGTGGAGTTTAAAGTCCTGCTACCAAGACTTGGGATACTGTGTGGTTTCCAGGACATGGTATGTTGTGACGTTTAGAGTCTTGATACTATGACTTTTTATGTGATGTTTAACACCATAAAGTAGAGACGTATCCTGAAATTTCATGTCATGCCACTAGGTAGAGAGATTTTTGAATGATTTTATTCAAATCAATTCTTAAGAAACATTGTATTTGTGGGGTGTGTAACACATCCACCATCCATTGTGGTCAATGAGTAATATCCATTATAATAAAACTTATGTATGATGTAAAGAACTTCCCATTTTGGTTATAACTTTATAGGTTTATTTCATAAAATAAATAGGATTTTGAGAGGCAATGCCAGTTCTCTTTGAAGGAATGAGCAAAGAAAAAAATTTATTGATGGATTATGCAATCTGATTTTGAGGGACTCTGAGGTTGTGTAGTGTATGAAACCCTTTCACGTTGACTCATTACAACTCATCCATCAACTTTTGATATTTCTATTCATCTGATATTTATTTTAGATATCTATTTCGATCTAGGGAAAGTGAACTTATATGGGAAACACTATCTTGGTTTTGTACACCAATGAATATGGGGTCACTTGTGTGGAAATGCATATGGTGGTACGGTAAGACCATAAAGTTTGAAGAATCTTGAATTTCAAGGACTTACTGTCCATTCCCACCATCTTATAGATTGTGTTTGATAGTCTTAATGGATTCCCCTATTTTTTTCATTTTCTGATGCATGATAGTAGGTTAAATTATAGGATTCAATATTTTAATTTTTTTACAATTTCTTCAATTTAGTGGAATAGAATTTGGTGTCATTTTTTGTCAATATTGTGTGAGGGAATCAGAATTTGGTGATGATATTATACTTTAAAAGTTAATGATATTTTTCATCCGGTCTTAATTGAGTGGTATTTCCTCATATCATTGGGAAAATAAATCGGTAGTAGGAAGGATATTCTTAAACTTCTTAGTTGTGGATGGGGGATATTGCCCCAAAATGTCCATTTCCCATACAGAAAAAGTCCTGAAATATTTAGTTATATATAAAAACTCTAGGATTCAATGGGTGATGTTTGGATGAATCTGAAATGCATGACATTTCCCATAGAATTCCATGCACTCCTATATCATTTTTTCCATTAGAAACCAATTATTCTAATTTGATTGGACAGTATAGTCCTACTCTTATGGGTGTTGAAGGAGCATGCATGGACTTATTTTATGATGGAAAGAATATCTCCTTCTACTATGCATCTAAGGATGATTCTATAAAATCTTCATTTGTAGAGGTATTTTTTCTCATTTCTCCCATCTTGAAGGGTATAGTTTACTACTTAGTGTCGATTTTATTCCCTTCCCAGTTGATCTAATGGGAGTGTCCCATTTTGAGTTAATCAACTATGGGATCTATTCATCTAGGGTGAATATTAGTTCATCGAACTCGGGGGAAATGTTTACATAATTGATTTCTTCTTTTTCATAGATGATGAGTAATGAGACCATTCTTAAATGTGTGATGTAGAAAACCACTACATCCTTATCAGGGTCGGCCAAGACAGTGGCCACATTAGTTTTTGTGTCGGCATAAGTATTTTTTTTATCATCTTACATGAGGTAATATTCATTCAAAATAGAATTCTTCAATTAATATTATGATGTAACTAACAAGAGGGTCAAATTATTCCCTCCTTATGAAATTTGCATTTGTAATTTTTTTAATCACTAGCTCTAAATCCCATTTTATGTTTAGTTAGGAATTATATGGTATAAGGATACTTCCAAGCCAATAATAGGGGTCTGGTATTCAACATAATTATTAGAACAAACTTCAGTTAGGGATAAATATTTAGGAAAAGTTTCTTTGTATGGGGAAACAAATAAATTCTATAGACCAACCAGGTTGAGTCATGGGTTTTCGAGCCACATGTCGATATGAATTCAGAAGGAACCATCAAAATACATATCCTATGTTTGGGGAGATTCATGGGAATATAAAATCTCTTTGTCTAGAAGTTAGGTGTCCACTAGGGTGACTTCCAGATAGGGTTGTGCCATAAGGAAATCATCTAGAGCCTTCCCTTTAACTACATTATATGATACAAAATAGAGGTCATATTTTTTCAGAATAACTACCTATCAGGTCAAATACCTAGTTATCATAGGACGACTAAGGATGTACTTGAGTGGGTTAAGATGAGAGACTAAGTGGACTTCATGATGATGTAAGTAAATTATAATCTTGTTCATTATAATGATGAGTGTAAGGAATTTATTCTCGATATCATAATATCATGTATCAGTACCAATAATAATTCAACTGAGGTAATAGTGACTATTTTCATTCCCTGGATCGTTTTCCTATGTGAGGAGAGCATTAAGAGATCATTACATGGTAGCCACATATAATATAAGAATCATTCCTTCTACCAGCAAAATCAATATCAGTGGGTGTAGCAGATACTACTTGACATTATCAAAGGCTTCATGGAAGTCATTATCCCATAGATATGTGACACCGTTTTTCATTAAGTTTTTGAAGGGTATATATTTTCTTTTCAGGTTAGATATAGAGATTATAATGTAATTAAGGTTCCCTTAGATCCCCCTTGGTTATTTTTGTTTCTGAGGGGGAAACGTTCTAGGGTTACATTAGTATTTTTTGGGTCTAACTCAATGTCACGATGTCTTAATATAGATCAAATTAATTTCCCTAATGTTACCCTGAAATCACACTTTAAGAGATTCATTTTCAAAATGTGTTGTTGAAACTTAATGAAGATTGTTTGATGATCCGTGAGGTGATCATATCACTATTGATATATGACTACTAAGACATCGATATAACATTATATTATTGATCCCACTAAAGGATGAAATATAAGATTCATGGAACACTAGTAAGAAACACCAGTGTTTTTTAATCCAAATGGCTTTATCTAATAGAAAAATATTTATTGTGGTTCTCTAAAGGAGGTGGCTTCCATATCTTTAGGTAACATTTTTATTTTATTTTACCCTGAATACTCATCCATAAAAGAAATGGCCTAGAAGAAAATAGTTACATTGATCAAATTTTATGTGATCAGCAATGAGAAAAAATCCTTTAGGTAGTTTCGATTAATGTATCTAAAATCAATGCAAACCCTGATCTATCCATTATTTTTCCTGAATAGGATGATTTTGGAGTTTCATTTTTGGTACTACACCTCCTAGAAAAAATTTATTTTAATAAATTTTTCAACATCTAATCCTTTATTAATAACATTGTAGGGTTTAATCCTCCTAGATTCCCACTTGAAACCTCTATGTTCATCAGGAAAGACTAGGTAATGTGTAGCCACATTGGGGTTTAGGCCAATCATTTCGGTATAATTCCAAGTGACCATGTATAAAAGATTCTTTTGAAAGGTAATATATATCTCCTACTCCTTGAGAGGAACAAAGGCACTAATCAAAGTTGGTCACTAGTTTTATTTTATTCCTTTATTCACCTATTTAATATAATAAATGTTGTTTGATATTACTTCCTCAAATGTGAGTGGGTTTTTCCTGACTCCATCTTCTTCTTCTTCCATCTTTGAGTCGGTGGAAGAATTTTTAGACATGGTAGGTAATCTGGGGGCATCCCTATCACTATAAAACTAGGTGACTCTAGGGAAGAGACATTTTCATCCTCTATTTCTAGAGTCATGGTATATATATTTTTGGAATGATTTTTTTCTTTTATGTTTTCACTGGGGGAAAGAGGATCCTGGAAATCTGGGATTAAGTCTTATACCTCAATCTTATTTATGGGTAGCACATAATCATTTTAGATAAAACTCTGGGGATTTCCAGGGGTAGTCCCCAATCCATTTGGGGTTAAAACCTAAAAATATTCATCCACTATTAGTTTTATTCCATCCCTTTCATAAAAACATACCTCAATATATATGGTTTCACATGACTCAAAGGGGTAATCATCACCATATAGTATGTCAGCCTTCCCATTGATGGAGAAGTTCAAACATTGATGAAATATTGAAGGTATGATTACATGGATATGATGCTAAGGTACTCCAAGTAGTACATTATATGTTGTGTGTTGTGGGATAACCATGAACTCAACATTATTTGTGAGATCCCCAAACTGAGCCTTGAGCTTGATCTTCTAGGGAAGATATTTCTCACTCTTATCATACACTTAAATATTTATCTTTTTTTTAGAATAGACCCCCTCACTATATTCAAAATGTCATAGGCTACAAATCATAATGAGGTTGATCCCAAACCATTTTAAACATATTCCTTCGTATTCCAACATTATCAGCCTAGCCTAAAACATACAGGGGTTTGATATATCCCTAGATATCTTCCTTCTGATATTGTTCTATGAATGAGATAAAATCGTGTCATTTTTATGGAATATTATTCACCCAATAAACATGGGTTTTATATGCTTCAATCGTAAACACTTGTGGGCTTTAGAGGTCTTCGATGAGTGATTTTATGAGTTCTTTTCAAAAACAGAGAGCTTCTAGGATTAAGAATCTAGTTGGGACAACTGACAACTATTTCAAAATATCTTAATTTTGTGCTAGAGGTCTACCCAACCCAAGGTGGGGTTCCTCGCTATTATATGGATTAGTACTTGAGGTGTTTAATGTGGATAGGAAATGTTCTTGAGAATGGGTTGAACAATCATCTTCTAAAAGTGGTGTATGCCACACCAGCCTTTCCCTTTATCTGGGTTGATCAGATAATTGCACTCTCACCAGTTGGTCATGTAAGATTACTAGGCTTGGATTTTAACTAGAGGTCTCTAAGGAATCATTGTGTTTATTTTGAGATCACTAGAGTGATATCCCATGGGTCTCAGTTTTATGTATATCCTCCATGGTGATGTAACCTAGATATTGGGTTCGACCACACCCATGTCATACCCTATATCCTTATATTTTTTTCCATGGCCTCTATCTCCCCATTCACGTATGGGGAACTCATAATTGGGGAAATATTCATCAGCAGGGATGGTATTTATTAATTTAACTATGTTATCATGACCAAAAAAGGAGTGCTTCATACAGTGAGGGTTTTATTTGGTGGGACAGTGCATGTTCTTCAGATGTAGAAGGAAAGAAGTCTACAAGAGTTAGAACTTGTCTAGGTGCTAGATATTAATTTTCTTATTATTTATTTCACTATGGATGATGATTATGTCTACCTGAGGAAGGTTTATTCAATTCCACCTCCCTAGGTGATGGGATCACTGTTGGTATGAAACTCTTTCTTCTCAAGATGGTATGAGCTCGACCATTGATCTTTCAATTCATCCAGTTATTGAAATTCTATCCACACCTAGCTGGATATTCTTTCTAGCCACCCTCTTAATTTTTTTGGGTAAACATTACACTAGTCAATTATTTCTGGGATTTCTATATCATCATGTATCTAGATTCAACCATGATTTGAAGAATTTATTTAAAGATTAATAAATACTAGATAGCGTGATTCATCCTCCTAGGGAAAGGGTTGTAGTCATGATTATTTTTGAGGTTGAACACACTGGATTTCTTGGGATTTGGTAGCTTGACTATGTTATTTTCCATGGATTCAAGGAAATAAATGGGGGTCATCTTATTTTTAGAAGGAATATTCTTTATTCATTTATTCCTCAAATCATGGGAAACCTTGATCACTTTTTTCTTCTTAATGAGCGATATTTTGTTGGTATTTCCACTCAACAGGATGAAGAAAACTATTTGGGACCTACCTATACTCTTGAACGGGAGCTTCTACTAGTTTTAGGGTAATAGCGACAGTCTCATCCTTACCAAGCCTTTTTTCCTATGATGAGGTAATGGTTTTATATTTATCTTTGATACACTAAATGGTATCTTTTAGGTGTTGTTCCATTTATAAATACTTTCAAAATCTACCACGATACTTCATTATGATCAAAGGTTTTTTTTCTTCATCTTGACAATTTTAAACAAAGAGTTCCAAAAATTTCTCTTATGAGAGAGGGATACTAAGTTAATAATTTAAACCCTTACATTTGGAGATGATTTCAGAACCCCTATCATTTTCATCTTTTTTTCAATTTGTGTGGTCAAATTTTTTTAACTTCCTCAATGTGGAGTTGATGGAGAAAAGGAATTGACCAAGAAGATTTTTCCATCCTATAAAAGATCCTTCACAAAGGCTATTGTACCAAAAAATGGTTGGCCATATCAGATTCTACACAAAAACTTCTTAGTTTAGTCTCCTCCTTCTAGTATCATTTGATCATCATCAAGGAAAATCCGGACATGAAGGGCGTGAGATGCTTCTCGGGATCTCCCACATTATCGAAGGTTGAGAATGTATGATTGCTAAAATTGGGTGGTGGAAAAGTGTTATCCACCCATTATGGATATGGATTCTTCTCAAGATGAATGATTGTATTCCATAAATCCATGGACTCCATTCAAGCAGCCACAGATTAAAAGGAATTGAGAAATTATTAAGGTACTAATGTCTGGACCACCTCCTGTCTATAGGAACGAATAAATGATTTATAAAGTGTCCCCATTTTCATATTCCATTAATTATTGATTCGTACAAGGACTAAATGATTGACCTGATGAGGGAGGGGTTATCATTGTAAATGAGTAAATTCATGATCATCCTCAACTTCCTTATTTATATAGACTGGTTTTTTGGATCCAAAGCCAACATGATGCTTATAATCTTGTCTTGTAGGAAAACTATCTCTCTATAGATATATGGGAGAAATAATATTCCCCTCTTTCTGAATATGTTACCTAGTGGAAATGTTTTCCCAAAGTAATTCCTCATTGAGCTATATGAGATTCTATATATCATTCTCATATTATGCTAAACATTCCTCTATGAAAGGAATTTAGGCACCTCTGGGTTTTGAGTGGGATGTATCCACACATTTCCCTTTATACTTATCAATTTTATACCAGATAGTTTGTAATTTTGTATTCATAGGTTCTAGTTTTTGGCTCATTCTTTGATTCCATTTATATGAATCCTTAGTTGATGCATCTGAATTACCCTCCTCTTGAGGTATTTTTTGATCATTGTGTCCCACTATGTTTTTTTCTTGATCCACATAATTTTTTATGTTGATGGTGATGACATGTGTAGACTTGGATAAAACCTCAATTATATCAAAATATTGAAGAGAATACTAAGAATAATACCATTGTATTTCAACATTAAGGTATTGATGCTTGAAGACAAATTCCAAAAGGAGTTTTTGATGTAGAGTCTTCATAGAACTATCATTGAATAATACATTAGGAATAATGACAATAAGTTCTTCAAAAATAATAATTCTTAGGGTGTTTTGTCTAAGGAGATGAAGAAACTCAAAAAAATAGGATGGTCCCAAAGAAAGAGAGATTGATTAGATGATGTCATTCCTTTCCTAAAACCATAAAAGAGTAAAATTATAATTCAAAAGAAAAATTCAACTTTCTTTCTATTAATGTTTAAATTTTGGTATCACAACAAAATATCCCAATTAAATTTTAAGATAATAAGAAATATGATGAAACCATGAATATTTTTTCAAAGTGTGTGAAAGGAAGATTTATTTTTATTAGAAATACATATAAAGGATGATCTTGATTTTCCAAGAAGATTTTATCTTATAATAAGCTAAATTGGAAGAATTTGAGTATTACAGACACCTCTATGAGGATGTTCTGGGTGATATCATAGACATCCCAAAACTGGAGGGCAGTGATGATGAAATCAATAAAGTTAAGAGAAGATTATACATCAAGGTTGAACTAGAAATTTTCATTAAAAATAATATATTTATAGGACTAAAATGAAAAAATTACAATAAATTGGTATGTGATTCAAAAATATATATATGAAGCAAAAAAGAATAAAAAATATTGTGTGGAGGGCTGAGATTGAATGGTTTAAATCTAGAAAGTCTAGAAACTCAATGAAAGAAATTGAACTCAAAACAAAAATTAAAAAATCAAGATAAAATTATTATTGGTTTGATTTATTATATCAAAGTTCATGTCAAAAGGCTTAAGGAGCTCAAAGGTGAAGTTGTTTAAATGCATTAAAATATTGATGATGAATAGAGACTTCTAAAACAATGAATGGTATTAACAAGTTAGAGTGTACTAGATATGTAAAAATCCACAAAAGATCTTGGGGGTGTAAATAGAAAATATAATCAGTTGTTCATTGAGTATTTGATCAAGGATAAAGTCATCTCTATTTAGGGGATTAATCATAATAATAAGTTATTTGAGTTTTATTCAAATCGGTAAGAACTCAAACCCCATTATAAAGTTGAATTGGGTGATTCAAAAAAGACATAAAATCCAAAAAAAAGAGTAGTGGATATATGAAATAATACACCATGAATTTAGTGTTATTAAGATGAAAAGATGGAATATACATAGTATGTGTAATATATAAGAAAATATAGATTTTAGGGTTCAAGTAAAATATAAATTTTCATTTATAAATTCATGCTCTTGAGATTTATTTAATAGCTTCTATTTTCGGTGAGAAAGTTTTAGACACAATGACATGAATTCATCATAAAAGTTATAAAGAAGTGTTCCAATAGATACCTAAATAAAAATATATTTGTATTTGGAAAATTTATCAAGTGGGATAAAAAATAATAATCAATTTTTAGCCTTACATAATAAGGATGATAAAATAAATTTATAGATTGAATAATCTTATTTATCACAAAATGAAGGAAATAAGTGATCATTGATCAAGAAGGAAGTATATGAAAATGTAAATTTCAAAGAGGTTTCTTTGAAATCAATTTATTAAACTAAATTTTTTATCCTATAAATTTATCTCACTAAAATTCTGATTAGAAACTATAATCATTTTATAGGAATCAAATATAAAAAGATGTGGGGTCATTTATTTTTTTAAATAATAAAACTTTAAAGATAATTGGAACTAAAAAATCAAAAAAATTGAGGTTCATGGATGTATTGGTGTTTGTATTCCTTGACTCCAACCCTCTATGTGTTCAAAAATTATTTGACTTGAAGCATATAGTAAATTTCAAAAAGAATATCTATAAAATAAAATGAAGAGAGTATACTATTATGATATATGGAAAGTCCATGAAGTGGATTCTCAATATCATATACTAGAGAAGAAAACTTGTGATTCCTAAACAAGAAATAGGAGAACACACTATGGCATAATATTCATAGACACATGATCCAAATTTCCATATAATACTTAGTGAATAATTAAGGAGAAAATGATATCCCTAATATTTCACATGATTAAACTCACATGTATATTAATTTTCAAAAATGAAAAATAATTCGAAAGACTTAAAATTATAAGGATAAAGATATTATGATATTTTTGGAGTTGACACACATTGATATTTGTACACTAATATCACCCATTTCCATGGATATAAAAAGGTATAATAGGTTATTAATTAATTATTACAGTAGGATGGAAAGTTTGATATAAATCTCTTACAAATATGAAGTGTTCGAGTGCATTACAGGTTATTTATGTTTATTTGAGAAGATTCTAAAGATGAAAATGTAGATCTTTTAGACTGAAAATGGTATGAAATTAAATAAACAAATATATAAAAAATATCTCAATAATATTTAGGTAAAGCACTATGTTTTAGTGGTGAGGCCTCTTGAATATAATGGTATCATTAAGAGTAAGCACCGGCTTATTAATAATATGGACCAAATAGTACTTTTTGAGAAGGACATACCATATATATATTGGAAGGAAGAAATTTTTACATATATTTATAACTCTCATAAAGATATTTTTGTCTAAATGGATATAATAAACCCTAAAATTTGTTATATGGAAATAATCCAACATTGAAATTCATTCAAATATTTTGAGATAAATTCTTTATTCTCAATAAGTAGAAGAACAGAAAGATTAAATATAATTGGACTTAAGGAATTATTGTAACACCCCAAGCTTCTACGGTACGTTTCCCTTTGAATAATGCGATAGCGTGTGTTGTACGCAACCTCGAGTTCTAACACACACCACAACTAATTAAACTAGCCGTTGTGAATAGTAATACCTAATTTTTGAAATTATATATATTTTATATTTGAAAATGGACTTCATTTTTGGACTCGGAATATCGAATTTAGCCTAAGGTGAAATTTTGGTACTTTTCGGATAACTTTCATATTTTGATGAATAGTGAAGATTACTAAATTTTAATTAAAAACAACTTTTTTAATCAAAATAATTAATAGTGATAAATTATGAATTTTAGTGGTTTTAAAGTATATTTAGAATATATTTTTACATTTTAATATAATGTTGGTCATTGGACATAATTTTACAATTAAACCGAACATAAACAAGTGTCAATCTTTTGATAGTTATTATCTCTTAAAAACACGCTTTTTGTTTTGACAGCGGGAATTAATTTTAAATTAATTTCTGCCACTTCTGTGTTTTGAATTTAGGAAAATGGATTCCATATTTGGAATCAGGATGTTCAAATTGTGTAAATAGGTAACTTTTATTTTTACACATTTTGAATAATTATTGCGGTAAATATTTTATTTACCATGGTTAAAGGGTAAATCCGGTAAATAAGGGTTAAAACAATAATATTATAATAATACTAAATTACCCTAAAACGTGTCTTAACACTATTGGTTGATACATGGTCGACCATGGGAATCCTTGTGTCAATTTTGGGACCCCATGGATCCACTTGTAAGTGATAATGACACTTTATTTTAATTTAGTTAAAATGAATACAAAAATGACACAAGCATATATCTTTTAGAACAACAATTTTTACATAGGGTTATATATGTTGGATTTTAGATTATAAATATTCATTAGAAAGATAAAACGATTTCCTACATAATTATATTTTATTTATAATTTTTAGACATTAAATAATTTATTTTATTTATGACACAATGATGATGCAGTAATTACTATAATAGTGAAAAATTAAAATAATTGATATTATAAATACCCAAATAAATATAATATGAAACTTTTAATGAATTAAACTAATTTTCTAGGATAACATGATATATTAGGATTGATATAATTGACTTTGTTCGAAGTAATCAATCTGTTATGAGTTTCAAAAAAATCAACTATTGAATAGTGTCAAAATTGACATAAAAGAGTTCTTAAAACAAATATTATATTATTAATTGATATTAAATTCCTAAAAATCTAAGGTTCGGCCAAGAGACTTATATCATGATAGGTTCATCATTAATGTACCACTTGGGGGTCGCTTGGATGTATATAGTAAGTTTATTAAACATATTATATAAAAATACAAAGAGACATTGTAAAAGTGAAACTAATTAACTTAGAGTTAATACTTAAAGATAAGGTTAATATAAGTACCCAAACCTGTCTAAATTCTATTGGTTGAGTGGTTTTCGACTTATCCCCACCTTAACCTTTGAATAATAATCTTTGGAGCCATTAGAAACCGAATATGAATTTATTATAAATTAATATTTCTAACTTTTCCAAAGGTGCCCCTCACCCCTCTTATAAAAGGGCAATCCTCCTTCTCATTTCTTCACACCTTCAAAGCCTTTTGGTTCGGACAAACTCTGCCCAAATACTCTCCCAACATCCCTCACTACAATCTAGAGGCCTTAGTTTGATCAGAAAGCCAACCTAAGGAGCCCTTTTGATCAAATCAAAAGGAAAAACCCGAAGAAGAGGTAATGATTTCACCACCCTTTTCTAAGTTCATTTCTTCTTCCACTTCTTCTTCCTTTGTTCTTACCATTCTGAAATAATAACTCCAGTATCTCACATATACTGTGATGTTATTATAAATATGGTACAATCATATTCAGTATTCTATCCACCCTTTGAATAACATGTCACCATGCGTGCGTACGTACGGCTTTCCGTCTCCACGTCGTGGTGTAATTGTTATTCAATATAATATTATTTGGATGGGTATAATAATGATGTGTAACTCATGTAAATAATAAATATAACATGTTAATGATTCTGTATATATGATATACCATCCATTTATATATTATTTTAATATCAAAAGAATGATATTGTCGCTCGTGCGTACGTACGGACTACCGTCTCCACGAACGCGATGAGATTCATTCTCCATCGTATCCATTCAAGTATAATTATCATTTGATGATTTAAAAATGATGTTTAAGGACTGTATATCATTCTGGATATGAATAATATACAACAACCATGGCTTATGTAACAAAACATATAAAAGAAAATGAGTAAGTTAACTCCCGAAACGACGATAATTCTAAGATATTATTAACAAATCAATGTTAAAAGATCATATATGATATCATATTAATATATATGATTCTTGTATAATTTAATAACAACTATTTCACCATTATACAGGAGGTTAACCTACCCCAACCAAGGAAAAGTACAAGGTAAGGGTTATTTCACAATCTCTTCATTATCCGAGGTTGTTTATACGTAATAATCTACTGGGATATCTTTATCATCCACATCCATGTTTCTTAAAAATGTATTTCAAAACATTTTTTATGGGTTAAAGTCATTTATACCCTTGTTTGAATTTTTATAAGAGGTTTATAAAGGAATCTTTCCGTCGTTTTCAAAACAAGGTCCTTTTTAACCTTTTCGATAGAATTGAGGTAAGAATGTTTTTTTTAACTTATACGGCGGGTGCGGTTATTTTACGCCGTTATAAAATCTTCAAAGCTTCCATTACAAGCTTATAAGAATATTTTCAAAGAAAATGTTTTATTTTTCTTAAATGATTTCAAAATAAAATGAGATATTTCTTTTAAAAGAATTTTGATTTCATCTATGTCAACATCCTTTGATGGATTTTAAGATTATTTGAAGTTGATTTATTATGATACAAAACTTCTATATTGTATTGAATGTTTTGTGATATGTTTGACTGTGGATGTGCTATTTTTATACCATTCATAGTTTATGGTGAAAGTATTGACATTTCGTATGCTAGTTTTAATACGAATGTTTATGTTATGTTTAAACCTTTTCATATGGGAATGCATTGGACTTAATAAGTGACGGGTGGAGCCCGCTATAGCTCCCCGATGCATCGGTAGGTCTCATGAGACAAACTAGTGTCTTGGCACAAGGCCTTGACAAAATCTTATTTGTAGTCTTGGCGCGAGGCTTTGGCTATGTGGTTATGATAGTCTCGCATTATGCATTCCAACATTATGAAAGTGGTTATTGATTTTTGCATGTGATTATTCGATTAGTAGAATATCCATGTGAATAAGTAAATGGCATTATTTCATTTTATTTATGCCATACCATGTTGTAAGTTCATATTTAAAAGGCTTTTGTTTTAGTTATACATTGCCTTAAATGTTTATTCTTATTTATGAAAGTTTCCGCTATATTGTTATCCTTACTGGGAATTTGAGCTCACCCCTTTTCTATGTTTTATTTTTCCCAGGAAGTGAAGAAGTAAATTATGAATGACTTGCAGGGATATTATGAGGGGTTAATAGTGTGGATATGAAGACTTTGTTATTGTAGTAGTTTTTCAATTTGAAATGTAATGTAAAACTTTATGATTATATCTAGTGTTTCCAAGGCTACTAAACTAATCGGTCTTTCGAGATTTGATCTTTCTTGTGATCATGCCAATGTTATGTAAGTAATGCACCGACTCTGGGTAGCTGGGGTCGGGGCGTTACAGTTGGTATCAGAGGAAGTTTAGTACAAACCTTGGAAACTAGATTTAGATAAACTCTGATTAGAGCACGTAGACCTAAGATGAACTTTGAGGATTAGTATAGAAGAACTTCCTAGAATTTTGGTATTGTAGAGATTTTGTGAGTTTTCCGAGCAATACATCCCTGTCTGGATACGAGCAGGTAGAGGCGGCTCTGGCACAGATGTACCTAGGGGTAAAACCCGAAAACACCGCTTTGAGCTAGACTCGAACGGGAACTGGTGCACGACAACGGGCCTTGCTGCACTCTTGGTTACGACACTCCCGGGGGATATGCTTAGGATAACTCTCATTATCTTTACAAATCATTATGAAGGGTTTATGAGTATATACTTCCTCAAAGAAAACATTTTTATAATTATGGATTATATCCATAAATAGTTCAATTTATGTTAAGTGTTTTATAAGTATGGGATTATGTATTTTGATTCATAAACTGATCTAGTTTATGCCATTGTTTAGAAATGGCGCCTAGTGGAAGAAATGGAAACCGTATCAATGCACGCACTCCATGTAGGGATTTCCCTCCTGCTCAAGATAATTATAGTGGGGCTGGTGATGCAACTGGTGCTGATCAGCTAATCACCATACTGGGACAACTTACTCAGGTTATGAATAATAACCTTACCCGTATGGAGCACCCTGATTCGCAGCGTGGAGGATCAATGTTAGATCGATTCATGAGGCAACAACCACCAACGTTCAATGGGAATACAAATCCCTTAGTAGCTGAGCAATGGATATTTTCCCTAGAGAAAATATTTCAGGCTTTGGGGAGCAGTGAAAGGGAAAAAGTTATCATGGCAGTTTACCGCCTCACTGGAGATGCTGATCAATGGTGGTCATTGATTCAAAATACGAAGGAAGATGATGAAGTATCGAATATGGAATGGAGGGAATTCAAAGATCTGTTTTTAGAAAAATACTTCCCTCGCGACCATCGAGCGGATATGGAAAGACAATTTCTGAGTCTGAGACAAAAGGAGGATGAGAATGTCACAAAGTATGAGGCTAACTTTACAAGGTTAGCGAGGTATGCTGGAGATTATATTCGCAACCCAAGAAGTAAGATTGATCGTTTCTTTGATTGGTTAAAACCATTTCTCCGTCGAGCATTAGTCTCACAATCCTTTTCGTCGTACGAAGACATTGTCTCATGTGCTATAAAGACCGAAAAGGAATTCTCTAAGTCTTATGACTTTAAAGCAAAGCAAGAGAAGAAGAGACCTGCTGATCAATCTGGGAATGGAAATAAGGGGAAGAAGGGAAAGGTTGAATATCCATCTTGTGGTAAATGCGGGAAGAAACATCCTGGTACTTGCTTGAAGGGAATGGGAGTCTGTTACAAGTGTGGTGAAAAAGGCCACCAAGCTCATGATTGCAAGGGGAAGAAGGAAGCTACCAACGTTCAGTGCTACAATTGCAGGGAGATGGGGCATTATGCAAATGCATGTCCTAAGCGTCAGGAGAACTTACCTCAGAAAAGGCCAAGGGATCAAGGCCAGGCTTATGCTATCACTACTGCTGAGGTAGAAGCTCCGAAAGACGTGGTGGCAGGTAATTTAATGGTTTCCTCAAGTTTAGCAAATGCATTATTTGATTCTGGATCATCGCATTGTTTCATATCTTCCCAGTTTGCTAAGAAAATTAGATATTTCCAATTTGATTTAATAAGGGAGTTGTCAGTTAAAACTCCTAAGGGAAGTATCGTTGCAACAAGGTTTTGTGAATCAGTCCCCATTAGAGCACATAAATTTTCTTTATCTGCTGATCTCATCGCCATACCTATGATCGAGTTTGATATAATCCTCGGTATGGACTGGCTTTCGGACTATGATGCGAAGATTTATTGTAAGAAGAAAGAGGTTACGATTCTTGATGATAATGATAAGGAACACCTTATTTTTAGAGCAGAATCGTCACCACCTAATTCTTATTTAGATCCACCCTCAATAGCTCAACTAAATTCAATTATTGGGGAGGAAGAGAATGAAATAACTGCGGGTGAGGAAAGGAATGTTCAAATAGAGGATGTACCTATTGTGAAAGAATTTGTAGATGTATTTCCAGAAGATTTACCTGGACATCCTCCAGAACGAGAAGTTGAGTTTTCTATTGATTTGATTCCTGGATCAAGGCCTATATCGAAGACCCCTTATAGAATGGCCACTGTAGAGTTAGTCGAACTAAAGAAACAACTAGAGGAATTGAGTAATAAGGGATTTATTCGCCCTAGTGTTTCTCCATGGGGAGCCCCTGTTCTTTTTGTTAAAAAGAAAGATGGATCTATGAGGTTATGTATCGACTACAGGGAGATCAATGCTATAACGATAAAGAACAAGTATCCCCTACCTCGTATTGATGATTTATTTGACCAACTGCATGGAGCTCAATACTTTTCAAAGATTGACCTTCGGTCTGGATACCATCAGTTGTGTGTAAAGAAAGAAGACATTCCGAAGACAGCATTTCGAACCAGGTACGGGCATTACGAGTTTACTGTAATGCCATTTGGATTGACTAATGCACCCTCTGTATTCATGGATCTAATGAATAGAGTTTTCAAGGAGTATCTCGATGAATTTGTGGTGGTATTTATTGATGATATCTTGGTATACTCCAAAACCTACAAAGATCATGAAAATCACTTGCGCATTATCTTGAAGACTCTGAGGAGGCATGAATTATATGGAAAGTTTAGCAAGTGTGAATTCTGGCTTCAGGAGATTTCTTTTCTTGGCCATATTGTCTCTAAAGATGGAATCTCTGTTGATCCTTCTAAGACCAAGGCAATCCAAGAATGGCCAGCACCTACGAGTATAACTGATGTACGTAGTTTTATTGGTTTGGCAGGTTATTATCGACGTTTCGTCCAGAATTTTGCCCGATTGGCTAACCCATTAACGAAGCTCACACGTAAAGGGGTTAAATTTGTTTGGACAAAAGAGTGTGAAGAATGTTTCAAAGAACTGAAGAAAAGATTAGTCAATGCTCCTATATTGACTCTACCATCGGGGAATGATGGGTTCGTTATTTATAGTGATGCATCAAAGAAAGGACTTGGTTGTGTCCTTATGCAAAATGATAGGGTTATTGCCTATGCATCACGACAGTTGAAAATTCATGAACAAAACTATCCTACTCATGATCTCGAGTTAGCAGCAGTGATCTTTGCTTTGAAGATATGGAGGCACTACCTCTATGGTGAAAAATGTGAGATTTATACTGATCACAAGAGTTTGAAGTATATTTTCTCACAAAAAGAACTCAACATGAGGCAAAGGAGATGGCTTGAATTACTCAAGGATTATGATTGCACGATACACTACCACCCGGGGAAGGCAAACAAAGTAGCAGATGCTTTGAGTAGAAAAGACCATGGAGTTTTGAACAATATGAGAATTGAAAGGGATCCAATTTTCATGGATCTAGTGAAGATGGACATGGGAATAACCAGGGAAGGTGAAACATCAATGCTTTTTCAAATGGTTACCAAACCATCTTTACTAGAAAGGATTAAGAGTTCTCAGACCGATGATGAAGAATTTCAGAAGAAGGTTAAAGCTGTGAATGATGGGAGATTGAGAGACTTTGTGTATGAAGATGGAATTTTGAAATTCGGGAAGAGACTTTGTGTTCCCAATATACCTGATCTAAAAAGGGAATTACTGGATGATGCTCATAGTTCCAATTTCTCTATACACCCTGGGAGCACCAAAATGTATAGAGATTTGAAGGAACATTTTTGGTGGGACAACATGAAGAGGGAGATTGCTGATTTTGTGTCAAGATGTATGGTTTGTCAACAAGTGAAAGCTGGAAGGCAACAGCCTGGAGGAGTCATGCAACCTCTTCCCATACCGGAGTGGAAATGGGACAATATTACGATGGACTTTGTCATGGGGCTACCAAAGACTCCTTGAAGGAACGATGCAATATGGGTTATTGTTGATCGTCTTACCAAGTCAGCACATTTTCTTTCTATAAGAGAAGATCTACCCCTGGAACGTCTAGCAAGACTATACATTAATGAAGTTTTGAGACTTCATGGAGTACCCCTATCAATTGTTTCTGATCGTGATCCCCGTTTTACTTCAAGATTCTGGAAAAGTCTTCAGAAATCCCTGGATACAGAACTTCATTTGAGCACTGCTTACCACCCTCAGACAGACGGACAATCAGAACGGACTATTCAAACCTTAGAAGACATGTTGAGATCTTGCTCACTTGACTTTCAGGGTATGTGGGATCAATATTTACCACTGGTAGAATTTTCCTATAACAATAGCTTCCATTCGAGTATACAGATGGCACCATATGAAGCGTTATACGGAAAGAGATGTCGTACACCAACCTGTTGGGATGACGTTGGTGAAAGAAAACTTGTAGGCCCAGAGCTGGTGGAGGAAACGGTGGAAAAGGTGAAAGTAATCCAAAATCACATCAAAGCAGCTCAAAGTAGGCAGAAGAGCTATGCCGATAATCGAAGGAAGGATTTGTAATTTCAAGTCGGTGATCATGTTTTCCTAAAGGTATCTCTGTGGAAGGGAGTCATATGTTTTGGTATGAAAGGTAAATTGAGTCCCAGGTACATCGGACCTTTCGAAATTCTAGAACGAATTGGGGCTGTAGCTTACCGATTGGCAATGCCGCCAAGTCTCTCCAAAGTTCACGATGTGTTCCACGTATCTCTGTTGAGGAAATACATGCCTGACCCAACGCATGTACTCACCTATGAAGATTTAGAACTGGAACCCGATCTGTCTTATTGCGAAGAGCCCATCAAGATTCTTGATACGAGAGAACAAGTGCTGAGAAACCGGACGACGCGTCTGGTAAAAGTTTTGTGGAGGAATCATAAGATGGAAGAGGCAACGTGGGAACCCGAGGAACTTATGATGAAGAACCACCCGAGTCTTTTTATGCAGTAATACCCTAGAAATTGCGAGGACGCAATTATTTGAAGGAGGGGAGAATGTAACACTCCAAGCTTCTACAGTACGTTTCCCTTTGAATAATGCGATAGCGTGTGTTGTACACAACCTCGAGTTCTAACACACACCACAACTAATTAAACTAGCTGTTGTGAATAGTAATACCTAATTTTTGAAATTATATATATTTTATATTTGAAAATGGACTTCATTTTTGGACTCGGAATATCGAATTTAGCCTAAGGTGAAATTTTGGTACTTTTCGGATAACTTTCATATTTTGATGAATAGTGAAAATTACTAAATTTTAATTAAAAACAACTTTTTTAATCAAAATAATTAATAGTGATAAATTATGAATTTTAGTGGTTTTAAAGTATATTTAGAATATATTTTTACATTTTAATATAATGTTGGTCATTGGACATAATTTTACAATTAAACCGAACATAAACAAGTGTCAATCTTTTGATAGTTATTATCTCTTAAAAACACGCTTTTTGTTTTGACAGCGGGAATTAATTTTAAATTAATTTCTGCCACTTCTGTGTTTTGAATTTAGGAAAATGGATTCCATATTTGGAATCAGGATGTTCAAATTGTGTAAATAGGTAACTTTTATTTTTACACATTTTGAATAATTACTGCGGTAAATATTTTATTTACCATGGTTAAAGGGTAAATCCGGTAAATAAGGGTTAAAACAATAATATTATAATAATACTAAATTACCCTAAAACGTGTCTTAACCCTATTGGTTGATACATGGTCGACCATGGGCATCCTTGTGTCAATTTTGGGACCCCATGGATCCACTTGTAAGTGATAATGACACTTTATTTTAATTTAGTTAAAATGAATACAAAAATGACACAAGCATATATCTTTTAGAAAAACAATCATTACATAGGGTTATATATGTTGGATTTTAGATTATAAATATTCATTAGAAAGCTAAAACGATTTCCTACATAATTATATTTTATTTATAATTTTTATACATTAAATAATTTATTTTATTTATGACACAATGATGATGTAGTAATTACTATAATAGTGAAAAATTAACATAATTGATATTATAAATACCCAAATAAATATAATATGAAACTTTTAATGAATTAAACTAATTTTCTAGGATAATATGATATATTAGGATTGATATAATTGACTTTGTTCGAAGTAATCAATCTGTTATGAGTTTCAAAAAAATCAACTATTGAATAGTGTCAAAATTGACATAAAAGAGTTCTTAAAACAAATATTATATTATTAATTGATATTAAATTCCTAAAAATCTAAGGTTCGGCCAAGAGACTTATATCATGATAGGTTCATCATTAATGTACCACTTGGGGGTCGCTTGGATGTATATAGTAAGTTTATTAACCATATTATAAAAAAATACAAAGAGACATTGTAAAAGTGAAACTAATTAACTTAGAGTTAATACTTAAAGATAAGGTTAATATAAGTACCCAAACCTGTCTAAATTCTATTGGTTGAGTGGTTTTCGACTTATCCCCACCTTAACATTTGAATAATAAGCTTTGGAGCCATTAGAAACCCAATATGAATTTATTATAAATTAATATTTCTAACTTTTCCAAAGGTGCCCCTCACCCCTCTTATAAAAGGGCACTCCTCCTTCTCATTTCTTCACACCTTCAAAGCCTTTTGGTTCGGCCAAACTCTGCCCAAATACTCTCCCAACATCCCTCACTACAACCTAGAGGCCTTAGTTTGATCAGAAAGCCAACCTAAGGAGCCCTTTTGATCAAATCAAAAGGAAAAACCCGAAGAAGAGGTAATGATTTCACCACCCTTTTCTAAGTTCATTTCTTCTTCCACTTCTTCTTCCTTTGTTCTTACCATTCTGAAATAATAACTCCAGTATCTCACATATACTGTGATGTTATTATAAATATGGTACAATCATATTCATTATTCTATCCACCCTTTGAATAACATGTCACTATGCGTGCGTACGTACGGCTTACCGTCTCCACGTCGTGGTGTAATTGTTATTCAATATAATATTATTTGGATGGGTATAATAATGATGTGTAACTCATGTAAATAATAAATATAACATGTTAATGATTCTGTATATATGATATACCATCCATTTATATATTATTTTAATATCAAAAGAATGATATTGTCGCTCGTGCGTACATACGGACTACCGTCTCCACGAACGCGATGAGATTCATTCTCCATCGTATCCATTCAAGTATAATTATCATTTGATGATTTAAAAATGATGTTTAAGGACTGTATATCATTCTGGATATGAATAAGATACAACAACCATGTCTTATGTAACAAAACATATAAAAGAAAATGAGTAATTTAACTCCCGAAACGACGATAATTCTAAGATATTATTAACAAATCAATGTTAAAAGATCATATATGATATCATATTAATATATATGATTCTTGTATAATTTAATAACAACTATTTCACCATTATACAGGAGGTTAACCTACCCCATCCAAGGAAAAGTACAAGGTAAGGGTTATTTCACAATCTCTTCATTATCCGAGGTTGTTTATACGTAATAATCTACTGGGATATCTTTATCATCCACATCCATGTTTCTTAAAAATGTATTTCAAAACATTTTTTATGGGTTAAAGTCATTTATACCCTTGTTTGAATTTTTATAAGAGGTTTATAAAGGAATCTTTCCGTCGTTTTCAAAACAAGGTCCTTTTTAACCTTTTCGATAGAATTGAGGTAAGAATGTTTTTTTAACTTATACGGCGGGTGCGGTTATTTTACGCCGTTATAAAATCTTCAAAGCTTCCATTACAAGCTTATAAGAATATTTTCAAAGAAAATGTTTTATTTTTCTTAAATGATTTCAAAATAAAAGGAGATATTTCTTTTAAAAGAATTTTGATTTCATCTATGTCAACATCCTTTGATGGATTTTAAGATTATTTGAAGTTGATTTATTATGATACAAAACTTCTATATTGTATTGAATGTTTTGTGATATGTTTGACTGTGGATGTGCTATTTTTATACCATTCATATTTTATGGTGAATGTATTGACATTTCGTATGCTAGTTTTAATACGAATGTTTATGTTATGTTTAAACCTTTTCATATGGGAATGCATTGGACTTAATAAGTGACGGGTGGAGCCCGCTATAGCTCCTCGATGCATCGGTAGGTCTCATGAGACAAACTAGTGTCTTGGCACAAGGCCTTGACAAAATCTTATTTGTAGTCTTGGCACGAGGCTTTGGCTATGTGGTTATGATAGTCTGGCATTATGCATTCCAACATTATGAAAGTGGTTATTGATTTTTGCATGTGATTATTCGATTAGTAGAATATCCATGTGAATAAGTAAATGACATTATTTCATTTTATTTATGCCATACCATGTTGGAAGTTCATATTTAAAAGGCTTTTGTTTTAGTTATACATTGCCTTAAATGTTTATTCTTATTTATGAAAGTTTCCGCTATATTGTTATCCTTACTGGGCATTTGAGCTCACCCCTTTTCTATGTTTTATTTTTCCCAGGAAGTGAAGAAGTAAATTATGAATGACTTGCAGGGATATTATGAGGGGTTAATAGTGTGGATATGAAGACTTTGTTATTGTAGTAGTTTTTCAATTTGAAATGTAATGTAAAACTTTATGATTATATCTAGTGTTTCCAAGGCTACTAAACTAATCGGTCTTTCGAGATTTGATCTTTCTTGTGATCATGCCAATGTTATGTAACTAATGCACCGACTCTGGGTAGTTGGGGTCGGGGCGTTACAATTATACTTTGATTTTAATAAATATAAATGTGTAAAAATTAAATAACAAAATCTTTGGGAAAATCATTAAAAATCAGGATTTCACTATTATAGAAAATGAGCAGATTCCACAATCTATTGACTAGTTTTAACAACAAAATAGTGATGGAATATCATATGATATTGATGTTGAAGTTATCAACCAAATGGGGTAACATGGGGCAATAGGAAACTCAAAAGAAACACCAATTATGAGTAAATTATATAATTTTTAGGCACTATAAATAAGGAAACTAAAAAGGATAAAATCCATGAAACACCATAGGTTGTCAGATTACTCTAACACATACAAGAATCATTAAAAATCCACAGAACAATTATTTATTATATCAATTAGATCCTATATATTTTAAATATTATTACAAGGATTTATATTTTGTTTCAGATATTTATAAACATCATGACCAAATTGTGATGAACTAAACATAGGAAATTAACTCGTGGTTGAAAGACAAAAATATCATTAGAACGAAGTGGATATTACAAAATAATCTCATTAAAGATGAAAAGGTAGATCAAAATAAAGAATGGATAGTTTTAAAGGGGTATTCTAAAATTATGGTAATTGATTTCGATAATACTTTTGAACTTATTTTCGAGTAAGAAACAATTTGAGCATTCTTGGTAATTTCAGTGCAAAGATGATATAAGGTTTACCAAATGAATGTTAAATTAGAATTTCCTAGTTTAATTATAGAAGAATAAGTGTATATTTAGAAATAAGATGGATTTAGTATAGTTTAATATGAATGAAAAGTATATTAGTTGGAAAAGGTGTTGTATGGGATAAATAAAGCACCAATATCTTGGTACTATAAGCTTGATCAGTTCTTGACAAAGAATGGATTCCAATGATGTACAATTTATCACAATCTCTACATTAGAAGGGATAATTATTAAATAATGGTGTTACTAATTTATGTGGTTGAAATAATATTTAGAGGATCAGATGATGCATAATATGACTTTCTTATAAATAAATGAGGTGTGAGTTTGGAATGTTCATGATTGGGGAGTTAACATTTTTTATAAGTATATAGGTAACTCAAGGAAGGTTTTTAAATTTATTTCATAATAAAAATATTCTAAATAAATTATCAAGATATTTGGAATAGATTATTATAATATTATGAAAACTTTAGTTTCTAACTAAATGAATTTTCAAATAAAAATTAATATTAAGGTGGTCGATGAAATAAAATATACTAAAATCATTAAAATCCTACTATATGTGACAATGACATGACTATATATTGTTTTTTCCACATATCAAGACACACATTACCAAATTTTTTCCAAGTGATTTCAAAATTTATTAGTAAAAATAATTCTTTATTACATCAATAGAGTAGTGGATTTTTTATATTTCTTTCATAAAACATAACAACATAAGTTGTTGGGATATCTGAATATGGATTGGGCTAGTTCAATAGATAATCACAAGTCAACATTGAAAAGTTTATTATATAATGGAGTTTTTTTCACTTATTGGATAATAAATAAGAAATAATAAAGGTCTCTTACTACTATGGAGGCTGAATATATTGTGGCTACTCAGGAATATACTCAACTACTATGGGTGAAACAATAGCTGGATGATATTAGAGTTGATTTGAAATATAATATTGTAATAAAGTGTGATAACTCAAGTTCTATTAATCATAGAAATAATGAAATACATAATTCAACTAATAATAACATTGATATAAAATATAATTTTCTTAAGGAGAAGGTTGACTAAGGGTTCGTGTAGTTATATTAAATGTCAATACAGGATCAGTTTACATGTATCATGATATAGGTACTAACGAAGGATTAGTTTTAGAGGCATAACTTTGTTCTTGAATTCTAACCATCTCTATCAAACTATATGGTTTAGAGAAGATACCACCACTCCCCATGAAGTTTTATATTTTTAGAAAAGTATGGTAACCCTCTCCTAAACTAAATTCTTGTATTTATAACTCTCTCTTATGAACTTTTAGAAAATTTCTCTTTGTGTTCATTGAAAAAGTGGTGTTTTAAATATTATATACATGGGATAAATTTTCAATAGTCATATATGAGGTAGGATGAGAGTGTTATTTAAAATATAAAAGAAGGTTAAATCATATGCTGATGTTTCATAATATGGGAGGTATTTAATGTTTTCTAGAAAGATAAATATATTGAAGGATTTTTGAAGATAATAGAAGTCAGAAAAGTGTTTTTGTGAAAACAATTTCAGTTAAATATTATTTCTAAAAAATATATTAACTCGTTTGGGATTAAATTTTTTTATTAGTGAATCATTGAGGTACTAAATAAAGTAAATGAGGTTAGACTATGGTTTATGTCAATTTGTATGTTTTTAGTTGTAAATATATTTAATTTATTTTCATTGGTTTTTGAACAAACTAAAATGGGGATATTATTAATAAAAATACCCATATATAATACTTGGTGTGGTGTTTATTGAAAAAGATATTGGAATATGAGATAATGATTTTACAAAGTCTTTAATAAGTGATAAATAATAATGGAATGTTCTTAAGTAATCTAGGCCAGTAGGATTAGTACCACACCATGGAATTCTTAGTCATTCCATGGTGGAGGTATACAGTGAAAATAAATGAATCATACTTCCTTGTATGCATAAAATTAACATTTATAGGAAGTATATTAAATGGAAACGGTTTTTGATATGTAAGATTATTTAAGTTGAGGAGAATTATGTGTATGTGTAACAACTTCTAGCCGTTAGTAAAATGGACAAGGGAAAACTAATCTGTTGAAAAAATAACCAAATTTTTTTGGTTCAAAAAATGTGATATTTAATGCATGACACTATGGTTCATAGTGACTTTTATTGGGATATTCCTTTTGTAAAATAGGGACCACAGACACTAGAATTTTGGAAGTTATGGTTGATTTTGAAGGCATTGAATGAAAATGGAGTTGGGAGGAACCATCACATTATACATATGATTTTTATTAGATGTTGGTAATGTTATAAAGACCACGATAAAGGGTTTTTTTTGAGTAATTAAATACAAATAGGAAACAAATCTATACCATGCTATAGTGGGCACTGTAATGGGTTTTTATAATCTATGTGGGAAACTTGGAGGTTCACTTCAGGAATTTTGGTTGTCATGGGAAACTTTTGTAAGAATAGTTTAAGTATAATAATAGAGATACCATACAATATATCCAAATTCATTTTGAGTATCATTACTCTAAATTAAAATTTAAAACAATAATTGTGTGTGTATTGTTAGGTGTTTCGAAGGGAATTTTTTTCTAAGGAAAAATGATACTGTGGTAATCATTGTGTTATGCATTGGTATATAGATTAGAGGGTTATTTAAAAGTATATTAAATGAAATGTTTTTTGGTATGATTAGATTATATATATAATATGTCATTTTGGTAATTACCTCATCATATTACAGTCTAGTCAGATGACTCTCTTGTTCAAATTTCATTTCTTTTAAGAGAAATACCCATGAATTAAATGAGTGATTTGACTCAATATAAAATGGGGTTTTTGGGTAAATTTTCCCGATTAATGAAGGTGTATTTTTGAACTATATAGAAGTAAAAAATAGTGATTCTATAAATTTATAATAGATAACATTCTTTTTCAAAAGCAGGAAGAAGGATCATGAAAGATATAGAGATAATTAGATCTTATAGAGTTAAAGGAAATAAAATAGTTCAAAAACATTTTATTTAAAGATAGATGAAGGGGTTCCATGAGGTATTATAATTGGAGGTTCATGAAGCTAATCAGTGGATAAAATTAGATATTAATTGATACACCCATGTTAGTTTAAAATAACTCTTTATTTGTGAAGATCAAGAAAACAAAACATAAAGGTGGTGAGTTGTTTAAGTGTGTGTGAGTAGTGAGTAACATATTTCTATAATTTTTATAAACCTATAGGTTTAGTGTAAACACTCTAAATTGTAACAAAAAAATAACTGTTTTTAGTGTTTTAATTGAATGACACCCCATCATTTCATTATCCTTTTATTATCCTGATTTGGGTACACTAAGAATAATTTTCGTATCCCTATTTTACTAATTTATCACTTCATATCTATTATGGGGGAGATACATGTTCCTAATAATTATGGAAAATGATCATTAGAAAGAATTTTGGAAATAAGTCAACATACCTTGATTCACCCCCCCACCCCCACCTCAGGGTTTTTACCTTTTATGCCACTATACCCGCAGACATGAAGAAGTTGTTGGGTCGAATGTCTTCTTTTGACTTTACTATTACTTTTTGTTTTGGAAATCAGAAACTCAATTTCTATAAAATCATATTGTTACCATTTTATTTTACATTTTATCATTATGATTTTTCATATGAATGTGATAATAATAATACTCATGAATATTGTTGAAATGATTCATTCCATGATTATCATAACGAGGAAGAATATGATTTTTATCGTACCAATCATATAAGATTCATATAAAACTCAACAAATATTATTTTTATTTTACTAACTAGATACTATTTTCATCATAAAAACTATCCAGTATCATATCAACTTTTAAATCATACTCACCATTGCTGTGAGAATCATTGAACTCATTCAAAACTCAGTTTATTGTAACCAGAAATTTGTATCATAATATATTAAAATCCTTTAAATAAAAATGATGTCATGTATTCTATTTCAATATGATATATAAAAAAATTTCCCTATTTTAGTTATAATATGACCATCAGAATTTTAGTTGTTCAAGTCCCTTCACATTTTTAGGAGAAAATCCGACCATTGGAATCCAAGATGACTGTTGGGATGTTGGCCTATAAATACCAGGTCTTTTTAACGAGCTCAAAACTTTTTGAAAAATTAAAAAAATCCTTTGAGACCTCTATCAAATTTATGATTCATACAAAAGACTCGAAATATTTCAAGTTGAAAATGGATCATTCTAAATACTTTTGAATTTCAAGAGTTTTGACTTTTCTTAGTGTGACACTGATCATTGGAGATTGCTATTGAGGAATTCTGTGGATAGGAATACATTTGTACCAATAATTTATGGATAGAGGGATTTGATGGAAAGGAAGATATAGGTGTTGATCACCTTATTGATCGAGGGATTCTAGGGATATCAAGATAGAATCTGATCATCATTTCAAGTGCTTAATCTAGTGTGGGTAAGAAATACTTACATGAAAGTATAAATCAAGGGAACTCTATCCAAGGTTATTGGATACCCAACTCTTTGTGTTAAAAGAATTTTATTCTTCTAATTGTCTACATTTTCACTACTTTGTAATAGAAATTGAATCATTTTATATATTAATCTTTATATTCTCTATTTAGTAATTACGATCTTTGTAATTACAATTCTAGTGATTATGATCAATTCATTTACCCAATATGGTTCTATATGATTTATGATAGAATCATTGTATTATTTTACTCTGATTATCATAATTGTTGTGGTTACGATTCTTTACACGCTTGTTCTATTAAAATCATTTCCTTATTGTAAATACGAATAATTTTAAATATAATATATGGAATACTTATTGTAACTGACTGATTATGATACTTTTTACATCGGACCTAGAGACTGATCTGATTATAGTTTAAATATAAAATATTTTTTTAATACAATTAGTTTAATTATATTAAAAAAATTATCCTTTAAGTATAAAAAAGAATGTTTTTAAACTTACTGTTCACCCCCCCCCCCCTAATATTGTGTCATATACATATACATTATGCTCCAATAATTGGTATCAAAGGAGGTTTCCAATACTCATATATTTTTATACTTTACATTTTCAAGTAAGTATTATTTCTTTTATAAACGTTTTGTTTATATATTGTTGATAAACTAATGTTTATTGTGGAAAAATAAATTTTATAAGATATCTAGACTTAATGTCGGTTTAATAGAAAATCCCAATCCTAAAAGACCACCAATTTTCTATGGTCATGATTATAAATACTAGTGAGACGGAATAGAGACCTGTGTAATAAACACTATATTTGATAACTTTGTCATGATGATTGGTGACTATAAAATTATTGAAAAGGAAGTTAAATTTTTTACTAATAAATAAAATTAGGATTATCAACTAAATTCTAAGGTACAAAATATAATACTTTTCTTAATGTCTAGAAATACATATAGCCAGATTTCATCTTGTGAAGGAGCCAATAGTAATTAGAAAAAGATATAGATAAATCATTTGGGTACTTATCCATTGGTTGAGACTAGAAGAGCTATATTAAGAGAAGAATACCAATATTTTGAATTCCCTTATAGAGAAACTGTTTGTAAGGTACAACAAAGATTTATGATAATTGTGAACAGCTTACAATCTATGGGAGAAAAGGGACAGGATGAGGAGATCCTAGTTGAAAATATCATTGATATCAAGAAAAATTAATGGGAATCAAAAATAAAAGTTATTGATGAGTCAAGAAAAGTTACAAATGTTACTCTTGGTGAGTTTTTGGGAACTCTTTTTCAATATGACAATAGATTGAATAGAGATGAAGAAAAAGGAAATAAAAATAATGGGGGAGTTGACTTTACTTTTACATAAAATAAAAATAGAGGTAATACTCTAGAGAAAGTTTTTATATATACAAAGACAAATAAATTTATAGTCCAATCAAACTTAAGTGAATCAGAACATTTAGAAAATTAGTTAGCCAATATTTCTCATAGAATGGACTAGATTGTTGGAAAGAAGGACTTTCAGTAAAAATATAAGAAAAGTAACTAGGGTAAGAAAGAAAAGGATGATTATGAAGTAACTTTTTATGAATGTATGAAAGTTGGACACATCAGACCTAATTTTCCAAGTATGGAAAGGAAATATAGAAAGAAATAACATACTAAAAGTAATTAAAAAAGGTATTATAAGTAAAAAAAGAAATAAATTCTTTAATTAAAATAACTTCGAGAGTACTTGTGGTGGAGATTCTTCTTATGAATCCTCGGTAATGAAAACTATAGACATAAAAATATTGTTCTTCTTACTAGAATAACTATTGAAAATCAATGTTTCGTGGAAAAGGTATATAGTGATGGATCTTTGACTAATATTTATTTAAGTGAAAATTATCCTATATGAAGAATTTTATATATTCATATGAATAATCCTCTTATTCTAGTGATAATAATATGCTACCTTCATATGAATAAGCCTTTAGATTTTCTCAATTTCTTGAAAATGAAAATTTCTAAATTTAGTAAGACACTTAATAAAAAAAATTCTAAAATAAATATTTTGACAAATTAAGTATCATATCTCTTTAAATACCTTCATAAAAACAATTTTAAATTTATTCTATTTATAAAAACCTTGAGGGAGATAATTATGAAAAAGATAATATTTTAAAAGATTTTGAAAATTTCATTCCATAGAAAAAGTTTTTAAAAACAAAACTCACATATGAAACAAATAATAATATAAATAAGAATTTATTTTTAAAACTACAAAATAAAATTTTCTCTTTAAAGAAAATTTTGACAAACTTTAGCACTGGTAAATAAGGTTTTGAAAAAAAAATGTATAAAGAACTTTTTCTACAAGGTAATAGTTCAAGAATGATATATACTAATTAAAAACCTTTTTTTAATTTTATTTTGTTTCTGAAAATTCCCCCTTTTTCAAAAAATGCTAATGTTGAGGTCCATGGAATAAAATTTATTCCTTCAATAAAATTCAATCTTTGGTATTCAAGAAATCCCATTTTTCAAAAAAAATGTGGGTTTCTAAAATTTTTCTTTCTAACATTTCTGGATCCAAGAAAGTCTGGATTGCAAAAACCTAATTGTTTTATTTTTAGAAAAAAAAAAAGGAAGTACCAACAATAAGAATATAGCGTACATGGATAGTGCATGATTCTGGTATATGACTAATAAAAAATAATTCTTTGAAATTTTTATTTAAATGAATGGTGGAAGATTTACCTTCAGAGATGATTCTCAAGGAAATATTGTTGGTATAGGTAATATTGTTCTTTCAGAAAAGCTTTGATTTCAATTGTTTTATTTATAAAAGGTCTTAATCACAACCTTTTAAGAATAATTCAATTACATTATAAAGGTTACCTTTTGAATTTTATTAATGATAAATGTGTAGTACATAATTCTAAGGACTAATTCATTTATTCTTCCCATAATCGTGATATTTTTTACACACTCAACCAATAAGACCTTAAGAGACAAGACTTACTTTGCCTTAGAGAAATAGAAGATAAATCTTGGTTATGGAATAGGATGTTAGGACATTCTAATCTTTGGAACATATATAAATTTTCTAATAAAAGTATTATAAAGGATATACAATAAAATAGATTTGATTCCTCAAAAGTATATTACCCTTTTCAATATTTCAAGAAACATAAATCAAGATTTAAATCAATTAGTGAAGTTTCAACTTATGATGGTACACAGTTAGTTCACATGTGTCTTTTTAGTCTTACACAAACTGGAATTATTGTAGGAAAGTATTATGTATTTTTTTTATGTGATGACTACACTAGATATGCATGGGTCTCTTTTTAGAAAAGAAATATAAAGCCTATTTTTATTTTAAAACATTTATCGCCAAAGTTAAAAAGGATAAAAACCATTCATTGATAAATATTACTAGTGGTTATGGTAGAGAATTATTATATTCTAATTTGGAAACATTTTTTAGTAATAAAGGAATTAAAAATAACTATTCATCTCATAGAACTCCTCAACAAAATGGTGTTTTTTAAAGAGTAAATTTTATTCTTTAAGAGATAAAAAAACCATGTTGAGTCAATATTATATTGAAAAAAAAATTGGGATGAATCTATGAGTACTAATTTTTATACTATAAATCAAGTTTTAATTTGACCATTTCATAATAAAACACATTATGAGTTATGGAAAGGCTGAAAACCAAAATTCTCGTACTTCAAAGTGTTTGGAATAAAAGTATTCATTTTGAATACAAAAGATAATTTAAATAAATTCACAACCAAATATAATAAAGGTATATTATTAGGCTATTACACTAATTATATGGATTACAGAGTTTCTAATGAAAATACTTATACTATTGAGGAAACAATACATGTTAAATTTTATGAAACCAATCCTTTTCTTTTTAAATAATCCCATCCTAAATCTTCTTATGTGTTTTCTAAAACTGATTATCAATCTTTGATAGAAGACTCTTCTAATAAGGAAAATACTCAAGAAATTATTTCTAAAGTATTAACTCTAGAAGAATTTCTATCTTATATTTCATAATAGGTTTTAAAAAAACCCAAGTCAGTTGTTTCTTAAGAATCATCTCAGTGATAGTATCATTGGTGATCTAAATCAACCTATAAGGACTATAATTTAATTGCGAAAAAAGTATAACATCTTTATTTTATTTCTCAATTCAATCCTAAATTTCATTATGAGGCTTTAGGTGATGAATATTAGATTAAAGAATTAAAAATGAACTAAATTAATTCAAAAAGAATAAAGTTTGTACCTTGGTTGAAAGACCTAAAAAACCTCTATAATTGGAGTAAAATGGGTGTGCAAAAACAAATTTGATGAAAATGGAAAAATCATTATAAATAAATAAATACTAGTTTCTAAATATTATAATAATTGAGAGTTAATAGATTATGAAGAAACATATTATCCAGAATCTAGAATAGAATATATTCACAGTCTATTAGCTGTTACAACATTCTTTAATTTCAAACATTTTCAAATGGATGTAAAGTGTACTTTTCTTAACAAATGTGTTAAAGAGGAAGTTTTTGTTAAATAAACTCTAGATTTTGATGATAAAAAAACATCCTAAATACATTTTCCAACATACCAATGATTTATATAGACTTAAAAAATACCCTAGAGCCCGGTATGATAGATTAACAGGTTTTTTTACAAAACAATTTTTTTGAGGGAACTGTTGATCCAAAACATTTCATAAACAAGGAAAAAAATTTGATTTGATCAATAAAATAAATTTAGATGAAACTATATCCATATAAACTCAATAGTATTTAATATATTCCTTTGAAAATATTATGAAATCTGAGTTTCAGATGAGTATGATGGGTGTGTTAACATTATTTCTTGGCTTTCAATTTTCTCAAAAACCAGATGAAACTTATATATCCCAATATTAGTATATTAAATATCTTCTTAAAAATTATGGATATGAAAATACTAAAAGTATTAGTACTCTAATAGGTTCCTCAAATACACTTGAAATTTATGAAGTTGGACAACCAATAAATCAAATAACTTTTAGAGGGATGATAATAATCTAACTATACTTAACAGATAATCATCTAGACATAACGTTTTTAGTATGCTTATGTGTAATAAATCAAGAAAAACCAAATTAATCCCATTTAAAATCTATTAAAATATTTTTTTTATTTAAAGGGAACTATGGATTTGGGACTTATTATTCTTTAGAGATGACATTTAATTAAAAAAACTAGATGATGACTTTGGTGGTTATAGAGTGGATAGAAAAAGTACATCCATAACTTTCCATTTCTTAGGTGATTATTTTGTTTCTTTGTCCTAAAAGACACAATACTTAGTATCAATATCCACTACTGAAGTCAAATATGTGGAAACTGGAAGTTGTTGAGTGTTGTGGATGCAACACACACTCACTAATTATGGAATGAGTTTTACTAAAACTCTAATACTATGTGACAACAGTAGTTTCATATCTCTAAGTAAAACCATGCACAACACTCTTATTCAAAACACATATATATTTGGAATAATTTTCTAAGGTATCACACACATAAATAAGATATCATTTTACAATTTCTAAGAATACAGGAACTAATTTCTAATATCTTTACAAAACCATTACCTTCTAATAGATTTGAATATATTAAATAGAAGCTAAGAATGATCACTGTAAAGTAAACATTCATATCTAATTTTTATTTTTATCATATCCCAACATTAATTTACTCCTTTTCAAAGGGGGTACATATTTTTTATAGAAAAAAAATTGTACCCAAGAAAATTATATAACCAAAATATTTTCATACAAAAAAATTGTTTTTGTACCCAAATATTTTCTCGTACCCAAAAATTTTTATACTCAAAATTTTACATACTCATATTTATTATTCATGTAAAATTATTATCGAACATGTAAAATTAATTTTCTACAAAAAAAATTTTCATATTCAGAATTTTTCATACTCAAAAATTTTCATAATCATGATTTTTTATAATCACAAATTTTCATACTCATATTCACTTATCACTTTAAATTATTTTCATACGCATAAAATTATTTTCATACCCATGTTTTTATATAATCATAACTTTTCATACTCAATTAGTTTTTTAAAATTTTTATTTCTTTTTGAATAATAATACATCAAAACCAAAAAATATTTCCTCGGATTATGAAAGGTACAATTTCCATTACTTTTCACTTTAATTATATTTTTTTCATTTTCTTTTAAATCATTTATCATATTCATCTTGAATAAAATAGATTTATTTTAATTTTAAAACCTCAAGAGTTTAATTATTTCAAATGATAGATCACATCAATCAAATTTGAGCTATATAAACTCAATGGTCATATTTCCTTAACCTATATAAATAGACCACCCCCCCCCCCCCCGTATCCCACATCAATTGTCTCCTTCTACATGTTGAATTCCTACTTCTCCACAAATAGATGAATTAAATTGTTTTTTTCCTCAGTTTTTCTCATTGTCTTCATTTATGAATCATCAGAAACTACTCCAAAGTCAATGCCTCCATAAGATTTCGACAACAAGATGTTCTTCAACAAAAGGTTAGTCAAAAAATATTTTTATGATAACTAATATTCTTCACTCAAAATAATAATTCTATTACAAGGATGGGATTCAATCTGTGATGAAAAACTCAACACTCTATAATATCCTATTATTGTGGATGAATTTAGGCAGTTTTATAATATAGTGAAAGTTAATGTTGAAAATTTAAAAGTAACTTTTTTATATACGAAAGATAAATAAGTATGTCTACAAAACATGTTTTTATCTTCCTAAATGTTACATATGTGGGGGATTCATTTTTCTCCCCCCATAATTTTCCAAAACAAAAGGGTTCTTTCATTAAGAGTATAGCTGAAAAATACCTTTTCAAAGTTCATAAGCCCCCAAAAAGAACCACTCATCTTTCATCAGACAATCACCTTACAGTACTCTGGGTGCATGGTTTATTAATTACTAGGAGAGGTGATATAGAAACTATCAATGTATCGAATGTATTCATTCATTATTATATGGTGAGCATGAGGTAGTTAAATCTAATGGGCTACATCCTTGTAACCATCAGTAATTTAATTTCTAGTTTAATTAAATCTCATTTTATCATGTTTCTATCATTCATTATCAAGTTCATTATTGAATGTTTGAAGTTATTTAACATCCCACTCAAGTCAGTGATGAGAAATATAAAAGTACCCTTGGTAAGTGATGATACAACTAAGATATTGAAATTTATTTTTGACCCTAAACCAAAAAAAATTATTAATGATTTTAATGCCAATGTCTCAAAATAAGTAATTAAAGAATCCAGTGAATCTCAAAACAATTAGTACCAATTGTGTCAGAAAAATAAAAGAAATACATGTCTGAATATTTCATAAAGATGAAAAATAAAATGAAATTAATAGATGAAATTTTAGATAAATGTTGAAAATATCATGCGGAAATGAAATAAGTAGGTCCACAATTTGGTCTTACCCTCACAGAAGTCTTAGATGAAAAGATCTGAACAGATAAAACATTGAAAGGTGAAAAAAATAAAAATAATTTGATCAAGATAATGTTTGATATTGTTGATAAAGAAATTTTTTTAAGATATCTTAAAAAATCTACTGTTTGAATTGTTTTCAAATAAATATTTTAAAAATAATCAGTCACTCCCTTTGTCCAAGAAAAGTGAATGAAATGTGGGAGAAGAATTGACACCACAATAAGTATCTTAATAAAAAGTTTTATGTGGTCAAGAGGAAACTGAGTTGCATTAGATATATGAATATATCGTTGAATAAGAAGATAAAAGTAAAGATAAAAGTGAAAGAAAAAGAATAAAAACAAGAAGCAGAAAAGGAGAATGGTGAAAAAAACTGGTCATGATCAAAAGTTTCATTTGGATACAATTCTAGTAAGATATTTTCAAGACACATCAAGAAAATTTCCATCGCATGAAATGCAATGTTCAAAGAAATTTGATCAGAAATCACAAGCTCAAAAATTCATTCACATCCTAGATAATGAAGAAGAAAATAAATTTGATGAAATCATAATTAGAATGATGATGATGATGATGATTCTACCAAATTTAATTCTATTGAGCTTATTCATTATAAGAAATACACTGATTTAAAGAATACAATCTCATTAAAAACATATCAGTATATTTTTCAACACCTTAGACTAATTGAAAAAAAAATTCAATAGTTACCATGAAATGAAGGGAATATTTATTTTTTTATATAAAATCAAAACAAAAGTTTATAATCTATCAATATTAAAAGAAAATGACTAATTAAACTCAATTCTTAATTCAAAGTATTTGAATAAAGTACCGAGGAAAACAAAAAGGAAAGTAATAAGGTGGTAAAATGGTCGCATAAGTCTGATAAAATTATCAATACTCATGAAGGAAAAATAGAAGATATTAGAGAGCTTATGAATGAAGTATCAATTACATTAAACAAGTTATAAAGTTATATTACTCAAAAATTGAAAGTTTTCATATACCTAGATGAAA
This sequence comes from Viscum album, assembly GCA_963277665.1. Taxonomy (NCBI): domain Eukaryota; kingdom Viridiplantae; phylum Streptophyta; class Magnoliopsida; order Santalales; family Viscaceae; genus Viscum; species Viscum album. The sequence continues at coordinate 644,101,388 of OY728133.1, read as the reverse complement.
GGGAATCTAATGATTTCAAAGTGATTGAAAATAAGCTGAATGAAATTCAATCTGAGGTTGCAAATATTGTGTTTTATAAAGATGAGATTATTGAGATTAATAACATAATTGTTTTGTTGACTGATAGAATTTAAGTTCAAGAATAATTCAACATGTCTCCAGAATAAAAAATATGTACTCTATATGAGAAGCGGAAAACCCGTGAAGAAGTGATTCATTCCTAGGACCAATTTTTTAAAGATCAACAATAGACATTCTGGTCTCAACATTAATCTCTTGATAAGTTGATGGAGGAAAGAAATGATTTTAAGAAAATTAAAATAGACATATTAGACCTTATTAAGAAAGATTTGGAGAAAGGAAAAGAAAAAGAAATGAATTTATTGAACTCTTTTTGTATTTTTGTTTTTGAAACATTAATGAAATACTTTTATATATACATATCATTTGATAGAATGTTTTCAATTTCTTTTATGAATGTTCTTTCACTAATTCTAAGATAATAAAATTCTTTATCACTTCATATTACTTGTTTCTCTAACCCTTATTTCAGGTATAATAAGACATTCCTTATTCCTTTTTGAAAATAAAAAAGGGGGAATTTTTTATATAGGGGATAATGTATTCGACAGGGTGAGAAATTATCATAAAATGGATAATGGGATAATAGTAATTACAAAAAGAAAATACATTTAGTAAGGATGATATTTTCTATATAATACAATCTTTAGGGGGGGGTTTTATCCTCAGGGAGTGATAGTTATATTCAAACTGTATTCAAGTGAGTTTTAAAAAATTAAAGGGAGACAAGTATAAGTATTCACTTCTAAATATGAAATTTATTTTCTTTTTTTAAAAAGGAAAGAAATAAAGTCTAAATTAAACAAAAAAATTACAAGAGTCTGAAGGAGGGAATTTTACATTTGTCTCTATTAAGAATACTGAGAAAATCCTCATCAAGTGTGGTCAAATGCACTCCAGAGGCTTCAAAAATACCATTATTTTCAAGTCTATCAGCAAGAGAGTTGGATTCATGGTAAACATGTGTGATTATAAAGCTCTTAGATGCAAGAGTGTCAAGGCATTTGATCCATTTCAAGGTTAGTTTCCAAGCCAGATGAGTCTTATTCTTTCTAACAGCTTACACAATAGTAGAGGAATCACTTTCAAACTAGAGATTATTCCAATTTCTTTGGTGATCCATTTCCACTGCATTTATTAGTTCCATAATCTCATCTTCAAGGGCAGTGACATGACCACAAGTGCCATAAAATGCTTCAAGAAAGTCACTATTGGGGTCTCAGAAAACAATACCAGATCCATCTAGTCCAAGATTTACCTTTAAGGAACCATCAATATTTCATTTGATCCAACCTGCAAAGGGAGGGTTCTAGAAAATTTCCATAGTTCCCATAGGTTTGGGAGAATTACCTGACAGATGAAGCTTTCTCAACACTGCAAATTCTTTGATGGAATTGTGACATTGTTTAGTGTGAAACTAATTTGAATTTTGAGTCATTTCAAGAATTTTGGATATGGAATCATTGTGATTGAAAGTGGAATTTTCATGCCTACATTTGTTCCTGCCTCTCCAAAGAGTGTGGAAAGTTTAAGCACATGCAACAAGGAAGAGGATGTGAATTTTCTTGGAGAACTATTCTGCTGAAATAAAGTGCAGAAAATCTGGTATGTTGTCAGCATGCAGTATTGAGATCCCAAAGAGGTAAAAAATAAATATCCAAATTGATGCAGTAGTTTTACAAGAGAGGAATAAATGATCCAGGTCATCTCTATGTTGGTGGCAAAAATCACATCTTGAGAAAAAATAGATACCGACTTTTTGGAGGTTGTTGTCCACTGGCAGTTTTTACAGTTGAATTCTCCAAAGAAGAGTAAACCGAGAGGGCTATACCCATCTTCTGAAATTATGGATAGCATTGGAAGGAGTGCCCTATATAGAATGTTAGTTTAAGATTTTAGAGTCTAGCATTCCATTTCCACTTGGATCCCATACCATTATATCATCATAATTTATAAAATCATATGAGTTAACAATTCGCACAATATGATTAGGCATGTTGTTTCTCAGCTCGAGATGATCAAAAATAGAGGCATATAAATCAACATCCAAAGAATCAGGATTTATACCCTCAATTAATGGAGTCCTTGTCCAGTTGTCCCTCCATAATTTCATCTTGGAGGAGGCATTCACCAACCAGTGGGAGTGACTATTAATATTTTGATAAATCCTTTTCAAACGAGGCCGAATAGATGAGTGCATGTGTGTAAACATTCCAACAATTAGTCTAGTAAGGATTTGTGTTCTAAGAAAGTAAAGAGATTCTGATTTTCCATTAATAAGTCTCCAAATAAATTGAGCTTGAAGCAAATGATTGAAGAGCTCAATATCCATAATCCCAAGTCCCCCCATAGTGAGAGGTAAACAACATTTGGTCCATGGAGTAGTGATAATTTTCCTTTCAAGAATGCTGCCACTCCTAAATAAATTCCTCATAAGGGAATTAAGAATCTTAAATGTAGAAGCAGTCCAGGAGTACACCATAAAAGAGTAAACAAGTTGGGAGATGATCGCATGTTTAACTAAGTAGATTCTTCCTTCCATGGAAAGAGCATTTCCTTTCCAATTGGAGAGAGTTCTCCTCACTTGACAAACAACTTTAGTAATGTAGGTGGATCATGGTCTACCTAAAAACATTGGGACTCCAAGATATGTGAAATGGAAGTAACCTTCTCTGATGTCGAGGCTCTGAATCATACAATTCTTCCTAGAATCTGAAATGTTTTTCCCAAAGAAAATTAAGGATTTATTCCAACTAACCTCCTATACAGAGACAAGATCATAGTGGTGCAGGATGGATTTGAGATTATGAATGTTTCTTTTTCCTCCTTGTATAAAAATAATAATGTCATGAGCAAATATAAGAGGTGAGGCGGCATAGTTACCTCTATTATCTTGAAGAACATTCAGATTCCCCTTGTCAACATTGTAAGTAATCATTCAGCTGATATAATCTTCTGCAATGGCAAAGATAATAGCAGACAAGGGGTCTCCTTGCCTTACCCCTCTAGAGAACTTAAATTATACTTCGGCTGATCCATTGATAAGAATGGATATACAGGCTGCGCTAATCAAAGTGTAAGACCACTGAATAAAATTCAGATGAAAACCAAACTTGTGCATAATGTTACCAATGAATTCCCAATAAATAGTGTCAAAAACCTTTCTGATGTCTAATTTGAGGGCAATACACTCTCCTCGTGTGGGTTTTTGAATAAGATTCACACCTTCAGATGAATTGAAGAGAAATTCTTGTATTCTTCTTCCTTTAACATAACCATACTAATTCTAGTAAATTATTTTATAAGAGATACAGGAAATCTTGTTAGCCAAAATCTTTTGGAGAATTTTCTATATAGTATTAATCAAGGAAAGAGGTCTGAATTGATTAATATCACTAGAATTTTCAACCTTTGGAATTAAGGAAATGAATTGTGCATTGATTCCATGAACTTCTGATCCATTAGTAAAGAAATACTTGACCATCCTGCAAACATATACCTGTATAATATCCTAGTAAAATTGGAATAAGGGATTTGTGAATTCATCTGGCCCAGGAGAGCTGTCTTTTTTAAGCCCAAGGACAGCATTCTTTATTTCAATATCAGAGGGTACTCCGATTAGAATTGAGTTGTCATCATCACTAACAAGGGAAGGTATAATTCCATCCAAGAGTTCCGTATTTCGTTTGGGACCAATGAAGAGGTTCTGATAGAAAGAGACAATGTAATTCGAGAGACTCTGATGTCATAAAGTATAACATTTCCATATTTGGGAAGAGGGAGTGGCCTGCTAGTTTTTTTACACCTTTGTATGGAATTAAAAAACTTAGTATTTCTATCACCATCTATAAGCCACTTAACTTTATACACCTCCTTTGGAATATTGTCTCTAAGAGTAAGCAGATTTTTTAGGTCCAAGGAGATCTTAGCTTCCTGTCCACCAAGGCATGAGAAAATAGAATCAGACATTGATTGTTGAATTCTACATAAATAATTCTCAAGAGAGTCAATTTCCTGGTCCATGAGGCTGAATATGTCTTTACTCCAATGTTTCATCTTTATATTGAGACGTTGAAGCCTAAAAACACAAGATAAATGATGATTATTTTCTCCAATACTCCAAGTATCACATACCAGTGTGGAGAATTCAGGAAGAGTAGTCCAAGCATTATTAAACCTGAAGGGGAGAGGTCGTCTCTCACTTTTTCCAGTAAAATTAGACATGATTGAATGATTGTCAGAATTATGTTTGTCAAGAGTCACACAAGATATTTTCCTCCAATTGTCCAATACTTTATCATTAACAAAGCCACGATCAATTCTAATAGCTCTCATGCCATTAAGATGTTTCCTATACCAGGGGTACTTGGATCCGAGCAGATTAACCTCAGTCAGATTTGATTTTTCAACACATAGTCGAAAATCATCCATAGCAGAGATGGTAGAGGAGTGTCCCAGCCTTTCATTAGCCTGGAGAATATCATTAAAGTCCCCAATTTTCAATATGTATAATTTCAAATATGACTTGTGGAATACTTATCATAACCAACTGATTACAATACTTTTTGCATCAAACTCAGGGCCCTATCCAAATATAGTTTAAATACAAAATAGTTTTTTGAATATTATTAGTTAAATTATATTAAACTAATTATCCTTTAAGTATAAAAATTAATGTTTTTAGAGTTACAATGCATCCCTCCCCCCACCCTCTTATATTGTTTTATCAATTTATACATTATTATCCAACAGAAGCACATCAGATATAATGAAATTCCACTTTCATATATTATAAGAATTAAAAACAAAAATAAATTTTACTAAATAACCTTAATGAAGAACCATTGGGGAATCCATACAAAATAAGGTTAACTATTTTAATATAATATTGGTAATAATTCTCTTGATTTTTTCATCCAACCTCAGATGAAACCATGTGTAATGGTAGAAAAGATGATCCTTCCATGTGAATATGTTCAAGATTCTTCTTCTATATTTCAAGTGATTCCCCTAGCTTCTTAAATAAATCATGGTCCTAATTTTTACTTTTTCATGGATGCATGAATTGTGAGGTGAGATCTCATGTATTTTTTTATTTGGAAAGAAGAGTAATAAAAGGATATTCTCTTGGTCTATGGTTTCCTAAATGTATTTCAAATTACACTTTTCTTGGTCCAATGGTGTGTGGTAACCTTCAAGATTTTTCACAACTGGCCTTGATCCTTTATTTTGTAAGATGTAGTTACTCACATGGATGCATGATGTAATTTATTTTATAATGGTATTATAATGTTTTTATGATATACTATATCACTTTTACACAATTTATTAATTAATTTGATCCATCCAGTCATTATTTCTAGTGTTCTTCTATTATTGATTATTATGTGTTTTTTTTAGTTTCCCATTTTGAACATAAAAATTAAACAACTAATTATTATAGGTAGTCTAAAATTCATTTACAACATTTATTTATACATAAAATTAGCATATCTGTCAAGTTAATATTACACAGGCTTTATTTTATTCAAACATGGACCATGTAATTTATATTTTAATACAATGTTGATTTTATCCATCCTAAGTTACTCCCACACAAAATTTAAGAGTTTCTAATTTATTATTTCATAAATGGGCTTTACAAGTTGTGAACTATTCATTGGTGATGATTTTTTGATGTCATAGAAGATTAATCTTCTAATTATACAAATAGTTACTGTCATGGATAGAAAATAAAAATCATAGAGGATGATTCAACATTGGTTACCCCTTTGGAATTTTCTATTATGAAAATTCAACTCCACCAAAGATATACTTATATAGCTTAGATAAATTCCTTTTTATTCTTATGAATGGTTTCAGAGTTCCCAAATTATTCATATGCATGGATTTATCCGTATGAAATATTAACTAATTTACCTTCAATAACAAAAATAAACATTTTAAAATGTATGGAAATATCCATTAAAATTAAAATATATATATCCAGTAAAAATAAATAATTAGTTTTTTTCGCATTAAATTCTAAAATACACCTAAAAACTTAAAATATAATATTTCCCTTTAGTTAGAAATATGATAGGGACTTATTAAATGAGTTACATAAAATAAATATTTAAAATGTGTGTTTCACCATCATCTCTAGGACATAATTATTCTAAAGATGTAATATTTTGATATAACTTTGGGAATGGATAGGTTAACCGAATTTTGAGCCTATATAGATTTATATAGATGAAGGGTACCATTATCATCACCAACAGGTATTTGAAATACCCTCATCATATAATGGGAGTTCAAAGATAGTCAATAGAGAATTGATAAAGGTTAAGTAATAGATATTACTATTGAGATAGATACTATTACTCTTAGAGTAGGTCAGGATAGTGAATGAATGTTTATACCTATTATGGTATACCTTTTCTTGATGTTTCTATGAGGATTTATCATTCCTTCCTTCTGAGTGAGAAGTAAAGTTTTATATTGATTTGTTTCTTGGAAATAACCCAAATTTTATTCTTGTGTACTATATGGATCTAAATAATATAAAGGATATAAATATTTATGTATAATATATTAAGAACAAATTGTTTGTTAGATAGAGTACTCCTCCCTGACGTGCTACAGTTCTTTCTAGGAAGAAAGACTATGGAAGTCTATAGTTTTGTATAAACTAGTAAAGTTTAAACTATGTTTCAATTGTTAACTATTACATATTTCTGAGAATTATTGACTTATTCAATCAATTAAAGGGTGAAAATATGTATTTAAATATTGTATTATGAACTGGGAATCATCATCTTAGAGTAAGACTATAGGATATTCCAAAACCATATTTACAAATCTAATATTGTAATTTCAAGAATTTTTTTATGTTTTTTGGATTGACCAATACTCCTACTTTTTATGACTTATATACATAGAATATATAATTTATTTCTAGAATCATTCATAGTTGTATTTTTGGATGATATTATTATATATTTAGAATCATATGATGAGAATGGTAGATATCTTTGGGTTGTCTTAGAGATTCTATTAGATTATCAATTATATGCCATGATTTTTATGTTATCTTTATATATTAAAGAATTAAATTTTCCTAGTAATATTGCTTTTTAAGATGGAATATTATTTGATTCTGTAAAATAAAAAGTGACAATTTCACGGAAAGTTCCCTTGAATGTCTTTTAAATATGAAGTTTTCTAGGGATCACAAGGTACTATCACAATTTTATCTTGGATTACTCTAAGATAATCTCTCTAATGATAGCCTTTATAATTAAAGGTTACAAATTTATATAGTTTTGATAATGTGAAGTAAAATTCCAAAAGATGATGAAAAAAACACTATAGAACATTTTCTGTTATTTATTCATCTAGGTGAAGGGTTTAAGCTATTTTTGGATGATATTTTAGTCATCTTAGGATCTGTTATGTTACAGGATCATTGGATATTTTTTTATGGTTCTAAATATATTAAAACTCATGAATATAAGTATCATGTCCATATATTTAATGTTTCAATGGTATCTATTCTTTAACAAATTTGAATAATTTTTTATTTTTTGAGAGATTCATAGTATTATGTAGCCATAAGAGACCTAAAGTATATTTTTCATAGTAATATTTGAATTTAATATAGATTCATTAAGTGGAATACCACCAATAATTTTATTTCAATATTAAGTATGTACTAGGGAAGGTGAATAATGTTGCTAATGATTTAAGTAGGTATTTCAATTCTAAAAAGGTGAAATAAGATAAGGAAGAGTGGTGGTTGATGTCATTAATGGCTTAGATTAATCTTGACATTATTTTGGATCAAAATGGGATTAATTTATTCCCTCTAAACCTTAAATAATCTATATTAAAATAAAATCAGGACTCCCATATATATAAACATTATTATATCATCATTTATGACTTGACGGTGGTGAGATCCATAGTAGTGGGACATAAGATTTACACTTTTTTCATTATGTTCATGAGGGGAAATAATTCCCTATTATAATAATAAATTTGGGGATAAAATAATATCATACATCTAGGTGGGTTGGACATCCTATATTTTTTTAAATATACCATGGGGATAAATAAATATTCAAGTGTCTTGGCATGAAAAAGGAGACCATTGGTTTTGTTTCATGATATTTAACTTTTCAACAAGTAAAAGAAAAACGTCATTGTCCTAAAAGTTAATTTAGCTATTTCCTTTATCATTATGTAAATGAGATAAAATCATAATGAAATTTATGGTCAATATTCCAAGACCTATGAGATTCTAGGATATTATATGAGTTATTATAAAATTCTTAACCAAGATGATTCATATTATACCTAATAGATAATATTATTATATTGATGAGAAAATAAAGTTGTAAGTTAGAGATATTTTAATATTTTATGTAGTATAAACAAGTATCTTATCTAATCCTTTCTCAAGGTTTATTTATTGGTTCTAGAAAGGGTTGTATCTGGATTCGGGTTCTTAGATAAAACTGAGTATCACTTATAAACTCAAATTGATGGTTAGTATGAAAATAATATACATATTCACAAAGATTTTATTTAGTCCTGCATTATTTATTTTGGTAGTTCATTGGAAGATAAAATCTCACTTATATATTTACCCAATAACAATAGTTATAAATCATTCATTCTTGTAGCTCTATTAAAGGCCCTATATGGGAGACTTTTTCATTATCCTCTATATTGGATTGATATTAGTTAATCATCTTTGATTAGGCCTAATCTATTTTGAGAGATTATAGAGCAAGTGAAGTTGATCCCAAAATGATTAAAAACATTTCACATCCACCAAAATTCTTATATTGAATAAATAAGATGACCTATTGAGTTTTTGGGTGGTGATCATGCTTTAATTATTGTTTTTAATAGGATAGCTATATAATGGGTGGGTAAGCAAGAAAAAATTACCACAATATTCATTAAAACATTTAAGATCTTGAAAAGAATTATATAAATTTCTTATCAAACTATTTACCCTCAAAATTTGATGAAATACAAAATGGAATTTATATTTTAAAAGTGATTAAATACATACCTTATACAATAAATGTAATCTAATATTATGATATCAATCTTGAGGAAAATTCATTCTATAAAGATTTTCTTATTTTCATCAATAATAAGAATGAAAATGTTTTTTTCGTTTAATAGATTTCAATAGTTCATGATTGACGAAAATATAGAAGAATGAAAAATGAAAAATGGGAATGGGAGGCTAAAATAAAGTTTCAATGGCCAATATTTTTTTCTCAAGTGGATCATTTAATCTTATTAAACAAAAAAACATGATGGGTTGGATTTTATAACAACCCATATCTTTCTGGATAGTATTTTTCCCTTAATTTTATATTCTTTAATTAATATACTTCAATGAGATTAATTTTACAGATGATTAATGTATAATAGAAGGAAGGGTAGGAAAGGAAAACTTTGTTGGTGATAGAGTATAACGAGGTATCTAATGGAGGGTTATTGAGTACTTAGTGGTATCTAGTGGACTATAGACATTTCTTTTAGCACTATCGAGTACCCGATAACCCTTTATTAGGTACTTGATGACTAAAAAATGTTTTTTTCTAAAAGTAATGGAAAATGGTTTATTTAAATTATAATTAAATTCCTAAAACTTGGTAAAATTAGGGTGTATGCTCATTTTAATCATGTTTATTCTGATTTAAGGTTATCATTATCTTCCCATCATCTTTAAACAAACCTATTTTTAGTTCTGGAATTTTATCAAAGGAAGAGTTATATACTTAGATTGGTAAATTTTATTCCAAATAAAGAATAAGATGGTCAAGTGATCGATACACACACTTATTTATAGAGAGAAAAAATTATTTTTAGCTATAGAATTTTTGGGTCCTATACTTCTTAATGTCACATGGCCTTGAACACCCAACCTTACTTTCACTAGCATTGCATTTAATTTGGAAATGACCTATGTGCCTTGAGTGGTTATCTCTAGTTACCTAGGAATAAAACTCTAAATTCATATATAAGGACCATTAAATTCCAAATTTCAATACTCAGTAAAAATGAGTTAAATCTCATCACAATGGAGAACCCCATAAGCAATTGATCACAAAGGACCCATGCCCAGCTCCTCTAAGTTCACTCTTATGTGAGTTTTGATTGAAACTAATGGAAAGTAGATTAATGGTAGGGGTATTTTCTTATAAAATTTTCATAATTATGGAAATAATAATTAACTACAGTTTCCCATAATACTAGGGAAAATGAACCTGATTGAGAGGTGTGCTTGATTCATTAGAGCATATTGTTTTGGTGCCTTGTACATCATCATTGGAGTCTTCTTTGGGTCATTACATAAGACCCATGCCAAGTGAACCCATTATAGTTATTCCTATGTCATCCCATTATATATTTACCTAGTTCATCCCATTATTTTTTAACCCTAGTCATCCCATTGGAATTGAGACTAAATCATCCCATGTTTACACCACTTTAGTCAATCCTCCATACTTGGGTTACACTTCTATCATTCCCCATGACTAGGCATTCCCTCACCCATGTCACATAATTGGTTTCCCCATCCTCTCAGGTCATCCACTCATGTGCCTATTCACAGAGACCCTGTAACACCCAGAGATTTTATGATATTTATTCTTTTTAATTTCTTTCATATCTTCTGTTGTACGCTACACCAATATTATCTTGCGTTATACGCAAGACTGTATTAGCTTGCAGTATATGCAACACTATTCTTAAATCGTGTTACACATAGTTTCAAGTTCGTTTGATAGTAGTTATTCTATGAAAAAATGAGTGTATATATATATATTCAATGTATAAATGAAATATGGTTGGATTCTATTATACGCAACAACAAAGGAATATTTCACTACACGCAACCCTGACTTTCCTTGCATTACACGCAATCACGACCTTCCTCTATAGCGTGTGTTGTACGCAATATCAGGTTTCACTAAACAATGATATATGTTTATAATATAATTATGAACTAGCCATTATGAATAGTATTAACTAAATTTTTAATTTTATAACATTATCATTCAGCATAAACATTTTCTAGAATATGGAATGAGAACAAAATAAATTGTTCGGGTAAAATAAGTATTTTTCAAAAAATGCAGTTTTGCCGCCTTTTGATGGCGCACCCATTTTAAATATAAATTTTGACAATTTTATAACGTCAATTTGACAAAATAAAATTCTTATTTGGAATCAGGATATAAAAATCTAATTTTAATAAATTTTTCATTTTATTTTTATAACTTTCATATTTTATTGAATAGTAAAAACACGAAATATTTTAATTAAAAACAAATTTTTTCATTGAAATAATTTATATGATTAAATTAAAATATTGAATGGTTTTAAACTATAAATAGAATATGTTTTTACCATTTAATATAATGTATGTCATTACCATTAATTTTACATTGAATTCATTGGTAAAAACATTTCAAACTTTTGAAATGTTTTAACTTTTAAAACTCATTTTGTTAACAATGAGATTAATTTTAAATTAATTTCTGAAACTTCTGTGATTTGAATTAGTAAAAATGGATTCAATATTTGGAATCAGTAGGTCCAAATTATTTTTATATGATACTTTTTATTTTTGGGCACTATGAATAGTGACTTCGGAAAATTTTATTTACCATTGTTAAAGGTAAATCGGGTAATTGAGGGTAAATATAATATTATAAAATTACACTAACAATTGACTTAATATAATTGGATGAATATATTTTTTCCTATGGCATATTTGGATCTAAATGTAATCCATTTTAACCCACATAGATGTGATTAAGACCTTTAATTTATTTTATTTAAAAGAAAGTGAAATATGTCTCACTCAAACTTTAATAATTAAAATATTTCAATATATGTTTATATAGAATATAAATTCGGTTATAAATACTCATTTGAAATATAAAATGTTTTTCTTTATCATGGTAATTTATTTGTAATTTTTAAGAATTATTTATTTACCTTATTATCTTATTCATTAATGATGCAGAAATTATTTATTTAGTGAAAAATCAATAATATAGTTTTTATTGAAATAATAATACACATAAAAAGGCTCAAAAACCTGACCAAGACTTATTGGTAGTGTATATATTAACCCTAATCATACAATGTCCGAATGGGAGACCATTTGGATCCTTATAAAGAAGATTATGACACATATATTATTTTATTTTAAATGATTCCAAAGTTGTCACCTTCATAATTAAATAAATATAACAATTTACATGTTGTGATTTTAAGATGATAAATTCGAGTAAAAGTATTATTATGAAATATATGAGATTTATACTCATTATAGTATTTAATTTTTAATTTTTATTCAAAAAATAATTATACTAAATAATTATACAAAAATGTTGTAGTAATTATTTTATTAAGAAATAAACCAAATAAATGGTATTAAAAATATTAAAATAAATATTTTGTAAACTATTTAATGTCCTAAACTAATTTAATAGACACATTTGACATTTTAGGAATCCATTAAATATTTTTTTTAGAATATATCATCTGTGTATATTTTCTTTAAATTAAAATTAATGAATAGTGTCAAAATTGAGACTATTGTTATTTTGTAAAATAACATATTATAAAATTGTTTAAAAATCACAAAAATATTTAAAAATTATAAATTGAAATTTATATGGTTTAAAATGTCATAAATTAACCAATTATAGACAATTCACAACACATAAGTAATTATTTATAACAATTTAATAATTAGAATCTTATTACTAAAAATAAAATTAAATAGATTAAATAAGGATAATTCAAGTTGATAATGTTAAAAATAAATTCCCAACATGTCTAAATTTTATTTTGTTGATGATATTACAACCCTATATCATATAATATTATTATTTGAGTCATTTTTGAGGTTTCTATGTGAGGTTGAATTTATTATAAATTAATATTTCTTATGTTACCAAAGGTGCCCCTCTCCTCCCTTATAAAAAGGGAACCCCTTCCCTCTTCTCTTCACACCCTTTTGAGCCTTGAATATTGACCAAACACTGAAAATTCCTCTTCTAAACCTCTCCGGTTATATCATATAGGTTATTTTCTTCTCAAAAGATCAACTCTAGTGCCCTAAGAGGAAGTTTAAAGGAGGTGCGTTGAGGAAGAGGTAATCTCTTCTACCGACTCTTTCAAGTTTCTTTCTTCTTCTACATCATATTATTTAGTTGTTTCAATATAAATTAATAAAATAATTATTACCTATATACTGATATGTTATTATAAATATGAAACAACCCTATTTCACCTTCTATACATCCTACGGAAAATTAAATCACTGTGCGTGTGTACGTACGGAATATCGTCTCCACACCGTAGTGTAATCAGTTTTTCCACAACCACCTTAGTTGGATGGGTATAATGGTGTAAAGAATAACTATATATGGTTATTATAACATCATAATAATTCTGAGATATTATATCATCCAATACAATTCAATTCAATAATTATGGGAATGATATCATCGCTCGTGCGTACGTACGGATTACCGTCCAGACGATGCGATGAGATTCATTCTCCATGTTAACCATTCAAAAATGATTATAAAGTATATATAATGAATAATAATGAAATATATGACATTATAAAGCTACTTTATTTATGTATATATATATATCATCTACTTACTTCCATTCAAGTCAATAAGGAAATGCAAAACAGTGTTAATGCGTACGGACGACCTACCGTCTCCATGAATGGTGTATTTCATTTCATTTATCTATCTGTTATATATATATATATATACTGAATATATATGATATATAAATCATGATTTACATTATGAAAGTAATTAAATCATTATATAAGTAATAATAATATCCAGAACAACAATTCCAAACATGTATGATAAATAAAACGATTTTACCCAAAACACTGCTTTAACATGGAATTTAAAAAAGAACGGGTAATATAAAGTAATAAGTGAACCATATATGATTTCATAACAATGTATATGATTTTATAACAATGTATATGATTCCTTAATAAGTCAATGACATTATTTAAATAATTATCCAAGATTCTTGGACACATACAGAAGAAATTGGACATAAGGTAAGGGATAATTTTACTATCTCATTTTTATCTGAGATTGCTTATTCGTAAGTATTTACTAGGGTTATATTTTCATCCATGTCCATAAAAATATTTTACATAAAGTGTTTAATATTATTCCATGTATGTTTAAAGTCATGTTTACCACTCTTTGACTTTTACTTTGTGTTATAGAATAAATCTTTCTTTTGTTTACCATACATGGTACTTTTTGACTTTTCTGAAAAAAGTATGAGAAGAATGTTTTTTTAACTTATACAGCATGAATGGATTATTACTGTTTCATAATGATTTATTTTCAATAATCTCACTCTATAAGATTACATGATCATTTTCAAAAAAAATCCATTTCTTTTAAAATTGCATGGTATTTTGTGAAACGAAAATGATTTCGAAGAAGAAAGGATATTTTATTCAAGAATTCATTTCAAGTGTTTTGTCAAAATTATTTTCCATCTAAGATGAAATTATCTAGTATGATTATGTTTCAAGTATAATACCTCTATTATTAACATGGTTTCACTTTTCTTATGATGAAATAATATCCATTTGTTTTATATGGATTATGTTATGATGGGATGATGTTTATGAAACCCATTTTATTCTTTGGGTTATGATGAATGATTTATGTTTATATTGTGGAACACAAAAGAATGATTTCATTATGAGATGGTTGGGACCTATATCTCCCTCCAATTCATTGGGTAAATATTTATATCTCATGATATAGACATGGCTAGAATGCTATGTTAACCCGGTTCAGTGATACAGGACCGGAACGAGGAGTGAACTCGATTCAGAAAGGGACTTAGTCCACTAAGATGGTTTGGGCAGAAATTCCTTGGCTACTATTGAAATCATATAATGTGCTTAATGGTTTCCACAGTTACATATTTTATTCCCATGCTATTTTAACATGATTAATGTTTCTTTATGATCTATGCCTTATGTACTTCCATGTTTTATGTCATTGCTCAAGATTATGAAGTTTAAACATTATGTTCATGTTTTTTAAGTTCAAATGTATATGATTTGTTTTATTTTTTCCATGATTACCCTTACTGAGGATTTTATCTCACCCTTTATATGTTTTCTTTTCCCTGGGATTTAAAGAAAGGTTTTAGGTAAGAAAACAAAAAGGGAAAGATATTTATGGAAGATGTCGAAGATCGTTCACCACGATTAGAAGATTATATTCCAAGTTTCCAAAGATGCTAAACTATTACGGTCCTTATGTGTCTATTTTTTTATGTATTAAGTATTCCAAAAAAGTAATGTAATGTCCATGTACGTCAGGATTGGGGTCTCTACGGTTGGTATCAGAGGAAAGGTTTAGTTAACCTTTGGAAACTAGGATGTGAAATCTTTAGTGAGATCCCTAGAGATATTTCTAAGGTATGTTTAGGAATGTCAATAATGTTAAGTATAAGTATAGGTTATAGTCCTATAATTATGGTAACTATATTAGAAATAAAACTTAGATGTTATATATTGAAGGTACTACCCCCTTTATTATGTTGTTTTTATAAAATGATTTTTCCTCTCACACTATTCTTTTTGGGTTTTAGACGATTTCTGGAACCTAAAGGAACGGTGTTGATCAATGTAATGGACAATGCAATGATTGTCCTCCTGAACAAACCAATGTTATGGGAGATAGAGTGAAAAATATTATTTCTATACTTACAAAAGCTATGAATCATTCTGGATTTCCAAATGATCAGAGAAGGGAATAATATTCTCTCGAGTCCTACATGAGGAAACGTCCACCTTCTTTCAATGGGTATTCTGATCCACTTGTTTCTGAACAATGGATCAGTACCATTGAAAATATATTTTCCATACTTCGTTGTTCAGAACATTGAAAATTCATTTTAGCGGTTTACCATTTAGAAGGTGAAGCAGACCAGTGGTGGACTCTAATTAAGAATAAAAGTCCCCAAGATGAAATTGAATCCATGGAATGGAATGAGTTTAAGAACTTGTTTTTCAATAAGTACTTCCCTCGTATTCTTTGAACAAAGATGGAAAAGGAGTTCCTTGAGATTAAGCAAAAGGATGATGAATCTGTTGGTATATACGAAGCGAATTTTACAAGGCTTGCAAGGTATGCATCTGGCTTTATCATCCAACCTGAAAGTAAAGTTGATCGATTCTTTAGTGGCTTAAAACCAAGTATTCGAAGGGAATTAGCTATAAGATACTTTAGTAGCTATGAAGAAATTGTTCGTTGTGATATCAAGGTAGAACTGGAAGTTTGTGTTACATATCCATCTCATGGTTTTGGCAAAAAACCAAAGATGGAGTTCAAGGAGAAATCTCGGAATAATGGTGAAAAGAAGATGAATGTTTCTTTGTGCTCATAGTATGGAAAGAAGCATGGTGTATATTGTCTTAAAGGGACTAGAAAATGTTTTATGTGTGGAAAAGAAGGTCATTGAGAAGTTGAGTGTTGAAGTAATAGAAAAAGGGATGCTAATGATGTGAATAAAGAAAATACATCAGAGAACTCACCATCAACACTTCAATTATTCAAGTGAAAAGAAATGGGGCATTATTCTAATCAATGCCCTAATCCAAGGGTTAATGATGATCAACGTGAGAAACCTCTTAAGTCAAAGGATAAAGGGAAGTAACAGGAAATCACTATTTGTGATGTTGAGTATGACAATGATGTTGTGTAATGATTAAGTGTTTATGTAATGGGATTTCAGAATAGTATAATGGAATCTCATTTATGGTATTGTGGAATTTTGGAAAATCTATGTATTTGTTTTTAATAATTATATGGTACTGGTATTCATGAAAAGTGATTGAAATATTTTTAAAAGAAGATGATATGTGCATAATGAATGGATAAATAAAAAATGAAATGATTTCATGACTGATATAAGGACAAAGTTATATCATGGTTTGAGTATATAGAAATTTTGGGATTTTGGTATGTGGAAAGTGTTAAATTTTTATAGCATTTATGTTTTCACTAAGGTTTAATGAGTATTCATTTTTTCAAGAGAATACATGATTAAGGTATTCACATGTTTTTAATTTGACCAACAAGATATATTGTATGATATATGAGGGATAAATGATGGTATTCACGTGCTTGTTATATGACCTTTTTAGTAATCATTCTCTTTATACTATGAGTTTTGAAAGAAGTATTTTATATAAGCCTAAAGATTAGAATGGATTATGTAGAACATAGGTTATTATTGTTTAAGGATAGAACTTTTTTTGATATTATTGATGGAATGTTATAATAGTGTAGTTTAATAAATGGGACAACCTACAGGACGGGTGACAACCCGTCACGTCAGACAAGGTTGTGGGAATCGAACCTACAACTGAAGTATGACTGGCCTTTATCGCCTACCACTGGCCTACAGGAAGTCCCTGGTTAGTAGAAACTAGTTTTATTTTTTTAAGCGGTATGATAGATGAAGTATAAGTCCATTTTTTGAATCATATATGATTAACCTCACCATAGATGGACTTATGTATATTTGATAACTTTTTCTAACATTTTCTTTGAGACAGATGGAATGACCCATCATTCTATCACATGATCTGCTAACACTTCAAGAATGACAAATTCAACTTCATTTATTTAAGAGATGAAGTGGAAATTGTTCAAGGCATGAATGACGGTGAGATTGTACTGAAATAAAGTAAGTATTTATTCTAATTCAAATTCTTCAACTTTAGGGAAATAATCTTGAAAAGCAAAAATGTTTTCCTAGTGCCCTTATATCCGATGAATCAGATGGTACCTTAGATCATCAAAAATTTATGGCTTTATGATTATTGGATTTTTCATAGCCATGTTCTCTACCACTCTCCATCTGAACATGATGGTAAGATTTCTCTTCCATATCCATATTTTCACCTATGTTATCCTATGTGGAATCCTAGTGATTAGTTAATTTGGGTAACCATTACGGTTCATACATTATTTTTTAAAGATATGTTTTGGTATTACTTTTTACGATGTGGGTTTCTATTAAAGAAACATTCAAGTAGAAAACCATTTATAACCCCAACGAATTTAGAGGGTGAAATTCATTTTAAGGGGGGTAGAATTTAACACCCTGAGATTTTATAAGATTTATTCTTTTTAATTTCTTTCATATCTTCTATTGTACGCTACACCAAGATTATCTTGCGCTATACGCAAGACCGTATTAGCTTGCAGTATACGCAACACTATTCTTGGATCATGTTACACACAATTTCAAGTTCATTTGATACAAGTTATTCTACGCAACATTGACTATGTGTATATATATATATTAAATGTATAAATGAAATATGGTTGGATTATGTTATACACAACAACAAAAGAGTCTTTCACTACACGCAACCCTGACTTGGCTTGCATTCCACGCAATCCGACCTTCCACGATATCGTGTGTTGTACGCAATACCGGGTTTCACAAAACAACGATATATGGTTATAATATTACTATGAACTAGACATTATGAATAGTATTAACTACATTTTTAATTTTATATCATTATCATTCATCTTAAACATTTTCTAGAACATGGTATGAGAACAAAATAAATTGTTCGGGTAAAATAATTATTTTTCAAAAAATACAGTTTTGTCGCCTTTTGATGGAGCACCCATTTTAAATATAATTTTTGACAAATTTATAAGTTCAATTTGACAAAATAAAATTCTTCTTTGGATTTAGGATATAAAAATTTACTTTGGATAAATCTTTCATATTATTTTGATAAATTGCATATTTTAATGAATAGTAAAAATACGCTATATTTAAATTAAAAACAACATTTTTCATTGCAATAATTTATATGGTTAAATTATAATATTTAATGGTTTTAAAGTACAAATAGAATATTTTATCACCATTTAATATAATTTATTTCATTACCATAAATTTTACATTGAATTCATCAGTAAAAACATTTCAATCTTTTGCAATGTTTTAACTTTTAAAACTCGTTTTCTTAACAACGGGATTAATTTTAAATTAATTTCTGAGAATTATGTAATTTTAATTAGGAAAAATTTATTCCATATTTGGAATCAGTAAGTCCAAATTATGTTAATAGGATACGTTTTGTTTTTTGGCACTATGAATAGTAACTACGGCATAGTTAAAGGTATATCGGGTAATTGAGGGTAAATATAATATTATAAAATTGCCCTAACACTAGTATTAATATAATTGGATGACTATATTTTGTACTATGGCATATTTCGGTTGAAATGGAATCCATTGGAACCCACTTGGATGTGATTAAGACCTTTAATTTATTTTATTTAAAAGAAACTGAAATATGTTTCACTCAAAATTTAATAATGAAACTATTTTAATATAAGGTTATACAGAATATAAATTCGGTTATAAATACTCATTTTAAATAAAAAATGTTTTTCTTTATCATGGTAATTTATTTTTAATTTTTAAGAATTATTTATTTACCTTATTATCTTATACATTAATGATGTAAAAATTATTTATTTTGTGAAAAATAAATAATTTAGTTTTTATTGAAATAATAATACACATCAAAAGGCTCAAAACCCTGACCAAGACTTATTTTTAGTGTATATATAAACCCTAATCATACAATGGCAGAATTTGTGACCATTTTTATCCTTATAAAGAAGATTATGACACTTATATTTTTTTATTTTAAATGATTCCAAAGTTGTCACCTTCATAATTTAATAAATATAACAATTTACATGTTGTGATTTTAAGATGATAAATTCAATTAAAAGTATTATTATAAAATATATGAGATTTATATTCATCATTTGATTTTATTTTTAATTTTTATGCAAAAAATAATTAGATTAAATAATTATACAAAAATGTTGTACTAATTATTTTATTAAGAGATAAACAAAATAAATGGATTTAAAAATATTAAAATAAATATTATATGAACTATTTAATGTGCCCCACAAATTTTCTAGACAAATTTGACATTTTATGTATCTATTAAATATTTTGGTTATAATATATCCTCTGTGTGGATTTTTATTAAATTAAAATAAATTAATAGTTTCAAAATTGACACTATTGTTACTTTATAAAAATAACATATTATAAAATTGTTTAAAAATAAAATAAAAATTATAAAAATTATAAATTTATATTTATATGGTTTAAAACGTCATAAATTATCCAATTATGGACAATTCACAACACAAAATTATTTATTTATAACAATTTAATAATTATAATCTTATTACCACAAATAAAATTAAAAAGATTAAATAAGGATAAATCAAGTTGATAATGTTTAAAATAAATTCCCAACATGTCTAAATTTTATTGGTTGATTATATTACAACCCTATCGCATCTAATATTTGTATTTGAGTCATTTTTTTAGGTTTTTAAATGAGTATGAATTTATTATAAATTAATATTTCTTATGTTACCAAAGGTGCCCCTCTCCTCCCTTATAAAAAGGTCACCCCTTCCCTCTTCTCATCACACCCTTTTGATCCTTGAAGCTTGGCCAAACCCAACCAATTAGTCTTCTAAACCTCTCTAGTTATATCATAGAGGTTCTGGTCTTCTAAAAAAACCAACTCTAGTGCCCTAAGAAGAATTTTAAAGGAGGTGCGTCGAGGAAGAGGTAATCTCTACTACCAACTCTTTCAAGTTTCTTTCTTCTTCTAATTCATCTTCTTTATTTCTTTCATTATAAAGTAATAACATCATGATTAATTATATATTTATATGATATTATAAATATGAAACAATCATATTTCACCTTCTATCCATCCTACGGAAAATTAAATCACCGCGCGTGCGTACGTACGGAATACCATCTCCATGTCGTGGTGTAATCAGTTTTTCGACCACCACCTTACATGCATGGGTATAATGGTGTAAAGAATAAAAATATATGGTTATTATAACATAATACTGATTCTTATATATTATAACATCCTCTAAAATTCAATTCAATAATTATGGGAACGATATCATCGCTCGTGCGTACGTACGGATTACCGTCTCCACGACGCGATGATATTCATTCTCCATGTTAACCATTCAAGATTGATTATAAAGTATATATAATGAATAATAATGAAATATATGACATGATAAATCTACTATATTTATGTATATATATATATGACATCTATTTACTTCCATTCAAGTCAATAAGGAAAGGAAGACAGCGTTCATGTGTACGTACAGCCTATCGTCTTCATGAATGGTGTATTTTATTTCATTTATCTATCTATTATATATATATATATACTGAATATATATGATATATATATGATTATTTACATTCTTTAAGTAATTAAATCATGATATAAGTTATAATAATATCAAGAACAACAAGTCCAAACACATATGATAAATAAGACGATTTTACCCAAAATGCTGCTTTAACATGGAATTTACAAAAGAACGGGTAATATAAATTCATAAGTGAACCATATATGGTATCATAAAAATGAATATGATTCTATAATAATTTAATGACATTATTTAAATAATTATACAGGAGTCTCGAACACCCACAGAAGAAATTGGACATAAGGTAAGGGATAATTTTGCAATCTCATTTTTATCCGAGATTGCTTATTCGTAAGTATTTACTGGGGTTATATTTTCATCCATGTCCATAAAAATATTTTACATAAAGTGTTTAATATTATTCCATGTATGTTTTAAGTCATGTTTACCACTCTTTGACTTTTACTTTGTGTTATAGAATAAATCTTTCTTTTGTTTACCATACGAGGTACTTTTTGACTTTTCCGGAAAAAGTACGAGAAGATAGTTTTTTTAACTTATACAGCATGAACAGATTTTTATAGTTTCATAATGATTTATTTTCAAGAATCTTAATCTACAAGATTTCATGATCGTTTTCAACAAAATACTTTTCTTTTAAAATTTCATGGCATTTTGTGGAAAAAAATGATTTTGAAGAAGAAAGGATATTTTCCCCAAGAATTCATTTCAAGTGTTTTGTCAAAACTATTTTCCATCTAAGATGACATTATTTAGTATGATTATGTTTAAAGTATAATGTCTCTATTATTTACATGGTTTCACTTTTCTTATGATGAAATGATATCCATTTGTTTTATATGGATTATGTTATGATGGGATGATGTTTATGAAACCCATTTTATTCTTTGGGTTATGATGAATGATTTATGTTTATGTTGTGGCACACGAAAGAATGATTTAATTATGAGATAGGTGGGACCTATATTTCCCTCCAATGCATTGGGTAAAGATTTATATCTCATGATATAGACATGGCTGGAATAGTAAGTTAATCTGGTTCAGTGATACAGGACTGGAACGATGAGTGAACTCGATTCAGAAAGGGACTTTGTCCACTAAGATGGTCTTGAAAGCAATGTTTTGGCAACTATATAAATCATATCATGTGCTTAATGGTTCCACAATTACATGTTTTATTCCCATGCTATTTAATCGTGATTAATGTTTCTTTCTGATCTATGCCTTACGTACAACCATGTTTTATGTCATTGCTCAGGATTTTGATGTTTAATCATTATGTTCATGTTTTTTAAGTTCAAATGTATATGATTTGTTTTATTTTCACCATGCTTACCCTTACTGAGAATTTTAGCTCACCCTTTATATTTTTTCTTTTCCCCATTATTTAAAGAAAGGTTTTAGGTAAGGAAAAAAGGGGGAGTTATTTATGGGAGATGTTGAAGATCTTTCACCACGATTATAAGATTATATTTCAAGTTTCCAAAGACACTAAATTATTACGCTCCTTGTGTGTCCATTTTTTTATGTATTAAGTATTCCACAAAAGTAATGTAATGTCCATGTAAATCAATTTTGGGGTCTCTACATACCCCCACTAAATTCTCTATATTCACATGATCATATTTACACACATTCTAGAGTTATCTCATTTGATCATGTAATCCTTTGATAATAGGTATTGGTCCTATTAAAAGCGGCCTCCCTTAAGGATTCCTCCTTGACAAATAATACCATCCACATGTTCACAATATTATATTACCTTGATAAAAATGGTATCTATCATCTAGTGATTGATAAAGCCTTCCCTAGATAAAAATTTTCATCGTATCTTTACCATACCATCTAATCGACCTCTTTGGTGCACTCAATGATATAGAGACATATTATGGGCCTTCTATTAGGTGTAATCCCTAACCATATCCTAATTTAGGACCATAATCCTTGTTCTCTCAGTGAACCATATATATGTATATATATAAGGGACTCTTACTAGGTGTAAGCCTCAAAACCTACCTTCACCTGAATCATTTTACAGGTTGGATGAGTAAGGTCCTTTTACTAGGTGTAAGCTCGAACCATACCATATTATTTTTTAGATACCATAAATATAGATAACATAAAAAGGTATTTTCATGTGTAAGTACCACACAAACCTTTTCTAGGTATATTTTACCTATATTCTTTACCACATAATGTTAAAATGCACGGGTCGGTGGTCCTCAATAATTTAATTAGTGTGTTGATGTATTCTATTGTAGGACAATATGAGTTGTGGAATCCTTAGATACCTAAGAAACATCATAAAGACACATAAATATTCTTGAGAGAGGTATTTCTAAAAATTCTCCACCATTAGGGTTGATTTTATTTGGGTTTCTATAAAAAGTAAAATATAAGTAAACTCAATTAATGAGAATGGGTTTAATTTAGGTTATTATTAGAGTTAAATTGAATTAAATTATTTTTTTAGGAAATATAACATTATTATAACCAATAAGGTTCCATTCAATGAAATAAAACTATCCTAATCACATACTGGTTTAATACCTATAAAAATTTAATTCTAATTACCTGTATATGGGGAGGATAATTTTCTTGATCACTATAAGGTATAGGATCATATTATCACTTGAAATATGTGTCCTTAAAATTACATAGCGATGAGGAAGAAATAAAATCACTAAATAAAATTATCAACTAAAATAAATTATTAAAATTTGATTGAATAAGAAATATAATTCAATATATCCCCAATAAACTTTCTTAATTTAACCTATAATATTATTAACCCTTTATTAATGAAATTCTCTCAACAAAAGATAGAAGTTGACTCATTAAAGAATAATTAAATAATTGAAAACAAGAAAATAATGAACACTCCATCATTATGTGAATAATTTCACAACTTTTTGTATGAATAAATTAAAATATTCAATAAATTGTATCAAAATGTTATGAAATATTGAATAATATAATAATTGAAACATTTATTTCAAAAACATGAGTGAATTATAATAACTCTCAATTGAATAAATATGCTTACAAAGAAAAATTGGTGGATTAACATTAGAATCAAAACACAACAACTTCATTCTATTTAATTCCCATAAAATTCCTTAAATATTAACTTTTTATCCTTGGTTCAACCCTCTATCTATAAAATTTATCCCATTTTATGAGGGTTGGCATAAGTGGATGGAAAATTTATAGAAAGTAAACTTTTCAACCCCTTACCCAAAATCAATGAAACTTTCTTCCTTTCACTTTTTGTGCCAAAAAGTGATCATAGATAGACTGTTTGGGGTGGTTCATGGATTAATCAAATGTGTCCCAATATGTATTCTAATGTTTTGTGAATTTTAATCCCATTTAGATAACCCATTTGAAAGATGTGAAAAAAAATCATTTTCATTATGAGCCATGGAATCTAGCCTAGAATTTAATCCTCAACATGGGTTTCTATGATCAACTTTGCAACCAAATAATTAGATCTAACCATGGTTTAATGAAATAATTTCATATGATATCCTATATCTATAGAATAAATTTTATCTTAATTGAATTTGTAACATGGAATTGACATAAATTTTAGTAGAGTGGTTTCTAGTTCACATTACCATGTAAATATTGTCTTCAAGGCCAAAAATTATTTTCAACCCAAATAAATCTCCCACTACTCCAAGAAAAAATTCCCAAAAAATATGGTAATGTTATCCTTAAATTTAAATTTCAAATCAATAATATTGGATGTTTTGTAATGTTTTGAAAAATGTTCCATTTATATCTTCATTTTAAAAAAACAATTATAGACATGATGAGAAATAATGTTTAAATTATAAAATTCACTAACATAAGTTATTATTAATAGTAATGAAAATTAAAAATAAGTAATAAACAATGAGTATTAGCCTATTTTATTGTATAATAACCCCCCCCCCCCAACTTGATTATTTCTACAATCGATTAAATTACTCTCTCAAAATGATGAATTCATTTTTCAAAACACATTTTAACATAAAATGAATGCTATTAATACCTCATATGAAATAATCATGAAACCCATAAAAATAATATAAAATAACATTGGTTCAAAAGAATATCCCAAATTTAATCCCATTACATTGATCAAATTCATTTCCCAAATTCATCAAATTATAATTTAAGGATAATGATATACTCTACATCAAAAAAGTCACAGGGGTTCATTTTTATTCAAGGGAAAAAATATAAGCCCCATGTGAGAGCCATATTTTAATATTAATGAGACTATCTAATTGTTTGGTTTCTTTTTAAAATTTTCCCATAGTAATTAAAATTGTGCTCAACCAATTCAACCCAAATAGTTATACTTTATCGATGGCCCCATGCACGAAGTACATATGGGAATCAAGTGAAGATCACAATATTGAGCATCATCTTAAGTTTACTCAATAAATAAAAAATAATAATTGAAAAAATTGATATAAAATTCCAAAATCTAATCTACAAAGCTATAGAGTATCTATACCGAAGTGATAGAAGTCACGCATTAAGTCAGTCCATTTCTCTATATATGAATTTTATTTTTTCACTTTTTTGTTTTTTATACTAATATGAAACATAAAATGATCACAAAACACATGATAATTTTGTATGGAACTAATGAACTCAAAATCATACCCCTCAATCCAAAGGATGTGGATTGTGATATTTTGATTAAATGAATGAAAATGACGATGATGAAAAATCACATAGGGAAATTATTATATTAATAATTTAAACATCTGAACATAAACTTTCCTTAAAATTAGAATCAAGGCATGAAAAAATATTTAATATATAGTTTTTTATGTTAAAAGTTTATATTATCACATGCAAGGTTGAATAAATTTTATTTTCCCTTAATGGACTCACAAATAAATTCCTTTCAACCCCACCAACATAGAATGACCCTACACTTGGTGCTTAAAATAATAAAATTTGAAAGGTAAAAATGTAAAAGAGGAGTTTGAAAAAGATATTTGAAATAAAATTTAGGAACAAAGAAACATTTTTTTATTAATATGAAGGTTGTTCTAAAACTAATTGATCATTTGATCTTCATATCACTCAAAAACTTCTCATAGAGAATAGTGTAATTGTTTTGAACTTTAGGAATTATCCTATTTAACTATAAATAATTCAACCTCAGGAGCCTTTTAATCTCACAACAAGCCAATTAGAATACCATGGAAATCACATGGTGTTTTTATTAGATAAAAAAAGAAAATATTAAAAGAAAATTAAAGAAAATATTACCATTTTTTATAACACCAAACACAAACTCAAAGAAGAGGTTATAAAATAGAAAAACATATATATATATATATATATATCAAATAAAAGTATATATATATATATAAAGGATGAAAAATGGAAGTAGGACACCATGTATTTTAGTTTTAAGTGTTTTACTCCTATTTCCTTTGGTCCAGGGTTCAAGCCATGTGGCTTTCCCGGATGTCGATGGATATTACTGAGATTTTGGGATTCCCATTTTCCAAAAAAATATTTTTAAAATAATAAATTATTTATCTTTTTTATTTATTTATTAGATAAAAAATAAAAAATAATAATATATAAGTTAGGTTAACACTCTTTAAACCCTTAGTTTAAATTCATTTTGTCAACTTTGACTCCAAAACTTTTTATGTTATTTCTAATTATAAATGAGCATATATTTTCCTTATTTTAAGCATTTAACTTTAATATCCCAAGATTAGTTGGATTAAACTCTAAATTTAATATTGAATTCTCATATGATTTCATATTAAGTTCTTTTAGTTCATTATGTTCTTATTTTCTCTTGTTCTAGCTAATAAAATTTTTAATTTAATTTTCTAGATTTCCCAATTTCAACTGGTAAATAAAAAAATCAATAAACCAACTGATTTGGTGACATACCTATGATGGTTTTATATACATTCTAATATTCCCTAATGGGCATAAAATATCTTCACATTCCGATATTTCAAAAATGGGTTGACCATTTTTTCAATAATTTTATTTATTTCCTTAATTTCCAACACAACCAAGGAAATTATTTAAGGATGGTATGTTATGGATACTTTTTTAGTGATCACATACCTATTCATGAGTCTTGATAAGGTAGAATTATAGAATTTAATTCCATAGTCACTGATGATAACCCTATAAATTCCAAATCTTGAAAATAATTTTTCTTTGGGGAAGAGAAACATAGCCTAATGACCATTGCACTTTATAAGAATGGACTTAAATAATTTCATAACATAATTAATATATAAGAGGATGTACAAATATACTATAGATTTTGGTAATGGTTATATGAAGTCAATTCCCCAACAATCATATATTTTTATAAATAGAATGTGATTAAGTATAATTTGATTAATTTTATTAATAGATACGAGTTATTAACATTGATTACACCTTTTTAGAATTTTTATGAATCCATATAGTGTGTAGGAAAAAATAAACCATTTTACATAACCATTTTAGTGCTTTCATTGTATAAAATTGTTTTCTATATGATTCTCTATAAAAACATTGACAATGGAATCTTACTCTACCTCCGAGACACATATCCATATAACATGATCAAGAAAAAATATTTTGATGTATATATTAGAAAACATAATGTTTGACCTTATAAAATAATTTTATCTTATATTGAGTAACATTGAAATTTGGAATGATTCTCCTAACCAAGTAGTTATCTATATAATATACAATGTTAAATCACTGAACAAATATAGATGCTCATCAGGGAATTAATTAGACATAGAAATGTGAGATGAATTATCCTTTAATTCTAATATATAAATTTCATTAGATATAACATTTTAAAAACCATTTTTTCCTTATTTTTTATATCAAAATCATGTAAGATAACAACCTGTCTAATTAATGTGGAATCGGAATCTTGTTTTTAAAAAATTTATTTTAAAGTTAAATGATCAGTGAAAGATTTAGTGGTGTATCCTAATATATAGGATCACAACATTTATAAGATAAATACAATATAAAATAATTATTTATTCAAAGTTGTATAGTATATATCTAAATAATTCAATATATTCCTTACATAATAAATGAAAAATTAGGTTTTATCACATTTTTTTCCTATGACATATCCTATAGAAAATATACTTTCAATAAACATGAGTTTGAGAGGAAATTACAAATTATAATATTACATTATGGATTGGGAGATAAAAAATGAATTGAATGTCAAGAAGTATTACTCACACCTTTTTTGACATAAAAAGTTTGTATCTTTTACAAGTAGATCATAGAGGGTTCATCTAATGGATATGATGTTCCTAATGAACCTTCTATAAAAACCAATATTTCTTAACAAAGATCCCACTTCTTTGTAATTTGTTAAGTAAGTAAGGTGAAAAATGATATCTACATTGACTTTATCAATATATATTCCTATATTAAAGATAATATTATTGCGGACTAGTAAATACTTTACCAAAAATTGCATTTTCCCCTATTTATGAATATTTTTTTTCATCAAAACTTCACTAAATCATTTGAAAATTTAATATAAAACCCACAAATATATCCCCAATGATAGAGAATTAATCCATATATAATTCCAAAAACTACTCTTCCATGCCAAATAAGATTCATATAATGAACCTCTAGAATGTACCAGGTGAATTTCACAAACCAAAGGTTATGTTCATTAATAAACAAGTTCTAGATAAAAAAGATGAATTTTTTACCCTGATTTTCTATGGAATTCTCAATTTTATTTTACCCTCAATACCCATCTAGAAAGCAATAGAACTTATTTCCCACCACTCTCTCAAGGAATTTATCAATGAATAAAAAAGGAAAATGGACTTTATTAGTACATGATTTCAACTTCATATATTTGATCCAAAACCCCCATCCATAACTCACCCTTTTAGGTAGAATACCACCATCCTCATTGGTAATCATACTAATTGCTTCCTTAACAAGAAACACTTGAATTGGGATTACCCGCTCATTTTCATCAATGGGGTAGATAATACCCACCTTTAATAACATAAATAGTTCCTTCCATACTAAATATATGGGATTGGGATTTAGTCTCTACTAGGGTTGGTATCACGGGTCCCATTGAGTGGGCTAATCCCAGGAATATCAAAAAGGGTATATCTAATTGCATTCTTATTCCTTCACAATACATCAAAAATAATTCGATATTATTTGGATTCAGGAGAAAAATAAATAACAATAGGAAGGGTTTGTTAGTCCACTAATAATAAATAATTGAGAGTGGTTGGTATAACTTTGAATTCGAGCTTGGATGAGTTAATATTTTAAAAAGGTAATTTGGGAATTTGAATCAATCTCTTTTAATTTTTTATAATTATAGATATAATTGGTTCCTTTAAAACATATATTTCATTCGAAAAATTAATAGGATCAAATTTTGGAAGTGTTATATACTCATTTTTTATGATTTCCCCAAAGGTTTCTCTAATATTTAGTCCTAAAAACTTCATTGAAGATATTTGAAATAGAATAAATCCAAGGATAAAAATTTCCCCCATATAAATAAAAGAAATAAATATATTCTTAACTTAAACTTATTATATTCCCAAATGTTATGGTCATGTTATTTTGTACCCTAGTTTTCATGTTTTACACCCTAATAATGGAATGAATTAGGGTGTCTATAACTTTCTTATTTTCTTTATAAATAATTAGATGTTTTTAAAATGTATGAAAATAGGTGTTGAACCTTCTTCATAATAATAATCATATTTAAAACGGTAAATAGAATGGATGCCAAAAATTTACTTGATTCACTCATAAAAATGGATACATCCAATGAGAAAATTTTAATGATGTATTGGTATGAAAATTAACCATAAATTCACTAGTATTTCATTACCTTTTTTGGAAAATCACAAAACTAATCCAAGGTAAGATTTTTTATCAAATAATCAACTGAAAACTATAAGGTTGTTCTTCATGTTTCTCTAGAAATCACTTATATATATATATGAATATATTCATAGTAAAATATTCTTCAAATATATGCCTTAAATGAAATTTAAATAGGTCAAATATCACTAATAAATAACAATATAGAATATTTTTAACTATTAATCCTTTGATATCAGATATTAAATCTTCATCATCCACTCTTATTTTTTTGTGATTTCTATCTAATTATGAACAGTCATTTTAAAATACTCAATGTGCTAAGGTGGAACTATATGGACTCCATCACCAGATCATCACTATACTCAAACTTCCAACATGAAATAATTCACCATAATGATCTTCCAATAGGCCTTTACCTATGTTTTAATAAATATAATTTTCATAAAATACTGTGAATATGGATGGGGTGAGTATAAAAATTAGTAGGAAAACCCTAGGAGACTTCTCAAACACACCACTAGAACAATAAAAAGTTATAAAATTGTTAACATAAAGAAGTATAATGACATATAAAGAAAGTTTACAAGAGATTCATAAATATAGGAAGTGAAATAACTCATTATATATTACATTTCCAAGAAATGAACACACACACCCATGTATTGCATCAACCTAATGAACCTCCCATCAAAATTAACCCTCTAAATAGTCCAACTTGTGAGAAAAAACTCGTCCCTCATATCTAAAGTCATACCTTGATAGTACAATACAATGTGGCCTAATTTGGCACCGACATCCCTGTATGAACTAACAAAGATCCATAAACATCAATATAAATTCATTCAAACCATGTTAATTCCAATTTTTCACTTTACAAAAAATTTTATTTCGAAACATCATTTAATAATTTTATCAAATGAATTATTGGAGACACCAACAACTCATTAATTTAAATCCAACAATAAGATTGGTTTATCAGGTATTTTTAATCTAATAATACAAAAAAATTAAGGAAACAAAGCCATTGTCACAACCCGCCTTCACCAAAAGGAGGGAAGGGTCAGCAGATTGCCATGCCCTTCCTTCTTTAAGTTGAAGGAGAGATAATGACCCCTGAAACCCGCATTCAACAGGTCCCGGAGTGGCGACTACCACCAAGGGTATAGAAATTTCTCACAAATTGAAGGCATTACCCTTTTTATTTTATAGAATCGAGAGATAGGGAGAAGAAAACCCAATAACACCAAGGCAGAGAGAAAAGTAAAGCCAAAAGTAAACCATTCCCACATGCATGTTTCAAAAGTAAAAGCCACAAAGTGCAAAAGCTGACTACAACGAAAGTACCAAAGAGGAAAAGAAAACAACAACTGCAACTACTCCAAAGGTCCGAGCTAGTAAGGTCCTGCGTGATCCCCAAAGTCCTCCTGGAAACCTGAAAGCAGTTTTATATACGTAGGGTGAGCATACATGTACACTCAGTAGGGAAAACCAAAGACTCTCATTCACAAGTGGGGGAATGTACTAAAGTCCCATGAGAAAAAGAGTAAACCAAACACATATCAAGGTAAACTATCCACCCCAGGCCTCACCAAGTCACACTCCCCAAATAACGCAAGTCAAGTAATATATATAATTAGAGCACATCGATGTTTGGGTACCACGCGCCACTTTCCCACTGGTTATTGAGACATCCTACGCATCGGACTAATCCTGCCATTCTTACCGTAGTCCCACTGCCACACCCACCCGCACACACCTGGGCCACAACTGTCACACATAACCACGCCTGCAAACACCTAGGCCAAAACAACCACTACCACGCCCGAAGACACCTGGGCTCATCCCGGAGACACTTGGGAAACCACCTGCTGCACACACCTAGCCAACCACCACACTACCCCGCCCAAAGGTTGTTGGGCTAATAATGGACCTCAGGCCATCACAGCCTGCCCGAAGATACTTGGGCTATCCGGGAAACGGAGCAGAAAAGGAGTTAATAACCAGCCACTATGAATAGTGTTGGGAAAAACACCCTCCCCCATGAAATGAGGGCATTCGGCACTAATTTCTCAACTTGGGTGGGGTGAAAATAAGAAATACAAAGCTACAATTACATATATATAGGCAACAATCACTCACCCAAGCTAGGTTTTTCTTCAGACAGCCTACAGATAACAACAACATTCAAGTTCGAGTCATGACTCGTGCTAACAACCCATGTGTCCCCTTTCTTATTTCACGTTCAGTAATAATGTTTATGTTTAAGCACTACTGGGAAACTAGGAATCATCAGCACAAGTCCAGAAAAGTAAACAATCAAACAACAACCATAACGCCCACACCCGGTTCTCAACAACAGAGGATCCCGCCCCATTTTGTGATATAAACAAGTATCCACCCAGTCTTGAAACTCACAACCACTGAAGCCGTATCAACAGGGGATCCCATCCCCGAATTTCACACAACCACCGAGGTTATAAAAGAACAAGGGATCATATCCCATCCACATCTCCAGCAATCGACTCGTAAAAGAAAACCACCAAAACACTGCCACCAACACTAAGCAAGGCCAAGCCTGTATTTTCAGATTTAAACGACTTAACACACTCCATGATTTCAGTTCTCGGGTGTTTTAACCAGGGGTTATCACAAAAGGAAAGATCCTGGTGCCCCAATTTATTTGGCCGGATATACGTGATTAATCGATTACTTTTCACAGCAGGAGTTTACAACCACAACAAGCTATTTAAAACATCAGCAGGAGTTCATTAGTGCACAAACAACGACCACCAACGGCCTCGATTTTCAGAAGGCATAAGCCAGCACAACTCAACAAGATGGTTGTAAAAGAAACAACATCAAAATATAAGACAGCATCAACGATCACAACCCCCCTACTTTCTTTATAGAATCCGTTCATTATCTTTAATTAGGTCTGGTTTATCCAATTCTACGGAATTGAAAGCACGCCCACCTCGCATGATACACAAAACAGAGAGGCAAAGGAGAAATTCCCTACTTGTTGATCGATGATCGACGCTTAGGCCGGGGGTGCGGAACTTTACGGATAACGATGTGCTCGATGCACCAGAAGCTTTTGGAAGGCCACGATCTAGGAAAAGAGAAACCACGGCTAACCCTTGGTTTATAAGAGTCGGGGACGGTTGGGGTGAAAATGTGAAACCGTGTAAGGTGCAGGGGTCCTGGGTTGATCACGCAGCTCCACTCGTGGGCCTGGTGGTTTAAATAGACTCATTAATTGTTTAAGTATTTAATTAAAACTCGTATGTGCGTTACGGGTCTTTAAAACATGCTTAAACGATTCAAAATAGGGTTTAAAATCATATTTGCGCTAAAGGGAGCGTTACTGGAAATAACCCGTGGGATAGGCCAGAGCCATTGGTAGCTGAGAGCTACCAGTGGGTGATAGCTACCGGAAGGTTGCAGCCACCTGTAGGCTGTAGCTACCGGCAGACGAGCTACCGGTAGGCAGCAGCTACCGATAGGCCGAGCTACCGGTAGGCTGCAGCTACCGGTAGGCCGAGCTACTGGTAGGCAGCAGCTAACAGTAGGTCGAGCTACCGGTAGGCAGCAGCTACAGGTAGGCTGAGCTACAGGTAGGCAGCAGCTGCCGGTAGGCAGCAGCTACCAGTAGGCCGAGCTACCGGTAGACCGAGCTACCGGTAGGCCTGCTACCGGTAGGCTAAGGCTACCAGTAGTCCTACACCACCGTGATTCCCAGACCAGAAAACCCAAAACGAGATTTTCACAAAGTAATGGACCCCAAAAACCCAGGCCATTACATCAGATACCTCTTAAACGATTCTCGTCCTCGAGAATCAAAACAAACTAGAAGGGAAGAGAGGGTCCGAACAACCACCTCGAAAGATACCTCTGAGGAGTGAACTCATGCTAACTAAAACATTTCCCCGCCAAGAACTAAGAAACATACCATGCCAAACTGCTCGAGCATGTGGGTTGGGGAGTCTCCTTACCCATGTCAAGATATTATCCGCTTTGGGCGGCACTGACTCGCCCGCACGAGTTTAATCGCATCCACCTTAATGCATCTTGATTAGTAGTCGGGTTCTCTCCTCCCCCATATCCAGGTCTTTTCACACACAAATAGAGGAAAGAAACCAGTACATTCTATAGTAAAAAGGACAAAACGTTCTACTACAACAGGTGCAACAAGGAACAAATCTCAAAACAAATCTGGGTACTGGGCACGCATTTGTGCTTCCCTCTCCCACGTACTCTCCTCAAGCCCACCATGTCTCCACAACACACGAACCTAGGATATGGTTCATCCATGAAGAACCTTCTCCTTGCGATCCTCGATTACCACTGGTCTCTCCGCAAAGGTCATGTCTCTCTCGACGTCCAGCTCACCCCAATCAAGGACATGTGAATCGTCATGCAGATACCGACGGAGTTGGGACACATGAAAAACATCATGTATCCTTAGTAGCGGCGGTGGTAATGCTAGCTGATAATCCACCTCGCCAACCCACTGTAACACTTCGAAGGGTCCAATAAACCTGGGAGAGAGTTTGTTCCCTTTACCGAACCTCTGATGCCCACGCCGGGGGGAGACCTTCAAGAACACGTGGTCTCCAACCTCAAACTCCAAGGGCCTCCTCCTGGTATCTGCATACGACTTCTGTCAGTCCTGGGCTGCTTTCATCCTTTCCCGTACGAGCTGAACCTTCTCTGTCGTGCTCTGCACCACCTCCGGACCAAGGGTGCCTGCCTCTCCTAGTTCGGTCCAACACACAGGCGAACGGCATGGCCTCCCGTAAAAAGCTTCAAACGGGGCCATACCGATGGTAGAGTGATAGCTATTATTGTAAGCGGACTCTACCAGGGGCAGGTGTTGCACCCATGATCCTCCTGAGTCTAGAACACATGCCCGTAGCATATCCTCCAAGGTTTGGATGGTGCGCTCTGTTTGTCCATCTGTCTGGGGATGGAAAGCAGTGCTAAGGTTTAACTGGGTGCCAAACGCATGTTGTAATCCTCTACAGACTCGTGAGGTAAACCATGCATCCCTATCTGAGACTATAGACATCGGAACTCCATGCAACCTCACCACATCATCCACGTACTTTCGTGCCAAAGAATCCACGGTACTCGACTCCTTGATTGCCAGAAAGTGAGCCGATTTTTTCAACCTGTCCACTACCACCCAGATGGCATCGTACCCCCCTTGGACCTTGGGTTGTCCTGTGATGAAATCCATCGAGATGTCATCCCACTCCCACTCGGGGACATCTAGAGGCCACAGTAGGTTGCCTGGAAATCGGTGTTCATCCTTCACTTACTGACACACTAAGCACTTGGCCACACACTCTGCCACCGCTCGTTAACTCCGGGCCACCAAAACTTCCTCTTCAAACCCTGGTACATCTTGGAAACTCCTGGGTGTACCACCAAGGGTGAGTGGTGGAACTCACTGAGAACCTTGTCGTGCATCACCCCTAGAACAAACAACCTTTTCTGGAAAAGAATCCAGTTCTGACCATCCTCCGTCCATCCTTTCGGAGCATTGCCCTGGTCAACTCGGTCACACATCACTTCGCACTCTAGGTCTCCCCACTGAGACTCTTCCACTTGTTGAAACAGGGATTACTGCACCGTCATCAGGTATAGGAAACCCCTATCACCATCCACCCTCACATCTAGGTTCAAGGTAGCCAACTCTCCCATCGCTTTCCAAGCATCCGCCGACTCTCGGACCGCATCCTTCTGCGTCCTCCTGCTCAAGGCATCGGCCACCACATTTCCCTTTCCCTTAGTATAAGAGATTTCGAAGTCGTAATCCTGGAGGAACTCCACCCATCTCCGATGTCGCATGTTTAAGTCCCGTTGGGAGAAGATATAGCTCAAGCTTTTGTGATCCGTGAAGACCACAAAGCATTCCCCGATGAGGTAGTTCCTCCATAACTTTAGTGAAAAAATGACCACTTCATGCTCCAAGTCATGGGTGGCGTAATTACGCTCATGGGAACGTAGCTTCCTGGACCCATAAGAGATCACCCCTTGTCACTGCATCAACACGCACCCCAGGACCTGTACTGAAGCATCACAGAACACCTCATAAGCCTCCCCTTCTTCTGGTAATCTTAGCACTGGGGCACTGACCAACTTCTCCTTCAGATAGCTGAAGGCTGACTGGCACTACTCACTCCATACGAAATCCTGGTCCTTCTTGGTCAGAGCCGTCAATGGGGCTACTACTCAGGAGAAGTTGGCTACGAATCTTCGGTAGTAACCCGCCAGCCCGAGGAAACTTCAGACTTCTGCCATATTCTTCGGTGATTCCCAAGAAAGAACTGCCTCAACCTTTGATGGGTCGACCGCTACCCCCTGCTCAGACACTACGTGCCCGAGGAACTGCACTTCTCGTGTCCAGAACTTGCATTTTGACAACTTCCCATAGATATGGTGCTGTCGGAGGACCTCCAAAACTATCCTCAAGTGCTCTGCATGGTCTTCTTCTGATCTAGAGTAGACTAGGATGTCTTCGATGAACACAACCACGAACCGATCCGGGTACTCTCGGAATATGGAGTTCATAAGCCCCATGAACACAGCTAGGGCGTTCGTAACACCGAAGGGCATGACTACGAACTCGAAGTGTCCATACCTGCACCTGAACGTTGTATTTGGGATGTCACTCTCTTTCACCCTTAGCCGATGGTACCCAGACCACAGGTCGATCTTCAAGAACCATCATGACCCTTTCAGCTGGTCAAAAAGATCATCTATCATTGGGAGAGGGTAGCGATTCTTGATCGTCACTTGATTCATCCTCCTATAGTCTATGCACAACCTTATACCACCATCTACCTTCTTAGCGAACAAGACTGGAGCACCCCACAGTGATGCACTCGGACGAACATAACCCCTCTTCATCAGATCGTCAATCTGTATCCGCAACTCCCGTAGCTCCGAAGGTGCCATCCGGTAAGGAGCCATCGAGATTGGATGAGCGCCGAGCTGCAGGTTTATCCCAAACTCAATATCACGTCGAGGGGGTAGAGTCGTCACCTCCTCAGGAAAGATGTCCATAAACTCACGAATGATCTCTGGAAATTCCACCATTTCAGCATCTACTGATTCTACTGTCAGCTCGATCAACAAGGAGAGGAGAGGTTCCTCTCCCCTGTTTCCCTTCATACTGCTCCGCTCGCCGGTGAAGGTAACACGTCGGCTGTCCAAGTCTGAGAACACCACCCTTCTTCGAAAACAGTTGATGACGGCGCACACAAAAAATAGCTATTCGATGCCTAGGATGACATCGTATGGCTGAATCTGTAGCAGAAGAAGATCCCTAACCGACTGGTGTGGCCCTAACATCAGTTTACATCCTCGATAAACGAACAACAAGTCGGTCTGACCTCCAACTAGTGTGCTCAACACCAGGGGCACTGGAAGTCTCTCAGCATCTAGACTCAAGGCACAGGCTAGACTGGGTGCAACGAAGGAGTACGAAGCTCCGGTATCGAACAAAGCATAAGAAAGAGTGTTAAACAGACTGATCGTACCTCGAACAACCTTTGGCCCTGCTGGAACTGCTACCTCTGTGGCGTATAAATGTCCACGGCCAACTCCCCTACCCCTCGGCAATCGTACACCTCCCCGACCACGCCCTGGTCGAGGTCCCTGTGGATCGCCCTGAGGTCGGCCTCCTCCTCCTACGTCTGACCTTGGAGGAGCGGGATCTCGCT
This sequence comes from Viscum album, assembly GCA_963277665.1. Taxonomy (NCBI): domain Eukaryota; kingdom Viridiplantae; phylum Streptophyta; class Magnoliopsida; order Santalales; family Viscaceae; genus Viscum; species Viscum album. The sequence goes on along the minus strand of OY728133.1, from coordinate 644,063,281 downwards.
ATCCCTGCTTCTGCTGCTGGAAAGGTCTGGCTAGAAGCTTCTTCGGGGGCGGGTGCTGGGGATGAATGCCACTGCTGTACTGCACCCTATCGGGGCACTGACTCTGGAGATGCCCAGGGCTCCCACAGATGAAGCACTGCGGTCCCGGGCCCATAGAAAAAGGGCAAGGGTCGGGGGTTTGAAACTGAAACTGTTGCGGCCTGCTCCCTGCGGGTCAAAACCTAGAGGGTCTTGACGCTGGAGGCTTGGTGCTGACGTCCTTCCCCTTCGATGGTCCCATCTGGATCCCCTCTCGCGACACTCCTCCTAGAGCATGCATCCTCTCCACCACTTCGGCCTTCTTCTGGACCTCCAAGTATGTCGGCAGGGTAAAGGGGGTAACAGAATACTGGAGGGAGGGTCGGAGCGCCTCCTCTAGACGTCTTGCCCGAGACTCCTCGTCGGGAAAGAGGTCCGGAGAAAAACGTAGGAGGTCCTTGAACTTAATCCCTAGCTCCCTCACAGACATACTCCCCTGCTAGAGGGAGAGTAGTTCCTGGATCTTTTCTGCCTTCATCATCGAGGAGAGGAATTCCGCCCAGAACTCCCTCTCAAAGTCCACCCAAGCCACCTCAGACTCCCTCCTCTCCCCCAGGTAAAGCCTCCACCACTGACGTGCTGCTCCCCACATCTAGCTGACGGACAGAGGAACCCAGTACTCGACCGGGGCCCGAATCAGTCCGAAGGCTATAACTAGATCCTCTAGCCAGACTTCCATCTCCATATCGGAGGTGCTTCCCTCATACTTCTCAAGGGCCTGTCGCTGGACGGCTCGAAGAGTCTTCTTCCACTGGTCGTCCTCTTCCTCTCGATCAGCTTTCTGCCGATTGGCCAAAGTAACCTCTGGGGCCTCGATCGCCTGTACCACACGTGGTCGCCTTCTAGGTGCCATAGCTGCAAGGTAAAAAAGGAATGCCTAAGCCCAAGTAGTGCAGAATATCATTCTTAAAACTTCTTAAGAATTAATTTATTCTTAATTCCCAAGATATCCCAGAAACACAAGAACACAAGTCATTATTATGCATGTACCTTTCCTAGGGTCTCTACCCTGCAATCAGTGTGGCCTCACTTGGTCGTTTGGTAGGTCCAGAGTCCTTGCATCAGATCACGAGGGGCCCTAAAATCCCATGTCCTAGCCGGTCTTCCCTGGCCTAATTCACGTGCCAAGGTCACCCAACACTGTTGCCTTACCATCCCATGCAATCCACACTGTGCCTAACTCCAGACTCCATCCTATCTCTCAACCTCCCTCTGATACCATTCTGTCACGACCCGCCTTCACCAAAAGGAGGGAAGGGTCATCAGATTTCCATGCCCTTCCTTCTTTAAGTTGAAGTAGAGATAATGACCCCCGAAACCCGCCTTCAATAGGTCCCGGAGTGGTGACTAGCACCAAGGGTATAGAAATTTCTCACAAATGGAAGGCATTACCCTTTTTATTTTATAGAATTGAGAGATAGGGAGAAGAAAACCCAACAAAACCAAGGCAGAGAGAAAAGTAAAGCCAAAACCATTCCCACATGCATGTTTCAAAAGTAAAAGCCACAAAGTGCAAAAGTTGACTACAAGGGAAGTACCAAAGAGGAAAAGAAAACAAAAACTGCAACTGCTCCAAAGGTCCGAGCTAGTAAGGTCCTGTGTGATCCCCGAAGTCCTCCTAGAAACCTAAAAGCAGTTTTATATATGTAGGGTGAGCATACAAGTACACTCATTAGAGAAAACCAAAGAATCTCGTGCACAAGTGAAGGAATGTACTAAAGTCTCGTGAGAAAAAGAGTAAACCAAACACCTATCAAGGTAAACTATCCACCCCAGGCATCACCAAGGAACACTCCCCAAATAACGCAAGTCAAGTAATATATATAATCAGAGCACATTGGTGTTTGGGTACCTCGCGCCCCTTTCCCACTGGTTATTGAGACATCCTACGCATCGGACCAATCCCTCCATTCTTACCGAAGTCCCACTGCCACACCTGCCCGCACACACCTAGGCCACAACCACACGTAGTCCCACTGCCAAAATCCCGCCCGCACACACCTAGGCCACAACTGTCACACGTAACCATGCCTGAAAACACTGAGGCCAAAACAACCACCACCACGCCCGAAGACACCTGGGACTCATCCCGAAGACACTTGGGAAACCACCTGCCGCACACACCTGGCCAACCACCACACTACCCTGCCCAAAGGTTCTTGGGCTAATAATGGACCTCAGGCTATCACAGCCTACTCAAAGATACTTGGGCTATCTGGGAAAGGGAGCAGAAAAGGAGATAATAACCAGCCACTATGAATAGTGTTGGGAAAAACACCCTCCCCCATGAAATGGGGGCGTTCGGCACTAAGTTCTCAACTTGGGTGGGGCGCGAATAAGAAACACAAAGCTACAATTACATATATATAGGCAACAAGCACTCACCCAAGCTAGGTTTTTCTTCAGACAGCCTACAGATCACAACAGCATTCAAGTCCGAGTCACGACTCACGCTAACAACCCATGTGTCCCCTTTATTATTTCATGTTCAGTAATAATGTTTATGTTTAAGCACTACTGGGAAACTAGGAATCATCGGCACAAGTCCAGAAAAGTAAACAATCAAACAACAACCATAACTCCCACACCCGGTTCTCAACAACAGAGGATCCCGCCCCATTTTGTGATATAAACAAGTATCCAACCGGTCTTAAAACTCACAACCATCGAAGCCATATCAACAGGGGATCCCATCCCCCAATTTCACACAACCACCAAGGGTATAAAAGAACAGGGGATCCCATCCCCTCCACATCTCCAGCAATTTACTCGTAAAAGAAAACCACCAAAACACGGCCACCAACACTAAGCAAGGCCAAGACTGTATTTTCAGATTTAAATGACTTAACACACTCCATGATTTCAGTTATCGTGTGTTTTAACCGGGGGTTATCACAAAAGAAAAGATCCTGGTGCCTCAATTTATTTGGACGGATATACGTGATTAACCGATTACTTTTCACATCAGAAGTTTACAACCACAAAAAGCTATTTAAAACATCAGCAAGAGTTCATTAGTGCACAAGCAACGACCACCAATGGCCTCGATTTTCAGAAGGCATAAGCCAGCACAACTCAACAAGATGGTCATAAAAGAAACAACATCAAAATATAAGATAGCATCAACGATCACAACCCCCCTCTTTTATTTATAGAATTCATTCATTATCTTTAATTAGGTCTAGTTTATCCAATTCTACGGAATCGAAATCACGCCCACCCCGCATGATACACAAAACAGAGAGGCAAAGGAGAAATTCCCTACTTGTTGATCGACGATCGACGCTTAGGCCGGGGGAACGGAACATTACGGATAACGATGCGCCCGATGCACCAAAAGCTTGTGGAAGGCCATGATCCAGGAAAAGAGAAACCATGGCTAACCCTTGGTTTATAAGATCCGGGGACGGTTGGGGTGAAAACGCAAAACCGCGTAAGGTGCGGGGGTCGTGGGTTGACCACGCGGCTCCACTCGTGGGTCGGGTGGTTTAAACCGACTCATTAATTGTTTAAGTATTTAATTAAAACTCGTATGAGCGTTACAGGTCTTTAAAACACGCTTAAACAAGTCAAAATAGGGTTTAAAAACCTATTTGCGCTAAAGGGAGTGTTACTGGAAATAACCTGCGGGATAGGCCAGAGCCATCAGTAGCTGAGAGCTACCGGTGGGTGACAGCTTCCGGTAGCGGAGCTACCGGTAGGCTGTAGCCACCGGAAGGCTGTAGCTACCGACAGCCGAGCTACTGGTAGGCAGCAGCTACCGGTAGGCCGAGCTACCGGTAGGCAGCAACTACCGGTAGGCAGCAGCTACTGGTAGCTGATCTACCGGTAGGCAGCAGCTACCGGTAGGCCGAGCTACCGGTAGACCGAGCTACCGGTAGGCCTGCTACCAGTAGGCTAAGGCTACCAGTGGGCCTACACCATCGTGATTCCCAGACCAGAAATCCCAAAATGAGATTTTCACAAAGTAATGGACCCCAAAAACCCGGGCCATTATAACCATCATGTTGCGAGAATATTATAATGGGAAAGAATGTGTAACAACCCAAGCTTCCATGGTACGCTTCTCTTTGAATAATACAGTAGCGTGTGTTGTACGCAACCTCGAGTTCTAACACACCACGACCAATCAAAGTAGCTATTATGAATAGTAATACCCACTTTTTGAAATTTTAGAAATTTTATTTTTCAAATTGGACTTCATTTTTACATTCGGAATATCAAAATTATTCTAAGTTGAATTTTTGGTATTTTTCTGAGAACTTCCAATTTTTGATGAATAGTGAAAATACTAAACTTTATTTAAAAACAACTTTTTTAATCAAAATAATTTATAGTGATAAATTATAATATTGAGTGCTTTTAAAGTATAATTAGAATATATTTTTACCATTTTATCCAATTTTGGTCATTATAATTAATTTCACTTTGAAATTGGACATAAACAATTGTCAATATTTTAATTTATATTGTTTCTTAAAAACACGCTATTTGTTTTGACAGTGGGAATAATTTTTACACTAATTAATGAAATTTTTTTGTTTATAATTTTGTAAAATGGATTCCATATTTGTAATTAGAAGGTTCAAATTATGTAATTAAGATTCTTGTTTTTGGACATTATGAATAGTAATGACGACAATTATCTCTAATTATCATGATTAATTAGTAATCGGGTAGTTAAGTGTAATGAAATAGTATCATAATAAAATTAAATGAACCCAAAATGTGTCCTAATGCTATTTTTTGTGTCATGGTAGACCCTGGTATTCCTTGTTCCAACTTAGGTACCCCATGGAATCACTTTTGTGTGATAGTGACATTTTATCAATTTATTTTTTAAATAAAGGAAAATATAACAAAAGTATGTAACACCTAAGTAAAACAATTTTAATTTTGTCTAAATTAATGATATCTTAGAATATAAAAATTCATTAGAAATATAAAGAGATTTCCAATATCATGGTATTTTTTTGTAATTTTTAGACACTAAATAAATAAATTTATTTAGGGTACCATGATGATGCAGTGATTACCTCATTAATGAACGATTTAAATAAAATAAAAAGGTAAGGTAAAATATAAGACTTACACTTTTATAAAGCCTAATTTATGGGTGTATTCCTAACCCTTGTCACCTTATCCTCGAAATATATCATTTTGGGACCTTTAAAATCTGAAAATCATTTCATAATAAAGTAACATTTCAATCTTTTCAAAAGAGCCCCTCCTCTCCTCTTATAAAAGGCACCCACATCTACCACCTTATTCACACCTTCAAAGCCATTTGGCTCGGCCAAACTCTGCCCAAATACCCTCCCAACTTTCCTCCCTTCATCCTAGAATCCTTACCTTAGGTAGAAAGCTCTTTAAGAAACCCTTTTGGTTTAAACCAAGGGGAGTTACCCGATTTAAAGGTAATGTCTTATCTTTTGTTCTTTTGATTTATTTTGCTTCTCCAACCCCATAAAATATTTTTATTATTTTATTTTGTAACAAAATCAGTAACATAAATATAATTTTATGTTTTTATGAGAATTTATCGAACTACACTTACACATAGCTCCATTTAATGGTTAAAGAACATACTGTTTCTATGGGTGGCGAATTACTGCCTCATTAAACGATGATTGTGCAATCTTCTTTTAACACCTCTCATGGTGTCCATTAATATGTCACTATATTTATATATGATATATATTATTTTTATGTTTTCCTTTTGCTTCTGTATTTTTCATTTATTTCATACCTTTATGGTTTCCATTATGGGTAAACACGATAATTTCATTTTAGGAAGTGCGGACTACCACCCCCTCAAAGTGATTTGAATCTTTAATGCCATATGTGGGAAATATAAAGGAAGGAGTTAAATGATATTATATAACATATTATATTGAAATTATAATATAACTTTATATCATCATGATTTTATTCCATTAAATATGAAATAGAAATAAAAGTAGCGTTCATGTGTACGCACGACTTACTGTCTCCATGAACGGTGCATTTAATTTCTTACCTATAAATGTTATGTAATATTATAAATGCATGTATATACTAAATATATATGGTATATATGATATCAGGATCATTAATATAATTCTAGAGATAATGTATATTTTACAACATGAACAACTTGTAATTATAAGAAGTTTATTGTCGACTCAAGTACCAAAGACCGACAAAACGACCGTTATTAACTTAAATGACAACATAATTTTCATAACATGGTAATAAGTGATATAAAATGAATAATGAACTTGAAAAAGGTTCTTATGAAATTATAGATTAACTCTAGTTTATTATTCAGGATATTAACGAATGATCAAGTCAAGTCAGACAGAAGGTAAGGGTTAATTCTACAACCTCTTCATTATTCAAGGTTTCTCATATGTAATTATCTACTGGGACCTATTTATCATCCACATCCATGTTTCATAAAAATTTATTTCAAAAAAATTAATATTTATTAGAAAATGGGTTAATGTCGTTTATACCATTATTTTACCTTATACATTTTTGAAAAGAATCTTTCTGTTATTTTCCAAACAAGGTACTTTTTGACATTTTCGATAAAATTAAGGTAAGAATGTTTTTTTAACTTATTTGGTGGGTGCGGATATTTTCCGCTGTTATAAAATAGTTGAAGCTTCCCTTACAAGCTTATAAAAATATTTTCAAATTAAATGTTTTCTTTTACAATTATGTGACTTTTAAATTATTTCAAAAAAGATATTTCTCTCAAATAGTTTTGATTTCATCTATGTCAACATCCTTTGATAGATTTTAAGCTTATTTGAAATTAATTTATTATGATTCAAAACTTCCATATTGTATTGAAGGTTTTGTGATATGTTTGACTGTGGATGTGTAATTCATGGTTTATAGATAAAGTATTGACATTTCGTAAGCTAGTTTTAATACGAATGTTTATGTTATGTTTAAACTTGTTCATATGAGGAATGCATTGGACTTAATAAGTGACGGGTGGAGCCTGCTATAGATCCTCGATGCATCGGTAGGTCTCATGAGACAAACTAGTGTCTTGTAATGAGGCCTTGAAAAAATATTATTTGTAGTTTGGCACGAGGCCTTAGCTATGTGGTTATGATAGTCTGGCATTATGCATTCCATCATTATGAAAGTGGTTATTGATATTGCATGTGATTATTCGACTAGTAGAATATCTATGTTAATAAGTAAATGGAATTATTTCATTTTATTTTTTCCATATTATGATGATGTTCAGGTTTAAAAGGATTTTTTTTTAGTTATACATTTCCTTAAATGATTATGTTTATTTATGAAAGTTTCCGCTATATTGTTATCCTTACTGAGCATCTGAGCTCACCCCTTTCTATGTTTTATTTTTCCCAGGATGTGAAGAAATATTTTATGACTGACCTGTAGGGATAGTCTTAAGGGGATATGAGTGTGGACTATGGAGACTATTTTATTGTAGTTTTTCACTTTATGATGTAATGTAATGTAACGACCCGAAATTTTGAATAAATCTTGTTTCCTAATTTTGTGTGTTGTTTTATTTTATTTTTATACTCAATAAAAATGTTTCATTTGATAACATGTGTATAATTACAATGAGACCGTTGGGTTTTGACTGTTATATGACCATTGTTCAATATGACCACTGTAAACTAAATGTTTCAATTATTTTCTCTAAATAAAAGTAATATTGGTTAATTAATATAGAAAGAAGATTCGATGGCCTCACCCAGTAGTCTTGGACCGATCGAAGCCCATATAACAGAACTTGGGAAGGAGGTAGCACCACTGGGCTTTTCTCTGGACCAAACCCAAGCTGAACTTCATCGTATGAAGCTAAAACGGGATCGCCTTCATGAGAAGTTCAAACTGATAGAAATTACTACTCGTGTGATGTTGGCCGATCCTCCCTCAGATTCTCTCACCTTAGCACACCTCACACTTAGGTCCTATGCTGGTGTGATAAGGGGCTATGTAAGGAGACCGTAACTACCTTGTGTAATCCTTTGTTTTAAATAAAAAATTTGATTTCTTATTATGATGAAGTTTATGAATTTTCAAATATCCGGATAAACATAGTATGCATAATTTTGATGAATTTTATAAAAAGGATATTTTAAAAATGTTTAGGTAAACCTTAAATAATCAAAAATGTGTAATGATTTTCAAAAAATGATCTTCTACAATTATGTTCAGTACAAAATTTAGAGTCTAATAAGATCAACATAATTTTTGATGAATATTAAATTATGAATAGTGATTTTCTGCTTAGGATTAGTAATGTGACCAAATGGATTAGTAATCTCACTTAAAGGAAGTATTAAAATAAGCTAGGAACTTTGATTAAGTAATGTGATTCAATAAAATGGTTAAATAACGGTTTCATAAATTATTATTCAAGTATTTGTTTTTCGGATGAATAGTGTTTTTAAATTAAAATTTTAATTAAAAATATTTAAAAAAATATTTTTATAAAATGGACTTCATTTTTTAACTCAGAGCATCGATATTATGTTAAGGTAATTTTTGGGGATTTTTCTGAAAAAGATGAATTTTAAATGAATAGTGTTTTTTAATTAAAAATATTTAGAAAATTATTTTTATAAAATGGATTTCATTTTTTAAATCAGAGCATTGATATTTGGTTAAGGTGAAATTTTGGGATTATTCTGAGAAAGTTGAATTTTTGAGGAATAGTGAAAATACAGTTTTTAAGTTACGGGTGTTTAATGACATCATTAAATGATGTATTAAGTATGTAATCAATATGGTCGACTTATGAATAGTAATATAAGGTATGAGGTGTCCCAAGTGGCCAATACCATGGGAAAATACCATGGTCAAGCCCATGGTTTTTCCAAAACCACTAATGAGGTGTCCCTTGGCCATTAATGCCATGTCCCCTCACTTTCTCTATAAATACCAAGCCATCCTCTCATCCATTCGACTCCCCACTCTCCCCCAATGAATTTCTGGTCTCATTACCTCCCAAGGAGTCCTCCCAAGGTTCCCCCAAGCCCTCAAGGTCCCAACCTTTGAGTTTTAAGAGTTACGTTTTAAGGTAAGGGATCCGACCTCTCTCTTTCTTTTCAAGTGATCTCTTTTATGTCATTTCTATTATGCTCCATGTTCTTAGGTTGTAGGATGTTATTTTGTATTCATTATACTGTACTTTTTATGTTCATATTATGAGATACCCCCTCTTACTCTCATCATTTCATTTTATGAAAGTTTAAGTGGCGCGGTTAGGCTGCCGAAATTTTTGTAACAGATTCTTTCACCCTTCTCATTTTCAAGTTCTATTTTCTTGTCAAGTCTTTCAAGTTGCTTTTTATTATGTTGGGGTATGATCTCTATATCTATCATACTGATCTTTTATGATCATATTATGAGATGCCCCATTTGATCTCTTCAATTCAGTATTTTGATGTTTTAAGTGGCGCCGTTAGGCTGTCGAATTTTTAAGTGGTTCTTTAACCCTTCTCGTTTTTTAGATCTACTTTCATGTCAAGTCTCTCAAGTTCATTTTTATTATTTTGGGGTATGATATCTATATCTATCATACTGATCATTTATGTTCATATTATGAGAGACCCCATTTGATCTCATCAATCCATTTTTGGGAGGTTTTAAGTGACGTCGTTAGGCTGCCGAATTCTCATAAGAGAAATCTTATTTTTGTCTTCTTTCAAGTTCTTCATTTCATATGACATATCATTAAAATTTCATTACCATGTTCTTAAATACTATATATTCTGTTACCCTACTGTTTTATGTATCATTTTTGAGTGGGTGACCCATGTCCCCTCTCTTTTCAATGTTTTCTAAAACCATGTATCGTAGACGTTATGCTGCATAGTTTTCGTCTCAAAATGCCTCCCTCTTTATCTCAAAATTATTTTATATTATTAAGTGAATACTCAAAGATCTTATTTCTACAGTGGTATTCACATATATATCAAAATGTTCTATTTTAAATTTTTGGATTTACATACATGAAACTCGCTTTCCTCTTTCCGTGGGTTTAAAGTGACATAAAGATCATGTCTTTAAAGCAGTTTTTAAAACGTTATGATTATGAAATGAAACCCATTTATTTTATGATATATGGGTTTTTTATGAAATTATTGATGATGATATATGTGACTCACATGATAATAAATACATGTCATGGGTGCGCCCAGATAGCACTCCAATGCATTGGGTAAAGACTTAATCTCTAGAGATGACCTTTTAGACTGATACCTTGGTGAATAACCTTGGTAATTTTTAATGACACCTTGGGGATGGACCTTGGTGAAACGAAATGATTGTAAATATTAAATTTTGTAGCCACATATTCAAGTTATAAAAAAATTTATTTTTATTATGAAATTCAACATGATTCTTTCTCATGCCTTAAAGTTATTTTTCATGACATAGTTGATGTATCTCAAGTTCACATGTTAAATGTTTCTCTTGTTTCCCTTACTGGGTCTTCTACTCACCCTTTCTTTTGATGTATGTCCCCAGGTTATGAGATGAAGTAATGAACCTAGGATGAACATGAGGAGAATCCTTTGAAGTTTTTAAGAAGAATGTTTTATGTTTTCATGTTTTAAGTTCCTGGTTTCCAAGACACTAAACCTTAAAGATCCTCGGTTTTTTAAAATGTAATGAACGTTTATGTGATAAAAAGGCGGGATGCTATAGTTGGTATCAAAGGATGGTTTAGTTATTTGTGGAAATTTGGATATGAAAACTCTAGGAATAACCCTATAGAAAAGTTTAAATATAGGAAATCTTCCTGGTATTTTGGTGAGTATTGAGTAAGGGGTTGCCAAGAAAATACATCCTAGTCTGGATACGAGCAGGTAGAGGTGGCTCTGGCACAGATGTACATAGGGGTAAAACTCGAAAACACCGCTTTGAGAAAGACTCGAATGGGAACTGGTACATGACAATGGGCCTTGCTGCACTCTTGGTTACGACACTCCCGGGGGATATGCTTTGATAAATTCATAAGCTTAGTATAAACCATTGTTAAAGGAACAAAGATAAAATAAAATAAATATTCACATAAGAATATATGATCATGGATAACCTAGATGGGATCCTTGGGGATCACAAGTTAGGGTATACTTTTCTTCTACAAGTTATCCTTATATGCTTTCAGTTCCTTTTCATGATTATTGGCTAAGTACTTAAGCCCCTAATTATGCTTTCTCTTCTTAGTTAATGGAGGGAAATGCAAGAACATGTCCCAATAACCAATGTGATAGGAAATACGATGATTGCCGTATTAATATGACAGGGATGATTAGGGGATTAAAAGATGATTATTATTTTGGAAGATGTTCACTATTTTGGGGAACCTATATGATCGAGGTAAATAGATTACTATGGTATTTTCATTGAGGAGTAAGGTTGACTTATATTTTGAAGAATCGATGAATTTAAGGTGGACTTATAGTAATTTAGGTTACTTATGGGAATGATTAACCTATCTTGAGTAAAATATGTTTAGGTTAGCTACTTTTGTTATAAGATGTTAGGAGTTGTTGATGTTGTTTGGATATGAAAAATGAAGTTTATTTTGGAAGACTATGTTATCAAATCCTTCTTGTATTTGGGTTTCAATCTTAGTTTGGTTTATTTCGAGGAATTTTAAGGACTGTTATTTATGGAATGTTCTATGATGAACTTTGGGTAGTACAATGGAACTTTGAAGATTTAAAAGTAGTTTCCATTCCTATGGGATTCTTTCTTTTTGAAGAGTTGTTTTACCCTAACCTTTCTGTTTTTGGGATAATGTTTAATGATAGAAGACATAGATAGTTAATCTTTTGTGGATTATGTGATTCTATAGAAGATGATTCTTGTGATTTTTATGAGACCAAGTGTTTTTGAATTCTCATCATTTGGAGAAAAGATTAGTGTTGGTAGGGACTTATTAAAGGATGAAACTCTACTTGAAGGTAGGTATATTTTCTTATGTTTTTGTTCTATGTAGTAAATGAATTCCTCAAAATTATGAAAAGGAATGTAAAACAAAAACGTTGTTGGTTTACGTTACCTACTAGGTAATCAAAGACCGTTTACACACATCATAAGTTTGGGATTTTCTTATGGTTAACTTTCTCCTAATCATGTTTTCTATCACTCTCCCTTATAACGTGACCCTTGGTTTTTTCCTCCATGTCCATGTTTTCCTATATGGGATCCTAGTATGGGTTAACTCGGGTGACCTTTGTACTTCCCTTTCTTTCTTTTAAAGTAATAGTTTTACTGACTCCTTTTCCGATGTGGGGCTTTCAATAAAATTTCAAAACCCAATTTTAAAAATTGTGAGGACGCAATTTCTTAAGGGGGGAAGATTGTAACGACCCGAAATTTTGAATAAATCTTGTTTCCTAATTTTGTGTGTTATTTTATTTTATTTTTATACTCAACAAAAATGTTTCATTTGATAACATGAGTATAATTAAAATGAGACTCTTGGGTTTTGACTGTTATATGACCATTGGTCAATATGACCGCTGTAAACTAAACGTTTCGATTATTTTCTCTAAATACAAGTAATCTTGGTTAATTAATATAGAATGAAGATTCGATGGCCTCACCCAGTAGTCTTGGACCGATCAAAGCCCATCTAACAGAACTTGGGAAGGAGGTAGCACCATTGGGATTTGCTCTGGACCTAACCCAAGCTGAACTTCATCGTATGAAGCTAGAACAGGATCGCCTTCGCGAGAAGTTCAAACTGATAGAAATTACTACTCGTGCGATGTTGGTCGAGCCTCCCTCGGATTCTCTCACCTTAGCACACCTCACACTTAGGTCATATGCTGGTGTGATAAGGGGCTATGTAAGGAGACCGTAACTGCCTTGTGTAATACTTTGTTTTAAATAAAAATTTTGATTTCTTCTTATGATGAAGTTTATGAATTTTCAAATTTCCGGATAAACATAGTATGCATAATTTTGATGAATTTTAGAAAAAGGATATTTTAAAAATGTTTAGGTAAACCTTAAATAATTAAAAATTTGTAATGATTTTCAAAAAATGATCTTCTACAATTATGTTCAGTACAAAATTTAGAGTCTAATAAGATCAACATAATTTTTTATGAATAGTAAATTATGAATAGTTATTTTATGCTTAGGATTAGTAATGTGACCAAATGGATTAGTAATCTCACTTAAAGAAAGTATTAAAATAAGCTAGGCACTTTGATTAAGTAATGTGATTCAATAAAATGGTTAAATAATGGTTTCATAAATTATTATTCAAGTATTAGTTTTTAGGATGAATAGGGTTTTTTAATTAAAAATTTAATTAAAAATATTTAAAAATTATTTTTATAAAATGGACTTCATTTTTGAACTCAGAGCGTCGATATTATGTTAAGGTAATTTTTGGGGATTTTTCTGAAAAAAATGAATTTTCAAAGAATAGTGTTTTTTAATTGAAAATTTAATTAAAAATATTTAGAAAATTATTTTTATAAAATGGATTTCATATTTTAAATCAGAGCATTGATATTTGGTTAAGGTGAAATTTTGGTATTATTCTGAGAAAGTTGAATTTTCGATGAATAGTGAAAATACAGTTTTTAAGTTACGGGTGTTTAATGACATCATTAAATGATGTATTAAGTATGTAATCAATATGGTCGACTTATGAATAGTAATATAAGGTATGAGGTGCCCCAAGTGGCCAATACCATGGGAAAATACCAGGGGCAAGCCCATGGTTTTCCAAAACCACTAATGAGGTGTCCCTTGGCCATTAATGCCTTGTCCCCCCACTTTCCCTATAAATACCAAGCCATCCTCTCATCCATTCGACTCCCCACTCTCCCCCAACGAAGTTCTGGTCCCATTACCTCCCAAGGAGTCCTCTCAAGGTTCCCCCAAGCCCTCAAGGTCCCAACCTTTGAGTTTTAAGAGTTACGTTTTAAGGTAAGGGATCCGACCTCTCTCTTTCTTTTCAAGTGATCTCTTTTATGTCATTTCTGTTATGCTCCATGTTCTTATGTTGGAGGATGTTCTTTTATATTCATTATACTGTACTTTTTATTTTCATATGATGAGATACCCCCTCTTACTCTCATCATTTCATTTTATGAATGTTTAAGTGGCGCCGTTAGGCTGCCGAAATTTTTGTAACAGATTCTTTCACCCTTCTCATTTTCAAGTTCTATTTTCTTGTCAAGTCTTTCAAGTTACTTTTTATAATGTTGGTGTATGATATCTATATCTATCATACTGATATTTTATGATCATATTATGAGATACCCCATTTGATCTCTTCAATTCAGTATTTTGATGTTTTAAGTGGCGCCGTTAGGCTGCCGAATTTTTAAGTGGTTCTTTAACACATCTCGTTTTCGAGATCTACTTTCATGTCAAGTCACTCAAGTTCATTTTTATTATTTTGGGGTATGATATCTATATCTATCATACTGATCATTTATTTTCATATTATTAGATACCCCATTTGATCTCGTCAATCCATTTTTGGGATGTTTTAAGTGACGCTGTTAGGCTGCCGAATTCTCATAAGAGAAATCTTATTTTTGTCTTCCTTTCAAGTTCTTCGTTTCATATGGTATATCATTAAAATTTCATTACCATGTTCTTAAATACTATATATTATATTCCCCTACTATTTTATGTATCATTTTTGAGTGGGTGACCCATTTCCCCTCTCTTTTCAATGTTTTCTAAAACCATGTATCGTAGACGTTATGGTGCATAGTTTTCGTCTCAAAATGCCTCCCTCTTTATCTCAAAATTATTTTATATTATTAATTTAATACTAAAATCTCTTATTTCTACAGGGGTATTCACATATATATCAAAATTTTCTATTTTAAATTTTTGGATTTACATACATGAAACCCTCTTTCCCCTTTCCGTCGGTTTAAAGTGACATAAAGATCATGTCTTTAAAGCAGTTTCTAAAACGTTATGATTATGAAATGAAACCCATTTAATTTATGATATATGGGTTTTTTATGAATTGATTGATGATGATATATGTGGATCACATGATAATAAAGACATGTCAAGGGTGTGTCCAGATAGTGCTCCAATGCATTGGGTAAAGACTTAATCTCTAGTGATGACCTTTTAGACTGATACCTTGGTGAATAACCTTGGTAATTTTTAATGACACCTTGGGGATGGACCTTGGTGAAACGAAATGATTGTAAATATTGAATTTTATAGCCACATATTCAAGTTATAAAAAATGTTATTTTTATTATGATATTCCACATGATTCTTTCTCATGCCTTAAAGTTATTTTTCATGACATAGTTGATGTATCCCAAGTTCACATGTTAAAAGTTTCTCTTGTTTCCCTTACTAGGCATTCTGCTCACCCTTTCTTTTGATGTATGTCCCCAGGTTATGATATGCAGTAATGAACCTAGGATGAACATTATGAGAAGCCTTTTAAGTTTTTCAGAATAATGTTTTATGTTTTCATGTTTTAAGTTCCTGGTTTCTAAGACACAAAACCTTAAAGATCCTCAGATTTGTAAAATGTAATGAATGTTTATGTGATAAAAAGGAGGGATGCTATATGTAACATTTATAAATGTATCTAGTGTATCCAAGGCTACTAAACTAATCAGTCCTTTGAGACTTGATCTTTTGTGATCATTCCAATGTTACGTAATAATGCACAGACTCTGGGTAACTGGGGTCGGGGCATTACAGTTGGTATCAGAGGAAGTTTAGTACTAACCTTGGAAGCTAGATATAGATAAACTCTTATTAGAGCACATAGCCCTAAGATAGACTTTGAGGATTAGTATAGAATAGCTTCCTAGAATTTTGGTATTATAGAGATTTTGTGAGTTTTTTGAGAAATACATCCCTGTCTGGATACGAACTGGTAGAGGCGGCTCTGGCACAGATGTACCTAGGGGTAAAACCCGAAAACACCGCTTTGAGCTAGACTCAAACGGGAACTGGTGCACGACAACGGGTCTTGCTATACTCTTGGTTACGACACTCCCAGGTGATATGCTTAGGATAATTATCATTTTCTTTACAAACCATTATTAAGGGTATATGAGTATATACATCCTCAAAAAAAACAGTGTTATTATTATGGATTATATCAATAAATTGTTCAATTTATGTTAAGTGTTTTACAAGTATGGAATTATGTATTTTGATTCATAAACTGATCTAGTTTATGCCATTGTTTAGAAATGGCGCCTAGTGGAAGGAATGGAAACTATATCAATGTATGCACTCCATGTAGGGATTAACCTCCTGCTCAAGATAATTATAATGGAGCTGGTGATACAACCAGTTCTGATCAGATTATCACCATACTGGGACAACTCACTCAGGTTATGAATAATAACCTTACTCATATGGAGCACCCTAATCCGCAGCATAGTGTATCAATGTTAGACTTATTCATGAGGAAACAACCACCAACATTTAATGGGGGTACAAATCCATTAGTAGCTAAGCAATGGATAAATTCTCTAGAGAAAATATTTTAGGCTTTAGGGGGTAGTGAAAGGGAAAAAGCTGTCATGGCAGTTTACCGCCTCACTGGATATGCTGATCAATGGTGGTCATTGATTCAAAATACAAAGGAAGATGAAGAAGTATCAAGTATGGAATGGAGATATTTTAAAGAGATTTTCATAGAAAAATACTTTCCTCGTGACCATAGAGCGGATATGGAAAGACAATTTCTGAGTCTGAGGCAAAAGGAGGATGAGAATGTTGCAAAGTATGAGGATAACATTACAAGGTTAGCGAGGCATGCAATAAATTATATACATAACCCAAGAAGTAAGATTTATCATTTCTTTGATGGGTTAAAATCGTTTCTCCGTCGAGCATTAGTCTCACAATCTTTCTCATCGTATGAAGATGTTGTCTCATGTGCTATTAAGACAGAAGAGGAATTCTCTAAGTCTTATGAAAAAAAAGTAAAGAAATAGAAGAAGATAATAGTGGAGCAAGAGACAGATAAAAAGGAAAAGGGAAATAAGGATTTTCCATTATGTGATAATTGTGGTAAGAAACACCCTGGTACTTTCCTAAAAGTAATGGTAGTTTGTTACAAATGTTAAGAAAAGGTCACCAGACTCGTGATTGCAAGGGAAAGAGAGTTTTTGTCAATGTGGAATGCTATAATTTTAGAGATATGGGACATTATGCAAATGAATGTCCTATGAGTCAGGGGAGCTTCCCTTAGAAAAGGCCAATGGATTAAGTTCAAGCCTATGCTATCACTACTGCTGAGGTAGAAGCTCTAAAAGATGTGGTGGCAGGTAATTTAATGGTTTCCTCAGGTTTCGAAAATGCTTTATTTGATTCTAGATCATCGCATTATTTCATATCTTCCCATTTTTCTAAGAAAAGTAGATATTTCCAATTTGATTTAACAAGGGAGTTTTCAGTAAAAACTCCTAAGGGAAGTATCATTGCAACAACGTTTTGTGAATCAGTTCCCATTAGAGCACATAAATGTTCTTCATCTACTGATCTCATCATCATACCCATGATTGGATTTGATATAATCCTTGGTATGGATTGGCTTTCAGACCATGATGCAAATATTTATTGTAAGAAGAAAGAGGATAAGATTTTTGATGATGATAAGGAACACCTTATCTTTAGAGAAGAATCGTCACCACCTAATTCTTATATAGATCCACCCCCAGTAGCTCAACTAAATTCACTTATTGGGGAGGAATATAATGAAATAATTGTGGTTGAGGAATGGAATTTTCAAATAGAGGATATACCTATTGTGAGAGAATATATTGATGTGTTTCCAGAAGATTTTTCTGGGAATCCTCCAGAACGAGAAGTTGAGTTTTCTATTGACCTAATTCATGGTTCAAGGCCCATATCAAAGACCCCTTATAGAATGTCCATTGTGGAATTAGTTGAACTAAAGAAAAACTAGAGGAATTGAGTAATAAGGGATTTATTTTCCCTAGTGTTTCTCCATGGGGAGACCCTATTCTTTTTGTTAAAAAGAAATATGGATCTATGAGGCTATTTATCGACTACAGGGAGATCAATGCTTTTTAAAATGGTTTCCAAACCATCTTTACTAGAAAGGATTAAGAGTTCTCAGATAGATGATGAAGAGTTTAAAAAGAAGATTAAAGATGTGAATGATGGGAGATTGAGTGACTTTGTGTATGATGATAGAATTTCAAAATTTGGGAAGAGAATTTGTGTTCCCGATATAGCTGGTTTAAAAAGGGAATTATTAGATGATCCTCATAGTTCCAATTTCTCTATACACCCTGGTAGCACTAAGATGTATAGGGACTTGAAGGAACATTTTTGGTGGGACAACATGCAGAGGGAGATTGCTGATTTCGTGTCAAGATGCATGGTTTTTCAATAAGTTAAAGCTAGGAGGGAACTTCTTGGAGGAGTTATGAAACCTCTTCTCATACCTGAGTAAAAATGGGATAATATAACTATGGACTTTGTCATGGTACTACCAAAGACTCCTAGAAGGAATGATGCAATATGGTTCATTGTTGATCATCTTACCAAGTCAGCACACTTTCTTGCTATAAGAGAAGATTTACTACTTGAACGTTTAGGAAGACTGTATATTAACGAAGTTGTAAGACTTCATGGAGTACCACTATCAATTGTTTTGGATTGTGATCCCTGTTTTACATCAAGATTTTGGAAAAGTCTTCAGAAATCCCTGGATACTGAACTTCGTTTGAGCACTACCTACCACCCTCAAACAGAAGGACAATCAGAACAGACTATTCAAACCTTAGAAGACATGTTGAGATCATGCTCACTTGACTTTTAGGGTATGTGGGATCAATATTTACCTCTGGTGGAATTTTCTTATAACAATATCTTTCATTCAAGTATTTAGATGGTACCATATGAAGCCTTATATGAACAGAGATGTCACACACCAACCTTTTGGGATCACATTGGTGAAAGAAAACTTATAGGCCTAGAACTGGTGGAGAAAATGATGGAAAAGGTAAAGGTAATCCAAAACCACATCAAAGAAGCTCAAAGTATGTAGAAGATCTATGCCGATAACCGAAGGATGGATTTGGAATTTTAGGTAGGAGATCATGTTTTCTTGAAGGTATCTCCATGGAAGGGTGTTATACTATTCGGTAAGAAGGGAAAATTAAGTCCCAGGTACATCGGACCATTCGAAATTCTAGATCGAATTGGGGTTGTAGCTTACTGTTTGGCAATTCATACAAGTCTCTCTAATGTTCACGATGTGTTCCACATATCACTGTTGAGAAAATACATGCATGTACCAATACATGTACTCACTTATGAGGAATTAGAACTGGAAACTGATCTGTCTTATTTCGAGGAGCCTGTTAGGATTCTAGATATGATAGAACAAGTTCTGAAACACCGGATGACTCGTCTGGTAAAAGTTCTATGGAGGAACCATAAGATGGAAGAGGCAATGTGGGAACCTGAGGAACTTATAATGAAGAACCACATGAGTCTTTTTATGCAGTAATATTCTAGAAATTTTGAGGATGAAATTATTTGATATACCCCAAGCTTCCATGGTATGCTTCTCTTTGAATAATACAGTAGAGTGTGTTGTATGAAACCTTGAGTTCTAACACACTGCGACCAATCAAAGTAGCCGTTATGAATAGTAATACACACTTTTTGAAATTTTATAATTTTTTTTTTCAAATTTGGCTTCATTTTAGGATTCGGAATATTAAAATTAAACTAAGTTGAATTTTTTGTATTTTTCTGAGAACTTCCATTTTTTGATGAATAGTGAAAAATACTATACTTTAATTAAAACAACTTTTTTAATCAAAATAATATATAGTGATAAATTATACTATTGAGTGGTTTTAAAGATTAATTAGAATATATTTTTACCATTTTATCCAATTTTGGTCATTAGAACTAATTTCACTTTGAAATTGTACATAAACAATTTTCAATCTTTTGATTGATATTGTTTCTTAAAAACACGCTATTTGTTTTGACAGTAGGAATAATTTTTAAATTAATTAATGCAATTTCTGTGTTTATAATTTGGTAAAATGGATTCCATATTTGGAATCATAAGGTCCAAATTATGAAATTAATACTCTTTTTTTTTGACATTATGAATAGTAACGACGACAATTATCTTTAATTATCATGTTTAATTAGTAATCGGGTAGTTAAGGGTAATGAAATAGTATCATAATAATATAAAATAACCCCAAAATGTGTCCTAATGCTTTGTTTTGTGTCATGGATGACCATGGTATGCCTTATTCCAACTTAGGGACCCCATGGAATCAATTATCTGTGATAGTGACATTTTATCATTTTATTTTTTAAAGAAAGGAAAATATAACAAAAGTATGTAACACCTAATTAAAACAATTTTAATTTTGTCTATATAAATGATATCTTATAATATAAATAGTCATTGGAAATATAAAACAATTTCCTACATCATGGTATTTTTTTATGATTTTTAGACACCAAATAAATAAATTTAATTATGACACCATGATGATGCAGTGATTACCTCATTAATGAACGATTTAAATAAAATGAAAAATATAAGGTAAAATATAAGACTTAAACTTGTCTAAAGCCTATTTTATGGGTGTATTTATAACCCTTATCACCTTATCCACTAAATATATCATTGTGGGACCCTTAAAATCCGAGATTCATTTCATAATAAAGTAACATTTCAATCTTTCCAAAAGAGCCCCTCCTCTCCTATTATAAAAGTCCCCCACCTCTACCACCTTATTCACACCTTCAAAGCCATTTGGATCGGACAAAATCTTCCCAAATACCATCTCAACTTTCCTCCCTTCATCCTATATGCCTTATCTTTAGCAGAATGCTCTTAAAGAAACCCTTTTGGTTCAAACCAAGGGGAGTTACCCGATTTAAAGGTAATGTCTTATCTTATGTTCTTTTGTATTATTTTGCTTCTCCAACCCCCTAAACTCTTTTTATTCTTTTATTTTGTAAAAACAACTGTATCATAAATATAATTGTATGTTTTTATGAGAATTATTCGAACTACACTTACACACACCTCCATATAATATTTAATGAACATACAGTTTCTGTGGGTGGAAAATTACTACCTCATGAAACGATGATTGTTCAATATTATTTTAACACCTCTAATGGTGTCCATTAAGATTTCACTATATTTATATATGATATATTTTATTTTTATGTTTTCTTTATGCTTCTGTATTTTTCATTTATGGCATTACTTTATGGTTTCCATTATGGGTAAACACGATAATTTCGTTTTATGAAGTGCGGACTACCGCCCCCTCAAAGTGATTTGAATCATTAATGTCATATGTGGGACATATAAAGGAAGGATTTAAATGATATTATATATAATATTATATTGGAATTATAATATACCTTTATATCATCATGATTTCATTCCATTAAATATGAAATAGAAATGAAAGTAGTGTTCATGAGTACGTACGGCTTACCGTCTCCATGAACGGTGCATTTCATTTCTTACCTCTAAATGTTATGTAATATTATAAATGCATTTATATACTATATATATATGATATATATGATATAAATATCATTAATATAATTATAGAGATAATGGATATTTTACCACATGAACAACTTATAATTATAAGAAGTTTATTGTTGACTCAAGTACTAAAGATCGACAAAACAACCGTTATTAAATTAAATGACTAAATAATTTTCATAACATGGTAATAAGTGATATAAAAGGATTAATTAACTTGAAAAAGGTTCTTAAGAAAGTATATATTAACTCTAGTTTATTATTAATGAGATTAAAGAATGATCGAGTCAAGTCGGACACGAGGTAAGGGTTAATTCTACAACTTCTTCATTATTCAAGGTTGTTCATATGTAATTATCTACTGGGACCTCTTTATCATCCACATCCATGTTTCTTAAAAATGTCTTTCAAAAAAAAATTACTATTTATTATACAATGGGTTAAATTCATTTATACCATTATTTGACCTTATACATTTTTTAAAGGAATATTTTCGTCATTTTCCAAACATGGTACTTTTTGACATTTTCAACAAAATTAAGGTAAGAATGTTTTTTTAACTTATACGGCGGGTGTAGATATTTTCCACCATTATAAAATTATTGAATCTTCCCTTACAAGATTATAAGAATATTTTAAAATTAAATGTTTTCTTTTACAATTATGTGACTTTTAAATTAGTTCAAAAAAGATATTTCTCTCAAATAGTTTTGATTTAATCTATATCAACATCCTTTGATGGATTTTAAAATTATTTGAAGTTGATTTATTATGATTCAAAACATCCATATTGTATTTAAGGTTCTGTGATATGTTTGACTGTGGATGTGTTATTCATGGTTTATGGAGAAATTATTGGCATTTCGTATGCTATTTTTAATATGAATGTTTATGTTATGTTTAAACCTGTTCATATGAGGAATGAATTGGACTTAATAAGTGACGGGTGGAGCCCGTTATAGCTCCTAGATGCATCGGTAGGTCTCAAGAGACAAACTAGTGTCTTGGCACGAGCCCTTGACAAAATATTATTTGTAGTTTGGCACGATGCCTTGGCTACGTGGTTATGATAGTATGGCATTATGCATTCCATCATTGTGAAAGTGGTTATTTATATTGCATTTTATTATTCTACTAGTATAATATTTATGTGAATAAGTAAATGGAATTACTTCATTTTATTTTTTCCATATTATGCTGAAGTTCAAGTTTAAAAGGCTTTTGTTTTAGTTATACATTGACTTAAATGTTTATGTTTATTTATGAAAGTTTCTAATATATTGTTATCCTTATTGAGCATCTGAGCTCACCCCTTTCTATGTTTTATTTTTCCCAGGATGTGAAGAAATATTTTATGACTAACCTGCAGGGATAGTCTGAAGGGGATATGAGTGTGGACTATGGAGACTATGTTATTGATGTTTTTCTCTTTATGATGTAATGTAACATTTATGAATGTATCTGGTCTTCCTAAGGCTACTAAACTAATTAGTCTTTCGAGACTTGATCTTTTGTGATCATTCCAATGTTACGTAATAATGCACCAACTCTGGGTAACTGGGGTTGGGGCAGTACAGAATGCACCTACCTACAATGATTTCATTCAAATAATTACATCATGATCTCAAAGATTTGTAATCCTACTTTCGTTACTATATAAAATCATAAGAATATTTGATATAAACCTATATAATACCATAGATTTGGGAATGATAACTTTGTTGTATGATTATTTCCACAAGAATATGAGAATAACTAAAAGCATTAGAGAGAACGAAGTAATAACCTTTGATTTACAGGGTTAGATGTTCAAAGATCATAAGAAATCAGCCTTTAAAAGGAAATTAATCACCAAAATCTACTAAAGGAAGCTTAGATTTTTAGAAATGAGGTAAATAAAGTCATAATGAGGGTTTCAAAAGAAATTTTAGGGTCTTAAATAAAAATTTTGGACCTAATTAATTCCATTCTATTGGACTATAATATTTAGAAAACTATGTGCCAACCATTTGAATCGCCATTTCCTCAAAAATTACATATTTTTATAGTTACCACATAGTTTTTCCAAATCGTGCACCTTACTAATAAAACCATCTTCCTATTTCATGGATATCTAGGGTATCCACATGGTTTCCCCTAATATGTTCCTACCATTCAGCCTTCAAAATACTTATAAAATTTCTTGAAACCTTCTATAAACTTATAGATATTATACCCAATACTTTCATAGCTTAAAAATACATAACAAAACATCACAATACCTAAAACATAGGGTTTCATATAAAACCTATATGGATCCAAAATATAGAGTGACAAGATAAAAGAGTCAAATAATAGATGATATAATTTCAATATGCGCTATTATTTCAAATGAATGTTTTCAGTTAATTAATTTCTTAATGAAAATTGTCATTCATATTGGGAAGGATTAAAAAGGCCTTAAATATATAAGATACTCTAGGAATATATAGAAATAACACTTGAGGGATGATCCAATTTTTTTTATTTTGAACTAATGAAAAACCTAAAGTATTTTTGGTATCTTTCAATGACTAACTGCCTTTGGAAATTAGGCGTACACCAACTCAAAACACATGGTGGTGGTGGTACATATGAAATAGAATAGTGAACCAGATGTGAATACCCATCTAATAGTAACATTGAAACCAAAATAGCAATGTCCTCTCCTACTTTTTCAACTTCATTGGTGTGCCTATTATTTCCTTTAATCTACTCTTATAGATTATCTATTTTTTAGTGGATATAGCTCACCAATATTATCACTTATATAGAAAATATTTATTGCTCGACTACTATCTTAGCTTGTTCGTGTGGCTCTAGAAGTGCCACATCCCTAATTTTTGAATATTGAATAAAAACCTCTACCCTTAAAACATTTAGAAAATTATTCTTGACCTTCTCTGACTCATCAAAAGAAATTCATGGTGTTTTGGATTTCAGTATAGTAAAATATGTCATACCCTTAAGTTTTGAGCTTATATTAAAGCCTAGATATTTTATGGAGTGTCTTTACAATATCTTTCTTAGGGATCAACATCGTGATTTCTTACCAAAACAACTTTATCATGGGACATTAAAGTATAAGAAACTCAAGGTTTGAATTAGATCCCTTGGGGTTGACTATAATATAAGGTGGCATCAATTCACTTAATTTAAACATGATATCAATGTTCTTAGTACATTCAAAATTATATAATAATTAGGATATTTAAATAGTTTCTTCACCTATCTGAATCTTTATGAACAATTCTAGTGGTGTTTTGTTTTGAATCATAGGAAATGCATATATTAATCAATAGATGACCCAACTAAAGATAACCAACATCATGGATTACCTTCATTACTGGGAATGTCCACTTAAATTATTTTAATTACTCTATTTGGATGTTAATTGGGAATATCCTATGTTATTAATGTATCATACCCATCTCCTACATCATGTTAGGAAAGTTTAATGATCGTTCTCACCACTGCTAACTCATCATGTTGGGTGGTTGTCGCATCTTCACTTGGTAAACCCTCCCCAAAATTCTCATCTAATTAAGTTGGGAGTTCTTGAAGAAATATAAAATGTTTTGAGGAATCCATTTTTATATCCCCACCCCATGAATTATTTAATCACTATTCTCTTCATGAATTTATTGGGACCTTTTAGTTGAATAAGGATAGTTTCATCATGATATAAAATTGATAACTCTAAATGGAATACTGAGAAGGATCACTATCATATTTTCAAAAATATTTAGAAGAGGCTCATGTGATGCCTCATCCATTATAGTGGCAGGCTTCATACGGGTCCCCAGTATCATTATTGTAAAGGTCTCTATATCATTATTTTAGATATTAACCTAAGGATTTGATGCCTCATCGATAGCAGTGATAGATTATCCCTAATAGAACTCTGACTAGGTTACTAGAATCATTTTGTTATCCTTTTGCTCTCAATAATATGTATCATCACTACTTGATGCATAATTCAATGAATTCATAAAAATATAGTGTTTGTGTTTTTGAAATAAATATCAAAAAGGCCATGGTTGGGGTTTGGAATATAGTTTACCAAAGGAGGACACATCTACCAATGGGCTATATTCCTCCAACTCATTATTCCTTGGTGGATGTGGGAACCTTGGGTTGATTGACTTCAATGAATAAATTGTTGCTCGTTTCTTGATTTGACTCATGTTTATAGAGAGGCCAATCAGGTTGCTGATGCACTCTCAAAGAGGGCCATTGTGGAACCTTGATCGGAGTGGTCTTTTGTTATCCCAAATGAGTTATCTGGTCCTGTTGAGGTAGAAATAGGTGGTAAATTATACACCATGATTTGTAAACCCCCCTTGTAATGTCATTAGTCTTGTACTTTTAATTTTTTAATTAAGTTTGGTAGGGACGAGTCCTCCTATCCCTGGACCTTTTGGAGTACATTTTGAAAAATAAAAAAACATATAGGAATGAATTTTTCAGTTCATCCACTCACATTGATTTGAATGTGCGTGGAGAGTATTTCAACCTTATAGATATTTCTTATCATTGATGGAGGAGTATCTAGTCACATTTCTAGATGAATATCCCTAAAATATTAGAGACTCTAAAACATATCCCATCCCTCTGCCTCTGTTTCTATTCATTATCTAAGTGAAATATCATATTCTTCAAGGGTGAAAAACCCTAAAATAGTACATATCAGGGTACCACACTCAGCATACTAATTGGGTTCACTAGTACCTTTGTTGATTATATATTTCAAAAAAATGTGAATAGAGTTAAAAATATAAGTAATATAATAAATAAATACAAATTCTATATAGGATATATATTGTATATCATCAAGGTTAATTTTTTCATCACACTATTTATCGATCAATTGATTGATGTCCCTCTATATATTCTTGTTTTCCAGCATATCCCGCACATTTATGTTGGTGAGGACTTTGTCATCAACAATATGAACTATCACTTCCATATCACTGATGAATAGGCTAACCTATACTAGGTTGTTATGTATATTCACTTTTTCAATGGATTTTACATTATTGATCTATGAGATTCACATCCCACCTTAAAGTGTAACCCAAAAATCCCCATCCCTGACAGTGTTTGGATATTCATTCTATAAATAAAAGGCCTTTAGGTATAAATAGCATGGATATACATCTAACCCATTTATCTTTGGTTTCTTGATAGATAAGTGACCCCCCAAATAATTGATAACTTCACTATTCTAATTTTATTGACCTATGATATGCTCAATATGTGTCATATTTTCAATGATAATATATCAGGAGAGTTTAGTTTGTGGTTAACTCAGGTGTTCATAGACTTCCAATATGGCCTTCCTCTATTGAGTATTACTAGTATAATTATTGAAATTAACAGCAGCATGCAATTCATTTACCCTGATTATGTTTTATGATATCATTTTGGGAAGATAAGATGAAATACATGAATAAATTTACTCAAAATTTAACCTAATATAATTTTTTGAGTAAGGTAGGTTGATAGTGATCAAAGTGGGATAAACTAGAAAGGGATTCTAATGAATAAGACTCACTAAAAGATTTGGTATGAATCTTTCACCTTGTAGTCCTTGCTGAATTACACTAAATTTCATGGGTGGGTGTTGTCACATGAACCTAAACTGTGAAACTCAAAATACATGTTTTTTTATTCCTATTCTCATAGTGTACATATTATTTACCTTCAAGGTTCTACCATAACACCATTACTGTCCCATCTCCCCATTGGGAGGCAATATCACCTAAACTTGACCAGACTACTTATGTAATGAGAAAAAAAACTGAACAACCTTATGTAACTTGCATAAGATGACCTCATGGATCAATATGAGGAATATATAAGGGCCTCCTTCTAGGAATAATTCTAAATAATTAATTCTATTTTCTAGTTAGTAATATAAAGGTTGAATAATTAAGTTATGTGAATGTATAAGTCCCACAAAAACAATTGCTACGTACCTTTCACCTATTAGTCCACTCTGAATGGCTTCACACTATTAATAAGTGGTCATGGATTCATAACTTTAAAAGGCACCACTTTATCCATTTTACAGAAACTTTAAAAGGTGTGTTGGGTCTCATTAGATGGAACCAAACTACATGGGTTATAATTCTTCTCATAGGGATACATAGAAAGAAAAATTCATGAGCCAGATCTTAACTCCACCACACCTCTTGTCACTGTTCATAGGATCCCAACACCTCCCATGATAGTGACAAAATATAGAGTGAAAACTATATAAATCCAAACTAATATAGACTAAATACTTAGTTTAGTTAAGAGATAGTATAATTCTCACATGTAGAAATCTTCAAAATCAATATAGTCATTTAATCAATTTCTTAAGGGTAACCGAAATTATTACTAGGATTCAAGAACTTATCATAAACATATAATATACATTATGAATTTGAATCAAACCCCTTTGAGAAATGATCTAACCTATAATCCTCTCAAAAAATATGAAACTTAAAGAGTTTCTATTATGTTCTAGTGACCACCTTCCTTGGAAAACATTCTCTTCACTAATTCAAAATACAGGGGTATAAAGGCATGTGAAAAACACCTACCTTTAAACCTTGGATATATCGCCTATAAGGGGTGATGGGAGCTCGTATTTGGAAAGTATTTGGAAATTGATTCCCCTAATCATCCAATTTATACTTTTTTTTTAAAACTTAGTGAGAAAAAACTATAAATTCGTTAGTCTTGGTTTTTTTATTCATCTACTTCATTTAATATTTATTTTTTAAGATATTGTATAAATAGATCGTTGGTTAATCAAAGGTAATATCCTTTTTATAATTTTTCAATTTCTTCTCTTTCTATAGGTAGTGATTAAACCCTTAGGAATCATTATGTTAGGTTCGTATAACTCTCAAGTGGTGTTTTATAGTCTTGTTTTGGGTGATGAAAGAGAGTTTAAAATAAGTTTATGTATAGGACCTCTCCTCTTTTCCATATTTATATAGTGCATATTCTATCTGTGGTTTAAACTAAAGGAAAATTCATAACATCTTATTTATTTGAAGTGTGGTTCTTTATGTAGTGATTTTATTTTGTTTTTTCAAATAAGTGCAGTCCCTTTTCAACTCACTATGGCTTCAACCTACTCCATCCCATATTGATGTTCCATTTATTGTGATTTATCCCATTGAACTAATTGATTATATATTTACCTCTAAATTACTAATCCCAGAATTATTTTTCGTTAATTAGCCTCTCCATTACCCAATGATAGATATTATGGAGTTTTTAGTAGATTTGAATTTTATGAATGTGACAACAATAATGGTCCCCTCTAGGAAGGGGTTTATTCTTACATGGATAGTGATGGTGTCATTCCTTTTTACTAATAGTGGTGGGGATTAATATTTTTATTTGATTATAGTTATGATTAACATGTGGTTTCACTAATGGTTGGGTATAGCTCAATGGTGGGCCACATTCATTGGTTTGGATTATGGGATCTAGAGCTAGAGTGTAGGCTAAGGGCCAAAATCATCAATATCTATCACATCATCCTATGACCCAAATTAGGTCCTTATTTGTTATTTTCAAATTATTTTTATTATATTTTGGAATCTTATTGGTTTTGCGAATCTATTTGGTTATAGGTATTTGAATCATTTTACTGTTTGGTTCCCACTTACCCTTAAAAAGTAGTTTATTTTATAAAATTTAAAAAAATGGTTTAAAAATTTATGATGAAGGTGAAAATAAAATTTTTTTCAAGATGAGTTATTTAATTATCATATCATTAAAAATATTTTTCTTTCTCATGAGCTTCCAAATGGGGTCTCTTTGTTTGGCCACACTAGTGTTATCAACATGTCTTGCTCCCTAATAAGGCCCTGATATCTTAAAGGCTCTACTGGTATATGGTTCATCATTGCTAGGTCATTTTTTCTCTACCTATTGTGATTATTTTCTCACTAAGAAAGGTAACGGGGATAAAATTAGGATTTATATTACCAAGAACAATGTTTATAATAATTACTTATCCCACTCTAACCTTTATTTTCTTATATTGAGTTTTGAACTCTCTCTCTCTCTCTAACATAATGATCTCTCTTACTAGAATGGTATTGGAATTGATCCCACTAAACTCATTTAAATAGGAATGGTGAAGATATTTCAAGTTTTACACAACTCCCACCAATCCCCAACTACACCCATTAACCACTTGACTCTTTCCCATGGTTTCTAAAGGAATGGGTGTTGCACATGTAAAATGTAAAGAATATAAGATAGAATTCAAGGATGTTATAAATGAAGGTTATTTATCCCTCTTATAAGGTTATTAAAAAATATATTAATTTTATGCCTTCAACTACAATCCACTAGAACATAT
The DNA here is from genome assembly GCA_963277665.1 of Viscum album. Classification (NCBI taxonomy): domain Eukaryota; kingdom Viridiplantae; phylum Streptophyta; class Magnoliopsida; order Santalales; family Viscaceae; genus Viscum; species Viscum album. The sequence continues at coordinate 644,033,255 of OY728133.1, read as the reverse complement.
TAAAAGGTCCATCTTTTCCTGGCCTATGGCCTTTTTTATCAAATCTCTCGAGTTCGCCTTCATGTGGATCTTAAAAATTCACATTAGTTGATGATACATCACTATGAATATACAATAATATAAATTGTTAATATACTTCTTAATATCCCTTAAACACCCCCCCCCCCTCATCAGTTAGTATTCAGTTTATTGACTTTCAATATTTTATTAATGGAATCTCTTATCATACAACCATTTGAACGTTTTAAATTAATGGTAAGGGATGTACACCATAAATTTGATCTTATAATGGTTATAAAACATTAAGTGGGAATCATTGAGTCTCCCCCTACATAATATCCTACTCCACTACCTCTTATTCTTCTTCTAATGGGTCTTCCTAAACATCCTTCTCATTATTGGTGGGTGGTTCTTGTACTACTTCCAAATAAATAATTTATTATTCAGTATTTTCTCTTTGATACATTATAGTATTTTGAATTTCCTATATGAATTTATTCTAATGGAACAATACATATCAACTTCCAGTCACATTATTCTTATCAATGTCTTATAGTTTTTATATTAACTCCTCATCTCCATATTTGATGCATGGGGTAGATCTCACAACTTACTTCTTCTTGAGCTCTTTAGATATATGTGAAAATTAAAAACATCAAAATTATCATAAATTAGAGTAAGAGGGATATTTACCATAACATATATTATATGGAATATTATAATTTTATGGGACTGACCAAGATCTATTAATGTGGTATTATGAAACTCAGACATATTCTCCATATAATTACTTATGCTACTTATCCAAAATATCCATGCTTCTAACATTCTCTATGATGGTTTTATTCATCCTTTCTATAACTCCATTGCATTTTGAGGTGATAGAGACTATCCTCTCATGTTGGATTCTATAAATCCTATAATAGTAATCATACTCATTGAATATGTACACTCCTCTATTTTCGGAATAAAGACACTTCAACTCCCCCTGAGATTCACACTCCACCATATAGTGAAAGTTATTGCAGTAAAACAATACATGTTCCTTAATTTGTAATAAGAACAAACACACATTTTGATATGCATCATCAATAATGGTTTGGAAATATTTTTTACCTCCCTGTGAATCAACCATCAAGGAACTGCATAAGTTAGATTTCACCAGATCTAGAAACTCTAATTTTCCTGATGAATATGTACTGAATGATACTGGGTGTTTCTTAACAAAAAAAGTATTTTGAATGATCTATTAATCCATACATGTCAAAAACTGATGTACTAAATCTCTACCAAGGTTAATAGACCTATTTCACTCATTCAGTTGAGTATCTTATACCATATATTAATTGATTCCTCCTCGTACACTATGTTTAAGCTCTCTACAAATATATTTACACAATTTTTCTAAAATATACCACATATGTTTCCTTGAGAGATAATTATGGATCATTTAATCAACTTTTATACACCATTGTTGGAGATGGTGTCATAACCATTTCTATTAAAGGTTATTCATGATAATTGGTTGATTTAAAGACTTATAATATTCCAAACATCATTCATGTTGATTAAGTATTCAATGGAAATCTTGAATTTAATACCACCCATGTAATCAATCTCCAATGAACTATTATTCCCCACAATGACTACACCAAATTCACTAGATTGATAGGTTAAGAAATACTCATGATGAAGAGTGACATAAAATGATTATATAGTAACAACCACCCTTTTCCTTGGTTTTATGTGTCAAATCAAGTCTATTATACATCTTTAGAGTAAAGAGAAACATCTATAGTAACCCACAAGGAAAAAAATATATATTTTTTATGATATGTTCATAATGTTAATTTTTAAAAAACATAGAAAATGCTTTTTTTTATTTCACATGATTTATTATAAAACCAATGTGAAAGATATGTTTTTTACATCATCTAAAAAATTAACTATTGTAAAAAAACTTATAACATTTTTTTTTTAAAAAGTGATTTAAAAAATTAAAAAAAAAATATCACATTTTATGTCACTCATTCATTTGAAACTCTTTTGACCCTATTTTCTTATCCAAACTCTAGGTCATGATCTTTTCTCCCAGACTTCCCCATCATCCAAACCCTCATTCCAGCCACTTTTTTAATGCACCAACCCTAAAATCCTAGATTCGGTGCCTTACATTATTACATGGGCTTGATTACAAGGAATCAAATTCTGAAGGACTGAATAGTTTTGTAGTCTTGGTAAACTAAATAGATACTTTTAATCCAAATTACATTTTGAAAGATAAAATATATAAAAAATCTCATTTAGTCTTCCATTATTACCCCTTTTTTAAAACCTTCATATTAGTCATAACATCCTTCTCGAAATCCTGGGTAAAAATGAAACATATGAAAGGGGTGATCTCAAATTCTCAGTAAGGGTAAGATTATAATAGAATCTATGAGTAAATTCCGAATAAAAAATATTGAAAGGTAAATAACTAATACACGTGACATTAAATAATCACATGAGCTATGAAAGTTAACCATAAATATTTTAACTAATAAATTAATCACATGGAATAATAATGATGTTAGAATGAATAATGTCAGATGTTTGTACTATTAAGATCTATCTTCAAGAGAGTTACTATCAAGATCTATCTTTATGAGAGTTTAATTTAGTGGGTATAAACCCATCTTATTTGTGGAAAGATCAATCCTACTAACATTTGGAAAGTACTTAGAAATAGACATGAAGGGTTTTTTACCAACTAATTTCATCTCATGAGACTACTGATTCATAGAGGGGATATATAGGGCCTCATATATCACTTACTTAGTCCAATTATTTCCTCATGTGAAAAGGTTAAAACATAAACTACATAGCCATTTATACTAAAAAACTAGTATATAAAATTTGAATTATTTAACCATAAATAATGAATGGTATCAAAATAGCACATCCACAGTCAAACTGATAATAAACCCTTCAATAAAAGACGAAAAATTGTATAATAAAAAATAAAATTCAATCAATAATAAGATTCAATAAATGATGTTGACATAGATGAAAATACTATAATAAAATCGTTTCAAATATATTGAAAAAAATTCCCTTTTACTTTGAAAAAATTTATCTAAAAATCATGCATTTATAAAAGAAAAAAACTTATTTAAAAATAGCATTGTAAACTTGAAATGTAAGATTAATAAAATAAATTCATCGTGATATAGATAGAATCCTCTCATGATTTATAAATTAAAAATAATAATTCGTTCAATTTTTTTAGAAAAATAAATAAAGTTCCTCATTTTGAAAATGAAAAAAAAAGATTCCTTTCAAAACCATTTTATGATAATTAGAACATGGGTAAAAGGCTTAAAACATTGGTAGGATAATAGTAAAAATATTTTGGAAAATATTTTTAAGATACATGTACATGGATGAAAAATATTCCCCAATACATACTAATATATAAACAATCTCAAATAATAATGAGATTGTGAAATTAACCCTTACCTTGTACTTTCCTTTAGTTTAATGTGATTTATCCTCTTGTTTAAGGGTTTAAAACATGTTTTTAATTCATACCAGAACCATATAAAAATTTATGATATCACATATGATCTTCTTATATCATTTTGTTAATAATATTCTATTATTAACCTTATTTTGGGTGTTAACTACTTCATTTTACTATGCATGGTTTGTCATGTAAGTCCTGTTTATTATTCATAGGATATATATTTATTCTAAATAATGATAAAAATTTAATATTTATTATATTTACTCATTATATACATTTTTTTAATAATTATTTAATGGTAAATATTATAAATGAATCAATTTGCATCATTGATATGATATGTTGTACGTACGCATGAGCGACAGTATCATTCCCTTAATGGTGCAAGAGTAAAGAATTAGATGGTATATTAATTGTTTCAAAATCAATATAATTTAAAAATTATGATATATATTCATTATTTCTATAATTATACCCATTCAAATAATGTGGTTATGAAAAACATATTACACAACGTCGTGGAGACGGTTAGTCGTACATACGCACGTGTGATGTTTTCATTTTTCGTAGTTTGGATAAATCAGGGAACAAGATTGTCCCATGTTCATAAAAAAATATATGAATATATATGATTCTGTATTTATTACATTATATTGTATATAATACATAAATAAGTGGTATAAGATTAAATGAACTTGAACGAGTTGGAAAAAATGATTACTTCTTCTTCAGCAGACTTCCTTTAGATCTATTGTTAAGGGGTATATAGTTGGTCTCTTGGAAGGAAAATAGCTTCTAAAACATGGATAAGGATGTTCAAAAGATATATGGGCATATTGTTGTTGATATATATGTCTAAAACTTGTGTGAGTAAGTGAGAGAGTAGGCACCCTTTTATAATTGAGGTGAGGGGCACTTTCAAAAATCCAAAAAATATTCAAATATAATAATGTTATTATAGAGTAATAGACTTAAAAATGACTAATAAATGAATATATTAAGACATTTTAGATCATTTATATTCCCATTTGTGATTATTTAACATTTTTGTTATTTTTAAAAAATTTAATAATACATTAGTTGAATAGATTACACCATAAGGGACGAGAGCTTCTCTCTCTATGTCATTGATGATTAGGGTTTCATTTTGTGATGTTTTCTTCAGATGATTACTTCAATACTGTAGATGTGTTCATTAGGCCATCGAAGAAGGTTGATGCGGGTGTTGTCTCGAAGTCAATGCCATCTTAGCTTCAATGACCATGTGCGTTGCAGGTTAGAGGCTCTGATCGTTTTTTCTCGTTTAATCTCGCATAAGAATGTCTCATGGAAGCCAGAGGATATTAGGAAGCGCCTGTAGGAAATTTGGGGATTCAGGGAATGGCAGCTGGTATCGATCGGTATGAACTTTTACCATCTTACTTTCTGTTTGAATTATATGAAAATGAAATCCTAGAGTTGAGGTTTTTATTAATCTTAAACCAGGGATTCTCAGGTTTCAGAACTGGGATCCCTGGTTTGATCCGTTTCGAGCTAGGAATATTGTAGCACAATCATGGATTCACATCAGAGGTTTTAAATAGGTCTTTTGGCATCCAAGTGTCCTATGGGATATTGCATTGGAAATAGGCACTCCGATTAAGCTTGATAAAGAAACTGGGATAGCTCGTTATGGTCATTTTTCTCGCATTTTAGTTGAGTTTGATATGTCATTTCTGCTTGTTGAGATAGTGCTTTTGATTGCTGGTGGTTTTAAATTTGAACTTGAGATTAAATTTGATCTTGTTCCTGATTTCTATTTAAACTGATCTACTATAGGACATGTTCAGGATAACTGTAAAAGGGGTTTACATTGCTTAATCTGAAAACTCTCTTGTCATCTTTATGGAAATTGTAAATTTAAATTGTCACATATTTCTGCTCCACTGAGGAGTGTCCTTTCAAATAGTGGAAAGGGTAATTAATCTACCCTTAATCGGGTGAAGGTTTTACCTTCAATCATCAGGGAAGAGCCTGTGAAAGGTAATGGGAATGGGGGGCCTCTATCATTTGTTGATGTTATGGCTATTAAGGGAAAAATAATATCGGTTTATGATCAGATGGGTGGAGGTATGCTGCATGATTCTCTAGGTAATGGTGCACCCCCTCTTCACTCTCTTGAGCATGGGGAACCCACTAAGTGGGGTGATATTTCTGAAGATGATATTGACATGGATTATTCAGTCCTTTTGGAAGAACAATTTCACTCTAAGGGGAAACTAAATGGTAGTTCCATGAATGCTGGTTTTGGTGGGTGAGGTTCTCATGGATGGGATCAACTTGATCATTCAGGTGCACAACCCTATGTGCAACCTTTTGCCTATGTTGCTATACGCATAGCAGGAGGTCCCTGTGACTTCCTAATATTTAGCTCATAATAGAGCCTTCTCTGGTTTTTCCTAGGGAGAATAATTCTGGGCAGGATGTCTCACATGAGACAACCCCATTGGAGGGAACTTTTGTGTGCACCTTGGGGATGCCTATTGATACAAATCGGAGACTTTATTCCCCTAAAAATGTTGAATCTTCACTGTTACTTGTTCATCCAGTGGATCTGGATTTTCCTGCTTCCAATGTTGTGGTGCCTCCTACAACTAATGTTGTGAAACCCACCTTCTTTACGATGCTTGAATTGATTAACTCTCCAGAGTTTGACTTGTTGTATATGGAGAGCTGGGAAAGGAATACCTATCGACTAAAAAATACTTGTTATGATTCATCCTAACATTTTTTAGCTCCATAGGTTGTATAGATACATGGTGAGGAGGCTTTAGATATGGTAGATCAAGGCATGGATGGTGAGAAGCAGGTTGTCACTTATAATGATGTGGGGCATGACAGACTTAGAAGAAATGTCGAAGACGATAGCGACCGAGGAGATGTGCTGGCTAATGAGAATATGGCAGGGGTAGAGGCTCTTTCTGATGATGTGCATATGGGGAAATCCTCCGATGATCATGCTCAGGTTGGTGGTTCTTGGCAGACCCCTAAATAGTGGCAAAGGGGAATACATCCAAGAGGCAGAGGTGGATCTCGTGGACGAGGATGTGGACGGTAATATTTGCCTTGGAATATGTCTATTTTGTGGTGGGGTTAATCCCTCATCTACCCTTATTTTCCCTTTTGTACTGTTTACTCTTTTATAAGAATTTTCGGTGCCCATGGAGTTTATCCATGGTCTACTATTTGCGGTATTAGTTGAATAAAATATTATTAATTTCAAATTTGATACTATTATTTTAATTTGAATTTAAATACATAAATAAAAGGTGGGAATTATAACATAATGTTTTAAAACATCTTTATTTTATACTATATGCCTATAAAATTCACTATAAACATTAACTCATTCTAAATATATCAAAATTAATACTTTTAAATCAATTATTTTATTTTTCTATTAATTAAATAAACATTGTTTTAGCATTGAGAAAGAATTTAAAGTAATTATATAATTTCTAAAAATTTAAAATAAAATTATGTAATTAGAATAATTTTACTAATATAAAAATATACATTTAATTTTGTTCATATCATGTTTTTTCTCAATGATAACACATAAAATATATTAAATACAAAGAGAGTGACATTTTGTAACTATCTTTAATTTAAATAATATATAAGTTATTATCATGGAAAAGTGTCCATTAAACTATTAAAATTATATATTAAGGTGATAAGGTACTAATTATATTCAACCAATAATTTTCATAAAATATTATGTCACATTATTAGTATTATATTTTAGATTAAACCCTTATTGAACCTCTTTAAATTTTACCGTGACAACATGTGTTTTTATTTCTTAAGGGTTAATATAGTTACTCTAAAATGTAAAAAAATCCAAAAATGAACCATTTAGGACATATTTAACTTTATCCAAATAATTTAGCCTAATTTTATATTTTTATGAATTTAATATCATTTAATAAAATATTATTTATATTAAAATATTAATAGTGTCAATATTGACACTATTCATTAATTGGATTTTTAAAAATATAATAAAAAGATGATATATTCAAAAAAACTATTTTAAATAATCAATAATATGTAAAATTAATCTATAAATTTCATATATGATATTAATTATATCAAATTATATTTATTTTAACATTTTTAATATCATTTATTTGATTCTTCCATTAATTGAACATTTACTCCATCATCATTTTATAAGCCATTAATTTAATTATTTTTACCCAAAAAGTGAAAAATAAATTATCATGATGAATATTAAATTTTTAGATTTAAAAATACTATTTATATTTCAATATATCTTCTGAATAACCCAATATAAAAATGTAATACTTATTGAAATTAAGAGTGTGACATATTGGACTTTCCTTAGAATAAAATACTATTGAAGTGCTAAAGTCATCCAACTATCTCCAATAGACCATTAAATCGGAGTAATTCTACTTTTTGTTGAAGATATATTATAAAATAAAATTAAAACATGTTTTAGGGTAATTTTATAATATTATTTTTATCTTTAATTATCTGATTTACCCTTGACCATATTAATTAAAATATTACTAAATTTACAATTTATATGCCAAAAAATAAAAGAAATCTATTTCCATAATTTTTACCCAATGATTCCAAATATAATATCCATATTTTAAAATTAAAAACACTAAAGAATCAGTAACTAAACTAAAATTAATCTCACTAACGGAACGAGAAAATGAGCTTTAAAAGTGAAAACGTTCAAAAAATTGAAATGTTTTTAAATAAAAATTCACTGTGAAATTAATTCCAATGAAATATATTATATTAATTGATAAAATTTAATATAATTATACTTTAAAACCAATGAAAAAGGAAATTTAACAGTATAAATTATTTCAATGAAATTTTTTTTCAATTTAAATTTATTATTTTTCACTATTTATAAAAACCTGAAACTTATCATAATCAAAAATTTAATAAAAAATATATTTTTATATTCATTTTTAAAAGAATATGTCTAAATTTTTCAATATAATATATAAAATTTTCAAAATTTATATTTAAAATAGGTTCTCCAATAAAAGGCCGTAAAACTATCTTCAGAGAAATATAGGTTTTTATGCATAAAATTTGGTTTTGTCATATCTTATGCCTATAAAATATATTATATGAATAAAAAAATATTTTATTGAATATATAAAATATATATTTCATTAATATTATTTACTAATTGTAATTAATTTAATTATTTATGATAAAATTCCTTTGTGAGCAGAAAAATATTTTTTATAAAAATATTCTAATTATATTCAAGAGGTTCTTATATCTATTTATAATTAATTTGTAACTAATGAATTCAACCATATATTTTCATAAGTTAATTAATAATATTAATAATTAATAAGTTAATGACTAGTTTATATCTTATTATATTAAATAAAAATATATTAATCATATATTTTTTTCGCTAAAACCCAGCCTTACGTGTAAAGAAAACCAACTCATTGTTGTGTGTAGAGTAAGATTAACCTAGTGTTGATTATAAATTCAGCTAGAAAAAAAATTAAATTTGATCAAAAATAAAAATATTTTAAAGTCTTGGGGTGTTACATTATCCTATCCATCAATAAATTTCGTCCTCACAATTTGAAATTACACTTAAAAAATAAAATGTTGATACCAAAAAATTAATTTATGGGAGACCTACATTGGAAGTAGGATTAATAAAACATCTGCTTGATAATAGAGAAAAGGAAATGTGATGGTCACAACAAAATTAGGCTTTCTAATAGGAAAAAAATAGTGTAAAGAGAAAACAAGGCCATGGAATAGAACTCAAATGATCATGTTCTGATAGAGAGTGATAGAGAACATGGTCATTAGAAAGTATACCATCACAGAACTGTAAATATATGATAGGTTAAAGAGACCATTGATTTCTTAGTAATAAAATTAAATAAATAGTGTTTTTAATTCCAATTTTTATTCCTAGAGTTGAGGTATTATTTTACTATCTTGGTAAAACACTCAAGAAAATACACTTACTTGATTTCATTCCATGTTATAAGAATAATAACATCCATTGTTGTGCTTCGATCTATTTTCACTTTATTTATTAAACAAAAACATGGATATTCAAGATGAATTTTATTCCCAAATAATCTTTATCAAAACATCTTTAAGTCATTACTTTAACCTTTAAATACAATGAAAACCAAAATAATTAGAAGAAGTTATCTAATAAATCATACTTAAATCACAAACAAAAATATCCAAAGTTCAACTTAATCCATTCCAATATTAAGGCTCAACCAAAATACATTTGTCTAAATTCACTCTCCAAAAATGTATCTAAATTTCAAAAATCAATCTTAACATCACATTCCCCAAACTACATAATTTATCTCTTATTATCACATACCAAATATTTGGTCACCTTTAAAAAACATAATGAAAATGTTCATACATCAAAATATTTATATAGGAAGTAGTGTAGGACAATATTTATATATCTCGTGATTCTTATAATCAGAGGATCATTGATAAAATAATTCTTGATCCAAATACACAAGAACTTTAATCATTTTATCTCATTTTTAACCATTAACAATTTTTAATCATCTTATTCTTTAACACATCCTTCATTTTATTTTTCTTTCATAGTCTCTTCAAAATCAGCAGAGTAACCACTTCTTGTATAACCATTCTGATTCTCACCATTGACAAAAACCCAAGGCACAAAGTGAGAAAAACTAATCATATTAATACAGTCATGAAGAATCATTTATAGGATTTCTAAATCATGAAATCTTTTTCTCAATATATGATTCCATAGTTTTAACTTAATTTATCCATTATCATTACCAAATCAATAGGATGATATCCTATACTAAGTTTTATGCCCAAAACTGATTCATAGGGTTGATTTTTCTAATCCCTGGTATTCTAAATCTAGTTTCCTAGGATTACACTAAACTTCCTCTAATACCAACTATAACACCCTAACTCTAAAAGCCCAAATCTTGTGTCTTAATCAATTACATTGGCATGATTATAAGGAATCAAATCCTAAAGGACCGAATAGTTTAGTAATATTAGTAAACTAGATACATATTTATAATTAAAATTATATTTTAAAACATAAAATACACAAAGAATTTCATTGAGTCTTCCATTATTCCACATTTTTGTAACCCTGCATATCAATTATAACATACTTCTAAAGTTATTGAGGAAAAATGAAACAAATAAAATGGTGAGCTTAAATGCTCAGTAAGGTTAGGTGTACAGTAGAATCAATGAGTTAATATGGAATAAATAATATAGAAATGTAAATAACTTATACACATGTCATTTAAATAATCACATGAGCTAGGAAACATAATCATGGATATAATAACTAATAAAATAATCACATTTAAAAATAATAATGATCGAATTCATAATGTTGGACATCTACAGTATCAAGATCTATCCTCATAATAGTTTATGTATTGGGTAGAAACTCATCTCATTTATGTCAAGATCTATCCTACTAAAAATTTAAAACTTCTTGGAAATAAATGCAATGGGTTTTTCCCCAACTGATTTCATCTCATGAGTCCTACTGATGCATCTAGGGGATATTTTAGGTCACCACCCATCACTTACTAAATACAATGCATTAATCATATGAATAGGGTGAAACATAAATAACATAGAAATTTGTATTGAAAACTAGCATACGAAATGTGGATACATTAACTATAAACCATGAATGGTATCAAAATAACACATTAACAGCAAAACTTGTCATAAACCCTTAAATAAAATAAGGTATATTTTATCATAAGATATAAACCTCAATCAAACATAAGATTAATCGCACGATGTTTACATAGATGAAAATACTCTAATAAAATTCTTGGAAATATCTTGAGAAAAATACTCTTTTACTTTGAAATAATTTATGTAAAAGTCATTCATTTATAAAAGAAAACAAATATTTAAAAATAACTTTGTAAAATTGTAATGTAAGCTTCAAAAGATCAAGGCATCATGATAGTGGTAGGATAATAGAAAAAATATTTTTGAAAATATTTCTAAGATACTTGGAAATGGATGATAAATATTCCCTATCAGATACTTACGTATAAACAATCTTCAATAATAATGAGATTATGAAACTAACTTGTACCTTGTACTATACTTTAGTTCAATGTGTGTTATCCTCCATTATAATGGTTTAAAACATGTTAATAATTTATACCAAAAACATATCCATATTTATGATATCATATATGATCTTCTTATATCATTTTGTTAATAATAGTCTGTTATTACCCTTATTTTGGGTGTTAATGGCTTCATTTTCCTATGAAAGTTTTTTCTTGTATGTCATGTTTCTTATGAATGGGATATATATTTAAAATAAATAATAATAATAAGTTCATATTTATTATATTTACTCATTATGTACATTTTTTAATCATTCTTGAATGGTTAACATGATAGATGAATCACATCGCACCGTGGAGATGATAGGCCATACGGACGCACGAAGGGCGGTATCATTCCCTTAATGGCAAAGTAGTAAAGGATTTAATGGTATGTTAGTTTTTATATAATAAATATAATGTCATAATTATCACATATATTCATTATTTTCATTATTATTCTCATCAAAATAAATTGGTGATGAAATACAGATTACACCATAGTGTAGAGACAGTAAACCGTACATATGCACATACGGTGTTTTCGTTTTTAGAAGGATGGATAAATCATGGAATATGGTTTTAAATAATCATAAAAACCTATCATAAAATATATTATAATCTATTTATAACATTACAATGTAAATAACAAATAAGGAGGAAGTAGGAGAAGAAATAAACTTGAATGAGTTAATAAAAATGATTACCTCTTCTTCTGTAGACTTTCTTTAGATATCTTCTTAAAGGAACTAGAGTTGGTCATTTGGAAGGAAAATAACCTATAGAACATGGATAACGATATTTTTAAGAGAAATTGGTAGAGTTTTTTTAAGCTATATATCACAAATTTGTGTGAGGAAGTGAGGGAGGTGGTACCCTTTTATAATTTAGGTGAGGGGTACTTTCAGAAATTGTCAAAATATTAAAATATAAAAAAGGAATTTCTTGAGTCAAAGATTTAAAAATGGCCTATAAATGTATATTTTAAGACATTATAGATCCTATATTATCCCATTTTTATTATTTTACATATTTTTATTATTTAATAATTTAATAACATATTAATTCAATAAAATATCATTATTGTAAAATTTGATACTATTATTTTAATTTTAATTTAAATAAATATATAAAAAGTTTTAATTAAAATATAATATTTTCAAAAATATCTATTATATACTATAGATATATAAAATTCATTATAAACATTAAATTATCCCAAATATATCAAAACTAATTCTTTTAAAATCAATTATTTTATTTTTCTTTTATTTAAATAAACATTGTTTTAGCATTAACAAAGAATTTAAAAAAATTATATAATTTATGAAAATTAAAAAAATTATATAATGGAAATAATTTTATTAACAAAAAAATAGACATTTAGTTTCATTAGTTTCATGATTATGTCCCTATGTGAACGCATAAAAGATATTAAATACAAAGAGAGTGGCATTTTGTAACTATATTTGATTTAAATAATATATAAGTTATTATTATAGAAAAGTTTCAATTAAAAACTCCAATTATATATTAAGGTTATAAAGGGATAATCCACATCATCCAATAATTTTTATACAAGTTTAGGTGATATTCACACCCTTATCTTTTGTCTTTAACCCTTATTTAACCACTTTAACTCTTACCGTGACAACGTGAGTTTTTATTTCTTAAGGGTTAATATAGTTACTCGTAAATTGCAAAAAAGACGTAAATGGGCCATTTATGAAATATTTAACTTTATCCCAATCTCTTTTCTGAATTTTAAATGTTTATAAATTTTATATAATTTAGTAAAATATTATTTATTTTAAAATATCATTAGTATCAATTTTGAAACTATTCATTTCTTGACTTTTTAAAAATATAATAACAACATGATATCATTGTGAAAACTCTTTTAAATCATAAATAATATGTCAAATAAATCTATGAAATTCGTTTGTGACATTAATTATATCAAATTATATTTATTTTAAATTTTTAATATCATTTATTTGATTCTTCCATTAATTAGAAAATTAATGTATCATCATTGTACAAGACTTTAATTTAATTATTTCTTCCATAAAAATTAAAAATAAATTATCTTGAATAATATTAACATTTTATATTTAAAATTAATATTTATGGTCAAATATATCTTCTTATTAACCATATATAAATATGAAATACTTATTGAAAATGAGAGTGTGGCATATTGGACTTCCCTTAGAATAAAATACTATAAAACTCCTAAATTCATCCAAGTAGCTCCAAGAGTCCATAAAATCATACCAAGGAAGATTTTAGTCTAAAATATATCATCATATAAAATTATTACATGTGTTGTGGTAATTTTATAATATTATTATTTCCCTTAATTTCTCAATTAATCCTCAACCATAGTAATTAAAATAATAATAAATTTACTATTCATATGCCCAAAATAAAAGAAACATATTAAAATAATTTGGACCCATATATTCCAAATATCAATTCCATTTTTTTTAATTTAAAACACATAAGTTTTAGAAATTAAAATAAAATGAATCCAGTTGACATAATGAGAAAATGATTTTTTAAAGTGAAAACATTTAAAATATTGAAATGTTTTTATATAAAAATTCAATGTGAAATTGATTAAAATGACATAAATTGGATTAAATGATAAAAAAAATAATCAAATTATACTTTAAAACCAGTCAATAATCTAATTTTACTCTATAAATTATTTTTATAAAAAAATATTTTCAATCAAAATTTAATATTTTTCACTATTTATCAAAACATGAAACTTATCATAAAAATATCAAAAATTTAATCAATGTAAATTATTATAATATGGTTGGAAATATGAATTTCATTTTTTTCAAATAGAATATATATAAGTTTCAAATTTTGTATTTAAAATAGGTTCTCCAATTAAATACTTTAAAACTACCATTCTAGAATTATAGGTTTTTATGAATAAAATTGGGTTTTTTAAATATTATATCTATGAAATATGTTTGATAAATATAAAAATATTTGATTTAGTATATAACATATATATTTCATTACTATCATTTAATAATTGTAATTAATTTAATTTATTAATATAAAATTCTTTTGTGAGTATAAGAATATTTCATATAAAAAAATCTCATTATGTTCAATTGGTTATTATATTCATTTATAATTAATTTATAACCAATGAATTCAACCATATATTTTCATATGTTAATTAATATTATTCATAATTTTTAACTTAATGGATGGTTTATATGTTATTATTTCAAATAATAATATTTTAATAATATATTATTGTTTGGTAAAACTTGACATCGCAGGTAAAGCAAGCCAACTCATTATTGTGTGTAGCTTAAGCTTAACCTGGTGTTGCGTATAAAGTGAGATAGAAAAAAATTAAATTTATTTAAAAATTAAAATATTTTAAAGTTTGATGGTGTTGTATTATCCCTTCCTTCAATAAATTGCATCCTCACAAATTTGAAATTTCACTACAAAATTAAAAGGTTGATACCTGAAGTCTATTTGTGGGAGACCAACATTGGAAATAGGAATAATGAAATCATATTATTATGAGATAAAATTAAATATAAAGGATGACACAACATTAGGCTTTCAAATATGACAACATTAGTGGAAAGTGAAAATCAAGACATGGAATAGAAATCAAATGATCATGTTCTGATGGGGAGCGATTGAGAACATGGTCTTCAGAAATTCTATAATCATAAAGCCATAAATATGTGATTGGTTAAATATACCATTGATTTCTCAATCAGAAAATTAAATGAATAGTGTTTTTCATTCCAATTTCCATTCCTAGAGTTGAGGGATTATTATATTATCTTAATAATGAACACAAGAAAATATAATTACTTTATTTACTTCCATGTAATAATCATAATTTCATCCTTTGGTTCTTCTTCAATATATTTCTACATCATTTCCTAAACCAAAAGAAGGATATTCAAGATGAAATTTATTCCTAAAGAACATGTATCAAATGAATTTTAAGCCATTCTTTCAACCTTTAAAAATTGTCAAAACCAAAATCATTAGCATTTTTCATCTAATAAATCATAATTTAATCTCAAACAATAATATCCAATGTTCAACTTAAAGTATTAATATAAAATTTAAATTAATAAAAAACAATCTAGGCTTATTTTCTTAGTTTTGGCAATGTAATACACATTTTAAACAAAAATTATACTTATATTTTAAAAAACACACTTGGAGTAATAATTGTCACACCATTCATAAAATTGATGTACAAATAATTCTTACACATCTCAAATGAGTTATGGATTGTTTTCTTAAAGTATCAAAATAATCTGAATATGTTTACTCGGTTTTGAGTATGTTACTTATTTTTTTACTAAAGTGTCATTTTAAACTGGAAACACTCACTTTAACTCATACCAATCATATCATGTGTCATTTTGACTTTATAACAATTCCTACACGTCGCAAATGATTTATAAATCATTGTACTAAATTATAAAGACAATCCAAGTGTGTTTTCTTGGTTTTCAGTGGGTGACACTTTTTGAACTAAAATGTTGATTTTAAACTGATAATACACATTGAGTCATATTGGACACACCGTGAATCATATTGAGGTGTGTAAGATTCATACATATCAGAAATTACTTATGGATCATTGTCCTAAAGTATCCACAAAATAGAATGTGTTTGCTCAATTTTGAGTAGGCAGGTTGTCTTTTTTAATAAAAATGATGTCAATTTTAAATAAAAAGACACAAATTGAGTCATATCGGTCACACTTTGCATTATATTGAGCTTCAGATAATTATTACATATCTCAAATGTCGTATGGATCATTTTCAAAAATTATCAAAACAACTTGAATGCGTTTACTTGGTTTTGAGTATGTCACTTCTCTTTTTTACTAAAATGTCATTTTAAACTAGAAGCATGCACTCTAGCTCATACTGATCACATATTATATCAGTTTGAAATGAGACTAATTCCTATACATCACAAATGACTTATGAATATATTTAATTAATTTTCAAGAAAATCTGTGTGTGTTTTCTTAGTTTTCAGTGAATGACATGTTTTGAACTAAACTATCAATTTTAAACTGATAACAGACACATTGAGTCATATTGGGCACACCATGCATTAGATTAAGGTTAATTTTATTTCAACACATCAGAAATGACATATGGGTCTTTTCTTTAAAGTATCAAAACATTATGAATGTGTTTTCTCAGTTTTGAGTAGTTCAGTTGTCCATTTTATTAAAATTGATGTCATTTTTAAAAAAATACATACTTAGAGTCATACCAATCACGCCATGTATCAGATTGAGGTAAATTTTATTCCTACACGTCTCAAATGAACTTTGTATCATTTTCCTAAATAATCAAAAAAAATCTGAAATTGTTTGATTGGTTTTGAGTATGTCACTTGTTTTTTTTTACTAAAATGTCATTTTAAATAGGAAACACACTTTGACCTATACTAATCACATCATGTATCGGTTTGATGTGAGACTGATTCCTACATGTCACTAAGGAATTATTAATATATGTACTAAATTATTAAGAAAATCCAAGTGTGTTTTATTTGTTTTCAGTGAGTGGAATTTTTTGAACTAAACTGATGATTTTAAACTGATAACAGACACATTGAGTCATATAGGTCACATCATGCATCAAATTGAGGTGTGGAAGATTCTTACTTGTCTTAAATGACTTATGGATTATTTCTCTAAATTATATAAATAATAAAAATATTTTTTTCTCAGTTTCGAATATGTCATTTGTACTGTTTACTAAAATTAATGTCAATTTAACAAAAAGAATCACTTAGATTCTTATCGGTCACACCATGTGTCGAATTTAGGTATGGCTATTTCCTATACATATTAAAGTCTTACAAAAATACTAACTTCCAATGTTACCATGCTTCCATTTTATTTCTATTTTGAACTACCAAAATTTCATATTAACTTGATGTTCTTATCAAAAAAATAATTCTCATTATTGAAAGTCAGAAGAGCATAGGATTTAAACAACAAGAAAGGTCTTTCGGCTAAGAACATCAACTCAATATGTAGTGATTTAAGTTCATCAAAAAAACTCAATGAAAATAGATATCATAGTAACATTTCAAGAAAAGGCATTTTATCTCTTTTGTGTATTGTTGAAAATAGTTGAAAGCAATATATGACTTCACAAAAGATCTTTGAAAAAAAAACTATATAAGTATTAGATAAAAATGATAAGGAAATTAAAATAAAAATAGTATATCCAATGATGATAAAACTAATTAAATAATTAGTAATAATTATTATTTTCTTGATGGTTGTATGCATTCTTAACACATTTCCTTTTTATTATTATCTCTGTTGCAGGCTCAAAAAAATTATCCACTTGTATAAGAAAACAGTTATTATATGATTATTACTAAAAATAAATAAATTAAACATAAACATAAAACAATTCATTAATTATATGGATAATAATTTTACTCTGAAAAAATTGTTGTCCATAGGGATATGTTGACAGTAAATCAATAATGATGATAAAAAACACAAATAGATCACACCAAAAAATCAATCAATGATTGAGGAGGATGAGGAAACTTTCTCAACTATGGTTAGTCTTATCCACTGAATTCATTAAAATGTGAAAGTTATAAACAACTTTCATTCTCATTAGCTAATCTCTCGAACTTTTATGATTTCATTTTGTTGTTGGACACACATCCTCTATCTCTTATGGACATGAACCTATACTAATTGAAATACTCTAAGTATTATCCATCCATGGTATGATTACTACTCAGATTATTACAATAAACATAAAAGATATGGGGGATAAGTATCAAGGAATCAAAATGCAATAATAACTATTCAGGAGATGAAGTTAGTGAGGATTACAATTGTACTTCATTGTGTTCTCTAAAATAGAAAATGCCACCTATTTGTGAGAATTACACCATTGGAACTAGTTATTAACCCAATTCCTCTATTTCTACCAAATCATTCCTGATCAATTATCTACAAAACCATAGAAATGATAGAGTGAAGGGAGGGAAAGAAATAGAGTGGGTACAAATGGAACAATTAGAATTCACAACTGTAGTGTTATATATCCTAGGGGTCTTGGGTTACTACAGTATAGTTTCAGCTGATGAGTGTTTGTTACTGAAATTAATTTATTTAATTTTATGTGGATCTAGAGTTAATGATGAAATACTTTCATTTTTATCCTCAAATATTTCCACAAGGATCTGAATAAAACATTAATAAAATAATGTGTTGAGGCTTTTTTTATAATGTTTTTTATAAAACATGGTTTTTTATAATAGTTTTTATTTTATTAAAAAATGATAGGGTTTTATACGATTTGAAATAGTTGTCAATGGAGGGTTGTACTTCATTTACACTTAAATTGATAGGCAATAAAACTGAATGAGGTTCACGCCTTCCACCATCAAAAATTGTAAAATGGAGGTCACTCCTCATTCAATACATAGATAAATAAAATTAATCTACCTAAATATTTTATGTATATGTTATATATATATATATAATATTTGAAACATTATTTGAATATAATTGATAGAGTAGGGAGGCCATACCACCCTCCAGGGTGTCGACCACCTTTGTTGTACACTTATCAAAGAAGGGGGAAAGGGAGGTATTAGCCTTATAATTATTTCTATTAGGCTTGGGGTAACTAAATATGGGTATTTATATAAATATAGAGGTGGTTACATAATATTGGTCTAGGATAACTATCTAAGGGTATATATGTAATTGTTCAGTGGGTTACAGTTAGAGTGATGGTATAATTACTAAGGTAGAGTACCAGACGTGGGTCAAAAAATTATTATTTTGGAGGTTGATAGATGAGGTTCTAGGAGAGAGAAGTTCCCCTAGAGAGAGAATATAAGGACCCATCCTTATTACACACATAATCTTGAATTTAGTAAAGAAAACACTTCCTTTTACATTGAGGATCTTTTCAAGTTTATAGCTTTAGAGAATTGGGACAATAATACATTCATAACATTAAACATAGTTACATAGTGGATACCATAAAAACAGTTTCCATTTTTTCAAAATTAAAAACATTAAAACTTAGAACATGGTTCTTTGGAAATTCATCAACATTTAACATTGATTCCTTCTTTGTCTTACACATCCACTAACCTGTGAAAAATAATTTTAAACTTGGGATGAACAAAAAAACTCAGTACAGGTTATAAAAATAAGGAAAGAACACATTAGTCCATGAATACTTGTAACATATGAAATCATTTTTATTAGACATACTTGTCACCTGTGCATATATACATACTTTGTGAAACATGATATTTCAAAAATAAATAAAAACATAATTATAACCATATATATATCTTAGGTCATTACTTACATAGTCTTGTAACCCTCTCAGCTACCTTATAATTTATAACCCTCACGACTACCTTACAATTTGTGTAACCATCACAATTACACTTGTAGTAACCATACGGCCGAACTCTAAATTATACATACCCAATGAATTGGAGGGAGATATAGGTCCAACTATTCATCATAATAAATTCCCAAAAACCATAACATAATCATATAACATTAATAATTTCCTAAAAACATTGCTTTTGAATTTTGTAAATAGATTTGTAGAAGAGGATTTTAAAAGGAAAGCCCCTTATAAATATAATACAACTGAAGAGAGACTTAATAGAGTGGATGGAATATGTATATAAAATGTAAATAGACATAATTAAACATAATATAAGAAAAAAAATCACACAATAAAATTTAATACCACATAAATAACGGAGTAGAAGGTTAACCTAAAGAATGGAAATCGGGTTAAAAATTCCCTTACCTCAGGATTGTCTTACATTAAACTTGTTTAAACTTCCTATATAATGGTTAAAAGAGTGTTATTAGTTTTTTACAGAAACATTTTCATGTTTATAACATCTTATATGATCATTTAATAACATCATTTCACCCTATAATTGTTAGTATTTTTCTCCTTGCACTGTTTTTGGGTGAGTTCTTTTCATGATTTTTAAGATTGGTTAATGATGGATGTTCTTGTCGATTGGAAGTGAAACTATAGATTTGGAATGGAGTAGTATTTACATATTTATAGTACCATATATTAAACCATTTATCATTTATAATTCTTACATGATGATTATTCATAAGTTAAAACATTAATGGTGTTCGTTTAGATCATTTTAGTGGTTCTTTGATAATAATGAACTCATTTTGTTTTATAAAATAAAACCATGTGTAAAAAAGAATTTAAGAACCATGTATGAGAAATAATACATATATAATAACCTTATTAAACCATAAAAATGGTTTCATGACCATACTTGAAGGATATAAAGAAAAATAAAATCACATCATCCACGATGTCTGTAATTCAACACATCATGGACAATGTCTTTAATTCCTTAAATAAGTTGGAGAGGAGCAGAAGAATGATGATGAATTTTCCATGAACATGAGAACATCCAAAATATACAAGATTCTATATCATTCATTCTTCCTTGTTAATATGAGTTTTTGAAAGAAGAATAAAATAAATGAATCTTGAAATAAAATAAAACATGAGAAATCTCTCATGAAAATTTGGCAGCCTAACAGCGTCTCTTAAAATTTCATAAAAATAGTTTGATGAGATAAAGGGTACATATCATCACTATTATATAATATAGACAGTTAGGGGGAATATGTAATGAAATATCCCAACATAAGACAAAGGTAAAGGAAGATAATAACATAAAATGAAAGAAAATAAAGAAAATAAAAGAGGATGTTTACCTCTTGATATCTTCTCCTTAATATCCTTCTTAAGGGATTTGGTTTTGTTATTTTGGTGAGACCAGAAGCACTAGGACGTGGGGAAGATCCTTCGGAGGATTATTGAGCTTAAATTAGACATGTTTCAAGGCTTGATAGGTGTGGGAAGAATATAGGAGTGAGGGTGATATTTATAGTGGAGGAGAGGGGGTATTTTTCATTATTATAATCATTATTATAATATTTTTACCCAAGATTATGAATATTTTTAGTTCATGTGACCTCAAATAGTAATAATGTCATGTGAGTTCTAAACAAATGGCCTTTCATCACTTATGATGTCATAAATAGTGTATTTTACTGATAATTTGATTTTATGGTATTTTATCATATTTCACTATTCATCGAAAAATCAAGAATTTCATAAAAATCCCAAAAAATTACCCTAACCATTTTTTTAAGCGTAGAATTAAACAATGAAGTCCATTTTTTGAAAATAATTTTCTAAATATCATTAATTTAATTTTTAAATAAAAGAATACTTAATTCAAAAATTAATAATTCTAATTCTATAACTACTTCTATATCACGATGAAAAATTAACCAAGATGTTATTATCTTAAATACTTAAGAAAATAAAATAATAATAAAAAATTACTATTAATTAGGGTAATATTACTATTCATATTACTATTCATAAGGGTATGTTACTATTCACACAAAAAAACAAGTTGGTTTCATCAGACTCCAAATAACATACTGAACACAATTGTATATGATAGTTTCTTGAAATTAGAAAAATATTAGTTGAAACATTATGTTTCAAGGCTAGTTATAAATATCTACTTTAAACAATGTTCCAGAAATTTCTATTTAATTTTTGATAAACATGGGGTGTTACATTATCCCCACCTTCTAGAAATTGCGTCATCGCAATTTTATGTACTTACTAAACAACTGAGGGTACTTTTCCCACATAGCCTTTTCAGACTCAGATGTTGGTTATTCAACCATGTGGTTTGTAGAGACCCGAAGCCTGACGTACATGGACATTACATTACTTTTGCGGAATACTTAGTACATAACAAAAACACACACACAAGGACCATAATAGTTTAGTGTCTTTGGAAACTCAGAATATAATCTTCTAATCATGGTGAAAGGTCTTCAAAATCTCCCATAAAGATATTCTTTTTTTTATAACTAAAAACTTTCTTTATATCCTGGGAAAAGAAAACATAAAAGGGTGAGCTCAAATGCTCAGTAAGGGTAAACAAAAGAAATATCAATCACATCATATTCATAAGAACATAACATTTTGGAAATCTTAACCTGAAAAAGAGATCATAATATCATAACATGGGATAAATCATAGTAGTGAAATGTAATCCCAATAATCATAACTTAAAACATGAAACTTTGTGGCATACACACATAATCATAGAGAATCATTTCTTATTAGTCAAGACTCATTGCCAAGACTATCTTAGTGGACAAAGTCCATTTATGAACCGAGTCCACTCCTCGTTTCAGTCCTATTTCACTGAACCAGTATAACCTACCGTTCCAGCCATGTCTATCTCATGAGATATAAAATATTTACCCAATGAATTGGAGGGAGATATAGGTCCCACCCATCTCATAATGAAACCATTCTTATTTGTGCCAACAAAATCATAAATCATACATCATTGCATAACCCATGTAATAAAAACAGAATTCTTAAACATCGTGACATCATAAAACAATTCATATAAGATAAAAAAATATTTCCATCACAACATAATCAAATCCATGTAATAATAGGGATAGAAACAGAACCCTTTATTATCTTAGATTGAAAATAATTTTGATAACACACTTGAACTCCATTCTTGAGGAAAATATCCTTTCTACTTCAAAAACACTTTTCCTTTCTTAACATGTCATAAAATTCTAAAAAAAAGAAGTTTATTATAAAATAAACTTGAAAAATTTTAAAGGAAGATTCTTGGAAATAATGTTTTAAAAAAATCCATTCATGTCGTATAAGTTAAAAAAACATTCTTCGTACTTTTGTCGGAAAAGTCAATAAATTACCTCATACGAAAAACGACAAAAGATTCCTTTCATATCATTTACTAAAAACTCACGAAAGGTTAAAATTGGATTTAAACAATTTTAGGTGGATGTAAATAATATTACATATTGAGAAAACATGGATGTGGATGATAAAATGCACCCCAGTAAATTTCAAAGTATAAACAATCTCGGATAAAAATGAGATTGGGATATTTCCCTTACCTTAGGTCTGATTTGCTTCGTATGTGTCCGAACCTCCTGTATAATGATTTAAATAATTTCATTGACTTATTCCAGAATCATAATCATTGTCATGATATCATATATGGTTCACTTATGGCTTTATATTACCCGTTGTTTTGTAAATTCCATGTTAAAGAGCGTTTTGGGTAAAATCGTTTCATTTGTCGTCCGTGTTTTGACTTGTAATTATTCATATGATTACTTAGATCATGATTAATTAATTCCAGAATATAAAACATGATTTATATATAATATATATTCAGAATATATATATATAATAGATCATTAAATGGAAAGAAATACATCGTTCATGGAGACGATAGACCGTACGTACGCATGAACGTTGTTTTCTTTTCCTTATTGAGTTGAATGGAATTAAGTAGATGACATACATATATATACACATAAATCCAGAATCATTATTATTTCATATATTTCATTATTAATTATTATATATACTTTATAATCATTCATGAATGGTTAACGTGGAGAATGAATCTCATCGCGTCGTGGAGATGGTAGTCCGTACGTACGCACAAGTGATGATATCATTCTCATGATCGTGGAATTGTATTGGAGTGTATGTATACTATTTCAGAATAAATATCACTTTACAATAATCATATATAGTTATTATTTAAACCACTATACCCATCCAAGTAAGGTGGTGGTGGAAAATAGATTACACCACGGCGTGGAGACGGTATTTCGTACGTACACACGCGCGGTTATTTCGTTTTCCGTAGGATGGATAGATGGTGAAATAATGTTGTTTCATAATTATAATAACATATAAGTATATAAGTGATACTGATGTTATTACTTCATAATGAAACAACCTAATAAGAAGAAGTGGAAGAAGAAATAAAGATGAAAGAATCGTTAACGGACATTACCTCTTCTTTGAAGTGCCTCTTTGAGATCTCCTTTTAGGGCACTAAAATTGGCCTTTGAGGAAGACCAGAACCTTTAGGATGTTTCTAGGGAAGTGGAGAAGGGAAATTGTCAGGTTTTGGCCGAGCTTGAAGGCTAAAAGTGGTGTGAGGAAGAGGGGGAGGAGGTGCCCTTTTATAAGGGAGGAGAGGGGCACCTTTGGAATAACTAAAAATATTATTTTATTATAAAGTTAAATTCGGTTTTTAATAGCATTAAATTGATATATTTCAAAGATAAGGTGAGTAGGGGTCAAAATACTCTCATCCAATAGAATTTATACAAGTTTAGGTATCAATTTTAACCTTATCATTTAGATTTAACTTTAAGTTAGATAATTTAACTTTTATCGTGTCTTCTTGTTTTCTTACACTATAAGGTTAATAAACAAACTATATCAAGCCAAAAGAACCCCAAGTTGTTTATTATTAATATATATAATATTATCTAAGTCATTTGGCCAAACCTTAGATTTTTAGGAATAAAATAACAATTAATAATATAATATTTGTTTTAAAAACTATTTTATGTCAATTTTGACACTATTTAGTAATTGATTTTTGTGAAAATCATAACAGAATTATTACTTCGAACCAAGTTACTTAAATCAATTATAACATGTCATATTAACCTAGAAAATTCGTGTAATTCATAAAAAGTCTCAAATTACATTTATTTGGGTATTTATAACATCAATTATGTCAATATTTCATTAATAAGATAATTACTGCATCATCGTTGTGTCATAAATAAATTAAATTATTTAATGTCTAAAAATTACAAATAAAATACCATTATTTAAGAAATTTTTTTATATTTCTAATGAATATTTATAGTCGAATTTATCTTATGTATAACCCCATATTAAAAATGATTTACTTATTAAACATTGATTTTAACTATCTTAACCCTTCTTTAAATAAATTAATAATAAATGTCATAATCTAAACCAAGTGGGCCTAAATGGTCATATTTTATTCCTAAGGTTGTTTTTGGTCGAAGTACACTTGTCCAATAGAATTAGGACATGTGTTAGGGTAATAATAATATCATTTTTACCCTTAATTACCCTATTTACTTTTAACAGTGGTAAATAAATGTAAAAAGTTACTATTCACCAAAAAAATTATTTTCATCTCATTGAACCAAATTTTACTTACTGACATCAACCGTGTCTCTCGGATTTTCTAAATTTCATTCACAGAAGCGGTAAAATTAAATTTTATGAAAAATTCATTTTTTTTTAACTACCACTTTGTGGTTTCACTATTCATCAAAAAATGAAAGTTTCCAGAAAAATACCAAAAATTAGGCCTAAGCTATATTTGATATTATGAACTCAAAAATGATGTCTATTTTACCAAATTCAAAACATATCAGTTGCATTAATTAATTTAAAAAATTAATTCGCGTCGTCAAAACAAATAGCGTGTTCTTAAGAGATAATAACTATCAACAGATTGACACTTGTTTATGTCTGGTTTAAATGTGAAATTATATTTAATGACCAACATTGTATTAAATAGTAAAAATATATTCTAAATATACTTTAAAACCACTCAAATTAATAATTCATCACTATTAATTATTTCGATTGAAAAAGTTGTTTTTAATTAAAATATAGCATGTTTTTACTATTCATCAAAATATAAAAGTTACCAAAATGATATGAAAATTTTTCCAAAGTAAATTTTTATTTCATGATTCCAAAGAAGAATTTTATTTTTTCAATTTGAACTTATAAACATTTCAAAAACTAGATTTAAATTGGGTGCGCCATCAAAAGGCGGCAAAACTGCATTTTTTGAAAAATACTTATTTTACCCGAAAATTTTATTTTGTTCTTATACCATGTTTTAGAAAATGTGAAAAAGATATCATAATATCATAACATGGGATAAATCATAGTAGTGAAATGTAATCCCAATAATCATAACTTAAAACTTGAAACTTTGTGGCATACACATATAATCATAGACAATCATTTTTTATTAGTCAAGACTCATTTCCAAGACTATCTTAGTGGACAGAGTCCATTTCTGAACCGAGTCCACTCCTCGTTTCAGTCCTGTTTCACTGAACCGGTATAACCTATCGTTCCAACCATGTCTATCTCATGAGATATAAAATCTTTACCCAATGCATTAGAGGGAGATATAGGTCCCACCCATCTCATAATGAAACCATTCTTATATGTGCCACAAAAATCATAAATCATACATCATTGCATAACCCATGTAATAAAAACAGAATTCTTAAACATCGTGACATCATAAAACAATTAATATAAGATAAAAAATATTTACATCACAACATAATCAAATCCATGTAATAATAGGGATAGAAACAGAACCCTTTATTTTCTTAGATGGAAAATAATTTTGATAACACACTTGAACTCCATTCTGGAGGAAAATATCCTTTCTACTTCAAAAACACTTTTCCTTTCTTAACCTGTCATAAAATTCTAAACTAAAAGAATTTGATTAAAAATAAACTTTAAAACTTGTAAAGGAAGATTCTTGGAAATAATTTTTTAAAAAAATCCATTCATGTCGTATAAGTTAAAAAAACATTCTTCGTACTTTTGTCGGAAAAGTCAAAAAAGCACCTCGTACAAAAAATGACAAAAGATTCCTTTCATATCTTTTTCTAAAAACTCACCGAAGGTTAAAATTGGATTTAAACAATTTTAGGTGGATGTAAATAATATTACATATTGAGGAAACATCGATGTGGATGATAAAATACACCCTAGTAAATTTCAAAGTATAAACAATCTCGGATAAAAATGAGATTGTGATATTTCCCTTACCTTAGGTCCGATTTGCTTTGTATGTTTCCGAACCTCCTGTATAATGATTTAAATAATGTCATTGACTTATTCCAGAATCATACTCATTGTTATGATATCATATATGGTTCACTTATGGCTTTGTATTACCCGTTCTTTTGTAAATTCCATGTTAAAGAGCGTTTTGGGTAAAATTGTTTCATTTGTCGTCCGTGTTTTGACTTGTAATTATTAATATGATTACTTAGATCATGATTACTTAATTACAGAATATAAAACATTATTTATATATAATATATATTCATAATATATATATATAGTAGATCAGTAAATGGAAATAAATACATTGTTCATGGAGACGGTAGACTGTACGTACGCATGAACGCTGTTTTATTTTCCTTATTGAGTTGAGTGGAATTAAGTAGATGACATACATATATATACACATAAATAAAGAATCATTATTATGTCATATATTTCATTATTAATTATTATATATACTTTATAATCATTCATTAATGGTTAACGTGGAGAATGAATCTCATCACGTCGTGGAGACGGTAGTCCGTACGTACGCACGAGCGATGATATCGTTCTCATGATCGTGGAATTGTATTGGAATTTATGTATACTATTTAAGAATCAATATCACTTCACAATAATCATATATAGTTATTATGTAAACCATTATACCCATCCAAGTATGGTGGTGGTGGAAAATAGATTACACCACGGCGTGGAGACGGTATTCTGTACGTACGCATGCGTGGTGATTTCGTTTTCCGTAGGATGGATAGATGGTGAAATAAGTTTGTTTCATAATTATAATAACATATAATTATATAAGTGATACTGGTGACATTACTTCATAATGAAACAACCTAATAAGAAGAAGTGGAAGAAGAAATATAGATGAAAGAATCGGTAACGGACATTACCTCTTCTTTGAAGTGCCTCTTTGAGATCTCCTTTTAGGGCACTAAAATTGGTCTTTGAGGAATACCAGAACCTCTAGAATGTTTCTAGGGAAGTGGATAAGGGAAATTGGTAGGGTTTGGACGAGCTTTAAGGCTCAAAGTTGTGTGAGGAAGAGGGGGAGGAGGTGCCCTTTTATAAGGGAGGAGAGGGGCACCTTTGGAATAACTAAAAATATTATTTTATTATAAAGTGAAATTCGGTTTTTAATATCTCAAAATTGATATATTTATAAGATAAGGTAGTTAGGGGTAGACATCCTCTCATCCAATATAATTTAGACAAGTTTTGGTATCAATGTTAACCTTATCATTTAGATTTAACTTTAAGTTAGATAATTTAACTTTTACCGTGTATTCTTGTTTTCTTACACTATAAGGTTAATAAACTAACTATATAAAGCCAAAAAAACCCAAGGTGTTTAGTATTCATATATATAACCTTATATAAGTCATTTGGCCGAACCTTAGATTTTTAGGAATAACATAACAATTAATAATATAATATTTGTTTTAAAAACTATTTTATGTCAATTTTGACACTATTTAGTAATTGATTTTTGTGAAAATCATAACAGAATTATTAGTTATAACCAAGTTACTTAAATCAATTCTAACATGTCATATTAACCTATAAAATTAGTTTAATTCATAAAAAGTCTCAAATTACATTTATTTGGGTATTTATAACATCAATTATGTCAATATTTCATTAATAAGATAATTACTGCATCATCGTTGTGTCATAAATAAATTAAATTATTTAATGTCTAAAAATTACAAATAAAATACCATTATGTAGGCAATCTTCTTATCTTTCTAATTAATATTTATAGTCGAATTTATCTTGTGTATAACCCCATACTAAAAATGATTTACTTATTAAACTTTGATTTTAACTATTTTAACCCTTCTTTAAATAAATTAACAATAAATGTCCTAATCTAATCCAAGTGGGCCTAAATGGTCATATTTTATTACTAAGGTTGTTTTTGGTGGAATTAAACTTGTCCAATAGAATTATTACATGTTTTAGGGTAATAATAATATCATTTTTACCCTTAATTACCCTATTTACTTTTAAGCGTGGTAAAAAAAGTAAAAAGTTACTATTCACCAAAAAATTTATTTTCATCTCATTGAACCACATTTTACTTACGGACATCAACCGTGTTTCTCGGATTTTCTAAATTTCATTCACATAAGCGGTAAAATTATGTTTTATGAAAAAATCATTTTTTTAACTACCACTTAGTGGTTTCACTATTCATCAAAAAATGAAAGTTTCCAGAAAAATACCAAAAATTAGGCCTAAGATATATTTGATATTATGAACTCAAAAATGATTTATATTTTACCAAATTCAAAACATATCATTTTCATTAATTAATTTAAAAAATTAATTCCCGTCATCAAAACAAATAGCGTGTTCTTAAGAGATAATAACTATCAAAAGATTGACACTTGTTTATGTCTGGTTTAAATGTGAAATTATATTCAATGACCAACATTGTATTAAATTGTAAAAATATATTCTAAATATACTTTATAACTATTCAAATTAATAATTTATCACTATTAATTATTTCGATTGAAAATTTTGTTTTTAATTAAAATATAGCGTGTTTTTACTATTCATCAAAATATAAAAGTTACCAGAATGATATGAAAATTTATCCAAAGTAAATTTTTATTTCATGATTCCAAAGAGGAATTTTATTTTTTCAATTTGAACTTATAAACATGTCAAAAACTAGATTTAAAGTGGGTGTGCCATCAAAAGGCGGCAGAACTTCATTTTTTGAAAAATACTTATTTCAAAAATTTATTTTGTTCTTATACCATGTTTTAAAAAATGTGCAAGATGAATAATAATGTTATAAGATTCAAATTTTAGTTGATACTATTCATAACGGCTAGTTCATAATAATATTATAATAATATATCGTTGTTTAGTAAAACCCGGTATTGCGTACAACACACGCTATCGAGGAAGGTTGTGATTGTGTGTAATGCAAGCCAAGTCAGGGTTGCGTGTTGTGCAAGAATCCTTCGTTGTTTCATATAATCCAACCATATTTCATTTATACATTGAATATATATATATATATATACTCAATGTTGCGTAGAATAACTATTATCAAAATTGTGTGTAACACGATCCAAGAATAGTGTTGCGTATACTGCAAGTTAATACGGTGTTGCGTATAGCACAAGGTAATCTTGGTGTAGCATAAAACACAAGACATTAATGAAATTAAAAGAATATTTTTCATAAAATCTCGGGGTGTTACATTATACCCCCCTTAAAATGAATTTCTCCCTCGAAATTCGTCAGGGTTATAAATTGTTTACTATTCACAAGTTTCTTTAATAGAAACCCACATCGTAAAAAGGAATACCAAAACCAATCTTTAAGAATAAAAGTATGAAATGTAACGGTTACCCAAATAAACTAATCACTGGGCTTCCACATAGGTGAAAATATGGATATGGAAGAGAAATCTAACCATCATGTTCTGATGGAGAGTGGAAGAGAACATGGCTATGGAAAAGCCAGCAATCACAAAGCCATAAATTTTTGACAATCTAAGGTACCATCTGATTCATCAGATATAAGAGCACTAGGACAACATTTTTGGTTTTCAATATCATTTCCCTAAAGTTGATGAAATTGGAATTAGAAGAAATACTTTCGTGATTCTGGTATAGTCTCACCGTTGGTCATTCTTTGGACAATTTCCACTTCATCTCTTACAGAAATGAAGTTGAATTTGTCATTCATGATGTGTTAGTAGATCATGTGATAGAATTATGGGTCATTTCATCTGTCTCAAACAAAAGGTTAGAAAAGTTATCAAAAAATACATAAGTCCATCTATAGTGAGATTAATCATATATGGTTCCTAAAATGGACTTATACTTCATATATCATACTGCTTAATATAATAAAACTAGTTTCTACTAAATAGGGACTTTTTGTAGGCCAGTGGTAGGTGATAAAGGCCAGTCGCACTTTGGTTGTGGGTTCGATTCCCACAGCCTTGTCCGACGCGATGGGCTGTCTCCCGTCCTGCAGGTTGTCCTTTTTCTAAAGCTATATTACTATAACATCCCATCAACAATATCAAAAAAAATTTATCCTTAAACAATACTAACTTATGTCCATCATAATCCATTCCAATCTTTAGGATTATCTAAAATACTTCGGTCCAAGATCATAGTATAAAGAAAATGATCACGTGAATGCCATCATTTATCCCCCATATATCATAAGATATATCTTGTTGGTCAAATTACAAACATGTGAATACCTTAATCATGTATTCTCTTGAAGAATGAATACCCATTGAACCTTAGTGAAAACATGAATGCAGTCAAAAGTTAACTCTTTCCACATACCAAAATCAAAAAATTCTATATACTCAAACGATGATATAACCTTCTCCTTATATCAGTCATGAGCTCATGAATACTATCAAACATTTAATTTTCTCTTTATCCCTTCATTATGCGCATATCATCTACATTCCAAAAATATCTGAATAACCTTTCATGGATACTGGTACCATTAATCATACACTTTCAAAACTCAAAGAAAGACAACAGTGTAACAATCCTTAGATGTCTCTTTATTCCATAGTACCATGATATTACTTATACAACATTACACATGATAAACATGTAATCATTACACTACATTCTTAAACCATTGACCGAGCTTCAACAATTCTTTCATCTCACATATCATTTGTAGTCTCTTTATCATCATCAACATAAATACTACCCATACGACCGTACTGATTCTCTTCATGAGACTTTCCCTTAGGGAATTGGTTTGCATAATGCTCGTACATTCCACATTTAGAACATTTAACCATTGTTGATGTCGTAGCAATACCATTATCCTCATCCCTGGTGTTAACTGAACCTTTTCCTTTTCACTTACTGGCTTTGTGTCCTTTTCCACACACAAAGAATCTTCCAGTTCCTTTGAAACAATCTCCCTGATGCCTCTTCCCACATGATTTACATGAGGGAAATTGAACTTTCTTTCCTCTATGATCATCATGAAACTCCATCTTTCTCTTATTATCTGAGTCGGGAAACTTACCAAAGTTGAGATTATTGATCATATTATGAGATTTCTGATTAGGCATAATAACGATGTTTCGACTTCCAGATCCCGTTTCATTTGGTTTCTCATGAAGAAAATCATTCCATTGTCCGTCTTATCCTCCATTATCATGAATCTTCCTGTTTCCAGCCATTTTCTAAAACCCAAAAAGAATAGTGTGAGAGGCAAAAATCATGCTAGGGAAAACAACATAGTAAAGGGGGAGAACCCTCAATATCTAACATCTTAGGTTAAATTCTAATATCATTACCGTAGTTCTAGGACTATATCTTATACGCATACTTATACTTAGGGACATCCCTAGATGTACCTTAGAAATATCTCTAGAGATCTTACTAATGTTTTCGCATCCTAGTTTAAAAAGGTTGACTAAACCTTTCCTCTGATACCAACTGTAGATACCTGAAGCCTGACGTACATGGACATTACATTACTTTTGCGGAATACTTAGTACATAAAAAAAACACACACGCATGGACCATAATAGTTTATGTCTTTGGAAACTCTGAATATAATCTTCTAATCATGGTGAAAGGTCTTCAACATCTCCCATAAAGATCTTCTTTCTTTTATACCTAAAACTTTTCTCTGTATCCTGGGGAAAAGAAAACAAAAAATGGTGAGCTCAAATGCTCAGTAAGGGTAAACAAAAGAAATATCAATCACATCATATTCATAAGAACATAACATTTTGGAAATCGTAACCTGAAAAAGAGATCATAATATCATAACATGGGATAAATCATAGTAGTGAAATGTAATCCCAATAATCATAACCTAAAACATGAAACGTTGTGGCATACACACATAGTCATAGAGAATCATTTCTTATTAGTCAAGACTCATTTCCAAGATTAACTTAGTGGACAAAGTCCATTTCTGAACCGAGTCCACTCCTCGTTTCAGTCCTGTTTCACTGAACCGGTATAACCTACCATTCCAGCCATGTCTATCTCATTATATATAATATCTTTACCCAATGCATTTGAGGTAGATATAGGTCCCACCCATCTCATAATGAAACCATTCT
This sequence comes from Viscum album, assembly GCA_963277665.1. Taxonomy (NCBI): domain Eukaryota; kingdom Viridiplantae; phylum Streptophyta; class Magnoliopsida; order Santalales; family Viscaceae; genus Viscum; species Viscum album. The sequence continues at coordinate 643,999,589 of OY728133.1, read as the reverse complement.
TATGTGTGCCACAAAAATCATAAATCATACATCATTGCATAACACATGTAATAAAAACAGAATTCTTAAACATCGTGACATCATAAAAAAATTCATATAAGATAAAAAAATATTTCCATCACAACATAATCAAATCCATGTAATAATAGGGATAGAAACAGAACCCTTTATTATCTTAGATGGAAAATAATTTTGATAACACAATTGAACTCCATTCTTGAGGAAAATATCCTTCTACTTCAAAAACAATTTTCCTTTCTTAACATGTCAAAAAATTCTAAACTAAAAGAAGTTGATTAAAAATAAACTTGAAAACTTGTAAAGTAAAATTCTTGGAAATAATTTTTTAAAAAAATCCATTCATGCCGTATAAGTTTAAAAAAACATTCTTCGTACTTTTGTCGGAAAAGTCAAAAAAGTACCTCATACGAAAAACGACAAAAGATTTCTTTCATATCTTTTACTAAAAACACACCGAAGGTTAAAATTGGATTTAAACAATTTTAGGTGGATGTAAATAATATTACATATTGAGGAAACATTGATTTGGATGATAAAATACACCCTAGTAAATTTCAAAGTATAAACAATCTCGGATAAAAATGAGATTGTGATATTTCCCTTACCTTAGGTCCGATTTGCCTCGTATGTGTCCGAAACTCCTGTATAATGATTTAAATAATGTCATTGACTTATTCCATAATCATACTCATTGTTATGATATCATATATGGTTCACTTATGGCTTTATATTACCCGTTCTTTTGTAAATTCCATGTTAAAGAGCGTTTTGGGTAAAATCGTTTCATTTTTCGTCCGTGTTTTGACTTTTAATTATTCATATGATTACTTAGATCATGATTACATAATTCCAGAATATAAAACATCATTTATATATAATATATATTCAGAATATATATATATAATAGATCATTAAATAGAAATAAATTCATCGTTCATGGAGACGGTAGACCGTACGTACGCGTGAAAGCTGTTTTCTTTTCCTTATTGAGTTGAATGGAATTAAGTAGATGACATACATATATATACACATAAATCCAGAATCATTATTATGTCATATATTTAATTATTAATTATTATATAGACTTTATAATCATTCATGAATGGTTAACGTGGAGAATGAATCTCATCGCGTCGTGGAGACGGTAGTCCGTACGTACGCACGAGCGATGATATCGTTCTCATGATCGTGGAATTGTATTGGAGTGTTTGTATACTATTTCAGAATCAATATCACTTTAAAATAATCATATATAGTTATTATGTAAACCAGTATACCCATCCAAATAAGGTGGTGGTGGAAAATAGATTACACAATGGCGTGGAGACGGTATTCCGTACGTACGCACGCGCGGTGATTTCGTTTTCCGTAGGTTGGATAGATGGTGAAATAAGGTTGTTTCATAATTATAATAACATATCATTGTATACGTGATACTGATGTTATTACTTCATAATGAAACAACCTAATAAGAAGAAGTGGAAGAAGAAATAAAGATGAAAGAATCGGTAACGGACATTACCTCTTCTTTGAAGTGCCTCTTTGAGATCTCCTTTTAGGGCACTAAAATTGGTCTTTGAGGAAGACCAGAACCTCTAGGATGTTTCTAGGGAAGTGGATAAAAGAAATTTTCAGTGGCGTGCTGAGATTGAAGTCTCAAAGTGGTGTGAGGAAGAGGGGGAGGAGGTGCTCTTTTATAAGGGAGGAGAGGGGCACCTTTGGAATAACTAAAAATATTATTTTATTATAAAGTCAAATTTCTTTTTTTAATTGCTTTAAATTGATATATTTCGATAATAAGGTGGGTAGGGGTCTAAATACTCTCATCCAATAGAATTTAGACAAGTTTAGGTATCAATTTTAACCTTATCATTTAGATTTAACTTTAAGTTAGATAATTTAACTTTTACCGTGTCTTCTAGTTTTCTGACACTATAAGGTTAATAAACAAACTATATCAAGCCAAAAGAACCCCAAGTTTTTTATTATTAATATATATAACCTTATCCAAGTCATTTGGACAAACATTAGATTTTTAGGAATAAAATAACAATTAATAATATAATATTTGTTTTAAAAACTATTTTATGTCAATTTTGACACTATTTAGTAATTGATTTTTGTGAAAATCATAACAGAATTATTACTTCTAAAAAAGTTACTTAAATCAATTATAACATGTCATAGTAACCTAAAAAATTCGTGTAATTCATAAAAAGTCTCAAATTACATTTATTTGGGTATTTATAACATCAATTATGTCAATATTTCATTAATAAGATAATTACTGCATCATCATTGTGTCATAAATAAATTAAATTATTTAATGTCTAAAAATTAAAAATAAAATACCATTATGTAGGAAATATTTTTATCTTTCTAATTAATATTTATAGTAGAATTTATCTTATGTATAACCCCATATTAAAAATGATTTACTTATTAAACATTGATTTTAACTATTTTAACCCTTCTTTAAATAAATTAATAGAAAATGTCCTAATCTAAACCTAGTGGGCCTAAATGGTCATATTTTATTCCTAAGGTTGTTTTTGGTCGAATTACACTTGTCCAATAGAATTAGTACATGTGTTAGGGTAATAATAATATCATTTTTACCCTTAACTACCCTATTTACTTTTAACAGTGGTAAAAAAAGTAAAGAGTTACTATTCACCAAAAAAATTATTTTCATCTCATTTAACCAAATTTTACTTACTGACATCAACCGTGTCTCTCGGATTTTTAAAATTTCATTCACAGAAGCGGTAAAATTAAATTTTATGAAAAATTCATTTTTTTTAACTACCACTTAGTGGTTTCACTATTCATCAAAAAATGAAAGTTTCCAGAAAAATACCAAAAATTAGGCCTAAGCTATATTTGATATTATGAACTCAAAAATGATGTCTATTTTACCAAATTCAAAACATATCACTTGCATTAATTAATTTAAAAAATTAATTCCTGTCGTCAAAACAAATAGCTTGTTCTTAAGAGATAATAACTATCAAAAGATTGACACTTGTTTATGTCTGGTTTAAATGTGAAATTATATTCAATGACCAACATTGTATTAAATAGTAAAAATATATTCTAAATATACTTTAAAACCACTCAAATTAATAATTTATCACTATTAATTATTTCGATTGAAAAAGTTGTTTTTAATTAAAATATAGCGTGTTTTTACTATTCATCAAAATATAAAATTTACCAGAATGATATGAAAATTTATCCAAAGTAAATTTTTATTTCATGATTCCAAAGAAGAATTTTATTTTTTCAATTTGAACTTATAAACATGTCAAAAACTAGATTTAATACTATTCATAACGGCTAGTTCATAATAATATTATAATAATATATCGTTGTTTAGTAAAACCTGGTATTGCGTACAACACACGCTATCGAGGAAGGTTGTGATTGCATGTAATGCAAGCCAAGTCAGGGTTGCGTGTTGTGCAAGAATCCTTCGTTGTTTCGTATAATCCAACCATATTTCATTTATACATTGAATATATATATATATATATATATATACTCAATGTTGCGTAGAATAACTATTATCAAAATTGTGTGTAACACGATCCAAGAATAGTGTTGCGTATACTGCAAGCTAATACAGTGTTGCATATAGCGCAAGGTAATCTTGGTGTAGCATACAACACAAGACATTAATGAAATTAAAAGAATATTTTTCATAAAATCTCGGGGTGTTACATGGTTTCTCCACAAAACCTTTACCTAGTGGATTACCTTATTCCACAATACATGTTCCCTTCGATCAAGAATATTAACTGGTTTATCTTTATAAGAAATGTTCTCTTCCAACTGAACTGCTTCTGGGATCAAGCCATGTGATGAATTTGGCACATAATTTCTCAATAATGAAACATGAAAAACATTTTGTACTTGAGACAAACTCATAGGCTAAGCTATGAGGTATGAAAATATTCAAACTTTCTCCATGATTTTAAAAGGACCAATGAACTGTGGACTTAGCTTCATTTCTTACTGAAACGCATCACACTTTTCCAATAGGAGATTTTAAGGAAAACATGGTCACCTAACTTGAAAGGGAAGTCTTTCCTTTTTTTATCTACATAACTTTTCTTCCTACTCTGAGCTGTCCTCATGTGCTACTGGATCATCCTCACTTTCTCAGCCACTTCTTCTAGTAATTCTGGCCCCATCAACTTTCTTTCACTGACTTCATTCCAAAACACTAGAGTACGATACCGCTTCCCATAAAAAGCCTCAAATGTTTCCATCTAAATACTAGAATGAAAACTATTATTATAAGAAAACTCAACTAAAAAAATATGTTGATCCCAACTTCCCTGGTAGTCCATTGAACAAGCTCGAAGCATATCCTTCAAAGTTTGAATCGTTCATTCTAACTTTCCATCTGATTGAGGATGAAAAGCTATAATGGAATTTAATTTTGTGCCCAATGACTTCTGAAGTCCCTTTCAAAAGTTATAAGTGAACCTAGGATCCCGATATGTTGAAATGGAAAGAGGAACTCCTTGTAAACTGACAATATCCTTGAGGTATAGTCAAGAAAGCTGATCCAAAAACATTATATCTTGAATAGAAAGAAAATGTGCATATGTTTTCAGCCGATCAACAATAACACAAATCACATTTTTACTATGTGAAATATTTGGTAGCCCACCACAAAGTCTATGGATACATTCTCCCATTTCCACTATGGCACTGGAAAAGTTTGAAGCATTCCCTTCAGTAACTGCTGCTCTTCTTTAACTTGTTGACATGTTAAACATTTCATGGTAAAATCAGCAATATTTATTTCCATTCCATCCCACCAATAATACTCCCAAAGGTCTCTATACATATTAGAACTTCAAGGATGAACCGAAAATGGAGAAATATGATCTTCTTACAACAAATCGTTCTTCAGATAAGAATCACTAGGTACGCACAACCTTTTTCCAAATATTAAGACACAATATTTATCAATGTTAAATTCTAACAACTTACCCATTTTAACCAATTCTACCTTTTTCTATAGCTCATGGTCTTCCTTATGTGATCACTTAACTATATCTGAAAGTGATGTCTTCACTGAAACATGAAATAAAATAGAGGTATTTCTTGCACCAACAACTTCTAATATAAAATTAATCAAATCATTAATCAAGTGATCATGTTCCAAACGTAGCTTGGTTAATGATGCATGATGTTTCTGACTCAAGGAATCTACCAATTTGTTTGCTTTTCTAGGATGGTAATTGATCGTGCAATCATAATCCTTTATCATTCCAAGCCATCTTTTTTGCCTCATGTTTAATTCCTTCTGAGTGAATATATACTTCATACTTTTATGGTCAATATATATTTTACATTTGGCTTAGTATAAATGATTCCACCAAATTTTCAAAGAAAAATATCATAACTACCAATTCCAAATAATGTGTGGGATAATTTAGCTCATGAGGTTTAAGTTGTCTCGAAGCATAGGCAATTACCTGATCATTTGGAATCAAAACATATCCAAGTCCCTTCAAAGAAGCATCACTGTAGATGAAAAACTCACCATTCTGGGAAGGTAAGGCCGAAACTGGAGCATTCACCAATCACTTCTTCAGTTCTTGAAAATAAACATCACATTATTCTGTCCAAAAAAATTTAACCTCTTCCCCTGTTAACTTAGTTAGCACGCTAGATAACTATGAAAAGTTATTAACAAATAGTTGGTAATAACTTGCTAACCAAAGAAAACTATGAATCTCTGTAACAATTGTGGGTCTTGGTCATTCATCAACTACTTTTGTTTTGGCAGGATCAGCTGTTATTCCATACTTATTTACAATGTTCCCAAGAAAGGAAATCTATTTCCACTAGAAATCATACTTTCTGAATTTTACATACAGTTTCTTTTCTTTTAAGGTTTGTAAAGAAACCCTTACATGTTTATCATGCTCCTCCTTATTTTTAGAAAATACCATAATTCCATTAATAAATACAACCACAAACTCATCTAAGAAATCATGAAATACTCAATTTATAAGATTCATGAATACATCAGGTGCATTAGTTAACCCAAAGGGCCTAACAACAAATTCATAATGACCATATCTAGTACGAAAGGTTGTTTTGGGGATTTCACCCTCCTTCACCTTCATATGATGGTATCCAGAACTCAAGTCAATCTTGGAAAAGTACTGAGCTCCTTGGAGCTGATCAAACAAGTCATTGATATGAGGAAATGGATACTTTTTTTTAATAGTTATGTTATTCAAATCTCTATAATCAATGAAAATTATCATGGATCCATCTTTCTTTTTAACCAACAAAATAGGGGCTCCCCATAGTGAAGTTTTAGGATGAATACAGACTTTATCAAGTAAATCTTGCAACTAATTTTTCAATTCAAGAATTTCTATTTGATCCATACGATATGGGGGTTTGGAAACTGTCTTAGCATCATGAACTAAGTCAATTTTGAATTCGACTTCCCAGTCAGGTATGACACCGGGTAACTCATCCGGAAAAACATCAAGGCATTCATTTACCATTGGCACATCATTAATCTAAATAGTTCACTTGTTTTCAACAATATGAGCAGGATAACTTTCATTTACATCAATCAATAGTTTCTCATATTCCTAATATGTTATAAATTGTATGGGTTTGTTCTTGTATACAAATAGAAACTCTTTCTGAAAAACAACTTCTTTAGCTCAACAGCCAATCTTTGCATGATAAACAGAAATCCAATCCATTCCCAGAACAAAATCAAACTCGACAAAGGGTAAAAAAACAAGGTTTACCGGTAAATTCTTTCCATATAACACAATAGAAAGATTCTAATAATTCCTCTTTTCTATAATATATCCCCCTGGTGTTTTAACAACAAGTTCGGGTCTCATTTTTTGAGGTGATATTTCCAATTTACCAAAACAAATTCTCAGAGATGATGGAATGTGTAAACCTTGTATCAAACATAACTTTAGAAAAATCTGAGTGAACAAACCAAGTACCTAATACAACTTCATTGGATATCCTGACATGTACTAACATAGTCTCAAAGGATCTCACTACACCTTTCTTCTTGTACTCTGGCTTATTTGCATCATTCGAATCTCTCTTTGAGTAGGAATTTGCAAAATGACCCATCTCACCACATTTAAAACACTTTATAGTTTTCTTATCAGGATTCGTCTTTGGATCATTTTCATTACAATATCATGCCATAAGTCCAAACTTACCACATTTAAAACACTTCCTAGATTTTCTAAGATATCCCCTAGGGTGTTTCTTTCCACACCTTTTAGAAACTCGAAATTGGATTTTCTTACCATCAGATTTCATTGGTTCATTCTTACCCATCTATTTCTATCTAAACCTCATCTTCTCCTAATTTCCAAAATGCACATGATCATCAGAAAACTCCATCTTTACCCTCTCTGCACATCGGATAAGTTTCTCATAGATTTTAAATTAACGAGAGTCCAATTCCCTTAAATACCTTGACTTTAGTCCTGAGTAAAAGCGATTGATTTTGCTATCAAGATCCATAATAAGATTTGGAGCATACCTCACTATTCGGGTGAATTTTTCTTCATACACATCCATTGAATCCTCCTAATTTTTCTTTAATTCAAGGAATTTCTTCATCATCCTAAGTCACACCTCCTTAGGAAAATATTTTTCAAGGAAAAGACTTTTAAATTTATCCCACTCTAAGGTATAAAAATCCTATCTACCCTGGATATTCCTTACCGTTGACCACCACTGATCCGCTTCACCTTCAAAATGATAAATGGAAATCCTTACCTTTTGATTGTCTAAACATCCCATAACATCAAATATCTTTTCAAGGGATTTGATACATCCTTCTGCTGCTACAGGGTCGGAAGATCCATTGAAAGCAGGAGGGTGTTGTCTCATAAAATGTTCCACTACTGCCATGTTACATTGTGGTAACTATATTTGTTCTCTTACATAGATTTCAACACCATTTATTTCCTACATTAGCTGTTCCATTACTATCACAAACTGCTCAGTTCTAATCCCTACCATTCCAAGCTGTAGATCCCGAAGGATATCATTCTATCGGTGCCTCTCTTTTTCAGCATCCATGTTCCTTCTGTGGACAACCTTTCTGAAAAAACATATCTTAGACGAAGCAACATGTTAATATTTAAATTCTAAAACATTTCAAATTAATCATAGAGTAAAAATAATTTACGGTATTATTTTAACATCATCATAACCCCTAAATTTATCTAAACCATCCTCTGATACCAACTATAAGGACCCATCCTTATTACATACATAATCTTGAATTTAGTTAAGAAAAAACTTCCTTTTACATTGAGGATATTTTTATGTATTGATATTTAGAGAATTGGGAAAATAATACATTCATAACATTACACATTGTTAGAGATTGGATATCATAAAAACAGTTTCCATTTTTTTCAAAATTAAAAACATTAAAACTTAAAACATGATTCCTTGACAGGTGTTCAACATTTAACATGGATTAATTCTTTGTCTTACACATCCACTAACATGTGAAAAAATCATTTTCAACTTGTAATGATAACAAAAACTCAGTAAGGGATATAAAAAGAAGGAAATAACACATTAGTCCATAAATACTTGTAACGTATGAAATCATTTTTATTATACATACTTATCACCTGTGTATATATACTTACTTTGTGAAACATGAGATTTAAACAATACATAAGAACATAAGTATAACCATAAAGGTATCTTGGGTCATTACTTACAAAATCTTTTAACCCTCTTGGCTACCTTATAATTTGTAACCCTCGTGGCTACCTTACAATTTTTGTAACTATCACAGTTACACTTGGAGTAACCATACGGCCGACCTCCAACTTACACATACCCAATGCATTAGAGGGAGATATAAGTCCCACCCTTCATCATAAAAAATTCCCAAGAACCATAACATAATCATACAAAATGAATAATTTCATAAAAACATTGCTTTTCAATTTTGCAAAATAGATTTGTAAAAGAGGAGTTTTAAAATGAAATCCCCTAATAAAAATCATACAACAGAAGAGAGACTTAATATAGTGGATGGAATATGTATATAAAATATAAATAGACATAATTAAATATAATATAATAAAAAACCATCACACAATCTATTTAATATCACATAAATAATGGAGTAGAAGGTTAACCCAATGAATGGAAATCGGGTTAAAAATTCCCTTACCTCAGGCTTGTCTTACTTAAAACTTGTTTAAACTTCTTGTATAATGGTTAAAATAGTGTTGTTAGTATTTTACCAAAACATTTTCATGTTTATAACTTATTATATAATCATTTAATAACATCATTTAACCCTTTAATTGTTATTATTTTTCTCCTTGCACTGGTTTTATGTGAGTTCTTTACATGATTTCTAAGATTAGTAATTAATGGATGTTCTTGTTTATTATAAGTGAAACTCTAGGATTAGAATGGAGTCGTATTTACATATTTATAGTACCATAAATTATAAAATTTATCATTTTTAATTCTTACATGAGGATGATTCATAAGTTAAAACATTAGTGATGTTCTTTTAGATCATTTTAGTTGTTCTTTGATAACAACGAACTCATTTTGTTTTATAAAATAAAACAATGTGTAAAAAATAATTCCAGAACCATGGATGAGACATAATACATATATTATAACATGTTTAAACCATAAAATTTTTTCCATGACTAGACTTGAAGGATTTAAAGAAAAATGAAATCACATCATCCACGTTGTCGGTAATTCAACACATCATGGAAAATGTTTTTAATTACTTGAATAAGTGGGAGAGGAGAAGAAGAATGATGATGAATTTTCCATGAACAAGTGAACATCCAGAATATACAAGATTTTGGAGTTTTAAGGACTCTTTTTTAAGAGTATGTGAGGAAAGAAGAAGAAACGAAATGAATCTTTAAATAAAAGAAAACGTGAAAAAAATTTCACAAAACTTTGGCAGCCTAATGGCGTCTCTTAAAATTTCATAAGAATAGTTTGATGAGAGAAAGGGGATATCTCAACAATATTAAATAATATGGAAAATATATGTTAATGTTTAATGAATATCCCAACATAATCTAAAGGTAAATGAAGATAATGACATAAAATGAATGAAAAGAAAGAAAATTAAAGAGGATTTTTACCTCTTGATCTTTTCTCCTTGAGATCCTTCTTAAGGGCTTTGGTTTTGGCCATTTGGTGAGACCAGTAGCTCTAGGACATGTGGAAGAGCTTCGTTCAAAGTATTGGGTAGAACATAGGCATGGATCAAGGCTTGAGAGGTGTGGGAAGAATAGGTGAGTTAGGGTGGTATTTATTGTGGAGGAGAGGGGGTATTTTTCATTATTTTAATCATTATTATAGTATTGTTTTCCCAAGATTATGAATAGGCTTAGTTCATGTGACCTAAAATATTAATAATTCTATGTGAGTTCGAACCAAGTGGCATTGAATCACTTATGATGTCATAAATAGTGTATTTTACTAATAATTTGATTATACGGTATTTTATCGTATTTCGCTATTCATCGAAAATTCAAGAATTTCAGAAAAATCCCAAAAATTTACCCTAACCATTTTTCGATGTGTAGAATTCAAAAATGAAGTCTATTTTTTGAAAATAATTTTCTAAAAATTATTAATTTTATTTTCAAATAAAATAATACTTAGTTCAAAAAATAAAAAATCTAATTCTATAACTACTTCTATATCACGATGAAAAATTAACCAAGATGTTATTATCTTAAAGCCTAAAGAAAATAAAATAATAATAAATTTACTATTCATTAGGGTCATATTACTATTCATAAGGTTATGTTACTATTCACAAAAAAAACAAGTTGGTTTCATTAGACTCCAAATAACTTACTAAACACAATTGTAGATGACAGTTTCTTCAAATTAAAAACATTGAACTAGAAAAATTATGTTTAAAGGCTAGATATAAATATCTAATTTAAACAAAGTTCCATGCATTTCTATTTATTTTTTGAAAAACTTGGGGTGTTACAGAGAAGTAGTCTGTTAAATGTAAATCACAGGAATCGAGGTAATAAAATTCTAGTTCTACTTTGTTCTCTATTAATAATTATATATATATATATATATATTATTTCATATTTAAATTTATTTAAATATACAATATATAATTAGATATATATATATGTATATAATACTATTTTTTCTAAAAAAAATTAAAAAAAAATCAAATAATAATAATTTTTAAATTATATTAATTATAAATAATTACTATTTTGGGTAATTATAAATAAAATCTAATTATTTATATTTTGAAAAGTTTTATTATTTCAAAAAAATGTATATATAGTTATATAATTTTATTATTTTCAATGTAACATGAGTTTACAATATTTTATAGGTTATTTAAGTATAAATTATATTATTGTTAATTAAATGTATATATAGACCTAAAATGACAAATACTAAAAAATACTTTCTAATGTATAGAATTTAATAACTTCTATTCTCTTTTTTGGACCAAATGATGTAGCAACATAAGGATTATATGGAGTCCATCTAATATGCATTGACCCATACTTTAGATTTTAGAGAGATCCATAAAGAATTTGGCATAAAGCAATAAGACAACACAATTCTAAGAAATATATATAACCCTTAAAACAGAATATCGCAACATAGTAAATTAAATACAACCCCATACTTTTTTAAAGGTTGGGGTCGAAGCCCCATACTAATATTGAAAATATAGTTCCGTTGAAATTAAATAAATAAGGAATTACCCTTAATAAGAGTTCTATGAAAATAAAACATCAAAACTCTGAGAAAATAAATTTTTAAGGAAAAACCCTTCCACAAAAATATTAAAAAAGATTTTAAATAAATAAATTCCCTTAAATGAGTTTCATAAAATTATCTTTTTTTGTTGTTTCACACCATCACCAGACTAATAATTGGTTTACTAAATCAATTTTCTCATTTATTTAGGGTTTTTATATCCAAAACCTCCACAATTTATAAATTTCCATAAATATTTATTTATTTAGTTTATCAGTAGAACAGAGGTGATTCACTAAGATTTCAAAACAGTAAAAAAATAAGCTTGTAGAGTGATATGGTTTATATATGTAGACAGTGAAGAAAATTAATTTAATAAAAAAATAAAAAGACCAAAACTGGATATCCAAAGTTGTAGTCAAGAAAAAAAAATTGGTCATTAACAAAATCAAAACTGCATACAACAACCAGAGCATAAATACCGAAAGAAAATTATAACCTGAAAAAGTAAAATTGGAAACCCTCATATCAAAAACTAAAAACTATATATATAGAAATAAAATTGAAACCTAAAAAAACATAGGCCTACCTTGCTAGTTTTAAGAAAATACAAGACCCAAGGATCCATATCTCGATGTTTTCTTTGAAAACCCAATCTCCAACTGAACATGAGATGTTGGATAATTTTTGAGAAACTAGAGGTAGTGGGTTTGTGTGATTCTAGTGGGTTTTTGTAATTAGAGTGGGCTTGAGTGATTTTAGATTTGATTCATTGAGGAGGAGCACCATAAATGGGTGGATTATGTGGAAATCATCTGATATCACAATGGGTTCACAATATGTTAGGTTTTTTTAATTAGATCGAGACACTTTTATCATCTCTTTTAAAAAAATAATTGATAAAGGGTTAAATTTATCAGCGCATTCTTTAGTGCTGATAAAGAAGCTATTTATCAGTGATTTTTTTAGCATTGATAAATGCCAATAATGTTAAATAGTGGTTTTTTTGTATTTTAATGATTCTTATAATTATAGCACCATTGATGAAATAATTTTTCAATTCAAATACACAATATTATTAATAATTTTATCTTATTTTAAACCATTAAATATATTTCATCATCTTATTCCTTAACACATCCTTCCTTTTCTTTTTCTTTGGTAGTCTCTTTCTATCAGTAGAATAACCACTACTTGTATAACCTTTCTGATTCTAACCATTGACCAAAACCCAAGTCACAAAGTGAGAAACACTAATCATAGTGATATAGTCATAAACAATCATTTATAGGATGTCTAAATCATGACATATTTTTCTCAATATAAGACTCCATAGGTTTAAAATAGGTTATCCATTATCAATACCAAATCAACAATATAATATCCAAAACATAGTATTATCCTCAAATTCAGTCAAAGGGCTGAGTTTTCTAATCCATGAATTTTGAAATCTAGTTTCCATGCTTTTCACTAAACTTCCTCTAATACCAATTGTAATGTCCGACCCCAAAAACCCACAGTTAGTACTTTACTTTATAACATTGGCATGATTACAAGGAATCAAATCCTAAAGGACTAAATATTTTATTATTCTTAGTAATCTTGGTACATATTTTCAATCCAAATTACATTTTAAAACACAAAATACACAAATAATTTCATTATGTACCCCATTATTCCTCCTTTGTGTAACCTTATATATCATTCATAACATACTTCTTGGAATCTTGGGTAAACTGAAACATATGATAGGGGTGATCTCAAATTCTTAGTAAGGGTAAGCATATAGAAGAATCTATGATTAAATATGGAATAAAGAATTTAGAAAGGTAAATAATTGATACACACACCATTTAGAGAGTCACCTGATCTAGAAAACTTAACCATGTATATTCTAACTAATCAAAATATCACATGTAATAATAATGATGATAGAATGAATAATTTTGTACATCCATACTATTAAGATATATCCTCAATATAGTTACTATCAAGATCTATCCTAATGGCAGTTTAATTTTGTGGGTAGAAACCCATTTGAATTCTATCAAGATCTATCCCCTTGGCAAGTTTAAACTACCTATAAATAAATGGGAAGGGTTTTTCTCCAGCTGATTTCATCTCATGATACCTACTGATGCATCAATAAGATATAATTGTATCTTCCTGTCACTTACAAATTTCAATTCATTCTTTATATGAAATGGGTGAAACATTAACAACATAGACATTTGTATTTAAAAACTAGCATATGAAATGTGAATACTTTAACTATAAACCCTAAATCGTATCAAAATAGCACATCGATAGTAAAACTAATCATAAAAACTTCAATAAAATATAGTATATTCTATCATAAGAGATCAAACTCCATCAAAAATAAGATTCAACAAATTATGTTGACATAGTTGAAAATACTCTAATAAAATCATTGGAAATATTTTGAGAAAAATACCCTTTTACTTTGAAATAATTTATTTAAAAGTCACTCATTTATAAAAGTACACATTTTATTCAAAAATAACATTTTATAGTTGTAAATTAATCTTAAAAATATCAATCTGTAATAATGGAGGTAAAATCCACTCATTCCATATAAGTTAAAAAATAAAAATTATTACCATATTTTTGTCAAAAAATTCATAAAGTACCTCATTCGGAAAAGGAAAAAGAGATTCCTTTCAAAACCATTTTATAAAAAAGTAGTACATGGGAAAAATACATAAAAAATTGGTATAATAATAGTAAAAATATTTTTAAGATACATTGAAACCGATGATAAATATTCCCCAGCAGATACAAACATATAAACAATCTCAAATAATAATGAGATTGTGAAATTAACCCTTACATTATACTTTATTTTAGTTGAATGAAAGTTATCTCCCTGTATAATGGTTTAAAACATGTAATTAATTTATTTCATAAGAATATCCATATTTATGATATCATATACGAACATCGTATATAGTTTTGTTAATAATATTCTATTATTACCCTTATTTTGGGTGTTAACTGTTTCATTTTCCTATGCATGTTTTGTCATATAAGTCTTGTTTCTTATGAAGAGGATATATATATTTAAAATAAATAATGATAATAAGTTCATAGATATTATTTTTACTCATTATATATATTTTTTAATCATTCATGAATGGTTAGCATGATAAATTAATCACATTGCATCATAGAGATGGTAAGTCGTACGTACGCATGAGCGACGATATCATTCCATTAATGGTGAAAGATTAAAGAATTAAATGGTAGATTAATTTTCTATAATCAATATCATATCATATTTATCATATATATTAATTATTTCAATAATTATACCCATAAAATTAAAGTGGTGATGAGAAAACATATTACACCACAACGTGGAGACGGTAATTCATTCGTATGCACGCGCGGTGTTTTCATTTTTCATTGGATGTATAAATCTTGGAATATTTTTTTACCATAATAATAATAACCTCTATTAATATATATGGTCTTGTATTTATTAATTTATAGTGGAAAATACACATAAAGAGGGAGTATAAGAAGAATTGAACTTGAACAAGTTAATAAAAACGAATACCTCTTCTTTGGCAAACTTCCTTTAGGTCACTTCTTAATAAATATAGAGTTGGTCTTTTTGAAGTAAAATAAACTCTATAACTTGGTTAATAATGTTTTTTAGATAAATGGGAATAGTTTTGTCAAGGTTGATGGCTCAAATTGGCGTGAGGAAGTGATGGAGGAGGTACCCTTTTATAATTGAGGTGAGGGAGACTTTCGGAAATCTTCAAAATTTTAAAATATAAAAAGGATATTATTGAGTCAAAGACTTAAAAATGGATTATTAATGAATATTTTAAATAATTTTATATCATATATTATCCCATTTGGGATTATTTTATGTTTCTTTAATTTCTAAATAATTTAATAATATATTAATTCAATAAAATATTGTTATTTTCCAATTTGATACTATTCTTTTAATTTGGCAATAAATATATATATAGAAAAGGTGGGAATTTGAATATAATGTTTTAATAAATCTATTTATATCCTATAGTTCAATAAAATCCATTATTCACATTAAATTACCTCTAATATATCAAAATTAATACTTTTAAAATCAATTATTTTACTTTTCCTTTTAATTAAATATACATTATTTTAGCATTGAAAAAAATTAGGTAATTATATAATTTTTAAAAATTAAATAAAAAATTATATAATGGAAATAATTTCATTAAGATAAAAATTTACATTTTTTTCATTCATATCATGAATTTTTTCCTTATTTAAACGCATAAAAGATATTGAATACAAAGAGAGTGACATTTTGTAACTATATTTGATTTAAATAATATATAAGTAATTATCATGGAAATTTTCTATTAAAAATGAAAAATATATAAAAAAGGTGATAAGGGGTGAATCCAATTCTTGCAATAATTTTTAGAAAATTTATTTCACAATCTTACCCTTATCCTTTGGCTTTAACCCTTATTTAACTTCTTTAACTCTTATTGTGGCAACAAGTGTTTATATTTCTTAAGGGTTAATATAGTTACTCTAAAATGAAAAAAAAATCCATAAATGGATCATTTGTGAAATATTAAACATTATCACAATCCTTTTTCTGAATTTTAAATTCTTATGAATTTAATATCATTTAATAAAAAATTATTTATTTTCAAATATCATTAGTGTCAATTTTGACACTATTCATTACTTGAGTTTTTAAAAATATAATAACAACATGATATCTTATAACCAAATATTTTAACTCATCAATAATATGTAAAATTAATCAATAAAATTCATGGTCCATATTAATTATGTAAAGACCCATAAATTTCAAGGAAATTTTTTTCCTAACTTCTTTTGGATTTTACAAGTACGCAGTTTCTAACGGCACCTGATTCCGAGGCCCGGTGTGCCCGGAATCAATTTCTGAAGTTTAGCTTGGGTACGTTCAGTGAACGAATGAGCGGGTTTTTCTAACTTTTGAACCGGTTCTCGGAATCGAAATCTGAGGGCACCGAAGAAACCGCAGCGCCAGTAATTGCTTAAGAAGAACTTTTCAAGAGTTGCGTTTACTTGGGAAGAGTTGTTATGAAATGTGGGTTAAGTAGTAAGAGAAATAAAATTGTGTTACAATTTTTTTTCACTTATAAGAGGTAAAAAAACCCATGTGTGGGAGTTGGGTGGGACCCACTAAAATCCTAACCCCTCTTGGTCGGATATTAGTGAGGTGGGGCCCACACGAGCCCCCACCCCTTCAATTTCCTCTAACCCTCTTAATGTTGGTAAGCCCCCATTTAATTTATGACTTCCCCTCTTCTCTTATTAATTGAATGCCAACACACCTTTATTCAATTAATTGAAACTCTTTAATTAATTGAATTAGATGTTTTGAATTTTGAAAATGTTGGCATAAGTGAATAAAATAACGCAAAGCCTTATTTTATTTTAGTTTGGTTTTTGTTGTGTGAAGAAAAGGGCAGATCTCTTGTGTTGATCTTTTTCAAGAACTTCATCTTCTGGGCAAAGAACATCTCTACCTCGACGAAGAATCTTGTCACACCATTTCATATTCTTCCCGCGTTGAAGAAAGGGAGACGCTGCTTATTCTCCTCAGACGTTCTCTGTCAACATATACGGAGCTTCACCTCGCGAAGCTATTTTCCACGATGATCATCGTTTGACAAATTCTTCGAGGTAGGGGATTTTTTTACGTTCGTGATTATTTTGGCATTCATCATTAAATAATTAGCCGCTTGTTATCAGTATAACGGGAGGAGGTCGGACCGCACAAACACAGCCAACCCTCCTCCCCATTGTTGTTGTACTTTGATATGGATTGGAACGGAGGCGATGCGGTGTCGTCGCACCATGCGGGAATGAGAGGACCGCGGCCGGTGCGGGCCACGGCGAAGGAGCGTGGTGCCGTCACGCAGCGCCGAAGACACCGAAGGAGGCCGCTGTCGAGAGTGGGCCACGGCGAAGGGGCGTGAGGTCGTCATGCCGTTCCGGTCAGACAAGGGTCGCAGCCTAAGGTCGCGGCGGTGCAGAGGAGGGTGGCCGGATCCGCCGGCCGTCGGCGCTTTGGAAGGAGGGACTCACGGGGGTCCCGCGGCGGCACACCAACCGGCCATTACGGCCGGCCGGATTTCGGAAGACCGGGGGTCATGACCCCCAGAAAGTGGAAAGGGCAGACCCCCAAGTGGGGGCCTTCATTTCAAAACTCGGGGGGGGGGGGGGGGGGCAGCACCCCCCTTCCGCATCCGCACAGCGTGTGGGCGCCCGCCCCGGCCGGACCGACGGCGCCGGGCCGGACCGCCCTCGTCGGGCCGGACCGCCTGTGCTGGGCCGGACCACCCGCACCAGGCCGAACCACCCATGCTGGGCCAGAACCCTGTGCCAGGTCAGGCGAGGCCCGGGTCGGGTCGTCCTGGGTCGGGCCGACCCGGGGGTTATCGGGCTGGGTCGGACCGGGCCCGAACCCCCTACTTTCAGACAGTTCCGTTCAAATGCCCATAACATGGGCTACAGACCTCCGATCGATGCACCGTCAGTTGTGTAGCGATCCTTGGATCGCGATGGTCGTTTTGGTATATTACACTCTGGATTTCGGAGAACTTAGGGTACTTCCGGGTTGGTTCGAACATGAAACCAACCGGGCCCTCGGAGCGGAAACTCTTATAACTTAAGCTCCGGACGTCCGATTGACATGACGTCGACTTTGATGTATTCCTATTAGTGAGGAGGTTATTTTGGCTTACTCCGGTCGAGGTTTGGACACAAATAGAGTACGGTCGGTTTGGTTTTGGCTTAAAAACCAACCGGGCCCCTGAGACGAAAAAGCCAAAAACTCTCAGATCAGGCGTCTGATTGACGCACTGTCTGTTGCGTTGAGTTCCTATTGACGAGATGGAACTTTGGGATACATCAACTCCGGACATCATTTAAGTTGATGTATCGAACCCCCTTAGCTCGTAGAGCAGACCCTCCCAGAAATCGAGTGTGATGTGTGCGGGAACCATAGAGCTGGTTGTGACTGCGACGACGACGACTGTACTGAAATCCTTCATGGGTTCTACAGCGACGACTACTGTACTGGAATCCTCCGTGGGTTCAACAGCGATGACTACTATTCTTGTATCCTATGTGGGTCCAGTAGTATTTTACTCTGTACTTGTATACTGCGTGGGTCTGGCAGAGTAGCTGGTCTTGTATCCTTTGTGGGTCTGACAGCTTAGATGAATCAGTGGCTACATCCAATCATCTCTATCATCTTAAGAAGAGTATACATGTGTGAGCTAAGTGTTGACTTGCAATCTTTATCATCGATAAGATTGTTGTGCTTTCCTGTGTGTATTGGGTTGTGAATTCCTATGTATAATGGGTTATTTTCTCCTGTGTGGACTGGGTTGTATCTTGGACTCGTGTGTTGGAGATGAGCTGGAAGTGGTGACTTAGGTATATGTATCGGCATATACCTAAGTAGGGTTGGTTGTTACTTTGTGATTGTATATTTCCTTTGTGGTTTATCGTTCGTGGATTCTGGGAGACCTTCGGGGGTCTCGGGGTCCCTACTGAGTAGCGTATACTCACCCCTGAACGGGCTATGCCCGCACTTGGTTGTGTTGGATGCAGACGATGGACAGCGCTGATCGAGGTGGGAGCTCGTGGAGCTGGACAGTACCTGGAGGTGGATCACTAGACGAGACGTACTCAGAGTGGATGGCTGGAGCTGAAAAGCAGAGGGGACTATTTGTACCCACCCTTCAGGTGAGATTACTAGAGGACGGCTTGGAGTTGCTGCTTTACTTTTCTACTATTGTAATTTCTTTTCAGTTGTAGTTTACTTCCGTGGGGTTTGTATTCTATCCCATTTACTTTTCCAGCACTTACTCTTGTAGCTCAGTTTACTTTGTGTTTACTTCAGTTTGCATACTCTGTGGTGATTGTTTACTTTTTAAAGGCAATTCCTTCCCTTTTATAGGGATTTACGCCTTTGGTGCTATTCTCTAGCCCCTAGCCTATTGAAGGTGGTCTTGTGGTAGTCACGGCACGGGCCCCGAGAACGGGTTGTGACAAATTGGTATCAAAGGAGTTCAGTTCTACCGCAGAACTCAGGACTCTGATCTTTCTTCTATGTGAAGCAATAATGTTAAGGGTATTGAGTGTGGTTATCAGCCCAGGGAGTCCAGTGTTGGTGCGGCGACCGACGTATCCATACACTAGGACCCGGACTTCTGATTTCCGACTCAATGCACGAAAACATTGATTGCATGTGTGTTTCAAAAGTTTTTTTTTGTGATTACTTTGTGTCAGCTCACCAGGTATATTGTATTGACCGTGGCGCACTTGTTTCTTTTTAGGATGGCCCCACGACGGAAAACAGCTAGGGTTCCAAGCTTTGTGCGAGATGACATCCCACCGAGCGACGAGGCCTCGGTGCAGGTCCCTATTACAGCGGAGGCACCGGCGGTACCTCTACCCGCCGAGCCACCGATGCCACGAGCCTCATCCACTGAGAGTGCACATCACCTTAGTGCACTGCACGAGTTTCAGCGTCAGAGGCTGCCCAGGTTCCACGGGGAGATGGACCCTCAGGCAGTCGAGGATTGGCTGGAGGCTGTTGTATGAGTTTTCAGGTTAGTGGGCACACCAGCTGACCTCATGGTGATCCTTGTAGTGTGTCTCCTGCACGTGGAAGCAGGTAGATGGTGGAGTCTGATGCTCCAGGTGCACGAAGAGGAACCTATCCTATGGTCGGACTTCGAGAGCCTCTTCCACTCGGAGTTCATTCCAGCCACCCTCTGTGCGATGCGCATTCAAGAGTTACTGCAGATGCGGTAGGGCAGCATGACGGTAGCCCAATACTCGGCAAGATTTACCGATCTCTCGCGCTATTCCACTGACAAGGTATGGGACCCATTATTCCAAGCCCAGGACTTCGAGTAGGGACTGAGGCATGAGATCAGGGCATCAATGATCTCCCTCATCATTCCGATGCAGGCAGAAGTACTAGAGCGTTCCCTTCTTGTGGACAGCTTTCTTGCTGAGCCTAAACCAGCAGCGAGACCTACCGCAGGGCGGCATGTAGTTGAGTCTTCTACAGCTGGCAGTCGATGGATGTCACAGGGGTCCAAGCAGACCAGACCATCAGGAGGACGACCTCAGTATACAGGCTCAGAGGTGCAGGGCACACGATGCTGAGTCATCCTTACAAGGAGCATACAGTGTTATGCATATGGTGGGCAGCGCCACTTGGCTCGTGACTGCCCGACCCTCCATGCAGAGGAGCAGTATAAGGTTGAAGGACCACCCAAGAAGAGGAAGAGATTTGACCATGGCGGTCCGCAGGGTGCAGGCGGATGAGGCAGAGGAACTGGCTGAGCAGCAGGTGGTGGGAGACGCTTTGAGGCTCTACCACCACCACCACCAGGAGGTCCACCCCGACTACAGCGAGCTGGCGGACAGAGACAGGATCAGCTTCAGGTAGTGGAGGACTACGACCACGGCGCACCTGAGATGATTTGAGGTACTATCTATGTCTACTCCACCCTTTCTACAGTTCTTATAGACACAGGAGCGAGTCATTATTTCATTTCCACTGCCCTTGTTCGGAGCTCAGAGATTCCGACAGAGCCGTTGACTTGATCCTTATGGCTAGATAATCCTACGGGATCACACTCGATGATTACGCACTAGTGTCAGCAGTGTGAGCTTACTCTAGGAGGCAAGAGATTCAGCTGGGATCTTCTTGTAGAGGTGTCGAGGCTTTACGACGTCATCTTGGGCATGGATTGGTTATCTACAGTCCATGATCAGATCGACTGTATTCGGCACATGGTGAGATGTGTTTGCACCGATGGGATCAGTTTCACCTTCACCGGCAAAAACGGAGCCTTTGCAGTGCAGGATAGACTCACACAGAGGAGAGGACAGCTGATCACTCATCAGCTGGCTAGCCTCATCCTAGTATCAGTTGACATGCGGAGTTCGAGTTTTCCTATAGTGGTGGATCAGTATGCGGACGTTTTTCCTGAAGACATTCCAGGACTACCTCCTCACAGAGAGGTAGACTTCTATATTGACTTGTACCCCGGGACAGCCCCGATATCTACTCCAGCATATCGGATGGCTCCTTCTGAGCTTCGAGAGCTACGGGTACAGCTGAAGGACTTGTAGGGAAAGGGATTCATTCGACCCATAGTTTCACCCTGGGCTTCCCCAATTTTGTTCGCCAAGAAGGCGGATGGGAGATTGCGACTGTGTGTCAATTACCATCACCTGAATCAGGTGATTATGAAGAACAAGTATCCACTTCCAAGGATTGACGACCTCTTAGATAAACTCAAGGGATCATGGTGGTTCTTGAAGATAGACCTCAGGTCAGGATATCATTCGCTCAGTGTTCGAGACGAGGATGTACAGAAGACGGCTTTCAGGTGTCGGTATAGCCACTATGAGTTCTTGGTTATGCCTTTAGGTGTAACCAATTCTCCAGAAGCATTCATGAATCTCATGAATAGGATCTTCCAGCCTTACCTCGATCGATTTGTCGTGGTCTTCATCGACGACATATTGATATACTCGACCACTGAGGAGGAGCACACCTACCACTTGCGGGTTTTACTGGACACACTCTGAGAGCACCAGCTTTATGGTAAGCTCTCGAAGTGTTAGTTCAAGATAAGTGAGGTCCACTTATTGGGACATGTCATCTCTGAGGTGGGATTTGCGGTGGATCCTGTGAAGATCAAGGCAGTGCTATCTTGGGAACCACCCAGGAGCATGACAAAGGTGCGGAGTTTCTTAGGACTAGCTGGGTACTATCGAAGATTTGTGACAGACTTCTCCAGAGTTGTAGCACCGCTTATAGCTTTGACGAAGAAGGGGAGACTCTTCATGTGGTCAAATAGATGTCAGCAGAGCTTCCAAGAGCTGAGATTGATATTGACCAGTGCACCCATCTTGAGGCTACTGGAGGAGGGAGTAGGGTACGTAGTATACTGTGATGCATTAGAGACCAGACTCGGGTGTGTCATGATGTAGGAGCGGGCAGTGATCACCTATGGATCACGAAAGTTGAGGTAGCATGAGCAGAACTATGCTACCCATGACCTGGAGTTAGCAGCAGTGGTCTTTGCTCTGAAGATGTGGCGGTACTATCTGATGGGCGAGCACTTTAAAGTCTATTCTGACCACCAGAGTCTCAGGTACATCTTCTCACAGAAGGACCTGAACCTGAGATAGTGGTGATGGCTTGAGTTCCTCTAGGACTATGACTTTAAGATAGTCTATACTCCTGGAAAGGGGAATGTAGTTGTCGATGCTCTCAGTAGGAGGATGGGCATTCAGCTACTTGGAGAGGCGATGAAGTAGCTAGTCGCGTTGTAGATATCCTTTATGTATAGAGATGGAGCATCCTTTCTATAGTCGCTCATAGTCACACCTCCACTTCTCCAGCGGGTCAGGGAGTCACAATGTGGGAATGTTGACTATGAGACGTGACATACACATATTTCCAAAGGACAGGCACCTGATAGAGTCTCGGTAGGAGGAGAGCACGTCTTCCTTTTCAGAGGACGTACCATGGTACCAGCACTTTACAGGAGGAGGTGTTGAGAGAGTTTCACACTTCCCCTTTGGCGGTACATCCAGGGGTAGAAATGATGTACCAGGATCTCAGACGACAACATCGGTGGCCGGGTATGAAGAAGGTTTTGGAAGAGCTCATTTCTCAATGTCTCACCTGCCAGCATGTGAAGGCGGGGCACCAAGTACCAGAAGGCTTGGTATATCCCTTGGAGGTCCCGGAGTGGAAGTGGGATGGGATATATATGGATTTAGTGACTGGACTTCCACGTACTTCTAGAAAACATGACTCCATTTGGGTGATCGTTGACCGACTCACCAAGTCGGCCCACTTCTTACCCATCAGAGAGCAGGGATCAGTGGAGAGCTTGGGATGCCTCTACATTCAGGAGATCGTAAGAATTCATGGTGTTAAATCATCTATCATCTCTGATCATGATACTTGTTTTACTTACCATCTTTGGAAGGGGTTACAGGAGGCTTTTGGGACGCAGCTATGCCTGAGCACCGCCTTTCACCCACAGACGGATGGTCAGATGGAGAGGACCATTCAGACTCTCGAGGAAATGTTCCATGCATGTGCCCTTGACTTTGGCCATAGCTAGAAGGATCACCTACCCTTGGTGGACTTTACATACAACAATAGCTACCACTCCATCATTGGGATGGCACCATACGAGGCATTGTACGGCAGACCTTGCAGATCACCTTTGTGCTAGACAAACCCTGGGGAGTCAGCACTTGTGGGACCAGAGATGGTCCAGGACATGATAGAGAAGGTTCAGGTCATCCAGGAGCAGATGAGGATAGCTCAGAGCCGACAGAAGTCTTATACTAACACGAGGCGGAGACCAATAGAGTTTGAGGATGGCGACCACATTTTCTTACAGGTCTCACCTCGACGTAGAATATGAAGATTTGGCTGAGGCGGCAAGTTATCCCCACGCTTCATCGGACCATTCCAGGTTCTTATCAGGATTGGAGAGGTGGATTATCGCATTTCTCTACCACCTCAGTTACACCGGGTGCACGACGTCTTCCACGTATCTCAGCTGAGGAGATACGTGCACGACCCGACGCATATCATCGACCACGGGGAGCTGGACATTGATGACGGGGAAACTTTTGTGGAGGTCCCGGTGGATATCAAGGATCGACAGGAGCGGGTCCTAAATGGGTGGTCGATTCCTCTAGTGTGCATTAGGTGGCAGCACAGGAACCTCCAAGAGATCACTTGGGAGCGGGAGGCTCAAATGCGTGCTCAGTACCCTCATTTGTTTCCCTAGTTTGTGGTGTATCTTTACGGGGATGTAAAGCCCTGAGGTGGGAGTAATTTAAAGACTCATAAATTTCAAGGAACATTTTTTCTTAATTTCTTTGGGATTTTACAAGTATGTAGTTTCTGACGGAACTTGATTCCGAGGACCGGTGTACCCGAAATCAATTTTCGAAGTTTAGCTCGGGTACGTTTAGGGAACGAATGAGCGGGTTTTTCGAACTTTTGAACCGGTGCTCAGAATCAAAATCCAAGGGCATCGAAGAAACCGCAGCGCTGGTAATTGCTTAAGAAGAATTTTTCTAGAGTTTCGTTTACTCGAGAAGAGTTGTTAAAAAAATGTGGGTTAATTATTAAGAGAAATAAAATTGTGTTACAATTTTATTTTACTTATAAGAGGTTAAAACCTCATGTGTGGGAGTTGGGGTGGGACCCACTAAAATCCTAACCCCTCTTGGTAGGATATTAGTGAGGTGGGGCCCACACGAGCGCCCACCCCTTCAATTTCCTCTAACCCTCTTAATGTTGGAAAACCCCCATTTAATTTATGACTTCCCCTCTTCTCTTATTAATTGAATGCCAATAAACTTTTATTCAATTAATTGAAACTCTTTAATTAATTGAATTAGATGTTTTGAATTTTGAAAATGTTGGCATAAGTGAATAAAATAAGGCAAATCCATATTTTATTTTAGTTTGGTTTTTGTTGTGCGAAGAAAAGGGGAGAGATCTTGTGTTGATCTTTTTGAAGAACTTCATCTTCTGGGCGAAGAACATCTCTACCTCGATGAAGAACGTCTTCATGCCATTTCATGTTCTTCCCGCATTGAAAAAACGGAGTTGCCGCTTCTTCTCCTTGGACGTTCTCCGTCAACATATATGGAACTTCACCTCGCGGCGCTGTTTTCCGCGACAATCATCATTCAACAACTTCTTCGAGGTAGGGGATTGTTTTACGTTCGTGATTATTTTGGCATTCATCATTACATAATTAGCCGCTTGCTATCGGTATAACAGGAGGAGGTCAGACCACACAAACACGGCCGACCCTCCTCCCCATTGTTGTTGTACTTCGATATGGATTGGAACAGAGGCGACGTGGTGTCGTTGCACCGTGCTGGAACGAGAGGATTGCAGCCAGTGCGGGTCGCGGAAAAGGACCGTCGCCCCATCACGCCATGCCGGAGAAGCCGAAGGAGGCCGTGGCTGAGAGCGGGTCGCGGCGAAGGGGCGTGGCATCGTCGCACCACGCCGGAACACCATGGAGGGCCACGACGGAGGGGTGCAGCGCCGTCGCACCGCGCCGGTCGGAAAAGGGCCACGACCTAAGGCCGCGGTGGTGCATAGGAGGGCGTCTAGATCCGCCAGTCGCTGGCACTTCGGAAGGCGGGACCCACAGCGGCACATCAGCCGACCATTACGGTCGACAGGATTTCGGAAGACCGAGGGTCGTAACCCCCAGTAGGTGGCAAGGGCAGGCCCCCAAGTGGGGGCCGCTGTTTTAAAATGAAGTGGGGAAGCGCCCCCCTTCCACGTCCGCTCAGCACGCGGGCGCCCGCACTGGCCAGACCGACTGCGCTGGGCCAGACTTCCCGCGCCGGGATGGACCGCCCGCGCTGGGTTGGGCTGCCCGCGTTGGGTCGGACACCCGTGTCGGGCCGGGCCGCACCGGCTGTTCCGGGCCACGCCAGCCGGGTCGGGCCATGCCCAACCGGGCCGGACTCGGACTCGGGTTGGGTCGACCCAGTTCGGGCTGACCCAGGGGTATTGGGCTGGGTCGGACCGGGCCCGAACCCCCTACTTTTGGACAGTTCTGTTCAAACACCCATAACTTAGGCTACGGACCTCCGATCGATGCACCGTCAGTTGCGTAGAGATCCATGGATTGAGAAGGTCGTTTAGATATATTAAACTTAGGGTTTTAGAGAACTTAGTATATGGTTGGGTTGGTTCGAACACGAAACCAACCAGGCCCTCAGAGCAGAAACGCTTATTACTTAAACTCCGGACGTCCGATTGACGTGATGTTGACTTTTATGGATTCCTCTTAGTGAGATGGTTCTTTTGGCTTACTTAGCTTGAGGTTTGGACATAGATGGAGTACGGTCGGGTTGGTTTTGGCTTAAAAACCAACCGGGTCCCTTGGACAAAAACGCCACTAACTCTCAGACAAGGCGTCTGATTGACGCGTCGTGTGTCGCGTTGAGTTCCTATTGACGAGACAGAACTTTGGGATACATCAACTATATAATTCGTGTCATTTTATGTATCGAACCCCCATATCTTGTGGATCATACCCTCCTTGAAAATTGAGCATGTTGTGTGTGGGATCCCTAGAGCTGGCTGCGAATGTGACAACGACGACGACTGTACTGAAATCCTCCGTGGGTTCGATAATGAAGACTACCGTACTGGAATCCTACGTGGTTTCGACGACGATGAATACTGTTCTTGTATCCTATGTGGGTCAGGCAGTTTTTGACTATTGTTCTTGTATCCTATGTGGGTCTGGCAGTATTTGACTCTATACTTGTATCCTACGTGGGTCTGGCAGAGTAGCAGGTCTTGTATCCTTTGTGGGTCCGATAGCTTAGTTGGTCTTGTATCCTATGTGGGTCTGATAGATTAGATGAATTAATGGCTACATATGATCATCTATATCGTCTTACGAAGAGTATACCTCTGTGAGCTGAGTCTTGACTTACAATCATTTTCATCGATAAGATTGTTGTGCTTTCCTGTGTGGATTGGGTTGTGAATTCCTATGTGGAATGGGTTATGTTTTTCCTGTGTGGATTGGGTTGTATCTTGGGCTCGTGTGCTAGAGCCGAGCTGTAAGTGGTGAATTAGGTATATGTATGGGAATATACCTAAGTAGGGTTGGTTGTTAGTTTGTGATTGTATCTTTCCTTTTGGGTTTATCCTTCGTGGATTCGGGGAGACCTTCGGGGGTCTCAGGGTCCCTACTGAGTAGCGTATACTCTCCCCTACACGGGCTATGCTCGTACTTCATTGTGTTGGGTGCAGACGACGGACAATTCTGATCGAGGTGGGAGCTCGTGGAGCTGGACGGTACCTAGAGGTGGATCACTAGATGGGACGTACTCGGAGCAGATGGCTGGAGCCAAGGAGCAGAGGGGACTATCTGTACCCACCCTTCAGGTGGGATTACCAGAGGACGGCTTGGAGTTGCTGCTTTACTTTTATACTACTGTAATTTCTTTTCAGTTGTACTTTACTTCAGTTGGGTTTGTATTCTGGCCCATTTACTTTTCCAGCACTTACTTTTGTAGCTCAGTTTACTTTGTGTTTACTTCAGTTTGTGTACTCTTTGGTGATTGTTTAATTTTTAAAGGCAATGTCTTCCCTTTTATCGGGATTTACACCTTTGGTGCTAGTTGCCAGCCCCTGACCTATGGAAGGAGGTCTTAGGGTAGTCACGACATGAGCCCTTAGGATGGGTCGTGACAAATTATATCAAATTATATTTATTTTAATATTTTTAATATCATTTATTTGATGCTTCTATTAATTAAACAATTATTTCATCATCATTATAGATGTCTTTAATTTAATTATTTTTTCCCAAAAAAATAAAAATAAATTATTAGGATGAATATTAACATTTTATCTTTTAAATTAATATTTTCAATTGAATATATATTCTAAATGACCATATATAAAAAATTATTACTTATTGAAAACAAGAGTGTGCCATATTGAAATTTCCTTTGAATAAAATACTATAAAATCCTTAGAGTCATCCAAGTAGATCCAAGAGACAAAAAAAACCGTCCCATGTATTATTTTTCAAAAATATATCATCCAATATAATTATTACATGTGGTAGGGTGATTTTATAACATTGTTTTTACCCTTAATTAACTGATTTACCCTTAACCATAGTAATAAAAATATTACTAAATTTACTATTCATATGTCCAAAATAAAAGAAACCTATTTACATAATTTAGAATCAAAAATTATAAATATTAAATAAATTTTTAAAAATTTAAAACATGGAAGCTTTAGTGATTAATCTAAAATTAATTTCATTGAAGGAATGAGAAAATGGGTTTTAAAAGTGAAAATGTTCAAAAGAATCAAATGTTTTTATATAAAAATTCAATGTGAAATTGATTCCAATGATATGGATTAGATTAAATGATAAAAAATATTCTAATTATACTTTAAAACCAATAAAATTTATAATTTAACACTATAATTAATTTGGATGAAAAAATTGTTTTCAATTTAAATTTGGAACTTTTCATTATTCATCGAAACATGAAACATATTATAAAAATATGAAAAAATTAATCAAAGTAAATTTTTATGTTAATATTTAAAAAAGGAAGATTATTTTTTTAAATATAATATATAAAAGTTTCAAAATTTGGATCTAAAATAGGTTCTCCATTAAAAGGCACTAAAAGTACTTTTAAAGAAATATAGGTTTTTTTCTTAAAGTTAGGTTTTTTCATATCTTATGCCTATTAAATCTATTGTATGAGTATCAAAAGTATTTTAATGAATATATAACATATATATTTCATTAATATCACTTACTAATTTTAATTAATTTAATTTATTAGGATAAAATTTCTTTTTGAGCATAATTTTTTTTAAAAATCATTGTCATTATATTCAATAGGTTCTTATATTCATTTATAATTAATTTGTAACTAATTAATTCAACCATATATTTTCATAAGTTATTTAATATTATTCATAAATTCCAAAATGATCGCTAGGCTATATCTTATTATATTAAATAATAATATTTTAATAATATATTGTTGTTTGGTAAAACTCTGCATTTCATGTAACATAATCCCACTCTTTATTGTGTGTTGAATAAAATTAACATAGTGTTACCTATAAATAAATCTAAAAAAATTAAATTTATTCAAAATTAAAAATATTTTAAAGACTTGGGGTGTTACATTCTCCCCTCCTTCAATAAATTTTGTCACCAAAATTTTAAATTTAACTTCAAAAACAAAAGGTTTATACCTAAAAAATTCTTTCTTGGAGTACCACATCAGAAATAAAAAAAATAAAAAATCCAATTAATAATAGGGAAAAAGAAATGTGAAGTTTACCAAAAAAATTAGGCTTTATAATAGGACAAAAATTTGTGGGAAGTGAAAACCCAAAAATAGAAGAGAAATAAAATGATCATGTTTTGATAGAGAGTGATAGAGAACATAGTCATCAAAATGTATAACATCACAAAACTATAAATATTTGATGGTTTAAAGAGACTATTGATTTATCTTTTATAAAATTAATTGAATATCATTTTACATTCAAATTTCCACTCTTAGAGTTGAGGTATTATTTTATTATGTAGATAAGGCACTCAAGAAAATAAGATTACATAACCAGCGACTAACACCCGAGGGTTTTCTGGACGGGATGAGAGAATATTCTTTCTCTCTCAATAAACCAGTGGCATATTAGGGTATGAAGATGGGCATTCTTCCCCCTGGTCACTTTGACACCCACCGTTTCTTCAGAATTGGTGCTCCCAGATCTGATCCATCACCTAATTTTGAGGATAGTACTTCTTATGGCGAGCATGCGATGGCGTCTGGTGGAGATGCGGTACCGACCTCCTCAGTTGAGTAGAGTGTGGTGATGTCATCAGGTCACAAGGATGGCGAACTTGCGGTGAAGAACGGAGGAACGGCATGTCCTAATGTTTTTTCAGCTGTTGACGGCGAGCTTGCGACAGCGTCCGATGGAGTCACGGCACTGATTTCTGTGGTTGTAAGGCATTCACCGATGGTTGCAGAGGGTTGCGATGGTAGTGAAATAGAGAAAAATAGAGATTTTTTGGCATGGCCTAGATCTATGGGTGGTCATGGTGCGATGGAGTCAGTGGTGGTAGCAGTTAATCCTGATGCATGTGCTACTACAATACTGGACCGAATTTATTCTTTTAATGCTGAAATTACGGCCAATCTCTAGAAGGCCACATGTGAAATATTGGTCATGGAAGGAACTAGAAACACCAACATGAACTCTGATTTGACCCTAGAGAATCTGATTCAGGCAGGACATGATCATGTGGAAGGGCCTTCTTTGAATCGATCCTTTGCTTGCTTCAAAGGTGTACCTAACTCCTCTATCCGAAGAAAGGGAAACGTAGCGCATATCAAAGTGGATCCCAACGCTATTTCTGAGCGGTTTAATATGGGTGAGTTATCAATCATTGCTCGATTATTTCTTCCTAAATTCTCTCAACCTTTAAAAATCGATGAACTTAAGAATATTATTTCATCGATTTGGGGCTTTACATCCTAGAAATGTGTCTCTCTTGGATGAGGATACTTCCACATGATCTTCCCTATAGAGGAAATGAAAATTCAAGCATGGGGATTTGGTTCCATTACTCTCAAACCAGGGATTGTTCACCTCAGATAATGGGATAAAAAATTCAATCCATTTGAGGTTAGTAACACCACTACACAAATTTGGGTAAGAGTGTATGGGTTGAATTGGATTCTTTGGCACCCCAAAATTTTGTATGAATTGCTCTGTCAATTTGGATTCCTATAAAAATTTAAAAGGAAACATAAGTGGCTCAATTTTTTCATTATTCCCGATTCTTAGTTGAGGTTGAATTGGGATCAACTCTGGTTGATAAGGTTATGCTTTCAACTAATGATGACATTATTAAATTGAATATCATTTATGAAAAAATTCCAAATTTCTGCAAATATTGTAGAATTATAGGTCATGACTCATCTACCATTAGGCGTTTAACTATTTGTTTCTATTGTGTTTCGCATGGACATGATATGGACAATTGTCCTAAAAATACTAAAAGTACACATGTCTGGAAGCCCGATTGTAAGGGTGGTGATGGACCTTCCATTCCTGTTGATAAGAAAAAAGTGCAAGGAGTTGTTCGTGATGATGTTGTACATCCTACATTTGATTATAAAGGTCACATCTATGCCTCTAATTCTGAGAACAAGTCAAAATCTTGGGCTTCAATCTTTTCTGAAAAAGGCGAATTTGCAAAATGTTGATACTCAATTTCAAGGAAAATGTGCAAATTTACAGAAAACTCAAATTTCTCCTCCCAAATTGTCAGTACATGTTGATAACTCCAAAGCTAGAAAAGAGACTAAATATTTCACTCAAAAATAAACCCTCCATCCCCATTAAAATTATGGGATGATTTCTTTAGATATCCAAAAGGGTAAGCAAATATTAGAAACTGACTCTCCCGTTGTTTCTAATCCTGGTCATGCTTCTTCAAAACCCCATGTGGATAGTGAAGGCTTTCATCTCATTTCTTACAAGAAGGAAAAGTCATCAGTTGTATTGACTACAGGTACCCCTTCATTTGGTCAACACATTTATGATGATTCTAAGATGCAGGATACCACTCAAGGCTCTCCTGATGAGACTCAGGAGACCCCCGTCCAGACTACTTCAGTTGAGGGGGTTGGTTCTCCTGGAGAACACAAAGAGCATGAAGACAGCTCTGATTCTGACATCACTGATCCTAAGAAACTTTTACAAATGCTACAAGCACTTCGTTCTATTAGAGGAAGATCAAGAGGTCAGGGTCGGGGTCGTGGATGAGCAGAATGGCATGCCATTCATGAAGAAGAGAGAAAGCTAACTGCCAGGTTAATGAAAAAGATAAGTAGATAGTTTTTTCCTTGGGCTTTTCCATTTTTCCTGTTATATTTCTGGATAATCTCTTTTGGTTGCTTTATAATTTTAGAGGCATTTCCTCCACCTTTAAAAAAAATAAGATTACCTGAATTGTTTACATGTTATAAGCGTAATCTCGTCTTTTAGTTATTCTTCGATCGATTTTCACTTCATTTCTTAAAACAAAATATGGATATTAAATATGAATTTTATGACTTAAAAACCTTTATCAAGATATGTTTATGTCATTACTTCTACCTTTAAATATTTTCAAACTCAAAATGGTTAGTAGAGTTTATATAATAAATCATTCTTTAACCTCAAACAATAATACCCAAAGTTCCACTTAATCCATTCCAACCTTAAAAAATTACCAAAATACTTCTATCCAAATTAATTATCCAAAAAGGTCCATAAATTTCCAAAATAAATATTAACATCAAATTCCCCAAACAACATAAAGTAGCTCTTATTTTCACATACCAAATATTTGGTCACCTTAAAAAACAAATTGAAAACGTCCATGCTTCCAAATCATTAAATAATAAGTACTATAGTAAAATGTTTATATATCTCATGATTCTTATAATCATAACACCATTGATGAAATAATTCTTGTGTACAAATACACAATAACTTTAATCATTATATCTCATTATTAAACCATTAACTATGCATCATCTTCCAATTGCTTAATACATCCTTAATTTTATTTTTCTTTCATAGTCTCTTCACCGTCACAGAATAACTACTAATTTTATAACCTTTCTCATTCTAAAAATTTACCAAAACACAAGGCATATTGTGGGAAACATTAATCATAGAGATAGAGTCATGAAGATCATTTATAGGACATCTAAATCATGACATATTTTTCTCTATCTATGAGTTCATAGATTCAACCTTGAACATCTAATGTCATTAAAAAATAAATTGGATGATATCCTATACATAATATTATCTTAAAATTCAATCATTGGGTTGAGTTTTCTAATCCATGATATCTTAAATCTAGTTTCCAAGGTGTATACTAAAATTTATCTCATACCAACTATAATACCCTTACCCCAGAAGCCTGGAGTTGGTGCCTTACTTTATTATATTGCCATGATTAAAAGGAATAAAATCTTGAATGATTGAATAGTTTAGTAGTCTTGGTAAACTAGATATATAATTTTAATCCACATTACATTTTGAAACATAAAATACAAAAATAATTTCATTTATTCTTCCATTATTCCACCTTTGTGTAACCCTATATATCGGTACATACTTCTTAAAATCTTGGGAAAAATAAATCATAGGAAAGGGGTGAGCTAAAATGATCAGTAAGGGTAAGCGTATAGCAGAATATGTGAATAAATATGGAATAAAAAATATAAAAAAGGTAAATAAATGATACACATTCCATTTAAATAATCACATTATCAATGAAACATAACCATCGATATTCTAACTAATAAAATAATCACATGGAATAATAAAAATGATTGAATGCGTAAAGTTGGACATCTTCACTATCAAGATATATCCACAAGATAGTTACTATTAAGAACTATCCTAATGATAGTTTAAGTGTATGGGTAGAAACTCATCTAATTTTTGACAAGATCTATCCTCCTGAAATTTAAAAATAATCTTGGAAACAAATGTGATGGGTTTGGTGCCAACTGATTTCATCTCATGAGAACTACCAATGCATCGAGGGGCTGCAGTGTTCCTTTCCCATCACTTACTAAGTAAAATTAATTCCTCATATTAAAAGAGTTAAACATAAACAACATAGACATTCATATTGAAAAACTATCATACGAAATATGAATACCTCATAAACCATGAATGGTATCAAAATAGCACATCCATAGTCAAAATCATCATAAACCCTACAATAAAATAATTTATATTGTATCATAATATATCAACCTCAATCAAAAATTATATTCAACAAAAAATATTGCCATAAATATAAATACTCTAATAAAATTGTTGGAAATATCTTGATAAAATTTTCCTTTTACATTGAAATCATTTATTTAAAATCTACTCATTTATAAAGGAAAACATTTTATATAAAATAACTTTTTCAAATTGTAAAGGAAGGTTTATGACATTAAGGTTTCATGATGATGGTAAAATACTCTCATGTCCTACAAGTTAAAAATAATCATTCGTACCCTATTTTTGTCAAAAAAACATAAAGGACCTCATTTGGAAAATGAAAAATATATTCCTTTCAAAACCATTTTATAAAAAGTATAACATGGTTAAAATACGTAAAACATTGGTATGATAATAGTAAAAATATTTTATAAAATATTTTTAAGATATATGGACATAGATGATAAATATTCCCCAATAGATACTTACATATAAACAATATTGAATAAAAATAAGATTAAGAAATAAACCCTTAATTTGTAATTTCCTTTATTTGAAACTGATTTATCCTCCTTTATAATGGTTTAAACATGTTATCAATTTATACTAGAACCATATCCATATTTCTGATATCATAAATGATCTTCTTATATTGTTTTGGTAATAATATTCTGTTATTACTCTTGTTTGAGGGTTAACTGCTTCATTTTCCTATGCATTTTTTGTCTTGAAAGTCTTGTTTATTATGAATAGGATATATATATATATATATTTCATATAAATAATAACAATAAGTTTATAGATATTATATTTAATCATTATATATGTTTTTTCAATCATTCGTTAATGGTTAATATGAGAAATGAATCACATCACATCATAGAGATGGTAGGTCTTATGTATACATGAGAGATGGTATCATTCCATTAATATTGGAAGATTGAAGTGGTGGATTGTAATGACTCAATTATTCTCATTGGTTTGAGAGAGAGGTGGGCCATTACTTAGCATTAAGCGATATCCCCAAGATTCCAAAGGCTGGAAAAAAATATAGAAGGGTTTCAATACAAGTGGGGGATGATTTACCCTTTAATAAACAAACCACTAACCAAAAAAACATCACCTAACGATCTCTATATTATGCATGATAAAACCAACACAACTCAACCATTTCCTATAGTAGAGTATAAACTATTCATCAAAGTAAATAGTGACAATAAAACTAAAGACACTATGATAACCAGAAGACTCCATGATCTACAAGCTCCATGGTCCAATATCACTAAACTACCCAAGTATCATGAGGTGGTGATAAATACATGTGATGCTTTACCTTTTCCCATATCCTAGAAGATAGCATCTACAAAAGCACCATAGTGCCAAAAAATGGTTGAGTATAAAACTCAGTAGATTTTTCCCAATGACTTCCCTACTCATTCTACTAGGATAGAAAATTAAGCAACACTTATATAAAAAAATTATAAAAATCAATTTATAACTAAATATAAAAAAGTTCCAAAAAACCATTTATAACCAAGAGTAAAAAAGTTCTATTTCAACCAATTTTCTATTAAGTTTCATTTCTAGAAAAACAACCAAACAAAGATTTAAAACCATTTATAAATATTATTTTGGAATAACCATTCCACCTAACCACACTTACAACCATGAATGTGACATGGACCTACCTATACTCGCAAGTGGTGAGTTATCCTTCCACCAAGACATCACTTAGTAGACCAACTTTATGGGGTTCCTTCACACCCATATCTATCCTAACCTTTTGATAGTGTTCCTTCAATCCCTTATCCATCCTAATGCATTTGAACACACACCACAACCCATGACAACCCATTCCCAAACCAAGTTTGTTCAACCAATTCAACACATTTCAATAAAATTGTTCTTTTATTGAAAATAATTAAACAGAATAATTCAAAACATGAATTTCATTTCAATAAAATCATTCCTTTTATTAAAAACACTTTAATAAAATCGTTATAATAAAATAGCTTCTTAGTGGTGGGTTTTTTTATTTAGTGGTGGTTTAAACTGTCTCCAAATGGTTTTGCAATGGTTTCAAAAAACCATTTTTAAAGTTGGTGTCATCATATAATATATGGTGGTTCCTTCCATTTAGTGGTGGTTTCTAGTAATCGTTGTAGAATATGTATCTAGTGGAGGGTTTCTTTGTTTTCACATTGGTTTTCCAGAAAAAAAATAAAGAGGATTTAATGGTGGTTAAAACCACCACATAAATTTTTTATCCGTAATGAAGAAAACCACCACTAGATTAATATTGAATTTTATTTAGTAGTGGTTTTATCTGCATCTAATAACAAAATAATCCATATTTAGAGGTGGTTTAAACTAATGTTAAATGCTGATTTAAAAAAATCCTACTGCATATTACACAACCCAGAACTACCTTGAAAAAAATTCACAGACCCATGCATTTAATCTTTCAATTAACAAACAACATCACAATAATACACATTAACACAATTATTACACTACAGGATGATAGTCAAAACTGTTTTCACCATGATATGAAACAATAATCAACCACCACAAAAACTCATACATTTCATCATTCAATTAACAAACCATTTTCACACATCAAAATTAAAACCAAACTCATCATTAACCAAAACAACCCAACATCAATGAATCTTAAATGGAAGAACTCATATGAACAATGCGTTTTATTCATCTTTCAGAATAACTCAGCCAAAAGTGATTCCTCCACCAAATTCTCAAAATGGATATTCATGGAGAATATGACTCACTCTTTGAGATCTTTATGAATACCCCTAATGAAAATAGAATCTTACAACGGATCTGATGACACCACCTCTACAGAAAAGGAAAACATATTTTTTAAGTGTTTAATATAAGCCTTCACCATCTTCTAACCTTGTTGTACACTCATGAGCTCTTTTAACACCTTGGTATTCACCTCCTCAAGTATAAACTGTCAGATAAATATGGAATCAAAAACATCCCACGTCATCCCAACTTTCATTGTTGGTAGGGAAAACAACTCCCATTCTTCCAAAGATAGACCCCCAAGCAGACCCAGAACAAAAAAATCTAATAAATTTGGGAGTTACAAACACTCTGAAGACATGCTCAACTTCCTCAAGCCACTTTACTACCTCTAACAAACCTTGATTTCCATGAAAGATGGGTATCAACTGAGGAGAACCAGAAACAGGGTGATACCAACTAGAACCTTCGGGGACCTTTCTAGGTGGAATATTCTGAATAACACAAAAATATTTATTTAAAAATATATTATTAACATTATTAGTGGATATATAATCTTAAATACATGAATTTTAAAAATGAGTGAAATTGAATAATTCAAATTGATTACACTTTAAAAATATTGAAAAAATATATATGAATTCCCTAATAATCTTAATAATATTTGTAGAGAGTTATAGAGGTGGTTTACCTTTATATACAACAAAAAATCCTTGAAAAATAAATAATATATTAAATAAATTATTTTGGATCATGCATATAAAAATAATTAATTTATTTTCAATAGATTATCATCACATAATTTTCATCAAAAATAGAAAGTTTTTTTATGTGGAATTATTTTAAAAGGACAACAGTAAATATATACGTGATTATGGTTGGAAGGATTCAATATTTATAATGAAAAATGAAAAAAATAACATAAGTTTAAAGACATATAAATACAGTTAGTTAAAAGATTCTTTTAGGGAGACTACTAATGAAATGCTAAAATATACACATGTCCCCTACTTTCAGATCGTTTTATTCTACATCATTCCTCCAACAAAGTCATGTTCTTGAACATTCATAGCGCATAAATCAATTCACTTCCCAATTTATAGAATGATATGAAGCCTAAATGTTGATTGGGTTACATATTTACTTGAATATTCACTTGGTTAACTATTTTGGCAGTTTCTATAAACATGAAAAGAAAAGTATAGGAAAAAAACCACAAGAGTGAATGTGGGATTGGTGGATTCACCTTGAGTGGAGGATTAGGTTCGACAACGTTGTGTTACTAGTTTTTTGGATGGGGCCTTACTACAATTTTCTTCCCTACCTTCTAAAAGAGGGTAGGCTATTTCTATTGTTGATGCATCAAACATAGTGACAACAAACATGGAATACCCTTGATATGTGAAGACGAGGAAGTAGCTATATCTAATACTATAAAACTCAAAAAAATGCTTCCATCCTTCCTGAAACCAAACATTGTGACTACAAATTCAGGAGGGATCCTCTATTCCATTGAAACTAGGATTCATGTTCACCAAGTTTGGTTTTAGGAAGGTTGGTGGTATTTTTTCAAGTTCTATAGTATCAGTTATAGTTACTTCCTCATCTTCATATGTCAAGGATATTCCAAGTTTTTTGTCCCCATCTTCGACACTTTTTCAACAGAAATAACTACCCTATTTCATAAGGTAGGTAAGAAAATTGTAGTTATCCCCCATCCAAAAAAACCAGGAATACAGGGTTGTCCAGCCATAATCCTCCACTCAATGTAAAGCTACCTCTCCCACTCTCACTCTTGTGTTTATTCACCACTACTTATCTCTCCATGTTTGTAGAAACTATCATACTAGTTTTTCAACATAATTTTCAAGAAAAGATGTTACCCATTCAACATTAGGGATTTAGATAATTCTAAAAATTGGGTAGTGATAGCTTTATGCATCCTGAACGTTCAAAAACATGGCTTGGTTAGAGGAATGTTGTATAAGATTACAATTTAAAAGTGGTGGATGTGTGTATATTGGGAATTTCATTAATATTATCCTTGAAAGTGACTTTAAACTGACCATATTTATATGTCTCTAAACTTATGTTTGTTGTTCTTCATTTTTCATCATAAATATTTAATCCTTCTAACTATAAGCATGTATATATTTACTCTGTTACTATTAAAATAATTTAACATCAATTGAATTTCTTTTTTGGATGAAAATTTTGTGATGATAATCCATTGAAAATAAATTAATTAAAACAAATAAGTATTAATAAGTAGGAAAATATATAAATGGAAGTAAAAAAAACAACCAAGGTAATTATAATAAGAGTCATATAAGTTCTAAAAAATTATAAGTAAAAAAAAAGGAAATCAATCATGTATAATATTATGTAAAATAGAGAAAAATAAAAATCATACATTTATTAATTCGAAAGAGGAATCATGGGAGAAGCATCCTAGGGTCACTAAGTCTAGGAGAACCAAGTAATTATCTATCATCATAGTAGTGAGGCTGGAGGGGGATGCGTAGGTGGTACCCGGAAGATGGAAGAGGGAAACTAGAAGTTGGTAGGGGCAGTTGGAAGATGGCAGGGGGCAGCACTCATTTTCATGCATAAAATTATGGATGATTCATACATAACCCACACATAGATAACTCATGTTACATTAATCATTACCCTATTTATTAGGGATATATAATCCTAGATCCACTTCATTCCTCATAATACATAATATATATATCTATTTCACATGAATATAAACATAATCATAAATCCCTTAAAAATAACAAAATGATAACCCATGGAGGTAAAATTGTCATCAAATGGAATAAATTAAAACATTATGTAAATGAACATTAATCATAATAATGAATCATATAGTATTTACAAAATATTTAAAAAGGTTATATATTCTATTCAATAATCTCCCAAGTCATTAAAATATAAACTTTTAATTAAAATAATTATATTTCATAATATAAAATGGTTATATCAAATAATATAAAAAATTAAAAATAAATATTGATAAGAACATAGAAGAAACAAAAGAGATATTGCGAAAAAAGAATTCATAATTGTATTTTTGAATTGTTTATAAAAATAGAAGATGAGTCACATTTAATTGTTATTTTAAAAAATGTATTAATGGATTTTAAATGAACATTTTAACAATACAACTTTTCAACAATGTAATCTTAAAAATAAATAGATTTTATATAGAAGACTCTTAGGGGATAAGGCAGTAAAAATGTAATGGTTTCCTTTATATACTTCATATAGTTTGAATTAATGGATTGGTAAGAAAAAAATCATAAATACATTAGTATCCCTTGAAAAGTATGGATAATGAATACAAAATAATATAAATTAATTATATTATAAATATTGTAAGATTATGAAATAGAGATAAAGAATATATCATCAAGAACTATAAATATTTGGAAAACCTCATACTAAACGTATAGGGTATGAACATTGAATATTTATAAGAGGAATGGAGACAAGTAACACCTTAAAAGTAAACGGAAATAATATGTTGGCTATATTTTAGATTTCTATGAATTTAATATCATTTAACAAAATATTATTTATTTAAAAATTTCATTAGTTTCAATTTCGATACTATTCATTACTTGACATTTTAAAAATATCATATCAACATTATATCTTCGAAAAAACTTTTTCAAATTATCAATAATATGTCAACGTAATCTATAAAATTATTTTATGAAATTAATTAAATAAAATTATATATATTAATATTTTTAATATCATTTATTTGATTCTTCCAATAATTGAAAAATTACTGCATCATCATTGTGAAAGCCTTTAATTTAACTATTTATTCCCTAAAAATTTTAAAAAAAATTAAAAATATTAATATTAACATTTTATCTTTAAAAGTAATATCTATAGTTGAATATGTATTCTGAATAACCATATATAAAAATGTAATGCTTATTAAAAACAAGAGTGTGACATATTAGACTTTCCATATAATAAAATATGATAAAATCCCTAAAGACATACAAGACAATTCATTATGCCATAAAATCGTCTTAAGGATAATTTTGGTTGAAAATATATCATCCAATAAAAATAGTACATCAGTTAGGATAATTTTAAAATATTATTTTCACCCTTAATTACTCGATTTACCTGTAATCGTAGTAATTAAAATATTAATAAATTTACTATTCATATACCCAAAAATAAAATAAACCTATTTACATAATTTGTAACCAATGATTACAAATATTATATATATTTTTCAAAATTCAAAACACATAAGTTGCAATAATTAATCTAAAATTAATCCTATTTACGGGAAGATAAAATGGGTTTTAAAAGTGAAGACGTTCAAAAAATTGAAATATGTTTATATCACAATTCAATGTGAAATTTAATCCAATGAAATAGATTGGATTAAATTATAAAAATAATAATATAATTATACTTTGAAACCAATAAAAATTTTAATTAAACACTATAAATTATTTCAATGAAGGAAGTTGTTTTCAATTAAAATTTTATATTTTCTATATCCATCAAAACATGAAACTTATCATAAAAATACCAAAAAATTCATAAAAGTAAATTTTTATATTCCAATATAAAATAGGAATTTTAATTTTTAAAATATAATATATTAAAGTGTAAAAAAATTATTTAAAATTGGTTCTTCATTAAAAGACGATAAAACTATATTTAACAAAATATAGGTTTTTATGCGTAAAATTGGGTTTGTTCATATCGTATTCTTATAAAATATATTGGATTAATATCAAAATAATTATTTAATATATAACATATATATTTCATTAATATCATTTAATAATTGTAATAAATTTAATTTATTAGGATAAAATTCCTTTGTGAGCATAAAAATAATTTTTATAAAAATATTCTCATTATATTCAATTGGTTTTTATATTAATTTATAATTAATTTTTAACCAATTAATTCAACCATATATTCTCATAATTTAGTTAATATTATTCATAACCTCAAAATAACAACTATGTAATATCTTATTATAATAAATAATAATATTTTAATAATATAATATTGTTCAGTAAAACTTAGCCTTATGTGTAATGCAAGCCAACTAATTATTGTGTGTATCATGAACTTAACATGGCGTTGTGTCTAAATATATCTATAAATGAAATTAAATTTATTTAAAAAATTAAAATATTGTAAAGTATTGGGGTGTTATAACTTTAATCTCCATCACTATCATCTTCATCGTCATCATCTCTTTCTCATGTAGCTTCATTCTCGATTGTCACTTCTATCTGATATCACTTTGTATTTTGTATTTATTATTTTGATTTTATGTGTATCTAAGGATTGTTTAATTTTAATAATGTTGTTTTAGTATTGATTTTTTCTTGAATGGTCTCTATTGACTCTTCTCTTTGACTTCTCTTCATTATTTTTATTTGTACTCCTTATTATTCATGCATCTAAGATATTTTTTAATCGATGAGTCCATATTTTGAGATTATGGATTTACTAAATGATTATTTGATGAATTGGTGTTATAAATAAGTATAATTGATACATTAATGGGTGTCTAAGGTATGTTCTTTCTAGTATTTTTAATTTTTTGTTTAATGTAATAGGGGATTATTGAGTTTTAATATGGAGTGTTAATAATATATATTTAGATGATAATTCTGATTTCATAATAATATTGTGATCAAAAAACATTATAAATTCAACTTAATAATGTAACTAATGTAAGATATATCTTCCAATCATATTTCTAAAAGGTGGATAATTTTATTTTCATACATTATTTATTAAAGTCCCTTAAGCTGAATGGGGTTTAACACAAGTTGGACACTTTATTGAT
Source organism: Viscum album (assembly GCA_963277665.1). Lineage (NCBI taxonomy): Eukaryota > Viridiplantae > Streptophyta > Magnoliopsida > Santalales > Viscaceae > Viscum > Viscum album. The sequence goes on along the minus strand of OY728133.1, from coordinate 643,956,705 downwards.
ATTAATATGTTATTTATGTCTTTTTAAAATGTTGTGAATACCTAAAAATTTCTAAATTGAGTCATTTTAATTATATAATTTATTTTATAATATGATGCATTTTTAATAGTTGAATTATTCTAATAATATATAATTTCATTGATTAAATTTTAATTTTAATTTTTTTTTATAGAACCTATATTTGGTGAGGATAATGATTAAATTTTTATAGTCACCCTTGCATTTCAATTTTTTTATAAGTGTAGGCATGTCTTTATTTTATTGATCAGGTTTTTTAATCTCATTTTTTAACACTCTTAAATATTTGGCCCTTTATATTATGATATTACTTTATTTACTTTGAAAATAATTAATATATAACCATGAAATTATATAACTAAAATAATAAATAAGTACTTTATCTATGATCGGCCTTTTGAAATCAATATTAGTGTTTCTATACCTTTTGTTTGAATTTTTTCTAAAATGGTGATAATTAAATATTTTCAAATTGATTCTTTTGTTCCTAAAATATGTTGTCTTTCTTTTATTTTTGAAATATTTTATGTTTCATTATTATTACTATTTATAAAATTATATTTTAAATTATATTTCCTTATATAATAAATTATTTTCAATTCTTGATATTTGTTACAGATAATAATGAATCAAAGTTGGATTACTGAATTGTGAATAAGTGATAAATATGGGGATGGTATTAATGTTTTTATGGAATTTTATAAATGAAATTTTTCCCAAATAATGACTCTTTTTCTTCCCATTAATGAAATGTTTATATATAAAAACACAAAAATGAATATAAATCAAAGATCATTTAATTTTTCATGGTTTTAATTTGAATTAAAGTCCTTTGATTTATCATGGTGACAATGAGAATAATTTATGATCTATTAATGATGATGATTTTCAAAATTTTAAGTCTGGTAAAATTGAAGAAATGATTCATGATATTGAAGTAGAGGAAATTGGAAAAGAATTGATAATTAAGTTTCTATATGGTGATATTGAAAAACATTGTATATATATTGAATAAAATTTGTGGTTTTATTAACAGTGTTAATATTGATTGTCTTAAAGGGAAAAAATTAATGGAGTGACAATAGTTTTATAGAGTTTCTAAAGTTGTTGAAAGGAATACTTCTAAATGATAATGATCTTCCAAATTCACATTATAATGCAAAGAATATATTATGCCTGATGGTTTTCAGGTACAAGAAGATACATGCATGCTTGAATTACTATGTGATATATATTGAAGATATATTAAGATCTAATATATTGTCTTAAATATGGGAAATCACTCTAGGAATGGTAATATCCATCCTCATCAGAGCTAATTGAACTAAGGATCCCTCCACATCGGTCCCCTAGTCAGTTCTCAACTCAGTACAGACAGTAATACCCTTGGGAGAATATATAGGGGTTGGTAGGACTGTTCGGTCCTCTAAAGTATCATGTTGTATCAAAAAAGACCCAAAGGATGTCAACATGTTTATAATAACACCATGGCTCTTTGAATGTGGTGTAAAAAATATCTTTTTCATTATCTCGATAATGGGATATCCATTTTTGTCCACAATAACCTCAAGTATGCCTCGAACCAGCCTTTACTGAACCGAAGGGAAATAATAAACCCGAACTTTGAGGCTTTCCAATATTATGTCAAGGTATTTAAGTAAATCCATAACCTCCATTAGTCGGTCATTGGAATTAATGCCCAGGGTGAAGTGACATGAGATAAGCCTTCCAAAGTTAATTCTTCCTGGTTTATTATTCCTCAGATCTTATCCTATGATTTAATTATTATCTTATTCATCCATTTTTTGAATGGCGATAAGAAATAGTGATGCTGGTGTGACTTCACTCACAAGCACTGCACTAGTTGCGGCTGTATTGGTTAAAACCTTTATTGGAAATTAGAGTAATATTAAATTCCTTAAGTCCTTAAGAGGTTCTTCTGGTGATTTTGGTCCTCTTAGAATGAATTATTTTATGCATTGGATTGGATTTTATATTTTGTGTCAATTGGATATCCTCTAGTACGAATGTGGATAATTTCCCATTTGGATACGAGTGAACTAAAATATCATCATAATGATAGGAAAACCCAATATTTGTATCATGGAGAGGGAGATTCATATTAGCCTGAGCTGTAATACCCCAAGATTCCACGGTATGTTTCCTTTCGAATAATGCAATGGTGTGCATTGTACGCAACTTCGAGATTTTAACACACCATAACCAATCAAACTAGCTGTTATGAATAGTAATACCTACTTTTTGACATTTTATAAATTCTATCTCTCAAAATGGACTTCATTTTTGGATTCCGAATACTGAAATTAGCCTAGGGTGAAATTTTGGTACTTTTCGGATAACTTTCATATTTTGATGAATAGTGAAAATTACTAAATTTTAATTAAAAACAACTTTTTTAATCAAAATAATTAATAGTGATAAATTATTAATTTGAGTGGTTTTAAAGTATATTTAGAATATATTTTTACCATGTAATACAATGTGGGTCATTGAACATAATTTCACATTTAAACCAGACATAAACAAGTGACAATCTTTTGATAGTTATTATCTCTAAAAACACGCTTTTTGTTTTAACAACGGGAATTAATTTTAAATTAATTTCTGCCACTTCTGTGTTTTGAATTTGGAAAAATGGATTCCATATTTGTAATCAGGATGTTCAAATTGTGTAAATAGGTAACTTTTATTTTTAAACATTTTGGATAATTACTTCGGTAAATATTTTATTTACCATGGTTAAAGGGTAAATCCGATAAACAAGGGTTAAAAAATAATATTATAATAATACTAAATTACCCTAAAACGTGTCTTAACCTTATTGTTTGATACATGGTCGACCATGAGCATCTTTGGGTCGATTTTTGGACCCCATGGATCCACTTGTAAGTGATAATGACACTTTATTTTAATTAAGTTAAAATAAATACAAAAATGACACAAGCATATATCTTTTAACAAAAAAATTGTTACATAGGGTTATATATGTTGGATTTTAGATTATAAATATTAATTAGAAAGATACAAAGATTTCCTAAATAATGATATTTTATTTATAATTTTTAGACATTAAATAATTTAATTTATTTATGACACAATGATGATGAATTAATTACTTTAATAGTGAAAAATTAAAATAATGGATATTATAAATACCCAAATAAATATAATATGAAACTTTTAATGAATTAAAATAATTTTATAGGATAATATGATATATTAGTATTGATTTAATTGACTTTTTTCAAAGTAATCAATCTGTTATGAGTTTCACAAAAATCAACTATTTAATAGTGTCAAAATTGACATAAAAGAGTTCTTAAAACAAATATTATATTATTAATTGATATTAAATTCCTAAAAATCTAAGGATCGGCCAAGAGACTTATATCATGATAGGTTCATCATTAATGGACCACTTGGGGGTCTCTTGGATGTATATAGTAAGTTTATTAACCATATAATATAAAAATTAAAAGAGACATTGTAAAAGTGAAACTAATTAACTAAGAGTTAATACTTAAAGATAAGGTTAATATAATGACCCAAACCTGTATAAATTCTATTGGTTAAGTTATTTTTGACCCATACCCGCCTTAAAATTTTAATAATAAACTTTGGTTCCATTATAAACCGAATATGAATTTATTATAAATTAATATTTCTAGCTTTTCCAATGGTGCCCCTCACCCCTCTTATAAAAGGGCACTCCTCCTTCTCATTTCTTCACACCTTGAAAGCCCTTTGGTTCGGCCAACCCCTGCCCAAATACTATCTAAACTTCCCTCACTACAACCTAGAGGCCTTAGTTTGATCATAAATCCAACCTAAGGAGACCTTTTGATCAAATCAAAAGAAGAACCCGAAGAAGAGGTAATGTTTTCACCACCCCTTTTCAAGTTCCTTTCTTCTTCCACTTCCTCTTTCTTTGTTATTACCATTATAAAATAATAACTCCAGTATAATATATATACTGTGATGTTATTATAAATATGGTACAACCATATTCAGTATTCTATCCATCCTTTGAATAACATGTCACCATACGTGCGTACGTACGGCTTACCGTCTCCACGTCGTGGTGTAATTGTTATTCAATATATTATTATTTGGATGGGTATAATAATGATTTGTAACTCAGCTAAATAATAAATATAACATGATAATGATTCTGTATATATGATATAACATCCAATTATATATTATTTTAATATCAAAAGAATGATATTGTCGCTCGTGCGTATGTACGGACTACCGTCTCCACAAACGCGATGAGATTCATTCTCCATCATATCCATTCAAGTATAATTATAATTTGATGATTTAAAAATAGTATATAAGGACTTGATATCATTATGGATATTAATAATATACATCCCATTAATAACGAATATGGCTCACATAACAAAGAATATAAAGTAAAATGAACCCGTTAACACCCGAAATGATGATAATTCTAAGATATTATTAACAAATCAATGTTAAAAGATCATATATGATATCATATTAAAGTAAATGATTCTTGTATGATTCAATAACAATTATTTCACCATTATACAGGAGGTAAACCTACCGTCGACCAAGGAAAAATTACAAAGTAAGGGGTTTCTTATCTCACTTTTAATTCCGTGAGAATTCCATTGATCAGCACTTAATTATTGCATGTGGTGTATGTGTACTGCCCATGATTGTATTCATTGTGTAATATACTTTAATTTATAGGTATTTACATCATCATGGTATGATACTTCTTTCATGGGTGTATGTTTCGTAAGTTACCTAATCGATAAGGGAATTTGAGATTTCAATTCCCACTCATTTGGCTTTACGCATATTTCATTGATTATATTACCCCAAGATTATGTATGGAATCACTATTCATTTGATTATGTCATAATTTACACTCCCCTTCCTATGGATATACTTTTTATACACATAATCACTCCATTGATAATTCTCAAGTCATTGATATGAATTTGATAAGAGTAATTTTAACTCATTCTCCATTTGTTGAGTTAAACATCCAATTCGTTGGTGTTGATTTTACAAGAATATGTGTGAATGTCCTTTGATTGTTTTACACTGAATATCCAATCCTATTTAGTGTATTTATATTTGTCACACATAATTATGTCGTTGATTTATCCTTAACCTAAGGATACGACCTTTATGATAGATTTCATCTCAATTTACATTCCATTGAGACTTCTTTGTTGATATACACCAAATCACTTTTAGGTGGTGTATATAATGTACTTTGACATAGTATATCATGAATCCCTTTATTCTCATGATATTAAAAAGTTTTTATTACCTAAATTATTTGTATTCAACTGTCTCTCTTTTGGTTAGAAACTCTAACTAAAATACCATTTTTAAATGTTTTATAGACTTATTCATCTAAATAATTCTCATTAATGTCCAGGTTTTAAAAATGGTTTTAAGGATTTATTTATATGGACATTAATGTTTAGAAATTAAAACTCTTTTTAAAAAGTTTCAAAGTGGTATGGGACACTTTGATTCAAAAATCTATTTTTAAATGGCTTCTGGACAAATAGTGTGACTTTTAAATGATTTCAAGAAAAAGGTAGATATTTCTCTCAAATAGTTTTGATGATTATTTTCATCTATGTCAGCATCCTTAATTATTCTTGATTGAGGTTAATGTGATACAATACAATCTTCCATATTGTATCGAATGAGTTATGTTTGACTGTGGATGTTCTATTTTTATACCATTCATGGTTTGTGGTTAAAGTATTGACATTTTGTATTCTAGTTTTAATACGAATGTTTATGTTATGTTTAAACCTGTTCATATGAGGAATGAATTGGACTTAATAAGTGACGGGTGGAGCCCGCTATAGCTCCTCGATGCATCGGTAGGTCTCATGAGACAAACTAGTGTCTTGGCACAAGGCCTTGGAAAAATCTTATTTGTAGTCTTGGCACGAGGCCTTGGATATGTGGTTAGGATAGTCTGGAATTATGCATTCCATCATTATGAAAGTGGTTATTGATATTTCATGGGATTGTTAGACGAGTAGAATATCCATGTGAGTAAGTAAATGGCATTATTTTATTTTATCTTTTCCATTTTATGCTGAAGTTCATGTTTAAAAGGCTTTTGTTTTAGTTATAAACTGCCTGAAGTGTTTATGCTTATCTATGAATGCTTTTGCTATAATGTTATCCTTACTGAGCATATGAGCTCACCCCTTTCAATGTTTTATTTTTCCCAGGATTATGAAGAAGTAATTTATGAATGACCTGCAGGGATAGTATGAGGGGATATGAAGACAAGATGTTTTTTTTATGATGTAATGTAAAAATTTATGGATATATCTAGTTATTCCAAGGCTACTAAACTAATCGGTCTTTTGAGACTTGATCTTTCTCGTGATCATGCCAATGTTATGTAATAATGCACCGACTCTAGGTAACTGGGGTCGGGGCATTATAGTTGGTATCAGAGGAAGTTTAGTACAAACCTTGGAAGCTAGATTTAGATAAAATCTGATTAGAGCACGTAGACCTAAGATGAACTTTGAGGATTAGTATAAAAGAACTTCCTTGAATTTTGGTATTGTAGAGATTTTGTGAGTTTTCCGAGCAATACATACCTGTCTGGATATGAGCAGGTAGAGGCAGCTCTGGAACAGATGTACCTAGGGGTAAAACCCGAAAACACCGCTTTGAGCTAGACTTGAATGGGAACTGGTGCACGACAATGGGCCTTGCTGCACTCTTGGTTACGACACTCCCGGGGGATATGCTTAGGATAATTTACATTTTCTTTACAAACCGATTTAAGTAATATATATATAAGATGAGAGTAAATGACCTTGGTTAATCCTAATATGTTTCAAATTGAGAATATGGTGACATTTTAATCTCTAAATGATTTTACAACTACTGTTACTCACACAATGCTTTCTAGTTTTAGTCAATGGCTGGATTCCAAGGAAGTCATAGTGACTTTGAGAATGATGTACAAGGTGGTAACGGTGGTGGCAATGAGCAAAAAAAATGGAATGTTGATAGGTGTAAAATATATCGTCTTTATTCCAAATCAGTTTTCCAAAAATATGATCAACAACATATATATTAACCAACTCCCAGACTCAACAAGGAAGAGAAAGGTGATAAATGATAAGAGCTCCAGCAATGGAGACCATGGAGAAAAGAACCCTCAATTTTCATCATGCAGGAAGTGTGGAAGGAGACACCCAGGAAAGTGTCTCAATGGGACAACGAAATGTTTTACGTGCGGGAAGGAAGGACATAAAGTGAAGAATTACCGAAGAAAAATGAATAGTACTATGGAAGAAGATAAAAATGGTCCCAAGAGTCCATTTACAGTCATTTGCCGTAAATATTGGGGACCTGGCCATTACCCGAGTGAATGTCCTATTCTATAGGATATTTTCTTGGTCAAAGAAGAATCTATGTGGAAATAAATGGTTGGAGAAAAATTTAAAAAGTATTAGCACTCCTTGTTGATGGGTTTACTTTGGGATAATTTTCTCTTGTATTTGTAACCCCTCAGTTTGCCATGTGAGAATGATATTTGAGGAAGAATTGTCTCATCTCTTGTGGATATAGGTATAAATAACCATTTGGTTTTATATGACCATTGGGGTTTGAGAAAATTATAAGTTATTATAATTTGGGATGAAAATGCAAGGTTTGATATAACATTTGTGGTTAAATTATGTTATTTTGAGGAATTTATCTCATTTTGGTAATATTATAAAATATAGTTTTTGAAAAAGGACAACACGTAGACCGTGTGACAACCTATCGTGTCGGACAAAGCTGTGGGAATCGAACCCACAACCAAAGTGCGATTGGGATTTATCACCTACCACTGGACTATGTGAAGTCCCTGGTTAGTGTGACTATTTTTTTTAGTTAAATTATTTTATTGATCAATAATAATTTGATTTGGGTTCTTATGTCTTATCAAATGAATACCCTTGGTATAGGAAAATGATTTGGTGATTAAGTGATAAATGTTATTTTGGAAGATGTCCGCTTTGTTGGGAACACTATATGCCCAAGGAAAATAGAATACAATGGGGTTTCATTTGTAGAGTAATGGTATATTTTTATCTACGTTTTTATTGTGGATTTATAGTGATTTGGGTTATTTATGGAAATTATTAACCTATAACAGAGAATATGTGATGATGTTAATTACTTTTAAGTATGTGACTTTAAGATTATTTGATGTCATTTGGAGATGAAATTTAACATGGGAGACTACATAATCAAATTCTTCTATGTTTTGGGTTTCAATATTAGTTTGGATTATATTGAAGGATTTTAAGGACAATTGATTATTGAATAGTATTTATTTAACTTTGGGGTATTGTTGGTTTAATTTTAGAAATTAAGATTAGTGCATATTTATCTCAAGGAATATCCTTTTGGGGGATCATTAGATCATTCACTAACTATTTTGGTTTTGATTAATCTTCAAAGACAATGTAAATATATAGTTTATCCTGCATGGATCATGTGATTCTATAGAAGTTTATTCTAGCTCTTCCAGTGTGACCAAGTCTTCTTGAATACTCATCGTTTAAAAAAAATTGAGTTAGTGGTGGAAATTTATTAAAGAATGAAACTCTACTTAAAAAGTAAGTATATCTATTAATGTTCTTAGTCAATATCATAAATTAATTCCTCGTCCTTATATAATGTAACTTAAAACAAAAAAAATGTTGTCCGTTTACTTTCATACTAGGAGACTAATGGTCGTTTGTCCCAACACAAGTTTGTGGTTTTCTTATTGTTAACTTTCTCCTGGTCATGATTTCTATCCTTCTCCATCAGAACTTGACAATTAGTTTATCATCCATATCCGTGTTTTCCTACATGGAATCTGAGTATGGGTTATCTTGGATGACCCTTATACCTCTCTTTCTTTCTTTTAAAGTGATAGTTTTATTGACTCTTTTTCTGATGTGGGACTTTCCATTATATTCCCAAGCATAATTTTAAAAATTGCAAGGATTCAATTTATTGAAGGAGGGGAGAATATAACACCCCAAACTTCCACGGTATGTTTCCTTTCGAATAATGCAATGGCGTGCATTGTACGCAACTTCGATATTTTAACACACCATAACCAATCAAACTAGCCGTTATGAATAGTAATACCTACTTTTTGAAATTTTGTAAATTCTACCTCTCAAAATGGAATTCATTTTTGGATTCGTAATATCGAAATTATCCTAGGGTGAAATTTTGGTACTTTTCGGATAACTTTCATATTTTGATGAATAGTGAAAATTATTAAATTTTAATTAAAAACAACTTTTTTAATCAAAATAATTAATAGTGATAAATTATGAATTTTAGTGGTTTTAAAGTATATTTAGAATATATTTTTACCATGTAATACAATTTGGTTCATTGAAAATAATTTCACATTTAAACCAGACATAAACAAGTGACAATCTTTTGATAGTTATTATCTCTAAAAAACACGCTTTTTGTTTTAACAACGGGAATTAATTTTAAATTAATTTATGCCACTTCTGTGTTTTGAATTTGGAAAAATGGATTCCATATTTGGAATCAGGATGTTCAAATTGTGTAAATAAGTAACTTTTATTTTTAAACATTTTGGATAATTACTTCGGTAAATATTTTATTTACCATGGTTAAAGGGTAAATCCGGTAAACAAGGGTTAAAAAAATAATATTATAATAATACTAAATTACCCTAAAACGTGTCTTAACCTTATTTGTTGATACATGGTCGACCATGGTCATCTTTGGGTCGATTTGGGGACCCCATGGATCCACTTGTAAGTGATAATGACACTTTATTTTAATTAAGTTAAAATAAATACAAAAATGACACAAGCATATATCTTTTAACAAAACAATTTTTACATAGGGTTATATATGTTGGATTTTAGATTATAAATATTAATTATAAAGATAAAAGGATTTCATACATAATGATATTTTATTTATAATTTTTATACATTAAATAATTTAATTTATTTATGACACAATGATGATGAATTAATTACTTTAATAGTGAAAAATTAAAATAATTGATATTATAAATACCCAAATAAATATAATATAAAACTTTTAATGAATTGAAATAAGTTTATAGGGTAATATGATATATTAGGATTGATTTAATTGACTTTGTTCGAAGTAATCAATCTATTATGAGTTTCACAAAAATCAACTATTGAATAGTGTCAAAATTGACATAAAAGAGTTCTTAAAACAAATATTATATTATTAATTGATATTAAATTCCTAAAAATCTATGGTTAGGCCAAGAGACTTATATCATGATAGGTTAATAATTAATGGACCACTTGGGGGTCTCTTTGATGTATATAGTAAGTTTATTAACCATATAATATAAAAATACAAAGAGACATTGTAAAAGTGAAACTAATTAACTAAGAGTTAATACTTAAAGATAAGGTTCATATAATGACCCAAACCTGTCTAAATTATATTGGTTAAGTTGTTTTCTACCCATCCCCACCTTAACATTTAAATAATAAACTTTGGAGCCATTATAAACTGAATATGAATTTATTATAAATTAATATTTCTAGCTTTTCCAAAGGTGCCCCTCACCCCTCTTATAAAAGGGCACTCCTCCTTATCATTTATTCACACCTTCAAAGCCCTTTGGTTCGGCCAAACCCTGCCCAAATACTATCTCAACTTCCCTCACTACAACCTAGAGGCCTTAGTTTGATCATAAAGCCAACCTAAGGAGCCCTTTTGATCAAATCAAAAGGAAGAACCCTAAGAAGAGGTAATGTTTTCACCACCCCTTTTCAAGTTCCTTTCTTCTTCCAATTCCTCTTTCTTTGTTATTACCATTATAAAATAATAACTCCAGTATCATATATATACTGTGATGTTATTATAAATATGGTACAACCATATTCAGTATTCTATCCATCCTTTGAATAACATGTCACTAAACGTGCGTACGTACGGCTTACCGTCTCCACGTCGTGGTGTAATTGTTATTCAATATATTATTATTTGGATGGGTATAATAATGATTTGTAACTCATCTAAATAATAAATATAACATGATAATGATTCTGTATATATGATATAACATCCAATTATATATTATTTTAATATCAAAAGAATGATATTGTCGCTCGTGTGTATGTACGGACTACCGTCTCCACGAACGCGATGAGATTCATTATCCATCATATCCATTAAAGTATAATTATAATTTTATGATTTAAAAATAGTATCTAAGGACTTGATATCATTATAGATATGAATAATATACATCCCATTAATAACGAATATGGCTCACATAACAAAGAATATAAAGTAAAATGAACCCGTTAACACCCGAAATGACGATAATTCTAAGATATTATTAACAAATCAATGTTAAAAGATCATATATGATATCATATTAAAGTAAATAATTCTTTTATAATTCAATAACAATTATTTCACCATTATACAGGAGGTAAACCTACCGTCGACCAAGGAAAAAGTACAAAGTAAGGGGTTTCTTATCTCACTTTTAATTCCGTGAGAATTCCATTGATCACCACTTAATTATTGCATGTGGTGTATGTGTACTGCCCATGATTGTATTCATTGTGTAATATACCTTAATTTATGGTTATTTACATCATCATGGTATGATACTTCTTTCACTGGTGTATGTTTCGTAAGTTACCTAATCGATAAGGGAATTTAAGATTTCAACTCCCACTCATTTGGCTTTACGCATATTTCATTGATTATATTACCCCAAGATTATGTGTGGAATCACTATTCATTTGATTATGTCATAATTTCCACTCCCCTTCCTATGGATATACTTTTTATACACATAATCACTCCATTGATAATTCTCAAGTCATTGATATGAATTTGATAAGAGTAATTTTAACTCATTCTCCATTTGTTGAGTTAAACATCCAATTCGTTGGTGTTGATTTTACAAGAATATGTGTGAATGTCCTTTGATTGTTTTACACTGAATATCCAATCATATTTAGTGTATTTATATTTGTCACACATAATTATGTCGTTGATTTATCCTTAACCTAAGGATACAGCCTTTATGATAGATTTCATCTCAATTTACATTCCATTGAGACTTCTTTGTTGATATACACCAAATCACTTTTAGGTGGTGTATATAATGTACTTTGACATAGTATATCATGAATCCCTTTATTCTCATGATATTAAAAAGTTTTGATTACCTCAATTGTTTGTATTCAAGTGTCTCCCTTTTGGTTAGAAACTCTAACTAAAATACCATTTTTAAATGTTTTATAGACTTATTCATCTAAATCATTCTCATTAATGTCCAGGTTTTAAAAATGGTTTTAAGGATTTATTTATATGGACATTAATGTTTAGAAATTAAAACTCCTTTTAAAAAGTTTCAAAGTGGTATGGGACACTTTTATTCAAAAATCTATTTTTAAATGGCTTCTGGACAAATAGTGTGACTTTTAAATGATTTCAAGAAAAAGGTAGATATTTCTCTCAAATAGTTTTGATGATTATTTTCATCTATGTCAGCATCCTTCATTATTCTTGATTGAGGTTAATGTGATACAATACAATCTTCCATATTGTATCGAATGAGTTATGTTTGACTGTGGATGTGCTATTTTTATACCATTCATGTTTTGTGGTTAAAGTATTGACATTTTGTATTCTAGTTTCAATACGAATGTTTATGTTATGTTTAAACCTGTTCATATAAGGAATTCATTGGACTTAATAAGTGACGGTTGGAGCCCGCTATAGATCCTCGATGCATCGGTAGGTCTCATGAGACAAACTAGTTTCTTGGCACAAGGCCTTGGCAAAATCTTATTTGTAGTCTTGGCACGAGGCCTTGGCTATGTGGTTATGATAGTCTAGCATTATGCATTCCATCATTATGAAAGTGGTTATTGATATTGCATGGGATTGTTCGACTAGTAGAATATACATGTGAGTAAGTAAATGGCATTATTTTATTTTATCTTTGCCATTTTATGCTGAAGTTCAAGTTTAAAAGGCTTTTTTTTAGTTATAAACTACCTGAAGTGTTTGTGCTTATCTATGAATTCTTCTGATATAATGTTATCCTTACTGAGCATCTGAGCTCACCCCTTTCAATGTTTTATTTTTCCCCGGATTTTGAAGAAGTAATTTATGAATGACCTGCAGGGATAGTATGAGGGGATATGAAGACAAGATGTTTTTTTTATGATGTAATGTAAAAATTTATGGATGTATCTAGTTATTCCAAGGCTACTAAACTAATCGGTCTTTTGAGACTTGATCTTTCTCGTGATCATGCCAATTTTATTTTATAATGCACCGACTCTAGGTAACTGGGGTCGGGGAATTACATGAGCCTCTTACCTAGTAAACATCAGTAAAAACTAGTGATCCACCATTGGATGATTCTTGGATTGAACATGAACATGGGGAGGAAATCTTGACTGAATACACATGAACTAACGTCTAAACCAACAAGATATGTACCTTTCACATAGGAGACTCTCATTAATGCAGGAAGAAATGGAACCCTCATAAAGAAACATCATATAAGAATGGGGATCAAGTTTTTCCCCACTATTATCAACCATACTACTAGTTGGTATTTGCCTATAGGGTTTGAAGGAGAAGTGGTCATGATGGCTCATGAAGGCTCTGACTTCCCAATACTTTAGTGTAATATGTCTTACCCCACTAATAGAATTCAAAAAATGTTTGTAATGAACATTAGTGATGTTATAGATTCTTAAGTACTCATAACCTTATAGATGATCCCCTATAAATCCCAATAACACCTAAAAGTGGATGTATATTCTATGTGGTCCTTTTATCATATAAATATAGTGAAAGAGTTGATACGGTTTGGCCAACATAGGTATGGATAACCCAATACATTTCCATCCTTCCATAGAGTTCACCATTATAAAAGTGGAGACCCGCCCTTATTCTTTATAAGGACTATGTACCTGCTCTTGTATATTTCAAGGAAATCGACCAGCTGAAAGGTCTTGTCAGGATTGGAGATAACCACGCTACCATAACTGGTCAAATTTTCTTCTACAACCATGGTCCTATAAGTACCCTCTATACTGTGAGATTCCTTCATAGGATAGGACTTTGGATTCATAGATTCTAGATCAAAATGATCTATCCTAATGAAGTATTTTTCCTATTTCATAAACAGGATATCTTTCCCAGGATGTGGGTCCTTTTTTAGAGGATGTTGGGATAACCTAATCAATTCTCAGGCAATATGTGTTCTCATTATGTTATCTGATTAATATTGTGGGTGGGTACTCATCATAAATATCTAACAAAATGGGTGTTTCGCATATCCACTCAACATCCTTGAGGATAAAACCCACCTCACCATTCATGAGGTGGAATCTGTTTGTATTAGTATTCTAGTGACTGAATAGGTCCAGCATCAGGCCCCTATTGCAATATGAAATAGTTTATGAGATATATATAGCCTCATAATCCCAAACTATTTCAAGTTTTTGGAAAACTCAGAAGTGATATATTTCATTTAGATGTTCAAACTCTAGTTTATTCAAAAAATGACCCATGGTCAAAGGTCCCAGTTAGGGAACCACCCAAACCTCTGACTGGTGTCAGACTTCTGCATTATTGAATAGTGTGTGTTGATATCTAAATCAGGTTCACAATAGTTCTCATCAAATTCTATGATCATAAACTTCAATATGTTCTCATTTGTGCATTCCCCCTCAATAATGAAATGGATTATCTGGGAGATATTTTCCCAAAAGGTATTATGGGTATTTAGAATCCAAGAAGGGGTACAATTGATTAATACTGTGAAGGAATTGAAGTGTCATTGGTAAGACCAAACTCATGGAGTGGCAAGAAGTCTGAAAAGGAATATTCACTAAGGTTCACCCCCGTCAGGATCACCAGAATTATCAATGATGACTCATCAACATAATGGTAGGTAGTATCCACACTTTCTATGATAGCATCCCAATTAACCACTACCACTTTAACCTCTTTCTTTTAAGTCTTGTGGGAATATTCATGGGAGTTGGAGGCCATCTGCATAAAATCAAGAATAATATGTCTGAAAAGTGAAAAATATTTTCAAAAGAGATTAATGATCCCAACAAATTCATGCATGTCACATGACCCATAAGGGGGGTCAAAATATCATAACCTGATATAGGTCCTATGAACTGCATAACTCTTGTAGATCTCACAGAATCCATAGGACATATCGTGATCACACAACCTTTCATAATACTTGTGATCATGTGACCTTGGCATGGTCATGTGAACCACATAATAGTCAAGTGATCATTAAATAGAACCATCAGATCTTGTGAAACATACTAGAAAACCACATGGCCAAATTTTAATCAATTTTCAAAGATATATTCATGGTTGAATCGAAAAGTGTTAAGTAAAAATCATCTTGGTGGCAGGTCTCACAATGAGTTCTCACAGAAGGTCTTATAAAGGGGTCATATGAATGGAGCTAATCATAGGGGTTCATGAGAGTTAAAGTAGTCAGGGAAGGATCCACCATCGATTCTCTTATATATAGGGAACTTTATAGAATACTAAAGGTCACACGGGAGACCAAGAGTCGCCTAAGACACTGATTGGTGACATCCCTAATGACTCAGGAAGGTATTTAATTTCCTCAAAACTGATCTGTTTTCCCCATGGACATCTCCCCAAAGGGGGAGAATTTATTGACACCTGCTAAATGAGCATCAAAAAATCTATTATTGAAGAAACTCAAATAATGGGTATTATTTTATCCACAAATAAAAGGAAGATAAGGTGGTTAAAACATGCAGATCATGTGATTTTCTAAAGGGAATAAGATTCCATGACCTTTGGAAGGTCATGTGAATGGTTAGGCATAGCACATGTCCTACTAGATATCATCTTAATCCCCTTAGACAATAATCTAGTTCTTGTGAAGGCATCCAAGACCTTATTTGATCATGTGGTGGATTCTAGATGAGTTCCTCTGAGTCGCATGACTTCTTAGCTGGTAGGCTCCTGATAACCATCCAAAAATCCTTGTAAAATAAAGTATAAAAAATGAAAAAGGTGGAAGCATTTTATGGTTGTTGATATTCATGTGATGTGATCATAAAGTATGCAAGACCTCATGAATTGGTTTCATGTCTACCTTATCATTCAAGAGCCTCTGGCATGTCACCATCATCATATGAAGGGTCCCAAACATATTTTTTCAATTATGTGATGTCCCTTAGGCTTCATAGATGAACAGATGTATTTTCCATGACAATGCTCATGTATCACCATGATACACATTATTGGTCACATGATGAAACGTAGACAGAGAGGGTGATTTTCTTTTACAAAACTTTCAAAACTTCACAAATCCCCAACCCTTTTGAAATAAATAATTAAATTATAAGGGGAAAGACAGAAGCTTCTGACATGACAAGATATGTTGATCATCATGTGAAAGGAGTTTTACAACATGAGAAAACACTATTGATCATGTGGAAGCCCTTTCAACAATATATAATGATAATGTGAGACCTCTAAACAAGCTAGTATTATCTCATGAGACCCCTCGACAAGTTAGAATGATTTCGTGGAAACCCTCTTAACAAGCTACCTTTTTCTCACCACAGACCTCAAATGAGTCATATTCAATCACTTGAAATCCATTCCATTGGAATTCTGATCTCATGGACACTATTATGCATATCATCCTGACCTAGTAAAAACTTCTTTAAATTCCTACATGGTTAGGAAAAATCCCTTCAAAAGGCCAAGAACCAATAAATGGAGTGTTAAAGGGGCATTCTTGTGGTCACTAAAAGTCATGTGATGCCCCATGGATGACCTATGGTATAATATCATGAAGTGCATGAAAGAAAACCCTCCACCAAATCTGAACCAAATCTATTAGATATACGTTGTGAAAGGCGGTGTATAACTGGGGAAGTGAACCCTATAAATCCACCCCCCCCCCCTTAGAAAAAAAATGAGGCTCCATGATCAATCACACATGGGAGTACAAAAATTATACTTTTCAGAGTTACTAATCATGCGATCAGGAAATTATTCCACCAAGTAAAATCTGGGTAATGACATAAAGGATTGTAAAACATGTATAGGAACTTCACATGATCACTTGACGGATCATGTGAAGGACTATTGGCATGTCAGTCGGATTATGCGAAGGAGGTCCTAAATATCGGTTGGGTCACGTGAAACCTAAAATAGGATAACATTGTAAAAACCTGATGAAAATATGTAATAAAGGTTATAATAAATTCTAAAATAGGATAGACTTATTTTATGAACATATACACTAATCCTCATATGCTTCGTATGACTCAAATAGATCAAGAGACATCACTGGGAAATATCAATAAAATCATGTGATGCTCTATCATCATTCCATTTGGATCATGTAATGTCACATGGACATGTCAAAGAAAGTCACATGATGACCACCAAAAATACCACCCAAGTCTTTATAATTCTCTGAGATTTCCATTCAAACATTTTGATGTCCCCCAGATGTGTTTCCCAAGTTATGTGGTGACACCAAGACAATTCATCTAGGTCTCATGATGAAAACGATGCATGTTATCTTGGATCATTTGAAGTACTCTATAAAATCCATCTAGGTCATGAATCACCCTCCATAAATGTCATCCTGGATCATGTGACATCCTTCGTACAAGTCCTGCAGCACCCTCTAGAAATTTCTTCCCTGATCATAAAATATTCTCTAGAAATATCATTCATGTTATGAATGACATCCATACAAGTCAATTGGATCATGATATTATCTTCATGCATGTCCTACAAGTAACCAAGACATGTCCAAGCATCCACAAACATGTCATATAGAAAATAAAACATGTCATGAACATAGTGAAGATGTATCAAGAAGATGTTTCGGGACATGATAACCTTATCCAGTGGATGTTTTATGGAATAATGAAACTCTAAACCCTGGTTTGTGGAATGATTTGACTTCCCCCGTATAATTGCAGCCTCAGTGTGTAATCCTAGCTTAGTGGCATGATATAGCATCCCATATATAAGGGTAGCCTCAGTGTGTAAGCCTCTATCAAAGGCATGATATGAATTCCCCCATATAAGGAAATCCTATGTGTGTAATCCCTAATGAGGGGAATGGTATGAATTCTCCCACATAAGGGAAGCCTTAGTGTGTAAGCCTTTATTAGTGGTATAATATAACAACCCCCTATATTATGGAATCCTTTATGTGTAATTCTCAATCAACTGAACTATAAGATCTTTGACTCTCTTTATAACCATGATATGTAGGAATCCTTCCTAAGTACTAAGTTCAAATAGGCATCCACCTCCCCCATGTCTCTAACATTCCAACCATCGGGACCCAATCAGTCCCATGGGATGATCATTCTGCCTCATCCACCGGCATATCGAGAAGGAAATCGAACTATGATGACTGATTCCTACCATACCCAAGATATATAGGATGCCTTACTAAGGACTGATCTCCATATTAAATATCCAAAGGATATTCCCATCACATAAGTCATGAATCTATATGTAGTGAGATAGACTACTTGTTATCCCTTGTTTCTCACACTGATCATGGCTCATGTGGGCTTAGGGAGTTTCAATGTTCATATCATTCGCATAATAAATCTTCACCAGCTAGGAAAACCTTAGTTCGTAAGCCCCAATCAGTGTCATGATATAACTACTCCCATATAATGGAATATGACTTGGGGAAAAGTACTAAGGGAATAACAAATTATGATCACTCTAATTCCCACCATAATTATGATATGTGGAATGCCACCCTAATGTTAGAGATTAATACATGGTGCCTAAATTCCATCATATATGTATTTTACACATGATATAAAACTTCATAGGTTTAAAAATTGATGTGATTTTTTATTCCTATTATGAATAGGATACGTAGGACACCTCATAATGGCCTAATCCAATCCTCAGAATATCACTCACCCCTGGATGACAGCACATTCTAAAGTGTCTAGTTATGTTGATTCAAAATATAAGAAGCTACCCATTAATGGGAATTGGATGAAGAAACTTTGATATATATATATATATATTGAATCATTGATAAACATCCCTTTTCACCTATATATATATAAAACTTGATCCTTTTGTTGGGGTAACCAGTCTTGTATTGTGTTTGGTAAGAGATTCTCAAATATATCCTAAATCTATAAGAGATTCCTCGAGTAGGAAAAAATTTCCCATAAGAGGATGTAATGATCCAAACATCTCATCCTATCAACCAATATGAGTTCCTAAGTACCATTGGGTCTGAAACCCCAATCATTTTTCTACCTTTAGAAATCATGTATGTACCTATTTATAGATGTGGGAACCGTTATGAGTTTCTATAGAAGATTAAATGAATGGTGAAACCAATATTAATGATTGTAAAAACATAAACCCCCACACCCAAAAATCATACCATAAGAAAATTGTTTCCCTACCATACGGTTTGTCTCTACATAAACCTATTATATATGAAACAATGATGCTTAGAGATTGAAAATTTTGTAACAATGGTTAAGGTTAAAAGAGTTAATGAGGGGTTAAACTAATATATAAGGATTAAAATGTTTCTTAAACTTGTCTAAATTTTATTGGTTTAATTTATTTCAACCATATCCTCATTATATTAGAATTTATTTCTAGTGGGATGCATTTTTAATGAGTTATACATGTATTATTCATGTATTTATAAGATTCATACCCACCTCAATTATAAAAGGGCACCTCCTCTCCTTTATTCCTTACACCTCTTGGGCCATTTAGTTATAAAAATATCTACCAAATTACTTCAAAAAATTTCACATAATTTCCTATAGGTTCTAGTATAACTAAAATACCAACCTAGAGGACTTTATATATAAACCAAATGATATTTCTCAAAGAAGATGTATAAATCTTAACCGAGTGCTTTCATATTTAATTATTTTTCCAGAAAATTAAAATATTATAAAACCACGATTATATGATAACATAAGTATATTATATATAATTAAATTTTATTATTTATATGTAAAATACCATTATCATATCTTTTTCAATCCTATGGGAAATGAAAACGTCACTTGTGCGTATGTGTGGACTACCACCTCAACAAAGTAATGTGTTTCATTTTTCATTGCTGGCTCAAAAGGATGGTTATTATGATGGATTTAATGAGTATATATGATATTCATGAAATTATTATTATTATTTAAAGATAATATAATAATTTCCTTATTACACTTACATCTTTTGAAAAATGATAATATCAATTGTGCATACACGTATACTACTACCTCTAGAGAGTGATGTGATTCATTTTTCATGCCCGCCTTACATGGATGGTTCAAAAATCATATTTAATGAATAAAAATTAAAACTATAACATGATTACTAATTTTTTTATAACATATATCCATGAACCCTTTAACCACATTCAATGCACTGATGTTATTTTGAGGTTATAAACTAAAAGACCCCAAAATGTCAAACATGGACTTTGTCGATTTAATAACTATAAACGATAAAGTAATAAATGAAATAAAAGGGACTTTGAAAAGGTAATAAACATAAAAAAATTATTAATAAATTATAAAATTAATTTAAGTTTATTATATAGTATTTAAATATTGTATGTGGTAAATTAGACTCAAGGTAAAGGATTTCCCTATAAAAACTTATTTTAAGTTTTCTATTCAAAATCTTTCTCCTCCATATCCATATTATATATAATATTTTCAGGAATGTTTTTAATGTGATAAAATGATTTTTTAAATTCATTTAAACTATATTTTATATTCTTTATAAAGGTTTAAAAATAATATTTTTATTATTTTCTAATCAATGTAGTTTTGAATTTTTACGAAAAGTATGAAATGAATATTTGTTTTGATGTTTAATGATTGAATAAAATTTTCAATCATCATAAAAATTATTTTATTTGAATATTATTTTAAAAAAATTTAGGGTTATTTTTAATGAAATTAATTTTCTCAATATTTTGGAAATTTATATTTATGTTTTTATCAAAATAAAGGGATATCTTCCCATGGTTTCAAAGAAAGGTTCGAATGTTCTTTTAAATGTATTTTAATCTATGTAAACATAATTTTATGATACTTATGATTTAATAGGTATATACTCTAATGATACCATATAAATTATTTCCTAGGATAGATTTTTATAACGTTGTTCAATTTATTAACTCGGAAAAATATTGAAATTTCATATGCTAGTTTTTTAATAAGAATGTTTATGTTGACAATGTATTGTTTTATTATTAATTTATTTCATATAATGAATGAACTAGACTTAGTAAGTAATGTGAAAGGGCCTTTATATACCCTCAATGCACTAGTATATCTCATGAGAAATGATAGCTTGGGTATTTCGAATATACCTTACCTATTTATGTATGATGTCTTAGTACAGGGCATAAACAGTAAGATTATGATGTTATGAATTATGAATTACAACATTATGAAATTATTTATTATTATCTAGGAGATCATTTAAATTATACTAGTATATATATCATATCTATTTTATTCATGGGTTTTTATGCATATAGTTTTTGATTTCATAAGGTAAGTGAATAAGATTATGATTTAAATGAATTTCCATGATCTTCTAGGATTGAAAATTTTATTTTCAAGGAAATTTTTTCATGTTTTTTAAATAAAACATAATGAATTATAATTTTTCCTTAATGTTTTTTTAATAATTTTTTTATAAAGAACTTTGGGTAGAAATTTTTATTTCAAGATCAAGTGGTTGATTATTTTTATTTCAGGTCCTATTATAATAAAAGGAATAGTTTCATATGTGTTTTTATGTTTCTCAATGGACTAATGGTTTTACTTTATTTTTATATCCCATATTGTGATTTTTGTGATAAAACCACATTTTGAAATGTCTTTAATATGGATTAAGGATTATTGGGAAATATGATAAGGTTTATCATTCAGATATATTGATCCTCATTAAAATATTGAATGTGTTTTGAATTAAATTTGAGTTTAAATTTAAAATATTGTTTATGGGGAAAGGTGGACATTTAGTTGAAGTGTCCAATTTGTTTTGTAAGGGTTATATATGTAATAATTTTTCCTGATTATCTAAAAATCTAACCTAAAAATATCCTTGAAATGTAATAAAGTGGTTCCTTTATTATAAATCATGTCTTTATGAGTTGTTTAAGGCATGGAGAATTATAGTTGGTATCAAAGGAATGTTTTAGGTAACATTATAGGTTATGATATTATTTGGGCATAGGTTAGAATTATTATTTAACCTTAAAGGTTAATATTCTTTTGATAATTTTAGTTATTGAATAGAAGATGAAATAGTCAGGAATATCTTTGTATTTATCCTTTTAATAAGATGTTTTGGTGTGATTTTATTAGATATACTCACACCAAGTCTTTGGGTTTTAGTAAATGGATGGAACCAACACAAACCAAGTTAATAGTGGATGTGAAGGACAATGTAGTGGTTATTCAAATGATAAACCAAATTGTACAAGATTTGTAGTGAAAACTCTTGTGGTTATGAAAAACCATCTATCTAGAGTTATTATTAACAACTTAAACCAAGGTGAGTTTCCTAACACACCAAATAAGATAAAAATGGTATTTTAAGGAAGTTCAAGTGATAACAATCATAAAAAAACATTTAACATTCTACATGTTAAGAATGTGGAAAGAAACACCTAGGGAAATTTATAAAATGAATAGGAATATGTTTCAAATATTGGGAGTATAGTAATTATTCAAACCAATTTATTGGGGAAAAATATCATAAATAAAATAAACAATATCGGAAGAATAAAGTTGTAGTGTGGTCATATGCTGAAGATGATAAAATTTTGAATAATATATAAAAGTTATATTTTATTTATCATTTTTTTCTTATGTTTAAAGTATGAAAAATGATTAGATTGAGATTTATTAATCTTGGGACTTAATTCATATTTTGATTTTGAAAAGGAAGTATTAAGGAATAACATGAAAAATCATTGTTAAAGGCATATGAATAAAGTTGAATGATTAATGTTTCTACATATTGGGTTTCAAGAGTTATGTAGTAATGGTATTTTATTTAAGTATTGATATTCTTTAAGTGGTTCTAAGTTCAAATAAATCACTACTCTTTTGAAGTATTATTTTAAGCGAGTACTTTGGAATATATTTTATGAATTTTAATAGATGTATGAGGTAAATGAAACCCTTATATTTTACTTGGGTTTTAGTTAATATGTTATTTGAGGATGTACAATTTAATATTTTTTGGATATAATTAGAAAGATATGGATATCCTTTATGGTTAATATGATATTTGATGTTCAGTTAATTAGGAATAATTGGGATAAAATTGTTATTACATTTTCAGATCATATGTTTTATCAAATAGATAAAAATGAGATAGAAAATTGATTTAGGTACTATGTGATTATAGTTATTTTTTAAAAAGTATTCTATATTTGGAACATTATATAATTAGGTTAAATGGAAATATTTTTAATATGATATTTTATTTGATAAATAAAGGTAGAGTTATCTTTTTTAATAAGATATGATTTTATTAGGGCATTATGGTGATTTGAGTTATTTATGTAAAATATTGAAATAATTTTTAGAATATATGATTAGGGTGTATACATTTTTGGCATGCATCTTTTTGAGTGATTGATGTTTTTTAGAGATAAATGTTAAATTTAAATTGGAAGAATATGTAATCAAATCAAACAATCTTTGGGTTTCATTTTTTGTCTCACATGTTTTGAAGAGTTTTAAATTTAGTTATTTATGGAATGATTTATGTTGAACTTTGGGTGTTATTATTGAGGCTTTTAATATTAATGTAGTATTTCCTCATATGATGGTGTATTCATATTGGATATTATCTTAAATTATGCCAACCATTATTGGTTTTTATCAATATATATGAATAGGATAAATAACTTCTCATCCATTTGTGGATATTTTGATCTATTAGAAGATGAATTTTGTGCTCTGATAATGAAAAATTAATCATGAATATTCATTTCTTAGATTAAGATATTATATAGAAGTGGAAATTGATAAAAGAATAAAAGAAGGATGGAATTACAATTATGAAGTGAAAATAAATCAAGTATGTATATTTTCATAAAATCTCAATCCTAGTGGTAGATAAAATTATCAATCTAATAAGTCTTATGCTAAAAGTGAAAAAAACAATAATTATATGCTTTTCATAAACTCATTTTTAAATATGATTCTTATAGTGGTACATGCATATATAGTTCATGGTCTTGACCTAGAAATTAAAGTTCATGATAAAATATATTTTATTACTATGTTATGATAAATTTATTTCGAGATAATCAAATTGAAATTATGAGGATGAAATTTTTGTTAGAGGTATATAAGACAATGATATTTCAATAGATAATTATAAATTAAATGAAATCTATTTTTGATATCATGTACCACATGCAACACTAAGCTTAAATGAATCGAAATATAATATAGAAATATTATTATTTAAATATGGCTGTTATGACTTGGTTATTAGATTAGAAAGTATGAATATGAGTAACTGAATTATGAAATATATATATACTTATATATATGTATATATATATATATATAATTTCATAATAAAAATATTTTTATTTCTTCCTTCTAAATAAAAACTCAATTCTCAATAAAATCATATAAGATTAAAGTATTCTTTTTCAGAAAACTATTTTATAACCATAAAGTATTTTAATAAAATTTAATTAATTTAATCATTATAAATGAATTTTTTTAAAGAAATTTATAGATTATATATTTAATAAAATAAATTAACATTCATCTAATTGGTTTTTACTTGGTAAGTAATGAGTATAAATACATTTTATACTTTGAAAATGATTTTTATTATTTTTTGGGTATTGATATTATGATTAATTTCTACCACTTCTTAAAATTATATTTTATAAAAACGTTAATTTTTTAAAATCATCATGTCAAAATAATTTTAATATAAATTTTTGGTATTTTTCTGAAAATTTTGGTTTTCGAATGAATAGTGAAACATACTGATCTTTCAAAAACTAATATTTATTTAAATTTAATAATGTTAATTTAAATGTTATATTTGGTTTTTGATTTTTTAAAAGTCACATAAAATTCATGTTATAATATATAATTAAATTAATGACATGGTAATCAACACTATACTTGATTTTGGTATAAAATCATATGTTTACTTAAAACATGTATTTTTCTAAAAAAAATAAATTATTGTACTTCAAAAATTTATATAAAAATTATTTATTACTAATTATAGAAATTAAATCAAATAAAATGGATTCCAAATTTGTATTTATCATATTCAAATTATGTAAAAAGGATTATTTTATTTTTATTCATACTGAATAATAACCATGGTAAAAATTTATGATCATGGTAAAGGATAAAATGGTTTGATCAAGGTTAAAAATACGGTATAAGTCTTAAAATTAACTCAAACACTTTACTCAATCTCGTTGGGTGTATTTCTTTCATACTTCATCATCATAACTTTAAAAATATGGAAATTGTATGCCACTTGCTTAAAATTATGACCTTTATATTATTTTAAATAAAGAGGGATTTAGATATAGATAAAAATGATATATGAATGAATTTAGATTATAAATTTATTAATAATAAACTATGTTTTATATATTAGTTTATTTTAAATTTTTAGAGATGGTATAATTAACATAAACACTTACACAATAACGATGCAATGTTTTTCCAAGTAATAGAAAAAGAAAGCAAATTGTTTTAAAAACATTAAATGGTATATTTTTTGGATTAATTATGGTGTTTCATTAATTTTAAATATACTTATAATTTATAATTTATGTTTAAATAGTATATATTCTAATTAAAATTAAAATTTTGTGAATATCCCCAAAAATGACCTTAAATAGTGTTTAATGTTTAAAAAAATAAATCATTATATAATCATAATAAACCTATAATAACTAAATTAGATGAGAAATTTTAGAGTATATCTTTAATGGACCATTTATGTTCAAAATTGAATTTTTAAAATTACTTTCATGACCCTTAGAGATTGAAAATGTTGTTAACACAGTAAAGGTTGGAAGGGTTAACGAGGGGGGGAAACTAAAAGATAAGATTCAAAATTCCAATTAAAAATGTATAAATTTTCATTTTTTAATTTATTTATATCTTATGCTAATTATATTCAATGATATGACAATTTTTATCAATTTTTAAGGATTTATACATGTATTATATATATTAATATTTGAGGTATTTACAAGATTTCCACCCACCCAACTTATAAATGGGTGCATCCTATCATCGTGTTCACACACCTATTAAGACATTTTTTATAACAAATATCTAAACAATTAATTTATAACCTTCATCCATGTTTACTAGAGGTACTTACCTCAATAAAATACCAACCTAGAAGGATTAAGTTGTAATCCAAATGAGGTCTCTCAAATAAGATGTACAACTCTTAATTGAATATTTTCATGTTGATTTATTATTCCACATCCTTAAAATATTATATAACAAAGATTATTTGGTAGAAATTGTATCCTAAATATAAATATGTTTTATTAAATTGGTGTAAAAACATATTATCATATAATTTTTTATCCTATATAAAATCAAAAATCACTCGTGTGTATATGTAGACTACCACCTCCACAAAGTGATGTGTTTCATTTTTCATCACTACCTAAAAATGATTGTTATTATGATGTATTTAATTAATATTTATGATATTATTGACATTTTTATGATTCTATAAATATAATATATAAATTACCTTCTTATGTTTCCCTCCAATTAAAAATGATAATTTCATTCATGCGTACATGTAGACTACCACCTCCACGAAGTGATGTGATTCATTTTTCATGCCTACATTTCATGGACGGTAATAAAATTTTATATAATGTATAAAAAAGATGATTATTTCATGATTAATATTATTTATATTGTGGATCCATGGACCCTTTGACCATAGTCAATGCACTGATGTTATTTTGATATGTATAAACAGAAGGACCCCAAAATGTCCAATGTGAACTTAACTGATTTATTCACTATAAAATACATGGTGATAAATAAAATAAAATGGATTATTAAAAGTTAATAAATTTGAAAAATGTTATTAAGAAATTATATAATTAATAAATTTTTATTTTATAAGATTTAAATTATGTACCTGGAAATTCAGACTCAAGGTAAGTGATTTTCTTTTAAACCCTTATTTTAAATTTTTCCTTTAAAATTATTTATCCTTTATATCCCTGTTCTCTAAAATATTTAAGAAACGTTTTTAATATACTCCAATGTATTTTTAAAGTCATTTTTAAATGTTTTTTATTTTCTTTACAAATTTTTAAAAGGAATCTTCTTTTCATGTTATGAACAAGGTGCCTTTTACTTTTTACCGAAAGTATGAAATGAGTTGTTATTTTAATATTTACCAAATGAATTGGAGTTCATACCATTATAATAATTGTTTTTTTAATCTCCCTTTAAAATGTTCCAGAGTTATTAATAAATAAATAAATTTTATCAATATTATGGAAATTTTTATTTAAAATTTTATCAAAAGGAAAGAATATTTTTCTTATGTTTCCAAAGAAAGGTTAGAATGTTATTATAAAGGTAATTTCATCTATTTAAATATATCTAACACCTCGTTTTTGAGTTATTTCACAATTTATATCTAATTTAAAGTTATGGAATGTTTGGGTTAAGACTTGGTAGTTTTTTTGAAGATTTTAGATGGCTTTGGATACTTTTTTTGAAGGTGTGAGGTTTGAGAATGGTTAGTAGAAGCCATGATCAAGTCTCTAAAAAATTATGTGAGGTGTATGTGGGTCACTAGGAAGGTGAAATATTTATAAAACCCATGTGGAAAACTATATAAATTGGAATCTTTTGGGATACATCTTATTCACATGGATAAAACATCGTTTGTAAGATTGTGTTGCCTAACCATGCGATGGAAAATAAATTATATGTAAATTGTTTTTAAAACTCTAAACTTACCCAAACATATTAACTCTTCTTCCATTGAAATAATTTCTTGATTTATATAGTCCCCTTAAAATATTTTCAGTGATCTTCGATGTCCAGAATCCAATTCCGATGATTCTTCTAGTTTTTTTTCATGTAAATCTAAGGTTAATACCTCATTATTTCTTACCATATTGGGTCTTCTTGGTGTTTCTTGTACTATACCATATATCAGAGTTTTTATTCTTCGATATATGGGATTAATGAGTTTTGTTCATTTTTTCTTATAATTTTATAAAGAAATATAATGAATAGATCATATTTTCGGGGTCGTCTAAGAATAATTGTGTATAACAACTCTAAGGTGTGTTTTTTTATATAATTCCACTTTTTCTAGGAATGTGAATGATTTCATGCCTCTAATTGATTATTTTTTGGTTAAATATATTGATTATAAAAAAAATTCTGAATATATACTATTTTTTATTCTTCTTATTCTCATTTTTTTATGAGGATGTGGGTGACACTATATAGGATTTAAAAATGATGGTTTTGAAACATGAAAATTTTTAGTAAATTAAAGTGGATTTGATGGGTGTTCTTGACATGATATGGGTTTCATGTGTACATTTTGATCCGGAAATTATATCATGGATTCAGATCACCATGATCATAAGAACATTTTTTGATGAAAAAGTTATTCATAGGCATGTGTTTGTGTGTGTCTATTTTTTCAAATGAATTATTAGTAGATAGATCATAGACATAAATCACTGGGATCTCAAGATAATTTGGGTGGTTTAAGTTTTCATAGGTGTGAGGGGGGATTATGTAATTGATGTTTAATTATATATTTATAATTCTTTCAAAGTAAATTTTTATTTTAAAAAAACTATTTTTTGTACTCGATATTTGGTTTATAACTTTTTTTGTAAAATCTAATTAACTTTTTTTATTTTTATAATCTCCTTTAAACTAATTTTAATACTCCTCATTATGTTTTATAAAACTTTTATTTAATATGATTATCTTATTAGTCTTATGTGGGAAAATTATCTTGGGTGTTTCTATTGGGTTGTTATACTCACCCCTGAATATGCACCCTGGTTCATATGTATATGTTTTCTACCATGACATTGGAAAAGGACATGTTTCTTGCTTCCCTAGTAAAGATCCATGATTTTAGTCTTTATGGATGTTCATATATAGATCTGGGGTGCTTAGTAGTTTCATGTATCTGAGGGTGGTGCTACCTTGGTTCCCATGTTTGGTGATAATTTAGAGTCTTATACAGTTTGATTCATTTTATTTCTTCCAATATTCTAATATTATATTATTGATTTATTTTAGTTGTAAGATATTTTATTAGGCATAATTTTATGATCTTCTCTTACATTGTTCATGTGTTATCCTTCTTCATGGTTCATTTTTGTGGTTATTCTCATGTGTTTAAGGTTAAATACTTCAACCATATTTTTTTTGTTAAACTCTTAGAATTTATTTCCAAGCTTTGGCATCCAAGGAATGTCACATAAGGTCAGAAACACCACTGCCTCAGCCCAAGACAATTGTTAGGGAAAGGATGTTACAAATAGTATCAGTTTTTTTAGTCCTTGAATTATGACAGTATCAAGGGGATAGGAAATTTTGGTACTTAAAATGTATATCATAAAAATACATAGTTAACCCTTTTATCATTAACTTTAATTTACCATGGAATTCTTGGTATAAAAGGAGTTATAAAACAATTTTTTTCATGTTTTCCACTCATCATCATGGTTTTAGTCAAAGAGTGTTAAGTATCATGAATTAGTGCAGTGACTTTCCACTAGAATTGTATTGTCACATGGTTATTTTATTTTGATACTATGATATTTTTTTATCTTGAATTGATATACATAATTAAAATTTGGATAAAAATATTTTAATTAGAATTAAAAAGAAATTATTGATGTAGTTTTAGGATGAAAATTCCACCATAGGGAATGAGAAATGAGATAGAGGGTGAAGTAGATAATGTGGTTCCATGTGAACCACAAGCGAACCAGAAGTTGGTTCAAATTATTTTATTGGTGTTGTAATTTATTGATAAGGTACCTCAAGATGAGGAAACTTCTCAGGTAAATCAATCACTAGAGTTCCTTAAGAATAATCCACTGATATTTTGATTTGATTCGGGACCTGTACAAAAAAAATTTGGGATGAGTAAGATAAAAAAAATTACATCCTTAAAATCCCAACTAAGATTAAATTCAGGCTAGTGGAATACATGCTAGAATACTTGGAACTAAAGTGGTGGGATTTAATGGTTCAGGAAAATTTGGATCAAAACCTTACTTGGTAATGGTTTGATTAGCTAATTAATAAAAAAATTTATCCACCCATCTTCCAATTGGGTAAGTTTTTGGATTTCTTCCAACTGAGAGAGTTAAATATGTTAGTGATTAAATATTCTTCTCAATTCAATCACTTGGTTATATTTCCAATGGAGTTAGAAACAAGTGAGACATTGGAATCCTTGATATTTGGGTCATTTTTATGACTTGGGGTATGCTTCAAAGTAGTTACATTCTATCTTATGGATTACATAGAAATGGTGAACAAGGAACTTGTTAAAGAAATATATTTGGCAGTAAATCCTAGTCAAAGGGATAAATTTTCCATCCAAGTGCTAGAATGAACTCTAGTAAAAGAAATAAACATAAAAGGGATTTTTACTCTCAGGTAAGCAGGGAACCTGAGAACCAGTCTACCAGATCAGTCTCATATCCACTATGTCATAACAATGAACATGGATGATTTTAGTATAGACCTATTCAAAACAGAAATAATTATTGTCATATACATCTAAATAATCTCCATAATTATGAAAATAAATAGAATCTTAATAACTATTAAAATATACCTTTTAATATAGTTTTAGGATATGTCTTGACTCAACCTCAGTTCTGGTATGTCTGTATTGAGAAATCTCATTAGAATATATATTTTCCCTAAAAATAGTTGAACTAGGAAAACCCTAGGAAAAACATAGTGGTCTAGTAAAAACCTTATTAGTAGAGAAATAATTATTATATAGGAGATAATAAATAAATATATGGAGCTAAGAAAACTATTCTAACTGATCTAGAAAGCCCTTCCATGGTGCATCGTACCATCCTTTTGAACTCGACTCTTATGCATGTTTTTTTATACTAGCATGTTGCATTCATTTATTTCTTATCATGAGTTTAAATAATTATAATTTCATATTTATATGATGCCTCACATCATGAGTATTAAGACACACCTCAAGTAGTGTGAATTAAGAGGATTAAATTTCCAAACATCTTCTATTTCAAATGATCTAGTTTAGTTTCTCTTTGATCCTACAGTCTTATAGATAGATATTTTTTATCTGATAATTATAATGGAATGTTTATAGGAATTTATCCATTATTAAATTTTATTATTATTAAGTGATTTATTCATACCATGATGGTACTCTTCATGTATTCAATGCAGATTGGGATATTAACACAGGTAGATAAGGACCTTTAGTAATAGCAGATGGAACTATCTCTAGCCAGTTGGCAGGACTGAACTCAGGGGATTTTCATAAAATTGAGAATAAAAATATTTCTATTATATTGGATTTATACCCATATATATTTTTGAATTATTTATCAGGGTTACCACCTTGGAGAAGAATCAAATTCACTATTAGTCTACTCCCAAAAACTAGTCCTATTTCGATTCTTTCATACATAATGGATCAAAAAAACTATAAGAATTAATGGTTTAGCTCAAAGGATTGTAAATTAAAGGCTTAATCAAACCTAAAACATCTCCATGGGATTCTCTAGTTCTATTCATAAATAAAGAAATGTATCACTCTAATTATGTGTTGATTATCATATACTGAACCAAGTTATGATTAAGAATCGATATCATCTCCCCTTAATTGATGATCTATTTAATTAATTAAAGGGATACCAATGGTTATCCAAGATTAATATATAATTAGGATACCTCAAATCATAGTTAAAAAAGAGATGATATCTTGAAGATGTAATTTTGGATTCAATATGATCATTATGGATTTTTTTTCATGCCATTTGGTCTGAAAAATGCACCTAAATTTTTCATAGCCCTGACGAGCCGTATTTTACATAGGTACATTGTTTCTCTTATTGTAGTATTTTTTATGATATTTTGGTTTCTTCTCAGAACAAGAATGACCATGAGTAGCACATAGATATTATGTTGAGAACATTTGTAAGATCCAACCCCTCCTCATTGGATTGATTTGAGGCAGAAATACTACTTGTCCTTAAATGACATCCCCAATGCCCCAAAGGCTATAAATAAATTTTGAAGTCTTCATGAATGGTGGGGGATGATTTCCCCTTTTAAATGAAAACAACCAGCTAGATTTTCCATTACAAAAACAACTATATGATACATGTCAACAATGTATTATAATTTAACCAAATTCCAACAATAACAATATAGAACCATAAAAATACCAAATCATAGTACCAAGAAGAAAAATAAAACAATAAAGCTAAAGACACAATGGCATGACTCCTCAGCCTCATTCCAATATCCATGCTTCAAATCCACAACTACTCAAGAATAATGATGTACCACTATATAAATGATATTCTATTCATTTACCCATGTCTCAGAATACTATATCTACAAAAGAACCAAATTGTAAAAGCAGAGGGTGATTAATAATACTCAATAGAATTTTCCCAAATTACTTCCCTACTCACACCACTATGACAGTACATGTTATCAAATTTTTATAAACAATTTTTATAAAACTATTAAACATTTTAACAGTTTCCAACAAGCGAAAAAAATCATTACCAAAACAAGTTTCACCCATACCATCACATTTATAAGGAGAGAAACCAAGAAAGTCATTAACCATTTCTCCCATTCCATATTGGCCTAATCCATTTCATTTCATGAAACCCAATACATTAAACTCATCACACACTCAACGCTACCACCCAAGCTTGGTGTTATTATTTACGGTGAAACTTCACATCCAACCCCATCTCCTTTTTATTGTGGTACTTAACGACCACATTCCAATTATTTGACTGTGGTACTTCATGACCACTAACCATACCCATTCAAATTCATAGTTAACCATTTAATCCAAACAATCATTCCAATTAACATATACCAAAATCATATCAACCAACAATTTCCAAACCAAATCACCCCTTTAATCCAAAAAACATTTTAATGAAACAAATATTTTTTCAAAAACCAATTTCACATCATTTTCCATAAATCAACCCAAAAACTGATTTTAAAATCATAATTTTAAAATCCAACAATAATACGTAATTCAAAACACTATCATATTTCTCACAAAACCCATAAATTAACACCAATGGGGTTTCACACAAACTTTACACATCAATATCACAACGAATTCCAAAAAAACAATTAATTTAAAATTAATCCTTCTCGTTATAGCTAAATAATTCATGAGTAAAGCCACCTACCATTCAGGTTTTGGAAAAAATGACTAATGCCATAATCTCTCACCAAATCTAGGTGAAGACTGCACAAATATACCATATAATATTTCCTATAGAATCAAAAAATCCAAATCTCACCATGATTGGAAACAAAAACCCTAGATCTGTCCAAAATAGAACAATATCTAAGAAAATGGGAGATATAGAAGAGTATATCTAAGAAAAACCATGAAACTATCAAGAAAATAGACTTATAAAAGGTTATTATCTTTCAAACCACCCAGAAAATCCTTCAAAATTCTTCCAAAATGAGTAGGATAGGTTACCTAACTTTAGATAATAAGAAATATTGAGTGAGGGCCACCTGTGAGCCAAAATGATGTGTTTAGGGTTAATCCTAACCAACCCTCATTTTTTTTTAAAACCAATTTTTATCTCGCACATGGTTTAGTCGCACGGTTAGGAAACTCGTGCACTAATAGTGCACTTTTTTCTTCCCTAATCGGTACCCCGCATGGTAGGCATATATAGTTACACAAATCGTGTTCCATCCATATGAAAGACCACTATCTCAACATTAACAATTTCATGGGGTGGATGCATGGTTTGGTAAACTTTGTGCCTTAACCATGTGCCAACCCATACCCCACTTCCTTCTTGTAAACATCTTCCTAGAAAACCTGCATAGTTTTCACTAAATGTGCTTAAACCATGAACCATAAAAAAATCCCCAAAACCTTCCCAAAAACCTTCCAAAATATACCAAACCTTACCCATACACTTTATATGAATAAAACGGAATAAATAATGGTCACATACCTCAAACCGGGGGGGGGCGATACATTCTCCCCATCATTTTCCTTTCCATCCTAAAAAGGTAGAAAACCATCGATTCCCCAAAATAGAGCGGTCCATTTCTTGGCCATTTATTTTTTCAGTTCCCAAGTCTCCTCTTGAATCGGACCATATTTACACAAAACATGTACTAGAAATATTCCCCTTCCACGTAAGACTTTCTCTTGCCTATCCACAATCCACACTAACATGTGCACCAATAAAGCATCCATCTCTAGCTCAACATGATCCCACCAAATGACATGGTCAGTATCTAATTCATACTTCTTCAATTGGGATACATGAAATACATTATGCACCATATGGAACTATGCTGGAAAGGCCAACTGATATTCCACCTCTACAACCCACTCAAGTATCTCAAAATTCCCAATATATCTCGTAGATAACTTTACTTTCTTTTCAAAATGATGATGTCTAATCCTATGAGATATTCTCAGTAATATGTGATTACCCACCTCAAATGACAATGATTTTTGATAATGATCCACAGAAAATTTCCAAAAACTCTATGTCATATCCATTATTTTCCAAATCAAATTAAAATTCTTTGTTGACTGTTGGAAAAGGCTTGAAGTAACCATCGAATTCTCACCCATTTCCACCCAACAAGGAGAAAATGATGCATACGCACAAACAATGATTAAAACATATCCATATGTATCAATGCCCAATAACTATTTTTATATGAAAATTGCACTAATGGTAAAAAGACATTTGACATTTTTATCATCCTCTTGGATTTCCCATCCATCTAGGGATGATATGCCATACTCATAGTAAAATTATTCCAAAGTTATTGTTGCAATGATTTCTAGAAACAATACATGAAGCTTAAATCTCAATATGATATGATCAAAACTGGTACACAATTCCTCTTTTCCACCTCACGAATATCGATTTTGGACAGATCCTCCACCGTATGAGATTCATGAATAAGGATGAAATTGGATGACTTTGTGAGCTAATCCATAATCACCCATGTGGTATCGTTCTTCCAGTACATTCTTCGGATACATATAATAAATTCCATATCTATCTTCCACACCAGGATAGGTAAAGAATACAACATACTTGTTGGTCACTACTTCTCTTCTTTAAATTTCTGAAAAGTTAATCATCTCGATATGAACTTAACCACTTTCCTCTTCATACCCACCCACAAAAATTGTTCTTTTAGTGCCTTATATATTTTTTGAATTCTAGGGTAGACATCCCATTTCGAATGATGGTATATACTAAGGATTTGTTCCTGACAAGACATTGGTACTACCATCTGATCTTGAAACCAAAAAACTGAATTCCCATATAGTATCCACCCCTTAATGGTCTCCCCACTATTGAGTTTTGACCTCATAGACAAAAATTCTAAATCAAATGTTTGTGCCTTTTTAACCAATTCGACCAAATTAGGAACTAATAAAACTAGAAAGAAGACTGATATATCACCTCAGTCTTCACATTCCAAATGCATGTCGGCTATGACCAACATCAACTTCCACTGATCTGAAGCTTCTTTTTCAACCTAATCATGTGAACTTCTTCTTAATTGATCCACCACCATATCTCCTTTACCCATTGTGTAGATCAAGTAAAAGAAAAACATATAGAGAAAATACCTTCATCTTATTTTTCTCAAATTCAAATATCTCTATGAGAAAATATGATTAAATCTCTTATGGTTGGTAAACACTATGAATTTATCACTGAATATAAAATGATTCCATGTTTTCAAAGCATGTACCATAGTTTCTAACTCCAAAGCATGTGTTGGGTAATTATTCTCATGAAATCTCAATTGACATGAGTCATACACCACCACATAATCCCTTTTAATTAGAACACACCACAACCTAGCTCCCGACACATCAAAACACACTGGGTACCCTTATCCTTGTTTTGGAAAAAACCTATATTGGTGTTGATGTAAGGAAACCCTTAATCTCTTCAAAAGAATTATAACAGTGCTCATTCAATTTGAATGGAACATTCTTACATTTAAAAAATTTCTTACTGAATCTAATTGTGAGAAGTCATGAATGAAGCATTGGTAATAAATTTCTAGATCAAGGAAACTTCATATCTCATAAACATTCTTTGGTTGTTGTTAAGAGATAGCAGCCACTATTGTTTCCGGATCCACTAAAACTCCTTTGTCTGAAATAACATTTCCAAGAAGCTTACCCCCTATATCCAAAAAACACACTTTGATAATTTGAAATACAAATGATGGTCTCTCAAGATTCCCAAAACTGTTACTAAGTGTTTCTCATGCTCAGCCCTTGTCCAAGAATACACCAATATATGATCGAAAAACACCACCATGAAAGAATTCAAATATCTCTAAAATATCCAATTCATCAATTCCATGAAGACCTCTGGGGAATCCGTAACACCAAAGGGCATAACTACATACTCATAATGTTCAAATCTACTTTTGAAATCTGTTTTTGGGATATCCTCCTTTTATACCAAAAACTGATGATATCCTGACCATAAGTCAATTTTAGAGATTCACTTATCTCCCCTTGACTGATCGAACAGATCATCAATGTGTGGGAGTGGATATCATTTCTTTATCATAACTTATTTGATATTATTATAATCAACACACAACTAAATAGTTTCATCCACATTTTTAACAAACAAAATTGGAGTTTCCACAGATACATGCTAGGACAAATGAACCCATTGTTTTCTATATCCTCCAACTGCTCATTCAATTCCATCAATTCTTCTAGTGTCATCTGGTAAGATATAAGTGAGATAGAACTGGTCCTTGGGAAGATATTAATCATAAAATCCACTTCCCTCAAGGGTGTAAACCTTGAGAATTTTTTTGGAAATACATCCCGAAATTGATCAACAATTGGTAGAAAATTATTGCTCCCAATCTCTTCCATCGATGCCAAAGACAGATCTTTCAACTGATACAAGATCATCCCAGCTTTTGGTACCAACAAGTTTGTTTCACCCACTTGTTCATTCTTCTCCCTTCTAAAGAGATTTTCAATGCCATCCTTAATTGTGAAACATGACTTCTGGAATTTGTATCATCCTCTCAAATTTCTCATCCATCTAGGGCAGATACACCATACTCATAGTCAACTCAGTACTAAGGTCTTGTAACAATGATTTCTAGAAATGATACATGAATCTTAAATCTCTATTTGATACGATCAAAATAGGTACACCATTCCTCTTTACCACCTTAAGGATATAGATTTTGGACATATCCTCCACTATAAGAGATTCATGAATAAGTATGAAATTGGATAACTTTGTGAGCTGATCAACAATCACCCTTGTGGTATCGTGATTTCGGGCCATTCTTGGGAGACCAATAATAAAATCCATAGCTATCTTCCACACTAGGATTGGTAAAGACTAAAACATACTTGTTGGTCATTAATGCTCTGCCTTAACTTGCTGACAAGTTAATCATATCGACACAAACTTCGCCACTCTCCTCTTCATACCCACCCACAAAAACTGTTCTTTCATTGCCTTATATATTTTTTGAATTCTAGGGTGGACAGCCCATCTCGAAAGATGGTATACACTAAGAGTTGTTTCTAAAAATACATTTGTATAACCATATGATTTTAAAACCAAAAAACTGAATTCCCATCTAGTTTCCACCCCTCAATGGTCTCCCCACTATTGAGTTTCGACCTTATAGAAAAACAATCTAAATCAGATGTGTGTTCCTTTTTAACCAATTCGAACAAATTAAGAACTAACAAAACTAGAAAAAAGACTGCTATATCACCTCAGTCGTTACATTCCAAATGCATGTCGGCTATGAACGACATCAACTACCACTGATCCAAATATTCTTCTTCCACCTGAGCATATGAACTTTTTCTTAATTAATCCACCACCAAATTTTCGTTAACCATTGTGTACATAAATTCAAAGTCAAACATCTAAATATAATCCATTCATTTTATTTTTCTCAAATTCAAATCTCTCTCTGAGAAACTATGATTAAAACTCTTATGGTTGGTAAAAACTGTGAATTTATCACTGAATAGATAATGATTCCATGTTTTCAAAGCAATTAACCATATCCGCTAAATCCAAATCATTTGTTGGGTAGTTATTATCATGAAATCTCTACCGTCGTGAGTCATACGCAACCACATAATCCCTTTTAATGAGAACACACCACAACCCATCTCTAAATTCATAAAAACACACTGGGTACCCTTTCCCTAGTTCTAGAAAAAACTTGATTGGTGATGATGTAAGGAAACCCTTAATCTCTTCAAAAGACTTATGACACCGCTCATTCCATTGAAATGGACCATTCTTCCTTGTCGAAGATTTCTTAGTGAAGCTAATTGTGATAAGTCATTAATTAAGGATAATTAATAAATTTCTAAAGCAAGGAAACTTCCTTTCT
Source organism: Viscum album (assembly GCA_963277665.1). NCBI lineage: Eukaryota > Viridiplantae > Streptophyta > Magnoliopsida > Santalales > Viscaceae > Viscum > Viscum album. The sequence goes on along the minus strand of OY728133.1, from coordinate 643,917,799 downwards.
CAAAAACATTATTTGTTGGTTGTTAAGAGATAACAGCCTCAATCTTTTTCGAATCCAATAAAACTCATTTATCTGAAATAACATGGCCAAGAAGTATACCTCTTATATCTAAAAAAACACACTTTGATAATTTGTAATACAAACAATGGTCTCTCAATATTCCCAAAATTGTTACTAAGTGTTGCTCAAGATCTACCCTTGTCTAAGAATATACCAATATATCATCAATAAACACCACCATGAAAGAATCTAGATATCTCTAAAATATCCAATTCATCAATTCCATGAAGACCTTTTGGGAATTTTTAAAACCAAAGGTCCTAACCACATACTCATAATGTTCATATCTACTTATGAAATCTTTTTTAGGATATCATCCTTTTGTACCTACAACTGATGATATCCTAACCATAAGTCAATTTTAGAGAACCACTGATCTCCCCTCTACTGATTGAACATATCATCATTGTGTGGGAGTGGATATCATTTCTTTATCATAACTTGGTTAAGATTATTATAATCAACACATAGCTGAAGAGTTCTATCTGCCCTTTTAACAAACAAAATTGTTGTTGCCCACAGAGAAATTCTAGGCCAAATGAACCATTTTTTTCTAACTCTTCCAACTACACATTTAATTCCATAAATTCTTCTAGTGTCATCTGGTAATATGGAAGTCAGATAGGACTGGTCCTTAGGAGGATATTAATCATAAAATCCACTTCTCTTAAGGGTGTAAACCTTGAGAAATTTTTGGGAAATACATCTAGAAAGTGATCAACAACTTGTGGAAAATTACTACTCCCAATATCTTCCATCAATTCCAAATACATAGCTTTCAACTGATATGAGATCATCCCAGCTTCTGGTACCAACAAGTTTGTTTCACCCACCTTTTCATTCTTCTCCCCTCTAAAGAGATTTTCAATGCCATCCTTAGTTGTGAAACTAACTTTTTTTCATAATAGTTGATGTGGGCCTTAAACATCATCGACCAATCCATACCTAGGATTATATCATACACATCCATATCAATCCCTCATAATTCTCATATCAACTCAATCCCATTGATATTTATAAGACATTCTCTACACAGAAAGTTTTGAAACTAATTTAGACCCATAGAAGTTTGATGTTTCCAAATAGAAGGAATCATTTCCATATTTAAACCCAACAATTGAACATCCCAAGAAGTGATGAAATAATGAGATACACCCATATTAAACAACACTTTCATAAAGTTATAATTAAAAAAAACTGTACCTCTCACTATGGATGGTCCAGACTGATCATACAATATAATATTCTCAACTCCATATACCTTCTTATTCTCCACACTTTGATCTTTATTACCCTTCTTAAATTTCCCAGGTTGAGGATTCCTGGTTTCTGAGAATCACTATGGATAAAGTTTCTCTACTGATCATAGGTATTCTGTTGTCCTCTTTCTATTGAGGCATAAGATGCATGTGACCCCTGAGAAGTGTGAAAAATAGTTGACCTCAAAGCATTGAAAAATTAATACTGAAGATTTCCCATATGGTTGTAATTATGACATGATATAGGTTGTGTCATATACTTTCACTTAATGTGGCTTAGATAGACACATTTAAAATTTCCTGACTTACACTTAGGCTTTAGAGGAAGATTAACTAATCCTATTAATTGATTCTGGTCCATAATACCACCATGGAAATAAGTGTATCTCTTCCTCTTTCTCCCTGCATTAGAGTTCCCACTAATTCATGTGGGCGTCAACATACCTCCTCCAACCATATCCCCTAAGATATCTCTTTTAGCCACTATATCTCTATTTACCATCTCTGTATAATCTTTTATTCAAAGAACTGCAATATTTGAATAGATTTACTTCCTCGGGCCTAATTCAAAAATGTGTGCCTTCAAAGATGCACTAGCTGTAACCTCGAGTGAAAACTGGACTAAGTTCATGAATTTATCAACATATTCCATCACTAAAAGGTTCTCCTATTTTAATCTGAATAAATATGTTGTTTGGTGAATTCTGAACATATGGTGATAGAATTTTTTATTGAAAAATTCCTCGAAATCATCTCATGCCATGCCTTGGCCCACTTTAGATTGGACCACTAACTCTCACTATGGACATGCAAGATATTCCAACTTATATGTGGATCACTTGACTTTCAACTCTGCTGGTGTTACTAGGAAATTGAAGATTCTATTAATCATATTCATACACACCTTATCCTTTTTTGGTTATAAATCACACTGAAAAGGGGGTGGATTTTGCTTCCGAAACTGAACTAAAGGATCCATGTGCCTCAGTTCATCTTTTGGGTTTCCTCTATCTACAGCTTGAAAATATTGTATTATGCTCTGAACCAACTACTGGTTTACCTATGGTTCATTTTCCACCACATTTTCCACAGCTTCCTCTAGTTGGTTTCTATGATACCTACCAGGTGTCATCTTTTATTAACAAAAAAGTAATATAAGTTTCACTCTCTAAAAACTAAAGGATAAAAATTTAAAATTCTATCACATTTCAACTATCACAACCATAATTTCCAAAATATATCATTTACACATTCAATCATCTTTGAAAAATCCATAGTATTTTTGAAAATCGACCCATTTTCCAAAATACTACAACTGTTCTCTTTTCAAAATTACACATCGGTAGTAAATTTATATATCTTTAAAAAATTCACACATTAATATCTATAACATAAATAATTTCTCAAAATAAAATATGAAATCCTAGTGGGAAGTCATTTCTACAAGGAATTCCATGCTAATCTCATTGGCTAAACCCACGACAATGAGATCACACTTCTATAAGTGTCTCCAAACATTTTGGTACCAAACTCCCTGGTAACTTGAATTTTGGCATAAAAAGGTTACATCCATATTTTTATGCTATAAATTTCAAGTTCTGACAATCCGACTCCTTTCTACCATCCCAAAATCAAGGAATACACCACGAATGAATACCAACCCTAAGTCCAACAACTGATTCTGAAGGACCAAACAAACTAATACCACTTGTAACTTCCCACCTCTCATCATTCGATTTATTTTATATAGAAATGATACTTGGTCTTAAGTGAAATACTCAAGGTTCCAAATGCTAGAAATAAAAATTGAGGGCTTCATGATCAGTGGGGGATGATTTTCCCTTTAAAATGAAAACAACCAACCAGACATGCTATTACCAAAACAACTACATGATGCATATTAACAATATATTATAATTAAATCATATTCCAATGACAATAATACTAGACCATACCAATACCAAATTTGAGTACTAGGTGGAAAACTAAAACAATAAAAATCAAGACACGATGACATGACTCTACAGCCTCATGCCCAACTCCATGATCCAACTCCACAACTTCCTAAGCATAATGATATACCGCTATATAAATGAGATATTTTTCTTTTACATGTGTCTTGGAAAACAACGTCTATAAAATCACCAATATTTCAAAGAAGGGGTGAGTAATAATTCTAAGTAGGCTTTCCCCAAATGACTTCCCTACTCATGCCACTAGTATAGACAAGTTATCACATTTTTATAAACAATTTATATAAAACCATTAAATAATTTAATAGTTTCCAACAATCCAAACAAGTCCTTACCAAAACAATTTTCTCCCAAAAAAATATATTTACAAGGATAGAAACCAAGAAATCCATTAACCTTTAATCCCATTCCATATTGGCCTAATCCATTTCATTTCATAAAACCCGACATAGGAAACTCATCACACACTCAATGCAACCACCCAAGATTCATGTTACCATTGATAGTCGAAATTTATATCAAACCCCATCCCATTTATATTTTGGTACATCATGACCTCATTCCAGTTTTTTTATGGTGGTACTTCATGTCATGACCCATCCTCAGGGCCCGTGTCGTGACTACCCCAAGCCCGCCTTCCATAGGCCAGAGGCTGGCGACTAGAACCAAAGGCGTAAATATCTAAGCAGGGAAGGAATTGACTTTATAAAAGTAAACAAACATAATAGAGTACACAACAGGAAGTAAAATCTAAGTATAATTGAATACAAAAGAGTGTGCTGGAAAGTAAATGGGCCAGTATACAAACCCAACTGAACAATAAGTACAAGGAAAGGGACAAACAGATAAAAGTAAAGAGAATCTCATGGATCTTCCTTCAGGGATTTCTACCTGAAGGGTAGGTACAAATGGACACCTCAGCACTCACGTCTGTCAGCCTCCTCCGTGTGCCAACTCGTCGCAAGGTCCACCTCTGGGTATCGTCCATTCGTGGCGCTCTCGGCCTCCATCAGCGTTGTCCATTGTCTGCATCCAACACAGTGAGGTGCGGGCATATTCCGTGAAGGGGTGAGTATAACGATACTCAGTAGGGACCCCGAGACCCTCAAGGTCTCACAATATCCACTAAGGATAAACAAAAGAGGAAAAATACAATCACGAAGTATCAACCAACCCTACTTAGGTATATTCCCATACATATACCTAAGTTACCAATCAAATTCCGGCTCCAAATCTCGAGCCCAAGCACAAACCAATTCCAAAAAGGAAGTAAATTCAATCACCACAATGATAATGGTTGAAATACATGACTCAGCTCACATAGGTATGCCACAATAGTAGATAGAGATATAGATGATCAGATGTAGCCACTAGATCATCTAAGTTGTCGGACCCACATAGGATATAGGACCAGCTAAGCTGTTAGACCCATATAGGATACAATACAGCTATCTCGTCTAAGCTGTTGGACCCACACAGGATACAGTCCAGCTAAGCTGTCGGACCCACAAAGGATACAGTCCACTTATCTCGTCTTAGTTGTCGGACCCACACAGGATACCAGCCAGCTACTCTAGAGTAATAGAGATGATCAGATGTAGTTACTGATTCATCTAAGCTATCGGACCCACATAGGATACAGGACCAGCTACTCTGTTAGAACTGTCGAACCCACATAGGATTCTGGTATAGTTTTCATCGTCGCAGTTGTAGCCAGCTCTAGGGTTCCTGCACACAGTACACTCGATTCTAGGAGGGTCCACTCCTCGATCAAAGGGGGTAGATACATCAACTATCACAAATTACTTATTTTATGTATCCCAAAGTTTCTTCTCATCAAAATAAACCCAACGCGACAGACGGCGCGTCAATCGGACGCCCGGTCTGAGAGTTATAAGTGTTTCCACTCCGAGGGCCCGGTTGGTTTCGGATTCGAACCAACCCAGTCATACCAAAACATCACCAAAACCTTGATTGTGATATACCATAACTACCTTCTAGATCCAAGTAATCCTACTCAATTGACGATGTGTCGATCGGAGGTTCGTAGCTTAAGTTATGGGCAAAAAACCAAAAGTTTCTCGTAGAAGGGGGGGTCTAGGTTCGGTCCGACCTGGCCCAACCCGCCCTGGGTCGGCCCAAACTGGGTCGACCCGACCCAGATCCGGGTCCGGCACGGTAGGGCATGTCCCGGCTCGGCGGCTATATCCTTGCTCGCACGCGGCGGCCCGCCCCGCGCGGTAGGCGGCCCGACCCGGTGGCCGGCCGCGGAGCGCCCCCCACCCCCCCCCCCCACCCCCCGGTTTTCGTAACGACGGTACCAGCTGGCGCTGCTCATTTCTCCTATAACCCATGAGGTGGGTTCTGCTCTACCACCGCGGCTGATGCTGCAGCTACCTTCCTCCGGCGGCACACAAGGGGCGCCGCTGCACCCAGGCGGTCGGCCGGTGTCGGCCGCCGCATCCGGTCGTCGGCGCCACCATGCCAGCGACCTGTGCCGTTGTGCTTCTCCGTTGGCCACCAAAGTCATTCTGTTGGTCTTTTTTGCCTCCTGCTTGTGCCTACGGCCTCCTCGGGTCCTTCTCTTCACTGTGACGACCTTAATTCATGGTTGCCCTTCTGTTCATCTATCTCCCGCGTCAAGAACAAAATGGTGGAGGGTCCGGACTTTTTCGTTAACTCGTGCCCTTCGTGTTAGAGGCTCAAAAAATTATCCAACATACAATCACCCAAGTACGAGGGTATAAATCACATGTTTAAAAGCAAATAATCCATAATCCTCCTTACCTCGTATTTGACGTTGCACATTGACGAGTCGCGGAAGACGGACGTTGTTCCATTAATGTGGGGAAAAGTCATTGTCGTAGGCGGTGTCCTTTGCGGGTAGCTTCTTCTCCCTTGACGTGGAAGAAGAGGAAGGAATGCGGCATTCTTCGTGGGCATCGCCCTAAATTATTTCCCCGATTGAAGAAGTGGAGAGAAAGTTCCTCGTTGACAGGAATAATCTGTTCTTCGTTGAAGATGTTCTTCATGGAGAGGAACACTTTCCTTCTAATTCTCCAGAGCCTTCCCAACAGAATATTTGCCAACAGAAATAAAATAATAGGCTCCCTAATTTAATAATTCCATGCATTTCAAATCAAATGAAATTAATCAATTAATTGAGGGATCTTAATTAATTAATTTGATGGTGTTGGCACATTAATGAGAGAAGGTGGGAGGTGGAGAGTTTAACCATCATCAATGGGGGGTTCCAAGGGTTTCAAGGGGAAGTTGAAGAGTTGGTGTTCGAGTGGGCCCCACAACAAATTATCCTCCCATGGGAGGTTATGCGGGAAGGTGGCCCCACTTCCAACTTCCCTTGGTGGATTTAACCACCACCAACATAAAAATATCTTAATAATATTTTTATTTATTGTAACAACAAACCCCAACAATTAACTTCTCCCCCCGATAAAACGCAACTGTGGTAAAGGTCCCCTTAAGAGAATACTGACGTTTCGAGTTCATCGGTGTCATTGGATTTCAATTCCGAGCAACGGTTAAAAAGATAGAAAAACCCGCACGTACGTTTACTGAACTTACCCGAACAAAACATCAGAAATTCATTCCGGGCACACCGGGCCTTGGAATCAGGCGCCGTCAGAAACTGCTGACTCGTAAAATTACAAAGAATTTATAAAATAAATTTACTTGAAATTTCCATGTCTTTACATTTCCCCAACCTCAGGGCTTTATGTCCCCATAAAGCTACAACATACACTAGGGAAAAAAATGAGGGTACTGAGCACGCATCTGAGCCTACCGCTCCCATGTGCTCTCCTGAAGGTTATCGTGCTGCCAGAAAATGCACATCAGAGGAATCGACCATCCATGCAGGACTCACTCCTGTAGATCCTCAATCTTCACTGGATCCTCTGTGAAAGTCACCCCATCATCAATGTCCAACTCCCTGTGGTCGATGATGTGGGATGGGTAATGCACGTATCTCCTCAACTGAGATATGTGGAAGACACCATGCACCTGATGAAACTGAGGTGGAAGGGCCAGGCGGTATTTCACCTCGCCTACTCTACTTAGGACCTGTAAAGGTCTGATGAATCACGGAGATAACTTTCCACCTCGACCAAATCTCCGAAGACCCCATCGAGGTGAGACCCGTAGGAAGACGTGGTCTCCATCCTCGAACTCCAGTGGTCTTCGTCTCCTATCATCATAGGACTTATTTCTGCTTTGTGTAGTATTCATTCTCTCCTGGATGATTTTCACCTTCTCTATCATAGCTTGAACCATCTATGGTCCTACAAGTGCTGACTCCCCTGGGTCAGTCCATCACAGAGGTGATCTGTAAGGTTGGTCGTACAGTGCCTCATACGGGGCCATCCCGATGGTGGAGTGGTAGATGTTGTTGTACGCAAACTCCACCAAGGGTAAGTGGTACTCCCAGTTGTGACCAAAGTTGAGGACACATGCACGGAGCATATCCTCGAGAGTCTGAATGGTCCTCTTAATCTGACCATACGTCTGAGGATGGAACGTGGTGCTTAAGAAGATCTGCATCCCAAAAGCCTCTTGTAACCCCTTCCATAGCCGGTAAGTGAAATGAGCATCTCGATCAGAGATGATAGTCAATGGCACACCATGAAGTCGTATGATCTCTTGAATATAGAGGCATCCCAGGCTCTCTACTGAGCCATGCTCTCTGATTGGTAAAAAGTAGGCTGACTTGGTGAGTCGGTCTATGATCACCCAGACAGAGTCATTACCTCTAGATGTACGTGGAATTCCTATCACAAAATCTATGGATATCCCATCCCACTTCCACTCTGGAACCTCTAAGGGCTGAACCAACTCTACTAGAACCTGGTGATCCTCCTTCACTTACTGACAAGTGAGGCATCGAGAGACAAACTCTACTACTGCTTTCTTCATACCTGGCCACCAGTGCTGTCTTCTGAGATCCTGATACATCTTCGCCACTCCTAGATGTACCGCTAGAGGGGAAGTGTGGAACTCTCTCAACACCTCCTCTTGTAGTGAAACCGGTACCATGGTACATCCTCTGAAGAGGATGACGCGCTCCCCACCTTTAAAAAACCCATCAGGTGCCCACCCTGAGGATGTCTGAGCACGTCGCGGCTCACAGTCAATGTCTCAACACTACGCCTCTCTGACTCACTGAATAAGTGGAGGAGTGACTATAAGAGACTGAATAAAGGCTGGTCTATCTCTATCCACAAACAATATCTACAATGCAACTAGCTGTTATGTCGCCTCTTCTGGCAGCTGAATGTCTGATCTTCTACTGAGATCATCTTCTACAATGTTCCCCTTCCCAAGAGTATAAACTATATTGAATTCATAGTCCTGGAGGAACTCCAGACATCTCTGCTATCTCAGGTTCAGGTCCTTCTATGAGAAGATATACATGAGACTCTGGTGGTCAGAGTAGACTGTAAAATGCTTTCCCATCAGATAATGCCGCCACATCTTCAAGGAAAATACCACTACTGCTAACTCCAGTTCATGGGTAGCATAGTTCTGCTCGTGATTTCTCAAATATCGTGAACCATATGCGATCATTGCTCACTCCTGAATCAGGACACACCCGAGTCAGGTCCCTGATGCATCGTAGTAAACTACTTACCCAACGCCCTCCTCCGGTAGCCTCAAGATGGGCGCACTGGTCAACCTCTGCCTCAGCTTCTGAAAGCTCTGCTGGCATCTCTCTGACCACACAAAGGGTTTCCCCTTCTTCTTCAAAGCTGAAAGTGGTGCTGCAACTCTGGAGAAGTTTGGCACAAAGGTTAGTCTGGCTGACTCATGAGCGATCGACCACACCCTCTTATGGATGATTCCATCCTATGCTTCCTGGGTTTTCCTTTTTTCCGACCAAGTAAAATCCATCCCAACATTGTAGATAAACCAAAACCTTTTTGCCTAATACAGTAAATCTATGTATGAACTATGGTTTCCTAGTTTATACCCAAACTAACGTCATAAGGCCTCGATGCTTCCACCAAGAGGTTCCAACTGAAACTCTCACCTCAAGGATCATATCACACCTTCGGCTTAAGTGTGATTATCGAGTCTCCTCCCAAAGGTATCTCTAGACGTGAGGGTCAAATCTATGGATTAACAGGAAACTCTAGGTCTGGGAAAAGATTGGTGGAAGGAAGGAATGATTGGTACCTATGTCTATTGATACAGCAGCTAGTAGTAGACACAGACTGTACCTCAAATCATTCTTAGAGCCCTTGGTCAACACTCCTTGACCGTATGCAGCTACTATCTTCCCCTGCCCTCCAGCTCCCTAAGCCTAGCAGGGACTACATAGGTGGGTGGTTGTAACATGTTGAAAGGTTCACCAACCCATGCTGCTCTATTAGCTCTACTTCCATGTCTGCTGCCCTGTATATTCATCTATCCTTAGTACACCTTGCTCAGAGGTTCGTTCTCTAAAGCACTACTTTCACCGTATTCATTGAGTACCAGGAATGGTCAGTATGCTTCAATGAATACTCAACTACCGACATGTCGTCCTGCCGAAACTGCATAAGCTCTAGAAAACTCTCAGCCACCTTCTCAAGACAGTCTGTAGATGCATGTGGGTCAGTCTCGCCTCAAAACTTTAGGGATATATGGTGTTGAAACACATGTAAGGCACTAATCCTACAAGTGTCCTCTACCGGTACCACCGGTAGTGTCTGCTGACCAACGATAGTGATATAGTTGGCACACTGCCTGAAGGTACCATCTCAGAAAACAGTCCAAGTACCAAAACCTCATCACTATTCGGACCATTTACATGGTCCCTCAGTGAAAAATATTAGTAGCTAAGATCACCATCTACTCTACTGGTGTCTCAACTAGGTGGAAAACTCTATCCATCGCCTCCATCCAGCCCTCAGCTGCATGGGAATATGAATCGCCTCAAAACCTCAGAGGCATCTTCTTCTGGAACTCATAAAACACACTCAGTTAGCTTGAACCATCCACCAATTCGAATGATGGTATCTACTGCCCAACGGGTGGTGGTGCTGCTGGTACACCACCCGAAGGTGCCCACATAGAAAGAGGTCCCTAAACTGGAGCCTCATCATTCCATAGTCTGTCATCGTGTACTCTCTCGGGAACCCTAGCTGGATGTCTTCACAGTGGAATCCTATTAAGGAATAGGTGTGCCATGTTCAATAATTTATACATGTTGATCTGACTCAAAGAGACCGCAAGGGAAACTCTTGAAACATACACACAATCAATGTTTTCGTGCACTGAGTCGGAAATCAGAGGTCAGGGTCCTGGTGTATGGATACGTTGTCCGCCGCACCAACACTGGACTCCCTGGACTGAAAACCACAATCAATACTCTTAACACTATTGCTTCATAGAAAATAATCAGATTCTAAGTTCTTTGGTAGAACTGACAACCTATGAAACCAATTTTTTACGACCAGTCCTCGGGGCCCGTGTCGTGACTACCCCAAGCCCACCTTCCATAGGTCAGGGGCTGGAGACTGGAACCAAAGGCGTAAATCCCAAACTAGGGAAGCCATTGCCTTTATAAAAGTAAAAAAACACAATATATTATACAACAGGAAGTAAACACTAAGTATAACTAAATACAAAAGAGTGTGATGGAATGTAAATGGGCCAGAATACAAACCCAACTGAACAACAAGTACAAGTAAAGGGAAAAATAGCTGAAAGTAAAGAGAAGATCCTGGATCATTCTTTGGGGATTCCTACCTGAATGGTAGGTAAATATGGACACCTCAGCACTCACGTCCGTCAGTCTCCTCCATGTGCCAACTCGTCGAAATATCCACCTTCGGGTACCATCTAGTCGTGGTGCTCTCGGCCTCGGTCATCACTGTCTATCGTCTGCATCCAACACAACGAGGTGTGGGCATAGCCCATGCAGGGTGAGTATAACGATACTCAGTAGGGACCCCAAGACCCGCATGGTCTCACAATATCCACTAAGGATAAATAAAATAGGAAAGATACAATCACGAAGTATCAACCAACCCTACTTAGGTATATGCCCATACATATACCAAAGTTACCAATCACAGTCCGGCTCCGAATCTCGAGCCCAAGCAAAAACCAATTCCACAAAGGAAGTAAAGTCAATCACCATGATGATAATAGTTGAAATACATGACTCAACTCACACAGGTATGCCACAATAGTAGAGAGAGATATAGATGATCAGATGTAACCACTGGATCATCTAAGCTGTTGGACCCACACAGGATATAGGACAAGCTAAGTTTTCAGACCCACACAAGATACAGTCCAACTATCTCGTCTAAGTTGTTGGATCCACATAGGATATAGTCCAACTAAGCTGTCAGACCCACACAGGATATAGTCCAGCTATCTCGTCTAAGCTGTCGGACCCACACAGGATACTGGCCAGCTATTCCAAAGTAATAGAGATGATCAGATTTAGTTACTGATTCATCTAACCTGTTGGACCCTCACAAGATACAGGACTAGCTACTCTGTCAGAACTGTCAAACCCACACAGGATTCCAGTACAGTTGTCGTCGTCGCAGTCGCAGCCAGTTCTAGGGTTCCCACACATAGCACGCTCGATTCTGAGAGGGTCTTCCCCTCGAGCAAAGGGGTTTGATACATCAACTATCATGAAGTCCTATGTTGATGTATCTGGATGTTCCGTCTCATCAAAAGAAACCCAACGCGACAGATGGCGCGTCAATCGAACGCCCTGTCTAAGAGTTATAAGCGTTTTCACTCTGAGGGCCCGGTTGGTTTCGGATTCGAACCAACCCAACCACACACAAACTTCTCCAAAACCTTGAGTGTAATATACCAAAACAAATTTATCGGTCCAACAAATCCTATGAAACTAACGGCGCATCGATCTGAGTTTCGTAGCTCAAGTTATGGGCGAAAAACCAAAAGTAGCCCGTAGAAGGGGGGTCTGGGTCCGGTCCGACCCGGCCCAACCCGCCCTGGGTCAGCCCGAACAGGGTTGACCTGACCCAGATCTGGGTCCGACTTAGTAGTAAGAGGCCCAACCTGACTGCTGTGGCCCGACCTACACACGGCATCTCGGCCCGCGCGGCAGGTGGCCCGGCCCGCGCGGCATGCGTGCGGCCTGACCTAGTGGTCGGCCATGAAGCGCCCCCCAGTTTTTATAACAAAAGCTCCATCTAGCACCACCCATTTCTCCCAGAACCTGCGAGGCGGGTTCCGCTCCACCGCCGTGACCGATGTCGTAGCGGCCTTCCGACGGCAGCGCGCGAGGGGCGCCACTGCCCCTAAGCGGCCGGCCGGTGTCGGCCGCCACCTCCGGTCACCGGTGCCATTGTGTCAGTGCCACGCGCCATCATGCTTCTCCGCAGGCCACCAGAGTCGTTCTGGTGGTCCTTTTTGCCTCCCACTTGCATCTACGGCCTCCTCGGGTCCTACTCTTCACTATGACGGCCACAATTCATGGTTTCCCTTCCATTCATCCATTTCCCAAAAAACCGTATATCAAGAACGAAATGGCGGAGGGTTCAGACTTTTTCTTTAACCCATTCCCTCCACTTTAGAGGCTCAAACAATTATCCAACACACAATATCCCAAGTATGAGGGTATAAATCACATGTTTAAAAACAAATAATCTATAATCCTCCCTACCTCGTATTTGATGATTCATGTTGATGAGCTGCGGAAGACGGACGTTGTTCCGTCAAATTCGGGAAAATCTGTTGTCGTAGGTGGTGTCCTTTGTGGGCATCTTCTTCTCCCTTGATGCGAAGGAAGAGGAAGGAAGACGTACTTCCTCTTGGGCATCGCCTCATGTTATTTCCCCGGTGAAAAAGGTGGAGAGAAATTTCTTCTTCGAGAGGTAGATGTCATTCTTCATTGAAGATGTTCTTCATGGAGAGGAACACCTTCCTTCTAATTCTCCAGATCCTTCCCAACAGAATATTTTCCAACACAAATAAAATAATAGGCTACCCAATTTAATAATTCCATGAATATAAAATCAAATCAAATCAATCAATTAATTGAGGGAGCTTAATTAATTAATTTGATGGTGTTGGAACATTAATGGGAGAAGGTGGGAGGTGGAGAGTTTAACCCTCATCAATGGGGGGTTCCAAGGGTTTTAAGGGGAGGTTGAAGAGTTGGTGTTTGGGTTGGCCCCACAACACATTATCCCCCCATGGGAGGTTATGTGGGAAGGTGTCCCCACTTCCAAATTCCCTTTGGTGGATTTAACCACCACCAACATAAAAATATCTTAATCATATTTTTATTTATTTTAATAACAAACCACAAAAATTAACTTCTCCTCCTGATAAAAAGCAACAGAGGTAAAGGTCCCCTTAAGTGAATACTGATGCTGCGAGTTCATCGGTGTCCTCATATTTCAATTCCGAGCACCGGTTCAAAAGATAGAAAAACTTCCACGTACGTTTACTAAATGTACCAAACAAAACTTCATAAATTGATTCTGGGCACACCGGGCCTCGGAATCAGGCGTTGTCAGAAACTACGGACTCATAAAATTCCAAAGAATTTAAGAAAAAAAATCTGGAAATTTACTGGTCTTTACACTTCATGACCACTAACCATCCCAATTCTAACTCTTACATAACCATTTTATCCAAGAAATCATTCCAATTAACATATACCAAAATCATATCAACCAATAATTTCCTAACCAAATAATCTTTTTAAGACAAAAAACATTTCAATAAAACAAAATTTTTATTGAAATCCATTTTTACAATATTTTCTATAAATCAAACTGAGCAACCGATTTTAAAATCATCATTTTAAAATCCAACAACAATACAAATTGCACAACGCTATAATATTTCCCCCAAAACCCATAAATCAACACCAAAGGGGTTTCACACAAGCTCCACACATTAATTTCATAAACAATCCGAATAAAAAAATTAATTTAAAATTAAGACTTCTAGTTCTAGAAAGTGGATTCAAGAGTTAATCCAACTACATTTAGGGTTTTGGTGAAAATGACTAATGGAACAAGCGCTCACCAAATCCAGGTGCAAACTCCAAAAATACTCCTTATAATCCTTACCCTAACATCAACATAGACAAATATCACAATGATTTGAAAAAACAACACTAGATATATCCAAAACAGAACTATATCTGTGTAACCGATAGATATAGAGGAGTAGATCTAATAAAAACCATGAAACTACCAAGAAATGAGACTTACCAAAGAAGATTTTCCTTTAAAGAACCAAGAAAACCCTTCAAAACACTTTCAAAATGAGTGGTAGAGATTCAATAACCTTATAGAATAATAAATATAGAGTGAGGGTTGTTTGGGAGGAAAATGGGGTTTTTAGGGTTAATCTTGACCTACCCTCATTTTTTTTAAATTCACTTTTTATCATGCACATGGTTTAGCGATGTGGTTAGGCTAACCATGCGCTAATCTTACACCTGTTACTACCCCAAAGGGTACCCTGCATTGTTAGGCAAAATTTGTGCCAACCATGTGAAATAACATTATATCAAGTTACATAATTTCTTAGGGTGGCCGCACGGTTTGGTAAATTTTGTGCTAACCCATAGCCCACTGCCTCCTTGTGCACTATTTCCTGGAGAAGCTAAATGGTTTTCACTAATCATTCTTAAACTGTGCACCCTTATAAAAACTTCAAAACCTTCCCAAAAACATTCAAAACTCTAAAAAACCTTACCCAACCACTTTATACACATAAAAAGTTATAAATAATGGTTACATACCTCAAACTATGGGTGCTCAAACATTCATGGTCATCTACTTTATGCTAAATTTTCTATGTGTGAATTCTCAATTCAAGAAGTTTTTTTCTTAAGAATTTCATTTCTAAAGAAGGAATATATGTTAATACTACTAAGATCAAAGTATTCATTTCTTGGAATCTTCCCAATAATTTCTTCTATATTTGAAGATTTCCATATTAGTAAGTTTTTATCATCACTTAATTAGGTATTTTTCGAGGCTTTCTTATCCCATGACAGTTTTGATAAGGAAGTTAATTCCATTTGAATGGTATGTTAACTATTTAGAATCTTTCTAATAGATTAAATCACTTTAAAACTCATCATCCTCTTCCTAGAACTTGGTCATGTTATATTATTTATTTTGATGTGTCTAGATCATGTTTAGATTGTATCCTCTTGTAGGGAGATCATGTGGTCTCTTATGGTTCAAGGTAGTTATGAACACATTAAAATAATTACATGACCCATGAACTGGAATTATCATCAATGGTTCATGACTTAAAAATATAGTGACACTATATTTTTAGAGAAAATTTTACAGTATTCATTAATCATATGATTTTAAATAATATCTTCTATTGGTAAGACTTGAAATTGAGGCAACAATGATGGATGGGGTATCTCTAAATGTTTGACTTCAACTTGATGTATACACCCAGGAAAGGGAATTCTATAGAAGATGCATTATGTTGGAATCAATATAATGGACTGGTTAGAGAGTCTCATGACCAATGGTAACAAATGAGTGTTGTTGATGATATTCATCTAGATTATACCAAATATAATGAGATTTTTTTTCTTCCCAGCCACTTTGGTTCCTAATTTAATTGATCTCGTCATAGAGGCACAACAATTAGAGCCATATTTCATCATTATGATGTCAATCTTAAATGGTGGTTAGACCATTGGTGGTTAGATGAAGTATCTGGAATTGATTTTTAATTTAGAAAAAAAATAATGTTGCCTCAAAATTTCATGGGAAAATTCTCTCAGAATATCACCATTCAAAAGGTCATATTCACTCAGGCATTTAGAACATGTTCAAATATATGAAATCTCATTTATAGTGGTCAGGTATGAAAAAAATGTAGACTATATTCAAAAATGCCTAAATTTTTTGAAGTTCAAGGTTAAACATTAATGACCAGCTTCATTCTACAATCTATTCCTTTACCTATTTCAAAATGAGATAAAAATTCTTGTGATTATGACCATTACATTATTTTAAGTAAAGAGTAATTTCAAAATGGAACTCTCTCTCACTAATTATGTTATCATGATTTTGATATAGATAAAAAGGTATATAAACGAATATAGAAGATAAAATTGATTAATAATAAACTATTTTTATGATTGTAATTTTTTTATATATAGTATAATTACCTGGAATGCTTATGAAACGTCGACGCAATGCTTTTCAAAGAAGTAAAAAAATACATTAAATTATTTTAAAAACATTTAAACTCATGTTTTTTGGTTAATTATGGTGTTTAATGAATTTATTTGATACTTATAATGTATAATTGATGCATAAAATGTTTATATTAGAATTCAATTATTGTCTTGATATGTTTAAATTCAATTTTCTTTTGAATTGTTTTGAACATAAGCTTAAAAAGTATTCAATGATTAAAAATCATTGTCAAACATTATAAAAAATAATAATAAACTATACTAACTCAATTAGATGGAAAATTTTAGATTATATCTTGAATGTTCCATTTATGCTCCATTTTTAATTTTTATAATCACCTTCATGACCCTTAGAGATTGAAAATTTTGTTACGGTAGTTAAGGTTAAAAGGGTTAATGGGGGTTAAAATAAAATATAAGGTTAAAATGTCACTTAAACTTGTCTAAATATTATTGGTTGAGTTTATTTCAACATTATACTTGTTATATTATAATATATGTCAGTTTTTATACACTTTTAATGAGTTATACACATATTATATATTAATATTTCATGTATTTATAAGACTTACATCCAACTCACTTATAAAAGGGAACCTTCTCTCCTCTCTTCACCAGACCTTTTGAACCATTTAGTTTTAAAATCTTTACCAAATTACTTTAAAAAATTCCTCATCATTTCTTATAGGTTTTTTTATCACTAAAATACTAACCTATAAGACTTTATATGTAATCAAATGAGGTTTCTCAATGAAGATGTATAACTCTTAACTGAGTGTTTTCATGTTTAATTATTACTCCTCCTCCTTTAAATAATATATTACTAAGATTATATTATAACATAAATATATTATATATAATTAAATTTTATTATATTTTTATAAAATACCATTATAATATCATTTTCCATCCTATAAGAAATGAAAACATCACTCGTGCGTATGTGTGGACTACCACCTCTATAAAGTGGTCTATTTCATTTTTCATCACCGCCTCAAAAAGATGGTTATTATAATGGATTTTATGAATATTTATGATATTCATGAAATAATTATGACTCATTAAAGTTAATATATTACTTACCTTTTTACCTATTCATGGAAAAATTATAGTATCATTTATGCGTACATGTAGACTACCACCTCTACAGAGTGATGTGATTCGTTTTTCAGGACCACCATTAATAAATG
Organism: Viscum album; assembly: GCA_963277665.1. Taxonomy (NCBI): domain Eukaryota; kingdom Viridiplantae; phylum Streptophyta; class Magnoliopsida; order Santalales; family Viscaceae; genus Viscum; species Viscum album. Next base: position 643,900,125 of record OY728133.1, on the reverse strand, counting down.
TTTTAAAAACTATTTAATGTATAAAAATTACAACTATGTTTGGATTAATATTATTTATATGATAGATCCATGACCCATTTAACCACAGTCAATGCATTGATTTTATTTTGAGGTTATAAACTGAAGGACCCCAAGATGCCCAACATGAACTTAACTAATTTACTAACTATATAAGAAAGAGTAATAAATGAAACAAAAGGGTTTATAAAAAGTAATAAACCTAGAAAATTTTATTAATCAATTATAAAATTAATATAAGTGAATTATATAGGATTTAAATTATGTATATGGAGAATCGAACTCGAGTTAAGGGATTTTCATTAAACCCCTTCTTTTATGTTTTCCTTTCAAAATAATTCTCTTCCATATCCATGTTCTATATAATATTTTTAATAATGTTTTTAATATTATCCATAAATTTTTTGAAATCATTTTAAAAAATATTTTATCTTTTTAAAAATTATTTAAAAAGAATATTCTTATAGTTTTTTAGATAATGTGCTTTCAATTTTTACCAAATGTATGAAAAGAATATTTGTTTTTATGTTTAGTGAATGAATAAAATTTCCCATAATCATAACTATTATATTATTCGAAGATAATTTTACATTTTTTAGGGTTATTTTTAAATAAATTAATTTTCTTAATATTTTGGAAAATTTTATTTAAAATATTAACAAAATAAAATGATATTTTTACCATGTTTTAAAAGAATGTTTAGAATGTTATTTTAAATATATTTTTATCTATTTCAACTTACTTAGATTATAATTATAATTTATTGGGGATATAATCCAATGATACCATCCAAATTATTTCTCTGGATAGATTATGATTATATTGTTTAATATATTGAATAAGGAAAATATTGAAATTTCGTATGCTAGTTTTTCAATAAGTATATTTACGTTGATTATGTATTGTGTTATTATCCATTTCTTTCATATGATGAATGAATTGGACTAATTAAGTAATGAGTAGTGGCCTTTATTGGCCCTAAATTCATTGGTAGGACTCATGAGACAAACTATATTGGATATTTGGCATATACCTTACCTATTTATGTGTGATGTGTAAGCATGGGGCCTTAATGGTAATATTATTATGTATTAATTATTAATTCCAAAATTATGAAATTTTTTATTATTATCCATGTGATTAATTACATTATCCATATATATATTTCATATTTAGGTTATTTATGGGTTTTTATGTAATTTTATTGATTTCATAATGTAAACGAATGATCTTATGAATTAATGAAAGTTCATGATCTTTTATGAGTGAAAATTTTGTTATTAAGGAAAGGTTTTATTATTTTTTAAAGAAACCATCATGAATTAAAATTTTTACTTTATTCATTTTTAATAAATTTTTTATAAAGAAATTTTGGCATAGAATTTTATTTCAAGAGTAAGTGGGTAACTATTTTAATCTCAAATATTATTATAAGAAAAATTAAATCTTCATGTGTTTTATAGTTTTTCAATGGACTAATGGTTTTCCTTTATTTTTATATCCCTTATTGAGATTTTTGTGCTCATACAACATTTTTAATTTTTTTAATATGGCTTAAGGATTATTAAGATCTATGATAAAGTTTTTATTTATGATGTATGGATCCTTTTTAAAATAAGTGAATGTGTTTTGAATGAAATAGCAGTATAAATTTAAAATCTTGTTTCTGCGAAAAATGGACATTGAGTTGAAGTGTCCACATTGTTTTGTAAGGGTTAGATATGTAAGATTTTTTCATAATTATCTACAAATATAAACTAAAAATATCCTTGGAAAGTAATAAAGTTCAACAATTATTATTAATCATGCACTTACAATTTGTTTAAAGGACGGGGCATTATAGTTGGTATCAAAGGAATGGTATAGGTAACTTTAAAGGATAAGATTTTATTTTAACTAAATTTAGAATTATTCTTTTTACATTAAAGGTTAATATTATATATAGAATTATGGTTATTTAATTGAAGATAAAATAGTTAATAATATCTTAGTATTTATCCATTTTATAAGATCGTATAGTATGATTTTATTAGATATACTAAGAATAAGTTTTTTTTGTTTTAGTAAATAGAAGAAACCAACTGAAACCAAGTTAATAATAGACATGAAGTAAAATGTAGTGGTTTTTCAAATGAGTAACCAAATGGTATAGGATCTAGAGTGAAAACTCTTATGGTTTTTCCAAACCATTTATGTCAATTTATGATTAACAACCTGAACAAAGGTGACTTTCCTAACATAAGAAATAAAAGATAAATGGTATTTCATGAAAGTTTGGCTAACAGTGATCAAAAAGGTAAAAATATTTAACTTCTTACATTTCATTAATATGGAAGGAAACACCTATAGAAATTTCAAAAATTAATAGAAATATGTTTCAACTATTGGGTGTACTGGAATTATTCAAATCAGTGTCCTAGGAGTAATGCTCATGAATAAAATAGGCAATATCATTAGAATAAAGTTATATCATAGTCGTATGATGAATATAAAGAAATTTTGAATAAATATAAAATTTATATTATATTTTAATAGTTTTACTTATTTTTAAAGTAGAAAAAATGATTAGATTAAGATTTATGAATCTTGGTACTTAATTCATATTTTGATTGTAAGAAGTAAGTATTAATGAATAAGATGGAAAATAATAATTAAAGGTGTATGAAGAAAGTTAAATGATTAAAGTTTCTACATATTAGGTTTCAATAGTTATTATGTGATTTTATTTTATTTAATGATCTATATGCTTTAAGTGGTTATAAGTTTAAAGTAATTATTACTCTTTTTAATTTTTATGTGTTGGGAGTACTTTGGGAGATATTTACTAAGTTTTAATTAATGTATGAGGTATATTCAATCATTATTTTTTACTTGGGTTTTAGTGAATATTTTATTTTAGGAAGTATGATTTTATATTTTTTGGATATAATTAGAATGATATCAACAACCTTTATGTTTAAAATGATCATTGATATTGAGTTAATTGTGAATAATTTAGAGAAAATTGTTATTACATTTTCATAACTTGTGTTTTATAAGATAGATAACCATGGGATTGAAAAGTGATTTGCGGACTAAGTTATTAAATTTATTTTTGAAGAAGTTAAATATATTGGGAACATTATATGATTAAGGTAAATAGAAATATTTTTAATATGTGATTTTAATTGAGGAATAAAGGTTGAGTTATATTTTTGAATAATATATGATTTTATTAGGTCTTTATGGTGATTCAAGTTATTTATAAAAATATGGGAATAATTTAATGAATATGTGATTATGGTATATATATATTTTAGTTATGTGAATTTTTGAGTGATTTATGTTGTTTTGAAATAAATTTTAAATTGATCTTGAAAGAATATGTAATCAAATCATCCTAATATTTGGGTTATATATTTCTTTTGACATATTTTAAAAAGTTTTAAGGTTAGTAATTTATAGAATGTTTTAATTTAAACTTTTGGTGTTATTATAGAGGCTTTGAAGATTAATGTATTATTTCATCATATAATGGTGTATTAATATTGGTTATTATATTAAACTATTCCAACCATTTTTTTTATTTATTAATCGATTAAAATAGGATAAATAAATTTTTATTCTTTTATGGATCTTGTGATCTATTAGAAGTTGAACTTAGTGTCGTAGGAATTAAAAATTCATCATGAATATTTATTTCTAATCATAAAAGATTATATAGAATTAGAAATTGATGAAAGAACAAATAAAGGATGAAATTACACTCATGGAGTGAAAAGAAATAAATTATGTATATTTCTATAAAATCTCAATCTCTATGGTAAGAAAATTATCAATATAATGATACTTATGATAAATGTAACCAAAAAATATCATGATATGATTTTTAGAAACATATTTTCAAATATGATTCTTATAGTGGTATATGAATGTATAGTTACTGGTCTTGACCTAGAAATTAAAGTTCCTGATAAAATCTATATCTGATTTTATTACTATGTTATGATAAATTCATTTTGAGGTAATCAAATTCAAATTGTGAGGATGAAATTTTTATATGAGGGTGAGAATATGACACTCTGATATTTTAATATATAATTCTCATCTAGGTGAAAATAGATTTTGATATCACGCATAATATGAAACACTTAGCATAAACAAACCGGGATATACTACAAAAATATTATTTTTTAAATATGGTATTTAGAACCTAGCCATTGGATTTGAAAGTATGCATAGGAGTAACTGAATTAGGAAATATATATAGAAATTTTTTCTTAATAAAAATCTATTTATTTCTACCTTTGAAATAAGAACTCAAATTTTTAATAAAATCACATAATATTAAAGGAGAATTTTTGTAAAAAATATTTTATATACATAAAGTATTTTTAATTGAATAAATTAAGTTAATTACTATAGATTATTTTTTAATGAAATTTTTAGATTATATATTTAATTAAAAAAATTAACATTCATCTAACATTAGATACTAGATAACCAATGAGTATAAAATCATTTTATAATTATAAAATGTTTTTTATTGATTTTTTTGTGTGGATATTATGATTAATTTCCACTAATTATATAAATTTTATTTTATAAAATGGTAATTTTTTGAAATCCTCGTGTCTAAATAATGTTAATATAAATTTTTAGTATTTTTCTAAAAATGTTGATTTATGGATGAAGAGTGAAAAATACTAATATTGTAAAAACTGTCACTTCTTTAATTTTAATCATTCAATGATCTATTTGGTTTTTGATTTTTTGAAAGTCACAAAAGTTTAATTTTATTAAATATAATCAAATTAATGGCATGGGAATCAACATTATACTTGACTTTTCTATAAAATCAATTGTATGATTAAAATGAGTATTTTTCTAAAAACTATCTATCATTTTGATTTTCTCACTTATATTAGAAATTATTTTTTACTAATAATGGAAATTAAATCAAATAAAATGGATTTAATATTGGGAATAATCATATTTAAATTATGTAATAAGGTTATTTCATTTTTAGTCATGATGAATAATAACCATTTTAAAAAAATTTCATCGAGCTAAAGGGTAAATGGGTTAATAATGGATGAAATTTTGTTATAAGGGTTAAAATTAACTCAAAAACATACCCTAATCTCATTTTTTGTCTTTATATCATCCATCATCATCATAACTTTGAAAATATTGAAAATTTATGCCACTTTCTTATTATTATGAACTTTATATTATTTTAAATAAAGAGTGATTTGGATATAAATAAAAATTATATATGAATTAATATATATTATATAATTGAACAATAATAAATTATAGTTTTTATATTAATTTATTTTAAATTTTTATAGATGTTGTAATTACCTTGAATTCTTACACAACGTTGACTCATTTTTTGTCCAAGAAATGGAAAAAAGAAGGTAAATTATTTTAAAAGCATTAAATGTAATATTTTTTGTGTTAATTATGGAATTAAAATAATTTTATTGATACTTATAATGTATAATTTATGTTTAAATAATTTATATTGGAATTTAAAGTCAAATTTTTTGAATAGTTCTAAAAATGACCTTAAATAGTGTTTAATATTTAAAATATTTTTTTAAATCATTAGAAAATAATAAAAGAACTATAATAAATCAATTGGATGATAAATTATCATGGATATCTTGAATATCCCATTTATGTTCCACATGTACTTTTTAAAATTAATTTCATAACCCTTATAGATTGAAATATTTATTACCACATTAAAGGGTAGAAGGGTTAATAAAGAAATCAATCTAAGAGATAAGGTTCAAAATGTTACCTAAACTTGTCTAAATTTTATTTTTTGAATTTTTTTAGACCTTATCCTCATTATATTCTATGATATTTCACTACGAATCAATTTTTAATTATTTAGACACATATTATATATATTGATATTTAATATATTTATAAGATTACTGCCCACCTAACTTATAAAAGGGCACATCCTCTCATCATTTTCCAAAACCTATTAAGACATTCTTATAAACCATGATCTATCCAAATTAATTTATAACCTTCCTGAACATTCCCTATAGGTTCTGGTCTCCTTAAAATACCAACCTAGATGGATTCATGTGTAATCCAAATGAGGTTTTGTAAATAATAGTTGTAACTCCTAACTGGTTGTTTTCATGTTGATTTCTTCTTCCATGTCCTTAAAATATTATATAAATATATACTTATATGGTAATATTATTATCTTACATATACTTATTTTTTATTATGTTTATGTAACAACATGTTATCATCTCATTTTCCATCCAATGAAAAATGAAAAATCACTTGTGTGTATGTGTAAAATACCACCACCATAAAGTGATGTGTGTGTTTTTCATCACTACTTAAAGAGGATTGTTGTTATTATGGATTTAATGAATATGTATGATATTCATGATATAATTTATATGATATAAAGATAATATATTACTTTCCTTCTTACCTTTCCATCCATTGAAAAATGATAATTCTATGCAAGCTTACATTTAGACTACCACCACCACGAAGTGATGTGATTTATTTTTCATGACTATATTTAATGGATTGTAATAAAATTGTATTTAATGTATAAAAATTATAATTAATTCCTGATTAATATTATATATGTGATTAATATGTGGCCCCTTTGACAATAGTCAATGCACTGATGTTATTTTGAGGTTATAAACTGAAGGACCCCAAAATGTTCTGCGTGAACTTAAATAATTTATTAACTATAAAAGACATGGTAATAAATGAAATAAAATGGATTATTAAAAGTTAATAAATATGAAAAAGGTTATAAATAAACATGATAATTAATATAATTTTATTTTATAATAATTAAATTATGTATGTGGTGGGTTGGACTCGAGGTAAGGGATTTTCCCTTAAACCCTTGTTTTAAATTTTTCCTTTCAAATTATTTCTCGTCTATATCCATGTTCTCTATCATATTTTAAAAAATGTTTTTACTATAATCAAATGGTTTTTTATAGTCATTTTAAAATTTATTTTAGTTTCTTTATAGAGTTTTAAAAGTAATCTTTTTGTCATTTTCTTAATAAGGTACTTTTTACGTTTTACGTAGTATGAAATAAATCTATGTATTAACATTTATCTAATGAATAGGGTAACCTTACATCATAAATATTATTTTATTTCAAGATTACTTTATAATTTTCCATAGTAATTCTTAAATAAAATCGTTTTTTCAGTATTCTATAAATTTTTATTTAAAATTTAATCAAAATAAAATAATATTTTTCTCATGTTTTCAGAGAAAGATTCAAAATTATTTAAAGGTATTTTTATTTATCTAGATATCTATAACACCCCTAGTTTGAGTTATTTTCCAATTTTATAGATTATTTAAAGTTATTTGATGTTGGGGTTAATCCTTGAGTGTTTTCTAAAAGTTTTTATATGGTTATGGAAGCATTTTTAAAGGTGCACAGTTTAAGATTGGTTAGTTGAAACCATGATCATGTATCTAAAAAACAATGTGAGGATTTTAAGGGTTCACTAGGAAGGTGAAAAATTTAGACAAACCATGTAGTGAACCATATAACTTGGAATCTTTCGGTACATATCTAATTCACAAGGTTAGATCACTATTTGTCAAACTGTGCATCCTAACCATGTGATGGGAAATAAATTATATGAAAATTGGTTTTAAAACCCTAAACTTACTCAAAAATCCTCATTCTTCCTCCATTAACCTTAGATTCTAATTTATAGGGTTCCCTTAAGATTTTTTTTGTGATATTTGATGTCTGGACTCTGATTATAAGGATTATTTGAGTCTTTGATCATAGAAATCAAAGGATAAGACCTTGATCTTCCTTACCATATTCAATCTCCCCAGTTTTTCTTGAATTAAACCAAAAATCACAGTTGTTATACATCGATCCATGGGATCAGATGAGTTTTCATCATTTTTTCTTAGGATTTTATTTCTAAATATATTGAAGTGATCAGATCAATGGGGTTATCTAAGAATCATTTTTTAGAATGAATCTGAGGTAGGTGGTTTTCTCTCCTTTTAATTTTTCTTTGAATGTGAATGATTTCATGATTCTAATTGATTATTTTTTGTTTAAATAAATTTATTTCCAAAAATCTATTAAATATATTTTTTTTCCACTATTTTTTCTAATTCATGGTTTTGGGGATGTGGGTGACATGACATAGGAATTAAAAATGATGGTTTTGAAACGTGATATTTTTGGGTAAATAAAAGAGGCATCGATGGGAGTTCTTTCCATGATATGATTTGGTTGTGTATTTTTTTCATGACAAAATGGATCATGGATGCATGTCATTATGATTACAGGACCCTTTTATGAATAATTTATGAATGGTCATGTGTGTGTGTGTATGTTATTCCAGATGAACTATTAGTGGATAGATCATGATCATAAGTCACTATGATCATAGGACCGTTTTCGAATGTTTGTGTTTTCATGGGTTTTTGTGTGTTGCAATTGATTTTTAATAATGTATTTCTACTGATTTTAAAAAAAATTGAAAATATTTTGATTATTGAATCTATGGTTTAGAACAATTTTTGCAAAATCAACTTAAAAATTTTATATTTTTATAAACTACTTTAAAACAAATTCAATACTCCTATTATTTTATAAAAATTTTAGTTAACATGATTCTCATCTTAGTGGTATGTTGTAAAAGTATATTGGGGTTTCTTACTGGGTAGTTATACATACCTCTGCATATACACCCTGGTTCATATATAGACATTTTCTATCATTATATAAAAAGGGGGTAGGTTTGTTACTTCACTAGTGTATCTCATTGATTTTGGTAATCATGGATGTTAAGATATGTATCTTATTTGTATTTTCATGGGTTTTAGGGTAGTGATAAGTTAGTTCTAGAGTCTGGTGCTGATTTAGAGTCTTAGACGTTTTGGTTCATTTTATTTCTTCCAAGATTCTAATATTATCTTATTGATTTATTTGAGTTTTTGGATATTATATCATAAATCATTTTATAGTCTTCTGTAACATTGTTCAAATGTTCTTATTATTTGTTTATGTTTATGGTTTTGTTCATGCGTTTATGGGTAAATCATTCCCCCTTCTTTTATTGTGTTAAATCCTTAACATTTCTTTCCAACTTTTGGTCTCCAGGGAATGTCACCTAACATTAGTAACACTTCTGACTAGGCCTAAACCTATGGTTTGGGTGATGATGATACAAATGGTATCCTTTTGTGTGGTCCTTGAGTTGGTATAGTATCATGGATATAGGATATTTTGGGATATAAAATGTATAGAATAAATAGACATGGTTTACCCTTTTATAATGAACTTCATGTTACTTGGAAATTTTGGGTACAAAAAAGTGTTCTAAAACACTTTTAGGCATGTTTTCAATTCATCATCCTGGGTTTATCCAAAGAGTGTTAGGTATCATGAATTTTTGAAGATACTTCCCAATTGAATGATATTGTCACATGGGTATTTGATTTTCATATTGTGATATTTTGTTTTTGTTGACTTGATATATATTATTAAACTTAGGATAAAAATATTTTAATTGGAATTATTTATAAATTATTAATGTATTTTTAGAATGAAAATTCCACCATGGAGAAGGAGAAACCATATTGAGGGTGAAATGGAGAATTTGGTTCCATGTGAGCCATATGAGAACCAATAGTTAGTTTTGATATTGTATTGGTGTTATAATTTTTTGATAAGGGTCCTTGGGAAGAGAAAACTTCTCAAGTTAATCACTCATTGAAGTTCCTTAAATATAATCCACTAATATTTTTGAGTTAATTTGATACATGGACAAGTAAAAGTTGGGCTGAGTAAGATAAATAGATTTTTTACTTCCTCAAAACCCCATATAATATGAAATTTTTTCTAGATATGTACATGCAAGAATACTTGGAACTATATTGGTGGGATTTAATAGTTAAGAAAAAGTTAGATCAGAACCTTACTTAGGAAGGGTTTGAGGAGATGCTAAAAAAATATCTACTAATATTCTAATTGGCTAAGATGATGGATTTATTCTAACTGAGATAGGGAAATATTTTAGTGACTGAATATGATGTTCAATTCACTCACTTGGTTCTCTTTTCAAAAAAGGTATAAGTCGGTGAGACATTAAAATCCATGATATTTGTGGAAGTTATATAACCTAGGGTATGATACAAATTAGTTATATATGGTATTATATATTATACTAAAATGGTGAATATGGAACATGTCGAATAGATATATCTAGAAGAAAATCATAGCAGGGGAGATACATTTGTTTATCCAATTTATAGAAATAACTATAGAGAAGGAAAAATCATAAAAGGGAGGGATACTCTTAAGGAAGTAGGGAACCTGATAACCAGTCTACTGGATTAGTCTCATATCCACCATGTCATAACAATGAACCTGAATGATTTTAGTGTGGCCTTATTCAGCACAGAAAGAAGTATTTTATTATACATCTAAATAAGTTCCATAATTGTAGCAATAAATGAAATATTAATAAGTATTAAAATATACCTATAAAGTCAGCGGGAGGATAAATATTGACTTAAACTTAGGCCTTGTATGTTTATATAGATAAATCTCATAAGAATATTTCTTTTCCCCAAAAATAGTTGAACTAGGATAACTTCAAGAAAAATTCAGTGGTCTAGTCGACACCTCAGAAGGGTATCAATAATTATTATATGGGGATAATTGATATTTATATGGAGATTAGAAAACTATTCTGACTGGGTGGCCAAGTCCCTCCACGGCATGAGGTACCATACTTTTGGGCTCGAATCTTATTCACTTTTTTCATATTAGAACATAAAAATCCTTTATAGATTCTTATGTGGTTAAATAATTATTATTTCATGTCTAGATGATTCCTCACATCATGGGTATTAAAAAAACCCTCAATCATTTGGAGTGAGTATGATTCAATTTACTAACTTGTTCCATTTATATTGATGTAGTTTTGTTTCTCTATGAGTGTATGGTCCTATAGCTAGATATTTTTTATCTAATCTTTAGAATGTACTGGTAATCAGGATTTTAATCCCACATTGAGTTTTTCTCTCATTAAATGATTTATACATCCCAGATGTTATTCTTAGGGTATTCAAGGTGGATTCAGACATTGATATAGGTAGAAAAGGTCCCATAGTAATAGTGGATGGAACTATCTTCAGCTAGTCATCAGGACTAAACTTGGGGGATATTGATAAAAATTAGTATAAAAATCTTCCTATTGTAGTAGATTGATACCCATATGTCTTTTCGAATGATTTATTGGGGTTACCTATTTGTAAGGAATTTAATTCACTGTCATTCTACTCCTAATGACTAGTCCTATTTCACTTCTTCCATGCATAATGTCTCCAACAAAACTATAGGAATTAAAGTTCTGGATCAAATAATTGGTAATCAAAGCTTCACCAGACCTAGAACATTGAAATTGAATGATCCAGTTCTATTCAAAAAGAAGTTAAATGGTTCACTCTAATCATGAGTTTATTATCATAGAATTAAATAAGTTATCATTAATAATCGATATCATCTTCCTCACATTGATGATATATTTGATCAACTGAAGGGATCTCAATGATTCTCTAAGATTGATCTATGATCAGGATACCTAACATTATAGTTAGTAAAGGGTATATTTTGAAGGTAGTATTTTGGATTCAATATGTCCATTATGGATTTTTGTTCATTCCCTTTGGTTTGATAAATTCATCTACATTTTTAATGTCCCTAATGAACCATACTTTCGATAGGTCCCCTGATTCTTTTATTGTAGTATTTTTTATGATATTTTGGTTTATTCTCATAATAGGAATAACCATGAGTATAACATAGAGATTATGATGAGGACATTTCAGGGTCATCTACTTTATGCTAAATTTTCTTAGTTTGACTTCTTATTTCAAGAAGTTTTTTTCCTAGATAATTTCATTTCTGAAGAAGAAATTTATGTTAATCTTAAAAAGATAAAAGAATTCATTTATTGGTATCTGTCCAAGAATGTATTCAATATTTTAAGTTATCTAGGATTATTATACTATTGTCATCTCTTATTTAGGGATTTTTTAAGGATTTATTCTCCCATGATGGTTTTGAAAACGAATAGAATTCCATTTAAATGGTATGATAACAATCAAGAATCCTTCCAAGATCTACAATCATAGCTCACTTCAACACTCATACTCATCTTCCTAGAACCAATTCAATTTATGTTGTTTATTATAATGTGTCTATATTAGGTTTGGGTTGTGTCTTCATATAGGGAGATCATGTTGTTTCTTGTGGATTGAGGAAGTTGAGAACACATGAAAATAATTACTCACAGAATGACTTGGAATTACCATAAATGTTCCATCCCTTAAAAACATAGTGCCACTATCTTTTTGGTGAAAATTTTACATACTTCACTAATTATATGATCTTAAATAAAACCTTTGATCAGTGAGATTTGAACTTTAGGAAATGATTATGTATGGATTATCTCTAGATGTTTGACTTAAACTTGATATATGCACTCATTAAATAGATTTTTTGGAAGATTCATTTAGTTGGAATCCATATAGTGAAGTGGTTAGAGAGTCTCATGGCCAATATAAGTTGATGAGTGTTATTGATGATATGCACCTAGATTTTACTGAATAGAATGAGAATGTTGTTTTATTCCCAATCACTTTGCTTCATGATTTAATCGATATGGTCAAAGATTCCCAAAAATTAGACCATGATTTATTCATTATTAGGTCAATCCAAGATGGTATGGAGACCATTGATATTTGGAATAAATATCTAGAATTGATTTTTCATTTTCTAAATAAAATCACAGTGCCTTAATCTTTCTAGGAACAAATTCACTCAGTATATCACCATTCAAAAGGGGTTATTCACTAAGGCATTTATAATATGTTCAAATATCTAAAATATCATTTCTAATAGTTAGGTATCAAAATAAAAAATGAATACTATGTTAAAAAATTATAAACTTGTTAGTAAAACATGGTTGATCATCAATAGCCAACTGTAATGCTACAATCTATTCCTATAACTATTTGTAAATGTGATAAAATTTCTATAGACATTATCACCAGTCTACTATGGATGCTTTGAAAATATGATACTATTAGGGTGCTTTTGGAATGAATTTAAAAATTTATACACTTTCTCCCTATCAAAGTGTAGAATATATTAGAATATATGGAATATTTATATATTCCCTAAGTGTTAAAGATGCATAAAGTACCGATTTCAATCTTCTATTATAGGGTTCCTCGGTTAACTTATCAATTTTTTATCTCTATGTAACAATATATTATAAGTCAATTAACCATGATCATAGCATATCATCCTCAAACAAGTAGGTAATTAAAATGAACAATTATTTCATTAGAAGATATTATTTGGTCATGTTTCATAGACTTTGGGGGATCGTGGAAAATCATATCTCATTAGCCGAATTATCATATAATAAAAGTTGTTATGTCGTGATATATATGGCCACATTCGAGGCATTGTATGGTCTTCCTTTCCATTATCAACTTCATTGGGTTGAAACAGGGGAGAATTCACTAATTAGGCCCAACCTTATCCAAGATATAATAGAAAATATCCAAACATTATATAAGTGGAAATATAAAACTCATAGATAATAGAAATCATATATAGATCATCATTATTGGACTTTTTCTTTCATTGTGAGTGATCATGACTTTTTAAAAGTGTCATCGAGATAAGACCATTATCACTTGAAAAAAAAGGGTAAATTGGATCCATAATATATTACATCATTTGAGATTCTTTAATGGATTATTAGTATTTCATATTGGTTATCCTTACTAATGAGATTTACTATTTTACATAATGTGTTTTGTGTCTCTCAACTGAATAAGTATATTTTGGATCCTAGTCATGTCATATATTCAATTCATTTTACACTTGATCCAAATATGACATTTATCCACGAACTGGTCTGAATTCTTGATAGATAGAAGTAGACTTTGAGAGGTAAATCTATTCCTTTAGTAAGAGTAATATGGAATAATGGAAAAATTCAAGAAGATACTTGGGAATGATAGAAGTTAATTATAGACTAATTTCTGAATCGATTCTATCTTTTTTAGGAAGAAAATCCCAATGGTGGGGATAATGTAACACCCTCAATTTGATGTATTTTTCTATTTTATGCATTATTAAAAGTTAAGAACTTTTAAAATTAAGACTTAAGAAGGTTTTGAAAGGTTTTTTAATAATTATTGATAGTGTTTGGTTTGATCATAGTTAGTATAAATCATGCCAATTCTCTAGGAAATCATGCATGGTGTTTAGGTGTCCTAGGTAGACACCCATTTGAAACATGATTTGGAAAAACAACGTAGATAACTGAATGACTTGTAATCTTTTGTGATATACCTTATTTTCATGTTTATTGCATGGTTTGTCAAACAATGCATCCTAACCATGTGAAAGGAAAAAAAATTACGGAAAGTGGTTTTAAAACCAAAAAAATATTTAAAAGACTTTTTCTACCTCTACTGACCTAGGATCTTGATTTTCATGGTTCTCTTGGGTAATTTTTAGTGATATTCGATGACTAGACTCTAATTGTTTTTATTCTTTGAGAATTTGATAATGGAAATAAAAGGTTAGGGCCATTTTTTCCTTTATATCTTGGATCTCCTTGATTTTTCTTCAATGGGACTATATATCAGAGTTTTTATACCAAGATATATGGGATTTGGTGATTTTTGATTGATTTTGCATAGAAATTTATAGAGAAATATAAGGTAGGGGTCAAATTTATTGTATTATCTAATAAATATTATGCTAAACAAATTTATGGTAGGTTTTTTTCCTCCTTCCACTTTTTCTTAGAATGTGAAGGATTTCATGCATATAATTGATTCTATTTAGTTTGAATAAATTGATTTCCAAAACATTATTTAATCTATGCTGGTTTTTCCTATAGTTTTTTCTATTCTTGGTTTTGGGGAGTTTGTAACACTATATCAGATTTTAAAATTTTTGTTTTGAAATAGGAAACTTTTGGTAAATAAAAGGGGATTTAATGGGTGTTATTAGTAGGATATGGGTTGTCTATATAATTTTTCATCAGAAAATTAGATCATGGATGGAATTTAACATGATCATAGGACTATTTTTGGAGTTTTGGATTATGTATGTGCATGTCTGTTTATTTGTGTGAGATTTTCTTTAGATGAACTATTAGTTGATGTATCGTGGACCAAGGTTTTCATAATCACAAGACCATTTTGTGAGGTTTGGGTTTTCATGGATGTGAGGTGGATTTTGGAATTGATGTTGAATAAGTTATTTCTATTTCCTTTAAAAGAAAAAGATTATTTTTTTAAAAAACTATTTTGATTACTAGATTTCTAGTTTAGAACTATTTTAGTAAAATCTGGTTAACTATTTATATTTTTATAAACTTATTTAAACAATTTTTGATACTCCTCCTCCTATTTTATAAAACTATTAGATAACATGATTCTGGTCTTAGTGGTATATGGTAAAATTATCTTGGGGTTTCCTATTGGGTTTTTAAACTCAATCCTGTATATGGTCCTTATTACATATGTACACTTTATCTACCATGATACAGGAAAGGATAAGGTTTCATACTTCACTAGTGGAGATCCTTGATAGTGTTTTTCCTGGATGTTCAAGGACAGAGCTTGTATTCTTGGTCATGTCTTGAATTTTATGGCGGTTCCACCTTGGTTCTTGAGTTTATCACTAATTTGGAGTCTTATCCATTTTACTTTATTTTATTTTCACTGATACTCTCATATTTTCTTGTTGACTTCTTTAAGTTATTGGATATTATCTCATGCATCATTTATAGTTTTATCTTTAATTTTTCCTATGATCTTATTATAATTAGTTCTTGTTTATGGATATGTATATTTGTTGAGGGTAAATCATACCCCAATTCTATTATTCAATTAAACCCTCAATATTTATTTCCAACCTTTGGTGTTTGAGGAGTGTCACCTAAGGTCAATAGCACCTCTAACATAGAAAAAGACAATAGATTAGTTGGAGATGTTACAACATCGTTTAATGAGTATTCTAATTTAGTAGGGATATACTCTAATGATACCATCCACCTTATTTCTCTTGATAGATTATGATCATGTGGTTTTATTTATTAACTGGGGAAAATATTGACATTTTATATATTAGTTTTTTAGTGTGTATGTTTACATTGGTTATGCATTGTGTTATTATTCATTTATTTCATATTATGAATTCATTAGACTTAGTAAGTGATGTGTGGGGCCTATTATATCCCTTAAATGATTTGGTAAGTCTCATAAGACAAACTACCTTGGGTGTTCAGTATATTCCTTTTCTAATTATGTATTATGCCTTAGCATGTGGCCAGGACAGTAATATTCTAATGATCATCATTATGTATTCCATCATTATAAAATTAGCTATTGTTATCCATGTGATTATTTAAATTCTCCATGGATATATTTCATGTTTGTTTCAATATCCCAAACTTTTATATATATTGAATTTTTCTTCTGAAGAAATAATGTTTGTAATAAAATATAGTTTAAACATATGAAAAACATAATGATTTATTTCATTAATTTTGAACATTATATTTAAAAAAATATATATCTATAAAAATTTAATTAAGTAAAATGGGAAAATAAGCACACACAAAATCATGTAGAACTTGAAAATATGGATCATGTTGATCTCTTTCATTTATCACACTAGTGAGAAACACTGTAAAAATATAAAGAACATTAGTAATCTAATAAAAAATTTAAAAAAGAAAAATTTAAAACACTGAGAATAATTTAGGTGAATATTGAATGAAGGAATTAAAGTGTATTTATAGGATGTGATATGATTATTGTAATAGTAATGTGACCATTATAATGGTAACCTCACTATTAGGAATAGTAACTTGATAGTTGGAAATATTAAAATGATCATTAGAATAGTGATTTTACCTCAAAATATAGAAATGTATCATAAATAATATTTATCGTGAGTAATTTATGAATATTTATAAATTTATTTCCATAAGATAAATAACAAGATTTAAAATTAATAGAAAGTATACACTCTTTTTAAATAAATTTTATTTTAATATATTTCATAAAAAATCATAGTTTTTATATTAAAAATTGAAATTACCTATGTTGGAAAATAATTTTAAAAAAATGAGTTTCATTTTTGAAATAAGGATGTTGAAATTATCTAGTTGTTACTTTTTGGCCCTCTTCTAAAATACTTCATTTTTTAAGTGAAAAGTAAAAAATACAGCTTTTAAATAACATGTTTATTTTAATTACATCATCAAAGAGGAAATAATGACATAATAAATTATATAACTTTTTTTTCTACCAAAAAATAATTTAATAAGATAAATGACTCATTTAAAATAATAAAATTAATTTGAAAACCAAAAAATTGTTTTCCAAAATTCTAAAATGATAAAGTATTCCAATAAAATAACAATGAGAATTTTCCACTTTCTTTATAATAAAATAATGAATTTCGTTTTGGAAATATTAAAAATTCCTAAAATCATTTTATTTTATTCATAAATGATTAAAATTTTAAGTAATTTCACTATTATAATTTTACCATGTAAATTATATTTTATTTAGTATTTTAACTCAAAAATACCTCACTTTTCAAGTATGATACCCCCTCTCCTTAAACATCATAAACCACTTATCCATCACTTATTAAAGCCAAAAATAGACCCAAATTACTTTTATTAGTCAAATTATAATCAAGAGGCGTGTTCTTAAGTATCTCAACTCCAGGTATTAAAATATTTTACAGTCATAGAAAAAGAATTAACTCTGAGAAGAGGAGGTTTCATCAACGTTTCTTCTCAATTTCCTATTATCTTCCTCTTTTTTATCTATTCCTTTCAAACCCAGACCTTATAAGATTAATTGAGTAGTATTTTAGCACTATATTAATGATTTTAAAAAAATTGTTATATTTATTTCATATTGTACTTCTCTTCTTAATCTTTTGACATTATCCCATCAAAGGTCAGTTAACCACCTACAAAGACATTGCCAACTATTTTTTTATCACAAACTTCATGGATGGTTAGTATGAATTATATAAAATATATAAACATGTAAATAATTTTATTTATATCTTATAGAAATAATTTTACTTATGTATCAATTAACTTGAAAAAAAATAGTGAAATCAAAACAAGATGGGATAATTTAAGGAAAATATGACATCAAAAAATCATGAATAACAAATATTGTTATAAAATAGAATCCAATAATTATAATATATCAATATTGGATCAAATTAAGGTAATTTACTTATGGTTTCATGTTTTAAAAAACATATGTTTACTATAAAGGAGGTGTAAATGTGACAAAATATAATTGGATTTAAGGTAAGGGGATTCTTGAACCCAACTCTTTATTTTTGGGTTATCTCCCCTTTCAAATTATTCTCAGCATGGATATTCCTCTAATGTGATTCAAATGAATTTTCACTATAATTTCCCTTTCCTCTATATAGATAAAAAAAATTCTATCTTTTCAAAATGATTTCTAACCTAATTTCAATGATTTTTCAAAATGATTTAATTTTCCAAAACATAATATTGAATCATCTTGAAATGTTTCTTAAACACTCAAGAAAGATGATCTTTTATAATAAAATATGATCTCCCAAAATAATTACAAAACCCAAAAGTTTATTTATTAATTTATTTTTTATTATATCTCTATGAAAACCATTCTATTCCATGGGTTTATTTTATGACTACAATTTGTATATGTTCTCTCTCCAAATGGAATGCATGATCATGAGAATTTTATGATGTGACGGGTGGTCTAAGAATTATATATCCCTTTTATACATTGTGTAATGTGATATATATCATGAGATTGTTTGTATTATTCATAAACATGATTCTATGTTTTTCACAACTACATGTGGTATTTGACAACTATGTTATGATTCTTCATTATTAAGTATATGACACATTTCATTCCTTTTTCAAATGATTCCTTCATTATTATGATGATTATTTTTATAAACCCATATAGTGTTGATTATTGTTTCCTATTCCTTCTATGTTATCCCCCCCTTAGGGGACTTTTTTATCACCCCTTTATTCAATTTAAATCATAAGTTGAATGTATGTACTAAAGAGAACATGATATCTTTTCATAGGACTATGAAGAATGAAGTAAATAATGATTAAGTTTTATTATTTCCAATTGATTTATAAACCTAATTTTTCTAAGATGCTAAACCTTTAAATCCCTTAATGTATTAATATTATGTTATTTATCTTTAAAATTATGTAATATCCATTTAAGAAAAATTTGGGTCACTATAGTTGGTATTATAGATTCGGTTTATTGAATTTGGGAATTAGGACTAGATAATGTTATTGAAACCCTAAGGATAAATATAATATTTAAGAAAAATATGTTAATGTTTTGTTAATATATAATAGTGTGGTTTCTGAGTAATGAAATCCCTATATGAATACGAAAAGTGTATGTGGATCGGATATAGATGTACATAGGGGTAATGATCATGAAAGATCTCATTTGTTATTAACTCGACTTATACAATGTGCATGACAAAAAGGCCTTACTGCACACTTGGATTGACACTCTTAGGGGATATGATTTGGTAAATCACAATCTATATACATCCCATTATGAAGGATGTATTCCTAAATTAATTATTTCCTTTAAATTTAAGTACATGATCCTAGAAATGTCATTTGACAATAAGGTTATGATAAACCTAGGGATCTCATAAGATATTACTTTAGAATTATTTTTCTAATGAAAATAAATTATTTATTTAGGATTTTTTTACTTATGTGTTTTTCAAAAAAAAATCTTTCTTATAAAATGGTGGGAAATATGAGACCAAAACAAGAAAAACATGTGTGGGACAATGAAATGATTAGATGAATAACATTCCCAATGAAATAGGAGGTGGAGTTATAATCTTCATGGTGATGTTTACTCTATTTTCTCAGGATATATATAATAACCCGAACCATGCATAACATTCTCCTTCACACAAGATGGATCAAATAGCCACTAAATCCTTTATGTTATAATGGACATTGAATTTTAGTGGATCCTTTGATCTAAATAATGTAGAATAGTGGGTCAACTTGATAGATAAGATTTTTTTCTCTACTATTTTTAGAAGGAAAATTTTACCTTTTTGTTTATAATTTAGATATAGAGGATGATCAATGGTGGGAATTAATAAATAATACAATTTTAAAAGATGAAATGGAAGAAATAGATTGGGAAGGCTTTAAGAAGATATTTCATAATAAGTATTTACCACAAACTATTCTATGAAATTTAGAGAGATAATTTATAGATCTTAAGAAAAAAGAGAGTGAATCTTTAAAGTATTATAAGGAAATTTTCACACGGATTATAGGATACACCTCAAGTTTTTCTATCAATAATAATATTAAAATAGAAGTATTCTTTAGCAGTTTAAAACCACATATCCAAAAGGATCTAGCTATATGATACTTTGGGAATTATAAAGAATTATTTTGATGTGAACTTAATATAGATATTTTATTTATATAATGTTCCCATGGAAATGGAGATAATTAGAGATTAATGGAGTTTTAATATGGGGAATAAAATGATAATGGAGTAAGGATGACCCTAAAAGGAATAATCCAGATCTATGTGATCACTAATAGGGTGGGGTTGAATTAGTAATCTTCTATTATATGTTTTATTGCTTTATAAACAACCTTAACCACTAGTTAGAGAGAATTGAATTTAATAGAAAACACCAAACAAGTTCTCCCCGAATAACACAAGTATTTATATAGTTCACTACACATTAAAAATATTTATTCCTTCACATGGTTTTAAAATAATACAAGACAACAAAAATATTGGAAAATAATACTTTGGTGGCTTATAATAAGCATGGAATATCCATCATGTTAATTGCATATAGTCCTTCAAAAGTTCATGTACTCCTCAAAAAGATAATATTATATAATAATTTTTCAATAAAAAAAAGAACTTTCACCAAAAGGATTTGATATACTATCATTGTATTTCTGGAACTTTCTTCACACTTTTCTTTATGCAAGTTCTTATTATTACACTTCAATTTCTTATATAGCATCAAATATGAACTTTTACTTAAAATTTCTCTTTGAACCTGTTCATCTAATCTCCTCTCCATCTAGTAGAAGTCCATATAGTAATCTCTATCTAATACATTATCATGTATCCTTTGTTTGATACATGTGGTATCCTTGGTTTATTCCATTTATATTATTCCATATTCATCAAATACCACTCTATCCTATACCATTGTGTTTGATTTATTATTTGCACGATTCTTTTGATATTAATTGTTTTGTATCTTCTATCCTTACAAATTCACCTTGTTCTACTATATTTGATGCTTTGACACAAGATCTTTTAATATCTTCATTTGATTCCTCAATTTTTCAGAAA
The DNA here is from genome assembly GCA_963277665.1 of Viscum album. NCBI lineage: Eukaryota > Viridiplantae > Streptophyta > Magnoliopsida > Santalales > Viscaceae > Viscum > Viscum album. The sequence goes on along the minus strand of OY728133.1, from coordinate 643,878,578 downwards.
TTCACCAACCAATAAAAATCTCTTCACAACAAACCTTATCCCTTTTATATGATAATTTCTTCTCTAAAAACTTTGGGGGTATCCCAAACTTCACATTCAAATTTCATGATCAAAAAATGAATATCCACCTCAAATATTTCCTCATTTCACCACCTTCTAATCTTTGAGTAAATAGGATTTTACAAACTACACAAAGACTTATTTATATCTTGGTGTCAACAAAATTCTTCAAAACTCCCTTAGATATTGGATATATTGAAGATTTTATATTCCTTATTATTAAATCATTGAACATATAACTCAGAATCATCAAAATTAAGGTCTTTTAAAAACACCTTTATCTAGAACATATTCATATGTACTTTCTTCATTTGTTGGCCTCTGCCTACACATGTTTTCCAATGGATTAATTATAAATAATATATACTACTACTTGGAATCCTCTATCTAAAGATATTATAGTTAATATTTTTGATCAATTTGTCTAATAACATTACTCAAACACCTCTATCAGATGAACTTTTCTTAGAAAATTTTATCCAGTGTCATCTATTTCTTTCCTTCACTTGGAAACCTATATTTGATGTAATTTATATGAAAACCTATTCCCTATTGATCAAATTATAAATATATGTCCAATGAGTTAACACAATTTCATCATATGGTGATCTCTTTCTATAAATATATATCCAATATACTCACAAACATTCTTCTATCTAATGATCTTATAAAATTTTATTTTGATTTCTTTATACATATATCCACCTAGTAAAAATTCATCCACATCTTCTAAAAACGTTTTCTTTTTTTAAAAAACATAGTTAAGACATGTTTACCCTTCAACTAAATTTATCTAGAATCATTATTTCCATTAAACAAACATTATGTTTGACACATTTAATTATCAGAAAATCATTTCTTGGTTTTATTTTTCTGAAATCCTCTATCTGATAGAACTGTTAAAAAAATAAAATAAACTTTTTTTCCATACTCTATATGATCACCTCTAGACCTCAGTATTTTGGAATCCATCTAATCAACTTGTTTTATTTTACTAAATCCATTAACCTTTATAATAAAGGCTCAACATTGTGAAGTGATTTATTTTTAACAATAAAATACATTACTTAATAAATATGTCTTCTTTTATAACTAGCTTCTTATTAAAACAACATCTCAAAGATTATTGGTCTTAAGAAATAAAACCACTCACTTATAAAATATGTGGAAATAAGAATCATAGAAATTTCCTCAAAGGGATGATGAATTTTTTTATATTTATGATATATGGAAACCATTCTCATGAATATTGAAGAGAAATAAATAATATGTTCAACATGATGGAGGAAACGAAAACACCTCCCAATGCACCATCTATGGTTTAGTGATTCAAATATAATAATAAAAGGAAACATTGAATCCATTACACTAAACCATGGATCTTAGGGTAATCAATTTCAACAACCACTAAAGGTGAGGGAGGAAGAGAAAGCTTATGTCATGACCACTACTAAGGTAGAACATGAAAATGAAGTCATATAATGTAAACTTCTTATTCACTCATAAATGGGAAAAAATTATTTGATTTTGGTTATACACATTCCATGATATCCAAAAAAAATTCTATAACTATTTAATCATATCCTTGATACCTTAAATTAGATATATATATAAAAACACCTAGTGGTGTGATCATTCCAACCCAATTGTTGTACTCTTCTCATGTTAGATTCTATAGGAATATTCTTACAGTGAATAACTTAATCCTTTCCTTAGTGGAATTTCATACTATAGTGGTCACATATTGAATCTTATTATATAGATCTTGCATCAACTATTGGTAAAAAGAAATCAATTTCAATATTCTAAACCATCCCATGATCATATAAAAATTTTAGGAAGATCATGAATATCCTTTGGAAAATCCATCAATGGTTTGGGTACCCAATAAAAATTCATACCTTTCCCAAAGATTTTAGATGAATAAAATTATAAAACTTGAAAATATGCTTATTATTATGGAATATACTTATGTATTTAGTAAATAATTATTTAGATTTCCCCTATATCATGAGGTAGATTTCTCAATATTTATTATACCCAGAGACACTCATATCCCTAAATTCTCCAATATTATAGCCCCTATAAAACTAGAGGATTTAAGGAATCGGTAATAAGAGAATTTAGAAAAAGGGTTTAAACACCCGAGTGTAACACCTTGGGGTGTTTCAGTTCTCTTTTTCAAGGAAAAGGATGGATCAATGTGATTGTTAATAGATTACCAGAAGATAAATAATATCACCATAAATAATAATTATACCTATCCAAGTATTGGTGAAGTAATCAATAAACTATGAGTAGATCATTACTTCTCAAATTTGGATCTTAATTCTGGATATCATTATCTAAAGTTGAAGAGAGAAGATATACAGAAAACATATTTTTGTATGAGATATAGACACTATGAGTTCATAATGGTTCCATTTAGACTTATTAATTATCCTATAATCTTTATAGACTTGATTAATAGAGTCTATATCAACTTATATGAAAACATTGGGGTCGTATTTATTGAAAACATTCTCATATACTCTAGGAGAAAAGAGGAGCATTAATAGCATCTAAGGATTTTGCTTGAGAAATTATGAATGGAGAAGATTCATGCTAAGTGTGACTTTTTTATTCTTAAAGTCACATTATTGGGTCACGTGATTATAAGTGAGAGAATTTATACAAACCCTTCAAATACAAAGGAAATTAAGAAATTCCCTAGACCCTCGAGTGTCACAAAAATTTTTAGTTTTCATAAATTAACTAGGCAATACTTGTTATTTGTGAAAAATATTATCATGATTCTATAGCCCATTAACTATGTGAACATTGAAAGGGTTATGGTATGTCTAGATAGAATAATTATTCATGCTCAAATTTACCCAAGAGATAAAGGTAGAATGGTCCTTGTAGTCTAGCTTGGGTTGTCAAATCCACTGATACCTAGGAAGATTCCTAAGATACACAACCTATGAGATGGATTTTTGGAGATGAAGTGTCCAACTTGGTTTTGATTTTATATGGTTTTAAATAACACTAATAAGCCTAAGTTAATTCAATTAAATGAAAATGGGTTGATCTTAGGATTATGCTTGGGTTGGATTGAATGAAATTTACTTCTTTATACAATTTTGGTTTTATTAAGTCTTGATTAATCCATTCTTCAGAATAACACTACCTTCGTCATTTTCTGGTTTGATGATAACTAAAATCAATTAATAATCCCCTAAACACATATAGAACCAAATTCATGATCTCTTCAATTAACTAAAATCAATTAACTGAAGAATGTAAGTGCTAAATTAGTTAGACAATTAACAATAATTCATTAATAAAATAAAATTCAATCTAGCCTTTTAATCTTCCTACTATCAACCCTTTAAAGGGTTATCCCTCCATTGATGTTATACTCTCAATAGTGGGTGGAAGATGGCTTACAAGAATTGGATTGAAGAAATTAAAACCGTGGAAATAATGAGCACTCATATCTATGTGTGAATAGAATACACACCTATGTGTGAAATAATTCACCACAACATAGACATATCACTTTTATTGGGATTATATAGTATTAATGAAAGAAATGGGAAGAATAGGAGAAAAATATGTTGATTAAGAACATATAAATTTAAAAAAAAAAAGAAACTTACATGGCAATTGAAAACAATCCCATGGAACATTAGCATAATAACATTACATCAAAAAAAATAATAGATATCTTCCCCTTACCACCAATGCCTTAAATAGGAAATTGGGAAGCCTTAGGACGAGCCTCAATCAATTTATTCCCAATTATTAAATTAATTTAGTCATTAGGGTGGTGGAAAGTAGTGGAGAAATTTATTCCCTCCATTACTTTTTATCCACCTTGTCTCCCCTGGAAAGATCATCCTGTATGAGAAATCATATCATCGAATCTCGATAATCCATAGAATATTTTTTTCTGTAACCAGATTTCTTCTATAATTTTGTAAAATTTGGGCCCATTTGGAGTTTTTTATCGAGAGTTATAGCCGATTTAGTGGGCTAACATTCTGGGCCACAGATTTTGGCCCAGATTTTGATATTCTATTTGAGAAACCTTAATAACCACTATTGAGGAAGAATTAGCACTAGCTCCTGAATAATTATTTGTTCTTATATATGTATTCTAGAATCCCATAAAATTTGGGCGTCAGTGGAATTGTATTATGATACCCACATTCTCATCAGTGGGATGGTGTCCAATCTTCCTTCTCTAGAATTATTTCCTTTCATCTCCAAATATTCCCATCATCCTTTATGAATCCTCCATTAAACATTTAATGAAAAATATTTACATTTAAGTGTATATCCATTTCCCAAAATATCAAATTAAAATATAGATAATTACATTCCTTAAAATCAGATGAATCATTGGGTCTAAATTGGTGTAAATTAGAAATGAAGTGCACAAATAATGAGAATGGATGTTCAAAATTAAAATCCACTAACTCAGGCCCATAAGATCAGAAATGAACATTTAATGCCTTTAAAATGTAATTAACATATGTGTTTTTATTGGATAATCAAATAATGTGAGTAAATAATTAAGTATCTCATGAAAAGGATAATCAGTATGCCTATACTCACACTACCCTCAAGTGGATAAGGGTTTATGATATACAATGGTTATTTTAATAAAGTCATGGGTTGTGTAATCATATAGAATGATAAATTGAGGTTATACTCCTTATGATATTTGAAGATCCTTGTATGAACTACACAATGCATGATATCAACTTATTATCTATAATATTCTGTTTGAATATTTGTAAGAAATAGATCTATATTTAGAAGTGTGACATATATGAAAATCACAAGATTCTAAATTATATATTCATATATAAAGAACTCAACATGAATCAATGGATATAGTTAGATATGATCAAGGACTATGATTTATCTATTCACTACCATCATGTAAAGGTGAAAAAGTTAGTTAGTGCTCTCATTAAAAAATAACTTGTAATATATACATGATATATATTTTGAAATATCCTATCTTCATGGATAAGTAAAGGATAGATTTGGAAATAATAATATCAGAGAATACATATTACCTTTCCCAAATTATTTCATAACCATCTATCTAAGAGAAGATAAAGGAAGTGTAAAGGAATAATTTAGATCTTCAAAATAAGGTGGAAGTAGTAAAGGAAGAGAATATTCATGAATTACATATTGATAAATAAGGATAAATTCAATTTTGAACTAGACTTTGTGTGCCTTAATAACTTGATATAAAGAAATAGTTATTGGATAATGATCATAACTAATATTTCTCCATCTATCATGGAAGTACCATGATGTACTATGATATTTGAGATCACTACTTGTGAGACAACATGAAGAAAGAGATTGTTGAGAACATGTCAACATGTTTGGTATGTTATCATGATAAATTAGACAGAAAAAATTCCAAGGGGATGATTCAAACATTGCTCATACCCATGCGGAATGGGATAAAATCACCATGGACTTTGTCACTAGTCTCCTAAAGACATCCAAAAGAACAAATGTGATATGGGTTATGGTGGATCAACTAACCAATATAGCCTAGTTCATCACTATTTTTGAATATTTCTTTCTTAACCATATTCTCAAGATATACATAATGTAAGTGGTGAGTCTTCAAGGGGAACCACTTTTAATTATTTTTTATCATGATCCAAGGATCACCTCAAAATTCTAGAGAAGTCTCCAACATGCTCTGAATACTAAATTAAACTTTAGTAAAACCTATCACCATCAAAGTGATTCCCAATAAAAAAGGACTATTTAGACAATAAATTATATTCTAAGAGCATGATCAATGGAATTTAAAGGATAATTGGATCAATATATCCAATTGGTTGAGTTCTCATGTAATAACAACTTCCACTAGAGTATTAAAATTGCCCCATATCAAGCTTTATATTGAAAGTGATATAGAAATCTTTCATGTTAGGATGGATTAGGGTAATAGATGATACTTGGACCAGATTTTGTGTAAGAAATTATAGATAAGTTTTAATCCATAAAATAGTTTATAAAATCTAATTGGATTTAGTAGAAGATATATGAAAACAATTGTAGATGGTAATTTGAGTTTAAATTTTGAGACAAATTTTTCCTTTGAATGTCACCACGGAAGATATTCATGTAGCTTAGAAATAAGGGAAATCATAGATCTAGTTATATTGGACCCATTTATATCCTTGATCACATAATTATTGTGGGAAATCATAAAACACTTCCACCAAACCTATATCATGTTCATAATGTGTTCCATGTATCTATATTGAGGAAGAATATACTAAATCCCTCACAGGTATTGAATCGATAGGTAGTGAAACTGGATCATGACCTCTCTTATGAGGATAAATTGATAAATATCTTGGACTATAGAGATAAAATTATATTAAAAAAAAGACAAATCACCTAATTATGGTGATTTGGAATAATCATAAGTACGAAGAAGTAACATGGGAACCTAAGGAGGTAATGAAACAGAATTACACTCACCTATTCTCAGGTAGGGATATGAGTTGAAATTTTGAGGATGAAATTTCAAAATATTGTAGGAATTTAACATCCCAATCATTTAAAATTATTAAATTTACCGTTGGAACAAATAATTTTTTTCATATAATATAGTTTAAACACATTCAACACATAATAATTTATTTTATTAATTGGGAGCCTTATATTTAAAAACTAAATATAGACATGAAAATAAAAACTAGTATAATGGTATAATAAACACACACAAAATAAATTTTTTTTGGAAAATATGGATCATGTCGATCTCCTAGAAGTATCACACTCGCAAACAACACTATATGAAGGAAAAAAATTAGTAATCTAATAAACATTTTAGAAATTAAAAATATAGAACCTTGAGAGGTGTTGGGGTGAATGATTAATTAAGTTATTACAAGGTATTTATAGGTGGTAATATGACTATTTTAATAGTAATATGAATGTTGTAATAGTATACAAACCCTTATGAATAGTAAATTGACCGTTAGAATAGTAATTTAACCTCAAAATAGTAATATTTAATTTAAATAATATTTATAATGAGTGATTTAAGAAAATATAAATATTTTAATTCATAAAAATAAATACCAATATTAAAAACTCAAAGAAATTATAATCACTTTCTTTAAAAATAGTATTTTAATGTATTGTGTAAAAATCATAATTTTTGAATTAAAAATAAAAATTGCATGTGTTAAAAAAATTATTTTTGATAAAGTGAACTTCATTTTTTAAATAATCACATTTAAATTATCTCATTCTAATTTTTTGGTAACCTTCTAAAACAATTTATTTTTTTAAGTGAATGGTAAAAATACAGTTTTTACATAAACTGTGTATTTTAATTGCATCCTCCAAGAGGTAATAATAACATAATATATTTCATAACACAAGGATCAAAAAAATATAATTTAAAAATATAAATAATTCATTTTAAAACAATAAAATTAATTTAATAACCTAAAAAGTGTTTTCTAATGTCTAAAATGATAAATTATTCCATTAGAATAAAAATTAGTCATTTTTTCACTTTTATTTTTAATAAACAAATGAATTTGATTTCAGAAATATTTAAAAGCCCAAAAATCTATTAATTTTATTAATATGTGAGTTAAAATTTCAATCATATCACTATTATAATGTTTACTATGGAAATTATATTTTAGTCAACATTTTAACACAAAAATATCCCCACCTTACGTATAAATACCCCCACTCCCTCCCCATGGAAAACCATTTATCCCACACTTAGAAAAGGAAAAAATATATCCAAATTACCTATTATAAGAATCTTAGAATCATTAGGGATTTTTAATAGTCAAAAAATCCAAGGATTCAAGGATTCTAATGCCGTATAAAAGAAGAAACACCAAGAAGAGGGTAAGGTTTCATCAACTTGTATTCTCATTTTCTTCTTATATTCCCATTTTATATCTATTAATTTTCAATAAAAACCTTATAATATTAATTGAATTATGTTTTAACATTATATTAATGGTTTTATCCAATTTTAATGATTATATGTATGGTATATTCTACTTCTATTCCTCCTCTTTTTACAATGTCCTATCAACGGTCGATTAACAACCTAAGAGGAAATTTCCAACTCTCTACTTATAATAACCTTCATGGATGGTTATTATGAATTATATATAATGTATTAAAATTTAATTAATTTTATTATAATATTATTTAATGTATTTTACTTATATATAAATGAATGTGAACAAAAAATAGGTTAATTGAAACAAGATGGAATAATTTAATAAAACATGACATCAAAACAATTCAAATTTAACAAAGAGTATTGTAAAATAGAATACAATAATTATTTTGGATTAATGGTGAAATAAATGAATGTAATTTTATTATATTTTAATGTTTTAACAAATATAATTTTATTTTAATGGAGTTGTAAATGATATGAAACATAATAGGATATAAGGTAAGGGGATTCTCAAACCAAAATATTTCTTTTTGGGTTATCTTCTCTTTCAAATTATTTTTAGTATGGATATTCCTCTAATGTGCTTAAAATTTCTATTCTCTATTCTTTACCGTTTATTTCTAGGGTATACATGTTTCGACCTTGTTAAAATTATTTCTAATCTAATTTCAAATATTGTTTAAAATGACTCTATTTTACAAAACATCTCATTCTCACCAATTGAATTTTTTCTTCTCCACTCAAGAATGATGATATTTTATACCAAAATTTGATATCCCATATTAATATGGGAACCCCAAAGGTTATTCATTAATTTATTTTTTATGATATCCCTATGAAACCAAATTTGTTCTATGGGCTTATTTCATTACTAAAATTGTCATATGTCTTCTCTCTATGTGGAATACAAGATCATGAGAATTTTATGATGGGATGGGTTGGAACATAATTATATAAAACTCCAATGAATTGGGTAATTTGATATATCTCAAGAGATTATGTGTATTATTCCTGAACATGATGGTATCTTTTTTGACAACTATGTTTGGTATTTGACCACTATGTTACAATTCTTCATTTTATACATATTCCACATTCCATGCCTTTTTAAAATGATTCACTCGTGATCATGATGATGATCTCATGGTTATTATATTATTATGGTGATTATTATCACCCATGTACTATTTATTCTTGTCTCTTATTCCTTCTACATTATTACTCCCCCTTACTAGGCTTTTAGCTCACCCCTTTCTTTGATATATATCCTCAGGTGAATACATGTATTAAGGATAATATGAGATATTTAAGGTGGAATATAAAGAATAATTTAAATAATGTTTAATTTTTATTATATAAAAGTGATGTATGAACCATATTTCTTCAATATACTAAGATTTTCTATCCTTGAATGTATTATTATGTTATTTATCTTAAAAATTATGAAATAGTTATTTAAGAAAAAATTAGATCACTATATTTTTATTATTGATGGGTATTTATTGAATTATTTTGATTTCATAAGGTATGTTAATGAGATTATTATTTAAAGGAAATTTTCTGATCTTCTATGAGTGAAAAGTTTTTTTTTCAAGGAAACATTTTCATGTTTTTCAAATAAACCTCATGAATTGTGATTTTTCTATTATGCTTCTTTATGAAACATTTTACAAAAAACTTTAGGAAAAGAATTATATTTCAAGATTAACTAATTATTTTGAACATATACATTATTATGATAAAAGGAAAACTTTCATATATGTTTTATTGCCTTTAAATGGACTAATGGTTTACCTTTATTTTTATATCCCTTGCCAATATTTTTGTGCCCATCCTACATTTTTCAATTGTTTTTCGCAGGTCTTAAGGAAGCATGGAAACTATAGAAAGGTCTATATTTTTTTATATATGGATAAGTATTAAAATAAGAGATTGTGTTTTTAATGAAACAGGAACTTAAATTTAATAATCCTATTTTTGTGGGTAAAAATAGACAATGATTAGACCACATTGTTTTGTAAGGGTTTTATATATGAGAGTTTTTCCTAATTATCTAAGAATATAAACCAAGAAGTTCCTCAAATTTAATAAAGTATAACCATTTTATTAATCATGTACTTATGGGTCTTTTAAGGAACTAGGTGTTATACTTATCCCCACCACTACAACCACATCAGGCTCAAATAAATGATTTGATTTCTATGGTGACACCTAAAATCATCACTCTCCATGTAATGCACCAATACACCCTAGGTTCAACATGATTTTGGGGATCCCATTGGGGTTTTATAAGTCACGTACTTGAATGAGAAGCCTACTTAGGTTCCTTAATCACATTACAATCTCTCAACTCGAACCCATTTTCCAAGTCATAATATCCCTCAATATCTTTTAGGGTCCTTTAAATTTGTCTCTACACTCTATAGGGTCTATCACATCTATCTAGAACAACAAAATACTTTGATACCAAAATAAACCACTATCATACAACATTCATAATATATATCATCATACAACAATAATCACACATGGTTATCATAGAAATGGGTACATAAAAATGCTTTGGAATTATAAAAAAAAAGATATCTCCCTGAGATAGTCAAATAGACCAAAATAGATCAATTAAAAAATTTCATATTTCTTTTGGAAACTAATTCAAAATCCCCATTTAAAAACATGTTTTAAATGTAATCACATGCCATCTTACAAAAACTGGTCCCTTTTCTAAAATCCATCAAAATGTTCTTTTGAAAATCTCCATTTCATTTTAAATTTCCATTTCAAAACCAATACCTTAATTTACCACTTTTTTATTGAAATAATTTTAATAAAAATCTCATTTAAAATACTTTTTAAATGAAAAGATTTTCTATTTTAAATCAACTACATTTCATTAAGAAGTACATAAAGATTTTCACCATTTCTCATTTGATCAAGGCACCACCATCAACCCATTTAGCAATATATATGGTCCATGTTAACTATTAGGCCAACACAAACCCATCCAAATTTATGGTCGAGATCAGAAAAATCATGAAAAATTAAGAAATATGTAATATTGGTGTAATACAAACATAAAATCTCAAAATGATAAAGAGACTCAAAAAAAGTCACGGTTTTCTACCTCATATGAGGGAATTTTCATTTAATTCTAAGCATAACCATCACATCATAGGCACATCTTGGCATCACCCTAACTTATGGAAACATATCTCAAACCAAGAAATAAAGTAATTAATTATAAAAAAATATAATTAGTTATTAAATTCATTTATAACAATTTATAACTCATTTATAATTTAATAAAATTAATTAATTTTGTTATAATCATCTAAAATCACATTAATTAATCATAATGCACTAAAATTATGACCAAGTGAACTAAGAAGGTATGTGGAACACTCCCAACATAATTCTGGTCAAAATCCATATCTAGTACTGTTAATTTAATGGTAAATTTGACTTAATTTAATCTAAAAATAATAAATTAATTAATTTCCCAAATAACTCAAGAAGAATGATGATTAGCATCTTTTTTACATCCTCTTGCGACCTCCCATAAAAGTCTCACATGAAATCCCTGTAAAATAGTATTATTTTCACCATGATCTAGTGGAAATATTCATACACCCTAGCCAAAGACAACCAAAATTGATGAAACCCAAAGGAAAGGGATAATGGAGAAAGTATTGTGAGTAAATTACCTCAAATTGTCATGAAATCACACAAAAACACCTCAAATTCAAGGGAAAATAAAGGGGAAAAGGAGAGGATGGTTGGTAGGGAATTCACTTGAGGGTGAAAGGAAAAAAAGAGAATTTGGTTAACATTATAAGTGAGAAAACTAAAAATTTACCCTTTTTAAATATCCATATGGTTACTACATTTTTTTCCAAAGAGTGTTCCAACCGTGAAGTTGTCACTATCTCAGGCCACCACCCCTCACAAAATTTGGCTACACGGTTACCAAATCATGCACCAAAGGTGTGTCCTTTACTATCTAAGGACACTTATTTTTTATGGTTTTTCAAACCATGTTCCAACCATTAAAATCCCCTCTATAAGTGTACTACAGGTTTTTCATGGTTCTCCTACAACTGTGAGCCAATCATGTTCTTATCCCCTTGACATATCTAGGATGCACAATTTACTTGTTTGATTTTTATTTATCATGTGGTAACCATGTATTGAAAAAAATATATAAAAGCTTCTAATTTATGAACATGAAACTCTTAATAATCACCTAAACTCCCAACTCATCTCCCATACCTCAAATCACATCCAAAAACATTAATTTGAATGCTCCAACTCTCATAATTCAAATCTCAATCTGGTTTTTCCAAACAACCCCTGCCATTAAAATTAAAAAATCAAACTAACTTTAAAATTTATATTCTAAAAATCAGTGTGGTTCTAAAACCTCCTAAACATAACACTTATATTCCTTTGGAATCCTTTTTATTCTTCTAACCACTAACCTTAGCCTTATCCATTCATCAATTCACACCCAATATGTCATGTTATATCCAAAAACACCCAACATATTTTCACTATGAAACTTTAACCACCAAGCCTAGATACATATTATTCCCCTATAAAGCTTGATCTAATAGTCAAACCACCTCAATTTTGTCCTAATTGACACCCTTGATGTAGTTTCCACCTCACCGCATCCATTTTTTGGAAAGATCATTAATCATCCCTCTTTAGGTTGATTTTTCCTCAAAATCACTCATCCTCATCCACCAATGTATCACTGCCTCACCTTATGATGATTTATTAATATTTTAAGTTATTTATTATCATATAAAAAACCACATTGAAGCTTGAACTTCATTCCCAGTGTAATTACATGGTTACATCATTAACCGATTTATCCAACTGTCACGCTCTAGCTAAAAGAACCAATAATTTACTAATATGACTTACTATTGAATCACACTGTAATATCAATCCCATTTCCAACATAATAAATTCATCCAACACTATACCCATATCCTCAATTGGTTTTATACACTAATTTGTAACTTGATATTCCTCTACCATCAATAGTTCATTTTCAATGACCACGGCCCTTTCGATGTGAAGTTCGTACACCCGTGGCTGATTTGATGCTCCTTGACCTAGGAGTATTCTAGTCATAACCTCATTGAACCAGCATCTAATATATTATATCCACGTATTTTATATTATTGGATTTAATTACTAAACATGACAACACACTTCTACTTAAGAACCAACAAAAAGCATCAATCACCAAGATCCAAGATGGTTCTCAACTGCACCCATCAATCTCAAAACACTGATGTGTCAAAAACTAATCCATCCCAAGATTATGGTTTCCCCTCCTTAATCTTCTGGTACTAATGGATGATTTAAACTAATGGTGTTCCCCACCATAGAAATCTCTAACAGAAAACGTATCAAGTAGTCCATCTTGTGAAAACACCAAAACATATGTCAATAGGTTCAATCCATAAACTAATCATTCACATCCAGTTACTCAATCCCAACACCCATATTTATTCATGATCCTTATATACATATCTCTCCCAAAAAATAATAATGGTATACCTACCATATATATAAGAAAACTCCTAGTTTACCCCCAGAAAACCACTAAATGTCCTTCAAACAAGCCCATAAAAGCACCAAATACTTTCTATGCACCACACCAACAAATCCAAACACACCTACCAAACTCACTTTGTTTTTTCCAAGAAAACATGATATAAAATCAGAGCATACAATTCAAACATCATGTCTTCTCTAATCTAAAATACTAAAATTCAAGAAAACTAATATAAATGATATCAGTCATTTATTTCAAAAAGCTGCTCAAATAATTTTACACATTCAATTACACACTTAAGTTCTCAAAACACCCCTTGGAATCCAAGTGTTTTCATAAAATCTAAAATCTCCATCATTTCAAGTCCTTTTTCCAAAAAATAATACCATTTTTAAAATTAACTTTTAATTTCTATTCAAAAAACTGTTATCCTTATATTTCCTCAAAATATGAAAATATAAAACCTTTTCAAAATCACTATCTGTATTATCCATTTCATGTAAAAGTGACTTATAAAACCATTTTGCATACACCTCATACCACCACACAAGTTTTACTTTCAAAATAGGATTTTTCCTATAAAACAAATCTTGAAACTCATTATCCTATGGCAGCCAAATAATCAAAATAAAAATCAATCAAACAATACCCTTGAATTCATAAATATCTAATCGCCACTTATGAAATATTTGTAAAAAAATTGATTATATTATAAGTTTATTAAATTAATAATGGATTCCAATGAGGAAATATGTCAAACAACACTTCCCATAGTTGCATGTATTATTCCCTAAGCATACCACTATCAAGATTCATAAACAACTTATCAGATCTCAGTCTATCCCTATAACTCATTATAAGTCTCATCTATCCCACCTTGGGATTCTTGATCCAAACAAACACCTCACTCATCCAAGATTTCCTAGTCCCAAAATGAACCTACCCTAGAAACTTAGGTTTAAACCAATTTTATGATGGTTATGAATTCACTCAGTCTACCTATCAAGTACCAAAAATATAACTTCACTACTAACTACACTATATCATCCCAAAGGGGTATTTGATTCCACTTTTTAATGCCCCATATCGGGCCACCCAAATAGAATACACACAGGGATGCCATGAAATCTCCAGAATTTCTCCATATAATCCCAAGGCTTTTGACTAGATGAAATATCCTAAAACAAATATAGGGAGACTATGTGTCATGACCTACCTTTTTCAAGATGAGGGAAGGGATAACAAAGTGTCACGCCCTTCCTTCCTCAAGATTAAGGTGAGATAACGACCCTCGAGTCCCACCATCAATAGGCCCTAGAGCAGTGACTAGAACCAAGGGTATATAATATCACATAATATGGAAGGCATTACCCATTTTATGGAACAATATTTGGAGATAATATGGTAAATCCCAAGAAACTCTAAATACTAAAAGTGAAAGTAAATCCAAAATCCATTCCCACATTCATGTCCAAAAGTAGAGATGATATAATGTACAACAAAACTCCAAGGTAAAGTATCAAAGGAAAAGAAAATAAGAAGAAACATCAACTAATCTTGACGCCCCTGTTAGTAAAGTCATGCATGGTCATCAAAGTTCTCCTGGAAACCTAAAAATAGTTTTATATATGTAGGGTGAGTATACTAGTATACTCAGTCAGGAAACTAAATCTACTAGTGCACAAGTGGGGGAACATACTAATGTCACTATGAGAAAATAGTAGAACCTCAAAGCACCTACCATGGAATACTAACTATCCCAGCCTCACAAGGCACGCTTGCTAAATATCGCAAGTCAAGTAAAGTAATAGTATAAGAACATTGACATTTGGGTACCCCACACCACTTCCCTACTGTTTAACTACTCATCTATAATGGCTAAAGTCTTGACACTACCACTCTTCCCATATACATTTCCAATACCACAACCTACCCACACACACCTGGACTTCAAACCACACACAATCCTGCCTGCAGACACCTGGGTCACAACAACCACGCCTCTCACCCAAAGACATATGGGCCTCATCCTGAAGACACTTGAGAAAACAATCTTGGCCTACAAACACCTAGGCCTCTCCTCCACAACAAACCTACCTAGAGGATCTAAGACTATGGTAAGCCTCAAGCCACTTCCCAGATACACTCAAGCAGTAAGAACCAAGAAGAGGGTGTGAGGAAGAAACTCAGTAACCATCCATCAATCCTCCCACGGTATGTTGGGAATGACACCCTCCTCCGTGAATGGGGGTGTTCAAAACATGGTTCTCAACAAGGGTTGGGTGCATATAGAAATCACAAGGAACTAAAATTTATATATGTATGGGTAAGAAAATGCTCATCCCAGCCTACAGGTCCCCAGAACAGACAACCAACTCATACAAAACCACATTTTGTTGCTACCCCTATATGAACAACCACACAACAGCCACTAATAAAGCATAACCCAACCCATTTTCATTCAACCACTTTCTATTTATTAATTAAGGGATTCACTTTAATTTTTTCCAGCACCACCAGGTAACTACCAACCACTACCATATCAAAATAACAAACAAAACCAGATTTATAGTCCCACTACACACCCCCATTGAACCACTTTCAACTATCATTCTTCAAATTTATACTGAACAATCCTAATATCACCCCAAATGCAGTCCCATTACATAAAAGTTCACAACCACCCCACAGTCCCACTACCCAATGTCACTCCACGACCACATCACAAACAAAGGTAGTCTCAGTTCCTAAAAGTCCATCCATTCCACAATCAATCTATATCTCAACCTGAGACTCTAACACATCACATGTACCACCCCACACACCAAACCCATAGAAACTACCATTAACCCATAGTCTCGTTTCACACAAATCCAACCCCCTTCTCATAGAACCAACTCCTCCACCCACCCCTGCACCCATAACAGTGCTTCCAACAGCAGCACTACACAATTCACACAAAGTCACAAAACCCAAAAGACCATAGCACTCAGCTACACCTATCAAATAGAACATATTCAAAATTGTTAAACACTATTATTTAAGTCCACATGATAAATAGGTGTGATCACACAAGAGTTTTCATCCTAGGGAATTCATTTCATTTAACCGAGTATACATGATTATCTAGATTATAATTTACACCAATTGTTCATAAAGAGACAAAAATGGTTTTAAACCATCACCCATACATAGAAAAACACCACCAATGGCCATGATTTTTAGAATAATTTATAGCCATAATAGATCACAACATCAACAAGTATAACAAATAAAATAGGCAATCAATGTCAAACCACTCCCAACCTATTATTTCATTGATTCTCTTATCTTTTGACCATATTCCCTTCTTGTTTATTTATTATTAAGAGAAAACTATTCACCTTTTATTCACAAGGAATCATTATTTTTCTCACCTCTCATGATGAATAATTAAATAGAGATAGAATATATCCCTACTGGATGATCAAAGGATTGAAGTTCCTCCTTGCGCAAACATTAGGGGATTACACGAGCAGTGGGAAAGAACTCCAAGAAAACTGATCAGGAGGGGATCTAGCATAGGCACACAAATCTTCTAGGTAAGAAGGATCTAGACACACCAACGGTAAACTAAAAACACACTAGTAATGGAATATCCCATCTTTCAAGGGATAGATCCTATATTAAAGGAATAACGGTTTCCAAAAGTCATTAACATGGGATCATGGCTAAGATCACATGGTTTGAGTATCTCAAATCTCTCAGGATGTTAGGATATTAAATATTTACTCAATATCCTTTGAAGAACCCTTAAAACACCCATGAAAATCTTTAAACTTAGTTTACGTGAAATAAAACGTAAGAGAGGGTTGAAACTGGAAAACTGGGAACAGCTACAAAAATAATAAATGGGTCACCAATGGGTGATTTACCGACAGGGTAGATACCAATGCAACCTACTGATGATGATCCACTAATGACTCGACTTATCGATGCCCTGACCTAATAATTACCTAACATATTAACACCCTAACCTATCAATTCCATGGCCTACCGACACTGATGCCCTAACCTACAGACATTGATGCCTTTAACTCACCGATGATGACTACCCTGAATCACTGATGTCAATTCCTCTGACTCACTAATGCATAGACATGTTGATGCTGACGCCCTGAGTCACCAATAGAAAAACTGAAATATTGGTAAAATATTTAAATGAGATACCATTGGCTCCCAGAACACCCTAAACACTCAACTTTTACAAAGGAAAGACTCAAGGAAATCCAGTTTATTGAATTAGATACCAATCAAACTATTATCATCCCTAAGAATACAAAAGTGGCCTAGAAGAAAGGGGGTCTGGACTGTTGGAACCATGGTCTTCTATGCATCAATTGGAGTATGGTTTGTGTTTGTTTTCAATACTCAGTGGAAGTTCAGAATGTGTACCAACAAAGTGATCATACAGTTTTGAAGGTGGTGCCGTTTCCAAGTGTTTTCCAAATTCTTGGGCCTGAAAATCGACAAATAGAGAAAAGTATTTTTGGAAAAGAGACTTGTGCACTGTGTACTTGAAGGAGAGGAAATTTTTGCGCCATATGATTTTCAAGATCAGAACATGGAAAATGGAAAAGGGATAAGGGTTGTTCAAGTTTTGGGCTGGTAGCGCATGTGACATGCGTGCCGAGAAAGGACTTACGTGCCGATGACCAGGAGATTTAGAAACTTGCGCACTGGTTGTTCTTCTTGATCAGAAATTCAAAATATGGAAAAATAAAGTAGTTCATGCAAGTATTGGTGTGTTCGTGCAAGTGAGTAGCACGAAAGAGGCTAGGGTTATTGGAGCTGCACGCTAGGACTTGCGCGTTGTGAGGACACTTGCGCGCCACCATGCAGGGGGTCCAGTTTGCCTATAAATAGAGGACCACCCCTCCTTATTTGGAACATAGTTCAAGACTTAGATATTTTTTAAAAACTCGTCATGAAAGTGGTTGAGTCACGCAAGTGGTTATTGGGTCACGCAAGTAGAGGCTGCGTGCCAGTTGTTGGTTGCACGACCAAGGCGGTTTGGGAGTTAAAGGCACAGCGTCGTGCATGTTTTGATTTGAAGGAGGTAGTGTCGCACAAGTGGGTTATTTTCACATGCGCGCCGAAATTTTACCGTGCAAGTGACTTGGGAACCGGTCTTGAAACATGTGCGCTGGTCTTGGAGAAGCGCGCCTGGTGAGGTTGTTATATGCCAGTTCTTTTGGAGATGCACAAAAATAGGAAGATTGCCCGATACCTTCGGTGAAAAAAGGGATTAGTATATGAGTAAAAGTTGTACTTCAACAGAGAATCTACATTCAACATATGATGCTTTCTATTGAAATAATAAAGAGACCTTCACGTCTATAAACTGAGTGTGAATTTACCAAGGGTAGTGAGCTAGGAGGGGTCAACAGGAGTGACCTGAGGGACACTGTCAGCTATACCTAAACTTTTGTAAAGACAGTGAGCCTAGGACAGAGTGACTGTGCCCAAACCTTTGTAATCCACAGCTAGTAAATATTAGTGGAATTTGGTATGACTAACAACTTTTCGGCATATGCTCCTTGGACATAGCCCTTAGTGGTGAACCAAGTAAAAAGTGTTGTGTCTTCTCTGTGCATGTGAATGTTTGCTTTATAATCATATTCAGCATACAGGTTCAACGAGTTCCTACCAATGTGGGAAACAAGATCCATCACTTTAAAAGAAAAATTTTTCACCCTGATTCAACCCTCCCCTATTAGGGTGTCCCAGGGTCCTTCAAGTGGTATTAGAGGGTAAAGGTTGCTGGTGTTGAATCTATCCTTTGTCATCATGGAGAATGCAGTCAATGTTAGGGGAGTCCCTCACTTCGATGGAAGTAATTTCCAGATCTGGAAGAATAGAATGAGATCTCATCTAAGTTCTCTTGTAATGGAAGTTCTATTTTCTACTGTGCAAGGAATACAAGTCACTGATCCAATAGGCCTGGCTATGACTGACACAGACAGGAAAATTCTTGATGCAGATGCTAAAGCACAAAACGCACTCATCGTAGCCCTTTCTGATCTGATCTACCTAAAGGTGATGAATTTCACCTAAGAAAAATGCATGTGGAATAAACTCGAGAATATTTATGAAGGAGATATAAAAGTGAAGGAGGTGAAACTAAAAGTGCTGCATAATAGGTTCGATGATTTGAAGATGCATCCTGATGATAATGCTAACTCTTTCTTTAATCGGATCACTGAAGTAGTTGGAGCAATTCGAATCCTAGGAGAAGAGATCAAAGATGTTGACATTATGAATAAAATAAGAAGAAGACTTCCACCCCTATACAATGCAAAGGTATCAGCTCTTTAGGAAAGATATCTTCCAAAACTTTCTCTGGATGACCTTCTAAGCAGCTTGGTAGCATATAAAATCCGAATCAAACCAGAAGATTCCATGACTCATATAAGAAAGTAAATGGAATTTAAGTCCATATATAAACTAAAAATTACAAAATATAGTAGTGGATAATATGATGAAGAAAAATAAATTCTTTCTCTCATTGCAAAGAAGTTCCATAAGGGAAAAGGGAAATTCAAAGGGAAGTTACCTCTCACATGTTTTCACTGCGGAGAAGTTGGGCACATTGCCTATCAGTGCTTAAGAAATACCAATGATGGTGATAGTGAAGACGAAAGCTTCGAGAAGCCTCGTAGAAGGTTTTTCAAAAAGGGGGACTTCAAATATGGAAAGAAAATGCAAAGGAAGAGTTTTTTCTGTGAAGAGGAAGAAGATGATAATGAATTCTATGATGAAGAAGAACCAGAATTCAAAACTGGGAACCATGAGTCCATGATAGCCACTATTGGAAAGTCAGAAGATACTGGTGGAGAAAAATAGTTGAAAAATTGTGCAGATCCTGAGGTGCAACTTAAGGATGCTGTTAGTAAGATTAAGACTAAATGTAAGAGTTGCAATAAGTAGAAATAAATTGTAGAAGAATCAACTCAATACGTTGTTCAACTTGAAGCTGAAATTGAACGACTGGAAGAATTTGTGAAGGTACAGTCTAAAATAATTGAAAGCAATGATGATGTAGTGGATCTAAAGCTGATAATTTAAGAGTAAGAAAACATCATCAATGAACTCACCTCTAGACTAGAAGAAAAATCCAAGACTACTGAGGGTCTTCAGGAGGAATTTGTTACTCTTAGGAGTAAACTTGAGACTGAATCAATTCCAAAATAATCAAGGAAGAAAATACAGTTTGGAATAATCTTAGATGCAGAATTACTGGAAAGATTCAAGTGTGGTTTATATGGGGTTGGAAAAATAATGAGTGATCAAAGACCCTCTTGCATGGGAAAGAGTGGAATTGGCTGTGAAGCTGAGACATCAACTGCTGGAAGTGAAAATATCCAAAATAAAGATAAGATGAAAGTTGAAGATGTTGAGACATTGCCTAAAGTTCTAAAAAAGGAACCCTCAATCCAAACTAAAAGGAGATCTGAAAATTATCCTAAAACATTCAAAAATGACAGACAATCTAACTATTCTCCCAAGGAATAAAGTATGAGGATAAATTCAAGAGAGAAGACATTTCCTCTCATGAAGTGTCAGTTATGTGGCTATTTGAGCCATACCTTTTCTTATTGCAAAGAGGCAAGAAGCTATCTGAATGGAGAAGATATAGGAGTTCAACAAATGAGAAGAAATTCATATCCTAATTCTTATAGAAGAAACAATTTCTATGGATATTTTTTTTGTTGTTCTAACTTTGGTCATCAGGTTGCTAATTGCAGGTAAAGAAGGGACATGGACGCCTCATAAAGAAGTTCAAGATAAGTCAAGTCTCGTTAGCAAGAAATTTTTTCTCTTTCAAACAGGTATTCTCCTCTCAATGAAGATTTTGACTATCAAGAACCTGGGTACATAGAAGAGATTATTGAAAGTCCATCAGTACTCTATACTCAATCTAATGCCTCATGAAAGGAAAGGAAGCAGATAGAGAAATCCAACCATGCAGAGGTGGCCCTCAAAACTACAAAGAAAAACAGTGCCTGGATTCTGGATAGTGGTTGTTCATCTCATATGACAGGTAATGTCGGCCTATTAACAAATATAAAAAGGAAGTTTGATGGTACAGTATGATTTTGTAATGATGGAGCTCAAAAAATCAAAGGGAGTGGAAGTACCAAATTAGCTAATGGAGAACTAAAGAAGACTGAAGTCCTTTACATAGATGGACTATGTCATAATCTACTCAGCGTGAGTCAACTCTGTGACTCGGGACTTATAGTCACTTTTAGTCAAAAAGGTTGCACTATCAAGTTAAAGACAGGAAATTCACTTATTAAGGGATGCATAACATAAGGAAACTTCTATCAGGTTGAGAGTGAAGAAAATGTCTATTACATGACTATTGAAAATGAAAACAATTTGTGGCATCGGAGACTGGGACACATCAATCAAAAAGTCATGGAGAAAATATCAAAATTGAGAATTGTTATGTACATTCCCAACCTGAAGTGTGAGCATGAAAAATCTTGTGATGCTTGAATTCGTGGGAAGCTGGTCTACAGTTCATATTGGCCAAAGAAGAAAAGAGCATCTCACCTTCTTGATCTGATTCAAACAGATGTATGTGGGCTGATAAATGTTGTTGGAACTCATGGAGAAAGGTAATTTGTCCTTTTCATAGATTATTACAGTATAATGGCATGTGTGATGGTCATTCACTATAAATGACAAGTCCTTGACTGCATGAAAACATATCGGCGAATCATCGATAATGATACCGGATGAATAATCAAAGTGTTGCGATCTAAAAATGGAGAAGAATATACTTCCATTGAATCAAAAATTATTTGGAGAAGCATGGGATACATCATGAGGTAGCTGCTGTGAGAACTCTACAACAAAATGGATTTGTTGAATGTAGCAATCTACAGGTGAACAACATGGAATGAACTATGCTGATTGATAGTCGTATTCTACGACATTACTGGAAATAGGATGTTCAAGCTTCAGTGTATATTCAAAATCAAACAGGACTTTATATGGGTGAGATGAAGACACCATATGAATTGTGGCATGGAAAGAAGCCTTCTTTAAAATAATTTTGTGTCTTTGGAAGTAAATGCTTCATCGAGAACAAAGAAGGAAACAAGGGAAGTATGGAGACAATGAATATGAAGGAATTTTCCTCGGTTACTCAATGAATAGCAAAGCCTACAAATGTTTCAACAAGCATTTAGGAAGGATTGTGGAAAGTAGTGATGTTAAGATAATTGAAGAGAAAACCACAAATGCTTTAAGGATGTTATATGCTGATGTGATAGAAAGTGAGGAAGAAAGTGAACATGTAGAAAATAAAAATGCAGAAATAGAGGAAGTTGTACAAAATACTCAGTAGTCACATCATGATGTTTACTCCGAAGAAGAATCTAAAGAAGAAACTGTGGCTGAAGAGAATGCAACTGAACCTTGCAGGAGAAATCTAAGAGCTGAGATTGATCCATTCAACATAATTGGGGACAGGAGTGCACTCACTAAAATAAGAAGAATGAGGAAGAACACGCAATCTGCATTTCTGTCAGTTGTGGATCCATCCACATTTGAAGAAGCTGCAAAGGATGAATCTTGGGTGAAATCCATGAATGAAGAATTAGATCATATTAACAAGAATCAGACATGGGATCATGTCCAGAGACCCAAAGGTCACAATATGATAGGTACCAAATGGATCTTCAAAAATAAGTTTGATGAGAATGGAAGTGTCATCAGAAACAAGGCATGACTGGTATGTAAAGGATACTCCTAGATTGAAGGAATTGATGTTAAATAAACCTTTGCTCGAGTGGCTAGACTGGAGTAAATCAGGATTTTCCTTGCCATGGAACTCCAAAAAGGATATAATTTATATCAAATATATGTCAATACATCATTCTTGAATGGTGTACTCGAAGAAGAAGTCTACATTGAACAACCAGTGGGTTTTGTTTTAGGTACTGATGAAACAAAGGTCTACAAACTGAAGAAATCTCTATATGGTTTGATGCAGGCACCACGGGTGTGGTACTTGCAGCTGGATTCATATCTCAAGAATCCAGAATTCAAAATATGAGGAGTAGATCACAATCTCTATGTGAAGAATTCTCCAAAAGATCAATTCATGGTTCTAGTCTACGTTGATGATATCATATTTTGTGGTAGCAGGCATAAATCAGTGGACGAATTTTCCAACCACAAGAAATCAGAATTTGAAATGTCTATGATTGGGGAGCTCACATATTTCTTGGGGCTATAGGTGATTCAAAATAAGGAATACACTTTCATTTCTCAGGAAAAGTATGCAAGAGAGATGCGGAATAAGTTTAATATGCAAGACCCCAAACCAATGTCAACTCTGATTGTAGTAGGAACTAAACTTGGAAATCATGAGGATGGGGCCTCTGTTGATCCCACCATGTATAGGAGGATCATTGGGAGCCTACTGTACCTGACAGCGACACGGCCAGATATTTTCTTTGCCACATGTCTTGCGGCCCATTTTCAGAGTAATCCAAAGGAGGAACATATGGTGGTAGTAAAAAGAATCATGAGGTACATTCAAGGTACACATAACTTAGGGTTATTTTTTCCTGCAGTCAAGGATAGTGAATTATCAGCATTTTCCAATGCTGAATGGGCTGGTGATGTAGTAGAAATAAATTCCACTAGTGTTGGATCCTTCTATATTGCGCAAAAATGTGTTGGATGGTTGAGAAAGAAACAAGAAAGTACTTCTCTTAGTATTGCTGAAGCTGAGTATATCTCCGCTGCAAAGGCATGAACTAAACTGTTGTGGATGAAGCAACAACTAACAGATATTTTTGGTGAGGTGATGCAACCAATGGTAATTTTTTGTGATAACAAGAGCGCAATTGATCTTATGAAGAATCCTGTTCAGTATTCTCGTAAAAAACATATTGAAATCAGGTATCACTTTATCAAAGAAAAAGTTAATCAAGGAGTGATTAGAATGGACCATGTGGGAACTAATGAGCAAGTGGTTGATATCCTGACCAAGCCATTGTCAACAGCTGTGTTTGAGAAGCATCGGATTAACCTCGGTGTTCAGTCACCTCCTAGTGCATAAGGATGTTATGCAATACCCCTCTCCCTGATTATGATAACTGTTTTTATCTGTTTATGGATGTGATGCAGGTTTGTGGGGGAGATACTATCCAGGGGGAGTATGGTTTGAGCTGAACATTGAACAAATTACCGGTCTTTGGGTTTATTGTCAATGGGGGAAAAAGGAATAAATTCAGGCATGTTCATGCATGTAATGCTCCTGTGACACGATGTGAATTCAGTGTCAGTGAGATAGGATGAGAAGGATGAGAAGTAATAAATCGGTCATGTAATGCTTCTTGGGTGTCATTGAGAATTCCAAAACACTGGAACCCAATTCAAGATTCCCCTCTTCTTTTCTACACCGAGCATTGCTCACGTAGACTTAGAGTGTTAACTGAGTTGATTCTTGTGTTTTTGGTTTGCACATGGATGGGGTTCTATTGAATTTGTTTTCTGATTGCCAACAAACCCAAAGGGGGATATTGTTGGAACCATGGTCTTCTATGCATGAATTGGAGTATGGTTTGTGTTTGTTGTCAATCCTCAATGGAAGTTCAGAATGTGTACCAGTAAAGTGATCATACAGTTCAAGCAGACAACGGTATTGAAGGTGGCATCGCTTCCCAGTGTTTGCCAAATTTTTGGGCCTAAAAATTGACAAATGGAGAAAAGTATTTTTGGAAAAGAGACTTATGCATTGTGTACTTGAAGGAGAGGAAACTTTCGCTCCATATTATTTTCAAGATCAGAACATGGAAAAATGGTGAAGGGATAAGGGCCACGCAAGTTTTGGGATAGTCGCACAAGTGACCTGCGCGCTGAGAAAGACTTGCGCGCCGATGACCAGGAGGTTTGGAAACTTGTGTGCTGGTTGTTCTTTTTGGTCAGAACTTCAGAATATGGCAAAGGAAAGTAGTTCGTGCGAGTATTGGTGTGTTCATGCAAGTGAGTAGTGCGGCGGAGGCTAGGGCGGTTGGAGTTACGCGCTGGGACTTGCGCACCGTGAGGACACTTGCACGACACCATGCAGGGGGTCCAGTTTCCCTATAAATAGAGGACCACCCCTCCTCATTTGGAACGTAGTTCAAGACATAGATATTTTTTGAGCTTCGTCGCACAAGTGGTTGAGTCATGCAAGTGGTTTTTGGGTCGCGCAAGTTGAGGATGCGTTCCAGTTATTGGTTGTGCGACCAAGGCGGTTTGGGAGTTAAAAGAGTAGTGTCGCACAAGTTTGGAGTTGAAGGAGGTAGTGTCACGCAATTGGGTTGGTGTCACATGTGCGTCGAATTTGTACCGCGCAAGTGACTTGTGTGTCGGTCTTGAAACATGCGCTCCGGTCTTGGAAAAGCGAACCAGGTGATGTTATTGTACGCCGGTTCTTTTGGAGCTGCACAAAAACTGGAAGATTTCCCGATACCTTCAGTGCAAAGTGGGATTAGTATACGAGTGAAAGTTGGAATTCAATAGATCATCTACATTCAACAGATGATGAATTCTTTTTCAATTATGAAGAAACCTTCACGTCTATAAACTGAGTGTCACTTCACCAAGGGCAGAGAATGTTTTTGACATGTTTTTTGATGTGAGTGTAGGAGTTTCTGGTTGATTATTCCCTATCACATTTGATTTCTTTAACCTGAAATGAAAGTGGAAAACCCTTGAAGACAAAGTACATTTGTTCTCATCTCATGTGTTATCATGATCTGTGAATAATGGACAGTCGTGTTGTCTAAATCAAATCCTCTTGTTTTCTACATCGATCATTGCTCAAGTAGACTTAGAGTGAAATTATTAATGAAACATTTCTTAAGTGTATATTGATACACTCCCTACCATGAGATTTGTATTTCTTCTCAATAAGGGGGAGAGAAAGTGAAATGAAAGTTTGTACATAAAGTTGAGTGAAGAGAAGATTCTAAATTTGACATTGACGAATTCATTTCAGAAAATATGTAAGGTATTGACAACAAAATACAAAGGGGAAGATTGTTGTGACCTCTTTGTGTATATGGTTGTATTTTTTGTCAATAGTTGTCAATGAAGATCAAAATTAAGGAGATAAAGATGTACTCCAATGAAATGGAGGAATGAAAATTCAGATGATTATTGTACTGATCATAAGTTCAAAAAACATGTGTCAAAGGTGACACATTGTTTACAACAATGAAGAATGTGAGGTATAATCCATCTGAGTATGATTAAAGAAGAATGGGGTTTTGATGAAGACCATGCAATTCCTCATGATTGCATGAGAACCATACAAGAGAGTTCTTGAAAAATTGAATCATATGTTTTGCATGAAGTAGAGAATAATGGTTGAAGAAGAAGACAATGTGTGAGGGATTGGAATTATGAGATGGCCATGCAATTCACATTGTATCAAAATATGATGATGCTAAATCTGATCTATCAAAGGATATATATCGTGATAGTGGAGTTTGTGTTAAAAGAAGAAGAGTTGATGAAGGATACAAATCACCTAAAAGAAGTTTTTTTGAGGTGATCATGCTTGTTGACAAAGAAAACAAACGACATACAAATTTGTTGACAAAGGAGATTCCATGGTGGCATGTCAAGTTCAAGGGTTGTGGTAAACGATCCATGTTTTATTCAAGAACATCGACAAAGGAATGGATGATCTGGAGGTGGTACAAAAAGATCAGATACAAGGTGGCGCCATTTTCCAGTGTTTGCCAAATTTTTGGGCCTGAAATCAACAAATAGAGAAAAGTGGTTTTGGAAAAGAGACTTGAGCACTGTGTACTTGAAGAAAAATGGAACTTGCGCACCTATTGTTTTTCAATATCAGAACATGGAAAAATGGAAAAGAAGATAGGGTCGCCCAAGTGTTGGGTTGGTCGCGCAAGTGACCTACGTGTCGTGAAGAGACTTGAACGCCAGTGCCTAGGAGGATTGGAAACTTGTGCGCCTATTGTTTTTCAAGATCAGAACTTCAAAATATGGCAATGGAAAGAAGGCCGCGCAGGTATTGGTCTGGTCGTGCAAGTGAGTAGAGCGATAGAGGCTAGGGCGGATGAGTTGCGCGCCAGAACCTGTGCGCCGAGGGAAGACTTGCGCGCCGGGCTTGGGGAAGAGCGCCAGGTGCTGTTGGAATACACCCGTCCTTTTGGGGCCACACGAAATCTGGAATATTTCTTGATACCTTTAGTGCAACAGATAATTTATTCATTTGTAAAGACTAAAGAGAAGTGAACAATTTGGTTTTATGAAGAGAAGTGGTACCACACACACATGACTGGTGTTTAACACCCTCCTTGTGCTTTGTGAATAGAAGAAGAACTGTTCGTGCAACTAAACTCAGATCTGCACAGAAATATGGGAATATACCAATACACTTAGGTTTCAGTATTGGGAATCAAAGGAAGAGAAGAAGAAGATTTAGTGCATTCAGTAATTGCACTAAATAAGAAGATTGAATACAAAAGAGAATCAACTCAGTACTCTGATGCAAGCATTGTCTCATGGTGAACAGGAGATGAAGACTTCAATTCAAATCTATTGAGGAGACCTTCATGTCTATAAACTGAGTGTGACTTCACCAAGGGCAGTGAGCCAGGGGGAGTCAATGGGAGTGACCTGAGGGAAGCAGTGAGCTATCCGTGAATCTTTGTAAAGGCAATGAGCCTTGGATAGAGTGACTGTGCCCGAACCTTTGTAATCCACATCTAGTGAAGTATATTAGAATTTGGTACGACCAGCAACTTGTCGGTATATGCTCCTTGGACGTATCCCTTAGTGGTGAACCAAGTAAAAATTGATGTGTCATCTCTTTGCATGTAAATATTTCATTACTGATCATATCCATCATACAGGTTTAACTAGTTCCTACCAATGTGGGAATAAGATCCACAACTTTAAAAAGAAAAATTTTACACCCTGATTCACCCCTCCCCTATCAGGGTGTCCCGGGGTCCTACAAGTTGTATCAGAGGGAAAGGTTCACGTATGTTGGATACTCTACAGTAATTTTATTCAGAAGAGGATTTGAGTTTCTTTCCCAAAGTTAACAATGAAGATAATTCTTGATAATGAATCTGTCATTTCTGAGAAGATTCCAACATCCAGCAAGACCATGACAAATAGGAAAAAGAAAGAAAAGAATTAGTTGAAGAAGTCCCTGATATCCAAAGAAAATATAGTATTTGGTTCTCCATGCCCTTCAAATAATGAATAAATATCTGGCTTGGAAAGTATCAAGCAGGTGGATTGTGATTCTACCATTGGAATAGAAGACACATGTATCGCAAGTGATCAATAGAAATTAATAAGCTATCTGTGTGATATTCCTGAAGAAAGAGTTGATCCTGTTTTTAAAATATTTCAATTCATGCAGGATGAGATCAATCGATTGGAAAGAGAAGCTGATAATTTAGAAAGGGGTTTGGAAGGAAAAATTCTTGAATGTTTAAAGCTCACCAAACAAATTAAAGTCTTTGAAGAAAAAGCGGAAGTTAATAAGAGTCTAAAAGAAAAGATCCATGCACTTGAAGCTGAGCTGAAGAAGAGAAATAGAGTCAAGAGTTTTTGTTTGGAAGAAACTTCCAAGAGATTCAAGGAACTTGACTCTTTCTTACAAAACAAAGTTTAGACGCATGAAGATGAGGTTGAAAGATTGAATAAGAATTGTGAAGATAAGATTATCATGATTGAAGATCAGAAGATCATCCTCAATATTGAATGTCAAAAATTGGAAGCCCAATTGACAGTTCTTGAGAAGACCCATATTGAGACTTCACAAAAGAATGAAATAGGAAATGCTAGTACTCAATGTTTATTGAAGGATACTAAAGCTAAAATACCTCCAACATGTGACAAGAAGATTATGAAAACTCTTGATTATCCATCTCAAGAAAAAATATTTTTTGTCATTCAATGCACACTGAAGGATGATAAAGCCAAAATACCTCCAACATGTGATAAGAAGATCATGACTTCACTCATTTATCTATCAAAAGCAACGGATAAAATGAAGGTACCATCCAAATCATCTTGTATTCATGTTTCTAAATACGTTCCCACAATCAGTGCAGGCTGGAAGAAAAATTCTAAACAAGTATGGATGAGGAAAGGTGAGGAGAAGAAACCTACCACCATGTCTAGGGTGTATGGGAAGAAAAAGAAGGAAGTTGGTTTCTCAAATAGAGCATAAAAAATTAATAAGAAGGCCCAACAACCTCATACAGAATATACAAATAAGAAAATATTTGTGGGTCAATGTTTGGGCTGAAACAGATTTGGGCATTGTGCACTGGATTGTTGGTACAATCCATTTAATGGAAAAGCACAAAGAAATCATGTATCAAAGGGAAGAAATCCATTAAAGAAAAATCAACATCTGGAGGTCCAGAAGCATCTGTTTACAGAAAACAGATTTGGAATGCGTGATAACATCTGTGATGTATGCAGTGGAAGTGGTCACAAGGTAGGTACATGCCCATCTCAACATGCTTTGACTGTTGATAAGAAAAGAATACCTCCAATGTCGTCTAAGTATGAAGAAAGTACCTTGGGAAGAAATCAAAAGAATAGTGCAAACACACATTTCACCAAGAAGATATCAAGTAGGGAAGATGAGAAGACCCAAGATTTTAGATCCATAAAATTGAAGGTTCATTCATCTACAAGAGAAACTAAGAGAGATGAAACTCCAATGAACCGATGTGGAAGATCCAAACCTGCTGAAATAGTTCCAAATTACATGTTGGTCATCTAGCCAGAAGATTTTGAAATAATGATGAAAGTTGAAAATGAGAAAGCCAGGGCTTTTGGTAAAGAAAAAGAAAAAATTTCACATGATGAAGACATAGTGCATGAGAGATTGCAAACCCAGACAAACACACGTGTCAAAGAAGTTCTATGTGAGAGATGCATGAAATCTGGTTACATTGCAAAAGGCTATCTATCCTTCATACTAGAGTAAGAATCAGTCCTCAAAAGGAGTAAAAATGTATCATTCAAGAGGGTTATTAAGTAGAAAAATTCTCTACACAAAGAAGAATAGAATGTGAAGAGAGTCATTCCACTTCAACATATATACTAACATATGTTAAAATTTGCAGGCATGAAGACTAGAGTGAATAGAGGAACTTGGTTGAGAAAATCACCTCAACCATACAGCTCGTATTGATGAAGCAAGGAGGAACCACCTTATTACCTTAATCATTTGTGTATTATATTTGTGCTAATAATGTAGGGAATTGAAGGTGAAGCATTCTCTCAGGTGGAGAACCTAAGAAGTAGTGAATGATGTCAACTCTTGATAGCTAAGCTAAAGAAGTTTCCATCATTGGATGATTCTTCAATTGATATTCAAATACTAATATGATGAAGGATATCTATTGATGAACACAATGAGGAGTGTTTCCCTTTAGGGAGAGAAGGAAAAAAACTAAAGAATCTTCCAAAATCATTGTTTCAGTCGGTATTAACTCTGGCTAGTATTAAATGAAAATTACTTTGTAAATTTCTTGAAGAACATGTCATTGAAGAAGGTATTTCATTTCTCAATATCTCAACCTTGGTTACTCAGAACAAAGATCATTCTAAAAAGGTGGATTAACTAAATTCATTAGTGAAATAAGAAGAATAGAAGTGCCCCAAGGCCACTTGTCCGGCCAATTTCACTTGAATGTTTTTGATATGTTTGCTGCTGTGAGTGCAGGAGTTTTTGGTTGATTATTCCCTATCACATTTTATTTATTTAACCTAAAATGAAAGTGTAAAACAGTAGATACCCGAAGCTTGACGTACATGGACATTACATTACATTTGCGGAATACTTAGTACATAACAAAAACACACACACAAGGATCGTAATAGTTTAGTGTCTTTGGAAACTCGGAACGTAATCTTCTAATCGTGGTGAAAGATCTTCAATATATCCCATAAAGATCATCCATTTTTTTACCTAAAACCTTTCTTTATATCCTGGGGGAAAAGAAAACCTAAAAGGGTGAGCTCAAATTCTCAGTAAGGGTTAACAAAATAAATATCAATCACATCGTATACACAAGCACATAACTTTTGGAAATCTTAACCTGCAAAAAAGATCATAATTTCATAACATGGGATAAATCATAGCAGTGAAATGTAATCACAATAATCATAACTTAAAACATTAAACTTTGTGGCATACACACATAATCATAGATAATCATTTCTTGTTAGTCAAGACTCATTGCCAAGACTATCTTAGTGGACAAAGTCCCTTTCTGAATCGAGTAACCCTCGTTCCAGTCCTGTTTCACTGAACCGGTATAACCTACCGTTCCAGCCATGTCTATCTCATGAGATATAAAATCTTTACCCAATGCATTGGAAGGAGATATAGGTCCCACCCATCTCATAATGATACCATTCTTATGTGTGCCACAAAATCATAAATCATACATCATTGCATAACCCATGTAATAAATATGGGATTCTTAAACAACATGACATCATAAAACAATTCATATAAGATAATAGAATTCATAAACATAATTCCATCACAACATAGTCAAATCAATGTAAAAATATGGATAGAAATAGAACCCTTTATTATTTTAGATGGAAAATAATTTTGATAAAACACTTGAAATGAATTCTTGAGGAAAATATCCTTTCTTCTTCAAAATCAATTCCTTTTCACAAAACATCATGAAAGAAGGAGATTTTATTGAAAATAGTCATCAAATATTTTGGAATAAGGTTCATGAAAATAAGGCTTTATAAAACCGTAAAAATCCGTTCGTGCCGTATAAGTAAAAAAAACATTCTTCGTACTTTTGTCGGAAAAGTCAAAAAGTACCTCGTACGAAAAACGACAAAAGATTCCTTTCATATCTTTTTCAAAAAACTCACCGAAGGGTAAAATTGGATATAAACTATTGTATAAGGATGGAAATAATTTTACATATTGAGGTAACATGGATGTGGATGATAAAATACACCCCAGTAAATAACAAAGTAAAAACAATCTCGGATAAAAATGAGATTGTGATATTTCCCTTACCTTATGTCCGACTTGCTTTGTAAGTGTCCAAACCTCCTGTATAATGATTTAAATCATGTTATTGACTTATTCCAGAATCATATTCATTGTTATAATATCATATATGGTTCACTTATGACATTATATTACCCGTTCTTTTGTAAATTCCATGTTAAAGAAGCGTTTTGGGTAAAATCGTTTCATTTATCGTAGGTGTTTTGACTTGTTGTTCTTGACATCATTATTACTTATATCATGATTTACTCACTTCCAGAATATAAAATATGATTTATATATCATATATATTCAGTATATATATATATATAATAGGTAGAAAAATAAAATGAAAAACACCGTTCATGGAGACGGTAGTCCGTACGTACGCATGAACGCTGTTTTCCTTTCCTTATTGTCTTGAAATGGAAGTAAGTAGATGACATACATATGTATATATATACATAAATCCAGTAGCTTTATAATGTCATATATTTCATTATTATTTCTTATATATACATTATAATCATTCTTAAATGGTTAACATGCAGAGTGAATCTCATCGCGTCGTGGAGACGGTAGTCCGTACGTACGCACAAGCGATGATATCGTTCCCATGGTCGTGGAATTGTGTTAAAGTGTATGCATATTATTTCAGTATCAATATCACTTTATTATAATCATATATAGTTACTCATTACACCATTATACCCATCCTATTAAGGTGGTGGCGGAAAATAGATTACACCACGGCGTGGAGACGGTATTCCGTACGTACGCACGCGCGGTGATTTCATTTTTCCGTAGGATGGATAGAAGGTGAATTAGGGTTGTTTCATACTTATAATAACATATCAGTATATGAGTGATACTGATGTTATTACTTCATAATGAAACAACCTAAGAAGAAGAAGTGGAAGAAGAAATAAAGATGAAAGAATTGGTAACGGTAATTACCTCTTCTTTGAAGTGCCTCTTTGAGACCTCCTCTTAGGGCACTAAAATTGGTCTTTGAGGAAGACCAGAACCTCTAGGATGTTGCTAGGGAAGTGGAGAAGATATTTTGGCAGGGTTTGGCCGAGCTTGAGTGCTCAAATTGGTGTGAGGAGGAGGGGGAGGAGGTGTCCTTTTATAAGGGAGGAGAGGGGCACCTTAGGAATATCTCAAAATATTATTTTATATTAATGTCAAAATCGGTTTATAATGGTTCCAAAGGGTCTTATTTCGAAGATAATGTGGGGATGGGTCGAAATCCTATCAACCAATAAGATTTAGACAAGTTTAGGGTATTATTTTAACCTTATCAATTAGATTTAACTCTAAGTTAAATAATTTAACTTTTACCATGTCTTTTTGTTTTCTTTCACTATATGGTTAATAAACTTACTATAACATGCCAAACGAACCCCAAATTGTTTATTATTAATATATATATCCTTATCTAAGTCATTTGGCCGAACCTTAGATTTTTAGGAATAAAATAACAATTAGTAATATAATATTTTATTTAAAAACTATTTTGTGTCAATTTTGACACTATTTGATATATGATTTTTGTGATAGTCATAACAGAATTAAATGTTAGAAACAAGTTGATTAAATCAACATTAATATATCATAGTAACCTATAAAATTAGTGGAATTCGTAAAAAATCTCAAATTACATTTATTTTTGTGTTTATAACATCAATTATGTCAATATTTCATTAATAAGATAATTACTGCATCATCGTTGTGTCATAAATAAATTAAATTATTTGATGTCTAAAAATTACAAATAAAATACCATCATGTAGGAAATCTTTTTAGCTTTCTAATTAATATTTACAATCGAATTTATCTTATGTATAACCCCATATTAAAAATGATTTACTTATTAAACTTTGATTTTAACTATTTTAACCCTTCTTTAAATAAATTAATAATAAATGTCCTAATCTAATCCAAGTGGGCCTAAATGGTCATATTTTATTCCTAAGTTTGTTTTTGGTAGAATTACACTTGTCCAATAGAATTAGGACATGTGTTAGGGTAATAGTAATATCATATTTACCCTTAGTTACCCTATTTACTATTAACCACGGTAAAAAAAAGTAAAAAGTTACTATTCACCAAAAAATTATTTTCATCTCATTGAACCAAATTTTAGTCCTTGATATTAACCGTGTCTCTCGGATTTTCGAAATTCCATTCACAGAAGCGGTAAAATTAAGTTTTATGCAAAATTCAGTTTTTTAACCTACCACTTAGTGGTTTCACTATTCATCAAAAATTGAAAGTTTTCAGAAAAATACCAAAATTTCACCCTAGGCTAATTTCGGTATTCCGAATCCAAAAATGAAGTCCATTTTGAAAAATAAAATTTATAAAATTTCAAAAAGTGGTTATTACTTTCATAACGGCTAGTTTTAATAATATTTTAATAGCATATCGTTGTTTAGTGAAACTCGGTATTGCGTACTACACACGCTATCGAGGAAGGTCGCGATTGCGTGTAATGCAAGGCAAGTCAAGGATGCGTGTTGTGAAAGCTCCTTTTGGTGTAGCGTACATCACAAGACATTAGTGAAATAAAAAAGAATATTTTTCATAAAATCTCGGGCTGTTACATTCTACCCCCCTTAAAATGAATTTCGCCCTCGAAATTCGTCGGGGTTATAAATGGTTTACTATTCGAAAGTTTCTTTAATAGAATCCCACATCGTAAAAAGGAATACCAAAACTTGGCTTTAAAAACTAAAGTATGAAATGTAACTATTACCCAAATAAACTAATCACTGGGTTTCCACATAGGTGAAAATATGGGTATGGAAGAGAAATCTAACCATCATGTTCTGATAGAGAGTGGTAGAGAACATGGCTATGGAAAAGCCAGCAATCACAAAGCCATAAATTTGTGACGATCTAAGGTACCATCTGATTTATCAGATATAAGAGCACTAGGACAACATTTTTGGTTTTCAAGATCGTTTCCCTAAAGTTAAAGAATTTGAATTAGAATAAATACTTACTTTATTTTGGTACAATCTTACTGTTGTTCGTGCCTTTAACAATTTCCACTTCATCTCTTAAATAAATGAAGTTGAATTTGTTATTCGTGAAGTGTTAGCAGATTATGCGATAGAATGACGGGTCATTCAATCTGTCTCAAACAAAAGGTTACATAAGTCATTCTATAGTGAGATTAATGGTTCCTAAAATGGACTTATACTTCATATATTATACTGTTTAATATAATAAAACTAGTTTCTACTAAACAGGGACTTCCTGTAGGCCAGTGGTAGGCAATAAAGGCCAGTCGCACTTCGGTTGTGGGTTCGATTCCTACAGCCTTGTCCGAAGCGATGGGTTGTCGCCCGTCCTGCAGGTTGTCCTTTTTCTAAAACTACGTTACTATAACATCCCATCAATAATATCGAAAATCTTCTATCCTTAAACAATACTAACTTATGTCCAACATAATCCAGTCTAATATTTAGGCTTATACATAATACTGCAGTCCACTCTCATAATATAGTGACAACGATTACCAGAGATTTAATACTGTCGTTGATCCCCACATATCATAAGATATGTCTTGTTGGTCACATTC
Source organism: Viscum album (assembly GCA_963277665.1). Classification (NCBI taxonomy): domain Eukaryota; kingdom Viridiplantae; phylum Streptophyta; class Magnoliopsida; order Santalales; family Viscaceae; genus Viscum; species Viscum album. The sequence continues at coordinate 643,842,280 of OY728133.1, read as the reverse complement.
CAAACATTCAAAGTCCTTAGCCTTGTACTCTCTTGAATACCCATTGAACCTTAGTGAAAACATGAATGCAGTTAAAAGTTACCTCTTTCCACATACCAAAATCCAAAAATTCTATATACTCAAACCATGATATAACCTTCTCCTTATATCAGTCATGAGCTCATGAATACAATCAAATACCTCATTATCTTATTATTCCTTCATTATGCGCATATCATCTATATTCCAAAAATATCCGAATAACCTTTCATGGATACTGGTAACATTAATCAGACAACAGTGTAATAATCCTTACATGTCTCTTTAATCCATAGTACCATGAGATTACTTATAAAACTTTACACATGATAAACATGTAATCATTCCACTACATTCTTAATCCATTGACCGAGCTTCAACAATTCTTTCATCTCACATATCATTTGTAGTCTCTTCATCATCATCCACATAAATACTTCCCATACGACCATATTGATTCTCTTCATGAGACTTTCCCTTAGGGAATTGGTTTGCATAATGCCCGTACATTCCACATTTAAAGCATTTAACCATTGTTGATGTCGTAGCAATACCATTATCCTCATCCATGGTGTTAACTGAACCTTTTCCTTTGCACTTACTTGATTTGTGTCCTTCTTTTCCACACCCAAAGCATCTTCCAGTTCCTTTGAAACATTCTCCTTGATGCCTCTTCCCACATGATTTACAAAGGGGAAATTGAACTTTCTTTCCTCTATGATCATCATGAAACTCCATCTTTCTCTTATTAGCTGAGTCAGGAAACTTACCAAATTTTACTTTATTGATCATATTATGAGATTGCTGATTCAGAATAATAATGATGTTTGGACTTCCAAATCCCATATCATTATGAAGAATATCATTCCATTGTCCATCATATCCTCCATTATTGTGAATCATCTTGTTTCCAGCCATTTTCTAAAACCCAAAAAGAATAGTGTGAGAGGCAAAAATCATGCTAGGGAAAACAACATAATAAAGGGGGAGTACCATCAATATCTAACATTTTAGGATTAATTCTATGATCGTTAGCGTAGTTCTAGTACTATAACCTATACGTATACTTAACCTTAGGGACATCCCTAGACATACCTTAGAAATAACGCTAGGGATCTCACTAACGTTTTCGCATCCTAGTTTCCAAAGGTTGACTAAACCTTTCCTCTGATACCAACAGTAGAGACCCGAAGCTTGACGTACATGGACATTACATTACATTTGCGGAATACTTAGTACATAACAAAAACACACACACAAGGATCGTAATAGTTTAGTGTCTTTGGAAACTCGGAACGTAATCTTCTAATCGTGGTGAAAGATCTTCAATATCTCCCATAAAGATCATCCATTATTTTTTACCTAAAACCTTTCTTTATATCCTGGGGGAAAAGAAAACATAAAAGGGTGAGCTCAAATGCTCAGTAAGGGTGAACAAAATAAATATCAATCACATCGTATACACAAGCACATAACTTTTGGAAATCTTAACCTGCAAAAAAGATCATAATTTCATAACATGGGATAAATCATAGCAGTGAAATGTAATCACAATAATCATAACTTAAAACATTAAACTTTGTGGCATACACACATAATCATAGATAATCATTTCTTGTTAGTCAAGACTCATTGCCAAGACTATCTTAGTGGACAAAGTCCCTTTCTGAATCGAGTAACCCTCGTTCCAGTCCTGTTTCACTGAACCGGTATAACCTACCGTTCCAGCCATGTCTATCTCATGAGATATAAAATCTTTACCCAATGCATTGGAAGGAGATATAGGTCCCACCCATCTCATAATGATACCATTCTTATGTGTGCCACAAAATCATAAATCATACATCATTGCATAACCCATGTAATAAATATGGGATTCTTAAACAACATGACATCATAAAACAATTCATATAAGATAATAGAATTCATAAACATAATTCCATCACAACATAGTCAAATCAATGTAAAAATATGGATAGAAATATAACCCTTTATTATTTTAGATGGAAAATAATTTTGATAAAACACTTGAAATGAATTCTTGAGGAAAATATCCTTTCTTCTTCAAAATCAATTCCTTTTCACAAAACATCATGAAAGAAGGAGATTTTATTGAAAATAGTCATGAAATATTTTGGAATAAGGTTCATGAAAATAAGGCTTTATAAAACCGTAAAAATCCGTTCGTGCCGTATAAGTAAAAAAAACATTCTTCGTACTTTTGTCGGAAAAGTCAAAAAGTACCTCGTACGAAAAACGACAAAAGATTCCTTTCATATCTTTTTCAAAAAACTCACCGAAGGGTAAAATTGGATATAAACTATTGTATAAGGATGTAAATAATTTTACATATTGAGGTAACATGTATGTGGATGATAAAATACACCCCAGTAAATAACAAAGTAAAAACAATCTCGGATAAAAATGAGATTGTGATATTTCCCTTACCTTATGTCCGACTTGCTTTGTAAGTGTCCAAACCTCCTGTATAATGATTTAAATCATGTTATTGACTTATTCCAGAATCATATTCATTGTTATGATATCATATATGGTTCACTTATGACATTATATTACCCGTTCTTTTGTAAATTCCATGTTAAAGAAGCGTTTTGGGTAAAATCGTTTCATTTATCGTAGGTGTTTTGACTTGTTGTTCTTGACATCATTATTACTTATATCATGATTTACTCACTTCCAGAATATAAAATATGATTTATATATCATATATATTCAGTATATATATATATATATAATAGGTAGATAAATAAAATGAAAAACACCGTTCATGGAGACGGTAGTCCGTACGTACGCATGAACGTTGTTTTCCTTTCCTTATTGTCTTGAAATGGAAGTAAGTAGATGACATACATATGTATATATATACATAAATCCAGTAGCTTTATAATGTCATATATTTCATTATTATTTCTTATATATACATTATAATCATTCTTAAATGGTTAACATGGAGAGTGAATCTCATCGCGTCGTGGAGACGGTAGTCCGTATGTACGCACGAGCGATGATATCGTTCCCATGGTCGTGGAATTGTGTTAAAGTGTATGCATATTATTTCAATATCAATATCACTTTATTATAATAATATATAGTTACTCATAACACCATTATACCCATCCTATTAAGGTGGTGGCGGAAAATAGATTACACCACGGCGTGGAGACGGTATTCCGTACGTACGCACGCGCGGTGATTTCATTTTTCCGTAGGATGGATAGAAGGTGAATTAGGGTTGTTTCATACTTATAATAACATATCATTATATGAGTGATACTGATGTTATTACTTCATAATTAAACAACCTAAGAAGAAGAAGTGGAAGAAGAAATAAAGATGAAAGAATTGGTAACGGTAATTACCTCTTCTTTGAAGTGCCTCTTTGAGACCTCCTCTTAGGGCACTAAAATTGGTCTTTGAGGAAGACCAGAACCTCTAGGATGTTTCTAGGGAATTGGAGAAGATATTTTGGCAGGGGTTGGCCGAGCTTGAGTGCTCAAATTGGTGTGAGGAGGAGGGGGAGGAGGTGTCCTTTTATAAGGGAGGAGAGGGGCACCTTAGGAATATCTCAAAATATTATTTTATATTAATGTTAAAATCGGTTTATAATGGTTCCAAAGGGTCTTATTTCGAAGCTAATGTGGGGATGGGTCGAAATCCTATCAACCAATAAGATTTAGACAAGTTTAGGGTATTATTTTAACCTTATCAATTAGATTTAACTCTAAGTTAAATAATTTAACTTTTACCATGTCTTTTTGTTTTCTTTCACTATATGGTTAATAAACTTACTATAACATGCCAAACGAACCCCAAATTGTTTATTATTAATATATATATCCTTATCTAAGTCATTTGGACGAACCTTAGATTTTTTAGGAATAAAATAACAATTAGTAATATAATATTTGATTTAAAAACTATTTTGTGTCAATTTTGACACTATTTGATATATGATTTTTGTGATAGTCATAACAGAATTAAATGTTAGAAACAAGTTGATTAAATCAACATTAATATATCATAGTAACCTATAAAATTAGTGGAATTCGTAAAAAATCTCAAATTACATTTATGTTTGTGTTTATAACATCAATTATGTCAATATTTCATTAATAAGATAATTACTGCATCATCGTTGTGTCATAAATAAATTAAATTATTTGATGTCTAAAAATTACAAATAAAATACCATCATGTAGGAAATATTTTTAGCTTTCTAATGAATATTTACAATCGAATTTATCTTATGTATAACCCCATATTAAAAATGATTTACTTATTAAACTTTGATTTTAACTATTTTAACCCTTCTTTAAATAAATTAATAATAAATGTCCTAATCTAATCCAAGTGGGCCTAAATGGTCATATTTTATTCCTAAGTTTGTTTTTGGTAGAATTACACTTGTCCAATAGAATTAGGACATGTGTTAGGGTAATAGTAATATCATATTTACCCTTAGTTACCCTATTTACTATTAACCACGGTAAAAAAAAGTAAAAAGTTACTATTCACCAAAAAATTATTTTCATCTCATTGAACCAAATTTTAGTCCTTGATATTAACCGTGTCTCTCAGATTTTCGAAATTCCATTCACAGAAGCGGTAAAATTAAGTTTTATGCAAAATTCAGTTTTTTAACCTACCACTTAGTGGTTTCACTATTCATCAAAAATTGAAAGTTTTCAGAAAAATACCAAAATTTCACCCTAGGCTAATTTCGGTATTCCGAATCCAAAAATGAAGTCCATTTTGAAAAATAAAATTTATAAAATTTCAAAAAGTGGTTATTACTTTCATAACGGCTAGTTTTAATAATATTTTAATAGCATATCGTTGTTTAGTGAAACTCGGTATTGCGTACTACACACGCTATCGAGGAAGGTCGCGATTGCGTGTAATGCAAGGCAAGTCAAGGATGCGTGTTGTGAAAGCTCCTTTTGGTGTAGCGTACATCACAAGACATTAGTGAAATAAAAAAGAATATTTTTCATAAAATCTCTGGCTGTTACAAAAACCCTTGAAGACAAAGTACATTTGTTCTCATCTCATGTGGTATCATGATCTATGAATAATGGACATCCTTGTTGTCTAAATCAAATCCTCTTGTTTTCTACATCGATCATTTCTCAAGTAGACTTATAGTGAAATGATTAATGAAACATTGCTTAAGTGTAGATTGATACCATCCCTACCATGAGATTTGTATTTCTTGTCCATAAAGGGGATACAAAGTGAAATGAAAGTTTGAACATAAAGTTAAGTGAAGAGAAAATTCTCATTTTGACATTGACGAATTCATTTCATAATATATGTAAGGTATTGACAAAAAAATACAAAGGGAGAGATTTTTGGGACAACTTTGTGTATATGGTTGTATTGGTTGTCAATAGTTGTCAATGAAGATCAAAATTAAAGAGATCAAGAAGTACTCCAATGAAATGGAGGAATGAAAATTCAAATGATTGTTGTATTGATCATAACTTCAAAAAACATGTGTCAAAGGTGACACATTGTTTACAACAATGAATAATTTGAGTTATAATCCATCTGAGTATGATTAAAGAAGAATGGGGTTTTGATGAAGACCATGCAATTCCTCATGATTGCATGAGAACCATGCAAGAGACTTCTTGAAGAATTGAATCATATGTTTTGCATGAAGTAGCGAATGACGGTTGAAGAAGAAGACAATGTGTGAGGGATTGGAATTCTGAGATGGTCATGCACTTCACATTTTATCAAAATATTATGATGCTAAAGATGATCTATCAAAGGATATATATCGTGATAGTGGAGTTTTTGTTGAAAGAATAATAGTTGATGAAGGATACAAATCACTTAAAAGAAGTGTCTTTGAGGTGATCATTCTCGTTGACAAAGAAAAAAAATGACATACAAATTTTTTGAAAAAGGAGATTCCATGGTGGAATGTACAGTTCAAGGGATGTGTTAAACGATCCATGTTTGATTCAAGAACATCGACAAAGGATTGGATGATCTGGAGGCGGTACAAAAAGAGCAGATACAAGGTGGCACTGTTTTCCAGTGTTTGCCAAATTTTTGGGCCTGAAAATCGACAAATAGAGAAAATTGGTTTTGGAAAAGAGACTTTCACACTATGTACTTGAAGAAAATGGAACATGCGTGGCTAGTGTTTTTCAATATCAGAACATGGAAAAATGGCAAAGGAGATAGGGTCGCACAAGTGTTGGGTTGGTCGTGCAAGTGACCTGCGTGTCGTGAAGAGACTTGCACGTCGGTGCCTAGGAGGATTGGAAACTTGCATGCCTATTGTTTTTCAAGTTCAGAACTTCAAAATATGGCAATGTAAATAAGGTCTCGCGAGTATTGGTGTGGTCCCGCAAGTGAGTAGCGCGACAGAGGCTAGGGTGGATGAGCTGTGTGCCGGAACCTGCGCGCCGAGGGAAGACTTGTGCGCCACCGCACAGGGTATCCGAATGCCTATAAATAGAGGACCACCCCTCCTCATTCGGTACAAAGTTCAAGACTTAGAGATTGTTCGAGCTCTCTTCGCGCAGGTGGTTGAGCCACGCAAGTGGTAGTTGGGTCGCGCAAGTGGAGGCTGCACGCTGGGTGTTAGTTGCATGCCCAAGGCAGTTTGGGAGAGAAAGGAAGTGAGTCATGTAGGTTTGAAGTTAAAGTAGTCGGTGTCATGTAGGTGGTTTGGTGATACTTGTAATCCATTTTGGACTTGCACGCCGAAGACTTGTGCTCCATATTGGGACTTGCGCGTCGGGCTTGGGGAAGAGAGCCAGGTGCTGTTGGAATATGCCCATCCTTTTAGGGTTGCACGAAAGCTGGAATATTACTCAATAACTTCAGTGAAACAGATAATGTATTCATTTGTTAAGAAAAAATAGTAGTGAACAATTTGGTTTTATGAAGAGAAGTGGTACCGCACACACATGATTGGTGTTTAACACCCTCGTTGTGCTTTTCGAAGAGAAGAAGAACGGTTCATGAAACTAAACTAAGATCTGCACAGAAATAGGGGAATATACCAATACACATAGGTTTCAGTATTGGGAATCAGAGGAAGAGAAAAATAAGATTTAGTGCATTCAGTTATTTCACTAAAGAAGAAGACTGAATACAAATGAGCATCAACTCAGTACTCTGATGCAAGCATTGTCTCATGCTGAATAGGAGATGAAGACTTCAATGCAAATATATTGATGAGACCTTCATGTATATAATCTGAGTGTGACTTCACCAAGGGAAGTGAGCTAGGGGGATTCAATGGGAGTGACCTGAGGGAAGCAGTGAGCTATCCCTGAATCTTTGTAAAGGCAGTGAGCCTAGGACAGAGTAGGCTCCCAAGCGGGCCGCAAGACATGTGGCAAAGACAATATCTGGTCATGTCGTTTTCAGGTACAGTAGGCTCCCAATGATCCTCCTGTACATGGTGGGATCAACAGAGGCCCCATCCTCATGATTTCCAAGTTTAGTTCCAACTACAATCGGAGTTGACATTGATTTGGAGTCTTGCATATTAAACTTCTTCAGCAACTTTCTTTCATACTTTTCCTAAGAAATGAAAGTGTATTCCTTCTTTTGAATCACTTGAAGCCCCAAGAAATATGTGAGCTCCCCAATCATAGACATTTCAAATTCTCATTTCATGTGGTTGGAAAATTCTTCCACTGATTTCTGCATGCTGCCACCGAATATGATATCATCAACGTAGACTAGAACCATGAATTGATCTTTTGGAGAATTCTTCACATATAGATCGTGATATACTCCTCCTATTTTGAATTCCATCTTCTTGAGATATGAATCCAGCCACGAGTACCACACCCGGGGTGCCTGCTTCAAACCATATAGAGCTTTCTTCAGTTTGTAGACCTTTGTTTCATCAGTACCTAAAACAAAGCCCACTGGTTGTTCAATGTAGAATTCTTCTTTGAGTACACCATTCAAGAATTCTATCTTGACATCCATTTGATATAATTTATATCCACTTTGGAGTTCCATGGCAAGGAAAAGCATGATTGACTCCAGTCTAGCCACTAGAGAAAAGGTTTCTTCAACATCAATGCCTTCAATCTGGGAGTATCCTTTACATACCAGTCATGACTTGTTTCTGAGGACACTTCCATGCTCATCAAAATTATTTTTGAAGATCCATTTGGTACCAATCACATTGTGGCCTTCAGGTCTCTGGACAAGATCCCATGTCTAATTCTTGTCAATCTCATCTAATTCATCTTTCATGGATTTCACCCAAGATTCATCCTTTGCAGCTTCTTTGAATGTGTATGGCTCTATAACTGAAAGAAATGTAGATTGCATGTTATTCCTCATCCTTCTTGTTTGAGTGGGTGCACTCCTGTCCAAAATTATGTTGGATGGATCAATCTAAGCTCTTTGATTTCTCCTGTGAGGTTCAGTTGCATTCTCTTCAACCACAGTTTCTTCTTCAGATTCTTCTTCTGAATCAACATCATGATGGGACTGCTGAGTGTTTTGTACAACTTCCTCTATTTCTGCATTTGTATTTTCTCCACGTTCACTTTCTTCCTGAATTTCTATCACATCATCATATGACTTCCTTGAAGCATTTTTGGTTTTCTATTAAATTATCTTAACATCACTACCTTCAACAATCCTTCCTAAACGCTTGTTGAAACATTTGTAGGTTTTTCTGTTCATTAAGTAACCGAGGAAAATTCCTTCATCTACATTGTCTCCATACTTCCCTTTCTTTCTGTCTTTGTTCCTGATGAAGCATTTTCATCCAAAGACACGAAAGTATTTTAAAGATGGCTTCCATCCATGCCACAATTCATATGGTGTCTTCGTCTCACCCATATAAAGTCCTGTTCGATTCTGAATGTACACTGCAGCTTGAACAACCTCTTTCCAGTAATGTCATGGAATACGACTCTCAATCAGCATAGTCCGTGCCATGTTGTTCACCTATCGATTCATACGTTCAACAACTCCATTTTGTTGTGGAGTTCTCACAGAAGAAACCTCATGCTGTATCCCATACTTCTCCAGATAATTTTCAAATTCAATGGATGTGTATTCTCCTTCATTGTCAGATTGCAACACTTTGATTGTTCATCCAGTATCATTCTCGGTGATTCGCCGATATGTTTTCATGAAGTCTTGGACTTGTCGTTTCTTATGAATGACCATCAAACATGCCATTCTACTTTAAACATATATTAAAAGTACAAAGTACCTTTCTCCATGAGTTCCAGCAACATTTATTGCCCCACATACATCTGTATGAATCAGATCAAGAAGGTGAGATTCCCTTTTCTTCTTTGGCCGATATGAACAGCAGAACAGCTTCCCACGAATGCAAGAATGACAAGATTTTTCACGCTCATGCTTCAGGTTGGGAATGTCCGTGAAAATTCTCAATTTTGATATTTTCTCCATGTCTTGTTGATTGATGTGTCCCAATCTCTGATGCCACAAATTGTTTTCTTCTTCAACAGTCATGTAATAGACATTTTCTTCACTATCAACCTGATACAAGTTGCATTCTGTTCTGCACCCCTTCATAAGTGAATTGCCTATCTTTCCCTTGATAGTGAAACCTTTCTGATTAAAAGTAACTATAAGTCCCGAGTCACAAAGTTGACTCACGCTGAGGAGATTATGACGTAGGCTATCTATATAAAGGAATTCAGTTTTATTTAGTTCTCCTTTACCTAATTTGGTACTTCCACTTCCTTTTATTTTTAGAGCTCCATCATTACCAAATCGTACTGTACCATAAACCATCATTTTGATATCCTTTAACAGGACGACATTACCTGTCATATGTGATGAACAACCGCTATCTAGAATCTAGGTACTGTTGTTCTTTGTAGCTTTGAGGGCCACCTCTGCAAGGTTGGATTTCTCAATCTTCATTCTTTCCTTCCATGAGACATTGGATTGAGTATATAGTACTGATGTAATTTCAATTATCTCTTTCGCATACCCAAGTTCTTTATAGTCAAAATCTTCTTTGAGAGGAGAAATCTTGTTTGAAAGAGAAACACTATCTTGTTGACGATACTTGACTTGTCTTGAACTTCGGTATGAGGTGTCCATGTCCCTTCTCTGCCTGCAATTATCAGACTTATGACCAAAGTTAGAACAACGATAACAATATCCATATAAATTGTTTCTTCTATAAGAATTATGATATGAATTTTTTCTCCTTTGTTGAACTTCTATATCTTATCCATTTAGATAGCTTCTTGCCTCTTCGCAATAAGACATGGTATGGCCCAGATAGCCACAGAATGGACACTTCCTAAGAGGAAATATCTTCTCACTTGAATATATCCTCATACCTTCTTCCTTGGGAGAATAGTTAGACTGTCTGTCATTTCTGAATATTTGAGGATAAATTTCAGTTCTCCTTTTAGTTTGGATTTAGGGTTCTTTTTTCAGCACTTTAGGCAACGTTTCAACATGTTCAAATTTCATCTTATCTTTCTTTTGGATCTTTTCACTTCCAGCAGTTGATGTCTCAGCTTCACAGCCAATTCCACTCTTTCACATGCATGCAGGTCTTTGATCACTCAAGATTTTTCCAACCCCATCTGAACCACACTTGGCTCTTTCCAGTAATTCTACATCTGAGAATCTTCCAAACTAAATTTTCTTCCTCAATTCTTTTGGAATTGATTCAGTCTTAAGTTTACTCCTAATAGTAACAACCTCCTCCTCATGACCCTCAACAGTCTTGGATTTTTCATCTAGTATTGAGGTGAGGTCATTGATGATCTTTGCCTACTCTTCAATTCTCAGCTTCAGATCCACTACATCATCATTGCTTTCAATTATTTTAGACTATACCTTCACAAATTCTTCCAGTCATTCAATTTCAGCTTCAAGTTGATAACGTATTCATTTGATTCTTCTAAAATTGATTTCCACTTATTGAAACTCTTACATTTAGTCTTAAACTTACTAACCGCATCCTTAAGTTGCATCTCAGGATCTACACAAGTTCTCAGTTGTTTTTCTCCACCAGTATCTTCTGACTTTTCAACAGTGGCCATCATGGAATCATGGTTCCCAGTTTTGAATTCTGGTTCTTCTTCATCACATAATTCATTATCATCTTCTTCCTCTTCACATACAAAACTCATCCTTTTCATTTTCTTTCCAAATTTAGAGTCTCCCTTTTTGAAGAACCTTCTCCGAGGATTCTTGAAGCTTTCATCTTCACTATCTTCATTATTGATTTTTCTTAAGCACTGAGAGGCAATGTTCCCAACTTTTCCGCAAAAAAAACATGCGAGAGGTAACTTCCCTTTGAATTTCCCTTTTCCATTTTAGAACTTCTTTTCAATGAGAGAAAGAATTTCTTTTTCTTATTCATCTTCACCACTACTATCTATTATAATTTTTATTTTATCCATGGCCTTAAATGCCATTTCCTTTCTCACACAAGTCGTAGCATATTCTGGTTTGATTATCATTTCATATGCTACCAAGATTCTTAGAAGGTCATCCAGAGAAAGGTTTGAAAGATATATTTCCTAAAGGGCTAATAACTTTTCATTGTATAGGGGTGGAAGTCTTCTCGGTATTTTCTTCACAATGTCAACGTCTTTGATTTATTCTCCTAGGCCCCAAATTGCGCCAAATACTTCAGTGATTCAATTAAAGAAGGATTCTGCATTCTCATTAGGATGCATCTTCAAATCATCGAACCTATTGTGCAGCACTTGTAGTTTTACCTCATTCACTTTGTTATATCCTTCATAAATATTCTCGAGTTTATCCCACTTGGATTTTACTGAGGTGAAATTCATTACCTTTAAGTAGATCTGATCAGAGAGGGCTACAGTGAGTGCATTTTGTGCTTTAGCATCTGCATCAAGAAATTTCAAGTCTGTTTCAGTCATATCCAGGCATGTTGGATCAGTGACTTATATTCCTTGCACAATAGAAAAGAGAACCTCCATTCCAGGAGATCTTAGATGAGATATCATTCCATTCTTCCAGATCTAGAAATTACTTCCATCTAAGTGAGGGACTCCCCTGACATTGACTGCATTCTCCATGACGATAAAGGAAAGATTCAACACCAGCAACCTTTACCCTCCGATACCACTTGAAGGACCCCGGGACACCCTGAGAGGGGAGGGGTGAATCAGGGTGACAAATTTTTCTTTTAATGTGATGAATCTTGTTACCACGTTGGTAGGAACTTTTTTAACCTGTATGATGAATATGATCAGAAAGAAAAAATTCACATTCACAGAGAAGACACAACACTTTTTACTTGGTTCACCACTAAGGGCTACGTCTAAGGAGCATACGCCGACAAGTTTTCGGTCATACCAAATTCCACTAATATTTAGTAGTTGTAGATTACAGAGGTTCGAGCATAGTCACTTTTTCCTGGGATCACTTCCTTTACAAAAGTTTAGGGATAGCTCACAGCGTCCCTCAGGTCACTCCCGTTGACTCCCCCTAGCTCACTGCCCTTGGTGAAGTCACACTCAGTTTATAGACGTGAAGTTCTCTTCATAATTGCAAAAGAATGAATCCTCTATTAAACGTAGATGCTTTGTTGATGTCCAACTTTCACTCGTATACTAATCCCACTTTGCACCGAAGGTACCAGGAAATCTTCCAGTTTTTGTGCAGCTCCAAAAGAACAGGCGTACAACAACCTCACCCGGTGCACTTCTCCAAGACCAGCGTGCAAGTTTCAAGACCAGCGTGCAAGTCACTTGCGTGGTACAAATTCGGCACGCAGGTGACACCAACCCACTTGTGCGACACTTCCACTTTCAACTACAAACTTGCGCGATGTTGCGCCTTTAACTCCCAAACCGCCTTGGTCGCGCAGCCACCAACTGGCGCGCAGCCTCTACTTGCGCGACCCAACAACCACTTGCACGACTCAACCACTTGCACGAAGAGATCTCAAAAAATCTCTAAGTCTTGAACTTTGTTCAAAATGAGGAGGGGTGTTTCTCTATTTATAGACAAACTTGAACCCCTGCATGATGGCACAAGTCTTCCCTCAACGCACAGGTTCCGGCGCGGAGCTCATCCTCCCTATCCTCTGTCGCACTACTCACTTGCGCGACCACACCAATACTTGCTCAACCTTATTTATTTTTCCATATATTGAAGTTATGATCTAGAAAAACAATAGGCGCCCAATTTTACAATCCTCCTAGGCATCAGCGCGCAAGTCTCTTCACAGCTCGCAGGTCACTTGCGCGACCAGCCCAAAACTTGCACAGATTTTATCCCTTTGCCATTTTTCCATGTTCTGATATTGAAAAACATATAGCGTGCAAGTTTCCTCTCCTTCAAGTACACGGTGTGCAAGTCTCTTTTCCAAAAACACTTTTCTCCATTTGTCGATTTTCAGGCCCAAAAATTTGGCAAACACTGGGAAACGGCACCACCTTCACTACTATTGTCTGCTTGAACTGTATGATCTCTTTGCCGGTACACATTCCGAACTTCCACTAAGTATTGACAACAAACACAAGCCATACTATAATTCATGCATAGAAGACCATGGTTCCAACAGTTGTGATAGAAGTTGTGCTAGTAGATGCATGCTGTTGTGATAGATTCCTTGATAAAATAACTGATATTTGATAGGGTATTGTTATGTAAGGTTTTGTGAATGAATGCCAAAATTTGGTTCTTGAGTAGTCTAGACCCTCATAAACTGGAATTTGGTGGATCATCAACTTGTTTACCTTGTTGTAACACATATAAGATGCCAGGATTTGGTTCACGGGGAGTATGGGCCCTCACGGATCGAAATTTGGCACTTTGGTGTTCGTTCAGTGGTTTTCAGGAATCCAGAGTAGTTTCTGAGGTCTACTGTTCGGAAACCCAGACAACACAGCATGCGGTTCTATTAACACACACCATGTACTCTTCTGTTCAGAAAGAAATGAAAAAAAAATTAAGTACACACCGTGTAGTCTCTAACCGTGTCATAGCCCATGTAGGCAGAAACACAGGATTGAGAAAACTCTAAAGGGAACATGTCGTGTACTGGTTGTACACACCATGTCATGTTGACCCTGTGTCTGTTGTGTGATTAACAACACAGATGGAGAAATATTTGATTAAACACTCTGTGTCACCTTTGAACATGATGTGTAGTGTAACCTGAGAATCTGGTCGTGTAACTAACAACACGGGTTGATGTTATCATTTCTAGTACACATCATGTAGTGTTATCCGTGTATCCGGCCGTGTCTCGAACAACACAGGTCGGCGAATCTCATTTAGTACACACTGTGTGCCTGTGGGACACGCCGTGTAGTCTTGATCAATGAGAGACCGTGTGGACTTGGACATGTGGTAGGGGAAATATGGTGGTGTACATGTCATGTGTCGATGTAACATGTCGTGTAGTGTTAGCTGAGTAGTCGATCGTGTCACAAACAACATGGCCAGTTGGAATCTAAGTTGTACATGTCATGTCCATCTGGAACACACTATGTAGTGTGAGCTATGTACCCGGCCGTGTCACGGACAACATGGTTCAGTGAAGCTCATCTAGTACACACTGTGTAGTCCCTATACACGCAATGTAGTATTATTCAAAAGAGATTCGTGTGGAAAATCCTTGTAGAAGGACTCGGGAAGGGGAAGAAAATTAAAGTACACATCATATATGGGGAAAACAGACCGTGTGTTTGGGGTGTTACACGATCGGTTTTGGCAGAGGTACACGCCCATGTGAAGGACATAAGGGAATATGTCATGTAGTTATTATACATGTTGTCTAGTATTATTTTGTCAAACTTGAATGTTTTCTTCACCTTGTTCCCTTCTTACGCTTCTAGTTCTTAATCCTTGATGGTCTTGATATAAGGCGTGTGTTTCACCTTATAGAGTCATTCCGCTAAGATGACCACGATTTGTTCTCCAAGAGAGAAGAAACGATTATACTCTAGAGATGGTAGTCCACAAGCAACCTATGGATCCTCCAGCAGTGTCAGATGTGGCGCCATCTGTTATACCGAACGCAGGCGCGGATGCGCAGTTCCGTGAAGGCTTTATATGGCTTATGCAGATTTTCCAGGGAGCACTACCGGTTGCCACATCTATAGTAGATCTGACATGTATTTTCCAGCAATAGCATCTACCTACGTTTTCAGGGGATAGCAGACCATAGGCTACAGAGTCTTGGATGGGTTCTTTGCAGATAATCTTTGAGCATCTGGATACGCCTCCTAGGAAGAGGGTCAATCTCACTACTTACATGCTACATTATTCCGCCAAGAGATGGTGGGATGTTACCACCTAGACTGAGCATCACTGAGACGTGGCGTGGGAATATTTCTAGGAAGTCTTCTATGAATTTTTCTTTCCAAAGATGCTGAGGGCAGATCGATCCCATGAGTTCATGAATCTGCAGCAGGGCGCCATGTCAGGGATGGATTATTTTTCCCGCTTCACCGATCTATAGCATTTTTCACCTATTCTAGTGGGTTATGAGATGTTTAGGGCTATAAGATTTGAGGATGGTCTTAGATATGACATCTGCGCACTGGTGAATGTTTTAAGGTTGCCTATAGTTCATGCTATTGTGAACCAGACGTTGATTACCGAGCAGAACCTATGGGAAGCTAGTAGTGCAGGTCAGGGCGGTTCAGCACCAGTTTTTGGTACTATTTCTACCGATAAGAGGAAGAGGCAGATGGATTTCTCTCACGGTTGAAGTACTATCTAGAATAATTCTTTAGGTGGCCCGGTGATGTGCTACTAGTGTGGTAAAGAGGGGAACAAGAGACCTTCGTGTCCACGTGACCCATTGGAGTGCCAAGCTTGCGGAAAGATGGGTCATCTATAGTGTTTTTGTAGGGCGTTTCCACCAGGTACTAGTGAGAGGGGTTCTGTGCAGACTTCTCATGCAAGAGCAGGGCCAGCAGCTTCTTATCCATCAAGGAATTGGAATAGGTCTAGATGTTCAGGCTGAGGTGGTGGTCGTGGTTATGGTATCTAGACACCAGGATTTCAGAGACAGATGGGCAGGTCAGCTCAGGGTAGTCAGGCTGTGTTATAGGGTCATGGCACTGGGAAGGCATATGCAGCGCAATAGACCCAACAGGAGCAGGATCTCGGACCTTCCACTATAAGAGGTACTATTCTAGTTTCTTTTTTTATCTTCAGTACTTTTCGATATTGATTCTACACATAGATTTATATCTTTGCCCATTGTGGAGATCCTTTGGCTCTATGTTTCATCTTCTTTTGATATCATGACTCTAGACACACCGTTGGTAATTTGAACGGCTATTTTGCATCAGTTCAAGGAGTACCCCCTAGAGGTTGGTGGATGTCACTTTCTATGGGACCTCTATGTCTTAGATATGACAGGCTATGGTGTCATTCTTGGTATGGACTGGTTGGTACCCTTTCGAGCCTTTGTAAATTTCTATCGTTGCAGGGTGAGTTTCACATCACCAGAGGGTGGAGAGTTTCTATACAAGGGAGAATGGGATGTCCAGGCGAGTCGAGCTGGACACGAACATCGTGGGCGAGGTGGAGTGACAGCCTAGATTGAAATTTTATATCTGGATGACCAGGGAACTTTCTAGAATTATTTCCCTCAGGTGGTTAATCGTTTCAGGTATGTCTTCCCAGACAACTTTGTAGGTCTACCTCCAGAGCGAGAGGTGGATTTCTCTATTGATCTTGTGCCAGGAGTGGCACCGGTGTCCATTCCTCCTTATAGGATGGCTAAACTAGAGTTGTAGGATCTCAATAAATAGTTAGAGGAGTTACAATAAAAGGGTTTCATTTGACCATGTACTTCTCTTTAGGGTTCGCCTGTCCTATTTTCAAAGAAGGCAGATGTTACCCTCAGACTCTGCGTGGATTATCGGAAGTTGAACTAGTTGATGGTCAAGAAACAGTATCCCTTAATAAGGATTGATGATATTTTTTATTAACTTCGGGGATCACGAGTGCTCTCAAATATTGACTTGAGATATGGATATCATCATTCGCGCATTAGACCATCGTACATACCGCTTACAGCCTTTCAGAGAAGATATGGTCTATACGAGTACTTGTTCATTCCATTTGGACTCACAAACGCACTAGAAGTTTTCATGGCTCTAATGAATCATGTGTTCCACCCATATCTAGATTCTTTTGTGGTAGTCTTCGTGGATGATATCTTGGTGTACTCTCACACTCGACACGACCATTCCACCCATCTTGAGATCATTTTGAGTACACTGAGAGAGCATCAGTTATATGCTAAGATATCAAAGTGCCACTTTTGGATGGACCAGATACACTTCCTGGGTTATATTATCTTAGAGGAAAGAGTTTCAGTAGACCCAGAGAAAGTGAGAATAGTAGCTTCCTGGGAGCAACCAAAGAACATGTTTGAAATACGGAGTTTCTTGGCGCTGGATAGTTACTACAGGTGCTTTATACAAGAATTATCCCTCTTAGCAGCACCGTTGATGGGTTTGACTAAGAAGATTATGAAGTTTTTCTAGTTAGAAGCTTGTGATACAGCCTTTCAGGAGCTAAAGGGAAGGTTGACATCAGTACCAGTCCTGATACTTCTAGAGCAAGGAAAGAGGTGTATAGTTTACTGTAATGCATCAGGTATTGGGCTGGGAGAAATGTTGATATAGGTAGATTGAGTAGTTGTGTACAGGTCTCAGTAGTTGAGGCCACATGAGGGGAATTACCAGATGCATGATCTCGAGTTGGCTGTAGTTGTTCATGTGTTATGATTTTAATGACATTATCTCTTGGGAGAACATTTTGTGGTGTTTACGGACCACAAAAGTCTTAAATATATCTTTACCCAGCATGACCTGAATTTGAGACAGTGAAGTTGGGTTGAATACCTTTAGTCTTTCAACTTTGAGATTTCCTATACACCTGGTAAAGGTAATGCAGTAGCTGATGCACTGAGTAGGAGGACTCAGATACAGGCAGTGCAGGAGGCCAGTGATGAGTGGCAGCTTATGGATTTGTTCTCTGAGATGAATTTGAAGGTGCATGATAGTAAGGGACAATCCTATCTTTCTTCCTTATTTCTGACTTATACCCTCCTAGATAGAGTAAGGATGTGACAGTTATCAGATTCATAAGGCCTATGGGAGTTGGTGGCAAGTGAGGACCCTCCTCCTGGTTGGATGATAGGCGATGATGAGGTACTGTGTATCCATGGATGAGTGTGGGTTCCATGGGATATACGTGAGGAGTTAATGCGGGAGTTTCATGCTTCATCTTGGGCAGTACATCTCGAAGTTACCAAAATATATCGTGACTTGAGATGCCAGTATTGGTGGTCAGGTATGAAAAGAGAGGTAGCTGGTTTTGTTAGGAGATGTTCCACCTATCAGCAGGTGAAGGCGGATCATCATAGGCCAACCGGACTATTAAAACAGTTACCCATTCTGGAGTGTAAATGGGATGATGTCACGATTGACTTCGTGACTGGGTTTCCAAGATCACCAGGAGGCAATGATTTCGTATGGGTTGTTGTGGAAAGACTTACAAAGGTAGCTCACTTTTTGTCGATCAAGGAGACCTTTGGTGTTGATGAGCTTAGTAATTTTTATATCCGAGAGGTAGTACATATTCATGGTGTCCCTTGTTCTATCATTTCAGATAGGGATTCCTGTTTTACGTCTCGTTTATAGAAGAGTTTTTAGAGGGAACTGGGTACACAGGTGGTTTTGAGCATAGCTTACCACCCTCAAACTGATGGCCAGTCAGAGCATACGATACAGGTTCTTAAGGACATGTTGTGTGCATGCGTCCTGAACTTTGGGGGCTCTTGGGAGAAGCACATACCCTTGGTCGATTTTTCCTACAATAATAGTTTTCAGGAAACTATTTAGATGGAACCTTATGAGGATTTATATGGTAAGCCATGCCGATCACCCTTGTGTTGGTTAGAGGAAGGCGAGGTAGCTTTACTAGGACCACGTCTTGTGCAGGAGACTTCATGGTAGGTCCAGTTGATTCATAAGCGTATGGATATTACATGGTCTTGTCCGAAATCTTATACAAATCTCCACAGACAATCCTTACAGTTCGTGGTTGGGGATCAGGTTTTCTTGTGTGTTTCCCTGAGGTTAGGACACAGGCAGATCAGGAGATAGGGTAAACTTTCACCGAGGTATGTGGGGCTGTTTGAGATTCTCAAGAGAGTTTGGCCAGTTTCCTATCAGTTTTAGTTACCACAGAGGTACCGGACCATGCACAACATCTTCCACATATCTCAGCTATGCTGTTATCACTCAGACCCATCTCACATTTTTCAGCCCAAGGAGGTTGAACTTAAGGTCGATGCATCCTTTGAGGAGCATCTAATTTGTATTGTTCATAAGAGTAAGAAGGTTCTCCGAGGCTGGTCAGTTCCTCTCGTACGGGTGCTATGGCAGTATGGCTGAGTGTAGGACAAAACTTGGGAGCATAAGATCGATGTACGTGTTCAGTGGCTAGAGTTGTTCTCAACTTTATCTTCACCACCCATATAAGGGCAATTCGGGGAAAATTTTCTTTAAGGGGGGAAGTTTGTAAGAACTCGGTTCTTATTCTTGAGGTACGAGTTTATTCTTTTCCTTTTTCCTTAAGTTTTTTTGAGAAAATAAGGAAAAGGGGGAAAATCCCAAAATTTGTGGGTACACGCCGTGTACTTTTCCACACGCCGTGTACATTGGCCATGTGGGATGGGTACACAGGGTGTGTAGGTCTGTCAGTGATGAAGGGTGTAAAAACTGACTACATGTTGTGTACTTAGTAATACATGCCATGTAATTAGTTGGTAGGTGAATAGTAAGGTGGTTGGAGTAGCTGCCAGTGGAAAGACAATACACTCCGTGTACTTAGAAATACACGTTGTGTAACCAAGTCGGCTGATAAATAGTGAGGTAGTGGGAAGTGACTGCCAGAGGAACAGTTAAAAATGGAAAGTACATGTCGTGTACTTGAGAGTACATGCCATGTAGTTATGTTTTTTTTATAAATGGGCAGTAGCCTCCTCATTCGGTAGAGGAGGCAGTGAGTTCATTTGGAGCACCGAGAGGGGAGGCTTAAGCCTGGAAGAGCCCCCGATCACACACCAGAACTCGGATTCTTCTGTTGTCGATCACGTTTGGACCATGCAGGTAAGCCCTTACCTCTCCTTGAGTGTTCCCTTATAATTCTTTCCTGATGGTAAATTATTTGGGTTTTAATGGGTTATAGTTCTTCCCAGATCTACGTCATTCTTGGTTGATTCAGGAGGCTTTGTTCATGTATATCAATTAGAGGAGATCGAGGTAGGTGGTCTGGTGTTTATTTCCAACTGTCAAGTTGATTTTGTATACCATTGTGCTACATGCCCATGTTTGGGGTGTCGTACAGCTGAGGCATTGACTAATAAAATACCTAGAATTGCATAGGTAATTTAATGAATATGTATAAACTGCTGTTTGCGATCACTGATTTGATCTAGGGCCACCCCATGGGTGGGTTTCCCTTGTTTATCCATTTTTCCAGGATACTCGTGGGTATGCCATGATTATAGCATGCTTTGACTTTTCTTGAGAGAAAGTGTATATAAATTTCTTGATTATGTGTTTGTCTTGACCTGATTACTTTCTTAGCCTGAGGGAAGGGTTTTTCTTAGCATGAGGGAAGTGTTTTTCTTAGCTTGAGGGAAAGGTTTTATTTATCCTGAGGGCAAGGTTTGTTTAGCCTGAGGGCGATGTTTCTTATGCCTGAGGGCAGTAGCTTCTGTGCCTGAGGGAAATATATCATATTCCTGAGGGAAATATTCATTATGCCTAAGGGTAGTTACCTGAGGGTTTCTTTTCTATTTAGCCTGAGGTAAAGGTTATGATTAGCCTGAGGGAAAGGTTCTGATTATCCTGAGGGCAAGGTTCTGATCAACCAGAGGGAAAGGTACTGTTTAGCCTGAGGGAAATGTTCACTTGAATATTCACTGTGGTGTTTTCTTGTGTTATACCTTCCAAGCTAAAGCACAGTCTTGGTATTGTTATACCTTCTATTTGTTAGATAGACTGTTGTAGTTTTGCTATGGCACCGTATAGGAGATTGTCGACTGAGGCTGAGTCTTAGAAACTTATAATTAATTTATAATGAATTGATAAATAACAATTAAATGGAAATGGTACTGGTAGGAGTAGTTTCTTTTGAGTACTTCCTAGTTTTTTGCATTTCATTATTGCACACTATTGTTGCATATTTTTACTTACAGTTGGGCATGGGCCTTTGGTGGTTTCCTACTAGGATTTATTTTTCACGCCCTTTTTGGATCATATCTTGGGCCCAAACATATTATATTGCTGCAGGTGTTGATAAGGGAAAGAGTCCCTATACAGGTACTTGATTGTTGCAGAGGAGTATGAGAGGATGGGACCGAGCTTAGGCTTGCGATACCGTTGAGTTCATGTTGCACTGTTTTAGTTTTCTTTGTTGTACTTGGTACTTTTTACTATATTGTATTTGATTGCAGTGTATCTTGTTTTGACTGTTTCCTTAGAAATAGGATATATTGCATCATCATGTATATATGACTATTAGTTATCTTTTTCTTCAGTACTATTGTCCATTCATCTTTTTATTGTTTACTGGTTCTGATTTTGGTATGTATATATTTTTCCATTGCGCTAAGATTTGAAAAATGAGGGTATATTTTCCCCACTATCATACATAGGCCCTCGTTGCTAGCCGTCAGCCTCTGGCGTTTGAGGAAATGCGCTTTAGGTCATGTGACCAACCGGGTTTGGGGCACCCGTTGAGTGGAAGCTGGATCCTGGATGTTACATATATAATATATATCTAAAAAATATTATGTTTTTTATTATCCTATGTTTATTTTTGGAAATTACAATTTTTCCTTTCATTTTCTCTCTCTAAGTACTCAAAAGTATGAAAGAATGTTTTTAGGGAAAACTGAATTTATTTTTTTATTCGATCGGGAATATTTTTATTTCATGTTTATATTTTATTTAGAATATTTTCAAGAATATTTTTAATATTAAATAATTATTTATTAAATTCATTTTTACCCATGTTTTACTTTCTATAAAAATATTTAAAAGGAAAATTATTTTCATTTTCTGAATGAGGAAATTTTTATAAATGGTGTGAATAGAATCTCTATTTTATCATTTATTGCATGAAAGGATTTTCCCACTATAATGAATATTATTTATCTTTAAGATTACATTACATGTTTAAATGGTTCATTTCAAAGAAAAAATTTTGCCTAATATTTTATAAATTTTTATATTTTAAATAAGTGATTTCAAAATGAAATGTTTATTTTCCTCAAAAAATGTTCTGGTGATCTTTTAAAAGTATTTTCATTTATGTAAACATATTTTGATGAATATTATTCTTTATTAGGGATATAATCTAATAATATTATCCATCAAATTACTTTGGATAGCTTATAATCATGTTGCTTTACTATTTTTCTAGGGAAAATATTAACATTAAGTATGCTAGTTTTTCAATAAAAATGTTCATCTTGATTATATATTGAATTATTATTCATTTATTTCATGTAATGAATTAATTGAACTTATTAAGTGATTGGTTGGGACCATTATAGTCCCTTGTTTCATCATTAGGTCCCATGAGACAAACTAGTTTTGGTATTGTTCATACGCCTCGTCTATTTATGTAAAAGGTATTGGCATGAGGCCTTGGAAGTAAGATTATGATGTCCAACATTATGAATTCAATCATTATAAATCTAGTTATTATTTTCAATTTTATTACTCATGTATTTATGTCATCCATGGTTATATTTCCCTTTTATGATATTATCTATATAGAATATTTTATTTTTTTTATCTTTTTCATATTATTTATGTTTCATTTATTCTATGTTATCTTTTATTATACACTTTCCCTTCTTAAGAATTTAAGATCACGATTTATTATTTTTTTTCTTTCCCATGATACTAATAAGGGATCTGTGAATGATATTAGGGATATTCAAGGAGAAATAATAATTCTCTCAATATAATTTCAATTTTTATTTTATTTTTTCAAATGTAATGATAGAATCATGTATGTATACCTTCTCTAAATATAGTTAAACTATTTGATCCTTTGGTATTATGTATATTATATCTTGTGCCAGTGTAGTAAGAAAACACTAACTCTAGGTTACTAGAATCGGGGTTTTATAGTTTCTATTAGGGAATGTTTAGTATATATAGTGGAAACTAGATTTAGGAAAACATATATTAGATAACATATACCTATGAAAAACTATGAGTATAAGTCTAAGTATAGAATAATATTATAAAGTTTTTGTAAAATAGAGATTGTGTGGTCTTCCTAGAAAATAAATCCCTATTAAGATGTTATAAAATGGATTTTATTGTAGAATATATGAACTTAGGGTAACAAACCTAATAGTGTAATATTGAGTATTAACTCAATCATCACCAGTGTACAATGAGTCGGCCTAAGAATGTACACCTATCTAGACATTTTTGAGTGATATTATTTATCTGATCCACATGATCTTTACAAACCATTATGAAATATTTGAAAAAAAAACTTATGATTTTTTTTGTTGGATCGATAGTATTATAGATATGATACTGATTGTAGTATAAAACTATGGTGTAGATACTCAACATATAAGAGAGGGTGAATTGTACAATTTAAAAATACTTAAGGAAATTTTGTATAAAAAAAATTCACAACACCTCTAATTTCAAATAACTTTCTTGATTCTAGAAAATTGATTCTGGAAATGAAACTTAACAAAAGTTTACAATAACTAAGATTCTACCTCAAAGAATATAGAATCCTATAAAATTAGAGTACAAATCTAGGGAAGTATAAGAAAGTTATACTTTCCTCAACAACCAAAAAATATAGCAGAAAACAAAATTGAAATACTAAAAGTAACAAGTACTAACTCGTTTAACCCAAAGAGAAGGGTATCCAACAACCCTGGATAAAGGTCACTTGATTTATACTTTTAAGAAAGTTTGTCTTACCCAAACCCAGGTAAGCCTTCAATCTAAATATTGGTCTCTGTCTTTCTATCCTCACAAGCTCTAGATTTGTAATGAAATTGGAACCTCTGACTTCACAACCCGAAGTCTCTGATTTCAAGGAAATCGCACCTCTACACAAATTCATTCTGCATGAAGCAAAGTTTGAACAAGTCGTTCAAACTTTCTACACAAATCCTGAGAGATTATAAGATCCTCTCTATCTATAAATCACTTCAACAGCATGTAAGAAAAATTTTCAACATTGTTATTGTTCTGAGATCATTCAAATGAGCTTTTATTTATAGGCACGGCTTCAACGGTCAGCTCCCTCCTCCAACGGTTATATTTTTTTTGAATTTAAGAGGGACATGTACACGTGTCACTCAAACAATAGTTATTTTGTAACAGAATGCACGACATCATTTTATAACCAAAAATAAAAGTTCAGAGTGTAAGAAAAAATGAAAGTTCGGAGTCTAACCAAAAATACATTCAGAGTCTATAATATAAATATATTCAAAATTTGTTTTCCAAGGAATTTGGAACTTGACTTCAACATAATTCTGGAGTCTAAACTTAGAAAAATTAGGAGTCTGAATTCAGAGAGTTTGAAGTTAGAACTCACAATGTTTGGATTCTGAATTCATCAAAATTTGGAGTCAGAACTTACAAAGTTTGGAGTCTGAATTTATTATAATTCAGAGTCATAACTCATAAGAGTTCATATTCTGTATTCAGAGAACTCGGAACCTGAATTCGGATCCTAAAAATAGAATTCTCTATATCTAAGTATTATTTGATTTCGAGGTTTTGGATATGAAACTGAATTTTACACTTAGAAAAAATGAATGACGAAAAACATGGTAAGGATAAATTTCCTTGGGGAAGGAAAATTTTCCTTTGGAAAGTAAACCATAGGGTAGAATGAAATTTTCTTTAAGATATGGTGTTTTTGATTTTCAAAACAAGAGGAAATGGTAAAGTTATAAGGAAAACTTATTGACTCAACAATCTCCCCCAAGTATGAAGGAATGTAAAAATCATAAGGAAACCCTTATTGACTCAACAATCTCCCCCTTTTTGGAAAGCACAAACATCCTTACGAAAAAGAATATAAGGACTTAAAAAAATTTCTAGGATTTGAAAATAAAACTTATCTCCATTTACTCATGGAAAATGACGAATACGACTAACTCCCCCTTAGGCTTTAGAACTCTAAGGATCGTATTCTAGATTTTTAGAATGACATTTTTCATCATCTTGAATACGTAAATCTTCGTAATGAAAACTCCCCCTTAGATAAACACCCCCTTACTTAGGGATATTTCTTTTTTACTTAGAATTATTTTTCCTTTCTCCCCCTTTGTGATTTTTAAAAATAATTTTAGGGAATGGAAAATAAATTATGATACCTGAAAGATTAGTACAAAAAATCCAAAATACAAACAACCACAAAATTTCATTATGATTAGAAAGAATTTTTACAAGGAAATGAATACAAAAAAATATCAGATTGCAACAAAGTTATCATTCCTTTTCCTTCATCATCAACTTCTTGACTATAGTATTCATATTTTTGAGCTCCTTATGATCTTCCTCTGCTCTATTAAGAAGCTGATCTTGATCCTCAACTTTCTTCTCTAAATCTTTGATGCTTTCTTCCAGGGACTTAAGAGCCTTTAACTGAGCCTTTAGAACTTCTTCCTACTTGACAAGCTTTTCTTCTCTCTCAATCTGAAGATCTCTTTATCTCTTATAGCTTTGGGAAACAGAATACGATTTCTCATTCAGATCCTTCACTTCTTGAATCCGGGTATTTTTTTCTGAAGTTAACTTTTCTTCAAAACTGGTTTTAAGATCTTTGATCTTACCATCTTCAATGTCAAAAGCCTCTTTGACACCATCTTGGAATTCATCAAGTTCTATAAAATATTCAACTTTCTTCTTTAACCAACCAACCATTTTCTTATAGGACCTCTTGTGGGCTTCGTAGTTAATGAAGAAATTCTTTAAATCAGCCTCAATATTGACACACTTTTCCATCACCATGGACACTGAATCTGATTTCTGATTTAGTGTGTGTTGAAGCATATGGAATCTAGAGTCTATGCTTGGGAAAATCAGAATGGTACCAACAATATTATTCAACGATTGGACAACGAAATCATGTCTAAGAGATGATGATTCTGAATCTGAAACTTTGCAAGGTGAAGGTTCTTTTTCTAGCTCAACAAGTTTCCTCTTCAAAGATCCATCAGCTTCATTATTCTTTAAAACAACTTTAGTAGGTGTATACACAACCACCTGTTTTACATTATCAATTCTCTAAATGACTTCCTCATCTGGAGATTCATGTTCGCTATCAGAAAGCTGAACAATATACTTAGAAAGAATGTTCAGGTACATGATAATCTGAGCCTTCAAGTTTCCATTCTTGATATTCTCGATCGTAATCAGAATATTCTTAACCAAATTAACCTTCCTCAGGTTCACCAGAAAATATAAGATGTACATATCACTATTTTTCAATGTGTCCTTATCACCTTTTCTCAGAATGATAAATCCTTGAACCCATAATTCAAGGATCCAATTATTTGTAGAGAGGTGAGCAATCTTCGAAGTCTTGAAATAAGTAAGATCGAGACACTCCATGGCTTTCACCTTTAAAAAGATTCCTTTGACATCAGACAACTTGTGGGAATAAAACTCAGCTTCCCCATCATATGTAATTCTGACCAAGCTAGTTTCCTTTATATACGAAAAAGAATAAGTCTTACCATAGATCTTAAAATAAAACTTATCTCTACCTTATTTCTTAAATAAACTGAATGATTCATAAAACTCAACAAGAAAATATGGATACCCCAAATCTTAAGCCCCTAGCTTTGATATGAATACACTCTCCCATCCATAAAGGTTGATATTCTTTGAGATTATAGAATCATACTTGTTGAAGAAGTTCAGATGCACCAACCTTTCTCTATACACCTGCCACTCCAAAATTAACTTGACTGTAGACATATATTTCTAAGAGGATTCTTCTACAGACATTCAAATTTGAGAAAACTCTGAGAAGTTCAAAATGAGATTAAGTAGAGAGGAATCAATTCATCATGCGAGAGCTTGATAATCGATGTGGGATAACCATCGGGGTCCTTTATATAGACGCTTGATGTGACGGTTCATCTTCCAAACTCAATCCAATGGCTGAAAATCCTTCTGATCAGATCTGACGGTTGATATGATTGATGAAAAGAAAACTCTAATCTAATCTTTTGAGGTTTTTTTAATAAAAACATTTGAATTTAAGCAAAAAAGAATCTGAAAATTTTAAAAAACAAAAGAAACTACTAGAAAGTAAAGTATGATTATAAAAACTCAGTAAAGGAAACATACCTTTCATATTGCTAGGAATATTATTCGTAATGGGGAAAATTCTTCTTGAAGAACTTTAGAATCTGAAAATTTTTATTATGAAAATTTGAAAAACTGACTTCGAAAATTTTCATTACGAAAAAAAATTGACTATGAAAATTTGAAAAATATTCATTATGATGAATTCGAAAATCTTCATTACGAAAATGTTAAGGCTACGAAAAATTTTCATTACGAAATATTCTGATCTAACTAACAAGAAAATGCACTCCCCCTATGAAAAGAAGTTTATTTTTTGTAAAGATATTGGTTTTAACATAAAGATAACAAGGAATATTACCTTATGGTTATCATTCCTAACTTCTATTTAATGTATTCAAATCTATCGGAGGGTAAAGATTTTGTGAAAATATTAGCAAGTTGATCTTGTGTTCCGATAAATTGAAGAATGATATCTCATTTTTGTGTGTGATCCCTAAGAAAGTGATTCCTAATATCTATGTGTTTTTCATGAGAGTGATGTGAAGGGTTTTTACTTAAAACAATGGCACTAGTATTATCACACAAAATTTGTGTTTTGGTAAAACTAATACCATATTCTTTGAGTGTGTGTTGCTTCCACAACATTTGAGAACAAAAACTTCCAGCTACTACATATTTAGATTCAACAGTGGAAAGTGCTACTGAGTGTTGCTTCTTGCATGACCAATAAACTAATGAATCTTCTAAGAAATGACAAGTTATGGATGTACTCTTTCTATCCATTCTACATCCACCAAAGTCAGCATCTGAAAAACTTTTCAAAATAAAATCATTTCCAGAAGAATAAAAGAGTCCTAAATCCATGGTTCCCTTTAAGTAGCAAAAAAAATATTTTCATTGCATTTAAATGAGATTCCTTAGTATTGGATTGATATCTTGAACATAAGAATACTGAAAACATTAAGTTTGGACGACTATCTCTCAAGTAAAGTAATCTTCCTATCATACCTCTAAAAGATGTTTGATCTAATGGTTTCCCAGCTTCATCAAGATCAAGTGTGTTTGAGGTACCAATGGGAGTACTAATACTCTTTCTGTTGTCATATCCATACTTTTTAAGAATATATTTAATATACTTATATTGGGATATATATATTCCTTCTGGTTTTTGAGAAATTTTAAAACCCAAAAAAAATGTTAATTCACCCATCATACTCATTTCAAACTCATATTTCATTAGATTCACAAAGGAATCAGTTAAATATTGCTGAGTTGAACCAAATATAATGTCATCAACATAAATTTGGAAAATCAAAACATTTTTCTTATATTTATTTATAAAAAAGGTTGGATCATAATTTCCCTTAACGTAATTATTTTGAAGCAAAAATCATGTAAGTCTATCATACTAATCTCGAGGGGATTTATTAAGTATATACAAAGATTTGGTAAGTTTATAAACATTTTTAAGATGTTTTGTATCTTAAAAACTAGGAGGTTGTTCAACAAAAACTTCCTCTTGTAAAAACCCATAAAGGAAAGCACATTTCACATCCATTTGTAAAATTTTGAAATTGAAGAATGCTGCAAAGGCAAGTAAAATATGAATAGATTCAAGTATAGATACTGGAGCATAGGTTTCTTCATATTCTGCACCTCCTTGTTAATTATATCCTTTAGCAACCAATCTAGATTTATTTCTTAATATGATTCCATTTTCATCACACTTATTTATGAAGACCCATTTTACTCTAATAACAAAAGTTTCCTTAGGTCTTTCAACCAAGATCCAGACTTTATTCCTTTCAAATTCATTTAGTTCATCTTGCATAGATTTTTTCCAATCATCATCACCTAAAGCTTCATTAGTGATTTTTGGTTCTAATTGGGAAAGGAATTATATATGTTCTACTTCATTCCTTAAGTAACTTCTAGTCCTTACAATTTGATTTACATCACCAATGACACTATCCCTGGGATGATTCTTAATAAACAACTGATTTGGGTTTTGAAAAACCTATTCATCAACATAAGGTAGGAAATCTTCTGGGGTAAATTCTTCAGAAGCTTCTTCTTGGAGATTTTCCTTACCAGAAGGATCTTCTAACAAAGGTTGATAATTAGTTTTTGAAAACACATCTGAAGATTTAGGTTAGGGTTGTTTAAAAACAAAGGGATCAGTTTCATCAAATTTGACATGTATGTTTCTTCAAAAGTACAAGTGTTTTTATTAAAAACTCTATAAGCCTTAGAAGTCGTGGAGTAGCCTAAGAAAATTCCTTCATCATATTTTGGTGTGAATTTGTGTAATTTATCTTTAGTATTCAAAATTAATACCTTGCAACCAAAAACCTTGAAGTAGGAAAGTATAGGTTTTCTACTATTCCATAACTCATAAGGTGTTTTATTAAGAAATTTTCTAATCAAAACACTATTTATAGTATAACAATCAGTACTTATAGCTTCAGCCTAAATATGTTTGGATATAGAATATTCACTCAACATGGTTCTTGTTATCTCTTGAAGAATTCTATTTCTTCTTTCAACAACACCATTTTGTTGAGGAGTTCTAGGTGCTAAGAAGTTATGAGTAATGTCTTTTCTACTATAAAAAGTTTCAAAATCATAAATTTGAAATTATCCTCCATGATCACTATGAATAGTTATCAAATGAGGTTTTTTATCATCTTTAACTTGGGCTCTAAAACTTTTTAAATAAGAAAAATATTCAGATTTCTTTGATAGAAAATAGACCCACGTAAATATAGTGTAATCATCAACTAAGACAAATACATAATATTTGCTTCTAACGCTTCTAGTTTGTATTGGACCAAAAAGATCAATATGCACCAACTATAATGAATCAGTGGTTGAGACTTCACCAACTGATTTAAAACTTGACTTATGTTTCTTTCTATATTGACAAGGATCACAAACTTTTGAACAATCAAATCTATGCTCAGGTATATCCTTGACTAGTCTTTTCTTAGAGAGTTCTCATAGGTTCCTAAGATTACAGTGACCTAACCTTCTATGTCATAACCAAGAATGATCTTCCATTTCACTAAGGCAAGGTATATCTTGACTCCTAAGGTCCTCTAAGTTTAGTGTGTAAACATTCTCTTGCCTATTGGAAGAAAGAATAAACTCTTCCTTGGAATTGTGTACTAAGCACTTGTCATTCCTAAAATTCACAAGGTAACCTTCATCACATAATTGACTTATGCTAATGAGTTTGTGCTTAAGACCTTAACAAATAAAACATTTGAAATCAATGTTTTTTCAAGAATAATGATGTTACCTATACCAATAATTTCTCCCTTATCATTATCTCTAAATGTTACTTTTCCTCCTTTCGTCTTGATAATATTTTCAAATAAGTGTTTTTACCAAACATATGTTGGGAACATCCACTATCCATGTACCAAGTATTGTTGTTGTTACCTTCTTTATTTTCCTAAAAATAAGAAAGTTAGACTTTTGGAATCCAAACTTCCTTGGATCCGGAATTGTTAGACAATAAATTTTTGGGTATCCAAATTTGTTTAGAAAAATAAGATTTATGAAACCCAAGAGATTGAACATTATTCAAAGAGAAATTTTTCTTCCAGTGATCACCACTTTAAAATTTGGTACAAAAAGGGGATCTGGATGGAATAAAATAGTTGTTTTTGAAAATAGGGTTTCTATGAGTATAACCTACTCCAGTAGTATTTACTTGAGGTTTGTTTTGAGAATACTTCTTGTCAAAATTTTCTTTACCAGGAGTAAAGTTTGCACGAAGTTTCCTAAGAGAATATATTTCAGATTTTAGTCTGATGACTAAATTCCTATCCTCAGGAATTATTTCCTTAGAGTTATATTTTTCTTCGAAAACATTTATTTTTAAAATAGCATTCTTAAGATCTTTAGAAATTTTTTCCTTTTCAGAATTTACTTCCTTAAGGTCTTTAGAAAGTTTTTCTTGAAACTCATACTTATCTTCAAGATCTCTAGATAGGTCTGAAATCTCTTTTGTAAGAACTTATTCTCTAGTATTTTCCTTGTCCAATTTCTTAGAAATTTTACAATTTTTTTTCTAACAACTTGGAAAATCAAGATACTTCTTCATAATAAGGTATTTCTTTATTATCTGAAGATGAAGTATCTTCATTAGAAGTTATATCTCCAGAATAGTAATTATTATCAAGATATAAATTTTTTAAATCCTTGGAAAAGCATACCCTGGCCATAAGACATTTATTTGGGAAAGAAGTAGTAGTAATGGATCCAATATTTTTTTGTGCTATTGATTCATATTCATAAGATTCACTTCCTGAAGAGTCTCCATAGCTATCACTCCAAGTATCATTTGCTTTAAGTATTTTCTTATGCTTTGAGTGATAGAACTTATTCTTTTTCCTTTCTGAATTCCTTTCTGTAAGAACCCGGATCTTTGTCTTAGGTATGTCTTTCCTTTTCTGTAGTTTTTGAGAATTTTTGGAGTTTTTGGAAATTTCTGAAGTACACAGAGTGTACTTTCTGAGTACACGCCGTGTACTCTTTTCCCGCTCTAAACCATGTGTTGGCCGTGTTCGGACCACACACACGGTGTGTAGGGGTGACATGGAGGCCGATTTGGGCGGAGTACGGAAAAACCCACTACACGTCGTGTACTTTAAAAATACACGCCGTGTACTTTTCTTTTTTTCACTAAACGGACCGGGGTCGTGCCTCATCATCATAATCATCTTCTTCTAGGTTTGGTTCGACCGAGAGATGCCGTATGGCCACGAAACTCATCTGTATTCCCAAGCCTCCATCCGTTCTCTGATTTGAGCTCTGTCAATTGTGTTGGAAGCACAGTGGTGAGTTCTTCCTTCTGTTTGATCCTTGTTTTTCAATTCTTACTCCTTCTCAAGTTATCTAAGGTTGAACATTTTGTGTGTTTTCTCAGATCTAGGACGTTCTAGGGATAATCATCCATCTTAGTTCAAGTATATAGATCTCCTAGGATCATGGTAGGTGGTTTGTGCCTTACCGTTCAAAGTCTCTGAGTTTATGTGTGAATTTCCCCTGATACCCGTGAATGGGGTTTTGCGTGTTACACCTTTTTGCCTTCATAGTTTTCCTGCCTTTCTTGTATGATTTTTTAGAGGTAATCTGAAAATGTTAGAGGATAATTTGTTGTGCTTGGATATTTTTTCCCTTTCTTTGTTCTGTTTACGACCTTTGGGTCTCATTTCCCTTTGGTTGCTACACCTGTTTTCATGCCTTGCGAATATAGGTTGAAGTGAAACTCGTGACATGCTTGTTGCCTTGTAGAATATTTAGCTAAGTAGCTGTATAGGTGTACTTTGGTTAGGTGTACTTCGGCCTTATAACATTATTATGAACTGACTGGCATGGGGCTGAGAGAACCTGGTGTTATATACTATAAGGGATAGACCGAGTGATCTTCCCAGAGAGTCTTAGATATTAAAGACTACATAGTGGATGGACCGAGTGAGCTCCCAGATAGTCTTGGATTTTGTATACTACAGAAGGTTAGACCGAGTGAGCTTCCTCAGAGAGTCTTACCTTGTTTGAATCTCTTTAAGAACCTTCCCAGGCTAGAGGAGGAATTGACCGAGTGAGCTTCCTCAGAGATTCTGTGGTATACCTGAGGCTATAGGAGGAATTGATCGAGATAGCTTCCTCAGAGAGTCTCTAGACCTTGGGGATAAGAGGGTTAGACCGCGTGATCTTCCTCAGAGAGTCCCTTACTACCCTAGACTATAAGGGGAATTGACCGAGTGAGCTTCCCCAGAGGGTCTCATAAATTCGTATGACCAAGCCAAAGGGATTAGGCTGAGTTCACTGCCCAGAGGGTTGTGGTACTTCTTGGATAGAACTAGAGAGGATGGCTGTGAGTAATTCCCGTAGGGTTTACGGCTTATTAGTTGTTTGTTTCACTGCTGTTGACTGGTTGTGGATTGATTGCTTCTATGTATCATCCTGTTTACTGCTTATTGT
Organism: Viscum album; assembly: GCA_963277665.1. Lineage (NCBI taxonomy): Eukaryota > Viridiplantae > Streptophyta > Magnoliopsida > Santalales > Viscaceae > Viscum > Viscum album. The sequence goes on along the minus strand of OY728133.1, from coordinate 643,808,891 downwards.
TTACTGCCTACTTCTTGTTGTTGTTGTTTACTACTTATTGTACTTTTACCTGCCATATACTCACTGACTATTAGGCATAGATCTTCGGGTGGATGCCTACTGGGATTTTATCTTACACCCTATTTGGGTCATGCTTTTGGTCCCAAGCAGACTATGTTGTTGCAGGTATAGACAAGAGAAAGCGCCCTTCGACTTCTGGAACTTGATTTATTGGAGCAGGAGAGCATGGGACCAAGCTTTTTCTTGCGATGCTGAGGAGTTGTTTACTTTTCTTTTGTACTTGTTTTGGTACTGTAGTGTTTTCCAGCATTGTTACTTGTTTGTCTACTTTCCTAGTTATGTATCATGCATCATTTCATATATACATATGTGCTCCAGTTGTTGATTTATACTTTCGCTATTATATTGTTGGTTATTACTGCATCCACTATTGCTTGTTTATTTTTCTTCTGTTGTGTACTCTTCCAATGAGGGAATAGTTTCCCCACTATCACACCCAAGGCCCTCGCTGCTAGTCGATAGCCTATGGTGTTTGGGGAAATGCACTTGAGGCCATGTGACCAACCGGGTACGGGGCGCCTCTGGGTGGCTTCCGAAACCGAGACGTTACAAATTAGTATCAGAGGCTTCTTTTCTCTTGCATTACTATTTGGAGACTTAGCCAGGGATAGGATGGATTCAGTACTTGGTAATAAGTTGTGCCTGAGAGTAGCTAACCCGTGTACGGGTAAAAGCCATACTACCTCGTTTATTGTAGTTTTTTGGTCTTGAGATGTTACGATTGATACAATTTCACCTAGAGTGATTCACATGATTTGTACTATTATTGTTTTGATATTATGGTTCTATTTCTGTCGCAACCCGATGAGATGAGGGTATGCCATCTCATGCATCATATAGGCACTTGTAGAAATCACATGCCATGCATTCTTTCCATGCCATTTAGGGTGCATTAGCGATTGCATGTTGTTGTGATAGACTTTCTATAGATTATGCATGCTGTTGTGATAGATTATTGATAGAATCTATGCTGCCTTGTTAGAGGATTGTTGTATTGTACTTTGTATAATTAATTCCAAGTTTTGATTCGTGAGGTGTTATGGACCCTCTTGAATCGGAAATTGGTGGATCATGATCCCGCTTTCTCTTATGAATGACTGTAGGGGATGCCAAGCTTTGATTCGCCGGGAGTATGGTCCCTTACGGATCAGAATTTTGCACCTCTTTTCTTGGTTTTCCATGTTTCTGGGCTTCTGTGCAGTTTCTGAGCTACTGCCCAGAAAACCCAGAATACACGTCTTGTACTTTCCGGTTACATGCCGTGTAGTTTTTAGGCCATGTTACTGACTGTGTGTGTAGGAACACGGTGTTGTGAAAATAACTTCAGGAACACGTCGTGTACGGTATATGCACGCCGTGTAGTGTAGAGCCTTGTACCTGGGCGTTTCACTAACAACACGGGTCGGGGAAGCACGAGTAAAACACTCCGTGTTGTAAAGGAACATGCCATGTAGTTCTTTCCAGGTATCCGGCTGTGTCACAAACAACATGGGTCAGCGTGACCTTCTCTAAGACACGTCGTGTTGCTTTCAGAACACTCCGTGTACTCTTGACCAGGTACTCGGCCGTGTTACGAACAACACGGGACGGTGTCACCTCCTCCTATACATGTTTTGTTTGTTCGGAACATGCCGTGTAAGGTCCAGCTATGTAGACGGCCGTGTAACTAACAACACGGTCCGCCAAGGCAGTGTCTAGTACACACTGTGTCCCTAGGGAACACGCCATGTGGTCTGGGGTTATTTTGAGCAGTGTGGGTTAGCCGTGTAAGGAGACTCAGGTAGGGGTTTAGATTTAAAGTACATGCCATGTGTGGGAACAACACGCCGTGTAGTTTAGGGTGTTACACGACCTGTTAGGAAGGGGTATGCACCCATGTTAATGGCTTAGGTAAACACATCATGTAGTTTTTATACACGTCGTGTAGTCGTGTTTTGTAAAACTTGATAGTTTCTTCCCCTTGTTCCTATTTTGTACTTCTGTGTTTTCAATCTTTGCTAATCCTAATCTAAGGTGTGCTTTTGATATTTCAGATATATGCCTCTGAGACGTCCTCTGGTCATGCATCAGTTCCCAGATGGTGACCAGACACCGGATATGGATGACCAGGGACCTCCTGCAGATCCTCCTGATGTGCCAACCTTGGCACCAGTATTTATACCCATTGCAGGTGTCAAGGCGTAGTTTAGGAAGGACTTCTTAAGGATGATGCAGACCTTCCAGGGAGCACTGCCTCCTGCCCCGTCGATGGCTGAGTTGACGTGGGTTTTCCAGCAGCAGCAACATCCTACTTTTTCAGGGGATGGAGGACCCCAGGCTGCAGAGTCATGGATAGAGGCCACACTGACCATCTTTGAGCACCTAGAGATCCCTCTAGAGAAAAGGGTAAATCTGGATACTTATATGCTCCAGGACACATCCAAGAGGTGGTGGGAGGTGATCTCATGGTCAGGGAGTCAATTGAATATGTCTTGGGATGAGTTTCGATGCACCTTCTATGACTAATTCTATATAGAGACCCTGAGGGCCGATCGAGCCCGGGAGTTTATGAGTCTGCAGCAGGGTACTCTTTCTGTTATGGAGTACTCATCTCATTTCACTGAGTTGCAATGTTTCACACCGATCCTAGCAGGTGATGAGTTGTTTCTTGCTAGGAAGTTTGAGGATGGTCTCATGTAGGAGATCTATTCCCGGTTAAATATCTTTCAGTTGACTTTTATATCCTCCATCGTCAACCAGGCGCTGATCACTGAGCGCAATCTGAGGGATTCTGGAGCAGTGATCCAGGGAGGTTCATCATCTAGAGCTGGTGTTCCTCCTACGGACAGTAGGAAGTGTCATAGAGATTCTTCTCAAGGAATTTGAGGTTCCTGGGATGCGTCTTCTGGCAGCCAAGTTGTGTGCTACTAGTGCTGTAGGAGTGGACATACTAGGCCTCAGTTCCAGAGAGATCTGATGGAGTGCCGGTCTTGCGGCAAGATGGGCCATCTTCAGCATTTCTGTCACATTTTCTCACCTTCAGCTGGTGGTAGGGGTTCCTCTATGACCCCGCGTTCCAGAGATGCTTCACTAGTTTCCCACCAGGCAGGGAACTGGAGTTCTTCCGACCGTTCAAGCCGAGGTGGAGGTCATGGTCGTGGTGGTCAGTCACCAGGTCATCAGCGATAGCAGAGTGCATCAGCTCAGAGCGGTCAGCCAGGGGCACAGGGCCGCATTGTAGGCTAGTATTTCGCCATGGAGCAGACCTATCAAGAGTAGTATCTCAGCCCTTCTACAGTTCAAGGTACGATCTTAGTAGCCTCAGTTTTATCTTTAGCCCCTTTCGATACTGGTTCTTCCCATATCTTTATCTCTATTGCTGTTGTGGAGAGCCTTGGGCTCTGTATCTTTTCACCTGCTGACTTGTTGACTCTTGACACACCTTTGGGAATGAGGACATCTAGCGTATGTCAGTGCAGAGAGTGCCCTATTGAGGTTGTGGGATGTCATTTCTTATGGGACCTCTATGTCCTAGAGATGACAGGCTATGATGTCATTCTCAGGATGGACTGGTTAGTTCCTTTCCAGGAAATCATCGATTTCTATCACCTTAGGGTGAGTTTCATATCACTAGAGGGAGGATATTTCCTTCATAAAGGCGAGTGGGATGTCCAGGTGGGTAGAGCTAGACCAGAGCATCATGGGCTTGGGAGAGTTGCATCCCAGATTTCTAGTCTTTATCTATATGACCAGGGGACTTCACAGTTATACTTTCCTCTAGTGGTGGATCGTTTCAAGGATGTCTTTCCAGAAAACTTTTCAGGTTTACCTCTGGAGCGTGAGGTAGACTTCTTGATTGAGCTCATGCCAGGAGTAGCATCGGTGTCCATTCCTCCTTATAGGATGGCTACACCTGAGTTGCAGGAGCTCAAGAAGCAGTTGGAGGAGTTGCAGGAAAAGGGTTTCATCTGACCCAGTACCTCTCCTTGGGGTTCGCTTGTTCTATTCGCGAAGAAGGTAGATGGTACCCTTCGGATTTGTGTGGATTATCAGAAACTGAACCAGTTGACTGTCAAAAACCGATATCCCTTGCCAAGGATCGATGACCTCTTTGATCAGCTTCGAGGAGCCCAGGTGTTCTCGAAGATCGACTTGAGGTTCGGTTATCATCATTTGCACTTTAGACCGTCAGATATACCTCTGACAGCCTTCAGGAGCAAGTATGGTCTACACGAGTATATAGTCATGTCGTTTGGTCTTACAAACGCGCCTGCAGTCTTCATGGAACTGATGAACCGATTGTTCCATCCGTACTTGGACTCCTTTGTCGTGGTCTTTGTGGACGATATCTTGGTGTACTCTCACACTCGACACGACCATGACACACATCTTGAGATCGTTCTGAGTACACTGAGAGAGCATCAGCTGTATGCTAAACTCTCGAAGTGCCACTTTTGGATGGATCAGATTCACTTATTGGGTCATGTCATCTCAGAGGCTGGAGTATCTGTGGACCTAGATAAAGCGAGAGTTGTAGTTTCCTGGGAGCAGCCGAAAAACATTTTTGAGGTGCGGAGTTTTCTAGGGCTGGCTGGGTACTACAGACGCTTCATTCAGGACTTCTCGTGCCTAGAAGCACCATTGACAGGTCTGACCAAGAAGGGGGCGAAGTTTTTATGGTCAGATTCTTGTGAGTCAACCTTTGAGGAGCTAAAAGGGAGGTTGACGTCAGCACCGATACTAGTCTTACCAGAGCAGGGAAAGGGCTATATTTTTTATTGTGATTCTTCAGGTATTGGACTAGAATCTTTGCTTATGCAGGAAGATGGGGTCATTTCTTATAGGTCTAGGTAGTTGAGGCCACATGAGGAAAACTAACTGACGTACGATCTGGAGTTGGCATCATTTTTTCATGCCTTACGTTGTTGGAGACACTATCTTTTGGGAGAGAACTTTGTGGTTTTTACCGACCACAAGAGTCTCAAGTATATCTTCACTTAGCGCAATCTGAATATGAGACAGCGTAGGTGGGTCGAGTATCTTCAGTCCTTTGACTTCGAGCTCACCTATACGCCAGGAAAGGGCAACATAGTGGTTGATGCTTTGAGCAGAAGAACTCAAATTCAGGTAGTTCAGAAGGCCAGCAGTGAGTGTCAGCTTATGGCTATGTTCTCTGAGATGCATCTAGAGGTGCACGATAGGCAGGGATAGACCTTTCTTTCATATTTGACGCAGATATCAGATTGAGGCAGCTACACTTCTTGATTGGGTACGAATGAGGCATCTATCAGATTCGGAGGACTTAGTACTACGGGAGAGTATGTCAGGAGGGGACCCTCTTCCTAGGTGGATAGTGGGCGAGGATGAGATCTTGTGTTTCCAGGGACACGTATGGGTGCCAGCAGACATACGTGAGGAGCTAATGTGGGATTTTCATTCCTCAGTTTGGGCAGTTCATCCTGGCATCACCAAGATGTATCAGGATCTTTATCGCCAGTACTAGTGGCCAGGTATAAAGAGAGATGTTGCTAGTTTTTTCATGAAATGTTTTACTTGTCAGTAGGTGAAGGAAGAGAATCAGTGACTAGTAGGGCTTTTACAGCAGTTACCCATTCTGGAGTGGAAGTGGAATGATGTCGTGATGAACTTCGTGACCGAGTTACTGAGGTCACCTCGGGGAAGTGATGTTGTTTGGGTCATCGTCGATAGGCTTACGAAGGTATCACACTTCTTTTCCAATCAAGGAAACCTTAATTATTGATGATCTGGGATGACTATAAATCTGAGAGATTGTACATCTACCTGGAGTTCCACAATCCATTATTTTAGACAGGGATGTGTGTTTTACCTCTCGGTTCTGGTAGGGACTTCAGAAGGCCTTGGTTACACAGGTACTTTTGAGTACAGCATACCATCCCCAGACTGATGGCCAGTCCGAGCGCATGATTCAGGTGCTTGAAGATATGCTCCGAGCTTGCATTCTAGACTTCAGAAGTTCTTGGGAGAAGCATATACCTCTTGTGGAGTTCGCCTACAACAATAGTTTTCAGGAAACCATTCAGATAGAACCATACGAGGATCTGTACGGTAGGCCATGTCGATCACCCTTATGCTGGCTGGAGGTAGGAAAGGTAGCTTTGCTAGGAGCTCATCTTGTTCAGGAGACCTCAGAGCAGATAGAGTTTATTCGGAAGAGGATGGCTACAGTACAGTCTCGACAGAAGTCTTATGCTGATCAGAAGAGATGACCTCTGGAGTTCGAGGTCAGAGATTAGGTTTTCCTACGTGTCGCACCGAGGTTGGTACACAAGAGTATTCAGAGACAGGGTAATCTTTCACCACGGTATTTCGGTCCGTTTGAGGTATTGTAGAGAGTTTGGTTAGTTGCCTATCGATTGCAACTACCTCAGAGGTAATGGGTCATGCATGACGTCTCCCACATCTCTCAGCTCCGACGTTACTTTTCAGACCCATCTCATGTCTTTCAGCCCGAGGAGGTTGAGCTCAAATTGGATACATCATTTGAATAGAATCCTATCTGAATTGTCGATCACAATACAAAGGTTCTTCGAGGCCAGTCTATTCCTATAGTACATGTGCTATGGCAGCATAGGTGAGTACAGGACGAGACTTGGGAGAGGGAGGTCGAGATTCGATCACAGTGGCCGGAGCTGTTCGAGGTTTCTTCTTCTATTCCCATATAGGGAAATTCGAGGATGAATTTCTTTAAGAGGGGAATTTTTTAAGAACTCGGATCTTCTTCTCAAGTATGTATTTCCTTTTCTGGAGTTTTATAGAATTTTTGGAGTTTCTGGAAATTTTTTAAGTACACAATGTGTACTTTCTGAGCACACGTCGTGTACTCTTTTCCCGCTCGAAACCATGTGTTGGCCATGTCCGGACCGCACACATGGTGTGTAGGGGTGACACGGAGGCCAATTTTTCCGGAGTATGGAAAAACCCACTACACGTCGTGTACTTTAAAAATACACGCCGTGTATTTTTCTTTTTTTTCACTAAATGGACCGGGGTCGCGCCTCATCGTCATAATCATCTACTTATTGGTCTGGTTCTACCGAGAGATGTCGTACGGCCGCAAAAATGCTATGTATTCCCAGGCCTTCATCCGTTCTCCAATTTGATCTATGTCGATTGAGTTGGAAGCACAATGGTGAGTTCTTCCTTCTTCTTGAGCCTTGTTTTTCAATTCTTCCTCCTTCTCAAGTTATCTAAGGTTGAACATTTTGTGAATTTTCTCAGATCTATGATTTTCTAGGGATAATAAGCCATCGTGGTTCAGGTATATCGATCTCCTAGGATCGTGGTAGGTGGTTTTTGCCTTACCGTTCAAAGTTTCTGAGTTTATGTGCTAATTTCCACTGATACCCGTGAATGGGGTTTTGCTTGTTACCCCTTTTTGCCTTTGTTGTTTTCCTTCCTTTCTTGTATGCTTATTTAGGGGTAATTTGACCATGTTAGAGGATAATTTGTTGTGCTTGTATGTTTTTTCCCTTTCTTTGTTCTGTTTACGACCTTTGGGTCTCATTTCTCTTTGGTTTCTACACCTGTTTTCATGCCTTACAAATATAGGTTGAAGTGAAACTCGTGACATGCTTGTTGCCTTGTAGACTGTTTAGCTAAGTATCTATATAGGTGTACTTTGGTTATCCAAGTAGTTCTATAGGTGTACTTTGGCCTTATAGAATTATTATGCACTGACTGGCACGGGGCTGAGAGAACCTGATGCTATAGACTATAAGGGATAGACCGAGTGAGCTTCCTAGAGAGTCTTAGATATTACAGACTACAGAGGGGATGGACCGAGTGAGCTCCCAGAGAGTCTTGGATTTTTTATACTACAGGAGAGTAGACTGAGTGAGCTTCCTCAGAGAGTCTTACCTTGTTTGAATCTCTTTAAGAACCTTCCCAGGCTATAGGAGGAATTGACCGAGTGATCTTCCTCAGAGAGTCTGTGGTATACCTGAGGCTATAGGAGGAATTGACCGAGATTGATTCTTCAGAGAGTCTCTAGACCTTGGGGATAAGAGGGTTAGACAGTGTGATATTCCTTAGAGAGTCCCTGACTACCCTAGACTATAAGGGGAATTGACCGAGTGAGCTTCCCCAGAGAGTCTCATAAATTTGTATAACCAAGCCAGAGGGGATAGGCTGAGTGCACTGCCCAGAGGTTTGTGGTACTTCTTGGATAGGACAAGAGGGGATGGCTGCAACTACTTCTCAGAGGGTTTCTGACTCATTAGCTGTTTGTTTCACTATTGTTGATTGGTTGTGGATTGATTTCTTCTATGTATCATCATGTTTACTACTTACTGTTTACTGCCTATTGCTTGTTGTTGTTGTTTACTACTTATTGTACTTTTACCTGTCATATACTCACTGACTGTTAGGCACAGATCATCAGGTGGATGCCTACTGGGATTTTATCTCATACCCCGTTTGGGCCATGCTTTTGGGCCCAAGCAGACTATGTTGTTTCAGGTATAGAAAAGTGCAAGCACCTTTCGACTTATAGAACTTGATTGCTTAGATCAGGAGAGCATGGGACCAAGCTTTGTCTTGCGATGCTGAGGAGCTGTTTACTTTTCTTTTGTACTTGTTTTGGTACTATAGTGTTTTCCATCATTGTGACTTGTTTGGATGCTTTCCTCGTTATGTATCATGCATCATTAAATATATACATATGTGCTCAAGTTTTTGATTTAGTCTTCCGCTATTATATTGTGGGTTATTACTGCTTCTGCTATTGCATGCTTATTTTTCTTCCACTGTGTACTCTGCCAATGAGGGCATAGTTTCCCCACTATCACACCCAAGGAACTCACTTCTATTCGGCAGCCTATGGAATTTGGGGAAATGTGCTTGAGGCCATGTGACCAACCGGGTACGGGGAACCTCTGGGTGGATTCCGAAATCGGGACATTACACTTTCCTTCTTTTCCTTCTTTTTCAATAGAGGGAAATCAGGTCTGATATGACCTGTTCTTCTACATTCATAACAAGTAACTTACCCATTTTTCTTATCTTTTTAGTCTCTATACTTGTACTTATTTTCATAGTTCTTTTGAGATACTATCTTTTTCATTCTCCAAGAAATATTAGCTAATTCATTCTCAGAATTTTCTGAATCACTAGATTCTGACTAAATAGTAACTTTCTTAGACTTTGATATGGTTACTCTTTCTGGAGTCTTGGATTTAATATGTTTAGAAGTAGTTTTAAAAGAAAATCCTCCATTCTCATTCTTCTTTTTAACACTATCAACATCTCCCTTCATTTAGTCTCATGCTGAAGAAGAGTTCTGAACAGCTCGTCTAAGGAAATCTGGGTGACTTTCTTGTTCTCATCAATTGCAGTCCTTTTGGAATCCCACTCAATTTTCATAATATCAATGATCCTATCTAAAAGATCCTCATCATTCAAACCTTTTTCTCCCATATGTTGTAATCTATTCACAATAGTCATAAACATTTGCTGAACTTTTCTTATAGGTTCTCCATAAAGAAAGTTAAAGCCATGGTATTCAACTCTCAACATAGCTCTTCTAGTCTCTATGACTTTAGAAGTACCAAAATGTGTAACTTAAAGTTTCTTCCAGATACTGTTTGCATCTTCACATGAAGATATTTCAATATAGATGTTCTTAGTCATGGAACATAGAAATGTATTTCTGACTCTGAAATTTTCTTGATATTTTGATTTCTCCTGATTAGTAAAAATTCTCAATTCCTTATCAGGAATCTTATATTCTCCTGTCAGCATTAGATAGTTATCAACTCCAGTGTTAATAACGAAAGTATTCATCCTATCTCTCTAATACTCATAATCATTTCCATAAAAAAATAGGAGGTCTGGTAGGATTTAGATTATCGATAGAACCATCATTTAAACCTTCCATCTTAAGGAAAATCTTGGCACACAAACTAGTTAGAAATAAAAGTTTGTATACAAAAGAAAATATCCTAAGAAAGGATAATATAACTAGAGTATCTCTAAGAAAAAATGAATCTGAACTTTGTGGGTCTGAAAATATGATTCCAAAAAAGTGAAGAAGAAGATTTCTCTTCTGAATCTAATCATGAGATTAATTCAGATTTAACCAAAACTCTGAATCTAATTGATGAATTGGTTTTGGGTACAAGGTCACCACCTCTGATACCAATTATTGGATCGATAGTATTATAGATATGATACTGATTATAGTATCAAACTATGGTGTAGATACTCAATATACAAGAGGGGTGAATTGTATACTTTAAAAATCCTTAAGGAAATTTTGTATAAACAAAATTCAAAACACCTCTAAGTTTTAATAACTTGCTCGATTCCGAAAAAGTGATTCTAGAAATGAAACTTAACAAAAGTTTACAACAACTAAGATTCTAACTCAAAGCATATAGAATCCTATAAAATCATAGTAAAAATCTAGGGAAGTATAAGAAAGTTATACTTTCCTCAACAACAACAAAAATACAATGGAAAACAAAATTGAAATACTACAACTAACAAGTAGTAACTATTTTAACACAAAGACAAGGGTATCCAACAACCCTGGATAAAGGTCCCTTGATTTATACTTTAAATAAAGTCTATCTTGCCCAAACCCAGGTAATCCCTCAATCTGAATATCGGTATCTGTCTTGGTATCCCCGCAAGCCCTCGATTTGTAAGGAAATAAGCACCTCTAACTTCACAACTAGAATTCTTTGATTTCAAGGAAATCGCACCTCTGCACAAAGCAATTATTCACGAAGAAAAAATTAAACAATCCATTCAAAATTTCTACATGAATCCTGAGAGTTTGTAAGAGCCTCTCTCTCTTGAAATCACTTCAATATCATGTAATCAAAGTTGTCAAAGTTGTTATTGTTCTGAGATCATTCAAATTATCTCATATTTATAGGAATGACTTCAATGGTCGGCTCCCTCCTCCAACGGTCATATTTTTACTTGAATTTCGGAGTGACCTGTACACATATCACTCAAACAACAGTTAGTTTGTAATAGAATGTATGACATCATTTTATAACCAAAACATGAGTCTAACAAAAAAATGAAAGTTTGGAGTGTAAGAAAAAATGAAAGTTCGGAGTCTAACCAAAAATACATTATGAGTCTATAATATTAAGATATTAGGATTTTGTTTTCCAAGGAATTCAGATCTTGACTTCTATAGAATTCCAGAGTCTGAACTCAGTAAAATTAAGAGTCCAAATTCAAAGAGTTAAGAGTCATAACTCACAAAGTTCAGAGTCTGAATTCATCAGAATTAGGAGTCTGAACTTACAGAGTTCAAAGTCTGAATTTATCATAATTCATAGTCAGAACTCATAAGAGTTCGGAGTCTGTATTTAGAGAACTCGGAACCTGAATTCAGATCCTAAAAATAGAATGCTCTATATCTAAGTATTATATGATTTCGGGGTTTTGGATACGAAACTTAATTTTACACTTAGACAAAATGAATGAAGAAAAAAATGGTAAGGATAAATTTCCTTGGGGAAGGAAAATTTCTTTTTGAAAGTAAAACATAAGGTAGAATGAAATTCTCTTTGAAATAAGGTGTTTGTAATTTTCAAAACAAGAGGAAATGGTAAAGTCATAAGGAAACCTTATTGACTCAAAAATCTCCCCCAAGTATGAAGGAATGGAAAAATAATAAGGAAAACCTTATTGACTCAACATTTTTGATATTTACAATGATACTAGTCTTATCATTATGAAATTATCTATGCATAAATTTTCAATTTATATTAAGTGTTACACCATATTTATAATTATATACTATGATTTAAAATTCATAATGTCATGGTCTAATTTAATATATTATATTTTTTAGAAATGGTTTCTAGTAGAAGGAATGAAAATCGTATAAATGAATGTAATCTATGTGTGGATTTACCTCATAGGAATGATAATAAATATGGAGTGGGATATGAATCTAGATTTGAAGAAATTATAACTATATTGGGCTAGTTGACATGGGTAATTATCAATAACCTTACCTGTGTGGGGTAGCATGTTGATCCCCAATATGGAAAAATAATGTTTAACCACTTGATAAAACAACAACCTCTACTATTCAATGAGAATATTAATCCATTAGTAGCTAAGAATTTGATCAATTCCCTTGAGAAGATATTTATTACTTTGGGAAGTAGTGAAAGAGAAAATTTTATCATAGTAGTTTATCATCTTAATTGAGACATTGATAAATGGTTTTCATTGATCCAAAGAACTAAGAAGTTTTAGAAAATAAATAATATATATTATAAGACTTTCAAGGATATTTTATTTGAAAAATACATTCCTTATTATCAATGACATGATATGAAGAGGAAATTCCTCAATCTAAGTCATAAGGAAGGATAAAATATTTTCAAATATGAAGCTAAATTTTGAAGGTTACCAATTCATGTTTCTGGTTATATACATAATCTAAGAATTAATATTTATCACTTCTTTGATGGACTAAATCCTACAATTAAAATATAATTAGTCTCTCAAACATTTTTATTATATGAGGATATATTAACAGGTGCCATCAAGATATAAAAAATAATTCTCCAAGTCTTATATTTTACAAGGAATATAAGAAAAAAAGGAGGGGGTTGAGCACTCTAAAAAGAGAATATAGAATAATGGAATAATGGAAGGGTTGTATTTATAAATTTTAATAATTTTGGAAAGAAACTTCATGGAACATTCTTGATGGGAATGGGATTTTTATTCAAGTGTAGAGAGAAAGTCCATCATTCTCATGATTACATGGGAATGAAAGAATCCTATAATGTATAATTCTTTATTTTTATAGAGATATAGAAGTATCTAATGAATTTTCCTTAGAAAATTCCAAGTGAGATACGCCAAGCTTATTCAGTCACTACAACTAAGGTTAAAGTTTCTAAGGATGTGTTGGAAAATACTTTTATCATAAACTCAAATTTAACTAATACTTTATTTGATTATGGATCTTCTCAATCTTTTATATCTTTCATGTTTTCCAAGAAAATTAGATATTTCCCTAGCACCTTACTAAGAGAGTTTTCAATCAATACCCCTGGTTAAAATATTATTACAATAAGGATATTTCAGTTAATTCCCATTCTAAAAAATAGACATACCCTATTTTCAAACTTGATTGTTATACTTATGGTTTACTTTGATATAATACTTTGTATAAATTGGATTTAAATTTATAATCAGAAATTTTATTAGTAAGATAAAGAGATTTTATTTGTGATGGAGGTATAGAATCCCTTATCATTATAGGAGATACTATATCATTTGAATCATATTTGGGTCCACCTCTAGTATATCTCTTTGATTAAATTCTTGTAGAATAAGTGAAGGCACAACCTATGAATAGTAAATTTTTCCTTAGAAAATTGGATATACCTATTTTATAGGAATACATTGATGTGTTTCCTAAATAACTACTTAGAAATTCACCAGAGTGTCAGGTTTAATTTTCCATTGATCTCATCTTAGATACAAAACCTATATCTAATACTCCCTATAGAAGATCCATAGTGGAATTTGGGAAACTAAAGAAACAATTATTGTATTTCTATTATAAGAGATTTATATGACCTAATGGTTCACCATGGGTAGCCCCTATTCTTTTTATTATGAGGAAAAATGGTTCTATGAGGTTGTGCATCAATTATAGAGAAATAAATTCCATTACTATAAAGAAAAAGTATCATCTCCTCCACATTGATGACTTTTTTAATCAACTTCAATGAGATAAATATTTTTAAATGATTGATCTTTAATCTGGTTATCATTCAATATAGGTAAAGAAGGAAGATATTATAATGTTGAAATTTAATTCAAGGTATGGACATTATGAATTTATAGTAATGAAATTTGGATTGACTAATGCATCTTATGTTTTTATGGATCTGATGAACATTCTATTCAAGGATTATCTAGATAATTTCATTTTTGTATTTATTAGTAATATATTGATACACTCAAAAAATCATGATGAGTATAAGAGTTATTTTCTAATCATTCTTAAGACTCTTAGATAAAATTAGTTATATATAAGATTTATTAAATATGAATTTTGGATTTTGTAATTTTCTATTCTTCTCCATGTTGTATCTAAGGATAGAATACTTGTTTATCCTTTAGTGATAAAGGTAATGATGGAATATATGATACCAATGAATATAACTTAGGTATGTAATTACCTTGGATTGGAAAGTTACTATCAATAATTGGATCAAAATTTTACTTGATTAGTTAACCTGTTAACCAAGTCAACATGTAAAGGGGTTAATTTCATATGGTTAGTATAATTTAAAGAAAGTTTAAATAATTAAAGAGGATATTATTCAATGCACTAATATTAACTTTACCATTGGTAAGGGATGTATTTTTGATATATATTTATTCATCAAATAAGGGACATAGATATTTATTTATGTAGAATGATAGATTTTTTTCCTATATATCATGGTAGTTAAAGATTAATGAATATAATTATCTAACCCATGAACTTGAGGTGGTAGCTGTAATATTTTCATTGAATATATGGATATATTACCTCTATGGTGAAAGATATGAAATATATACATATAATAAAAGATTAAAATACATATTCACATAGAAAAAACTCAATATGAGGAAAAGGGGATGGTTAAAACTACTCAAGGATTATGATTACCTAATATACTACCACCTTAAGAATGAAAATAATATAGCTAATGCATAGAGTAGGAAAGATCATGGATTTTTTACTAAAATAAGGATAAAAAAGGATCTTATATTCATAGATTTAGTAAATTTGGGTATGGGAATCATTAAGGAAGGGGGAAATCACATATATTACAAATGATTTCAAAGCCATCATTATTTGGGAAAATAAAAAGTTCCAAACTTTTTGATAAAAATATTAAAAAGAAAATAAAATCCATGAATGATGTGAAGTTGGTAGACTTAAACTATGAAGATGGTATATTGAAATTTTAAAAGGGCTACGTGTTCCATCTATTCCTAAGTTGAAGAGAAAATTATTAGATGGAGATCATAGATAAAATTTTTCTATACACCTTGGTAGAACCGAAATGTATCTGGATTTAAAGGAACATTTTTTGTGGGATAATATGAAATGTAAAATTTTGGACTATGTATCAAGATAATGAGTTTTCTAAAAGGTAAAGGATAAAGGATAACATCTTAAAGGAATCATGTAACCTCTACCTATTCCTTTGATAAAATGTGATGATATTACTATGGAATTTGTCACTATATTTCCCAAGACTCCTAGAAATAATGATTCTATATGGGTTATTGTTGATCATCATACCAAGTTTGCACATTTCCTTGTTATAGGTCAAGATCTCTCATTGTATCACCTTACATGGATCTATATAAATGATGTTTTGAGACTTCATGGTGAATCTATTTTGATTATATTTTATCATGATTTTTGTTTTACATTTAAATTATATAATAGTATTCATATAGATCTTAACACTATGATAAATTTGAGCACCACCTATTATTCTAAAACTTATGGGTGGTTTGAAATGACTATTCAGATATTAGAAGACATTTTGAGGTTATTATAACTTGATTTTCAAGGTATATTGGATAATTATTTACCTTGGGTGAAATTTTCATATAATAATAGATTCCATTAAAGAATTATAATGGAACCATTGGTAAGAGGTGTTGTACTACAACTTATTGGGACAAAGTTATTAAAAAGAATCTTATAGGTCTCATAGAGGAGAAAATATTTAATGTGAAGACTATTCATAATCATATTATGGAAGCTTAAAGTAGAAAAAAAATTATGTCAATAATTGAAGAAAATATTTATAATTTCAAATTTGAGATCATGTTATCTTGAATTTATCTTCATGGATGGGTGTTTTCAGGTTAAAAATGAAAGGTAAATTGGGTGTTAGGTACATCGGTCCTTTTGAAATTCTAGAAATAATTAGAGTTATGGATTACTATTTGGAAATTCCACCTAGCCTCTCTAAATTTCATTATGTATTCTATATCTCATTATTGAGGAATTACATACTATAACCAATTAATATGCTCACTACTAAGGAAATAGAATTATAACTTTAGTTGTCTTATTGTGAACAACCTATCTAGATTATTAACACTAGAGAACAAGTGTTGTAGAGTTGGATGACTCAATTAGTGTAGTTACTTTGGAGAAATCATAAAATTGAAGAGGAAATATATGAACCATATAAAGTTATGATGAATAATTACCCACATCTGTTCACAAGGTGCTATTTTCTAAATTTCAAGGATGTAATTTTATAAATTTGTAAGAATGTAACACCTGGGATTCAATTATAATAAGTAATCTTTTATTCCTATGGAAAAAAACACAATACACCTAATTTTCTCAAGAATGTGATTAAATCCTAAATTCTAAAATTTTATAAATTTAATTTGATGAAAATAATTTCATTTTTTAATTAATTATTTAAAAATTATCTTAGGTTGTTTTTATTATATTTTTCAAAAATAGTTAAATTTTGGTTGAATAGTGAAGAATGTCGATTTAAAAAGTTACTTTATGAAATAATAATGATATAAGAATAAATTCAAAGTTTATAAAAAATAAATTATAGAAAAATATATATTTATAAATTTATATAATTTATATAAAAAATAACTTTTAACTTTTAAATATATGATTAAAAATTTTTAATCTAAGTATTTTTTTTCTTCAAATAAAAATTGTTTTTAGTTCTTATATTTTAATGAAGTATTTGTAAGGTTTTTTTTAGTTTTGGTTTGGTTTTAAAGGAAAATAATAATAATTCTCTTTAAAATATAAAATTAATTCCATTTTAATTAAAATTATACTTTATTTTTTTGTAAAATCATTTTTATTCTTAAAAAAACATTTTTATAAAAATAGTTTTTGTTGCATTTTATGAACATATGTTAAAAGTAATTTTTACCACTTTTAGAAATATAATCATATAAATTTTATTCCATATTTTAAATCATAATAATTAATATTAGGCAATAAGTTCAATGTAATTTTTTGTCATAATTAATACTAAAAATATTAAAATTTTATTATAATGGTTAATGTTAAAAGGGTTTACCAGAAGATTAAACTAAGAGATAAGGGTAAAAATGAAACTTAAACTTGTATGAATATTTTTGGTTGATTATATTTATAAATTATCCTATCTTAACTTATAATTAATTTCAATTTTTTCCACATTCACAAGAAAATTACTATACATTATTTAAATCTTGTAAGTAATTCAATGTGTTTCCTCCTCCTCACTTATAAAAGGGAACCTTTTCTCCACCATTATTCATAGAATTTTATCCCTATATATATAAAAATACCTATAAAAACTTTTTTATATTCCTTAAATAAATTATTTATCTTCTTTTATTACCCATAGACCATCCTAATAATTATTAAGGGGCAATTCAAATGAGGTATCTCAAATAAGAAGTAAATATATTACTTGACACTTAAAAGGTTTATTTATTCTTCTAAAACCTATAAATATATTGTATATATCATAAAATAAATAAACATATATCATAAATATACTTATATGTTATTATGATTATGTGACAACCATTTTCTACCTCATTCCCATCAAATGGTAAATGAAAATATCGCTTGTGCGCACGTGAGGATTACCGCCTCCTCATCGCGATATGATTAATTTTCCATAACTACCTCAGATTGATGGATTTGAAGATGTATTTAATGATTTATTTAATAAATATATATGATATTTAGGTTATAATTATTATTCCTTAATTATTTAATATTATTTATCTATATTTCCTTCTTTTTATTATAAAATGAAAACAACATTCATGCATACATATAGACTACCATCTCCATGAACGGTGTAATTCATTTTTCTATCATGTAATTTTATGGATGGTTATAAATATATATTTAATGAATATATGTTATATTTATATAATTATTAAAATTTTATATATTATTTAACCATGTTCAAGATGCAAGATAATAACTTCTGAATTGAAACATGCATGAAAAATGAAGCAGTTTACACCTGAAATGATGATGATAATGAAAGATTATTAATGAATGAGTAATGAGAATTAATAATTAAACCATGTATTGTATCATATGTATGAATATTATTGTTTTATATAATTATAAAAATTTAAATTTGTTATATATGAGATTAAAATCAATTATGAATAAATTCGAGCCAAAGGTAAGGGTTTTACATTACAATATCACTTTTTACAAGAATTGTTTATGATTAAATTTAAAATAATGAAATTATATGATCTATATTCAAAATATATTATGTATTTTAATGTAATATTTTTATTTATATAAATTAAAATTTTTCCTTACATTTTCATTTCTTTAATTACTCAAAATTCAAAAAGAATGTTTTTTGGGAAAACCCACTTTGTTTTTTTATTCAGTTGGGAATATTTTTATTCTATGTCCATATTTTCTAAAATATATTTTCAAGAATGTTTTTATTATTATATAATTATAGATTAAAATTATTTTTAACCATTTTAACCTTTACATAATAATTTTTAAAAGGGATCTTCTTTTCTTTTTTCAAACAAGGTACTTTCTACCAAAGGATTGAAATGAATCTTCGTTTTAATGTTGATCACATGAATAGATTTTCCCATCATCATGAATATTATTTGAATTAAAGATTCATTTAAAAGTTTCTATGGTTTTTTTGAATAAAATTATTTTCCTAATATTATGGAAAATTTTTTATTTTAAATAATTTATTTCAAAATGAAAAGGCAATTTTCCTCAAGAAATGTTCAAGTGATCTTATAAATGTATTTTAATTTATGTTAACATCATTTGATGAATCATATAATTTACTAGAGATATAATCTAATGATACCATTCATCTTATTACTTTGGATGGATTGTGATCAGGAGTATTTAGTCATTTACTGGGGGAAATATTAACATTTCGTATGATATTTTTTCAATACAAATGTTTATATTGATTATGTAATGAATAATTATTAAGTCTTTTTATATGATAAATGAATTGTATTAGTTTTGATAGGTGTGTTGAAGTGTATTATAAGGTCACCTATCAACCATTCAAAGTTATTATTGTTTTCTATAATTTTTATAGTAGTTCTTGGGTTGAATCCTCATCCATGGTACTGTATTTTGGAGTCAATTATTTTCATTTTTTATTTTGAATTGGGGAGGTTTGTTTACAGAGATTAGTTAAAATAATTTATGGATGAAGTTAAATTTAATAGTTTGATAATTATTGTGGTGAGTTTATTATTGGGGATAGAACCTTATGATATCCTTTACCTTTTTGAAACATTTCATTAAATTAACATCCACTTCACAATATTATTTTGATCATAATTCCCAATTATTTTTGGCATTAATATAAGCCTTGACTAGGGTTACAATCATTATATATTATTACTGATATAAGGTTCAATATTTCATGAAACCATGTGTTTTTTTTGTTCCAATAATCTATGAAATCTATATTTGAAACAAAACATTTCATTAATCCATAACATATTTTATTTGAGAGAATAAATATTAATTCAAAGAATGTTAAAAGATGGAAATATCTAAATCACTTAGCATCCCAAAATTATGATGCACCACAATGATAAATTTAATCATAAATTTTGTTTTTTAAAAATATAGTTTACATTTTTTATGGTCATGAGTTAAAAGAGTAGAAAAATAATGGTCCAATATAAGATTAGTGCACTGAACACACAAAAAGATGGTGAAGAGAGGTAAAACATGCACTTTAGATTGAATGAGAAAGTGAAGCAAGAAAGTTGGTATAGTATAATTGAATGTATTTTCAGAAATTATTAAAAACTCTATAAAATTTGTATTAGTAAATGATTTTATATAATGTAAAACATTAAATACATGAAATTGAAATGGAAATAAACTTACGTGATTACAATTAAAAATAGCTAAAATGAACATGAAAACAAAATCGGAGGAGAGGTATATCATTCTGAAAAAAGAGTATAAAAAGTCCTCCCAGAACTTTTTCAAGTCTATATTCATTTCAATTATCCTCATTGAGTGATGAATTTCCAACCTCTTACAAAGAGAAGAGGGGAATGTATTTATAGCCCAAGGTGGTGTAATTTTTTCCTTCCAAAACTTCCCTTCAATTTGGATAGATCATTTGACTATTTAGTTAGATTAATTTAGAGAAATCATATTATTAAATGTTTTATATATGGATATATAAATTTCACCTTAAAAAATTTTTGGTCATTGGACTTTTATAGATAAATTTATGGTTTTTTTGTTAAACCATATGTTGTTGTCCCGAAATATCATGAATGTTTCATGTCCTGAGTGTAAATGAGATTTAGACAGGGAAAATTTATTTAATTAGAATCACAATATTAAAAAAAATATGATTTTTACTCTAGAATTTATACATAAAAAATCTTATCTTAATTGGGTGAGTGGATTTGTACAAAATTCTAGAATGGTTTTCTTTTTTTCAATCCCAAGTAGAATTTTAAGATAGATTTTAAAGCATGGATTGGGACCCATTAAGGATGACATAGGAATTAAAAATTTTATCCAAGTTTTATATGAATTTACTAGAAATTAATCTTCAGTTTCATAAAATTTGGGCTTTTGGATTAATCCTATAAATTCAATCTTCATGGATGGCCTAGTTTTCATCACAAATTTAGTGGTCCCTCTTATGTGATTCATATAGACATTTAGATAGCCAAATTAGCCAAATATATAGTTTAATGTTTTGTTTAAATTTGAATAAGTAACACTAAAAAATAATAATATCATCATTTGAATCAATGTATTAAAATATATGATCAAAATAATAAACAATAGTTTAATTTAATAAATTTGAAAAATGCTCTCTATATATGTTTATGATCAAAACATGAACATTAATTGGAAATTAATCATTTTTCAGTGAAATTTTAGAGATGGGAGTAACATAAAATCATGAATAAATATGAAATATAAACTCCCCCACACTTAATATGGTTCATGTACTTAGTAACAACAAATAAAAAAACATTACAAAATCATTTTCATTGACCAATAAATATTAAAAAAATATCCAATCGGGGGGTCTAGATTAGTTCACTCATCCATAATGAATTCCACCACAAATTTTTATCATAATAATGTGCTAAAAATAATTCATTTTTAATTATTAAAATTATAAATGAAAAATTTTATCACAAAAATCTCACACCACCCACAATGTGGTTATGTTTAGTCATGGAGGTTCACTTATTCTTTAACCAAAATTGAAAATCATAGAGTTTGTAAAAAATGACAGAGACATAAATACATACCCAAAAATAACTAAATGAAAAACTCTCCCCCACACTTAATTGGACTATTTCCTTCAATAATATGATGATACATTTAAAATCAAGGAAATTATGCCCAAAATAAAATTAATTCCCTGCACACCTAAATTTCATTAAATTGTGAAATGAAATTCTTTATAGGTGTTATTTTTTAAAAGGTTTTTATTTTGTAATGTGTTTATAAAAAAATTCATCTACTCAAAGGGGATTTCAAAAGGAGGGTAAAATTAAGGGTAATGGGAGGCTATTTAGTTATTTTTATTATCATGTAGTTTAAAAATGCCTCTGTATATTTATTTACACCAAAGCATGAAATTTAACTTTAATTAAATAAAATAAATACTCATAATCAAGGGTTAAAAGCACACAATATAAAAAGATAGTTTTAGTTGACCTTATTATTAAATATGATTTTTTTCCTTAGAGGAAGAATTATTTTCTAATCAAAAATTGGGTATTCAAAACTTATTAATCTTGACACAAACCCAACTAGAAGCCCTTCCTCTATTATTAAGTTTTGTGGACCACAAATGAAGGATAAAATTGATATGGGACCTCTCCATACACACTAATGGAATGAATTTCTTTTCCATGATCACCCTTACCCAATAATTATCTCTACTACACTTACAAAAATTATGGAATCTGAACTTGTTCTAGTGTTAGAGGAAAATAAAAAAGACTCGGGATAGACCCTTATGACATACCAAGAATCAACCCTACCCTTTTCATGCATCATATCCATCTATAGGAATCATCCAAAATAATCAGGAAACCTCAAAGAAGACTCAATCCACTCATAATTAATAGAAGAGATTACCAAGGTTCTTAAAGATGGTATTATCTACCCAATTTTTGATATTGAATGAGTTAGTCTGATTTAGTTGGCGCCTAATAAGGGTGGGATAATAGTTTTCACAAATGAAAAGAAATGGCATGCATGCATTAATTATCAAAAATTGAATGCTGAAACATGAAAAGATAACTACCCACTTCCTTTCCTTGATTAATTTCTAGAAATATTAGCTATAAATTCACATGATTTATTTCTTTATGGATGCATGAGCTACTTACAAATCCCAATGTCATATTAGGACCAATAAAATACTACATTACCTTCCCCCTTTGGAAAAAACTCATATAAAAGGATGCCTTTTGGACTTTTCAATTCTCCTATAACATTCAAATGGTGTGGGATGAGAATATTTTTTGAATACATTGATAATTACATGGAGTTTTTCATGGATGACTTTACCATTTATAATGAGTCATCTGTATTTTGGAGTTATTTTTTTTTCATTTGAATGGAGGGTTTTGTTTACATATATTAATTAAATTGATTTATGGATATAGTTTAATTTAATATTTTGATAAATATTAGGGTGATATTATTATTTTGAATTTAATTTTATGATATCCTTAGTATTTTCAAAATATTTAATTAAATTAACATCTACTGTATAAGATGATTTTCATCAGAATTACCAATTTTTTCACTTTAATCCAAGCCTTAACAAGGTTTTTAACCATTATCAATTCACATTGATGGAAGGATCAACATTTCATAGACCCATGTTTATTTTTGTTTCTAATAATCCATGGAATCCACATTTAAAAAAACATGTCATTAATCCATAACATATTTTGTTTGACACGCACAATATTAATTAAAAGTGTGTTAAAAGAGAGAAAGATATCAATAATTTAACATCCCCAAATTATGACTCATCCAAATAAGAGATTTACTTATGAATATATAAGGTTAATAATATTATTTATGGTGTTTAGGGTTGTTATTGAAGAATAAAAAAAATAATGGAAAATTATAAGAGCAGTGCATCGGACACGCACATAGATGGTGAAGAGAGGTAAAACATCCACTTTAGATTAAATGAGAAAGTGAAGTAAAGAAGGTGGTCTAGTATAATTGAATTTATATTATTAAATTAATAAAAAATATAAAAAAACTTTAATAAATGATTCTATATAATGTAAAACATTAAATACATGAAATTTAAATGAAAATAAACTTACGTGATTATAATTGAAAAAAAACAAAAATGAACCTGAAATGAAAAATGGGGGAGTGGTATCTCTTACTAAAATAGGAGTATGTAAATTTCTCCCATGAATTTTTAAAGACTATGGACATTTTAATTATCCTCCCAGAGTGTCGAAGTTATAAACTCTTTCTAGGAGAAGTGGAGAATATAGACTTAAACATGTCTAAACATGTCGAGCATTTCAGAATTAGGTTCAAAGGGATTATTTGGAATAGAGATATCGAGGGGAAAGATAATTGGGTTCCTTATAGGGGTGAAAGGATTAAAGGGAGTGGATTAAAGTTATTTTTATAGATTTTTTTTCTTTTTTCTATCTCAATATTTAAAGGGAATTTAGAGGATTCATTAGGAGGCATAAAAATTTTCTTTCTAGATCAAAGTGAAATTGCACTTACATTACCCTTAGGGTTAGGAAATGGTTGAGTTACAAGTTGGTAATAATTTTATTTTTTATAAAACCAGGATATTTTAAAATAACACTATGTTTGATAGCCTATATGACATCAACACTAAGCCTAAATGAACCCCAAAATATTATTATTTAAATATGGAAATTATGACCAAGTCGTTATATCGATGGCTATAAATAGTATTAACAAATTGAAAAATATATATAAAGTAACTTCTCAATGAAAAATAATTTATTAATTATTATTAAATAATTATTCAATTTTTAGAAAATTTATTTTATGCTTCAACAATAAGTTTTCTTCAAAAAAGATTTTATTTATTTTGTGATAAAGTGTTATAATTAATTTTAGGAAACTTCAATAATTTTGATTTCGTAAAAAAATATAATTTTTAAAATCATAATTTAAAAATTTTATTGGAGTTATTTTTTTTTATTTTTCCAAATATATTGATTTTCTAGTGAATAGTGAAAAATACTGATTTTTACTGAGAACTGTATTTTTGTTTCAAGAATTTAAAAAGATCCATTTTATTTTATATTGGTTTAAAATTAAAATTGGGCATATAATATTATTAATATATCGTTATGTTAATTTGAATCAATTTTATGATTTAATTTTTCATAAAAACATTTTTATACATGAAAAGGCATTTTTTAGAAAAATTGTATTAATCTAAAAAGTGATTTCAGTATATTTTTAATAATTATTTTAAAATTAATTTATACTAATTATAGTTATTTTATTGGATAAAATGTATTCAAAATTTTAAATTATGAGGTTAAAATTTATTAAATTGGTTCCATTTATTTTTTATCAATATGAATAGTAACCATGGTAAAATTTATCACCTCAATAAAGGGTAAATTGGGTTAATCTATGATAAAACTAAGTTATAAGGACATAATTTTTCATCCTAATTCTTATTATATGCATTTAATTATACTCTTATCATCTTATTACTTAAATAAATTTCATTAATGTACATTTTTTCATGAAAATGACATATTTATTATTTAAAGAAAAGAAAGTTACAAAGTATAACTCTCTTAGTTTAAAATACCTCTTATGTTTCCACATAGGAAAAAACAAGTTATGAATGAATATAAATGTCTAATTTAATATTAATAAAATTATTTTCATGATAGAAATTTATTAATAATTTTTATAAATTATATAATTATATAAAATATTTGTGCAACGCTAATATAGTATTTATTTAATATAATAAAAAAAATAAATGATTTTAAAATACTAAAAGTGATATAATTAAATGATTAAAATATGTAATATGAACTTTATAGATCTATATGAAAAATTAGGGTTATTATAAATAATTATATACATATTTCCCCTTTTTCTTGATGTATTTAAAGTCAAATTAATTGAATAGTGTTAAAATTATATTAATTATATATTATAACAAATAATATTTTATTAAATGATTTGAAATTCAAAAAAAATTATATTTGGCCAAATAAATGGTATATGGATTTAAAAATCAACCATTTTCCATTTATGGTTCTTTTTTCATTTTATATTATCATTATCAACCCTTAAAGTGTAGGAATATTTAGTATTATGGTAATTGTCAAAAGGGTTAATGAAGGTTTAAAACTAAATATACGGGTGAAAACATCCCCAAAACATGTAAAAAAATTAACTGAATGAGATGATTTCAATTCATACTCATATTATATTTTAATACTATCAATTTTTAGCTATCCTTAAATCAAAAATATTTTATATTAATTTAATATTTTAATAAATTCCAAGAATACCCCTCCCCTCAATTCTAAAAGTGCAGCTCTCCTTTCTATTCCTTACACCACTTTGAATCTTATAGATCAACCATACCCTAAAAAATCCTTTATAAACTTACCTAAACATATTCTAGAGGTTTTGGTCTCCCTAAAAGACCAAACCTAGGATCCTTAAGAGGAGATTTAATTGAGTTCTTCTAAAGAAGAGGTAATCACCTTAACCGATCACTTTTTTTACTTATTCTTTAAACTAATATAAATATATAGTATTTATCATAAAATTTTAAAATAATTATAATAATTATACTTAATTTTTATCATGATTATTAAACCCCCATTATACACCCTCTTTCCTATTAAATGAGAAGTGAAAGTATCGCTTGTGCGTATGTACGGGTTACCATCTCCACATAACAATACAATTCATTTTTCATTACCATATTTTTTGGATGAGAATTATGATGGGTATAATTTTTATATATGATATTATAATATAATTATACTTCTATATATATAATATAATATATAACTTCTTACCTTCCAAATCATTTGGAAATGATAATGTTGCTCGGGCATACGTGTAGACTACCACCTCTATGGAGCGATGTGATTTTTTTTCATTTCTATTTTACTTAGGTGGTAATAAGGATGGATTTGATAAATATATATAATTTATATGATATAATAATTATTCTTTAAATTTTAATTATCATTTAAATTTCTTTTTTCATCCGTCAAAAAGTGTAAAATAGCATTCATCCATATGTACAGCTGACCGTCTTCAAGAAAAGTGTAATTCATTTTTCTATATATAACTTCTAATAATGACCCTGAATATGTATATAATAAATATACTGAATAATTATATTATTATTAACATTCTTTATATTATATAATCCTAATCAAAGTATAAGGACTAAAATAACCAAACCAAAAGATACATGAAAAATAAACCATTCATCACCAAGAATAGTGATTTTAGTAAAGAATTATTAATAAATGGGTGAAACAATCTTATAATTAAATCATATATGGTATAAAATATATTAATATGGGTATATAATTAATTTATAATAAATATATATTCATTATATAGTATTTTATGACACATATGAAGGAATTCAGATCTGAGGTAAGGGTTCTTCATCTCAATTTATCTTCTTTGGGACATATATTATACTATACACCTATCCAATTTTATAAGGTGTATCTACTACACCTTTTATGTTTTATATCATGAATATATTTATATTCATGGTATTTAAATTTTTATTTTAATTCATTTATTTCAGGGGGGTTATGATTTAAAATTTACCAAATTTGTAAGGGTTTATTTCATAATCTCATCAATATTTGGGATTTTTTACATTTAAGTCTATATTAGGAGAATTATTTGATATTTCCATTATATATACATGTTTTCTAAATATGTTTTAAATAATGTTTTTACTATTATATGATGATTGTTTAAATTTATTTTTACCCATGTTTTACTTTCTATAAAATGTTTTAAAGGGAATCTTTTTTATTTTTACGAATGAGGTGTGTTTTGACTTGTGAAATGAATGTTTTTAACATAGAAGGAATAAATGGAATTTTCTTCCATCATTAATCATCAATGATTTGAATCATCTTTTAAAATTTTATGATTTTATTTTAAAGAAATTTTTTCCCTTAATATTTGGTAAGTTTTTAGTATTTAAAAGTGATTTTTAAAATTGAATAGTTTATTTTCCTCAAAAATGTTTTTAAGGATCATTTTATGGTATTTAAATTCATCAAAAATTTCAAAAAAATTTTTTACTGATGAAACACTAAGGATTTTTTATATTGATACCATCCTTATTATTTCTTTTTATGGTTTATGATCAGTTTGAATAGGGAAAGTATTTATATTATGTATGATAGTTCTTTCAATGCTGATATTTATTGATATTAAAAACATGTTTATTAAGTTGTGTAATTTATTCATATAAGGAATGCATTATACTTATTAACTAATGAGTGGGTATCAGAATTACATAGCCCACAAATGTTTAGGTAAGTCTCATGAGACAAACTAGCTTAGGTATTTGTCTAAAGCCTTACCCATTTATGTAAAATGTCTTGGAATGAAGCCTTGATGGTATAGATGTCTTGGAATGAGGCCTTAATGATATAGATGTATTGGAATTAGTCTTTAACGGTATAGATGTCATGGAACAAGGCCTCTATAGTATGTTTCAGATGTACAGCATTATGCATTCTAACATTATAAAACCATTTATTGATGTCCATGGGATTATTTTAATAGTTTTATATCCAAGGATAAGTTTTTAACTCATGTTATTTTTTATATAGAATTATTTTATTATCATTTATTTCATTACATATTATTCATGTTTTATTAAGCTTCTACTATATACATACCATTACTAAACATCTTATATCACCCCTTTATTATATTTCTTTTCCTTAGGATGCTATAAAGTTTATTATGATTGATATACAGGATTATTCTAGAAGAAATAATGATATCCTTGAATAAAATATTATATTATATTTTATGTTTTTAAATTTTACATGGGAATTAATTATGTATCTAGTTTACCAAGACTTCAAAACTATTTAGTCCTTTGGGATGAGTTTTCTTGTATATTTTACCAATGTAATAAAGTAACCATAGGCTCTAGGCTACTATGTTCAAGGTATTTACAATTGGTATTAAATAATTTTTAATAGAAACCTTGAGAACTTAATTTAGGAAAATACAGATTAAGAAACTTAACCCTATAAAGAACCTTAGAATAATATAAATTAAAACAAAATTATGTTTTTCATATTTTTTATTTATAAATATTTCAATTTATGGTAAGATTTTATTTAGTTTATAAATTATACATTACAAATCATAATTTTATTATCTAATATAGTGTATACCATTGTTTATAAATGTAACCTAAAGGAAGGAATGGAAACCGTATCAATTCGTATAATTCATTTTGGGATTTAATTTTTAAGAAAGATAATTAATATTTATTTAGTGCTACATCTAGAATTGAAAAATTTATAACTATATTAGGGTGGTTGACTTGGGTTATGAAAAATAACCTTGCTCATATAGAGCAGCCTACTGATCTACAACATAGTGTAACAATGTTAGACTGCATCATACATCATCAACCTCCATCGTTTAATGGGACTAGAAATCCATTTTTAGTTGAGAAATTGATAAGTTTATTAGAGAAGATATTTCTCAATTTGGTAATTAATGAATGGTATAAGTTTTTTAGGTATTTTTATAATCTATTAGGGGATGTGGATCAATAGTAGTCCTTGATTCAAAACACTAAGGATTAGGAAGAAATAGATAGTATGGAATAAAAGGAATTTTAGGATATTTTCTTGGAAAAATATTTTCTTCATGAATGATAAGAAAATATGGAGAGAAAATTATTAATTCTAAAAAAATGAAGAGGAAAATGTTACTAAGTATGAATCAAATATTACAAGGTTAGACTGGAATGCTATAAACTACTTATGTAATACAAAGAGCATGATTGATCGTTTCTTTTATGGGATTAATCCAATCCTCCAAATGGAACAGGTCTCTTAAAAATTCACATCATATGATTATATAGTATAATGTTCTATCAAGATATAGAAATAATTATTCAATTATTATAGACTCAAATTAAATCAAGAGAATAATAGGACAACATAGAAAAAATGGATAAAGGGAATAATGGAAAGAAGTATCTTCCCACATATGATAGTTGTTGAAAGAAAAATCTTGGTTATTTCTTGAAAGTAATGGGAGTTTTCTTCAAGTGTGAAGATAAAATACACTGGGATCATGATTTCAAGGTCAAGAAATAAGTTTTGAATGTGAAATGATTCAATTATAAGAATATGGAGCACTATGTAAACGAGTGTCCCAAGCATCACGGTAATATATCTTAGAAGAATAAAATGGATCAAGGTCAAGATTATGTTATTACCATGGTCGAAGCGGAATGATTAAAGTAATTTTTTATTTGAATTCAAGAATTATATTTTATAAATATTTTATCAATGATACTATGGATATAAGAATCATGAAACGTATAAGGATTGTACTGCAATATTTTTTATTTTACCTATTTGAAATAATATGATGAATGGTGCTGATAACCATGAAAATTGATTAGTGGTAAGGTGATATTTTTAGAGAATTTTTGAATAAGGGAAAGATAACCCTTAATGTGTTCCAATGTTGAGTTAATAATGTTTAATTATGATAAAGAGAATATTAACATTGAAAATGTTAATGGGGTGGTATTGGTTACCTTTAAAATGGTTAGTTATTTGATGAAAAAGTAACTTATGATGTATTTTACTGCATTTTTTTGATTTATGGGATATGTGGAATAAGGATAAAGTTAATAGTGATGTAGGTTATTACTATATGTGACTGGGGTGTTCACATGTTTGTAATGTGACATTTTGAACTACTTTATGTTGGTTATATATAAATATTTGATCAAATTTTTGGGATTTGAATATGGTTGGTAATATTTTAGAGGATTCTTAATGTTAACTACTTATGTAATGGATTAAGTTAAACTTTGTATATTATTGTTTGAGTTTAAAGTATCATATATTATATTGGATAACCTATGATAAGCATTTTGGTTTTGGTAAATATTTAGAGGTTTAAAGTATGGTGTATAGATATTATAATTCATTAAAAGTGCTTTAAGTATAAAAAATTCATCTTGGATATCCATTTCCTAGTGTAAGTGAAGAAATGGAAATTGATCAAAGAACAACCAATGGATGAGATTGTTCTTATGAAATGAAAATAAATTGAGTAATTTTATTTTCTTGAGTTCTTTATATATATATTAAAATAATCCCTAAACTTTAGATAAATGGCCTTGAAATAAAAATGTTATCTATTTACTTTTCTTACTAATAAATAAATGGACTTTTAAACCATCAAAGATTTACAGTTTTGTGATGGTTAAATTTCCCATGAACATGTTCTATATTACTCTTTATTAATCCTTATGTGTTATTTTTCTCCTCCATGTCCATATTTTTACTTCCCACAGATGTTCTTTTATTCATAAACTAGATTTAGTGATGACCTTCATATTACCTTTTCCCTCTTTTTAAGAAGAATTTTTAATAACCATTTTTGTGATGTGGGTTTTCCATAAAGGTATTTTCAAATATAAAACCCTTGATTAAAAAAACAAGTTCAAATTTCAAGCTTACAATTTATTTAATTAGGGAATAATTTAACACCCTATGATTTTAAAATATCACTATATTTTATAGTATATATTAGATGCAACAATGATCCTAAATAAACCCCAAAATATTATTCTTTAAATATAGTCATTATAACCCAGTAGTTAAATTGGAGGGTATGAATAGTATTAATTGAATTGTGAAATATATATATATATATAGAAAATATTCAATGAAAATCATTGATTAATTATTAGAAAATTAGTACTCAGTTTTCATAAAATTTATTTTATGATTCAACGGTATGTTTTCTTCAAAAATGATTTTATTGTTTTTTGTGATAAAGTTTTATAATTAATCTATAAAACTTGTATAATTTTTATTTTTAAAAAATAATTGAAATTCTGAAATAATTATATCAAAATTATCTTAGGGTGAATTTTTTGGATTCTCTTAAAAAGAGTGATTATCCAGAGAATAGTGAAAATGCTGATTTTTATCAAAAAAATGTATTTTTGTTTCAAGCATTTACAAAGTTCAATTTTACTTTGAAATGGTTTAAAATTAAAATTATTTCTATAATATTATTAAAATACCACTAGGTTAATCAGAAACAATTTTATTATTTAATTTGGAATAAAAACAGTTTTATACATAAAAAAGGCATTTTCTAGGAAAATTTTATTTTTTTAAAAAATGGTTTCATCGAATTTTGTGTACTTATTTTGAAATTAATTTATTCTACTTATAGTTATTGAATTGGATAAAATTAATTTAATATTTTTAATTATTATGTTTAAATTTTTTAAATATTTCTTTTTTTATTTTTGGTCAATACAAATAGTAACCATGGTAAATTTATCATCTCTGTAAAAGGGTAAATCAGGTTATTCTAAGATAAAACTAAGTGATAAGGTCATAATTTTTCATAATATTTTTTATTGTATAAATTTATTTCAATGTTTATCATATTATTCTTTAAATATATTTTCTTAATATACATTTGTCTATGAAAATAACATATTTAATATTTAAAGAAAAGAAAGTTACAAAGTGTCACTCTCTTAGTTTTAAATATATATTATATGTCCAAATAGGGACAAAAGTAATTTATAAAGGAATATAAAGGTATATTTTAAGTTATTGAAATTAGTTATATTATATAAATTTATTTATAATTTTTATAAATTATATAACGACCTAAGATTATTGGTAGATTCTAATATAGTATTTATTTAATTAACAAAAAAATAAATTAAAGGATTTTAAAAATATTAAAAGTAATATAATTTTAATGATTTAATGTGTCATAAGAATTTTATAGATATTTATGATATATTAGGGATATTTTATATAATTATATTCTAATTTACCCTTTTTATTAATGTATTTAAAGTCAAAATAAATGAATAGTTTTAAAATGACATTAATGATATTTTAAAATAAATAATATTTTAATAAATGATTTAAAATTATTAAAAATATTATATTTAAAAATAATAATTTAATTTGGTTTTAAACATTATTCATGTTCCATTTATTTGTTTTTTTTATTTTATAGTAACATTATAAACCCTTAAAGGGTAGTAGACTTTAATATTATGGTAATTTTCAAAAGGGTTAACGGGGGTTAAAACTAAATAATAATGGAGAAAACATACCCAAAACATGTTTAAATTTAATTTTATGTGATTATTTTTGACTCATACTAATATTATATTTTAATATTATTAATTTTGATACATTTGGATTGAAAAATTAATTTATATTAATTTAATATTTGCAAAAATTCAAATAATTTCCCTCCCCTCAATTATAAAAGAATACATATTATTTCCCTTCATTACACAACTTTGAGTCTTATATATTGACCATAGAATAAAAAATTCCCTTATAAACTTACCTAACCATATTATAGAGGTTTTTTTCTCCCCAAAATACCAACCTAGGATCTTTAAGATGATATCCAAATGAGTTCTTCTAAATAATAAGTAATCACCTTAACTAATCACTTTATTTTTGCTTCATAATTTACCTCCAATAAATCTATTGTATTTATAATAATATGGTAAAATAAGAATACTAAATATAATTAAATTTTATCATGATTATTAAACCACCATTATCCAACATCTTTCCTATAAAATGGGAAGTGAAAGTATCACTTATGTGTATGTACAGCTTACCATCTCTATGTAGCAATGCAATTTATTTTTCATTACCATTTTTTATGGATGGGAATTTTGATGGATTTAATTTTTATATATTATATTGTAACATAATTATACTTATATATGGATAATATCATATCTATCTTATTACCTTCCAAACCATTGGGAAATGATAATGTCGCTTATGAAAACATGTAGACTACCACCTCTACAAAGCAAGATGAATATTTTATAATTTCTATTTTACTTGGATGGTAATAAGTATGGATTTGATAAATAAATATGATTTATATGATATAATAATTATTCTTTAAAGGAAAATTATTATTTACCTTTCCTTCATTCCATCCATCGAAAAGTGGAAAAACAGCGTTTATGTGTATGTATATCCTACTATCTCTATGAAAGGTGTAATTCATTTTTCTATCTAAAAAATTTATGGATGGCCCTAAATATTTATATAATAAATATTCAGGATATTTATATCATGACTAATATTTTATATATGATATAACCATGATCAAAGTACAATGACCAAAACATACATGGAAAATAAAGCAGTTACCACCTGAAACTATGATTTTAGTAACGAATTGTTAATAATTGGGTGATAAAATGTAATAATTAAGTGATATTTTTATGATTCACATTATTATGTTTCTATAATGTATTTATAATAAATATATACTCAATATATGGGAGGATCTAACACATATAAAGGAATTCAAACATGTGGTAAGGGTTCTTCATCTCAAATTGACTTCTTTGCAAAATATGTTATGTTATACAAATATCTCATTTTATAAGGTGTATCTACTTTCCCATTGATATGTTATATCATTAATATTTGTATATTCATGTCATTTAATGTTTCATATGAATTTATTTCTTTTATGAGGGTTACGATTCAAAAGTTAACAATATGGTAAGGGTTTATTTCACAATCTCATCAATATTTAGGATTGTTTATGTTTAAGTCTCTGTTGGGAGAATTATTCGATATTTATATTCCATATACATGTTTTATAATTATTTTTTCAATAATTTTTTTACTATTATGTAGTTATTTTTTAAAGTCATTTTTACCCATGTTTGACTTTTTACAAAATGTTTTAAAAATAATATTATTTTCGCTTTCTAAATAATGTGGGTTTTTTCATTATGAAATGAATATTTTTTAACTTATATGGAATTAATGGAATTTACCATGATCACGGTGATCAATTATTTTAATATTAGTTTACAAGTTTATAAAGTTACTTTAAAGAGAAAAAATCTTAATATTTTTGAAAATTTTAGTTTTCAAAAGTGATTTTTAAATGTGAAAAGGTTATTTTATTCTACAATGATTTTAAGGATCGTTTTATGGAATTTATATTCATAAATTATGTCAAACTTTTATTTTACTTAATATACACTAATTATATTCTATATTGATATCATCCTTATTTTTTCTTTGGATGGTTTATAATCAATTTAACCGGTTAAAGTATTAATATTTCATATTCGAGTTCTTTTTATATGGATATTTATTTATTTTTAAGGTATATTAATTAATTTTTGTTGTTTATTAATATGAGTAATTAATTGGACTTATTAAGTGATGGGTGGGGCCCAGAATTACATGGCCCATCGATGTATCATTAGGTATCTTGTGAAAAACTGGCTTGGGTATTTGGTCAATACCTTAATCTTTAATGTTAGATGTATTAGCATGAGACCTTTATGGTATAGATGTATTAGAAATATATCTTAACTGTATATATGTCTTGGAATAAGGCCATGTAGTTATAAATGTCTTGGAATAAGGCCTCTATTGTATGTTTCAAATGTTTGACATTATAGATTACAACATTATGAAAATAGTTATTGATGTACATGTAAATATTTGAATAGTTTTTATATCTATGGATACATTTTTATCTCATGTGAGTGTATATATGGAATTATTTTTTTATCATTTATTTCTTTCCATATTATTCATGTCATATTTCCCTTTTGTTGTATTCATACCCTTACTAAGCATCTGATCTCACCCATTTCTTATGCTTATTTTCCACAGGATGCCAAGAAGTATATTATGATTGATATGTAGGGATATTATAGAGGAAATAATGATGTCCTCTAAGAAAATACTATGTTTTATTTTATGTTTTCAAATGTAATGTGGTAATTATGTATGTATCTAGTTTACCAAGATAACTAAACTATTTAGTCCTCTAGGATGTGATTTCTTTTATTAGTTACCAAAATGTAATAAATTAATCACTTTATTTTGGTGTAACAACCTAGGTAATAATAGAATAAATCATTTTAATATTTATTAATATTAATTAAATAGTTATATTAGTTATAAAAATATCAATTAATTTTTAATCAAAAACGAAATTGTTTTAATTAAATGATTTTTTATAAGGTTTTATTTAAAAGATTAATTTATAGATTTTAGAATTTTAATTTTATAAAATGAATATAATTTTTTAAATTATCATATCAAAATTTAATTTGGGTGAAATTTTGGGACTTTTCAAAAAATGTTGATTTTTCAGTTAATAGTAAAAAATAGTGATTTTTATAAGAAGTCTTATTTTTAATAAATTAAGAAATTTAAGAATCCCAATATGTTTTGAATATGATTTAAATTTACCTAATTATTATTTAGTTATATTTAATCCACTTAATTTTTTTAAATCAAATTTATATTGTTTTTAAATATAAAATTATTTTGGGGTTTCAAATAGGGTTTTTATAAAAACTCTTTTCAAATGCATAATGTTTCTCCTTTTAAATTAATTAAAATATTCCCTAATGGGGAATATTTAAAATTAAACTTATATATTATATACCATTAATTTTTAATTTATTTTAATATAATTATTATTATTATTCTTTGAGTTAATATAGAATCATATTTTTCTAAAAATATACTCTTCTTAAAAACCCATTGTCTCGT
The DNA here is from genome assembly GCA_963277665.1 of Viscum album. NCBI lineage: Eukaryota > Viridiplantae > Streptophyta > Magnoliopsida > Santalales > Viscaceae > Viscum > Viscum album. Next base: position 643,772,894 of record OY728133.1, on the reverse strand, counting down.
CGCATCTATGGGATTAATATTGAATTAAATTTTACCAAATCTGGGAATTGAATTTTTAAAAATGAATTCAATATTTTTAATAAGATTAGTTTATAATTTATTATATAGACTACTTAATTTTTAACCAAATTGATTAGTATAAACAATTAAAATTAATTATAGCAATTAAGGTAAAAACAGGTTTACTTAGTGGTTAAACATAGAACATAATGTGTAAAAATGACCTAAAACATTTCCAAACCCCATTTAATGGACATATTTATACCTTAACCATTTTATTCTTGATAATGGTTTATTATTGGGTCTTGGTGACATGAAAACAACATGGGTGGAATTCACTCTTTCAAACAAATTACAAGTGTGTCACTCACCTAACTTATAAAATGTCGCCCACTCTCCCCCTATATTAACACCATAAAAGAAAATTAGATCGAAAAATACCTTCCAAAATAATTTTTAAACTTCCCTCATCTCATCTTATAATCCTTAATTTTGGCATAAATACATTCAAGGAAGGCCTTTGGTTCAAACCAAAAGAATATACCTAAAGAATAGGTAACATTCATCAATGAGCATTTTATTTTATTTCCTCCTCCACCCCCTTCAATTATTCTTATAACATGATGATATAATAACCCCACCATATTACATATAATTATATTTTATTATGATAATTTTATGACCTAAAAAAACACACAATTTCATCAAATGGGTTACGAAATCATCATTCGTGTATTGGTGGACTACTGCCTCGTGAAATGATGTCATTCATTTTCCCATTACCACCTATCATGGTTGGGTATAATTATGAATATAAAATTTATATATTATATTTATAAAATAATTATACCTATTCATTAATTATACCATATATAACCTTTTTATATTCCATTCTGTAAGGGATACGATAAGATGGCTTATGTGTACTGCGGACTACCGGCTCTCAAACGATGTAATTCGTTTTTCAATAACACATTATGTGGAATATAATAATGGTAAATATAATGAATATATGTGATATAAATGAAATAATTATGATATTAATGACATATTTATTATTATTTAAGTATAATATATCATTTTATTTCTTACTTTTTCACTCACTAAAAAAATGATAACGTCGTTCGTGGACGTGTGGACTACCGCCTCCTCGAAATGATGTGATTCCTTTTTTCACCACCATATAAAAATAAAGATATATATAATTATGTATGACTAAATAATATGGTATTTATAATATAATAATCATTCTATAAAGATAAAATTTTACTTACCATCTTTCCAAAATGATTGTTGAAAAATGGAAATGTTACTCATGTGTACGTACGACCTACCATCTCCATGATCATAACATTATTTCATTTTTCATAACCATAATTAATGATTGGTTTTAAAAGTATAATTTATTTATAAATATGATAATTATTTCATGATTATTATTCTGGATATTTTTATATAATGACCACTTTTCCCATAGTCAACCTACCAAAGTCGATTTTGACACATAAGCCAAATATGGTCAAAACTTCCGACATAAATTTAATAGATTAAGTAATTATATAAAACTTTGTAATAAGTGAAATAAAAGTAATAATAGAATTTAAAAAAGTTATAAATAATTAATATAATTAATATAATTTTATTATTTATGAAGATAAAGACACATGTGACAAATCAGATTCAAGGTAAGGGATTTCATCTAGATTTCCTTTCGTTGTGGCATGTCTTGATGTTATGAAAATTTATTATTTTATAAGGTGTATATTGTCATGACCCATACTAGAGGGGCCCATTCTATGACTACCCCAAGCCTACCTCCAATAGGACAAGGGCTGGAGACTAGCTCTGAGTTGGAATATCCTACAAATAGGAGGCATTTGCATAAGTACCTGTATACACGCACACATCTCCAAGCCCAAAATATTGAAATTAAAAAATATTAAGTAAAAAATTCATGAACAAACTAATATACCAACCATAGAGTATCAAAATAAAGTAAAGTGTAGTAAATTACAACTGTTCTAGAATACAAGCCCACTAAAAAGAAAGAGTCTATAGCACAAGGTCTTAAAGATCGTATGTAGAAAACCCTACCTGAAGGGTAGGTACATAAACAGTTGTCTTAAGCTGCAAGAGCACACATCAACTATCTAGTCTCTCTCTAATCACCACCTAGTCCTGGTCCACCTTGGACTCTATAAAATCATAGATGGTCTGCACAAGACATGACACGTGCGGGAAAATCCCATGCAGGGGTGAGTAAAACAATACTCAGTAAGACACCCTGAAACACAAAGTAAAGACCAAAGAGGAAGCATCACTAATAAGATACAATCAGCTCAACATAGATATATGTCTACAACACATATAATAAATACATCTAGGTATACTTATAAAGGATTCCAAGACTTGTGGTCTCATCCACTTCCAGCTACACAGTTCCGCTCACAGTGTGCTCATTCTAGGATATCTCACTCCACGAGCTATCTGATAGTAAGAACCTAGAACAAATTTACCAAAAGTATCCAAGAGAAAACTAGGGTATCGACAAGTTATGTAGTTTACATGAGACATCTAGTATCTCTAATACATGTAGTTTCGGTAACACAAAGAATTTTAATTACACACGGAATAGAGTGTTGGTAACACACAGAGTGTCGGTAACACATAGAGTATCAGTAACACATGGAGTGTTGATAATTCATGAATTCCCTAAGTCATGTAGTCACCAAGTCACAGCAAAAAATCAAAAATTTAAAATTGATCGAAGCACACTCACTAGTTCTAGTCACGTATAATGGAGATAACATGATCTCGACACACATATAGGGGGTCCTCCGCACCCAGGGCTCACTAGGGGGACTCCTCACCCTACTAGAAACATCCTTATAGATTGGGAATAGGTTAACATATAAATATTGGTCACACCTTGTCCACAAACCCTATTTAAGGTACCATCAAGAGATGTGAGGACCAACCGGGCCTCTAGGTGTAATACATGCTCTAACCTACTGAGTCAGCTGTTGAAGTTGGGCTAAGACAACTCAATTCAGAATATGGGTCATCCTCAGTGAAGGGAACAAAATCCTTCATCAAACCCTTAGAGGAAAATACCAAGGGCATGCCCTCAACCTCTTCTGATCCCACTAAAAACCCACCAATCCATACCAAAAGGGCCTCCTTGTTGCAAGGTCCCCAACATCATAGATGGCTTTTCAATTGGACACTCTGTTTAAGAGATATGGCCAATTTAGTAAAAAGGGACAGGCCTAGTCTGGGTCTGACCTGACCTGGTCCAACTGACCCCACATGACCTGATTTGATCTAGGCCCAGCTCAGCCCTACCCGTTGGGCCCAATTCAGCCCATTATACCGCTAGATAACTAGACCCAACCTTTCGAACCACTAGAGCGGCCCGACCCGGTTGTGCGCTCCCGATCAACCCGGTCATCACATTCAACGTGAACGGGACCACATCTCGACCCCCTTCCCCGCAGATTTTTCCACTATGGGTTCCACATAGAACCCATAAGCATGTCATCCCCCCATTGTCACGTCATGGTTTTCGCATATGGCCTCTACTGTTGTGGGCTCCCACACAGTCCCGTTGAACTGCATTCTGCCTCCCCCATCGGCGGCCCATCCTGCTATGCACTCCACCTGGGCCAACTCCCTATTGGGCCACTTCCAACGTTGGACACCCTACTGATGTCCTCTTCTATCTTGCACTTCCCATGGACTGGCCCTACCAGCCGCAACCCATTCTCTCCACCATCCGCCTACTCGGCGGCCTGCCTTGTGTAGCCACCTTATGCCACCTTGGTTAGAATTCATTATGCCTATGATTTTACCTCTGTGGTGTTATAAAATCATTGAATCTCTGGTCTCGGATCATTTCACCATGGATCGATGGTGCAACTATCCTTTAATCATACTTCACGAATAACAAAGAACACAAAAAAATTTGGGGGGAAGAGATAAATGCACAAGAACACCCAAAGAACAGATCTTTTCCTTGTTCATTTTTGTCTCAATCTATTCATTTTAGAATTAAAGAACATAGAGGAAATGAATAAAATCTCTAAAACAAAAATCATCCCTGATAATCAACTTATATAAATATCCATCCTATAAGAATTATCGAACTGTAGATCAACTTGTTCGTGGGCTAGTCTGCGTTCATCATTGAAAATTAAGAATAGGGAAATAAATCAAATCACAAACACCCTACCTTGATTTGATTGATTCCCTGAAAAAGAATGTTCATCTCATTATTGTTGTGGGTGAAGATCCTTTGAATATGAGGTTCGTCGTTGATCATCGATCCATGATCTGTTGTTGTTTGTCGAGAGAGCTCTGTTTCTTTGCCTCATAGGAATTATAGGGTTATGTTGATAATCCTAAATTCTCTAAAAACATTTATTAAAGGAAAATGTGTCATTGTGTCCAGAATAAAAGATTTTTATTAAAATATTTTAATGACGTTTATGTCCAAAAACTGTCTTTCACACCCAGCCTGCGTCAGCCAATGTTAGGCCTAACCTAAGGAAAACGCCCCCTTACTAACACAATGGTGGTCTTGGATTTCTAATCTGAGTTACTGTTTATGATTTATTAGTATTTTAAAAAATATATTTAATTATTTTACTTATGGTTACGGCCTTTTTGTTTTTCCACTGAAGACCCATGATAACTAATGTTAAGTCGTGCCTAGGTTAAAACCACTACTTTGAGATCAATAGTTACCTTAGATTTCTGATATGGGAACTCATTGAAAAGTTATTTCACTTTTTCAAAAAATTCATGTATGCATGCTATTAAAAACTTAACATTTTTCAGTGAATGGTTCTGGGCACACCGGTCCTGGGAATCACATTCCATCTCATCACCTGGTCTTAGAATTTCCCCAAATAATTTCTAAAAATAATTTTGGGAAAATATGGGTCATTACATTCTCCCTGCCTTAGGATTTACATCATTTAAATACAAAACAAAGGGTTACTCAAAAATTTGAGGGTATCGAGCATGAATATGAGCCTCTCGCTCCCATGTGCTCTCCTGGAGATTCTTGTACTTCCACTGAGCACGAACAAGAAGAATCAACTGCCCATGAAGGATCCCCTTTTTTCGATCCTTGACCTCTACTAGGTTCTTAGAAAAAGTCCCCCTAACCAATGAGGTATGAGGAATCATGCATGTAGATCCTCAGTTGAGGCACGTGAAGACATTATGTACCTGGTCCAACTGCAAGGGTAGATCCAAGCAGTACGCCACCTCTCAAGGTCTACATATTATCAATAAAGGGATGATGAACTATAGTGATAGCTTGTCATCCCAGTCAAATATTCATTTCTCGCATCGAGTAGAGACTCAAAGGAATTCATGGTCTCCCTCCTTGAACTACAAAGGACTCTATTTCCTATCAGCATAAGATTTATAATGGATATGTGCAGTCTTCATCTGCTCTTGGATGACCGGTAACTTCTTTGTAGTTGACTACACTAACTTCTGTCCCATGAGTGTCGACTCTCCTGGGTCGGTCCCACAAAGAGGCGACCTGCAGGGTCGCCCATACCAAGGCTCGAATAGTGCCATACTGATGGTGGAGGGGAATTTGTTTTGTACGCAAACTTTTCCAGAGGTAGGAGATCCTCCAAACTACAGCCAAAAATTAACATGCAAGATCATAGCATGTTCTCCATAGCCTGAATAGACCGATCAGTCTAGTTTTCCACCTGTGAGTGAAATAATGGGATCAAGAGTAACTAATTCCCAAGGCCTCCTATAATCCCTTCTAAAACCGGGATTTAAGTGATCATCACAACATGAAAAAAATTCTAATGGAACTCCATAGAGTCAAACTATCTCCTGAACATAGAGGCATTCCAAGATCTCTACTCAACTCTGCTTCTGGATAGGTAGGAATTGGGTTGACTTGGTGAGTTGTTCAATGATTTCCCAGATGGTATCATGTCCCCTGGACATATTTGGTACACCCATTATGAAGTCCACTATTATTCCATCCCATCACCTCAAGGGGTTGATTTAAACTCGCTGGAACTTAATGCTTAGCCTTTATTTATCGACAAGTAAGGCATCGATACACAAACTCTACCACTGCCTTCTTCATCCCCAGTCACTAGAACTAACATCAGAGGTCTTGATACATATTTTCCACTCTTGGATATAATTTCAAAGGGGAAGTGTGAAAATCCCTCATGACCTCCTCCCAAAACATCACAAGTACTATTTTTTGCCCTTTAAAGAGGGTAACATGCTCTACACCTTTTGAATATCCATCAGGGGCATACCCTGTGGACATATAAGCACGTAAAGTTTTAGAGTCGGTATCTTTGAGCTATGCCATCTTGACTTTCTGTAAGAGTGGAGGGGTGACAACCATCGACTGGAGGTAAGCTACTCCATCTCCATCCACAAATTATATCTATAATTTGTACAACTTATCTGATGATTCACTCATAAAATGCAAGATAGATCTTCTACTAAGAGAATCCTCCACCACGTTCCACTTACCAAGAGTATAGACAATCTCAAATTCATAGTCCAAGAAGAACTATATCCATAATATCTATCTCAAGTTCATATCCTTATGAGAAAAGATATATTTGATACTCTTGTGTTTAGAGTATACGTTAAATCACTCTCCACTCAGGTAGTGTCACTACATCTTCAATGTGAAGACTAAAAATGAAAACTAAAGATCATGGGATGCATAGTTATGCATGTGTAATTTCAACTAGCATGAACCATGGGAAATCACTACTTTCCTCTACATTAGGACATAAATAAGTCTAGTTCCTAATACATCACATAACACTACGTACTCAACACCCTCCTTTGGAAACCTCAATAGGGGATCACTCGTCAAACTCTACCTCAAAATTCACTAGATCTATTTCAAATCCAGTCTCTAAGATGATATGTCTGAGATCAATGAAGACCACCTAGGGTTACCCAGGGTGAAACACTGGGTCTCACAAATACCATCCTCTACAAGTCCTCCAACTGCACTCTTATCTCATGAATCTCTATAAAATCCATTTGATGTGGTGGTGTAGATATCGGTATCATATCAGGGTGTAGATTAACACAGAAGTCTATCTCTCGGTGGGGAGGTAAACCTAGAACATCTTCAGGGAATATGACCTTGTAATCCTCCACCATTATAGGAAATTGAGGACTCAAAACATCCACTACACTAAGCTTCTATCTAGCCAACTGAAGATTAATTGGTTGTACCTTCCTATGTGTGAGTCTATCCTGAGATGCAAGGAATTACCTTTTACCAATAAAAGGGAAATCTGGTTCTATTACCATAGACTAACTGCACCCTTTTCCTAAAATAATCAACCTTAGCATGAATTGTGGCTACTAGTCCATACCTAGAATGACATTGTAAGGCATTGATGCTACTACCAAGATATCCCAACCAAAACTCTTGCCTTTAAGAGTCAGGTCACACTATCAGTACTAGTGTGTGATCATCGAGTCCCCTCTAATAAGTGTATCTAAAGATAAGGGTCAATAAAATAGTTTAATCAGAATCTCTAAGTATAAAACAAGAAAATTTGTAGGAAAGGAAATCACTAGAAAATGTTTCTATCAACTATAACTAAAGTAGAAAGACACAAATCGTAACTTGAACTATTCCTGGAGTCCTAGGGTCATAAGCCTCAGCATCCTAAAATTGACTCATCCCTTGTCCTACAACTCCTAGATTCTGGTATGGACCAACTAGGGGTGGTGATGGTAACACATAAAAATGTTGGCCGCCTCCTACTTCTTCCCCATCTCCTCTGCCACATCCACCACCCAATAGATATGTATGCTTCTACTGTTGCCTCTTCCTTGGCGGTTCATAAACTACCTCTCTAACTATAGCCTGAAAAGTTGGACAATCTCATGTGGAATATCCCTTCCTACAACAATCATAGCAATGCCTATTCCTCAAGGAACTAGCACACCCCTAGAACATCCGATGAAACCTCTTGTTATGAAGATTACGTCATGAACCTACTATCAGTAGGTCCTTCTAACACTTCATCCCGGGAGATCGCTACCTCATTAGCCTATGATACACACTCAAACCCTATGTATCATCATCTAGTGTCAAAAGATCCATCCATGACTTAGTCTGGAAAGATGAATCCACCTGAACCACTAGAGGTGGTTCTATGAATGGATCAACATTAGAAATCACCACCTTCTGGCCATCTTGAAGAAAAATTGCTCCATAACTGGATCCCCTCAGGGAGGCCCCATCAAACATGAGTTTGAACTCTCAATCCTACTATGGAAACCTTGTTGGCTCACATTGTGAATACATCCTATAAGAAAAAAAGATGTATCATAGTTAAATGGGTATACCAAGTGAGCTGACTCAAGAAGGACATGTAAAACACAACCCATTCCTATATTATGCATGTACCTTTATTTTTTCCTCCAACTAGTGTTTTCATGTTCCAAGTTGAAAAGAAAGTTTCCAGAGTCCTAGTGTATGGATACATCAGTCGATGCACCAAAACTAGAATCCCTAGTTTGAAATCCAAACATGAAACACTTAACATTGTTGCCTCAAACCAATCTTAGAAACTCTCAGTCATAAAGTAGCACTGACCTGCCTTTAATACCACTCCGTCATGACCCATCCAAAAGGGGTCCATGTCATGACTACCATAATACCACCTCTAATAGGCTTGGTTCTGGAAAATAGAACTAAGTAGGCATATCCCACAAATGGGGGGAATTTACCTAAGTACATGTACACACTCACACATCTCCAAGCCCAAAATACTGAAATGTAAAAACACAAAGTAAAAATCCATGCATAAACTATGATACCAACCACAGAGTACAATAGGAAAGTAAAGTTTACTAAATTACAACTGGGATAGAATAAAATCCCACCAAAAAGAAAGAGTCTATAGCACAATGTAAGAACCCAAGTTTTTAGAACATGTCAAAATCCCGACCCTGTTTGAATTTTTGACTTGTCCCTGAGAAAACTGGGAAAATCTTGAAGTTCTGGAAATTTATAGAATACACGTTGTGTACTATAAAGTACACGTTGTGTATGGGTTAGGCGAGTATCGGTCATTTTCTCACTAAGTACATGTCGTGTGATGACTGTGTAGGAATTTATTATTACACGGCATGTAGTTATAGACATGTCATGTACCCTTGACCATATGAAGGCCATACATGGCGTATAGGCCTGTTGACTGGGTAGAATGTTTTTAGAAAGTACACACCGTATACAATTTGTACACGCCGTGTAGAGGGGTCGTGTATGGGGATATACATGGCATCTTGGGGATGTCAGCAAGGTAAAGAGGTACATCCCGTGTACCGTAGGTAAACGGCGTGTATCCTCCCTTCTGCGTACCGGTTGGGTTCAAGTTGTGTGCCAACCCATGTGGAGTGCCCAAGCCATGTGGCTATCTCTTCTTAAGTGGGAGTACGGAAAGGTCCACTACATGGCGTGTAGTCCTTAAATACATGCTGTGTATTTTTTTATTCGATTAAATGAAAGGGCAACACAACTTATTTTGAGAAATAGATTCTTCTTCCCCAACTTCAGAACAAGTCCGTTCTAAAGTTCTGAAGAACATTTCCTACCCTAGAATCGTCATCTAACATCTATTCTTCAATCTGTCAGTGGATTCAGGACCGCAACAGTGAGGCTAAACCTGCGCACCCCATTTTCTTCCATTTTACTTACCTCACACGTCACAGTTTCCATCCGAGTGGTGTTGTCGGGATTTGATGGAAACGCAGATCTATGAAGATCGGCTTCGAATTGGATATTGATATCGGACGTGCCTATGTCTACGAGTCTCAGGTAGGTGGTGCATACCTATATTTATGTTTTCGTGGTCATTTGTGTGGTACAGACTTTAGCACATTTTTGGGTATTTTGGGCAGGACCTAGTTTTATCTAATATTTCATATTAACTTGTTCATTAGACCCGTGGTATGCCTTTGGGTATGCCCTTTACCAATTTTTTTGAGCAGGGTCGGGCGAGGGGTCATTGCTCAATGGGGGCAGTTTGGCCAGGGGAAGCCAAAATGGTTATGATTGAACTGTGATGTTTTATCTGATAAGTTTAGTTTATTAAGCCTTGATATGAATTATTAGAGGCTCTAAAGACCTTAGTGCTGGTATGGGATAGTGCCTTGCACGTGTAATTCAACTATTTTGTTGTATTTCCTATTTAAAGTTTTACATTGTGATTATATATGTGATGTGTGATATTGAATATTCTATAACTTTCGGGTTATGCTAGGCATGGCCTGGGTATTATTGAGTGATGTTGATCATAGGTTGGGCTTGGCCCGGGTTATGTTGGATGGTTCTGACCACGGTATTGGGCATCATGGGCGTCGGTTTGAGGCAGGATGATTGTCAGGTTAGGCATGGCCTGGGTTACTTGGATGCCGAGACCATCAGACATGAGCGGCATGGTCGCAGGGACACAAGATGTCAGAGGTGTTGTGGCTTGGGTACTATTTTGGTGATTATCGCTTACCCGGAAACTTTGAGTAGTGTGCACATAGAGAGACTCTATGATGAGGTGGTTTTGACCACTCTTGTGTTATAGGCCCCTGTTAGTTGCGGTTTAGGTACTATCAGTTTGGGGGTGCTTGTCGTAGGAAGCCACATGGAAGGTGAGGAGCCTTCAGGGGATATCATTGAGGCTATCGGGTTGGGGGCAGAGGCTTGCCGTTATTTGAGGTCAGATATCGTTATCCATCTAGATACTTTATTTTGAGGGCAGACATCGATGTCCCTCCAGCTACTTATTTAGAGGGCAGACATCTTTGTCCCTCCAGATACTTTATTTTGAGGGCAGACATCGTTCTCCCTCTGGTTACTTATTGAGGACAGGCATCACTGTTCCTCTGGGTTATTGTATCTCAGGCATGCCTCTGGGACGTCGGTACTTGAGACACGTGATGTTAGGGGGGCACAAGGTGCCAGGTTACATGAAAGAGATTCTGACATTGGCCAAAGCAGGTGACACTCCATGGTGGCTGTTGAGCACCAGTGGGGTTTGTGCTATTTGTACATCATTCTATTTACTGCTTTCCTTATAAATGCATGCCTACTTAAACACTTATATTAGGTACGCACCATTGGGTGGTATCCTACTAAGATTTGTCTCACACCCTGCACGGGCATTTCGGGATGCATACAGACTTTATGGATTTATGTGCAGGAAAGAGGCTAGATTTAGGAGCTGGGTTGCATTAGTTATTTCATGGAGATGGTATGGACCCTGAGGTCTTACCTAGTTGGAGTTTACTATGTTTTGTGTACTTTCTTGTATCATCATGCTTTTTTATAGATATATTTGGTTATCCATTGTTTCCCTTTATATTTAGATATGTATGACCTACTTTGGATGCATGTTTTGTTATTCAGTAGTAGTTACAAGTGATCATCATACTGTTGTATTTATTTCTGCTACTATTGTTTATATTTATTGCTTCTGCTATTTTTTGATATTGAATGTGCTTCCGCTCTGTGGTTTTGGTCTGAGTCTACTGAGTCGTTTATTCCTCTGTATCTTTATTATTATACTCGGACCATTACCATTATAATTATCCTCTGAGAGGGTATATATAAGGCCTCGGCCTTAAACATTACTTAATATTGAATTAAATGAATAATTCCCATTGAGGATATTTTCAGGTTTAGAGTTTCAGAGAATTAAATCATAACGATTACATCTCAAAAGATTACACAGTAGACACTTCTACAAAGTTTACTTTTTTTCAAAACATGAACTAAAAAAAAGTCATTTCTAGTTCCATGTTTAAGAAAGCATGACTTTTCCTTGATCCCATCCTTGACCCTATTCCACATTATGTCCTGTGAAAAACATTTCAAAAAAAAATGGGGTGATCATAAAAAACTCAGTAATGGATACACAAAGAAGGATAACTGTTAGTTTTTCAAAACAACAAGTAAACCATGAATACTTTATCAAAGTAATACATTTCACCTTTATAAAGCAGAAAATACTCTTCATTGAATAAAAGATCATTACTTACCCTTTTGTAACCAAAACATTACCATAAAACCCATATAAATTACACATAACATATAAAGGTAACTTGGGACATAAACATACTTAAATGGAATAACCATATGGTCAACTTCCACACATATCACTTAATGGAATATCCATACGGCCGACTTTCATACCCAATTAATTAGAGGTTATAACGTAACCACCCATCCTGGTATTCACGGCACCACCTGTCATATGGTTTATCACGTAACCACCCGTCAAATGTCTGAGTACCATTATAGAATCATAAGACATAAAACAAAAATAATGGAAAGAAAACATTTTCACATTTCAAACACAATATATCACTTAAATATATTGACTTATCAAATCCATTATAAAAACCATTTTCAATACCAAAATACATAAAATATTATATGTTATTTATTTCATTTTAAAAAAAACATCACGGCTTGTTTAGGATGCCAAAGACCAAATAATACTCCTGGCGTCGGAAAAGGTCTTTGTCACCGCGTACATGAAAAGAAACATTCCTTTTTTGTCATTTTGTAAAACGATTCGTAGAAAAATATTCCTTTTGTATAAAATTAAAATTCAATGGGGTTTATACACCGTATAAAATAAAGCCTTGTATTAGAACAAAATATGCCTCAATGAAAGGAGATTGAGACGAAGTCCCTTACCTCGTGTCCGACGTGACTCAATTTCTCTTTAATCTCCTGAATAATAAATTGAAGTTAATTTATACTTTCTTAAGAACCTTTTCAAGTTCATTATTCCTTTTATATAACTTATTTCCATGTTATAAATGTTATGTAATCATTTAAGTTAATAATGTTTGTTTTGTTGATATTTGGTTCATAAGTCAAAAATGGACTTCTCACAATTACATGTTGTTCATGTGGTCAAAGGTTCATTATATCCAGAATGATATTCATGATTTGTATATCATATATATCATATATATCTAGCATATACATGTATTTATAATAGTATATAACATTTAGAGGTAAGAAATTAAATGCACCGTTCATGGAGACGGTAAGCCGTACGTACGCATAAACGCTACTTTCATTTATATTTCATATTTAATGGAGTGAAATCATAATGATATAAGGTTATATTATACTTACAGTATAACATCATATATAATAACATTAACTCTATCCTTTATACATCCCACATATGGCATTAATGAATCAAATCACTTTGAGGGGGCGGTAGTCTGCACTTCCTAAAATGAAATTATCGTGTTTACCCACAATGGAAACCATAAAGGTATGCCACAAATGAAAAATAAAGAAGCATAAGAAAAACATAAACATAATATATATCATATATAAATATAGTGACATCTTAAGGGCCACCATGAAAGGTGTTAAAAGAAGATTGAATAATCATCGTTTCGTGAGGCAGAAAATTGCCAACCACATAAACAACATGTTCTTTAACCATTAGAAGAAGGTGTGTGTAGTTGTAGCTCTAATCCTTCTCATAACAACATCCTAGTATATTTAAGATACTGGTGTTGTTACAAAATAAAGGAATAAAAAGAGTTTAGGGGGTTGTAGAAGCAAAATAAAACATAAGAACACAAGAGAAGACACTACCTTTAAATCGGGTAACTCTTTTTGATTTGAGCTCAAAGGCTTCCTTGTAAAGACTTATGCCCAAAGTGAGGCTTCTAGGAGTAATATAGGGATTTGGAGAGATAAAATGTGCAGGGTTTGGCTGATACAAAGGCTTGAGAGGTGTGGTTAAGGTGGTATATGTGGGGGGCTTTTATAAGAGGAGAGGAGGGGCACTCTTGGAAAGTTATAAAAGGTTACTTTATTATAAAATGATTTTCGGATTTTAAAGGTCCCTAAATTATTTATTTTGAGGATAAGGTGATAAGAGTTATAAATACACCCATAAAAAAGGTTTTTTACAAGTGTAGGTCTTAGATTTTACATTATCTTTTCATTTTATTTAAATCATTAAATAATGAGGTAATCGCTTCATCATCATGGTGTCATAAATAATTTAATTTATTTAATGCCTAAAAATTATAAAAAAAAATTATCATGATGTAGGAAATATTTTTATCTTTATAATTAATATTTATAGTCAAAAATATGACTTTTATAACCCCATTTAAAAATTATTTTAGTAAAAAAACACATGTTTGTGACATTTTTATTTTAACATTAAATAAAAAGTTATTAATGTCATTTTCCTACCAAAGTGGCTTAATTGGGTCCCCAAGTTGACCCATGGATTTTCTTGGTCGGCCATGACACATCCAATAATGGTAGGACATGTTTCAAGGTCATTTCATATTATTAAAACATTATTTTTACTTTAAATTACACTAATTACATCTAATCGCGATTAAAAACTTAAAAGTTACTATTCACCAAAAATTATTTTAATCCCATTGAACCACATTTTACTTCTTAATGACAACCATGTATGTCGGTTTTTTGAAATTAAAAACACAGAGGTGGTAAATTTTCATTTAAACAAAAAAACAGTTTTTTAAGTACCACTTAGTGGTTTCACTATTCATCAAAAATTGAAGTTTTTCATAAAAATAATAAAACTTCACCCTAAGCTATATTTGATATTCTGAATTCAAAATGATGTATATTTTACAAAATTCAAAACATATAAGTCACATTAATTAATTTAATAATTAATTCCCATTGTCAGAACAAAAAGCGTGTTTTTATGAAATAATATATATCAAAAGATTGACACTAGTTTAAGTCCAAATTCAAAGTGAAATTAATTCCAATGACCACTATTGGATTAAATGGTAAAAATATATTCTAATTTAACTTTAAAACCAATTAAAAAGATAATCTAATCATATTAATAAATTAGATTAAAAATAGGTTTTTAATTAAAATACAACATTTTCCACTATTCATTAAAAAAATGAACTTTATCGGAAAAATACCAAAAAAATTACACAAAGTAAATTTTTATTTCCCGATTATAAAGAAGAATTTTATTTGGTCCAATAGAATGTATAAGAGTGAACAAAACTATATTTAATGATGGTTCTCCATCGAAAGGCGATAAGTGGACCTTTAGTGAATATTAGAGTATATATGCCTAAAATTGAGTTCTTTTCATACTTTAAGCCTTTATCATTTATTGGATAAATTTAAAAACATTTAAAAAACATATATAATCATATTTTAGTTATTTATATTCATTCCCACCAATACAACGACTACGTGTTAACTACCATTTAAAATAATATTATTTTATTACTAGTGTGCAACGTAAGATTTCAAAGAAACTCTTTGTTGCGTATCAGGTACGCTATTGAACATAGAAACCCATTTAAAGTAAAATTAATATTTAATTAGAAAATATTAATTAATATGAAAAAAATTTATTCTTTATTTACCTAGGATGTTACATCCCTCCCCCCTTTTGGGAATTACGTCCTCACAATTTTATTCACTTATCAAAATAAGTGGGGGTATTTATCCATCATAGAATTTTCAGATTCCCACGTTGCCTCTTCAACCATATGGTTTTTCCACAAAACCTTTACCTGGTGAATTACCTTATTCTGCAACACTTTCTCTCTATGATCAAGAATCTGGATTGGTTGACCTTCATAAGAGAGATTCTATTCCAACTGAACTACCTCTGGGCTCAAAACATGAGATGGATCTGGCATATACTTTCTCAACATCAAAACATGAAAAACATTGTGTACCTGAGATAAACTCAGAGGTAAAGACACTCGGTAAGCAACTGTTCCAACTCTCTCCAGAATTTTATATGGTCCAATGAACCTTGGATTCAGCTTTCCTTTCTTACCAAATCGCATCACACTTTTCCACGGTGAAATTTTGAGAAAAATATGATCACCTACCTCGAAAGATAGACCCTTCCTCATGTTGTCTGCATAACTTTTCTTTCTGCTCTGAGCTATTCTCATGTGTTTCTGAATCAACTGAACTTTTTCTGCCATCTCTTCTACCAATTCTTGTCTCATCAGCTTCCTTTCACCCACTTCATCCCAAAAAGCTGGAGTTCGACATCGCTTCCCATATAATGCCTCAAACGGAGCCATCTGTATACTGGAATGAAAACTGTTATTATATGAAAATTCAACCAAAGAAATATATTGGTCCCAAATTCCCTGATAATCCATCAAACAAGAACATAGAATATCCTCCAAAGTCTGAATTTTTAATTCTGACTGCCCATCTTATTGAGGATGAAAAGCTGTACTAAAATTTAATTCAGTACCCAACGACTTCTGAAGGCCATTCCAAAAGTTAGAAGTAAACCTGGGATCACGATCAGATACAATTGATAGGGGAACTCCATGAAACCTGACTATCTCTTTAAGATACAATTGAGATAGTTGATCTAGAGGGAAAGTATCTCAAATATGAAGGAAATGAGAAGATTTAGTCAAGCGATCAACAATAACCCAGATTTCATTATTACCTCGAGGTGTCTTCGGTAATCCCACAACAAAGTCCATGGATATATTTTCCCATTTCCACTCTAGAATTGGTAAAGGCTGAAGAATCCCTTTCGGTAACTATCGCTCTTCTTTAACCTGCTGACAAGTCAAACACTTCACAGTAAAATCAGCAATATCTCTTTTCATTCCATCCCACCAGTAATACTCCCGCAGATCTCTGTACATCTTAGTACTGCCAGGATGAACTGAAAATAGGGAACTATGACCCTCACATAACAACTCATTCTTTAACTGTGAATCACCAGCCACACATAATCTCTTCCCAAACCTCAAAACACAATCATTATCAATATTAAATTCATGAAACTTACCCTTCTGAACCAGCTCTACCTTTTTCTACAACCCACTGTCTTTCTTCTGCGCTTTCTTAATTCTGTCTAATAGAGATGATCTCACTGATACCTGAAGCAAAATAGAAGAACTTCCTGCAACAAAAACTTCTATGCCAAATTTCATCAAATCAAAAACCAAAAGATCTCATTCCAAACGTATCATGGTTAATGAAGCATTACTTTTTCGACTCAAAGCATCAGCAACTTTATTTTCTTTTCCCTAATGGTAATGAATTTTACAATCATAATCCTTAATTAATTCTAGCCATCTTCTTTGTCTCATGTTCAATTCTTTCTGAGTGAATATATAATTTAAACTTTTGTGATCAGTATATATTTCACACTTTACTCTATAAAAATGATGCCTCCAAATTTTTAGAGCAAAAACAACAGAAGTTAATTCCAAGTCATGTGTAGGGTAATTTACCTCATGAGTTTTCAACTGACGTGAAGCATATACAATTACCTGATCATTCTGTATAAGGACACATCCAAGTCCCTTCAATGAAGAATCACTCTATATAACAAACTCACCATTCCTGGAAGGAAGTTCCAAAACTAGATCATTCACCAATATTCTTTTCAACTCCTGAAAACAATCATCACATTCTTTTGTCCCGATAAACTTAACACCCTTCCAAGTTAGCTTAGTCATTGGACTAGATAACCGTGAAAAAATTTCAACAAACCTTCGGTAGTAACCTATAAAACCAAGAAAACTACGGATCTTGGTTACATTTGTGGGTCTTGGCCATTCTTCAACAACTTTTGTTTTAGAAGGATCAACAGTTATGCCATTTTTTGAAATAATGTGACCAAGGAAAGAAATTTGTTGTAACCAAAACTCACACTTGCTGAATTTTCCATACAGTTTATTTTCTTTTAAGGTTTGTAAGATAACCATTAAATGACTTTCATACTCCTCTTTAATTTTATAAAACACCAAAATATCATCAATTAAAACAACCACAAACTTATCCAAGAACTCATGGAAAATTCTATTCATAAGGTCCATGAATACAGCAGGTGCATTGGTTAACCCAAAAGGCATAACTACAAATTCATAATGGCCATATCTAATATGAAACGCAGTCTTCGGAACGTCTACTTCTTTTACTTTCAACTGATGGTACCCCAACCTCAAGTCAATCTTTGAAAAATATTGAGCTCCCGGGAGCTGATCAAACAAATCATAGATATGAGGCAAAGGATACTTGTTCTTAACAGTGATATTATTCAAGGGTCTATAATCAATGCAAAGTCTCATTGAACCATATTTCTTTTTAACAAACAATATAGGAGCACCCCATGGTGATGTGCTAGGTCGAATGAAACCCTTATCTAATAACTCCTACAATTTCTTCTTTAACTCTAAAAGTTCAACTTGAGCCATTCTGTAAGGGGGTTTTGAAATTGGATTAGAATCAGGAACTAAGTCAACAGTAAATTCAACTTCCCGATCATGAATAATACCAGGAAACTCATCAGGAAAAACATCAAGATACTCATTTACCACTGGAACATCATTAATCTGAACAGTTCCTTTATTTTCAACAATATTTGAAAGATAACATTCATTTCCATATTTTACTAGTTTCTCAACTTCCTGATATGTTATCAAAATCAAGGGTTCATTCCTTCACACAAATTAAAAATATTTCTAAAAAGAAACCATTTTAGCTCTACAGTCAATCTTAGCATGATAAACAGAAATCCAATCCATGCCCAAAATAACATCAAACTCTACTAGAGAAAAAAATAAGCTTTGTAGGTAGATTCTTTTCGCACACAAGGATAGGAAGGCTCTTATAATTTCTTTTTGTCTCAACATTTCCTCCGGTTGATTTTACCATAAGTTTAGAATTCATATCTTGAGATGGAATTCCCAATTTACTAGAAAACTTCTCAGAAATGAAAGAATGTGTAAACCATGAATCAAACAACACATTGGAATAATCTGAACAAACAAACAGTGTACCTGATACTACTTCATTCGATGGCCCAACATCTGCTGAAGTAGTAGCAAAGGATTTCACCACCCCTTTCTGCTTGTAGTCTGGCTGCTTTCCCCCAGTTGAGTTCTTCGTTAGACACTAATTTTCATAATGACCCATTTCATTACACTTAAAACATCTTACTGCTGGCTTTTTATTTCCTGCTTGATCATCTTCCTTACAGTTGAGAGCAATATGACCTGACTTACCACACTGAAAGCACTTTCCAGACTTGGATAAATATTCTCCAAGATTCATTTTACCACACTTCTCACAGGATAGATATTTTGTTTTCTTACCTCCTTGTTTCATTGATGAATTATTCCCCATTGTCTGCCAACTAGACCTCTTATTCTGTTGTTTGTCAAAGAACACCTGATCATCAGCAAACTCCATTTCCACCTTCTCCGTACATCGAACAAGTTTTTCATAACTTTTTAACTCATGAGAAGCTAAAGCCCTTCGATACTTTGGATTTAACCCTGAGTAAAAATGGTTGATTTTACTATCAAGATCTCGTATGAAGTTTGGAGTATACCATGCCAGTCAAGTGAACTTTTCTTCATAAGTAGCCACCGAGTCATCCTCCTGTCTCAATTCTAGGAATTTGTTTTCCATCCTAAGACGAACCACCTTAGGAAAATATTTCTCAAGAAACATACCTTTGAATTCGTCCTAGTGAAGATCATCAATATCATAACTATCCCTGATATTTTTCATCATTGACCACCACTGATTTGCTTCACCTTCAAAACGGTAAACAGCAATACTAACCTTTTGATGTTCTGAACACCCCATGACATCAAAAATCTTCTCCAGTGCTTTAATCCACCCTTCAGCTAGCACAGGGTCAGATCATCCTCTGAATTATGGTGGATGTTACCTCATGAAATGTTCCACCACTAACATGTTCCTCTGTGGTTGATCTGGATGATCTCGTGCATGGATACCACCACCATTTATATCCTAATTCAATTGTTCCATCACTGCAACAAACTATTCAGTTCCAATTCCGACCATCTCAGGTTGCTGATTTGGAAGGTTGTCTTCCTCCTGATGTCGTCCCAACATAGCTGCCTTGTTTCCTCTACGAAAAACCATTCTGAACACAGAAATATCTTAGGTGAAGCAACATGGTAATCTTTAAATGCTATATCATTTCAATCATACCATAAATTAATTTATAGTTTAACAATTTTCTAACTCCTAAAGTTGTCTAAACCGACCTCTGATACCAACTATAAGGCCCCGGCCTTAAACATTACTTAATATTGAATTAAATGAATAATTCCCATTGAGGATATTTTCAGGTTTATAGTTTTAGAGAATTAGACCATAACTATTACATCTCAAAAGATTACACAGTAGACACTTCTACAAAGTTTCCTTTTTTTCAAAACATGAACTAAAAAAAAGTCATTTCTAGTTCCATGTTTAAGAAATCATAACTTTTCCTTGATCCCATCCTTGACCCTATTCCACATTATGTCCTATGAAAAACATTTCAATAGAAACTTGGGGTGAGCATAAAAATCTCAGTAAGGGATACACAAAAAAGGATAATAGTTAGTTTTTCAAAAACAACAAGTAAACCATGAATACTTTATCAAAGTAATACTTTACACATTTAAGAAAAAGAAAATACTCTTAATTGAATAAAAGATCATTAATTACCCTTTTGTAACCAAAATATTTCCATAAAACCCATATAAAGTACACATAACATATAAAGGTAACTTGGGACATAAACATACTTAAATGGAATAACCATACGGTCGACTTCCACACATATCACTTAATGGAATAGCCATACGGCCGACTTCCATAACCAATGCATTAGAGGTTATAAAGTAACCACCTGTCCTGGTATTCACGGAACCACCCATCATATGGTTTATCACGTAACCACCCGTCAAATGTCCAAGTACCATTATAGAATCATAAGACATAAAAAAAATAATGGAAAGAAAACATTTCCACATTTCAAACACAATATATCACTTAAATATATTGACATATAAAATCCATTATAAAAACCATTTTCAATACCAAAATACATAAAAGATTATATGGTATTTATTTCATTTTAAAAAAACATCACGGCTTTTTGAGGAATCCAAATACTAAATAATACTTGCGGCGGTGGAAAAGGTCGTTGTCACCGCGTACGTTAAAAGAAACATTCCTTTCTTTCATTTTGTAAAACGCTCCGTAGAAAAATATTCCTTTTGTATAAAATTAAAATTCAAATGGGTTTATACACCATATAAAATAAATCCTTGTATTAGAACAAAATATGCCTCAATGAAAGGAGATTGAGACGAAGTCCCTTACCTCGTGTCTGACGTGACTCGATTGCTCTTTAATCTCCTGAATAATAACCTAAAGTTAATTTATACTTGATTAAGAACCTTTTTCAAGTTCATTATTCCTTTTATATAACTTATTGTCATGTTATAAATGTTATGTAATCACTTAAGTTAATAATGTTCATTTTTTCGATATCTGGTTCATAAGTCAAAAACGGACTTCTCACAATTACATGTTGTTCATGTGGTCAAAGGTTCATTATATCCAGAATGATGTTAATGATTTGGATATCATATATAACATATATATCCATCATATACATGTATTTATAATAGAATATAACATTTAGAGGTAAGAAATGAAATGCACCGTTCATGGAGACGGTAAGCCGTATGTACGCATGAACGCTACTTTCATTTCTATTTCGTATTTAATGGAGTGAAATCATAATGATAGAAGGGTATATTATAATTCCATTATAACATCATATATAATAACATTAACTCCATCCTTTATACTTCCCATATATGACATTAACGAATCAAATCACTTTGAGGGGGCGGTAGTCCACACTTCCTAAAATGAAATTATCCTGTTTACCCACAATGGAAACCATAAAGGTATGCCAAAATAAAAAATACATAAGCATAAGTATAACATAAACATAATATATATCATATATAAATATAGTTACATTTTAATGGCCACCATGAAAGGTGTTAAAAGAAGATTTAACAATCATCGTTTCGTGAGGCAGAAAATCGCCAACCACAGAAATAGCATGTTCTTTAACCATTAGACGAAGGTGTGTGTAGGTGTAGCTCTAATACTTCTCATAAAAACATACTAGTATATTTAAGATACTGTTTTTGTTACAAAAGAAAGGAATAAAAAGAGTTTAGGGGGTTGTAGAAGAAAAATAAAACATAAGAACACAAGAGAAGACACTACCTTTAAATCGGGTAACTCTTTTTGATTTGAGCTCAAAGGCTTCCTTGGAAAGACTTCTGCCCAAAGTGAGTCTACTAGGAGTAATATAGGGATGTGGAGAGACAAAATGGTCAGGGTTTTTCCAATCCAAATTCTTGAGAGGTGTGGGTAAGGTGGTAGAGGTGGGGGCCTTTTATAAGAGAAGAGGAGGGGCACTCTTGGAATGTTATAAAAAGTTACTTTATTATAAAATGATTTTCAGATTTTAAAGGTCCCTAAATTATATATTTCTAGGATAAGGTGATAAGAGTTCTAAATCCACCCATCCAAATGGTTTTTTACAAGTGTAGGTCTTATATTTTACATTATCTTTTTATTTTATTTAAATTGTTAAATAATGAGGTTATCGCTGCATCATCATGGTGTTATAAATAATTTAATATATTTAATGCCTAAAAATTATAAAAAAAAATCATGATTTAGGAAATATTTTTATATTTATAATTAATATTTATAGTCAAAAATATGACTTGTATAACCCCATTTAAAAATTGTTTTAGTAAAAGAACACATGTTTGTGAGATTTTTATTTTAACATTAAATAAAAAGTTATTAATGTCATTTTCCTACCAAAGTGACTCCATGGGGTCCCCAAGTTGACCCATGGATTTTCTTGGTCGGCCATGACACATCCAATAAGGGTAATACATGTGTCAATGTCATTTCATATTATTAAAACGTTATTTTTACCTTAGATTACACTAATTCCCTCTAATCGCGATTAAAAACTTAAAAGTTACTATTCACCAAAAAATATTTTAATCCCATTGAACCACATTTTACTTCTTAATGACAACCATGTATGTCGGATTTTTTAAATTCAAAACACAGAGGTGGTAAAATTTTATTTAAACAAAAAATCAGTTTTTTAAGTACCACTTAGTGGTTTCACTATTCATCAAAAATTGAAGTTTTTCAGAAAAATTCCAAAACTTCACACTAAGTTATATTTGATATTTCGAATTCAAAAATGATGCCTATTTTACAAAATTCAAAACATATAATTTACATTAATTAATTTAATATTTAATTCCTGTTTTCAGAACAAAAAGCGTGTTTTTATGAAACAATATATATCAAAAGATTGACACTAGTTTAAGTCCAAATTCAAAGTGAAATTAATTCCAATGACCACTATTGGATTAAATGGTAAAAATATATTTTAATTTCACTTTAAAACCAATTGAAAAGATAATCTAATAATATTAATAAATTAGATTAAAAAGAGGTTTTTAATTAAAATACAACATTTTCCACTATTCCTTAAAAAATGAACTTTATCGGAAAAATACCAAAAAATTACACAAAGTATATTTTGATGTCCTGATTCTAAAGAAGAATTTTATTTGGTCCAATAGAATGTATAAGAGTAACCAAAACTATATTTAATGATGGTTCTCCATCAAAAGGAGATAAGTGGACCTTTAGTGAATATTAGAGTATATATGACTAAAATTGAATTTTTTTCGTACTTTAAGCCTATATCATTTATTAGATAAATGTAAAAACATTTAACAAACATATATAATCATATTTTAGTTATTTATATTCATTCCTGCCAATACAACGGCTACGTGTTAACTACCATTTAAAATAATATTATTTTATTACTAGTGTGCAACGTAAGATTTCAAAGAAACTCTTTGTTGCGTATCGGGTATGCTATCAAACATATCAACTCCTTTAAAGTATAATTAATATTTAATTCTCAAATATTAATAAATATTAAAATGTTTTATTCTTTATTTACCTGGGATGTTATAGTACAGCCTCCCCACTATACCTATAAGACCCTCATTGCTAGTCGGAAGCCTTTGGCGTTTGGGCAGGTGTGCCTAAGGTAGTAGCACCCGACCCGTTTAACACTGTTCGGGGGGTTTTTCGGGTCTGGGTTGTTACACACAAGGTCCTGAAGCTCATCTAAAAAAACCCTACTTGATGGGTAGGTATAGAAATAGATATCTAAAGTCACAGAATAATTTCTCAACTATATGGTCTCTCTCTAAGAACCACCTGGTCCTAGTCCACCTTGGACTCCCTCAAACCTTCAATGGTCTGCACAAGACACAACATGTATAGGAAAATCCCATGTAGGGGTGAGTAAAACAATACTCAGTAGGACACCCCAAAACAAAATGTAAAAGATTGCATAGGAAACATCACTAAGAAGATAGTGTTGTCTCAACACAGGTATATTTCTACAACACATATAACAACGACATCCAAGTATAATCATAAAGGATTTAAAGACTCAAGGTCTCATCCAATTATAGCTACACGGTTCCGCTCATAGTGTGCTTATTCTATGATATATCACTCCTCGAGTTATCTAATAGTAAACATGTAGAAAAGTTCTACCAAAAGTACCCAAGAGAACACCAAGGTATTGAAAAATTATGTAGTTTCTCTGAGACATCCAGTCTCACTAAGACACGGAGTGTTGGTAATACATAGAGTGTCAGTTACACATGGAGTTTTAGTAACACACAGAGTGTCGGTAACACACAGAGTGTTAGTAACACATAGATTGTTGATAACACATGGAGTGTTGATAATTCATGTAGGCCCAAAGTCACATAGTCACCAAGTCATAGTCAAACATCAACCACTAAAAACGGCATGAAGCACACTCATCAGGTCTAGTCATGTAGAATGGAAATAATTTGATCTCAATACACAAATAGGGGGTCCTCTAAGCCAAGGGATTTTTGGGGGGACTCCTCTCCCTACTGGAAACATCATCCTAGATAGGGGATATGTGCCTCTATAAATATTGGTCACACCTTATCCACAAACCCTATCTAAGGTATCAAAAAGAGAAGTGAGGACCGACTGGGCCTCTCGGTGCGATAAATTCTCTAACATACTGAGTAAACTATCAAAGTGAGGCTGAGATAACTCACTTCAGAATATGTATCATTCTCTATGATGGAAACAAGATCCTTCATCGAACCCTCATAGGAAAAGATCAAGTGTATGCTCTCAGTATTTTTTGAACTAACTAAAAACCAACCAATCCATCTCAAAAGGGCCTCCATGTCACAAGGGTCCCAAATTCATAGATAGATCATCAATCAGATGCTCCGTTTGAAAGATATGGACAATTTAGTAAAAAGGGTCTAACCTGGTCGGGGTCTGACCTAACCAGATTCGACCGACCCGACCCGGTTCAACCGACCTGACCCGACCTAGTATTTTATGGGCCTAGTTTGGCCTAGGACATTGGGCCTGCCCTACTAGGTCACTAGACACAACCCGGCCTGCCGCATGTGGGTTACACCCTTCAGTGCATAGCTCGGATGTTCGCTCTCGGTCAATGTGGCGACTACATTCAACATAGATAACACCACGTCCTAGCCCCCTTCCCTGAATCTTCCAATATTGCGGGTTCCAAATAGACCTCATTTGTGGGTTCCACATAGACCCCAACCATGTTCCATCCCGCTGTCACCACATCCTGCTCACCACATGTGGCCTCTGCTATTGTGGGCTCCCTCACAGTCTCATCGGACCACATTCCACCCTATCGTTAGCTCATCATGTGTCGCGCTCCGCTTGGCCTGGCCCCCTGTTGGGGTACTACTGATGTCTCCATCACTGGCTTCCCTACCGGTGGCCTCCACTGTCTCTAGCTTCCCATGGACCATCCTTGCCAGTTGCGACCCATTCTCGCCACCAACCACCCAGCTAGTGGTTCACCTTGCTCTGCCATAGCCAGAACATGTCGTCCCTATCGTCACACCTTCATGGTGATGTCACGGCATTAGATCTCTGGCCTAGGATCATTGTGGCACAAATCGATGGTGTAACTATCCTTTGATCATAGTTCACGAAGCAATAAAAATGTAAGAAAATTTGTGGGAAAGAGATAAATGCACAATAATTCCCATTGAATGGATCTTTGACTTTTTCATGTTGGTCTTGATCGGTTCATGTTAGTATTAAAGAACGGATAGGAAACAAATAAAATATCTAAAACAAAAATCATCCCCAATAATCAACCCGCATAAATATCCATCTCAAAAGAATGATTGAACTATAGATTAACTTGTTCATGGGTTGGTATGTATTCATCACTGAAAATTAAGACCTGAGAAAGAAATAAAATCTCAAACACCCTAGCTCGAATTGGTTCGATCGTTGATGAAGAATGGTTGTTGTGTTATTGTTGTGGGTAAAGATCCTTTGAAACTGAGGTTCATTGTTGATCGTTGATCCATGTTCCACCATCGTTCATCGAGATATCTCTGTCTCCTTGACTTAGAGTAATTCTAAGGTTAAAGTGATAACCCTGAATTCTCTGACAAACACGTATTAAAGGAAAATGTTTTGTTTCATCAACAATAAAATATTTTTATTAAAAAATTTTAAATATGTTTATGTCCAAAAACTATCTTTCACCATAGGCCCTCCCTGACCGATGTTAGGCCTCACCTAAGGAAAAACCCCCTTTACGAACTCAAATATGGTCTTGTATTTCCAATCCAAGTTACCATTTATGAGTTATTAGGATTTTAAAATAAAATAATTTTATTTGATTATTTTATTTACAGTTACTCCCTTTTCAGGTTTTTCCACTGAAGTCCCACACTGATTAAAGTTAAGTCATGCCTACGATAAATCCACTGCTATGAGCTCAATAGTGCCCACGAATTTCTAATATAGGCACCCATTTAAAAGTTACTTTAATTTTTTAAAAATATAATGCATGCGTGCTATTAAAAACTTGTCATTTTTCAGTGAATCGTTTTGGGCACACCGAGATTCGGAATCACATTCCATCTCAGCACATAGTCTCAAAATTTTCCCAAATAATTTCTAAAAATAAATTCAAGAAAATATGAGTCATTACAAATATATATATCCCCTTTGACATTTTATACCATGAATTTATTTATTATCATGGTATTAAATATATTTTTTAATGTTATGATTTCATGGGGTTGATGATTTAAATATTTCTAAAGTGATGAGGGAATTTTTATATAAATAAATATTATTTTAATGTTTTTATTAAAACTCAATTTCTCTTAAATGTCCATGTTTTAAAAAAAAATTGGAAATTTTTTTATAAAGTTCATTTTATATCTATTTTACTTTATTTCAAATATTTTCAAACATAATATTTTTACATGTTTTAAATAGAATTTTTTGAAAAACAACAAATGAAATGTTCTATTTTTAAAGTATGGCAACAATGACCTTTCCTTTCACCATGACTTTTATATATTTTATTAAATTAAAAAACCTCTTTCCCTTTTTTGGATATTTTGGTATTGAAAATTTTTTTTGTAAATAAAAGTGTATTTTGTATTAAAATTGGGATTTTGAAATAAAATGGTATTTTGATATTTGAAATTGATTTGTATACAAGTTTAAAAGAGTTTTTAAAATGAAAAAAAATGTTTTATTCATGTTTTGGTTATTGGACATTACATATGATAGGTGTTCCCAGATAGCGTTGGGTGAGATTGTTGTAGCTTAAATGATGGGTGAACTCAGAAAGCACTCTAATGAATTGGGTAATGATTATATTCTATGGAGGTTTATATTAGAAGTTTTTCATATGTTTATTACAATTTATAAGGGTTATATCAAGGTTATGTAAAGGTTCTATGAGATGATACCCAATGTTACCTAGATGAATTTTCTATTCTTTCTAATGATTTTACATGGAAATCATTTTTTAAAAGGTAAAATAAATAATCTTTTTAAATTATTGATATTTATATTTATGGATAAAATGTTATGTTTTCAAGAAGGGGTTTTTTATGGGTTTTAATGTTTTTCACTATAATAATTGTCTTCTTATTTTTATGTCTCTTATTGAGATTTTTGTGCTCATCCCATGTTTTTAAAATGTTTTCATGAGATTTTAAGGATGTATAAGGGAATATAGAGGTCAAGTTGAAAGTTGTAAAGACATTTCATTAAAAGAGAACATGATTTATATTAAAAGTTTTATATTATGGTAAAAATGGATACAAATCATAAGTTTCCACTTTATAATTTTATGGTTTTTTTATGTATTAGTTATGACTTAATTCTCTAATACTCTAAACCTAAAAATATTCTCAAAGTGAAATAAATTAAATTCTTGACTAAAACCCAAGATTATATAATGTTTAAGGTTGGATCCTTATAGTTGGTATCAAAGGTTGGTTTAGATAACTTTAGAGGCTAGGATAATGATAATATCATTCCCTTAAAAGATTGTAACTTATGGTTAAGTTAAAATGATATATAATTTGAATATTATCATGTTAATTCATCTAAACTATGACTTTTTAGAATAGTTTTACATAGAGTAAATAGGGAATATATTGTGGTAAGGCACTAAGAGGAAAATATCTTTCCAAATAAGCATCCCAAGATGGTTGTAATTGGAACTAATCATTTTTTTATAGTGATTGATCAGTTGAAATATGTTGTAAATAGTGGTGTTATTCATTCCAAATAGGAACCTAGTCTACCAGAAAGGAACATGCCTACAGTGGATTATTTAATAAGGGAACATCCCCAATGATTAATTAGATCATCTGAACCAGTAGTAGTCAAGGTATGGATAAATTCTCTATATAAGATATTTGATGTCATGGGATTTTTGGAATGTTAAAAGTTAACTGTTTCTATTTCACATTTTAAAGGTGAAGTTGATCGGTGGTGGTCTTTGTTTAATATTACTAGAGATAAGAATGATCTTTATTCCATCAAATGGTAAATAATTAATGATATTTTTCTTTAGAAATATTTCCCAAATTTTTTTGACTCCAAATAGAAAAAAAATCCTGGAATTGAGGGAAAAAGATGAATATTTTGTAGTAGCATGCAAAGAAAACTTCACAAGATTGGCCAGGTATGTGTCGTATTTTATTTGAGACACTAATAGAAAATTAATATGTTTTACTCGGGATTTAATCCAAGTCTAAAAATATATTTGGCCGTATGAGAATTTTAAATCTATGAGAAAGTTTTTTGTTATGCTTAAATGGTTGAGATGGAGCTTTCTGACTCTTATGTGCCTTATGATGATAAAAGTAATAAGCAATCAAGATGGAAGGTGATGGGGAAACATATAAAAACTAAATCTAGATATTTATAAAATTAAGTTCCCATATTGTGGTAAGTGCACTAAAAAGAACCCTATAGAATATATTATGAATTCAAGGAAGTGTTACCGATGTAGAAATTTTGACTATATGGCCTGCAAATGCATGGAAAAGAAACCTGAAGAATCAAAGAATGGGGTAAACTATAGCCATCCAATGGTAATATGTTTTAGTTTTAATGATTTGGTTCATTATTTTAATGTGTGTTTGAATTTATTTTCATAGAATGGAAATCTTCATGATCAAAAATAGAAAGTTGTATCAATTTTATTTTATACAGCTACAATAGATTTTGGGATATCAAATGAAGTGGTGATAGGTATGTTACTTGTGTATTTGAATTATTCCAATGCACTGATCATTTCTAGATCTTTGTATTCTTTCATTTATGATAAATTTTTAATTAAATTGTAAATATCACATAATGAAATTAATATATAACTTTTTGTAAAAACTCCAGGTGGAAGTATTAAAGAAATCAAGATTTATAAGAATCTTCTGATTGTAATTAGTGGGATGGTTTTCCATGAAAATCTTGTAAAACTAGCCATAATAGAGTTTAATATCAATCTTGTTATGTATTGGATTTAATTTTATTATTAAAATATAGATTTTAGTGATAATAAACTTATGTTTAATGATTTCATGCCTTCGATAACTTAACAATAAGTGGAGAAATTGATTAGATATGGTAATGAAAGTTACCTAGTCATATTGTTGAAAATGAAGAAACTCGTAAAATTAGTGATGTGCTAGTAGAAAATGAATACATGGATATTTTTCCAAATTATTTTCCTAGTTTTATTCCTAATCGAGAGGTTGAGTTTACTATTAACTTAGTACCAGATGCTAAGCCTATTTCTAAACCCCTTTATAAAATGAATCAATTGTAAATTTTTGAATTGAAAAATCTATTACATGAGTTATTAGATAAAGGTTTCATTTGACCTAAAACTTCACTATAGGATGATCATGTTTTGTTTGTTAAAAATATATATGGTTTAATGGGACTTTGAATTGATTATAAATATTTTAATAACATCACTATTAATAAAAAGTATCATTTAACTCATATCGATGATTTGTTTGATCAGCTCTATAGAGCATAGTATTTTTTGAAGGTTGATCTAGGTATGGGGTACCATCAGTTGAAAATGAAGGAAGAAAACATTCTTAAGAATATTTTTTGGACTAAATATGGGAACTATGAGTTTTTAGTTATGAATTTTGAGTTATATAATGAACATGGTGTATTTATAGACCTTATGAATAGAATTTTTCATGATTTTTTGATACGTTTGTGTTTGGGTTTATTGATGACATTTTGGTATATTCTAAAAGTTAATAGAAACATGAAAGAAACATAATTATTGTTTTTCAAACCTTAAAATAAAATATACGATATGGTAAAATTAGCAAGTGTTAATTTTTTTTGCAAAAAAATCATTCCTTGGTCATATTGTTTCTAAAGATATCTTAACTATTGACACTAATAAAACAAAAGTTGTTGAAGAATAGAAAAGATCCAAAAATATCATAGAGATTCATAGTTTTCTTAGATTAGAAGGTTACTACTAGAGGTTTATTGAAAAAAAATTATCATTTTTATAGACCACTACTTAAGTTAACACAAAAAGGATTTTTCATCTAGACAAAATAATGTGATGATTGTTTTTAGGAACTGAAAAAAAAAATTAGTTAATTCTCTAGTTTTGGAACTAAATTCTAGAAATAGAGAATTTATCATCTATAGTGATTCTTCATTGAAATTACTTGGTTGTGTCCTAATGTAGAATGATTATTTAATTTCTTATACTTCACTTCAATTAAAACCTCATGAGTTAAATTACCCTACACAATATTTGGAATTAGATAATGTGGTTTTTGCTTCAAAATTTTAGATGCATAATTTGTATGGAGTAAAATGTGAAATATATACTGATTACAAAAGTTTTAATTATATAATCACTCTGAAATAATTGAACATGAGATAGAGAATATGGCTAGAACTAATCAAGGATTATGATTTCACGATTCATTACCATCCTGGAAAATAAAACAAAGTGTTTGATGCTTTGAGTCAAAAAAGTGATGATATATTAACCATGAAATATTTTTAATGTGACCCTTTGGTTAATTATTTGATGAATTTTTTATTAGAAGTTGTGGATTCAAGGATATCCTCTATTTTTCTTTAGGTTTCAGTACAGTCAAGCCTATCAGAAATAATTAAGAGAGCTCAAAAAGAGGTTTTATATTTGAAAGAAAGGTATAATCTATTAATAATGGTAAGTTTATTGATTTTAATATTAATTAAGAAGGTTTTTTATGATTTGGAAAAATATTATGTGTGCTTTTTTAATCCTAGTAGAGGAAAGAGTTATTGACTGAATCTCATTATTCCCAATTTTCCATTCATCCAGACAGTATTAAGATGTAAAAAGACAATTGGGAGTATTACTGGTGGGATAGAATGAAAATACATATTACTGACTCTACCATGAAATGTTTGACTTGTCCATAGGTTAAAAAAAAGTAATTATCAAAGGGGATGATTCAACCTTTTCTAGTGCTGGAGTAGAAATGGGAGAATATATCAATGTATTTCATGGTAGGATTTCCAAATACTTCTCATGGTAATAATGTGATTTGGGTTATTATTGATCGATTAAATAAATCTATACATTTCCTTCCTGTTTAAGATGAAATTTCTTTATATAATCTTTCTCAAATGTATCTAAAGGATATAGTAAAGTTATATGGAGTTTTAATCTCTATTTTATCAGACCGTGATCCTAGGTTCACATCTATTTTTTTAAAAGGAATTCAGAATTCCTTGGGTACTGAATTAAATTTCAGTATAGATTTTCATCCTCAATCTGATGTATAGTCAAAGAAAACAATTAAAACCATAGAAGATATACTTTTTTCTTGTTAAATATATTACTAGGGAATTTTAGATCAACATATTTCTTTGGTTGATTTTTATTATAATAATATTTTTCACTCTAGTATACAAATGGTGACATTTGATGCCTTATATGGAAAGAGGTGTTAAACACTAGTATTTTGGGATGATATAAGAGAAGTAAGATGATGGGAACATAGTTGGAATAGGATATGGAAGAAAAAAATTAGTTGATTCAGTGACACATGAAGACAGCTTAGAGTAGGTAGAAAATCTATGTGGATAACCATAGGAAATATCTTTCTTTCAAGGTAGGTGATCATGTATTTCTAAAAGTTTTTCCATAGAAAAGTGTGATGCATTTTGGTAAGAAATATAAGATGAATCCATAGTTCATTGGACCATATGAAATCCTAGATAAATTTGTATCATTTTTCTATGGAGTGTCCTTACCTCTATTTTATCTTAGGTAGACAACGTATTTTATGTTTCAAAGTTAAATATATATGTTCCAAATTCATCTCATGTTTTGAGCCCTGAAACAGTTCAGTTAGAGGATAAGATTTCTTATGAGGAACATCTAGATCAAGTTATTGAACTCATATATCATGTGTTTCAGAATAAGTTGACTCATCCGGTTATGTTTTTGTGGAAAACCCATATGGTTGAAAAGGCGATATGGGAATCTAAATATTTTATGAGGGAAAGATATCCCCACTTGTTTAGTAAGTAAATAAAATTGTGAGGATGAAATTTATAAAAGGTTTTAGGGATATAACAACTCACGTAATGATAGAATAAATCATTTTCATATTTATTAATATAAAATATATTGTTATATTAGTTATAAAAGTATCAAGTAATTTTTAATCAAAAAGGAAATTGTTATAATTAAACACTTTTCTTCTAATGTTTACTTTATAAGATTATTTTCTAAATTTTATAATTTTAATTTGTTGAAATTAATTTTATTTTTGAAATAATCATATAAAAATTCACATTGGGTGAAATTTTGGGATTTTTCAGAAAATTTTGATTTTTTAGTGAATAGTGAAAAATACTAATTTTACCAAAAATTATTTAATTGTTAATAAATTAAGTAATTTAATAATCCCAATATGTTTTGAATATAATTTAAATTAACCTAAGTATTATGTAGTTATATTTAATCCACTAAATTACTTTTAATCAAATTTATATTGGCTTTTAATATAAATTTTTTGGGTTTCATACAATGATTATTATTATTCATAGAGTTTATATAAATAAACTTTTTATAAAAAAACTCTTTTTAAAAACTCATTGTTTCTCCATGTCTATGGGATTAATATTAAATTAAAATTTTCAAATTATTTGAATTTAATTTGTAAAAATGGATTCCATATTTGGAATCATAATAATTTATAATTTCTAATAAGTTTGAATTATTTTTTTACCAATGTGGTTAGTGAAAACAAATAAAATTAATTACAAAGATTATGGTAAAAACAAGTTTACGTAGTATTTAAACTTAGAATATAATGTGTAAAAATGATACAAAACTTGTCGAAAACCCATTTTATGAAACTATATTGACCATATCCATTATTTTATTTGTAATTTAAAAATATTGGTTCCTGGTTACATGAAAAAACATGAGTGGAATTCACTCTTTCAAAAAAATTATAGTATGCCACTCAACTAACTTATAAAATTCCACCCCCTCTCCCACTCTCTTCACACCTTAAAAACCAAATGTTTCATAATATACCGATAAAAAATTTTAAGAACCAAGTTCTTATTCTTGAGGTACGGGTTTCTTCTTTTCCTCTTTCCTTAAGTGTTTTTGAGAAAATAAGGAAAATGGTGGGGAAATCCCAAATTTGGTGGGTACATGCCATGTACTTTTCTACACGCCATGTACTTTGGCCGTGTGGGATGAGTACACAGGGCGTGTATGCTTGTTGGTGATGAAGGGTGTAAAAACTGACTGCACGCCATGTACTTGGAATTTACACACCGTGTAATCAGACGGCAGGTGAACAGTAAGGCGGTGGGAGTAGTCATCAGCTAAGCGGAAGTACATGTCGTGTATTCAGAAATACACGTTGTGTACTCATGTCGACAGATGAACAGTGCGGTGGTGAAAAGTAGCTGCCAAAGGAACATTTAAAAAATGAAAATTACACATCGTGTACTTGGAAGTACACACCGTGTAGTTTGTTTTTTCACTTAAAATGGACAATAGCCTCCTCTTTAGACAGAGGAAGATTAGGACGTCGGAAGAGAGTGAGAGAGAGGATGGGAGCTTAGAGGAGCTCCCGATCATCCATCATAACTCGGTTTCCTTTACTGACAGTCTCGATCAAACCATGCGGGTGAGTTCTTCCCTCTTCTTTAACCCTTCCTTCCAATTTTTTCTTGAGGAAAATTTATTTGGTTTTGAATGTGTTTTCATTTATCCCAGATCTATGTCATTTCCAGACATTTCGGAAGGCACTATTCATGTATATTGATCAGAGGAGATCAAGGTAGATGGTCTGATGTTTAATTCCAACTGTCATGTGGTTTTTGTGTACCGTTGTGCTATGCGCCCATGTTTGGGGTGTCGTATGGCTGAGGCCTTGATTAATTATGATATCTATAATTGCATGGATAATCTGATGATAATTATAAACTTCTGTTTGGGATCATTTCTTGGATCTAAGGCCACCCTATGGGTGCGTTTCCCTTATTTAGCTGTTTGCCCAAGATACTCGAGGGTATGTCGTGATTTAGCATGCTTTGAGTTTTCTTGAGAGGAACTATATATAATTTCTTTCTTTTGTGTTGGTCTTGGCCCAATTGCTTGTTTAGCCAGAGGGCAATGTTTCTCATGCCTGAGGGAAATTGTTTTGTTTATCCTGAGGGAAACTTATCTTATGCCTGTGGGAAGTTGCTTTCATGCCTAAGGTAATTATCTCGTATGCCTGAGAGAAATATTCATTATGCCTGAGGGAATTCACCTAATGGTTTCAATTATATTTACCTGAGCGTAATGCTTTTCATGTATGAGGACTCTATTTACTCATATATTCACTATGGTGATTTCACATGTTATACCTACCAAGCTAAAGCACAGGATTGGTATTGTTTTACCTTGTACTTGTTAGATAGCTGGTTGTGGTTTTGTTGTGGCACTATATACGAGACTGTTAATTGAGGATGAGTCTCAGGAACTTATAATTTAATTATATTGAATTATTAAATAATAATTAAATGAAAATGGAACTGGTAGGAGTAGATACTTTTGAGTACTTCTTAGTTTACTGCATTTTCATTACTATACACTACTGTTGCACAAATTTACTGACAGTTGGGGATGGTCCTTTGGTGGTTGCCTAATGGGATTTATTTCTCACACCCTGTTTGGGTCATGTATTGGGCCCAAATAGATTATATTTTTGTAGGTGTAGATAAGGGAAAGGGTCCCTATACAGGAACTTGATTGTTGCGGAGGAGTAGGAGATCATGGGACGGAGCTTAGGCTTGCGATGCTGCTGAGTTCCTGATGCACTATTTTATTTTTCTTTGCTGTATTTATCCATTGTATTGTATTATTATAGAATGCAGTGTATTCTTTTTTGGCTGCTTTAGTAGACTTAGGGACATATTGCATTATTATATATGACTGTTTGTCATTTCTTTACTTTAGTACTATGTCCATTTCAGCATTGTTATTGTTTTCTGCTTCTTCTTTGGTATGTTTATATTTTATCCACTACCCTACACTTTGAAAAATAAGGGCATAGTTTCCCCACTATCAGACCTGGACCCTCGCTGCTAGTCGGCAGCCTCTGGCATTTGGGGAAATGCACTTCATGTCATGTGACCAACCAGGTTTGGGGCACCCATTGAGTGGCAACCGGATCCAGGATGTTACAAAGTGGTATCAGAGGGATTTTATTTTCTTTGAGTTATTTTATTATTTGGAGATGATGGAAAGATATAGATTTCTAAGGGATTTGTTAATAATTGTTCCCAGGAGTAGCTAACCCGTGTACAGGTAAAGGCTGGATTACCTCAAATTAAATTTTGATTTTCTATTTATGATTATTACAATTGATTTGATTTTCATCGTTGGGTGATGCACTTATTGTGTGCTATTTATATTTTTATACATGGGTTCTATTTAGTTGCAACCAGATGAGATGAGGGTATTCCATCTCATGCATCATTTAGGCACATGTTAGAATCACATGCCATACATAGTTTCCATGCCATATAGGTGCATTAGAAATTGCATGTTGTTGTGATAGATGTTGTGCTAGTAAATACATGTTGTTGTGATAGATGACTTGGTAAATACCTGTTATTTGATAGGATATTGTTATGTAAGGTTCTGTAAATGAACACCAAACTTTGGTTTTTGAGGATTATGGGCCCTCACCGACTAGAATTTGGTGGATCATCGACTTGTTTACCTTGTTATAACACGTATAAGATTCCAAGATTTTGTTCACAGGAAGTATGGGCCCTCACGGATCAGAATTTGGAACGTAGGTGTTGGTTTCAGTGTTTTTCTAGGCTCCAGAGTAGTTTTTAAGGCTTACTGTCCAGAAAACCAAGAATACACGTCGTTTAGTTTTGGTTACACGCCTTTTAATATTCTGTTCGGGAAGAAAATGAAAAAAAATAAGTACATGTCATGTACCCTAAGTACACGTCGTGTAGTCTCTAAACATGTCATAGGTCATGTGGGTAGAGACACAGGATGGGGAAGTTCTAATGGGAACATGTTGTGTAGCTATTGTACACGCCGTGCATGTTGACCCCGTGTCCTCCTGTGTAACTAACAACACAGATGGAGGAAATATTCATTTATACATGTTGTGTCAATGTCGAACACGCCGTGTATTATAACCTGGGAATCTGTCCATGTAACTAATAAACATGGATCAGTGTAATCCCTTCTTTTACACATTGTGTCCATCTGGAATATGTCGTGTAGTGTGAACCATGTGTCAGGACATGTAACTAACAACATGAGTCAATGAAGCTCGTCTAGTACACGTCGTGTGCCTGAGGGACATGTCGTGTAGTCTTGACCGGTGAAAGACCGTGTGGACTTGGCCATGTGGCTGGGGAAATGGGGTGTTGTACACACTGTGTGCGGGTGTAACACATCGTGTAGTGTCATCTGAGTAGTCAGACGTGTCACTAACAACACGGGCAGTTGGAATCTAAGTAGAACACGCCGTGTCTATATGGAACACACCGTGTAGTCTGAGTTGTGTACCCAACCGTGTAACAGACAACACGGGTCAGTGAAGCTTGTCAAGTACTTGCCGTGTAGACCTTGTACATGCCATGTAGTGTCATTTAAAAGAGATTCATGTGGTTAATCCATGTAGAGGGCCTCGGGTAGGTGAGAAAAAATCAAGTACACACCGTGTGTGTGGACAACACGCCATGTGGTTTGGGGTGTTACATGACCAGTTCTGGAAGAGTACACGCCCATGTGAAATACTTGAGGGAACATGTCATGTAGTTATTATACATGTCGTGTAGTCCTGTTTTGTAAAACTTGAAAGTTTTCTTTTCCTTGTTTCCTCCTCACGCTTTCGGTTCTTAGTACTTGATAATCTTAATCTAAGGAATGTGTTTTACCTTGTAGAATCATGCCACCGAGACGACCTCGAGTTGTTTTCTAGGAGAGCAGCAATGAGTATACTCCAGAGACGGTAGGCCACAAGCTACCAATGCATCCTCCAGTAGAGCTAGATGTGGCGCCAGCCGTTATACCGGACACAGGCGTAGAGGCGCAGTTCTGTTAAGTCTTCGTACGGTTCATAAAAACCTTCCAAGGAGCACCGCCGGCTGCCACAACTATGTCATAGCTAACTCGTATATTTCGGAAGTAGCATCTGCCTACTTTTTCAAGGGATGGCGGACCATAGGCTGTGGAGTCTTGGTTTGGTTCTATGTAGACTATTTTCAAGCATCTGGAGATGCCTCCGGGGCGGAGGGTCAATCTCACTATATACATGTTGTGTGATTCCGCCAAGAGGTGGTGGGATGTTACCACCCAGACCGAGCATCATCGAGACATGGCATGGGAAGATTTTTAGGCATTCTTCTATGATTTTTTCTTTCTAGAGACGCTAAGGGTGGATCGAGCTTGAGAGTTCATGAATCTGTAGCAGGGCGCTATGTCAGTGATGGATTATTCTACCTGTTTCACTGAGCTACAGTGCTTTGCACCTATTATAGTGGGTGATGAGATGTTAAGGGCTCAACATTTTGAGGATGGTATTTGATATGACATCTGAGTGTTGGTGAACGTTTTCATGTTGCCTATAGTGCATGCTATTGTGAACCAGGCACTGATTACTGAGTGGAACCGGTGGGAAGATAGTGGTGCAAGCCAGGGCGGTTCGGCACCATTTTTTCGTACTATTTCTACTAGTAAGAGGAAGAGGAAGATGGATTTATCTCATTGTGGCAGTACTAGTCAGAATATTTCTTCAGGTGTCCAAGTGAGGTGCTACCAGTGCAGTAAATAGGGCACAAGAGACCTCAGTGTCCACGTGACCCAGTGGAGTGCCGAGTTTGCGGAAAGATGGGTCATCTGCAGTTCTTTTGTAGGGAGTTTCTACCAGTGGCTAGTGAGAGGGGTTCTGTGCAAACTACACATGTAGGAGAAGGTCTAGAAGCTTCTTACCAGTCATGGAATTGGGATACGTTGAGATGTTCAGGATGAGATGGTGTTCGTGGTCGTGGTAGCCAGACACTAGGATCTCAAAGACAGTAGGGCGTGTCAGTTCAGGGTATCCAAGCTGTGTCTCAGGGCCGTGGCACTGGGTAGTCATATGCAGTGCAATAGACCCAATAGGAGTAGGATCCTATACCTTCCACTGTCATAGGTACTATTCTAGTTTCTTCTGTTTTGTCTTCAGTAATTTTTTATACTGGTATTACGCATAGATTTATATCTGTTCCCATTGTGAAGAGCCTAGGGATCTTTGTTTCTTCTTCTTCTGATATTATGACGCTAGACAATCTGTTGGGGACTATAATGTCTAGTGTGCATCAGTTCAGGGAGTTCCCCCTAGAGGTGGGTGGGTGTCACTTTTTATGGGACCTCTATGTCTTAGAGATGATGAGTTATGACATCATTCTTGGGATGGACTGGTTGGTAACCTTTCAAGCCTTTGTAGATTGTGATCATCAAAGGGTGAGTTTCACGTCACCAGAGGGTGGATAGTTTCTATACAAGGGAGAATGGGATGTCCAGGTGAGTCGAGATGGACCCGAGCATCGTGAGTAAGGTGGAGTTACGGCCCAAATTGCGAGTTTATATCTGGATGACCAGGGAACTTGTCAGATGGATTTCTCTTCAGTGGTTGATCGTTTCAGGTATGTCTTCCCAGATGACTTTTCAGGTCGTCCTCTAAAGCGAGAGGTGGATTTCTCTATTGATCTTGTTCTAGGAGCAGCCCCAGTGTTCATTCCTCCTTATAGGATGGCTACACCAGAGTTTCAGGAGCTCAAGAGGCATTTGGAGGAGTTACAGGCAAAGGGTTTCATCCGACCCAGTACTTCTCCTTGGGGTTCGTCTATCCTGTTTTCTAATAAGGCGGATGGTACCCTTAGATTTTGTGTGTATTATCGGAAGTTGAACCAATTGAAGATCAAGAAACGGTATCCCTTTCTAAGGATTGATGATATTTGTTATCAACTTCGAGGATCATGAGTGTTCTCAAAGATTGACTAGAGATCTGGATATTATCAATTACGTGTTATACCATCTGACATACCGCTTACATCTTTTCAGATCAGATATGGTCTATATGAGTACTTGGTCATGTCGTTCAGACTCATGAATGCGCTAGTAGTTTTCATGGCTTTGATGAATCGTGTGTTCTACCCTTATCTGGATTCTTTTGTGGTAGTATTCGTGGATGATATCTTGGCGTACTCTTACACTCGACACGACCATTCTACCCATCTTGAGATCATGCTGATTACACTGAGAGAGCATCAGTTATATGCTAAGCTATCAAAGTGCCACTTTTAGATGAACCGGATACACTTCCTGGGTCATATTATCTCAGAGGCAAGAGTTGTGGTAGAACCATATAAAGTGAGAGCAGTAGTTTCCTAGGAGGATCTTAAGAACATGTTTGAGATACAGAGTTTCTTGGGGTTGGCTAGTTACTATAGGTGCTTTATACAATACTTATCCTACTTAGCAGCGCTGTTGACGGGTTTGACTTAAGAAGGGTGTGATGTTTGTTTGGTCAGAAGCTTGAGAGATAGCCTTTCAGGAGCTAAAGGGAAGGTTGACATCAGCACTAGTCCAGATACATCTAGAGAAAGGGAAGATCTATACAATTTACTGTAATACATTAGGTATTGGTCTGGGAGAAGTGTTGGTGTAGGGAGATCGAGTGGTTTCGTACAGGTCTCGGTAGTTGAGGTCATATGAGAAGAATAACCCGATGCATGATCTCGAGTTGGCTGTAGTTGTTCATGTGCTACACTGTTGGAGACATTATCTCTTGGGAGATTATTTCGTGGTGTTCAAAGACCAAAAAAGTCTCAAAAATATCTTTACCTAGCGTGAATTGAATCTAAGATAGAAAAGGTGGGTTGAATACCTTCAGTCCTTCGGCTTTGAGATTTCCTATATACCTAATAAGGGTAACGCAGTTGCTGATGCACTGAGTAGGAGGACTCAGTTACAGGAAGTGCAGGAGGCTAGCAGTGAGTGGCAGCTTATGGCTTTGTTCTCTAAGATGCATTTGGAGGTGCATGATAGTCAGGGGTGATCCTATCTTTCTTCATTATCTATTACTTCTACCCTCCTGGATAGAGTTAGGATGAGAGATCCATCAGATTTGGAAGGCCTAGTTCTATGGGAGTCGATGGCAAGTGAGGACCCTCCTCCTGGTTGGATGATAGACGATGATGAGGTACTGCATGTTCATGGATGAGTATAGGTTCTGGGGGATATGTGCAAGGAGTTGAAGCGGGAGTTTCATGATTCAGCTTGGGCAGTGCATCCCGGAGTTACCAAGATGTACCGTGACTTGAGACATCAGTACAGGTGGCCGGGTATGAAATGGGAAGCAACTGGTTTTTTTTGAGATGTTCCACCTGTCAGAAGGTGAAGGTAGAGCATCATAGGCCAGCTAAACTGTTACAGTATTTACCCATTCCGGAGTGAAAATAGGATGACATCGCGATGGATTTCGTGATTGGGTTTCCAAGGCCACCTCAAGGCAGTGATGTCGTGTGGGTTTCTGTGGATAGACTTATGAAGGTAGCTCACTTTTTGTTGATCAAGGAGACCTTTGGTGTTGAAGATCTCGGAAAGTTGTATATACGATATATGGTACATCTTCATGGGGTTCCTCATTCTATCGTATCAGATAGGGATGCTTGCTTTACGTCTCGTTTCTGGCAGAGTTTTCAGAGGGCACTGGTTACATAGGTGCTTCTAAGCACAGATTACCACCTACAGACTGATGTTCAGTCAGAGCATACGATACAGGTTCTAGAGGACATGTTGTGTGCATGCGTCCTAGACTTTAGAAACTCTTGGGAGAAGCACATACCCCTGGTAGAGTTTTCCTACAATAATAGTTTTCAAGAAACTATTGAGATGGAACCTTATGAGGATTTATATGGTAGGCCATGCCGATCACCCCTATGCTATTTAGAGGAAGGTGAGGCAGCTTTACTGGAACCACATCTCATGAAAGAGACTTCAGAGCACATCCATTTGATTTAGAAGCGGATGGCTACTACATAGTATCGTTAGAAGTCTTATGATGATCACCGTAGATGACCCTTAGAGTTCATGGTTGGGGATCGGGTTTTCTTGTGTGTTTCACCGAGGTTGGGACATAGGCGGATCAGGAGACAGGGTAAACTTTAACCAAGTTATATGGGGACGTTTGAGATTTTGGAGAGAGTCGGGCCGGTTACCTATCGGTTGTAGTTACCACAGAGGTATTGGGCCGTGCACGACATTTTCCATGTATCTCAGCTACGACATTATCACTCAGACCCATCTCACGTCTTTCAGCCTGAGGAGGTTGAGCTTAAAGCCGATGCTTCCTTTGAGTAGCATCTAATTCATATTGTTGATAGGAGCATGAAGGTTCTTCAAGGTCATTCAGTTCCTCTCATATGAGTTCTATAGAAGTATGGATGAGTACAGGATGAAACCTGGCAGCAGGAGACCGACGTACATGCTCAGTCGCTAGATTTGTTCAGATCTTTATCTTCACTACCCTTGGCAGGGAAATTTGGGGACAAATTACTTTAAGGGGGGATGTTTGTAATAATCTGGTTCTTATTCTTGAGGTACGGGTTTCTTCTTTTCCTCTTTCCTTAAGTGTTTTTGATAAAATAAAGAAAATGGGGGAAAATTTTAAATTTGGTGGGTACGTGCCATGTAATTTTCCAAATTCCATGTACTTTGGCCTTGTGGGATGACTACATAGGACGTGTAGGCCTATCGTAGATGAAGGGTGTAAAAACTGATTACACACCGTGTACTTGGAATTTACACACTGTGTAATCAATCGGCAGGTGAACAGTAAGGTGGTCGGAGTAGCCGCCAGCTGAGAGGCAGTACACATTGTGTATTCAGAAATACACTTCGTGTACTCATGTCGACATATGAACAGTGCGACGATGAAAAGTATCCTCAATAGGAATAGTTAAAGAATGAAAAGTAAACACCGTGTACTTGGAAGTACACGCCGTGTAGTTTTTTTTTCTCTTAAAACGGAAAGTAGCCTCCTCTTTCAATAGAGGAAGCTTAGGACATTGTAAGAGCATGGGAGAGAGGTCCGGAGCTTAGAGGAGCTCCTGATCATCCATCGGAACTTGGTTTCCTTCGCTGATGGTCTCGATTGAACTGCATGGGTGAGTTCTTCGCTCTTCCTTAACCCTTCCTTCCAATTATTTCCTGAGGGGAAGTTATTTTGGTTTTAATTCGTTTTCATTTATCCCAGATCTATGTCATTCTCGGACATTTCAGAAGGCTCTATTCACGTATATTGATCAGAGGAGATCAAGGTAGGTGGTCTGATGTTTAATTCCAACTGTCATGTGGTTTTTGTGTATAGTTGTGCTACACGCCCATGTTTGGGGTGTCTTATGGCTGACGCCTTTATTAATTATGATATCTATAATTGCATATATAATTTGATGATAATTATATACTACTGTTTGGGATCATTTCTTAGATCTAGATCCACCCCATGGGTGTATTTCCCTTGTTTAGTCGTTCATCCAGGATACCTGAGGGTATGCCGTGATTTAGCATGCTTTTAGTTTTCTTGAGAAGAACTGTATATAATTGCTTTCTTATGTGTTAGGCTTGGTTTGGTTGCTTGTTTATCCTAAGGGCAGTGTTTCTCATGCCTAAGGCCATGTGTTTTGTTTAGGCTAAGGGAAACTTATCTTATGCCTGTGGGCAGTTGCTTCTGTGCCTGGGGGCATTATCTCGTACGCCTAAGGGCAATATTCGTTATGCCTGATGGAAATTACCTGAGGTTTTTGATTCTATTTACCTGAGGGTATGGTTTTTCATGTATGAGGTCTCTATTTACTCGTATATTCACTATGGTGATTTCACATGTTATACCTACCAAGATAAAGCACAGGCATGGTATTGTTTTACCTTGTACTTGTTAGATAGTTGGTTTTGGTTTTGTTGTGGCACTATATAGGAGATTGTTGGCTGAGGCTGAGTCTCAGGAACTTGTAATTCAATTATATTTAATTGTTAAATAATAATTAAATGTAAATGGAACTAGTATGAGTATTTTCTTTTGAGTACTTCTTAGTTTACTACATTTTCATTACTGCGCATTGTTGTTGCACAAATTCACTGACAGTTGGGCACAGGCCTTTGGTGGTTTCCTACTAGGATTTATTTCTCACACCCTATTTGGGTCATGTCTTGGTCCCAAACAGATTATATTGTTACAGGTGTAGATAAAGGTAAGGGTCCCTATACAGGTACTTGATTGTTGCAGAGGAGTAGGAGAGCATGGGACC
Organism: Viscum album; assembly: GCA_963277665.1. Taxonomy (NCBI): domain Eukaryota; kingdom Viridiplantae; phylum Streptophyta; class Magnoliopsida; order Santalales; family Viscaceae; genus Viscum; species Viscum album. Next base: position 643,728,646 of record OY728133.1, on the reverse strand, counting down.
GAGCTTAGGCTTGCGATGCTACTGAGTTTCTACTGTGCTTTTTTATTTTGATTTGATGGATTTTTCCCATGTATTTTATTATTATAGATTGAATTTTATCCTATTTTGGCTTCTTTCATAGACTTAGGGACATATTACATCATTATATATGAATGTTTGTCATTTCTTTACTTCAGTACTATTTCCATTTTAGAATTGGTATTGTTTACTACTTTCGCTTTAGTATGTTTCTATTTTCTCTGCTACACTACACTTTGACAAATGAGGGCATAGTTTCCCCACTATCAGACATGGTCCCTCGCTGCTAGTCGGCAGCCTCCAGCATTTGATGAAATGCTCTTGAGGTCATGTGACCAACCGGGTTTGGGGATCCCGTTGAGAGGAACCTAGATCCGATACGTTACAAAAATCACTTATAAATTTCCCTAATATTATCATATAAGCCTTAATTTTGGTCAAAATATAACCAAGTAAGTCCTTTGGTGCAAACCAAAAAGTGATACTCAAAGAATATGTAACATTCATCAACAATAATTTTATTTTATTTCTTCCACCACCCCCTTCAATTATTCTTATAACAATATAATATAATAACCTAATTATTTTAAATATTATTTTATGTTGTTATGTTAAGGGTATTACCTACAACCACACGCACCTCCATCAAATGGTTTACGAAATCATCATTCATGTGTACGGTGGACTACTGCCTCACGAAACGATATCATTCATTTTCCATTACCACCTCTCAGAGTTGGGTATAATAATGGATATAAAGTTTATATATTATATTTATAACATAATTATACATATGTATTAATTATAACATATATACCATTTTTATATTCCATTGTGTAAGGGATGCGATAACATTGATCATGTGTACGGTAGACTACTGCCTCATGAAATGATGTGATTCCTTTTTCACTAACATATTACACAAAATGTAATAAGGGTAAATATAGTAAATATATGTGATATAAATGAAATATTTATGATATTCAGGACATATTTATCATTCTTTAATTATAATATATCCTTTTATTTCTTACCTTTTCACACACTGAAAAATAGATAACATCATTCGTGGACGTGTGAACTGCCACCTCCTCAAAGGGATGTTATTCCTTTTTTCACCACCACATCACAATAATTTTATATATAATTATATATGATTAAATAATATTGAATTTATGATATAATTACCAATATTTAAAGATAAAATTTTACTTACCATCTTTCTATAATGATCATTGAAAAATATATTTATCTATTCTCATGGTATTTAATGTTTTTTTAGTGTTATTATTTGGGGGTAATGATTTAAATATTAAAAAATTGATGAGGCAATTTTCATATAAATAAATCCACATTAACTTTTTTCCTTAAAAAACTCTTTCACTTTCGTTTCCATGTTTTAAAATTATTTTTTGAAAAAAATTTATAAAGTTCATTTTATGTCTCTTTTACTTTATTTCAAAGGTTTTCAAAAGGAATATTTTTATATGTTTTAATGGATTTTTTTTTTAAAATGAAAAATGAAGTGCTTTATTTTTAAATTATGGAGACAATTACCTTTCCTATCACTATGAATTTTATTTTATTTCTATACTCCTTTTCAAGTTACACATTTTATTAAATGAAAACCCTCTTTCCCTTTGTTGGATATTTTGGTATTGATATATTTTTTCAAAATAAAAGTTTTTTTTTTGAAAATGGAATTTTTAAAGAAAATAATATTTTAATATCTTAAATTAATTTGAATATGGGTTTAAAAGAGTTTTTAAAATGATAAAATTCTTCATTAATGTTGGGGTTCTTGGAAATTATATATTATGAGTGCACCTAGATAGTGTTGAGTGAAGTTTTATAGCTTCAATGATGGGTGTGCCCATATATCACTCCAATACATTGGGTAATTATTATTTTCTCTATATAATTATATTGTAAGTTGTTTGTATGTTTATTCCAATTTTTAAGGGTTATGTAAGGGTTTTATGGGATGATTTTCCAAGGTACCTACATGAATTTTATTTGCTTTCTAATGAGTTTCCATGGAAATAATTTGATTACAAATTATAAAATAAATGATCTATTAAAGTAATGATATTTCTCTTTATGGGTAAAATGTTATGTTTTCAAGAAAGGTTTTTTATAGATTTTTATGTTTTTCCCTGGACTAATGGTTTTTTTATTTTTATGTCCCTTACTAAACTTTTTTTCTCATACCATATTTTTATAATGTTTTAACAGGATTTCAAGGATGGGTAAGGGAAAGTAAGATGTTAGGATGAAATTCATGAAGATTTTTCATAAAAATAGAACATGATTTATTTTAAAAGCTTTATATTATGATAAAAATATATAATAATAAAAAGTGTCCACTTCCTAATTTTATGGTTTTTTTATGTATGAGTTATGAACTAATTCTCTGAAACTATAAAACTAAAAGGATCATCAAGATAAAATAAATTAAATTCTTGACTAAAACTCAATATTATGTATTGTTTAAGTTTGGTTCCTTATAGTGAGTTACTAGGGTTGGGGTATTTATATTTTTGTTTCTATATTATCTCAGGTACAAGTTTTCCAATTTTATTTTCAATGTTTTTGAGGCTAGAACGGGTGAAGGAGACAAGATCTTCCACAACAATTTCCCATAGTTTCTTAGTAGAAAATGATTGTCTTGTATTGGGATTAACTTGATTAGGGTTCTTGGTAAATTTATTGTATTAGTTTGAGAATTGAGAAGGATCACTAGGATATTGGAAAACTAGAGGAGGAATATTTCTCCTTTGATGTTGAGGAACTAATGGATAAGGTTTTTAGAAGTTACTCCAACCTTGATAATTTTAAAATTTGATTGGATTTAAGGATGGAATTGAGGGGGATGAGAGACATGATTGAAATACCGCAAGCCTATATGGTCCTTCTAGCCTAGTTTATAGTTACAAGATAAAGGATTATAGTGGGGTTGGTTGTATTTTCTAATAAAATGACCTAGCTATTGAGTGTTGGTTTTCCTCTAAGAAAATGTCACATTGAGCTCTATTGGGCTAAAAGAATGTGATTTATCATATTTTAGTTGTGGAAATTTGTCAGTTATATGTGCTGATGAGCTATAGATTCCATATTTTTTGAAAGTTCTAAGGAACTTATATTGTGGAGAAGATTATGTCATAGTTTTGGAATCTACATCTAGTAATTGCATAAGACTAGTAAGTTTACTCATCCACTTGATCATCTTGTTAGGCCCTATTAATTGATTCTCTTGAACTTGTTTCACTTGATCATGTGATCAAGTATGGAATTAATATATGTTTATAACTATGTTTCTTATGATATTCCATGCATCTATAAGGGTTTTTTCAAAAAGATCACCACCACATGCGACATCGATGAGAGTTATCTTCATAGATAATAACCCCTCATATAAGTATTGGATCAATAGTTAGTTAGGTATTTGGTGATATGGGAAAGTTTCTATATTATTTTTAAACTTATCTCAGTACTCATGGAGTGATTCATTAGTGAATTTATAAATACCATTTATTTCCTTTTAGATAGAAAAGGTTCAATAAGTGGGAAATAATTTTTCTAAAAAAATATTCTTTATTTCATTCAACGAGTTTATGGAACTAGGAGTGAAGTAGTAGAGCCATAAATTAGTGGAGTCATCTAAGTAGGATAGGAATTCTTGAATTTTGATTTGTTATTCAAAAAACCCATGAGGGTTTATAATAGAGAATAGAACTTAGAACTCTTTGAGGTGAATATGTGTATCCACACTAGCTATCTTATGGAAATTAGGAAAAAGATGAATCAAACCTAATTTGAATTTGAAATCCACATCAATGTTAATATATTGAATACTAATTGGTTGGTAATTCATATCAGGTGTGGTGAATTATTTTAAGTTTTATTGCCTAGTATGGTTAATTTTTAGATTTGGACAAGGGTTTTATAAAGGTTCAAGTTTTATTTGATTAACCCTAATGGTCTTCCTAATCTAACATAGGGTACATTTAATATCTAGATTAAATAGATGAGTTGGAATTTTGAGTAGGCTATGGGGAATTCACACAAATTTTTAAAGGATGAGGAATGAGAGTTTTTCTTTGTGTTTTTTCTTTCCTTTTAATAATTTTTTATGGGAATGAGGGTTTTTCTTTGTGTTTTTAATAAGATTTTTTTTATTTTTTTATGAAAATAAAAACAATAGACTATTTATTGTGCCATCCCCGGTAACAATTCAATTTTAAGTATGGATAATTTTCTCCCATTAACAATTCAAAGATTCGGTAATCTAGAATAATGTGTATAGTGGTACTCGGGCCAGATCCTCAGGTATGGTACTACATTTTGGAGTCAATTAATTTTGTTTTTTCTTTTAAATGGGGGATTTTATTTGTACATCTTAATTAAATTGATTACTGTATAAATATTAGTTTAAAATTTTGATAAATATTGGGTTGATTTCATTATTTGGGATGTAATCCTATCATATCCTTGATATTTGAAAAAAATAATTAAATTAACATCAATATCACAAGATGATTTCGCACATAATTCCAAATTATTTTGTATTTAATCTAAGACTTAACTGGGGTTCTAATCATTATCAATTCTCATTGATGGAAGGTTTAAAATTTCATAAATCCATGTTTATTTTTGGTTCTAATAATCCATGTAATCTATATGTCAAATAAAACATGTCATTAATCTATAACATATTTTATTTTACATACACAATATTAATTCAAATAATATTAAAAGAGAGAAAGATCTCAATAGCATAACATCCTCAAATTATGAATCCCCCCAATGAGAGATTTACTCGGAAAGTTGGGTGGTTAAAAATATAGTTTATGGTGTTTAGGGTAATGAGTTAAAATAAGAATAAAAATAATGGTACAATATAAGATTAATGTTCCAAACACACACACAAACGATGAAGAGAAGTGAAACATGCACTTTGGATTGAATGAGAAAGTGAATTAAAAAAGGTGGTCTAGTAGAATTGAATATAGTGTAATAAAGTAATAAAAAATCTATAAAATTATGATTATTAAAGTATTTTATATAATTTAAAACATTAAATAAAATAAATTGAAATGAAAATAAACCTACGTCATTATAATTGAAAAATAAATGAAAACAAACATGAAAAGAAAAGTGTAGGAGAGGTCTCCCATTTTTAAATAAGAGTATGTAAAGTCCTCCTAGAACTTTATAAAGGCTATGAACATTATAATTCCCCTCCTTGAGTGCTAAATTTCTTGACTCTTACAAGGAGAATAGGATGATGTATTTATATCCCAAGGTAGTGGACTGTTTGGTTTCCAAAACTTCCCTTCAAGTTGAATCAATCATTTGACCATTTAAATAATAGAATTTTGAGAAATATTCTTCTTAAAAGTTTTATATATGGATGTGTGTAATGTTATTGTTTTTTCTATGTTAGAATCTGGAATATTTTAAGGAATATTCTAGATTCAGGCACTGATATGGCACAATATTCTGAGGACAGGTGTGCCTAGAATTAATTTTTGAAATATATTAAATATACTAATATCACATGAATGAAGTTTTCCTAAAAATGTGAAATAAATCCTAAATGAGGGATCATATTAGAAATTTTATGGAACCTTTGAATTCAAAATACAGGTTTTACCCTAGACACGACATAAGTTTTTTCAGCACCGGGTGTTTGGTTAAAGTGAATTCACAAGTGAATAAAAAAATAAAAAAATTGAATTATTAATTTTATTTTTCTTGATGAACAGACCTAAAATCATCTTTAAATAAATTTTTATGAGGAAATATTAGGGTTTTCCACTAAACCCTGGAGACCCAGAGCACTATTATAGGAGAGCGTTCTTGGTAGATGACATCAGATCGAAGAGCATGCACCAACATAGCTCAAGGATCTATCCAACAACAATAAAGTGGATTTTTTATTTGTCAATAATCGATCCAAATTGAGGTAGAACATTTTATTTGTGGATTTATTCCCGTTTATTATCCCATGAATAATTTGAATCAATTGACTGATTTATTAGTTCATGTATCAGTCAAATTTTGGGTATGGATTATTTGTGGGATATGAGGATAATTAGTATTTGTTTGTTCATTGATTTCTATAACTATTTTTTCATATTTCCTATGATTAAGGATCAAGGATAAAATAAAAAAAGGATGAGTTTTGTTCCTAACATTTATGTTCTATGGATTTCTCTCCCCATTCTATGTGTGTTCATCGGTGGAGTTTATTTTTTTCTAAGATTTGACAAATACATGGTGAACTATCATTGTGCATTCAAACTTTGGAACAAAAGATGGTTACAATGGGTCAGAAATGGAGATTCAATAATTTTATTATGGTATACAACTATGGAAGTGGATCCACAGACTGATTAGCGATTTGCGATACTGGTTTGGGCGTGTGGTATTGATGATGTGCGACAGTGGTGGTTCCCAAGCACTGAATATGGCCAGATTCTAGCTATCAGTGGTGAGGAGGTTTGATCATCCTCAGATACATGATGTTTGGTGAGACTCCTAGAGGAATCAATGGGTGTGTTCTTGGATAAAAACACGTGATAATTATTTAATTTCTATGAAAAACTAGATGACACAACATGTATTCTTTTGAACACACATTGTATAGTCCCTTCTTTGTGGTGCTAGGTTTTCAATGTAGAGAAAAGTATCACCTACCATGTAAGACATGACACACACTATGTGACCCTTATCTGGATAGTTCGTCATGTACAATGGGTATACACCCAAGAGGTCATGTAGTGTTTCACACCATGTGTTTTTAGTCACATATTATACAACATGTAGTAGATGGATCAGTGTGTAAAGGGAGTATATGCATTGGTGTCAATATGGCCTCAAATGCCTTTTACTTGGAAAGTACATGGGATGTTCGGAGTATATAGGTGGATTCATGTACTTGAACATAGAAAAGTACATGAACATGGTCTAGTGTACATGGTCATGGGCATAATGGAATGCCAAGTGGTAGGGAAACCTCTACACATTGTTTACCCTAGGGAACTCAATGTATTAAGAAAAAGTACAATCCATGTGAGCATGAGAGATGGGAAGTGATAGGCTTAGTAAGACATGATTTGTACCCCTAGGTACACACCGTATACTCCTTTTAGGACAGGATGGATTCCCCTTTCTTCTGAGTTCATCTTCATTGAGAGCTTTCGTGAGATTACTTGGACTAGTATTGATTGAGAGTGTTCCCTTTGTCGGGGATTAGTATGGAATCATATCCTACACATAATATGGTGATCCATTCAATGGGACTTACTAGATAAAGTTCTTGTAATCCTTCCGTAAATCTCGGAATGAGATCCTCTATCATCATATTTCCCTATGTGGAGTTTTTTGTATCTTTATAACCAAAATTACATGGGTGTCTATTCTCTACTTAGAGTGTTATTCTAAATTTATTTTTTGGTAAACCCCATGGACTTGGTTGTGATTTTCATATTTTTATCATTCTCTTCATAATTTTAGTGTTTTATTCTTATGGGGAGACCCAATGAGTAGTATATCTCGAATGGACACCATTAGTGCTATCTGACTTAGGAACCATGTTCTCTCAGTTGAGTTCCATCAAGGATGGTAGGGATTAGGGAGTGAAATCTCCTAGTTATACATTATATTGAAACTTTCATAGCAGTTCAATGGCTGGAAGTGGTTATGACCACATGGTATGTGATTTCTTTCTGAGTATATCTAAATGTTTTTTTGTATGTCTTGATTTATGATTGACATCTCCTATGATGATCTAACTACTCATGATGCTTTGTGTTTGGTTATTTCAGGTTGTCCTACTAGGTATTGTTATACTCACCCATGTATGGGCTCTACCCGCACGTGTCATGTCTTGTGTAGACAAAAAACCTTTTTTCAGAGTCTTTGGTGGAATAGGAGTAGTTAAAGCTAGTTTGGTCTCGACAGACCAAGGTGTATACTAGTGTTGCATTTGATAGCAGTCCACTCCTTTTGAGTAGGTCAAACTTTACTTTCTAGTTTTGTTTGGGCTTGTATTTGGACCCTTTTATGTTTTCCATTACATGATGTCATACTCTTATTGTGGTATTATAGATATATTCATTCATTATTATTAGTTGTTTTACATTTCAGGATTGTATGGTCTTGGAGATGTGTGTGTACATACATGTACTTTATGTTAATGCCTCCCAAGTGTATGATATTCCTTTTTGGTGTTAATCATCAACCCCTAGCCTATTGGAGGTGGGATTGGGGTATTTGCATCTTGGGACCTATTAGGTCGGGTCGTGATAGAATGGTATTAGATCTAGTAACCATCCTAAAGTGTTATGACAGATCCTAGGTGTAGGATTAGAGTTTGGAGTTCCTTTTTTCTAGTTGTGAGGATTTTTATGAACTATGGAAATAGTTTTAAAGTGTTTGGAGATTGGATCTCATGATAGGGTGTCCAGTGTTTGTGTGATAGTCAGTGTATCCACTCACAAAGACCTTGGTAACTAACTTTTTGACTTGGTATATATAGACCCTAGTTGTAGGGAAAACATTGGTACATAAATCATATAGGAATGGATTATGGTTTCCATGTCCTTGATTCAGCTCTCCAGATATAATCTTGATTATGGTACATATTTATGACCTTAAATATGTTTCTACGGTGACATTTATCTAGGATTTTGAGATATATTCATGGTGAGGACCAAATTATTGGTGAGTTTTCAGTTCAATGACCCACTCATGAGGTGTTTTTTCTAGGTGTTCACCAAGTAGTGCTTCCACCTATTGAGAATTTCATGGATACTTTTATAGATCAGGAAAATAATCATCCACATGTTGAGAAGTCGATAGATATGGTAGTATAGGATGACGGTACAAATAATATTGGTGTGTTACACAAGTTCCAAAAATAGGGATCATTGAGGTTCCACTATCAGACATACTCTTAGGTGGTAGAGGTTTTACTTGAGGTAATAGTCTAGGTTTCTAACATGTGTGGATCCCAATAGATTAGATGGTTGCGCTTGTAGCCTATTTTATCTGTGGAGAAGTAGTTGGCTCTGGTGGTACCAGTAGATGACACACCTATACTGGGTATTAATCATGATTTCTAGAGTTAGAGATCACCTAGGTTACATGGTGGGATATACCCCCTTCTTGGATGGTGGATGACTAATGTGAGGTTGTGGTGTTAATGTCACACTTGGATGAGACCCCTCTATGATGGTGGTCCTGGCAGGGAGACTTCTCCAGGGTGACATGGGGATTCAATAGATCCCTATGTTAGTGATATTTTGGAATCAATTTAGACATGAAACGAAGTTGTAAAATTACCCCACCAAAATGTGTTCTTGATATGTGATCCAAAATTGTGTGGGTGAGTTAGTGTCACCCAAAGCGAATAGTGTCAAGATATGGAGGATGAGTTTCTCTGAATTATGTGTTTGAGTTTTTTTCTATGATAAGGTGTTGGATTAGGCCTTGGTTGTGGTAAATAGGTGGGATAGGGAAAGGATGAGTTCCAAGAAGTAAGAGATCTCAAAGACTTTGAGTGAGGTTCAAGGTATTACATGTGCCTTTACTGCTCCAGTTTTAGTTTTCACATGGAGTTATGCGCCACTTTTCCCTGATTGTATCCCCTATTTTAGACCAAGTGATACTAGAACGACCCTTTTTTATTGACTCTTGTGTGGGAGGCTCCTACATAGAGGATTATTTATTGAACACTTTTATTGATAGTTTGACCTAACTTTTAGAGGAGAGTTAGAGAGCCTTGCATGAAAATATGTCTATAGTGGTAGTGGGAGCTTATAATGTTTTCCTCATTATGGAATAGTTCCATACCATCTATGCTAAGATGATCACTACCAGTGAGTGTATAAGTTCTGCTATTTTTTTGGGATAGATTTTTCTTCCTTTTATAAAGTGTGATCCTCAGACATATGAGGATGAGATCATTCTCATGAGGTTACAGACATTTTCTTATCAGTTGTCTAGTATTAACCTAGAGTAGTAGATTCTATGAGATTTCAGTTCTTGTGATAGTCTAGGAGTATGAGGACATACTTCTTGAAGACATACCAGTTTTACCTCACCATTGAGAGTTTTTTTCTACATTGACTTACACAAAGTATGGATCAATATCTATTATAGTATATCAGATCACCCAGGGTAGCAATAAGATATGAAGGTGCAGTCATAGGTTTGTAGAGAAAGGGCCTTCATAATACCCAATATGTTTTTTTGGAAAGTCTTGTGTTGTTTTATGAGAGGTGGATGAGTGATTGAGGTTGAATATGGATTTTTTTCAAGTGGATTTGGTTATAAGAGGGAAATTATCAACTCCTAATAATCAATGACTTCTTAACCCAATGGATGGAGGCAAAGTATATCTTTGAGTTTGACCTTATTATGGGTTATCACTAGATCCAGGTTCAAGAGGTGTATTTACCGACTGTGGATTCCTAGATCCTCTATAGTTTCTTTGAGTCCTTAGTGATACCCTTTGGCATGTTGAACACCATAGTATAGTTTGAAATAATTTTTATCCAGATCCTTAACCTTTCTTGGTTTGATTCATGGTAGTATTTTGTGATGGTACCCTCGTGTCCTCAGTTTCAAAGTTAGAGCATGAGAGACATATAAATATGGTTCTATGCATGCTATGGGACTTCTAGTCATATAGAATATCTCAGGGAGTTAGTTCTCAAAATTTGTATTCTGAGACATGGGAGTGACAGTGGACCCTGAAGAGGTTAAGGTAGCATGATCTTGAGAGCCACACAAGTTGTGGTCATAGTAGAAGATGCTCACATAGGGGGTTTTTTGTTCACTATTGTCAAGTGAGGGGATGGAGAAAGTGACATCTTTTCAGTAGAGCCCATGTGGGTGAGGATGGTTTGGTATACCTCCATTCAATATTTATTACCCTTTTCTTCTTCTGATATATAGGGAGGTATGACTCAGGGATATTGATTTTGATATGTTTCTGGACCAGATATCCACTGGATACATTCCTAATGGAAATTTCTTGAAGGAGTTAATCACATCATACCTTTTTTAGATACATACTGTGATTTCAGTCATCATGTGAGGAGAGGTTCTAAGGAGGTTATTTTCCCTTAATTAGTACATCTAGTGGGGGTGAGGATGTTCCAAGATCTCTTGGAATTGGTGAGATAACAAATGGAGTTTTAAGTTTTTCATTTAAATTTTTTTTATTTCTTCTATCTATGGGTGATGATAAATAGAGATTTTTGGAGATTTGAAACACCTATACATGTAGGAGGAAGTATAGATTTTTTTAATTACCTTGAATATCGTTGTATACTATATCACTTACTTCACAACATGATTAAAGAGAGGATACGGGAAGCTTTTGGGGACTTAGTTGTAGTTGGGAATACTATTTTACCCCATCCAGTTGGATAGGTAAAATTGGACCATTTAGATTTTAGTGAACATTATTTAGTTTTTCATATTATTTTTGAGTCATAACTAAGAGGATTATCAACCATCATTGGGTTTTATATATCAGGACGATCACCACTCCACTACCGAAGTAACACCTATTTGAGTTCATGTATGAGAGACCTATAAAGACTCTATTATAATAATTAGAGATAGTGGGTAATAGTTCGTGGGTCCTATTTTTAGTGTTTTTGATGTTCATAAAGGGGTGCAGTTCATCCAAGGGAGGAGGAGGACAGACTAGTAAAAGTTAGGAGTCCTCAGTGGATTGATGAAGGGGGCCTTTGGATTTAGAGAGTTATGAAACCTTGGCCAGGGTGGTGGGATATCTCTGGGAATCTTAGGACCTTTACTTTCTTACTTTTTTTTCAAGTTAGTGAGGTGGTGTTCCACTTAACCCTGAGGCCACAATATTTTTGGGTTTCTTGGTGTTATCCACATGTCACAGCTGAGGAGGTATGTGTCCGACTCATTATACGATATTGACCTGAGTGATTTGGGCCATAAGAGTGGAGTTTATTTTTTTTTTCAATGAGATGATGATGTTGAGGAATGGTATGAGAAAGACCCTTTTAGGGAAAGTTTTCTCCTTGTGTGTGTGTTTTTCAATAGCACAGGGAACTGTTGGGAGAGCTCGTGGGAGTATGGGACCCAGTTGAGAGTTTAGTATCCCCACCTTTTTCATATTTTGTACTTTTTGGGGATGAAAAATCTTTGAAAGAGGGAATAATGTAATTCCTAACTTTTTCTATGTAATACTTTGGAATATTTCAAGTAATATTTCTATATCTAGGTGCTAATATGGAGTGATATTCTGAGTTCCTGTGTACCCATAATTAATTTTTGAAATATATTAAATATATTAATATCATGTACGTTCAGTTTTCATGAAAAAGTAGAATAAATTATAAATGGGATCTTGGATCAGAAATTCAAGGGAACTATTATGTTTATAATGTGTATTTTACCCTAGTAATGATATAATCTTTGTCAGTGCTGGTCATTTGGTTAAAGTGCAGTCACGAGAAAATAAATAAAATTAATTAATTTAATTATTTATTTTATTTGTCTGGACACAAAAACCTAAAAACCTATTTAAATACATGATTATGGGGATATATAAAGGTTTGATTCTAAACCATGGAGACCTAGAGAATCATTGTAGGAGAGTTTTCTTGGAAGATGACATCAGATCAGATCAGATCGAGGATCATGCACCAACGCGGCTCAAGGATCTCACCAACGGCAACAATGTGGATTCTTTATTCATCATAGATCGATCAAAATTGAGTTAGGATTATTTATTTTTATATTTATCCCCATTTATTATCCATTATTAAGTCAAATCAATCAACTAATGGATTTTTTCTCTTATTAACCATTTTTTGGGTATGGGTTATTTGCAGGATTTGGGAATAATTATTATTTGTTTTGTAACACCCCGAGATTTTATGAAAAATATTCTTTTTAATTTCATTGATGTCTTGTGTTGTATGCTACACCAAAAGGAGATTTCACTACACGAATCCCTGACTTGGCTTACATTACATGCAATCACGACCTTCCACGATAGCGTGTGTTGTACCCAATACCGAGTTTCACTAAACAACGATATGTTATTAGAATATTATAAAAACCAGCCATTATGAATAGTAATACCCACTTTTTGAAATTTTATAAATTTTATCTTTCAAAATGGACTTCATTTTTGGATTCGGAATATCGAAATTAGACTAGGGTGAATTTTTGGTATTTTTCTGAAAACTTTCAATTTTTGATGAATAGTGAAAATACTGGGTTACTATTTAAAAACCGAATTTTTATTTAAATAATTATTTATTTTATTTAAATTTATTTTAGGTCAAAATTGATACATAATACCTATATAAGTTCAATGTAATTAATTGGAGTCATTTTATAATAATTTTAGATATATAAAAATTTTATTGAACTTTTCACCGTCTTTTACCCACCTCCTAGGAGAATTTGAAAATTTACGTAAAACTTAATTTTACCGCTTATGTGAGTGGAATTTCTAAAATCCAAGAGACATGGTTAATATTAAGGAGTAAAATGTGGTTCAATAATATAAAAATAATTTTTGGTGAATAGTAACTGTTTACTTTTATTTACCACGGTTAAAAGTAAATAGGGTAATTAAGGGTAAAAATGATATTATTATTACCCTAACACATGTCCTAATTATATTTAATAAGATTAATTAGACCAAAAACAACCTTAGGAATAAAATATTACCCTTTAGGTCCACTTGGATTAGATTAGGAAATTTATTATTATTTTATTTAAAAAAGAGTTAAAATAGTTAAAATCAAAGTTTAATAACTAAAACATTTTTAATATAGGGTTATACATAATATAAATTGGAATATAAATATAATTAGAAATATAAAAATATTTCCTACCTATTGGTATTTTATTTATAATTTTTAGACATTAAATAATTTAATTTATTTATGACACAATGGTTATGCAGTGATTACCTAAATAATGAAATATTAAAATAATTGATATTATAAATACCCAAATAAATGAAATTTGATACTTTTTATGAATTAAACTAATTTTATAGTTTAATATAACATGTTATTATAGATTTAATTAACTTTTTTATAACTAATCATGTTATTATGATTTTTAAAAAAATCAATTACCAAATAGTGTCAAAATTGACATGAAATAGTTTTTAAAACAAATATTATATTATTAATTGTTATTATATTCCTAAATATATAAGGTTCAGCCAAATGACTTATATAAGGTTATATATATTAATAATGAACCACTTGGGGTTCTTTTGGCTTGTTATATTAAGTTTATTAACCATATAGTGTAAGAAAACAAGAAGACACAGTAAAAGTTAAATTATTTAACTTAGAGTTAAATATAAATGAGAAGGTTAAAATAGTAACCTAAACTTGTCTAAAACCTATTGTTTGAGAGAATTTAGACCCATCCCCACTTTATCTTCTAAATAAATCAGTTTTTAGCTATTATAAACTGAATATGACTTTATTATAAAATAATATTTTAAGTTTTTCCTAAGGTGCCCCTCTCCTCCCTTATAAAAGGGCACCTCCTCCCTATCTTATTTACAACACTTTGAGCCTTAAATCTCAGCCAAACCCTGCCCATTTCTCTTATCCACTTCCCTAGAAACATTATGGAGGTTCTGGTATTCTCAAAAGACCAAATCTAGTCCCTTAAGAGCAATCTTAAAGAAGGTGCCTTGAAGAAGAGGTAATCTCTTCTACTGATTCTTTCAAGTTTCTTTCTTCTTCAACTTCTTCTTCTTTAGTTGTTTAATTATAAAGTAATAACATCAGTATCTCTAATATACTTATATGTTATTATAAATATGAAACAACCCCATTTCACCTTCTATCCATCCTACGGAAAACGAAATCACCGTGTGTGCGTACGTACGGAATACCGTCTCCACGTCATGGTGTAATATGTTTTTCCACCACCACCTTACTTGGATGGGTATAATGGTGTAACTAATAACTATATATATTTGTTATAATATCATACTTATTATGAGATATTATATCATCCACTCCAATTCAATTCAATAAGTATGGGAACAATATCATCGCTCGTGCGTACGTACGGATTACCGTCTCCACGACCAAATGAGATTCATTCTCCATGTTAACCATTAAAGAATGATTATAAAGTATATATAATGAATAATAATGAAATATATGACATTATAAAGCTACTGGATTTATGTATATATATATATATCATCTACTTACTTCCATTCAAGTCCTTAAGGAAAGGAAAACAGCGTTCATGCGTACGTACGGTCTATCATCTCCATAAACGGTGTATTTCATTTAATTTATCTATATATTATATATATATATACTGAATATATATTGATATATTTACATTATGAAATTAATTAAATCATGATATATGTAATAATAATATCAATAATAACAAGTCCAAACACGTATGATAAATAAAATGATTTTACCCGAAACGCTGCTTTAACATGGAATTTACAAAAAAACAGGTAATATAAAGTCATAAGTGAACCATATATGATATCATAACGATGAATATGATTCTGTAATAAGTCAATGACATTATTTAAATAATTATACAGTAGGTTTGGATACGTATGAATCATATCAGACTTAAGGTAAGGGATAACTTTTCCAATCTCATTTTTATCTGAGATTGTTTATTCGTAAGTATTTAATGGGTTTATATTTATCATCCATGTCCCTATCTTCTAAAAATGGTTTCATGTATGTTTAAAGTCCTTTTTACCCATTACTTTTACTACATGGTATGTAAGGAATCTTTCTTTTATTTACCATACGAGGTACTTTTTGACTTTTCCAGCAAAGGTACAAGAAGAATGTTTTTTTACTTATACGGCATGAACAGATTTTTACGATTTCATAACGCCTAATTTTCATGAGGATTCCTCTACAAGATTTAATTATTATTTTTTTAAAAATAATTTTCTTTTAAAATTTCATGGCATTTTGTGAAAAGAAAATTATTTTGAAGAAGAAAGGATATTTTTCTCAAGAATTCATTTCAAGTGTTTTGTCAAAACTATTTTCCATCTAAGATGACATTATTTCATATGTGTATGTTTCAAGTATAAGTTCTATATGATTTAAATGTTTTCAATTTTCTTATGATGAAATGATATCTATTTGTTTTATATGGATTATGTTATGATGGGATGATGTTTATGAAACCCATTTTACTCTTTGGGTTATGATGAATGATTTATGTTTATTTTGTGGCACAAGTAAGAATGATTTCATTATGAGATGGGTGGGACCTATATCTCCCTCCAATGCATTGGGTAAATATTTATATCTCATGAGATAGACATGGCTAGAATGATAAGTTAATCATGTTTAGTGATACAGGACTGGAATGAGGAGTGAACTCAATTCAGAAGGGGACTTTGTCCACTAAGATTGTCTTGGTAGAAATGCCTTGGCTACTATGGAAATCATATCATGTGCTTAATGGTTTTCCACAATTACATGTTTTCTTCCCATGATATTTTATCATGATTGATGTTCCATTATGATATATGTCTTATGTACTTCCAATATTTACATCTTTGCTCAAGATTTTGATGTTTAGATTTTATGTTCAAGTTTTTGCATTCAAATGTTTATGGATTGTTTTATGTCCTCTGTGTTTACCCTTACTAAGAATTTGAGCTCACCCTTTTTATGTTTTCTTTTCCCCATGATATAAATAAAGGTTTTAGGTAAGAAAACAAAATGGGAAGATCTTTATGGGAGATGTTGAAGATCTTTCACCATGATTAGAAGATTATGTTCCGAGTTTCCAAAGACACTAAACTATATTACAGTCCTTTGGTTTCTGTTTTTGTTATGTATTAAGTATTCCGAAAAAGAAATGTAATGTCTATGTATGCCAAGATTTGGGTCTCTACTATTGGTATCAGAGGAAAGGTTTAGTTAACCTTTGGAAACTAGGATGCGAAAACTTTAGTGAGATCCCTAGATATATTTTTAAGGTATGTCTAGGGATATCCCTAAGGTTAAGTATAAGTATAGGTTATAGTCCTAAAATTATGGTTACAATATTAGAATTAAACCTAAAATTTTAGATATTGAAGGTACTCCCCCTTTATTATGTTGTTTTCCTAGCATGATTTTTGCCTCTCACACTGTTCTTTTTGGGTTTTAGACAATGGATGGAACCTGAAGGAACCGTGTTGACCAATGTAATGGAAAATGCAATGATTGTCCTCCCTAGAAACCAAATGTGATGGGATATGGAGTGAAAAATCTTATTTCTATACTTAAACAAGATATGAATCATTCTAGATTTTCAAATGATCAGATAAGGGAACAATATTCTATTGAGTCATTCATGAGGCAACGTCTACCGTCTTTCAATTGGTCTTTTGATCCACTTGTTACTGAACAATGGATCAGTACCATTGAAAAGATATTTTCCATACTTCACTGTTCATAACATGAAAAAGTCATTTTAGTTGTTTACTGTTTAGAAGGTGAAGCAGACCAGTGGTGGACTCTAATTAAGAATACAATTCCCCAAGATGAAATTGAATCCATGGAATGGGACGAGTTCAAGAACTTGTTTTTCAGTGAGTACTTCCCTCATATTCTTCAAACAAATATGGAAAAGGAGTTCCTTGAGATTAAGCATAAGGATGATTAATCTGTTGGTATATACGAAGTGAATTTTACAATACTTTCAAGGTATTTATCTGTCTTTATCATCCAACCTAAAAGTAAAGGTTGATCAATTCTTTAGTGGCTTAAAACAAAGTCTTCAAAGGGAATTAGCTATAAGAGACTTCAGTAGATATGAAGAAATTGTGCGTTGTGATATCATGGTAGAACTGGAAGTTTGTGTAACATATCCATCTCATGGTTTTGACAAGAAACAAAAGATGGAGTTCAAGGAAAAACCTCATAACAATGGTGAAAAGATGTGGAATGTTTCTTTATGCTCAAAGTGTCGAAAGAATCATAGTGGAGATTGTCTAAAAGGTACTAGAAAATGTTTCAAATGTGGAAAAGAAGTTTATCAAGCATCTGAGTGGCGAATTAATGGGAAAAGGGTTTATAATGATGTGAATAGAGAAAAGACTACATAGAATTCTCCACCAACACTTCAATGCTTCAAGTGCAAGGAAATGGGGAATTATTCCAACCAATGCCCTAATCCAAGAGTTAATGATGATCTACATCAACAACCTGTTAAGGAAAAGGACAAAGGGAAGTCACATGTGATCATTATTGGTGATGTTGAATATGACAATGATGTGGTGGAATGATTAAGTGTTTATGTAATGGGATTCCAAAATAATGTTGTATATAGTATCATGGAATATTGGAATATTTATGTATTGGTCTATTGTGGTTTTCAATAAATTTATGGTACCAGTAACCATGAAATGTGCTTTTGGAAAGCAGATGATATGATAAGGATAAAATGAAATGTTTAATAGTATTCATGATCTCATGACTGATATAAGGACTAAGTGATATTATGGTTTGAGTATATAGAATTTTTGGGATTTTGGTATGTGGAAAGAGTTAACTTTTGACAGCACTCATGTTTTTACTAAGGTTCTATGGTAATTCATGTTTCAAAAGTATACATGATTAAGTTATTCACATGTTTGGAATGCGATCAACAAGATATATCTTATGATATATGGGGGATAAATTATGTTATTCACATGCTCGGCAGATGACATTTCTAGTAATTATTTTCTTTATAATATGAACTTGGAAAGAATTATTTTGGATAAGCCTAAAGATTGGAAAGAATATTATATTGGATATAAGTTAGTATTGTTTAAGGCTAGAACTTTTTTCGATGTTATTGATGGAATGTTATAATAATGTAGTTTTAGAAAAAGGACAACCTGCAGGACGGGCGACAACCCATCGCGTCGGACAAGGCTGTGGGAATCGAACCCACAACCGAAGTGTGACAGGCCTTTATCACCTACCATTGGCCTATAGGAAGTCCCTGTTTTGTAGAAATTAGTTTTATTTTATTAAGTGGTATTATAGATGAAGTATAAGTCCATTTTTGGAACCATATATGATTAATCTCAACATAAATGGATTTATGTATATAATTATTGCTAACCTTATGTTCAAGACAGATAGAATGACCTATCATTCTATCGCATGATCCACTATCACTTCACGGAAGAAAAATTCAACTTAATTTCTTTAAGAGATGAAGTGTAAATTGTTCAAGGCACGAACAACAGTGATATTGTACCAAAATCAAGTAAGTATTTCTTTTAATTCAAAAACTCTTCAACATTAGAGAAATGATCTTGAAAACCAAAAATGTTTTCCTATTACCCTTATATATGATGAATTAGATGGTACCTTAGATCATCACAAATTTATGTATTTGTGATTGTTGGATTTTTCATAGCCATGTTATCTACCACTCTCCATCATAACTTGATGGTTAGATTTCTCTTCCATATCCATATTTTCACCTATGTTCTCCAATGTGGAAACCCAGTGATTAGTTAATTTGGGTAACCGTTACGTATCACAATTTAATTTTTAAATATAAGTTTTGGTATTCCTTTTTACGATGTGGGTTTCTATTAAATAAACTTTCAAGTAGTAAACCATTTATAACCCCGACGAATTTTGAGGGCGAAATTCATTTTAAGGGGGGTAGAATGTAACACCCCGAGATTTTATGAAAAATATTCTTTTTAATTTCATTGATGTCTTGTGTTGTATGCCACACCAAAAGGATCTTACACTACATGAATACCTGACTTGGATTTCATTACACGCAATTGCGACCTTCCACGATAGCGTGTGTTGTACGCAATACCGAGTTTCACTAAACAACGATATGTTATTAAAATATTATATAAACCAGCCGTTATGAATAGTAATACCCACTTTTTGAAATTTTATAAATTTTATCTTTCAAAATGGAATTCATTTTTGTATTCATAATATCAAAATTATCCTAGGGTGAATTTTTGGTATTTTTCTGAAAACTTTCAATTTTTGATGAATAGTGAAAACACAAGGTTACTATTTAAAAACCGACTTTTAATTTAAATAATTATTTATTTTATTTAAATTTATTTTAGATCAAAATTGATACATAATACCTATATAAGTTCAATGTAATTCATTGGAGTCATTTTATAATAATTTTAGATATATAAAAATTTTATTGAACTTTTCACAATCTTTTACCCACCTTCTAGGAGAATTTGAAAGTTTACATAAAACTTAATTTTACCGCTTCTGTGAGTGGAATTTAGAAACTTCAATATACGCGGTTAATATCAAGGAGTAAAATTTGGTTCAATAAGATAAAAATATTTTTTGGTGAATAATAACTTTTTACTTTTATTTACCACGGTTAAAAGTAAATAGGGTAATTAAGGGTAAAAATGATATTATTATTACCCTAACACATGTCCTAATTCTATTGGATAAGTGTAATTCGACCAAAAAAACCTTATTAATAAAATATTACCCTTTAGGTCCACTTGTATTATATTAGGACATTTATTATTATTTTATTTAAAAAAGAGTTAAAATAGTTAAAATCAAAGTTTAATAACTAAAAAAAATTAATATAAAGTTATACATAAGATAAATTCGACTATAAAAATTAATTAGAAATATAAAACAATTTCCTACCTAATTGTATTTTATTTATAATTTTTATACATTAAATAATTTAATTTATTTATGACAAAATGGTGATGCAGTAATTACCTAAATAATGAAATATTAAAATAATTGATATTATAAATACCCAAATAAATTTAATTAGAGACTTTTTATGAATTCAACTAATTTTATAGATTAATATGACATTTTAGTATTTATTTAATTAACTTTTTTTGAACTAATCATGTTGTTATGATTTTCACAAAAATCAATTATCAAATAGTGTCAAAATTGACATGAAATAGTTTTTAAAACAAATATTATATTATTAATTTTTATTCTATTCCTAAAAATATAAGGTTAGGCCAAATTACTTAGATAATGTTATATATATTAATAATGAACCACTTTTGGTTCTTTTGACTTGTTATAGTAAGTTTATTAACCATATAGTGTAAGAAAACAAGAAGACATGGTAAAAGTTAAATTATTTAACATAGAGTTAAATCTAAATGAGAAGGTTAAAATAATAACCTAAACTTTTATAAAACCTATTGGTTGAGAGGATTTATACCCATACCCACTTTATATTCTAAAAAAAATCAATTTGGAGCTATTATAAACCAAATATGACTTTATTATAAAATAATATTTTAAGTTTTTTCTAAGGTGCCCCTCTTCTCCCTTATAAAAGGGAACCTCCTACCTCTCCTCTTCACAACACTTTGAGCCTTAAATCTTGTCCAAACCATGCCCATTTCTATTCTCTACTTCCATAGAAACATTCTTGAGGTTCTGTTCTTCTCAAAAGACCAACTCTAGTCCCTTAAGAGAAATCTTAATGAAGGTGCGTTGAAGAAGGGGTAATCTCTTCTACCGATTCTTTCAAGTTTCTTTCTTCTTCAACTTCTTCTTCTTTAGTTTTCTCATTATAAATTAATAACATAAGTATCTCTAATATACTTATATGTTATTATAAATATGAAACAACCCCATTTCACCTTCTATCCATCCTACGGAAAACAAAATCACTACGCGTGCATACGTACGGAATACTGTCTCCATGTCGTGGTGTAATCTGTTTTTCCACCACCATATTACTTGGATGGGTATAATGGTGTAAAGAATAACTATATATAGTTATTATAATATCATAATTATTATGAGATATTATATCATCCACTACAATTCAATTCAATAAGTATGGGAATGATATCATCGCTCGTGCGTACGTACGGATTACCATCTCCATGACGCGATGAGATTCATTCTCCATGTTAACCATTAAAGAATGATTATAAAGTATATATAATGAATACTAATGAAATATATTACATGATAAAGCTACTGGATTTATGTATATATATGTTTCATCTACTTACTTCCATTCAAGTCAATAAGGAAAGGAAAACAGCGTTCATGTGTACGTACGGTCTACCGTCTCAATGAACGGTGTATTTCATTTAATTTATCTATCTATTATATATATATACTGAATATATATTGATATATAAATCATGATTTACATTATGGAAGTAATTAAATCATGATATAAGTAATAATAATATCAATAACAACAAGTCCAAACACGTACGATAAATAAAACGATTTTACCCAAAACGCTGCTTTAACATGGAATTTACAAAAGAACGGGTAATATAAAGTCATAAGTGAACCATATATGATATCATAACGATGAATATGATTCTTTAATAAGTCAATGACATTATTTAAATAATTATACAGGAGGTTCGGATACATACGAAGCATATCGGACTTAAGGTAAGGGATAACTTTTCCAATCTCATTTTTATCTGAGATTGTTTATTCGTAAGTATTTACTGGGTTTATATTTATCATCCATGTCCCTATTTTCTAAAAATGTTTTCATGTATGTTTAAAGTTCTTTTTACCCATTTTTGACTTTTACTACATGGTATGTAAGGAATCTTTCTTTTATTTACCATACAAGGTACTTTTTGACTTTTCCAACAAAGGTATGAAAAGAATGTTTTTTTTACTCATATGAAATGAACGGATTTTTATGGTTTCATAACGCCTAATTTTCATGAAGATTACTCTACAATATTTCATTATTATTTTCAAAAAAATAATTTTCTTTTAAAATTGCATGGCATTTTGTGAAAAGAAAATTATTTTGAAGAAGAAAGGATATGTAATGTCTTGAATTTTCCATACTTTATTCTTAAAAATAAAGGGAATTATTTCGAGACCAGGCTCTGAGATGGCATGTAGTTCTGAGGCACGGTGATCCCGGAACAAATGATTTAAATTTAATTTAATAATTAAATTACACATGCATGCAGTTTTCCTGAAAAAGTGTAATAACTCCTGAACGGGTGCTCGGATAAAAAATCTGATGGAACCGTTGCGTTCAGAGCAGCGGGTTTACCCTAGAAGAGACCTAACATCAACTGGCACAGGCCGGTGGAAAAAACTGGGTTTTGGATGTAACCGTAATAAAATATTTAATTTAAAATATTTTATTAAATCTTTTGTAGTGGATATCTTTAGTCTTTTTAAATAAATATTACACAAGGGATCAGGGTTACTTTTCTCATAACCCTGAATCTCCCTAGAGAGCTCTGGAGAAAACCTCCCAACACGGAGACGGTGTTCTTGACGAGCTTCACTGGTGACGACGACGTGGCAACTGGATCTTTTCTAGAAAACACCACGAATCCAGGTACTATGTTTAATTTGTGATTTCTTCCCCATTCTTGATTTCTTCGACGAACGCAGGCTAATCCACGAACAGATTAGTCCGCGGATCGATCGTTCTTGTGGGATGGGATTTTGCGAGGATTTTGGGAGATTTAATCCATTTTGATCTTTTTTTGTGGATCTTTTTCTGCTCCGTTTAATCCTATTAAAGTGAGAAGATCAACGCCGTGACGAACGACGGAGGAGGTTCGTTCCTCAAATTTGTTTTATTGGATTTCTCCCCTTTCTCTCCCTCTCATTCTTCACGGGGCGATGAAAAATGGATTGTTGCGCATCTGTTCTGTGACTCAACAATCCAAGATTGTAGATCCAACCTCGGAGCGATGTCACGGAGGTGCGACGGCAGTTTCGGCAGACGATTCGGAGCAGATCAAGAGTTATGAGTTTTCGGTTGTTTTTCTTCAGATGGATCGTTAGAGGTTTATGATCCGTTTTAAGTACCAAAAATACCCGTTGCGGTATTCGTATGATGAAACAAACCAACCCCTAGAGTATTGGGACGAACAGATGATAGATCACGGATCCAAAAGATCATCTAAATCACGAGGAAGAAGATGGCATTTCTAGAAAAATCCCGACTACACGGCATGTAGTATGGGTTACACGGCATGTGTTCGTCGGCGGATTTACTTGGAATGTACGCTGGGAGTACACGGACATGGGTTGTATACATGACCAAGGAACACGAAGTTTATACCCCTCCCTAGCCAAACCCAGCCAGATACACGGGATACCCCTTGTACTGGTACACGGGCAGGCTACACGGACACGGACACGGACAGAGACCATGTACGGGCACATGGCCAGCGTACACGGAGCGATCCCCAGGTGCTCGGACATGGCTTGTGATTATTTAAAACGTCGTTTAGTTACTTTCTATCCCACAAGCCGAATGACATGTGCCGTTTACACGAGAAGTACCCAGAGTCAAAAACATGGCGTGTACTTTTTCTACACATCGTGTAGTTGAGTTTTACACAGCATGAACGGATGACACGGTCCATTTACATGGGCATTACTCAGGGTCAAGGAACACGGCGTGTAACCATACTACATGTCATGTAACCAATTCTTCATGGCTTGAGTCAGTTTCCTTCTGTGACTTGGGCTAGTTTCCTTAGGGTTCGTCCCCTTAGTCTTTCTCCTAAAGGTTTCCAGTATCAGTCCTACATATAGGAGTATGATCCCTTCAGTAGGACTTCCTGAATAGATTTTTTGGAATCCCCTCTATGAGACTTATAGCTAGATACTCTATTCATTCATGGAACCCTAGGTAGAGTTCTTGGTATCGACGTGACCAACTTTACTCGGGCACCGATCCTATTCTTAGCGGATTAGCTCAGACTGAGTTGTTGGAATCACCCCATGGTGATTGGTTGTGATCCTCATTTTAGAATCATGTTCTCAAGAACTTTTGGAGTGTTTTCTCTTGGAATGAGTACTTTGTATCTCTCTCTTAGGACCTAGGAGTGTGTTCTCCCGGTTATGTGCTTAGTGGAATCTTCGAGTTTGATCTTAGTGGTAGTTTCGCGATAGTCGATCGTGTATGAGTATATCTGGATATTCTTGTTATATGTTCTGTAGACATATACTGTGTGGAGCTGACTGTATCTTTATGTTGTTGTATTTTCCTTTTTGTATTTCCTTTGTGGTTTCGGGGAGTCCTACTGGGTATTGTTATACTCACCCCTACACGGGCTTTTCCTGCACGTGTCGTGTCTTGTGTAGACGAGCGATCCTTTGACAGGATTCTAGGCGGACTAGGACCATACGGTACTCAGTGAGATCAGACAGGCCGAGGTGTGTTCCTACGGCTACAGACTGCAGTCCCAGCACCTTTCTTTACAGGTTGGACTTTGTTACGGACTCTTTATTTTGGTGGGATCGTAATTTTGGCCCAGTTTTTTTCTTCCTTGTACTTTACTTTCTTGTCGTACTCTGTTGGTTGGGACTTAGTGTATGCATGCATCTTTTCCATTTTTAGTAGTTTTTACTTTTTAGCTTTGTGGGCTTGGAGATGTTTGTGTGTGTACAGGTTTATAGGCAATGCCTCCCATGTTAGTATCATGCCTACTCGGTGTTAGTCACCATCCCCTGGCCTATTGGAGGTGGGCTTGGGGAGTTACGGCTCGGGCCCCACTGGGACGGGTTGTGACAGGGTGGTATCAAAGGTGGTTGGTTCTACCTTAGGACCGAGAGTCTGTGAGTTGGTTTGGGGTGACAGTGTCAAGTGTTTCAAGTTCAGCTTTTAGGCCAGGGATCCCAGTGTTAGTGCGGGTGGCCGACGTATCCATACACCAGGACTCTCATAACATTATTTTCGACTCAGAACATGTGAACACTAGTTGTAGGGGAAAATAATGGTACATTCATAATATAGGAATGGGTTGTGGTTTCCATGTCTTTCTTGAGTCAGCTCTCCAGATATAGTCACTGACTAAGATACATCTTGTTTTATTACAGGATGCCTCCGTGACGCACACCCGCTAGGATCTAGCAGCTCGATCACGAGGATGACCCCCTCAGTGATGAAGCTTCGATTCCGGGACCAGATCCCCCAGTTTTACCATCGGGTGGTGTGCCAATTATCCCAACACTTGTGGAGCAATTTTTAGTGCCTACTATACCTGTTGAGGAGGAGCGCAGGCTAAGCTCACTCCATGAGTTTTAGAGACAGAGACTCCTCAGGTTTTGAGGCGAGTCTGACCCTCAGGCAGCAGAAGACTGGCTTGAGGTAGTGACTAGAGTGTTCCATTTAGTCAGGACTCCAGCAGACCAGATGGTGATCCTGGAAGCTAGCCTTCTGCAGGGCTCGGCAGGGCGATGGTGGATTTTGGTTATCCAGACTCACGACGAGGCGACTCTTGCATGGTTAGAGTTTGATCATCTCTTCAGAGATGAGTTTTCACCGGTTACCCTGAGAGCAGTACGTATACAGGAGCTTCTTCATCTCCAGCAGGGAACCATGACGGTGGCTGACTATTAATTTAGGTTTACCGAACTCTCTCGGTACTCGATGGATATGGTAATAGATTAGTACTTCAGATCTTGGACTTTTGAGCGAGGCTTGAGCAAAGATATCTGAGCTAGCATCATCCCTATGAGCATTCCTACTTATGCGGGGGTGATCGAGCGGGCTTTGGTGGTTGAGAGCTTCTTGGAAGAGCAGAGACAGCGGGAAGTTGTCAATAGCGAGCGAGCTGGAGCAGAGACCTCAGTAGTAGGGATCCAATGTCAGGGACCCATAGGTGGGTGACGTTTTCAGAGGAGATCCCAGGATAGGGGATCTTCCATACAGGGTTCGCAAGGCACATCCAGCCAGCCTCGAGAGAGGTGATGCTAATCATGTGATGGCAGTGGACATCTCGCTCGAGATTGTCCGACCCACCGTACAACTGACACGGGAGTAGTGGATGGACCACCGAGGTAGAGGTAACGTGTGGAGCAGATAGATCTGTGGGGTAACGGACGCGGTAGAGGAGCTGGGAGAGTAGCTGGAGGTGGTTGGCGTTTTCACCCTTTACCACCACCACCCCCAGGAGGTCCACCCCAGGCTCAGGGAGCTGGTGGACAGATGCAGGGATAGCTGCAGGCGGCAGAGGCTTATGACCCAGGTACTCCTGGAATGATTAGAGGTACAATCTGTGTCTTTTCAACTTTGGCTATCGTACTGATAGACACAGGTGCTAGTTATTCCTTTCTGGCTGCTTATCTTGTTTGAGACCTTGAGATTCTAGTTAAGCCATTGACTCGACCCTTACGCTTAGAAACACTGACTGGAGAAGATTCAGAGATCACACACCTTTGTAGACAGTGTGACCTGACCCTGTGAGGCGAGAGTTTCGGTTGGAACCTCTTGGTGGTAGCATCGAGGCCTTACGATGTCATTCTTGGTATGGATTGGCTACCCACAGTTCATGCTCAGATCGACTATTTTAGGAAAAGGGTGTGGTGTGTCCGCAGTGATGAAATGAGGTTCTCTTTTGTCAGTGAAAGAGATACCCAGGCAGCGTAGGATGGACTCGTGCGTAGGAGGGAATAACCGATTTCACATCAGTTGGCTAGCCTAGCCCTTGGCACAGAAGATGTTATAAGTTTCCAGTTTCCAGCAGCAGTGGATGAGTACGAGGACGTCTTTCCGGAGGATGTCTTCGGACTACCTCCCCGTCGGGAGATAGACTTCTGCATTGAGTTGCAACCTAGGATGACACCGATATCAGCACCAGCATATCGGATAGCTCCTGAAGAGCTTCGTGAGCTGAGGGTGTAGCTGGAAGACTTACAGAAGAAGGGATTTGTGATACCTAGAGTTTCACCCTAGGTGGCCCCAGTGCTGTTTTCCAAAAAGGAATACGGGATCTTGAGACTATGTGTGGATTACCGGCTCTTGAATCAGGTGACCATGAAGAACCGGTATCCACTACTGAGGATCGATGACCTCTTCAACCAGTTGAGAGGGGCACGATGGGTCTCGAAGGTTGATCTACGATCAAGCTATCACCAGTTGCAAGTACGGGATGAGGATGTACCGAAGACGGCTTTCAGATGTCATTAAGGTCACTATGAGTACTTGGTGATGCCCTTTGGCATGACGAACGCCCCGATAGTGTTCATGGGACTCATGAACTAGATCTTTTAGCCCTATCTAGATTAGTTCACAGTGGTCTTCATTGATGATATCCTTGTGTACTCTGCGTCTGAGGAGGAGCATGTGGGACACCTGAGGATGGTTCTGGACACACTCCGAGAGCACCGGTTGTATGGGAAACTCTTGAAGTTCCAGTTCTGGATACAGGAGGTCCACTTTTTGGGACACGTTATCTCAGCAGATGGTGTAGAAGTGGACCCAGACAAAGTGGAGGAAGTTCTATCATAGGAGGCACCCCGGAGCATGATGGAGGTGCAGAATTTCCTTGAGTTGGTAGGCTACTATTGGAGATTTATTCTTGATTTCTCTAGGATTTCAGCACCCATGATAGCTTTGACCCAAAAGGGGCAGCCTTTCGTGTGGACCGAGAGATGCCATCAGGCTTTCCAGCAGTTGAAACAGATTCTGACAAGCGCCCCGATCTTGAGATTACCGGAGGAGGGTGTTGAGTACGTATTGTTCTGCGATGCATCAGGAACTGGGCTTGGTTGTGTCCTGATGCAAATTCAATCGGTGATTGCCTATGGATCACGCCAGTTGAGGTCCCATGAGTAGAACTACGCAACCCATGATCTTGAGTTGGCAGCGGTAGTCTTTTCATTGAAGATGTGGTGGCACTACCTGATGGGTGAGTGGTTTACCATCTACTCTGATCAAAAGAGTCTCAGATATATCTTTTCTCATAAGGATCTGAATTTGAGACAAAGACGATGGTTTGCGTTCCTCCAGGATTACGACTTTGAGATCGTTTACACACCTGGGAATGGGAACATTCTGGAAGATGCTCTCAGCAGGATATCCAGTTCGCAGTTACTGGATGAGGTGATGAGGCAGTTGGACTCCTTACATTTATCCTTCATGGATGAAGATGAGGGAGCTTACCTTCAATCGATTGTTTTTACCCCTCTATTCTTACAGCGAGTCAGGGAAGCACAGCGCGAGGATGCTAGCTGTGAGACTCTACATGCTCTGATATCCACAGGTGATGCTACCAATGGATATTCAACATGTGGGGAGAACATTGTTCTTTTCAGAGGGCGTACATTAGTACCAGTGATGTTTTGGGAGGAGGTTCTGAGGGAGTTCCATACATATCCTTTGGTAGTGCATCCAGGCGTGTAAAAGATGTACTAGGACCTTCGACGTCAGTTCTGGTGGCCAGGAATAAAGAAGAGTGTAGCAGAGTTTGTTTCTCGGTGCCTTACTTGTCAGCAAGTAAAGGCTAAGTACCAGGTTCCAGTAGGTTTGACTCACCCCTTGAGGTGCCAGAGTGGAAGTGGGATGGGATATCCATGGAATTCGTGATGGGTTTACCATGTACGTCTAGGGGACACGATGCCATCTGGGTGATTGTTGATCGACTCACCAAGTCGGCCCACTTCCTATCCATACGGGAGCAGAGTTCAATAGAGATCTTGGGACACCTCTACGTGTAGGAGATAGTTCGACTTCATGGAGTTCCATAAACTATCTTCTCAGATCGTGATGCTCGTTTCACATCCTAGTTGTGGAAGGGATTGCAGAAAGCTTTTGGGACTCAGTTACGCTTGAGCACAGCGTTGCATCCTCAGAATGATGGTCAGACGGAGCGTATCATCCAGGTTCTGGAGGATATTCTACAATATTGCATAATTGACTTCGGTTGTAGCTGGGAGGATCACCTACCACTGGTGGAATTTTCTTATAACAACAGTTATCATTCCACTATTGGTATGGAATCATTTGAGGCTTTGTACGGGTGACCTTGTAGGTCACCACTTTGCTGGAATGACCCAGGAGAGTCAGCACTCATGGGCCCAAAGATGGTCAGAGATACTATAGAGAAGGTGCTAGTCATCCAGGAGCGGATGAAGACTACACAGATTTGGAAAAAGACTTATACTGACAGGAGGCGGAGGCCCTTGGAGTTCGAGGAGGGAGACCATGTATTCCTTTGGGTCTCACCTCGACGGGGATTGCGGAGGTTTGGATGAGGCGGAAAGATATATCTAAGGTTCATCAGCCCTTTCCAGATTCTGAGTAGAGTTGGTGAGGTGGCGTATCACTTGGCTCTACCTCCTCAGATGGACTGGGTACACAACGTCTTCCATGTGTCGCATCTACAGAGGTACGTGCATGATCCATCACACTTCATCAACTGTGGCGAGCTGGACATCGATGATAGAGTGACCTTTGTTGAGTACCTAGTGAAAATCGATGATTGGTAGGAGAAGATCCTTCGTGGGTGATTTATTCCCTTAGTTCATGTCCGGTGGCAGCACAGGAATCTACAGGAGAGAATGTGGGAGAAGGAGGCTCAGATTCTTGTGTAGTACCTACATCTTGTTGAGTAGCCTTTATTTTGGCTTTTCAGAGATGTAAAATCCCTAATGTGGGTGTGATGTAATGTCTCAGATTTTCCATACTTTATTCTTAAAAATAAAGGGAATTAGTTCGAGACTAGGCTCTGAGACGGCGTGTAGTTCTGGGGCCCGGTGAGCCCGGAACAAATGATTTAAATTTAAATTAATAATTAAATTATGCGCGCATGCAATTTTCCTAAAAAAGTGGAATAACTCCCGAATGGGTGCTCAGATCAAAAATTTGATGGCACCGTTGCATTCATAGCAGCGTTTTTACCCTAGAAGAGACCTAACATCGACTGGCGTTTTCCGGTGGCAAAAACTGGGTTTTGGACGTAACCGTAATAAAATATTTTATTTAAAATATTTTATTAAATCTGTTACAGCGGATATCTTTATTCTTTTTAAATAAATATTATGCAAGGGATCAGGGTTACTTTTCTCAAAACCTTGAATCTCCCGGGAGAGCTCTGGAGAATACCTCCCAACGCGGCAACGGTGTTCTTGACGAGCTTCATCGGCAACGACAACGCGGCGACCGGATCTTCACCAGCAAATGCCGCGAATCCAGGAAGGATTTTTAATTTGTGATTTCTTCTCCATTCTTGATTTCTATGAAGAAAATGGGCTAATCCACTAATAGATTAGTCTGCAGATCGATCGTTCTTACAGGATGGGCTTTTGTGGGGATTCTGGGAGATTGAATCCATGTTGGTCTTTTGTTGTGTTTATTTTTCTGCTCAGTTTAATCCTATTAACGGGAGTGGATCAACGTAGTGACGAATGACAGTGGAGGTTCGTTCCTCAAATTTGTTTCATTGGATTTCTCCCCTTTCTCTCCTTCGTATTCTTCGCGTTCTTCGTGGGGCGATGAACAACGGATTGTTGCGCATTCATTCTATGACGCAAAAATCCAAGATTGTAAATCCAACCCCGAAGCGATGTCACGGAGGTGCGATGGCGGTTTCGGCGGACGATTCGGAGCGGATCGAGAGTTATGAGTTTTCGGGAGTTTTTCTTAGGATGGATCGTTCGAGGTTTATGATCCGTTTTAAGGACCGAAAACACCCATTGCAGTGTTCATATGATGAAATGAACCAACCCCTAGAGTATCGGGACAAACTTACAATAGATCACGGATCCGGAATATCGGCCAAAGCGCGAGGAAGAAGACGGTGTTTCTAGAAAAATCCTGACTACACAGTGTGTAGTATGGGCTACATAGCATGTGTTCGTCGGCGGATTTACCTGGAGTGTACTCCGGGAGTACACAGACATGGGTTGGGTACATGGCCAAGGAACATGGCGTGTATACCCCTCCCCGACCAGACCCGGCCAGATACACGGGATACCCCGTGTACTAGTACACGGGCAGGCGACACGGACAGAGACTGTGTATGGGCACATGGCCAGTGTACATGGAGCGATCCCTAGGTGCTCGTACATGGCATGTGATTATTTAATATGTCATGTAGTTACTTTCTATCCGACAAGCCGAATGACATGGGCCGTTTAAACGGGCAGTACCCAAAGTCAGGAACACGGTGTGTACTTTTTCTACACGTCGTGTAGTTGAGTTTTACACAGTTTGAATGGATGACACGGGCCATTTACACGGGTAGTACCTGGGGTCAAGGAACATGGCGTGTAACCATACTACACGCCGTGTAACCAATTATTCATGGCTTGATCCAGTTTCCTTCTATGACTTGGGCTAGTTTCCTTAGGGTTCGTCCCCTTAGTCTTTCTCCTGAAGGTTTCTGGTATCATTCCTACATATAGGAGTATGATCCCTTCAGCAGGACTTCCTGAATAGAGTTGTTGGAATCCCCTCTATGAGAC
The DNA here is from genome assembly GCA_963277665.1 of Viscum album. NCBI lineage: Eukaryota > Viridiplantae > Streptophyta > Magnoliopsida > Santalales > Viscaceae > Viscum > Viscum album. The sequence goes on along the minus strand of OY728133.1, from coordinate 643,696,373 downwards.
TTAGAGCCAGATCCTCTATTCATTCCTGGAACCCTAGGTAGATTTCTTGGTACCGACGTGACCAACTTTACCCGGGCACCAATCCTCTGCTTAGAGAATTAGCTCAGACTGAGTTGTTGGAATCACCCCATGGTGATTGGTTGTGATCCTCATCTGATCATCATGTTCTCAAGTACTTGTGGAGTGTGTTCTCCCAAAACTAGTACTTCATATCTCTCTCTTCGGACCTAGGAGTGTGTTCTCCCGGTTACGTTCTTAGTGGAATCTTCGAGATGGATCTTAGTGGTGGTTTCGTGATAATAGATCATGTATGAGCATATCTGGATATTCTTGTTATATGTTCTATAGACATATACTGTGTGGAGCTGACTATATCTTTCCTTTGTGGTATTTCCCTTATTGTATTTCCTCTATGGTTTCAGGGTGTCCTACTGGGTATTGTTATACTCACCCTTACACAGGCTTTGCCCGCACATGTCGTGTCTTGTGCAGATGAGCGAGCCTTTGACATGATTCTAGGCGGACCAGGACCGGATGGTACTCAGTGAGATCAGACAGGCCGAGGTGTGTTCCTACAGCTACAGACTGTAGTCCCAGCACATTTCTTTATAGGTTGTACTTTGTTATGGACTCTTTGTTTTGGTGGGCTTGTACTTTTGGCCCAGGGTTTTGCTTCCTTGTACTTTACTTTCCTGTCATACTCTATTGGTTAGGACTTAGAGTATGCATGCATCTTTTCCATTTTTAGTAGTTTTTACTTTTCAGCTTTTTGGGCTTAGAGATGTGTGTGCATTTGTACAGTTTTATAGGAAATGCCTCCCATGTTAGTAGCATGCTTACTCGGTGCTAGTCACCATCCCCTAGCCTATTGGAGGCGGGCTTGGGGAGTTGCATCTTGGGCCCCACTGGGACGGGTCGTGACAGGATATTTTCCTCAAGAATTCATTTCAAGTGTTTTTTCAAAACTATTTTCCATCTAATATAACATTATTTCATATGTGTATGTTTCAAGTATAAGTTCTCTATGATTTAAATGGTTTCACTTTTATTATGATGAAATAATATCTATTTGTTTTATATGGATTATGTTATGATGGGATGATGTTTATGAAACCCATTTTACTCTTTGGGTTATGATGAATGATATATGTTTATTTTGTGGCACAAGTAAGAATGATTTCATTATGAGATGGGTGGGACCTATATCTCCCTCTAATGAATTGGGTAAAGATTTATATCTCATGAGATAGACATGGATGGAATGGTAAGTTAATCTGGTTCAGTGATACAGGACTGGAACAAGGAGTGAACTCAATTCAGAAGGGTACTTTTTCCACTAAGATTGTCTGGGCAGAAATGCCTTGACTACTATGGAAATCATATCTTGTGCTTAATGGTTTTCCATAATTACATGTTTTCTTCCCATTATATTTTATCATGATTGATGTTCCATTATGATATATTCCTTACGTACTTCCAAGATTTATGTCTTTGCTCAAGATTTTGATGTTTATATTTTATGTTCAAGTTTTTTCATTCAAATGTTTATGGATTGTTTTATGTTCTCTATGTTTACCCTTACTGAGCATTTGATCTCACCCTTTTTATGTTTTCTTTTCCCCATGATATAAATAAAGGTTTTAGGTAAGAAAAAAAGGGGAAGATATTTATGGTAGATGTTGCAGATCTTTCACCATGATTAGAAGATAATGTTCTAAGTTTCCAAAGACACTAAACTATTACGGTCCTTTGTTGTCTATTTTTGTTATGTATTAAGTATTCCAAAAAAGTAATTTAATGTCTATGTATGTCAATCTTTGGGTCTCTACATTTTTTTTTATTGATTTCTATACCACTTTGTTCATCTTTCCTATGATGACAGATCGAGGCCAGAATGAAAAAAAAATGAGGTTTTTTCCTCATTTTATTTTCTATGGTTTTCTCTCCCCTTTCTATTTGTGTTCATCATTAGGATTTATTTTTGTCTTGTGATTTGATGAATACCCATTGAATGATCCTTGCACATTCTATATTTGGTGCAATGGATCATTACCATAGGTCAAGGATGTAGATTTGATGATGTTATTATGGTATATGACTACATAAGTGGATCCATGGATAGATCAAAGGTTCTTGATACTGGTGTGGATGTCTGAAAACAACAATGTGCAATGGTGGTGGTTTTTGAGCACTGAATATGGTCATATTTTTGTTATCTGTGGTGAAGAGGTTTGTTCAACCTCAGATCCACAACATGCAACATGATTCCCAATAGAATCTATGGGTGTGGAGGATTACATGAAAATATGTGAGCATTCTATAATTTCTATGAAAAAATAGAGTACATGACATGTATTCCTATGAACACATGTTGTATAGTCCCTTCTATGTGGTGCTAGGGTTTCAATGTAGAGAAAATTATCACACACCGTTTAAAGCATGAAACACATTGTTTGAACCTTATATGAATAGTTTTGGCATGTATAGGGAGTGTATGCCCAGGAGGTCATGTAGTATTTCACACTATGTGTTCCAAGTCACACATCGTGTAACATGTGGTGGATAGCTCAGCGTGTATAGTGAGTACACACCCTGGTGGACATGTGGCCCCACATTCCATATACATGGGAAGTATACAGGTAGGTTGTAGTACATGGTTATATTTGTGTACTCGTGCATGGACAAGTACAGAGACATAGTTTGATTTACATGGGTATGGGTAGAACAGTATGCCAATGTGGCGGGGAAACCACTACATGTCACGTACCCATGGGACACACTGTGTATTGAGAAAAATTACATGACATGTGAGTGTGATACACGAGTAGTTATATTCTTAGTGAGACACATCATGTACACCCATGTACATGTCCTGAAATCCTTTAAGGACGTGATGGATTTCTCTTTATTCTGATATCATCTTTGTTGATAACTTGGGTGATCTTCCTTGGAATAGTATCAATGGAGTGTGTTCCCTTGGTCCATTATCTGAGGGTTACAATAGAATTACTTCCTACACATAGGATGGTGATCCCTTTAGTGGGACTTATTGGATATAGTTTTTAGAATCCTTTTTTAAAGCCTGGAGTGATATCCTCTATCTTCATCTTTACCTAGATTGATTTCTTGGTATCATCATGACCAATACTACATGGTATCAGATCCTCTACTTAGTGGGTTATTACATATTGAGGTGTTTGTATACCTCATGGCATTGGGTGTGATCCCCATCAGTGTATCATTCTCCTTTAACTTTCAATGTTTACTTCTTATGGTAAGACCTAATGAGTAGTACATCTCAGATAGACACCATCAGTACTATCCAAATTGGGGAGAGTGTTCTCTCAGTCGAGTGTCATCAGGGATGGAAAGGATTGTGGACTAAAATCGCCTAGTGGGAATTATCTTTAAACCTTCACAGTGGTTCTAAAGCTAGAAAAATTTATGACCACATGGGAAATGGAATCATTTTGAGTATATCTGGATATTTTTTTATGTCTCTCTTTATGATTGAAATCTCTTATGATGAGCTGAATACTCTTGATACTTTGTGTTTGGTTATTTCAGGGTGTCCTACTGGTTATGTCTATACTCACCCCTACATGGTCTTTTCCTACACATGTAGTGTTTTATGAATATGACAGTACTTTTATGGAGTCATTGTTGGACTAAGAGTGAGTGGAGCTATTTTGGGATATATAGACTAAGGTTTATAACGACGTTGCATTTGATAGTAGTTCCCTCCTTCTAAGTTTGTGGAAATTTACTTTCCATTTTTTGTTGGGCTTTTATTTATCTCCTTTTATGCTTTTTAGTACTTTATGTTATACTCTGATTGTGGAATTACATATTTATTCATGCATTATTTTTATTTTTTTACATTTCAGGATTTTATGGGCTTGGGGATGTGTGTGTGTACAGGTAATTTAGGTTAATGCCTCCCATGTGTCTTATATAACTTCTTGGAACTAGTTTCCATCCCATGGAATATTGTATGTAGTCTTGGGATAGTTTCATCTTGGGGGCCATTAGGTTGGATCATGAAAATGTGGATAGTTTTCCCTTAAAATTTGGTGTCCATTGGATTTTTGGAACCAATGTTATGGTTATTTTGTTAAAGCATGTGTTGTGTCTAGAAATATCCCAAATTTTTGCATGGTCTAAATGTTAATGGGTTTTATAAATATAATATTCCTTCATTTAAAATCACAATATTCAAAAAAAATTATGTCTAACTATTTAATTTCTACCCACAAAATCTTATCTTAATTGGGTGAGTTGATTGGATGAAAAGTCAAGAATGGTGAGTTTCCCTTCAATCCAAGGAAAAATTGTAGTTTGGATTTTCATTCATGGATTAGGCCCCATTAAGGATTAATTGGGACTTTAAATTTTTATCCTAGTTTTATATAGATGTCCTTGAAATTAACATTTAGTTCCATCAAATTTGGGCTTTTGTATTAAGCCTATAAATTCAGTCTTCATATATGGTCTAATTTTTATTCTAGATTTGGTGGGGCCTCTTGTCTGGTCTATATATCCATTTAAATGGATGAATTAGCTAAATATTCAGTTGAATTATTTGTTTCAATTTGAAATGGAAACACAAAAAATCAATAATTGCATCATTTGGATTAGTATATAGAAATATATATTCAAAATATTAAAATGTAGTGTAATTGAATGAATTAAAACAATTACCTCTATATATGTTTATGATCAAAACATGAACACTGATTAGAAATTAATCATTTTTTAGTAAAAATTAAGTAATGGGAGTAACATAAAATCATGAATGAATATGTAATATCATAGGGCCTATTATATCCCCTTGATTAATTGATAGGTGTCATGAGACAAAAAAATTGGTTATTTGGAGTACACCTTAACTATTTATGTAAGATTTCCTGGCATGAGGCCTTGGCGATAATATTAGGATGTCCAACAATATGCATTCTATCATTTTGAAACTAGTTATTATTATCCATGTGATTATTCATGTTCTTATGTCATCTATGGTTATATTACCCTTTTATTATATTAGTTGTATAAAATGATTTATTATTTTTTATCTATACCATATTCTTCATGAATTATTTATTATATGATTATGAGGACCAAAACATAAACATTACATAATCTAGTTTTGTTATAATAGAATTAATTTTCTTTCATTATCAAAGACCTTTTAGGTTTAGAGTTTTAGATAATTAGGTTATAAATCTTATATAACAATCTCATATATTATAAAGTGGACACTTCTACTCAATATACATTTTTCCCATAATATAAAACTTTTAAAATGAAACACTTTTTATTTTCATGAAAAATATTAATGACTTTAAACTTGACTACTTCTTCTCCCTTACCCATCCTTAAACCCTATGAGAAACATTTTAAAAACATATTATGAGGGAAAAACTCAGTAAGGGATATAAAAAAGAAGAAATCCATTAGTCCAATGAGAAACATAAAAACCATGAAATGTTTAACTTTATATAAATGTTCTTTTAGAAAATGGAATAAATCATTTCCATGTGAAAAACACACACACTTTTTTCTCAAAGACAACCTTTAAACCCCATAGAAATCAAATAAAACACCTTTCATAAAACCTAGAGCATTATATTCATAACTAGTGTTAAAAAAAATTGAATCCTAGTTAAATCTATAGGATAAACCCAATAGTAACTCCCTCTTTCTTTCCTATTAAGACAAGTAACATTACCCAATGTATTAGAGAGTTATAATGGGACTCACCCTTGGTATAATCTATATTAGGATCGTCCATTTCTCATGAATTATAATGGGAATAAACCCTTAATACAATCTTTATTGGGAATGCCTATTTCTCATTATAATTCTCAACTACTATATCATGAATAAAACATTTTATTATTTCACATTTTTATCATAAAACCTTTGAAAACTCTTTTGACCAAATATGAAACATGTTTTTATATATTCAAATACCCTGTCCTTTAAAAAAATTAAATACCAAATTACCAATAAAAAGGGAAATAAGGATTTCTTTAAATAAAATATGAAATTTTGTAAAGGAATCCAAAAAATAAAATAATTTTTATAGTGGCGGAAAAATTCATTCTCACCATATACATCAAAATGAAACATTCCTTTTGTCTTATTGTTAAAAATATCTGCATAAAACACATAAAAAGATTATTTTTTAAAACTATGAAATAAAGTAAAATGAGACATAAAATTTTATTTAAAACTATTTTATATCAATATAAATACATTCATAAAAAAATTTAATAATATGGACATGGAAGATGAATATTTAGAAGGGAAACAATAAAAGATGATTTTTAAAAGAAAGTCCCTTACCTTAAGTCTAACTCATCACATTTGTTCTTTATCCTATTGAATAATAAACTTATATTAATTATTTACTTTTTAATAATATTTTTAAATTTTATTATACATTTTTATTTTATTAATTATAATTTTATATTCAATTACTTAATTAATTAAGTTCACATCAAACTTTTTGACAATATTCAGCACATATATCAAAAATGAATTTTGTAGGTTGAGTATGGTCAAAGGGTTCATTATTACATCATATATAGAATAATAATAATGAAATAATTATAATTTTTATAAATAAATTATAATTTTAAAACCTATCATGGAAGACGGTTATGAAAAACGAATAGTGTTGCAATCATGGAGACGGTAGGTCGTACGTACGCATGAATAACGTTCCCATTTTTCAACGATTATTATGTAGAGAAGGTAAGTATTATTTTATATTTTTATAATAATAATTATATCATTAATACCATATTTTTTCTTTAAAATACACTTATATATATCATATGTGTGATGTGGTTATGGAAAATGAATAGCATCGCTTCGTGGAGGTGGTAGTCCAAAGATATTCATGAATGATGTTATCATTTTTTAGTGAATGGAAAAGTAAGAAAGTAAATTATATATCATATTTTCATAATTATAAATATGTAATTAATATAATATATATATATATATAAATAAATTAAATCCATAATTATAATCATCCATGAGAAACGGTGATGGAAAACAAATTACATCAATTTGTTAGGCGGTAGTCCACCGTACACACGAACGACGATTTTATTTCCCATTTGATGAAAAATGAGATGGATATATGTTGATACATTAACATAATAACATATAATTATATTTAATACACTTTTATTTTTATTTTAGCATGGTTGGAGAATAATTTGAGGATTTAGAATAATAAATGAAACAAAAACATATGGTTAAGAACTATGCCTCTTCTTTAGAAAACCACTTAAGGTTTACACAAAAATCATCTATAGTATGGTTTTATGAACAAAAAAATATTTTATTACATGTTTAGGGATTTAAGGAAATTATTTGGGTTGTTCTTTATGGAAAAAAAGTGCTTCTGAATTGTGGATAAAATATGAGAGGAGGTTTCTTTTTATAAGTGAGGGGAGGGGCACTCTTGGAATTACTTAAATTATTAAATTAATATAAATTAATTTTCATGTACAAATGTATAAAAATATATTTATTTATAATTTATTATAATTATGGGTATAAATAATATCATACAATAAAAATTTTACAAGTTTATATTAAATTTTTACCCTTATCGTTTTGTTTTAACACTACATTAACCCTTTTAACAATTATGGTGATATCAATGTTTTTTACTCTTAAGTGGTTAATATAGTTTATATAAAAGAAAAAACGTCCCATAAATGGACCATGGTTGATATAAAAAATTAATATCCCATTCACTTAGCTAAAGAAAATATTTTTAGGAATTTTAAATTATTTAATAAAACATTATTTATAATAACATATCATTAATGTCATTTTTTAAACTATTCATTTAATTTGAATTTAAAAACACCAATACAAACATAGAATTAAAATATAAACTTTTAACACACCTAAAATATATTATAATTATCTAATAAAATCATGGGACACTAAAAATCACTCAAAAAATATTATTTTTAGAGTTTTTAAAATCATTTTATTGATTTTTACACTACTTACATAAGAACTCTATTAGTGTTTCATAAGAATTTTAGTTAACTATATCATTAATAAAAATTATAAATAAATTAACATGATGAAAAGAATAATTTTTTTAAAATTGATATTTATAACCAAACATATCCTTTGTTTAAGGAAGATAATATAATGGTAAAAATCTTGTACAAATGAAAATAAAAGGATATATATTAAACTTTTGGATGATTATGGAAGATATATACTCATAAAATTAAATTAATTCAAGCATTGGGTCATTTTTTAATCATTATAATTTTATTTTAATCTTAATTACCTGATTTACCCTCTACCATGGAAATAAAAATTATTATGAATACTATTCATAATAACTAAAATAAAAGGAAAATATTTACCAAATTTTAAACTTTTTATTAAAAATATTGAATTAATTTTTAAATATTCAATTCATAGAATTAGAATAATTTAATTTTAAATTAAACCTATCAAACATGATGAAAAACATTTTTTCATAAAAATGTCTTTTTTATATAAAATTTTTTTTATATAATATTCAAGTATAAAATTAATTTAAAAGTCCATAATTGGATTATGATTAATAAATAAAACTAATTAAATTTTATAACTAAGAAAAAAAATTACATTTTAAATAGTTTAAAATAAAATACAGTTTTCAATAAAAATCAGTCTTTTTCACCACTCATTGTAAAATAAACCTTTTCATAAAATTATCAAAACTTCAACTAAAGATAATTTTTATATATATAATTCAAAAATTAAATTCATTTTTCCAAACTAAAATTATATAATTTTTAAATAAATCTTTTAAATAAAACCATATGATACATGAAAATCCAATTTGGTTAAAAATAAAGATTTTTTCTTTTGATTGAAAAATTACCAAATATTTTTATAATGAATATAACTATATAAAATATAATTAATGAATATTAACAAGACATTATAATGATGTATCTTTATATGAATTTTTTTGTTACATTCTTCCCCTCTTTTTGAAATTACATCATTTAAATTTTGTTCACTTATTAAATAGGTGGCGATATCTTTACCTTATAACATTTTTAAATTCCCATGTTTCTTATTAAACCATATGTTTTTTATACATTGATGAATTACCTTATTCCATAACACATTACCTATGTAGTCAAGAATATTAATTGGTTGTTCCTCATAAGATTGTTTATCTTCCAACTGAACTACCTCTGGGATAAAAACATGGATGAATCTGGCACATATTTTCTTAATATAAAAACATTAAAAAATTTGGGTACTTAGGATAAACTCATAGAAATGGAAACTTGGTAGGAAACTGATTCAAATTTATCTAGGATTTTATACATTCTAATGAATTGTGTACTTGGATTCCATTTTTTACCAAAACACATCACACTTTTTCAAGGAGACACTTTAAGAAAAATATGATCACCTACCATGAAATAAAGATATTTTCTCTGATTATCCATTTAAATTTTCTACCTAAATTGATCCATACTCATAATATAATGAATTATCTTCACTTTATCAACCATTTCTTTGATATTTATTATTTTAGTTTAAGTTTTGAAAAATAATCATTAGGTTTCTCTCATGATCCTCGTGAATTTTAGAATATACCACTATGTCATTAATAAACACAACCAAAACTTGTCTAAATAATTCTAGAAAAATATATTCATAATATCCATAAATACAGTTAGTGCATTAGAAAACCCAAATGGTATAACTACAAACTCATAATGCATATATCTAGTTCTAAATATAGTCCTAGGGATATCTTCATCCTTCACCTTCAACTGATAGTACCCTGACCTGAGATCAATCTTCGAAAAATATTAAACTCTCTAGAGTTGATCAAATAAATAATTAATATGAGGTAAGGGATACTATTTCATAATAGTGATGTTATTCAAGGATCTATAATCAATGAAAAGTATCATTAATCCACATTTATTTTCAACAAAAAAAATATGATCACCCCATGGTGAAGTGTTAAGATGAATGAAACTTTTATCTAGTAACTCCTAAAACTACTTTTTCAATTACAAAAGTTCTAATTGGGACATTTGATAAGGGTGTTTTAAAATATTATTAGCATCAGGAACTAATTCAATAGTAAAATCAGCCTCCTAATCTGGAATAACACCAGGAAATTCATTAGGAAACACATCTTTGTATTCATTCACTACTATAAAATCACTAATTTGAAAAAAAATCTTTCTTTTCAACCATGTGAGCTAGGTAAATTACATTATCACATCTAGAAAATTTCTCTTCTTATTGATATTTTATCAAAGGTGTTAAATCAGTTAATAAAACTATCTTAGATCTATAATATATCTTATTTTGATATAATGATATCCAATACATATCCAAAATAATATTAAACTCTACCGTAGGTAGTTTAACAAGGTTTTTATAAAATACCATCCCACTAATAATAATAATAGGAATATTCCTAAAAATCTTGGTTACTTTAATATTTACACCTTGAGTTTTCACAAAAAAAAATCTATCTTCTTTTCATGAGGTGATATTCCAATTTTACTTAAATATTTATTAGAAATAAATTAATGTGAAGATCCATAGTCATATAGGGCATTGGCATAATTATAATAAATAAATAACATACCTATTACCACTTTATTAGATGGTACGATATCAAATGTAGTAATAGAAAAATATTTGTACACACATTTATGTTTTTTATATTAATGATTTCCACCCTGAGTAACTAATTTTGTACACATGTTAGAATAATGTCCCAACTCATTAAAATTAAAACAACACAACATAGGATGTCTATCAATCACTCAAATATGAATTTTTATTCAAAAACCCTAGAACATAGGGGGAAGTGGTGAAGGACAAGGGTTTCGCCATTTATGATTAGGTTACAATCATGTGGTAAAGAACTAGTACCTTAATAAAGAATGATGATTTCACTTGAGCTCCCATTACTGGATAAGATTTAAATCACAAAATTACCATCCAACCAAGTGTTACTAATCTTAATGCATTGATCAATAATTATCCTGCACTTCATGAAGTAGTAGGATAGATCCCATGGGTGTTGGAATTTTGATGAATAAAATAAACCATGAGAGAGAATTTGGATTCCACCATAGAAATCCCAATAATTTAAATCCTAAAAATCATAAAACCACTAAAAAACATCCTTATCTCACCCTAATAGATTTTATAGATCTATATTAAGCATTGAAGTGAAAGTGAACCAATACCCCATCATCCCACATTAGACCCCACATCTCATATCCCCAAGAATACAATATAGATCCACATTCATTTTCATACCTGTACTGGGTGGCCTATATCACACCCAATTCCTTTTATTGAAATCATGCTAGATATATGATACCCTATTCTTGGATTATCCAGGACTCTTTTTCATGTAGTTATAAACCATGTGACCAAACATAACACATTGGTAATACTTTTCAAATCCTATAAAACATTCCATGAAATTCCTTTTACAAAACTTGTAACATATTGGGGGATCACCTCCATACTTCTTATCATGTTTCTTCTCTATTTCCTTCCACGTTTACTATTTATTACTCTTTTCATATCAAATAAAATGAGTGTTATAAAACTCCATCTCAACTTTCATAGAATAATGAAAAAATTTCTCATAAATTTTAAATTTTCTCTTGGCCAAAGATCTTCATAAACTTGGTTTCAATCCAGAGTAAAATATATTAATTTTTCTATCAATGTCCTGAATAAAATCCAATACATACCTGGACAATCTTGTAATGTTTTATTAATACATATCTATAGAATATTTATCTTTTTTTTCAATTCTAAGAATTATTTCTCTGTATTGATTCAAAAAATATTAGGGGAATATTTCTATAGAAAAAATAATTTTAAATATTTCCCATCCCATGGAATCAAAATCATCTATCTCTTTAGTATTCTTAACCAAAGACCACCATAGATCAGCCTCACCTTCAAAATGATAAAGGGGAAGAGTTACCTTTTTATGTTCTGAACATCCCATGTCATTGAATATCTTTTCCAGGGTATTGATCCATCCTTTGGTTGCCACTAGATCTAAGGTTCCACTAAAGTTTAGAGGGTGTTTTTTCATAAAATTCACAACTATCTATATATTACTTTGTGGTAGATTGGGTTTATCTCTAGAATAGACACCACCACCATTTATATCCCATTTCAACTGATCTATAACTATCAAAAATTATTCAATTATAATTATAACCATTATAGGATGTGAATTTGGAAGGATATTTTCCTCATGATGGCTTCCAAATTCAGTTTCCCTATTTCCTCTATGGAAAACCATTATGAATAAACATAGATTGGATGAAGCAATATAGTAATATTCAAATGATATATCATTTTAGCTAAACCATAAGTATAATATTTCAAGTTTATTTTATTAACACTATCCTAAAATCTAAAATTATATAAACCTTTTATTTGATACCAACTATAAGGAACCATCCTTAAGCATTACATAATATAGTGTATTAGGACTAGTATTCATTTTATTTTATTACCAAAGATATTTTTGGATTAGAGTTTTATAGATTTAGGTTATAAATATTAGATAAAAAACTCTTATATTATAAAGTGGACACATCTACACAACATCCATTTTTCCCACAATATAAACTTTTAAAATGAACCACATTTCTTTTCATGAAAAATCTTCATAAATTTCAACTTGACTTATTCTTTTACCTTACCCATCCTTAAACACTGTGAATTTTTTTTTAAAAAAACATGGGATGAGATAAAAAATATTAGTAAAGGATATAAAAATAATAATTCTATTAATACAGTGAAAAACATGAAATTACATTAAATTTTTAACTTTATCTCAATGTTTATTGAGTGAATGAAATAAATAATTTCCACATGAAAAACACACACAGTTTTTGATTAAATAAAATATTTAAAACCAACAATAAGGATATAAAAAACCTTTCATAAAACTAAGATAATTACATCCATAACCCATGTTAGAAATAACTAGATCCCAATTAAATATTTAGGATAAACACTTTGATAATTCCCCCTTATTACCTATTAATACAAGGAACAGTACCCATTTCATTGGAGAGATATAATAGGGATCAACATTCATATAAGTTATATCAAGCTCACTTGTTTCTTATAAGTTATAATGGGGACCAACCCTTCATATAAGTTTTATCAGGATTGCTTATTTCTCATATATAATACACAAGTACCATATCATGAATAAAACATTTTATGCTTTCACATTTGCATCATAAAAACTTTGAAAACTCTTTTGAACTAATATTCAAATTATTTTCAAATATTGAAATACACTTTTATTTTTAAAAAAACATTTTCAATACCAAAATACCCAGAAAAAAGGGAAATATAGTTTTTCATTGAATAAAACATGAAATATTATAAAGTAATCCAAAAAAAATAATGGTTATGGTGGTGGAAAAATTCATTGTCACTTTATATGTTAAAATAGAACATTCCTTTTATCTTTTTGTCAAAACATTCTATATAAAACACATAAAAAGGTTATTTTTTGTAAATTTTGACAGAAATTAAAAAATACATAAAATTTAATTTTCAATTATTTTATTTTCATATAAATACATTCATAAAAAAAAATTAATAATATCTACGTGAAATATAAATATTTGTAAGGGAAACCTTAAAAGATTATTTTTAAAAGAAACTCTCTTACATTGAGTCTAAATCATCACGTTCATTCTTTATCCACCTGAATAATAAAATTATGTTAGTTATTTATTTTATTAAGTACCTTTTTCAAGTTCAATATACATTTTTATCTTATTCATCTCCATGTTATATTCAATTACTTAATCAATTAAGTTCACATCAGACATTTTGATGATATTCGACTCATTTGTCAAAAATAACTTCGGTAGGTTGCTTATGGTCAAATAGTTCATTAGTACATCATATAAAGGATAATAATAATGAATTAATTGTAATATTTATAAATAAATTATAATTTTAAAATCAATTTCTAAATACTATTATGAAAAATAAAGTATGTTACAATCATGGAGATGATAAGTCGTACGTATGCATGAGTAATGTTTCCATTTTTCAATGATCATTATAGAAAGAATGTAAGTGTTATTTTCTATTTCCATATAATTATTATATCATTAATAAAATATTATTTCTATAAATACACTTATATATACCATTTGTGTGATATGTTAATGAAAAATGAATAACATCACTTTGTAGAGGTGGTAGTCGACACATACAAAAGAATGACGTTATCATTTTTCAGTGAATGGAAAGGTATGAAAGTAAATGATATATTATAATTTCATAATGATAAATATTTCATGAATATAATATATATACATTAAATTTATAATTATAATCAATTGTGAGTGATGGTGATGGAAACTGATTTACAGTAGTTCATGAGGCGGTAGTTCGTCGTACACACAAATGACAGTTTCATTTACCATTTAATGGAAAAGGATATGGATATAGGTTATTAAATTAACATAATAAAATATAATTATATGTAATATAATGATGTTAAAATTTTATCATGGTTTAATAATATTTTTATTAGGTGTAAGAATAAATAAAACAAAAACGCTTGGTTAAGAATTATACCCCTTCTTCAGAAAACCTCTTAAGTTTTACACCAAAATATTCCCTAAGATAGTTTTATGATCAAAAAATATTATATAAAATATTTAGGGATGTAAGGAAAGTATTTTGGTAGCTCTTAGATGAACCAATAGTCTTTTGAAGTGTGAATAAAATAAGAGACGAGGTTCCCTTTTATAAGTTAGGGGAGGCACACTCATAAAAGTACTTAAAGTATTAAAATAATTTAATTTAATTTTCATGTCTAAATGGATAAAAACTCATTTATTTAGAATATATGGTGATTATGGGTCTAAATAATCTCATCCAACAAAACTTTTACAAGTTAATATTTTATTTTTACCCTTATATTTTTTTCTTAACCCTTCGTTAACCCTTTTAAAAATTGCAGTGATGTTAATGTTTTTTACTCTTAATGGGTAAATATAGTTACTATAAAATGAGAAATGGATCATAAATATATAATTGTTTATATCATAAACCATATCCCATTAAATTTTTCAAATATAATATTTTAAGTAATTTTAAAAAATATTATTTATTATAACATATCATTAATGACTATTTTTGAAACAATTCATTTAATTTGACTTTAAAAAATAAATATATATATATATATATATATATGGAATTAAAATATAAACTTATAAAACACCTAAAAATTTTATAATTATCTAAAAAAATTGGTATGCTATAACTCACTCAAATAAAATTATTTTTAGATTTTTTAAAATCCTTTTATTGATTTTTTCACTGTTTTCATGAGCACTCTGTCAGTGTTTCATATGAATTTAAGATAATTATTTCATTACTAAAAATTATAAATAAATTACCATTATAAAAAAAATTTATAATTAAAAGGAATATTTATAACTGAACATATCTTCTAGTTATCCTTAAGCTAAAAATTTAGAGATAATAAAATAAAGAGAATGACATTTTTAACTTTTCATTATATAGAACAATATTAAGGTAAAAATCATGAAAAAATGGAAAAAATGACATATATTCAAATTTTAAAATATTATAGAATATATACACTCATAAAACTAAAATGATGAAAGTTATAGGGTCATTTTATAGTCTTAATAATTTTATTTTTAACCATAATTACCTGATTTACCCTTTACTATGGAAACAAAAATTACTATAATTACTATTCATGATGACTAAAAACAAAATGGAACTATTTAATAAATTTATACCTATTTATTACAAATATTTAATCCATTTTAAAATATAAAATTCACAAAATTTTCATATTTTAATTTAAAATTAAACCTGAAAATCCTGACAAAAAATGATATTTCAGAAAAATGCCTTTTGTATAAAAGTGTTTGTATACAATATTCAAATTTAAAATTATTTAAAAATGAAATAATTGGATTATTATTAATTATAATTAAATAATGAAATTTTAAAACCAATTCATAATATAATTTTACTTTGTAAAAACATTAAAAGAAAATACAGTTTTCAATAAAAATCAGTATTTTTCATTATTCATCAAAAAATCATTCTTTTTAGAAAATTATCAAATATTCATAATAAGATAATTTTGATATGTTAAATTAAAATATGAAATTCATTTTTAAAAATTAAAATTCTATATTTTTGAAATCTTTCTTTTAAATGAAACCATATAATACATGAAAACCCAATTTGGTTAAAAAAATAAAGCTTTTTCTTTTTGATTGTAAAATTTCCTAATATTTTTATAATGAAAAGAAATGAAAAAATAATAATTAATTAATACTAAAAAGACATGAAAATTATTTATGTTTAAATTTACTAGGTTATTACAAATTATAATGATAGGTTGTGTTGTGCATTTTCCTTTACCATGCATCTGAGATCACCATATATTATGTTTTCCATCCCCCGTGATACCAAAAAGGGATCTATGAATGATTTTAGTGATGTACTAAAAATAATAATAAATTTATCACTAGAATTTTAACTTTTATTTAATTTTTTAAAATTAATTTGAGAATCATGTATATATATAGTCTCCTAAGTCTATAAAACTATTTGATCCATTGGGATGTAATATCTTGTATCATTTTATAATGTAGTAAGATAACCATAGGCTTTAGGTTATTGGAATCAAGGTGTTTCAATATGATTCATTTTTAAATAAATTTGGATTTATATGTTGAATATGGTAAATCAATATACTTATAAATAGAAGTTGTTTCCACTAATTTTCATATATAAAATAAGTGTTTACTTAAATCTAAATCTGATCTATCTCCATATGAAATTATTTTTAAGAAAAAAATGTTGAATATTTTGAATTGTTTAGAATTCATTATTTTTTTAAAAATAAAAAATACTAATATAAATAAGTTTGAATAAAGAACTAGTGATGGAATATGTTTTGGTTATCTACCTAATGTAAGCGGCTATCAAATCATTAAAAATAATTTATAAAGATGGTTGACATTTCTGAATGGCTGTAAAATTTGAAAAGTTGTATATAGAATTTTATACTATAAAATAATTTTGGTGTTGAAGTTAAAATAATTGAACATGATAAAAACTAATAAAAAATCATAGGTAAGGAATGAAATAAATTTGAATGATAATGATTTATAATTTTCCATTTAATATTAGAATAAAAGATAGCCAAAAGTTTTATTTCTAAAGTTAAATAATCATTTTAAAGTGTGGAATATAATTATAGATTCAAATGCACCAGTTAGAAAAATATTTATATTGTTATCAATGAACCATACTTTAATTAATTATAAAATTAAACTAAATATTAATCTTAAATATTTTAAGAACAAAGAATAGATATTTTCCATGAATGAAGGGCTAGATAAAATAAAGAAAAATAAAAATTGGTAAATTTTACCTATAAAAAATAAAATTTGAATAAAATGGGTATTAAAAAAAATTAAATTAAAAATAAGTAAATTACTAAGAAATAAATACAAACTTACATGTAAAGGCTATTCTAAAATCCATAGAGTTATTTATAATGACCATTTTTAATCAATATAATAATTAAAAAATATCAGAGTATTTTTATTTATTATGGATTACAGGAATTATAGAATTCATCATATAGATATTGAATTGTCATTCTTGAATGAATATTTAGAAATATAGGTTTATATTAATTATTTTTAAGGTGTTTTATTTGAAAATAATGGATCCAATGTTTGTAAAATTAAGAATGATTGATATAAATTGAATAAATATCCCTCATCTTACTGATCTAATCTTGATAACTATTTAAAATAAATGTAGTTCAATAAAGAAAGATTTTAATGAATCTATATGTGAAAGAAAGTTATAGAAACTCGTTTACTTTTACCATATATGCTGGTGATATAATTTTTTTAGGTGATGATGAGATTATGTGTAGATATTTTTTTACAAAAATGAAAAAAAAAATTGAAATGTGTGTTATTGTAGAGATGTGATAATTTAATGAGATTAAATTTATTAAAATAGATAAATATGTTACCTATATTAAAAAATATTAAAATTATATATTAAAGATGTTTGGTATAGAAGATTATAAATCTATATCTACTATAATAGAAACTATAAAAAAATCAAGGATAATGAATGAAAATATTTCTATCAAACAAAATTCAAAAGGTTCATTGAAAGATTATTTTACTTAACTGCTTCAAGGTCTAACATTATATTTTTTATAATAAAATGTAATAGATTACAAATTTATCTATGAGTATTATATATTTTTGTATCCAAGAGGATTTTAAATTATTTGACATTTTTTATAATGTTTTTTCTATAACAGTAAAGGAGAATTAAAGATGTGTAGTTTTTTGCAGATTGGGAAGATAATGTAGATAATTCATTATCCTCATATAATGGGAATTTTTTCATGGGAGAGAAATGTATTATAGAACATTACAAGAAATATAAAATTTTAAACTATGTAATGAAACAAATAAATATGGGGTCACTAACAAAGAAATGACTTAAATTATATGGATGATGTTATAGTCAAAAGATCTTCAAGTTGATTTTCAATTGTTATTATTAATTAGATATGATAATAAAAATGTTATTGATAGTTATAATAAACCTATACAATATTAAATATTAAATTATATTGATATTAAATTTCATTTCATAAAGGATAAGGTTATGAAATGCATGTTGAATCTAGCATATGTTTCAAAATGGTTATAAGTGGTTGGTGAAAATACTAATCCCTTGTTAAAAAATATATTACAAAAGCATAGGTTGAGTATATGGGTTCAACCTGTTTTTTTTTAAGTATAAATCATGATTTAATTTTATCCAATTCCATCTATTTCTTCATATTAGGTTTTCAAGGGGGAAATTATGAATAACTTCTATGAGATATATGATATGTGTAGGGGAGTTTCATTGAAAATTCATAGGGATAATTTATTATTTCAACATGGAGTAGTAAAGTGATTAGTTTATTATAGATATATAATGTTAGGAGGTCTTTATAAGTGGGATATGGTTTCATAATTCTAATACATGGTTTTAAAATTATTTCAACATTGGACTTATAAGGAATTAATAAAAATCCAAAGGGGGAGATTGAAGTGTCCTAAAATAAATTTTTTACATATATTTTCAATTATTTTTAATGAATTAATTATTAAAGTGTTATTGGTTCTTTTAAAATATATAATGAATCTTTTAGGAACTATAATATTTGGTGAAAGTTTTTTTTTATCAAGTTTTTGTAAATTATCTAAGAGTGAATTGGTTTTTGTGAAGACTCTATAAGTGTGATTCAAAAATTTCACTAATTGCAAAAGAGTTATTAAGACTTTTAAAATTTTCATAATTGTGAGCCTATATTTTCACAATTTTCATAAGAGTGAATGATATTTTATAAATATTCATAAGACTGGACTCATATTATTTTATCCTACATTAGATTTAAATGAGTATAAGAAATATTACATTAAAATTAATAAGATATTGCAAAGGTTGTATACGAGTTTCTAGAATATTTCATAGTAGTTATTTCAAAGATTAATTATTGAAGTAAGTATTAAATGAAAGTTACATCGGTTGTGTTAGATTCATTATAGGGATGTGTAATAGTTGTATATAACTTATGTAAGATTAAAATACAAGTTTCATATGTTTTGTAACATTTAATTCAATATATAAAATTCTATATAAGTGTAATATAATTTTTTTAAATATTGTATAGGATTAATTATAGGTTTTATGGGGGTGGAATAAAATTTTTATAGGCTTTAAAATAATGAATTATGTTAATATTTCTTTAGTTTTATTCCTTGATAAATTGATTATTAATATTTTAAAATCTTGTTACATATGATTGTGTTATAGATGAAGAAGTATTGTGGAAACCTCCACCCATGTGACGTTTTTTGTTTTAAAATGGAATTTAATGAGGATTTATGTATAGTTAAAGGTGGTAATTTTTTTATCTAGAATATCTTGGTGTGTGTCACATTTGGTATAGAGTCTATTATTGAATTAGTGATTGATGCACAAACATTTTAGGATTGTGTTGGAGTGTTTCATTCTATTGATCTAAAGTATAAAAGATATTCTATAAGCTCATAAAAGATGTGGTTTAATAAATATATTATATAGAATATGTTGAGAAACAAATGGAAGTGGAAAGTGAAGTGGTAAAGAGGAAGTATGTACTAATTTATTATGTTTCTTGTGAGTTTTAAATAGATTATTACCTAAATATATGAATAATATTTGTGTTGTGAAAGTTATAGAAGTGAGTAAATATTTTTTATGGTTTTTTTCTCAACTTTTATAATAAAAATTCTTTATTTTTCTAGTGATAATGATTTATTATTCATAAATAAGTGATTTAGTGACTCATTTTAATCATGTTTAGTATTTTTTTCCAAACTATAAAATTTATTATGATGATAGTGAATTTTATAAAAACTAGTGATTCCAATCATATTAAGGATTACCCATTTTTGATGAGTGGTGAACCTTGTAAATCCTTGGGTTCCTTGTGTATTTGATATTCTTTTTAATTTATCAAGAATGGATGGTAGGAATATATTTAATAACATTAATTCTAACAAATGGTGAAGGTTATTCACCCCCCCCCCACACACACACACACTCAATATATCTAGATTAATCCTAAAAAAACTTCACCTCACACCCTAAAACACAATGGAGTTTCAAAAATATGAACACAAACATAATTGAGAAGGTCTAAATCTTATTGAATATATATTAATTTATTCAGATATATTAGGGAGAAAATATTTTATTAGTTTATTATTTCATAAACAAGTATAATCAGTCCCTCTAATGTTCAAAACTTAAGAGAATGAGTGGTCTCATAAACATTTCTCTTACTATTAATTTTGAGTATTTATATTTTTATAATTTTCACATGTATCTAAAGATATATCCTATTCATCCTCATTGGATATTTAGAATAATATTTTACATAAAACCATTATTATTTGAAGTTAAAAAAAAGGTGACCAAAATAAGGGATTCAATGTTCTATGATAATAAAAAAATCAAGGACATTAAAAATAACAAAATATACTAAAGATAAAATGTCAAAAAAAACTAATCCAAAGTCTATTATATATATAAACACAAATTTTCATTGAAAATTAAGAGTTCTAAGAAGATCTATTGGTAGAAATATTATAATAATTATAAAAGGATGTTTTTATGAGAGACTCAATCATTCCCATTATAATTTTTAGCACTATCATAAGATCCACATGATGGTTGTCTCTTGAAGTTGATGGTATTCAAGTTCAAATATTTATGAGAGGAATAATTTTTTCAATATGGTATCAAGAGTAAATATTTATTATTATTCAATTAAGAGTATTAAAAAAATATCATGAAGTCGCATATCCTCCAAATAGACAAAAGTGATTGTAAGTGATGGAGTATGAGATGATTCCCTTGAATAATTTGGTAGAGTAACCAAAATAGAATAATTCATTAATGTATAAGTGGGTGTTAATACATAATAAGTATAGTATAAAAGAGTTATAATACAAACATAAATTTGGTTTGGTTATGTGATTATTCTAAAAGAGTAAATATATATTATCATACCATAAGGACTCACACAATACAAATAGAGATAAAAAATAATTAAAATAGAGTAATTTGAAAGGATCATAAAATAGATGAAAAATAATCCCATAAACAAAAAAAATCAGAGCCTTAAATAACTCTAAGTAAATGAATTGAAACTAAAAACCTCAATATAATATCTCTACAATCATGAATTCATGAAATATACCTCACAAGTGTGGTATAACAATATCCACCAGAACTAAAAACCATATATTTGATAGGTGAAACAAAATTTCATAGAATTGAGCCTAATAATCCAATAGTTTCTCTCTTCTCACTATAATATCGCTATGGTGTCAGGGTGAGGTTAATATAATGTTAACAAAGATACATAAGCACTCTAATTATTATCAATCAAGAAAAATAGAGCATCGCCTTAAAAACTAAAGGGATAAAGAACCATTATGATGATTCGGTTGGTGTGTATGGTGAAATATCTAAGATGAAACTATCAAATAAACCTTAGGGGGGTGTATGAATCATGAATTAATTGAATGGTTGTTATCAAATGGAAGTCATGAGAAGGTGGTTTTTTTAATGGATAATTAGAGATGTGTGGATCACTCACATAGGTCCATGTTTCCTCAACATAGATTCTAGACCAAGATCATAGTGAAATAACATAGTAAATAAACACACTAATATCCCATCATAGTGACATGGTTATGATATTTGATAGGTAGTAATTTTATCATGACATATTACATGGATTAATGGGATTTTCAAAATAGGTAGGCTAGCAGACATGACTAATGTGGTTTCCCAGAATAGAGAACTCCACATGGATAGTTAGTGACCAAAAAACATTGGGCCTAACCCAAAAAACAATTTCAAAAGAATAAAATTATAAAATAATTTTGAATATTAATTTTCAAAAACTAAATATGCATTGAAAATACAATTTTATTTATAAAAAAATGAAAACCAAGTTTTATAAATCCACACCTTTAAAAGTAAAATTTTAAACTACCTCATGGTGTTCTTATATCTACATCATTGAATAAGACACATATTTAATTTATTTAAGAAATGTTTCAATTTTTCTAATGGAACAACCTTAGTTAAAATTTTGGTTAAGTTTTAACTCATGTGTATCTTCTTGATACACATTACCCAAACTCAATGACTTCTCTAACAAAGGGTAATCTTATATCAATATGTTTTAACAAACTATGGAATACAAGATTTTTTAGATAAATATAGAGATAAATGACTATAATATAATACATTATTAATACAAGAAGAAAATTAAATTTCAAATACTAAAATTTTCAAACATATAACTTCATTTTTTTATTATTTCAATGTTTTTGTATTCAACCATGGTGTTAGATAATAAAATTTTAGATTTCATGTTATATTTCCATGATATGGGTTCACTAAAATTAGTAAATACCTAACTAGTTATAGATTCACAAGCCTCCATATTTACAAAATAATCATATTCAACATAACTAATCAATTAATATTCAAAATAAACATTCTTATTATACCATAATATGATATAAATGTTCATATATAATTAACTAAGTATCCACTTCAATTCATGTAAATGGGGCTTCCCCAGCTTACATATAAACCTTATTAGTATACAAATAGAAAAAGTAACATTCATCCTCAAGAAAATCATGGAATGAAAAGTGATTCCAATGATATGTTCTTAAAGGATCATACTCTTATATTATATATTCAACTCAGTTCTATAATATTGGTTTAAACTTATACTAATTAATGTTCTTTCAAAGAAAACCACTTTTTTAGGTTTAGTGGGAACCCTCTAAAAGTTATCTAGCTAGCATAAATGATTATGTAGAGCAGGTCATAACTATACTATTCTAGGATAATTTCAATATTTTAGATCTATTCACCCTAATAAAACTCCACTCAATGGGAATTTCCTTCTTATATGGATAATATTTTAAGAAGTACTCAAATAAATATTCCATATATTCCTAGGTCTTTATCTAGGCATCCAAGTTAATATTCTATTCATTATTCTTTCCTATTGATCCATTAATTATGTTTAGAATTTATGTCATCCTGAATTTCTATTTCTAATATTATATTTATATCCTCCATTCAGGCATTTATAGTCAAAGAATCCTCCAAAATCCCTTCTATGACTTTTATTTTTCATTTATGTCAACCTAAAGTTCTCTTCCTTGAAATGTTATCTAAATTTAATATAAATATTTTTCACATTTTCAAACATATAACATTTTATGACACAATAATATTATTTTCATTTCCCAATTCTACTTTAAAAACTAATTTTAATGGTTTATTAACATGACTTATAAGCATAATGTTTTTTCATATTAAAATAATATCACTAAAATATAGTAACAAGTATAATATCTTATGATTTTTAAATTTATAATAAACACATACATCAAATTTACTTTTATTAAAGATATTTTTCAAGATAAAGGAATCAAATTTTGTATACAAATGTTGAGATGATTGATTTAAAACATACACCAATTTATTTAAAAGAAAACATAATTTTATTTAAATTTTTTTTTAAAAACTTCATTTGGTTTCATATAAATATTTTATTTTAATTTTCTATGTAAAAAATCAGTTTTCACATATAATTTCTCAATATGAAAATCAGAAAGGGTATAAAATGCAAGCAATAAGTGAATATATGAATTCATAACAACAGGGGATAAAATATCACTATAGTCATTACCTATATGTTAAATAAATCACTTTTTAATAAGTTTGGTCATATATTTGATTTTATATTTTTATGCATTGTATTATTTCTTTTTTAAAACCCACCTACACCCAATTAATTTAGTATCACTGGACTTATTCGCAATAGTGTAAGTGTTTTTATATAAAGAATGAATTTCATCATTTATCACAACAATACACATTTTGGAATCACTTATTTTGATATCCTAATTATATTTTTTTAGATCATCATCAATTAAGTATTGAATAATATTAAAAGAATATGTATCCATGTCGATTTAACTAATCCAAGAAGGTGGTTGAATGACTCTAATTACTTTGTCTTAAATAAGTTAATCATTAATAGTGACACCAATAGGATCACTATTTGAATCAAAATCAGATCTTGAATTGATTTGATATTAAATCAAATTTTCAAGTTGGATAATATAATTAAGTGACTTGGATAGTTTTTAGTTAAGCATCAATTCCTTCGGTTTGGGTTGTTGGTCTACTTCCATCATCAGTAGGCTTTGCCCTTTATGTATTAGATGCATGGAATAAATCATCATGGATAATAATATATTTTTATAATGTGATTTATTAATCTATAATTTATATTATTCAATTCCATAGGATAACCAAGGAATATACATTTATGATATTTTGGTTTTATTTATCAGTTTTAGAATGAATATAAGAAATACAACTAAAAATGCTTGAATGTTTATAGGTAGTAGTATTATTATATCATAATTCCTATGGGTTATTAAAGTTAATAGTAATGGAGGGGAATCAAATAAGTAAATATATTTTAATGATTTCATCCTTTTCCCAAAATTATTTATGTAGTCCAAAGTAAAACATCATATTGTACACTTATTAAATGATAGTTTTATTAATATACCCAACCAACCCAATTTTCTATAGTGTGTCCTTGATTTTTTTTATGCCTAAATATGACATAAAATTTTCAAAAAATCAATAAATTCAATGTATAGATAATCTATACTAATATTAATTCTCAAATCCTTAGGCTTCCTATTGGTTTCATTTTTAACAATAGATTTTTAGGTCTTAAAATCTTTTGACATGTCATATTTATTTTTCAAAATATATTACCAAACGTTTCTTGAAAAACCATCAATAAGGGTGATAAAATATTATCCTCCATCATGGAAGGTAGTCTGAGTACCCCACAAGTTGTACTGAACATACTCTTGTGGTTAATTAACCTTAAAGTTGGATCTTTTAGCACCTACCATCTTGGATTTATAGAGAACACAGACCTCCAACTAACTAAAATATAAATTTTAATTTTAATAAATAGGAAAGAATGATGAGGATTCAAGGTTATATAAAGTGATGGAGGTCAAGCATATCCTCATCCACCACTATATTATAATCCTTTAGTTGAGATCCTAAAGAATAAAAAATAATGAATGGAAAGGCTTCATTTCCTTTACTAGACAAAGTGCTTGCAGGCTTATTTCCCTCATGCCAGGTATGTTGCATCACATCATTTAGGTTAAGTAGGTTACAACATTACTAAAAGTTATAATCAATAAACCAATAATCTTGGGAAAATACTTGTATGAATTTGGTGATCAATACTAAATCAAACTCCACCACCAATAGATGGATACTCCTATATCTACAGATAAAGTTACCATTAATCAAGGATTTAAATTATTCTTTAAAATGACTACAATATCCATAAAAATAACGAAAGGATAAAATCACTAATAAATAGTTCTCATGAATGTTTCCCCCACCTTACAAAATGTAATTAGATAAAGGGCCATTTATATTGAGTTTAAAACCCTAGATGGGAGGGATAATTACTTGTATTAATATGATTTAACAAGACTTGTTTGTTCCTCTATCCTTTAGAATTAATTTTCCCAAGTCACCAATTCCAAAGCATGATGTTATCATTATTGGTGACATAGGAACTTCCTAACTATCTAGTGTGGATTTTTTAATTCAAAATATACAACCCATTCATTAAAGGCCCTTTCAAAATTATATGAGATTCCAAGGTTATCTTAAATCATATAGAGTCAAATTTAAATTTAAATAAATTCTTAATAAAGAACACACAATGATATAATGTTTCTTTGATGTTCAGATACCCACCTCACCTTACATAAGGTTACAACTGTATTTTCACTACGGGAAAATTCATACTTTGTCGTGATTTATTAATGATGGTTTCTAAAAACCATATCTAATTAAAAATCTCAAGTTTTCTAACCCTTTATCCTAATTTATCATCTATAATTAAATATAGTCACTAAATAAATAAATATTATCAATGATTTTTTAAATAACCACTAATAGTATGAAGATTAGCAGTGGTTATTTGAAAATAACCAATAGTTAAACCTTATTTTTACAATAGCTTCTTCTTTCCTTTACCTTTATCCATCACAATCATCTCCATTATGTGAACTTATTCCTCATTTTCTTCTTTATTGCCTATATCACTTGTTCATTCATCAAATCATCATGTTGGTTGCTTCCAAGTGCAATGTAAGTTTTCATAAGATTTAATATTCTCTTGTCCTTATTATTCTCTGATTTCAATGATATCTATGAGATTTAAATAGGGATTTCAAATTATGGTTTTAGGTATTTGTATTGTTGGGATATAAAATTTTAGTTTCATTATGTTGTTGGATTATCTAGTAATAATTCATTATTGGGAAATTTTCAGGGACCTAAAGTTTTATGTCACCCTCTCTTTTCCTCTTCACCCCCTAAAGTATAACTCTATTAATCCTTGCAATAAAACCATTCTAATATAGTAATATTTTTATGTTTTTAATTTATTTTTAATTTTATTAATTATATATTATGTAGTTAATTTTTATTTTATTATTAGGATAAAAAAAATTTGGGTTAGTTTTATTTTTTTGAACTGTTTTGTTTTGATGAATTCATAAATTCTATTTTAATTTTTGTTTTAGTATTTTATTTGTTAATAAATTATAGAGTAATCATTATTTTAATATTTCATATCTATTTTTTATTATCATATAGAAAATAAATGTTCTGTGATTTTACTTCAATATTTTTAGTTATCACTCATTATATGATTGTGTTTTATTGTCAATATTCAATATTCATTGATATAAATAATAATTAAAATGAAATAGTTTCAATTCATACAATTAATGTATATAAGACAAAAGAAAAAAACCAGATTGTATGTGCATTTATGATTCACTTAAACAATGAAATATGATTTCAATAAAAGATATATGGTTTCAATTTATAAAATGTGTTGTTTTTTTATATTTTATATGATATATTTATATCATAAAATGTGAAATCATAGTATCAATTGATTATAATTGTATTATATTTGATAATTTTTTCTCATTAAAGTTTTACATATGCTAATATTTTTCTAATAGTAATGTTTATTTTATCCATAAATCCTATGTTTTATTTTTATCATGATTTTATTTAAATAATCTATGTTACATTTTTTATAAATATATTTATCAATAGGATACAAATGGATAAAATTTGGATTATTTTGCCCTATAATACACCTCAATATGTTAATGGGTCAGAAGAATTTTTAGATTTTTCAATAAAAATTGATCCATAGATAGAAGAATAAAATTTACATGTCTTGATGGAAATTTTAAATAATGTATTAAAAGATATGAAGTTTATGAGAACTTAATATTGAAATAATTTCCTTCTGGATATGTGAGATGGATTTGGCATGGGGAATTAGACATTGTAAAAATTTAAATGTATAACCATCATCAGAATGAATAACCCACTACCTTAATAGTGGAGAATGAAATTCAGAACATGATAAATGGTATTTTCACCAATGTATCATAGCATATTGAATATTATAACATATCAATGGTGATCATTTATGAACTTATAGTTATTAATATAATATATAATCAAAATGATAAAGCAAATAGTTTATGAATTAATGGATGATAGAAATAATGATTTAAATGAAAGATATAGAAAATATAAAAACAATTCTACTAAAGTTTTACCATATAAAGTTATTTTTTGGAATTAAAGATAAATAAACATCAATAATAATATTAGATTTTATTCCCAATAACTAACTTTTAAGTAATTTGTGATTAAATGTATTCATTTTATTGAATATTAATGGAGTGTATTATCACATCATGATTGTTCCTCTACATGGCATAATATATGATAATGTCCAAAGAATATTTTTTTCAGTGAAAGGTCATAGCAATTTCCCACTATGATGAGGACCTATAGGTTCCACTATAGTGTTTTTGAATATATATGTTTTTTAACTGGATGATATCATTTTACAATATTTAAATGATATATGTTGTTAGGGGTGGATACTCATAGAACTTTTAGGAACCCTTTCATAGTGTGTTCCCTTTGTAATTTATAGAGTTTTAGATTATGATAATAAGACCCAATGGTAGAAAATCCACATTTATATGTGTTATTTTATTTTCTTATATATGAATGTGTGTATTAATCCTTTAAATTTAAAATTATAATTAATGCATATCATTAGTCATTTACTTTGATGTATTGTTGAAAACTATGATGACATATGCTCAAAAAAAGTAGGATATATTGGGTATGTCATGAGTGAAATAGCATTAATGGATAATATAATAAAGGATTTATCCCTTATATCCATTAACAGAAGTTGATATCTTAGGCCCTTTGATGGGAATGGAACTACCTAGATAATTCCATGTCCATAGTTTTCTAGGGGAAAGTTACTTTCTAAAAATTAAAAAAAGAGATGTCAAGAACTTAGGTTTATGACTCCAGTATGAAACCTTATTTATTATAGATATCATGATAAAGGGTTTATATTACACAATAAGAATTCGTATAAGGTTGTATGTTGTTTCAAAATTAAGTTCTTTCTCTATGGGTTCTTTAGCATGGTGGTAGATACTAACCCTAGATTTTAGGAATCTGTACCTTTTTACATCAATAAATATGACCATAGGAATACACACTAAGTGTATCTAGAATCTCAATTAAATTCAATATTGAATTTAATAAGTTATAATTAATATTATTCCAACTTTTTGGATTAATAATTATTCATGTTTGGTTGATCACCAAGATTTAATCATGAGTTATTCAAAAGAATATATGAGTTAAATAATAATGTATATTTATTTCAAAGGTTTAGAGAACATGATATTTATTTTATTTATCAATAAATAATTTATTGATATTTATTTATTAAATAAATATTCATTATTTAGGGTTTGGTAAATATTAATCAAGATAAGATGCCTGGGTTTAATGGTCATATTAAAAATAATATAAATGATATTTATTTATTCTTAGTTTATGTACAAGTCAAGTGAATATAATTATATTATTATTAATATATGAGTTTCACTAAGAATTAAGGAATTGGTAACGGGGATTGTGTAGAAAACCCTACAATTTCCTTAATATATATGAAGTTATATCTCTTTACTGAGTGAGATTCATTGTGCACAATGGCTATATAGAAGCTCTCTCAAACCCTAAAGAGAGTTTTTGGATATCTAGAGTGTGATCTCTCTCAATACTATCTTAAGACTTTGAGAAAATAGCAAGAATTATTTTTCCTTGAAGATAATTTTGTTGAAATAAACTACAAACAACACAAGAAATTAGGATCAATTGTGCTAACACCGATATATTATATGGTGGTGTTCAAATATTGTAGCGAGTGTGTAGATCACCGTTAGATGGATAATACATTTTGATCCTACAATGAAATGATGGTGTGATGAGATTAAGTCAATCAGATCATCAATAAACAAATAATTACAAGTTCAAGTAATTCTAGATCTGCTATAAATTAATTATAAATTATATTTGATGATCCTCCTCTTCTGGTTCTAGAATTCATGTTAATTAATCCATGAATTAATTCCATTTTTCATTAAATTTTCATTTTACACATATCTTATTATTCAAAGATTATGAAAAAAAATCTAAATTTTTCATTCCCAATAGGCACTTCAGTTATTACTAAAAAATTCAAGTGGTATCAAAGTGTTCACATGATTAATTTATAATTATTTTTTAATTTTTTACTGAATGGTATGTGTCTGTAATTTATTTTACTTTAGATTTATTAATTATTATAATCTGAAAAAAAAAATATTTTTCATTTATTATTTCTAGTTCACATAACCAATAAAATGTTTAAATCAAACTGAATAAACATCCAAAAATTCCATTTGGATATGCCAAGAATTTTGGTTGGATAACACAAGACTACATGTCATGTACTAAACAACATGCTATGAAACCATGTATTGGGTGTGTATCATGCATGTTTATTAGACCAATATGATGATATCATATCAGATATGATAAAATAAAAACTACATATATCTAGACCAAAAGAAATGTAGTTTGATGAACTACACCCCATGTAACTCAATTACATGATGTTTAGTCCTCATTTTATTATAGTAGAGAACATGGGGGGTCAAATCATGTCATGTATCTACTACACAACATGGGTACTGAAAACCATTCAACTTCAAGACCACATGTCATGTAGAGAGATTACACTTCATGTACCTCATACACATATTTGTAAGACAAACATGACCAGTCCCTAGATGTGTGTCACAGACATGGGCAGAAGAGATCACACATCATATAATATAGTACATATTATGTAGTTTTCTAAATCTAGTGTTCTTAATTTAACATAGATAGAATAATTAATTATATAATTAAACCTATAAACATGTGTTCCATGTGTCATTTTTTTGAAATTACATGACATGTTATATTATTTTTTATCATATATTAAATTAATTTCTATGTTGAATTATAAATCTATAAGTTGTGTATGGTCATTGCTTATAGTCTACTTTTTGCGCATCAAGATAATCACAAGTAATGAAATTTACATGTGTTCTATGTTTAATTTGTTTGGAACTACACTCACCAACCAAAAAATGTATGTTGGATTCCAAGGCAATTCAAAATCATAAGGATCTTGCTGGATAGTTTAGATGAGTACATGTCATTTCCTCCTAGCACACTTGTGTAATTTACTAATTTTAAATAAAATTAAAGTTATTGATGATGTTAATTCAATATTTCTTGGATAAAATAAAGATAAAATGACTAAATTGGATTAAATTTTTTAATTTTATCTTAGTTAAAGGGTGAATAAAATTAATTGATAACTAGATTGAAAATATGTGTATATTTCATGTTATGTGGATGATCATGAGATTATACCAGACTTTTTTATATGATTGGTTTCCATATAATTTATTATTAAATTAAAATTATGTCCTAAATATCACCCCATCCTCTTTATTATGTAAGAGAATTAATTTACATGGTTCCTTTTATATAAACCACCTTATCCAATATATTGGATCCCCACACCTATGTGTGAGTAAACTATTATGTGAGGATAGATCTACCATGAAATAATAGGTGGTATAACTTCTATATTTGAGGTGAAACTAATCAGGGTGATACATAGGAGCCATTTTCAACATGAACCAAGATATAGTTCAAGGTTTTTTTTCCCTATGTTCAAGGGTTAGTTTATCATCTACTAGATAAACTAACCATTATAAAATATCATGATAATTCTACTTATATTTTATTTATATCAGTTCCATGGTTGGTTATTTATGTTTTTGGATGCTATGAAATCATTTAATAAATTAATTAATAATAAATCAAGATTAAATAAAATAAAACTAGACTATGCATAAATTTTATCAGACATAGTTAATCACTTAAGTAAAATCCACTTAATATTACCTAGAAATGTTATGAGATAAAATTGGGATTTTACACATAATTATAAAAACCCTATAACTAAAATATTAAGTTGGTATATCCTTTCACTACTTAAGTTAGAATCAAACCCATTGTTCAAAGTACTTGACTGAAAAAATTCAAGGTTATTTCAATTATTGGGGAAATTTTAGCTTGAAGTTTTGGGGTGAATTTACTTGGTTCACATCAAGGTTTTACTACCCAAGTAGGACTTGTTCTAACTAAGAGGTAAGGGTTGAGAAAATAATTATCCATGATTTCATGATTGGGGAGTCTACTCAACATATCAATGAACTGTAAGTTTATGCAGTTGGAAATTTATTCCTAGCTAAATCCCTTCAATTAACTTGTCAGGTCCAATATTGGGTTATGAGAAGGGTAATATGGGTCCTTTACACTTTAATATCTTTGAAACAATATATTCTAAAACTAATAGTGAGTGATATTATTTTTTTTAAATAGTGGGAGATTAATAAAATTTAATAAAATTTAGATTTATTAATTTAATTTTTTAATCAAGGAAGTACATAAAATTCATAAAAATCTTGCGGTTTAAGATCACTAATGAGTTTCACACATATCTCATTTTGTCCTCACTACATAAAACCTTATCCAGTTTTATTATGAACTATAATATGATAAATAGTGATAAGACTCTTTTAGAACTTATTAATCTCATTTTCCAAGTGGATAAGCACATGGGGAGTAAAAAATATTCAATTCTTATATTGAATAAGAAAAGAAAGTATAAGTAAAAGGGTCCAAAGATTAATTCCATATATAAGGCTCCAATGAACCATCCTTCTAAGAAGAAGAGGATCTAATGGAAAGAAAAGGAGTAGAATGTGGTGTGTTTTTCATGTGTAATGAAAGGACACTAAAATAGGAACTGAACCTAGCCAAAGAAGCAAGGTGAATCTCTATGTGAATTCATTATTGAGCTTAATATTTCTATATATACATTTTTGGCATTAGATACTTCATGTGGTGCTCATATTTTTATCCAGATACAAGAACTGAGTAGATTATGAAAGGTTTCCGGAGGATATGTGGATTTATAAAATGCCAACGGGGCAAGGATGGCTACTCAAAAAAATAGATATTACCACCTAACATTTCTAATTGAAATGATTTTGGTTTTAAATAACTTTAATTATGTGCCTAGTGTTACTATGAATGTCATATTTTTCGTGCTTAAATATGAATGGATTTTTTTTAATTTTGGAAATAAGAGTTACTGTTTTTATAAATATAGCACATGTTATGGTATGAAATAGTTGAATAATGGTATTTATGTATTATATTATGAAAAAAATATTATAAATTGATAAAGAATCAAATTAATTTAACTAATTTCATACCTAGTTATTGAATCACTATCATGGTCACATAAATGAGAATCATTTGATGATAGTCTATCTAGATGGTTACATAGACTCTTTTGATTATAAAAAAACTTGAGAGATGGTATGATTTTTTATAATGAATGATGAATAAACCACTATTTGGTGGTCAAGGTGAAAGAGTCACAAAGCTTATATAATTGTTACACACTGATGTGTGTAGACCTTTTCAATTAGAATCTATAGGTGTATTCTCATACATTATGAATTTTACTAATGACTTGAGTAGTTAAGGTTATGTATACTTGATGAATTGTAAGTCTGAATACTTTGATAAGTTCAAGGAGTTCAAGAATGAAGTAGAGAATCATCTTGGTAAGAAGATAAATAAACTTCAATTAGATCGAGGTGGGGAATATATTAATCACAAGTTTATCAAATTTATATAGGAGTATGGAATTTTATATTAACTCAATCCTATTTATATGACACAATGGAATAGTTTTATTTAAAGGAGTAACTATGCCTTACTGAACGTGTTAAGGTTGATGATTATTCATGCAAGCCTTCTATTATCCTTTTGGGTATTTTAATTACACATGGTAGCATACATGCTAAACTGAGTACCAACTAAAGTAGAAAGTGGTGTTCCCTTTGAGTTATGAAGTAGAAAGAAACCCATTTTGTCATATATTCATAAATGGGGTGTGATTTATTTTTTTAATTATAGCTCAAAAATCATACTAAGACCCTAGGGAATGAAGTGTATCTTTATAGGTTTACTCAAGGAAATGAGGGGGTAATATCTATATGATTCCTCAGATAAAAAGGTTATAGTTTCTAAGAAATTTTTATTCCTTTATAGGGAACATATTCCCAAGAAGGTTAGCAGAATAAAGATAAATTTTCTAGGAATTTGATGCTCAAGATACACAAGAGTTGGTATGGGAAAAGACTCCATAGGTAATTGTGGAAGATGTAGTTCTTGAAACAT
The DNA here is from genome assembly GCA_963277665.1 of Viscum album. Classification (NCBI taxonomy): domain Eukaryota; kingdom Viridiplantae; phylum Streptophyta; class Magnoliopsida; order Santalales; family Viscaceae; genus Viscum; species Viscum album. Next base: position 643,661,753 of record OY728133.1, on the reverse strand, counting down.
AAGTACTATATAAGAGAACCAAAGAGTCTAGAAAACCATAAATATATGGTTTTCTAGTAACAGAATATGGTAACTTTTTATTGGTTGATAATAATGACCCTATATCATATAAGAAGGTGGTAGATATATTAGAAGCTACAAAATGTAAAGAATCTATAAATTATAAGATGGATTCCATTTACTAAAACCATGTGTGTGTCTTGGTTAATCCACCAGTAGATGTAAAGCTCATTAGGTTAAAATGGGTATTCAAGAGAAATTTATACATAGAAGGTCAGGTTGGTACCTATAAAAAAATAGCTTATGGATAAATGGTTTAAACAATGTTAGGGTATATATTATTAAAAACACTTTTTCCAGGCACCATTCTTAAATCCATCAAAATTATGCATTCCATAATAGCTTTCCATGACTATGAAATATGGTATATGGATGTCAAAGAAGATTTATTTAATGGAAACCTATAGGAAGATATGTATATGACATAACCAAAAGGTTTTATAACTCCATAAAATTACATAGATCCATTTATGGATTAAATATAGAATCTAGTTCAGGGAACATTTGGTTTGATAAATCTTTAAAAGAATTTGGTTTCATTAACAATGAATCTAATCCATGTTTTTTAAAGTGGTTTAGTGGGAGTACAGTAGTTTTCATATAAGTATATATTGATGACATATTACTAATTGGAAACATGATATAGTCCTCAAAATTGGTTAAGGAATGGTTTATAAAGTGCTTCTCTATAAAGGACTTAGGTTAAGCAGCCTACATTATAGGGATTGTGATCATGTGTGATTGATCTAAGAGACTTATTAGATTGTGTCAAAGTAAATAAATTGACCAAATACTAAAGAGGTTCAGTATGGAATAATCCAAGATGGGATTGGTTAAATTTTCATAAGGTATACATATTCTCAAGAATATGTATCCTCAGACATATATGGAAATAGAGATAATGAGTAATATCTCAGATACTTCTACAATATGATCTATCATGTATTTCATGTTATGTATAAGGCATGATGTTACCTATGATTTAATAATGGTAAGAATATATAAACACAATCTAGTTGAAAACATTAGACTATTTTTAATATTATCCTTAAGTAACTAAGGAGAACTAAGGATGTGTAACACCCTGAGATTTTGTGAATTCTTTTATTTCGAATTAATTTAACCTTCTTGATATTTAGAAATTTTCATAACACTAGGATTTTTTTTATATATATTAAATAACTAAGTATTACTTTCATTATACGTTACACCAAGTTAATATTTCACTACAAGAAACACTGACTTGGTGTAGATTACATGCAACACTGAGTTTCTACAAAACATCATTTTATTGTTATAATTATTTAAACAATATAGTTATAACATATCCATTAAAATTATAAATATAAATAGTGATAACTAATTTTCAAATATTTTTTATAATGGTTTTATATAAATAAAACATATTTATTATGAAAAATATAATTTTTGGTAAAGTCTTTATATGTTTAAAAATATTATTTTCTCAAATGAATTGTTTTTTATGTTCTTTTGTGAAAAAAAATAAAATTAATTTTAGACACTTTTAAAATTTTAATTTGAAAAAATAAACTTCATTTTTGAATTCATAATATCAAAATTATCTTAGGGTGAATTTTTTGTATTTTTCAAAGAAACTTCATTTTTAAATGAATAGTAAAAAATACTGTATTTTAGTTAAAAATCACCTCTTCATTTAAATAATTATTAATATTAAATTATATTTTAAATTGGCTTATAAAGTCACAATAGATATATATTACATATATTAATCCATTTTAGGTCATTTGAATCATTTTTATATTGAAATTAGATATAAACACATATTGAACTTTTGAACATTTTTACTTTATAAAGTTGCTTTCTCACCACATTTGTGGGATTAGCATTAAACTTAATTTTTCCACTTTTATGATTTGAAATTTAAAAAACAAAAATACAAAATTGTAATTAGTATAATATTTTTTTTCTAATAAGATCAACTTATTTTTTTACCAAAAAGGATTAGTGAACATGATTAAAATCAATTACGGTGATTCAGGTAAAATTAAGCTTAATAAGGGACTAAAACTTAATCTTAAGGAAAAAATGACCTGGGAACTTATAAAAAGAAAATTTTATACCAATAATTAAACCATATCCCATATTAGTTTGAATTTTATGGGTTATTTTGATATTATTAAATGGAAGTGGCATATATAAAAGTTTAAAGAAAAACACAAAAAGGAACTTTCATTACCTTTAAAATTTATAAAACTTTGATATATGTAAAAAACATCATATTTTAGGCTATACATATCCTTTTTAAATAAAAACGGGTTATTTTTATTATAATAATTTATCATTAATTTTTATATATGATTTAGTTACATAAAATGTTTAATAAATTCCAACGTATTGATTATTTAATTAATAATTAAGTGAAAAAAATGATACTATAAATATTAAAAGTGAAGTAAATTGATTTAATTATTCTCTATAAATATTTTTTTAGATGAATATATCATGTTACATAGCTATAAACTTAATATATTTTAATTTCAATATTATTTTGATATTTTAAAATTAAAATTAAATAAATAATGTCAAAATTGACATTAATGTCATTTTAAAATAAATAATATTTTATTAAATGTTTTAAAATTAATAAAAATAATATATTCTTCCAATTGATTTTTAATTATTAATAAATATTAAATATAGTCTATTATTGGACCAATTTATATTTTATAATTAACATATTGACTCACAGATTGTAAAAACATTTTAGCACGGTTCGGGTTTAAGCAGTGTTTTTGCGTGTCACATGCACTTATTTAAAAAATAATTTCCAAAACACATGAGATTTTTATTTTTTAAATTATGTATCATATTTATAGTTAACTAGATATATATTTTCAAAATAATATAACTTTAATTTAGTCTTAATGGTTAAACTGCAAAGTTTAGAAAACTAGTGTTTTTAATAAAAACCAAAATGATAAAATTGGGGAAACTTAGAAGTTAAGGAACCAAATTATTAAAATGCACATATTTTTTGTGTGTTAGAGGTTTTTATTGAAAATTATTACCATTTAATAGATTTTTTTCATTTTTAAGCACATTAGTTAAGGTATATATCCCATTAATTAATACCTTTTGGTATTTGCAAGAGTGTCACTCCCCTACCATTATAAAAAGGAAAGCACTCTCCCACTTCCTTACACATCTCAAACCACTTAGGTTTGTAAAAACTATGCCTAATACACTTCCAAAAATACCTAAATTCCTCCTTGAATCATCCATTTGGGAATAAATTGATCCAAGGAATCCCTTTGGTGAAACCCAAAAGGAGTTACCCAAAGAAGAGGTAATATCCTCCCTCAAGCTCCTTTATCTCATTTTCATTATCCACCCCAAACACTATCCTTATTCCATGATTATACAAAAAAACAAGTGTCCAAAATATACTGAGTTGTTTTTATTCTAATGGTTCTACCTACACTTACATGCACTTCCATCTAATGGGTAAGTAACATACTGTTTATGTGTACGGTGAACTACCGCCCCACGAAATGTTGATTGTTCATTTTTCCTTTACCGCCTATCATGGTGGTAATTATGATGTAAAATTTAATTATATATGATATATATGATACTTATTATTTTTTTAAGCTTCTTAAATTATATTACAACACATATCTTTATACATTCCATTTTTTGTAAATACGATAATTTCGTTTGAGGAAGTGTGGACTATCGCCCCCTCAAAGCGATGTGATTCGTTCACACACTACATGGAATGTATTAAGTATATTTTTAGTGAAATTATATGATATATATGAAATAATAATTCTATTATAATTATATTATATACATATATACATATATTTCATTTTATTTCTTTCTTTCAATACAATAATAAAACAAAAACAGCATTCATACATACGGATGGCCTACTGTCTCCATGAATGGTGTATTCCATTTCATACTTATATATCATATAGATTATTATAATATGAATATACTGAATATAAATGATATTTATATCATGGTTTACATTCTATAAATCATGATATAATTATAAGGACCAAAGATACAACAAATTAATATACAAGTGAAAAACAAAGAGAATATTACCAAAAGTGTAACCTTAACATGAAATTATTAACAAGTGGGTAATATAAAGTCATAATAAAACCATATATGATATTATATATAAGAATATAATTCTTTAATAGAATTATAATAAACTTATATTTATTATATAAGAGGTTTTAATGAGTATGACAAGAGTCAAGACACAAGGTAAGGGGATTTCTAGTCCCATTTTTATTTCTGTGAGATTTACACTTTATTCCCCACTCATCTATTTTGTGTGGTGATTATAATGACCATGAATATATTATATGATTATTATGATTACTTTTATGGGTATTTACATATCCATTTTATGGTATATCTTTCATGGGTTTTATGCTTCAAGAGTTACCAAATTGGAAAAGTAGTTTTGTCTCAATTTTCCTTCTTTGAGACACATGCCATGAACTTCAAGAACCATGTTTTCAAAAATGTTTTCAAAGATTATATTTTAAGATAATTTTCAAGGAAAAATGATTTTAATTTTTTTTATGGTTTTCAATATTTCTTTAAAAAATTTCAAATTATTTTCAAAGAAATGGTTTTCAAAACGTTTTTAAGCTCTATTTATATGATTTCAAAGAAAAACGTTTCCAAAATGTTTTCAAAGATTTATTTATAAGTTTTCAAGTTAATTTTAAATAAAATGGTTTTCAAAAGTTTTTATGTTTTAAATATCCTTTTTAAAAGAGGAAATTATATTTTCCTCAATAAATGTTTTCAAAATATGTTTCCAAGTTATTTTCCTCTAAGTGGAAAATTGTTGATGTTACGTATGAACTTATAGGAAATGGTCTAAAGGTTACATTCATATCATTTCTTAAATGGTTTATGTTTTTATGGAATGATTATTATGAAACTCAAATATATTCCATGGGTTATATGCTTTTGAAACCCGCTTCTTTTCATGGGTTATTCTTTGATGAAATGATTGTGAAACCTATGTATTTTCCATAGATTATGATGTGATGAAATGTTAATGATACCCATATCTTTTCATGGTTTATGATTTTATGTTTATAAAACCCATCTCTTTTTATTGGTCATAATATGATGAAATTTTTATTATCTTATGGCACACGTGTGAATGATTTTATTATAAGATGGGTGGTACCTATATCTCCCTCCAATTCAATGGGTATAGATTTATATGTCATGATATAATAATAGAAATAAAGTTAAAAGGATTGATCCATTATGGAAAGATAGGGAAACCCAATCCATTACAAGTAAAGTATTGTGACTAGGGATGGTGGTGTGTCCCTCCCAGTAGGTGTAGTCACCATGAAGATGGAAGCACTACTAGTAAATGAGGCTACTGCCACGGAAATATTGCCACTATTTTAAAACCATGGCTATAGGTGGATATAGCCACGGTTTTGTGGACTATAGCCATAGTTTTAAAATCATGGCTATAGTCTGGTTTTCTGTGGCCTATCTCCATGGTTTTGAAAACCATGACTATAGGTCATGGCTATAGCCATAGTTTTTTGTCCTATATGCCAAATATTGTGATGTCATATTGCCACGGTTTTCCAAAACCGTGGCAATAGGGTTCTCGAGCTTCCACGGGAAAAAAATCCCACCAAAAATTTGGCGGGAAGACCTACCACCATGGTTTTGAGGATATTCCCATAGTTTATATTGATGTATATATATATATCATAATATATATATATATACCCAAAGTGTCATGCGGTGTAGTGGTAAGTACCCTGGTTTGTAAATGGGAGGTACAGGGATCAAAACTCATTGGTTGCATTTTATATTTAGGCTATTGCCACAGTTTTCCAAGGCTATAGCCATGGTTAAAACTATGTAAATAGCCACCTATAGCCACGGTTTAAACCATGGTTATAGGTCAATTACCACGGTGGCCAGTTTGGAGGCCTATTTCCATGGTTTTCAAAACCGTGGTAATAGGTAGTTATTGCCACGGTTAAAACTGTGGCAGTAGGTTGGGACCTACTGCCATGGCGATAGCGGCCACAGTTCGCCAAAACAATGGTTGTAGGCTATAGCCACGTTTTTGGGACCTATTGCCATGGTTTTGAATGGTGGTAATAGGATTTTTTCTAGTTGTGAAGATAGGGAAACCCAATCCATCATGAGAAGATGGGTAAAACCTATCCCTTATAAGGAAATAATTGTGTGTAGGGATGGTGGTTTGTCTCTCCCAGTATATGTAGTTCCCATGAAGTGCCCTAATAATTTATAGCTATGCATCTTGACTTATATGGAATGATATCGCTTTTTTATGTATGCCACAATTCCATGTCTTATTATTATGATATGATTTCATAGCTTAAGTTCTTTATTTACTTATAATTCATGTCTTATGACCTTCCAAGCTTTATGTCATAATTCATGTTCCAATTTTGTGATATGAAAGGTATGATTTTTTAATGTTATTATCACATTCTCATACCCCTATTCTCATGTTTATTCTTACATGTATCCCTTTTTTACCCTTACTAAGCATCTGAGATCACCCATTTTTATGTTTCCTTCCCCATTTTATGAAGATATGTATTATGTATGATATATCTAAGAAGGGTTCTAGTTATAAATAACCTAGTGGGAGATAATGTAGCTTGCTTATATACCAGTGTTTATGTTTCCATGTTTCCAAAGGCACTAAACTAATATGTTCTTTGGGAATCTATTTTTGTAATGTTTTAAGTATTATAAAAAATGATGTAATGTCTATGTACATTTAATACTAGGTTGTTATATGATATATACCTGATGTATGGATGAGATTAAGATATTGTCATCATGGGCTATATATATGCTAGATTTCAGACATATCAGAATGATTTCAAGTCATATTCAGGATATGTATTCATTCTTAATAGTGAAACTATGAGTTAGGAGAGTTTAAAGTTTCCAATTGTTGCCAATTCTAAATTGGAGTTTAAGTATATTGAGTCTTATAATGTATATAAGAAAGTGGTTTGGATTTTAAACTTTTTATAAGAGCTTTATGTGGGGCCTAGTAGTCAATACCCTATTATAATTTATCATGATAACACTACAATGGTGGCTCTTTCCAAAGATCCAAGGTTGTATCAAATGAAAAATAAAATGTTTGAAAGTTTCATATCTTAAATTGATTTTATCAATAACGTGAAGTTGTAGTGATCAGAGTATCTACGGAGTAAAATGTGTCTGAACACTTGAAGAAGTACCTATCTTAGTAAAGGCATGAGTATCATGTGAGAGATAGTGGAAGGAATGTTGGTGATAGTTGGCTCTAGTGAAAGTGGGAGTCTGTTAGATTTGGTGTGATAAAACTAAATTATAAGTACTTTATGATTATATGTATTGATTTTATTTAATATTAATGAAGTTTATTATCACATCATGATTGTTCATCAGTATGACATAGTATGTGATAATAAACTAAGAATATTTTTCACATTTAAAGGTCATAGAAGTTCCCTACTATGAGGATAACCTAGAGGTTCCCTAATAGTATTCTTGAATATATATGTTTTTTATCTTGATGATATCATTTTATAGGACACAAATGATACAGGCTATCAGGGATTGAGACTTATAGGACTTTGTGGCACCCTCTCATGGTGTACGGCCTTCATAATTTCTAGAGAAGGATATTATGAGAACGATACCCTCTAGTAGGAAATCTACATTTATATGTCATTGTATATTCTAATCTAAGGAAATATGTATTGATCCTTTTAATTTAGAATTATAATTAATGTTTATCATTCATCATGTATGTTAATGTATTGAAAAAAATCATGATGATACATTCTTACAGTGAAGTAGGATATGTTGGGTACATCATAAGTGATATGGAATTAATGGATAATGAAAGAAAATATTCATCCTTTCTTTCCATTAATTGAAGTTGATATCTTGGTCCCTTTTATGGGAATGTAACTTCCTGGATAAATCCTTGGACATGTTCTTCTATGTGAATGTTCATTTCCATAAATTAAAATAAATATATGTCAAGCACATAGGTTTATGACACCGTCATGGAACCTATAATGACCCTCACTTTTTACAAATAGATATCACATATTAATAGATGAATATTCATTACATAACATAACAATTCATTCCAGAATCATTTAGTTCTAGTTACTTTATAATCTTGGATACATAAAAAATCAGTTTATAAGTGAACTAATTATCTCACACTAAGTTATTCATAACTAATACCCTAATTAGATATATCATACTTAATACCCTTATTCATAACCTAGGGAAAGTAAACATAAGAAAGGGTAATCTTAGATTCTCAGTAAGGGTAAAATGAGATATCAATATAACATGAGCATAATGGTATGAGAACATGAGAATAACATTTTAAAACCATATCCTTCATATCATGATCATAAAATTTAGTAATGGTATAAATATTGGTATTTCATAAGAAATAAATCACAAAGGAATCAAAGAACATTATCTATGGAATCATAATATTGGTATAAGACATAGAATTGTGGCATACACATAATCATATAAAATAATTTCATTAGTAGTAGAGGCTCTATTCCAAAACTATTATAGTGGAATGGGTTCACTCCTCAAAAAATCATAGTAGTCAAGGTTTACTCCCAAGACTATCATAGTGGACATAGTCCCTTACTAAATTGGTTTCACTCTCCATTTTAATCCTATTTATATCATGAGGTACCAATATTTACCCAATGCATTGGAGGGATATATAATTCTGAGCTCACCTATCACAAAATGAAAATCATTTATATGTGTTCTACAAGATCATAAAACATTCATCATATCATAACCTATGAAAAGAAATGGGTTTCATAAGTATTTCATCATAGCATAACCTATGGAAAAGAAACAAGTTTCATAATCATTTCATCAATTCCTCATAGCATAACCCATGGAAAAGGAACAGGTTTCATAAACATATTTTCAATATAATCATAAACCATCTGTCTAAAGAATAATTATGGTATCATTGGATCATATACTTAGTATATCATAATTATAATAAATAGTTTTTATTATTGATGAATTTAAATACCATTAAAAGGTCATTAAAAACGTTCTTAAGGAAAATTTCCATTACAATTTTAAATCACTTATTTAAAATCTAAAAATTTCTCAAACATTAAAGAAAACACTTTCTTTGAAAAGTGCCTCGTAAAATTGTAAAGGAACCTTTAAATAATTGGCTGGTCATGATGGTGGGAAATAATATTCATTTCATCCATGTTAAACCAAATATTCCTTTCACGTTTTTATTAAAAAGTTAAAAGTACCTTGTTTATAAACTATAAGCATATTCCATTTAAACCATTTTTTAAAAAATCAAACAAGGGTAAAAATGGATTTAAAAATCATTGGAGAATAGTAAAAACCTTCTTTAAGACTTTTTTAGAAAAAATAGAAATAGAATAAAAATGATTTCAATTGAAAATAGTGATAAATTTGGTTTTCCTTAAAAACATTCTTTTGGAAACTTAATCATAAACAATCCTGATAAATAATGGGATTGTAATATAAAACCTTTACCACTTTGGTAACATCTAAATAGTAATCTATATGATACAAATAACCTTATATGGATATTTATATCCTATAATTTTCAAAATAATAATCATAAAATACATTCATGGGTAGTATATACACCAAACAAAAGAAACAAGTGGTGAATATGGCATGTATCCAACAGAAATAAAAGTGAGATGAAAATCTCTTACTGTTATGTTAATTTTTTGAATCATAATCTCTATAAAATAATAAATTCAAATTACACTTTAAATTTCATGTAAAATTTGTATAATAATGATATAAAATGTAAAATGGTATGTAAATACACCTCATAAAATAATATATGTGCATAACACAACATATGTCCCAAATAATACAATTTGAGATGATAAAATCTTACCTCAAGTATCGATTTTATTTGTACACATTAAAACCTCATATATAATAAATATAGGTTTATTATACATATATTACATAACTATACTCATATATATCAAACCATATATGATTTACTTACAACCTTTTATCACCAGATTATTAATAATTATTTGTTAAAATCATTGTTTCGGGTAATAACTGCTTTGTTTTTCATGTATGTTTTGGTTTAGTAGTTTTGGTCCTTTTAATAGGATCATAGTTAAATAATATATTGTATTTTAATCATTATATAAATATCATATATCCATTAAATTTATATATATATAATTAATTACACCACTCACGAAAATGGTAGATCGTACGTACGCATGAACGTTGTATCCATTTTCTCGATGGATAAAATAAAATAAAGGTAAATAATATATCAAATTTTCAGAATAATTTTTATGTAATATATATTATATATATTCATTAAACCTATCATTAATACCATACATGTCAAAATAAAATAAAAAACAAATCATATCACTTTGTGAAGGTAAAAGTCCACACATACGCACGAACGACATTATCATTTTTCTATGGGTTGGAAGGTAAGAAGGTAGATGTGATATTATAATTCTAGAAGAATAAATATTTTATAAATATAATATATTAATATTAAATCCATCATTATATCCATCTATGATAAGCGGTGATGGAAAATGAATTACATCGATTCACGGGGCGGTAGTCCGCCATACACACGATCGATGGTTTTGTTTCCCATTTGATGGAGGGGGATATGGATATAGGTTATTCCATTAAAATAATAACATATCAGTATATTTAAGATATTTATGTCCTTATATAATCATATTTGAAAAATATTTTAAGGAGGTGGATGAATAAATAAAACAAAAAATCTCAGTTAAGAATGATACCTCTTCTTCGGACAACCTCTTTAAATTTTCACTAGAAGCTTTCTTAGGAGGGTTTCCTAATAAAAATAATACCTAGAGAATGTTATTTGGGAATTAATTAATTTATTAGAGTGGTTATTGGATGAACTAAAAGTATTTTTAACTGTTAATAGGAGAGGATAGGGGGTGCCCTTTTATAAATAGGGGAGAGGACACACTTGAAATTCTTGAAAAGAAAAATTTATACCCACATTTTACACATGAAACGGATTAAAAATGGATCAATATAAAAAATTAGATGATATAATATCTAAATATGGTCATAAAATAGGAATTGGAAAAAAAATTAGGGTATTTTGATGCCAATATTTTTAGTTTAACCCCCTAGTAATCTCATTTTAACCTTAGCTGTGATAATTAATTTTTACAGTTTCTCATATTCATTATGACTAAAAATGTAACACCCCAAGACCTTAAAATATTTTAATTTTTTAATAAGTTTAATTTTTTTAGATTTATTTATATTAAATTCCATGTTAAGCTTACTCTACCCACAAAAATGAGTTGACTTGCGTTAAACTCAAGGCCGAGTTTTACTGAACAACAATATATTGTTAAAATATTATTATTTAATATAACAAGATATAACATAACCGTTAAGTTCTAAGTTTTGAATAGTATTAACTAACTTATTAAAATATATGGTTGAATTAATTAGTTAAAAATTAATTATAAATGAATATAGGAACCAACTGAATATATAGGAAATGTTTTTATAAATATCTATTTTTATGCTCACAAAATCATTTTATCCTAATAAATTAAATTAATTAAAATTAGTGAATGATATTAATATAATATATATTTAATAAAATATTTTTTACATTCATAAAATATATTTAATCGGCATAATAAAAAAATAAATCCAATTTTATGCATAAAAACCAATATTTTTCTAAAAGCAATTTTAACGCCTTTTAATGGAGAACCTATTTTAAATCCAATTTTTTAAAATTTTATAAATTTATTTAAAATAATTAAATTATTATTTTGAATTGTAATATAAATATTTAATTTTTTTAAATTTCTGTATTTTTCTGATAAGTTTCTTGTTTTGATGAATAGTGATAAAATATTACATTTTAATTGAAAACAGTTATTTCATCTAAATAATTTATAGTGTTAAATTATATTTTTTAATTAGTTTTAAAGTATAATTATATCAATATTTTATCATTTAAACTAAATTAGATCATTTTAATTAATTTCAAATTGATTTTGGATATAAAAACATTTCAATCTTTTGAACATTTTCACTATAAAAACTCATTTTCTCATTCCATCAAGAGGATTAATTTTAAATTAATTACTGAAACTTTTGTGTTTTGAATTTTTAAAAATTTATTACATATTTAGAATAAGTGGGCCCAAATTATTAAATATTTTCCTTTTATTTTTGGGCAAATTGACTAGTAACTTTTGGTTTTTTTTAATTATCATGGTTAAGGGTAAATCAGGAAATTAAGGCTAAAAATAATATTATAAGTATTATAAAAATACCATAAAACTTGTCATAATTTTATTTGATGATTTATTGTCAACCAAAACCATCCTTTTACCAATTTTATTTTCTCTTGGTGCCAATTATATGACTTTAATTACTTTTTAATATTTTATTCCAAGGGAAGTCCAATATGTCACGCTCATGTTTTTAAAAAGTATTACATGTTTTATAAATGGTTATTAAGAATTTATATTCAATTATAAATAGTACTTGGTATGATAAAATTATTATATTCATTATGATAATTTATTTTTTATTTTTAGGGAATAAATTATTAAATTAAAGTCTTTCACAATGATGATGCGGTAATTATTTAATTAATGGACATATAAAATAAATGTTATTAAAAATATTAAAATAAAGATAATTTGATATAATTAATGCCATAAAATAATTTTATAGATTATATATATATATTAGAGATTTATTAAAGGTTTTTTTAAGTTATCTTGTGTATAAATATTTTTTAAAAAGGTCAAGAAATAAATAGTGTCAAATTTGACATTAATGATATTTTAAAATAAATAATTTATTATTAAATGGTATAAAATTAAAAAAAACAAAAAATTAGGCCAAATAATTTTTATAAAGTTTAAAATTTTATCCATGACTCATTTATAGTTCGTTTGGAATTTTATTGTAACTATATTAACCATTAAAGAGTAAAAATTCAAGTTAAGAGTTAAAGGGTTTAACTAAGGGTTAAAGCCAAAAGATAAGGATAATTATGTGACCAAAACTTGTATAAAATTTATTGGTTGATATTATTTAGACCCATACTAATATTATATTTTAAATAACTCATTTTGGATCTATTTTGGAATTTAAAATTTATTTATATTAATTTAATATTTTTTGAGTTTCCAAAAGGGTCCCTCGCCTATAAAAGGGAACCTCCTCCCTCACTTCCTTACACCACTTTGAGAATTATAGATCATAAAAACCCTACCCAAATAAGATACCAACTTACATCCCATAATACTATAATCCTCACTTTTGGTAGAAAGAAAACTAATTAAGGATTTTGGTGTATACCAAAAGTAATTACTCAAGTAAAAGGTAACGTTCTTCAACGATCACTTTAGTTTTATTTATTTCCCCAATCATTCATTTATTATTATTACATGATTATATAATAACATAATTATCCTAAATATACTTATATGTTCTTATGTTAAGGTTTTTACCTACATATACATGCACTTCCATCAAATGGGTAACAAATTTACAAATCATGTATGGCGAACTACCACCTCACGGACTGATGTCGTTCGTTTTTTCCTTTACCACCTATCATTAATGGTCATTATGATAGAAACAATATTTTTATATGATATATATTATATGTATGTTTTATTCATACTTATTTAATTTTTATATAACACATACCTTCATGTTTTCCAGTGTAAATATGATAATATCCTTTGAGGAAGTGTGGACTACCGCCTCCTCAAGGTGATGTGATTCATTCACACTATAAATGGAATGTATAATGGATGGTTTTAATAAAAATATGTGATATATATGAAATAAATATAATAATATAATTATAATATACATATATATAATTTAATTTTCATTCTTTTAATATGGAAAAGAAATGGAAGTAGTGTTTATGCGTACGTACAGCATACCATCTCCATGAATGGGGCATTTCATTTCCTATCTCCAAATTTTATGGATTATTATAAATATATATCATGAATATATATGATTTTTAAATAATGTTTTACATTCTTTATATGATTAAATCATGATCTAATTCATGGAAACAACAATTAATAAGTCAAAACATACTTGAGAAACTAGGAAATTAACACCTGAAGTAGTGAAAATGATGAAAGATTATTAAAAAATAGGTGATAAAATAATATAAGAAGATTGTATATGATATAATAAATATTAATAATGTTTTTATATAAATTAATAACATTATTTAAACCATTATACATGGTTTTAAATCATGTACAACTAAAAATGAATTGTGAGGTAAGGGATTTTCATCTCACCTTTTACATATGTGAGATAAATGTCATATTCACAACTTAATTATTTTTTGTGGTGTATATACTACTCCATTTGATATATAATATCATTAATATTTGTTTCTTCAGGGTATTCAATGTTTATTTTTATGATTATTTACTTTTATGGGGCGTATGATTCAAATATTTCAAAGAGGTATGAGACAATTTAATTTAAAAATATCTTTTTAAATCGATTATTAAATATATGAGGAATGATTTAGACATGTAATAAATGGGTTGGGTACTAGTTAATGAAATATCTTCGATGCATCATTAGTCTCATGAGATAAAATTAGTTGGTGACAAACCCTTCGAGTTTTTTTCCAAGAAGAATAGACGGGTTTCTACACACATACTTAAACCATCCTGTGAAAGGTCTTGATAGTATGGGTTCATGTGTCAGATACATAACATCCAATAATTAAGAATCACCTTAATTTAAGTTATTATTTATTCATGAGATTTTTTATTGAAAAATCTGTGGATTCATTTCATTCTCATATTATTTATTAAATGGCGTATGTTATCAGTTATTTACCTTTCCATATTGATTTATTCTCTTCAATTCATTATTGCTTCCTTTGTAATTACTCTTATTGGGAATTTGAGATCACCCTTATTATGTTTCCTTTACTCAAGTTATGAATAGTAATATTTGAATGAGTTTCAATAATTCTATGTTTTTACTTGTGTTATGATTTATTTTCTTTTCCCAATGTATTATGGGTATCACATATATAATATAGCTTTCCAAAACTACTAAACTGATTATTCCTTTAGGATTTGATCTATTTTAATCATGTAAATGTAAAAAAGTAATGCACTAACACTAGGATTCTGGGGTTAGGTTGTTATAGTTGGTATCAGAGGAAGTTTAGTAGAAACTATGGGAACTAGATTTAGGAAAACATACATTAAGGAACACAACTCATTGGTTTTGTATGTGTGAAAATTTTATTTAAGGAATAATTCCATTTCATTTTATAGAAATATGTTTAAAGGTAAGTATAACTATTAGTGTTTATATAATCTTTTAATTTAATGTAATTATGGGTAATTATATTATTGAGAATACAAAATGAAACATATGAGATAACCTTTATGGTTAAAATATTTATTTAATGTTGAATATATTTAGGTTATTTTTTGAGTATGCTTATAACATTTTTTGTATAATATTAATATGGTTTTATAAAAAGTACAACTTGCATGTTGGATGACAACTCTTCAAGTCCATAAAGTTCATGGGGTTTTAACTCACAGCCAAAGGGTGAAAAATGTGCAGCACCTACCACTAGCCTATGTGAAGTCCTGGTTAGCATGAAATTTTTTTAGTTAAAATATCTAATAAAAAATGGGTATTTTGATTTTAGGGACATTTTATTTATCAAATATATTACCTTGGGATTGAAAAATGATTTAGTGATTAAGTGATTAATGTTATTTCAAAATATGTTCACTATTTATGGAACCCTATATGATCGAGGTAAAAAAAATACTATGGGATTTTATTTAAGAAGATAAATTTGAATTATAGTTTGGAATAATATATTATTTTATTGTGTACTTAGGGTGATTCAGGTAATTTATGTAAATGGTTATCATATCTTGGAGATTATGTGATTTAGACAATTAAATTTTTATTATAAGACATTAAGAGTGATTAATGTTATTTGGAAGACTATATAATCAAATACTTTTGATTTTTGGGTTTCAATATTAGTCTATAATATTTTTGAGGAAGGAAAGTTATTTTCTGAATTATATATGTTAAAATTTGTGTATTACTGTTGAATTTTGGAAATTAAATTTCTTTTTCATAATATAAAGTTTTTTATTTTTTAGGAATTGTCTTACCTTATCCTAACGATTTTGGTTTTGGTTAATTTATAAAGATAAGAGGAATAGATAGTTATAATTTTACAGATTTTTTTATCCATATAAATTGATTTTAATTCTTCAAGAATGAAAAGAATCATCTTAAATACTCATCGTTTGGAGAAAAATATGAGTTTATGGTGGAAATTGATTAAAGAATGAAACTCTACCTATCAAGTAAGTATATTTTCTTATGTACTTAGCTTAGGAAGTAAATTAATTCCTTAACTCTAGGAAAATTATTTTATAATAAAAACATTGTTCATTTTATTTTCTTATAAAGAAATAAATGGCCTCTTTAATGCATCACAGATTTATGGTCTTATGGTGGTAGAATTTCTGATGACCATGTTCTCTATAATTCTCCATTAGAACATGATAGTTAGATTTCTCTTCCAAATATATGTTGTCACTAATGTTATCCTATTCGAAATCCTAATTTTGTGTTGACCATTTTATTTCCTTTTCCCACTTATTAATAAGATTAATTATTAACCCTACTTATTATGTGGGTTTTTCGATAATTTTTTATTTTCAAATATCAAACCCTAGACTACCGAGATCAAGTTTAAATTGCGAAGATGCAATTTAATTAAGGTGGGGAGAATCTAACATCCCAATACTTTACAATATTTTCATCTTTAAATAAGTTTGATTTTTTTCTAGCTTGATTTCTATGCAACACCATGTTAATCTTACTCTATAAACAATAATGGTTTGGATTGTGTTACACGCAAGGTTAAGTTTTATCGAACAATAATATATTATCAAAATATTATTATTTAATATAATAATATATAAACTAGATATTAAGTTTTCAGTTTTTAATATTATTAACTAAATTATAAAAATATATGGTTGACTTCATTGGTTACAAATTAATTAGAAATGAATATAGGAACCAATTGAATATATAAGAAATGTTTTTATAAAGAACTATTTTTATGCTCACAAATTCATTTTATTCTAATAAATTAAATTAATTAAAATTAGTGAATGATATTAATATAATATATATTCAATAAAATATTTTTTAAATTCATTCAATATATTTAATAGGCATAATATAAGAACAAATCTAATTTTACTTATAAAAACCAATATTTTTCTAAAGGTAGTTTTACAACCTTTTAATGGAGAACCTACTTTAAATCCATTTTTTGAAATTTTATATATGTTATTTGAAAAAAATAACTTATTATTTTAAATTTTAATATAAAATTTACTTTGGTTGAATTTTTGGTATATTTCACATAAGTTTTATGTTTTTAAGAATGGTGAATATTGCATTTTAATTGAAAACAGCTTTTTCGTATAAATAATTTATAGTGTTAAGTTATATTTTTAATTTGTTTTAAATTATAATTAGAGAAATAATTTATAATTTAAAATAATCTAAGTCATTATAATCAATTTCACATTGAATTTGGATATAAAAATATTTCAATCTTTTGAATATTTTTACCTTTAAAACTCATTTTCTCACTCCATCGACAAGATTAATTTTAAATTAACTAAGTGGGTCCAAATTATTTAAATATTTTTCTTTTATTTTTTGGAAATATGAATAGTAACTTTATTTTTTTAATTACCATGGTTAAGGGTAAATCGGATAATTAAAGGTAAAAAATAATATTGTATGTATTATAAAATTACTCTAAAACTTGTGATAATTTTATTGGATGAGTTATTTTTGACCAAAATCATCCTTGGGATGATTTTATGTCCTCTTTAAACCACTTGGATTAATTTAATCATTTTTTAGTATTTTATTCTAAGGGAAGTCTAATATGTCACACTCATGTTTTTAAAAAGTATTACATTTTTTATAAATTTGTATTAAGAATATATATTAAACTATAAATAGTAATTGAGAAGATAAAATTTTTATCTTCATCCTGATAATTTATTTTTAATTTTTAGGGAATGAATTATTAAATTAAAGGATTGCACAATGATGATGTAATAATTCTTTAATTAATGGACATATCTAATAAATGTTATTAAAAATATTAAAATAAATATAATTTGATATAATTAGTGCCATCCATTAATTTTATATATGACCTAGATATATTAGGGATGTATTAAAGGGTTTTTTTAAAGTTATATTTTTTATTAATATTTTTTAAAAAATTCAAGAAATGAATAGGGTCGAGATTGACATTAATGATATTTTAAAATAAATAATATCATATTAAATGATATAAAATTCATAAAAATATAAAAATTTATAAATGATTGGGATAAAGTTTAAAATGTCATACATGAATCATTTATGGTTCGTTTGGAATTTTATAGTTACTATATTAACCCTTAAAGAGTAAAAATCCAAGTTGGCATGGTAAGAGTTAAAGGGTTTAACTAAGCGTTAAAGCCAAAAGATAAGGGTAATAATGTGACCTAAACTTGTCTAAAAATTATTGGATGAGATTATTTATTCCCATAATCATCTTATATTCGAAATAACTTAATTTTTATCCATTTTTAATTGAAATTAATTTATATTAATTTAATATTTTTAGCATTTCCAAAAGTTCCCATCACCTCAATTATAAAAGGGAACATCCTCCCTCACTTCCTCACACTACTTTGAGCCTTATAGATCATAAAAAACCTAAAAAAATAAGGTCCAAAATTACCTCCCATAATCCTATAAATCTTACTTTTGGAATAATGTAAACCAAGGAAGGATTTTGGTATAAACAAAAAGGAATTACCCAAATAAAAGGTAACATTCTTTAATGATCGCTTTAGTTTTATTTATTTCCCTAATACTTAATTTATTATTATTAATTTATTATATAATAAAATAATTATCATGAATATGATGATATTTTTTCATTTTAAGTTTTTTACCTAAACTTACACACACTTCCATAAGATGGATAATGAATTTATAGTTTGTGTACGGTGAACTATTGCCTCATGAAACGATGCCATCCATTTTTCCTTTACTACCTCTCATAGTTAGTAATTATGATGGAATAAATATTTTTATATGATATATATTATATTTATGTTTGAGTAATACTTATTTAATTTTTATATAAAACATACATTCATGCTTTCCATTTTGTGTAAATACAATAACATCGTTTGAGGAAGTGTGGACTACCGCCTCCTCAAAGTGATGTGATTTGTTCACACTATACATGGAATATATAAAGGACGGTTTTAATAAAAATATGTGATATATATTACATATATATGATATTATAATTATAATATACATATATATCATTTACTTTTGATTCGTTTAATATGGAAAGGAAGTGGAAGTAGCATTCATGTGTATGTATAGCCTGCAATCACCATGAATGGTGCATTTAATTTCCTATATCAAAATTTTATGGATTATTATAAATACATATATAATGAATATATATTATATTTAAATAATTTTTTACATTCTTGTAATTATTAAATCATTATCTAATTAATTGAATCAAAAAATAACAAGTCAAACATACTCAAGGAACTAGGCAATTAACACCCAAAATAGTGAAAATAATGAAATGTTATTAATAAATAGGTGATAAAATAATATAATAAGATCATATATGATATCATAAATATGAATAAAGTTCTTATATAAATTAATAAAATTATTTAAACCATTATATAGGGATTTAAATCACGTAAAACTAAAAATTAAGTGTGAGGTAAGGGGTTTTTATCTCACTTTTTATATCTATAAGATAAATGTCATATTCACCACTTACTTATTTTGTGTGGTGTATCTACTAACCTGTTTGATATATAATATCATGAATCTTTGTATTTTCATGGTATTTAATGTTTAATTTGATAATTATTTACTTTTATGGGGCTTATTATTCAAATATTTCAAAGTGGTATGGGACACTTTGATTTAAAAATATCTTTTTAAATTGATTATTCAATATATGAGGAATGATTTGGACATGTAAGACATGGTTTGAGTACTGTTTAATAAAATACCCTCGATGCATCGGTAGTCTCATGAGATTAAATCATTTAGAGAAAAACCCTTTGAGTTTTTTTTCATGCAGAAAAGATGGGTTTCTACCCACAACCTTAAACCATATTGTCAAAGTTATTAATAGTAGTGGTTCATGTTCCAAATACATGACATCCAATAATTAAGAATTACCTTCATTTCAATTATTATTTATTCATGAGATTTTGTATCGACATATCTATGGATGCGTTTCATTCTCATCTTATTGATTAAATGGCTTGTGTTATCAGTTATTTACCTTTCCATGTGGATTTATTCTCTTCAATTCATTATTGCTTCCATTTTACTTAACCTTACTGAGAATTTGAGCTCACCCTTATTATGTTTCCTTTCCCCAGGTTATGAATAGGAATCCTTTGAATGAGTTTCAAGGATGCTAAGTTTTTAATTGTTTTATGATTTATTTTCTTTTCCTAATGTATTGTGTGTATCATTTATGTAATATAGATTTCTAAAACTACTAAATTTATTAGTCCTTTAGGATTTGATTCCTTGTAATCATACCAATGTAAAAAAATAATGCACTGGATTCGGACTACTAGGGTCGGGGCGTTACAAAAAATTAAGTTGAAATTATAATATAATACTAATTATTCTAATTCCAAATATGGAATCCGTTTTCAAAATTAAATTCACAAAAGTGATAGAATTTAATTTAAAATTAAACTATATATGTGATGAAAAATTGTTTTCTAAAGAGAAATTTTTCATGAGTATAAAATGTTTTTATATCAAAATTCAAAATGGTATTGATTCCAATGATCTAAATTGGATTAATTCTAAGGTAATTTAATTAAATTTAATTTTAAAACCATTTTAAAATTTAAATTAACTTTTTAAGTACTTTAAACACTATTCATCATAAAATTAATTTTTTCAGAAATTTATAAAAAATCCACTCTAATATAAATTTTACATGATTACTTCAAAAATTAAGTTCATTTTTTCAAATAAATTTTATCAAAGTGGAAAAAAATTATTTTTTCACAAAAATAAATAAAAAACATTTTTTGATAAAATTTTATTTTCGAAACATATAAATACTTTACTAAAAATTAGGTGTTTATCAGTCAATATATTTTCATTATATAAAAGATTTATACTTAATTTTAAAAATTTATTTATTTCTAATCATAGTTCCATGTTTAATATCTAGGTTATAATGGTCATGTTTAAATAATAATATTAATAGTATGTTATAGTTTATTAAAACTCGGTGTTGTGTGTAATGTAAGCTATCAAATAAATTAAATATATTTCGAAAAAATTAATAAAATTTCAGGGTTTTATAGATCCTTCTTGATTTTAGATATTGCAATAAGGTTATTATATTATATAGTAAGTATTTTTTGGAGTTTTTATATTATTTGGACATTAATTTATTTCTTTATGGGTGTCTTGGTGTGTTCCTAGATGCTAACCTTGTACTTTAAGAATCTCTTCCTATTTTTTATGGGAAATAGTCATAAAGATTCACACACTATTTGTATTCTAAATCTTGGTTAAATTCAATGATGAATTTAACAAGTTAGAATAAATATTATTTTTTCTTTTTGGTTTAATAATTATTCAGGTTGGTTTATCATTAGGATTTAATCACATGTTATTCAAAAGAATATGTGAGTTAATAATAATAAATATTTTTTTGAAAGGTTTGGTGAATATAATATTTATTATATTTATCGACGAATAATTCAATGATGTTGATTTATTAAATAAATGTTTATTACTCAAGGTTCAGTAAATATTGCTGATTATAAGTGAAATGAGTTTAATGGTATAATGGGAAATGGTAAAAAATACTTATTTATTATTTGGTGATGCACATGTCAAGTGAATAATAATTATATTATTATTAATACAAGGGGTTCGCAAATAATTAAGGAATTGGTAAGGGGTATTATATGCAAATAGGTAACCCTAAACATTCATTAATATATATTTTGTTATATATCTTTCCTAAGTGAGATTCATTGTGTAAAATGAATAGAGAGAATCTCTCTCAAACCATAGAGATAGTTCTAGAGATATAGAGTGTTCTCTATACTCCTATTCTCTCAATATATCAATAGAAAACCAATAATTTTTCTTCCTTAAAGATAATTTTACAGTGATCAATCATGAATGATGCAAGTGATCGGGATTGTCCATGCTAGTATCTGGTGATTCTATAGCGACGTACAGACATTTTGGTGCATGTTTGGATCACTACTAGAGGTATTATTTATTTTTATCTTAAAAATAAATTATGGTATGATGAGATCAATTAAATTAGATCATCAACAAAGAAATAATTATAAGTCCGGTTAATTCTTAAACTATTTATAAATTAATTAAAAATTAAATGTAATGATACTCCTCTTATTTTTTTCTATATTTAATTAATAATTGAATTAATTATATTGTATATGATGATTTCATTTTTTCAACCTTATATTAATCAATTATTATGAAAAAAATCTAAGTTTTTCATGCCCAACAGGTACTTACACTATGCTCAGAACATTAAAATATTAGAGTTTTTATATAATTCATATTGGACTCCTCATGTATTAATCATGTTTTAATGATCACAAATCATATACATTCTGTAAAGCTTGTTAATCGTGTTTAATCTATCTAAAATCATGTGTATATATGATTAGTTTCTTTATGACTTAAATAATTGTTGTAAACTATTTTGTTTCTTATGAAACTCTCTTTTGAATGATTAAGATTAATTCATTCTATGAATATCACTATTTAAGTCTATGTACAAAGATTTGACTATGTCTCAGAAATCGTGAGTCTACCATCGGTTGTGTTTTTCTGGAAAAGGATCCAGACACTGTAACCATCCAGACACCATAACCATCCAGACACCATAACCATCTAGACATTGTAACCATCTAGACACCATGACCATCCAGACAATATAACCATCCAGACACTGTGGCCATCCAGACACCATGACCATCCAGACACCATGACCATCCAGACATCGTGACCATCCAAACACTGTGACCAGACATTGTGATCCTAACACCACATATGTGCTATCAGTTACTTATCTCTACTCAAAGAAAAATAAGGATAAATTGTTTCAAAGAGACACCATTTACAGTCAGATTGTGACACCGTTTCTTAATCTTTTTTTTTTGTTTCTAAATTTAATTTCTAATGGTCATATTTGAAGCTTTTAAATTCACTGACATAATTAATGTTTATTTGTAGACATGTTACCTGATAGTACAAGGTACGAGGTGCAGAGTACATGCATCATGTCGGCTCCAATACATGCATTCCAAGAATAAAAAGAATAACATTTCTAGAAGAAGAGTGTCTGATCGTGGTGACTGTAGTGACAACGGTGTAACAGAAAAACAAGTGTATGCATGATAACGAAGAAGAACTAGCTTTCATGAAACCTGACACTACTAAAGAACACATGAATCATACTCGAATCCCAGATTCAAGAACATTTTTGCATTATCAACTCCACGAAGAACACAAGCCAGATCTAGTTGACTTACAATACTCTGTTTTCTGTGAGAGGACTCGATTTCTGCATCTACTTCATCCCAGAAGTCCATAGCTACATAGACTAACACTCAGAGTAATTCTAACCTTATCTTATCATCTATGCTTAATTTTTTATTATTTTTATCTTTAGAGCAGTTTGTGTTTCTGTATTAAACATGAACTATCTCCTACATCAAACTTAAGGATACAAGATATTTGTTCTCTTACATCTTTTTACACTTGTGTATTCCCAAGGATAAGTGTGGAAGAGGTCCCTGTATGACCTATTAGTTCATACCCATGAAGAACTGTGTAAGAGGTCGTGAGACCTGGACAGTCTTGTGTACTGTTGTTAACCCCGATCCAGGGTGTGGATCAATTTTATTTATATAAACTGCTTTATGGCAGGTGATCACCAAGTGGAGTGGATTAGGTCTTGGCTTGAGACTGAACCACTTGTTTTATATCCATTGTGTTGTTTACTTTGGTTTTCTCTATTTTACTATTTAATTTAGAAATAACTAAATTTAATTTGATAGTTAATCTTGGAAAGAAGTTATTTTTTTCTTATTATAATAGCTTCAAAAGTAATGTTAATAACTAATATTAAAATTACTAAGAATTAATCAATCTTCTAAGAAGTTATTTAAATAGTCAAACTTTCATAACTATATAACCTTGATTAACTTTGATTTATTTAAATTTATTGGGGAACCTTTTTAAGAATACTTTTTAAATAGAAATTTTGAATAGATACTCAATTCACCCCTCCCCCTCTTGAGTACTCCACTCCGAACAACATTTGGTATCATAGGGTGTTTATTAAAACTCTATTTTTGACCCTATTCAACTATGATTGTAGTTTTACTTTAAAGATCTATAAATTTTTGTTAATTATAAATTTCATTCTCTTTTAAATTATTTATGTATTATGGATAATATATTGGAATGTGCTGCAAAAAACAGACCACCATTCTTTAATGGAACCAATTATACTCAATGGAAAATTAAAATGAAAATTCATTTGGAAAGTATGATCTTTGAAATATGGTCTTTAATTATATATGAATATATGATTCCTTATACTAATAGAATCACTTGGGATGAACCTACCAAAACTGCCTATAATAACAATTTCAAATTTATGAATGCTTTATACTACTCTTTAGAAGATGAAGAATTTAATAGAATCCCTGGATGTAAAACTACCCATGAAATTTGGGATTCCTTATCTGTTTCACATGAAGGAACTTCTAGTGTGAAATAAATGAGACTTAAAACTTATATTATTAAATATTATATCTTTAAAATGCAACCGGTTGAGCTATTTCTGGCATGTATCTTAGGTTCAATGAAATTTTCAACATAATGATTTCTCTTGGGAGAGAAGTCACTGCCAAAGAACAGATCATGAGGATTCTTAAATATCTACCTGATAGATGGATAATAACCTCTATCTCTATTAGAGAGTCATGCGACATCAGCAAGCTACCTATAAAATAACTCATTGGAAAACTGATGATGTATGAAGAGGAGCTTAAAGTCAATAAGGAAGAGGAGGATAAACCCAAAAGAAAATCTGTTGCATTCAAGACCACCACCTCTAAACTCAAAGAGAAAGGGAAATTGGAAATTTCTGTAGAAAGTTACAACATTGAACAATCATCACCTGATAGTGATGATGAGATGGCTCAACTAGCCAAAAGTTTTAAGAGATTTTACAAAAATAAGAACTTTTTCAGAAAGCCTAACTTCAAGGGAATATATGATCAAAAAGGAAGTTGGAAGAAATATTGGAAAAGAAGTGACAAGTCTGATGAGATTTTCTCCTATGAATATAAGTGAAAGGGATATATCAAGGATGATTGTCCCAAGCTCAAGTACAAAAAGAAATATGAGGACAAATATAGAAAGCTTAAAAATTCAATAAAAGCAACATGGAGTCCTTCTTAGGACAGTTCAAGTGACTTAGAATCCTCACATGATGAATAGGCTAACAAATCCAATATGTGTTTTATGACAAACACATTTGAGGTAACACTGGAATCTCCTATACACAATTCCTATTACTATGGAGATGATAGTGAATCTAAAAATATGTCTAATGAATAAATGTTTGAGTATTGTAATATACTTTAAGAGACATGCAATAAACTAAAAGATAAATACAAGTATTTAAAGAAACAGCATGCTCTTACCTCAATTGTTAAACCTGAACTCACTGTATAAAGAGAGAAAAATGATCAATTACTCAAAGAGAACAATGAACTAAAACTATCTAATGAGAAATTGAAAAAGTATCTTGAAAGGTTTACTAATTGTAAAGATACCTTGGTACAAATTCTAGGTAAACATATTACTCCTAAATATACTACTAGCATTGGATATCAACCTGGTAAAAGAAATTTTGAAAGAACTAATTTTGTTTCTAAATCTAGGACATATAGCTTTACTCCTAGTTCTGGAAAACATTCAGCTAGTTCAAGTTATAACACACTCTCTACTATTTCAAGTTTTTCTAGACCAAATAGAGTTTATTTTTCAAATACTTTAGATAATGCTTATAAGAAACCTATGAGGCATATAGGGGTTCCTAAGGCACCAGTCTCTAATATTACTAGACCCAAACAAGTATAGGTACCAAAATCTATTTTTATTTGATTATTTTATAGGAAATTTTCTTAAAGAGTTCCTGTAAAATCATATGGTACTTGGATAGTGGGTGTTCGAGACACATGATAGGATACTATTCATGCTTCAATAACTTAATAAAAATTGATGGAGGGCATGTCGCCTTTGGTGACAATGGTAAAGGAAAAATTATTGGCCTTGTTCAAATCGGTAACTCTAACTCAGTTTTGATTTTCAAATTACTTTTTATTGATTTATTTAAATATAATTTTCTTAGTATTTCACAATTATGTGATGATGGATTTCATGTAAAATTTGAAAATAATTCTTTTAATGTTTTAATTCTAAAAATGAATTAGTTTTTTATGCATTAAGAAATGAAAATTTATGTTATGTTAAATTACCCTCTTTAGCTTCTCAAAATGCTTCATGTTTAAGTGTGATTCACAAAGAGTCTTGAATTTGTCATAGGAGACTAGGACACTGTCACACTCACTCCCTTAGAAAGTTAACTAGAAAAACCTTAGTCAAATACCTACCCATACTTGAGTTTCAAAATGATAAAGTGTGTAATCCTTGTCAAAAAGGAAAGCAACACAAAATTTCCTTCAAACCAATAAAATAAGTGTCAACTTCTCATCCTCTCGAATTGGTTCACATATATTTTTTTGGACCATCTAGAGTTTTTAGTTTAAATTGGAAGCACTATGTTTATGTTCTTATAGATGACTTTTCTATATATACTTGGACTTTCTTTTTGTCTCATGAAATTGGAGCCTTCTCTCATTTTACCAAATATTCCAAAACTATAGAAAATCTTAGTGGACATAAAATTAAATCATTAAGAAGTGATCATGGTCGTGAGTTTTAAAATCAAGATTTTGAATCCTTATGCTCACAAAATGTCTATAGTCATAATTTCTATGCCCCTAGAATACCTCAATAGAATGGAGTTGTATAAATAAAAAATAGAACCCTGAAAGAGATTTCTAGAACTATGCTTAGTGAATATGACTTACCTATTTACTTTTGGGATGAAGTTTTAAATATAGAATTCTACATAATCAATAGAGTATTGATTCGTCCTATCCTTAAAAGTACTCTATATGAGTTTCGGAATAATAGAAAACCCAAAGTTAGCTGCTTCAAATTTTTTAGTTGCAAATTATATATCCTTAATACTAAGGAAAATCTTGAAAAATATGAATCCAAGAGTGATGAAGGAATCTTCTTAAGATATTCAATTTCTAGTAAAACCTAATTGAGTTTTTAATATAAGAACTAAATGTGTGGAAGAAACTGTCCATTTAAAATTTGATGAAACAAATCCAAATGATCCTAAGACCACTCTTGAGAACCTGGAGGATGATGTATCAAATCTGGACATTAATTCAAAATCCACTAACCATCCAGTAAAGGAATCTGTGAAAACTTCCTATTCTGGAAATTCTTTAGATTCAGGTCACAATGAACCTGACCGTGTTGAAGAACCTGAAATCACCGGTCCTTATTTTTCTAGAGCTATTAGAACTCTTAAGAACCATCTTTTAGATGTTGTTCTAGGAGACTTAGAAAAAGGAACTCAAACTAGAGCTTCTCTTAGAAATCAGGTTGAACATCAAGTCTTCTTGTCACAACTTGAACCTAAAAACATTAATGATGCTATCAATGAGGAATTTTGGTTGATGTCTATGCAATAAGAAATTAATCATTTTGAAAGGAACAAAGTTTGGAAACTTTTTAAAAGACCCAAAGACACGTTCACCATAGGCACTAAATGGGTGTTTAGAAATAAGGTGGATGAAGCTGGTGATATAGTTAGAAATAAGGCTAGATTGGTTGCACAAGGCTATAGTCAAGAAGAAGGAATTGAATATGAAGAAACCTTTACACCGGTAGCTAGACTTGAATCCATCAGAATAATTCTTGCTTATGTTGCACATTTGTATTTCAAAATATATCAAATGGATGTCAAAATTTCATTTCTAAATGGGTATATAACTAAGGATTTCTTTATTCAGAAACCCCCTGGTTTTACAAACCCTCATTTTCCAGACCATATTTTTAAATTATCAAAAGCTTTATATGGTTTAAAACAAGATCCAAGATCTTGGAATGATAAATTAAGTACTTTTATTATTTCTAAATGTTTTACAAAAGGAATAGATTATCCTACCCTTTTTATTAAACAAATTTCCAATGATGTGTTAGTATTTCAAATCTATGTAGATGAAATTATCTTTAGATCTTAAAAAAATTATTTATGCATTGAATTTTCTAAAATGATGCAAAATGAATTTGAAATGATTTTAATGGCTGAACTCAAATTCTTTCTTGAATTTTAAATCTTTCAAAATAATGATGGTATTATTTTAAATCAAAGAAAATATACTAGATATCTTCTAAAACATTTTGGATTGGATAGAACTAAAAGGAGTGAGACTCTAATGAGTACTAATTGTAAGTTGGATCTTGATGAAGATGGAAAATCCGTTGATCAAACCACTTACATAGGAATGATTGGAAGTTTACTCTACTTAACTGCTAGCCAACCTGACATTATGTTTAGTGTGTGTATGTGTGCTCGGTTTCAAGAAAATCCTAAGGAATCTCATTTAAATGTTGTTAAGAGAATTTTCAAATACCTCAAACATACACCCAATCTAGGACTATTCTATCCCATATGACAATCATTTGAGTTAGTGAGTTACTCTGATGCTGACTTTGGTGGTTGTAAGTTAGATAGAAAAAGAACCTCTGGAAATGTCACTTTTCAGGAAAGTCACTAGTATCATGGTATAGTAAGAAACAAAACTCTGTTGCATTATCTACTATAGAAGCTGAATACATAGCTACTGGCAGTTGTTGTGCACAGATTTTGTGGATGAAACACACATTACTAGATCATGGATATCAATTCAGGCTTGTACTTATAAATTGTGACAATACAAGTGCTATTAACATATCAAAAAATCTTGTTTCACACTCTAGGACAAAACATATTTATGTAAGACATCAATTTTTGAGAGATTATTATCAGAAAGGTGACATCACTTTGGAATTCATTGGAACTGAATATTAGTTTCTAATTTATTCACTAAACCACTAAACTATGAAATAATAGATTAAATCATACGTGAATTAGGGATTATAAATCTTAAGTAGTAAGTATATTGTTTATGTGCTCACAAGTCACTATCTTAATAATATTGTTTATCTCTAACGGTTTTATAGTCTTAATGTCTTAAGAGTTACTATTCTATGTTTACAGTCTCACATTTACTATTTCTTGGTTACTTTTTGGAACTTACTATCTCAAACCATACGGTCATACAGTTTAAAAATCACATTGTTATGGTCTCACCATGAATTCTTGTTACAGTATCACCGTGAAGGCTTGATTACGGTCTCACCGTAAAAATGATTTACTGTTTTATTTATACATTATAACCCGTATCATGGTAATTCATTGTTTTATTCTTTTTACTTTCCCATACTTTTTATCTTGTGATGCTCGATATCCCTAAATGATAAAATAAAATAAGTTTCACTCATTCTTCACTCGAGCTCTCTTCTCTCAAACTGTAACCCCTATTTCAACCCTTCTCTCTCTCAAACCTTCGGTGAATTCCTAGGATGAAACACCCTTCATCGTCAACTCTTGAGAAGCGTTGTTCAAAGAAAAAGTTGAAAATTATGCCGAAGTTAGCACCTGAAGGTCCTCTGAATCTGAATCTAGTGAACATACTAGTGGTATCTGAAAATAAGATATGCCCTAAGTGGATTATATCAAGTAAGTATTTGGGGGTTGAAAGTGATAACAAAGAAAGGCTCGCTAGATTGGTTTACAAAGGAGGATATGCCTATTTATCTGAAGCCAGTTTCCCAGTTTTACTAGTATGTTCAATTCTCTTTTGATTCAGAAGATGGTTATATTGTGCGAAGTTGGATCAATGGTCAGATTTGTACCTTTTCTTTGAGGTTATGGGTTTCATGCCTTAGGATACCCCCTAAGGGTATTTTTTAGGACTAATAGAGAGGTCATCCTCCTTTGAGTGAGTTCTTTGATTTGGAAGAATCTTTGACAAGTTTAACTAGCAATGAAACCAAGAGGACATCTATAAGTGTTGAGCTAGATGGTGAATCTAGACTCTTGTTTAAGTTCGTTCAGAATTTGATTATCCCCAGAAAAGGTTATTTTGTTGTACTCAAGTATCAGGATTTATTTTTGATGCATATCATGAAAATGTATATAAGATCAACCGATGAAAGTATGTTATACACCATATGCGTGAGTTGATCAAAACAACCTCCAAATCAACCACCCTATTTTATTCAAGGCTTATCTCAGCTATGCTTCATGAAAAAGGATTGGTTGGACCAAAAGAATAAGTCATAAAATATTATGAGTTCTCTCTTTCAAAAGTTATAGTAAAGAGAATGAAAATCAATTGGAATACATGGAGGAAAGAATGGGTGGAATATAATGATAGAGTTTATGAAAAGTTTAATCTGGTGGAACACCCTTCAAAACCTAAGGATATTTCTGATCCTGGTTTGGAACTAGATGAAATTTTTGAATATTCTGATGAGGAAGAAGAGGAAGAGGTTGTTTTACCTTCAAAAGAAACTATTCTTGACAAGGAAGACAGTACACCTGCTCCTCAAATATTAATTGAAAAGGAAATGCCTATTCCTGAAGAATTTGTTGATCTGGAAGAATAACTTGCTTCCAAAGAAGAATCTGTTGCTAATATAAGTAAAAAGGATGTTGTAGAAGAGCATATAGAAGAAGATATTTCTATTTTTCAAGAAACTAATCTTAAGGAACACCAATAGGAATAATTTGTTCCTGAAGTTATTCCTTCTGCTGAAGAGATAATGGAGCAATCCTTTCATTTGGCTAGAAAGGAAATATCTGAGGAAATTAGGGATAAATTCATGGAAATAGATCAAGTATTTAAATCTCTCTATCTTGAGAAAAATGAACTTGTTTAGGGGGAGAAGCTCCCCAATCTAGAATCTATTGAAGTCCCTAATCCGATTAATCCAAGCTCAGTGGATACATGGTATAATTTCCCTAATTACTTTGATGTAGCTAATTCCCAAGAAGTATCAGTTAAAGGAATTGATATGTCTACTGTGTATAATTTGAAACTGGCATCTGCACCTAAATCTATCTCTACCAAGGAACCTGAGCCTGTCTCAGCTTCTATTTCTGAACCCTCACCAGAATCTCCAAACTTGGTGAATAAGGATGATCTGAAATCATTTGGAGATACCCTATTGGCTGAAGTTGAGAAACTCTTGAATACCCAACCAACTCCTCTAACCAATATGAGTGAAATAGATCCTTCACTATTGTTGGAAAAAGTCATATGGAAGATATAACCCAAGATGCTTCATGAGATTCAAGAAGTCATAGTTGAGAACAAACTGCTCAGTGATGAAGTAAAAACTCTAAGAACTATGGTTGAATAAATGTAGAGAGTGATGAACTCAAGACTAGAACCTATTTCTTATCCTATTGAGAATATTTTTAGTCATACCCTACAAGAAGTATCCTCACTGATTCAACCTCATCTAACTTCCTTAGCTGAAAAGATAGCTGAAAGAAACAAGCATATTGTTCAAGAGATGTGTGAGCTTGTTATTGGTCTTAAAAAGTCAATTGATGAGTATAAGGGATGTCTCTAAAAATTTCTAAATCAACTCAAATACCTTACCTAGGCTGTCACTCCTTATATTACTTATGTACAATCATCTCAACCTTATTTAGATAGTGATCTTCTTCAAACAGTTTTCAAATAAGAACTTCAATCTGTGCTTAGTAGCTTTAACAAGAAATCTTTATCTGAAGTTATCAAGAACAGTGACAAAGTTCTTGATTTGGTGAGAATCCATTACAAGATTTACAATGATTCTTAGTAATAAATTTATATGAAAGTGTACTTCTACTTCAATTGGATCTTCTCTAATAATGACATGCCAAACCACTTCAAGTATCTTGTGGATAATATGAGGATCACTCCTGTAACTCAAGCTTTCAAAAATCAAGTCCAAAAGCTCAAAGATTTTACTCCTTTGTTGGATAAGTTTATAGAGAACAAGTATGACTTTGAGAAAGCTATGCAATATGGTGGTGTGGTGAGATAATTTCTAACTTTATTGAACTTTTTTGGCCTTATATTCATGTTCAGAGTACTTCCATTGTCTCTCCTACAACTGCACCCCTAAGATCTAGTTTTCCTACCTTCTCATCCTCTTCCCTAGCCTCTACATATATGTATGTCTCTCAGGATCTGAGTCAAATCAGGCTTGTAATACTTGATCAAAAGTTGCATCATTCTTCTACTTCACCTACCTTGGCCCCTTCTATTTTTGAAGGACTCCCTTTACTGTCTCTATCCACAGGTTCACTCCCTTCTTCCACTTCTACCTCTGATCCTATGGCTTCTTCTTCTAATGTTTCTTCCAAGGTTAAAGAGAGATCAAGCCAATGATGAAGAACAGTGACTACTATCTTTTGATAGGGATGTTTTATGTATTTGTGTTCCTTACTTCTTGTACTTCCACTTTTTATCCATCTAATGTGTTGTTAATTTTTATTGTATACTTCTTATTTACACTTTTTGATAATCCCAAAAGGGAGATAAATATGTATTCTATATACAAATATGTATTCTATATGAACTAAATGAACATTAAAGAAGAGACACATTACCTAAGAATAAATCTCTCACTCACATTATTAGTGATCATAAAAAGGGGAGAGATTATTGGACTCCTCATGTATTAATCATGTTTTAATGATCACAAATCATATACATTATGTAAATATTTTTAATCATATTTAATCTATCTAAAATCATGTGTACAGATGATTATTTTCGTTATACCTTAAATAATTATTGTAAACTATTTTGTTTCTAATCAAATTATATTATGAATGATTAAGTTTAATTTATTCTATAAATATCACTATTTAAGTCCATGTACAGAGATTTAACTATGTATGAGAAATTGTGAGTTTGCCACCGGTTGTGTTTTTCTGGAAAAGGATCCAAACACCATAATCATCCGGACACCGTAACCATCTAGACACCATAACCATCTAGACATTATGACCATCCAGATACCGTGACCATCCAGACGCCATGACCATCCAGACACCGTGACCATCCAGACACTGTGACCATCTAGACACGATGACCATCCAGACACGGTGACCATCCAGACATCGTGACCAAACATCATGATCCTAATACCGCATCTATGCTACTGGTTCCTAGTCTCCGCTCAAAGACAAATAAGGATACATTGTTTCAAGGAGACACCGTTTCATGGATACACCATTTACAGAGAGACTGTGACACTGTTTCTTAATCTGTTTTTTCGTTTCTCAATTTAATTTCTAACAGTCATATTTGAAGCTTTTAAATGCACTGACATAATTAATGTTTCTGTATAGACATGTTACTTAATGGTATGAGGTACGAGGTGCAGAGTAAATGCATCCTGTTGGCTCAAACACATGCATTCCAAGAATAAAAAGAACAACATGGCCAGAAGAAAATTGTGTGATCGTGGTGACTGTAGTGACAATAGTGTAACATAAAAACAAGTGTATGTGAAAAAACGAAGAATCACTAGCTTTCATGCAACCCGAAACTACTGAAGAACACAAGAAGCATACTCAAATCCCAAAGTTGAGAACATTTATACATTATCAACTCCATGAAGAACACAAGCCATATCTATCTGACTTATGATACTTTATTTTCTGTGAGAGGACTCGATTTCTGCATCTACTTCATCCCAGAAGTCCAGAGCTACATAGACTAACACTCAGAGCACTTATAACCTTATCTCATCATCTCTGATCTGTTATGTATTATTTTTATCTTTCGAGCAGTGTGTGTGTCTGTATTAAACATGCACTTTCTCCTACATCAAACTAAAGGATACAATATATCCTTTCTCTTACATATTTTTACACTTGTGTATTCCCATGGATAAGTGTAGAAGCGGTCCTTGTGTGACCTATTAGTTCATAACCATGAAGAACTATGGAAGAGGTCATGAGACCTGGACAGTCTTGTATACTATTGTTAACCCTGATCCAAGGTGTGGATCAAGTTTATTTATATAAACGGATTAGTGGCAGGTGATCACCAAGTGGAGTGGATTATGTCTTGGCTTGAGATTGAACCACTTTTTTTATATTTGTTGTGTTGTTTACTTTAGTTTTCTCTATTTTACTATTTAATTAAGAAATCACTAAATTTACTTGGATAGTTAATCTTGGAAATAATTTATAATTGTTTTTACTTATTATAATAGCTTCAAAAGTAATGCTAATAACTTATATTAAAATTAATGAGAATATATCAATCTTCTAAGAAGTTATTTAAATAGTAAAACTTTCATAACCATATAACCTTGATTAATTGGGCTGTATTTAAATTTATTGGGGAACCTTTTTAAGAATAATTTTTATATAGAAATTTTGAATAAATTCTCAATTCACCCCCACCCCCTCTTGAGTAATCTACTCTGACTAACATTTGGTATCAGAGGGTGTTTATTAAAACCCTATTTTTGACCCTATTCAACTATGATTGTAGGTTTACTTTAAAGATCTATAAATTTTTGTTAATTCTAAATTTATTTCTATTTTAAAGTATTCCTGTATTATGGATAATATATTGGATGGTGTTTCAACAAACAGACCACCATTCTTTAATGGAACCAATTATGCTCAATGGAAAATTAAAATGAAAATGCATTTGGAAAGTATGAGCTTTGTAATATGGTCTTCAATTATAGATGAATACAAAATTCCTGCTACTAATAGAATCACTTGGGATGAACCTGTAAAAATTGACTATAATAAAAATTGAAAAGATATGAATGCTTTATACTGCTCTTTAGGATGTTAGGAATTTAATAGAATCTCTGTATGTAAAACTGCCCATGAAATTTGGGATGCCTTGTCTATTTCACATGAAGTAACTTCTAGTGTGAAAGAAATGAGACTTAATACTTATATTATTAAATATGATAGATTTAAAATGAAACCTGGTGAGCCTATTTCTGACATGTATCTCAGGTTCAACAAAATTTTCAACACAATGATTTCTCTTGGGAGAGAAGTCACTACCAAAGAATAGATCATGAGGATTCTCATATATCTACCTAAAATATGGATAGGAACCTCTGTCTATATTAGATATTCATGCGACATCAGCAAGATACCTGTAAAAGAACTCATTGGAAAACTGATGATGTGTGAAGAGGATCTGAAAGTCAATAAGGAAGAGGATGATGAACCCAAAATAAAATCTGTTGCATTCAAGTCCACCACCTCTAAACACAAAGAGAAAGGTAAATTTGACGTTTTTGTAGAAAGTTCTAGTAGTGAACAATCATCACCTAATAGTGATGAGGAGATGGCTCAACTAGCCAGAAGGTTTAATAGATTTTACAAGAATAAGGACTTTTTTAGAAAGCCTAACTTCAAGAGAAGATATGATCAAAAAGGAAGTTGGAAGAAATAATGGAAAAGAAGTGACAAGTCTAGTGAGAGTATCTGCTATTAATGTAAGTGAAAGGGACATATCAAGGCTGACTGTACCAAGCTCAAGTATAAAAAGAAATATGAGGAAAAATATAGAAATCATAAAAAGTAAATGAAAGAAACATGGAGTGCTTCTGAGGACAGTTCAAGTGACTCATAATCTTTACATGATGAACAGGATAACAAATCCAATATGTGTTTTATAAAAAAAACATCTGAGGTAACACTAGAATCTCCTATACGCAATTCCTATTACTTTGGAGATGAGAGTGACTCTGAAAATATGTCTAATGAAGAAATTTTTGAGTATTTTAATATACCTGAAGATACATGTAATGAACTAAAAGATAAATACAAGTCTTTAAAGAAACAGCATGATCTTACCTCAACTTTTAAAAATGAACTCACTATAGAAAGAGAGAAAAATGCTTAATTACTTAAAGAGAACAATGAACTAAAACTATCTAATGATAAATTGAAAAGGGGTCTTTAAAGGTTTACTAATGGTAAAGATACCTTGGTACAAATTCTAGGTAAACAGATTGCTCCTAAATACACTAATGGCATTGGATATCAACCGGGTAAAAGAAATTTTGGAAGAAATAATTTTATTTATAAATCAAGGACATACATATTTACTCATAATTCTATAAAACATTCAACTAGTTCAAGTTATGAAACACTCTCTACTATTTCAAGTTTTTCTAGACCAAATAGAGTTTATTTTTTAAATACTTTACATAATTCTTATAGAAAAACTATGAGGCATATATGGGTTTCTAAGGCACTAGTTACTAATATTACTGGACCAAAACAAGTATGGGTACCAAAATATAATTTTATTTGACTATTTTGTAGGAATGTTGATTAAAGAGTTCTTATAAAATCATATGGTACTTGGACAGTGGGTAGTCGAGACACGTGACAGGAGACTATTAATGCTTCAAGAACTTAATAAAAATTGATGGAGGACATATCACCTTTGGTGGAAATTCTAAAGGAAAAATTATTGGCCTTGGCCAAATAAGAAACTCTAACTCAGTTTTGATTTCCAAAATACTTTTTGTTGATGGATTGAAATATAATTTTCTTAGTATTTCACAATTATGTGATGATTTATTTCACGTAAAATTTGAAAATTATTATTGCAATGTTTTTAATTCTAAAAATGAATTAGTATTTTCTGCATTAAGAAATGAAAATGTATACTCTATTAAATTACACTCTTTAGCTTCTAAAAATGAATCATGTTTAAGTGTGTTTCACAAAGAGTCTTGGATTTGTAATAGGAGACTAGGAAACTGTAACACTCACTCCCTTGGAAACTTAACTAGAAAAAACTTAGTCAATGACCAACCCAAACTTGAGTTTCCAAATGATAAAGTGTGTCATCCTTGTCAAAAAGGAAAGAAACACAAAATTTCCTTCAAACCAATTAAATAAGTGTCAACTTCTCAACCTCTCTAATTGGTTCACATGGATTTTTTTGGACCATCTAGATTTTCTAGTTTAAATGGGAAGCACTATGTTTATGTTCTCGTACATGAATTTTCTAGATATACTTGGACTTTCTTTTTGGCTCATAAAATTGAAGCCTGCTCTCATTTTACCAAATATTCCAAAACTATATAAAATCTTAGTGGACATAAAATTAAATCTTTAAGAAGTGATCATGTTCGTGAGTTTGAAAATCAAGATTTTGAATCCTTCTTCTCACAAAATGGCTATAGTCATAATTTCTATTCCCCTAGAACACCTCAACAGAATGGAGTTGTAGAAATAATAAATAGAACCCTATAATAGATTGTTAGAACTATGCTTAAGGAATATGACTTACCTATTTACTTTTCGGCTGAAGTTTTAAATAAATCATGTTACATAATCAATAGATTATTAATTTGACATATCCTTAAAATAACTCTATATGAGTTGTGGAACAATAGAAAACCCAAATTTATCTACTTAAAAGTTTTTTGTTGCAAAGTCTATATCCTTAATACAAAGGAAAATCTTGAAAAAAATTCATCCAAGAGTGATGAAAGAATCTTCTTAGGATATTCAATTTCTAGTAAAGCCTATAAAGTGTTTAATAACTAAATGTGTGGAAGAATATGTCCATGTCAAATTTGATGAAATAGATCCACATTAGCCTAAGACCACTCTTGAGAACCTGGAGGATGATGTATCAAATCTGGACATTAATTCAAAATCCCCTAACCATCCAGTAAAGGAATCTGTGAAAACTTCCAGTTCTGGAAATTCTTCAGATTCAGGTTACAATGAACCTGACCCTGTTGAAGAACCTAAAATCACCAGTCCTTATTTTTCTAGAGCTATTATAACTCTTAAGAACCATCCTTTAGATGATTTTGTAGGAGACTTAGACAAAGAAACTCCAACTAGATCTTATCATAGAAATCAGGTTGAACATCAAGTCTTTTTATCACAACTTGAACTTAAAAACATTAATGATGATGTCAATGATTAATTTTGGGTGATGGCTATGCAATAAGAACTTAATAAGTTTTAAAGGAAAAAAGTTTGTAAACTTGTTGAAAGACCCAAAGACACATTCACCATAGGAACTAAATGGGTGTTTAGAAATAAGGTGGATGAAGTTGGTAATATAGTTAGAAAGAAGGATAGATTGGTTGCACAAAGCTATAGTAAAGAAAAAGGAATTTACTATGAAGAAACCTTCTCACCAATAGCTATACTTGAAGTCATCATAATTCCGCTTGCTTATACTGCACATCCAAATTTCAAACTATATCAAATGGATGTCAAAACTACATTTATAAATGGGTATATAACTGAGGATTTCTTTGTTGAGCAACCCCCTGGTTTTACAAACCCTAATTTTCCAACATATTTTTAAATTTTCAAAATGTTTATATGATTTAAAAAAATATCCAAGATCTTGGTATGATAAATTAAGTACTTTTATTATTTTCAAAGGTTTTACAAAATGAATAGTTGATCCTACCCTTTTTAAAAAACTAATTTCCAATGATGTGTTAGTAGTTTAAATCTATGTAGATGACATTATCTTTGGATCTTCAAAAAATTCTTTATGTATTGAATTTTCTAAAATTATGTGAAACAAATATGAAATGAGATTAATGGGTGAACTCAAATTCTTACTTGGATTTAAAATCTTTCAAAATAATGATGGTATTATTTTAAATCAAATCAAATATACTAGAGATCTTCTAAAATGTTTGGTATTGGATAGAACTAAAAGTATTGAGACTCAAATGAGTACTACTTGTAATTTGGATCGTGATTAAGATGGAAAATATGTTGATCAAACCACTTACAGGGGAATTATTGGAAGCTTACTCTACTTAACTGCTATCTGAACTGAAATTATATTTAGTTTGTGTATGTGTGATTAGTTTCAATAAAATCCTAAGGAATCTCATTTAATTGTTGTTAAGAGAATTTTCAAATACCTTAAACATACACCCAATCTAGGACTATTCTATCCTAGAGGACAATCATTTTAGTTAGTGAGTTATTCTTATGCTGACTTCAGTGGTTGTAAGTTAGATAGAAAAAGAACCTCTGGAACATGTCACTTTTTAGGCAAGTCACTAGTATCATGGTGTAGTAAGAAACAAAACTATATTGCATTATCTACTGTAGAAGATGAATACATAGATGCTGGAAGTTGTGAGCTTATTTTTTGGATGAAACACACATTACTAGATCATGGATATCAATTCATGCATGTACCTATAAATTTTCACAATACAAGTGCTATTAACATCTCAAAAAATCTTGATTCACACTCTAGGAAAAAACATATTGATGTAAGACATCGTTTTTTGAGATATTATTATCATAAAGGTGACATCACTTTGGAATTCATTGGAACTGAACATCATCTTGCTAATATATTCACAAAACCACTAAATTCTGAAAAAATAGATTACATCATACCTGAATCGGGGATGATAAATCTTAAGTAGTAAGTATATTGTTTCATAGTTTACGGTTTCACAAGTCACTGTCTTAAGATTACAGTTTAGCTCTAACGGTTCTATAGTCTTACTGTCTTAAGATTTATTGTTCTATGTTTACATTCTCACAATTACTATTTCTTGGTTACTATTTGGCACTTACTATCTCAAACCATATGGTCGCATAGTTTAAAAATAACACCGTTATGGTATCACCATGAATGCTTATTACGGTATCACCGTGAAGGCTTGATTACGGTCTCACCATAAAAATTATTTATTGTTTTATTTATACATTATAACCCGTATCACGGTAATTCATTATTTTATTATTTTTAATTTACCATGCTTTTTATCCCGTGATGCTCGATATCCATAAATGATAAAATAAAATAAGTTTCACTCATTATTCACTCGAGCTCTCTTCTCTCAAACCGCAACCCCTATTTCAACCCCTGTCTCTCTCAAACCTTCAGTGAATGCCCAGGATGAAACGCCCCTCATCTTCAACTCTTGATAAGCATAATTCAAAGAAAATTTGAAAATCACGCTAAAGTTAGCACCTAAAGGCCCTCTGAATCCGAATCTAGTGAATAGAGTAGTGGTACCTGAAAAGGAGATATGCCCTAAGTGGCTTCTATCAAGTAAGTCTTTGTTGTTGAAAGTGCTAACAGAGCAAGGATGGATAGATTGGTTTACAAAGGAGGATAGGCCTATTTATATGAAGATAGTTTCCTAGTTTTACTAGTATGTTCAATTCTCTTTTGATTCAGAAGATGGTTATGTTGTGTGAAGTTGGATCAATGGTCATATTGGTACCGTTTCTTAGAGGTTATGGGTTTCATGCCTTAGGATACATCATGAGGGTATTTTTGAGGACTACTAGAGAGGTCCTCCTCCTCTGAGTGATTTCTTTGTTTTGGAAGAATATTTGAGAATTTTAACTGGCAATGAAACCAAGAGGAGAGTCATAGCTACCGAGCTAGATGGTGAATCTAGACTCTTGTTTGAGTTTTTTCAGAATTTTATTAGCCCCAGAAAAAGTGATTTTATTGTACTCAAGTATAAGAATGTATTTTTGATACATCTCATGAAAAATTTACATAAGATCAACCTATTCAATTATGTTATACACCGTATGTGTGAGTTGATCAAAACAACCTCCAAGTCAACCTCCCTATTTTATTCAAGGATTATCTTAGCTATGCTTCATGAAAAAGGATTGGTTGGACCAGAAGAAGAATTCATACAGGATTATGAGTTATATCTTTCGAAAGTTATAGTAAAGAGAATGAAAATGAATTGGAATAAATGGAGGAAAGAATGTGTGTAAGATAATGATAGAGTTAATGAAAAGTTTAATCTATTGGAACACCCTTCAAGACCTAATGATAATTCTGATCCTGGTTTGGAACCCGATGAACTTGTTGAATATTCTGATGAGGAAGAAGATGAAGAGGTTTTTGTACCTTCAAAAGAAATTTTTCTTGATAAGGAAGACAGTACACTTTCTCCTCAAATATTAATTGAAAAAGAAACTCTTATTCCTGAAGAAGTTGTTGATATGGAGGAACAACTTATTTCCAAAGAATAATTTGTTGCTAAAGGATGTTATAGAAGAGAATATAGAATAAGATCTTTCTTTTTTGCAATGAAATTATCTTAAGGAACACCCATAGGAACAAGCTATTCTTGAAGTTATTCCTTATTCTAAAGAGAGAATGGAGAAAGCCTTTCATTTGGATAGAAAGGAAATGGATGAGGAAATTAGGGATGAATTCATAGAAATAGATCAAGTATCTAAATCTCTTGGTGCTGATAAAAATGCATCTATTGAGGGGGAGAATCCCCCCTATATGGAATCTATTTAAGTCCCTAATCCGATTAATCCAAGCTCAATAGATACATGGTATAAATTCCCTAGTTACTTTGATGTGACTAATTCCCAGGAAGTCTCAGTTAAAGGAATTGATCTGTCTACTATGTCTCATTTTAAACTAGTATCTGCACCTAAAGCTATCTCTACCAAAGAACTTGAGCCTGTCTCAGCTTCTATTCCTGAAACCTTACAAGAATCTCCAAACTTGGTGAATAAGGATGATCTGAAAGCATTTGGAGCTACCCTATTGGCTGGAGTTGAGAAACTCTTGAATAACCAACTAGATCCTATAACCAATCTAACTGAAATATATTCTTAACTATTGTTGGAAAAAGTCATATGGTAGATTCAACCCAAGATGATTCATGAGATCCAAGAAGTCATAGTTGAGAAAAAACTACTCAGTGATGAAGTGAAAACTCTAAGAACTTTGGTTGAAGAAATGTAGAGAGTGATGACCTCAAGACCAGAACTTGTTTCTTATCATATTGAGGATATTGTTAGTCATACCCCATAGGAAGTATCCTCACTAATTCAACCTTATCTAACTTCCTTAGCTAAAAAGTAGCTAAAAGAAACAAGCAGATTGTTCAAGAGATGCGTGAGCTTGTTATTGGTCTTAAAAAGTTAACTGATGAGTATAAGGGATGTCTCAAGAGAGTTATAAATCAACTCAAATCCCTTAACTCGGCTATCACTGCTTATTTTACTTCTGTAAATTCCTCTAAACCTTCTTTATACAGTGATCTGCTTCAAACAGTTGTCAATGAAGAACTTTAATCTATGCTTAGTGGCTTTGACAAGGAATATCTATGTGAAGTTATCAAGAATAGTGAAAGAGTTCTTGATTTGGTGAGAATCCATTCCAAGATTTCCAATTATGCACTGCAATAAATTTCTAAGAAAGTGGACTTCTATGTCAATCGGATATTCTCTAAGAATGACGTAACAAACCACTTCAAGTACCTTGTGGAGAATCTGAGGATCCCTCCTGTAACTCAAGATTTCAAAAATCAAGTCTAAAAGCTCGAAGATTTCACTCCTTTGTTGGATAAGTTTATGGATAACAAGGATGAGTTTTAGAAAGCTATGCATTATGGTGGTGAGATCATTGCTGACTTCGTCAAATTTTTGTGTACTTATCTTCATGTTCAAAGTACTCCCACTGTCACTCCTGCAGCTGCACCCCTGAGATCTGGTTTTCCTACCTTCTCATCCTTTTCCATAGCCTCCACATCTATGTTTGTCTCTCATGATATGAGTCATATTAGGATTTTAATACTTGATCAACATTTTCCTCAGTCTTCTACTACACCTACCTTGGCCCCTTCTATTTTTAAAAGGACTCCCTTTACCATCTCTGTCCACTGGTTCACTTCCTTCTTCCACTTCTACCTCTACTCTTATGGATTCTTCTTATGATGTTGATTCCAAGATCAAGATAAGTTAAGCTAGTGCTGAAGAACAGTGACTACCATCTTTTTATAGGGCTGTTTTATGTATTCATGTTCCTTACTACTTGTACTGCCACTTTTTATCCATCTAATTCATTGTGCACATTTATTGTCTACTTCTTATTTACTCTTTTTGATAATCCCAAAAGGGGTAGAAATATGTATTCTATATGAAAATATGTATTCTATATAAACTAAATGCACATTAAAGAAGATACACATTACCTAAGAATAAATCTCTCACTCACATGATTTGTGATCATTAACAAGGGGGATATTGTTGGACTCCTCATTTATTAATCATGCTTTAATGATCACAAATCATATACATTTTGTAAATATTTTTAATCATGTTTAATATATCTAAAATCATGTGTAAAGATGATTAGTTTCTTTGTGACTTAAATAATTATTGTAAACTATTTTGTTTATAATGAAATTCTATTATAAATGATTAAGTTTAATTCATTCTATGAATATAACTATTTAAGTCTGTGTACAGAGATTTAACTATATATGAGAAACCTTGAGTCTTCCACAGGTTGTGTTTTTCTGGAAAAGGATCCAGACACCATAATCATCCTAACACCATAACCATCCAGACACCACAACCATACAGACACCGTAACCATCCAGAAACCGTGACCATCCAGACACTGTAACCATCTAGACACCGTGATCATCCAAACACCATGACCATCTAGACACGGTGACCATCCAGAATTCATGACTAGACATCATGATACTAACACCGCATCTGTGCTACCTTTTCCTTATCTACACTTAAAGACAAAGAAGGATACA
Source organism: Viscum album (assembly GCA_963277665.1). Lineage (NCBI taxonomy): Eukaryota > Viridiplantae > Streptophyta > Magnoliopsida > Santalales > Viscaceae > Viscum > Viscum album. Next base: position 643,617,530 of record OY728133.1, on the reverse strand, counting down.
CTATTTTAAGGAGACACAGTTTCATGGAGACACCATTTATAGACAGAGTATGACATTGTTTCTTAATCTATTTTGTCGTTTCTCAATTTAATTTATAATAGATAAATTTTAATCTTTTAAATGCAGTGACATAATTAATGTTTCTTTGTAGACAGGTTACCTGATAATACGAGGTACGAGGTGCAGAGTACATGCATCATGTCATCTCCAACACATGCATTCCAAGAATAAAAATAACTACATGGCCAGAAGAAAAGTGTGTTATTGTGGTGACTGTAGTGACAATAGTGTAACAGAAAAACTAGTGTATGTGTGATAACGAAGAAGAACTAGCTTTCATGTAACCCGGAACTGTTGAAGAACACACAAAGCATACTCAAATCCCAGAGTTGAGAAAATTTCCACATTATCAACTCCACGAAGAACATGATCCAGATCTAGATGACTTAAGATACTCTTTTTTCCATGAGAGGACTCTATTTCTGCATCTACTTCATCCTAGAATTCTAGAGCTGCATAGTCTAACACTCAGAGCACTTCTAACCTTATCTCATCATCTCTGCTCTGTTATGTATTATTTTTATCTTTCTAGTAGTGTGTGTGTCTATATTAAACATACACTATCTTTTATATCATACTGAAGGATACAATATATCCTTTCTATTACATCTTTTTACACTTGTGTATTCCCACGGATAAGTGTGGAAGAGGTCCTTGTGTGACCTTTTAGTTCATACCCATGAAGAACTATGGAAGAGGTCACGAGACCTGGATAGTCTTATGTGTTGTTGTTAACCTCGATCCAGGGTGTGGATCAAGTTTATTTATATAAACTACTTGGTGTCAGGTGATCACCAAGTGGAGTGGATTAGGTCTTGGCTTGAGACTAAACCACTTTTTTTATATTTGTTGTGTTGTTTACTTTAGTTTTTTCTATTTTACTGTTTAATTCATAAATCGCTAAATTTAATTTGATAGTTAATTTGGGAAAGAAGTTATAATTGTTTTTCCTTATTAGAATAGCTTCAAAAGTAATGTTAATAACTAATATTAAAATTATTTATAATTAATCAATCTTCTAAGAAGTTATTTAAATATTCAAACTTTTATAACTGTATAACCTTGATTAACTGGTTTGTATTTAAATTTATTGGGGAACCTTTTTAAGAATAATTTTTAAACAGAAATTTTGGATAGATACTCAATTCACCCCCCCCCCCCCCTCTTGAGTACTCTACTCTAACCAAAAATTCATTTGTTGAATCTAATATTCCTTAATAATTTTATGATATGACTTAGGTTTTTAACAATATATATTTCAATTATATAAATATACATGCATATCTAAATGACCTCATGTTGTATTGAGGAGTATATTCAAATAGAAAAGAGTGTAAAAGATGTTATACTTCTAGATGTAAATCAATGAATCATGATGAAATTCTAAATAAATGTACTATAAAGAAGAAGAGAATTAAACTATTGCAATTGTTTTACTTTACTCAACATGAAAACCATGATTTCAAATATTTTGTATGTATTTTAAAATTATAGAATAGATTAAGTGGCATGCTATCAAAAATAAAAACAATGGGTTTATACAACACCTAAGATATTCAAAAACATGAAAATCCTTTGATTATTTATATCCAAATTTTTAAGGGTTTGGATTTCTTCAAGCCTTCTTTTTTTATCTTGGGGATTTTTATGGTTTATATGAGTTTTTATGTTTCAATTTTTTTTAATGGTTTTATGGTTTATAAAGTAATTTATATTTTTTTAAAGTAATTTTAGAATTGGAAATAAAATTAAGTTTTGAAAGAAAATATTATCATTTTGAGTTTATTCAAAATTTAGTTAATTTGAAAGTATCCACATGTTATAATAGTATAATTTTTTTAAAATGGTTTTTATTAGTTTTAATGTAACTATAAAAGTATATTCTTAATTATTTATGAGTTTTTTATGTGGAAATGATATATATTTTGAAGTTATTATTTCCCTTACATAGGGAATTACTGTTGTGTAAGGGTAAGAGTTTTTTTCTAAACCATACGTAAGGGTAATTTGGTTCTTCATTAGCTTACATAAGGTTAATTATAAAATTTATTATCTATATAAATGTATTTATAGCCTCATGTAAGTTTTGGATTGAGTTTATTCTTAGTCAAATAAATTTATTTCCATTTTTGTAAATATTGAACAAAGTTAATATAATCCTCATATTACAGTAAGTTAGAAATCCCTTCACCGGTGTAAATGTTTTATCACTTTTGTAAAGTTAAAATTATGGTATCTTAAAAGTTTTATAAGGTTCAAGTGGGATTTCTATTTCTCACATAAGGGTTGTATTTTTTTATATAAGGGTCACTTTGAACCTATGTGTGTGAGGGTAAAACTAATTTACCCTTATGCAACATGTATCTATTTCATATGGGTGGCATGTTTTTCCTTAAAAATCATTTTCTCCTCCTCATTAAACATGTTATTATTTTTAATAAAAAATAAGAACAAATTATTGGGATTTTTTGTTTTAAAATCTTTTAAAAGTTTTAAAATAAATCATTGACTTTCCTTAATATTAAGAGATCCTAAATGATCATACATTGCAAATTAAATGGAAACCAATTTAATATGAATAAATTTTAAATAAAATATGTAAATTTTTATGGAATTTCTTAATCATCCATGGATAGATATACATAAATTTTAAAAACCATTTTGTTTCCCTAGTTTAAGTATCTATTCATTTCTCTTATGTTTGGGTGATCCAAACCTCACCTTTTAAGATATGGATGCCTTCTAAGAATTTATATGAGGATTCTCCTACATTTACAAAGTTGTTATTATCTTACTCTCTCCTCTGTTTTGGTATTTCAATGTATTCTTGAATCCCTTCCATGTAAGGGATATGAAACTTCTATTTTAATTATTTCAGGTTTGAAATAATCACGTTTTAGTTTCCTTTGTTTAAATAGGTGTGATTAACCATAATCAAATAATGAATAGGAAAATAATCACACAAAGAAATATAATTAAAAAATTTGGAAATAAGTAAAGGAGGGAGAATAATTCTTTAATACCACATAATTCTATTTAAATTAACTATTGGAATTATTCATATGTTGTATAATATTCATAATATTCTTTTGGTGTTTCAAGGGTTGAAATAAAATCAATAACTTATGTTACTATTGGATTTTCTTTACACTATTAAAATTTAAATCATTATTAAATATGATAATTTTATTCTAGAAAATCATATAGAAATAAGAGAAAGATAAAATATTAATCACTTGATGCTTTTGATTGATAATCTAAAATTATCAAAGAGAGAGAAGATGATATATCATGTTAATAAATATTATTATCATAAAGAATCAAGAGTTTCATATAGTGGATATATATGTTAATGTATTATTATATCAAGAATTAAAATAATAAGTGATTATCACATGTTTTACTTAGAGAATGATAATTATTTATCCTCATAATTATCTTGGAAAGAAAAAAAAGAATAATCATATATAGAATTATTTATATTAATTCAGAGCATGGGATCAAAAGGAATAAAAATATTATTACATACGTTAGTCTATTATTTTATGAGATAATTGAAATATAAAAATATCAACACATGTAGTAAATGAATTATATTTCATAATCTATCAATTATTGGAAGAAGTATAAAATAAATAATTACATGATATAGATTAATTATGATTATTTTGGAAATTATTTGAGTGATTGAAATTATATAATCACATTCTTAGTGAAACTATTATGTGATAATATAAAAATATAATGTTACAGTAATTTAGTAATTATTATATAATTCTAGGAATTAGATAATTAAAATGGGACTTGATGCATGATTAGATAATTTAATACTTCATGATATGAAGATTAAATTATTTATTGGGATATATTTATTGAATGTGACCCTTATTGATTCTTGATATTTACTAGATAGTGTATTATCTACTTGGTTATATTGTCTATGTTATGTATCATGATTAATATGATTATAAATTTATAAATAATAAACATCAGGTTATTTTAATTAAATAAATAGAAGATGCATGATAATAATATTTATCCCTCATATTATAATTGTTTAAACATGGAAATAATGATTGAATCATGTTATGTTGATCTATAACTATTATTAGCTACTAATTTAGGTAACCTTGTTGAGATAAAATCTATACATAATAAACTAGTTAATTCAATATGGGATTCAAATGGTTGTATTTTAAATACTAAATTATTGGGTCTAAATGAGCCCGTGTTAGTTTGTGGAAGTCTTGAAATCCTTGATATTATGGTCTTAGTTGCCTTTAATTTTTTATGTGGAAAATAAATTTATAATTTATGTACTCTCTAGGAATATAGGCCCTTAATTTGATTAATTTATAACCTTGTTACAGTTAGAATATGTGAAAAGTAATGGGTTGGAGGCCTAAGGCTATATTAATGATTAATTTGATTGATGATCAATGGGATGGTAGCCTAGGGCTATAGTGATGGTTGATGTTAGTGAAAGTGGGAAATATTATATTATGTTTAATGGTGTGGGACACTAGGGAATTTAGGATGAGTTCATAGTGGGTCTTGATTATCAATTATTACTTCTTGCATGATTTTTGGTTGATGTATGGATGATTATATGTTACTTATATGATTATTTTTCAACTGCATGACATAACTTGATGTTATACACTATGAGTTTATCTTTAAAGTGGTAGATTAGGCCAATTACTAGGGTACCTAAATAATTTTTAATTGATAACTAAATTAATAAATGAATAGGGTTAGTTCATAGTGTTCATAGATGATTATGATGACATACTTGAGAATATAAGAAAAGATTAAATAGTATCATCAGTACTTAGATTAGATGATTAAAATGTTAATCTTGGAAATTAAAATGGAATAATATTGATTAATGGGTAATTAATTAATTAATATTGAGTTTGAATTTTGTATGATTATTTGATATCTAGTCATTAGTGGTGGTATTCAGATGTCCTATGTAACAATAACAATAGATGAGACTATGTCTAAGTAGTTTCCATTAGTGCGGTTGTGCATGATATTATTTATATTTTCTGATTTCATACATTATCCCAACTGTCTCGTTGGGTAAATTGGAACCAAAATTTTTTGGGGAGTGTTTTCTATAATATCCAAAATGGAAAGGGAATAATTGTATGACTTGTCCATCTCCCCCACTCTCCCTCTAAACAAATATGAGTAGTCATATTTTGGGATATGATGGATTATGGTATAGAGTGCATTCCTATCAAGGTTGTAGTGGCTAGAAGTTTTACTATATATTTATGTGTAGTTTGTAATGGCTTGAGGTATAGCACATACTTGTATCTTGTAATGGTGGTTTTAGCTTCTCATGGGTGTACATGCATGGGTTGTAATATCTTGAGGTATAATTCACATACACGTTTTGTAGTGGCTTTTGGGAATACACTTGGTTACTTCTGGTATATGATGACATTGAGATGTTGGGTTGTATAGGATGTAGAAATGGTTGTGATACAATTTCATGTGGTATAGGATTATTTATAGGAAATATTAGCATAGGACATAGTCATTGGGGAATGAGTGGGACAAAACAGTGGGGAAGTGGAAGTGGGATACCTTTATTTATATATATGCTTTCAATAAATATTGATTTACTTGTATGTTCTATTTGGTGAGTGAGTTATGGTGGTGATAGTGAAACTAGTATTACCTATTTATGTGATGAGTTAGCTTCATTTATTTATTCATTGGGATTTAGTATGCTTGTTTCACATTTTACATGATAGGTTTTGGGGAGGATCATATTGAGTATACATGTTATGCTCACCCAACATATATATAAAATATTTTTTAGGTCAGTAAAAGATGGTTGGTGATCGAGCTACACATTAATAGTTTTAGGAGTTACTTAGGAGAAATTGGAGATTTATTTTCACTACCAATTATTTATACTTTGTATTTTATTTTTATTTTTATCTATTTTTTTTACATCACATCATGTATTAAGATTGATTCTTTATTTATTCATGGTGTTAGTTGGTGGTTTTCTTATCTTATCTTTTACTCCTTAAATTTATATAGAGGGTAATGCCTCATATTTTTGTGATTTATATACCCTCAGTGATATTCTCTATCTTATGGCCTACTGAAGGTGGGATTTAGGAATCATTATCCCCCTTTCTCTATTTTTGGCCCAGTAGGGGTACATTTTGAGGGAGTGGGTTGTGATAGAGTAGCATCAAATTAGATGGTTGAGAGATAGGATGGAGTTTGGTGTTAGGTACTAGTTAGGATTCATGGGTCGGTAAGGTGATATTATCAACTAGGATAAGTATGTGTTGTAAATAAGAGATAATGGCTAGGACATGATATTTTAGGTTTCCTTATAATTTAATGTAAGGACCTTTAAGTTTACTAAGCATGCTAAGAGATGTGGTGTTTCTTAAGGGGTAGAGACCTAGGTAAGGATCGTGAATCATGCTTGTATGTGACTATGTTTAAATTGGGTAGACAATGATAAATATGTTAAAATTGAATTCATTAATTAATTGATTTACCTTAAAAATAATCAGTGTTCTTAGTTAGGAGTCCATAAAGTTTTTTTCCTTGAATGGATCTAGTTAAATGTCCCAATAGGTTTTTATCAAAGATTTTTAGTAATATTTTCCAAAAAATCATCAAATAGTGTAGATCGATGATAATAACACTTGGATGAGCACAATCCAAGAGTTTCATAACCAGTGTTTAAAGAAGTATAAGGTTTATGTTTTAGATTGGTAGTAAAAGGATGTCTGTAGGAGGTGGTGATACCCTTTGATTTGATTATATTCATAAGGATAACTAGGTTTCACCAGCTGTGATGATGTTGTGTGGGATAAATTGGTAGTTGTGTATTTTTTTCCTTAGGGATCACAAGGAGTTAACTGTTTTATGGGGGGGTCTTATAGGTAAATTTTAGGTTGAGTTTCTTCTTTCATTGTAATGAGGGCTTGTTGGATAGTGACATTTTCCTTCTAATTGGGGAGTTTTATGTTCTACTATTATTATTTTGTCGAACCTTTTAATCCCTTTTTGAGACTTATTCCATCAATTATTTTCCCCTTGAATTGAATGACTAATATTATCATCATTATTCAATTATAGCCCTTTAGAATGAGTGCAGGGAAACCTCCTTATTCAATTGATTTAAAAACAACCTGTAAAATATCATGAGACAATTTATTGTATCACTTAAATATTTGAAAACTAACTTATACCTAAATTTCCTTTATAGATGGTGAGTATAAATCATTCCTTGTGCCTTATTTTTAGGTAGAGATATGGTCCATGGAAGGGGTTTCTCTGACCTTATTCATTTCTTCCCATAATTTTCTCCTAGGGATTGATGTTTCAAAGATATGGTCTAGGGGGAGTTTTTATCATCATATGAATCATATACTCTTATATCATACATGATGTGGTAGAGGTTGGGTTTGGGGGAAGGTTTCTTTTTATAAATTCCTTTATTTTAATCAATATACTCTTCACTTGGTCCTGGTGATATGGGTCCTCACCTGAAGAAAAGGAATATTGTATGTTTTATTGATTCCATTATTATATGTATAGTATTAGATTATTTTCTATATGTTGTGAACTAAATTCTTGCATGTTATATCTTGTACATGTGACTCTGTGTGTGATAAATCTATAACTTTATGTGCTTGTATTTTGGATAGATTCCTCTTGTACTTGAAATGTATGTTATGGATTCAAGTATAAAAGGATAGGGGAAACTTCACTCAACATGATGCGTTATTGTCAAGATATATTTTAAAACCATATATGTAATTTAGTTCTATCCAGATATGATAATATCATAGTGTGATGGATGGGTTCCCTTGATTTTTATTCTTACGACATATTTATTTATGTTGATCTAGGTGTTTTTATTGGTTAAGGAATATTATGCGGTGTTAATTTAAAACTCTTGAAAGTAATTACATTCAAATTTAGTAAATAGTAAATATAATGTTAAATTTTTTGTGGTATTTCTTGGGTGTGTTCTTAGTAAATGAAGATTTGTTAAAAATCATAGAAAATATTGAATATTAATAAAGTGTAATATTTCAAACTCATTTTTTATGATTCATGTTATTTGTTAAGTTAAATTATGTAATATTTGAATTAAAGCATGTGGTATTTCTATATATGTGATAAAATCATGTTAAATATGGAATGTTAGGCATCATTCTTGTAATGTTTCAATTTCTTATAATTTTTAACTAGTTTAACATGAAACATGTTAATTCTTTTTTTATTTCAGTATTGGGTTGATTATTTAAATTTTGTAATGAATGATAAATAAAATAGGTTAATTCATTGGATAGTTGGGTTTTTTCATTAGTAATAAAAAAATTCAAAATTTATTTTTGTGTTAACATGTCTCCATAAATAAACAATAACAGTTATATAAAACATGTATTTATTCTTAGAATGATTTTTGTAAAATGAATTGGGAGTGTTTTACAAAAATTGATTTTGATGACACCATATTATGAGGAAGGGTTAAAAGGTTTTCATTTAAAGTTCTTCCAACCTTCTAAATTTTAAATGAAAAGGTATTTTAAAAAAAATAATTAATAGCATGATAAAAAAATTAACAAGTTTTAATATGAAATATTGTGATGCATGTATAAAATGTAAGGAATCATTATAAAATCATGTTTAAGTTTTGAAGTCCTTATCCAACAGAATATAATTAAGTAAGATGAGATCTAAATGTTGTGAATTAAATAATCTACATGATTATGATACCATGTTTTAATAAATTATAAATTGTGAAAAGGAAACATGTTGAAATTAAGTGATAAATTAAAATCATGTTAATAAATTAATTAAAAAAATGGTTTCATTATTATGATGTAAGAATTATTATCATAATACATGGGGATAAATCATATATAGATTTTTTATATGATAGCATGCCTATGGAAAACTATTGAAGATCTATATATAATAATTTCCTCTAAATGAAGTTTTGTGCATTTTTTGCATAGTGTGAACTAAATTTTTGATATTTTAATGTTGTGTGATTTCATAATGTAATATTTAGATAATTATTTATTGATATGAAATGTTTAATGTGTTTTATATGGTTTTATGGCTTTTTGTTCTTAGGTAAATTTAATTTGGAATGAGATTCGCAGATGTGGGATCATATCCCGAGCTATTTGATGATTATTTTTGTAGAATACTTTAGTAATTTCATAACATTTATTTATGAGAATATCTTATTTTACCCTTTCCTTGTTCTCTTTTTATATTTATATCATTACTTGAGAGGTATAACACCCAGGAGGTTGTTTTGAGTTTGATCGATGATGATTTGTGTCAACATGAATTTTCCCTCTAGTGAGTTGGTTATATTCATAATGTAGTGACACCCTTGAGATGTATCTTGTGGGTAATTGATTTATTCACATTCCTTAATCTTTCCTTTCTAGATTTGTTTTAAATTCTCAAGGAAGAGAATTATTTGATAGGTATTTCATGTATGGTTTTGGAAATTTCTAATACTTCCTTTATCATCCTTAGGTGTCTAATAGTTCGAGAGAGTTTTTTCTTTTTTTAAGTTGTTTTAAAAATAGTTTTATGATTTATAAAATAATTTTAATTTTTTAAAAGTGATTTTTAAATTGTAAAAAATATTATGTTTTGAAATAAAATCTTATGTTTTTGATTTTAATAAAAATTTGGTTAATTTGAAATCAACCTCATGTTTTAATAGTATAATTTATTTAAAATGATTTTGATAATGATTAATGTAACTATATATGTTTATTATTAATTATTTATGAGTTTTTTAGTGTAAATAAAATATTTTTAAGGTTATTATTACCCTTATATATGACCATATTTCTACATAAGGGTAAAACCATTTTTAAAAACCGTGAATAAGGATAAGTCGATTCTTACTTAGCTCGTATAAGGGAAAGTCTAAGTTCTTATAGTTTGCATGAATGTGGATTTAGCCTCATATAAGGATCGAGTCAAGGTTATTCTAAGTTGAGTAAAGTTCTTTCCATTTTTGTAACACCCATGTAAAGGTAAGATGGTCCTCACATCAAGGTAAGTTAGAAATCCCCTGACATGTGTAAAGGTTGTACAACTTCTGTAAAGTCCACTTATGGGTCTTTTAATAGTTGTGTAAGGGTCATGTGGTATTTCTATTACTCACATAAGGGTTAGGTTTTTTACATGTAAAGGTCACTTTGAACCCATATTGTGTAAGGGTAAAACCAATTTACCCTTACACGATGTGTATCTATTGTGTATGGTTGGAATTTTTTTTCCTTGAAGATTTTCTTTTTCCTCCCCATTCACCCTAAAATGAGTTTTAATGAGAAATAAGGAAAAATTAATGGGAAAACATGCATTTAAAATCTATTAAGATTTTTAAATGAAATTTTTTACTTTCCTTAATTTTAATATATTGTAAATGGTTGTTCATCAAAAATTAAATGGAAACCAATTTAATATAAATTGATGTGAAATAAAATATGGAAATTTTTGAGTTTTTATAGTATCCACAGAGAGATATATAAATCTTAAAAATTAGTTTCATTATCTCATTTGAGTCTCTATTCATTTATCATGAGTTTGGGTGATCTAAACCTCACCTTCTGAGATCTTTAAGACTTATGAGAATTCATCTTAGGCTTGCCTTGTGCTTCTCAAGTTGTTATCATCTTCTTATCTCCTCTATTTTGATGTTTCAACGTATTCTTGACTCCCTTCTAAGTAGTGTATATTCAACTTCTTTTTGAATTAGTACATGATTGAAATTAACATGTTTTAGTATCATTTTCCTAAATGGGTGTGATTCACCATAATTAGATAATAATTTTTAAAGGAATCGTGAAAATAAATATAATTCAAAAATATAGAAATATGAAAAGGAAAATCAAGAATTTGTGAATATTTCGTTATTATATTTAAATAAATTTTTGGAATTATTCACATTATATAGAATATTCATAATATTTTTTTGGTATTTCAAGGGTTGAAATAAAAGAAATAACTAGTGTCACTTTTTTATTTTCTTTACTCTGTTAAAATTTAAATCTTGTTACAAGATGATAATTTTATTTTGGAAAAACATACATACAGATTAAATATTAATCACATGCTACTTTTGATTGATAATTTGAAATTATCAAATATAGAGAAGATGATATCACATGTTGTTAATAAATATTATTATCATAAAGAATCTAGAACCTCATGTGGTGAATATATATATTAATGTATTATTATTTAAATAATTAAAAGAATAAGTGATTTTCACATGTTTTATTTAGAGAATGATAATAATTTATCCTCATAATTATCTAGAAAATAAAAAAACGTATGAAAAAATATTGATATTAATTCAGAGTGTGGGGTCTAAAGGAATAATGATAGTATTTCATGTTACAGTTTATTATTTTATGATAGAATTGAAATAGGAAAATATCACTACATAAAAAAAATGAATTATATTTGATAATCTATAGATTATATAAAGAAATAGAAAATAAATAATTACATGTTGTAGAATAATTGTGATTATTATTGAAATTATTTAAAAGAGATAAATTGGATAATCACATAATTAGTAAAAATATTATATGATAATAATAAAATAGCATGTTAGAGTAAATTATGAATTATTATAAAATTCTATAGATTAAATAATTGAAATTGTAATTATTTTATGTTTAGTTAATTTGATATTTCATGATGTGGATATTAAATTATTGGTTGGGAAATTATGTCCGAATTTGTTTCATGTTGCCTCTTGATATTTACTAGATAGTGTGTGTAACGACCCGAGTCCGGAGCCCCTCCATTGGTGCCCTATACCCGGTTCGCCACATGATCTCAAGCGCATTTCCCCGAACGCCAGAGGCTACCGACTAGCAGCGAGGGCCTTGGTGAGTCGGTGGGGAAACTATGCCCTCATTCGGTAAGGTATACAAGGTAAGAAAACAATAATAAACAGCAGAAGTAGTAAACATCATGCATAACAACAGAAACCAAACAGTGGAAGCAATGGAGATATACAACTATAATGTCAATGATGCAGCAGGTACAAGTATCTAAGGAAAACAGCAAACACAACAATGTTCTGAAATACAACTAAAACCAAATTCAAAAGAAAAATAAAGTAATCTCCTCAGCATCGCGAGCCCCGGCTCGGTCCCATGCTCCCCAACTCTAATGCAATCAAGAACTTGAAGTAGAAGGGCGCTTTCCCTTATCTATACCTATGGCAACATAGTCTACTTGGGCCCAAAAGCATGGCCCAAATAGGGTGTGAGATACAATCCCAGTAGGCAATCACCCAAATATTTGTGCCTAACAGTCAATAAATACATGGAAGTAATAAAACAATAAGCAGTAAACAGAAAATCACAAGCAGCTACAATCCACAGTTCTAACAAGTAAATCACACAAGTAAGCAGTCAACAACAAGAAGAAAATAGGTAACCCTCTGGGTAGATCTCACAGTCTAACCCCTATGGTTCAACCTCTAAGTACTAGAAACCCTCTGGGAGGCACACACAGTCTCACCCCTCTGGTTTAGCTACATAATTAAGCAGACTCTCTGGGGAAGAACTCACCGTTAATTCCACCTATAGTCTCGTATCGTGCTAAAGGCTCTCTGGGGAAGCACTCAACATCAATTCCCCCTATGGCCCACGTCATGGATCTACATACTCTCTGGGGAAGTACTCAACGTCAATTCCCCCTATAGTCTCACATCGTAATTAAAAGACACTCTGGAGAAGCCCTTCCATCAATTCTCCCTTTGGTCTACTACTCTAGGTTCTCACAGTCCTAAGTATAACTAAACATGCTCAGTGCATGTGTATCGTCCATGTAAACCTCAAGAACTACTTGGCTATCAACTAAGGCTCAACAGTAACAAAAGAGATAGTTCCACTATCCTACAACAAGGTATGGCAACTGGAAAAATGCCCAACAGGAAAAACAGGCTTGGCAAAGCAACCTGAGAACAAAATAAATTACACTACTCACAAGCAATAGCCTCTACTAAAGAAATCAAGCAAAGCAGGAAAACAACAAGGGCAAAATAGGAAACATGCAATACCTCGTTCAAGGGTATTGGTAGAATTTGCACATAATATTCATCAACTTTATCCGGAAAGGCACAAACCACCTACCTCGATCTGAGGAGATCGATATACATGAACCTCGATGACAAATTCCTCTTATAACTACGTAGATCTAAGAAAACGCACAAAATTTTCATCCCATGATAACTTGGAAACGAGGAGGAATCAATAATTGAGGCTAAAGTAGAAGGAAGAACTCACCGCTGCGATTCCAACGCAACTGACCGTGCTTGAATTGGAGAACGGATGGCGAGTCGGGAGTTCGTCGAAGATCCGGTCGTACGGTCACTCTCGAACGGATGAAAACTGGAGAAGAAGACGAATCTGGGGGTTAGACGTGACCCCAGTCCATTTAATGAAAAAAAATAAGGTACATGGTGTGTACTTCTTGAGTACACAGCGTGTAATTCAATTTTTCTGTACTCCGAATTAACTGGACTCCACCTTAGCCTTACACACCATGTGTGTGGCCCGAACATGGCGAGCACACGACTTTGAGCTGGGGAAGAGTACACGGCGTGTACTCAGAAAGTACACGGCATGTACTTCTGAAATTTCCAGAAAAAAAAAATTATTTTCCTTAAAACCTCCAAAAAAAAGGAAAACATACCTGAAAAGAGATCCGAGTTCTTACAAACTTCCCCCCTTAAAGAAATTTGTCCCCGAATTTCCCTAACGAGGCAGAGAAAGAGAAACACCGAACAGCTCTGGCCACTACGATCGTACATCGGCCTCCCTCTCCCAGGTCTCGTCCTGTACTCGCCTGTGCTGCCATAGCACTCGTACCAGAGGAACAGACCGCCCATGGAGAAGCTTCATACTACGATCGAAAATCCAGATAGGATGCTCCTAGAACGATGCATCTGCTTCAAGCTCGACTTCCTCAGGCTGAAAGACATGAGACAGGTCTGAAAAGTAACGTCAGATCTGAGAGACGTGGAAGACGTCGTGCATGGCCTGATACCTCTGAGGTAGCTGCAACCGATAGGCGACCAGCCCCACTCTCTCCAAGACCTCAAACAGCCCGATGTACCGCGGTGAAAGCTTACCCTGTCTCTGAATCCTCTTGTGTCCCAACCTCAGTACGACACGTAGGAAAACCTGATCACCGAACTCAAACTCCAGAGGTCATCTCCGCTGATCAGCATAAGACTTCTGTCGAGACTGCGCTGTAGCCATCCTCTTCCGAATCAGCTCTATCTGCTCTGAAGTCTCCTAAACAAGGCGAGGTCCCAGCAAAGCTGCCTCTCCTGCCTCCATCCAGTATAAGGGTGATCGGCATGGCCTACCGTACAAAGCCTTGTATGGTGCCATCTGAATGGTCTCCTGGAAACTGTTTTTGTAGGAGAACTCCACCAGAGGGATATGATTCTCCCAAGAACCTTCAAAGTCAAGGATGCAATCCCAGAGCATATCCTCAGGCACCTAGATCGTGCGCTCATACTGGCCATCAGTTTGGGGATGATATGCTATACTCAAAAGTACCTGTGTACCAAGGGCCTTCTGAAGTCCCTGGCAGAACCGAGAGGTAAAGCGCGCATCTCTGTCTGAAACAATATAGCGCGGAACTCCATGCAGACGAATGATCTATCTGATGTAAAGTTGTCCCAGATCATTGACACTGAAGGTCTCTTTGACTGGCAAGAAGTGAGAAACCTTCATAAGCCTATCAACGACAACCCAAACAACATTGTTTCCCCGAGGTGACCTCGGCAACCCGGTCACGAAGTCCATCGCAACATTGTTCCACTTCCACTCCGGAATGGGTAACTGGTGTAAAAGCTCCACTGGTCACTGATTCTCTGCTTTCACCTGCTGACAAGTAGAACATATCATGACAAAACCAGCAACATCCTTCTTCATACCTGGCCACCAGTATTGGCGATGAAGGTCCCGATACATCTTGGTGACACCAGGATGAACTGTCCAAACAGATTAATGGAAATCCCGCATCAGCTCCTCATGTATGTCTGCTGGAACCCATACGCATCCTTGGAAATGCAAGATCTCATCCTCACCCACTGTCCATCCGGGAAGAGGGTCCTCTCCTGACACACTCTCCCGCAAGACTAATCCTTCTGAGTCTGATATCTACCTCATCCGTACCTGATCAAGTAGCATGGAGGTAACAGCTACAGAAGATAGAAAAGTCTGTCCCTGTCTGTCGTGCACCTCCAGATGCATATCAGAGAACAGATCCATCAGTTTACACTCACTCCTGGCCTCCTTAACTGGCTGAATTTGAGTTCTCCTTCTCAACACATCATCCACGGCGTTGCCTTTTCTCGGTGTATAGGTAATCTCGAAATCAAAATAATGAAGATACTCGACCCACCTGCACTGCCTCAGATTCAGATCACGCTGAGTGAAGATATACTTGAGCTTGTGGTAAGTGAAGACCACAAAGTTCTCTCCCAGAAGATAGTGTCTCCAACAGCACAAGGCATGAACAACAGCAGCTAACTCCAAATCATGCATAGGGTAGTTCCTCTCATGTGGACTCAACTGCCGATACCCATACGCAATGACTCCATCCTCTTGCATAAGTACAGCTCCCAGCCTGATACCTAAAGCATCACAGTAAATAGTGTAGCTCTTGCCTGGCTCTGGAAAGACTAGTATCGGTGCTGACGTCAACTTCCCTTTCAGCTCCTAAAAGGATGACTCACAATAATCTAACCATAATAACTTCACCCCCTTCTTGGTCAGACCTGTCAAAGGTGCTTCTAGGTGTGAAAAGTCCTGAATGAAGCATCTGTAGTATCCATCCAGCCCTAGGAAACTCCACACCTCAAAAATGTTCTTCGGCTGCTCTTAGGAAACTACAGCTCTCACTTTCTCTGGGTCTACTGATACTCCTGCCTTTGAGATGACGTGACCCAAGAAGTGAATCTGATCCATCCAGAAGTGGCACTTTGAGAGTTTTTCATAAAGCCGATGCTCTCTCAGTGTACTCAGAACAATCTCAAGATGTGTGGCATGGTCGTGTCGACTGTGAGAGTACACCAAGATATCGTCCACGAAGACCACAACGAAGGAGTCCAAGTAAGGATAGAACACTTGGTTCATCAGTGCCATGAAAACTGTAGGCGCATTCGTGAGACCGAACGGAATGACTGTATACTTGTATAGACCATGCCTGCTCCTGAAGGCTATCAGAGGTATATCTGATGGTCTAATGCGCAACTGATGATAACCGAACCTCAAGTCAATCTTCAAGAACACCCAGGCTCCTAGAATCTGATCGAAAAGGTAATTAATCCATGGTAAGGGATATCGGTTCTTGACCGTCAACTGGTTCAGCTTCCGATAATCCACACAAAGCCGAAGGGTACCGTCTTCCTTCTTTGCAAACAGAACAGGAGAACCCCAAGGAGAAGTACTGGGTCAAATGAAACCCTTAGGATGTAGCTCCTCCAACTGCTTCTTGAGCTCCTGTAACTTAGGTGTGGCCATTCTATAGGGAGTAATGGACACTGGTGCCGCTCCTAGCATGAGCTCAATAGAAAATTCTACCTCACGCTCCGGAGGCAAACCTGAAAATTCCTCTGGAAAGACATCCCTGAAGTGATCCACCATAAGAGGAAATTCCAACTGTGGAGTCCCCTGATCATCCAGATAAAGACTAGAAATCTAGGCCATCACTCCTCCTAGCCCAAGATACTCGAGTCCCTCCCGACTCACCCGAACGTCTCATTCACCTCTATGAAGAAAAGATTCACCCTCAGGTGAAATGAAACTGACTCTGTGGCGATAACAGTCAATGACTGCCTGGAAGGGAATCAACCAGTCCATGCCAAGGATGACATCATAGCCTATCATCTCTAGGACATAGAGATTCTATAAGAAGTTATACCCTTCCACCTTGAGAGGGAACTCTCTACACTGGCGTACACTAGATGTCCTCGTTCCCAAAGGTGTGTCTAGTGTCAACGATTCGGCCGAAGAAAAGATGCAGAGTCCAAGGCTCTCCACAACGGAAATAGAGATAAAACTATGTGTAGCACCAGTATCAAAAAGGGATGAAGATAAAACTGAGGCTACTAAAATCATACCTCGAACAGTAGAAGGGTCGGGATCCTGCTCATGATAAGTCTTCTCCACGGCGAAAGACTGGCCTACACTGCAGCCCTGCGCCCCTGGATGACCACTCTGACCTGAACCGGCCTTCTAGTGCTGAGGAACTGGTGTATGACCGCCACGGCCTCGACCTCTACCTCGGCCCGAATTTCCGGAAGAAATCCAGTTCCCCGACTGGTGAGAAACTGGCGGTGCTACTCCTGAATGAGGAGTCATAGAAGAACCCTGGTCACCAGCTGCTGGTGAGAAAACCTGGTAGAAACGCTGAAGGTGACCCATCTTGTCACAAGATCGGCACTCCATGGGGTCCCCCTGGCACTGCGGCCTCGTGTTCCCTATCTGTCCACACTAATAGCATGTCACCTGGCTGCCTGATGATGCGTCTCTCTTCCTCGAATCACCACGCATAGGAAGGAAAGCTAGATCTGGAAGCAGAACCGCCCTGTCTTGCAGCTCTAGAGTCTCTCAGATTGTGTTCTGCAATCAATGCCTGATTGATGATGGAAGAGATGGAAGTCAGCTGGAAGATGTTCACCTGCGAGCGGATCTCCTGCCTGAGTCCATCCTCAAACTTCCTCGCCAAGAACACCCCACTCCCATCCCGAAGGGGTGTAAAACACTGCATCTCAGTGAAACGAGAGGAATACTCCATAACAGATAGAGTACCCTGCTCTAAGCTCATGAACTCCTAGGCTCGATCGGCCCTCAGGGTCTCCGGGTAGAAGTAGTCGTAGAACACGCACTAGAACTCCTCCCAAGTCATAGCCTGCTGCTGACCCGCCTGTGAGATCACATCCCACCACCTTTTGGAGGAGTCTCGAAGCATTTAGGTGGTGAGATTGACCCGCCTCTCTGGAGGCATCTTCAGATGCTCGAAGATAGTCAGCATGGCTTCCAGCCATGACTCTGCAGCCTGAGGTCCTCCCTCCCCCGAGAACGTGGGAGGATGCTGCTGCTGGAAAACCTGCATCAAGTCTTCCATAGACGAGGCAGGAGGCGGTTATCCTTGGAAGGCATGCATCATCCTCATGAAACCTTCCCTGAAATGCGCATTAGCGCCTGCAACTAGTATGACAACCGGTACCAAGGCTGGCTCGGCTAGGGGATCGACAGGAAGTCCTTGATCAGCCCTATCTGGAGTATGATCACTGCCTAACGACAGACGTACGACCGGAGGATGTCTCGGAGGCATAGCTCTGAAGATCAAAAGCACACCTTAGATCAGGAAAACAAGGATAGAGAACACAAGAGTACAAAACGGGAACATGGGAAGAAAACACACAAGATTGCAAAACACGACTACACGGAGTGTATAAAACTACACGACGTGTCTTCTTAAACCACTGACATGGGTGTGTACTATCGCCCGACAAGTCTTGTACACTTAAAATACACGGCGTGTTGACCCCCACACATGGCATGTACTTGAAAACTATTCCCCTGCCTGAGTCTCCTTACACGGCTAACCCACACGGTCCGACTCAACCCGAGAATACACGACATGTTCGAAACAAACACGGTGTGCACTAGACAAGGCTTCAGTTGTCCGTGTTGTGAAACACACGGCTGTCTACATGGCTGAAACTTACACGGCGTGCTCCGTATAAACACAGCGTGCATAGGCAAGGCGACCTCGTCCCGTGTTGTTCGTGACACGGCCGAGTACCTGGGCAAGACTACACGACGTTTTCTGAACAAACACGGCATGTGGAAAAGAAGGTCATGCCAGCCCATGTTGTTCGTGACACGGTCGGGTACCTAGATAGGACTACACAGCGTTTTCCCTACAGACACGGCGTGTTTTACCCGAGCTTCCCTGGCCCGTGTTGTTAGTGACACGGCCGGGTACACAGCTCCGAACTCACATGGCGTGTACCAATGGTACACGGCGTGTTCTCGAAGTTACTCCCACAACACCGTGTTCTGCTCACATGGTCATTGACATGGCCTAAAAACTACACGGCGTGTGCCCAGAAAGTACACGCCGTGTATTCTGGGTTTTTCTGGGCAGTAGCTCAGAAACTGCGTAGAATTCCAGAAACACTAAAAACAAGGGAAAAGATGCCAAATTCCGATCCGGGAGGGCCCATGACACCTCAAGAACCAAAATTTGGCGTTCATTTTAAGCAAGGAACAAAGCAGCAGTTTTTCTAACACAACAGCAGAGAATCTATCAAACAACTATCACAACAGCATGCATAATCTACACAAAGTCTATCACAACAGTATGAAATCGCTAATGAACCCTAGATGGCATGGTAAGAATGCATGACATGTGATTTCTACAAGTGCCTATATGATGCATGAGATGGCATACCATCATATCATCAGGTTGTGACAGAAATAGAACCGCAATATCAAAATAGTAATAGCACAATCCATGTGAATCACTCTTGGTGAAATCAGGTCAACTATAAAATCTCAGAATCAGAAACTGCAATTAATGAGGTAGTATGGCTTTTCCCTATACACGGGTTAGCTACTCCCAAGCACAGATTAATGCCAAGTACCAAATTCGTCCTATACCTGGATAAGGTCTCCAAACAATAAATCAAGAGAAAAGAACTCCTCTGATACCACTTTGTAACGACCCGAGTCTGGAGCCCCTCCACTGGTGCCCCGTACCCGGTTCTCCACATGACCTCAAGTGCATTTCCCTGAACGCCAGAGGCTGCCGACTAGTAGCGAGGGCCCTGGTGATTCGGTGGGGAAACTATTCCCTCATTCGGTAAGGTATACAAGGTAAGAAAACAAAAATAAACAGTGGAAGTAGTAAACATCATGCATAACAACAGAAACTAAACAGCGGAAGCAATGGAGATATACAACTATGATGTCAATGATGCAGCAGGTACAAGTATCTAAGTAAAACAGCAAACACAACAATGTGATGAAATACAACTGAAACCAAATGCAAAATAAAAATAAAGTAATCTCCTCAGCATCGTGAGCCCCGGCTCGATCCCATGCTCCCCAGCTCCAGTGCAATCAAGAACCTGAAGTAGAAGGGCACTTGCCCTTATCTATACCTGCGGCAACATAATCTGCTTGGGCCCAAAAGCATGGCCCAAATAGGGTGTGAGATACAATCCCAGAAGGAAATCACCCAAAGATTTGTGCCTAACAGTCAATGAATAGATGGCAGTAATAAAACAAGAAGCATTAAATAGAAAAGCACAAGCAGCTACAATCCACAGTTCTAATAAGTAAAGCACACAAGTAAGGAGTCAACAACAACAAGAAAACAGGTAACCCTCTGGGTAGATCTCACAGTCTAACCCCTATGGTTCAACCTCTAAGTACTAGAAACCCTCTGGGAGGCACACACAGTCACACCCCTCTGGTTCAGCTACGTAATTAAGCAGACTCTCTGGGGAAGCACTCACCGTCAATTCCCCATATAGTCTCGTATTGTGCTAAAGGCTCTCTGGGGAAGCACTCAATGTCAATTCCCCCTATGTCCCACGTCATGGATCTACAAACTCTCTGGGGAAGCACTCAACGTCAATTCCTCCTATAGTCTCGTATCGTAATTAAAAGACACTCTGGAGAAGCCCTTCCATCAATTATCCCTTTGGTCTACTACTCTAGGCTCTCACAGTCCTGAGTATAACTAAACATGCTCAGCACGTGTGTATCATCCAAGTAAACCTCAAGAACTACTTGGCTATCAACTAATGCTCAACAGTAACAAAAGAGACAGTTCCACTATCCTACAACAACGTATGGCAACTGGAAAAACGCCCAACAGGAAAAACAAGATTGGAAAAGCAACCTGAGCACAAAATAAATTACACTACTCACAAGCAATAACCTCTACTAAAGCAATCAAGAAAATCAGGCAAACAACAGGGGAAAATAGGAAACACACAATACCTCATTCAAGGGTATTAGTGGAATTTTCACATAATATTCATCAACTTTCTCCGGAAAGGCACAAACAACCTACCTCGATCCAAGGAGATCGATATACGTGAACCTAGATGACATATTCCTCTTAGAACTACGTAGATCTAAGAAAACACACAAAATGTTCATCCCAAGATAACTTGGAAATGAGGAGGAATCAAGAAATGAGGCTAAAGCAGAAGGAAGAACTCATCGCTGTGATTCCAACACAACTGACCGTTCTTGAATCGGATAACGGATGGTGAGGCGGGAGTTCGTCGAAGATCTAGTCGTATGGTCACTCTCGGACGGATGAAAACTGGAGAAGAAGACGAATCTGGGGGTTAGATGCGACCCTGGTCCATTTAATGAAAAAAAAGTACACGGAATGTACTTCAATTTTTCCGTACTCCGAATTAACCGGCCTCCACCTCAGCCTTACACACCGTGTGTGTGGCCCGGATACGGCCAGCACACGGCTTCGAGTCGGGGAAGAGTACACGGCGTGTACTCAGAAAGTACACGGCGTGTACTTCTGAAATTTCCAGAAAAAAAAATTATTTTCCTTAAAACCTCCAGAAAAAGGAAAACATACCTGAAAAGAGATCTGAGTTCTTACAGTGTGTTATCTACTTGGTTTTATTGTTGATGTTATGTAGCATGATTAATATTCTTGGAAATTTATAAACAATATAAAGTAAATTATATTAATTAATTAAATGTAAGTGGCATGAGTATAATAATTACCACTCATATTGGAATTTTTTAAACATGGAAATAATTCTTGAAGCATGTTATGTTGATTTGTAGCTATTATTAGATACTACCTTAGGTCTCCTTGTTTCGGGAAAACCTATGCATAATAAACCTATTAATTAAAGATGGAATTAAAATATTTGTTTGTTAAATAATTAAATTTTTAGGATTGAATGAGCCCACTCTAGTTTGCAGAAGGCTTGAAAGCCTCGATGTTATGGCCTTATTTGAATTTAATTTTATATATAGAAAATATATTTAAAATGTATATATGCTATAGGAATTTAGATAATTGGTGAGATTGATTGATAACCTTGTTGTGATTAGAATTTGTGACAAATAATGGGATGGATTCCTAGGTCTATATTAATGATTGATTTGATTAATTAGAAATGGTATGGGAGCTCATAGGTACACTGATGGTAAATGTTGGTGATGGTGGGACATATTGTATTATGTATAATGGTGTGGGAAATCAGTTCGGTCAATATTAGTTGAGAGAAGGGATTAGTCATCAATGCTTACTTCTTTCTTGATGTATGCTTGATGACCAGATGGTTGAATGTTATTTATATGATTAGTTTCCAACTGTGGGGTGCAGTTTGATGCTATGCACTACAAGTGCATCTTTTAAGTGGTATCTTAAAATAAGTCCTAGATTACCTTGATGATTATTAATTGATAATTGAATTAATAAATGAGCAAGATTGGTTCATGGTGTACAAAAATGATGATGATATAATTGAGAATATAATAAAATAATAAATAGTGTCATCGGCACTTGTCTTGGAATATTAAAATTTTAATCTTGGAATGAAAATGTAATATAAATTAATGGATAATTAATTAAATAATATTGATATTTATGTCTATATGATTATTTGATATCTAGTCCTTGGTGGTGGTAGTCAATTGTTCTTTGTTAAGATGGTGGCAGATAAGTCTAAGGCTGGGTAGTTATCCTTAGTGTGGTTGTATGTGAAATTATTTATATTTTATGATTTCATACACTATACCACCTACATCAGTAGGGAAACTAGCACCCAAATTCTTTGGGGGTATTTTATCCAATATCCAAAATGGAAATGGAATGGATTTCTAACTTCTTCTCTCCCATGTTCTCCCTCTAAATAGAGATGAGTAGGCATATCACAATCTATAATAGATTATAGTATAGGGTGTGTTCCTTCCAAGGCTATAATGGATCATGGTTTTACTATGTATTTATGTGTGGGTTGTAATGGATTTAGGTATGACTAATACTTGTATATGGGAATGGTGGTTTCAGCTTCCCATAGATGTACATGCATGGGCTATGATGGATTGAGGTATAATTCACATATACAGGTTGTGGTGGATTATGGGAATACACTTGGTTGTTATTAGGATATGATGATGATAAGATTTTGGGTTCCATAGGATACAATAATTGTTGTGATACTATTACATGAGGTGAGGGATTATTCATAGGAGGGATGTGCACAAGACATAGTTGTTAAGGTGTGAGAGCGACAAACCAGCGGAGAATTTTAAGTGGGGTGAATTCATAAATATATATATATTCAATAAATATTGTTGGACTCCTCTATTTTAATCATGTTTTAATGATCAAAAATCCTGTTAACCTTGTTTAATCTATCACAAATCATGTGTAGCGGTGGTTGGTTTCTCTATGCTTTAAATAAACTTTCACAAAATCCTAATTCCAATAAATCATGTTTGGTTATTGTAAACTATATTTACATTTGTTCTATAATGTTTTCTTGTATAAATACTTAAGTCTAATTCATTCTATGAATGTTACTACTTAAGACTATTTCTAGATTTTTTTCCTAAGTCTGAGAAACTGTAACTTTGACACCAGTTCTAGATTTTGGAAAAGTCCCTAACACCGTGACCTAGACACCATGAACCAGACACTGTGACCCAGACAACATGACCTAGACACTGTGACCCAGACACTGTGACCCAAACACCATGACCCAGACACCGTAACCAGTTTCAGACTTCACAGAGTCTGCGACACCGGTTCCTTACTACCATCTCCAAGACACCATTCAAAGTTTTAACAAAGGAATGGACATTGATCCTAAGACATCATGATCCTGAAACTACATTTGTGCTACTGGTTCCTGATCTCAATGCAACTATGGTATCATGATTGTATCACCGCTCAAATTCAAATAAGAAGAAACTATTTCCTGGTGACACCGTTTCTAAGTGATGCCATTTCAAGACAAATTATGACACCATTATTTAATATTTTTTTCATTTTCAATTTAATTTCTAACAGTCATACTTGCGATCAAGATATCACTAACTATGGGTTTGGAAATAGTATACTCCCAAAGCATCCTTCAGAAGCTATTATAGTTATTATAAATATGTTATTATTCCCTTTATCCTAATAAATGTACCATTGGTGTTTATGGAACTAGTTAATTGGATCTTTCAAATGTATCTCAAATCATTTATGATGGGTTTTTTTTATGATATTATGGTGTATTATTGGACTAAAGTGGATTATGAGGAACACTTGGTGATAGTTTTATGTATCCTACAATAACATCACCTTTATAAAAAGATTTTAGAGTGTTATTTATGGATACAATAGGTATGTTTCCTTGGTCATGTCATTTCAGAGAAAGGAGTTTATGTAGATACTAAAAAGATATAATCTATTACCTCTTGAAAAATATCAAATAATGTCTTTAAGATGCATAGTTTCCTTGGATTAGCAAGATACTACTGATGTTTTGTTCATTATTTTTCACATCTTGCCTCACTAATTATATATTTGAAAAGGAAGGTCATTCCTTTCAAATGGAATAATGAATGCCATAAATCCTTCCAAGAGCTTAAGTTTCTCCTTACATCAACACTTATCCTAATATTTATGAAATTAATTCAAGGTTATGTAGTCTACTATGATGCATTGAGGTCTGGTTTAGGTTGTTCTCTCATGTAGGGAGATTATGTCATAGCTTATAGATCATGAAATTTATGGGTACATGAGAAAAAATAATTGATGCGAGATTTGAAATTATTCATTGTAGTCCATGATTTAAATACTTGGCATCATTATCCTTTTAATGATAAATTTATGGTGTTTATGAATCATAAGAGTTTGAAACACATTTTCTCACAAAGGGATGTGTATCTAAGGTAATGAAGATGGATGAAATATCTTTAAATATTTGAATTCAACTTGATGTATACACCAAGTAAAGGTAAATATATGGATAACCCATTAAGTATGAATTCATATAATCATCTTGATAAATAATCTTTAGATCAATGGAAGCTGATGTTCATTGTAGTTGACATTCATCTGGATTGTGTAGAGAAAAGTGATGTTGCAATTTTCTTTTTAGTTTTTTTATTATAGATTTTCTTATGAAGGTTAAAGAGGCCCAAAAATCTAATCCTGAATATGTTACCATGATGTAAAAACTCAATGGTTGGGATACCATTGAGGGGTGGAAGCTAAATGAGGAATATGTGTTGTGGTTTAGAGATCAGATAGTAGTTCCTCCAACCTATCAGGGATAGATTCTAAATGCCTAATGTCATTTGATATGGGATGTTCATCTAATAATGAAGAAGATTTATAAAGAATTGAGAACACATTTTTTGAAGGGAATGCATGAAATGGAAATTGGTAGAGTTTATTTCAAGATTCCCCACCTATCATAAGGTCAAGGAAAATAATCAACATTTAGTAGGTATGTTGCAATATTTACTTATACCCATGTGGAAATGGGAGTAGATAGCCATGAATTTTATGATAGGTCTACCAAGAAAAGTTAGGAAACATGATGTCATATGGGTAATTATGTATCATCTCACAAATTCTTATCACTTCATCCTTATTCATGAAACTAATATGGTGTAATACTTGTCAAAACTCTAAATTCGGTAAATAGTAAAGATGCACGATTTTCTAGCCTCAGTTTTATTTAAACGTGACCCCAAGTTTATGTCTCATTTTTTGGAATTCCTTGCAGCAATACATTGGAACCCATTTGACTTTCATCATATATTATCATCCTAAAATGTATGGAAAATCCAAAATGATGTTCCAAACATTAGAGGACATGCTAAGGGCTTATGTGATGTATTTTTTAGGCTTGTGGGGAGAGCATATACCATTAATGGAGTTCTTATACCATAACATTTATCATACCTCGATACATATGGCTCCTTTAAATGAATTTTATGGTTTTCCTTGTCGTTATACACTATTTTGGGTGTAAATGGGTGATACTTCACTTATTGGGCCCATCCTTGTGCAAGAAAAAATAGAGAAAATTCAGATGATCAGGAAGAGAATGAAGATGGCTCATAATTGTCATAAATCATGTGTGAAGCATACTATCACCGATGACCATTATCATTTGAAGTGGATAATAATGTTTTCTTTAGAATCTCTCTGATGCTATGGAATCATTGTTTTGGTAAACAAGATAAGTTGTATCTATAGAACATTGGCCATTTTGGGATACTTGAACAAGTTTTTGAGGTATCTTATCAGTTGGATTTACCACCAAAGTTCGTTTTTGTGTATAATATGTTTCACATATCTTAATTAAAGAAGTAACATCCTGATCCTGACCATGTGATTTGATGAGACCATATTTATCTTGAATTAGATGTTATGATGATTCATGTTTCGTTGCGAATTATGGATAAGAAAGAGAATCTCTAATGTAGAAAAATCATTGATTTAGTACGGTTTGTATGGAAGCATATTTAGATTCAGGAAGATACATGGTAACATGAGAATGAAATGTTAGAATAGTGGCCCAAACTCTTCCAAGACAAAATTGGTTTTTTACTTTATGGGGACAGAAAGACCAATGGTGTGTAGAATGTGTCACCCCTAGTTTCAGGTACTTTACCTTTGTTTTATATAATTTGAGATTATATAATTCTTGGCTTACGTTTCAGGAGGTTTGGGGAGTTTTTTCATGTTTTCGAGGTGTTTCTGAAGGTGCACATTTTGTGCATGATTATTAAAAATCATGCACCGCCTCCAGAAGAACATTTAACATGTTTTGGGAGTCACTGGTAAAGAGCATGATTGGAACATGGTTTGGCCAAATTGTATGAGTGCCAAGGGAAACCATGAAAATCCAAATAGACAGAAAAGAATAATTGGAACATGGTTTTTCTAACCATGAAATCCAACCATGCGGGATGTGTTCTTAAGATAGTAGCACTGCATAGTTGGAACACATTTTGATAAACTGAATATCCTAACTATGTGACATGCAGTTAATGCCCTGAAATTTTGGGTTTAAATCCAAATTAAGACCTGAAACCCTAATTAGTAACCTAATCTCCCAGTATCTAGAATTCATCTTCCTCCTAAGGCTTCTTTGGGGATTCCTTTCAATATAGAGACAACTTTTTCTGAATCAAAGTGTATTAGAGACCCGAATTCGTTAGTAAGTCATTATTATTCTCCATTATTTTTATATCTACTCATATCCTCTCTTAAAAAACTATAGATATAGTTCTTTATGGATATAAATATATTATTTTATGGGAATATTTATGAGATGTGATTTAATATATTTAAGGGAAGGTTTTGTGATCTCAGATCTATAAGATCATAGAGACATTCTTTGTTTTCTCCAATAGTTGGGAGGTATGTGTCTTCTCACTCATATCCACCATTATATAACTTGAAGAATTGGTTTATTTAAAAAAATATTTTTTTCTTTTTGGTAATGTTGTATGATTCTTAAAAGAAACCCATTTATCCTAATATTATGGTAATTTGGTAAAATTGAATATTTTAGAAAAAATACTTTATATCATTTTAAAATGATAGTTTTAAAATTATGGTATTGTTTTGATGCATGAAAGTTGTTTGATTAAATGTTTTCAAGAAAGAATTGGTTTGTTTGAAATGGAATTTGGTATGTGTTTTGGGATACATAGTTGGCGTGAGTTCATTATTGTACTTGACCCTGGATAAGGGGTATGTGCCATTAGGGAACCTTTATTTCTTGTATGTGGTCCTAGATAAGGGGTGTGTACCATTGGGGCACTTGGAAATTGGTCACCTTATGAAGACTTGGTAAATCAATGAGAGACCGCTCATGAGTATGGAAATTTCACATGGCATTCATGTGTTTGTGAGTGTGGGTGGGTGTGTGAACATGGGGATGGGTATGCTAAATAACGATAAATTGTTCAAAGGGCTTTTTTTATTATTTTCCATGGAACTTGTTGTGGTTTTGATATAAAATGTTTTAACTACTTTAAATTTTTTTAAATAAAAATTTATAACTAGTTCTCATCCTAGTGGCATGATTTGAGAAGTATTTGGGGAATACCTACTGAGTTTATACCCACCCCTTACTTGGGAACCTTAGTGAATTTAAAAATATTATGTATTGGGACATGGGTAAAGATAAATTATCTTATTTATTTAGTGATTATTATTAATATTGTGGGTGAGGCATGTGGGTGAGTCATGTGGATTTATATCTTTAAGATAGTTTGGATTTGATTGTCTTAATTCCACTTTGGTGTTTTAGGTTCAGTTGTATTGTGGTCTCTTCTGGTTAATGTCTATTGTTTATGTTGGTAATCTGATTTTTTTGTTTAATTTGGGATATATATATATATGTGGTTGTATTATTTACTCATGAATCATATAGATAAGGTGGATGTTATTTTTGGTAATGATAGTTGTTTTATTTTAAAAATGTAAAATCATCCCTCAATATTCTTTGAAGCCCTTAGAATTTATTATTAAACTTTGGTTTCTAGGGATGTCACCTGAGGCTTGTGGAACCA
Source organism: Viscum album (assembly GCA_963277665.1). Classification (NCBI taxonomy): domain Eukaryota; kingdom Viridiplantae; phylum Streptophyta; class Magnoliopsida; order Santalales; family Viscaceae; genus Viscum; species Viscum album. The sequence continues at coordinate 643,588,791 of OY728133.1, read as the reverse complement.
CATCACTTCTCAATATAATAAGTAGGAGTGATATGTTACAAGTTCCCTGATATATGTTTATGGTTTGGCATGGAATTCCTTGTGTAAATATTTTAGAACCTAGGATTGGTGTATTGGCATGTAAGTTTCCTTGTGATATTTGAGATGGGAGAAGAGGGGTTGCCCCATGTGTTGTGACCTATATGAGAAACATAGTTATGGGATGGTTGGGAGATTCTAGTGTCTTGTGATATATGTGGATGACCCAAGAGAGAGGTTGTATCGGGCTTGTGAATGCCCTTAAAAATGGAATTCATAGGTAGATTGCTTTTTGTTGAGGATTATACATGGTATGTGTTATCGAGTACATGGTACAGGAAAAGAGATGCCTTTTAATTTTGAGATGTAAAGAACCTTGGGTGCTAGTTATTTTGGTATCTAGGCTGGATTTTTAGGGTAGGAAGAAGGTATTCCTCACCCTATGTATTTCAGAATACGCATTTGGTGGCATGGTGAGAGTGTGGGTGGGTGCTTCTAATTTTTGTAATGATTCCTACATTTCAATTGGTTGTGAGGTTAGCCTTAGAAATTGTTATATGTTAGTCTTGATGGAATTTGAATCTAGTATTCCTCTATCTAGATGATTTTGACATACTGGAATGAATTGTCATCTATTTTTTTAGGTGCATGAGCCTTGTTTGATGATTTACGACTCATGAGAGTGTGGGTTGAGTAGTGTGAATGGTTTTTATGGGAGTGTTCACCCATTGTATTTAGTTTAGATTAAAGTTTGAACAATTTATGAGTGGTTTCATTTGAAATATGGATTTGTGAGCAGATTTGAGGAATGGTGATAGATGGGTTTTAACAATACACTTATTGATATGGTATCCCAAAGTTTTGATGAGAATGAGAGGTATCCCTCTATGGTGAGATGTAACATTAGAAATGGATTGAGGTACCATTGTATGGTCAGCCTAAGGTCTTTTTTTGACATTAATTGATAGTAATATATGAGAGTTACTTGGGAGTAGTAGAACACATGTATTCATCAAACCCATTTTGGTTTCACTAAAGGAGTGGTATAAGTAAATTCATATGGTATCGAGTGAACCGTTGGCTATTAAATGGTGGTACTTTCTTTTTGGATGAAATTTGGTGGATGTCGATGGTAAAATTCTTTGTGTGCTGGGAATGAGTGGCGATTGACATTTCATGTTAGTGTTTAGGTATGATCGGGATGACAATGTCCAGTAATTTTGTGAGGTGATAGATAGAGTGTGGATTATGGAGGTATGACCCTCATGTTGTAGGGGTCATTTATGTGGTAATATTGTTCAATAGATGACCAAGATGAAATAAGGGTTCTAGTGTGTAGGTGAATCCTATTTTATCTAATTCCATAATTAATTCCATATTCAAAATTCAGATGTGATTCTGGATAAATACTGAGTATTAGATTTGGGCTTGAAATGAATTTGATGTGGTCTGAGTGTGAGTTGTATCGAAGGTGCATCGATGCTTGGGATAAGAGCATGAAGGTTGGTGATTCAGTAGTGAAATTACACCAGGATTCAGGTTTAGACTTCGGTGTTGGTGTTAAATGATCTTGAAATGTATTCAAGATTCTGGCATTAGGATCAAGTTAATTATATAGTGTTAACGACTGAATCCATGCATTTTCTAGAGTGGTTGGCTGGTGCTTTTGTGTATAATGGGATGTGGTGGGTTAAAAACTACATTGTGTGCATTGTATCAAGTATGACTAATGTGTTCAAGTATCGATCAGTGATTTTTGAGGAAAAGTTGGCATATTTGGACCTTACATAAGGATACTTGAAATTCATTTAATTCGATTCAAAATTGGATATTATGACCAGTATTGAGATTTTACTGGTGTTATTTCATTAAATTGGTAGTGGTGATGTGGAAATTGCACCAATTAGGTCAATAGACTATAGGAAATGTATTTTTGATAAGTGATCATGATGGTGGGGAGTGTCATGGCTCAAGATCATCCCTTTGAGACAATCCTTATAGTCAGGAGAACTATAAGCATGTGGATGAAATGGTGAATGAAATCATGGTGTATCAAGATATATTGGTAAATTTTAGCACTGACTCGATAATTTGTGATATTAATGACCAAGAGGCTAGTATTTTGGTAAATAATGTACATCATGTTCAGAGTTTCACAGCATAAGATCATTCGGCATTATAAGGTAGAATGTGATAAGTGGATAATGAATTTAAAATTGGTGTGGGTTTATATTGATGGTTGAAATACCATCGACACTTCTCAAGTACAAGAACTATTATGGGGGTAGATTTTAATACCTTATGTATAAATGGTTTATGAAATTTAGGAGTTTAAATTTTTAATTTCAGGATCATGGGTCATTTTGAAATTCAGAATTTGGATTATAATTTTGAGGGTTGGTACTTCTTAAAGGGAATTTTTTGGATATGGTTTGAGTTTTAAGAGATTCTTCTAGTGATTAGGTGAGAATCAAGTGATTCAAGTGAAAACAGGGGTTTTAGAAAGGTTGTTTACCCTGGTGCATGGTTTGGGTTGCATGGATTGGGTAAAAATATGCAGTTACCCTTACATGGGGTGTTATTTGGTCCATTTTTTTATGCATGGTTAGCACACATGGTTAGCGAATGGTTAAGGGTTAACCATGTGGATTCTAGATCAAACTAGCCGAGGGGTTATGGCGCATGATAGGCATATGGTTGCAGAGAAAACATAAAAAACCTATAGATTGGAATCATAGGTGTTTTTATGGTTATAACATGGTTTGGTGAATCGTGTGGCCAAACCATGCATGATGGGTAGCCTTGGATAGTGAAGGTTTCATGGTTGGTGCATAATTTGGCCAACTATGCATCTAAACTGTGAGAACCCTTTTAAAAGAACAAAGGATAATTTTTCCCTTTTGATTTCTTAATAGGGAATATCCTCTTTTTTCTCCCTCTCATTTTCATGGGCCAAACACCTTCTCTCTCTTCTTCCACTCATTTACCCCTCAATTTGGTGTGATTTCTTAGCTGATTTTCATGGTGGATCTAGGTGAATCCTCCTCTTCTTCATATGTTCCTTATCCTATCCTATTTTTGTTAGTTTATATTTTTTAAGATGATTCCACTATAATGTAGTGGAATAATACTAATATGATGGTTCTTTGGCATGGATTGGCTAGAGGACATCTCAAGATGATGAATACAAGTCATCATATTCCGTTCTAATTGAGATATTTTTTTAGGTGAATTTTCTTAAGGTTTTTGGAAAAATTAATTTATATTTTATTTTTAATTGATTTTAATAATTAGATATTTTTCATGGATTGGGTATGGGTGTGTGTTTAGAGTGAACTACAACTCATTTCTCATAGTTTCAGTGTCATTATTCCTCAAGTGAGATTTTAGGTGATTGTTCCATTTAAATTAAATTAGATAATTAATTTTAAATTATTGAAATTAATTTATTTAAATTTTATGGATCAAGATAAGTGTTCATTTGGGATATGAGACTTGTATTAGTTGGGAAATGGTGTTAGGTGTATTAAAGGAGTGGAAAATCCTCAATTGTGGTAGGTGGTCCATCGAACATACCCCATTGGTAAATTCATTTTATTCATATGAAAAGTGATATGTGGTCTTTCCATAGTTTCAGTCAAACCTATAATTAATTAAATTGTTTCATTGAATGTGAAATGAAGTTGTTTAATGAACCCATGGGGATATTCTAGTGTTAAGGTCCACGATGGACCTTTGGACACTAATTGAATCCTCAGTTTTTGATGGCTAAGAGCATGATTGAAATTTTGTTCCTTGAGATGCATGTACCCCTGGAGGGGTGTGAATGAAATGAGTAAACATAGAGGACCTTAGAATAGGTCTCATTTTCCACTCTAGGAAAAGGAGAGTGATGACTAATATTGATTGGCCTAAGTAGGCCATGATATTACCATGGGGTGTCTTATAGAATGAGAGGCTTTCCAATGGATCATCAAGTGAGTGTCCCACCCCATGAGTATATGTGTACCCAAGAGGGTTTTCTTTAGGATGGAATTAAGGGTAGGCTGAGTGTGATAGGACCAAAAAATTTGTCTTGGGAAGTGATATGATCATCATGTCATCACTCTTATGTGATGTTGAGATATCTTTACTAAAGTGGATAATGGGGCCATGATTTGATTCAATTATTATGATGATGTGGGATGTTATGTTATCTAAGTAACGAATTTGGGTCTATAGATTTGATTGAGGTGGAGGAACCCACGTAGGGTGTCTAGTTTGAGAAGTGACCAAGGGCACCCTAGTGAGTGCTCTAGTTTCATGTTGACCTTAGAGAGGGGTAGTGTTAAGTGGAGAGTGTACTGATGTCAGGTGTCACCTTAGGAGTGAAACTAATAGGTTTATAGGGATTAGGATAGGTTTTACACTATAGGTTCTAACCTTGGATGTGTATTATGAGTTGGATGGATAGACAACCCTCATCATTACTATTATCATTATTATTATATAATGAGATTTTCTTGGGTGGATGTTGGCCCAAACATATGTTGTACAGAGTGATGGGTGGGATGAACTTCCCTTTAATATTATTATTATATAAGTTTCCTAGTGATGTCTAGGATCTGTAAAGAGGCATGGTGATATTACATAAGATTCCCAATAATGCTTAGGATCATTTTATTAGACCTATTTATGTTTTATGTTATTCATAGGATTCCTAGGATCTGGCGTGTATGCCTAGTGACACATAAGATTCCTAGGATTCCTAGGTTTCAATGGTGATATATGTTATTATATGAGATGCCTGGACTCTAAGATCTGGTGTTTTTACCTTATATGATGAAAGATACATAGATTCCTAGGAACATAAAGTGATCATGTTGCTACATATGATTTCTAAGATGCTTAGGATCTGGTTATTGAGCTTTACTTGATGGGATTCTAGGGATTACCTCCCTAGGATCTAGTGACACTTTAAGATACATGATGCCTTGTGATTCCTAGGATCCTATGTTTGATATGATATTATGAGTTACTAATGAGGATTCCTAAGATCTAAGGGATATACCTTTAGTGTAGGTGTGATCATGAGATATCAGGGTTGGACTTGTATCCCTTTAAGGATGAGAGACAAGATTATAGACACTCTGGTGTTGTACGAGGCAAGTATGGTTGATCATGGGTGCCATTTTAGAACCTTAGGATCAATAGTGATTATTTATTTATTCTTCCACACCATTTTTATTATTATAAGCATGTCACATGTGCATAAAATATATGTTAATAGTTATTAATGTGATCCTATTGGTGGAGATCTATGAAGTTTTACTCACACCCTTCTCAGGCGGTCACGGAACTTGGGTACCCGTGAAGATATCACTTGTTGCGGGTTGTATTTGATATCGGTCTGGTGGGTGATTAGTTGATGTATGTTGGTAATATCGTGAGTCTGTATGTTGAATTCCATTTGATATAACATGTTTCCATTTTATTTATTTTTTATGATTTGATTTTTTTTGATGTTTCTTGGTTATTTTCCATTACCATTTCTATTTTTATATGGGGGTATAGTCTCCCCATGGTTACACCCTAGAGCCATGTTTCTAGTTGGTAACCTCTGACATAAGAGTAGGTGCACTTGAAGTTGTGTAGTAACCTAGTTTGATTACTGTTTAGAGTGAACTAGGGTGGGGGAATCATAAAGCTAAAGGTTAAAGTCTATTTTATTCTCTCTTATTGGAATCCATGGTAGAAATAAATCACATATGGATTCTGATATTTGAGGGAAACAATTATAAACTATGGAAGAATTGGATGCATCACTACTTCTAACCATTATGCATGGATGTATATAAAACTACTATATATGGTATTTTGGTTAATATGGATAGTGAGGATTTATAAGAGGTGGAACATAATGAACTGGATACTGATGCTAGAGGATTCAATTCTTTGTGGGGATATTTTTTCAACACAATCTACATGAAGGTGATTTCATGTAAATCCTCGCACACCATGTCAGTAAATCTAATTAATATCTATAAATGTGACTCTAAATTATAAGAAGCTAAGTTTCAGGCTTTGTGGAACAAGTAAGAGAGGATGCACTCAAATGAATCTTTTGACACATTTTTTGATCGGTTGAATATAATTCTGTAGGACATTCATGGTCTCATAGAAACCCTTGATGATGTTAAGATTTCTAGGTGTATCCTGAGTAGGTTTCCATGCTATTTCAGTCTAAAAGTCTTTTTACTCGATGATAAATATCCAATTTAGTTGATGTTGGATAGATTACATAGTGCTCTTATTGCATATGAGATGAGAGATGATGATAATGAGGTTGTAGAAAATGGGAAGTAAAAGGAAGTTTCATTTAAAGTGTTTAAGAATATTACCATAGAGGATAATGAGGGACAAGAATAGTTATATGAATTCATGTTAATCATTTCTTAAAATATTTAAAAAGGGGAAAGGAAAGTTAAAAGGGAAACTTCCACTCACATGTTTTTGATGTGGAAATGTTGGTAACCTTGTAGCAAAGTTTCCTAAGAATTTTTAAGATAATGATAAGGATAATGAAGTCCACATGAGGAAATATTCATCCAGTGTGAAAGGAGAAGTATGAAATGAAAATTATTTAAGAAAAATAAACTACATTCACAAGAGAAAAATAGTTTAGAATAAACTAAGGCAGATTAAATTGAAAACTACAAAGACTAAAAAGAAGTTTCCCTGGTGGTAATTGTAGTTAGTTCCCAGACAATAGAAGAGAGTGATGGTGAAGGAAAAGTGGAAGGGGGTTAATCTCCAAGAAATTATAGAGGATGAAATTTAATATATATATGTGTGTGTTTGTGTGTGTTTGTGTGTGTGTTTGGAGATCCAAAATTAAGAAATCCAATAGAGTGGTGAATGATTCTGAAATCTATAGGTAGTAGTAAGAAGAGAAGATGTCTAAGTTGAAGGCTAATATTAAAAAGATTAAATCTGAAAAAGTCAAAAAACTCATAGAAGGTAGTTGAGTACAAGCTCAATATTGAAGAATAGGACTAGGTTATTAATGGTTTCAATAACATAGTGAAATAATGATTCAAACTTTTCTAAGATCTTAAAGAGGAGGTTATCAACCTATGAAAAAAATTGATGATTGGGAGAGACTCTTGACTTATGGTATGAAATTGGGAAAGAAAATCATGAATGTCGTAGTAAATATGAATGTGAAGCATATAGGTGTAGTAAAATAGGAAAAGGAGTGTTATGAAAATAAAAAAGACACATTAGAATAAAAAATTTGGTATAGAGATTTATCAAAAATAGAAAGGAGTAATGGTTAACACTAAGACTTAATCACCCACTCTGAAGTTAAAGGTTGATTTTGGTATGACTTAGAATTCAAATACTTAAAGAACCCAAGGGAAACTAGAACATTCTCAAAAAAATTGTTCCGTATCCAAGATGTAATCAAGGGAATAAGAGTAATAGAGGAATATGAGTGGAGTTTTATAATCCCAGCATGCTTTTGATGGTCATCGTTTTTTGTGTGGAGGATTTGGATATATGTTTGGGTATTTCTCATTAATAATATAGTGGAATGTGCATCAAAAGTCCAAAATATTTCAGATACAGTAGCTCAATGAATCATTAAATAGGTTGAAACACAAAATCGATTTATAGATTTAAAAGATAAATTTGGTCTATCTTATTCTGAAGAACTTCAATCATGTCAATCAACACTGGGTATAAATTCTAGAATGAAAATAAAAAATAAAGGATATGAGAAGGTATGGATTGAAAATATTTTCCTAAAAGCATCATATCATGCTAGTGTATGGATATTTGATAGTGGATTCACTTCCTATATAATGAGAAATAAGTATTTTTTCATGAGAATCAAATATGACAAGGAATGTGCCTTTAGATTTGGAAATGATGAAGGCCTAAATATTATTGTCTCTGATAATGCCAAATTTAGGGGAAAATATATGAGAGTTGTGGATGACTTGGTTGTTGAGGGTCTCAGCCGCAACTTTTTAAGTATTGGTTAATTGTGTGGCTCGAATAATGCAATAAAATTTACCAATAAGGCATGTATTGTAAAGGGAAAAGATAGTGTGGTTATTATTCAAGGTAAGATCATAAATGAGAATATCTACCTCATCAGTGGATAAGAAGATATGTTTTTTCTATCCAAGGAAGAAGAAAACATATTGTGGCTTAAACGACTTGGGAATCTAAGATAAAAAACCCTTGGAAGATCTAGTGAAGAAATAGTGAGATTAATATATCTCTAAGTTATCATATACACACACATGAAATATTTTCAAAAAAGGGAATATTACTTAAATGACATGAAATGTAAAAACATAATTCAAAAAGAGAGATTAAATTGATGCATATTGATGTGTGTGGACCTATATCACCAAGATCGATTGATGGAAAGAGATGTTATATTCTTTTTATTGATGATTACAGTAGGATGGAATAGATAATGGCCATCACTTACAATTCTAAGGTGATTGGTTGCATTACTCGGTATCAAAGGGAGGATAAAAAGATTATTGGATAAAATATTCTGAAATTATAGACCAATAATGGAATGGAGTTCACAAACATCCAGGTGTAGGATTATCTTGATAATCATGGGATAAGGCACCAAGTCTCAACAATGATAACACCTCGGTAAAATGGTATGGTTGATAGGAGAAACTGGATCATAAAAAACATGTCTAAAACAATTTTTATCAAGAAATAACTACCATAAAAGTTTTGGAAAGAAGAATTATTGACATCGGTCTATATTTCTAATAGATCGACTCTATACAATTTGTGGTATGGAAATAAGCTAACGCTAAAGTAGTTTTGAATCTTAAAAAGTAAGTGTTTCATTCTTAATAACTAAAAGAAAAGGATGTTTGAATATTATGGGGGTGAAGTAATTTTCCTTATCTAATTAGTAAATAGAAAATCATATAAATGTTTCAATATGTGGATAGGAAAGGTTATTTAAGGAAATCATGTCACTGTAGTGGAAAATGAGCATAATTTTTAGTAAAATAGTTAGCAGATTTAGGATGATAGTGATGAAGAGTTTAGTAGCCTTAGGGAGAACAAGGTATTGAGGAAGATTTAAAATAATACATATATGATGAGTAGAATGAAGTAAGACCTACATTTTTATAGAAGAAAAAACACAAGGTATAAATTGATGAGCAGAATATCAAAAGTGATCAAACAGTGCCAGTGCACACAGGGAGAATGAATTCTCTGCAATGAATATATTTATTATCAGGTAGAGCTGAAGTTTTTTGAATAAGATTATAGGTATGATAATTAGGTTTATGTAATGAATAAATAGATTTATAAAATCAAAAAATCAAACATGCAATATTGTTTTGATGCTGAAAGGAAAAAAAAGCCATCAAAACCAAATGGGCCTTTTATAACAAACTGAAAGAAGATGGAATGGTATTTCAAAAAAATCACAACTAGTGCACAAGGGATGCTCCTAGATCAAGGGAATCAATGTAGATGAAACATTTTCATCCATGTAAAAGCTATATACAATTCAACTATTCTTATTCATAATAGTGTACATAAAATTCAAGGTACTCTAGATGGATGTTAAGTCAGCTTTTCAAAATGGGGTTCTAGAATAAGATATGTATATCAGTAATTGAGTTGTTTTTATTGTTTATGAATATGTGAACAAAGTTTTATGATAAAATAAGACACTTTATGGGCTAAAACAATCACTGAGATCATGGTATTTAATACTAGATCAGTATTTGAAGAATCTCAGTTTCCAGTGTGGTAAAGTTGATTATAATATCTATTTCAACAATGAGAGTGTAAAAAGGAAGATGGTATTAGTGTATTTGGATGTCATAATCTTTGGAATATCGAACGTAACATAGTGTAAATAGTTTGTAGAATTCATGAAGTGCGAGTTTGAAATGTCAATGATTGGAGAACTAATATTTTTCCTTGGTATGTGGTTATTACAAAGAGGTAATGGTACATTAATATCTTAGTATAAATATTTATATAAGGTTATGAGAATATTTTAAATGGAGTATTATATTGATAATCTCCCCCACTGTCCTACTGGAAAATGGAAGCAAATGACCTGAATCACACAAACAGAAACAGATTTTGGAAGAAATTCTCTTTGATATTAGTGTTTCAAAACTTAGAAGAATTATATTCACCCAAATCACAACACTAATTGAAAATAGATTCAACCCTATTTAATCAAACACAAACAATACATTAATTCAAATAAAGTAAATGTAAGTAATAAATAGAACTTTGGTTTTACATAGTTCAGACTGAAAGTTATATATCTACGGGATAAAAACTGAAACATTCCATTTCACCAAAAATAAAATATTACTACTTATGACTAATGATCCACTTGGATCACTACAACATGTAATGGAAAGAAAACTCAATAAAGGTGGATCCAACCTCTAATTTATAAAGAGTTTTTTCCAGTCAACTAGTCGCACCAACCTCCAAAAAAACATGCATCTATCTGTTTCACTATGAATTTGATGATTCCTTGTAGAAATCCTCAGTGTGAACACCACCTTATGATAAACCAACATACTACCCTACAAAAAATAAAATAACCATCACCCTTCATAAGATCTAGAAAAATCTCTAGAACATAACCACCAATGCTGAACAATCAGAAGAAGGTTATTCTAACACCAACCCAGAAACCTCCTTCCAAACAAACTGAAAATTTCATATCTAATGAACTATTAGTTCCACTACTTCATATGGATGGAATGTCTTATAAAACCACTCATCTTAGTCAACTTATTTTAATCACTTAAATTGAACTTCACAAAAACCCAATAATCTCCCACTTAAAGATTTATTTAAGGATTTCCATGACACCATATTCATCTTGGAAAAAATCCTTCTGCTTATGTTTCATATAATGCTTCTCAATCCCTTCCTTATTATTTTTTTCACCCAAGCCTGATTGAGTCTTGATTTTTCCTCAGTATTTATATATCCAAAATATTAGTGAACATGCCTGCTAGACTCTGTTTCTCAGCTATCTTTCGCAACTCAAAATATTCATCCTCCATCATTTTCCAAATAAAATGGTACTTCAAGTTGATATGTTTCATCCTTGCTTGAAAAACTAGATTAAGATAGATTAATTTCACTTTTAAAATTATAGTAAATTAGTAAATGTACCTAATTCATTCTAATTTCCTCAATCAGATCCCCCAACCACACTATCTCCTTACTAGCTTATAACATAGCCACATACTCTACTTCATTTATGGAAAGTGAAATCACTGAATGCAACTTGGACATCCAAATGATTGTAGTTTCACCAAAATTAAAAACATATCTAGTTGTGATCTTTCAAGAATTGGAATCACCCTTGAATTTTTTATCTATAACCTTGAGTAACAAATCATCATCTCTGAAACAAAGAGTTGTATCTTTTGTTCTTTTTAGATATTATTTGATCTACTATACATATTCCCAATGATCTTTTCCAATATTTTCCAATAACTGGATGACCAATCTCACTGCATGAGAAACATCCAGATGAGTACACAACATAGCATACATAAAACTTCAAACTACTAAATCATATGGAACATTTTCCATATACTTCATTTCTTCTTCTGCTCATGGTGTATTCTTGTTGGTAAGTTTGAAGTGAGCAATGAGATGGGTTTAAACTGACATACATATTCTCATTATGAATATATTAATGATATTCTGGATGTAATATTTCTATAATAAAACCAAAATCTTGATTTTCCTATCATTTTCAATCCTCATTCCCAATATCTTCTTCATTTCACCAATATCTTTTATTTTTAACTTTTTGAAAAATACATCCTTAAACTACTAAATAAACTGAACATTCGGACCTACCAATAGCATAATATCCATGTATAAGAGTAAGATAATGAATTCCCTTCCTCTATAATCCTAATAAAAGAAATAATATGAATTTTTTTGCATGAAACCTTTCTCCAACATGAAAGAGTCATACTTACAGTTCTAACACCTTGGTACTTATTTTAAACCATAAATACTTCTCTTCATTTTCCATAATAATCCATGATTTCACTTATCTATGAAACCAATAGGATTCACTATTTAAATTTGTTCATCTAGATCCGCATGAAGAAAATCAATATTCATGTCCATCTATTTCAAATATAAAAATCTAGATTCAACCAAAATCAATAAATTTTAGATAGTATTATGTTTAACTATCGAAGAAAATATTTTAGAGAAATCATTGCCTTTATTCTACTGAAATCCTTGAACCATAAATCTCATTTAAATACCTTCTACTTCCATTCATTTCTTATTTCAACCACCACTTTTTCCCAAGTTTTTTCTTCCCTTGTGGTAATTTAGTTAGATCCAAAGTGTGATTCACTTGTAATAAACCCAACTCCTACTACATGGATAACTCCCACTTTTTATAATCACCCAAATTACCTACTTTTTCTATGATTTCTAGTTCCCATGAATCTATTAAATGTAATAAGTTTATGTCAGCTCCGTATCTCTGATAATTATGGATCTTCAACTTCCAAAACTCTAGATAATGTTTCACCGGTTCTTGATATTTAAAGTATATAATATATTTGTTGAACTCCTAAAATACTCATGTAACCCTATGAACTTTCCTCCAAAATTTGAAAACCTTCATTTGATTTAGAGAAATCTAAGATTTATATAATTTATGAACTTTTGGAACCTCTTCCAAGATCAACTTGAATTGGTATTGAATCACTAACCTTAACCTCATTTCCCTTTAATTTTTGATCTTTCCACAAAAACTAATCATTCAAAATAACATTACAACTTCTAAAAACTTTCTTCTTTTCATCATAAAAAGTCCAAAAACCAAAATCATTATCTCTGTAGCCTATGAAAAAACATGCATGAGATTTTTTTTTAAACTTATCACTATCTTTATCATCTACAGGTATATCGTCTAAGATTTATAATATTTTGAGATGAGATAATTTTGATACTTTACCAAACCATAGTTCTTCTGCTAAATATTATTTCAACAGTGCTAATGGACTTTTGTTAATTAAGTTTGTTGATGCTCCCACTAATTTTTCCTAAAACTCCTTAGGAATACTGGGATGAAGTAACATACTTAGAGTTTTCTCCATTAACATATAATTCATTCTTTTGATCATGCCATTTTGTTTAGTTATTCCTAGAAGAGTTTTTTAGAAAATATTGAGGGTCAAGCCCTCTTTATTGAACAAAATAAACTCTTTTACAACTAGTTAAGAGGGAACCTAGAAGAGTATTTGCATTTCAGATTCCTCTATGTCTATAGTATTTTCAAAAACTTTTCTCGGTGAATTAACCACTATTGTTTGATCTTAGACATTTAATTTTTTTTCCAATTACTCTTTCCACCATATCCTTATATTTAAAAAAGATTCTAAATTATTCAATTTTATGTTTTAGAAATTATACTCATACCTCTATCATAGAATCATCAATGAAGGTAATAAAATATCTTTATCTTTTATCAGAATGGACTGGGGCAGATCCCCACACATCAGTATGCACCAACTCTAGCTTCTATCATTTTAGTTTTTTTTTATAAAAATTGAAAGACACCTTATGTTTTTTCCAAGTATAAACATGTTGTGTCTTCCAAAGTCTGAATGAACCTACTTCAATATTCCTTTTTCTACTATAATCTTTATAACTTTCTCACTGAGGTTCCCAAACCGGTTATGCTAAAGTTTAGAACTTCTGAAAGATGATGTTTTGGAGATTGTAGCTTCCACTTCCATTATGGTTAGATAAAATGTCTCACATCTTACACATATAGCTATGATAAGAGATCATTGAGTAATCTTCTATAATCCTTTCGCAAAATTGGTTCTGAAACCTGATTTATCCATCTGACCAACTAAAATTAAGTTCAAAGACCTAGAACATTTTATAATTACTTTGGTGATAAGAAACTTTCATTTTTCAATTTAAAATTCACTTCTCTATTCCCCCACAATATCAATAGCTTTATCATCATCAAGATGCACTCTACTATAATTTATGGATACATAATTTGACATGCATCATTTTTATCCTATGGAATTGAAAGAAGGTCTGGAATCTATGATCCAATATTCCACTAGATTATGAACACTCAAAAGTATATTTACTCTACTCTATACTAATATAATCTATTATCTATATATATTTATTACATAGGTTGTCTTCTTATGAGAAAAAAATTTCTTGAGGTGACCTCTTTTACCAAAACTCCAACAAATAGGCTCAGTTCTAGAATACTTCCCTCTGCTCCTCTCCCTTGATTTCCTTTTTGATTGCTTCTAATTTTTTAGATGATGTGAGCATCCCATTCCATAAACATTCAAAAAATAATTGGTATAATTTAAACTCTATCACCTTTAGAGATCATCATTGAGAATCATGTTATAAACATCAGTGAACACTAAGTTGTTTTTCCATTGGAGCTTCTCACAGCCATTACCATGGACTCCCATGATTATAGTAAGGATAATAACAAAAAAATCAGTCAAACATAATCTGTGAATGTAACCTTCACTAACTCTATCTAGCTTCAGATTAAGATTAAATCATTTAGATGATTTGATGAAAATATTTCTTCTAATAAGATCATATTGAATAGCCTCTACATCAAGCACACTTTATTCAATGAAGTAAGTTTCTTATACATATCTATATAGGTTCCCATAAACTCTATTGTGGTCGTCTTATCATGAATGTTCAAAGACACATTCTGGAATAATGACATTTTTATCACACTAAGTGCCTTTCGATCCAGTTTTTCCCATTCACTTTTATCCATTGCTTCCAGTTTGAAACTCTTAAATGGAAGATCCATATATAAATAAATGAGATGGTCTTTCATCTACATTCTCAAAAAGATGAAATTTATTCTATCAAATTTTTTTATTCAAACATTCCCATATTACGATTCCTACCTTCTGAAAAAATAATGAATCTCACTAAAATCTGAAAAAACATATAAGCAAGAGAATGTTACCTTAATTTATGAGTGTACTATTGAGCCTCCTGAGAACCGCCCTATGATACTAATTTTTGAGAATTTTCCCTCACTATCCTACCAAAGAATAGAAGCAGATGAACGGAATCATATAGGCAGAAATAGATTCAGGAAGAAATATTTTTCGGGCTTAGTGTTCTAGAACTTGTAAGAATTATATTCACCCAAATCACTGAAATAGTAGAAATAAATTCATCCATGCTTACTCAAACACACACATTATATTCATGAAATGAAATTAAATATAAGAATGAAAGAACACTTTGGTTTTACGTGGTTCTGACTAAAAGTACTACATCCATGGGATAAGTGCTTTAGCATTTCATTTCACAAGAAATAAAATATTATAACTTGTGACTAATGAGCCACATGGATCACTATAGTAATTAATCACAATAAAACTTGAAAAATGTGTCCCCAACCTCTAATTTATAGATAATTATATCCAATCAACCAGTTGCACCAACCTCCAAGAAAAACGGGTTTCCATATATTGCATTTTGAAAATGTTAATTTTCTATAGAAATACTCCATGTAACATTCACCTCATGATAAACCAACATACTACACTAAAACACATAGAATAATCATCACCCTTCGGAAGATCTAGAAAAACCTCTGGAACATGACCACCAGTGCTGAACAATTGGAGGTAGGTTATTTCGACACCAACCCAGAAACCTCCTTCCAAAAAAACCTGAAAACTAGCTATCTAAAGAACTATCACTACCACTAATTCATATGGATGGAAGATATTCTAGATCCACTCCTTCCATTCAACTTCTTCTGATCACTTGAAGTGGACTTCACAAAACCCCAAGAGATTCCAAAGTGATAACAATACTGATTTCTACCTAGATGAAGTTGTCAAGGGATGGTGATGGAAAAGTGGTCAATTTCATAGAATACAAGAAAATTATTAGGAACTTGTTATACTTGACAGTGATAAAACTTGATATTGTATTTCCTATATTCCATATGGAATGGTGTCAAATAAATTCCAAAAAAAAACCACTTTCTTACAGTGAAAAGAATACTTTGAAGTATTAAAGGCACTGTGGATTTCGGTTTTCTCTATAAATCAACATCAAACATGATTTATTAGGATATAGAGATACTAATTGATCCAGTTCAGTGGATGAAATAAAGTCAACATTAGGATGTTCATTTTATCTTTTCATATTGTACATTTCTTAGCTTTGCAAGAAACAAGGCTGCATTTCACTTAGCACTTCATAAGTTGAATATATTGTGGATACTCAAGCCTGCATGCAATTATTGTGGATAAAGAAATGGATTGAAAACATGGGATATGTGGTAAAGTATCTAATTGGAATCAATTGTTATAATTAAAGTGCTATTAATCTTAGAAAAAATCAAGCCCATCACTTAAGGAAAAATCACATTGAAATCAAGTATCACTTTATAAATGACACTACTAGAAAACTAACCTATACCAACGATTTGGAACCGTTGGTATAGGCCTCCAAACCGTTGGTATAGCCTAAACCAACGGTTTGGAGAACTTTTGTCAAGTAATCCATGGGGATAGTTCTATACCAATGGTTTTTGGAAAACCGTTGGTATAAGTAATATCAAAATCTATACCAATGGTTCCATAAAACCATTGGTATATGTATTTCAAAAAAAAACATCCGGTGGGATTTGATCCCACGACCTTTAGTTTATCAGTGAATGACCTAACCACTAACCTAACATGACTTTTGTGAACATAATTTCATATATATGTATATGTATTATCATAATTATTTTAAATTTTTATTTATATAATGTTCTCAGTAAGAAGATTCGATAAAAAATCAAAGGACCTATACCAACGGTTTTCAAAATCATTGGTATAGGTCCTTTGATTTTTGGAGTGATGTTGGTATATGGGTGACTTTTCCCAATGGTTTGGCCAAACCGTTGGGATAGGTACAACCTTTCCCAATGGTTTGGCCAAACCGTTGGGAAAAGTGGCCTCAAAGTATACTTTTCCCAACAGTTTGGCCAAACCGTTGGGAAAGACATACCCTTTCCCAACGGTTTTGGAAACCATTGGGAAAAGTGACCTCAATGTGGGATTTACCAATGATTTGGCCAAACCATTGGGAAAGGGGACCTATACCCATAGTTTTTACAAACCGTTGGTATAGAAGCATTGGGAAAGGTCGTATTTCCAGTAGTGTGATAAAGTAGAGAATGGATTGGGGAAGTTGGAGTATGTGCCTACAAAACTTCAAGTTGCATAGGTCATGATAAAGGTATTACCCAAAAAAGCATTTTAAAGGCATCAGTTGTATCTTGTATTATTTTCAACCCCCCACACTTAAATAGTGTAAATTTATGACCCCCACTCCCTAAGGTATGATGGAAATTTCCTTGTGTGATAATAACTATTCTTTTCTCTATTTCAGACTACAAAAGTGTAACCTTTGGGTTCATTGATAAAGGAGGAGAAATATTGTTCATGAAAGGGAGAGAGATTTCAAAAATCTACTATAGGGGGGTTAAAGGTGTTAAAGGGAGAGATTTTCTATATTTAAACTAGGGGAGTAAAGATGTAGGGGGTGGATAAATCCGGTGATGCTAAAGTTGTTTTATAAATGAATATAAATCATAAAAGGAGCGCTTGTTGGGTTCATGATGTTGATAATTACCATGTGTACTTTGTGGAGTAGTCTTGAGGGTTAATCATGATTCACAATTTGGTATCAATAAAGATTCAACAAATGGTATCAAGAATTAAGTTATTTAATTGGTGAACTTTCCATACCACTCTTATTTCTCACGATGATCTTGACTCATGTAAGCTTAGAGTACATATTGAATATATATTTGATTTTTATTTGGAGTTGTAGAAAGGAAAGTGGTGTTTGAATAATGAAGTGTGTAATTTTTTCAATAGAAAGTTTAAAGTGGTTTTTAAGTGTTTTCAATAAACCTAAAGGGATATATTGTTGGGAAAAATTACTCTGGATATAATTATAAGGTTTTGAGGTGTTTTATTTGTTAACAAATTCAGTTGAAAAGTTCTAGTGTGTTTGCTAACAAATAATTTTGACAAAGATCTAGAGCTGAAAATACCATGAAGAGAAGGATTTAGAGGATTTTAAAATACGATGTTGTTTCCTGATTTTTACTAAATTTTTTGGTGTAAAAATTTAGAGAAATATCAAAGTTGATTTCAAAGCAAAGGAAGGATTTTTTTCACAAGTGAAAAGTTTCATGAACAAGGGAAAACTTGCATGAACTTATTGTTTCAAAGTCGACTCATTGAGAATATGGTGAAGGGAATATTTTCACAAAAGTTTGGAAAATTCACAAAACATAGAGTGGCATGAACTCAATGCATGTAGAAGGGAAGTTGTGTGAATATAGTGAGTTGTTTATGAAAATAATAAATGAAGGTGTCATGTTTTTTGAGTGTAGAAAATTTATACGAACAGCACAAAGTTGTGTGAAGGGTCGGACACACCTATAAATAGGTCGTTACCCCCTTCATTTTGGTTGAGAAATACATGGAGAATATGAAGGCTTTGTTTTATCATAAGACTTACGAAAATGTAATTCTTGAAATAAATCTTTTATGTGAACATTAGGTGCATGAAGAAGGGAACTTGTTTCTTTATGAACAAGTGAGTTTCATGAGAATTTTAGAGTTTCATGAAATTAAGGAGTTTTGTGAAAGTGTGGGAGTTGCGTGAAAGTGTGGAAGTTCTGAAAAATTTGTGCAAAGGTTGCATGAAATTGAAATTTTCTCAAATATAAAGGGAATTTCCCAAAATTCTTGTGGTAAATTGGAATTCGTCATTTGTATGAAAAAAGAGCTTCATGTCACGTCAATTTTAGTATGAATCAAATCAAAGTTGATACATATAATCAAAGGATTCTTCTTCTGGAGCAGTGAATTATTTTCAGAAGAGAGAGTGGTGCATTCTCAAGTGTGAATGGTTGTAAACCAAGAGGGACAATGAGTATTCTATGAACATTATAACAACAATTCACATAGTGATTCTAGTACATTGGCACATTGCCTTTGTATACTCCTTAGATTATCCCAGTTATGGTGACCAAGTAAATTTTTTGTGTCACTTGCATATTTTCATTTATGCTTATATATTATTGTGAGAAGAAGAGAGAATAGAGTTTTATTTAATGACAAAACAAGATCAAAAGGGGTATCTTTTTTAATTCATTATACCCCGATTCACCCCCCCCCCCCCCCCCTTTGAGGTATTTAACCAAGTGGGGCCAACACCTGGAAAATCAAAAGATCATATTAATGCTCATAAGGGCTTGGAAAAATGAATATAAAGAGTTATTTGTGGACAAATGGTCATGGAAAGTATCTTGTGTCAGTTTTTATGTTGAAAATCAAGAGAAGGATATTTTACTTTGAAGACTGAAAAATGTGAAAGTACATGATGGATATTCAAGTAACATTTCAAGATATTTTGACTTAAAATATCATAAGTTACATGGGATTAAAATCCATGACTCTCATATTTTGATGGATTAATAGATACTTTTGTCATTGCATAAATTGTTATCTGATAAAATAATTGTAGTTTTAATTGAGTTTTGCACATTATTCATATAGATTTGTGAGAAAACTGTAAACCTCATTGAGCATGAAAACTTCAGGAAATAATTGTAATGACATTTTATAATTTGGAGATGATATTTCCCTTATCTTTTTTCCCTATGATGATTCGTCTAATTGTACATTTGAACAAGGAAGTTAAAGTTAGAGGGCTTGTACGTTATAGATAGATGTATCCCATAGAGAGGTATTTTTATCTTACTTTTTTATCATTACAACATTAAAATTTTTAAATTCATTACATATATGGTTTATTCTATTGTGTTCCTTTTTTGTTAATGATGTAGATCATTTGAAGCCTTTTTTGAGAAACAAGGATCAATCAAAAGTCACTATTGATGAAGGTTTTAAGGTCAAAGAGTATCTCACCTTTTGTTTGAGGTATTTGTATAATATTGAGATATGACTTAATAAAGTTAGACGTGTTAACAATAACAAAAATAAATTTCAATACTATAATGACCAGCCAATTCTCATTGGCTTGAGAGTGTAATGGGTCATTCTTAGGCCTTAAGCGACATCCCCAAGATGCCAAAAGCTAGAAATAAATGCCGAAGGGTTTCAAATACAATTGGAGAACAATTTACCCTTTAATAAATAAACCAATAAATCAAACAATCATAACCAAACATTCACTATATGATGCATGAACGAATAAAAGACAACTCAAAAACTTCATGTATCTCAAAACCACATCAAAGTAAGCAACAACGGAAGAATAACCAAGTATCAAAGTAAACAGTGGATAAACTACAAAATACTCTCAAAAGACCTCAAGACTCCATGCTCCACAAGCTCCAATATCCACAATCACCAAACAACCCAAACATCATGAGGTAGTGCTAAACACATGTGAAACATTACCTTTTCCCTTGTCCCATAAGATAGCATATGCAAAAGCACCAAAGTGCCAAAGCAGGGGTGAATATAAAACTCAGTAGGTTTTCCCCCAATGACTTCCCTACTCACGCCACTAGGATAGAAGAGTTAGAAACAATTATATAAAACATTTTATATAAAAAAAATTCTCAAAAATAGTTTATAACTAAATATAAACAAGTTTCCAAAACCATTCATTACCAAAATCACACAAGTTCAATTGAAACCAATTTTCCCAGCAAGATATTTTTCTAGAAAAATAACTAAACAATCTTTAAAATCATTTCACAATATCCCTTTCTTGGCATACCCAACCATTCCACAACCCATGAAACCAACCATGTATGCTATGTTATGGAAGTTCCATACTCATGAGCAGTTTTATGTTGATCTACCAAGTTGTCACAAGGTAATTGTTTTCCATGTGCCATTAACCCTTTGGCACTGAGCACAAGTTCATATTTCAACCATGCCTCGTGTATGCAATTCCCATGTGCCATTAACCCTTTTGCACCGAGAACAAGGTCATATTTCAACCAAGCCTCATATATGCAACATGAACACACACCACATATGCCCAATGATCAAGCCAAAACAAAACTTTCAATAAAAAAATCTTTTTATTGAAAACCATTTCCATCAAAACCATTTCAATGACAAACCATTTCAATTCCAAACCATTTCAATAAAACTCCATTTTTATTGAAAACCATTTCTATTGAAAATTCCTTTTTCATCAACCATTTAGCAATTCCAGAAATCTATCATTTTAAATCATCATTTTAAATTCATGAAACTAAACCCCCTTTTCACAACTATTCATCAAGATCACGCAATTTCACAAAAACCATAGATCATCACTAATGAAGATTTTTCTATAAATTTCACAATCAATAAAACAATTTGAAACTAAGCTAATCAATTCTAGAAACCCATGAAACCAACCATGCATGCTACGTTATGACAGTTCCATACTCATGAGTCATTTATCATCGATCTACCAAGTCATCAAAAAGTAATTGTTTCCCATGTTACATTAACCCTTTGGCACCAATCACAAGTTCATATTTCAACCAAGCCTCGTGTATGAAATTCTCATGTGCCATTAACCCTTTGGCACCGAGCACAAGGTCATATTTTAACCAAGCCCTGTATATACAACATGAACACACACCATATATGTCCAACGATCAAGACAAAACAAACATTTCAATAAAAACACCTTTTTATTGAAAACCATTTCTGTTAAAACCATTTCAATGCAAAAACACCACATATTCCCAACGTTCAATCCAAAACAAACCTTTCAATAAAAACACCTTTTTATTGAAAACCATTTTCGTCAAAACCATTTTAATGTCAAACCATTTCAATTCCAAACCATTTCAATAAAACTCAATTTTTATTGAAAACAATTTTTATTTAAAACCCCTTTTTCATCAACCATTTATCAATTATATAAAATCCATAATTTAAAATCATCATTTTAAATTCATGAAACTAAACCCCCTTTTCACAACTATTCACCAAGATCACACAATTTCATAAAAACCATAGATCATAACTAATGAATATTTTTTCATTAATTTCATAATAAATAAAACAATTTGAATCTAATCCAATAAATTATAGCAAGATGAGATGAGAGTGAAACTACCTACCTCAAAGGTTTTGATGAAACTCGACAACAGACGAAGAATGCACAAGATGGCGGGTCGATTCTCCAAGAATGACCTTAGTTCTCTTATCCTAGAAAGATCACAACTCAAAATTGAATTATTTGGCACCCAAAAACTTAGATATACCCACTATAGGTTCAGATCTGAGAAATAATGGAGATCGTAGAAGTATATCTAAGCATATCTAAGAAAACATGATAAATCATGAAAGAATGGTGACATACCTCAAGAATCGGATCAAAATTCCAAGAAATCAGCTTAGATATCTTCCTCTATCATGAACAACGCCATATTTAGCCTTAATTTATGTTAACAAAATTATATCTACCCACAGGAGGTGTAGATCAAAGAAAACGAGAAGGAGAGAATGAGGAGTTTGTAGAAAATGGAAAAGAACCAAGAAGATCGGCACTTACCCCGAGAATCGGGATTGAAATTACTAATAGAAGGCTCTAGGTTGGATCTAACTTGTGTGGGAAGGGTTCTAAATCATTATAGGGAGATTAATCTCTAAATAGGGGAATTTTGAATCCAAAACGAAATATATAGAGAAAAAATGAGTAAGCTCCTAGAAAATAGGATCTAGATTTGACCTCTATGCAAGGTTTGACCACACGGTTTGGGCCAACCGTGTATGGATCATGCAACATTACTTTTTATACCAACACTCCTTATAAAACCCCCAAACTCTACCATCCTTCACCTTTAACCTTTTATGGAAACGCATTTTTTATGGAAACATCTCACTTTATGGAAACACCCCACTTTATGGAAACAACCCACTTTATGGAAACAACCAACATTATGGAAACACCCAACTTTATAGAAACTCTATATATTATGGAAACTCTCTATTTTATGGAAACTCTCTATTTTATGGAAACTCTCTATTTTATGGAAACTCTCTATTTTATGGAAACTCTCTATTTTATGGAAACTCAATCAAAGACGCACCATTTAAAAAAACATGAGGAAAGGGGTTATGTACCTGAAACTGGGGGTACTACATTCTCCCCGTCATTGGTCTTTCTGTCCTTGGAAAGTAGAAAACCCTCACTGGACAAAAATATTTCCGGCCACTGCTCTTTCATTTCCTTCTCACATTCCCAAGTCTCTTCCTGAATTTGACCATGTTTCCATAAAACCCACACTAGGTTGATGCTTTTCCCACACAAGACTTTCTCTTGTCTATCCTTGATCTGCACTGGGATATGTACCGATGATGTATCTAGTTCTAGCTCAACATGATCTCATCTGATCACATGGTCAAGATCAGGGTGATAATTTTTCAACTAGGATACATTGAACACATTATTCACCGAACTAAACTGTGGTGGTAATTTCAACTAATATGCCACCTCTCCAACCCGTTACAGTATCTCAAAAGGGCTAATGTATCTAGAAGATAACTTGCCCTACTTCCCAAAGAGATGATGTCCAAGACTTGGAGAGATCCTCGAGAAGATATGATCACCCACAACGAATGACAATGGTCTTCAATGGTAATCTGCATAAGATTTCTGACAACTCTAATCCATCCCCATCCTCTTTCTAATCAACTGGATTTTCTCCATTGTTTCTTGGACAAGGCTTGGACCGACTAGTGATGTTTTTCCCGTTTCCACCCAACATAGTGGAGAACAGTAAGGATGCCCATACAATGTTTCAAATGGAGCCACTTGTATCGAGGCTTGATAGCTGTTATTGTATGAAAACTCCACTAAGGGTATATACTCCTCCCATGAGACACCAAAATCCATTACACAAGCCCACAACATGTCTTCCAACATTTGTATCATCCGCTCAGATTTTCCATCTGTTTGAGGATGATACGTCGTGCTCATAGTCAAATGAGTCCCAAGGGCTTACTGTAAGGATTTCCAAAAATGAGATATGAACCTTGGATCTCTATCTAAGACTATTGACACTGGTACACCATGCCTCTTCACCACTTCTCGGATATAGATTTTTGAAAGATCCTCCACCGTATGAGTTTTGTGAATAGGGATGAAATGGGCTGACTTGGTTAGACGATTCACTATCACCCAAATGGCATCGTGTTTCTAGACCGTTCTTGGAAGACCTATAACAAAATACATTGTTATCTGATCCCATTTCCACACTAGGATGGGAAAGATTGTAACATACCAGCTAGTCTTTGATGCTCTGCTTTAACCTGCTGAAAAGTTAAGCACTGTAAGACGAACTTGACCACCATCCTTTTCATGCCGCTCCACCAAAACTGCACCTTCAACGCCTTATACATCTTCTATGTGCTTAGATGTATATCCCATCTCAAATGGTGGTAATAATGAAGGATTTATTCCTAAAAAACCATACGTACAACCATTTGATCTATGAAACACAAAACCGAACCCCCATCAAGTTTCCAGCCCTCAATGGTCTCCCCACCATTGAGTTTTAAACATCAAACCATACATTCTTCATAAGATGTTTGTGCCTCTTTGATCATTTTTACTAAATCGGGAACAAGTGTAGCTGAAAAGAAAAGCGCAACATCACTGTTGTCTTCACATTACACATGCATGTCGGCTAAGACCGACATCAACTACCATTCATCTGAAGATTCTTTTTTCAAATGAGCATATGACTTTCTACTCAATTCATCTGCCACTGAATTTCCTTTCCCTAGTGTGTACATCAAGTCAAATTCAAACATTTAGAGATACTCCATCTATCTCCTTTGCCTCAGATTCAAATATCATTGTGAGAAAATGTGTTTCAAGCTTTTTTGATCCATAAACAGAGTAAATTTCTCACCAAATAGATAATGTCTCCATGTTTTCAAAGCATGGATGACTGCAGCTAACTCCAAATCATGTGTTGGGTAATTCTTCTCATGCACCCTCAACTACCTTGAATAATAAGCAACCACGTGATCTCTTTTTATGAGAACACAGCCCAACCTTGATTCTGAAGCATCACAATACACCACATACC
Organism: Viscum album; assembly: GCA_963277665.1. Lineage (NCBI taxonomy): Eukaryota > Viridiplantae > Streptophyta > Magnoliopsida > Santalales > Viscaceae > Viscum > Viscum album. Next base: position 643,563,578 of record OY728133.1, on the reverse strand, counting down.
CCTGTCCTGATTCTGGAAAGATCAAGATAGGTGTCAATGTAATCCGAACTTTCAGTTCCTAGAAAGACTTCTGACATTCCTCTTTCCATTTGAATAGAGCATTCTTATTTTTCAAATCTATCATTGGTGAACCTAGTCATGATAAATCACACACAAAGTGTCGATAGTAATCAGATAGACCAATAAAACTTCATATCTAGAAAACATTCTTTGGTGGTTGCCAAGATATAACGGATTCTATCTTTTTAGGATCAACATAAATGACTTTCTCAGAAATGACATGGCCAAGAAAACGTACTTCATATATCCAAAAATCACACTTTGATAATTTGGAATACAAAAGATGATCTCTCAAGATTTGTAACACTATTTCCAGGTGCACCTCATGATCATCTCTTGTCTTTGAATAGACCAAAATGTCGTCCACAAACACCACAATAAAAGAATCCATATATTGTTGAAATATCTGATTCATCAATTCCATGAAGACCGCTGGTGAATTCGTTAGACCGAAAGGCATGACTATATATTCATAGTGGTTATATCTACTTTTGAAATATGTCTTTGGAATATCCTCTTTCTGAACTCTCAATTGGTGATATCCTGATCGCAAGTCAATCTTGGAGAACCACTGAGCTCCCCCTAATTGATCAAACAAATCATAAATGTGTGGAAGTGGATATCTTTTCTTTATCGTAACTTGGTTAAGCTTACAATAATCAACACACAGCCAAAGAGTTCCATCTACCTTCTTCACAAACAAACCTGGTGTTGCCCATGGAGACATACTTGGTCGAATGAAACTCTTTCTTTCCAGCTCCTCTAACTGCACTTTCAATTCCCGTAACTCTGCTGGTGCCATCCTATAAGACAGAAGGGAAATAGGACTGGTCCCCAGAAGGAGATCAATTGTAAACTTCACTTCCCTTAGAGGTGGTAACCCTAAGAAGTTATTAGGAAAGACATCTGGAAATTGATCCACAACAGTTGGAAGACTATTTTCATTGATCTCTTCCATTGATTCCAAAGTCAACGATTCCAATTGGTAAGAGATCATTCCCACCATTGGTGCCAACAAGCTTTTTGTACCCTTCTTTACAATCCTCTCTCCTCTAAAGAGATGCTCGATGTCGTCCTCAGTCATGAAACTAACTATTCTCCTATAACAGCCAATTTGAGCCTTGAACTTCATCAGTCAATCCATACCCAGGATTACATCATAGACATCCATATCCAACATCAAGAAGTCCCATTTTAGATCAGCTCCATCAATAGGCACATTCTCTACACACAAAGGCTTGACATTCTCTTTCACCAAGAGGAGTTTGCAGTTTCAAAACAAAAGGCATCATTTTCAGTTTTCAATATAGCGAGTCAACATCACGAGAAGGAATGAAGGAATGTGATGCACCAGTATCAAACAACACTTGCACAAAGGTAGAATTCAAAAGAATTGTACCTCTCACTATAGATGGTCCAGCCTAATCATCGACAATCATCTTCTTACAATTGCTTCTTCGCTACACTATTCTCCTTGTTTCCTTACTGAGGTTGTCATGGTTGAGGATTCATGGTATTTCTAGAATCACCACAGCTATCTCTTCTCTACTGATGAGACTGATTATGTTTTCCTCATCCAGTTGAATCATACGATGCTCGCGACGCCTGAGAAGTGTCTCGAGCACCTGACCTTGGACCACTGCGACAATAGCGTTGAAGATGTCCCATCTTGTTGCAATTATGACATGCTCTAGGTTGTGTCATACAATCTCGTTTTATGTGGTCAAGAGAACCACATTGAAAACAACTTGGTTTGCTCTAGGGTCATGGAGGAAGGTTTACTGATCCAGCTGTCTGGTTCTGATTTCCACTTGCACCTTGGAAATAGGTTTCCCTTTTCCGCGTATTCCTAGTGGTTGAGTTCCCACCATTTCCTGTAGGTATCATCATGTCTCCTCCCATAGATCTCGAGATATCATGTTCAGCCACAGTCGCTCTGTTAACCATCTCTGTATAATCTTTAATACAAATTACTGTAATCTTTGATCAAATCTCCTATTGTATCCCTGATTCGAAGATGTGTGCCTTCAAAGAGGCACTTGTCGCAACTTTTGGTGCAAAGCGTACTAAGTTCATGAACTTATCCGCATAATCTGTGACAGAGAGACTCTCTTGTTTCAGGCTAAAGAAGTCTGTCATTTTCTGGATCTTGAACATGTGAGGATAGAATTTTTTGTTAAAAAATTCCTCAAAATCCTCCCATGTAAGGCCTTCATCCAATTTAGCATGCACCGCTAAATCCCACCACTGACGTGCAAGATCCTCGAGCATATATATCGCTAGTTTGACCTTTATCTCTACCGGTGTGCTGATGAAGTTAAAGATACAATTCATCCTACATAGTCACACCTCTGCCTTCTCAGGTTCGGAATCACCCCAGAAATTAGGTGGATTCTGCTTCATGAACTGGATGGTATGATCCACATGTCATGGCTCGTTCCTCCGGTTCCCTATGTCCACAGCTTGAAAATCTTGGACAATACTCTGAACCAACTCTTGGTTCACACGTGGTTCAGGTGCAACCACATTCTCCGCAGCTTCTTCAGGTTGGTTTCGACGATGCCTACCAGGTGCCATTTTCTAACAACAAACTCCGTTAATCTCTCTCTCTAGAAACTATTGGCTTAGCATTTCAAATTCTATCACATCAACTATCACAACATTGTTTTCCAAAAAAAATTGTTTCTCATGTTCAACCATTTTTTAAAACACTTCACATGCTTTTGAAAACTAAACCATTTTCAAAATACGATAAGCATTCACTTTTTCAAAATATTTCATTTGAAAATCAATTCCATGCTTTTTCAAAAATTAACACTTTTTTCACAACATGAATCATTCCTTGAAATGATGTATGCACTCCTAGTGGGAATTCATTCCTCTACAATGCATTTCATGCTCATATCATTGGCTAAACCCATGACAATGAGATTTCAAAATCCTAAAAGTGTCTCCAAACACTTATTTACCCAACTCCCTAGTAACTTTAAGTTCAACATAAAAGGGTTAGCTACGTCCTTTTATATTATACATTTCAAGTTCTAAAAATCCTACTCTTTCTAAGATTCCCACCCAAGGAATAGAAAAGAAGGGATTTCATCTTCAAAACTAGGAACATCGATGACTACTTATTAGGCAAGGACCGAACAATTTGACACCATTTGTAATGACCCGCCAATTCTCATTGGCTTGAGAGTATAACGAGTCATTCATAGGCCTTAAGCGACATCCCCAAGACACCAAAGGCTAGCAATAAATGTTGAAGGGTTTCAAATAGAAGTGGGGGATGATTTACCCTTTGATAAATAAACCAATAAACTAACCAACCATAACCAAACATTCACTATATGATGCATGAACGAATGAAAGACAACTCAACAACTTCATGCATCTCAAAACCACATCAAAGTAAGCAACAAAGGAAGAATAACCAAGTATCAAAGTACACAGTGGATAAACTACACAAGACTCTCAAAAGACCTCAAGACTCTATGCTCCACAAGCTCCAAGATCCACAATCTCCGAACAACCCAAAAATCACGAGGTAGTGTTAAACACGTGTGAAACATTACCTTTTCCCTTATCCCGGAAGATAGCATCTGCAAAAGCACCAAAGTGCCAAAGAAGGGGTTAATATAAAACTCAGTAGGTTTTCCCAATGACTACCCTACTCACGCCACTATGATAGAAGAGTTAGCAGCAATTATATAAAACAGTTTATATAAAACAATTTCTCAAAAATAGTTTATAACTAAATATAAAAAAAATTCCAAAACCATTCATTACCAAAAGCATACAAGTGAAATTGAAACCAATTTTCCCAGCAAGATATTTTTCCAGAAAAATAACTAAACAAGCTTTAAAATCATTTCACAATATCTCTTTCTTGGCATACCCAACCATTCCACAACCCATGTAACCAACCATGCATGCTACGTTATGACAGTTCCATAATCATGAGCGGTTTCTCATCGATCTACCAAGTCATCACATGGTAATTGTTTCCATGTGCCATTAACCCTTTGGCACCGAGCACAAGGTCATATTTCAACCAAGCCTCGTATATGCAATTCTCATGTGCCATTAACCCTTTGGCACCGAGCACAAGGTCATATTTCAACCAAGCCCCGTATATGCAACATGAACACACACCACATATGCCCAACAATCAAGCCAAAACAAACCTTTCAATAAAAACACCTTTTTATTGAAAACCATTTTCGTCAAAGCCATTTCAATGTCAAACCATTTCAATTCCAAACCATTTCAATAAAACTCCATTTTTATTGAATATCATTTCTATTGAAAACCCCTTTTTCATCAACCATTTAGTAATTCCAGAAAATCCATAATTTAAAATCGTCATTTTAAATTCATGAAACTAAACCCCCTTTGCACAACTATTCACCAAGATCACACAATTTCACAAAAACCATAGATCATCACTAATGAAGATTTTTCCATGAATTTCACAATAAATAAACCAATTTGAATCTAAGACAATCAATTCTAGAAAGAGGAGATGAGAGTGAAGCCACCTACCTTGAAGGTTTTGACGAAACTCGACAACAGACGAAGAACGCACAAGAAGGCGGGTCGATTCTCCAAGAACGGACTTAGTTATCTTATCCTAACAAGATCACGACTCAACATTGAATTATTTGGCATCCAAAAACGTAGATCTACCCACTATAGGTTCATATCTGAGAAAGAATGGAGATCGGAGAAGTAGATCTAAGCAGATCTAAGAAAACATGACAAATCAAGAAAGAATGGTGACATACCTCAAGAATCAGATCAAGATTCCATGAAAGCGGCTTAGATCTCTTCCTCTATCATTAAAAACATCATATTTATCCTTACTTGATGTTAACAAACTTATATTTACCCACAGGATGTGTTGATCAAAGAAAATGAGAAGGAGAGAAGGAGGAGTTTGTAAAAAACAGAAAAGAACCAAGAAGATCGGCACTTACCCCAAGAATCAAGCTTGAAATCACCAAGGGAAGGCTCTAGGTTGGCTCCAACTTGTGTGGGGAGGGTTCTCCAGCCTTCTAGGGAGAGTAATCTTGAAATAGGGGCGTTTTGAAGTCAAAACAAAATATATAGAGCAAAAACAAGTAAGCTCCTGGAAAATAGGATCTAGATTTGACCTCTGCGCAACGTTTGACCACACGGTTTGGGTCAACCGTGTATGGATCGTGCGACCTTCCTTTTGGTCCCAACACTCCTTATAAAACCCCCAAACTCTCTCATCCTTCACCTTTACCCTTTTTATGGAAACACATTTTTTATGGAAACATCTCACTTTATGGAAACACCCAACTTTATGGAAACAACCCACTTTATGGAAACAACCAACATTATGGAAACACCCAACTTTATGAAAACTCTCTATATTATGGAAACTCTCTATTTTATGGAAATTCTCTATTTTATGGAAACTCGCTATTTTATGAAAACTCAATCAAAGACGCACCATTTAAAAAAACATGAGGAAAGGGGTTGTGTACCCAAAACAGAGGGTACTACAAATACTATAGTAAATTAGTAAACTTTCCAATGTTAGGTCATCATGTTAGGGAAATATCATTAGTTTTATTGACACAAACATAGTTTGTGCAAGCACATGGATATATACTGCTCAATAGTGATATTATAGATCCTTCTAATGAAGAATAGACAACTTCAGAGTCGAACATGAAATGAGAAAGGGGTAACAAAAGTCATTAACAAAGACGTTATTGATATAATTGTCTTATGCAGCTAATAATATTTTATATTTATACATATAGATCATGAAAGAAATCAAGCTATAGTGCCAAATGATTTGAAATATTTGGTTTGAGTGCCTTTGAAGCACTCTAGGAGATTCGATGTTTATAATATTGATGGCATCAAGTTTCGTATAATTTTGCGTGATAATGGTTTGAAAACATAAAATAGTGTTATCTTTACAAAATTTGCTAAGTTGGAATACTATGGAAAGTTGATTGACATTACCAAATTAAATTATCATGGACAATTTTTAGTTGTGTTATTCAAATGCAAGTGGGTTGATATTTATAAGGGCATAAGGAAATATTCATTATAATTCACATATGTTAACTTATCTCAGTTGACGAATACTAGTGAGCGTGAAGAACATGATCCATATATTTTGGCTTCACAAGCTAAAATGGTATATTATGTGGATAACGAAGTCGGTGAAGGGTGGAGTGTTGTAGTCCATATCAAGACAAGAGGCTTGTATAATATGGGTGATAAAGTTGTAGAATTATTTTGTGATAGTGAACCCCATCAACATATGAGATTAATCTATTTGTCCATGATGATATTGAAACAATCGCAAGGGAGGGTAAAGATGATGAAATCATGTTAACAGTAGAGGATGACAATAATATGTTCAATGATGGATTAATTGAATATATGTTCAATCCTCCTTTAACGTATCTATTATTTGTTTATTTAGAATACATGAATTCAATTAATCTATATACAACATTTTCAAAAACATTTTTATGTTTTATATCATATATCATGTTCTAACTTGTTTTATATTCTTTGGGTGTAGGAATGCCACAAACAAAACAATTTAAATATACAAGTCGATCTTCTGCAACTCCTACGTTGTCGGATGACCCATATGATATGCTCCCACCTTCATCGAGTATGCTCCCTACATTCGGCATGCCCCCTTTATGTCATTTGATGTCATTTGATATCCTCTCATATTCATTAGGTAGGCTCCAAACTGTTGATGTATCGCCTTCAACTCCCAAGTTGTCAAGGGGGTCAGATGGAGCAGATGAGGAGATTTCATCAACTTAGCATATGGTGTCATGATTACCATCATGAGACTATTAGAGGGCAATCATTATTAGTATGTAATTGTTGATGTGAAAAAAAAATATTACATTTGTATACTGATTATTGAATATATTTATTGAAGAGGTTCAGATAATAATGGGACAGAAACAAAAATGAATACATCGGATGTTTCGAGGCTGAAAACTTTTAAAGTAGTTGTGTCATTTGACATGTATGGGGTGCCTACTGATAATTCATGAGACTTATACAGGCAGATCTTGGGGCAATTAGCATGTGAGATGACACTTGGGGCAATTAGCATGTGAGATGACACCTCTTCCTATCACATATCATGACTGAATGCACATTCTCATTGATTGGAAGAATAAGTTTTTTGATAAAGTGAAAGCAAGTCAATATAAAAATTTATAGTTTATTTTATCTGATATTCTTATCAAATGTCGGTCAAATTAGTTTTAAATATCTAATATGTAGATGTTTTTCCATTTCGAGGTTCGTGACGTAGTTGTGCGTCAATGGACACTAAAATGTTTAGAGAAAAAAGTGTGAGGACTTTAAGTATAGGTTGCAGTGTGAGTTCAATAACACCTCCTGGGGTCTATGTTAAATGTATGAAAAGGTACCTAAAGGGATACCACAACAGTTATAAGCGCCACTAGATTAAGCAAAAAAAATAAAATTGAAATAACCAATTAACATAACATTACCTTATATAGACTCGATTAGTTCAAAAAAGCTTCTTCATAAGAGCGCACATGAAATGAACAACTGGAATCTAACACTCATTCATTACTCAGTCTGCCTAGACACGATTAAAACCTCCACTGTCAGTGATTTTACACAAATAAAGAGTGATCTGACCAGTTGTATAATAATGAAATTACAAGAATACCTTGCATGGTAATTTGCATAAAACAAAAATGCCATTTTATTTGTAAGCAAATGAAAACCAAGTAGTTAAATTCAAATAGAATCAGTAAGCAAATGAAAACCAAGTACTTAGATTCAATTGCACTTAATGATGAGCATCATCATATTAATTGCATGACTGCATGGTCAAGTGAACTAATATAAATAAACCTGTAGATTACAAAAATTATCACTAAAAACATCATATCAACCACACAAATGAAGCCATGCGCAAATAAAACAAATCATATTGACGCCCATGGTTCTCTTCACATCACAGCCCACTCCATACCTTACACATCAGTAGGGAATCTTTAGTTAAACTGAACTACAAAAGAAATCCAGAACCTGGGGAAACTACATCATATCTCAAAGGGAAACCCTAAACCCTACCTTCTTCAACCTACACATCCCAGAGAAGATGCACCATTAATTGGGAAGCATTTTCACAGAGTTCGCCCACCCCATGGACGAGTACATGGGCATGCCATGAATGGACTGCGGGGCGGTTGCAGTGTGGTAGCCTCCCGGGCCGTGGTCCGGTGTGGGGCTACCATCATTTTCATCTGATGACTCGCTCATGGCCCCCTGAGAAGGGGGCGAGCTCGCAGCAGCCGACACCGGTCCCTGTGCCATGGGGTTCAACATCTGAGGTGGCGGTGGCTCCGACACCAGGGCAGGGCCGGGCGGCTTTGAGAGGGTCGTGTTGGATCGTTTCCTCTCAGTAGTGAAGCTGCCCACAATAACCTGCCCGTGGTACTAAACGATAATAAGCTTTCTGGAAAATTAAGGCTGTGTTTGGAACACTTGTTATAAGTGATGCCAAACAAAGCCGAAGAGCCCATTCGAATTACTGGAATGATTATAAAAGACAATTTGATTCACATGCCCCTAACTTACAACGCTGTAAAAAAAAACAATATGATGATTTCCAAAAGATAATTAGGTCAAAGTGATACCTGTACCGGCGAGGCAGCCAATAGCATCCCGGCAACTACCCCACCTAAAACTCGACCATCCGACCCCGCCAAAGACACGCTCAACCCACCAGATCTACTGCGACTGCCATTACTTTCGGAAAGCAAGAAAGAGCCCGAAAGAGATACAATTTCAAATCGGCCCTGTAAACACACCATGGGGAAAACAGTTTTCAATAAGTGATGTCTTGTATATGAAAAAACACTCACTAAAATTTCTGAAGAAAACAACTTAAATAAGTAGCAAAACAGTATTTTTTCAATAAACAGTTTGAAAACACTTAAGCAGAATCATTTTTATAAACATTTTTCAGCAAGTGTTGTCTAACATAACCTTAATCATCACTAAGGACAGTTTCCACAAAAGCAACAGAAACCACCATTAGAGGGCTTCATAGAAAGACTAGCTGGAAATAGACAAAAAAAAAAGGAAGAGATAATAATGGTACAGAAAGATAAATATTTCACTAAAATCGTTTAGTAAGGAAAAAAGCGAGTTGAATTTAACCCTATAGATAATGACCAATATGCAATCTTTTCAGAACCAGACAATCCATGGAATCAGTGAGGGGTGTGTTTCATAATAAATCACACAATTTTATTAATTATAATATATTTTTATTATCATACAATTATTTTAATTATATTAAATTAATTCTATTTTCATAATAAATCACCCGATTTTATTTTTTTATTTTTTCATATTCCTCTATTTTCATTTTGTTTAATTTAATTTAATTTTTAACAATAAAATAATAGAAGTTTTGTTTATTATAGTGTGGAGTCCCACAATGAAAAAATGAGAATGGGTTATCCCACATTGAAAAATGTACACAACTTCCAAAAACCACTCCTTTACAAATGTAGGGTTTGGGAAACGTTTTTTGATAAAAAATATACATTTATACAAATACTTTTTGAAGTATTAAATATATATTTAGTTAAAAAAGTATAAATACACACACATATATATATATATTATACATAAGAAAAAAAAAATTAAAAGTCTCATCAATTTGGGCGGGATCATGAAATTTTCCAGATTTTGAGTGCCATTTCAAAAATGGCCTGCCGTGGTTTTTCAAAATATTTCGAAATATTTCGAAAATACATATCGCCCAGTCCAGTCTGTTTTTGACTGGAACCAAGCAGTCCAACAGGGATCTCACCCCCTGGGTTTGGTGTGGCCTGATCTGGCCAAATTAATATCAAGGCTTTCCGATCCATACCAGACAGGCATCCTCACCGGTCGGCAGTCAGCCTGACCAGACACACTCCGGTCCGGCATTCAAAACAATGCTCATATGAGACTGATTGAAAATTGTTTATAGGACTTTTTAATTGTGACAAGCAATGGAAAAAAAATAAGTGGGATTTGTTCTGTTTATAAAGAAACACTTACATTTCTGAAAAAAAATTACTTAAATAAGTAGCAAAAAAGCAGTTTTCCAATATTAAGTATTATAAACACTTTTCAATACGTATTGTCAAACAGAACCTTAATCGCTACTCTTGTCAAAAGTTTCCATGCAGGATTTCCACAAAAGCAATAGAAACCTCCCTAAGAGGGATTCATTGAAATATGAATCCCAAATAGCCAAAAAATGAAAGAGATTATAATGATATGGGGTGATAAAAATTTTAATGATTAAAAGGCAAGAGTTGAGTTTAATCCTGTTGATAACCTCATATGAGACTGTTCCACCGGACATTGCCTGCTGGCGAAGAGTGACATTGCAAATTGCACCATTAGCAGAAAGAACACAAACTGCGCGTGGTCCTTGCTGTAAAAAATCCATGATTTTTGATGCTATATCCTGCAAATAAAGAAAGAAAATTATTAAGGCAGAAGAAAGTATGTGATTTACCTTTTCTTGGTCTTTCATTTTCCAAGAAACATGAAAGCAAAAAAAATTTACTAACTATATCTCATTTACATTTTCATTTTCTAAAAAATGTTTTCCATTTACATAATCTAATGGATTTATGGAAAATGAAAACAAGAACGTTTTCCATAACCAAATGCAGTATTAGGCTCCTCTGTCTAAAGCCTTATACCATAATATATTCGGACAAACAGATGATGGAAAAAGTACAGTATTTTGAAGAAAAGAGACAATATTTCACCACCCATCTTCAGTTTAAGCCAGTAAAGACGACAAGACATGCAAAGGAAAAGGCTAAGGGAGAGAGAAAAAAACATATAAATCACAAAGAATAAAATCTAAAAATGAATTAAATCATTTTATTTCAGCTTTCATAGCACCGGCTTCAACAAATTTTAAAGATATTATGTTTAAAACACATAAAATCCAAAAAAAAACAACTCTCAATGCATTAAATAATAATTGGACTAAATTAACCTGTCCCAAATATCAACTTTAAAAATCACAACCTCCATAAAACTAAATTTTTCTTTCATGGCTCATCCAGTAAAGATTCAACTTGAAACAAAAACTTAAGTAAACCAAGTATATCTCCATCAGGCAACATAAGAAAGTTTGGACCATTTCTCAGCCCAAAAAATAATGATACGTTGTTAGAATATTAGACAACACTGATGAAGTGTTTGGAGAATAGACAAAATAACCAAATAAAAAAGACAAAAATGCGTTTTTATAATATCAATTGAATACAGTCCCAAACCATCTTTAAAAATCATGACCTCTGTCAATATCAACCAAAAACACTAGGATGGCCCATCAAGTGAAATTCGAACTTGAAGCATTCAAAAATATTTAAGAAAGACATAAATACCGCCATGAACATCATACATATTGTGAATGTATCTTAGAAAGAGCACATTACACATGTTGAAGATATGTTTGAATGATATTTCATTGAAAAAATATTGAGAGTAAGTATCAAAGAAACCTTGACACGGTATTGTCAAGAAAACACCCAACCCACCTTTAAACATAAAAAATTAGACATTGTTACAATTATGAATGCATTACACCAAAATACAGGAGAAGTTTCAATATCAAAAGAATTTCAAAGAAAACGTATTGATCCAAATAAAATGCTAAAGCAATATATGTGATGATACAAGATGCCGGTGTGTGACAAGGAAGTGATGACATTGACTGTGGAAGATTAGTGAAAGAAGTGATGTCACTATAACAATGAAACGATATGCACCATAGTAATTTCCTCTTCAATTAACCATCCCCAAGAAAAAGCAACTACAAGGGAAAAAACAACAGTATCCTTCATATAACCCTAATATTTTATTATTATAATCATTCAAATGCTTTTCTAGAATGAATCCAATCCATTGTCATGCCCGTATCTAGCATGCATTAGGAGTATGTCCCATGCCTAGATGCACCTGTGCTTTCTAGGCTATACCAAATACTAAAAAATCCAATTATTATAATCCAAAAAATATCACAACTTCATCAAACATGAACCGCACAATGTATTTTACTAGATGCACCTGTGCTTTCTAGGCTATACCAAATATTAAAAAATCCAACTATTATAGACCAAAAAATGTCACGACTTTATCAAACAGGAACCACACAATGTATTTCACTACCTTCAGTCCAAAAATTATAATGCATTATCAAAAAATACCCTTGATTCAATGTTTGCATCATATTCTCTCTCAGGATTAATGAAAGGTATTTGTAAAAAAATGAAATTAAATGCAATTTTTTCTTATATTTTGGGCATCCTAAAAACATATTTTTTCATAAAAAGTGGACCACTAATAAGAAATGTCACAGCAAAGAATCAGCAGTGCTGCATTCTCCACCGCCAGACAGGTGACTCTCTCACATCATAGAAATCCTAAGATCCATTCAATTCTGAATTCATGTTAATTTTCTTGGCAATTTTTTTATGAAACGTAATTAAATCTCAACGGCGTCTGGTTATTTCAATTCTTGAAATATTTTAGAATCAGACAACAGAAACAAAAAAGGACCGTCAATTATTGAACCCCCAGTGAGGCGCAAATCGGAATAAAGATCTCTGTCGAGCGCCAAAGAAAGTTCACATACCTCGCCAGCATTAACAAGAATGACATGTGGGGTGAAGCCAGCACCCGTGATACCTAGAAGAAGAAGAAAACTACATAAGAGCGACAGAAGAAATAAACAAGAACACCATTTGCATTAAACAAAACATTCACCGAATGCGTTAAGTTGCTTCTTCCCAGAAGATCCTGGTGGGCGGCCCCTGTGCTTTTTTAACTGAGGCTCCCCGGACGTCATGCCATCCGAATCCCTATGTTCAGCAGAATAATTCGGCGCAGGCGCCAAGGCAAGCGCAATATTACCGTCTGGTGCATACTTTCTTGGCCTTCCCCTCTTCTTCCTGCTAGAAGAGGACTCGATCGAGAAGCCGGAGGGCCTGAGGACGGGAGACGAAGATCCGTCAAAGGTCGGAGGGGAGTTCAGGGAGTCCGGTAGCTTTGAGGATGGCACAGACTGCTGCTGCGAGGAATGCGAATGGGGGGAGCCGATGGTGGAGTTGAAGGGGAAAGCGGAGTTAGGGATCATGGAAGAGGATTGGGGACTGATCATGAGGGGAGCCGCGTTTGTGGTGTGCGTGGCGAAGGAGGGATGGTGGTGGTGGTGACCCTGACCCATCATCATCATTCCCGGCGGCGGAGCAGCTGGCTGCGACGACGGAGGCCGCGGCGCCGGCGACACTCCCAATGGTTCTCGTGACTCCATTCTCGCAGACTCCATTCTCGCAGACTCGTGCCCCTCTGCCCCGTGAGAACTATGCGACCAAAGTTGGGTTTTTTATTTATTACTTGCGATTTTAAAACCCAAATTCAAACTCAAACTCAAACTCCCCACGCTCCCCCTGATAGTTGGCGAACTTTATTGATGTGAACTGAAAATAAAAGAACTTTTTCAAATATATAATGAAAAAAACGAAATTTCGACTTCTTCTATCCAATGCCAAAAATACATATTGCAAAAAATATATTATTTTCCATAAAACTTACATGTCGCAAAAGATATAATTTTTGTGACGACTCACATGCACGTCATTAATCAACAATCAATTTTTTTTTTAAAAAAATGCAATGATATAAACACACAAAAAAAAAAAATTACAAGTTTATTGAAATGTTGAAAAACATGCATAATTAGATCCCTGAAAACAATTTAAGAAATGATGCGGGGATGGTTGTAGACAAAGTCATCACAACACGATGTACATGGGGATTTATGGGCGGAGCGAACTTTACATTACCATACTATTGATCGAGATTTTATGTATTTATCAGTGCTCAAAAAAAGTTAATATTGTAAGTATTCTTAAAAGTCGGTTGTTTTTATCGGTGCTCAAAAAAACACGGATAAAAAAGGCTTTTATCAACGCTCATGAAAGAGGTCTTTTATCAACATTAAAATACTAACAGTGATAAAAGATTTTCAAAACATTTTTAAAAAAATATATGGAAAAAATCAATTGACCCGCCCCATCTTGTTAAATATTAAATTAATTCAAAGGGTGTGATATTTGAACCTCCATCCACTACAATTTCTAACAAAAACATATACATACACATACATACATACACATACATACATACATACATACATACATACATATATTTGTTTATTACACTACAAAAAAAAAGATGGCTTAGCAGTGCTTTTAATAAAACTGGCGCTAAATCTCTAAAAAAATCCCAAAAAAACCCGCCCCCTTTGTGACCTGACCCCACGTGCGCCCCTTCTCCCCTCGATGTCGACCCCGACATTGATCCTTGTCAACGGTAACCCTCAACAACATCCCTTCTCCCTACAACCGTGACCCCCCCTTCCCCTTCTCTCGACAACCCCCGCCCTCCTTCCTCGCAATTATGACCCCATACCTCAACACCGCCTCTAACTCCCTAATCCTCACGACCTTGATCCCTCATATTCCTGCTTTCCCCTCTACCTCTACCCGAATCCCCTGACCCCTTGTTTGTTCGCAAGTCAAACATCGTCAACCACATATTCCCAACCTCCATGCTAGTCACTGTCTTCTCCTCGTCAACCTTCGTTTCCTTGCCTAGCTGGCTTTCTCCCACAACATTTGACCCCATTGATTGTGAACATTAATATTTTCTTCTTTATGTTGTTTTTTCCATGTTGCATGTTTCATGTTGGATTGGATCAATATTTTTTTAATGTTGTATGTTTTTGTTTTTCATGTTGGATCAACATTTTTCACACATATGGAAAGTACCATCCTCTAATAATGGCCTAAAACTATATTAGAAATTAATATAAATTCACAATCATATATTACAATGGGATTAAATCTTCAAGCAATCTTTATTACCATGATTAAAAATTATTAATTATTTAATATTTATATATAAATATATATATTTATTTAATCATGTTTTACATATATTGCAATTATACTTACACTTTTATGTATTCATATTCTTTTTCTAATATTAATTATGTAATGATATAGATTTTCATTATATTTAAAACATATACTAAGTTTATTAAATCTTTATGATTTTTTTTTCATTAAAGCACCTATAAGTATTCTAATCATTTTTACAGTATGGGACTGGTCTTTTTAATTTATTTTTCATCTTTTAGTTTAAACAGAGTTTTCTTATTAGTATAATTTTGTTGAAGAGATGTTTTTTTATACAGTGATGTTAAGAATTGTTTGTACTTGTTTGATTAAACACTTATATCTTTATTTTTGAATGTATTGAGAGAAGTGTGGTAATTTAATACATGTGGATAAAAGTTAGATTAATTTACCCCAAAACACACTTCGGTATGCTAAAGGTTTGGAAGAATTTCTAGATTAGGCAATTGCAAATCGATCAGTAGACGGTAGAATAAAACATTTGTGTTCTGATTGTAAATTCAAGCGATGATTGGATAGAAACGAAGTATACGAGCACTTGATATTTAAACAGATTTATGCTCAATATGTATGTTGGATTTGACATGGTGAATCAAATGTTATGGAAAGTCAAAACAATGATTATCCCGTCAACAAAACACAAAGTGACCCGCTTTCACACCATGATCTTGAAATTCTTTTATTTTATTCTTTTCTTGGTTTTGGATCTTTTGTTTGAGGTTCGAGTTAAGTTCCTGATTTTAATTTTTGAGTTTTGCAAGTTTTCGTGTTAATTTTTTATGAGAAATGGAGATTTTGGGCTTTACAGCAGGTGTCACATGGTTGACGCACGATTAAGAGAAATTGTGTGCCCTCGCCCAGAAAACCGTACGGAAAATGTTCATTTTGGGCAGTGACGACCGCACGGTTGGCGCATTGTTTGACAAACCGTGTACGACCAAACTGTGTGAGTTGCCCATGTCATTAAAACTTTGAAATTACCTCTTTGCCCCTCCAGTGTTTTAACCATAATTCGGGATTTTCCTCCCCCATTCGACCTAGGTGCACCATGGGGGCCTCCAAGTTTTTTCTCCCTTGCTCTCCTTCCACCCTTGAAGCTTCTCGAAGGTTCTTAGGCAAGTTTCTTTGGGTTTTGGTTGATTTCCTCTTCTCCTCTTCCTTTTCTCTTGAGTTCTTGGTTTCTCTTGGTGGGCTTTCATTTTGGCCGAACCTTAAGAGTTAGGGTTGATGTGTGGGTTGTTTCTCTTGGATGTTAGGGTGTGCGGATTGTCTCTCGGGCTTGCTTCTTCCTTCTCTCGAAGTTTGGTTGCATTCACACGTCATTGATTTAGGTGTTTTCGTCCATTTCCTTTCCAGCACATTCCGTTGATGCTTGAGCTTTCCTTGAATGCTTTCGAAGTGTTATAATCTTTCTTGGGATGTGTTAGTATAAATTGTTTTGGTGTTTTTATGATGGAAAGTTTGTGTGAAATCGTTTTTAAGGGTTCCTTTTATCATGCCTATATTTTAATGCATGCAAGGTGTTTGATGAAATGCCTTCTGTTATCTAAAAGTGAAATTGAGCATTTGTGGTGTTATTTGGGCTTGGTTGTATTTTGACAGCTTGGTTGAAATGATAATTTGGCATGATGTCTGGTTTGGATGCCTCTTCATGGCTTGATAATTTGAGGCAAAATGTTTGGAAAGGTTCTTCTAGTTTTTAAATGCTCATTGGTGATCTTGTCATTGTGTGACTTGTTGTGTTGGTTTAAAGGCAAGTGGTACATCTTGAAAATGGTTTTGGATTATTTCATGCACACTTGAAGTGTGTCATTGGATGTTGGCCCATCCATGGGTGCACGGGGTGCACACATGGATGGGCATTCAAATGATAATGACATTTAAAAATGATGTTTTCCATGAGCCTCGGTTTTTTAAAAGGTTTCTCCTTTCTTCCTTCTTCCCCTTTTCCCTAGAATAGTATCCTAGTTTCTAAATGATGTGTTGGTTCTTCAAGTGACTTTAAATGTGGTTTCAAATGTGTTTCTGAATGTTTGGCCCGTTTAGCATTTATAAAACATGTCTTGATGAATGATCAGCACAAAGGCCCGTTTGGCACTTTAAACACACTTGGTAACTAAAATGATATAAGATCCCATTTGGCATTTTGTGACATGTCTTGGTTTCTAAAATTTCAAAGGCCTGTTTGACACTTCTTGTGTTGTCGCATGTTTTCACTTTAATTCAGGAATGGTTTGGATTTGAAACGCAAAGGCCTGTTTGGCATTGTGCACGTGAAAGTTGTGTTTTATATTGAATTTGGAAAGTGAACTGAAAACTTGGGTAGCATGAAAGCCCGATTGGTGTTTTAAAATGATTTGGAAAGTGGTTTTGATTATGGAAAATGATGGGTTCTATGACGTCCTGTCCCAGGTGCCACTAAACGGTGCCCCAAGATGATTGAACACATGCCCTCAAGTGCGTCTCCCCGTACGCCAGAGGGTGCCGACTAGCAGCAAGGGTCTGGTAAGTCAGTCTTGGGGAGACTATACCCTCTTTTATCAAAATAAAACACCAACGAAAGCAAACAACAATAACCAAGTGCGAAAGCGTATAAATAACCAGAACAATACCATGTCCTATGATATCCAAAACAATAAAATATAATACTCAACTAAAAGGTAAAACATGCTATGACAATGTGAATGTCAAGTGTCTACAATGCAACTAAAAGTAAAGACACAACGACTCCCAAGCGGGTCCCGAACCACATTTGATTCCCTCTCCAATGCTCCAATCCCAAACAACAACCTATCCCAAGGCCTTGCTCTTATCCCGTCTTGCAACAACAAAGTCTACTCAGGTGCCGATCAGACAACCCAAATAGGGTGTGAGTACAACTCAGTAGGCCACCACCAACGGTGTCTAAAACAAGTCCAGTCAAAAGATAGTGTATGCAGTTTTATGAAGCAATAAATACAATGCATAATTAAACAGTTATCACGTTGTCATTTAATCTTTAATCATCACATTAGGCCCAGTTTCAATTCATGTTTTCCATTTGAATCACCATTCATCATTATCATTCATTTGGTGTTGAACGTCATGTCAAGCACCTCAAATCTCATTGAGTGTAGGTCGTCATGTCTATCACTCCATATCTCATTTGGTGTAGGTCGTCATGCCTAGCACCCCAAAATCTTAAGCTTGGATAACTATTGGGGAGGAACGCCATGTCTAAGTCCCAACTTCTAATCAGTCTAGAATGCCATGTCTAGCACCACAAAATCTCAGCCATTTAATCATTCATTAATTCAAAAGAATTAGCCACGTCATTCCATTACTAATCTAACAATTTGTTAAACATTTCAAAGGCCATTGGTTAACTCAACAATTAACTAAGCACATAACTCATTAATTAATTCATCAATTAATTAATCAATCAACACAATTATCATTCCATAATTAATTCCTCACAATTAATTATCCATATCAAATCTCAACTTGTCATAATTAATTCTCACAATTAATTATCTTTGATCAACATCATGGCACATAATTAATTCTCATAATTAATTATCTTACATAGCCAAACATCATTTCATAATTAATTTCCCCCAATTAATTATCTTATCACAATCAATTCAATATCTCAATTACAATATCTCAACCCATAACCAATCTCTAAAACAAATATCTATTTGGGAAACCCCCATTTGTTTGTTCCGTGATTCAATTACCAATTAATCAATAAGGCAATCACAAGTCCATTTCATATTCCTAATCACTTCAATTTAGGAAATCAATTATCAAGGGAAGCTATAAAATCATAAACTCACATTCACATATCAAAATCATGACTATGGGAGTTCGATTTAGACCTCCTACCTTGGTTTATTGATGAATGTTATCCCAATAGAAATTCCCAAAATATGAGCTGCACAATGTTGTCGATCAAGATCTAGATCTAAATCCCTAAACCAAAATTAAGATTAAGGGCATCAAGATCTTGAAAATCTATATCTAGATCCACAATACTAGATATAGATCTCAACTCATAGGTTTAAATCCATGGAAATGGTGGAGATATTACATGAAGATGTCAAGGAAAGATAGAAGAATGAACGAGAGAAGCAACAGGATGAAATCCACTTACCGAGAAGAGAGAAGATCTTTAATCCGAGCTTTTTATCTCGAAGAACAATGTTTAGATCACCTTAGAATCCCTTCAGAAGGCTCTGGGATCACCTATAATTTGTCAAGTCTGAGCCAAGGTTAAAATATGGGAGTCTTGGGGGGTTCAGGTGGTTTTAAAATATATTTTCGGATAATTATTCCTGCGTGCACGGTTTCCTGGGTAGGGGCGCACAGTTAGGGAAAACCATGAACTAATTGTGCAGATCTCTCTATCCATGTTTGCACGGTTGGTGTGGTTTAGTTTCATGGTTTGTCAAACCATAGGGACATCTCTCTCTAGGTTTGCACGCTTGACATAGTTTAGTTGCATGGTTTTTCAAACCGTTCACAACCCACTGTCCATTAGTTTTTCTTAAAAGTTCACCCAAATGCACCCCAAGACACTACTCCAAAACAAAGGTACTTAAAAACCTCAAAAATTACCTGAAAAATCCCCCGAGATGAATCTAGAAAAGGCCAAGATCTTACAATCTCCACACCTTATAACAAATCATCCTCGAGATGTACTCCCGAACTTCTCTAAGATTCCCAAAAAAAAATATTAGTCCATTGAGCCCTCATGTCTGCTTCCCATTTCCAAGTTTCCTCTTGAACACTACCATGTTTCCATAAAACATGAACTAACAGCACAGTATTTCCCCTTAACACTTTCTCACTGCGACCAACACACGTATCATATGCTCCTTAAAGGACACATCTATCTTGAGGTCAACCTCTTCCACATCAATCACATGATAAGGGTCGGGGTGATACCGCCATAGTTGTGACATATGGAAAACATCATGCATAACACTGAATTTTTGTGGAAGGGCTAATCGGTACGCCACTGGCTTGATTCTCTCCAGCACCTCAAACAGTCCCACAAACCTGGGTGCCAACTTGCCCTATCTCTGTATCCCATGGTGACCCAATCCAGGCGATACCTGAAGGAATACACGATCACCCTCTATAAACTTTAGGGTTCATCTCCATCTATAAGCATACAAACTCTGCCTACTCTGAGATGCAGCCATACGTTTCTGAATCAATTGCACCTGATCTGATGTATCCTAAAAGAGACTCGGTCCCAATAGCTCTGACTCACCCGCCTCTAACCAACATAGTGGTGATCTACAAGGTATGCCATAAAGTGCCTCATATGGTTCCATCTGTATAGTTTCCTGATAACTGTTGTTATAGGCGAACTCCACTAAATCCAAATGCTTCTTCTAAGAACCACTAGAGTCAAGCAAAAAAGCTCGCAACATATCCTCTAACACCTGTATGGTATGCTCCGACTGCCCATCTGTCTGTGGGTGGAAGGCCGTACTTAAAAAAACCTGTATACCAAGCACCTTCTGTAGAAGAGTGAAGCAAAGCATGAATTGTGATATGAAACTATAGTTCATGGAACCCCATGTAAATGAACTATCTCTCATACATACAATTCTCCCAACTGTTCTACTATAAAGGTTTCCCCAATAGGGAAGAAATATGCTACCTTCATTAGTCGATCCACAACGAACCAAATAACATTATTCTTCCTAAGAGTATTTGGAAGTCTTACCATGAAATCCATAGTCACATAAACCCACTTCCATTCTGAAATAGGCAATGACTGCAATAGTACTCCAGGTCGTTGATGTTCTGCCTTCATCAACTGATAGATGAAACATCATGTTATGAACCCTGATATCTCATTTTTCATGCCTAGCCACCAAAACTATCATCATAGGTCATGATACATTTTTTTCAACCCAAGATGCACCACCAACTTTGAATCATGAAATTCTCACATGAGTTCCTCTCGCATACTCATAGGCACAACAACTTGATTTTTCACATAATTGTCCTCATCCTCATCTATTATCCAGTATGAAGGTGTCTCCCCACCTTCAAGGATTTCCCTTAAGGATAAATACACTGTATCCTCATACGACCTATCCCTAATCTGTCTCAAGAGTGTAGAATCCACTGCCACAGAAACCAGAGTCATCCTCTTCTGACTCTCTTGAACTACCACATGAATTTCTGCTAGCAAGGACATCATCTTCCACTTTACACTCGACTCATGTACCAACTAAGTATGAGTTTTCCTGCTCAAAGAATCAGCCACACTATTCCCCTTTCTGGGTGTATATGCCAGTTCAAAATCAAAGGACTGCATATACTCTACCCATCTTCGCTGCCGAAGATTCAAGTCACGCTGTGAAAAGATATACTTCAAGATTTTGTAGTCTGTAAAAACTGTAAACTTTTCAACCAAAAGATAGCATCACCAACACTTAAGAGCATAAACCAATGATACCAACTCAAGGTCACACATAGGGTAATTCCGTTCATGTGGCCTCAACTTCCGAGACCTGTAAGCAATGACTCGATCCCCTTGCATCAACACAAGTCTGAGTCCGATCCCATAAGCATAACAATACACCATGTACTCCTAAACTAAATTAGGTAAGATCAAAATTGGTGTCAATGTCAAGTGCTTCTTCAACTCCTAGAAAGAATTCTCACATGCTTCTGTCCAATCAAACTTTATCCCATTCTTTGTCAAACCTGAAAGCGGTGCTTCCAATCAGGAAAAGCCCTGGATGAACCTTCTGTAATAACCAAAAAATCCCAAAAAGATTCGGATATCAAAAAAAATTCTTGGGATGATCCTAATAAATCACTGCCTGCACTTTTTCTGGGTCCACTAACACACCTTCTTCCAAGATGATATGCCCCAAAAAGTGTACCCTATCAATCAAAAACTGACATTTAGATAGATTGGAATATAATCGATGCTCTCTCAGTGTACCTAAGATTATGTCAAGATATTGGGCATGATCTTCATGAGTCTTAGAGTACACCAATATGTTGTCCGCAAACACCACCACAAATTGATCCAAGTACAGATGAAAGACCATGTTCATCAAGGCCATAAATACTGCTGGAGCATTTGTCAACCCAAACAACATTACAACAAACTCATAAAGTCCATACCTACTTCTGAAAGTAGTTCTTGGTATATCAGAAGTCCCAACTCTCACCTGACGATACCCTAATCTCATATCGATCTTTGAGAACACACAAGCCCCCTTCAACTGGTCAAACAAATCATCGATACATGGAAGAGGATATCAGTTCTTCATGGTCATTTTATTCAACTTATGGTAATCGACACACAAGTGTAAACTATCGTCAGCCTTCTTTGCAAACAATATAGGTGATCCCCAAGGAGACATACTTGGATGGATAAACCCTTTATCCTCCAACTCCTCCAACTGCGTTTTGAGCTCTTGAAGCTTTATAGGTGCCATTTTGTAAGGTGGAATAGATACCAGATCAACCCCCAATATGAGATCAATAGATAATTCCACATCTATCTTAGGTGGCAACCCTAAAAAGTATTTAGGAAAGACATCCTGAAATAGTTCTACTACTGGTGGAAGGACATATTTCCTACCACTACCATCATCTAACAAAAGACTGGCAATTTGGTCTGTGAGCTCTCCCAGTTACTGAGTAATTGGCCCAGCTCAGCCTGCATGGATATATCATTCTCCATGATGAATATACTAGTCACTATTAGGAGATACAAAGTTTACTCTCCTGCGGTAACAATATATGTGGGCTTGGTATGTGACTAGACAGTCCATACCCATAATTAGGTTGAAGCCCGTTATATCAAGGACATAGATATCCCAAAGAAAATGATACTCCCTGATCTATAGTGAACATTCCTTGCATAAACAGATATCCCTAGACCGTGTTCCCAATGGTGTATCGATATTCATCACCCCACTTATAGACTCCAACTACAGGCTCAAACCATTAACAGGATTTGTAGATATAAAGGAATGAGAGGCACTAGTATCAAACAAGGTAGTAGCTAAAGTAGAAGAAACTAGAATAGTACCTATCACTGTCGATGGACCAACCTCATTCTCCACAAGTGTAGGTTTCACTACATATAACTATCCTTCCCCTATTCCCTGTGGTGTTGTCTGACTCCCTTGAGTAACACCACTCTAATGATATGGGAGCTCATA
Source organism: Viscum album (assembly GCA_963277665.1). Lineage (NCBI taxonomy): Eukaryota > Viridiplantae > Streptophyta > Magnoliopsida > Santalales > Viscaceae > Viscum > Viscum album. The sequence continues at coordinate 643,540,255 of OY728133.1, read as the reverse complement.
CCCTAAAGCACCACGTCCACTGCCTCTACCACCTCTGTCCCGTAGAGCTCTAATTTATAGACCTATATGATGTAGAAGACCCCTTCCCACACTTTGACTCTGAGCAGCTATTCCCTCAGCACCAACCTACCACTTCTTCCTGCAGAACTTCTATAGGTGCCCCATCTTGCCACAAAACCGACACTCCACTGGTGGTTGAGGACAATGTGTATGATAGTGTCCCTATCTACCACACTTGTGGAAAATCACATGAGTAAGATATGGTGCAATTGTTCATCCTGGCTATCCACCTTGATTTCCACTATCCTAACCAAGGTTCTCATAACGACGCTTCCTACTCTCAGAAGGCACACTCCCCAATCGTCCAACGACAGCTAACTGTCCAGTATTAGAAGCCTCCTTCGGGTTCCCCTCTGAAATGAGATCCTGATTAACCACTTCTGAGAATTTCTTCATCCTAAGGATGTTTACTTGGGACTTAATTTCACACCTAAGTCCATCCTGAGATTTTTTTTGTCTAAGAATCCTCATTTTCTGCCAAATTTGGAGCAAAACGATGTAAATTTGTGAAACGTTCAATGTAATACATTATTGATATGATTCCTTGGGTCAAATGCACAAACTCTGAATCCTTATCGCATCTCAACATCTTTGGATAGAAGTGCTCCAAGAACTTCTCCAGAAATTCCTTCTATAACATATCATCAGTATATCCATATCACACCTGAATGTCTTAACAGTGCTTCGCTAAACCCCATAGCATATAAGTAGCCAACTTGACCCTCCTCCCAGTCAGATTCTCCAATTGGTGAAGTATCATATATATGGATTCAATCTTGAATTCATCTCCCTCAGGTCCACCCTCTCCAATAAAATTAGGAGGGTGTTGTAGATGAAACTCCCTTGTCAACTCAGACATTCTTTTTAGAACCCACCCTAGGTCTCTCTCCATGAATTGCATGAAATGAGAAAAGTTCTCTCGGAATAATTCCTCTTCCTCATCAGCTTTCACCAACGGTGCCTCAAGTTCCCTATCTGGAAGTTTATTCTAGTCCATACCCCTCGACCTCTCCCTCAACAAGTATCATGGAGGCATATATCTACAAAGACAAACACACGTCTTAGGTCTCATAACGCAACCTTATAACATTTATGTAAGAGGAGAAACTAACACAACAAGTTTCAACATGTCCTTTCCCCCTTTTTCTCACCACACGGTCAACACTGAGGGCTTATCACTACCCTTAACCATCCTACTCCTAGGTCTTGGTTAACAAGGGTACATATATTCTCATTAATTAATTCAACCATTAATTAATCACATTATATCAAATTAATTAATTAAACAATTAATTAATTAATCATACCCATTTCATCAATCAAGGTTCTCATTAGACACCCATTTATTATCATTTTTTATTATTATTTCAATCTCACAACAAGGAAAAACAGTTTAAGTTCAACAACTTACCCATAACCTATTTTCCCATGAATTCCTAGAATAATGCATGTCACAATAACCCTGAGTGCCTAGAATGATGCATGCAGACTCAAGTATCATGCCTCTTTAGGCCAAGAATCAAAATTCAATAATTGTCAAAACAAATATCACATCACACCACAAGTGAATCAGTCAAGGTGAAATAATATCCAACTGTAACAACAAACAACAATCACAACAATCCCACCTTGAGTACCTGGATTTCCCCCCATACATGGGTTTGCAACTCCCATGCACGAGCTCATTACCAAGACTAGACTCTTCCTAGTATTCTATCTACCTTTCCTAAAATAGTAAGACAAAATAAGAAGAAAGAAAAGAAAACTCCTCTGACACCACTTTATGGCGTCCCTTCTTGGGTGCCACTAAATGATTCCCCAAGCTGGTTAGCCACATTCCCTCAAGTGCACCTCCCCGTACGCCATAGGGTGCCGACTTGTAGTGAGAGTCTGGTAAGTCAATCTTAGGAAGACTATACCCTATTTTATCAGAATAAAACACCAACAGAATCAAACAAAAATAAATAAGTGTGGAAGCATATAAATAACCAGAACAATACTATGTCATATGATATCCAAAATAAGAAAATACAATACTCAATTGAAAGTTAAAACATGCTATGAAAATGTGAATTTTAATTGTCTACAATGCAACTAAAAGTAAAGACACAAAGACTCTCAAGCGGGTCCTAAACCATGTCTGGTTCCCTCTCCCATGCTCCAAACTCAAACAAAAATCTATCCCAGGGCCTTTCCCTTATCTTTTCCTACAACAACAAAGTCTACTCGGGTGCTGATCAGGCGGCACGAATAGGGTGTGAGTACAACTCAGTAGGCCACCACCAACGGTGTCTAAAACAAGTCCAGCCAAAAGATAGTGTATGCAGTTTTATAAATCAATAAATAAAATTCACAATTAAACATTTATCACATTGTCATTTAATATCTAATCATCACATTAGGCCCAATTTAAATTCATGTTTTCCATTTGAATCATCATTCATTATTATCATTCATTTGGTGTTGAACGTCATGTCAAGCACCCCAAATCTCATTGAGTGTAGGTCGCCATGCCTATCACTCTATATCTCATTCAGTGTAGGTCGTCATGCCTAGCACCCCAAAATCTCAATCTTGGATAACTATTGGGGAGGAATGCCATGTCCAAGTCCCAACTTCTAATCAGTCTATAACGCTATGTCTAGCACCACAAAATCTCATCCATTTAATCATTCATTAATTTAGAATAATTATCCACATCATTCCATTACTAATCCAACGATTAGTTTAACATTTCAAAGGTCATTAGTTAACTCAAAAATTAAATAAGCACATAAATAATTAAGTAATTCATCAATTAATTAATCAATCAACACAATTATAATTCCATAATTAATTCTTCACAATTAATTATCCATATCAAATCTCAACTTATCATAATTAATTCTCAAAATTAATTATCTTTGATCAACATCATGGAATATAATTAATTCTCATAATTAATTATCTTACATTTCCAAACATCATTTAATAATTAATTTACCCTAATTAATTATCTTATCACAATCAATTCAATATCTTAATTACAATATCTCAACCCATAACCAATGTCCAAAACAAATATCTATTTGGGAAACCCACTTCGTTTGTTCCGTGATTCAATTATCAATTAATCACCAAGGCCATCACAAGTCTATTCCACATTCCTAATTACTCAAATTTAGGAAATCAATGTTGGGACCACTTTGTGTATGAATATTGTATTTGTTGTCAATAGTTGTCAATACTGGTCAAAATAAATAAGGAGATAGAGAAGGTCTCTATAGTTAATAGAGAATGCAATTTAGACGATTTTTGAACTGATCATAAGTTCAAAGAACTTGTATAAAAGGTGACACATTGTTTACAACAATGAATAATGGTGAAGTATCATCCATCTAAGGATGATTGAAGAAGAATAAGGATTTGAAGAAGACCATTCAATGCTTCATGATTGCATGAGAACCATGCAAGAGCTTACTTTAAGAAAAGAATCATATGATTTTCATGAAGTAGAGAATGATGGTTGAAGAAGAAGAGAGAGTGTGGAAGGGATTGGAATTATAAGATGGTCATGCATTACACATTTCCTTGAAATTAGAAGATTGTTGTACTGCTTTTAAAGTTCCAAATACATGTATCAAAGGTGATACATTGTCTACAACATTGAAGGAGTTTGAAGAATCGTCAAGCCTCCACTTTTGGATGAGGAGATATGATTGGAGTTCTTTGGAATTAACACTCCAAAAGGGAATTTAGGATTTTAAGTGAGGATGAATAAGTACTTTGGAATTCATATTCCAAAGAGTATAAGAAGAAATAAGGGTGATTGTTGAATATGAAGTGAAGACATGAAGTAGTGCATGGGATTGGAACTATAAGAATGGCCAAAACTATGATGATGATTTTTTGTTTTGTATTTAACAAATATCATAAGTTTTGAGAACTTGTGATGCAAGCCTTATGAAATATAGATGGAGTAAATAAGTGTTTTTGACAAAGTAAAAAAGTGGCACGCAAGTATAAATGTTGTGAAAGTGTGGCGTGCAAGTATAAGTGGTGTGCAAGTGTATGTTGCATGAAAGTCATATTTCAAGATAATCACATCAAAATATTAAAAACAAAAGAAAGCGGCACACAATTCATAAGTGGCACACAAGTCAAAAAATTACGTGAAAGTATAAGTGACACAGAAGTGTATGTTGCATGCAAGTCATATTTTAACATCATCACATCAAAATATGACAAAGAAAATAAAGTGGTGTGCAAGTGATGGAGTGGCACACAAGTGATGAAGGGATGAACAAGTGATGAAGTAGCGCGAAAGTTAGGGAAATGTGTGGAAGGTAAGTTATATGTCTTGCACGCAGGGTCGCTAAAATGCCTATAAATAAACGGCTACCCTCCTCATTTTTCCAAGATCAATAATTAAGAGAAAATTTGAGCTATGATCGCGCAAGTAGTAGAAATTAGTGCGCAATATGAAGTGTCATGCAAGTTAGGAGTTATTCATAAGGTGTGCAAGTAGGGAGGTGCGCAAATAGAGTGGAACGCAAGTAGATTGGATCACAAGTAGAATTGGCACACAAGTTGTAAGAGGTGTGCAAGTGAGGAGTTGTGTGAAACAAGTGTGTTGTGTCTAAGTCTGAAGTGGCTCAAAAGTTGTGAGGTTTTCACAATTGTGGTGCGCAAGTAGTTGGTGGCATGCAAGTAGTTGGTGGCGCGCAAGCAGGGAGGCATGTAAGCAAGGTGGTACGCAAGTAGGGATTGACGTGCAAGGTGTGAGTTGTGCTAGAAGTTCTTACCAACTTCTGTTCAATTGTGATGATGCTAAGTTGATATGGACTTCATATATTAAACAATAAAAAATAGAACTTGTTATTCTAGTAATAAGAAGAAGAAGAGTTCAGTGCAGTTGGTTTTGAACTGAAAGAGAAAGTGTGAAGAAGAGAAGGTTTCAATGCGGCTGGTTTTTCATTGAAGAAGAAAAAGAAGAAGAGTGTGCAACTTACAGATTTGTTGTAGAGAAAGAAGAGTTTGGTTACTTGCATGTTGCTAAGTAAGTAACAAGGAGAATAAGAAGGTTGTGGAAGAACAAAGTATCACTGTAGCATCCAATAGGTCTCAACAGATGGAAGATTATTTTGGTGTTACAAACTCTTTTTACAGAGAGAAGACTGTCTTTAGAGGCAGTATAAAGAACCAGCTAGAGGCTGTAAGAGACTATATACACTGGAAGTATAAAGAAATAGTGAGTGTAAGGGTCCATCCTACTCGTTTCAAGTTGGAATAGTATTTTTTCCCTTCCCCCCTCTGAGTATAGGGAGAAACACTAGGAAGATATTATTTCATTCCCTCCTCTAAGTGTAGGGAGACACACTGACTAGCATATTGTTTTCCTAGTCAACCACTGTAACAGTTACTACATTATAGCGGAGAATCCGTGAACTGGTTATTACCATACACGGAAAGTATGTAGCTACTCTTATTGATTGGTGAACCTTGTAAAAATATCATGTGCATATTTTTAATACTTTCATATTATTGCATGCGACAGAGAAAAAAGAATAAGAGAATCAAGATCCTAACAGGTCAAGAGGTACAGGGATAAAAAGAAAAATTTGGTTTAAAAAGTCCCCAACACTGATTCACCTCCCTCTCAATGTTAGGCATATACCAAACTGGTCCTCTCAATTGGTATCAGTGGGATAGGTTCACCTTTGTTGGATTCTCTATAGTGAAGTTATTCTCTTTTGAAGAGTTGCGTTTCTTTCCTGAGTTATCAATGAAGTGTAGTTTCAGTGAAGATTAAGTTGTATCTGAGAAGAAGAACATATCTACCAAGACCATGATGAACTGAAAAAATAAGGAGAATATAATGTTTAAGAATAAGTCCCTATTATCTAAATAAGAGGAAGTATCTGGTTCTATATACCTTGATAACAATGAAGACACATCAGTTTTGGAAATTATTGAGAAGGTGTCTCAAGTTTCCACCAAGAATATGAATAACCTTCCCACCTCAAGTGATCAAGAGGTATGTGTTAGTACATTTAAAAATTATTCTCATGATGAAAATACTAGCACAAGTTGTGATGATCAATCTACAACCTCACAAGAATTATCAGTTGATAGATTAAGAATGATTCTACATAGCATTCCAGAAGAAAGTGCATCCCTTGTCTGTGGAGTATTTCAATGTATATAGGAAGATATCACCCAGCTGGAAGAATAAAATGATGTTTTGTAGGAATTATTATAAGAAAAAAATTATTGAATGTTTAAAGCTCTCCAGACATGTTGGACCCTTTGAATCAACAAAAAGAGAATTTGAAATAATTTCCTCAAAATGGATCAAAGAAGTTGAGGAGAAAGTGCGAGTCAATAAAACTCTAGAAGAAAAGTTCCATGCACTTGAAAATGAGATGAGAAAGAGCACTAAGGTCAAGAGTATACATTTGGAAGAAAATTCCATGAAGTTCAAGGAAATTGACTCTTTGTTACAAAAAAAGTGAAGCTACATGAGGATAAAGTTGAAGTAATGAAGAAGGCTTGTGAAGAGAAGATGATTATGATTGAAGATCAGAAATTCATCTTCAATATTAAATGTCTATAATTGGAATTTCAATTGACCAATATTAAGAATACTCATATTTAGACTTTACAAAAGAAGGAAACAGTTGCTGCTGGTACTCAATGTTCATTAGAGTATTCTACTGTTAAAAGAACTACAACATGTGATAAAAAGACCATGACCTCATTCAATGATCTATCACAAGAAGCTGATAAAGTTAAGGTATAATCTATATCCTCTTGTACTAATGTTTCTAAAACTACTTCTACAAAAAGTGCAGGTTGAATGAAAAATTATAAACAAGTATGGATGAATAAAGGTGATAAGAAATCTACCACCATGAATAGGGTGGATAGGAAGAAGAAGTTGAAAAATGACTCCCCACAGAGAGCACAACACATCAAGAAGAAGGACAAAAAATCTAATACAAAAGATATCAAGAAGTCAAGATTTGTGGGTCAATGTTGGTGCTGCAATAGATTTAGGCATTGTGCATTGTATTGTTGGTACAATACCTTAAATGGAAAAGAATATAAAAAGCCTATATTAAGGGGTAGAAAACTAGAGATGAAGAAGTAACATCCACAGATCCAGAAGCATCCGTATACTGCAAAAAGATTTGGAATGCTTGACAACATCTGTGATGTATGCAATGGAAGCAGTCACAAGGTTAGTGAATTTCCATCTCAATATGTATTCAAAGATGATAAGAAAAGAAGACCAAAAAATATATCTAGGAATGAATAAGCATCCTTTGGAAGTAATAATGATAATTCTTTAAAAAAAAATTATACCACGAAGATTTCAATAAGGAAAGGTGAGAAGACCTTGGATTCCAGATCCAAGAAGTTCAAGGGTAGTGCATCCAAAAGAACTGGCAAGAAGGATGACACTCAGAAGAATCCATGTGGAAGATCCAATCTTGATGCCTCAGTTCCTAATGACTTATTGGTTATCTGGATAGAAGATTTGTAAATAATGAGTAAAAAGGAATATGCACAAGATAAGGCTAGTGCAAAAAAGTAATAAGAAGAATCCACATGAAGTAAATAAAGATATATGCGTGAGGTGAAAAAAATATGGTCACATGGTTATAAATTGCATTGTATTGATTCCAGCTCAAGAATAATTACTCAAGAAGATGAATGTTACATAGGAGATACTAGTGGTTTGAAAGATCTTGAATAAATAATGATCACACACAAAGAAATGGAATAAGTGATAAGATCCACACAACCACAATCAGAAATAAAGATCAACTGTAGAAGTGTGAGGAGTGGAGAAAATGGAGAATCTTGGTTGAGAAAATTGTCTCAACCTTTCTGTTCACATTGATGAATCAATGAGGATCCACCTTATTCCCTTAAATATTTTTGTGTATTGTATTTGTGTTTCTAATATAGGGAATTTAAGGTGAATCAAGATCTTATGGGGAGAACCTGATAAGTTGTGATTATTGTCAATACATGATAGCAAATTTTAAGAATTTTAAATCCTTGGAAGATTCTTCGATTGGTATTAAAATAACAATATAATGAAGGATCACTATTTAAGAAAATGACGATGAGTGCTTCTCTTGAGGGGGAGACAAATGAAGAAGCTGTCAGAGTCAGTATCTGAATTAGTATCAATTTCAGTTGGTATTAAAATCAATTACTCTAAAGATTGTATGAGGATCATATCATTGGAAAAGGTATTTCATCTCTAAACCTCTCATCCTTGGTTACTCAAAGTAAAAATTATTTTACAAAGGGGGAGTAACTAAGTCAATCAGTGACATAAGAAGAGTAAAAGTTCCCCAAATCCACTTATCCTTCCAATTACACTTGCATGTTTTTTATCTTTTTTTGAAGTGAGTGTAGGAGTTTCAGGTTGATTATTTAATAGCACATTTATTATCCTAATATTGGAATGAAAGTGGAAATCCCTTGAAGACAAAGTACACGAGTTCTCATCTCATGAGGTATCATGATCAGTGGATAATGGCCAACTTTGTTGTCTAAATTAAATCTTCTTGTTTTCAACACCGAACATTGCTCAAGTATACTTAGAGTGAAATTGTTGATGGAATATTGCTTAAGAAAGTACTGATACACTTTTCCTATGGACTTTTTATTTCTTTTAAATAAGGGGGAGATAAAGTGAAATGAAAGTTTGAAAAGTGATGTGGGAGAGAAAGAAGTAAAGGGGAGAGAGAATATTCTCATTTTTACATTGATACATTCATTTTATGAGAACATTAAGGTATTGACAAAAAAATACAAAGGGGGAGATTTTTGGGACCACTTTGTATATGAATATTGTATTTTTTGTCAATAGTTGTAAATACTAGTCAAAATGAAGAAAGAGATAGAGAAGGTATCCATAGTTAATGGAGAATGCAATTCATACGATTGTTGAACTGATCCCAAGTTCAAAAAACTTGTGTCAAAGGTGACACATTGTTTACAACAATGAAGAATGGTGAAGTATCATCCATCTAAGGATGACTGAAGAAGAATGAGGATTTTAAAAAGACCATACAATGATTTACGATTGCATGAGAACCATGCAAGAGACTACTTGAAGAAAATAATCACATGATTTGCATGAAGTAGATAATGATGGTTGAAGAAGAAGAAGAGAGTGTGTGGAAGGGCTTGGCATTATAAGATGGTCATGCATTACACATTGCCTTAAAATTAGATGATTTTTGCACTGTTCTTAAAGTTACAAATACATGTATCAAAGGTGATAAACTATCTACAACATTGAATGTGTTTGAAGAAGCCTCAAGCCTCCACTTTTGGATAAAGAGAGATGATTGGAGTTATTTGGAATTAACACTCCAAAAAGGAATTGAGAATTTGAAGTGAGGATGAAGTACTTTGGAATTCATATTCCAAAGAGTATAAGAATAAAGAAGGATGATTTTTTAAGATGAAGAGAATACATGAAGTAGTGCATGGTCTTGGAACTATGAGAATGGAAAAAACTATGATGATGATTTTTTGATTTGTATTTCAAAAATATCATAAGTTTGGAGAACTTGTGATGTAAGCCTTATGAAATATAGAGGGAGTAAAGAAGTTTTTTTGACAAATGAAAGAAAGTGGTGCGCCAGTATAAATGTCTCAAAAGTGTGGCATGCAAGTGTATGTTGAGTGCAAGTCATATTTCAAGACCATCACATCAAAATATGACAAAGCAAAGAAAGTGTCATGCAAGTCATAAGTGGCATGCAAGTCAAAAAGTGGCGCGCAAGTATAAGTGACATGCAAGTGTCTGTTGCGCGCAAGTCATATTTTAACATCATCACATCAAAATATAAAAAAGGAAAGAAAGTAGAGTACAAGTGATGGAGCGGTGCACAAGTGATGAAGCAGAATGAAAGTGATGAAGTGACACACAAGTTAGGGAAAGGCACACAAGGTGAGTTTCATGTCTCACATTCAGGGTCACCAAAATGACTATAAATAGACATATACCCTCCTCATTTTTCCAAGATCAACACTTAAGAGAAAATTTGATCTTTGATCGCAAAATTAGTAGAAAGTGGTACATAATATGAAGTGTCACGCAAGTCAGGAGTTATTCATAAGGTGCAAAAGTAGGGAGGCACGCAATCAGAGTGGCGCACAAGTAGAGTGGCGCGCAAGCAGAAGTGGCATGCAAGTTTTAAGAGACACACAAACAGGGAGTTGTGTGAAACAAGCATGTTGTGTCTAAGTCTGAAGTGGCGCACAAGTTGTGAGTTGTGCACAATTATGGCGCGCAAGTAGTTGGTGGCGTGCAAGCAGGGAGGCGTACAAGTAGGCTGGTGTACAAGTAGGGATTGACATGCAAGCTGTGAGTTGTGCTATAAGTTCTTACCAAATTCTGGTCAACTATGATGATTCTAAGTTGAGTTGGACTTCATTGATTTAAAAATCACAAAGAGAACTTGTGATTATAGCAAGAAGAATAAGAAGAGTTCAGTGCAGTTGGTTTTTCACTAAAAGAGAAAGTGTGAAGAAGAGAAGGTTTCAGTGTAGTTGGTTTTTCATTTAAGAAGCGAAAGAAGAAGAGTGTGCAGATTACAGGTTTTCTGTAGAGAAAGAATAGGATGGTTACTTGCATGATGCTAAGTAAGTAACAAGGAGAAGAAGAAGGTTGTGGAAGAACAAAGTAGCACTGTAGCATCCAACAGGTCTCAATAGGTGGAAGATTCTTTTGGTGTTGAAAAATCTTTTAACAGAGAGAAGACTTTCTTCAGAGGCAGTATAAAGAACCATCTAGAGGCTGCAAGAGACTGTCTACACTGGCAGTATAAATAACTAGCAAGTGTAAGGGTATATCTTAACTCTTTGTAGGTTGGAAGAGGATTGTTTCCCTCCCCCCCTCTGAGTGTAGGGAGAAACATTGGGAATAGATTATTTCATTACCTCCTCTAAGTGTAGGGAGTCACACTAACTAGCAGATTGTTTTCCTAGTCAACCACTATAATAGTTACTACATTATAGTGGAGAATCCATACAATGGTCATTACCATACACGATAAGGATGTAATTGCTCTTATTGATTGGTGAACCTTGTAAAAATATCATGTGCATATTTTTACTGCTTTCATATTATTGCATGCGATAGGGATAAGATAATAAGATAATCAAGATCCTAATAGGTCAAAAGGTACAAGGATAAAAATAATAAATTGGTTTAAAAAGTCCCCAACACTGATTCACCCCCCCTCTCAGTGTTAGGCATATCTCAAACTAGTCCTCTCAATCAATTATCAAGGAAAGCTAGAAAATCATAAACTCAAATTCACATATCAAAATCATGACTATGGGAGTTCAATTTAGACCACCTAACTTGGTTTATTTATAGATGTTAGCCCAATGGAAATCCCTAAAATCCGAGCTACACAACATTGTCGATCAAGCTCCATATCTAAATCCCTAAACCAAAATTAATATCAAAGGCATCAAGATCTTGAAAATCTAGATCTAGATCTACGATCCTAGATCTAGATCTCAACTCATAGGATTATATCCATGGAATAGGTGGAGATATTACATGAAGAGGTCAAGTAAAGGTAGAGGAATGAACGGGAGAAGCAACAAGATGAAATCCACTTATCGGGAAGAGAGTGGATCTTCAATCTGGGCTTTTGATCTCAAATAACAATGTTCGGATCACCTTGGAATCACTTCAGAAGGCTTTTGGATCACCTAGAATTTTTCAAGACCAAGCCAAGGTTAGAATATGGGAGTCTCAAAGGGATCAGGTGGCTTTAAAATAGATTTTTGAATAATTATTCCTGTGTGCACGGTTCCTAGAAAGGGGTGCATAGTTAGGGAAAACTGTGTGTCAACCGTGTGGACCTCTCTATCTAGGTTTGAATGTTTGTCACGGTTTAGTTGCACATTTTTTAAAACCGTGTTCAAACAGTGCATACCTCTATGTCCAGGTTTGCAAGCTTGAAATAGTTTAGTCGCATGGTTTGTCAAATTGTGTGAAAACCGTACACAACCCACTATCCGTTAGTTTTTCTTAAATGTTCACCCAAATGCACAACAATCCACTACATCAAAACAAAGGTACTTAGAAACCTCAAAAGTACCTAAAAACACACTCAAGATAACTCCAGAAAAGGCCAGGATCTTACAGTTTCCATGTAAGCTTTAATTTTTGGATTAGCATGCTTATGAAAGAAATGGATTTCCATGTATGTTCATGATGAATTGTATTATGTTGGAGACCACTAGAATCTTAGGATGGGATCCCCTATATTGGTTCATGCACATGATTTTTTTTGGTATTGAGACCACTATAATTTTCAGATGGGATCCCCTCTTGTGGCTCATGCACGAGAATGTTGTGGGTTATGGTTACTATACCATGTTTTTCCAAGTATTATTATTATTATCATGGGATTCCTAGACGTCATCTAGAGGCTTGAGTGACAGTTGCTTTTCGACCCTGATTAGATGGGTTGGTACCCCTAGACTTAATGAGGCTAGGTGGGGTGTGCCATTGGATTGGCTAGTTTGGAGCGATCAGTTGGTTATTGACTATAGAGATGCACTATATGTCGGCATGTGAGTTCAAAATGAGTATGTCCAGGGATTACTTCTAGATATGTCTAGAAAATTCCCATGATTACTATCTATATGTCTTGTTTACTTCTACTTCTTATGTGGATTTTGGCCCTACTAGATTATGCTAGTTTTTTTGTTACCTTTATTTTCTACCTAGTCCTTTTTGGTTACTTGATATGGTTTTGTATTTGGGATTTAGTTTTGAACTGGGTTGTGAAAAGTGTAACTGTTTTGAAAAGGGAAGGTTGCATGTGTTATTTTAAAAAGGGAATTTGTGTAAAGATATGTTTACTTACTGGAAATGTTTTAAAATCCTATATTATGATTTTTTGTCAAACTAGTGTCTGTAGACTATTTTGGGAAAGGAAATGAATGGACTTTATGGTGATTACCTACTAATTTGTTTAATCTCACACCCTACTTATGCCACTCGGTGTCGGTAGACCTGATCTATTTTTCTGGTGTAGGTTTCTGGTTTGGTTGTTCTTGGAGTAGGTTGGTTTTGTGGATATTGGTGACCAAGAGGTCACATGGAGATCATTTTGGAATGGTCCAACCTCAGTTTTGTATTCAATTTTTTCTTTGTTTTTAGCAGTTGTATCTAGATCAGTTTTTATATTTATTGATGTTCAATTGTTTAATATGCTGTGTATTCAGTTTGTTTATTTTTATCCTGGTTTATTTGGGAAAAATCATTCTCATTGTGATTACTTTGATGTCTGATATTAGTTTCCAGATCGTGGGGACCAGGAATTCCCTTTAGGTCATGTCTTGGACTAGGTTGGGTGCTGGGTAGGATGACATCTCGGCTTGGTTCATGAAAAAATGACATTAGAGAAGGCCCTTGTTATTTGGGGTGTCAGGTATCGGGGCTCGAGAGGTAGGTACAAGAAAGATGTCATGAACCCTTGCTCATTCTGATCCTCGAGTTTCCAAGGGTAGTCCATGATTTGAGTATTTGTTTTGTTTTGGTTTGTGTGGATGAGGAATGACAATGGAGGTGAGCTGGTGCTATGTTGTGATATCACATGGAGTAGTAACCCATGTGGAGTCTGAATACTTGGTTTAAGGTCATTCTAGTTGTTAATTCTTACATGGGGAATGGCCCATTAACCATGTCATTGGGTTAGGCATGGACACTAGTTCCTCATTCTGGTAGTTTGGTGTGAATTTTGTTTTTTTATTTCAGTTGGTGTGAGTGGTGTTTTAAAATGAAAACGGTTTTTTAGATGGAAATGATTTATTTCAAGTGGTTTTGAATTGACCAAAATGGGTTTTAAAAGAGGAAGTGATTGAGATTTAAAATTGGGTGAATGCTTAGGTTTGGTGATGAAATTGTATGTGTGAACCTTGGTATTCCTTATGGACGTTCACATATGTGTGGGTATGTATGGAAATTTCATGTTGGCATGTGTGCATGGATAATGTGAATGGAAGTGGGATGAACACATATGTGATGGTTCATAGGATGACATGGGTGATTATTTGAAATTAAAGGATTGGTTTGGTTTTTCCAAAATGGTTTTGAAAGGAAAAAAGATTTCGGGAAATTATTTTGCTATAAAAAGTGGGTTTTTATTTTGTGAAAACTGGATTCCAATGTTTAGAAAGTGGCCTTGGAAGAAGGCGGTTTTGGAATTGGAATGAAATGGTGGTTTTTGAAAAGTGGACTTTTGGTCATGTTTGTAATGTTTGGCTTATGATCCGGTTGTTCTGGCCTGGGATGGTATTTTGATTTCATTTTTGGTTGATGTTGATTTTAGTTCTATGTTTTCTTCTGTTCAGAATATGTCACCCAGAAAGGTCCCCAAAGTTTCTTGGGGGTCTCGTCTAGTTTCTGGTTCTTATTAGTTGTTTCTCATCCTTTGTGGTGATCGATTTTAGTTAAAGACATTAGAATGTCTTGATAAAGTTGATAGTGTCTTCAAATAATTGGGAACTCCTGAAGTTGTGAGAGTGTATGTTGTTCTAAGTTTGTTTAAGGGCCCATCTTTGAATTAGTGGAAGGTGATTTCTCTATCATAGTTGCAAGTTGGGATGACGTGGGAAGTGTTTAAGACCATTTTCATCTGATGGTTTGTACCTAAGGAGGTGAAGACAAAGAAATTGGAAGATCTCATTAGTATCTAGTAATTCCAATGAACAGTGAAATCCTATGTTAACCACTTCAAGGATCCACTACTACAAAACAAGCCTTTAATGGTGCTGGATTTTATTAGCGCCAGAAAAAAGCATTGATAAAGATTCCCTTTATTAGTACTAAAACAATCACTAATAAAGGGTATCTTTTATCAGTGCTTTTTTTTCTAGTACTGATAAACGGTACCCTTTATCAGTGCTTTTTTTTGTAGCATTGATAAAATACAACCTTTATCAGCATATTTTTTTAGCGCTGATAAAGGGTGACCTTTATCAACACTTTATTTCTAGCGACCATACATGAATCCTTTATCAACACTTTTTAGCACTTATAAAAGTTTGAATAAAATGAAATAATTAAATAAATAAAAAAGAAAAAATGATTTTATTAAAAAATATTATTTTTTTAATTAAATAATTATTGATAAAAATGAATAAATTGATTATACTATATATAAATTATAAATAGTATATATTAAAATATAGCTATATTTGAATAAATATGATTTATATAACCATCTTTGAATAAATATTGATTATACTATATATAAATTATAAATATGATTTCTATAATGCAAAATAGTTATGCTTTACATTAAATAATAATATATTTAGTGAATAATGGTTTATAATTAAAAATTAACGTGAATTAAAAATATTGACTAATTGTATCGAGTAATGGACATAATTGAATGTCGTTTGGTTTTTCAATTTAACATAGATCAAACATATTATATTTATTTCACATATACATAATTAATGCATTTGTATATACATATGCACACACAATTTTTTTTGGAATCTAATCAATTTCTATTATTTATTTTATATATATTTATTTACTATTTTTAATATTTTCAACATTTATTCATCTTTATTTCAATATATATCAATTTTTTAGTGTTTTATATTTAATTATTCAAACTTATCTAAATTTTCAATATTGTTAAAGTGCACTCAGTTTTAATTATTCAATTTTACTCATTTTTAACACGCATGCACTTAAGATTAAATATTCATTAATAATGTTAAAAATATATTTGTAAAAAAATATTTATAAATAAAAATATTTATAAATGTATATATACTATTTTTATACATTTATAACTATAAGTAAATAATTAATATTTGTTTAAAAAGTATTTATATAATTATATATAAATAATTATAAAATTATAATAAATTTATTTAAATAATGAATATATTTACTGTACTATATTTATATTTTTATATATTTATTATATATATATAATGATATAAATATTATTTTTTTAAAAAGTATTTATATAATTATATATTTAAAGAATTATAAAATTATTATTTTATAAAAAGTATTATTATAATTATTATAATTATAATTTTTTAAAAATTTTTTATTAAAAAAACGTATTATAAGTATTATTAGTGCTTTTTTTCAGCACCGATAAAGATAAATATTTATTAGCACTTATTAACTTAGCACTGATAAAAGGTATCTTTATCAGTGCCTTTTTGGAAGCACTGATAAAAGTGTCCCAATATATTTTAAGAATCCTAACCATTGCGAACCATTTCACAATATCTGAAGCTTTCTGTGGAAGCCATGTGCTACCGACACTCCTCGTTGTTGAATCTAAGCTTGAATCTAGGCTAGAATCAAGACTCCAACTTTTACAAGGCTCAAATCCAAGGCTCAACCAATTCAAGGTTCGAACGAAACCAAGGCTCGAACAAAATCCAGGTTTTTAAATATCTCTAATTACTACTAAAGAAAGTGATTTTATTAGTGCTAGAAAATGATTTTAACAGCACTTGAAAAGCACTATTAATCTCAGTGAAGATGGGGGGTCTCCTTTAACAATGCTATTTTAGCACTGATAAAGGACCACTTTATAAACGCTTTAATTAGCATTGATAAAGGGAGCCTTTATCAGCACTCAAAATAGCACTGATAAAGTGAGAATTTATCAATGCTCTAAATAACATTGATAAAGGGGGCTTTATCAGTGCTCAAAATAGAACTGATAAAGGCCTAACTGCCTGTGATGTGATGTTTATATAACAACACACCCACCAAAAACACCTACACATATAAATATCACACCCACCAGAAACCCCCACACAATACACACACACCACCTACACAAAACAACACCTTCACAACACACACAAGAACAAAGCAACGCACACAAAAACGCACACAAGAACAAAGTAGTGCACATAAGGGTTTTACAAACAATGCTATATACATTTCAAATAATGTTTTATATAATTACATTTATAATTATCCAATAAAAAGTTAAAAACATTAATGTTTCACCCTTTCAAATTCATGATCCCCTCTCAAAAATGTCCGCACATGGTATTAGTTGCTGAAAAAATCATCCCAACTCAAGCAAAAGGTTCCACCTATATAAGAAAACAAATATTATGTTAGTAATACTAAAAAGAAATAAATTAAACATTAATATGAAAAAAATACATTAATAAAATGTTAATTTTTATTAAAAAATACACATTTGGAGTTATAAAGGTCACACCGTGCATTGTATTGAGGTGATGTTGATTCCTACACCTCAAAAATGAGTTATGGATCATTTTCCTAAAATATCAAAATAATCCGAATGGTTTTTCTTGGTTTTGAGTATGTCCCTTATTTTTTACTAAAATTAATATCAAATTTAAATGACATATTTGGATTTATACCCATCACATCATTCTTTGGATTGATGTGTGGTTGATTCCTGCATGTCAAAAATGACTCATGGATCATTTTTCTAAAGTATAAAAACAATCCTAATGGGTTTTCTAAATTTTTAGTATGACAATTGTGTTTTTTTACTAAAATATCATTTCAAACTAAAAAAACCCATTTTGAGTCATATCGGTCGCATCATGCATCAGTTTGAGGTGAGACTAATTCATACATGCCATAAAGGACTTACGAATCGCTCTCCTAAATTATGAAGACAATCAAAGGGTGTTTTCTTGGTTTTTAGTGAGTCAAACGTTTTGAGCTAAAATGTCAATTTTAAACTAATAACGAACACTTTTAGTCATACTGGTCACACTGTGCTTTGGATTGAGGTGCGGTTGATTCCTACACATCACAAATAACTCATGGATCATTGTATTAAAGTATCAAGACAATCCAAATGTGTTTTCTCAGTTTTTAGTATGCTACTTTTTCTTTTTTACTTAAATTAATATCAATTTTAAATAAAAACACATTTAGATTTATACCAGTCACATCGTTCATCAGATTGAGGTGTGGTTGATTCCTACACATCAAAAATGACTCATGGATCATTTTTCTAAGGCATCAAAACAATACAAAGGAATTTTCTCAGTTTTTAGTATGTAAGTTGTGTTTTTTACTAAAATATCATTTCAAACTGGAAACACGCCTTTTGAGTCATACTAGTCACATCATGCGTCAATTTGATGTGATACTACTTCATACACATCAGAAAGGACTTAAGAATCACTATCCTAAATTATAAAGACAAGCTAAAAGCGTTTTCTTGGTTTTTACTGAGTGACACATTTTGAGCTAAAATATAAATTTTAAATTGATAACAGACACTTTTAGTCATACCGGTCACACCGTATGTCATATTGAGGTGAAATTGATTCCTAAATGTCACAAATGACTTATGGATCATTTTCCTAATGTATCAAAATAATCCAAATGCATTTGATCAGTTTTTAGTATGTCAGTTGTTCTTTTTTACTTAAATTAATGTCAATTTTAAATAAAAAGACATATTTGGATTTATATTGGTCATATCGTGCATTTTATTAAGGTGGGGTTGATTCTTATATGTCAAAAATGACAAATTAATCATTTTCCTAAATTATCAAAATAATTCGAATGCATTTTATCAGTTTTCAGTATGCCAGTTGTGTTTTTTTACTAAAATTAATGTCAATTTTAAATAAAAGAGACAATTTGAGTCATAACATTCACACTATGCATCAAATTGAGGTGTAATTGATTCTTACAAGTCAAAAATTACTTATAGATCATTTTTCTAAAGTATAAAAACAATCCAAATGCGTTTGCTCAGTTTTTAGTATGTTAGTTGTGTTTTTTTACTAAAATATCATTTCAAACTGGAAACACACATTTTGAGTCATACCGGTCGCATCATGCATAAATTTGACATGAGACTACTTCATATATATAAAAAATAACTTATTAATCATTTTCCTAAATTATGAAGATAATCAGAGTAAGTTTTCTTGGTTTTCAGTGAGTGAAACTTTTTAAGCTAAAATATCAATTTTAAACTGATAACATACACTTTTAATCATATCGGCCACAATGTTCATAAGATAGAGATTTTTTTGATTACTACACATCAAAAATAAAATATGGATCATTTTCTTAAAGTATAAAAATAATCCAAATGCATTTTCTCAGTTTTCAGTATGTCACTTGTTCTTTTTGCTAAATTTATTATTGATTTAATATAAAAATACACACTTAAAGTCATAATGGTCACACCATGAATCGGATTTAGGTTTGGTTGATTCCTACAAGTCAAAAATGACTTATGGATCTTTTTCATAAAGTATCAAATCAATTATAATGCATTTTCTTAGTTTTTAGTATGTCACTTTTTCTTTTTACTAAAAATATTGACAATTTTAAATAAAAATCGACACTTTGAGTCATACTGGTAACATCTTCATGCTATTTATGTACATTATTCCATTATATATGTTGCCTATTAATTTCTAAAAAAATATATACCATCTTGTGAATAGTATTATTTTCAATAATCATGGTAGTATTGAAAAAATATAAATACACAAAGGATTAATAAATATTTTAAATGAAATAGTAATTACTTCAAAAATACTTCTTTAGGGATGCTGGTTTATTCATGGAATACGATCTCTTTCATAAATTTACAAATATAATAACCACATTCTTTTCCATTTGTTTGTTTCATACACTAAAGAAACATTGAAAAAAATAAGCAATTTTTTTATGTGTTTGGATAGTGAAATATTATTATATATACCCTAATACTTATCCAGTTATATTACTTGTGATGTTCCCTGTCCTTTTCCCATGGCCTCATTCCATGATGTAGACGATATTCATGCACCACCCTATCATAACAAAATCCTTATTAAAAGATAATATAAATTATATAACTATATGTTTAGTTCTAAAATGTTGGATGTAGTGTAGTAAAAATTAACAAATGTCATCATGTGTGCTCAGTTTGTTGGATATCCATGAATTGAATCCAATAAATAAATATTTGGAGTATCTAAATTGACCAAAATGATCATCCAATTCTTCCTAAAACACAAAAAAGGAATAAGTAATGACAGAAATTAAAATATATTTGATATGATTAAATTTTAAAGTTTTACCCCTGTATCGTTGGTATTAAGAAGAGTTTGTCATCTGTAATTTTTCTGTTAAATGATTTGAGCAGGCCTACCACTATTTTATCCTCTTTCTCAGATTCTATTTCTTTTTGTTCTATAGAGGTGACGTGAGGACTAATGAGTCCAATTTTTTGTTCATGGGGAAATCCCTTCAATTGTTTTTCATATATATTCCTGCATAAAATATGAAATGTATTTAGTCATAATTATCATATTATATCATCTTTGGGAAAATCAAATCATGAAAACATACCTCATGTATACATTTAAAACTGATCCGCCTAGCCAATAATACTCTATGATTTCACTTACATTGTCAACACTAATGAAATATGGATCTTCCCCTTTGTACATATTTTCATCAAAAAGAATTGTGTGAACCCCACCATCTTTCAAATTTGTATTCACATGAGTCTGTAATGATAATAAATGAAAATATAGAACATGCATGTTTAAGGTTCTTTTAGTAGATTGTTTCGATCGATTGGTTGATCCATAAGATGGTTTTGAACCATTCTTTCTTTTTACCCCTTACCCATGTTATTTTGTAATAATATTCATCAGTTTAGACCTTTTTTTATTAAATGTTGAAGGTTTATCTTGAAAAATAAATTGGAAATGAATACCTCTTTTTTGACATGTTTTTTACAAGTTGTTACAGCCATGTGATGAATGTTCCAAGATCTTGTTGGACCTTATGAACATATTCATCATCAATTGGAATAGGTATCTTGGTTCTTAGCTCATGGGATACGTTAATCAACACTTTGACATGACCTATTATAATTGTTCTATTGTGTAGCATGGCATTCTGGATATTGAACACCATATCCCTCACTACAAGATGATGGGTGGGTGTTGATAGATATAAATCACAGTAATTTTCACCCTGTACAATATCAATAGAGGAAAGATATCAATGTTTATCTGATTCACAATTCACGAAAACAATTATTATAAAATTGATTACCTCATCTAATACATGTTTTTTAGGGGAATGAATTGCCTCAAATCTAGTGGGGGGTGGGGCAGGATCTTCACACACTGGTTGTTTTTGAGTTGTTTCTTCTCTTTTCCCTTCCGCCATCAAATTTTCCATGAACTCTCTTTGTAATTGCATATGTTCTTCAAGGATAGCTATTATTTCTCTCATTATTTTTATTTCTTTACTTTGATCCTCCTCTTGTTTTTTTCTCAAAAAATGTTCGGGGTGTCACCCTAAAACCCGCACCTCTGACACAACCATACTTTTTTGTCTTCTTCAAGGCCACCAAAAGTATGTCTGCATCCGGTTTGGGTGTTGCTGATTCCTGTGACTATGTCAGATAAAAAATATAAGAAAATAAGTAATATTTATTTTGTAATATCAATTTAAAGAAAAAAATATTTATTATTTCATACTTACACATGTTTCCCACACCTTTTGTGTGTTTTCATCTATTAGTATCCCATATTTATTTATAGGCACCTCCTTCCACATCACATGGTGTGGGATGAAAGTGACTTTGGATTTAGATTAATTAATATGCATATAAACAGAGGAAAATAGTTATGGTGTTTTTTATGTCACATAAAAGTATTACGGTAGATTTAAAATACGTACCAATTTTTTTTCAAGTGAAGCATACCCCATTCTTGCTTTACAGTAAGGGTACGATGGTTTTGCTGCTCATTCCTTATTTTCAGCACTCAGTTGTTGTTTTATGAATAAAAAACTATCAATAAAAGTGATGAATACACGTATCATCAAACAATGTATTACCAAACACAATGTACTTGAAAAGACTACTCCGCATGATGGCTAGTAAATGCATCCCATGCTCCTTGGGTTGTCAGGTGCGAATAAATAGAAGGTGGGTGTAAGTTTATTTTACCTTTAACATATTTAAGATAACATCTTGTTAAAATTATGTGAAATCCTCTATGAATTCTTCCAACAACCCTTAATACACAGTCCTTGTGTGATTCATCCACTATAAATGCACTCTACAAGGGATGATGAAGAGTAATTCAATGTTTCATTATTTTAATTTTTAGTAAATTAAATAAATGATATCATGATGTTATCATAATATCTAACTACATCAGTGTCTTAACTCTGGTGAAAATATGGTGCCACGACTGTACATTAATCGATATGAATTTCTAAGTGATGATTCCAATGTAACTACTAAACATGTCATTGTTGGGGTTAACATGCTGGACCTGCTTATTCCACCTGACCTCGTATTTGATGCCTTTCACTTTTTCCTTGAGGATTTTTTCTAACACCGTCAAACTATGGTTCTCTTATTTTTTTTGTGCTTCCAATGTTTCATTTCCTACCATTTCCTTAGTTTCAACATCATTAATATGTTCCTCTAGAGTGCAAGTATCAGTATGTGCAGATGGTGGTTGTACCTATGCATTGGGAGCAGCCACAATAGCAGGTTGAGAAACCTATTGGTCATTTGCATGGTGAGCAGCAGTAGGTTGAGAGACTTGTTGTGTCTCGGGATTGGGAGCATCATCATGTGCAGAAGTCATTATCTACAGAAGTGGTTTAACATTTAATTTATATTACATAAAATTAGCAGCAAACTGATAATAACATATGGTAATATGATGTATATTACAAAAAAATATAACCTGATTATTGAAATCTCTTTTTTTAAAGGCCGATGGGATTTGACCCCTCTATTGACTATCTAAATCCCTTCATTGTGGTCTCCTCTGACATAAAAAATGCCGTCTATATTGGGACCGCTATGAAATTATTGCTATGTCCTAATGAAAGTGTCATCCTCTGTTAAATTTTCACCCGACCCTTTAGCAGTTTTGGTTGATAACATAACAATTGACCACTTTCAGTTTGCGGGATCTGTAATATAAAATACCCACATTTCTTGTGATTCCATTATAAATAGTTTGTCTTTGTACCCTTTCTTACTGAAATCAACTTTCATGAATCCAAACTCATATATTTCAACAACACTCCTGTTATCAACCCACTTGCATTGAAAAATTGGCACTTGGAAGTTCGTATAATCCAACTCCCATATTTGTTTGATGATGCCAAAGTATAACATATTCACATAAATTGGATTTATATCCTTATCACTAGAAACATGCATCGCTTCATCCACAAGTGTAACTCCACTATTTTTCATGGTATTGTCTTCATCATTTTCATTAGTGTAGAATGTATAACCATTAATTATATAATAATTATAAGATAATACATACACACTTGGTCCTTCGACTATCCATCAAAGTCGTTCTGAAATTGAGCCTGCATTTTCATATGATTCATTAAATATATGGTCCTAAAACCATCTTACAAACTATAGATTATGTGTATTTGATATTAATTTTTTATCCCTTGATAGATTCAAATGCCTAATAATTTCTTTGTGGGTTTCGACATGTGGGTCAACCTCTAAATTGTTATACAAAATGTAAAGGTGGACCTGATCCTGATCTGTAATATTTATTGTGACAACCTCTCTTCCAGAAATTCCTTCACCTTCAAGCTACCTAGTGTGATGAGATTTTGGTAGAGCAATGCTTTCCACACTGGAAAGGTATTCGGTACAGAATTCAATGTCTTCCTCAACAATATATCGCTCCAAAATACAACCCTCTGGCCAACTTCTATTTTTTACATACCCTTTCAAAATCTTCATATACCATTAAATGGGGTACATCCATCTATAGTGTACATGACCACATAGTCAAATCTCTCTAACCAAGTGAACCATCAAATGAACCATCATATGAAAGAATGTCAGCGGGAAGAACATTTCTAGTTCACATAATATGATGAAAATTTCTCTTTCTATACTCTGCATTTTTATCAAGTCTGTAAATTTGCTGCATATAGCTTTGAAGAAGAAATAGAGATTTTTTAATGTATAACATATATTATTGGAAAAAATGCAACGTAAAGCTATAGGAATTAGATCTTGCATCAAAACGTGGTAGTAATGTGATTTCAGACCCTTCAACTTTAAATTGGTCATTGATATGATGCTCTTGATATTCAATGAATACCCATCTAGAACCTTTACATCATTCAAGAAGTTGCAAAATTGATATCTCTCCTTCCCGAAAAGAGTATAAGCAGCTAGAGGAAGAAAATTTTGTTTTTTACCCTTCACTGGTACTGACTCTTCTCATATTCCCATGTCAACCATGTTCAACCTAGCCTTAATTTAATCCTTTATTTTGTCAGGTTCATTTAGGAACGTGCCGATGACATTTTCATATAAATATTTTTCAACATTAATAACATCAAGAAAGTGTCTGATGTACAAAAAATTTCAGTATGGTAATTCAAAAAAAAACTGATCTCTTTTTCCAATTGGTTTTCATAAGATTTTTAGAAAATGGTTTACTAAAAGTAGTGTCCACATATTTTACTTTCTCAAACAGTTGATCACCTATTATTGGAGATGGTGATGTACATTAATTTAAAATTCCATTTAATGATGTCATCCAAGATTGGTACTTATGTCATCAGGGTAAAAATCTATGATGTCCTAGAAACACAGTTTTTGATAAATGTTCCAACTTAATTGATTGTGTACCTTGTTTGTAGACGAGACACCAATGACTTCCTTTAATGCTATATCCTGAAAAAATTCTATAAGTAGGAAAGTCATTTATCATCCCGTACAACATGGATCTCAATGTGAAATCTTCATTTCTATAAGCATTATATAACGTAACACCTAAATCCCACAATAATTTCAAATCCTTGATCAATGGATCCAAATAAACATTAATATCATTAACTGGTTGTTTTAGTCCTAATATAAGCATAGATAGCACAATGTGTTTTCATTTCATGCATAAATATAGTGTAAAGTTATAATTTACGCACATAACTAGCTATGTGCTATGAGTGATGCTTTAAAAACCAAAAGGATTCACTCCATCTGTAGATAATGCAAGACAAGGGTTTCTTAGCTTATTTCCAAAATCAAGATACTCATGAATGATTATCTTCTACTGAGGAGATTCTGTCGAGTGAAATAGTTTCCCATCTTTATTTCTTCTGTCTGCATTCCACATCAATTTCCCTGCAGTCTCCTCACTTCCATATAGGCACTTAAACCTTGGAATGATTGGAAAGTACCATACAACTTTCATAGGACTGGATTAATCTTTCTTGTATCAAGAAGCACCACACTTTGGGAATTCTCTAAGTGATTTTTGGTCATTGTGAAACAGTATATAGTCATTTGGGCAGGTCTATATTCATTTAAATATCATACCCATCAAATTTAGCATTCATTTAGTGTCATATTTTTGGCTTGGGATCTCATTATCTTTTGGGATCATATCATTTAAGAGAGAAAGTAATTCTGTAAAACTGGCGTCACTCTATCCGTTGCCTACTCTCAAATTATATAGCTTCAGTATGACTAAAAATACTATATATTTAGTGCAACCACTATACAAAGATGTTTTTTTACAACTCTTTAACTGCTCAAATAATTTTGGGCAATCACAAAGTTTATCTTCAACTTCACTTTTCATTTACTTAATAAGATATTCATCATCATTCGAACATGTAATCACATCCTCAATACAGTCTTCTTCATTTTCCACACTTGTAATCATATTATATGATCCATAAAATGCACTGTTATCCTAGCTACTAGCTACATTCACTTTTTACCTATGTATATTCCAATATTTATAACTTCGATCTATTACGTGATAGATCAAGTGTTCTTCCAACTTATCTAGAATAACTTATCTTTAATAACAACAACGTAAACATGGAAAAAGGACTTGATAAGGGTCATATGCATGATCTTTTACAAACTTGATGAACTCTTTCACTCCATCTTCATACTCACTTGTCAAACGATTGACATCCATCCATTATTTATTCATATCCATCCAATTTGATTTGGTGATATTAGTATTTAAAAAAATAAATACACAAAATATTTATATAATGTAATGGTTTTACTAATTCTATAAAAATATAAACTTAAAATATTATAAAAAAACCAAAGTTCAAATTTCCTTTGGAAACTATTTAAAAAATCACACTTGAAATCCCATTAAAAAACCAACCATTTACATAAATTATTCTTTAAAATAACATACCCTTTTTAAAATAAATAAATCAGTTCCAAACACTCTTTCACAAAACCAAAATTCCTTTTTTTAAAACATTCAAGGAAGTTTCATGACCCAATAATCTTAATCATTTAAAATGAGAAAAAAAAACACTAAGAAACATTTCAAAACACTTAAATCATTTTAAAAGAGTCACTTAGGAATTTTCACAAACACTTGAATCATTTTCATGAACCAACAATATTAATCATTCCTTCCACACAAATAATTTCCCTATGTGACTCATCACTAGAAGAAGCGGCTTTCTCTTATTTCGCAATCGAAGCCTCCTATTACAGACCGGTCAGTGCGCTCTTCCCAAGGGTGTAATTAATACACCTTATGGGTTTTAATTGTACATGTTTTTTCACCTTCTACACCCAAATCTAACCCCCCATGTGCCTATTTCAAATTATAGATCTCCCTCCTGGTCTCTAAATCTCTCCCATCCATCTCCCATTGATCCATCAACCATTGACCAATTTGGTGGTGTTTGAGTGGTAAGTTCTTCTTAGATTCATTCCATTTATCTCTTCTTCTTTGTTAAATGAGTATATATATATTGGATCTATATTTTCCTTAATGATCTGATGATGAATTCCTCATTTCTTTATAGATCGGTGGAGAATCTAGCATGTTGTAATAATTTCTTGATCAAATAGAGATCTACCATTAACAATGATAATTCAATGGGAAAGTGTTATTGAATCATCTTACTAGAAATTCTATCATTGGACGATTGATGATATAACCTTAATTCATTGATGATATAAACTTAATCCATTGATGGGGAGGTTCACATGAGGTCTTATGGCTCTTCAGATCAAACCTGATGGTTTGAGTTGAGGCGTTATGGGTAACGTAATTATAATGCCCCGACCCCAAAAACCCAGAGCTGGTGCATTATTTTAATACATTGACATGATTACAAGGAATCAAGTCCTGAAGGACCAATCAGTTTAGTAGTCTTGGAAAATAGATTACATACATGAACGTTACATTACACATTCAAACATAAAACACGAAAAAAATAATCCTTTGAGAAATCCATTATTCCCCTAGATTAACCCTGCATATCAATCATAATACACTTCTTAGAATCCTGGGAAAACAAAATATAAGAAAGGGGTGAACTCAGATGCTCAGTAAGGGTAAATAATTTAGCAGAAGCTATAAACTTTTAAGGAAAGATGTGTAATAAAAACAACAACCTTTTGAACATAAAATTGAACATAATATAGAAAAAATAAATAAAAAATTACCATATAAACATTCACATTGATATTCTACTAGTAAAATAATCACATGTAATAACTAATTTCATAATAAGGGAATACTTAATGTTGGACATCATAACCACATAGTCAAGGCCTCGTGCTAAGACTACAAATATTTTTTTTAAAGGCCTTGTGCCAAGACACTAATTTGTCTCATGATACCTACTGATGCATCAAGGGGATATAGTGGGCCCTTCCCATCACTTACTAAGTCTAATTCATTCCTCATATGAAAAGGATGAAATATAACATAAACATTCGTATTAAAACTAGCATACGAAATGTCAATACTTTAACCATAAACCATAAATGGTATAAAAATAGCACATCCACAATCAAACATATCATAACACATTTAATACAATATGGAATATTGTATTATAGTAAATCAACCTTAATCAAGAATAATATCCAATAAAGGATGTTGACATGGTTGAAAATGATTAGTAAAACTCTTTGATAGAAATATCCCTTTTTTATGAAATCATTTAAAAGTCACAAAATTTATAAAGGAAGTAATTTAAAAAGATATTTTTGAATCAAAGTGTCCCATAAAACTTTGAAACTTTTGAAATGAATTAACATTTTAAAACATTCATGTCTATATAAATAAATCCTTAAAACCATTTTGAAAACATGGAAACTAATGAGAATGATTTAGAATAATAAATATTTAAACCATTTAAAATGATGTTTTAGTTAAAGTGTCCCTTAAAAATAATCCTTTTGAAAAATCTTTTATTAAACATGTACATGGATAATAAATATTCCCCAGTAAAAACTTACACATAAATAATCTTGGATAATAATGAGATTGAGGAATTAACTCTTACCTTGTACTTTCCTTTGGTCAAGGGTACGTTTAACCTTTTTTATAATGACCATAATATGTTATTAAATTATACCAAAATCATATTCATATTTATGATATCATACTTTATTCATTAATGACTTTATACTACCCATTTAATAATAATTTCTATGTTAAAATAACATTTCGGATAATAATCACTTTCTTTATCTTATGTGTTTTAACTTGTTATTCTTGATCGTATCACTTATATCATGATTTAATTAATTTAAAAATATAAAACATTATTCATGTATCATATATATTAAGAATATAAATATGTATAATAGATATATATATGAAGTGGAAAACACCGTTTATGGAGATGGTAGGCAGTATGTATGCATAAACGCCGTTTCCATTTTCATATCTTATTGAATAGAAGTAAGTGAATGAGATATATGTAAATACATAAATACATAAATACATACATAAATACATACATAAATACATACATATATATTTATAATATCATTATTATGTCATATATTACATACTTATTAATAATATATATTTTTATAATCATCGTTGAATGGTGAACGTGGAAATGAATCTCATCGCATCATAGAGACTGTAAGCCGTACGTACGTACAAGCGATGATATCATTCTATTGATGGTGAAATCGTATATAATTGGATGGTATATTATATATACATAATAATTAACATGTTATATTTACTATTTACATCAATTATACTCATTATTATACCCATCCAAATAATGAAGTGTTGAATAACAAACTACACCATGATGTGGAGACGGTAAGCCGTACGCACGCACGTATGGTGATTTTTTCATTCATAGGATGGATAGAATAATGAATATGGTTGTACCATATTTATAATAACATCTCAGTATTTATAAGGTACTGAAGTTATTATTTTGGTATGGAAACAACAAAGAAAGAGAAAGTGGAAGAAGAAAAAAACTTTGAATGAGGTGATGAAATAATTACCTCTTCTTCAGGTTCTTCTTTTTGATTTGAACAAAAGGGACCATTAGGTTGGATTTATGATAAAATTAAGGCCTCTAGGTTGAATTGAGGGTAGTTTTAAGGATATTTGAGTAGGGTTTGGCTGATAAAAATGGATTTGGAGGTGTGAAATTAAGAGAAGGAGAAGTACCCTTTTATAAGAGGTGAGAGACACTTTATAAAAAACTTGAAATATTATTTTATTATAAAATAACTTCGATTTATAATAGCTAAAAATAGATTTATTTAAAGGATAAGGTATGTGTGGTTCTAAATCCTCTCAAACAATAGGTTTTAGACAAGTTTAGGTTACCATATTAACCTTATCTTTTAGATTTAACCCTTAGTTAAATAGTTTAACATTTACCATGTCTCCTTGTATTTTTATATTATATGGTTAATAAAATTACTATAAAATAAAAATATAATATCAAATGGTTAATTAATGACATATATAACATTATATAAGTCCTTTGGTCAAATATTAGATTTTTGGGAATATTATATTATTTAATAATATAGTATTTGTTTTAAAAACTCATTTATTTCAATTTTAACACTATTTAGTATTTAGTTTTTGTGAAAGTCATAAAAACTTTATTTCTTCAGAAAAAATACATCAAATCAACCCTAAAATGTTATATTCAACTATAAAATTCATGTATGGAATCAAAGGTTTCAATTTACATTTATTTTAATATTTATAACATCAATTATTTTAATCTTTCACTAATAAGGTAATTACTACATAATTATTGTATCATAAATAAATTTAATTATTTAATGTCTAAAAATTATAAATAAAATACCATGATGTAGGAAGTATTTTTAAATTTATAATTAATATTTATAGTCAAATTTATCTTATGTGTAACCCTATATTAAAAATGGTTTAATTATTAAATTTTGAATTTAACACTTTTAACTCTTCTTTAAATAAAATATAATAAATGTTTTAATCTAACCCAAATGGATCAAAAGGATCTTATTTTTGTCCTAAGGTTGATTTTGGTCTAAAAAAACTTATCCAATAGAATTAGGACATGTGTTGGGGTAATTTTAATATTATTTTTACCTTTAATTACCTTATTTACTTTTAACCTTGGTAAATAAAATTCAAAAGTTACTATTCACCAAAAATTATTTTCAACCTATTGAACCAAATTTTACTTAATGATTTAAATTGTGTCTCTCGAATTTTTGAAATTTAATTCATAGAAGTGGTAAAATTAAGTTTTATACAAATTTTCAAATGTGCCTAGAAGGTGGGTAAAAGATGTTAAAAAAGTTCAATAAAATTTTATATGTCTAATCTTATTATAAAATGACTCTAATGAATTACATTAGACTAATATATGTATTATGTATCTATTTTTACTTTACGATAAATTTTTAATTAAAAATAATTATTTAAATGAAAAATTCGGTTTTTATCTACAACACAATGTTTTCACTATTCATCAAAAATTGAATGTTTTCAGAAAAATACAAAAAATTCACCAAAAGACAATTTTGATACAAAAAAATCAACCATTGTGAAAAAAAAAGATAATAAGCAATCCAGGATCATGTAAGAGAATCTTCAAAAACCTAGAACCCAAATTTTTTTATCAACCACTCATCCCAATATCCCCTGAACCAACCAATGTCATTTCCTCTGCCTTCTCCAGATGATGAACATAGAGGAAACCAAGGATAAAAGAAGAGAAACTTTTCATGGATCACCATCAATTGATATCTTGATGCCAATAGATAAATCAAACAAATAGGGTATAAAGGGTCTCAGAAGATGAAACACATATCACCAAAGGATTTGGGGAAATGAATGAATAATGAAGGATTTATATTGGATTTTGAGTTAATAATTGAAATAGAATTTAAAGGTTTCATGGTGTGATAAGTCAGGGTCATGTCATGAGGAAGCTGTAACAGCCCGAGATTTTATGAAAAATATTCTTTTTAATTTTAATAATGTCTTGTGTTGTACGCTACACCAAAAGGAGCTTGCACAACACGCATCCTTGCCTTGCCTTGCATTACACGCAATCACAACCTTCCTCGATAGCGTGTGTAGTACGCAATACTGAGTTTCCCTAAACAACGATATGCTATTAAAATATTATTATAACTAGCCGTTATGAATAGTAATAACCACTTTTTAAATTTTAGAAATTTTAGCTCTCAAAATGGACTTCATTTTTGGATTCGGAGTATCGAATTTAGCCTAAGGTGAAATTTTGGTACTTTTCAGATAACTTTCATATTCTGATGAATAGTGGAAATTACTAAATTATAATTAAAAACAACTTTTTTAATCGAAATAATTAATAGTGATAAATTATTAATTTGAGTGGTTTTAAAGTATATTTAGAATATATTTTTACAATTTAATACAATGTTGGTAATTGAATGTAATTTCACATTTAAACCAGACATAATCAAGTGTCAATCTTTTGATAGATATTGTTTCTTAAAAACATGCTATTTGTTTTAACAACGGGATTTAATTATAAAATTAATTAATGCAACTTATATGTTATGAATTTGGTAAAATAGACTTCATTTTTGAATTCGGAATATGAAATATAGCTTAGGATGAAATTTTGGCATTTTTCTGAAAAACATCAATTTTTGATGAATAGTGAAACTACTAAGTGGTAGTTAAAAAACTGAATTTTTCATAAAACTTAATTTTACCGCTTATGTGAATGGAATTTCAAAAATCTGAGAGACACGGTTGATGTCAGTAAGTAAAATGTGGTTCAATGAGATGAAAATAATTTTTGGTGAATATTAACTTTTTACTTTTTTTTACCACGGTTAAAAATAAATAGGGTAATTAAGGGTAAAAATGATATTAATATTACCCTAACACATGTCCTAATCCTATTGTACAAGTGTATCTCGACCAAAAAAAACCTTAAGTGTAAAATATTATCATTTAGGCCCACTTGGGTTAGATTAGGACATTTATTATTAATTTATTTAAAGAAGGGTTAAAATAGTTAAAATCAAAGTTTAATACGTAAATCATTTTTAATATGGGGTTACACATAAGATAAATTTGACTATAAATATTCATTAGAAATATAAAAATATTTCCTATATAATGGTATTTTATTTGTAATTTTTAGACATTAAATAATTTAATTTATTTATGACACAATGATGATGCAGTAATTATCTTATTAATGAAATATTGACATAATTGATGTTATAAACACCAAAATAAATGTAATTTGAGACTTTTTATGAATTCCACTAATTTTCTAGGTTACTATGATATATTAGTGTTGATTTAATCAACTTGATTCGATCATATAATTCTGTTATGACTTTCAAAAAAATCATATATCAAATAGTTTCAAAATTGACACAAAATAGTTTTTAAATCAAATATTATATTACTAATTGTTATTTTATTCCTAAAAATCTAAGGATCGGCTAAATGACTTAGATAAGGATATATATATTAATAATAAACAATTTGGGGTTCGTTTGGCATGTTATAGTAAGTGTATTAACCATATAGTGTAAGAAAACAAAAATACACGGTAAAAGTTAAAATATTTAACTTAGAGTTAAATCTAATTGATAAGGTTAAAATAATACCCTAAACTTGTCTAAACCCTATTTGATGATAGGATTTCGACCCATCCCCACTTTAGATTCGAAATAAGACCCTTTGGAACCATTATAAACCGATGTTTACTTTAATATAAAATAATATTTTGAGATATTCCTAAGGTGCCCCTCTCCTCCCTTATAAAAAGGCACCTCCTCCCCCTCCTCCTCACACCAATTTGAGAACTCAAGCTCAGCCAACCCCTGCCAAAATCCCTTCTCCACTTTCATAGAATAATCCTAGAGGTCCTGGTCTTCTTAAAAGACCAATCTTAGTTCCCTAAGTGAAGGATTCAAAGAGGCGTTTCAAAGAAGAGGTAATATCCATTACCGATCTTTTCAATTTCTTTCTTATTCAACTTCTTCTTCTTTAGTTGTTTCATGATAAAGTAATAACATCAGTATTTCTTATATACTGATATGTTATTATAAATATGAAACAACTATAATTAACCTTCTATCCATCCTACGGAAAAAGGAAATCACCGCGCGTGCGTACGTACGGAATACCGTCTCCACGCCGTGGTGTAATCTATTTTCCGCCACCACCTTAATTGGATGGGTATAATGGTGTAAAGAATAACTATACATAGTTATTACAACATCATATTGATTCTGATATATTGTATAA
Organism: Viscum album; assembly: GCA_963277665.1. Taxonomy (NCBI): domain Eukaryota; kingdom Viridiplantae; phylum Streptophyta; class Magnoliopsida; order Santalales; family Viscaceae; genus Viscum; species Viscum album. Next base: position 643,506,580 of record OY728133.1, on the reverse strand, counting down.
TCCACTCCAATTCAATTCAATATTTATGGAAATGATATCATCTCTTGTGCGTACGTACAGACTACCGTCTCCACGACGCGATGAGATTCATTCTCCATGTTAACCATTTAAGAATGATTATAAAGTATATATAAGAAATAATAATGAAATATATGACATTACAAAGCTACTGGATTTATGTATATATATATATATGTATGTCATCTACTTACTTCCATTCAAGACAATAAGGAAAGAAAAACAGCGTTCATGCGTACGTACGGACTACCGTCTCCATGAACGGTGTTTTTCATTTCATTTATCTATGTATTATATATATATATATACTGAATATATATGATATATAAATCATATTTTATATTCTGGAAGTAAGTAAATCATGATATAAGTAATAATAATGTCAAGAACAACAAGTCAAAATACCTACGATAAATGAAACGATTTTACCCAAAACGCTTCTTTAACATGAAATTTACAAAAGAACGGGTAATATAATGTCACAAGTGAACCATATATGATATCATAACAATGAATATGATTCTGTAATAAGTCAATGACATTATTTAAATCATTATACAGGAGTTTCGAACACATACGAAGCAAATTGGACCTAAGGTAAGGGAAATATCACAATCTCATTTTTATCCGAGATTGTTTATACGTTGGTATTTACTGGGGTGTATTTTATCATCCACATATATGTTTCCTCAATATGTAATATTATTTCCATCCACCTACAATTTTTTAAATCCAATTTTACCCTTTGGTGAGTTTTTAGTAAAATATATGAAAGGAATCTTTTGTCGTTTTTCATACGAGGTACTTTTTGACTTTTCCGACAAAAGTACGAAGAATGTTTTTTTTAACTTATACGGAATGAATGGATTTTTAAAACATTATTTCCAAGAAACTTCCTTTACAAGTTTTCACGTTTATTTTTAATCAACTTCTTTTATTTTAAAGTCGTATGACATGTTATGAAAGGAAAAATGTTTTTGAAGTAGAAAGGATATTTTCCTCAAGAATGGAGTTCAAGTATTTTATCAAAATTATTTTCCATCTAAGATAATAAAAAGGGTTCTGTTTTTATCCCTATTATTACATTGATTTGATTATGTTGTGATGGAAATTATTTTTATGAATTCCTTTATCTTATATGAATTGATTTATGATGTCATGATGCTTAAGATTCCCATTTGTATTACATCGGTTATGCAATGATGTATGATTTATGATTTTGTGGCACACATAAGAATGGTATCATTATGAGATGGGTGGGACCTATATCTCCCTCCAATGCATTGGGTAAAGATTTTATATCTCATTAGATAGACATGGCTGGAATGGTAGGTTATACCGGTTCAGTGAAACAGGACTGAAACGAGGGTTACTCGATTCAGAAAAGGGACTTTGTCCACTAAGATCGTCTTGGCAATGAGTCTTGACTAACAAGAAATGATTCTCTATGATTATGTGTGAATGCCACAAAGTTTCATGTTTTAAGTTATGATTATCTTGATTACATTTCACTGCCATGATTTACCCCATGTTATGAAATTATGATCTCTTTTGCAGGTTAAGATTTCCAAGAGTTATGTGCTTATGTATATGATGTGATCGATATTTCTTTTGTTTACCCTTACTGAGCATTTGAGCTCACCCTTTTATGTTTTCTTTTCCCCAGGATATAAATAATGGTTTTAGGTAAAAAAAGGAAGATCTTTATGGGAGATTTTGAGGATCTTTCACCACGATTAGAAGATTACGTTCCGAGTTTCCAAAGACACTAAACTATTACGATCCTTGTGTGTGTGTTTTTTTTATGTACTAAGTATTCCGCAAATGTAATGTAATGTACATGTACATCAAGCTTCGGGTCTCTACAGTTGGTATCAGAGGAAAGGTTTAGTCAACCTTTGGAAACTAGGATGCGAAAACGTTAGTGAGATCCCTAGAGATATTTCTAAGGTATGTCTAGGGATGCCCCTAAGGATAAGTATACGTATAGGATATAGTCCTAGAACTATGGTAACAATATTAGATTAAACCAAAGATGTTAGATATTTAAGTTAATCCCCCTTTATTATGATTTTTTCCTCTCACACTATTCTTTTTGGGTTTTAGAAAATGGCTGGAAACAAGGTGATTCACGATAATGGAGGATATGATGGACAATGGAATGATATTCTTCATGAGCAACCAAATGAAATGGGATTTGGAAGTCCAAACATCATTATTATGCCGAATCAGCAATCTCATAATATGATCAATAAAGTAAAATTTGGTAAGTTTCCTGACTCGGCTAATAAGAGAAAGATGGAGTTTCATGATGATCATAGGGGAAAGAAAGTTCAATTTCCCCTATGTAAATCATGTGGGAAGAGGCATCAAGGAGAATGTTTCAAAGGAACTGGAAGATGCTTTGCGTGTGGAAAAGAAGGACACAAAGCAAGTAAGTGCAAAGGAAAAGGTTCAGTTAACACCATGGATGAGGTTAATGGTATTGCTACGACATCAACAATGGTTAAATGTTTTAAATGTGGAATGTACGGGCATTATGCAAACCAATGCTCTAAGGGAAAGTCTCATGAAGATAATCAGTATGGTCGAATGGGAAGTATTTATGTGGGTGATGATGAAGAGACTACAAATGATATGTGAGATGAAAGAATTGTTGAAGCTCGGTCAATGGTTTAGGAATATAGTGGAATGATTACATGTTTATCATGTGTAATGTTGTATAAGTAATATCATGGTACTATGGATTAAAGAGACATGTAAGGATTGTTACACTGTTGTCTGATTAATGTTACCAGTATCCATGAAAGGTTATTCAGATATTTTTTGGAATGTAGATGATATGCGCATAATGAAGGGATAAGGAGAAAATTAAATGTTTGACAGTATTCATGAGCTCATGATTGAAATAAGGACTAAGTGATATCATGGTTTGAGTATATAGAATTTTGAGGATTTTGGTATGTGGAAGGTGTTAACTTTTAACTACATTCAAGTTTTCACTATGGTTCAATGGGTATTCAAGAGAATACATGATTAAGGCCTTTGAATGTTTGGAATGTGACCAACAAAACATATCTTATGATATATGGGGATCGACGATGGTGTTAAATCTCTGGTAATCGTTTTCACTATGTTATGAGAGTGGACTGTAGTATTATGGATAAGCCTAAAGATTGGAATAGATTATGTTGGAAATAAGTTAGTATTGTTTAAGGATCAAAGTTTTCTCGATATTATTGATGGGATGTTATAGTAATATAGTTTTAGAAAAAGGACAACCTGCAGAACGGGCGATAGCCCATCGCTTCGGACAAGGCTGTGGGAATCGAACCCACAACCGAAGTTCGACTGGCCTTTATCGCCTACCACTGGCCTACAGGAAGTCCCTGTTTATTAGAAACTAGTTTTATTATATTAAGCAACATGATATATGATGTATAAGTCCATTTTAGGAACCATATGTGATTAATCTCACTATAGATCGACTTATGTATATAATTTTTGCTAACCTTTTGTTTGAGACAGATGGAATGACCCGTCATTCTATCACATGATCTGCTAACACTTCACGAATAACAAATTCAACTTCATTTATTTAAGAGATGAAGTGGAAATTGTTCAAGGCATGAACAACAGTTAGATTGTACCAAAATAAAGAAAGTATTTATTCTAATTCAATTTTTCAACTTTAGGGAAATGATCTTGAAAACCAAAAATGTTGTCCTAGTGATCTTATACCTGATGAATCGGATGGTACCTTAGATCGTCACAAATTTATGGATTTGTGATTGTTGGATTTTCCATAGCCATGTTCTCTACCACTCTCCATCAGAACATAATGGTTAGATTTTTCTTCCATATCCATATTTTCACCTATGTGGAAACCCAGTGATTAGTTTATTTGGGTAACCGTTAAGTTTCATACTTTTGTTTTAAAATATTGGTTTTGGTATTCCTTTTTACGATGTGGGTTTCTATTAAAGAATCTTTCGAATAGTAAACCATTTATAACCCCGACGAATTTCGAGGGTGAAATTCATTTTAAGGGGGGTAGAATGTAACAGCCCGAGATTTTATGAAAAATATTCTTTTTAATTTTAATAATGTCTTGTGTTGTACGCTACACCAAAAGGAGCTTGCAAAAAACGCATCCTTGACTTGCCTTGCATTACACGCAATCACAACCTTCCTCGATAGCGTGTGTAGTACGCAATACTGAGTTTCCCTAAACAATGATATGCTATTAAAATATTATTATAACTAGCCGTTATGAATAGTAATAACCACTTTTTAAATTTTAGAAATTTTAGCTCTCAAAATGGACTTCATTTTTGGATTCGGAGTATCGAATTTAGCCTAAGGTGAAATTTTGGTACTTTTCGGATAACTTTCATATTCTGATGAATAGTGGAAATTACTAAATTATAATTAAAAACAACTTTTTTAATCGAAATAATTAATAGTGATAAATTATTAATTTGAGTGGTTTTAAAGTATATTTATAATATATTTTTACAATTTAATACAATGTTGGTCATTGAATGTAATTTCACATTTAAACCAGACATAATCAAGTGTCAATCTTTTGATAGATATTGTTTCTTAAAAACATGCTATTTGTTTTAACAGCGGGATTTAATTATAAAATTAATTAATGCAACTTCTATGTTATGAATTTGGTAAAATAGACTTCATTTTTGAATTCGGAATATGAAATATAGCTTAGGATGAAATTTTGGCATTTTTCTGAAAAACATCAATTTTTGATGAATAGTGAAACTACTAAGTGGTAGTTAAAAAACTGAATTTTTCATAAAACTTAATTTTACCGCTTCTGTGAATGGAATTTCAAAAATCTGAGAGACACGATTGATGTCAGTAAGTAAAATGTGGTTCAATGATATGAAAATAATTTTTGGTGAATAGTAACTTTTTACTTTTTTTTACCACGGTTAAAAATAAATAGGGTAATTAAGGGTAAAAATGATATTAATATTACCCTAACACATGTCCTAATCCTATTGGACAAGTGTATCTCGACCAAAAACAACCTTAAGTGTAAAATATTATCATTTAGGCCCACTTGGGTTAGATTAGGACATTTATTATTAATTTATTTAAAGAAGGGTTAAAATAGTTAAAATCAAAGTTTAATACGTAAATCATTTTTAATATGGGGTTATACATAAGATAAATTCGACTATAAATATTCATTAGAAAGCTAAAAAGATTTCCTATATAATGGTATTTTATTTGTAATTTTTATACATTAAATAAGTTAATTTATTTATGAAACAATGATGATGCAGTAATTATCTTATTAATGAAATATTGACATAATTGATGTTATAAACACCAAAATAAATGTAATTTGACACTTTTTATGAATTCCACTAATTTTATAGGTTACTATGATATATTAGTGTTGATTTAATAAACTTGGTTTGATCATATAATTCTGTTATGCCTTTCACAAAAATCATATATCAAATAGTGTCAAAATTGACACAAAATAGTTTTTAAATAAAATATTATATTACTAATTGTTATTTTATTCCTAAAAATCTAAGGTTAGGCTAAATGACTTAGATAAGGATATATATATTAATAATAAACAATTTGGGGTTCGTTTGGCATGTTATAGTAAGTGTATTAACCATATAGTGTAAGAAAACAAAAATACACGGTAAAAGTTAAAATATTTAACTTAGAGTTAAATCTAATTGATAAGGTTAAAATAATACCCTAAACTTGTCTAAACCCTATTGGATGATAGGATTTCGACCCATCCCCACTTTATCTTCGAAATAAGACCCTTTGGAACCATTATAAACCGATTTTGACTTTAATATAAAATAATATTTTGAGATATTCCTAAGGTGCCCCTCTCCTCCCTTATAAAAGGGCACCTCCTCCCCCTCCTCCTCACACCAATTTGAGCACTCAAGCTCGGCCAAACCCTGCCAAAATCCCTTCTCCACTTTCATAGAATAATCCTAGAGGTCCTGGTCTTCTTCAAAGACCAATCTTAGTTCCCTAAGTGAAGGATTCAAAGAGGTGTTTCAAAGAAGAGGTAATATCCATTACCGATCTTTTCAATTTCTTTCTTCTTCAACTTCTTCTTATTTAGTTGTTTCATGATAAAGTAATAACATAAGTATTTATTATATACTGATATGTTATTATAAATATGAAACAACTATAATTAACCTTCTATCCATCCTATGGAAAAAGGAAATCACCGCGCGTGCGTACGTACGGAATACCATCTCCACGCCGTGGTGTAATCTATTTTCCGCCACCACCTTAATTGGATGGGTATAATGGTGAAAAGAATAACTATACATAGTTATTAAAACATCATATTGATTCTGATATATTGTATAATCCACTCCAATTCAATTCAATATTTATGGAAATGATATCATCGCTTGTGCGTACGTACGGACTACCGTCTCCACGACGCGATGAGATTCATTCTCCATGTTAACCATTTAAGAATGATTATAAAGTATATATAAGAAATAATAATGAAATATATGACATTAAAAAGCTACTGTATTTATGTATATATATATATATGTATGTCATCTACTTACTTCCATTCAAGACAATAAGGAAAGAAAAACAGCGTTCATGCGTACGTACGGACTACCGTCTCCATGAACGGTGTTTTTCATTTCATTTATCTATCTATTATATATATATATATACTGAATATATATGATATATAAATCATATTTTATATTCTGGAAGTAAGTAAATCATGATATAAGTAATAATAATGTCAAGAACAACAAGTCAAAATACCTACGATAAATGAAACGATTTTACCCAAAACGCTTCTTTAACATGGAATTTACAAAAGAACGGGTAATATAATGTCACAAGTGAACCATATATGATATCATAACAATGAATATGATTCTGTAATAAGTCAATGACATTATTTAAATCATTATACAGGAGGTTCGGACACATACGAAGCAAATCGGACCTAAGGTAAGGAAATATCACAATCTCATTTTTATCCGAGATTGTTTATACGTTGGTATTTACTGGGGTGTATTTTATCATCCACATCTATGTTTCCTCAATATGTAATGTTATTTCCATCCACCTACAATTTTTTAAATCCAATTTTACCCTTTGGTGAGTTTTTAGTAAAATATATGAAAGGAATCTTTTGTCGTTTTTCATACGAGGTACTTTTTGACTTTTCCGACAAAAGTACGAAGAATGTTTTTTTTAACTTATACGGAATGAATGGATTTTTAAAACATTATTTCCAAGAAACTTCCTTTATAAGTTTTCACGTTTATTTTTAATCAACTTCTTTTATTTTAAAGTCGTATGACATGTTATGAAAGGAAATTTTTTTTTGAAGTAGAAAGGATATTTTCCTCAAGAATGGAGTTCAAGTATTTTATCAATTTTTTTTCCATCTAAGATAATAAAAGGGTTCTGTTTTTATCCCTATTATTACATTGATTTGATTATGTTGTGATGGAAATTATTTTTATGAATTCCTTTATCTTATATGAATTGATTTATGATGTCATGATGTTTAAGATTCCCATTTGTATTACATGAGTTATGCAATGATGTATGATTTATGATTTTGTGGCACACATAAGAATGGTATCATTATGAGATGGGTGGGACCTATATCTCCCTCCAATGCATTGGGTAAAGATTTTATATATCATTAGATAGACATGGCTGGAATGGTAGGTTATACCGGTTCAGTGAAACAGGACTGAAACGAGGGTTACTCGATTCAGAAAAGGGACTTTGTCCACTAAGATAGTCTTGGCAATGAGTCTTGACTAACAAGAAATGATTCTCTATGATTATGTGTGAATGCCACAAAGTTTCATGTTTTATGTTATGATTATCTTGATTACATTTCACTGCCATGATTTACCCCATGTTATGAAATTATGATCTCTTTTGCAGGTTAAGATTTCCAAGAGTTATGTGCTTATGTATATGATGTGATCGATATTTCTTTTGTTTACCCTTACTGAGCATTTGAGCTCACCCTTTTATGTTTTATTTTCCCCAGGATATAAAGAATGGTTTTAGGTAAAAAAAGGAAGATCTTTATGGGAGATTTTGAGGATCTTTCACCACGATTAGAAGATTACGTTCCGAGTTTCCAAAGACACTAAACTATTACGATCCTTGTGTGTGTGTTTTTTTTATGTACTAAGTATTCCGCAAATGTAATGTAATGTACATGTACGTCAAGCTTCGGGTCTCTACAGAAGCTATCTCTAGAAAATTTATGAGATCTACATCATGATCTCCCATATCTCTCCCCATTTAAATCTCATTCAATATTATAATCTAATATGACCCAAGAGGGGTTATAGGGAAATAGGTGGCTCTCACTAGGAGCATCTAATATGGCATGTTAGATAGAAAGATCCTTCTATAATAAAATAGGTTAATAACTAGAATGGTTTCTAATTTCATGACCTATAACAACATTTAATTCATTGTTCATGGTAGGAAAAGTTTCATCAATGGATTCAATATGATTATGGCATCTTACAACAACTAGAGAAGACAACAAATAAATCAAGGGAAAATAATTGTTTACATGTAAAAAAAATTACCAAGCAAGCATTCTATAACCATTAAAGATATTCTTGGAAGTTAATGGTGAAACCTGACAATAGAGTATATCAGGAAACCCATTTCAAATGGAAAATTAAGGATAGTTTTATTTGAATGAGTCATTATTCATATCAATGGGAACATTTCCAACTAGAATATTTCACCCAAGTTGAACACATAAAATCCTTTTTTGGAGACCAAACATGATTCAAAACTTAATGAACAACTCCTTTAAATAACAAATGTATTAAATTCCAACATAAATATATCAAACATACATAACAGAGTGTCCAAAAATCATATATCATTACATATTACTAAATCAAATTAATATATAAGATTCATAAAATGATAACAAAAGAACACCAAAGTTCAATAACAATCAAATCCCCTTAAAAAACCAACCAACATGCAATTCATTTAATGCTCAAATAAGGACCGCCAATTTCTTTTCAAAAACCAACCAACATGCAATTTATTTAGTGTGCAAACAAGGACCACCAAAGACCACAATTTTCAGTGGGGCGTTTAGCCTGTATAATTCACAACATCACCATAAAACAAAGATAAAGAGGAGAAAACTCACCATGGAGGTGTCATTTAGTGCACGGTGGAGGTGCGTTCACAGAGGAGGAGAGACGAATAATAGAGGAGAGGCGCATGACGGAGGAGATGCGTGTGGCAGAGGTGTGGTGCACGATGGAGGTGTGGCACATGACGTAGGAGAGGCACACAATAGTCTGGTTCGTGGCGGAGGAGAGGCGCACAACAAAGGTGTGGTTTGCGACAGAGTAGAGGAGGAGGAGGAGGAGGAGGAGGCGCAACAATAACGACTAGCTTCCGTAAGAGCTTGAGGGGTGCGAGGAAGGATGAGGAAGTTAGGGTTTTTTTTATAAAACTCGGTGAACCTTTTATCAGTGCTAGCTAAAAAGCACTGATAAAATGTTTTATCAGTGATAAAATAAAAAGCATCGATAAAGGTATGTTTTATCAGCGCTAAAATAGAAAGCGCTGATAAAGGGCGTCTTTATAAGCGCTAAAAACATAGCGTTGATAAAGATACACCTTTATCAGCGCTACAAAAATGCTGCCAAAGATATAATGTTAATAATATATTTATATTATTATATATATTTATAAAACTATATACATGATAAATATATATTTATATTTATAAAATTATAATTTAAATAATTATAAAATTATAAGAAATATACCTATTATATTTATATTCTAAGAAATACATATAATAAATATATTAATTATATATATTTATAAGATTATAGATGTATATAACTATATTTATTTTAATTGTATAATTATTTATATGAATATATATTTATTTATAATTATAATTATAAATGAATATATATATTTATTTAAATAATTATAAAATTAAAAAATTAATATTTCTAATATTTATAATTTTAATAATATTTATATTTAATATATTTATTATAATTTTATAACTATTTAAATATATATGTATTTATTTATAACTGTTAATATAAATATTTGTATTTATTTCTTAATATTTCTATATATTTATTTAATTATATATAACATTATATATGAAAATAATAAATATATCTTTTATGAATTAATAATTATTTAGATAAATAAATAATTATTTATATTTATAACTAATAAATAAATATTTATTTATTTATAATTAAAAATTATAATAAATAAATTATTTATAGTTGTAATTATATATATATATAATTAAAAAATTATTAAAAATATATTTATAATTTTATAAATATATATAATTAATATATTTATTATAATTTTTTAATTATTTAAATACATCTACATTTATTTTGAATTATATTTATAACTATTTGTATTTATTTATAGATATTTGTATATAAATATATATAATTAATGTATTTATTATAATTTTTTAATTATTTAAATATATGTATATTTATTTAAGAATTATAATTATAAATATTTGTATATATTTATAAATATATTTATTTAATTATATATTTATAACTTTATAAGTAGTATAATAAATATATTTATTATAATTTTATATTTTTTTACACACACACACACACACACACATATATATATTTATTTATAGTTATAATTATAACTATAAATAAATATATTTATAAATTTTTGTATATATTTATAAATAAATAAATAAATAAATATATATATATATTTATAAAATTATAATATATGTATTTATTGTAATTTTATAATTATTTAAATATATATATAGTTATAATTATAATTACAAATAAATATATTTAAAAACTATTTATATATACTTAAAATTTAATAATTATAAATATAATAAAAATATTTATTCTTTAAATATATTTTATGTAATTTTATAAGTATTGAGAACATAATATAGTATACGGGTAAAATTAATTAATCATATACACCTAGTAAAATATACATAATAAAAAATGAGTCATCAATGGACAACATGAATAATAATAAGAGTGTAATGTATAAATGAACATTCATGATGATACATAACATATATGCACGCAAGATCAATATATTAATTGACCAAATTCATTGGAAACACACACACACATATATTTAATTATAATCTTATACTTTTTTTAAAAACATTATATATATATTTTTGAATTATTAAAAATATATAGTAATTATAAACATGCATTTTTTATTTAATATACACAAATAATCATTATTTTTTAATATAAATATAATAATTGTATATAAATTATTATTAAAAACTTTTATCAATGCTAAAAAAGCATTGATAAAGGGTACAACTTTATCAACAATTTTTTTAGCATTGATAAAGGATAGATTTATCAATGCTTTTAACTAGCGCTGATAAAGACCCCCCCTTTATCAGTATTTTTTTCTTAGCGCTGATAAAACAACTTGCTTCCCATGCCTTGTTTTGTGGTAGTTAATTTCTCTCGATTATCCAATAAACCTTATCATACCACATTCGTGTATCCCAACAACTCCAATTTCACTATCTTATAACAAGACAACCCAAAATTCATTGTTTTTTAGATATATTGAAGTATCATCTTCCCTGATAGCATGTGGGCCTCCTTGGTACAACATTGGTATTGTGCGACTTGAAATATATCAAACCCAATGTTGGTTCATGTTGTTGTGAGGTATAATAGGCTCCCAATACTTATCTTCCATGAGATCTATCTCTGATCATTCTCTTTCTTGATATAGATGTTGTGATCAACTCTACCTTGTTAAAAACAAAGATTTCTTAGGTATTGATCCAACCTTAAATACCATGTCTATTGATGCCAAAAGTTGGAATAAAGAAGAACAAGAGGGAAGTCTCCGGGGCTGCCTCGTGAAGCCCTTTCGCAGAGCTCCATGGCCCCACGCCTGCCGCAGAGCAAGGAGGCGGGCAGCACCGCGAACGCATTTGATGTTCGTGAGCCCCCACGGAGCAAGGAGGCGGGACGCACCGCGGAACTCTTTGACGTTCACGAGCCCACCATGGAGCAAGAGGGCGGGAGGCTCCGCAGTCAAATTTGACGTTCACGACCCACCGCGAAGCAACCTCTCTCTTCGCGCCGAGCGAGCTCTGCTTCACGACGCCTCTTTCCAATAAATACAGGGCTCCGCTCGAGTCCAAAGGATGGATCATCTAACCTTTCACCTTCTGAGCTCTCAAATCGTGAAGCACTCCTCGCTCTGCGAACCATGAGCTCTGCTAGGTACTTTTTCTTCGTGAAGTGCCTCCCCCTTTGCTTTAATTGAACCCCTCTTCCGAGAGGGTTGCCTTTCACGAAGCCCACATGCCTTTTCAAAGGAAGGATATCCCCACAGGGACTCAGGTCATCTCGAAGCATTTATGCTTCGTAAAACTCCCTCCACACACACATGACCCACATGCTAAGGTAGGTTTACTGTGCTTCGCGAAGCGCATTGCTTCATGACACCTTGCTTCGCGAGGCACCCCTGATTTGCGAGGCATTACTTCGCGAATGCCTTTCTACTTCGTGAAGCTCCTCCCATATTCACCTATTTCTTATGACTAGCCTAGGAAACTTCACTTCGCAAAGTACATTCCTTCATGAATCCCCTCCACTTCATGGAGTGCCAGAGCTTCACAAGGCTTCCTATGAACCCCTTTGCTCTACAACTCCTTTTCCCATGTGGCCTTTTAGGTTCGCATGAAGTAACTTCAAAGTCCCTTGGATGATACTACCCGTTGAATTTCTTTGCCTCATGATTCTTCACATAAGCATGCTAACGACTATTGCTTCTTTGCATAGCCACACTAACATGGACCCCCAATGGGATCACCTTTAGAAACCCCTATCCATGACATTACTGATGCCTTCCTTCCCTCAAGGGTGGGCGGGTATCAGTTATGTAAGTCCTAGGGGTGCAGAGTGAACCCGCCTCGTCCGAGCTGCAGGATGCTAAACTGCCAAGCACTATCATCCTCAACACATGATGTTAAACTGTGACTATGCCCTATGCATCAAATGTAGGGTTCTCTCACCTTGGAAATTCTTCACGCCCATTGGTCTCCATGAGAGTGAGATCATACCTCACATGGAATGATATCCTCTTTATCGGAGCGGCGTCTGTCCGTGGGGAAAGGGAAACCACCCTGGTGTAAGCCCCCTTATTTTCTTGCAGGAGGTAGCACCCCTGCTCCTCCTCTCTTCCTGGGTGCCAAGTCCCTCTCCCACTGGGCTTTTTCACCATATGGGCCTCCATCCTAGAGTAAGCCCCAATCTTCATCACCTCGGGCTACTAACCAGGCGTAATCCTATGTTTCCTCTTTGGGACGCTAACCGCACGTAATCCCCCACTCCACTTCCCATGGACGCGTCTTTCGTGATGTGATCCTCAGGTCTTTTCTGTCTCTTGTTTCTCACACCGAGCATGACTTACATGGTCTTAGAGCAAGCACTGACCATGACATCCTCTCTAGGAATCCTAGAGTGTAATCCCCACATCCATACCTAAACTATGAGGTTTTTGATCCTTGACAAGGCAAGGTACGTAGGAAGCCTCCCTAAGGTTCAAGCCCACCATCCATTGGTTTCAGCCATCTTAATGTCGGTTCTCTAACCCCTCCTGAACTATAAGGTCTTTGATCCTTTCCAAGGCAAGGTACATAGAAAACCTCCCTGAGGTTCAATCCCACCACCCATTGGTCACTCTGACCCCCTTCAAGTCGGTTCACCAACACCTTGGGCTGCCTCAGAGCGTAACCCCCAAATGCCCCCATACCTGAAATACGAGGTCTTTGATCCTTTCTAAGGCAAGGTATGTAAGAAGCCTCCCTGAGGTTCAATCCCTCCACCCATTGGTCACTCTGACCCCCCTTAACATTGGTTCATCAATGCCATCCCGAACTACATGGACTTTGATCCTTGCCAAGACAAGGTACGTAGGAAGCCTCCCTGAGGTTCAAGCCCGACACCCAGCAGTCCCGGCCAACTTCACGTCAGTTCACACCCCATCCTAAACTACGTGGACTTTGATCATTGTCTCCTAGACAAGGTACGTAGGAAGCCTCCATGAGGTTCAACCCCATTCAACGGTAATCCGTTGACATCCCCATCCAGCAGTAAGCCGTTGTGACCCCATTCAGTGGTAAGCCATTGACATTCCCATTCAGTGGTAATCCATTGTGACCCCATCCAGTGGTAAGCCATTGTGACCCCATCCAACAGTAATCCATTGTGACCTTGTCCAGCTGTAAGCCATTGTGACCCCATTCAGTGGTAAGCCGTTGACATCCACATCCAGCGGTAAGCCATTGTCAACCCCATTCAGCGGCAATCCGTTGTTAGATGAACTACAAGGACTTTGATTCCATGCCACAGGGATACGTAGGAAGCCTCTTCGAGACTCAATCCCAACATCAGCGTTGTCCTTGAGACGAATCCATATAATTCTCCATCCACTTCATTAAACCTTCCATCATCCATAATTATTCTTACCCAGGCCACCACATCCCGGTGGGATCATTACACCTCATTCCCCATTCCCCTTAACAACAATCGGGAAGCTAACCAAATGTTGGCCCCAACATCGGTGTTACCTATAGAGGTTGAACCCATCTGATCCACTCTAATCAGTGTTCTGATTATTCTGGTATATCTCCTCTAGATGTTAAAACTGCGGCATACCCTGTGTTAAACATAGGAAGCTGAGTAAAACCTCAGATACATTCCTATGGAATAAAATTCCCCACATTCGACGTGGGATTCCTCGGGCTTCTGTGCACTCGAGAAGCCCTATAATAAGGGGGAGAAACCCATACGCACTAGTGTCCCAGCATCTAGACACTCCAGTGATATCCAACATGAATACTCCCCTGACTGAAGGTTGCTTCCTTGACCGGACCCTTTGGAATGTCCCGACAGAAGCAATGTAATTAACTACTGTCCATGAAGATATGACACTATGAAGAGTTTCACGAACAACATCTTAAATCTACAAGGGAGACCCTGACTAGGTGACGAGTTCTGAGGAGGAATCCATAGAAGGAAGAAACAACATCCCATCATCCCATTTTGATTAAGGAGCAAACGTCCCTGAACAAGCGACAGATACCGCCCGACTTTGGAAAGCAGGAATGCGGGGAAAAAAAACCGTGCCTTTCATCCTTGAACAAGGCAGACGTGCATGCCCCGACGGGAGTGTTGGAAATAGAAATGGTGAATCTGATGTGAAACTATTCTCCTTAATATAAATATTAGTAGCGTTTGAGACATTAGTGGATTAGAGTGTCACTGGATCCAAATATCCGGCACCGGGTCCCACCAAGAAAATAGTGGGTCTGGCGTGAAACTCACTAGAAGTTGGGGCAGTAGAATGTTGAGCATCCCGATCTATGACGTTGTCAGCATGGATCCCTCTTAACGATAATGATAGACGGAATAGCGCTGGGGAACTGGTCGTCGATTCCCTTTTTCTTTCAGCACTGATGAGTTAATCTCTCTACTTTTAGGAACCAAGTTTTTGCACCTGGAGCTTGATCACCACCTGCCCACCGATGCAGGGGCATGGGCAGTACCAACACGACAGTCCCGCACAATTTTGCCTCTTCTATAACGGTCTCAACTACCAAAACTGTTAGGTGCCTCCGCCCCATATCTCCCTCAGAGTTCATCCAACGAAGGGTGATTAATGATCTCGTATGCTGGTAAGAGGAGGAGGGTATTATCCTGACTCGGGATATAGCCCGGCTAGATTTAGAGGCATTTGTGCCTCGTCATCAACACCTCCCCTGAGGGCTGCATAGGGATCCACTATTCCCCACTCCAA
Source organism: Viscum album (assembly GCA_963277665.1). NCBI lineage: Eukaryota > Viridiplantae > Streptophyta > Magnoliopsida > Santalales > Viscaceae > Viscum > Viscum album. The sequence goes on along the minus strand of OY728133.1, from coordinate 643,490,656 downwards.
CATATAACCGTTTTGTGAGCCTATCCTCAGAATGCCTCGATGACTCCCTACCCTACGCCAATGAGGTAAGGGATGTACAGGACAACCCGGTCAGAGTCTCATTCCAGGGACTCCCAGCAAGGGATCCCACCAGGCCATGTCAGCGCTGCCACCCAGTCTTACTGACTGAGGAGCAAGTAAGCCACATACCTACACCACCAGATCCGGTCCATCTAACTCGACGCCAGTGTCGGGTGCAAGCCAAAGAGGATGTCCGCCAAGGGGCGTCGACATTAGTGGCTACTGTGGCCTAAGACACCACTGATGCATATCACCAACTATCTGCATACGCTAAACATGGACGTTCATACGCCTGACCTGAATCGAGGCCCCAACCACCCCATGGGCAGGCTGGGTCAACTCTCTTGGTCGCTGACACAGGCAGTGACCACCGTGAACTAACCCGAAGCGATTCCACCCAGTATGGAGGTCTTCCTCGTACCTCTACCATGGATAACACATGCCTTCCCTGCTTCCAGGCTTAGCATGGGGGTCCACCTTGTGCCACCTTCAATCCAAATGAGGATCCTCCCCGTGCCAGTGATGTTCATTATGGAAGTCTCTCCTAATACCACTACACAAGATATGGATTCATTCCTCCAACCAAAGACTATTGGTATGGGAACATTTCACATCCGATCACTCTTCAATGTGGGGACCCTACCTATGTTCTCATAGCAGCTGGTGAAGGTACTCTTTTCCCCAGCACCAGTACGGCCGAAGGACCTCCTCGTGCCAGAAATCTACCCTGTCCTGAAGGACCATCCAGGGGCAGGAAGGCGGGTTGTCACCAGCATAAGAAGAATTCTGGGAAGATCCGGACAAAGATCAAACTAGTCCGCTTCTCAGACTTCAAAGCAGAGTACAACTCAACACAGGTACCCTCCCCTTGCTCATCCAAGTCAAGGGATGGGGTAGGAACAAGGCGCATCAGCCTAATACTCCCAAAATGCGAGGTACATAGGATTCCCACCTCCCTTCACAGGTATATCTAGGAGGATGAAAATTTGTCAACCCCGCAGGTTACTATCATGAAATCACCACCTTCATCACCGGAATCACTCTCTACCTCGACTAGAGATCACTGAGAGCTATTCTGGGGACCAATGGCGGGCGAGAAGCATCACGGCCTATTGCCAGTATCCCTATCCCCTGCGCTAGTAACTACAACCATTAGCCCATCCTACCACGATGTGGTGGATAAGTCGCTACACTCTTCGAAGGACAGCCTGAAATGTGGTGGTTTTTTGACTCGCTCACCGTACTCTCCACCAGCCAGCCTACCGTCCCAGTGGTCTACTTCAGTACCGTTTCTAGTTCCTCATCCACCTTCATTTGACTAGTGGGGTAATCAAGGTCCGGATCTTGAATCTGATTCAAGGAGCTTATGGAATATCCTCATAGCAGACCACTTCCCTGAGGTGTTTTGGCCCATGGAAGTGCCGAATTTCTGTGCACCGAAATCCCTCACTCTAGAGGAAGTTGAGTGTTTCCGTGAAATCCTCTTAGTGACACACTTTCTTCTTTGTCATCAGTGAGTGGTTTATCCCAAGAGCCAAGCGCATTTTGAAGAAATTGGTGAGTAATGTCGTCTAGTTGATTTGACCGCACTCCTTGTGGCCTAGTGCCCCGAGTCACCAGGCTGCCGTAAGGCCCTCCAACAGCAATGCGTTCAGAGTTTCAAGGTACTCTACAAGATTATCAAGGAGGTTTCCCCCCACGTGAAAATCTGTGGCTGGGGATAGTATGCAGACCACCTCTTCAGTCCTATCTGATAGCAGTCCCACTCGCTAGGCGATATTGAAGACATGCCCCCAGGGAGGGTCACAGTCAACATAGATGACATATTGGACAAGGAGAATGAGTTGGAGATTATTAATGGAGACTTACCCCCTGAGGGTATGCCACCACTAATGGATCTATCAGGAAGATTTACTCATCGGAAGAGGAATCTACTGGGGCTCCCTACACCCACCGAGGCATTGGTTCTTAGTTAGAATCTCGGTAAGGGTAAAGAGCACCTCAGAGCTGCCAAGCACTCTAACCCATCTGCCTCAGTGTAGAATACATAGGAAAACCCTGAGAATGCCACATTGCGCTAACAACTTGTAGAATAGAAAAAGTTGTTCAATGACCTTCTGGATGAACGCACTGTGAAACAACATCCAGATTACAGGGATCCACAACTAGTACAGCAGGGGCAGGAACAACTTACCCTCGATGAGCTGCCTCCAGGTAACCCTGACTATCTTTCCCCTGCAAATAGGGTTGAAGCCAGAACTTACGATAAGAGGGCGCCGTATGTCTTACCAAACCCTTCGGAACGACGCGACAATCCAAGGAACCCAACTCGGGTTCCCCCAACTGCCCTGCAGGTCGCTCTACCAGCTGCTCCACGAGCCGTTGAGCTGCCTTATCATGTTGAAGAACCCTCCAATGAAATCGTGGTTAGGGATCCCTGTCAAGACAGGGACCCCCACCCAGATGATCCTATGGTGGCACTCATTGCCTGCCTTAAGGCGTTGTAAACGTGATAGGTGGCACTCCCGCCTGATGGCAAGCCATATCCAGCATGGGTGGATGATATGCCGGCATCTCCCAATTTTGGGAATCCCACCTTTCCCCCCATTTAATGGGATAGGGGACCCGACATAGTACCTGGCCCACTTTACCTCAAGGTGTGGCCCCATGTTGGGAACTCCAGTGCAGTAAGAATCCGCCAAGCTCCGATGTTTTGTACAGACATTGTAAGGTCCTACGTTTGTCTAGTACAACCAGCTCCCCATCAGATCAGTAACCGGTTGGGAGGACCTCCTTAGGTAGTTCCTCTACCAATTCAGTTCCACCACATAAAGGATGAGTATCATGGACCTCTTCAAGTGAAAGAAGAGGCCTGGTGAGCGCATCGCTGACTTTGTCGCCCGGTGGAAAGGACTCACGTATTACCTTGACATGCCACAGAATCAGAAGTAATTACTGAAGATGTGCATAGGGAACGTAAAGATGGAACTGGTTCCCTCTCTGATCACCTAGAACTATCCCAGGAGATTTTGAGACTTCTCTGATAAGGACCAGATCTTGGAGGAAGCCCTGCAACAGGCCAGCCAGGCATGTCCATTGCCCCCTGTAATTCCCGCAAGGAGGGCTGCCAGAATCGATCCTGCTACGGTGGCCCAAATAGAGACCCCCAAATAGTTGGAATTATTACTAGTAGAGCCACCTCCGCAACCTCACAGAGTCCCTCCACCACAGGCACAACCTCCATACCAACAACGGCCACCTCAAAATTGGCAGGTGCCCCCGCGTAATGCACCGCCACTGCCAAGGTGGTACAATCAGGCCCCACCTCCTCGACAAGCTCCTCCAGCCCCTCGTCAGGGTTAGGCTCTAAGGGTCCCATTTCTGGACATAAGAAACCGAAATTACTCATTAAATGATAATCAGGTTCCTGACTATTTCTGAAGTGTCTTGGAATAGGGGATTGTGCGTTTTCCTGAGTGCAGAAGGCCAGAAGAGGTGAACCTCACTGATCGCCCCAACTACTGCCCCTATCACCAGATCCTGGGGTACACTCTCAAGTAATTCTATGTGTTCAAAGACTGGCTTCAAGACCAGGTTGATAATAACATAGTTAGGTTGGGCCCGGCCCTGACATAGGTGGCATGCATTGTTGTAAGGCCAGACAACAGTAGCGATAGCGAGGGCGAGTGGCAGCAGGTTTCTAACCACGGGTCCCAAAAGTATGACAACTGGATGGATCGCAAAACGATCACCCGTGCCCATGGTATCATCTGTGCATGACTAAATCGGTCAGAGCCTTCAGAAGCCATGTCTACTACTTCTGCATCGTCGTCTCAACCATCCCCTTCCCAGAAGAGCAAGCATCGACGATGCAAGGGAAAGCAACATGCCCCGCCAATGACATTGTCGTCCCATACTCTTGGAGACTTTATGCCCCTGAAAATGGGGATTCTTCCCAGAATCCACCTAGTAGGGGATGAATATTCGAGTGACAGTCAAGGGTACACTTCGGTTAACACTATAGAGTTGGTAATCCCCTATATGACTCCCGATGACAGGGAGAGCCAGGCGGATCTTCCCAACGTCCCTAGTCGATGCCAACGTCGGTGAAATCGTGGACATATCTATCGTTGAGGAACATCAATTGGAACTTCTAGCCAGGCCATGCATGCCACTGAGACCAGACAACAGGCCCAGCATAGAGCTCATCATGCGCAACCTCCTCATCTGGTGTCATCAGGCCCACCTCCACCACTGTTTGTGCTACTGGACCAAGCAGAGCCACCTAGGCCTCGCCATGATCAGCCACGCTCTACCTTGGACCAGTTCCAGTTATATAGACCCTATACAATAGGTATCCCACATGCTTGGAATAGTGAGCAGCAGGACATTCCCAACACCAGTCAACTGCCGGTCCAGCCGACAGAGGCCACCGTACCTCCTGCAAGTAGAAGTTCACACATGGTGCAGAAGTACGATGTTCTTAAGAATCTTTCTAGCATTCTATCAAATCTTTACATCCTTTAAGACCTTCTCCTACCATTATATATGCGTGAGGCCCTCACTGAGGCTTTAAGAAGCCCCCTCCAGTTTGATATGGAAGTAGAAGCCGCAAAATCCTTTCATGCGGAGGCGATAGAGAATACTGAATATGAGGAAATAATTTCCTTCTCTGGAGAAGATGAAGGCTCTCCCATACAGGGGCACATTCGCCCGCTGTATATCACCGGATAATTCAATGGTGTGGAGGTTTGCAGCTATCTTGTTGACACAGGCTCCAAGATTAACCTTATCCCGACACGGACACTATGGAAACTGGGATTGTCTGAAGATGACTTGACTCCCTCTGACCTAAAAATATAGGGATACGATAAGACAGAGCAGACCCCGGTCGACAAGATCCATTTGAAGACCTAGTTCGGGGGCCTAGTTGTTAGCACCGAGTTTTTGGTTGTCTCCCAAGACACCATGTACAATGCATTGATAGGCAGACCATGGCTCCACCTGCACGTGGCGGTTCCCTCATCGTATCACCAGTGCCTCAAGTACTCCCTCAATGGTCGAGTGGGCATACTTCAAGGCGGCACGTCTCTTTTTTCCTCTTTTAAAGCCCGCTACCTAGATGCCGACTATTACAAGAGCAAGGACAAGCAGATTTAGACTAATGAGGTTGAGCATGCCGTGGTTGCAACTAACCCCTGGGAAGGTCTAAATGATGCCTACGTCTTCCCGATCCATCGATTGGAGGCCACAACCCCCAATATGGGGCAATGTTTTGTTGTCTCTGGTACAAGGGGGAAGCATATTTTTAGGTCCTAGAAACATTAGGAGATAACTTCATATTCTTATATGAATCAAGCCTCAGTGATCCATGAGCCCCCTACTCCCATAATGTATCAGGATGTCTGCCCCATGGCAATGGCAATACGTCATACTTTCCTGTTTCACCAGGCTAGAATTAACTGGATCAAGCCGACACGCCACTATTTCTTTGATATCATCAAGCATGGCCCCTTGGGATGAAGACCATATGAGATCGGGTTGACAACCTTCATTGCTATGGTTTCTGCAACACTGGAATCTCTCGATGTAGTAACCACTGCCGTTCAGGATAGTACTAGCCTCTCCTCAGGGTCTGTTGACTTAGATAAATCTCCTCCCACTAGGGATCCCTCATCTGCAAGCGAAGAATAGGATTTGGAGGATTCTACCCCTTACTTTGAGGAGGGAGTCTCTGCCACGGTCTATGAACTGGTATAGGTGAACCTCGGTAGCAAGGCAGACCTGAGACCCACATTGATCAGTGCTGCCATGTCCCTCGAGGAGCAGCAGCGGTACATAGACTTCCTGAAACAACATCATGATGTATTCACCTGGAGCTACAATGAGATTCCAGGACTATATCCTCAGGTATCCGTCCACCACCTCGGTCTCCCTGCAAATCATCGTGGGTTCAAGCAGCCTCCTAGAAAGATGCACCCTTCTCACGGTGCCATGGTAGAGGCAGAAGTTGATAATCTCATCCGGGCCAATTTCTTAAAGGAGGTCCAGTACCCCAAATGGCTAGCCAACATTGTGCCAATCAGGAAGAAGAACAGATAGATTAGTGCCTGCATCGACTTCCAGGATTTCAACCGTCACTATCCAAAGGATGATTTTCCCCTTCCTATGATGGAGTTGCTGATTGAAGCTGTAGCTAGATTCCAAGCCCTCTACTTCATGGATGGGTACTCTGGGTACAACCATATTTGAATGGACCCCAAGAACGAGGAGTCCATAGATTTTAGGGCACCACAAGGTACGTTTTGTTACCAGGTAATTCCCTTTGGATTAAAGAATGAAAGTGACACCTATCAGTGGGCCATGCATCACATATTCAAGCCAATCCTCGAGACATTGGTGGAATGCTACATAGATGATCGGGTGGTTAAATATCATCGGCCCCAGGACCATCTTAAGTACCTTGAGAAAGTGTTAGAATTTCTTCGTTCTCGCCACCTGAAGATGAACCCACTGAAATGTGCCTTCAGGGTCACCTATGGGAAGTTCCTCAACTTTTTTTGTCAAATACTGGGGTATTGAGATTGACCCTGAGAAGATCAAGGCCATTAGCCAGATGTCTCCCCCGAGCAACATTCGGGAGATCTGAGGTTTTCAAGGACACTTAACCTATATACATCGATTCATTATGAATCTGCCCGGTATGTGTAATACCTTTTCTTGAATCATGAATAAAGGCACTGCCTATGAGTGGGATGAAGAGTGCCAGATCATGTTTGAGAAAATCAAGCAGTATCTGCTCCAGCATCCGGTCTTAATGTCACCTGTCTTCGGAAATCCATTGGTCCTTTATGTGACTACCCTAGAATGATATCTTAGTGCCCTTCTCACCTAGAAGAACAATGAAGGGACAGAAAATATCCTCTACTACCTCAGTCGTATGCTCATCGATACAGAGACCAGATACTCCCCCATCGAAAAGAGCTGCCTTGTGCTAGTATTCGCAGTACAAAAATTGTGACATTACTTGAAGAACCACAAGGTACATTTGGTGTCTAGAGTAGACCCACTGAAGTACATTCTGAACTACCCCATGTTTATAGGTCGTCTAGCTCGATGGGCAGTGGTTCTTCAATAGTTTGATATCAGGTTTGTCCCTCATAAAGTTATTAAGGGGAAAGCATTGACAGAATTCCTTGCTGCCCATCTGGCTCCTGATGAATAGTCTTTGGATCTCAATTTCCTCGATGAGGCGATCCTCTTGGTAGACCAATCCATTCCATGCTGGCAGATGCACTTCGATGGTGCTTCCCAAAGCCCCACTGGCAGGAGGCTCAATGATCCCAGGCTTAACAGGGTAGGCTTGGGTATCGTCTTTATTACCCTAGCACAAGCCATTCTGTCATACTCATTCCTATTTTTAGAAGGATGCACCAATAATGAGGCACAATATCAGGTTCTTATCACTAGCCTCGAGCTGTCCCTCGAGATTGATGTTCCTCATTTTCATGTGAAAGGGGATTCTGAACTAGTCATCAAGCAGATCAACAGTGACTACATTGTTAGAAAGCTAGAGCTTATACCATTTTTGGAGCGCACTCTCCAACTAATGGTTTAGTTCCCATATCATCTAAAAGTCACTCATGTCCCTCGATCTCAGAACGGTTGAGCTGATGCCCTGGCCGGCTTGGCTGCATCACTTGCAGAACTCGAGTAGGATGATCTGATTATCCACGCGGCACATCGGAGAGTCATTTCTCTTGTCACCCCAGATGATGGAGATGGACTACAGGTGAGATATATTACTTCTGGAGCCTCCACGTCAGGACCCCCATATGCAGTGGTTGAAGTGACTCCCGAATGGAGAGCCCCCTTTGTCGAGTATCTCCAAAATGGTTACCTCCCGACTGATTAGGCCAAGAGCGAGTGAATCCGATGTTGTGCGTTGCAGTTCACCCTCCAGGATGGCCCTGGCCATGAGAGGATCCTCTACAAGCGTGGGTTCGATGGGGTTCTCCTCCGTTTCATTCAAGGAGTCGAGATTTCTCAGGTCATGCAAGAGGCTCACGCCGGTTCCTATGGGGCTCATCAGACCGGGCCAAAGCTGTCCCATCAGATCTGGAGACCAGGGTACTTTTAGCTCTCCATGATCCACAACTGCATCGAGCTCGCCAAAAGATGTCATGCATGTCAAGTTCATGACAACTTAATGCATCGGCCTCCAGAGCCTCTCCACTCCACCAAGTACTCTTGGCCATTTGCGGTGTGGGGACTCGATGTCGTGGGACCATATCCACTGGCGAAAGCTCGCCAGTGAAGGTTCATTATGACAACTACAGATTTATTCTCCAAGTGGGCGGAGGTAGTTCCACTCAAGGAGGTCAAGGCACGTTCCATCGTTGACTTTGTGAGCTCCAATATCATCTACCGATTTGGAGTCCCTCACACCATCCTCACCGATAACGACACAAATTTCTGTGCAGATGAGTTGAAGAAGTTGTACGGCAAGTACAACATCCGTTCTAACCATACCTCCTACTACCACGCACAAGAAAATGGGCAGATCGAGGCGTTCAACAAGACCCTCTCTAAAATTTTGCAGAAAATGGTTGGTCAGAACAAGAAGATTTGGCCAGACAAGCTCCCCAACGCCCTATGGGCTTATCGAACAATGACTCGTAATTCCACCTAGGTGACTCTATATTCCCTGGTATATGAAACTGAAGTCGTCCTACCTATCAAGATTCAGTTTCCTTCATTATGCACAATGGTCTATGATCAGAAGGTTCCAGATAAAGTAGCTGAAATTCTCCTGGTCGAGTTGGAAGCACTTGATGAAAATAGGATTCATGCCCTGCACAACCTGGAAAGACATCAGAATAAGATAACTAGAGCCTTCAACAAGAGGGTTCACCTCTACTCTTTCCTGCAAGGTGATTTAGTCTTGGATTTGAGGACGCCAATGATTCCTGGATGGAAGACACCGAAATTGGAACCCAAATGGGAAGGAACTTACATATTTCACAAGGTTTACCCCAATGGTGTATACTCCCTGGTGACCATGGATGGTTAGCATATAACTCCTCCCACCAATGACAAGTTCCTCAAGCAATACTTTGCTTGAGTCGTAGGGTCCCACATGACCATAAACTGTAGGGTCCCACATGACCATAAATTGTAGGGTCCCATATGACCATAAACTATATGGTCCTATATGACCTTAAACTGGACGGTCCCGCATGACCCTAAACTACATGACAGTCCCGCATGACCCTAAACTACATGATGGTCCTACATGACCCTAAACTGCCTAGTCCTGCATGACCCTAAACTGATGGGTCCTACATAACCCTAAACTGCTTTGTCCCGCATGACGTTAAACTATTCATCATCCTACAAGACGTTAAACTATATGGCTCTTCTAGAACTACATAAGGCTTGATTCCCATTCTTATGAGATACGTAGGAACGCTCAGATGCTTGGTCCTGAGTCCAGCCCCTAGACTCTTCTCTTCAACTACCCCTGGGTATAGTTCTCTCGGAAGGTCCTTGCATGGTATAGTGTAGGATTATTTAGCCCCACTCAGGTCAGGATTACGGTGGTCACACCATGTGCCCCTCCCCATTCTTCTATCTTCCCATGTACTCACCGCATGATGTTAAACTGTCTGTCCCTCAAGAACTACATATGGCTTGATTCCCATCCTCATGGGATACGTAGGAACACTCGGACATTTCATCTGTCGATCCAGCCCCAAACTCCATAATCTCCCCTCGGGTCAAGACATATGGTGTGGTGCATGATTTTTCCTCAATTCACGTTGAGTTCATCATGGCCTCTCCATGCATTCCACTCCCCATATACTTACACCTCTTTCACCATCCTGCTTGACGTTGAAATTCACAGACATACTTATGCTTCACGATCCTTGTTTGGGACTCCATCATCTTTCATGTCCAAAAGGGACCCCGAATGACATGGATTCTCGGCCCAAGGGCCCTCCTACCATTATGGGCCAATGTCCTTGAGGATTTCGAACAAAAAATTGACACAAGCCTCATGTTGTGAATATGGTTAGCGGGCGATCCATGTTTGTTGTTCCCATTCCAGGTCACACGATATGGACGCTGTGTTTCAAACATGGTCAACAGCTATATGTTGTCGTTATCACCACTCCCATAGGTCCCAAATATTGAGTGTAGTGGCTCGTTCTGCCCCGCTATATCTTCAAGCCGTGGTCTCCCTCGGGTGATGTCAGTTTTCTAACCCTTATGAGATGGGGAGAGCCTAATACTACTCCTTGTTTCCCACACCAAGCATTGCTCATGTGGGATTAGGAGCTATGATGAGGTGATGCCTGCATGAGAGGCCATATGGCTACAGTTGGCCGTGGTGCCCAACTTCAGGTCCTTTGACCCCTTCGACTCCCTGGCCTGAGTTCTCATTTTGGATTGTGTGGTATGCTATGGACTTCCATCCTCATTTACGTTGGGCTATTTAGCCATGCCACACATACCCCCTGAGGCATATATCCCTTTATTTATGGTCCATACCGTGATTACAGGCCCAGCCATGCTTTGCGAGTCCCATTATTTGGGATTTCATCACCCTTTGTATCCCAAAAGGGCCCCCGAATGGCATGGATGCTCGTACCAAGGGCTCTCCTACCATTAGGGGGTAACATCTTCAAGGATTGCGAGCAAAAAATTGATACAAGTCTTGTGTTGAGAATATGGTCAATGGTCGATGCTTAGTTGTTCCCCCCCTTATGGTCACATAAGGGTGGATACTGTGTTGCGAACTTGGTCAATAGTGGTCCTCTATCATCATCACCATTTTGTGGTATTCCATAGGCACGATGATTCACCCTCTCCGTCCCATGCATATGACATTAAACTAGGCATATACGGTCCTAGTTCTATGACCCTAAACTAAGATCACCCTCTCTATCCCACGCACATGACATTAAACTAGTCATATACGGTCCGAGTTCTATGACCCTAAACTATGATCACCTTCTTCCTCACTGCAAGATGTTAAATGAAAACTGGTTGGGACTTTCCATCTGAGGTCCAACCTTAGGCCCCCTGGCCTTTTCGGTCCCCTAGAACAAATTCTCACTTAGGGTTGTACGGTGTGGTATGGGATTATGTCCCCATTTAGGTAGGGTTGCTCTCCATGCCGTACACATCTCCGGATAAGGTTCCTTACCCCTACCTACGTCCTCACTACAAGACATTAAAATGTAAGCTAGACATGACATTCTATCCATGGCCTAGCCTCAGGCCCCTCAGCCTTTCCGGGCACCTAGACCATTGTCTCACATAGGACGGTGTGGTGTGGTGTGAGATTATGTCCTCATTCACATCGGGTTACTTTCCATGCCATACACACCCCTTGTTGAGATACCTTTACCCTATCCTCATCCTTACCGCATGACGTTAAACTGCATGACACCCCCAGAACTATGTGTGGATTGATTCCCATCCTCATGGGATACATAGGACCGCCTGAATGTTTAAACTTTGGGTCCAACCCCATCTCTTAAAAACCACCCTGCCGTGTTGTCCCCCTTGGTCTGCACTCTTCCATGAGAGGGATATATGTTGTGGTATGAGATTATGTCCTCATTCACGTTAGGTTTGTAACAACCACACCATGTACCTCTTTCTCCCGAGAGATACCTGTCTCTTTGTTATATACTCATCTTTTTAAATTGGCTTCTCTCAAGTTGATCCCCTCAAACCTCTATGATGGTTCACCAATGTGCCCAAGAGTACTCTGGTTTAGCGCCCATAGTGTCAGATTCTACGTAGAGATTCTTTCTCCCATTTTTCAAGCTTTGTGTTCCCCTTCATTTGGGCTTCCATAATCTTTCACACTCGAAGGGACCCCCAAATGGCATGGATACTAGGCCTAAGGGCTCTCCTACCATTACGGGCTAACATCCTCGAGGGTTTTAGACAAAAAATCGATACAAGTATCGTGTTGCGAATATGGTCAGTGGTCGACACTCATTTGTTTGTCCCCATTTTAGGCTAACGCCATATGGATATTGTGTTTCGAACACAGTCAACAGTTATCCTCCATCGTCATGCCTTCCCCTTTAAGCCTTGAATGTTAGTTACATGATTCACATTATTTTCCACCCCTTCATGTCCAAATGGAATTTCAACACTCCTGACACTATCCCTCAGTGCGCATTTGCACATTAGGAGGACCAAAGCTGCAGTAAAGGCATCATTCGGGGATTTGCAATGACTCCACTTTGGTGTGAATTCCAGGTATTGAAAAAACATCTTCCACCCTTGTTTCCCACACCGAGTTTGACTCACATGGACTTAGGGATCGGGTTCGCAATAGCCACACCATGTATGCCCCTTTCTAGGAGTTATCCCCTTACTTCCTGCCCCACATGACATTAAATTGTATGTTGTCACACATGATGTTAAAAGGCACCTTCAAGAACTACATGTGGCTTGATTCCCATCCTCATGGGATATGTAGGAACACTTGGACATCTTGTCTTCAGGTCTAACTCAACAGGGGGGATAGCCTCTCCTGTCCCATACCCTTTGACCTTTTCAGGCCCCTTGGCCTGAGGTTTCCTCCTCGGAATCGTGCACGATATGATGTGGACCTCATCCCCATTCACGTTGGGTATGCTTTATCCCGCTATGAACATTCCCTATGGAACCTCATTTCTCCCGCATATGTCTGAGCCATATGAATTTAACTATACTGCCTAGTCCCAGATGACTTTAAACTATTGCATCTATATTGCACGACGTTAAAATTCATGGTTAGTCCCATCACATGACCCTAAACTGTGACATTATCATCCTGGCCACATGATGAAAAATGACACTGCATTGTGATATACTCACTAGAGGGGGAATCATGTTTGGTATTGGTCACACACCATACCATTTTTCAATGCCTCACATGGATTGATTACTTTGGTGATGCCTGGACTTTCTATCCTAGGTCCATCGATTAAAAGAAAACACATTTATCCTAAAGGAAAAACAAGATCTATCAAATACTGCTTCTTTTGGTGTAAGGGACAGACCCACATGACCTCATCATCCCTGGAACTGGTACATTACCATGCCACCCCAAGAACTATGTGTGTCTTGATTCCCATCCTCATGGGATACGTAGGAACGCCCGTGCACTTTGCATCGAGCCCAACCTAACTTTCGTTTTCGGTCTGTCAAAATAAAACTTCCCCAAGGATCACGTGGTGATCTGGACTCCAAATCCTCATTCACATTAGGTTATATAATTACCTCACCATGTTTCTCCCGCATTCCTTACCATCTGGTCCAATCTCTATGACCATAAATTAATATTACTTTCCATCCTTTCCATAAGATGATAAACTACATGAAATCTTCAATAACTACATGTGGCTTGATTCCCATCCTCATGGGATACATAGGAATGCCCATACATCCCATCTCCGGGTCTAGCCCTAGGAATCATGGGTCTCATCCCCCCTCTTGTTTTGGTCCCTTGGCCTGAACTCTTTTAGGGAACCATGAAATTGTTACTCTACCCTGAACAAGTTCGGGAGTCCCCACAAAAATGTTAGGATGCGATAGCTTACTCACTAGATAGGTCCTTTATAGAAGTAGGAATGATATATAATCAGAACGATATGCCTAACTAATGGGTTTCCATCACGGTGGCATAATTTCAAGAGTGTTGGACTCCATTTGAACAAACCACCACTCCACCTTCCACGCTTTGCGTTCCCTTTATTCAGACCCTCATCCTCTTTCATGTCTAAAGGAACCCCCTAATAGTATGGATGCTCAGCCTATGGCTCACATACTATCCTGGGCCAACATTCCAGAAGATTAATGGATGACATTTTGAGTCAGGCCCCATGTTTTGAACATGGTCAGCGGTCGACCCTCATTTTTCATCCCCATTTTAGGCTAATGCAATAAGGATATTGTGTTTTGAACACGGTCAACAATCATTCTTAATTGTCATGCCATCCACATAGTGTTCCGAATATGGGGTATTGTGATTCACACTTTCCACTCCCTTATGTTTAGGTTGATTTCTAGCTCCCCTGGCATTACCCCATTCGTACACAAGAGCACATTGGGAAAAAAGTAATTCAACTGTTTTAAGAGCCTCATTCTCCAGTCAGGCCACCCCCTTATCTTCCCAAAAATTCGGGTTGGTTGTTCAAACCCTGGATACCCGAAACTTGGTCAGTACTCTTATGTTCAGACAGAATAACATAGCGATCATCCCTTGTTTCTCACATTGGGCTCAACCCATGTGAGATTAGGGATTGATCACTGGGCGTTTCATGAATATGATATATGTGTAAAACCAACATTAATCATGGGGATCATGCATGCTATAGTACCCAAATAATCAAATCATGAAAGAACGTTAGAGGGTTTGTGATCTCTATAGAACCCCTGAGGGTCTATCACTCCCCTGGGCGAGTTAATCCCGTCAAAATAAAGATACAACTCTACCACCCTCTGGCTTGTGGTGTTTAGGATTTTCTGCCGCCTGTTCAGTTCCCACTCCTCCTCAGTAGTGATGGGGCACAATTCATCGGCTGAAATCTGGGACCACTCTACATCGGTCCGAATGACGGTCATCTCCGCAGAGGCTTGCTTTAGGCCCTATTCAGCCTCTGCCATCTGGGACTTCAATCGCAATATCATCCCCGATTGCGCATTAAGGTTGGCTGAGTGCTCATCCGCCCAGACCTGCAGCCACTGAACTTTTTTATCAGCCTCCCAGATCTTCTTGATGTTCACCGCTTTCCTCCACTACCAGACCACACCAAGGCCATAGTCATACTATCGAATATTCTCCGCCATAAGATCTCAGACAAGCATGTGAGGACGCTGGGTGTCCACTCCCCCAATACACAATTCACATAGTCATGAGCGAAGTCTGTCAATATCATCTAGCCATAGTGCTTGGGGGGTTTCATCAATGAAGTGCTTGATCATCTTCCACAATCAGCGACAGACTATTTTGCTGTCCTCTTTATTAGAGGTCGTCTTGTCCCAGTCAGCGCGGTTGGCAGGTTCATATGTGGGGAACGCCCTCAGGAACTCGTCAGCAGGGTCAGCATCTGGCGTTTGATCAGGCACGGTGGGACCTGGGCTATCTGATCAATCCTCATCATCAGATCCCACCTCAATAATCTCAGGCACAACCCCGCTGGTGGTCCCACCAGTGATCGGGAGCACCGCAATTCGGTCAGTCTGGATATCCGCCTCCATGATCACCGACATTACTCTAGGAAAGATGCCACCCAAAGCCCTGACCAACCTTGCTAAGGCGACCCACACCATTTAAAGAACTGTGTGCACCAAAAAGGGGCTTGGATGTTAGTTGACATGGTCAATGGGTGACATCCATGAATTTCATAGAAGAAACTTACAGAGATCGAATTCCTGGTATCGTTCTTGGGTTGATGTTATTGGGACCCCAAGGCATGGCCCCCCGTATATGGTCGGAAGGTCTGAAAGCTCTAGAGGGGTCACCTCAGGTGTCCTGGCCCCATTGGACGTAGCAATTGATACAACCATAGGTAAGTATCCCAAAGTCCCCACATCCGTATCCATTAAGGGATGAGAACAAGTTCTGTGTACGAGGTCCTCCTGCATAGTTCCAATGTTAGTGAGGAGTCAAAAATGACAGGGAAGCACACCCTAAGTAAGGGGTTTGGGATTTTACCTCGAGGGCCTCTGTAAAATTTTCAAGATCCAAGTTTTGATCGCTGACTTCACCCTCCTCCAGTGGGCTCCCTCTACAGGCTTCATCCCCCCAAGAGGACTTGTCTGATTCTTCCTCTAGAGGGAAGCACTCTATCAGTTCAGTAGCTGAAAACTGCAGAGGGACTGTACGATCTAGAATCACCTTGACACAGTCTGTCAATGGACGCAGGACACCCTAGGAATGCACAAAGTCCTCCAGCTCTGTCAGGTATTGCTCCGCCTCTACCCGAGACACTACAAAGCTAGCCCTAATAGGGTCTATCCCTGAAAAATATATCCCGAGACGGTTCAAGTGTTTCCACATATCAGATGGGATGAGGAATTTCTAGTTGAATTCCCAGATGTCCCAGGCCTCCGGAAAGACAGCATTCTCCGGCATGTCTATATGGTGCAACCGCTTCCCTGGAGCCTGGATGGATATCCTATAGAATCCTCTCGATGGCCTCCCCTCTAGGTGGCTCTGTTCTTCTGGAACCGTCGGGTCCTCTACCGTTGTTGGATCTATTGATGCTGCCTCACCCTCAACTGGTGTAGGTCTCACCTCCATGGCAGCCCCACCACCGCGAGATTCCCTTTCCACCTTCCAGCCTCAACTTTGAGATTGTGGAGGATCACTATCACTAACCCGAACGGTTGGCTGCTTCAGCATCTCCCTCGGGTAGGCCGCCTCCCAGCTTTGGGCATAATATTTTACCAACCCAAAGATAATAGTAGGTGAAGGTAGCTTGTTCCACATATTCCCATCTTCCTGTGTGAACATGAGTCACATATTCCTCATCAAACATGGGTGTTCCTCGTGGCGCTCCCCTAGATAGACCCATGGGGTCAGTTGCTGCATACACCGAAATTTCTGGTAAAATCGGTGTGGGGTGTACAACTCGTAGAGGGGATCACTATCCACCCTTTCCACTAGGACTCCACATTGAAAGGCTAGGAGATAGGACCAGTGCTCTTTCATTCCTTTTCCATCATCAGTAAGAGAACCCGTTGGCAATGGAAATGGGTGAAAGTTGAATTCCTCCAACTTTCACACCCGGTTCAGTACCAACAGTGTGGTTAGATTGGCCGGAAATCTGCCCGCGACATTCAGAATAGAGGGATGGAAGTTTAACCCCAGAGGAGAGATGGGGTTTGGGTACTCATAAACCCCCTAACATGTGCTGCTATCCACCCATACAGGAGGTGGAATGGCCTGCATATTCTCTGTGGCCTCTTCCCCTCGCTGATGTGGCACAACATCTTGTATAGCTTAGTGAGCATTAGGATCCCGAGTTTGACTCGCCTTCCTTTCACCAACATGGACACCATGATAAATGTGCTGGGTCGCATGCCTATGTTTGTATCCCTCACCAAAAGGATCTAACTTCAAATGAGAGCTGCGATGAATGCCGCTATCCTGACTATCGGCTGCTGCTCAGTGCTGATGCTAAATCCCTAGGTTTTCTATTGGCTGTCCTCCAAGATTCACCAGTATGAGTGATCCTTGCCTCATTGAACCCCCTTTGGGAAAGTCCAAGGCCTCATCAGAAACTGCATGTCTTCTGGGAAGTTCAGAAACTGCTTGAACCACTGCCTGAAATGGATATCCCTTACGACTTCTTTGTCCTCTCCTGGCACCAGCTCCATCAACACCATTTCCAGCCGCGACATTTTCTATGGATCCTCCCATGCACCCATGAAAGGGAGGAATTCATCATACATCGCCCCCAATATAAGGATCCCTAAGGTTTGGTGCACGTCCAAAAGGCTGATACCAACCTCCCCATGGTGTAGGTGGAAGGTATTGGTCCTCGATGACCACATACTCAACAACTCTGACATCAGTTTCTTCGGATGATATATGTGAAACTGGGAGGCCCAAGCTGCCTCATATAGGCCCACTCTCCTTATCTCAGCCCCAAACTCTTCACATGAGGCACCTATCCACTAGGCCCAGGCCTAATCATCTGTGAAGTTGCCGCCTTGGTGTAGGTCCCACTCCTTAGACCATCCCTTCCCCGGGTTCCTCAAGGATACCTTCAAGATTGTTTGGTATAGAGGGGGGACATCTCCGGATACCATGCCTTCCCATACACATTGTTCAGGTGGTTATATAGGTAGTCAGCATCGATGGGCTTGGGGTCTTCTCGGGCATGGCCGTTAGCCACCCTGAACCATTGGCGCTGACACAACGTACTCCTGAACCAGTAAGATGGCTCATCACTACTTGCTTCAGAAATGAATACATCATCCCTCAGCCCAAATCCATACAAAGGTAGCCTCTTGAACAGTGGATAGTTTCTCTGGATATTTGATAGAAGCTCTACTAATGAGTTGTGGTCATAATGGATCCATATTAACTCCCCTAGGCCCAATCTGTTCACCATCTCCTCCCTTCGGGAATCGTCCGTGAGAACCCCCTTGGCGGCCTACTGATGAGCCATTCAATTTTAAGTTTGGGAATTTCCTATGGTCAGTTCACAAAGCACTTTCAAAGAGCAATGTTGCAGAGCTCTTTCATGAAGAATTTCCATGGATCCCTGCCCCGACCTTCCAAAAGAAAGTCGCTAAGTGTTGTTGCGGAGTCAAAGACTCGCTCTGCGCTGTGAAGCAGAAGCCCTGATTTGTGAAGAGAAAGCATGGAGTACGTGGAGCTTCATGAATAGAGAGTGCTACAAGAAAAATTCGTGGAGGAAATAAAGGAAAAAAGAGAGGTCAACTCTTCTATTTATAGGCGACAACCTTTGGAGCTTCAAGATGTATCCATGTTGCACCAAGCTTCGTAGCACGCTTAGCCTGCACGTCGCCTATCCGCTTCGCAAGCCGTCTTCGTGAAATAGCTTCGCGGATGGCCAAGGGATTTTGGTGATTAACCCTCATACTTTGACCCTTGATTTCTCTACAACTCCAAGTCTGAGGGGGGGCCTTTATTGATGCCAAAAGTTGGAATAAAGAAGAACAAATGGGAAGTCTTTAGGGCTGCCTCGCGAATCCCTTTCGTAGAGCCCCATGGCCCCACGCTCTCCACGGAGCAAGGAGGCGGGTGGCACCATGAACAAATTTGAAATTTGCGAGCCCCCACAGAGCAAGGAGGCAGGATGCCCCATGAACCTCTTTGATGTTCGTGAGCCCGCTGTAGAGCCAGAAGGCGGGAGGCTCCGTGGCCAAATTTTACGTTCACGACCCACCGCGGAGCAACCCCTCTCTTCGCGTCGAGTGAGATATTCTTCACGGATCCTCTTTCCTATAAATACATGGCTCCACCTGAGCCCAAAGGACAGGTCATCTAACCTTTCACCTTCTGATCTCTCAAATTTCGAAGCACTCCTCGCTCTGCGAACCATGAGCTCCGCTAGGTACTTTTTCTTCGCGAAGTGCCTCCCCCTTTGATTTATTTGAACCTCTCTTCCGAGAGGGATGCCTTTCGTGAAGCCCATGGGCCTTCACGAAGGAAGAAGATCCCTATGGGGACTCAGGTCATTGCAAAGCATTTATGCTTCACGAAACACCCTCCACACACACATGACCCACATGCAAAGGCATGGTTACTGTGCTTCACGAAGCACATTGCTTCATGACACCTTGCTTCACAAGGCACCCCTACTTCATGAGGCATTGCTTCCCAAATGCCTTTATACTTCGTGAAGATCCTCCCATATTCACCTATTCCTTATGAATATCCTAGGAAACTTCACTTCGAGAAGCACATTCCTTCACGAAGCCCCTCCACTTCATGGAGCACCAAAGCTTCCCAAGGCTTCCTATGAACCCCTTTACTCTGAAACTCCTTTTCCCATGTAGAATTTCAGGTTCGCACGAAGTAACTTTAAAGTCCCTTGGACAATACTACCTGTTGCATTGCTTCTCCTCATACTTCTTCGCATAGACACGCTATAGTGAGCTAGCCTTTTCTTACATTACTATTACATCATTTCAAAGATAGACAACATAATAGTATTACACATAGAGGATACAAAGGTTTATTATCTTGGGAAAACTAGGACCACACATAACAAATACAACATCAACCATAAACATTTATTTAATTTATTCTTCACTAGATTCTTAGTGTCACTTTTCCTCTCCTTAGTACATGTAGCCACCTAAGGATATACATCAAAAGGGGTGAGCTAGAAGCCCAGTAAGATGATATATAAGAACAATATAGAATGGGGTGAGAATAATCATAACATAGGAAAAAGATCATGAATACGAGAGGAGCATAAATAAAAGACTTGAAATGTGGCAATGCATAAAAATGAAACATCATGTCTTAGTGGTTAACTACCACACATACTTGTGAACCAAGATAGAATATTTTTCACACATCATTTCACATTTACTCATGAGATTCATCAATTTACCCAATGCATTGGAGCCCTGTAAAATTCTGGGCGCACCCATCACTTTGAAGCATTCATATTGCGCTATATAATTCTGGGCGCACCCGTCACATCATAACATTATCATTTATCATGAATTCCACAATGAAAATATAACATAAATGAACATAATGAACCCATGAAAAGGTATGGTTTTCATCTCATAATAACACATTCATAATATTTGGGTTCCCAAAAGAAAGAGGGAACAACATACTTGATACAAGAACCATCAACCATGAATGAGAGGTAAAGGTTGAGTTCTTAAGATAAGAGTTCTTTCAGAAAACATTTGGATTGACATAAACTTCATTTAAAAACATTTATATCCCAGAAAAGGAAAGAAAATGATGAAAAAATTATCTTAAAGAGAGAACATATCAAAAATGGAGTGAAATAGGTAGAACCTGAAGGAAGAAAATTGGGTTCGAGATTTCCCCTTACCTTGTACCCGAATGCTTCCTTCTCTTTAATGTCCTGTATAATGACATTATATTCATTAATTATAAATCCAGAACCATGTGTACATTAAGAGGGTCCATTATGGTTTCATTATGTCATATTATATTCCTTTGTATGACTTATAGAGTTTAAAAACATTGTTCGGGGATGTTCGTTTTTATGGTTTTTCTTGGGTGGTTCACTTGTATTCTTAAATTGATGTTTGGGTAGAACATGAGTAA
This sequence comes from Viscum album, assembly GCA_963277665.1. NCBI lineage: Eukaryota > Viridiplantae > Streptophyta > Magnoliopsida > Santalales > Viscaceae > Viscum > Viscum album. The sequence goes on along the minus strand of OY728133.1, from coordinate 643,469,781 downwards.
ACATCCAGAAATGATATTAAATTTTATTAATGATATTACAGGATATTTAATTATTTTATAATGAATTATATTATATCCATGTGGAAGAATCATTAGATAAGAATTAAATGATGGTTATTTGGGTTAATTTGAGCGGTTTTTGGATCACAACGAACTTGTTTTAACTTTTCACTTAGTAATATGGACATAGGTTATTTCCAGAACTTTAAATAGAACATAATACATATAAAATATTCTGTTTCAACCATAAAAATGGTTTCATGACCAGATTTGAAGGTATAAATGGAAGAAGAAGGCATGTTGTTCTTGAAGGTGATAAATTGACACCTCACGAACAACGTTCTCTTTAATAAAATAAAAGGAAGAGGGAAATGGTGTGGGGTGATATAATATCCCATTAGAATCATAAAATTATAGTATATGTATAATAATGGAGTTAAAAAATAATTTTGATGAATATAGGTGGGGAGAGATCAAGAAAGGAACTTGAACTTGAAAGGAAATTAAAGGAGAAGAGGGAGGGAAATTACCTCTTGAATCCTTCACTTGAGAACCTCCTTAAGGGCCTAAGCTTGGTATTTTGATGATACCAGAAGCTCTTGGACATGGTTTAGGGGCTAGGGGAGATGATTGGGTAGATCTTAGACAATTATTGAAGCTTGAGAGGTGTGGTTTGGCAAGAGGAGGGGAGGGCTTATTTATACATGAGGAGGGAGGTGTTTTTGGTATAAAATATTAAATAAAATAATATATCAAGAGTTAGACTTGTAATAGTAATTTTTTGACATCCTAAATAATATATTAATATAATATAATTCGTTTTAGGCTTTAATTCTTCTTTATAATTCTAATTCATTAATTTATTAAAAGGAATGTGAAAGAAAGAGAAAAAGACACTTTAAGAAATCACCTTTTGACTTTAGGCTTTGGAAAGTTCTTTTTAGGTTTGAGAATTGGATTTATTGTATTTTAAGGAACCATTTATGAAATTTAATATAATTTTTTCCGAAACTAAAGTTCTATAATGTTTATGTCATCATTACATCATTAATGATGCAATTTAGTATACACCGATTATGCGAAAAAGTGTATTTTTTACTATTCACCCGAAAATTGAAGTATTTCAGAAAAAAACCAAAAATTTACCCCTAACATTTTTCAACGTGTAGAATCAAAGAATGAATTCCATTTTTCAAAAATAATTTTCTAAATATTATTAATTTAATATTTAATTAAAATCATAATTTACTTAAAAAAACAGCTTTTAAAAGTTAAAAATGATTTTATAGTGCTTTCAAAAATTATGCAGGGTCTTATAAAATTATCTAAAAACTATAAGACATTGATTAAATAATTTATGAATACATTATATGGAAATAAATATTCTTTTAAATTAATTAATTAATTATAATTAATTATTTATGACTTAGAAAATACAAAAACATTTATTAAGGTCAAATTGTCACTTTCTAAGATGAATAAATTTTATTTAATTGTCTATAGGTAATGTTACTATTATATTGGATGATTTAATATTCATAAGGGTCATATTACTATTCATAAGGTATGTTACTATTCATAAGGGTAGGTCACTATTCACCAAAAATTATTTTTGTTTCATTAGACTCTAAAAATCATCTTGAACATAACTGTGTATGTCAGATTTTCAAAATTCCAAACACTGAAGTGACAAAATTATGATTAAAGGTCACTTATCACTTAATAGTTCATTATTTTTTGTTTTTATGACATAAATATAATAAGGGAATTTTACATTGAAAAACATTGCGTCGTTACATTCTTCCCCCCTTAAGAAATTTCCCCCCTGAAATTTCACTTTACACAAATAGGTGAGGGTACTTCTCCTTCATTACCTCTTCTGGTTCCCAAGTTTCTTCCTCAAACTTATGGTTCCTCCACAACACTTTGACAAGATGAGTTGTCATGTTGCGTAAAACCTTATCTCTCCGATCCAGAATCTTTACTGGCTGCTCCTCATAGGAGAGATCATCTTCCAGCTGCACCACCTCTGAGTTTAGTACATGTGAGGGGTCTGGTAGGTACTTCCTCAGTAGTGATACATGAAACACATCATGAACTTGAGCCATATTCGGTGGAAGTTCAAGACGATAGGCCATGACTCCTATGCGGTCAATGATCTCAAAGGGGACAATATACCTTGGGATTAGCTTCCCTTTCTTCCCGAATCACATGACTCTCTTCCATGGAGATATTCGAAGGAAGACTTTATCTCCAACGTCGAACTCCAAGTCCCTTCGACGGTTGTCAGCATAGCTCTTTTGCAAAATTTGAGCAGTTTTGATGTGTTTCTGGATGACTTGAACCTTCTCGGTCATCTCTTGAACAAGATCGGGCCCAAGTAGATTTCTTTCTCCAACTTCATCCTAACAGGTTGGAGTTCTACATCACTTTCCATACAAAGATTCATATGGAGCCATCTGGATACTTGAGTGGAAGCTATTGTTGTATGATAACTCGACCCATGGGAGATGCTGATCCCAATCACCTTTGAAATCAAGAGAGCAAGCTCTTAGCATATCTTCAAGCGTCTGAATAGTCCTTTCAGACTCGCCATCAGTTTGGGGGTAATAGGCCGTGCTGAAATTTAATTCAGTACTCAAAGAATGTTGCAGGCTCCTCTAGAACTTAGATGTGAAACTTGGATCACGGTCAGAGACAATTGAGAGTGGAACACCGTGCAGTCTCACCACTTCCTTCACATATATCCTTGCAAGTTGTTCAAGCGAGAGGTCTTCCCGAATAGCGATAAAATGGGAAGTCTTGGTGAGTCAGTCAACCACAACCCATATCGCATTATTTCCCTTTGACGTCTTCGGGAGACCCGTGATAAAGTCCATAGTAACATTTTTCCATTTCCACATGGGTATAGGCAATGGCTGTATCATACCTTTGGAATTTTGTCGCTCAACTTTAACTTGCTGACATACCAAACACCTTGATATATATTCCACAATCTCCTTCTTCATGTTATCCCACCAGAAGTGTTCTCGGAGATCATAGTACATCTTGGTACTCCCAGGATGGATAGAGAAAGTTTATCTATGTGCATTATCCAATATCTCCTTCTTTATCCCGGGTGATGAAGGTACACAAAGCTGTGTTCCAAACCGAATCACACCATCATCATTGATATGGAACTCTTGCAGCTTCACTTCCTTTACTTCATTCACCCTCTTTTGTATCTCCACATCATCCCTTTGTGTTTCCTTAATCTTCTCTTGGATGGATGGTTGCGCAATCATTTGGGCAAGGTAGGATGTATCCCCTACCCTTATGATTTCTAAATCCATCTTTTGCATATCCAAGAAGATAGGGTCTTTCTCAATATGCAACATGGATAGAGTGGTAGGTTCTTTTCTGCTTAGAGCTTCAGCTACCTTGTTCGCCTTTACAGGATGATAGTGAATAGAGAAATCGTAATCCTTGATTAGCTCTAACCATCTCCTTTGATGCATGTTGAGCTCCTTTTGTGTGAATATATACTTTAGGCTCTTGTGGTCAGTGTATATGTCACACTTCTCTCCATAAAGGTAGTGCCGCCAGATTTTCAAGGCAAAAATCATGGCTGCTAGCTCTAGATCATGCGTCGGGTAGTTCTGCTCATGGATCTTCAACTTTCATGAGGCGTAGGCTATCACATTATCATTTTGCATCAGTACACAACCCAAGACTTTATTTTAAGCATCACTATATATCAAAAAAATTTCTCCACTTTTCGGTAGTGTGAGTACAGGTGCAGTGATCAGCCTTCTCTTTAGCTCCTTGAAGCTTCCCTCACATTCTTCCATCCATACACACTTTACCCCTTTCCTTGTTAACTTAGTTAGCGGGCTTGAAAATTGTAATAATTTTATCACAAAACGTCGGTAGTACCCAGCTAATCCAAGAAAACTACGGATTTCTGTGACACTAGAGGGCCTGGTCCATTCCTCAATCGCCTTTGTCTTTGAAGGATCCACAGAAATTCCCTAACTTGTGATAAAATGTCCCAAGAACGTGAATTGATTCATCCAAAAGTCACACTTTCTGAACTTGGCGTACAACTTCTCCTTTCTTAATGCCTCCAACACAAGTCTTATATGTTCTTCATGTTCCTCCTTTCTCTTGGAGTAGATGAGAATATTGTCGATAAACACTACCACAAATTTTTCAAGGTAATTTCTAAAGACTCTATTCATCAAATCCATGAAGATTAAAGGGGCATTAGTAAGTCCAAAGGGCATCACCAAAAACTCATAGTGCCCATACCTTGTACGGAAGGCAGTCTTCTGAATATCTTCCTTCTTCACCTTTACCTGATGATATCTAGAATGAAGATCCACCTTTTAGAAGTATTGAGATCCTCTTAAATAGTCAAACAAGTCATCAATCCTTGGGAGATGATAGTTGTTCTTTATGGTGATCTTGTTGAGTTCTCGATAATCGATACACAACCACATTGTTCCATCCTTCTTCTTTACAAAGAGCACTGGTGCACCCCAAGGTTATGCACTAGGGCGTATGAACCCTTTGTCCATATGCTCTTGCAGCTACTTATTTAACTCCTCCAGTTCTATAGGATCCATCCTATAGGGGCACTTCGATATAGGAGTAGCTCTGGGTATGAGTTCAATTGAGAACTCTACCTCATGATCCGGGGGAATTCTGGGTAACTCTTTGGGAAATACATCACCGTATTCCCTCACGATGGTAATTTCCTCAAGGTTGGAACTTTCCTTCGACTCAACCATTTGGGCGAGGTATTCTTTTTCATAGGGAATCAACACCCACACCATTGAAGGATTTTTCAAAGGAGATTCATGATCTTCCTTTCATTTTTAGAGGAGCATGGGATGGTTTGGAATATGAAAAGATATTTCCTTTTCCCGACAGTTGATATGTTCTCTATATAATGAGAGCCAATCCATTCCCATTATAGCGTCGAATTCCACCAAGGGAAGTATTACGAGATTTTCTGGAAGAATATTCCCACATACGTCAATAGGAGAAGTGTCAAACACTTGGGTTGAAATGATTGCACCACTTGGTGTTTTTATAGATATCTCTACTTCAAGGTTTCGGGGCTTTGATTATATAGTTCTATCAAACTTGCAAGATATAAAGGAATGCATAGAACCAGAATCAAATAAGAATTTTTCCATTCTTGAGTGAATAGGAAGTGTACCTTGTACGACTTCATTATCATGCTCCACCTCCGTAGTAGTGATGGAATAACCCTTCCCTTGTTCCTTTGGCTTTGGTGGATGCTGATGCCGATTACCCTCGAGAGCTCGAGGTTTAGTGCACTGGTTTTCATAGTTCCCTAGATCCCTACAGTTATAGCATTGAACCATGAGTGGTTCTCACCTTTCATTGGCTACATTATCCTTCCTTTTTGTGTCTTTTCGACACTCTTTAGCATGGTTTCCTTCTTTCCCACACTTGAATCATTTCCCCGTCCCTCTGAGGCAGTTCCCATTGTGCAACTTCCCACATTTTTGGCATGTGGGTCGTTGATTTTTCTTCCCACCTTTGTCATTAGATCCACCATCTTGAAAATCCATCTTTCTTTTCTTATCACCATAGCCATGGGACCATTTTCAAAACTCCATCTCCACTTTGAGAGCACACCGAACAACTTCTTCATAACTCCCAAAGTCTCTAATTGCAAGAGCCTTTCGAAGGTGTGGTTTTAATCCACTAAAGAATCTATCAATTTTCCTATCATTGTTGATAACAAAACCCGAAGAATACCTTGAAAGCCTTGTGAAATTTGATTCATAGGTTGTGACAGATTCTCCTTCTTTTTAATTGAGCTCTATGAATTCTCTCTCCATCTTCGTGCGAAGAGTTCGTGGGAAATACTTATTAAGAAACATTATCTTAAAGTCTTCCCATTCCATCTCTTCAATTTGCTCCATTAGCTTAGTGTTCTTAATCAAATCCCACCATTGATCGGCTTATCCATATAGATGATAAACGGCTAGAGTCACCTTCTCCGTCTCAGAATAGTGAAGCACAGAAAAGATCTTCTCCATGGAGTTGACCCACTGTTCCGCAACTAGTGGATCAGAAGATCCACAAAACATCGGTGGTCGTTGCTGCATAAAACATTCGATAGCTAGTTGCTCCTTATTTGGTGAAGGAGGAAATTCCCCATTATTATGGTTATTATTCATAACCTGAGATAATTGGGTAAGAATCGCCATGAAGTTTTGAACTCCACCTCCCAAATAATTGGGGATGTCGTTTGGGCAATCATTGCATTGGCCCTCGCATGAGTTGTTGGCCTGATTTCTCCTGGTTCCCACCATTTTCTAAAATATAAAAGGGTAGAACAAAACATAAGTAAAAAAGTCATTAATAACTTATTAATTTAAACAATTATACCAAAAACATAACATATGGGATCCCTAGGTAAATATTCTTGTGTGCATATTTTTACTTAATCTCATACTAGAGGTTTTCTCTAGGGTTCACTAATCCTAATTCCCAAATTAACTAAACCTTGCCTCTGATACCAACTATAGCGACCCGTACTTTTCTTAAATTACTATTACATCATTTCAAAGATAGAAAACATAATTGTTGGAATCACCTGTTTTGATAATCCCAAATCATGCTTAACCATTGATTATGATATATTAAAACCTTGCATTAATCTTATTATTCTATGCTTAAACGCATTTTATTCTAGACAGTTCATATTCCTACTCTCATAACTTTACTGTAACAGCTTACAGTAGCATTTACATAAGTTTGGTATTGTTAGCCAACAGTCAGAGTTTTCTTTTCAAAGTCACAGTTACAGCTAACTGTCACCTTAAGTTACTGTTGCAATAAGTTCACAGTTACAAGGTTACAGTCGAAGACTAATACAAGCTTACAGTCACGAGTCTACCGCTATCTATTGTCAAAGCTCACAGACGAAGGTCACAGTTACAAGACTTCTGTTCAAAGTTTTCTCTGCTCAAGTTCACAGACGAACAAGTCTACAGTTATAAGCCTACAGTCAAGGTTACAGTTAGACAGCGTCTGTCGACTAAGTCTACTGATGATCGAGGTCTACAGTTGATAAAGGTTACAGTTCTACAAATTTTGATGTTACAAGTCTACAGTTAGAGAGGCTACAGTTACATGAAGTAAAATCTACCATTGCAAGCCTACAGACAGCAAGACTTTTGTTGAAGTCAGCAGTCAGAAGGAAGTCCACAGTTGGAAGACCATAGTTGAAGTCCACAGTGACATACATTCTCGACCAGTTTATTATTATTATATTCCTATTTTTTTCTTTACCAATTTGATTAATACTAATCTAACGGTCATGTCTAGCCAAATTGATACACCTAACATTATTTATTAATACTTGCAGACATATCAAGAAATAATACAATGTACGAGGAAGATTGCACGTGTAACTCAAGACTATTTATCTTGTCGGCCTCGGGTGAACAAAAAGGGCATATATGGAGGAGTATAAAAAGAAGAGAGAAGCATTCAAGAAATATAATGAATGGAAGAGTCTAACATCTACAACTGAGAAGGAGATACGCATATACACAAAAAGAAGAACTCTCGAGCATTCATTCTGAAGAACAAAAGAGTCTCAAGTGAACCGACTGAAAGAACCGTCTCCTAAAAGCCATGGTGTGAAGCACTCAAACTCAAAGAAGCTGATCACTTGAACATCTGGAAGTCTGGAAATCACGACACTCTGTTTTAGTGTCAACTTACAGAAAAAGGACCAAAGCTTCAAGTCACTCATTCCTACGAGTCCAGAACTGATCTGCCAACACTATAGAGCACTCTAAACCTTCTTCTTTCTATCTCTTGCTCTACTGTGTTTTAGTTTTCTACATTTTGAGCAGTGTGTGTTATCTGCTGTATTAAACACACACACTGACTCCTGTACTTTCACTGGAGGATCTGTAAATCCTCAGCAAACCCCTTTTACACTTCATTTCCCACTGTGGATAGTGGTAGAGGTCTTGTGACCTGGACAGCTGGCTGCTGTTGTTGTTTTCCCACGAAGAACTGTGGTAGAGGTATTGTGACCTGGACAGTGGACAATGTGTTCACTGTTGTTAACCCCGATCCAGGGTTTGGATCATTTTTATATAAACTTTTGAGAGGACTAAGTCTCGGCTTGAGACTGAACCTCTTGGTTAATTCTCTGTGTTTGTAGTTATACTCTATATCCATACTATACATATTTATTTCATATTCCGCTGCTATTACTTTGAAATATAATCTATCTTCAAAGCTACTTTGATAATTAAATTCGCAAGTGTTTATATTTGTTATAAATCAGTAAGTTAGTTTCAAAAGTTAATTTAATCATAAGATTAAGTTAACTGAGAATTAATCAATCTTTGAGAAACTAATTGAACCTTTATAATCTATATAAATTCACTACAGTTTAATTTGTTTTTGAAATTGGGGGATTTTAATAGAAATTGTTTTTAACAGAAATTTTAATTGGAACTCAATTCACCCCCCCTCTTGAGTGTCCACTCCGACCAACATTTGGTATCAAAGGGTGTGTTTATCTCTGTTATACTTGCTCAAAGTTTTATTTTAACTCTCTGTTTTTAAACTGTGATTGTAGTTTTATCTAAAAGATCTTAAATTTCTGTTAGTTCTAAATTTTATCTCTTTAAAACATTTTCTAAAATTTCCTTATGGATAATAGACTAGAAGGTGCTGCTACTAACAGGCCACCCTTCTTTAATGGTGTAAATTATGCCCAATGGAAGCTCAAAATGAAAATTCATTTGGAAAGTATGGGTTTTGATATTTGGACTGCTATAGAGTCTCAATACAAGATTCCAGAAACTGAAAGAATAACTTGGGATGAACCTACTAAGGTAGCTTACAATAATAATTGTAAGGCTGTGAATGCTCTCTACTGTGCTCTCGGAGATGAGGAGTTCAATAGAATTTCTGCATGTAAAACTGCTTTTGAAATCTGGGACACCTTAGCTGTTTCTCATGAAGGAACAACAAATGTCAAGGAAATGCGGTTAAATACTTATACTATCAAATATGATAACTTTAAGATGAAAGCTGATGAACCTATTTCTGATATGTATCTCAGGTTTAATGAGATAGTCAACACAATGAGGTCACTCGGAAAGATTGTTCCAGCAAAGGAGAAAATCATGAGATTATTGAGATGTCTGCCTGATAGATGGAGAGGCACATCCGTTTCAATTAGAGAATCCTATGATATTGGAAATTTGCCTGTCAAGGAGTTAATTGGTAAGCTGATGATGTACGAAGAAGAGCTCAAGGTAAATAAAGAGGAAGATGAGGAACCAAAACAAAAATCTGTAGCTTTTAAGTCTACTGCATCAAAGAGCAAAGACAAGGAGAAAGTGCATATACCAACTGAAAGCTCATCTAGTGAAGACTTAGATTCTGACAGTGATGCCGAGATGGCACAAATAGCAAGGAGATTCAAGAAGTTCTATAGGAAGAAGAAGTTCTTCAGAAAACCAAACTACAAGGGTAAGTATGATAGACAAGGTAAGTGGAAGAAAGATTGGAAGAAAACTGATAAAGAAGAAGACATAGTTTGCTATGAATGTAAAAGGAAAGGACACATCAAAGCCGACTGTCCTAAGTTAAAATTCAAGAAGAAATATGAGTACAAGGACAAGAATTATAAGAAAGCTATGAAGGCCACCTGGAGTGCTTCAGAAGACAGCACAAGTGAATCAGAGTCCAGTGATTCTGAAAGAAATCGTGCTAATATGTGTTTCATGACAAACACATCTGAGGTAACCTTAGACACTCTCACTTTAAACTCTTATTATTCTGAAGGTGAAGCAGAATCTGGTTCTGATTCTGAAAACATGTCTAAAGATGAATTAATTGAATACTGTAATATGCTGGAAGAAACGTGTAATGAACTAAAGGATAAATACAAGTCTTTAAAGAAACGGCATGCTCTTACTGCAAGTGTCAAGTCTGCACTTGATGTAGAAAAAGAGAAAAATGTTCAATTATTAAAGGAGAATACAGAACTGAAACTATCTAATGAACAACTTAGAAAGGACTTAGAAACATTCACAAATGGAAAATATACTCTAACCCAACTGCTAGGAAAGCAAGTTGCACCTAAGTATGCTACTGGCGTGGGATACCAACCTGGACAAAGACAGTTTACTAAAACCCGATTTATCAAGTCTGGAAAAAATCCTGCTAGTTCCAGTTTTGGAAATTCGTATGCCTCAACTGGTTATTTAAATAGTTGTAGATCAAATAAAGTATATCTCTCTAAATCTGTTGCATCTATTAATTGTATGGGACCCATAAAACAAATCTGGGTACCTAAATCCTTGATTGCTAACATATCTGGACCCAAGAAAATCTGGGTACCAAAGTCATTTCCTGTCTAATCTGTTTTGTAGGAAATCTGTTTGAAAAGCAATTACAAGAAGGTATGGTACTTAGACAGTGGATGTTCAAGACACATGTCTGGGGACTATTCATGCTTCAAAAGCTTAAATAAGGTTGATGGAGGATATGTCACTTTTGGTGATAACTCAAAAGGAAAAATCATCGGCTTAGTCCAGATTGGTAACACTAACTCAGTATTAATTTCCAAAGTTTTATTTGTTGATGGACTTAAGTACAACCTACTTAGCATTTCTCAATTGTGTGATGATGGTTTTAATTTCAAGTTTGAAAAAAATTCTTGTGATGTTTATAATTCCAAAAATGCTTTAATATTTTCTGCCTTAAGAAATGAAAATGTTTATGCTGTTGACTTAAACACTTTAGTTAAACATAATGTTACTTGCTTAAATGCTTTTCATAAAGAGTCTTGGCTGTGGCATAGGAGATTAGGACACTGCAACATTCACTCACTTAGAAAACTCTCTAAGAAACACCTAGTTAGAGACCTACCTAAGCTTGAATTCCCAAATGACAAAGTGTGTAATCCCTGTCAAAAGGGAAAACAACACAAAGTTTCTTTTAAACCAAAGAAAGAAGTTTCAACTTCTCAACCACTTGAACTGGTTCACATGGATTTGTTTGGACCATCAAGAATTTCAAGTCTAAATGGGAAGCACTATGTTTATGTTCTTGTAGATGACTTTTCTAGATATACTTGGGTATACTTTCTAGCTCACAAAAGTGAAGCCTGCTCTTCCTTTGTTAAATACTCTAAGTCTGTAGAAAATCTTAGTGGACTTAAGATTAAGACCTTGAGGAGTGATCATGGCCGTGAGTTTGAGAATCAAGAATTTGAATCTTACTGCTCACACAATGGCTATACTCACAATTTTTCTGCTCCTAGGACACCTCAACAGAATGGTGTAGTGGAAAGAAGAAACCGAACCCTGCAAGAAATTGCAAGGACTATGCTTAATGAATATGACCTGCCTGTTTACTTTTGGGATGAAGCTGTAAATACAGCCTGCTATGTTATTAATAGAGTCTTGATTAGACTGGTTCTTAAGAAAACCCCTTATGAGTTGTGGAATAATAGGAAGCCTAAGGTTAATTACTTTAGAGTTTTTGGTTGCAAAGTCTTTATTCTGAATACTAAAGATAATCTTGATAAATTTGCTCCAAAAAGTGATGAAGGAATTTTCCTGGGTTACTCTATGTCTAGTAAAGCCTATAGAGTGTTCAATAAGAAAACCAAATGTGTGGAAGAATCTGTTCACATCAAGTTTGATGAGACTGATCCACATGAGTCTAAAACTTCTCTTGAAGATGTTGAAGAAGACTTATCTGTTCTGGACCTAAATGACAAATCTAAAGAACCTGTAATAAAAACATCCAGTTCTGGACTTTTTCCAGAATCTTCCTCTGTGGAACCCGAACCTATAAATGAACCTGAAATCTCTAGTCCAACCTTTACCAAATCAACTAGGATTCTAAAGAATCATCCTTTAGATGCTGTTGTTGGTAATCTTGATAGAGGAACACAAACTAGAGCTTCTCTAAGAAATCAGGTTGAACATCAAGCTTTTCTTTCACAGCTTGAACCCAAAAATGTCAATGATGTTATCAGTGATGAATTCTGGGTAATGGCTATGCAAGAATAACTAAATCAGTTTGAAAGAAACAAAGTTTGGGAATTAGTGGAAAGACCTAAAGACACTCTTACCATAGGCACTAAATGGGTGTTTAGAAACAAAGTTGATGAGTTTGGTAATATAATCAGAAACAAAGCTAGGCTAGTTGCACAAGGGTATAGTCAGGAAGAAGGAATAGACTATGAGGAAACCTTTGCACCCGTGGCTAGACTAGAGGCCATTAGGATATTACTTGCTTATGCTGCTCATCTGAATTTCAAACTATATCAAATGGATGTTAAAAGTGCTTTTCTAAATGGATATATAATTGAGGATGTATTTGTGGAACAACCTCCTGGTTTTACAAATCCCCATTTTTCTAATCATGTTTTTAAACTATCTAAAGCTTTATATGGTTTAAAGCAAGCTCCAAGAGCTTGGTATGATAGGCTCAGCTCTTTTCTTATTTCGAAAGGATTTACTAAAGGGATAGCTGATCCTACTCTTTTTATTAAATGGATTTCTAAAGATGTCTTAATAGTACAAATTTATGTGGATGATATTATTTTTGGATCTTCTAAAAATTCTTTATGTGTTGATTTTTCAAAAATAATGCAAAATGAGTTTGAAATGAGTTTAATGGGAGAACTCAAATTTTTCCTTGGATTTCAGATCTTTCAAAATAAAAATGGTATTATTTTGAACCAAAGTAAATATATTAAAGATCTTCTAAAACGTTTTTCTTTGGATGGCACCAAAGGAAGTGACACACCTATGAGCACCACTTGCAAGTTGGACAGTGATGAAACTGGTGAACCAGTGGATCAAACCAATTACAGAGGTATGATAGGTAGTCTACTGTACCTTACTACCAGTAGACCTGATATCATGTTCAGTGTATGCATGTGTGCTCGGTTTCAAGCCAATCCAAAAGAGTCTCATTTGACTGCTGTTAAAAGGATTTTCAAATATCTAAAACATACTCCCAATTTAGGATTATTTTATCCAAAAGGACAATCATTTGATTTATTAAGTTATTCTGATGCTGATTTTTCTGGCTGCAAGTTAGATAGAAAGAGCACCTCTGGAACATGTCACTTTTTAGGCAAGTCACTAGTATCTTGGTGTAGTAAGAAGCAGAATTCTGTTGCATTGTCTACTGCCGAAGCTGAGTATATAGCTGCTGGTAGCTGTTGTGCACAAATCTTGTGGATGAAACACACTTTACTAGACTATGGATATCAATTCAAACATGTCTCTATAAGGTGTGACAATACAAGTGCTATTAACATTTCTAAAAATCCAGTATCTCATGCTAGGACAAAACATATTGATGTGAGACATCACTTTCTGAGGGATCATTATCAAAAAGGTGATATCACTCTTGAGTTCATTGGCACTGAACATCAGTTAGCTGATATTTTTACAAAGCCTTTGAATTCTGAGAGATTAAGTTACATCAAACATGAGTTAGGTATGATTAATTATAGCACAGTTGAAACCTCACAGTTGAAACCTCACAGTTGAAACCTCACAGTTGAAACCTCACAGTTGAAACCTCACAGTTGAAACCTCACAGTTGAAACCTCAAAGTTGAAACCTCACAGTTGAAACCTCACAGTTGGAACCTCACAGTTGAAACCTCACAGTTAGACCTCACCGGTGTACCTCACTGTTACATCTCTCTGTAGGCTGTTTCGCTGTTTAACCTTATTTTATTTTTGCGGGAATTCGAACCGTTTCTTTTCTTTATAATTTTATTTCTAAATCCCTAAATGATAAAATTGAGAACATTGAACATATCTCAATCCACTCATCTCGACCCTTGCTCTCTCAAGTCCTAAACCCTAAACCTTCAACCGAACCTCGAAACCTCATTCAGTTCCAATGGCCAGAACAAAGAGACCCCCGACTGTCAATGAAGATGCACCAATTCTAAAGAGGACTCAAGTCGAATCCAGTGGCACCGGGAACGCCTCAATAAGACCTGTTAATCCACATCTGACTAAGAGAGAAATAGTTGCTGAGAAGGAGCTAAGTGAAGAGTGGATTTTATCGAGCAGATCATTAGTACTGGCAGTGCTTAATGAGCAAGGATGGACCGAATGTTTCGCAAACAATAATGGACCGTACTACCCGAAGCTGGTGAAGGAATTCTATGAATATCTACAGTTCGAGGAAGAGGATGATCTGCATAGACTGGTATCCAGAGTAAACGGCAATGAGGTCAGTTTTTCATCCGTTGAATGGGATGCATGTTTAAGAGTTCCTCATGAGGGTATTTACAACTACTATTCTGGAGCGGCTCCTCCAAATAGTAGAATCTTTGATCATGAGACGGCTCTGGAAGAATTGACAGGCAATGGCACAGTAAGAAAGATTATTGCTGCTGAAATGAGTGGAGAGGACAGGCTTCTGTTTAAGTTTATTCAGCATGTACTGAATCCTAGAAGAGGAGATTTTGCAACTCTGAAGCACCAGGATATTTACTTGATGTACTTATTAAAACATGGAAGGAAGGTCAACCTTTATAGGTTGCTGATGGCTCAGATAGAGGACATGATAAAGGCAAGCTCAAAATCAAGTGCCTTGTTCCATGCTAAACTCATTTCGGTTATGTTGAAAGTGAAAGGTGCAGCTGGAAGTCAGGAAGAGTTGATAGTGGCAAAGAACAGTGTATGTATCTCGAAAGTAATCTGCAAATTCATGAAGATCAGTTGGAATCCCTGGAAGAAATCATGGGTGAATGATGAGGAGAGAATCTATGAGAAATTTAGCCCTTCTACTCATCCCTCTAGACCGAGAGATAGGAGAGATCCAGGCTTAAAGCCTGATGAGCCTGAACCTGTATACTCAGATGATGAACAAACTGCAGTAGTTGGTAACTCTGCAGGAGAGAACACCCCAATTGATGAAGGGAGTGATCCTGATACTACTCACAGTCCTGTTAGGACAGTGACGTTTGGAGCAGCAAGCCCTCCAAAAGAACTACCTAGTAGAGAACCTGTTCTAAGAGACAGTGAGACTGAGTCTACAGAAGAAGAAGAAGAAGAATCTCAATATTTTTTCAAGGAAACCTCTGACGAGGATGATACAGTCAAAGCAGAAGAGGATGGAACTTCAAATGAAAATCAAGAAACTGTTGCAGAAGAACTTAGTATGAGCCCTCTGATAGGGTATACAGACAAGTCAGTGTCTGACCAGGAAGCAGGAGTGGTCTCTACTACTGTTGTCATGGAAGTGGTTGATGACTCAACAGAGAGGGAGGCTAACCTCACTGCTGAACCTACAGAGGAAGCAAATATGGAACCTTCTAGAGCTATAGAAGAGCACTTAGAGTTACCCAGAGTCGAGCAGATAGTAGAAAATGTTCAGGAAGGAGCTCCAAGTGAGGGGGAGCGTTTTGGTTCAGTCTCTGTACTGTATGATATAGAAGGATGGACCTCAGATCCAGGATACATGGTGTTAGGACTCAATTATGAGGATTCAGATGAGGAAAACCAACCACCAAGAAATCCAGTTATCCTAACTAACAGCTCTCCAGTGTTAGAAACTGAAAGATTGGCCACCAAGGAAGACCTTGAATCCTTAAAGAATGAAATGAAGGAGACCATCAGACAGTCTGTTGCTGAATTGAAAACCAGTCTTTTTGATGAGCTGAAAAATGTAGAACAATCCTTAGAATTATCTCTAGGATGTGTTGTGGGAAGTCCAATCAAAGAAGTGATGGATGAAATGAAAGTGTGCCACACTCAAATTGAAAGCTGGACTGGAGCAGTAGTGGCCCTCAGACAATCAGTTGCTTCTTTAACTGCCCTGAGCAGTTCTCAGACACAAGTGGCCAGTGAGATTCGATACATCAAAGAAGTGGTCAAGCAGTTTGTGGAAGTATTTGAGGCTTTCAAGAAATCAGTAAAATAACACTTTAGCAATCAGGATGCTGTCATTCAGAAAGTGATTGGAAATCTGACTCAGTCTTTCAAGGAGACAGTGGCATTCTCAGTCAAGTCCCTTCCTTCATCTAGCTCTCCTGTGGACCTTGAGCAGTTTAGAAGCCTGCTCAGAGAAGAGCTTACTCAGGCCCGTGCAAATGACACATCAGACCTACAGATCCTTGCTACTACAAGAGAAGTCAGTGGCTTTGTTCGTGAGCACCTGCAGGCTGCTACTGCTTCTCAGGAGGCCATCAAAAGTAAAGTGGATCATTACTTTGATCGGATTTTCACCAAGCATCAGTTGAACCATCACTTCAAGCTCATGCTAGAAACTATGAAGCTGCCTCCTGTAACTCAAGCTTTCAAAGAACAAGTTAGCAAGCTACGAGAGTTGACCCCGGCTTTGGATAAATTCTTGGAAAACAAAAATGACTTCTTATCTGCCATGGACAGAGGAGGAAACATCATCATGGATTTCAGAAATCTGCTCCTACCTTTTCTTCATGTGGACTGCACACCTGTTATAGTTCCTCCTGCCCTACCTGTCTCCAACCCCAGTGGTTCTTCAGTAATGTCTCCTGCTGATGCCCTCAGAAGCCTTAGACCACTGATACCACGGCAAGCTACTCACTACAGGCCTTCAGGAGCATCTGTTGCTGCCCCTCCAGACATTCCTGCTGCAATTCCTCAGCCTGTTGATCTTTCACCTACTACTCCATCTTCTTCCTCCAAAGGAAAAGATCCCTTACCTACAGATGAAGAGGATTGAGTCTGTTTATGTTTTTTTGATAGGGATCATGTATTCACGTTTTGGGTCATGTAATGTCCTCATTATTAATACAATGTTTATTTTCTCTCTCTATGTCTTTCTTTTTGTTAATCACAAAGGGGGAGAAATAGGGAGAAATAGATAGGGAGAACTAGGGAGAACTAGGGAGAAATAGGGCAAACTCGGGGGAGAAATGAACCTATACAAAGAGGGAGAAATCCTTGAGGATTATACCTAATTTTTGTGCTCATATTGCTAATACTGTGTTTTGCACACTTCTCTATGATACATCTATATTTCATTCCATACTGACATAATTTGTGATTATCAAAAAGGGGGAGATTGTTGGAATCACCTGTTTTGATAATCCCAAATCATGCTTAACCATTGATTATGATATATTAAAACATTGCATTAATCTTATTATTCTATGCTTAAACGTATTTTATTCTAGACAGTTCATATTCCTACTCTCATAACTTTACTGTAACAGCTTACAGTAGCATTTACATAAGTTTGGTATTGTTAGCCAACAGTCAGAGTTTTCTTTTCAAAGTCACAGTTACAGCTAACTGTCACCTTAAGTTACTGTTGCAATAAGTTCACAGTTACAAGGTTACAGTCGAAGACTAATACAAGCTTACAGTCACGAGTCTACCGCTATCTATTGTCAAAGCTCACAGACGAAGGTCATAGTTACAAGACTTCTGTTCAAAGTTTTCTCTGCTCAAGTTCACAGTCGAACAAGTCTACAGTTATAAGCCTACAGTCAAGGTTACAGTTAGACAGCGTCTGTCGACTAAGTCTACTGATGATCGAGGTCTACAGTTGATAAAGGTTACAGTTCTACAAATTTTGATGTTACAAGTCTACAGTTAGAGAGGCTACAGTTACATGAAGTAAAAGCTACCATTGCAAGCCTACAGACAACAAGCCTTTTGTTGAAGTCAGCAGTCAGAAGGAAGTCCACAGTTGGAAGACCACAGTTGAAGTCCACAGTGACATACATTCTCGACCAGTTTATTATTATTATATTCCTATTTTTTTCTTTACCAATTTGATTAATACTAATCTAACGGTCATGTCTAGACAAATTGATACACCTAACATTATTTATTAATACTTGCAGACATATCAAGAAATAATACAATGTACGAGGAAGATTGCACGTGTAACTCAAGACTATTTATCTTGTCGGCCTCGGGTGAACAAAAAGGGCATATATGGAGGAGTATAAAAAGAAGAGAGAAGCATTCAAGAAATATAATGAATGGAAGAGTCTAACATCTACAACTGAGAAGGAGATATGCATATACACAAAAATAAGAACTCCCGAGCATTCATTCTGAAGAACAAAAGAGTCTCAAGTGAACCGACTGAAAGAACCGTCTCCTAAAATCCATGGTGTGAAGCACTCAAACTCAAAGAAGCTGATCACTTGAACATCTGGAAGTCTGGAAATCACGACACTCTGTTTTAGTGTCAACTTACAGAAAAAGGACCAAAGCTTCAAGTCACTCATTCCTACGAGTCCAGAACTAATCTGCCAACACTATAGAGCACTCTAAACCTTCTTCTTTCTATCTCTTGCTCTACTGTGTTTTAGTTTTCTACATTTTGAGCAGTGTGTGTTATCTGCTGTATTAAACACACACACTGACTCCTGTACTTTCACTGGAGGATCTGTAAATCCTCAGCAAACCCCTTTTACACTTCATTTCCCACTGTGGATAGTGGTAGAGGTCTTGTGACCTGGACAGCTGGCTGCTGCTGTTGTTTTCCCACGAAGAACTGTGGTAGAGGTCTTGTGACCTGGATAGTGGACAGTGTGTTCACTGTTGTTAACCCCGATCCAGGGTGTGGATCATTTTTATATAAACTTTTGAGAGGACTAAGTCTCGGCTTGAGACTGAACCTCTTGGTTAATTCTCTGTGTTTGTAGTTATACTCTATATCCATACTATACATATTTATTTCATATTCCGCTGCTATTACTTTGAAATATAATCTATCTTCAAAGCTACTTTGATAATTAAATTCGCAAGTGTTTATATTTGTTATAAATCAGTAAGTTAGTTTCAAAAGTTAATTTAATCATAAGATTAAGTTAACTGAGAATTAATCAATCTTTGAGAAACTAATTGAACCTTTATAATCTATATAAATTCACTACAGTTTAATTTGTTTTTGAAATTGGGGGATTTTAATAGAAATTGTTTTTAACAGAAATTTTAATTGGAACTCAATTCACCCCCCCTCTTGAGTGTCCACTCCGACCAACAATAATAGTATTACACATAGAGGATCCAAAGGTTTAGTATCTTGGGAAAACTAGGACCACACATAACAAATACAACATCAACCATAAACATTTATTTAATTTATTCTTCACTAGCTTCTTAGTGGAACTTGTCCTCTCCTTAGTACATGTAGCCACCTGAGGATATACATCAAAAGGGGTGAGCTATAAGTCCATTAAGAGTATAGATAATAACAATATAGCATGGGGTGAGCATAATCATAACATAGGCAAAATATCATGAACATGAGCGGAGCATAAATAAAATACTTGAAACGTGGCAATGCATAAAAATGAAACATCATGTCTTAGTGGTTAACTACCACACATACTTGTGAACCAAGCTATAATATTGTTCACACATAATTTCACATTTACTCATGAGATTCATCACATTACCCAATGCATTGGAGCGCTGTATAATTCTGGGCGCACCCGTCACTTTGAAACATTCATATTGCGCTATATAATTCCGGGCGCACCCGTCACATCATAACATTATCATTTATCATGAATTACACAATGAACATATAACATAAATGAACATAATGAACCCATGAAAAGGTATGGGTTTCATCTCATAAGAACACATTCATAAGCTTTGGGTTCCCAAAAGAAAGAGGGAACACCATACTTGATACAAGAACCATCAACCATGAATGAGATGTAAAAGTTGAGTTCTTAAGAGAAGAGTTCTTTTGGAAAACATTTGGATTGACATAAACTTCATTTTAAAACATGTATATCCTATAAAAGTAAATAAAATTATGAACAAATGATCTTTAAGGAGAGACCATATCAAAAATGGAGTGAAAGAGGTAGAACCCGAAGGAAGAAAATTGAGTTCGAGATTTCCCCTTACCTTGTACCCGAATGCTTCCTTCTCTTTAATGTCCTGTATAATGACATTATATTTATTAATTATAAAACCAGAACCATGTGTACATTAATAGGTTTTATTATGGTTTCATTATGTCATATTATGTTCCTTTGGATGACTTATAGAGTTTAAAAACATTGTTTGGGGATGTTCGTTTTTATGGGTTTTCTTGGGTGGTTCACTTGTATTCTTAAATTGATGTTTGGGTAGAACATGAGTAAACATCCAGAAATGCTATTACATGTTATTAATGATATTACAGGAGATTGAATTATTTTATAATGAATTATATTAGATCCATGTGGATGAATCATTATATAAGAATTAAATGATGGTTATTTGGGTTAATTTGAGCGGTTTTTGGATCACAACGAACTTGTTTTAACTTTTCACTCAGTAATATGGATATAGGTTATTTACAGAACTTTAAATAGAACATAATAGATATAAAATATTCTGTTTCAACCATAAAAATGGTTTCATGACCAGATCTGAAGGTATAAATGGAAGAAGAAGGAATGTTGTTCTTGAAGGTGATAAATTGACACCTCACGAACAACGTTCTCTTTAATAAAATAAAAGGAAGAGGGAAAGGGTGTGGGGTGATATAATATCCCATTAGAATCATAAAATTACATTATATGTATAATAATGGAGTTAAAAAACAATTTGGATGAATATAGGTGGGGATAGATCAAGAAAGGAACTTGAACTTGAAAGGAAATTAAAGGAGAAGAGGGAGAGAAATTACCTCTTGAATCCTTCACTTGAGAACCTCCTTAAGGGCCTAAGCTTGGTATTTTGATGAGAACAGAAGCTCTTGGATGTGGGGGAGTGTATAGGGGAGATGATTGGGCAGATCTTAGACAATTCTTGAAGCTTGAGAGGTGTGTTTTGGCAAGAGGAGGGGGAGAGCTTATTTATACATGAGGAGGGAGGTGTTTTTGGTATAAAATATTAAATAAAATAATATATCAAAAGTTAGACTTGTAATAGTAGTTTTTTGACATCCTAAATCATATATTAATATAATATAATTAGTTTTAGTCTTTAATTCTTCTTTATAATTCGAATTCATTAATTTATTAAAAGGAAAGTTAAAGAAAGAGAAAAAGACACTTTAAGAAATCACCTTTTGACTTAAGGCTTTGGAAAGTTCTTTTTAGGTTTGAGAATTGAATTTATTGTATTTTAAGGAACCATTTATGAAATTTAAAATAATTTTGGCCGAAACTAAAGTCCTATAATTTTTATGTCATCATTAAATCATTAATGATGCAATTTAGTATACTCCGATTATGCGAAAAAGTGTATTTTTTACTATTCACCCGAAAATTGAAGTATTTCAGAAAAAACAAAAAAATTTACCCCTACCATTTTTTGAAGTGTAGAATCCAAAAATGAAGTCCATTTTTCAAAAATAAATTTATAAATATTATTAATTTAATATTTAATTAAAATCATAATTTACTTAAAAAAACAGTTTTTTAAAGTTAAAAATGATTTTATAGTGCTTTCAAAGATTACACAGGGTCTTCTAAAATTATCTAAAAACTATAAGACATTGATTCAATAATTTATGAATAAATTATATGGAAATAAATATTCTTTTAAATTAATTAATTAATTATAATTATTTATTTATGACTTAGAAAATACCAAAACGTTTACTAAGGTCAAATTGTCACTTTCTAAGATGACTAAATTTTATTTAATTATCTATAGGTAATGTTACTCTTATATTTGATGATTTACTATTCATAAGGGTCATATTACTATTCATAAGGATATGTTACTATTCATAATGTTAGGTCACTATTCACCAAAAATTATTTTTGTTTCATTAGACTCGAAAAATCATCTTGAACATAACTGTGCATGTCAGATTTTCAAAATTCAAACACTGAAGTGACGAACTTATGTTTAAAGGTCACTTATCACTTAATAGTTCATTATTTTGTGTTTTTATGACATAAATTTAAGAAGGTAATTTTACATTGAAAAACATTGGGTCGTTACACACGCTAACGACTATTGCTTCTTCACATAGCCATGCTAATGTGGACCCCCAATGGGATCACCTCTCGACACCCCCATCCAAGGCATTGATGATGCCTTCCTTCTCTCAAGGGTGGGAAGGTATCAGTTATGTAAGTCATAGGGGTGAGGAGTGAACCTGCCTCGTCCGAGCTACAAGACACTAAACTGCCAAGCACCATCATCCTCAAAACATGACGTTAAACTGTGACTATGACCCATGCATCAGACGCGGGGTTCCCCCACCTTGGACATTCCAAACACCCACTGGTCTCCATGGGAGTGAGATCATTCCTCACATGGAATGAGATCCTCTTTATCGGAGCGGCATCTGTCCGCGGGGAAAGGGCAACCACCCTGGTGTAAGCCCCTTGATTTTCTTGCAGGAGGTAGCACCCCTGCTCCTCCTCTATTCTTGGGTGCCAAGTCCCTCTCCCACTAGGCTTTGTCACCATCTGGGCCTCCAATCTGGAGTAAGTCCCAATATCCATCACCTCGGGCTACTAACCTGGCATAAGCCCTTGTTTCCTCTTTGGGCTGCTAACCACGCGTAAGCCCCCACTCCACTTCCCACGGACGCACCTTTCACGACGTGATCATTAGGTCTTTATTGTCTCTTGTTTCTCACACTGAGCATGACTCACGTGGTATTAGAGTAAGCACCGACCATGAAATCCTCTTTGGGAAGCCTAGAGTGTAAGCCTCACACCAATACCTGAACTACAAGGTCTTTGATCCTTGCCAAGGCAAGGTACGTAGGAAGCCTCCCTGAGGTTCAAGCCCACCATCCATTGGTTCTGGCCATCTTCACATCGGTTCTCCAACCCCACCCAAACTACGAGGTCCTTGATCCTTTCCAAGGCAAGGTACGTAGGAAACCTCTCTGAGGTTCAATCCCACCATCCATTGGTCACTTCAACCCCCTTCATGCTGGTTCACCAACACCTTGGGATACCTCAGAGCATAACCCCAAATGCCCCCATACCTGAACTATGAGGTCTTTGATCCTTGCCAAGGCAAGGTATGTAGGAAGCCTCCCTGAGGTTCAAGCCCACCACCCATTGGTCATTTCGACCCCCCTTTACGTCAATTCGTCAACACCATCCTAGACTATGTGGACTTTGATCCTTGCCAAGGCAAGGTATGTAGGAAGCATCCCTGAGGTTCAAGCCCAACACCCAGTAGTCCCGGCCAACTTCATGTCAGTTCACACCCCATCCTGAACTACGTGAGCTTTGATCCTTGTCTCTTATAAAGAGTATGTAGGAAGCCTCTATGAGGTTCAACCCTATTCAACGGTAAGCCGTTGACATCCCCATCCAGTGGTAAGCCGTTGTGACCCCATTAAGCAGTAAGCCATTGACATTCCCATTCAATGGTAAGTCATTGTGACCCCATCCATTGGTAATCTGTTGTGACCCCCATCCAGTGGTAAGCCGTTGTGAGCTCATACAACAGTAAGCTATTGTGACCCCATTCAGCAGTAAGACATTGACATCCCCATCCAGCAGTAAGCCATTGTCAACCCCATTCAGCAGAAAATCGTTGTCAGATGAACTATGAGGACTTTGATTTCCTGCCACAGGGATACATAAAAAGCCTCTTCGAGACTCAATCCCAACATCACCGTCATCATCGAGACAAATCCATCTCATTATCCATCCACTTTATTAAACCTTCCATCATCCATCCTGATTTTTACCCGGGCCTCCACATCCCAGTGGGATCATGCCACCTCATTCCCCATTCCCCTTAACAACAATCAGGAAGCTAACCACACGTTGGCCCCAACATCGTTGTTCCCTCCAGAGGTTGCACCCATCTGATCCACTCTAATCAGTGTTCTGATTAGTCCGATCAGTCTCTTATAGACATTAAAACTATGACATACCTTGTGTTAAACATAGAAATTTGAGGAAAACCTCAGATACATGCCTATGACATAAAATTCCCTGCATTCGACGTGGGATGCCTTGGGATTCGATGCCCTCGAGAAGCCCTATAATAAGGGGAAGAAACACAAACACGCCAGTGTCCCAGCATCCAAACATGCTAGTGATGTCCAACGTGACTACTCCCCTGACTGAAGGTTGCTGCCTTGACCAGAACCTTTGGAATGTCCTGAAAAAAGTAGTGTAATTAACTGGTGTCCATGAAGATATGTTACTAGGAAGAGTTTCATGAACAATGTCTTAAATCTATAAGGGAGACCTAGAATAGGTGATGAGTTCTGAGGAGGAATCCATGGAAGGAAGAACCGACATCCCATATCCCATTTTGATCAAGGATGAAACATCCTTGAACAAGTGACAAATGCCGCCAACCTTTGGAAAGTGGGAATGCAGAGCAAGAAAACCACACCTTTCATCCTCGAACAAGATGGACGTGCATTCCCCGTCAGAAGCATCGAAAAAAATGTCATTAGTGATTTATTTATCTAATACAAATAATTATTTAACTGGAACATCTTTCTCTCGTTTTCATCCATAATAAATCTATCCAGTTCCTCAATGTATACTCCCTTAATAACTCCATTTAGGAACATATATTTGAAATCCATTTGGTATACTTTTTACTATATTTTCACTGAAATAGAAAAAAAAATTAAAATAGTTTCCAACTAGATTATGGGAGTAAATTTATCATAAATATAAATTCCTTTGATATTATAGTTCCCATTGCACACTAACCATTCTTTATTTTGAGCCACTTTTCCATTTTCAATGAGTTTATTATTGAACACCCACTTTGTTCTAATAACATTTATATCTTCCAGCCTTGGAACAATTTCCCACATCACATTACACTTATTTGGATCAAGATCCTAATGCATAGATTTTATCCAATTATCATCCTTGTCATCCTCTTTAAATAATTTATTCACTACTTGGAAAAAATGAGGTTTTTTGTAGAGTCTTACTCCTTTGAGTTTTCACCAAAACTTTCCGATCACCAATAACATTTTATTCATTGATTTCAGCCTTGCTTGTATTTCTTATAGTTTATAATCCATCTTCATTTTCCTTAATATCAATTTTTTATTTTTTTCTACCTCATCCCCATGTTCTCCCCCTATGATACTCAATTAAAAATTAATTTCCTCTGACGTTTCATCATTATTTTAATTATTAATAATCTCCCCATTCTAATTAGTAAACATTATCTATCAATTTTATATTTTCATCATAAAAACATCTCAAACCACCATTTTTAAGTCAGTATTTAACTGTCTCATTATATAATATGATCAATTTTTCACTACCACAAATCAATTTCCTATTTCAAACATAATTACCACAAATTTTTACTGACCCTAAATCAAAAAATGGTTTGGATAGTTTTCAATACATTTGTGAAAATATATCCATCTTTGAAATGATAAACCACCCATTAATACTTCTTAAAAATCCCTTAATTTATTTAATCACACATCAGATAAACACTATGTATGTTTTAATTTAATCCATCTAAAAATAGATCATTCTTTAAAATTGCCTTTTGGTTGTACCCTTAGGAATCTCTGATTACCATCCATGTATCTTATTTTCTCCTCATCCTCCTCACTCATTGATTAATTATTTGGTGAGATTTATTAGTGGTATTGTCACGACCCCATCCCCACAAAGTGTACCCCTCCTGGGCCGACAATGTGAGAAGGGAGATAATGACCCCCGAGTCCCACCTCCAGTAGGCCCCGGGTTGATGATTAGCACCAAGGGTATAGTAAATAAACCAATGGGAGGCATTACCCTCTAAGAGAACACATGCGGAAGAGACAAATAAGATAGAAACCAACCAAATCCAACTTAACCAGTAAGATGAAAGAAATCACAAGTACACATATGAAATGTCATGCAAAACTACTACAACTGAAATGGAAAAAATGCAAGTACCCAAAGGGAAGTAAAATAGTAGCAACCACAAGCCCTAACAACTCCTGCAACCCCAAGCTAGTAAACACCAACCTGATCTCCAAATTTCTCCAAGTGACCTAAAAAACAGTTTATATATGCATAGGGTGAGTATAACAGTATACTCAATAGGATCCTCCCTGAATCCTCTCGTGAAAAATAAAGAAAGCATGAAAAAGAATAGTGAACAACAAGTGAAACTAACTCGTCACCTAAACAGGTATACTAAGTTCCCAACCTCACCATGAATACTCTCACCAAGTAACACATACAATAATATATCATATAATAATGAATATAAAGGGTACCCTGCTACTACTTCCCCACCGGTTAACCACTTTTACCCAACGTCGCACGTCCTGAGCATCTCTCTCCAAAAAGGCTTGCCCGCAGACACCTGGGCGAAGCACCACAATGTTCACATCGTGAAAAAAAACCACCACGTCCATGTAAGCAAAGTATAAAGGTAGTTTCTAGGAGCCACCACAGCTCACATAACGTGTATCATACCTTGGGTATTATGCCTCAAGCCATTACATCCCATACACCATGTAAGGATCATAAAGCCATCACAGCCTATACACGTTACACCTATAGTAGTCCATAGGATACTATATTCAGAATATATGTGTGTGAATAACCACAAGCCATTACAACCCTCTACACACATATATGGGAAAAACTAACCACTGTGCCTACCAGCACAAGTATCTACCAAGAGAAGAGAGTGGGGCTAAAGGGGATAGTAATCCATCCATCCTACCACTGAAATGTTGGGGAAAACACCCCCATGTCTTAGAATCCTTGGGGTGTCAGTTGAACTTACTGATAGGGTGGAGTAGCATATAGAAACACAAAAATTACAGAATATACTATATCTCAGAACCACACTATGAGCATAACCTAGTCTTAGATTCAACTGCAGATAATATCTCTCAGACTCTGGGCTGCCACTTCTAAGATGAGGTATCCTATAAGCATAAAACCATTTAAAGATATTTAATACATTATTTCATTACCTTTTTACCAGTTTCACTTTACGTTAATTAATTATTTAAACATTAATTAACCATGAACAATTCCACATTAAATTTCATTAGCATCGCACCCAAAGTACACTGTCCCTTTAGAATTAAAACCTCATCATTATGTTCCAGCAAACTCCAACCCTAGGGTTTAACACCATTTATTAAAATATTCATTACAAAATTAATTTCCCACATTCCTAGGCATTCTAGAAAAACATTCTATGCTACTAAACGGAAGGGGGATCAACATGGTGAGAAGATGTACTACCCGTCGAGTCTTTTCCACCTATAGTAAGAGCGTATACCCATCCTCCCTTGAGAATCTAAACACGGAAAGCACATGGCATACCCCGTGCGTCTTTGCCTCTTTCGGAAGAAGGGTAAGCCAGACCAGCTGCCTTGAGAAGTGGGGAAAAGTAAAGCAGATAATCAACCAATAAGAATCAACAAGCATCCAACAATCACATCCATCCCATCCCATCATCCCTGGTGTCCTCCCCTACACCCACATGCATAAACCGATGCATCTCGCTACTCTAGGTGTCATCTTCTACCACAACCAAAAGTCTCTCTACCCCCACATATCACAACAGCCATCCAGGCTCACATCATAGTACAAGCAGCAGGAAAACAAACATCACATCAATTGGGCTATTGGCCCTTTAACAATCAAGAGGGTAACTCAGAACCCCTCAAGGAATTATCAAACAATCAGTTCTTTAATCCATCTTGAATTAACAAATTTATTATTTATAGGTTCCAAAATTCGGGAAACCTAATCAGTAAGCTATAAAAAATAATTAAACATGCATACTGCACTAATTTTACTAACATCAAATTAAAACAAGAAGAACCAGATTCATTTACATGCCTCTTCATCCATAGCCAATAGTTATCAATTAATTTTGGTTTACATTATTTACAAATTTTCATCAAGAACAAACAGCTAAGCGAAGCAAGCATGGATAACACACTATCTAGAAAACAAGGAGAAATAACATACGATCAATATCAATTTATTTATCCGATTCAAATATTTATTATGTCAATTCCATTGTGGTCCAGTGGGATAAAACATGATAACAATACACTTTAATATAAAAGAAAAGAGAAACAATGAATCCCCTACCTCAAACAGTTCTTTACATTCTTTATCCACCCAATGGGTCACGATCCTCCTCTCTAGTCAACTGAATCCACCCGAGGATGCCATGGTAAAACCACACCAGCCAAAACCCAAGAAAAACCCATTAGAATCATGGAGACTACATGCTATAATAATGGAAAGTAGAAAAAGGAGAAGATGAACCCCAACAGAATGACAATAAAACATACCTTATATCAAAGATTGATCGATACAACTTGGTGGCATCAAGACAGAGGGGAACCAATCCGAGGATGAAAGTTTGATTGTGCAACTACTACAAGAAGGATTGAAAGGTTATATCATCTAATAATCAAGAACAAATAGGAAGAACAAGGGAGGAAGATCTATTGTCCCTTTTGAAGATTTAATAGAGCGGCGGTTTAAGATGCACTTAATTTTTCATTAAAAGCAGATCACATTAAACCACACGGTTTGACCAAGTAAAAACATCTCGATCCATAGGAAAAATTAATATAGGATTTATGGTCTTTGAATCGACATTAAGAGTCTTTAAAATGAGGCTTTAAATGCATTTTACATCAAAGGAAATGTCAAAGAGGAAAAACTGTAGGAAACTGGAAACACTGTACACCAAACTCAAAATTTGGAAAAGGAAATAGAGGCTGCTATTAGAACCTCACTGGTTTGGAAACACTATTCATGAAATCGAAAATTGGAAAAGGAAATAGAGGCTGTTGTTAGAACCTCACTGGTCTGGAAACACTGTTCATGAACTCGAAATTTGGAAAAGGAAATAGAGGCTGTTGTTAGAACCTCACTGTTATGGAAACACTGTTCATGAACTCGAAATTTAGAAAAGGAAATAGAGGCTGCTGTTAGAACCTCAATGGTCTAGAAACACTGTTTTTGAACATGAAATTTGGCAAAGGAAATAGAGGCTGCTGTTAGAACCTCACTGTTCTGGAAACACTGTTCATGAACTTGAAATTTGGAAAAGGAAATAGAGGCTGTTGTTAGAACCTCACTCTTCTAAAACACTGTTCATGAACTTGAAATTTGGCAAAGGAAATAGAGGCTACTGTTAGAACATCACTGGTCTAGAAATACTATTCATGAACTCAAAATTTGGCAAAGGAAATAGAGGCTACTGTTAGAACCTCACTATTCTGGAAACACTGTTCATGAACTCAAAATTTGGAAAAGGAAATAGAAGCTGCTGTTAGAACCTCACTGTTCTAGAAACACTATTCACAGAACTCAAAATTTGGAAAAAGAAATAGAGGTTACCGTTAGAGGTTACTGATAGAGGTTACTGATAGAACTGTTCACCGATGGAACTGTTCACAGAATTGGAAATTTGGAAAAGGAATGAGAGGTTACCGATAAAACTGTTCACCGATGGAACTATTCATAGAATTAGAAATTTGGAAAAGGAAAGAGAGGTTACCGTTAGAGGTTACAAATATAACTATTTACTAATGGAACTGTTCATAGAAGGTTACTGATGAAACTATTCACCTAAGGTCACTGATGCACTGTTTATAGAAGGTTATCATTGCACTGTTCACAACTGTCTACCATTGGAACTGTTCACCGAACTGAAAAATTGTGAAAGTGTTGGGGATAAGTCACCTTGACCTCCCGAAACACCTCAAACACTATATTTTCACAAAGTAATGGACAGAAGAGGTCCAAGCCATTACATCAGATACCTCTCAAAACATTCTCATCCCTGAGAATTCAAAACCCACCTAAAGTGAAAATGAAACGGGATTTGAACAACCACCCATTGAGATACCTCTCAAAAGAGATAAAGCCACAAAAGAAACAAAAGGAAACCATCTCATGAACATGAAAGGTCTATAACCACAAAGGCTACATTGATACATGAAAATATTTAAACATCAAACAACTCTGGGTACTGAGCACGTATCTGCAACTCACGTTCCCAAGTACTCTCCTCCATGCCACCGTGTTTCCACAAGACACAAACTAAGGGGATATAATGCCCATGAAACACCTTCTACTTGTGGTATTGGATCTCTACAGGTCACTCCTTAAAGGTTGCATCATCATCAACATCGATCTATCCCCAATCGATGATGTGAGAGTCACCATGAAGATAATGACAGAGCTGTGATACATGGAAAACATCATGTATCTAACTCATCTGTGGGGGAAGTGCTACTCGATATGCCACAACTCCAACATGAGCTAACACCTCGAAAGTCCCAAAAAACTGGGGATAAAGCTTACTTACACAACCAAAACTTCACTGCCCATGATGGGGAGTCACCTTCAGAAACACATGATCCCAAAAATTAAACTTTAAGGGTCTTCTTCTTTGATCAAAATATGATTTTTGACAATCTTGTGTTGTCTTCATCCTCTCACGAATCACCTGAACCATATTTGTTGTATTCTTCACTAGTTCCGGTTCGAGAATTGCTGACTCTCCGACCCCTATCCAGCTTAACGGAGAACGTCAAGGTCGGCCATAAAAGGCTTCAAAAGGTTCCATACTGATGGTTGAGTGAAAACTATTATTGTAAGAGAACTCCACCAAGGGAAAGTTCTTCATCCACGAACCTCAAAAATAAAGAACACAAGAGCGTAACATGTATTCAAGAGTTTGGATGGTTCACTCTGTCTGACCATCCGTTTGAGGATGAAAAGTAGTGCTAAGGCATAGATGAGAACCGGAAGCATGCTGGAGACCTCTTCACACCCTGGAGGTAAAACGAGGATCTCAATCGTAAATTATCGTCCTTGGGACTCCATGAAGTCTCACCACCTCCTCCAGATACTACCTTGACAAAACTTCTACTGTGCTCGACTCCTTAATTGCTATGAAGTGGGCCGATTTTGTTAAATGATCCACTACCACCCAAATATAATCATGTCCTACATAATCTTGAGGTAAACCAGTAACAAAGTCTATTGAGATGTCCTCCCACTTCCACTGAGGAATATCTAATGGCTGGAGCAGACCACCAGGAACACGGTGTTCGACCTTCACCTTCTGGGAGACCAAACATCGAGACACAAACTCTGCAACTTCATGCTTCAGCCCAAGCCACCAAAACTGGCTCCTCAAGGCTCAGTACATATTTTTCACACCAGGATACACCACTAAAGGTGAACTATGAAAATCTCTGAGAACTATCTCACGCATCGTCAAAGGAACAAATCCTTCCATGAATAAATCTGAAACGAAGCCCTCATACTTCTGCAGACTCTGGCACTGAAACTCTCGGAGTGTCTTCCTCCAAGTTTCTTCATCATCAACCTCTACCCTATATCAATCTGTTGAAATATCCTTCTAGACATTTTCTACGTAAACCGGATGAGGACATCGACTTGGAGCCATACCTGTAAAATAAAAAACCTTTAGACCTCCTAAACCTAGAATATGGAAGACTCAACATTAATTAATTAATTATTTTCTTTTATTCATTTTAGGTTAACCTATCCCAAGGTATACCCATTAAAAAACAGTCATAAAGAATAGTGATGCATGATACTTTCCTAGATATCTACCCTGCAACTAGTATCACCTTGTTTAGTATCCATTGTAAACTTAAAGGTCCGTACATCAGATCATAGGGGGACCTAAAATCCTATGTCTCAGCCGGTATCCAGTGTTTACCTCACTTGCTAAACATGAATGACATCATTTACCTACCAAACTATGCAACCTCACCTATGCCTAACTCCAAACTCCATCCTATCCCTCAACCAGACCTCTGATACCACTCTATCACGACCCCCTCCCCACAAAGTGTACCCCTCCTGGGCCAGAAATGTGAGAAGGGAGATAATGACCCCCGAGTCTCACCTCCAGTAGGCCCCAGGTTGGGGACTAGCACTGAGGGTATAGTAAACACACCAATGGGAGGCATTTCCCTCTAAGAGAACACATGCGGAAGAGAGAGATAAGATAGACACCAACCAACTCCAACTCAACCATTTAGATGAAAGAAATCCCAAGCTCACATATGAAATGTCATGAAAAACTACTAAAACTGAAAGGAGAAAAAAACCACAAGTACCCAAAGGGAATTAAAACAGCAGCAACCACAATCCCGAACAAATCCTAAAACCCCAAGCTAGTAAACACCAGACTGATCTCCAACCTGATCCAAGTGACCTAAAAAATAGTTTATATATACATAGGGCGAGTATAATAGTATACTCAGTAGGATCCTCCCCGAAGCCTCTCGTGAAAAAGTAAAGAAAGCATGAAAAAGCACAGTGAACAACAAGTGAAACTAACTCGTTACCTAAACAGGTATACTAAGTTCCCAACCTCACCTTGGATACTCTTACCAAGTAACGCATACAAGAATATATCATATAATAATGAATATCAAGGTTACCCTGCTACTACTTCCCCACTGGTTTTCCACTTTTCCCCAATGTTACACGTCCTGAGCATCTCTCTCCAAAAAGGCTTGCCTACAGACACCTTAGCGAAGCACCACAACGTGCACCTCGAGCAAAAAAACCACCATATCCACGTAAGAAAAGTAACTAGTTAGTTTCTAGGAGCCACCACATCTTGCATAACGCGTATCATACATCGGGTATTATACCTCAAGCCATTACAGCCCATACACCGTGTAAGGATCCTCAAGCCATCACATCCTATACACGTTATACCTATAGTAGTCTATAAGATACTATATCCATAATATATGTGTGTGAATAACCACAAGCCATTACAACCCTCTACACACATATATGAGGAAAACTAACCATTGTGCATACCATCACAAGTATCTACCAAGGGAAGAGAGCGAGACCAAAGGGGGTAGTCACCCATCCATCCTCCCATCGAAATGTTGGGGAAAACACCCCCCCAGGGCTCATAATCCCAGGGGTGTTAGTTTCCCTTACTGACAGGGTGGAGTATCGTATAGAAACACAAAAAGTACAAAATATACTATATCTCACAACCACACTATGGGAATAACATAGTCTTAGACTCAACTGTAGCTAACGTCTCTCAAAATTCGGGCTACCACTTCTAAGACTAGGTATCCTATAAGCATACAACCATTTAAAGAGATTTAATACATTATTTCATTCCCTTTTTACCAGTTTCACTTTATGTTAATTAATTTTTTAAATATTAATTAACCATAAACAATTCCACATTAAATTTCATTAGAATCACACCCAAATTCCACTGTCCCTTTATAATTATAACCTCATCATTATGTTCCATCAAACTCCAACCCCATGGGTTAACACCATTTATTCAAATATTCATTAAAAAATTACTTTCCCACATTCCCAGGCATTCTAGAAAAATATTCTATGCTACTAAACACAAGGGGGATCAACACGGTGAGTAGATATACTAGCCGTCGAGTCTTTGCCGCCTATAGTAAGAGCGTAGAACCATACTCCCTTGAGAATCTAAACATAGAAAGCATGTGGCATACCCCGCGCGTATTCGCCTATTTTGGAAGAAGGGTAAGCAAGACCAGTTGCTTTGAGCAGTGGAAAAAAGTAAAGCAGATAATCAACCAATAAGAATCAGCAGATATCCAACAATCAAATCCATCCCATTCCATCATCCCTGGTGTCCTCCCTGACACCCACATGCTTAAACCGATGCATCTCGCCACTCTAGGCATCATCTGCTACCACAACCAAAAGTCTCCATGCCCCCAAATATCACAACAGCCATCCAGTCTCACATCACAACACAAAAAGAAGAAAAACAAACATCACATCAATTGGGATATTGGACTTTTAACAATCAATAGGGTAACTTAGAACCCTTCAAGGAATTATTAAACAATCAGTTCTTTAATCCATTTTGAATTAAAAGATTTATTATTCATAGGTTCCAAAATTTGGGAAACCTAATCAGTAAGATAACACAAATAATTAAACATTCTTACTGCACTAATTTGATTAACATAAAATTAAAACAAGAAAAACCATATTCATTTACATTCCTCTTCATCCATATCCAACAATTATCAATTAATTCCAGTTTACATTCATTACAAATTTTCATCAATAACAAACAGCTAAGTGAAGCAAGAATGGATATCGCACTATCTAGAAAACAAGGAGAAATAACATATGATCGATATTAATTTGTTTATCTGGTTCAAATATTAATTATTTAAATTCCATTGTGGTCTAGTGGGATAAAACATGCTAATAATATAGTTGCACATAAAATAAAATAGAAGCAACAAATCCCCTACCTCAAACAATTCTTGATGTTCTTTATCCACTGAACAAGTCATGATCCTCCTCTCACGTTAACTGCATCCACCCGAGGATGTCATGGTACGATCACACCAACCAAAACCCAAGAAAACCCCATTAGAATCATGGAGATTATATGCTATAATAATGGAAATTATAAACAAGATAAGATGAACCCCAAAAGAATGATGATAAAACATACCTTATATAGAATATTGATTGATATAGCTTGGTGGAATCAAGATAGAGGGGAACCAATCTGAGGAGGAAAGTTTGATTGTGAAAATCCTATGAGAAGGATTGAAAGGTTCTATCATCTCATAGTCGAGAACAAATAGGAAGAACAAGGGAGAAAGATCTCTTGTCCCTTTTGAAGATTTAACAGAGCGATGGTTTAAGATACGCTTAATTTCCCATTAAAAGAGGATCACATTAAACCACGCAGTTTGACCACGTAAAAACATCCCGAGCCTTAAGAATAATTAATATAGGATTTATTTCCTTTGAATCGGCATTAGGAGTCCTTAAAATGAGTCTTTAAATGCATTTTACGTCAAAGGAAACGTCAAAAGGGAAAAACTGTTTGAAGCTGAAAACACTGTACACCAAACTCAAAATTTGGAAAAGGAAATAAAGGCTGCTATTAGAACCTCACTGGTCTGTAAATACTATTCATGAATTCTAAATTTGGCAAAAAGAAATAGGGGCTGCTGTTAGAACCTCACTGGTCTGGAAACACTATTCATGAACTCGAAGTTTGGAAAAGGAAATAGAGGCTGCTGTTAGAACCTCATTGTTCTGGAAAACACAGTTCATGAACTCAAAATTTGGAAAAGGAAATAGAGGCTGGTGTTAGAACCTCACCGGTTTGGAAACACTATTCATGAACTCAAAATTTGGAAATGAAAATAGAGGCTGTTGTTAGAACATCACTATTCTGAAAACACTATTCATGAAATCAAAATTTGGAAAAGGAAATTGAGGCTGCTATTAGAACCTCACTATTCTGGAAACACTGTTCATGAAATCAAAATTTGGAAAAAGAAATAGAGGCTGCTGTTAGAACCTCACTGGTCTGGAAACACTATTCACGAACTCAAAATTTAGCAAAGGAAATAGAGGCTGCTGTTAGAACCTCACTATTCTCGAAACACTGTTTATGAACTCGAAATTTGGAAAAGGAAATAGAGGTTGCTGTTAGAACCTCACTTTTCTGGAAACACTATTCATAGAACTCAAAATTCAGAAAAGGAAATAGAGGTTACCGATAGAGGTTACTGATAGAGGTTACCATTAGAGGTTACCGATAAAACTGTTCACCGATGGAATTGTTCACAGAATTGGAAATTTGGAAAAGGAAAGAGAGGTTACCATTAGAGGTTACCGATAGAACTGTTCACCAATGGAACTATTCATAGAATTATAAATTTGGCAAAGGAAAGAGAGGTTACCATTAGAGGTTACCGATAGAACTGTTCATTGATGGAACTGTTCATAGAAGTTTACCAATGACACTGTTCACCTAAGGTCACCGTTTCACTATTCACAGAAGGTTACTGTTACACTGTTCACAACTGTCTACCATTGGAACTGTTCACCGAACTGGAAAATTGGAAAAGTGTTGAGGATAAGTCACCTTGACCTCCCGGAACACCTAAAACACCATATTTTCACAAAGGAATGGACCGAAGAGGTCCATGACATTACAAGTATTTATCACCATTATTGCTTTACCATCAGCCTATCACTGCAGTCAATAATGTTTTCATAGTAAAATCATTTTCTATAAAATTAATGTATTGTTTCATATTTATATTTAATTTTTTTCTTTTTAGTATTACTCATATAATATTTTTTTTCTTTTATAGTTGTATTTTTTTGTTTGAGTTGGAGTGGTGTGTTTGAAGCTGCTCATTCTCATGAGGGATTGGACTTCAAGCCTGAAATTGAGATAATAACAGCAAGGAAATGCATCAAGAATGCATACAACTATCCAGAAAATGTGAATTCCTACTACTTATTTAATTAATTTTGTCATCATTTTATCTACTATTTGTAAGTTAATTTCCTTATCATTTTTATCTAATACTTATTTCATTTTTTTCATAGATCTTTTGAGAAGTCATATTTTACTTTCAACTATATACAACAATCCATAAAAGAGATAGAATTATTCTTTCTTCAAATGTTTCCATGTTTTCCATTTTCATTACTTTTCTTTGTCGAACTACCAACACTGCATATTAATTTGATGTTGTTAGCCGATTTTTTTTCTCTCATTTTTGAAATCCATGAGAGTATATGAAGATCATGTGCCCATTTTGGTGACTTATCATGATATAATGGTCACATTAGCTCCCTCTACTCTTATGACTTTCAACAACAAGAAATTTTTTTCTGTTAA
Source organism: Viscum album (assembly GCA_963277665.1). Lineage (NCBI taxonomy): Eukaryota > Viridiplantae > Streptophyta > Magnoliopsida > Santalales > Viscaceae > Viscum > Viscum album. The sequence goes on along the minus strand of OY728133.1, from coordinate 643,433,120 downwards.
GAACATATAATCAATATGAAGTGTTGGCAGTTTGACATAAAAAGAAAATGGAAACATGGTAACATTGTAAGTTAGGATTTTTTGAGACTTTGGGATGTGTAGAAATCATCTGCACCTCAATCCGACACATGGTGTGACCAATATGACTCTAAGTTCTTCTTTTCATTTAAATTTTTTGTTAATTTTAGTAAAAAGGACAACTAAAATACTCAAAACCAAGAAAACATATTCTGATTTTTTTTAATACTTTATGGAAATTAACCATAAGTCATTTGGTATGTGTAGGAATTATCTTCACCTCAATTTGATGCACAATGTGACTACTATGACTCAATGTATCTGTTATCAGTTTAAAATCGATAGTTTAGTTCAAAAAATGTCACTCGCTGAAAATATATCAAACATGCTCAGATTTTATTGATACTTTAGAACACCAATTTATAAGCCAGTTGTGATGTGTAGGAATCAATATCATTTCAAGCTGATATATGATGTGATCAATATGATTGAAAGTGCATGTTTCCTATTTAAAATGAAATTTTAGTAGAAAAACAAGTGACATACTCAAAATCAATAAAACACATTTAGATTATTTTTATACTTTAGTATAAATATCCATAATTCATTTGAGACATGTAGGAATCAACCACACCTCAATCTGATGCACGGTGTGACTGGTATGACACCAAGTGCATCTTTTTTATTTAAAATTAACATCAATTTTAGTAAAAAGGACAATTGAACTACTAATTATCGAGAAAACACATTTAGATTATTTTGATACTTTAGATAAATTAGATTCATTTTTGATGTGTAGGAATCTGTGTCACCTCAATCTGATACATGATGTGCCCAATATGACTCAATGTGTCCATTATCAGTTTAAAAGTAACAGTTTAGTTCAAAAAATTCCACTCACTGAAAAATAATAAAACATGATCGAATTTTCTTGATAATTTAGGAAATATATTCATAAGTCATTTTTGATTTATAAGAATTGGTATCACTTCAAACCGATACACGATGTGATCGGTATGTGTCAAAGTGCGCGTTTCCAGTTTAAAATGACATTTTAGTAAAAAAGAAAGGTGACATACTCAAAACAAATTAAACACAGTCATATTGTTTTTATAATTTATGAAAATGATTCATAATCCATTTGGGACATGTAGGAATTAGCCTCACCAAAATTTGATGCACAACGTGATCGGTATGACTACAAGTGCGTCTTTTTATTTAAAATTGACATCAATTTTAGTAAAAAGGACAACCGACCTACTCAAATATGAAGAAACACGTTCATATTATTTTTATACTTTATTAAAATGATCCATAATCTATTTGGGATGTTTAGAAACTATCCTCACCACAATCCGAAGTATAGTTTGACCGATATGACTTTAAGGTGTCTTTTTATTTAAAATTGAAATTGATTTTAGTAAAAAGGAAAAATGACCTGCTCAAAACCAAGAAAACACATTTATATTGTTTTCATACTTTATTAAAATGATCCATAAGTCATTTTTGATGTGTATGAATCAGAAGAACCTCAATCTGATGCACAGTGTGACCGGTATGACTCCAAGTGCACCTTTTTATTTAAAATTGACATCAATTTTAGTAAAAAGGACAATTGGCCTACTCAAAACCAAGAAAATAAATTCATATTGTTTTGATAATTTAGGAAAAATATCCATAAGTAATTTTTGATGTGTAGGAATCAACCAAACCTCAATCCAACACATGATGTGACCGATATGACTCCAAGTGTGTCTTTTTATTTAAAATTGATATCAATTTTATGTAGTAAATTTTATTTCATTTAAATTCTATATTCATACTTTTTTTTTTAATTTCATGGTATTTTTTTTGTTGCAGTGTTTCATTATAGCGCACAACATGGGTTTTGTTGTATCATACTACATTATGCCCATTTATCATCGTTGTTTAAAAGCATTGATAAAGGGATCCTTTATTAGCATTGATAAAATGTTACTTTATCAGTGTTTTAAAAAATGATGATAAAGGTTTCATTTATCAGTGCTTATAGAAGTGCTGATAAATGTTTCCTTTATCAGAACTTTTTTAGCACTGATAAAAGTCTAGGTATTTTAATCTCTCTCCAGTAGTCAGTGCTTCTCTAGCGATGATAAAGACCATTTTTAGTGCTATTAAAGGTTTGTTTTTAGTAGTGATCTAGTTTCATTTTCTCCAGAGGTAGAATCATAGGATCTGTTGAAAGATCTTATTTTTATTTAGGTTATTTTTCTATAGATAAAGAAGCCATCCCTCTTCTCCAAGGATCTTTATTTCAAGAAGTTGACGGACAAAGCATTCTTAGCGGAGTTAGTTTTCAGAGCTCAGATTGTTGGAAATTTGGTAACTCTTTATGCTCATAAATATTCCCCATCTGGCGAGGGGTGTGTTCTAGAGGAGATTGTTTTTGGGAATCTCCTTTCATCAGGTTTGAATCTTCATTCATCAAATCATTTTCTCATGTGTTTTTTAGTGAATTTGGTTGGAGCATTCGATGAAATCTTGTCACAATTCTCCAAAGACCTATTATCATTGTGGTTGTTTGGTCCATCTGGAAAGTTTTTATAAGAAGATTTGACTGAATAAGAAGTCTTGATTAGAGGATGTTAGATCCTGACTATGGAGAAATATATTCTTCAAACATCAGGGCTCTAGACATAGGACTCTGAGTGAATCTTTTCATGTTGTCAAGAATTTTTAGGGGGTTTAGAGAATCTTGGTCCAGTTCTTATCCCCAATGTTGGGTGGATATGGTCTAAGTTTTATGTTGTAGATTCTCTCTTGTAGTGAGTCCTTTGTAAGAGACTCGGTGGTCTTATTTTCTTATAGTCTTGTTTGTGCCTTGGATGTGAATCTTTAAATGGTTATCCTCTCATGAACCAGTTTTAGATTTATATTTCACTTTTTTGGAGTTATCTATTCTTGTAGAGATAGATGTTTGGTTCAGGTTTCTTTCATGGGTTTCCCCATTGTGTTGGGGATTTTTCGATTGTGTGGGGAATTTCCCACTCTATGGTAGTATTGTTTAACTGGTGTGAAGAATTTTGGATTACTTTGAGTTGGGATTTCCCGCACTAGTCTCCCCAAGGTGTTGTTATTGGGATATTTAATATTGGTCGTGTTAGTCGGCTTTATTCGGTTTTGGGATCAAGTTTTGTTTATCAATTGGCTGGGTGAATTTTTGGAGGTAGAAACTGTAAGAACCCAGATCTTCTTTTCAGGTATGTTTTTCCTTTTTCTAGTGTTTTTGAGAAAAATAGGAATTTCTGGAAATTTCTTAAGTACACACCGTGTACTTTATGGGTACATGCTGTGTACCTGGTTACCGCGGGTAGCCGGGTGCTAGCCATGTAACGACCATACACGGCTATGTGTGGTGACCTGGAGACCACTTAATGCAGGGGCCGGTAAGGGCAAGTACACGCCATGTACTTCTAAAGTACACGTCGTGTACTTTCTTTTTTTCATTAAATGGATCGGGGTTGCGTCTAATTTGCAGAAACACCTCCTTCTTCATCTGATTCATATGAGAGCATCCGTACAATGCCAATTCTTCCCCGAGCCCCCGATCAAGCATCCATTCTCCGAATCGACCATCTTCGATTGCATTGGAATCGCCTCAGTAAGCTCTTCTTTCTATTAGATCTTCGTTCCTTTATTCCTCTACTTTCAATAGTTATCCTTGGTTGAGCATTTTGAGTGTTTTTTTCGATCTAAGGTGTTCTTGGGTGATTCAAGGCTTGAGGTTCATGTATAATGATCCTACAACACCGAGGTAGGTGGTTTGTGCCTTTCCATTGAAAGTCTTTGAGTTATATGTGCAAAAGTGACCAATACCCTTGATCGGGGTATTGCATGTTTATTGTTTTAGCCCTGTTTATTTCCTTCTATGCTTGTATGCTTGAATATAGGTTAATTGAATAAGAATAAGTTTAATTTCTATACCTTGGAGGTGTTTTCCCATGCATGTTTGTTTATGAATGTTTGGTCTTGGTTAGCCTGTTAGGCTACCTTGTTTGTTTCCCATGCCTAATATTTTAGGATGGAGTGTTTATCTGACATGCTGTTATACTATAGACTGGTTATCCAAGTAGTTCTTTAGGTTTACTTTGGCCTCTTTGCATTGCTATACTTGTTTGACTTACACAGGGCTGTGAGAACCTAGTGTAGTGGACCATAGGGAGAATAGACATAAGGGATTCTCCAGAGTGTCCGTTATTTCTGTTACGATGTGAGACCACATGGGGAATTGACGTAAGTGCTTCCTCAGAGTGTCTATAGTTCCTCGATGTGGTCCAAATGGGGAATGTGATGTAAGTGCTTCCCTAGAGCGCCTTTTAGTTACCGATACAAGACTATAGGGGGAATTGATGGTGAGTGCTTCCCCAGAGATTCTATACTAAAGCTGAACCAGAGAGATTATACTGTGTGTACTTCCCAGAGGGTTGCTTGTGTTTGCTAGGTAGGACCAGAGGGGATAGGCTGTGAGTACATCCCAGAGGGTTACCTGTTTGTGATTATCTTCTTACTTGATGTGTGGTATTTTTTTTAATTCCTTGAAACTGTTGGAATGTTTACTGTTGAGTACTTCCTTGTTTACCGCTTCTTTTTCTTATTGCCTGCCATATATATTCACTGACTGTTAGGCATAGATCGATTGGTGGTTTCCTACTGGGAATTAGTCTCATACCCTTTTTGGGTCATGCTTTTGGGCCCAAACATATTATATTGTTGTAGGTATAGATAAGGGAAAGTTCCCTTCTACTTTAGGTATTTGATTGCTTTGGAGCTGGAGAGAATAGGACTAAGATGAGGCTTGTGATGGTGAGGAGTTGTTTACTGTTTTCTTTTGTACTTTGGTTTAGTACTGTATTCCAGCATTGTGATGTGTTTGGTTGCTTTCATAGACATATGTATCATGCATCATTATATATGTGCTCCAACTGCTTATTACTTCCAGTCTTCTGCCGTTTCTTGTTGTTTGGCATTACTACTACTTCTGCTATTGTATATATGTTTCTCTTCAAATGTGTTACTCTGCCAATGAGGTAACAGTTTCCCCACTATCACACCCAAGTTCCTCGCTGCTAGTCAGCAGCCTCTGGCATTAGGTAAAATGCGCTTGAGGCCATGTGACCAACCAGGTACGGGGTGCCTCTGGGCAGCTACCAGAACCAAGATGTTATAAAGTGGTATGAGAGGAATTATTTTCTCTTGAATTACTATTTGGAGCCTATAGACAGGGATTGGAAGGAATAGGTACTTGGTAATAAGCTATGCACGGGAGTAGCTAACCCATGTACAGGAAAAAGCCAACCTACCTCGTTTAATCAAGTTTTGCAATTTTATAGTTGATTTGATTTTCACCGTTGGGTGATTCACATGTTTTGTGCTATTATTGTTGTTGTTATTGAGGTTCTATTTCTATTTCAACCCGATGAGATGAGGGTATGCCATCTCATTCATCATATAGGCACTTGTTAGGAATCACATGTCATGAATTATTTCCATGCCATTTAGGGTGCATTAGTGATTGCATGTTGTTGTGATAGGTGTTGTTCTAGATATGAATGATGTTGTGATAAATGCCTTGATAAAAAAACATTCTGTTTGACATGGTATTTTTTTTGTAAGATTTTGTTTGAATGAACACCAAACTTTGGTTCTTGAGGTGTTATGGGCCCTCATGGACTAGAATTTGGTGGATCATTGCTTTGTTTTCCTTGTATATGACATGTATAATATGACAAGATTTGATTCGCGGGGAGTATGGGCCCTCACAGATCAAAATTTTGCACTTAAGGGTTTGTTTCAGTGTTTTTATGGGTTCCAGAGTAGTTTCTGTGGCTTATTGTCCAGAAAAACCCAGAATACACGGCGTGTAATGTTGGATACACGCCCTGTATTCTTCTGTTTGGGAAGAAACTATTTTTTGTAAGTACACGCCGTGTACCATATGTACACACCGTGTAGTCTCTAACCATGTCTTAGACTGTGTGGGCAGAGACATGAGGTTTGGAAATATTTGGTAAGATACACCGTTTACCGTATGTACACGCTGTGTTGTAGAACCGTGTAACCGGCCGTGTCACTAACAACACGGGTTAGTTGAGTCTTTTCTAATACACACCATGTCCTTCTGGAACACTCCATATAGTGTAACCCGAGTATCCGACCGTGTAACGATCAACACGGGTCGGTGAAGGTCATCTAGTACACACTGTGTCCATCTGGAACACTTTGTGTAGTGTGAGCCGTGTATCCGGCCATGTCACTAACAACACGGGTCCGTGAAGCTCGTCTAGTACATGCCGTGTCTGGCATCAACATGCCGTGTATTCTTGTTCTAGGAGAACTGTGTGGCCTAGCCATGTAAGGGAACTTGGGTAGGGGAAGAGGATTCAAGTACACACCATGTGTAAAGACAACACGGCGTGTATGGGGTGTTACATGACCAGTTTTGGTAGAGGTACACACCCATGTGAAAAGATTAAGGGAACACACCATGTAGTTAAGTATATACACCATGTATCCTTTTTTTGAAAAACTTTAATGATTTATTTCTCCTGTTACCTCCTTACTCTTCTAGTTTTCAGTCCTTGCTGATCTTTATCTAAGGTGTGTGCTTGACCTTGCAAAGTCATGTCACCGAGACGTCCTCCGGTTGTATGATAGTTATGGGGCAACAATCATACACCAGACATGACTGATCAAGGACTAATAGAAGATCCTCTAGTTGTGCCAATATTGGCACCATCCATCATTCCAGACACAGGTGTTGACGCACAGTTCCGAGAGGGCTTCATGAGGTTCATGCGGACCTTTCGAGGAGTACCGCATCCTGCCCCTTCTATGGAAGAGTTGACGCATGTATTTCAGCAACAACATCCTCCCACCTTCACAGGGGAAGGAGGACCTCAGGCTGTAGAGTCATGGTTAGAAGTCATGCTTTCTATCTTTGAGTATCTGGAGACTCCTTCCAGAGATGATCTTAGGGTGGTCAGGCAGGGTCACAGGGCCACGGTGTAGGTCATAATTTTGCATTTGAGCAGACCCAGCAGGAGTAGGATCCCAGACCCTCTACAGTTCGAGTTATGATCATAATTGCCTCAGTTTTAGCTTATGCGCTTTTCGATACAGGGGATTCTCATAACTTTATATCTGTTGCTGTTATGGAGAGACTTGGGCTCTATGTCTTTACTTCTACTTATGTCTTGAAGTTGGACACACCATTGGGGACAAGAATGACTAGTGTACGTCAGTGCAAGGAGTGCCCTCTTGAGTTTGGTGGGTGTCACTTCTTATGATAACTTTATGTCCTAGTGATGACAGTCTATGATGTCATTCTCAGAATGGACTGGTTAGTTCCCTTCCAGGTAGTTGTTGATTTATATCACTGTAGGGTGAGTTTCACATCACCAAAGGGCGGATCATTTCTTCATAAGGGAGAATGGGATGTCCTGGAGAGAAGAGCGGGACCCGAGCATTATGGATTGGGAGGAGTTATAACCTAGATTTCTAGTCTTTATCTAGATGACTAGGGGACTTCATAGATGGACTTTCCCCTAGTGGTGAATCATTTCAGGGATGTCTTTCTAGAGGACTTTTCAGGTTTGCCTCTAGAGTGAGAGGTAGACTTTCTATTGAGATTGTTCCAGGAGCGACATCGGTGTCCATTCCTCTTTATAGGATGACTACACCAGAGTTACATGAGATTAAGAAGAAGTTAGAGGAGTTATAGGATAAGGGTTTCATCTGACCCAGTACTTCTCCTTGGGGTTCATCTATCCTATTTTCATAGAAGTTGGACGGTACTCTCCGAATTTGTGTGGATTATCGGAAACTGAACTAGTTGACAGTCAAGAACCGATATCCCTTGTCAAGGATTTATGATATCTTTTATCGGCTTTGAGGAGCCTGGGTGTTCTCAAAGATTTACATGAGATCTGGTTATCATCAGTTGCATGTTAGACCATCTGATATACATCTTACAGCTTTCCGAAGCAGGTATGGTCTATAAGAGTATGTGGTTATACCGTTCGGTCTGACAAATGCGCCTGCAGTCTTCATGGCACTGATGTTCCATCCATACTTGGATTATTTTGTGGTGGTTTTCATGGACAATATCTTGGTTTACTCTAATACTCAACATGACCATGATACCCATCTTGAGATCGTTTTGAGTACACTGAGAGAGCATCAGTTATATGCTAAGCTATCAAAATGCCAGTTTTGGATAGACTAGATTCACTTCTTGGGTCATGTTATCTCAGAGACAGGAGTATCAGTAGACCTAGAGAAAGTGAGAGCTATAGTTTCTCAGGAGAAGATGAAGAACGTATTTGATGTATAGAGTTTTTTAGGGCTGCCTAGATACTACAGACGTTTCATACATGACTTTTCACGCTTAGTAGCTCCACTGACATACCAGACTAAGATGGGTGCAAATTTCTTGTGGTCAGATTCTTGTGAGTCAGTCTTTCAGGAGATGAAAGGGAGGTTGAATTTAGCATCGATACTAGTTTTTACAGAGCTGAGAAAGAGCTATACTATGTACTGTGATACATCAGGTATCGGTCTTGGAGCAGTGCTTATGAAGGAAGAAAAATTCGTTGCTTACAGGTCTCGACAGTTGAGGCCACATGAGAGAAATTACCCGATGCACGATCTTGAGTTGACTATAGTTGTTCATGCTTTATGCTATTGGAGACATTATCTATTGGGAGAGAATTTTTTGGTTTTCATGGACCAAAAAAGTCTCAAGTATATCTTTACTCAGTGTGACCTGAATTTGAGACAATGAAGGTGGGTTGAGTACCTTCAGTATTTTGACTTTGATCTTGCCTACATGCTGGGGAAAGGCAACGTAGTAGCTAATGAGTTGAGCAGGAGGACTCAGATACAGGTAGTTCAGAAGTTCAGTAGTGAGTAGTAGCTTATGGATCTGTTCTATGAGATGCATTTAGAGGTTCACGATAGGAAGGGGAAGACATTTATTTCTTCTGTAGCTATTAACTATACTTTTCTTGATCGAGTGAGAATGAGAAATCTATCAGATTCAGAAGGCCTAGTCCTATGGAAAAGTGTGTCAGGAGAGGACCCAATTCTTGGATGGACCATAGGTGAGGATGAGATCTTGCATTTCCATGGGTGCGTATGGGTGTCAACAGACATACGTGAGGAGATGATGCAGGACTTTCATTCCTCAGTTTGGGAAGTTCATCCTAGCATTACTAATATGTATAATGATCTATACCGTCATTATTGGTGGATAGATATAAAGAGAGATGCTGGTTTCATGATGAGGTGTTCCACCTGTCAGCAGGTGAAGGCAGAGCATTATCAACCCATAGGGATTTTTCAGCAGTTACCCATTCCCGAGTTAAAGTGGAATGATGTCATGATGGATTTTGTGACAGGTCTGCCGAGATCGCCTTAAGGGAATGATGTGATTTGGGTTGTCATTAACAGACTCACGAAGGTTTCTCACTTTTTGTTGATCAAGGAGACTTTCAATGTTGATGAGCTGGGAAAGTTTTAAATCTACGAGATCGTACTTCTACATGGAGTTCCACACTCCATTGTTTCAGACAGGGATGCTTGTTTTACTTCTTGGGTCTGAAAGGGATTGCAGAAGGCCTTGGGTACGCAGGTACTTCTGAGTACATCTTACCACCCCCAGAAAGATAGCCAGTCCGAGCATATGATTTAGGTGCTTGAGGACATGCTTCGTGTATGCATCCTGAATTTTGGAGGTTTTTGGGAGAAGCACATACCTCTTGTGGAGTTTTTCTACAATAATAGTTTTCAAGAAACTATTCAGATGACACCTTATGAGGCTTTGTACGGTAAGCCATGATGATCACCCTTATATTGGCTGGAGGTATGTGAGGCAGCTATGCTGGGACCTCGTCTTGTCTAGGAGACCACAAAGCAGATAGAGTTGATTCGGAAGAGGATGGATACTGCACAGTCTCAACAGAAGTCTTATGCTGATCAGCGAAGATGAACTCTGGAGTTCGAGGTCGGGGTTCAAATTTTCCTTTGTGTCACACCGAGGTTGGGGAACAAAAGGGTTAGGATACATTTTAATCTTTCTTTGAGGTACATCAGGCCATTTTAGGGTTTGGAGAGAGTTAGGCCGGTTGCCTATCGATTACAGTTACCTCAGAGGTACCGGGCTATGCATGATGTATTCAACGTTTCTCATCTCCAACGTTAATTCTCAGACCCGTCTCATGATTTTCAACCTGAGGAGGTTTATTTAGAGGTGGACGCCTCATTCGAGGAGCATCCTATTAAGATTTTTGATCATAGTCAAAGGTTATTCGTGGCCAGTCTATTCCTATGGTATGAGGGTTATAGCAACACGGTCGAGTACAGGATGAAACTTAGGAGAGGGAGGCTGATGTACGATTGCAGTGGCCAGAGCTGTTTGGAGTTTCTTCTTCTACACTGCCTTGTTAGGGAAATTCAGGGACAAATTTCTTTAAGGGGGGAATTTTTTAAGAACCCAGATCTTCTTTTCTTGTACGTTTGTCCTTTTTCTGGTTTTTTTTAGAAAAAGAGAAAATTTTGAAAATTTCTTAAGTACACACCGTGTAATTTATGAGTACACGCTGTGTACTCAGTTACCGTGGGTAGATGGGTGTTGGCCGTGTAATGGCCATGCACACAGCCGTGTGTGGTGACCTGGAGACCGCCTAATGTGGGGACTGGTAAGGGCAAGTACACGCACTGTACTTCTAAAGTACATACCGTGTACTTTCTTTTTTTTCATTGAACGGACTGGGGTCACATCTAATTGGAAGAAAAACCTCCTTCTTTGTCTGACTTGTCTGAGAGCATCTGTACAATGTCGATTCTTCCTCAAGCCCCTGATCGAGCGTCTGTTCTCCAAATTGACTGTCGTCGATTGCATTGGGATCACCTCAGTAAGATATTCCTTATGATAGATCTTAGTTCCCTGATTCCTCCTCTTTCAAGAGTTATCTTTGTTTGATAATTTTGATAATTTTTGTAGATATACAGTGTTCTTGGGAGATTAAAGTCTTTAGGTTCACTTATAACGATCATACAGTATCGAGGTAGGTGGTTTGTGCATTTCTATTGAAAGTATTTGAGTTATATATGCAAAAGTTACCAATACCCTCTATCAGGTTATTGTGTGTTTATTGTTTTATCCATGTTGATTTTTTTCTATGCTTGTACGCTTGAATAGAGGTTAATTGAATGAGAATAGGGTTAATTACTATGATTTGGAGGTGTTTTCCCATGAATATTTGTTTATGAATATTTGGTCTTGCTTAGCCTATTAGGATACCTTGTTTGTTTCCCATGCCTAGTATTGTAGGATGGAGTATTTATTTGACATGATGTTATGTTGTAGACTGGTTAACTAAGTAGTTCTTGAGGTTTACTTTGGCCACTTTGCATTGCTATGCCTGTTTGACTTACACAGGGCCGTGAGAACCTGGTGTAGTGGACCATAGGGAGAATAGACGTAAGGGATTCTCTAGAGTGTCCGTTATTTATGTTATGATGCGAGACCATAGGGGGAATTGACATAAGTGCTTCCTCAGAGTGTCTATAGTTCCTCGATGCAGGCCACAGGGGGAATGTGAAGTAAGTTCTTCCCCAGAGCACCTTTTAGTTACTGATACAATACTATAGGGGGAATTGATGGTGTGTGCTTCCCCATAGAGTATATACTAAAGCTGAACCAGAGGAGTTAGAATGTGTGTACTTCCCAGAGGGTTGCTTGTGTTTTCTAGGTAGGACCAGAAGGGACAGGCTGTGAGTACATCCCAGAGGGTTACCTATTTGTGATTATCTACTTACTCGATGTGTGGTATTTTTTTGAAAGCCTTGAAACTTTTGGAATGTTTACTGTTGAGTACTTCCTTGTTTACTTCTTCTTATGCTTATTGCCTTCCATATATATTCATTGACTGTTAGGCACATATATATTGGTGGTTTCCTACTGAGATTTAGTCTCACACCCTATTTGGGTCATGCTTTTGGGCCCAAACAGATTATATTGTTGCAGGTATAGGTAAGGGAAAGCGCCCTTCTACTTCAGGTACTTGACTGCTTTGGAGCTGGAGAGCATGAGACCAAGCTGAGGCTTGAGATGTTGAGGAGTTATTTACTGTTTTCTTTTTTACTTTGGTTTAGTACTGTATTCCAACATTGTGATGTTTTTGGATGCTTTCCTAGACATATGTATCATGCATCATTATATATGTTCTCTAGCTGCTTATTACTTTCAGTATTCTGATGTTTCTTGTTGTTTGACATTACTACTGCTTTTGTTATTGTATATCTATTTCTCTTCCACTGTGTTACTCTGCCAATGAGGGCATAGTTTCCCCACTATCACACACAAGGATCTCACTACTAGTCGGTAGACTATGGTGTTAGGGGAAATGCGCTTGAGGCCATGTGACCAACCAGGTACAGGGCACCTCTGGGTGGATACCGAAACTGAGACGTTACAAAAAGTGTTTTTGTTAGAGATAATTGTCACACCCCAACCTTATATTCTTTTATTTTATTCTTTTTTTGGGTTTGGATATTTTGGTTAAGGTTCAAGTTGAGTTCTCGATCTTAATTTTTGAGTTTTGGAAGTTTTTAGGTTAGTTTATGCTTAAAAATGAAGATTTTGGGCTTGATAGCAGGTGGTGCATGGTTGGAACATGGTTATCACTATTGGAAAATTAGTCTATACCCACATATCTATACCCACAGTTTAGAGAAACCATGGGTATATCTTATATTCCCAAACCGATACCAATGGTTTTTTAAAAACTGTGGGTATAGCTCTTTTGATATGCAACCTCACTCAGGATCCTCCTCAACCTTCTCATTCGAATCCCAAACTATCCCCCTCCCCTCCTCAGGTGACCTTCGACATCCCCCCACCCTTATTGGAAGAGCTTCATTATCCCCCCTCCCCTCCTCAGGTGATCTTGACCATACCCCCTCCCCTGCTGTAATTTCCCTCTCACCTGAGTGAGCGATGACCTTCACATCCTCCAGTGATCTTCTCTATTTCAATAATTTTTTGATTCAAATCTTCCTAAAAATTCACCTAAATGAGTTTTGAATATTTATTCTCTTTTTCTTAGTATTGTTTTAATTTTTATTTATGTTATCAACCTAATACAATATTTGTTTTTATACTGGTTAAATATAGATTTAGTGATTTTTGGTTCATGTTTTTACATTCCAGACTTTATAATTGTTCATTCATGTGAAGAAGGTAAACCATCCCAAATATTTTAATTTTTTATGGACATGGCTTGATGTTTTTTTTGTTTTTAGCACTACTCCTTGGAGTGGCAGTGTGTGTAGCTGTTTGAGTATAGGTATGCTGCTTAGGATATTTTAGATTTGTTTTAGAGTTTGATTGGAAGTTGTTGTGTCTTTATTGCTGTGTGGGTTCCCAATAAACCCCAAAAAGCAATGTATTACTTTCATAATTCCCTAAATACAATAGACCTATATATTTTTTTGGTGTTTTTTATGTATATTTATCTTAAAAATAATATAAAAATATGTGTAATAGATATAGTTTATTATAAATTCTATTTTGAGTAAATATCATATACTATGTGTTTGATGAAATGTTAATATTGGGTTATCATGAAATAATTAATATTTTATTTATGGAATGATTTAATAATAATTAGAAAAATTTAATACAATTGTTTAATAGATTTTTTCCAATTGTATGCGGCTGTTTTTCTTTTTTCAAGAGATTTTTAATTTCATGATTCACTTCCTTTATATTGTTTCCCCTTTTATGATATGATTTATCATGATACAAAATATTGTTATACAAACTAAATATTATTAGATTTAAATATGAAAATGGGATATTTAATTGATGGGTTATTAGAGATGACATGAGTGCTTTTTAAATGTTTTTATTGTATTTATTGATGAATCTATTTAGAAAACATCATGGAAGATACTTTTATACTTAAAGGGGTTCTAGAAACAAGTAAAATTTCTAGGTTAGGTTACACATTACATAGATTTTCCATAGTTTTAATTACACTCATGCTAGGATAGAGTAGTTTAGGATTTTTCTTTGGATAATTCCTTTTGGGATACCCTCACTAGTTTAGATTATGCACTAGATAGTTACTTCACCTCTATTTTAGGATCATGATTTGGTTATAAGACTAAATTTAGTTTATTTATTTACTAAAATGATCATGTAAATCCTTTCATTGGGCCTTTGATCAATCTATAGTGATGTATAGGAATAAATTATGTAATAGAATTGTTTTATTTATAAATGTATTTATGTGAATATGAATTTTGAGTAAACATGATTTATATGTGATTTTATTTTGTTACTTTTATTTCATATAATTAAATGGTTTCTTTGATTATATGAATTTCAAAATAGAATGTCATATTTTTTTCCCTAAAGATTATGCATAGAGAATTTGGTCTAAAGGGAATCAATTCTAAGAAACTTTATACAAAATTTGTTTGTATATAGATTTAGTCTCATTTCATGAATGTAATGGAAAATATATTCCTTGATATAATGGGTATTCGAAGTATTTTTCTTGATTGGATGAGATAATAGATGGGATATGCATACTTGCTACATGGATATTGGTAGACATAGTTTTTTTCTATTCTACTTTATTTTTTTTACATTTTTAGGTTTCTTGCCTCTTGGTCTTAAAATACCATTTTACCATTATTTTGAATGTTTTATATCATATTTGGATATATTTAAAATATAGTTATTATGTTTATATTTGATATATTTATGTTTTATAATACATTTAATATTTCATTATGTTATTAATCTATGTTTGAATGTTCTTTATTTCAAAAATCTTTATTTTATATGTATTAATGAAAAATATATGAATTTTTCATCCTAGGTTCCTTGATGGATTTTTTTAGTTTTTTTATTCAGGTGAAATAATTTCCATTGTGTAAGTTGATGTCCTTGTAACTTGTTTCTATCCCTTGTTGATCATGAATGAAATTCAATCCTTGTGGTAGACCAGATCGAGTATAAGGATATGATTGGTTTATTAAAACATAATTGAGTATAAGGAAATAATATGGATTGTAGTGTCTCAAATTTATTCAATTTATCCACCATTATATTTAATTCTTAAATGTTAGGGATACCCACCTTGGTTTTTTATTTGTAGTCATCACTTATATCATATGTTATTTCTCTTATTATTTGTTTTGTTGGTTACTAGCATGCTTTGACGACTTTCATATTAAAGTTGGTTGTAATGAATTTATTAATTATGGTTTAAATTATTGATCAGAAGATAACTTTTTTCCTATAATAGAATGGATAGAAGTTGGATATATCATATCGATTAGATTTCAGCTGAGTTTAAAAATAATTTGGATTTTTTTTTATATTTTTCATTTAACAATGCTTTATATGGAGGTTGTATACAATGTACATGATATAATTGTGTTGTAAGACCATGGTTAATACAAGAAGTAGTTAGCTATCATATAACAAAATCTATATGTCAAACAAACTATTATGTTTGGTATTACTATGGAGAGATGAGACTATCTTCTATTTTTCATGAATAAAAAGAAAGAAGTGGTATGGATAATTTTATATTTGATCTATTTCCATTTTTTCATCATCACAAGAGATATAGTATGCCATTACAAGAAGGAAATGATATCAATACACATGAGGAAAATAATGAAGATGATTATGTTGAGAGAGTAAAAAATTAAATGGATTATGCTAGAACTCTAGTATATTAGGAATGTACTAAAATGACCAAGTTAGAATTTTTAATGCAGTTATATCATGGAAAAACCATGTATGGAATTTCTAATACTACCATTGATTGTATTCTTCCTTTTTTGAAGGACTTGCTTCCTAATGGCGCATATATTCCCTCAAATTATTATAAGGCATGAAAGTTAATTAAACAACTTGGATTTTATACTAATAAAGTTCATGATTATCTGAAAGATTGTAGTTTATTTTGGGAGTAAACATCTGACCTTAATGACTATAAAGAATATGGTACATCTTGATGGAAGGAAAATACAGATGGAACACCATCTCATGTTCCACAAAAAGACATGTGGTACTTTCCATTGATTCTTAGGCTTAAAAATCTATTTATGTCTACAAAAATTTCAGCCAATATGAGATGGAATGATGCTGAGAGAATTAAAGGCAATGATGAGTTGGTTCATATTACATATATATTATTATGGTGGGAATTTGATTCACAATATCCTGATTTTACAGCTGAGGTGTGTAATGTCAATTTGGCTCTATCCTATGATGGTTTTAATCTGTTTGGTTAGATGATTACTGCTCACTACATGTGGCCAATTTTTATTCATGTTTATAATATTCCTCTAGGGATGTGTATGAAAAAATAGTTCACTTTATTAATTATACTGATATATTGAACTTCTGATCCCGACAATGATATATATGCCTACTTTCAACCTTTAATAAGAGAGTTGAAGTAGATTTGGGATATGGGTGTGTGTACATTGGGTGCTTCTTCAAAAAATATATTTTGAATGCATGTTTCCCTTTTATAGACTATAAATGATTTCCATTCTTATGAAATTATTTCTGGTTGGATCATGAAGGGAAAACTATCATGTACTATTTTTTATGAAGAATACACGATAAAAAAGGATTAAATATGATCATAGTTTCAATTTCATGGGGATTCGATGATTCTTGCCAATGGACCATCAATACAGGAGGAATCACCAGAGGTTTGATAATACTATTGACACTAAAAAACTACCTCAACGTATTTCAGGAACTGATGTGATTAATGAATTGAATGATTTCATTTTTTTCATTAGGGAAATGTCATATGAAATATAAAAAGGGGAAGCATTTTGACACTAAATCCACTTACAATTGGAAAAAGTGAAGTGTATTTTTTGATCTTCCATATTGATCTACCAATTTGTTACATCATTGTTTAGAAATAATTCAAATTGAGAAAAATATATGTGAAATGTTTCTTTCAATTCTTCTAAATATCAAGGGTAATACTAAATATGACTTCCGATCTCATCGGGACTTGTTGGATTGAGGTATTTGACAATAACTGCATCCTGTGTGTATCAGTGAAAAAAAATGGAAAGTTCCTTATGCTTCTTATGTGATGAAACTATTAGAAAAAAATCAATTTCTAAAAGTATTATAGAATATCAAGTTTATTTATGGCTATTCCAACAAAATATCTAAAAGAGTCAAGAGAAGGGATTTGAAACTAAAGTCCCAAAAAACTTATGATTATCACATCCTTCTCCATGAATTGATTCCAATAGTAATTTGAAATTTTCTATCTAATAATTTAAGGGTGACAGTGACTCAATTTTTCCATTTTTTTAGAAACCTTTATGCTAAAAGGTTATCCAAGTCATTTTTGATAAAAATATAGAAAGTGGCTCCATTAATTTTGTGTGAGTTGTAAAAAAATTCCTCCATTATTTTTCACCTGTATGCTGCATTTAACAATTCATTTTCCAACTAAAACACTTCTTGGGGGACTCATTGATTTTATGTGGATTTATCCTACTAAAAGAAATATGTTCATAATGAAATCTTATGTCTGAAACAAGAATTATCTTGAAGGTTCTATTATGAGAGGTTATCTAGCTCAAGAATTTATATATTTTTGTTCATTGTATTTTTCTGAGGTGATCATAAGAAATAACCAAAAAATGAGAAATGAAGATGATTAGTATTTGGAAATTGAGCCCACATTTCTATCTCTTCCCCAAATAGGATAAATTCTTAGGTCATATACATTAGTTACATTGATCCTTAAAGAGCGGGATATGGAACATCACATAGTCTTATTTAACCTTGGTTTGTTCGATGACTATGTCAAGTAAGTAATTTTGATTTTTATATGTTATATCATACTATGTCATTTCATATATAACTTATAATTTTATTATCATTTTATGTATGGTAAATAAACAAATTATAAGTAGAGTTCATCGATCTTTTTCTTTGAGAAGGAGAGAGGATTTTCATAGATAAGAATTTCCTTCTTGGTTGAAATCAAAGGTATGAAAATTACTTTAATTAACTTAAAATATATATATCCATTTAATTGTATTATTAATATATATTTTAGGTATTTATTTTATCTATTGACTATGTTTCTCAAGAATTAAGAGCGTTGGATTTTGGTCCCAATTCTTTTGTTCGTGAATGAAAATCTTTAATAATCAATGGGTATAAATTTATTGTAACTGATCAAGTGGTGAAAATTAGAACACATCATATTGGCGTTATGTTAACTACTACAAAGGACTATTATTCTAATGCATCAGATAGTCGGCCCTGATATGAAGATGTGTATTATTATGGATTTTTTGAGAAAATATTGTTATTGGATTACTACTCTCAAGGTCGAGTCTCTATAATGAAATGTAAATGGTTTGATTCAATGACGTGACATGGTACATTTATTGATGATTTTGGATTCATAGTTATTGATATGAGAAAATTCCTAGTTACCGACGAATCATACACTTTGGCATTAATGAAAAAACAAGTGTTTTATGTGTAATATAATCTAAGAACTAATTATGGTGTCATTAATGAAGAAATACCAAGATATATTTTTCATGATGACGGGGAAGAAATTGAAACCATTTATTCCCCCACTGGTGTTGACCAAAATATTTCATTTGATGAATCAAATTATCCCATTGTGAGAGTTGATATTGAATCTAAAGTAGTGGTGGGTAATATATTGAAGCAACCATATATGTTCACAGGTTGGTATTACTATCATTACTTTAATTTAGTTTCATTTTGGAATGATATGTTTTCTTTAGTATTGTTTGGTTTCATTTAATTTAATTAGATTTATTTCAATTCAGAAAATTGGGTTTAAAATGGGTTTTTAGAAAATTTATAACTTGGTTTTAAATTATTTTAACTAAAACATGTTATGAAATTGTTTATGATTTCTTTGACTTCTAAGGTGTATGCATTATTATTAAAAACTATTTCTAAAAAATGTACATTTTACTATTATGTAGATTATGAAAAATACTTCAGAAGTTCGAAGAAAGTGATTATTTGATGTTGATCGAATGATGAACAAGCGTGGGTTGCCTCCTCTGCTTCCCTTAGTGAGTATAATAATTGAAATATTTTTCTTCTGCATTACATATAATGTCATGTTCATATTTTTTTTCAAATTTTTTAGGGACATTCATTTCCACCTGAGTTGACTCATCCTCATCCTACTAGCAAAGGTCTGAACAGGGATGCTCCTAGACCTAGACAGAGCACCTGTCATACTCATTACCACCTTGACCCACCGGTAGACACCCCATCTACCACTCCTTTCCATCATACTCTTGATCCCCAAGGATGTTCCCATCCACGACTCCATAATCATCATATAATTTACCCTATTATTCCCATAACATGTCTATATTGCCTCTAGGGATGTTCCTACTCATACCTCCATCATCATCATCTCATTTAGCCTCTTCTTCCCATACCATGTCTACGAAACCTCTAGGGATGTTCCCACATTTACCATATCCATATCCTTTGATGTATCCCCAATCCTAATAATCATATCCTACCATGTCCACACCGCCTCCATTTCCTACCATCCATACATGATATGATGATTCCATTCCTTTATCTTCCACCTCAGTGCATGAAAATAATCCAAATCATGCATTGGAATAGATACATCCTTTAAAGGGTACTGATCCAAGATAGCCCACAAATCCATTAGAGCCTATTGAGAAGCCTTTCTTAGGTTTTTTATTATAACTCCATAAAATTATATCACTTCATTTTTGTACTATTGTATTGTGACTTAATTATTCCCCCCTTTTATCTTATTCAGAGGGATCTTCTAGTAGGTGACGTGGGTGCATCCATATACAGGAATCCTAGAATCTCTAAACTCAAATAATGGTGGATTACAATGAAGAAGATCATATTAAAGGTAAAAATTTCAGGCAATATAGAAGTTTCATGGAAACTTTATCCAAGTACCATGATATCATTATAGTGGAACCAATCTCATGGAGACATCTCAGTAATGACATCAAGGAAAAATAATGGATGCATATATGGGTAAGAAAATTTTATAAATTTATACCTATATTATTTTTTTATTTATATAAATTAACATGTTTGTTACAGAGTCGGTTTAATTTTCCGGATAATGAAGCTTCTAAGGTTGCAAGGTTGATGGATCTTGGAGAGTTATGGAGATCATACAAGCATGAGTTATATGTTGGTTGGAGGAGTAGAGTTGGTTCTAATTTAGAGGGTGTACCCATATTCCCCAACTATCAAAAAACTCAATATCAAAAAATTATTGCATATTGGAATACTGAAGAGTTTAAGGTATTCCCAATCTTTAATGGTTTGTATATAAAATGTAATTCTTATTACTTGTATTGAATTTTTTATTTTAGGTAGTGTTAGAAAAAAAAATGCAATTACATATTTGTACATATTGGGGTGCACTATAATTCCCAAGCATGAGAATCTCTAGGTACTTACTATAAGTTAGTGGGACCATCAATACCGATGCGAGGTTGTGATTTTTAGATTACTAGTAATTAGTTATTTAATATTTTGACATAGAAAAAGTGATTTAAAATATTTTATATTTATATTGGAATGGAAAAGGTATCAATTCTTCTCTAGTGGATATAATATGCAAGTATAAACCTCATAAAACAATTTTTCCCTTCGAGGTTTAAATTTTGCTAATCTTGATTGTTGTGTGTGTTAAGAGTTCACATGAGTGTGTTTGAGATCAATTATTGATTTAAGGTTCTTTATATTTATCCATTTCTTATTTTCTTTAATTTATGGAAGCTACAATAGTCATTATATATTTTGTTATTACAATGTTTTATGTGTATTAACACAATGCAGGATGGTGGAATCTTTATAAGTATTTTTTAGTGCTTAGTGCCAATTCTTGTGGCGTGGAATTTTCCATCATAATTAGGTTGTGAATTTTTTATCAATTATTCTATATTATATAATATATGTTTCATGATATATTTTATAAATTTATATGTTACCCTTGTTGATCCTAAATCCCTTTGATTGATAGTAGTAAAAATCTATTAATCGGAACCCATTTTTTTTGTCCCCATAAACTTGTTTACCATCACTCTTTTAATTTAAACCCTTACTTTTATTTCTATAAGTAATTACCTTTTGGTGTACCACTCCAACATTTTTTGGCCTAAATTTTTTCAACTCAATATATTCATTCCTACATGGTAAGTTTAGACTCTTCCCTTGGTCTCAGTAGAGATGGTTTTTTATGTAGGAAGGGGTTACTATTTACTTTATGTATATTATTATCCAACTCTTCCCTCAGGCTTGGTATCATTGTTTTTTTCTAGAAGGGAGGGGTTATTATATGCCTTTTATTCTTCCATTATTCCCTTATATCAGACTTGATGTTGTGTGTTTGATATGAGGTAAATTTATATCATATGTTTCTTCATCATGAATTATTTTAGATCAGTTTTTTTTTTAATTATTCTTCTTTTGTTTTCTTTAAAATATGAACAAACATAAAATTATTATATTTTTATATTCAAAATGATGAAATATTTTTTACATAAGGCTTGAACATTCTTATAGTTGGAAGTAAAATTAGATCACGATGAATAGATTCCTATTTGTGCCATATTGATATGATGAATTTGTTAAATTATATTTATATATGCTGCTACATCAATGTTATAACATTGGGCCATATTATGTATAGAATTTTAAAATAAGGATGAAAATATAAATTTGTAATTGGAATTAATTAATGGGGAATTAATCTATAATGAATAAAAAATTTATGAATAATTATTAAAATAATGCAATTAAGGTGCTTATGGTGATGAGGATGTTGATATGGTTGATCGGGTTCTTGTCTTCTAATCCATTGTCTTGTGGTAGTGTTTGGGGACATTTTATAAATTATTCATTCATTTAAAAGTTATTTAATTTTATTAATATTCAATATTATAAAATGCTTATATTATGAATATGTGTATACCAATAAATTTCATTTTCAGAAAGCGATATTGGGCATCGAAGGCCATGTACCTCAAGTAAAATTATTTTTCTCGAGTAGGAAGAAAAAGGATGGAAGTGCAGTAAATGAAAAAAAAAGAAAAAATTGTAATTATTTTTATTTATATTCAAAATATCTATATGAAATTCATAATTAAATATATTATTTATATTTTCAACAGGCTACCCTAGAGACCCTCAATGATAAAGAAGATGAAAACTTCGAGTCAAATGATCATTTGAGTCAGGTGTTAGGTGAGGAGCACTAGGGTAGAGTCCAATGTCAACCTAAGAAAAAAATCATCCCCACTAAGTATTGGTCCTAATTGGTCTTCTCTAAAACCTATCATACCCACAATATTCAAAGTGATCCTGTAGAAGTAGCTAAGGAAAAAAGATAGCTTCACAGAAACATTAATGAAGTAAACAGGGGAATGAAAGAAGTAAGTTGATCACCGAACACTTCTTGAAAGTCATTTTAGTTATAAGTCAATCAATTCCATCATAGGATGATACTACTATTGATTCATATATGGAATCAATGATCTATTTAAATGATGCTCTAAGTGATTCTAATGAGTATGCTAGTGACGGTCGAGCTGATGGTGGTAGTAATGGTGATGTTTATGATGATTTTGATGATGATGTTTCTGCTACTTCAGATGGTGCTATTGGTGATGATAATGTTTCTAATGCTGATCAGGATGTTTCTAATGGTGATGATGATGAGGATTTTGGTGATGGGGTATATATTGATCCCCTCCATTTTTGACTTAGGAGAAAGGGTACATGTAGAATTTGTTTAATGACTTGAATTGGTTAGTTGTATGGATGTACATGTATGTTTTAGTATTGTAAATGGTTTTAAAATTATTACAAGAATTTTTTTGAATGATAAATATATGATATTTATACTTCATTGAATGTGTATTGTGTGTTTTATTTGATTTAAAGGTTCAGGAGCTAGTGAAATAGGTGTTTCTACTGCTGCCAAATGGGGACAATAACCTATAACCACTGTTTGGAGAACCGTGGGTATAGGTTCTCAACTAGAATAAGATATACCCATAATTTTTAAAACCATGAGTATATATCTATACCCATAGTTTTTCTTAAATCATGGGTATGATAAAATCTCTATGGAATATACCCACAGTTTGTATAAGAACCATGGGTATAGGTCTATACCCACACCTCTATCAGCCATGGTTCCTAAAACCATGGGTATAGCCTATACCCATGGTTTTAGGAGCTATGCCTATAGTTTAAAACTATGCGTATAGAGTGGTTTTCCAATAGTGTAGGGGAAATTATATGACCTCACCCAGGAAACCGTGCAGAAAATGTTCATTTTGGACAGTGGCGACCTCACAGTTTTCCAAACTGTGCAGTGAAACCATGTGAGTTTTCTAGGACATTAAAAGTTATAAATTACCACTTTTACCATTTGGTGTTTTAACCCATTCTGTATTTTCCTTCTCTATTCAACCTAGGTGCACCATGGGGCCCTCCAAGCTTCTCCTCCCTTTCTCTCCTTCCACCCTTGAAGCATCTTGAAGGTTCCTAGGTAAGTTTCTATGGGTTTTTGGTTGATTTCCCCTTCTCCTCTTCCTTTTATCTTAAGTTCTTGGTTTCTCTTAGTGGGGTTTCATTTTGAAAAAACCCTAAGAGTTATATTTGATGTTTGGGTTGTTTCTCTTAGATGTTAGGGCATGCGTATTGTCTCTTGGGATTGGTTCTTCATTCTCCCAAAGTTTGGTTGCCTTTGCATGTCATTGAGGTAGGTGTTTTAGTCCATTTCTTTTTCAACACATTCGGTTGATGCTTGATATTTACTTGAATGATTTAAAAATGTTATAATCTTGCTTAGGATGTTTTATTATATTTTTTTGGGTCTTTTTATGATGGAAAGTTGGTGTGGAACTGTTTTTAAAGGGTTCCTTTTATCATGCTTATATTTTAATGCATGCAAGGTGTTTGAGGAAATGCCTTTTGTTATCTAAAAGTGAAATTGAGCACTTATGGAGTTATTTTTCCTTGGTTGTATTATGAAATATGGGTTGAAATGATAAATTGGGAATGATGTTTGGGTTTTATGACTCTTCATGGCTTGATAATTTGTGGAAAAATGTTTGGAAAGGTTCTTACGGTTTTTAAATGCTCATTAGTGATCTTTTCATTGTATGACTTGTTGTGTTGATTTAAAGGAAAGTGTTGCTTCTTGAAAATGGGTTTGGATGATTTCATGGAAACTTGAAGTGTTCCATTGGATGTTGTCACATCCATGGGTGCACGAGGTGCACACATAGATTGGAATTAAAATGATAATGGAATTTAAAAATTATGTTTTCTACAAGACTTAGTTTTTTAAAAGGTTTATACTTTCTTCCCTCTTCCCATTTTTCCTAGAATAGTTTCCTTGTTTCTAAATGGTGTATTGGTTATTCAAGTGACTTTAAATGTGGTTTCAAATTCATTTATGAATTCTTGGACCATTTGGAATTTATAAAATATGTCTCAATGAATGATTGGCACAAAGGCCCGTTTGACACTTTAAACACACTTGGTAAATAAAATTATATAGGGTACCATTTCGAATTTTGTGACATGGCTTGGTTTCTAAAATGTAAAAGGTATGTTTGGATCTTCTCATGTTGTTGCATATTTTCACTTTAGTTTGTTAATGGTTTGGATTTGAAATGTAAAGGCCTATTTGGAATTGTGCACATGAAAGTGGTGTTTTACACTGAATTTGGAAAGTGAACTGAAAACTTGGGTAGCATGATAGACCTATTGGTATTTTAAAATGATTTGGAAAGTGATTTTTATTATAGAAAATGGTGGTTTCCACGAAAGATTTAATTTTTGGATTAACATGCTTGTGAAAGAAATGGTTTTTCATGTATGTTCGTGATGACTTGTCTTATTTGGAGACCACTAGAATCTTGGGATGGGATCCTCTCTAGTGGATTGTGCATGGGAACATTGTTGGTATTGAGACCATTGAAATTTTGGGATGGGATCCCCTCTAGTGTTTTGTACATGAGAAAACTGTGGGTTATGGTTTCTATACCATGTTTTTTCGATTATTATTATTATTATCATCATCATGGGATTCCTAGGCGTCATATAGAGGGTCGAGTGGTGGTTACTTTTCGACCCCAATTTGATGGGTTGGTACCCCCTGGACTTGATGGGGATAGGTAGGGAATTCCACTGGATTGACTAGTTTAGAGCAGTCAGTTGGTTATTGACTATAGAGTTTCACTATGTGCCGACAGGTGAGTCCGAACTGCGTACATCTAGGTATTACTTCTAGAGATGTCTTGGAAATACCCATGATTAATATTTTTATGTATTATTTACTTTTTTTTCTTGTCAGGATTTTATCCTTGATAGTTTATGCCAATTTTTTTGTTCCCTTTACTTTCTTCCTAGAACTTTTTGGTTACTTGATATGGTTTTGTATTTGGACTTTGGTTTTGAACTAGGTTGTGAAAAGTGGAATTGTTTTGAAAAAGGAAAGTTGAATGTGTTGTTTTAAAAAAGAAATTTGTGGAAAGTTATGTTCAATTCTTGGAATTTTTTTAAATACAACATTTTTGTTATTTGAAAGACTGGTGTTTTTGGATAGTTTTGAGAAAGGAAATGCATGGAATTTATGGTGATTACCTACTGATCTGTTTAAGATCACACCCTACTTGTGCCACTCAGCATTGGTAGACCTAAGATATTTTGTTGGTGTAGGTTTCTAGTTTAGTTTCTCTTGGAGGAGGTTAGTTTTGTGGATGGTGGTGACCAAAAGGTCACATGGAGACCATGTTGGCATGTTCCAATATTAGTTTTTTATTTAGTTTCTATTTTTTTTCTACTATTGTATGTGGATCATTTTGTATATTTATTGATATTCAGTTTTTGACTATGTTGTGTGTTCAGTTTGTTTATTTTGATCCTGGTTTTTTTGAGAAAAATCATTCCCATTGTGTTTAATTTTATGTCCATCACTAGTTTCCATCCCATGGGGATCGGGAACGCCCTTCAGGCCATGTCTCGTACTGGGTCGGGTGCTGGGTAAGATGGAATCCCAGCTTGGTTCATGACACCTGCCATAGGATAATTCCATTCAAAACCTAATAAATGATGCATTTTTCTTAATAGGATATAATAAATAAGATTTTAATAGATCAACATAAACTTTAGTTAATCCTAATAAGGTTAGTCTTGCTCAGAACTTCAATGAAAAAAATGAGTTTTATAAATTAGTTGAAGATGAAAATCAAGAATTGTATGAAGGGCGTTTCAAGTATTCAAAGTTATTTTTTTACTCAAGTTGTATCATATCAAGTATCTCTATATAATTACTAAAAAAGTAGTGTCCATGATTTTAGAGTTGATTCATGATGCATTTGGTGAAGCTAAGATTCCTAAATCATTCTATGAGTTGAATAAAATCATCAAAAAACTTGGAATTGATTATAAAAAAATACATGCATGCACTAATGATTGTATACCTTATTGGGGAGAAAATTATGATAAAAAATACTGCATAAGATGTTATACAAAGTATATTTAAATCAATGAATAATGATGGAAGTAAAAATGAATGCAACACTAGGAATAAGCGGAAGAAGAAAACTCCCACAAAGGTATTGTGTTACTTTCCTCTGAAGACACACTCACAAATATTATTCATGTCATCCAAGACTACATATGACATGAAGTGGAATGATCTGGAAAGTAACAATGATAAATCAAAATGAAATCTAAAATATTCAACATCATGGAAGGAATTTGATTCATTATATCTATATTTTTCTTCAGATCATCAGAATGTACATTTGGTATTGACTTCTGATGGTTTTAACCCATTTATCACTTTAAGTACTAATTATAACATTTGAACAGTTGTTTCAATCCCATATAATATACCTCCATATATGTGTATGAAGAAGACTTATATCATTATTTCGATGATTATTCTAGGAAAGTAAATTCATGTAAATGACATTAATGTATACCTTTATCCTCTTATAAAAAAATGTGAGAATTATGGGATGATGGCAGGGATACATTTGATGAATCAATGAGAAAACTATTCAAAATATATACTTATATAATGCGGAAAATTAGTGGTTTTTCTGGACTAAAAAACTTATCTGATTGGAACCTTCATACCAATTTGGATTATATAGTTTTTTAATTTTTATTTTGAACCTCAACAATTGCATAATATTAGAAAATGGTGCTTTATGTGTCATTATTGAATTATTTATACATCTCATAATTTAAGGTTTAATAAGACACAATTTAATAGAGTTACTGAATTGAGAAAGTCACCAAAGGTGTTATCTAGTTCAGAAATCATGATATAATTAATGAATTCCACCATAGAATTTGGAAAATGTAATCTGTTGAAAGAAGGGGGGGGGGTTGGTAAAGGGTATGAGGTACAATATCTGAATTAGTTGGAACACAACAGTGTAAGAAAATGATTATATTTTTCAAACTTCATTATTAAGAGTTTAATATGCTACATCATAATATTAACATAATGTGTATTGAGAAGAATGTTTGTTACAATGTAATTTTTACATTGCTTAATGAGAAGGGTAAATCAAAGGATCACCTTAGTGCTTGTAATGATTTGGAATAAATGAATATAAAGTGTGGTTTATGGGAAAATGAAAATAGAAAGTATCCTTTAGGTATTTTTGCAATGAAAAATCATTATAAATACATATTCCTTTGAACTTTAATAAATTTAAAAGTTCCATATGAATATTCAAGTAATATTTTATGGTGTGTTGACCTAAAATATTGAAAGTTACATGGATTGAAAAGTCATGAATCGCATATTATGATGGATCAGTTTCTAACCTTGTAATTTCATAATACATTACCTGAAAATGTAATTGCAGTTCTAATTGATTTTTTCACCTTCTCTAGAGAGATTTGCAGACAAAATCAAAATCCAATTGTGCTTGAAAAACTTCAACAAAGAATTGTGTTGACACTATTATTTGGTGATGTTATTTACCCTTAATTTTTCATTATCATGATTCATTTGAATATTTATTTGGTTGAGGAAGCTAAAATTGGTGGACTAGTATACTATCAATGGTTGTATCCAATTTAGAGGCATGTTAAAAAAAAATATTTTCATTGACAGATTCAATTTTTTCAAATCACTGTGTAATTTTTTTAATATGTTTTTTTTTCATCAGGTAATTAGGTAATTTGAAATCATATGTGATGAATAAAGTCAAACAAATGGATCTATTATTTAAGGTTACATAGTCAAGGAGTGTTTGAACTCATGTTATAGGTATTTGGATGGAATCAAGACTATATTCAATCGTACAGGACGTGTTGACAACATATCCAATAATTCTCATCCTAAAAAACAATCATTGGTATTTATAATTAGAGGAAGACTAGTTGGAAAGGGATCAAATTTTACACTGAATGAATTTGAGTTGCTACAAGAACATAGATATGAGATACTCAATACTCTTATTATATATACATTTGTTAAATAATTGAGATTTTAAATAAAGAGATGAATAAGGGTTCAAGATTGAAATGAGATAGAATTAAAAAAATATCTATTAATAAGGAGATTATAAAATTATTCTCCCATCGTGTAAGTACATAATCATAATCATATTATTGACTTGTTTTTAATTTTTTTATGTTAAAACCAACATATTATATATTATTTTCTAGAAAATTAATGTTGATAATTGAGCTGAAATATAAAACGATTTAAAGTTTTTGGCTCATGGTCCTTTAAGGTAGGCTAAGAGATTCAATGCATACAATATCCATGGCTTCAGGTTTTGTACAATTAATCATGAAGAAGGATTGAAAACTCAAAAATAGTTGTGTATTTACCCTTACATAGGTGGGATTCCATAGAAATATAGTAGATAAAATAAAATTAAACTATCATGGTCAATTTTAGATTGTCCTATTCAAATGAAAGTGGTTTAACATTGTTAGGGGTATAATGAAAGATTCATTACATCTTACTTCTATCAACTTCTCTATCTTGATCCATACTGGTGAGCATAAAGAGTATGAACTATTTATCTTGGATTCACAAGAGAATATGGTTTATTTTGTGGATGATGAAATGCATGAAGGTTTGAGTGTTGTTGTAAACTTAAAACAGAGATACTTGTATGATATGAGTGATGAATCTCAATTGGTACTTCGTGATAATGGACCCCATCAACCACAAAACATTCAATAGTTTTCCCTGAAAATGTTGAAATAATAAATCTTATAAGAGAGGGTGAAAATTAAGGGCTCTTCACGATAGAGGTTGATATCAACAAGGACAATGAAGATGAAGATAATTTAATGTATAAATTAGTAATGAAACTATATTATAATTTCACATTTGTAAGTGTTTCGTAATTATATACATTGTTCTGTTTTTTTATTGTTTAATAAATCTTTAACTTTTACTATTTTTTTACATTAAATATATTCTAATCCAATTTGAATTGTAGGAATGCTGAGAATAAAAAATTTTGAGATCCTAATTGATCATCATTTGAGAGCACACCACCTCCACCACCACCTTCAGTGAATCCAAGTGATTCCACTATACCTAATACTTTTAGTGATCCACCAACTTCCCTAAATATTTTTGGTAACTCATCATCGGATGAACATCTAGTGGTGGAGCTACTGGTCGCTTCTCTATCTAGGAGATATTGGTGAGTTACCATTACTAGTATGCACGTGATTGTAGAAACAACTATATATTTTTATTAATTGTTTAATATATTTGTAAAAAAAAAACAACAGAAGAGATATAAATATGGATACAAAAAATGTATGGGACCTGAAAGGATCTAAAATTATAATTCCATTTGATGAGTTTGGGGTGCCTACTAGTGATGTTGTCAAAATATGTGGATATATTATTGTCCAAGTTGCTTGTGAGATGAAGATCCCTCCCATTAATTATAAATATTATAGACATATTCCTATAGCTTGGAAGAATGAAGTGTTTGATAACTAATTAAAGGAAATACTAATTTAATATTCATTGATATCTAATTTGAAAATTCATGAGTAAAACTATTAATATACTTATAAAGTGTTATGTATTTTATTTATAGATGTTTTTTAATTTTGATTCCCCTAACTCCTTTTCATGCCCATGGAATTTGGAATATTTATGAAATAAATGGATATACCATAAATAAAGGTTATGGAATAAGTTTAATGACATTACTTTTAGAACTTGATAGATGTATGAGAAATTTCCCGAAGCTGTGTCTCATGAGCAATGGACTTTTTTGTTGTTGATTTTAACAAGGATACATCACATGAGGTATTTACATATTTTATAATATCTGAATAACATAAATATAAGAAAATTATAATTTTCTTATTAATGTTGCAATTTTTTATAGGAATTATCTAAAAAAATACAATAAATTGGGAAAACAAGTCATTCCTCATATTGCCGGGTCATAGAGTTTTTCTAAAAAAAGAGAAATATTTGTTTTATTTTATCCATTATTATTTATATTATTTTATTATACCTAAAGTTTTTTTTCAAACTTGTATAAATATTTTTTTTATAAAGGGTCAAAATTTAGGTCACCCAGTTGAACAAATTAAGATGTGGCTTAATGTTAATCAGAAATATGATGATAGTTTCATGTATAAACCCATTAAATACATTGATGTAAATAATTTTCATTACCACTTTATATTATTTCATTACTATAAAAACATAATATTGAAAAAAATTAATTAGATAATATTAATAAGTTTAGATAATTTATAAAATCATTTTTAATATTGTTGTATTAATAGGTTAGAATTCAAGAATTCTGGGATGTGAACCCTACAATATCATCATTGGTTTCCCATAACAATTCATTTGTAATAATTTTAGAGAAAGTGTTTCCATAATATATATGAGAGATGGGCTCTGGGACCACTCCATTAGTTGTCCTTGGTAGGTCACTATCATCATTTATTGATAAACCATCTATTTTGGGTTTAAGAAGTGACATTGACTAGGAAGTTCCAAAGAAAATTTCAAAGCTAAAATAAAAATTTTAATAACATGATGTAGGTTGGAGTAGAGTAAAATTGAAATAGAAGTGGGGGTTAATTTTCCTTAAGAAAAATGAAATAATAAAGTCTAAAAGAATAAAAAACCTCTTTTATAAATATTAAATATAATTATATTTTTTGAAGTGATAAACAAATGAACCAAATTTTAAAGTTCAATGATCTAATAAGATAATATTATATAAGAAGAAGAATAAAATAAATAGTGATTTGTTATTTAAATGATTAAGAACATTGATGGATTAAACAATTGATTAATTGAATGAATTAAAGTGATAAATAAATAAAAATTCAGAAACTAAATAAGGCATATGATTTGGTAAGGAAGTTTGAAAATATATTAATAAGAGACCTAATATCTACCACCCTTAATTGTTTGATGATTTAATATACTAGTCCTTTGGATTTAATGGTAGACATGATACCAAAACTCCCTTAATTTTTAGTTTGTAGTAGGAAACTGGAATAAAATCAACACTATATTTTTAATAGATATTTTTAGAAACCTCAAATAGAATAGTCACTTTCCTTTTAACTATCATGTCAAGAAAACCTAACTCCCTCAATTTAAAGTTAGTGATCTATAATAATAAAAGAAATATGAAGAAAGGATTTCTTACAAGAAATCATATTTTAGTATAAACTCAATTATCTCAAAATATTATAAAGAACAACTTGGAGTGAATGAGAACAAGATGAGAGTGAGAATATTATTATAATAAACACACACACTTGATTGAAGAAGAGATTATTTTAGAAAATGAGAGAACTTGAGAGTGAATCGGTGATCATAACATGTTTTTGTTGGAGAATGATTGAGAGGGTAAGTTTCCAAGGCCACAAATATCACGACCCGTCGTCGGGACCCATGCCGTGACTACCCCAAGCCCGCCTCCCATAGGCTAGGGGCTGGCGACTAGAACCAAGGCGTAAATCCTGACAAAAAGGGGAAGGCATTGCCTTTATAAAGTAAAAAAACACCACAGAGTAAGTAAGCAGAAGTAAACACTAAGTAAAACTGGGTACAAAAAGTAGTGCATAAAAGTAAGTGGGCCAGAATACAAACCCAAACTGAAAGTAAAGTACAACTATAAAGAAAGTACAACAATTGAAAGTAAAGCAGCAATGTCGAGCCATTCACTGGAAGTCCCACCTGAAGGGTGGGTACAGATAACCTCCTCAGCCCCTCGGGTCCACCCGTTTGCTCCGTGTACATTCCGGCCAGTGGTCCACCTCCAGGTACCGACTTGCTCCACAAGCCTCAACCACGATCAGCACTGTCCATCGTCTGCATCCAACACAACGTAGTGCGGGCATAGCCCATGTAGGGGTGAGTATACGCTACTTAGTAGGGACCCCGAGACCCCCAAAGGTCTCCCAGAATCAATAAAGGATAATCCACAAAGGAAGGATACAATCATGAACTAACAACCAACACTACTTAGGTATATGCCCATACATATACCTAATTCATCAATTCCAGTTCGGCTCCAACACCCGAGCCCAAGTTCGATCACGTCCACACAGGATAGTACAACCCAAACCACACAGGATAACACAACCCAATCCACATAGGAAAGCAAGTCAATCATATCGAAGGTATATATTGAAAGTCAAGAATCAGCTCACATAGGTATAATTCTTCGTAAGGTGATAGAGATGATCAGATATATCCACTGATTCATCTAAGCTGGGACCCACGTAGGATACTAAACCAGCCAAGCTGTCGGACCCACATAGGATACAGACTAGCTACTCTGCCAGACCCACATAGGATAGTAAGAACAGAGTCAGACATTGCCAGACCCATGTAGGATACAAGAATAGTAGTCATTGCCATCGAACCCATGGAGGATTTCAGTACGGTCTTCATCGCTGCCGAACCCACAGAGGATTTCAGTGTAGTCTTCATTGCCGTCGAACCCACAGAGGATTTTATTACGGTCTTCATCGCTGCCGAACCCACATAGGATTTCAATGCAGTCTTCATTGCCGTCGAACCCATGGAGGATTTCAGTATGGTCTTCATCACTGCCGAACCCACATAGGATTTCAGTGCATTCTTCATCGCCGTTGAACCCACGAAGGATTTCAGTACGGTCTTCATCGCTGCCGAACCCACATAGGATTTCAGTGCAGTCATCACAGTCGCAGTCGCAGCCAGCTCTAGGGTTCCCGCACACAGCATGCTCGTTTCCGGGAGGGTCTGCTCCATGAGCCAAGGGGTCGATACATAAACTAACACTTAGTCCAGAGTTGATGTATCTCAAAGTTCCGTCTTGACAAGAGGAACTCAACGTGACAGACGACGCGTCAATCAGATGCCCGGTCTGAGAGTTATTGGCTTTTTCGTTCCAGGGGCCCGGTTGGTTTTTAAGTCAAAACCAACCTGAATGCACTTTAACTGCATCCAAACCTAGAGAAAAGTAATCCAAAAGGTCTGTATCACTAAGAGGAATCCAACAAAGTCGACGACACATCAATCGGACGTCCGGAGCTCAAGTTATAAGCGTTTCCGCTCCGAGGGCCCGGTTGGTTTCGTGTTCAAACTAACCCGGCCATACACAAAGTTCTCCGAAACCTTGAGTGTAATATACCAAAACGACCGTCTCGATCCGAGGATCGCATCGCAACTAAAAGTGCATCGTTCGGAGGTCCGTAGCCCAAGATATGGGCAAAAGAACGAACCTCTCCGGTTTTAGGGGGTTTTGGGCCCGGACCGACCCGACCTAAGACCCCCTGGGTCGGCCCGAACCGGGTCCGGCCCATTAGGGTTCGGTTCGGACTGGTGGGCGTGGCCCGGCCCGACCTGGGCGGCCCGGCCCGACCTAGCGGCCGATTGGCCTGGCGCGCGCGTGCGGCCCGCGTGGCCACCTCGACCAGTGCCGAGCTGAGCGGAAGGGGGGGGGGGCTGCCCCCCTTGATTGAAGACGC
This sequence comes from Viscum album, assembly GCA_963277665.1. NCBI lineage: Eukaryota > Viridiplantae > Streptophyta > Magnoliopsida > Santalales > Viscaceae > Viscum > Viscum album. The sequence goes on along the minus strand of OY728133.1, from coordinate 643,398,940 downwards.
GGCCCCATGTGGGGGGCCGATCCCTTGCTAGAGGACGCGGTTCTGGGCGCCGCATCTCCCCTGGGTCCCGCGCAGCCGCGGGACCGGTCGCCTGCCGCCGCGGCTTCAGCCGCGGCGGTCCCTCCTGGCGGTGCGCCGGGACGCCGCTGCCTCCGGGCGGCCGGCCGGTGCCAGCCGACGCCTCCGGCCACTGGTGTCCTGTGCCGCCGGTGAAGTCCGCGGGCCACTGGAGCCGCTCCGGTGGTCTGTTCTTGCTCCTGTCTACGTCTGGGGTCGTCTCGGGACCCGTAGATTACTGCGACGGCCTCCAATTGCTCAACGGTCCCGTTTCTTCGTCGCCCAACGTCCCGCACATCAAGAATAGAGAATCGGTGGGTTTAGACTTGTTCGTTGGTCCGCACCCACCACATTAGTGGTTCAAACAACTTCCAACAATTTAATCACATGTAGAGGATATAATCCACATAAATTAAATTAAACCAAACCCCCTACCTCAAGCGTTGTTGAACGAAGGTTCGTCGTGGGAAAAAGGATGTCGCGGAAGAAGGCTCCATAAGCGTCATCGGCGTCACGGTACACGGTGTCGCGGAGAAGAGGATTCATCGGCGTCATGCAGAAGAGGATCGTCGACGTCGCGGTACACGACGTCGCGTCGTCAATCTATGGGGAACTAGCGTTCTTCGTCGTCTTCCGTCGGAGCCCGACGTTCTTCGTTGTTCTTCGTGTTCTCTAATGAAGAAGATGAAGATTCAAAGGCTTTGAGAAAATCCTCTCCAATCCTTCTCGCACAACGAAACAACCAAAAATAAAATAAGGCATTGCCTTATTTTATTACTCATGTAATCCCTTATTTGAAATTCAAAAATTAAAACACGATTTAATTAACATGCATTGACCAATTAATGAGGCGTTTAATAATCCAATTAAATGCGAGAGTTGACTTGGCATTAAAGAGGGGGTGCGGGTGAGTTACCAAATTAAATGCACGTGGGAGGTAAAAGGAAATAAAGGGGGTGGGGCTTATGTGGGACCCACCTCACTAATATCCTACCTAGTGGAGTTAAGATATTAGTGGGTCCCACTCCAACCACCAAGCATAGGTTATCATTACTTAGAATAAAAATAAAATTGTAGCACAATATTTTATTTTTATTCTTTAGTTAACCCAATTAATTAATAAACTCACCCGAGCAAACGCAACTCCGGAAAAGGCGTTCTTAAGAAATTACCGGCGCTTCAATTCCATCGGTGCCCTCAGAATTCGATTTCGAGCACCGGTTCAAAATTTAGGAAAACTCGCTCGTTCGTTCACTAAACGTACCCGAGCTAAACTTTGGAAATTGATTCCAGGAACACCGGGCCTCGGAATCAGGTGCCGTCAGAAATTGTGTTCTTGTAAAATCACAAAAAAAATTAAGAAAAAAATTTCCCTTGAATTTTACAGGGCTTTACATTACTCCCACCTCAGGGATTTACATTCCCGTAAAGATACATCATAAACTAGGGGAAAAAATGTGGGTACTGTGAACGCATTTGAGCCTCCTGCTCCCAAGTCTCTCCTGGAGGTTCCCGTGATGCCATCTGATGTGCACTAGAGGTATCAACCATCCACGTAGGACCCGCTCCTGTCGATCCTTGATCTCCACCGGGACCTCCATAAAAGTCACCCCATCGTCAATGTCCAGCTCCCCATGGTCGATGATATGCGTCGGGTTGTGCACGTATCTCCTCAGCTGAAATACGTGGAAGACGTCATGCACCCGGTGCAACTGAGGTGGTAGAGCCAGACGATAAGATACCTCGCCTATCCTACTAAGGACCTGGAATAGTCCGATGAAGCGCGAAGATAACTTGCCGCCTCAGCCAAATATCCGTAATCCACGTCGAGGTGAGACCCGCAAGAAGACGTGGTCGCCATCCTCAAACTCCAGTGGCCTCCGCCTCCTGTCAGCATAAGACTTCTGCCGGCTCTGAGATTTCCTCATCCGCTCCTGGATGACCTGGACCTTCTCTGTCATGGCCTGGACCATCTCCGGTCCCACAAGTGCTGACTCCCTAGAGTCTGTCCTACACAGAGGTGATCTACAAAGTCATCCATACAATGCCTCGTATGGTGCCATCCCGATGGTGGAGTGGTAGATGTTGGTGTATGAGAACTCCACCAAGGGTAGGTGGTCCTCCCAGTTGTGACCAAAGTCAAGGACACATACACAGAGCATGTCCTCGAGAGTTTGAATGGTCCTCTCAGTCTGACCATCCGTCTGAGGGTGGAAGGCGGTGCTCAGCTGTAGCTGCGTCCCGAATGCCTCCTGCAAACCCTTCCAAATCTGGGAAGTAAAGTGAGTATCTCGATCGGAGACGATAGATGATGGCACACCATGAAGCCGTACGATCTCATGAACGTAGAGGCCCCCCAAGATCTCCACTGAGCCCTACTCTCTGATGGGTAAGAAGTGGGCCGACTTGGTGAGTCGGTCGACAATCACCCAAATGGAGTCGTGACCTCTGGAAGTGCGTGGAAGTCCAGTCACGAAATCCATAGATATCCCGTACCACTTCCACTCCGGGAACTCCAAGGGCTGTACCAAGACTTCTGGTACCTGGTGCTCCGCCTTCACCTACTGACAGGTGAGGCATCGAGAAACGAACTCAGCCACAACCTTCTTCATACCCGACCACCAGTGCTGTCGTCTGAGATCCTGGTACATCTTCTCCACTCCTGGATGTACCGCTAAAGGGGAAGTGTGAAACTCTCTCAGCACCTCCTCCTGTAAAGAAATTGGTACCATGGTACGTCCTCTGAAAAGGACAACATGCTCTCCTCCTACAGAGAATCCATCAGGTTCCTGTCCTGAGGATATCTGTGCACGCCGCATCTCACAGTCAGCGTCCCCACGCTATGCCTCTCTGACCCGCTGCAGTAGTGGAGGAGTGACTATGAGTGACTGAAGAAAGGCTGCTCTATCTCTATCTATGAAGGATATCTGCAAAGCGGCTAGTTGCTCCGTCACCTCACCGAGTAGCTGAATTCCCATCCTCCTGTTGAGGGCATCAGATACCACGTTCCCCTTTCCAGGAGTATAGACTATCTAAAAGTTATAATCCTGGAGGAACTCGAACCATCGCCGCTGTCTCAGATTCAGGTCCTTCTGCGAGAAGATGTACCTGAGACTCTGGTGGTCAGAGTAGACTGTAAAACGCTCGCCCATAAGATAGTGTCACCACATCTTCAGAGCGAAGACCACTGTGGCTAAATCCAGGTCATGGGTAGTGTAGTTCTTCTCATGTTGCCTCAACTGACATGATCCATAGGCGATCACTACCCACTCCTGTATTATGACACATCCGAGTCTGGTCCCTGATGCATCGCAGTAGACTACGTACCCTACTCCCTCCTACGGTAGACTCAAGATAGGCATGCTGGTCAATCTCTGTCTCAGCTCCTGGAAGCTCTGCTGACATCTGTCTGACCACACGAAGGGTTTCCCATTCTTTTTCAAAGCTGAGAGTGGTGCCGCAACTCTGGAAAAGTTTGGCACAAATCTCCAGTAGTACCCAGCTTGCCCCAAGAAACTCCGCACCTCCGTCACGCTCCGGGGTGGCTCCCAAGCTAGCACTGCCTTGATCTTCACAGGATCCACCACAACTCCCGCCTCAGAGATGACGTGTCCCAAGAAGTGGACCTCACGTAACCAGAACTAACACTTCGAGAGATTTCCATAAAGTTGTTTCTCTCGGAGTGTGTCTAGTACAACCTGCAAGTGGTAGGCATGCTCCTCCTCAGTGGCCGAGTATATCAATATGTCGTCGATGAAGACCACGACAAATCGATCGAGGTATGGCTGAAAGATCCTGTTCATGAGACCCATGAACACTTCTGGAGAGTTGGTTATGCCAAACGATATAACCAAGAACTCATAGTGGCCATACAGACATCTGAAGGCCGTCTTCTGCATGTCCTCATCTCGAACTCTGAGCTGATGATAGCCTAATCTAAGGTCTATCTTTGAGAACCATCGTGCTCCCTTCAGCTGATCGAAGAGGTCGTGAATCCTCAGTAGCAGATAATTGTTCCTCACAGACACCTGGTTCAAGCGACGATAATCGACACATAGTCGCAAGCTCCCGTACGCCTTCTTGGCGAACAATATCGGGGAAGCCCAGGGTAAAACACTGGGTCAGATGAATCCCTTGCCCTGCAAGTCCTCCAACTATACCCGTAGCTCTCGATGCTCAGCAGGGGACATTGATATGCTGGAGTGGATATCGACGCTATCCAGGGGTACATGTCAATATAAAAGTCTACCTATATGCAAGGAGGTAGTCCTGAAACGTCGTTAGGGAAAACGTCTGCATATTGATCCACCACTACAGGAAAACTAGTACTCTGCATGTCAACTGCTCCTAGGATAAGTCTAGCCAAATGATGAGTGATGGGCTATACCCTCCTCTGCGTGAGTCCATCCTATGCTGCAAAGGCTCCCTTCTCGCCGGTGAAGGTGAACCTACTCCCGTCGGTGCGTACACACCGCACCTTGCGCCTAATACAATCAATCTGAGCATGGACTGTAGATTACCAATCCATGCCCAAGATGACGTCGTAAGGCCTCGACACCGTTACAAGAAGATCCCAGCCGAATCTCTCGCCTCCTAGAGTAATCTCACACTGCCAGAACCAGTGCGCAATCGTCGAGTCTGCTCCTGTAGGAGTCTCTAGCCGTAAGGATCGAGCCAACAGCTCCGTCGGAATATCCGAGCTCCGAACAAGGGCAGCAACAATAAAAGAATGACTCACTCCTGTGTCTATAAGAACTGCAACAAGGGTGGAGTAGACACAGATAGTACCTCGAATCATCTCTGGCATGCCGTGGTCATAGGCCTCTGCTACCTGAAGCTGACCCTGTCTCTACCTGCCAGCTCCCTGTGGTCGGGGTGGACCTCCCAGTGGTGGTGGTGGTAAAACCTCAAAGCATCGCCCACCACCTGCTACTCGGCCAGCTCCCCTACCACATCCGCCTGCTCTCAGCGGACCGCCATGGTCGACTCTCTACCTCTGCCTGGGTGGCCCCTCAACCGTCTACTGATCCTCTGCATGGCGGGTCGGGTAGTCACAAGCCATGTGGCCCTGCCCGCCGCATGCGTAGCACTGCCTGCTCCTCGGAAGGCTGGATCTGCACCCTGTGCCCTGCACCTTTGAGACAATTTCCTGAGGTCATCTACCTGATGGTCCGGTCTGCCTGGACCCCTGTGACATCCGTCGACTGCCAGCTGCAGACGACTCTGCTACGTGCCGCCCAACGGTAGGTCTCGTTGATGGCGTGAGCTCGGCAAGAAATCTCTCTATGAGAAGAGCTCGCTCCAGTACTTCTGCCTGTGTCAGAATGCTAAGGGAGATCATTGATGCCCTGATCTCATGCCTTAGTCCCTGCTCGAAGTTCTGGGCCCGGAATAATGGGTCCCTTACCATGTCCATCGAATAGCGCGAGAGATCGGTAAATCACACCGAGTACTGGGAAACCGTCATGCTGCCCTGCCGCAGATGTAGAAGCTCCTAGATGCGCACCGCACGGAGGGTGTCTGGGATGAACTCCAAGTAGAAGAGGCTCTCAAAGTCCGTATAGAGGATTGATGCCTCGTCGTGCACCTGGAGCATCAAGCTCCACCATCTTCCTGCTACTGCGTGTAGGAGGCTCGCTGCGAGGATCACCATGAGGTCAGTTGGTGTCCCCACTAACCTGAAAACTCGCACAACCACCTCCAGCCAATCCTCGGCTGCCTAAGGGTCCATCTCCCCACGAAACCTGAGCAGTCTCTGACACTAAAACTCATGCAGTGCACTAAGGTGACGTGCACTATCAATGGCTGGGGCTGGTAGCATCGATGGATCAGCGGGTAGAGGTACAGCCGGTGCCTCTACTGTCAAAGGGCCCTGTACCGAGGCCTCGTCGCTCGGTGGGCTGTCATCTCGCAAAAAGCTCGGAACCCTAGCTGGCTGCCATCGTGGGGCCATCCTGAAAAGAAACAAGTGCGCTACGGTCAAACAGTATACCTGGTGAGCTGATACAAAGTAATCACAAAGAAAACTTTTGAAACACACATGCAATCAATGTTTTCGTGCATTAAGTCAGAAATCAGAAGTCAGGGTCCTGGTGTACGGATACGTCGGCCGCCGCACCAACACTGGACTCCCTAGATTGATAACCACACTCAATACCCTTAAAACTATTGCTTCACATAGAAGAAAGATCAGAGTCCTGAGTTATGCGGTAGAACCGAACTCCTCTGATACCAATTTGTCATGACCTGTCATCGGGACCCGTGCCGTGACTACCCCAAGCCCTCCTCCCATAGGCCAGGGGCTGGAGACTATCACCAAGGCGTAAATCCCAACAAAAAGGGAAAGGCATTGCCTTTATAAAGTAAACAAACACCACAGAGTAAGCAAGCAGAAGTAAACACTAAGTAAAACTGGGTACAAAAAGTAGTGCGGAAAAGTAAGTGGGCCAGAATACAAAAAAAACTGAAAGTAAAGTACAACTGGAAAGAAATTACAGTAACTGAAAGTAAAGAAGCAATGTCGAGCCATCCACTGAAAGTCCCACCTAAATGGTGGGTACAGATAGCCTCCTCAGCCCCTCGGGTCCAGCAGTCTGCTCCGTGTACGTTCCGCCCAGTGGTCCACCTCCAGGTACCGACTTACTCCACAAGCCTCAACCATGATCAGTGCTGTCCGTCATCTGCATCCAACACAACGTAGTGTGGGAATAGCCCATGCAGGGGTGAGTATACACTACTCAGTAGGGACCCCGAGACCCCCGAAGGTCTCCCAGAATCCACAAAGGATAATCCACAAAGGAAAGATACAATCTCGAAGTAACAACCAACACTACTTAGGTATATGACCATGTTTATACCTAAGTCATCAATTACAGTTCGGCTCCAACACCCGAGCCCAAGTTCGATCACGTCCACACAGGATAGTACAACCCAAACCACACATGATAAGACAACCCAATCCAAATAGGAAAGCAAGTCAATCATATCGAAGGTATAGATTGAAAGTCAAGACTCAGCTCACACAGGTATACTTCTTTGTAAGGTGATAAAGATGATCAGATATAGCCACTGATTCATCTAAGCTGGGACCCACGTAGGATATTAAACCAGCCAAGCTGTCAGACCCACATAGGATACAGACCAGCTACTCTGCCAGACCCACATAGGATAGTAAGAACAGAGTCAGACACTGCCAGACCCACGTAGGATACAAGAACAATAGTCATTGCCGTCGAACCCACGGAGGATTTCAGTACGGTCTTCATCGCTGCCGAACCCACATAGGATTTCAGTGCAGTCTTCATCACCATCAAACCCACAGAGGATTTTAGTATGGTCTTCATCGCTACCGAACCCACATAGGATTTCAGTGTAGTCATCACAGTCGCAGTCGCAGCCAGCTCTAGGGTTCCTGCACAAAGCATGCTCGTTTCCGGGAGGGTCTGCTCCACGATCCAAGGTGTTGATACATCAACTGACATGTAGTCTGGATTTTATGTATCTAAAAGTCCCTTCTCGACAAGAGGAACTCAACATGACAGACGACGCGTTAATCGGACGCCCGGTCTGAGAGTTATTGGCATTTTCGTTCCAGGGCCCCTGTTGGTTTTTAAGTCAAAACCAACTCGACCGCACTCCAAATGCATCCAAAACTCGAGCAGAGTAAGCCAAAAGGTCCTTCTCACTAAGAGGAATCCAACAAAGTCGACGGCACGTCAATCGGATGTCTGGAGCTCAAGTTATAAGCGTTTCTGCTCCAAGGGCCTGGTTGGTTTTGTGTTCGAACCAACCCGGCCGTACCCAAAGTTCTCCTAAACCTTGAGTGTAATATACTGAAACGACCGTCTCGATATAAGGATCGTATCGAAACTGAAGATGTGTTGTTTGGAGGTCCATAGCCCAAGATATGGGCAAAAGAACAAACCTGTCCTCTTTTAGGGGGTTTTGGGCCCGGACCGACCCGGCTCGAGACCCCCTGGGTCGGCCCGAACCGGGTCCGGGTCCAGCCCATTAGGGCGTGGCCCGGCCCGGTGGGTGCGGCCCGGCCCGGTCGGCGCAGCCCGGCCCGGCCACGTGGGGGGCCGCTCCCTTGCCAGCGGACACGGCGCTGGGCGCCGCGTCTCCCCCTGGTCCCGCGCGGCCGCGGGACCGGCCGCCTGCCGCCGCGGCTTCAGCCACGGCGGTCCCTCCTGGTGGCATGCCAGGACGCCACCGCCTCCGGGGGGCCGGCCGGTGCCGGACGCCGCCTCAGGCTGCCGGCGCTGCCGGGCCGGCGACCCGCGCCGCCGGTGAGGTCTGTGGGGCACCAGAGCCACTCCGGTGGTCCGTTCTTGCTCCTGTCTGCGCCTGCGGTCGTCTCGGGACCCGTAGATTACTGAGACGGCCTCCAATCGCTCAACGTTCCCGTTTCATCATCGCCCAACGTCCCGCACATCAATAATAGAGAATCGGTGGGTTTGGACTTGTTCGTTGGTCCGCACCCACCGTGTTAGTGGTTCAAATGACTTCCAACAATTAAATCACATGTCGAGGATATAATCCACATAAATTAAATTAAACCAACCCCCCTACCTCAAGCGTTGTTGAACGAAGGTTCATTGCGGGAAAAAGGATGTCGCGGAAGAAGGCTCCGTAAGTGTCGTCGGCATCGCGGTACACGACGTCGCATAGAAGAGGATTTGTCAGCATCGCGAAGAAGAGGATCGTCAGCGTCGCGGTACATGACGTCGCGTCGTTGATCTCCGGGGAACTAGCGTTATTCATCGTCTTCTATTGGAGGACAACGTTCTTCGTCGTTCTTCACATTCTCCAATGAACATGATGAAGATTCGAAGGCTTTGAACAAATACTCTCCAATCCTTCATGCACAATGAAACAACCAAAAATAAAATAAGGCGTTGCCTTATTTTATTACTCCTGTCATCCCTTATTTGAAATTCAAAAATTAAAACATGATTTAATTAACGTGCGTTGACCAATTAATGAGGTGTTTAATAATCCAATTAAATGCGAGAGTTGACTTGGCATTAAATAGGATGTGTGAGTGAGTTACCAAATTAAATGCACGTGGGAGGTAAAAGGAAATAAAAGGGGTGGGGCTCGTGTGGGCCCCACCTCACTAATATCCTACCTAGTGGAGTTAGGATATTAGTGGGTCCCACTCCAACCACCAAGCATAGGTTATCATTACTTATAATAAAAATAAAATTATAGCACAATATTTTATTTTTATTCTTTAGTTAACCCAATTAATTAATAACCTCACCCGAGCAAACTCAACTTTGGAAAAGGTGTTCTTAAAAAATTACCAGCGCTGCGATTCCATCGGTGCCCTCGGAATTCGATTCCGAGAACCAGTTCAAAAGTTAGGAAAACCCGCTCGTTCGTTCACTGAACGTAACCGAGATAAACTTTGGAAATTGATTCCGGGCACACCGGGCCTCGGAATCAGGTGCCGTTAGAAACTGCGTTCTTGTAAAATCCCAAAGAAAATTAAGAAAAAAAAATTTCCCTTGAATTTTACTAGTATTTACAACAAATATGTCTATTTATAACCTCAAAATCCTTTAGGAACCTTATATAATTAACTAAGTGTAATTAAGACATTTAATTCCACAATTAAGCCAATTTTACTATCATTAAATACTAGCTCAGAGGTGCTATCTTGATGCCACAAATTTCCTAGTAGCCTCCACCGGGTAGCTGGTGGACTACTTGCCGTTGTCTAGAAACTCGAAAAGTTCATTGGATGGTCGGTGGGATCTCATCAGATAACCAATGAAAAAAATATCTAAGGAGACTTCTATCCATCCACATTGGTGGCTCGGTGCATATCCGCTAGTGAGACAGTGGGCTTATAATGGAATGAGATGTTATTTTCCATGCCATCAGCTAGCTGGTGGTACTACACAGACTAACCGATGTTGCCTGCTATCTTGAGCTTTAATAAGTGGATCACCCATTTCCTTAAATGAAATTTTAAGTATCCAGTAACTTTATTCCAAGAGTTCAATAAGTCCAACAAGACTTTTCCATGGACCCTTCAGGGTTTTTACAAGATTACAACAATATTGCATCAAGTTTAACTACTAATCACTTAAATGAAATTGTTAAACACTTTAAAGAGTATTTGTGATCATTAAAACTAAAGACAATGATAATAAAAAACACATGAATACTATGGAAAGATACATAATTAGTGGTAGTTAGAAATGGAAAATTCCTTAGTTTTTGTATTTCAGAGGATAAAGAGCACACTCCTTGAGAAAATTGATAGTCTTATAGCACATCAATCATAGGTAAATTCTAAACTCAATATATAATATGTCTACACAACTATTTTTTTATTATGATGATATTATATCATATTGGGGTTGTTTATATAAGGGGGAGTTGGGGTAATGCAAGATGAGTGTTCTCTTTGAATCACATTGGTTCATATTTCTTTGAAATCATAAGACAACCATTGTTGAATAATTTTTGATGTTTATGAGAAGATAACACAACATTCTGACATGTGGCATGCTTGAAATGACTCAATATGTAATTTTAAAAGATACCAAAGGCTTAAAAACATGTCGTAGGGGGTCAAAACTAAGAAAATGACCTTATATTAGAGTAAAATAATAGGATAATGACTATAGATTTATTTTTTAAATGTAGGAACTAACTCCACATCAATCCGAGTTTTGGTTTTACTAGGATGAAAATAAACACATCTTTAGTGTTTTAAAACTCTAAAATATGTTTTTAATGTTCAAAACCATATAAAATGACTTTATATAAGCTTTAAATCATAGAAAAAACATTATTGAATCATTTTTGATGTTTAAGAGTAGATGAAACATCAATACTATGTGTGGTGTGCTCAGAATTACTTAATAAGCACATTTAATAGATATCAATGTCTTTAAAAATTATCCTTAGGGGGGAAAACCCAAGAAAATTACATTATAGTGACACTAAATCATAGGAAAATAGTTGTAGGTTGATTTTTGAAATGTAGGAATTGACTCCACATCAATATGAGTAGCGGTTTCCTTGAGATTTCCCTAAACATATTTTTAGTGTTTTAAAACTCTAAAACATGTGTGATGGTAAAAAACATAGACAAAAACCTTAGATTAATGTGAAATCATAATTAATAAGTTTTTTAATCATTTTTTATGTGTATAAGTAGAATACACATCATTCCGACATGCTATGTGCTCAGAATGACTCAATATATAATTTTAAAGATACCAAAGGCTTTAAAAGCATGCCTTTGGGGGTCAAAACCATGAAAATAAACTCATACTAGAGTGAAATCATAAAAAAATAGATTTAATTTTGAAATTTAGAAAATTATTCCACATAAATATAAGTTTTGGTTTTCCCAGGATGATATTAAATGCATTTTTAGTGTTTTAAAACTCAAAAATGTGAGTGTAATGGTCAAAACTATAGAAAATGTCATTAGATTAGAATAAAATCATATAAAAATTATCATTGAATCATTTTTGACCTGTAAGAGCATACTTCATGTCAATTTGATGTGTGGAGTGATTGAAATGACTCAATAAGCAGTCTTAATTGATATCAAAGTCTTTAAAAACATTCCTTAATGGGAAAAAACCAAATAAATAACCTCTAAGTGCCATGAAATCATAGGATGATGACCATAGATATATTTTTTTAAATATAGTAACTAACTCCACATCAATCCAAGTGTTAGTTTTCTCAGGATGTGTGTAAACATATTTTTAGTGTTTTAAAACTCTAAAACATGCATGTATTGATAAAAAAAATAGATGATAACCTAATATTGGCATGAAATCATAATATAACCATAATTGAATCATTTTTAAAATGTATGAGTATAAAACACATCATTCTGATGTGCGGTGTGCTAGAAATGACTCAACATGTGGATTTAAAATATATCAAAGGCTTTAAAAACATGCCTTGGGGGATCAAAACCAAGTATATGACCTTATATTGGAGTGAATTCATAGGAAAATAATTGTAGATTTATTTTTGAAATGTAGAAATAGACACGCCAATTTGAGTTTTGGTTTTCTCGGGATGATAGTAAGAACATTTATAGTGTTTTAAAACTCTAAAACATGCGTGTAATGGTCAAAACCATAACAAACGACCTTGGATTTCCATGAAATTGTAGGAAAACTATTATAGAATGATTTTTAAAATATAGGAACTAGTTCCATATTAAAACCTTTAAAAACTACTTATTGAGTAATTTCAAGCACACCACCCATCAGTTTAAAAATTGCTTAGATTGTTATATACATATCCATTTAGAGTTATAAGAGTTTATTCATATCTAAAATAAATAATTTTAAGTTTTCAAAGTATTATATATGATATATTATTTATTTTGTGCTAAAATTTCATATTTTTGATCACCAACATAATAAATGATATGTGCAGAATTCTAAATATATTTTATTCCTATTTTATTTCTTATTTCTTTTCTTATATGTTCTAGTTTGTATTATAGGTGACAGATATGATAGTAGGCATGAAGTTGATCATTATGATCTAAGACACCCTTCATAGGGAAGCCGTGACGACTTATAGTTTTTTCAGTATGGTTAAACATTATCATTTATTCCACTATAATTATAATGTATTATGTTTAGTTGTTCTAATTTCTATCTTGTTTTTATTTCAATTGATATGGTGGTGATGTGGTCAGTTTTTCATATGGTGAGTCTATAAATGAAGGTGATCAGATGTAATATATGTGGCCATATGTAATGTAGGTGGTCAGATGTAATCCAGGTGGTCAGATGTAATACAAGTGGAGAGATGGATGCAATGGTCATGAGTTAATGGTGGATGTTGGACATATTGTATATGTATATGATTATTGAGCTTATGATTGATAAATTGAGCATAAATTTATTACTTATGGTTGTCTATATATGATTGATAAATGTATGATTGAGTTTATTCTATATTTATGTTTTTAATAAATTAATATTTAGTAAAATTATAAGTTAATTTTTTAATTTTTTATTTGAATTTTTAGCAGTGGTTTCTATAGACCATCACTAAAAAAACCACCACTAAAATAAATATTCATGGTTATTCTATCATTTTTTTTATTTTTTTATTTATCCATGTTTCACCCGTTTATGTGAACCACCATAAAACAAAACTTCCACTAAACAATATAGCGATGATTAATTTATTCTTTCCCAATTTATTAAATACAAAATTCAATGAAGAAAACCCCCAAAAAATGAATAAAAAATCTCCAATAAATATACAAAACAACACTTATATATACCACCTATAAATAAATTTAAACCTCTATTATTTTATTACTAGTTGTGAATTATGCAATGATTTCTATAACCGCCACTATTTTATTTCCTATCAGTTTAAACTGTCACCAATGGGAAAAATAACAACCACTAATGCACATTCTTTATAGTGGTAAAACACACACAAACACATTTATATATAAAAATATATACATTTATATTGATATATATATATATACCTATACATTTTTATAAACTAAATAAAATGTTTAAATTTTTATTTTAAATAAAATGTATAATTTTTTTTATCTTCATATAGTTTATATATTTATAAAGATATTTTATATGTAAATATGTTTAAATATTTATTTATATAATTAAAATTTTATATGTAAATATATATAAATACATGTTTATATGTATATATTTATTTATAAATAATACTACCATATAAAAAATATTTAAATTCCAATGCTATAATATCCATATGAATGCAAGCCTGAGGAATAAATTCAATCTTCATAAAAAAGACAAAAATATTCTCTTAAAGGAAGATGAAATTCCATCAAATGTTAAAAAATTAGGGCATCTCAACTAAAAAATTAGTTTTAGAGGCCTTCTATGTCACGAACCAACCCTAACCGGGGCTCAAGCTGCAACTACCCCAAGCCCACCTCCAAAGGCTAGGGAGGAAAAAAGAACCAAAAGACATACCCTAAATGGGAGGTTTTTTCCTAATGTACTTTTATGCACACAACTGAACATTTGAATGAAGAAGTGAAGAATAAGACTAAAAATAATAATAAAAAGATGCAATATCTAGAAAGTAAACCAAGCATGAAAAACCTCTAGGGTGTACAAGAGTATGATAGTGAAAACTGAAAAAGTAAAGGGAAAAAATACACGCCCAACAAAAATATTTCCCAACTTAAAAAAACTATAAAGTAAACACTGAGAAGTCCCAATTCTTGATCACCAAGCTACAACCACCGTATAAGATCCAATGCACCCAGTATCCCTAAGCTCCTTTGAATTCATTGCCGATCTGTCCATCATCTTTATAATAAATGAAACATGTGGGAAAATCCCATACAGGGGTGAGTATATATATACCTAGCAGGACACACCAAAAGTTGAAGGGGGAGTAGTAAGAGATACAATAGAAATAGAAAGACAATAAATAATGAACAACTCAACCCAAATAAGAAGGTAACCTCATCCAACCACAGGGAGATCAATGCATCATGTAGGCAGACTACACATCACATCTCAACCATCCATAACAATAGAGAAGAAAAATCCATCAACATGGATAAATATATATATGATTAAAACAAATAAACCCAAACAAGAGATAAGGGGATCTTCATCTCACAGCGCAGCCCAGGAAAAGAGTGTCATCAGTTCTAGAAGTCCATCAATGATTCCCAATATCTCTCACATCTACTGTAATGTTCTAACTCGGATGCCACATGCTAGTGCCCTAATCCAGTTGGCCACATGACCTTAGGCATTCCACACCACACACTAGAGGCTGTTGACTAGCAGTGAGGGTCAAATATATAACATGAGGATACTATAACCTCTTCATCAAAGCAACAAAAAAGTGGAAAATAGATAAACAATAACTAAATAAAAATAACCAATAACCATAATCATACTATAATCAATAATAGAACAGTATCACATGATAAACCAAAATAGGAAAAAATATCCAAACTAAAGTAGTAAATATTTCATGCCATAGTACATGTCAATTGTAAAATGAAAAACCCAATAAATAAAGATACTAAAAAATACAAGCAAGTCCCGACACCATGTATGGATCCCTCATCCACGATCCATCCCAACTTATCCATCTAACATAGTTATCTTTCCCTTATCTTTTCCTGAAAACGTGAAGTCTATTCAGATACTGATCTGGTAGCTTGAGTAGGGTGTGAGTACAACTCAGTAGGCCACTAAAAATGGCGTGTAAAATAGTATCTAGTCAATAATAGTGTATGAAGTTGTATAAAAAATAAATTACAATAAAGTAAACACTTTTCACATTTCATTATTCTTTAGTTAACCACATAAATTAACCTGGGCTCACAATGGAACCCAAACCATCAATACCTGCTTTGGCCCATGCTAGAGTCTAAACCATTTCATATAGAGAATCATAATTCACATAACTCATGGGTTTCTATTTATCATTTCATTTCAATTAATATCACAATAATTTGTAACCATATTCTAATTCCAATCTCATGGTCATAGAACATCACGCATAACACCCTGTGGTTATTTAGAACATCAATACCTATCCCACACCTCATGGGTATTGGGAGCATTAGTCCCTTTCCCATGCAATAATATTCACATGCATGCATTTGGGCCTAGAACATCATGACTAAAACCCCGTGGGTATTTGGAGCATTAGTCTATGTCCCACACCCCATTTCTCAATCAATCAAGTATATTATTCATATCACATTTAACAAGTTTAATCAACATCAACCCTCTAACGAACAATTCACATCATGATATAACATTTCAATTATTAAAAAACATAATTCTTTACTTAAATCACATAGAATAATATGAAAAATTCACCATTAAACCATATATCAACATTTATTCACATAACCCATTAACCCTTCATGGTTAATACAAAAATCCATTTATTCCCAATATAAATCAATTTCATATGTCAAAAAATAACCAATTACATAATCCCATTTAATTGACCAATTCCATAACCCCAATATCCCATAAATTTCATAATCACATCATTCCATTAATTAATTAATAAATTAATTAATCCAATTCAAGATTCAATTTCAAAACATGCCAATTTAAATTCCACAACACATAAATGCAATTAAAATTTAATACTATGGAATTTTCAATTTAGACCACCTATATCAAGATCATTAACAAATGATTGCCAATAGAAATACTCAAATTGAAGTGTAATGGTGAACTACATAACTAAGAATGAGATCCAGATACAAAACCTAAATCCAATATCAAATGAATAATGTCCAAGAAAACCTATATCTAAACCCATTATTGATGGAGGAAAACATCCCTTCAAAATATGAGATAAAGATGAGAGAGAGGGAGTAAAATAATCAAAATGATATCTCTAATAGGGAGAGGTGCATATCTATCAAAAGAATCTTTGATTCATAAATAATGGAGTTCATAAGGCCTTATAATCCATCTTTGAGCCTCCAAAATCGAAATAAAACCTTTTTGGCCGAGTTGGGTCGAATGAGGGTGAAAGTATGGGGTTTTTGGAATTCTAAGACAATTTTTTTGGGGAATTAATTCCATGTGCACGGTTTCCTAGGTAGGGGTGCATCATTTTACAAACCATGCACCCTAACTGTGAGCCTCTCCTAGGGGTCACACAGTTTCTACTAAGAGGGAACACATTTTGAAAAAACATGCACCCATTATTAAATCCCCCTATGTTTTGGGTTTCATGGTTTTCTGGGGTAGGGAACACGGTTTAGGAAAACGTATGCCAACCGTGCACTATCCAAAACCCCTAAAAAAATCTCCAATTTCACCTGAAAGATTTAGAAAGTAAAACCCAAACAAGATATACTAAAACCAAGGCAAAATAGTACCAATAAAAAATCACGATACATATCCATAAAAGGTCAGGATCTTATAATATCCCCACTTTATAACATATCATCCTCTACCTATGCCCAGAGCTTCTCTAGGATTTTGGGGTAAAAATATTGAGCCACCAAGCCCTCACATTCACTTATCTATCCCATTTTTCCTCCTAAACATGCCCATGTTCCCAAAATACTCTAACTATCATCATAGTATTTCCTCACAACACTTTCTCACTATGATCTAACACACATATCAAATGATTCTCAAAGGATGCATCAGCCTCAAGCTAAACATCATCCACAT
The DNA here is from genome assembly GCA_963277665.1 of Viscum album. Lineage (NCBI taxonomy): Eukaryota > Viridiplantae > Streptophyta > Magnoliopsida > Santalales > Viscaceae > Viscum > Viscum album. The sequence goes on along the minus strand of OY728133.1, from coordinate 643,381,688 downwards.
CGGTCACATGAGAAGGATCATGGTGATACTTCTTAAGTTTTAACACATGAAAAACACCATGCATAGCACTATACCTATATGGAAGAGACAATTGGTATTCCATCAGCCCGATCCTCACCACAACCTCAAAAGGTCTGACAAACCTGGGTGCTAACTTGCTCTGCCTCAGAATTCTACAATGACCCAATCTTGGAGACACCAGAAGGAACACACGATCACCCACTGTAAACTCCAGGGGTTATAAATATCAATGAACACATGAATTTTACCTACTTAGATTTGTATCCATATGATTCTAAATTAACCAAACTTTACCTTATGTATCTTACATTAGACTTGGTCCCAACAACTCTGACTCGCCTACCTCCATCCAACATAGAGTTGATCTACATAGACTACCATAAAAATCCTCATATTAAACCATCTAAATAGTTTTATGATAACTTTTGTTATAGGTGAACTCCACTAGTGCTAGTTTCTTCTCCCATGAACCACCAAAGTCAAGAACGCACACTCATAGAATACCCTCAAGTACCTGTATAGTACATTCCAGCTGCCCATTTATTTATGGATAGAAAGACATACTAAGAAATACATATGTACCAAGTTCTTTCTATAATCCTTGCTAGAGATGTGAGGTGAAATGTGAGTGATGGTCTGAAACAATACTCTATGGCACCCTATGCAGATGGTCCATCTCCCAGATGTATATATCTCCCAACTGATCCATTAAGAAATTCCCTTGCATATGAAAAAAAAATGCACCACTTTCATCAATCGGTCCAAAATCACCCAAATAAAGTCATTCTTCCAAGGAATCCTTGGGATACTTACCACATAATCCTTGGTAACTTCATACCACTTCCATTCTAGAATGGGAAATGGATGTAGTAAACCACATAGTTGTTGATGCTTGGCATTTACCTATTGATAGGTGTAACATCATGTCAAGAACCCTACAATCTCCCTTTTCATGCCCGACCAACAAAACTATCGACATAGGTCATGGTATATTTTGGTTAAAACTAGATGCACCACCCACTTCAAGGCATGAAATTCACACATCAACTACTCCCACATACTCGTTGGCACAACAACCTAATTCTTGACATAGATGATATCATCCTCATCTATGGTCAAATATGAAGGTAACTTCCTGCATTCAAGTCTTTATTTCAAGGCCAAACATTCCATAATATGATACTACCTCTCACTGATCTATCTCAAAAGCATAGACTCTACTGATATTGATATGAGAGTCATCTGCTCCTGGCCCTCCTGAATCACAACATGCATCTCAACCAGTAAAGTCATCATCTTCCACTCAGAGATATGCTCCTAAACTTACTGAGTCTGTGTTTTCCTACTTGGATCATCAGTAACACTTTTCCCTTCCTTGGTGTATATTCTAGCTCAAAATCAAATTACTATATATACTCAACCCATCTTCATTGCTGAAGATTCAAGTCTCATTATGAAAATATATACTTTAAGATCTTGTGATCGATATAAATATTAAAATTCTTTCCCAATAGATAACATCCCAAAAAATTCAAATCATAAAACACTATAACCAAATTTAGGTCATTCATAGGGTAATTCAATTCATGTAGCCTCAACTACTGATCACATAGCGATTCACTATTCAATTCCACCCTTACACCGCTGTTTTAAACTAGTTTTGTAATGAATATTCAAAATATAATAATAAATTTTATTTCATGTTTTATTCAATTAATTAATTTTTATCACTGTTAAAAAGGTCAATTATACTTGTTTTGATATTTTCATTAAAGGTGGAGGTGATTTGGAGGCCCAAAGATCATCCAGAAGAAAAAAAGGGCCAAACTGCATGGCATCCCATGGACATATGTCCACTATTTTGAATATTAAAAATATTATGTGAATTAAAATAGGATGAAACTTTGTGGGACTCTCCAAAACATCATTATATACAACTCTTATTAATAAACACAAGCCTAATTCGGCCATATGATGGCCCATCCGAACCATTCTGTCCAGGGGACAAAATTAGCCCGAATTCGAAAGTTTGTTTTGGTATTTTGACCATATCTTCCAATAAATTTGTCTAATGGCCTCAAAATTAGACAGGGAGACATTAAATAGTCCGTAAAACAACTCTTCTCTTTTGTTAAAGTCGTTATATGGATTTATACTATTCCAAAACCGAGACACAAGTGGTATATCAAAAGAAGGGTGCCCAAAACCGTGTACCATTTTGGCTATAAAAAGGAACCATGGGAACCTCATTTGTAATTTCGGACAAGAAGTGAAGCTCTGAAATTTTTAAGTCCTAGAAGAGTATCCTAATCATCCTTGAAGTTATGGAGGCCCCTATCTCCATAGGGGGATCCAAAATGAAGAAGGAGTTCCACCCAAGCTACCTCCTCCTCCCGATGTTGAGCTAAACGGTGGACGTTCGTTGTGAGGGAGCTACGCACATGTAAATGGAGTTCCAATTATTATTTTAGATACTGGTTTGGAGTAATTTGGATGTGAAAAAATTTCTTTCCATGTATATTATATAATTTTATATTTGAATTCTTGTTTTGATGCATGCGATTGAGATACTCTTAATTTCTAATGGATCGGTGTGAGGTTTTGAGTGTGTGACTTGTGTTGTTCCAATTGGACATCACAATAATCCTTTTCATTCCCAACTTCTTGAGATTTAAATCTGATTTGTAAGATCTTATTCCATGAATAATTTTTGGACCTTGAAAATACGATTGTTTTTTCAATGTTTGGTTCTTTAAGAAATGAAATAAAGGCTTAGGAATTAATCAGGATTCCAATTAATTTATACCAAAGAATTACTCCAAACCTAAATTAATTTCCAAGAATGATGAACTTTAAAGTTTGTAGTGAACTCAAAATGAAACCTTTTCTATAATAATTATAAAACACCACCTTTACTTGTAAACTATTAAAATCTTTAATTAAGTCATTTTATTTTTAAAACTATTTTCAAATCCACCCCCTCTTTTAGTAATCTTTATTAAAAATACACACTCTAAACCAACCAACACTCCTTGATATATGACCTAGGGTCTTCCATGTACTATAAATCAACCTTAAAATCATAATCAATTTGATGTTTCATGATAGCACGGTCAAATTTTGGCACCGTTTCTGGGGAGCGCTTTGTTTTTTAGTGCGTATTTTTGATAGGGTTTTTGAATTTTTTGTGAATATTTATTTGTTTTCTCTTCTACCTTTTCAATAAATTTTTGTTCTAATATTTTTTTTGTGTAGGTTTGGTTCATGAGGCATTCTAATTTGGTTTATTTGGAAACTTTTGGACCCAAAATGAAGAGGACCCTACGTCAACGACACCGAGATACACCAGACAACACTTTGAATGAGGACACACCACACATTGAAACTCATCTTCACCCTTCATCTTATTCTAGAACTGACATCAAAACTAAAATAAACTTGTATAACATGGATGAAAATATTAGACAACTAAAATAACTAACCTCAACTGATGTTTATATCTACCCCACATACATTCAATTATAATGCGAGGCACCCAATTTTGAACAAAAATCTGGTTTAATTCTTCTATTACTAAGATTCCATGGACTTCTTGGAGAGGATCCAAAAAATTATTTAAAAGAATTTAATACTATTTTTTCTATATTAAAACAAAAAAAATGTGGATGAAGAACAATTAAAGCTCAGAGAATTCCCATTTTCATTGGAAGACACTACAAAAGACTGGCTTTGCTATGTTAATTCACCAATTAGAGGCTGGGCAGACCTGAAACACCTTTTTCTTGAAAAATATTTCCCAGCCTCTCGAACTGAAACTATAAGTAAAGAAATTTTTGGTATAAGGCAGTCACAAGGGGAAACATTACATGAATATTGGGAATTTTTTAAAAAGTTATGTTCAAGTTTCCCACACCACCAAATAAGTGATCAACTTTTAATTCAATATTTTTATGAAGGTTTAATTCCTATTGATAGAAACATGATTGATGCTGCTGAAGGTGGTACACTGGTAGATAATACCCCAATTGCTACAAGAACCCTGATTGAGAACATGGCAAATAACACTCAACAATTTGGTACAAGGTCTAATGTACCCATTCGAGATGTCTATGAGGTGCAAAGTACCAAATTCGAATGGAAGGTGGACACAAAATTCAAAGAGGTAAGTACCCTTATTTGAAAAATTTCTATTTCCCAAGGAAAATACCAATATAATCCTCCCATCCATTATGGTATATGTTCTTCTGACACCCACTAATCTTACCAAAGCCCCCAATTGAGAGAAAATTATGAGAGTTTTGAGGCAATCTTTCCAGGTCACCCCTATAACCAACCCTTTAGGCAAGTACCTTACTATCCATCCAACCCTAGGTGAAAAGAAAACCAAGACTATAGGTAATGGGGTATTCAAACTATCCTCATCAACCATGGAACCAATAAGGTCAGAGTAGTCATCCACCACCACCACTCAGATATCCTCAACCACCCCAAAGGCCTTTCCAACTGCCCCTCCCAAAACCAAGAATATCCTTGAAGATATGATGAAAAAAATGGTTTCCAACAATATCCAATTCCAAAAAACCACCCAAGAAGCCATACAAGACCACAAAACCCAATTAGGCCAACTAGCTAACTCGGTGGGGGAAATTCAAAGTCATGGGTTGGGTAAACTACCATCTCAACCAGTAGTTAACCCTAGGTATAAAGGAAATGTACGTTCCATAACCCTTAGGAGTGGGAAGAAACTTAAAACCCAAATGAACCCTCCATTAGATTCATACACTCCTCAGGAAACCCCTATCCCAACTGCTGAAAATAGTCCAAGAGAAAAAAATACTTGTCCAGAGAAAAACCCTTCCAAAGGAAAGAGTGTGACTTTTGATGAGTCACCTAGACCAACCATTTCTCTTCCATTTATACAAAGGGAAACCCAACCAAGAAAATAAAAGGAAACTGAACTTGATAAGTAAATATTGGAAACTTTTAAAAAAGTGCAGGTTAACATTCCTTTGATTTATGCCGTGAAGCATATTCCAAGATATGCCAAGTTTCTAAAGGAGATGTGTACACACTAAAGGAGACTTCATGGTGATGAGAAGGTAAGATTGGGGAGTAATGTCTCAGAATTGATAGAACCATCACTGCCTACCAAATGCAATGATCATGGAACCTTCTCAATTCCATGCACCATAGGGGATTATTCATTTTCCAATGCTATGCTTGATTTAGGTGCTTCTATAAATGTGATAGCTTACTCCATTTAATCTTAATTGTAGGTTGGGAAACTGAATCCCACTAGAATTGGTGTTCAAATGCCCAACCGAAGTACCACACACCCTTCTAGTGTGTTAGAGGATATTCTTGTGAGGGTGAAAAATTTAAATTTTCCAGCTGATTTTTATGTGCAAAAAATGGAAGATGATATGATGAATGGACATGCCACAATTATATTAGGGAGATCTTTCTTGAAAACTACCAAATACATAATTAATGTCTATAATGGTACATTATATATGGAATTTGGTGGTGACATAGTCTATTTCAACATCTTTTATGCCATGAAGCACCCCTCAGAAGAACATTCCCCTCTCTCTGTTAATTCAATTGATGTACTCCCTTCCCCTAAAAAAACAACTTTTATTTTCCCCGATCCCCTTTCTGAGTTTTCTTCATTGATTGAAATTATAGGTAATGAATCATGCATTGATTGTTGTAGTGGTCTAGAGAAATGTAATGCATGTTTGTTGATTGATGATTTCTTGAACACTGAGGATCCAATGACCATCAATGATACTGCTAAGATTGTAAAAGCTCATCCCTCATCTGAGGATGATACCATTGAGTAGTTAGATGAGATTAGTGACCTCTCAATTTCACACACACTCCCATAAATCCAAAATCCACTTGAATTGGAACTAAAGAAACCACCTAAAGATTTAAAATATTCATATCTTGAGAATGGAAACAAGTTTCCCATCATCAATGCTAGTTCACTCCCTCCTGAGCATGAATTACGATTGCTTGAACTTTTGAGAGTGTATAAACAAGATTTGGGATGGTCACTTGATGACATTCCTGGTATTATCCCATCAATTTGTACACATCATATTTTATTAAATGATGTGGCTAAACTAGTGGGGTAGGAACAATGTTGACTGAACCCAAACCTCCTAGAAGTTGTGAAAAAGGAGGTAAAAAAATTATTGGCTGCTGGAATCATTTACCCCATCTCTGACAGCCAATGGTTCAGTCCCATTCAAGTAGTTCCTAAAAAAACTGGCCTTATAGTAATTAAAAATGAAAACAATGAATTGGTTCTAACTCATGTGTAGAATAGTTGGCGTGTCTGCATAGACTATCGTGGACTAAACCAACACATTAGGAAGGACCATTTCCATTTGCCATTCATTGACCAAATTCTTGAGAGGCTAGCGGGTAAGTCCCATTACTGTTTTCTTGATGGGTATTCTAGGTACTTTTAAATCCATATTTCCCCCAAGGATTGGGAAAAGACAACCTTCACTTTCCCCTTTGACACATTTGCATATAGGAGGATTCCATTTGGTCTGTTCAATGCTCCGGGTAGTTTCCAATGATGTATAGTTAGTATTTTTTCAGATTACCAAAAGAATTGCATGGAAGTTTTCATGGATGATTTCACTATTTTTGGCTCCTCTTTTGATGAATGTTTGAGTAGTCTTGGTTTAGTCCTACGTCACTGTATTGAAAAGAATCTTGTATTAAATTATGAGAAATTCCATTTTATGGTGTGACAAGGTATAGTTTTGGGGAATGCCATTTCTGGGGATGGTATCCAAGTAGATAAATCAAAAGTGGATGTCATTTCCTCCTTACCATTCCCCAAAAATGTATGGGATGTGCAATATTTACTAGGTCATGTTGGATTTTACTGTCATTTCATTCGTGACTTTAGTAAAATTTCACTCCCACTCTCCCGATTACTCCAAAAAGAAAAAGAATTTGTTTTTGATAAAAAATATTAGGAATATTTTAATAAGTTAAAATGGAGTCTCACGTTACCCCCAATAATCCAACCACCTCAGTGGGATTTACCATTTAAGCTCATGTGTGATGCCTCTAACTATGTAGTTGGGTTAGTTTTGTCACAAAGGGTCAATCGAGCTCCACATGTCATTGCCTATGCCTCATGTACTTTGGACCCTACCCAAGAAAATTACACCACAACTGAAAAATAATTCCTTGACATTGTGTTTGCCTTGGAAAAATTCAGGTCGTACCTTATGGGGTACAAAGTCATTGTGTTCTCAAACCATGAATCCCTCCAGTATCTCCTTAAGAAACCAGAATACAAACCACAACTCATTCGCTGGATACTCCTCCTCCAAGAATTAAATTTAGAAATTAGAGATAAAAAAGGATCATAGAATGTGGTGGCTGACCATATCAGTAGGATTCGCCAATCCTCTGACATTGAATCACCCCCTGTATTCTTATAAATGATATGTTTCGTGATGAGCAATTGTACCGAGTGCAAGATGTTATTCCTTGGTATGCTGAAATTGTAAATTATTTGGTAGCATCTTGCATTCCTACTGATTTCAATAAAAACGAAGATAATCATCTAAAACATGAGTCTTGTTGGTACATTTAGGATGACCCCTACCTCTGGCGCACAGGTAGTGATCAATTACTTAGGCATTGTGTCCCCGATAGCGAGTTTAATTCTGTACTTAGATTCTGCCACACTCTTGCTTGTGGGGGACACTTTGGTCCCCAATGGACTGCTCACAAAATCCTTGATTTTGGCCTCTTTTGGCCAACACTTTTTTGAGATGCGCATGATTTTTTTAAATCTTGTCCTCATTGTCAAATAATGGGTAATGTCTCTAAAAGAAATGAAATTCCACAACAATCATTTCTCTTTCATGAAATTTTTGATGTTTGGGGTATTGACTTTATGGGGCCATTTCCCAATTCCTTTGGAAACTTGTACATTCTTCTGGAAGTTGATTATGTGTCAAAATGGGTAGAGGCATGAGCTACAAGGACTGATTATTCTAAGGTAGTTATAGAGTTTTTGAGAACCCAAATCTTCTATAGGTTTGGCTTACCTAGATTCATTATCAGTGACCAGGGTTCTCATTTCTACAACCAAACAATGCAATCACATTTGTGTTAGTATGAGGTCGATCATAGAGTGTCTACTATATATCACCCACAAACCAATGGTCAAGCTGAGGTGTCAAATAGAAAGTTAAAATAGATTCTTGAAAAAATAGTTCCACCCAATAAAAAATATTAGAGTCTTTGACTCAATGATTCATTATGTCCTTACCATACTGCTTTCAAAACCCCCATTGCCATGTCACCATATTGGCTAGTGTTTGGAAAGAGTTGTCACCTATCTGTTGAGATTGAGCACCGAGCCTATTGGGTCATTAAAAAAATGAAATTCTAACCTTTCTGGTGCAGGTTCTCAGAGGAAGTTATAGATTCAGGAGTTGGATGAATTGCACAGACATTCATATAAGAACTCTAGGATTTATAAGTAGTGAACCAAGGCTGTCCAAAACCATCTCATCCTTCATCGTCAGTTCCACATTGGGTAGAAGGTTATCCTTTATAATGAAAGGCTGAAGTTTCATCCAGGTAAGATTCGTTCCTGCTAGTTTGTCCCATACACTATTATTAATGTATCTTCATTTGGTGTTGTTCATGTTCAAAATAAAGAAACTAATAAAACCTTCACTGTCAGTGGACATCGGCTGAAACACTTCCAGGAATCCCTTCCGGAGTTCCTGATAGAGGAACTCCATGTTCAAGAAGCAACATACCAGTGAAAAACACCAGGTTTTATCCTTCCTTCTCACATTCTCAATTATTATAGTGAGGAAACTGCACATTCTAGGTGTGGGGGGATGGGTACATTCCTAGGTTAGTAAGAATTTTCATCGACTTTTTTCTTTCTTCTCTTTTTTTCCTTCTTTATTGTATTTTCACTTTTCCCCATCTTTCTAGGTTCATTAGGATTTTCATTGCCTTTTTTATTTCTTCTCTTTTTCACCTTCTTTATGGTATTTTCACTTTTCCCCATCTTTCTGGGTTTATTAGTATCTTCATTATCTTTCTTCTTTCTTCTCTTTTTCACCTTCTTTATGGTATTTTTACTTCCCCCATATGGTCACCAAATCATGGAACTTAATGAAAATACATGTTGAAATTTTTGATTCCATGTTGATTTAACATTTGATAAGAAAACTTGTCTCTGTTTTGGATTGAATGTTTGTATGAATTTAACATCAGGGAGTGATTTTTAGTGAATTGTTTTTTTTCAATGATATAAATGGTTGTATCACTGTGAAACATTTGAGATGATTGATGCCCCTTGTGTGAGTAGTTTTTGGGAAAACCGTGTCACTAATATCTCCAAACTTTTTTTTGCACCAAACCACAATGTGTGAATATTTATTACTTAATATAAGGTAAATACATGTTAGGTTAATATTTTTTATCTTTAAATGATATTCTCATACATTAATTCCTTGTCTGATCTATTTCATTACTGTACCAGATTGACCTATGCATGTGTACCTAATGTCCGACTGTTGTACTCCCTAAAAATTTTTTTGTGTCTTGGGTAGGTAAAAAACCACTCCTCCTCAACCTTTGATCTTGTTATAACTACTGAAATTAGTGTTGTGAGGAGATGAAACAAGGGTTGATAGATGAGTGTGAGATTTGTTCCAAATGAAACTTATAAAAAAAAATAATAAATGAGGAGAGTGATGAAATATGCAACATATAGAGATATCTATTTTGGGAGCTTATGGTTTTACTTCTGGGAATGCTTAAGTGAGTGGGTCTTGAAATATGATTGCAAAGAATGTAGGGAAGGTTCGGTGAAAAAAAAATCATTTAAAGCTGAATAATGTTAAAATAACCTATATTTATTGGATAAAAAGTGGAAAGAATAACATGGAATGGTTTTCACACACACACATGGAGAGTTAGTGGAATGGTTGACTTTTTAATTCCCTGCTCAATTTGGTTTCATGAATCTCTTTGAATTTCATTGTGATATGATTTATGAGACATCTTTTTCCATTTTTGTTAGGAAGAACTTCTTGGTGTGGTTCGTGCATTGATCAAATTACTTTAATGAATTAAAATTTACTCAAATGTTAAATCTTCATGATGTTGGGAATATATACATGCATCATTTTTTTTATATGTGACTTTTCCTAGGAGTGCAAATGTTTAGGTGTGGGGGTGTGATCACATAGCGATTCACTATTCAATTCCACCCTTACACCGCTGTTTTAAACTAGTTTTGTAATGAATATTAAAAATATAATAATAAATTTAACTTCATGTTTTATTCAATGAAATAATGTTTATCACTGTTAAAAATTTAAATTATACTTGTTTTGATATTTTCTTGAAGGTGGAGGTGATTTGGAGGCCTGAAGATCATCCAGAAGAAAAAAAGGGCCAAACTGCATGGCATCCCATGGACATCTTTCCACTGTTTTGAACAGTAAAAAAATTATGTGCATATAAATAGGATGAAACTTTGTGGTACTCTAAAAAAAATCATGGTATACAACTTTTATTATGAAACCCAAGCCTAATTCGTCCATCTGGCATCCCATTAGAACCTTTATCTTCAGGGGACAGAATCTACCCGAATTCAAAAGTTTGTTTCGGTATTTTGACCATATCTCCCAATAAATTTGTATAATTTACTCAAAATTATACAGGGAGGTGTTAAAGATTACTGCAAAAAACTCTTCTCTTTTGGTCAAGTCATGATATGGCATTCTACGATTCCAAAACTGAGACACAAGTGGTATCTCAAAAGCAGGGTGCCCAAAACAATGTCCCATTTTGGCTATAAAAAGGAACCATGTGTACCTCATTTGTAAGTTCATCCAAGAAGTGAAGATCTGCCATTTTGAAGTCCTATATGAGTCTCCTCCTCATCCTTGAAGTTTTTGAGGCCCCTATTCTCATAGGGGGATCAATAATGAATAAGGAGTTCCACCCGAGCTACCTCTTCCTTCCGATGTCGAGCTAAATGGTGGGCGTTCATTGTGAGTGAGCTACACACATGTCAAGGGAGTTACAATTATTATTTTAGCTACTGTTTTTGAGTAATTTGGGTGTGAAAACATTTATTTCTATGTATATTATATAATTCCATATTTGAATTCTTGTTTTGATGCATGCAATTGAGATATTCTTAATTTCTAACCGATCGATGTGAGGTTTTGAGTGTGTGACTTGTGTTGTTCCGATTGGACATCACAAGAATCATTTTCATACCCAACTTATTGAGATTTCAATATGATTTGGAAGATATTATTCCATACATATGTTCTGGACCTTGACAATACGATTGTTATGTGAAGGTTTGGTTCTTTAAGCAATGAAATAAAGGCTTAAGAATTAATCGGTATTCCAATTAATTTCAACCAAAGAATTACTCCAAACCTAAATTAATTTCCAAGAATTATGAACTTGAAATTATTTAGTGAAATCACAATGAAATCTTTTCTCTCATAATTATAAAACACCACCTTTCCTTGTCAACTATTAAACGCTTTAATTAATTCATTTTATTTTTAAAACTGTTTTCAAAACCACCCCGTCTTTTAGTAATCTTTATTAAAAACACAAACTCTAAACCCACCAACTCTCCTTTAGAGACGACATAGGGTCTTACCTAGACTATAAATCAACCTTAAAATCATAATCAATTTGACGTGTCACAACAGTGCGGTCAACTACCATGACCCATATGCCACAACTCGATCTCCCTGCATCAAAACTACTCCAACCTTGATCCCCAATGCATCAAAAAATACTGTATACTCCTCCCCTGGCTTGGGTAGGATCAAGATCATTGTGTAATTCAAGTTTTTATTAATCTCTTAGAAAGAATTATTGTATGCTAAAAACCATTCAATCTTTATTCCCTTATTCGTCTAGCTTGAAAGTGGGGCTGCCAAGCAGGAAAAGTCCTAGGCGAACCTTCAATAATAACCCACTAACCCACTAACCCCATAAATCTATGGATATAAAAAAAATTATTGAGATGATCCAAAGAAAAAATTTCCTAAACATTCTCTAGGTCCACTAACACACCTTCCTTCGAGATTATGTGACCTAAGAAATATACCCGATCGATCTAGAATTGACACTTATATAGATTTGCATATAGATGATGCTCTCTCAGTGTACTTAGGATGATGTTAATATGTTGGGCATGATCTTTATGAGTCTTGGAGTACACCAAGATGTCATCCAAAAAAATAACTACAAAATGATATAGGTATGGGTGAAATATTTGGTTTATCAAGGCCATAAACACAACAGGTACACTCGTTAGCCTGAACGATATCACAACAAACTCATAGAGGCCATACATGATTTTAAAAGTTGTTTATGGTATATTAGAAAGCTGGAATATCAACTGATGATACCCTGATCTCAAGTCAAACTTTGAGAAAACAAAATATCCTCTCAACTACTCAAATATATCATCGATACGAGGAAGAGGATATCAGTTCTTCACTGTCATATGATTCAATTTTTTTAATCAACATATAAGCACAATGTCCCATAATCCTTATTAGAAAAAAAGAGTGTATAATCCCAAGGTGACATACTTGGACAGATAAACCCCTTATCCATAAACTCTTTAATTTGATTCTTAAGCTCTTAAAGCTCTATTGGTGCTATTCTGTATGGTGGAATGGAAACTTGCCCAACTCCAGACATGATATCAATAGTAAACTCTACATATATCTCAAGTGGTAGACCTGTGAAGTCCTCATGAAATATTTCTTGAAACCTATACACTATAGGTGGAAAGGTACCATGCTTCACACCCCTATCATACAGTAACAGACTTGTAACCTGGGTTTTTAGATCCACCAGTTTCTGATGAATTGGCCCTATATAGCCCTACTAGATATCCCACTCTCTATGATGAACATAACTGTCACAATCAAGAGACATAAGGGTCACTATTATATAGTAGCAATAAATATAGTCTCGGTATGCTACTAACCATTCCATACCCAAAATCAATTCAAAGACTGACATATCAAGGACGTAAAGATCCCATAGGAAATAATACTCCCCAAACTCTAGAGAACACCCCTTGTATGAATAGATTTTTCTCGACTATACTCCCAACGATGTATCGATCGTCAAAACCCCACCCACAAACTCCACTCTCATATTCAACCCATTCACAAGTTGTACATATATAAAATAATGAGAGGCTCTGGTATCAAATAAGGAACTATAAAGTGTATAATCTACAAGAACAATACCTCTAATAATCGATGTTCCAACCTCTATATCTAAAAGTATAGGTTTAAATTCATGAAACTGTCCTACCCCTCTTCCTTGTGATCCTATCCGAGTCCTCTAAGCTGCACCACTCTTCTGATATGGGTGATCTTGCTCAAAATCACCATGTCCACTACCCCTACTGCCATGAACAATATAACTCTCACTACCAAACTAATATGGGGTAGAATTCCCGCTTCCAGCACTCTGATTCTGTTTAGATCCTCCATAATTACCCCTCTATCATGGGTTCCTACAAAACTACTATAGATGTATCTTCCTACTAAAAACTCAACACTCTACTAAGAGCTATAGACAATTCTACAAAAGAGACCTAACCTACCGAACTAGTAGAAAAGTATTTGAGTAAGGTTCTGAGTAACTTACCCTTCCCTTTAGCCACTCTACTTTTGATCACCCTAAATGATAGTATCATAGTGATGCTTCCTACCCTTGGAAGTTTTACCTCCTGATCGTCTAGAAAAAACCACCTGTACTCCACTAGGATTCTTCTTCAGGTTCCCCTCATAAATGAGAGCCCGATTCACCACTTTAAAAAACTTTTTTAGCTGAAAGATATTAACCAGGGACTTAATTTCACATTCAATACCATCTTGAAACCATTTTTATATAGTTTCCTTATATCCTTCCAATTCTAGATAAATATAATATAAATATGTAAAGTGACCATCATAGTCCATCACATACATACTCCCCTGATTCAAACTCATGAACTTAGATTCCCTCTCCTACCTAAGCATACCCGGGTAAAAGTGCTCCAAGAAGTTCTCCTAAAAGTCATTCCACTCCATATTTTACAGCTATACATACTAAGTCTGGATGTACTACCAATTCTCATATTTACCACATAACATATAAGAATCCAGTTTGAATCTCTTCTCAGTAGGAGTCTCTAAGTGGTTAAGAATCATCTGGATAAACTCAATCCAGAACACAATTACCTCAGGTCCACCCCTCCAGTAAATGTCAAAGTGAACTATAACTGAAACTCCCATTTCAGGTCTGACATACTCTTCACAATCCACCCTAGATCTCTTTCCATAAACTAAATTAAGTGAGAAAAGTTCTCACATAACTGTTCTCTGTCTCCCTCACCTGACACTACCAGTACCTCAAGTTCCACTCTTGGAGAATCATTTCTATCCATGTCCTCCTTCCATCCTATCAACAACCATTATCATTGAGACATATCTCTATAATTCCAAACAAAAATCTTAGGACACATTAAAAAAGTTAACACATTTAAATAAGATGGATTCACATAATCCATAATAATTCATCCCTTATTCCCCACCACATGGTAAAAACGGAGGTGCTATCACTACCCTTAACCATCACTCACTTAGGTCATATTTTACATAGGCTAACACAATTTAACAACTCAAGTTTCTCATTATACACCTATTTTCCTCATTTTTCACCATTTTACAATTTTCAATTCCATATTAGGCATTATTTCTAGTTTAATTACACAATAAAGGAAGAAAAAATTTCAATTTCAACAACTTACCCAAAACCTACTTTTCCATGCATACCTAAAAATGATGCACACCACAATAATTCATGAGTGACTAGAATTATGCATGCATACTCAACTCTCATTCCATACCAATCCATGATTCAAATCTCAGAAAAATTTTAGAAACAATAATAACATCACACAACAAGTGAATCATGCAAGGTGAAATAACATTCAACTATAATAAAAAACATCAACAACAATAATCCCAACTTGGGTACTTGGGTTTTACCCTATACATGGGTTAGCTACTCCCATGAATGAGCTCATTTCCAAGGCCCCACTCTTCCCAGTCTTCTATATACCTTTCCCAAATAGTAAAACAAAAGAAAAGAAAATAAAACCCTCATGTGATACCACTTTGTAACATCCTGACTCAGGTTCCACACACTAATGCCCCTAGTTGGTTGACCACATGACCACTAGTGTGCCTCCCCATACGCTAGAGGCTACCGACTAGTAGTAAGGGTCAAATATATAACATGGGGAGACTATACCCTATTCATCGAAGCATCACAACTGTAGAAAATAAATAAACTATAACAAATTGACAATAACTAATAACCAGAATCATATTAAAATTAATAACTGACCAGTATCACATGATGAACCAAAACATAAAATAATATCTAAAATAAAGTAGTAAATATGTAATTCCATAATATGTTTCATGTGTCAAATGAAAAACCCAAAAAATAAAGACACTGAAAACTCCAAGTGGGTCCCAAAACCATGTTCAGTTCCCTTATCCATGATCTATCCTAACTCATCCATATATCATAGGAATCTTACCCATATCCTATCCTAAAAACAAGAATTATATTTAGGTACCAATTAGGTAGCCTGATTAGGGTGTGAGTAAAACTCAGTAGGCCACCACCAACGGTGTTTAAAATAATATCCAATCAATAAAAGTGTATGTAGTTGCATAAAGAATAAAGTAAAATAAAGTAACTAGTTTTCACATTTCATTATTCTTTAGTTAACCACATAAATTACCTTGGGTTCATGATGACACCTAAACCATCAATACATGCTTCAACCCATGCCGAAGTCTGAATCATTTCACATAGAGAATCATAATTCACATAACTCATGGTTTTATATTTATCATTTCATTTAAATTCATATCACGACCATTTGGAACCATAGCCCAATACCAATCTCATGGGTGTAGAACATCGTGTATAGCACCCTGTGGGTATTTAGAGAATCAATACTTATCCCATACCTCATGGGTATTTGGATCATCAGTCCCTGTCATATAAAATAATATTCACATACATGAATTTAGTCCTATAATGTTATGTATAGAACCCCATGGGTATTTGGAGTATCAATTTGTGTCCCACACCCCATTTCTCAATCAATCACATATATCACACATAACAAATTTTACATGTTTAATCAGCATTAACCCTATAATCAATAATTCGCATCATGATATACCATTTCAGTTATAAAAAAAATAATTCTTTACTTTAATCACATGGAATAATATGAACAATTCACCATTAAACCATCTATCAACATTATTCACATAACCCATTTACCCTTCACGGTTAAGAAAAACATCCCTTTATTCCCAATATTAATCAATTACATATGTCAAAAATTAATCAATTACACAATCCCATTTAATTGACCAATTCCATAACACCAATATCCCATCAATTTCATAATCACATCATTATATTAATTAATTAATTAATTAAATTAAAGATTCAATTTCCAAATGGGGCAATTTAAATTCCATAACACATACATTCAATTGAAATTCAAGATTGTGATTTTCAATTTAGACCACCTACCACAAGATCGTTGACAAATTCTCTTCAATAGAAATCCCAAAATTGAAGTGAAATGTTCAATTGCATTATGAAGAACATGATCTCGATCCAAAACCTATATCGAAGTTCAAAAGTATTAGATCTTAGAAAACATATATCTAAAACCATCACCAACTAAAAGAAATCCCTTCAAAATATGAGAGAAAAACAAGAGATATGGAGGAAACCAATAAGGATGGGATATCATATTGGGAGAGGTGTAAATATGTCAAACAAGTCTTTGATTCATTAAGAACGAAGTTTATAAGGCCTTAGAATCCATCTGGGAGCCTCTAAAATCTGAAGAAAACCTTTAGGTCTTAGTTGGGATGAATGAGGGTGAAGGTTGAGGGGTTCATGTATTTTAAAACAAATTTTCGTAGGAATTAATTCCACAAAAACAGTTTCCTAGGCAAGGGAACACAATTTTCCAAATCGTGAACCCTAATCATGCACTTATCCTATGGTTCACATGGTTACTGCTAATAGGGAAAACTGTTTTAAAAACCATGCGCCAACCGTGTAATCCCCCTATGTTTGGGGTTGCACAGTTTTCTAGGGTAGGTTTCATGGTTTGAGAAAACCATGTGTCAACCATGCACTACCCAAAACCCCTAATAAAATCTACAATTTCACCTGAAATATCCCCAAAGTAAAACCCAAAGAAGATATACTCAAAACAAGAAAAAATAGTACCTATAAAATAGCATTATAAATCTCAAAAAAGGTCCATATATTATATCTTCCCAGCATTAAACATCCAAGTCAAGCCTCACCTCACCACTATACCTCACATTCGATGGAAAAAATATCTAGATAGAGGACTCATGCACTGGTAAAATGGGAGGGTGGAACTTTTGTGGTTGAGGACCCATTCCCCACCCAGCAGGCGGGTTCCAATATAGTCATCAAGGACTCATGCCCAACCTGATTGGAGGGCGCCACTAGAAATGTCGAGGACCCATCCCCTGTCTCCATAGGATGGTAACACTCTAGTCATTGAGGACCCATGCCCATCTTGACTAGAGGGTGCCACTCATAAGGTCAATGACCTAAGCCCTGTCTCCGTAGGAGGGTACCACTCTAGTCATCGAGGACCCATGACCAATCCAACTGGAGGGTTTTAATCATAAGTTCAATGATCCATGCCCTATCTCCATAGGAGGGTGCTACTCTAATCCTCGAGGACCTAAGCCCAACCTGTCTGGATGGTGCTGATCAGAGTGTTGAGGACCCATGCCCTGTCTCTGCAGGTGGGTTCCACTATAGTCATCGAGGGCCCATGCCCTGCTTATTTGGAGGGTTCCACTCAGAGGGTGGAGGACCCATACCTTGTCTCCATAAGAGGATTCCACTCTAGTCAACAAGGACCCATGCCTAGCCTGATTGGAGTGTGCCACACAGAAGGCCTCTGGTGATCTTGTCTGATCACTACCTTCATTGAGCATATCTTAAAAAAGAACCATGTCTAGAACATATTTCATAGTATATCAAAAACTACTATGGATGGAATCATCACTTTCTACAAGAAAAAACACTCAAGATAGGCTACTCGCAAACCAAAATATGAGTCCAAACAAAGGAGATAAGTTTCTTCAAAAGGAAACTAGGGGTACAAAGTTTATAGGGGACTCACATGGTGTGTGGTCCCACTCTTTCACCTGGTCGTATCATCACCATCACATGAATCTTATCCCATGTATAATTACACGACATATAGGTGGATTACATGTCGTGTACAAGCTAGTTGGGGTCGGGTCTTGTTCTCCTGGCCGTGTTCATGTACTTAGCCGATGTCTGTGTAGTTTGGCACATGCCATGGGCTTGGCTGTGCCCATTTTTGTGTACTCTCAGAGTATATTCCAAGTCATACAACACACTATCACATGGTGTGTGGGGGGTTCCACATGTAATTTGATACTTATATCACCCGAAAACCTTATATGTCACAACATAGGGGTCACACGTCATGTGCTATTCTGCACTACACAATGTGTAGTTAATATTTTCACAAAAGTTCAGATTTAGTATCGACACTTCAGATAAATCACTCCACCTTCAATTTCAGACTTGGATCCTCTTGAAATTGAAGTATCTCACTGCCATTCATCATTTTTGGTCATCCAATGACAGGAAAATAAACCCTCGTTTGGTCCGTCGCTTCCCATGCGCCACGTACTATTCCAAACATTACCACCATTGTTGATTTGGATTCTGATCCACAAATAGATCAGTTGTAACCCAAAACGCCCTAATTTCATCCTTGATTCAGTATTTCGTCAGTCATACGTGTTTCTTCCTTGAATCTAGGGGTCTGATCAGGCTCAGTATCACTCGATAATGTCGAACTGAGGCACTATAGTCCATTCAATGAATAACACGAAGAATCAAAGGAGAAAAGAATAATAATAGTGGTTTAAACAATAATTGACCAAGTTTTCTTGGCCAAATAATATAATTTTGAGATCTGGGGTGAGAAAAAAATGAATAATCAATTAAATTTTAGTACTTGAGCACTTTCAACATCTAGTAATTGGTGCAGATCATAAAAATGGATGATCATGATCAATCGATTTAATCAATAAAGTAATAAAGCAATAATTGATGAGTCCTCCATGAATATTGGATCATTCTTCATTGAAGAATATTCTCATCAATGATTGAGAGGGGTCATTTTTTCTGCACTTCGATCCACTTCAATATGAAGATTCATTGTCATCGGATCTAGATTCACTAATAAAAGGAGGAATAATGCCTCTTGATTCTTCTAGAGCTTATACAGCTAACCCTAGGAAAATATCCATTGCTTTTATTTTATAGAAGAAAACCATTGCATTAACTTAATTAATAAATTAAATTAATAATTTAATTAATCCAATTAACGTACCGCTAATGGCCATCGTATCTGAACACCCTGTACGGACCCATTTTAGGTTATGCCTAGGGTAAACATCGTATTATAGACTCAACCATGATCCTAGATTTTTGATCTGAGATACTATTTAAGAGTTATCCAATTTTCTTTAAGAAAATACATGTGTGTAATATAAAATATATTTAATATTTTTATAAAATAAATTCCAGACACACTGGACCTCAGAATAGAATACCGTCTTAGTGCCTATATCTGAAAATATATGTAGAAATATTTCAAAGTCTTACATGGAAAAAATTGGGTCTCTATATTATTCCCTTATTCAATATTTTCATCCTTGAAAATAAAAAATACAAAAAAATATTGGGAAACTGAGGCCGCATCTGGCTCTACCACTATCATAAGATCTCCTGCGCCTTCCCATGCTACCACAACACATGAAACAAGGGGATGGTCCATCCACATAGGGTTCTATCCTACCGATCCTCAATTTCCACCATGTTCTCCAAAAAAGTGTCCCCATCCTCGATGTCCATCTCTCCCTAGTCGATGATGTGCATGGGGTCATAAATGTATATCCTCAGCCACAACACATGGAAGACATCATGCACCCAATGCAACTATGGGGGTAGGGAGAGGTTGTAAACAACCTCACCAACCCTTTGTAAGATCTCAAACGACCTGATGAACCTTGGAGATAATTTTCCTCCGCTGCCAAACCTCTACAATCCTCATTGTGGGGAGACTCTCAAGAAAACATTGGCTCCCTTCTTAAACACCAAGGGCCTATAATGACAATCTGCATAAAATTTCTGTCTTCTTTTATCCATCCTCATCTGCTCACAAATGACCTGGACCTTCTCCATCATCCCCTACACCAACTATGGACCCAAAATAGATGCCTTTATGATCTCTATCTAGTATAAGGGTGAAATGAATTGTCTCCCATATGTGGCCTCAAAAGGTTCCATGCTGATAGTAGAGTAATAGCTGTTGTTGTATGAAAACTCTACTAAGGGAAAGTGATCCTCCCAAATTTGGATGAAGTATAACATGAAATAACTCAGTATATCCTCCAACATGTGGATATTTCGCTCAATATTCCAATATGTATGGGGGTGCAATACTATAATCATCCTCATCTAGGTCTCAAATTCCTCCTTCAATCCTCTCTACAACTGTGACATGAACCACACATCATGATTGGATACGATAGTCATGGTCACCCCATGAAGGTAGACAATCTTCTATATATACATCTGCCTTAAAATCTACACCAAAATTTGAACCCTAATATAAAGGAAGTTCACCAAATCCGTGAGTCGATTAACTATCATTCAGATGGAATCATGGACCTTTGCTGTTTGAGGAAACTCTGTCACAAATTCCATGGATATGTTATCCCACTTCCACTCCAGGATCTCAAGAGGCTACAAAAAACCTTTCAGAACTTAGTGCTCATCCTTCACCTGCTGATAGGTGAGACACCAAGAGATGAACTTAGTAATGCTCCATCTCATGCTAGCCCACTAAAACTACCATTTTAGGTACCTATATATCTTCCCCACACTGGGTTGTACAACTAGGGGAGATGTGTGGAACTCTCACATCACCTCCTCCCGCATCATGATTGGGACCACCATCTATCTATAGAAAAGAATGATGTGATTAACTCCTTCATAATATCTATATAGTGATTCCCTTATGGATATATGGTCATGAAAGACCTCACAATAAATGTTTCCTAGCTGTGAACCCCTTACATGCTCAAGAAGTGGTGGAGTCAAAACCATTGAATGAAGAAAAGATACACCCTCTTTCTTTACTAGGTTCAGCTAAAAGGAAGCCAACTACTCAGAACCCCCCTACACCAAGAAATACGATGACTTCTTGATAAGGGAATCTACTACCAATTTTCTCTTCCCCTAAGTATAGACTATCTTAAAGTTATAGTCTTGTAGGAACTCCAACCAGTGTTGTTGTCTCAGGTTCAAGTCTCTTTGCATGAAGACATACCTGAGACTCTGATGGTTTGAGTAAACCATAAATCACTCTCCTAGAAGGTAGTGCCGCTAAATCCTCAAGTAAAAGACAACTACCTCTAGATCTAGGTCCTGAGTCATGTAGTTCTTCTCATGGGGTCTCAACTACCTCGACTCGTATACGATAACTTCCTACCACTACATCAACATGCAGCCAAGCCCAACTCCTAAGGCATCTCGATACACTACATACTCCGCACCCTCCTCTGGTAGTATCAACATAGGTGAAGTCATCAACCTTAGCCTCAACTCCTCATAGTCTCTCTATAATTTCTCAATCTAGGTAAAAGTATTCCCTTTCCGTGTCAGGGCGGTCAAAGGAGATGTAATCCTAGAGAAGTATTCCACAAACCTCATGTATTACCCCACCATCCCATGAAAACTTCACACCTTTGACATGCTCTTGGGTGGATCCCAATAAAGAACTACATCGATATTCACTGATTCAATGGCTAAAACATGCTTAGATATGACATGTCCTAAAAAGTGTACCTCATGAATCTAGAACTGGAACTTTAAGAGATTTCCATAAAGCTAGTTCTCCCAAAGAAAATATAATACCATCCACAAATGCTTTGCATGATTATCCTCTATCGTAGAGTATATGAGTATTTAATCAATTAAGAAAATAAAAAAAGGTCAAATTATGTCTGGAAAACTTGGTTCATCAAATCCATAAACACGGCAGATGTATTCATTACACCAAAGGGAATCAACATGAACTCACAGTTTCTATAGTGACATTAGAATTCAAGATTTAGAATATCATCCTAGCGAACCATCAATTAGTGGTAGTCGGACATTAGATAAATCTTTAAGAACCATCTCATTCCTAGTAACTGGTCAAAGAGGTCATCAATCCTTAGTAAGGGTTAATTTTTATTTATTGTGGCCTAGTTCAGGTGATAATAATCCACACAAATCTATAAGTTCTTGCCTGAATTTTTCATGAACAACACTAGAGCTACCCAGGGGACACACTAGGTATGATAAAAACCTTATCTCAAAGGTCCTCCAACTAAAACTACAGCTCTTGAAGATTTTTAGGGGCCATATGATATGCCAAAGAAGATATCAGTGTGGTCTTATGATAAAATTTGATACAAAACTCTATCTACCACATCATAGGTAGTCCCAAAACATATTAGGGGAAGACTTCCATAAAATCCTCCATGATTGAAGGAGTACATATGCTCTAAGATTCTTTTGCACCAAATGATAAACTTTCTAACTTATAGGTGATGGGATGTAGCCTCCTGCTTGTAACACCCACTCACCCTACAATGATATCTATCTCACTCATAAAAGATGATCTCATCCAATCAGTTAAAAGGAAACTAACTCATTTGTAGTGAAAGTTAATTTGGGTTCAGACCATAAACAACCAACACATACCCAATATTTCATCACAGTGTTCCATCATTATGACCAAAAGTTCCCATGCAAACCTCTCCCCACCAAGTGATAGTTCTTATTGCTGGAAGATAAAATATACAGAAGAAGCATTCCCTGTAGGAACCTCAAGATGAAGCTTCTAGCCTAAATCCTCTACTGGGAGCTCCATATCTCACACAAGGAGTATATAGATTAAGGAATGACTAGAAAACATGTCTATTAATACTTAAGTAAGAGATAAAACACATAGATTATACCTCTAATCATATCATGTTCTGTGGGGTTATAATCCTCAATTGCCTGCAGATGTCTATGTCCCCAACCGATAGCTCCCTAAGCCTGAAATGGGCCACCTGGTGGTGGTGGTGGAAGGATATCATAGTGTAGTACACCTCCCATAGCTCCTCCTGCTCCTATTCTAGCTTCACCTCCCTAGAGCCACCCTAACCTCACCTGGGTGACCCTTGATCACATCACTGTCTTTTCCATGGTGGTCCATCAGCTATATGTATGTGCTCCTCAATACACCAAGTCAGGAAATAACACACTATGTTACCTTACCCATCAAAATAATATCACCTCCCCTATCTAAGATTCCCTAGTCCTATGAACTTTCCTTGAACACATGATCGAGCCTGAACCTAGGAAGAACTCCTGTGCTGAGATCCTGTCGAATGATGTCTGTTAGCTGCTACATATGAATTAGCTCTGTGATGCCTAATTCCAACTCCAAATACTTGGTGTCCCTTTGACAGAAATATCTCTATCAATAGTTCCCACTCAATCACCCCAACATAATTGAAAATTCACAAGGGTACTATGCTAGAATGGATCTCTCGAAGGAGTCCCTGCTCAAACTTCTATGCTTGGAAGTATCCATCCTAGATAATATCAAGGGAGTATCATGTAAGGTCTATAAAACTCTTCACATACTCAGCCACAATCATACCTCCCTGATGAATCTCCATAATCTCCTAAATCTAAATTGAGTGCAGGTAGGTGGGGTAGTACTCCTCATAGAACAACTGCTGGAAGTCGAGATATGAGAGTGTCAAGTCATCATGCATCTGGGTAGCAAGTCTCTGCCAGTGCCCAACCACTCTGTGGAAAATGTTATCCATCAGTGAAACCACCCGATTTGTTGGTGTCCGGATAAGCCTGAAGATACAGACCACTAACTCTATCCAATCCTCTTTTACAAGGGGATCTGGCTCACTGAAGAACCTCAGCAGCCTCTGGATTTGGATCTTGCGGAGTGGATAAGACTATGCACATCCTCACCCTACTCTACTGGTATGATATGATTCTCAACAGGTGGGGGTTCTTCTGCCTATCCACTTGGAGGAAGGATATTGCAGGATGGACCCTAAACTATGTCCTCATCACTCATTGGATCATCTTCATGATCCAGAACTGGTAACCTGGATAGCTATCATTGTAGAGGCATCCTGAAAATTTAATCAAGCCGTACCATGGTCAAATAAATATATATATATACATATATACACAAATGGTATTTGACCCAATAAGGGAAGTCAAAGACTGAATCCTATATGATGAATGCACCATTAATCCCTGCATCCAATATCTAAGTATCCCAAGTTGACAAGTAGGTAGTCAAGGTCCTAATGAATGGATATTTCAGTCACCCAAACCATCACTGGATTCCCTATCCTGAGAGCCTTACTCGATATACATGAACAATATTACCCTAAATCCCAACCAAAACCTTATAATGGGATTACAAAAAACACTATCCTAAGGAATTAATTTCTCTAATACCAATCTGTCATGAACTGACCCTAACCAAGGATCAAGCCGCAACTACCCCAAGCCCGCCTCCATATTCCATGGGGTTATGACAAGTGGAAAAAGGCATATCCTAAATGGGAGGCCTTTTCCAAATGTACTTATATTCATACACACAAAAATCTCAATGTAGAAGTGCAGAGGAATAATAATAAAAAGATAAAACTGTTAGAAAGTAAACCAAACATGAAAAACCTCTAGGGTGTACAAGATTACGATAGCGAAAACTAAAAAAGTAAATGGAAAAAATACATGCCCAACTAGAATATGTACCAATATAACAAAACTAGAAACTAATATATGAGATAGCCCAAATCCTGATCTCCAAGATACAACTACCAGACATGGTTCAATGCATACAATATCCCTAAGATCCTTTGAAGTGACCATCAACCTGTCCACCATTTTCACAATACATGACACGTGTGGAAAAATCACATGAAGGGGTGACTATATACATACCCAGTAGGATGACTCAAAAGTTGAGGAGGGGGAGGGATTAGTAAGAAATATAATAGGAATATAAAGGCAGTAAAAAATGAAAAAATAAACCCAAATAAGAAGGTAAACTCATCCAATCACAGGGATATTAATGCACCGTGTAGGTGGACTACACATCATGTCTCTACCACCCATAACAAGATAGTAGAAAAATCCATCAACAAGGATACAAATATATATATTATCAAACCAAAGAAACCCAAAATGAGAGATAATGGGATCACCATATCATATCCCAAAACTATA
Source organism: Viscum album (assembly GCA_963277665.1). Taxonomy (NCBI): domain Eukaryota; kingdom Viridiplantae; phylum Streptophyta; class Magnoliopsida; order Santalales; family Viscaceae; genus Viscum; species Viscum album. The sequence continues at coordinate 643,356,086 of OY728133.1, read as the reverse complement.
AAAGAGTTTCATTGTAATGAATGGGACTTTTCAAATGATATTTTATTCTGTAAAAATGTGTGTCATTTTACTTTACACAAAAAAACCATATTACTTTAATAATAAAGTGGTATTTATAGAATATAAAGGGAAATGTGACCATTGGGATTCGACTGTTATATGAACATTGGTCAATATGATCATTGGAAACAATACTCTTGGTAATAATTTTATCATTTTAATTAGTGTTTATAAGTATAAATGATAAAGGATAATTAATACAGAAAATAGAAGTGACATCCTCAAATAGTAGATTCATTCCGTATAAATCCCATTTATCAAAAATTGGGAGGGAGGTAGTGTCACTAGGGTTCTCCCTTGACCATGATCAATCCAAGATTCAATAAGTGAAGCTATATTGAAATCACTTATGAGATAAGTTCAAGTTAGAGGAAATTACCATTCAGGCAATGTTAGTCAAGCCACCCCATGAAACTGTCACCATCACACACCTTACCCTTAGGTTGTATGTAGATGTTATAAGGGGTTAATTGTCTAGGCCTTAGTTATTTAAAGTGTAATTCCTTTGTATAAATAAATTTTTTATTCCATCAATTCCATTTTTAAATAATTGTTTTTCTTAATAAAATATAGGTTTTATTGATATGGAATTTGATAAATTGATTTTTTGGACACAAATTGTACTTTCCAAAAAAGATATAATTTTTTATAATAAAATAATATATTATTAATAATACTCATTTTAACAAAATAGTATGTTATAAACACTATTATTTAAATAAAAATTATAAAATAACTTTATTATGTCCTTGAAAATTTTTAAGTGTTAGAAATTTGACTATACATTATCAACATGCTATTTTTTTAATAAATAAAGATTTTTATATTTAAAATTTAAAATTATCATACTTAGAGAATTATTATGATAAAATTAATTACATTTTTGAAATCATCACATTGATATTAGGTTAGGGTTAATGTATGAGAATTTTCTAAAATACTTTATTTTTTAATGAATAATAATAATACAGTTTGAGGTTTGAGGTATGATTAATGACTTTATAATTATGTCATAGTGATGTAATAAAAAATTAACCACAATCCAAAACCTAAAATATTTTATTTTATTAATATTAAGTATTTTAATATATTTTAATCAATTTTTAAAACTATAATTTACTTTCCCAAGTCTAAAATGGAAACATTTACATTTAAAACATTATTTTGTAGAAAATTTAATTTTCCATGCCAAAATAAGTAATATACAATTATTATTAGATATCATGGGTTAAAATAACATAAAATATGTCCCAAATTTCCAAAACCATGGGAAATCCCACAATTTTTCATTTTCCACAACCTAGATTTCTAAGGCCTATATTTGGAAATTAATAAACAAATCCTCCACTTTTGCTATAAATACCCACCCATTTCTCCATTTACCTTAAATACTAATTTATAATATAAAAATATATGTAATTTTTACCTCCCAATTATTCCCCCCAATGTTTTCTCAATCCCCCAAGGTTCCATTCCTCAATATTTATGAGTAACTCTTCAAGGTAAGGAAATTATCCTTCTTTTCTCTTCGATTCAAGAACCTCTTTTCATATATGTCTTCTAATTGTTGTGGTTAATGTATTATATTACCCTTTTAATCATACCCTTAATTCAAAATTATGTTTTATCAATGGGATACCCTTGTAACCTCTCATTTTACTCTTTTCTAAAACCACATTTTATACCCGTTATGTTGTCGAACTTACTACTCAAAATTTCTCTATTCTCCTTAAGAAATTATCTTTTATTTTATTTTTGTGAATACAAAAACATATTTATTTAATAAGGGTATTCAAATAGATGTAAAATGATTTATTATATTTTTATATTAACATATATTAAACCCTAATTCCCTTTTTGTGGGCTGAAAATGACATAATGATCATGTTTTTTGGAACTTTTGATACGCCATGATTTTGATATGAAACTTGTTTTTTTATTCTCCACGAGTTATTTATAAAATGTTTGATTATGATATATGTAGATAAAATTAAATAATACATATAAATGGTTCAAACTTATATCACTCCAATGTATTTTGTAATGAATTTAATCTCTATAGATGACATGTTTTATGATACCTTGGTGAATAACCTTGGTAATTTTCATTTATGACACCTTGGTGATTAACCTTGGTGATATGCTTATGAATGTATAAATTAAATGTTTTAACCAAATTTAAATGTTATGATTCATGTTATTTTTGTTTTTATATTCCTTATTTTTATTTTCTCATTCCTTAAGTATATTCTTCATGTTCTTATTGATATTACTCATGATCATATGTAAACTTTTTCCCCTTATTGGGCATCATGCTCACCCCTTTCCTTTGATGTATGTCACCAGGATATGATATGGATTAAATTTACTTATTATGAAACCCTTAGGATGTATTCAAGTGGATTTATAATAATTTTTTAAGTTTTTATATATTACATACCTTATTTCTAAGAAACTAAACTTTAAAATATCTTCTGTTTGTACCATGTCAATGAAAATTTAATGTAATAAAAAGGTAGTATTCCATAGTTGGTATCAAAGGATGGTTTAGTTATTTTTAGAAATTAGGATTTGAAAATTTTAGTAAGAATTATAGGGATAAGTTTAAATATAGGAAAACATCCTGTTATTATGGTGAAGTATTAGGTAAGTGGTTTATGATCAAAGAAATCCATGTCTGGATACGAGCAAGTGGACGTGGCTCTGGAAAAAATGTATCTAGGGGTAAAACCTAAAACAACACTTTGACATAGACTCAAAAAAATAATTGGTGCATGAAAAAGGACCTTTATTCACACCTGGTTTGAAAATCCTGAGGGATATGTTTGGTTAATAAAAATATTTTTATGAACCATTATAAAGGATTTATAGAAAATGTCCCCATAATTCAGGAATACATTGATGTATTTCTGAAAGAGTTACCTAGGAGTCCCCCAGAAAGAGAGGTATATTTCTCCATTTAACTCATACTTGGATCCAAGAAGATATTAAAGACCCCATATAGAATGGAAAATGTGGATATGGAGGAATTAAATATACAACTTCAAAATCCTTTAGAGAAGGGGTTTATCCGACCAAGTGTGTCTCCTTGGGGAGATCCTATTTTATTTGTGAATAAGAAGGATGGATAAATGTGGATATGCATTTATTATAGAGAACATAAAGGGATCACAATGAATAACAAGTAACGTCTTCCAAGGATTGATGATTTATTTTACCAGCTTTATGGGGATCAATTCTTATCCAAGATTTATCTTCAATCCGGTTATCGTCAATTGAGGGTGAAGAAAGATTATATCCCAAAGACTTCCTTATGTTCAAGATATGAGATTTATGAGTTTTTTTATGCCCTTATGTTTGACTAATGCTCCTTCTATTTTTATGGATTTGATGAATATATTATTTAAGGACCACCTTGATAAATTTGTGGTAGTTTTTATTAATGATATTCTGATATATTCCAAAAGTCACGAGGATTATGAGGATTATATAAGGTTTATATTGAAGACTATGAGGAAGGATAGGCTATTTAGAAAATTCATAAAATGTGAATTTTGGTTACAACAAGTTGTTTTCTTGGGGCACATTGTAACCAATGAAGGAATCAAAGTTGACCCTAGCAAGTCAAAGGTTATAGGATATTATAAGAGGTTTTTTAATTTTTTTTCATAAATTTATAATCCACTAAACAATTTAACTTGAAAATGGGAAAAGTTCATCTGGACCAAGGAGTGTAAAGAAAGTTTCCAAGAGCTGAAGAGGAGATTGGTTACTACACCTATGTCAACTCTACCCTCTATCAGAGAATGATTCATTATTTTTAGAGATTAATCTCTGAAAGGGATTGGGTGTGTCCTCATGAAAAATAATAATGTGATTTCTTATGTATATTTACAGTTAAATCCTCATGAGCAGAATTATCCAATGAATGACCTGGAGAATTCTGCAATTTTTTTTCTCTAAAAAAATAGAGGCACTATTTTTATGGTAAGAAATGTGATATATACACAGACCACCAAATTTAGAAGTATATATTCACAAAAAGTAATTGAACATGATAAAAATAAGATAGTTGGAACTTCTTAAAGATTAATATTATTTAATTTATTATCACCCAGAAAGATAAAACAAAGTCTCTGATTCATTAAGTAGAAAATACCCTATTTTTCTAGAAATGATGAGGATTCAAGGAGGTACTTTGATCAAAGAACTAGTAAACTGGACCTGGGAATCATAAGGGAAAGGGAATCATTAACCCTATCCCAAATTATTTCTCAACCATAATTACTATAAAAGATTAATAAATCTCATATAAAATATCCCTTATTACAAAAAAAGATAGTGGCTATGAAGAATGATAATTTTACAAAGTTAAATATTGATCAATAAGGAAATTCCGTACAAGGCTATGTGTCCCATCTATTCTGGAAATAAATAAGGATATGATGGATCAAGATCATAGATCTATATTCTCTATACATAATAGAATCACTAAAATGTATAGGGAACTTCATGATCATTATTAGTAGGATAACATGAAAATGAAGATTTCCAACTACACTACAAGGTGCTTGGTATGTTAGTAGGTGAAGGTGGAGCGACAAATTCCTAATGGGGTATTGTAACCACTACCCATACCAACATGGAAGTGGGATAATATCACTATGAAATTTGTCACTAGTCTCCCAATAACATCCAAAGGAAACAATGTGATACAATTTATAGTGGATCGACTCACCAAGACTGCCTATTTTATCGCTATTCAGAAAGATTTCTCTCTTGATCAACTTGATAAGATTTACATAAATTAAGTGGTAAGGTTGCATGGGGATCCACTTTCTATCATTTTTTTATCATGATCCATGGTTCACATATAAATTACAGTTAAGTATCCAACATGATTTGAATATTGAATTAAATTTTAGTATGACCTATCACCCTCAAACTAATATCCAATATGAAAGGACTATTTAGACACTCAAGTACATGATGAGAACATTCTCAATGTAATTTAAAGGTGGATGGGATCAACACCTCCCATTAGTTGAGTTATCATATAATAATAGCTTCCACTCAAGTATTCAAATGGCACCCTATGAATCTATATATGGGAAGCGATGTAGAACTCCTACATGTTGGGATGAAGGTGGTGAGAGAAAGATGCTTGGGCCTGATCATGTTCAAGAGATGATAGAAAATGTTCATGTTATCCAGCAACACATAAAGTTTAGTCAGAGTTAGAATAAGAGCTATGTTGACAACCATTGAATGTATTTGGATTTTTATGTTGGTGATAAAGTTTCCCTTTTAATATCACCATGGAATATATTCATGTAGTTTGGGAAGAAAGGTAAGATTATCCCTAAGTACATTGGATCCTATGAAATACTTGATCACATAGGATAACTGGCCTATCTTCTTTCACTTCCACTAAATCTAGCTCAAGTTCATGATTAATTCAAGGTATCTCTCTTAAGTATGTACATACATGATCCCTCACATGTACTAAATCCGAAGGTGGTACAACAAGAACATAAACTCTCTTATGAGGATCAGCCGGTGGAGATATTGGATTGTAGAGACAAGGTTCTACGAAAAAAGAATACCCACTTCATCAAAGTGTTGTGTAGGAACAATAAATATGAAGAAGAAACATGAGAACAAGAGAAGACAGTGAGGTAGAAGTACCCACATCTTTTCTAAGCTGAGAGAACAAGTTTAAATTTTGAGGATGAAATTTCTTAAAGGGGGAAGAATGTAAAAACCCGGAATTTTTAAATGAAAATTTGTTTCCTAAAAATGTGTTATTTTATTTTATACAATAAAACCATATCTATTTAATAATAAAGTGATATTTATAGAATATAAAGGTAAATGTGATAATTAGGATTCAACTTTTATATGACCATTGGTCAAATATGATCGTTGGTCAAATATGACTGTTGGTCAATATAATCATTGGAAACAATACTCTTGTTAATAATTTTAACGTTATAATTAGTGTTTATAATTATAAATGATAGAGGATAATTAATGAAGAAAAGATAAGTTATGACCTCAACCAGTAGAGTCACATCGTATGAAATCCATTTTTCAAAACTTTGGAGGGAGGTAGCATCAGTGAGGTTTTCCCTAGACCAATCACAAACTGAGATTCAATAAGTGAATCTAGAATGAAATTTCCTATGGTATAAGTTCAAGTTAGTAAAAATTACCACTTGGATGATGTTAGCTGAGCCATCCCATGAATATATCACCACTACACACCTTAACCTTAGGTTGTACATAGGTGTTATAAGGGGTTACATGTCAAATAATTAGTTACTCAATGTGTAATTAATTTTTATAAATAAAATTGTTATTCAATCTATTCTATTTTTAAGAATATTTTTTCTTAATAAAATATAGGTTTTATTGAGATGGAATTTGATAAATTGATTTTCCAAACACAAATTGTACTTTCTAGAAAAGATATAATTTTTTATAATAAACCAAGATATTATGAATAATACTTATTTTAATGAAATAGTATGTTAAAAACACTATTATTTAAATATAAATTATAAAATAATTTTATTATGTCCTTGAAAATTTTTAAGTGTCAAAAATTTGACTATGCATTATCAACCCACTATTTTTTTTAATAAATAAGGATTTTTATATTTAAAAGTTAAAATTATCATACTTAGGAAATTATTATGATAAAATTAACATCATTTTGGAAATCATCACATTGAAATTATGTTAGGGTTAATTTATAATAATTTTCTAAAATAATTTATTTTTTCGTGAATAATAAAAATACAGTTTGAGGTTTTCAGTTTGTTTAATGAATTTATAATTATTTAATTATAATATAATAACTAATTAACCACAATATAATACCTAAAATATTTCATTTTATTAATATAAAGTATTTTAATAGATTTTAATCAGTTTCCAAACCTATAATTCAGTTTCCAAATTCTAAAATGGAAACTTTGACATTAAAACATTATTTTGTGGAAACTTTAGTTTTACATTGAAAAAGAAGTAATATATAATGATTATTGGATATTTTGGTTTAAAATAAAATAAAATATGTCCCAAATTTCCAAAAACATGGGAAAAAACCGCGGTAAAGCCCATGGTTTTTCATTTTCCACAACCTAGATTTCCAAGGCCTATATTTGGAAATTAATAAACAAATCCTCCACTTTTTCTATAAATAACCAACCATTTATCCATTTAATTTCACTCCTAATATACCCTCTAGGAATATCTAGTAGTTTTACCTTCCAATTAGTCCCACAAATGTGTCTTCAAGCCCTGAGGGTTCCATTCCTCAAGATTTAGGAGTAACTCTTCAAGGTAAGGGAATTATCCCTCTTTTCTCTTTGATTCAAGAACCTATTTTCATATATATATTATAAATGATATGGTTTTCTATTACCTTTTTTATCATAACCTTAATTCCAAATTATTTTTTATAAATGGGATACCCTTTTCATCTCTCATTTTATTCTTTTCTAAAATAGTATTTTTTACTCGTTATGCTGAGGAATTTACTTCTCAAAATTTCTCTCTCCTCCATAAGAAATTCTCTTTTATTTTATTTTTGTGAATACCCAAAACTCTTTCTTTTCTATGGGTATTAAAATAGATTTAAAAATTATTTATTTTACTCTAGTATTAACATACATGAAACTTTCATTCCCTTTATGTGGGTTGAAAATGACATAATGATCATGTTTTTAAGCGCTTTTGAAACGCCATGATTTTGATATGAAACCCATTTTTTTATTCTCAATGGGTTACTTATGAAATGTTTTATTATGATATATGTGGATCAAATTAAATAATACACATGAAGGTTTCACCCTGATAGTTATCCAATTCATTGGGTAAATAATTTAATCTATAGAGATGACATGTTTTACGATACCTTAGTGAATAACCTTAGTAATTTTCATTTACAACACCTTAGTGATTAACCTTAGTGATATGATTATAAATGTATAAATTAAATTTTGTATCTACATTTTCATATTAATATTCATGTTCTTTTTATTATGATATTCCTTATTTTCCTTTTCTCATGCCTTAATTTCATTCCTCATGTTCTTATTAATATTCCTCATAATCATATATAAACTGTTTTCCCTTACCGGGCCTCATGCTCACCCATTTATTTTAATGTATGTCCCCAAGATATGATATGTAGTAAATGTACTCAGGATGAACCCATGGAGATGTATTTAAGTGTATTTAGAATATTTTTTTAAGTTTATATGTATTATGTACTGTATTTCCAAGAAACTGAACTTCAAAAGATCCTCTATTTGAACCATGTAAATGAAAAGTTTATGTAATAAAAAGGTGGGATTACATAATAATTAGTTCTATAAGTCCATAAATTATGCCCAAAATCTTTCAAGTATTCCTAGTAGTAAGTATCCAATTCAATCCTCACCTCACCATTACGCCACACATCCGAGGGTCAACAATCTCTAGACAGAGGACCCATGCCCTGGTAGAATAGAAGGGTGCAACTATAGTGGTCAATGAACCATGAATTTCCGAATACGAGGATGTCACTCTAGTCATAGAGGACCCATGCCCATCCCGGATGGAGGGTTCCACTCGGAAGGTTGAGGACTCATTCCATGTCACAACAAGAATGTGCCAATCTAGTCATCGAGGATCTATGCCCAGCCCGAATGGAGGGCGCCACTCATGTAGATACCCGAAGCTTGATGTACATAGACAATACATTACTTTTGTGGAATACTTAGTACATAACAAAAACAAACACACAAGGACAGTTATAGTTTAGTGTCTTTGGAAACTTGGAACGTAATCTTCTAATCGTGGTGAAAGATCTTCAACATCTCCCATAAAGATCTTCCCATTTTTTTTTCCTTACCTAAAATCTTTCTTTTAATCCTAGGGCAAAAGAAAACATAAAAAGGGTGAGCTCAAATGCTCAGTAAGGGTAAGCAGGGATAAAATAAAACATACCATATACATTTGAACTTAAAAAAAACATGAACATAAAAAATCTTGAGCAACGACATAAAACATGGAAGTACATAAGGCATAGATCATAATAGAACATAAATCATGATAAAATAGCATGGGAATAAAACATGTAATTGTGGCATCCATTAAGCACATGTAATTATTTCCATAGTAGCCAAGACATTGCTGCCAAGACCATCTTAGTGGACAAAGTCCCTTTCTGAATCGAGTTCACTCCTCGTTTCAGTCCTGTTTTACTGAACCGGTTTAACCTGCCATTCCAGCCATGTCTATCTCATGAGATATAAATCTTTACCCAATGAATTGGAGGGAGATATAGGTCCCAACCATCTCATAATGAAATCATTCTTACTTGTGCCACAACATGAACATAAATCATTCATCATAACCCAAAGAATAAAATGGGTATCATAAACATCATCCCATCATAACATAATCCATATAAAAAGATGGATATCATTTCATCATAAGAACAGTGAAACCATGTAAATCATAGATAAATTATACTTGAAACATACACATATGAAATAATGTCATCTTAGATGGAAAAAGATTTTGATAAAACACTTGAAATGAATTCTTGAGGAAAATATCCTTTCTTCTTCAAAATCAATTTCTTTTCACAAAACATCATGCAATTTTAAAAGAAAAGGATTTTGTTGAAAATAGTCACAAAATCTTTGGGATGAAGTTTCATGAAAATAAGGATTTATAAAACCGTAAAAATCCTTTCATGCTGTATAAGTTAAAAAAACACTCTTCTCGTACTTTTGCCAGAAAAGTCAAAAAAGTACCTCGTAACGTAAACAAAAGAAAGATTCCTTAAATACCATGTAGTAAAAGTCAAAAATGGGTAAAAAGGAATTTAAACATACATGAAAACTCTTTTATAAAACATGGACATGGATGATATAAATAACCCCAGTAAATTCTTACGAATAAGAAATCCCGGAAAAAAATGAGATTTGCAAAATTATCCCTTACCTTAGGTCTGATTTGCCTCGTAAGTGTCCGAACCTCCTGTATAATGATTTAAATAATATCATTGACTTATTCCAGAATCATACTCATTGTTATGATATCATATATGGTTCACTTATGGCTTTATATTACCCGTTCTTTTGTAAATTCCATGTTAAAGAGCGTTTTGGGTAAAATCGTTTCATTTGTCGTCCGTGTTTTGACTTGTAATTATTCATATGATCACTTAGATCATGATTACTTAATTACAGAATATTAAACATGATTTATATATAATATATATTCAGAATATATATATATATATATAATAGATCAGTAAATGGAAAGAAATACACCGTTCATGGAGACGGTAGACCGTACGTACGCATGAACACTGTTTTCTTTTCCTTATTGAGTTGAATGGAAGTAGATGACATACATATATATACACATAAATCCAGTATCATTATTATATCATATATTTCATGATTACTTTTTATATATACTTTATAATCATTCATGAATGGTTAACGTGGAGAATGAATCTCATCGCGTCGTGGAGACGGTAGTCCGTACGTACGCACGAGCGATGATATCATTCTCATGATCGTGGAATTGTATTGGAGTGTATTTATACTATTTCAGAATCAATATAACTTTACAATAATCATATATAGTTATTATGTACACCATTATACCCATCCAAGTAAGGTGGTGGTGGAAAATAGATTACACCACGACGTGGAGACGGTATTCCATACGTATTCACGTGTGGTGATTTCGTTATCCGTAGGATGGATAGATGGTGAAATAAGGTTGTTTTTAATTAAAATTTAGTAATTTTCACTATTCATCAGAAAATGAAAGTTATCCGAAAAGTACCAAAATTTCACCCTAAGCTAATTTCGATATTCCGAATCCAAAAATGAATTCCATTTTGGAAAATAAAATTTACAAAATTTCAAAAAGTGGTTATTACTATTCATAACGGCTAGTTTTAATAATGTTTTAATAGCATATCATTGTTTAACGAAACTCAGTATTGCATACAACACATGCTATCGCGGAAGGTTGTGCTTGCGTGTAATGAAAGCCAAGTCAGGGTTGCGTGTTGTACAAGAATCCTTCGTTGTTTTGTATAACATAATCTAACCATATTTCATTTATACATTGAATATATATATATATATATATATATATATATACTTAATGTTGCGTAGAATAACTATTATCAAAATTGTGTGTAACACGATCAAAGAATTGTGTTGCGTATACTGCAAGCTATTACGGTGTTGCGTATAGCACAAGGTAATCTTGGTGTAGCATACACCACAAGACATTAATGAAATTAAAAGAATATTTTTCATAAAATCTCGGGGTGTTACATTCTACCCCCCTTAAAATGAATTTCTCCCTCGAAATTCGTCGGGGTTATAAATGGTTTACTACTCGAAAGTTTGTTTAATAGAAACCCACATCTTAAAAAGGAATACCCAAACTGGGATTTAAAAACTAAAGTATGAAATGTAACGGTTACCCAAATTAACTCATCACTGGGTTTCCACGTAGGAGAACATAGGTGAAAATATGGATATGGAAGAAAAATATAACCATCAAGTTCTGATAGAGATGGTAGAGAAAATGGCTATGAAATATCCAACAATCACAAAGCCATATATTTGCGATGATCTAAGGTACCATCTGATTCATCAGATATAAGGGAACTAGGTCAACATTTTTGGTTTTCAAGATCATTTCCCTAAAGTTGGTGAATTAAAAGAAATACTTACATGATTTTGGTACAATTTCACTGTTGTTCGTGCTTTGAACAATTTCCACTTCATCTATTAAAGAAATGAAGTTGAATTTGTTATTCATGAAATGTTAATAGATCATGTGATAGAATGATGGGTCATTCCATCTGTTTCAAACAAAATGTTAGCAAAAGTTATCAAATATACATAAGTCCATCTATGGTGAGTTTAATCGTATACGATTCCAAAAATGAACTTATACTTCATATATCATACCGCGTAATAAAATAAAACTAGTTTCTACTAACCAGGGACTTCCTGTAGGCCAGTGGTAGGCGATAAAGGCCAGTCGCACTTCGGTTGTGGGTTCGATTCCCACAGCCTTGTCTGACGCGGTGGGCTATCGCTCGACCTTCAGGTTGTCCTTTTTCTAAAGCTATATTACTATAACATCCCATCAATAACATCGAAAAAAAGTTCTATCATAACTTATGTCCAACATAATCCATTCCAATCTTTAGGTTTATCTAAAATACTTCGGTCCAAGATCATATTATAAAGAAAATGATTACTTGAAATTTCACATAACAATCACGTGAATGCCATCATTTATCCCCCATATATCATAAGATATATCTTGTTGGTCAAATTACAAACATGTGAATACCTTAATCATGTATTCTCTTGAAGAATGAATACCCATTAATTGAACCATAGTGAAAACATGAATGCAGTCAAAAGTTAACTCTTTCCACATACCAAAATCCAAAAATTCTATATACTCAAACCATGATATAACCTTCTCCTTATATCAGTCATGAGCTCATGAATACGGTCAAACATTTCATTTTCTCGTTTTCCTTTCATTATGCGCATATCATCTTTTTTCCAAAAATTTCTCAATCACATTATATGGTTACTGGTACCATTGAAAACAACAATAGACCAATACATAAATATTCCAATATTCCACGATACTATATACAACATTATTTTGGAATCCCATTACATAAACACTTAATCATTCCACCACATCATTGTCATATTCAACATCGCCAATAGTGATCGCATGTGACTTCCCTTTGTCCTTTGCCTTAAGTGGTTTCTCATGTCGATCATCACTAACCCTTGGATTAGGGCATTTATTATCATAATGCCCCATTTCCTTGCACTTGAAACATTGAAGTGTTGGTGGTGCGTTCTCTACAGTCTTTTCTTTATTCACATCATTAGAAACCATTTTTCTATTACTTCGAAACTCAACTACTCGATGACCTTATTTTCTACACTTAAAACATTTCTAGTCCCTTTAAGACAATCTCCACCATGCTTCTTTCCACACTTTGAGCATAAGGAAACATTCATCTTCTTTTCACCATTATTCTGATATTTCTCCTTGAACTCCATCTTTCATTTCTTGTTAAAACTATGAGATGGATAAGTAACACAAACTTCCATTTCTACCTTGATAGCACAATGCACAATTTCTTCATAGCTACTGAAGTCTCTTATAGCTAATTCCCATCGAAGATTTGGTTTTAAGCCACTGAAAAATCGATCAACTTTACTTTCAGGTTGGAAGATAAATCCAGATGCATACCTTGTAAGCCTTGTAAAATTCACTTCGTATATACCAACATATTCATCATCCTTTTTATTTAGTTCAAGAAACTCCTTCTCCATATTTGTTTGAAGAATATGAGGGAAGTACTTATTGAAAAATAAGTTCTTGAACTCATCCCATTACATAGACTCAATTTCATCTCTTGGCCTCATATTCTTGATAAGATTCCACCATTGATCAGCATCACCTTCCAAACGATACACTGCTAAGATGACTTTATCATGTTCAGAACATTGAAGAACTGAAAATATCTTTTCAGTAGTACTGATCAATTGTTCAGTAACAAGTGGATCAGAAGACCCATTGAAAGAAGTTGGACGTTGCCTCATGAAGGACTCAATAGAATATTGTTCCCTTCTATACTCATTTGGAAGTCCAGAATGATTCATAGCTTGTGTAAGTATAGAAATAAGATTTTTCACTCCATCTCCCATAACATTTGTTTTATCAGGAGGAAAATCATTGAATTGTCCATTACATTGATCAACACGGTTCCTTCGGGTTCCAGCAATCGTCTAAAACCCAAAAAGAACAGTGTGAGAGGTAAAAATCACACTAGGGAAAACAATATAATAAAGGGGGAGTACCTTTAATATCTAACATCTTAGGTTTAATTCTAAGATGTTTAGCATAATTCTAGAACTATAACGTATACTTAACCTTAGGGACATCCCTAGACATACCTTAGAAATATCTCTAGGGATCTCACTAAAGTTCTCACATCCTAGTTTCCAAAGGTTGACTAAAGCTTTCCTCTGATACCAACTATAGAGACCCGAAGCTTGACGTACATAGACAATACATTACTTTTGCAGAATACTTAGTACATAACAAAAACAGACACACAAGGACCATAATAGTTTAGTGTCTTTAGAAACTTGGAATGTAATCTTTTAATCGTGGTGAAAGATCTTCAACATCTCCCATAAAGATCTTCCCATTTTTGTTTCCTTACCTAAAATCTTTCTTTTAATCCTGGGGGAAAAGAAAACATAAAAAGGGTGAGCTCAAATGCTCAGTAAGGGTAAGCATGGATAAAATAAAACATACCATATACATTTGAACTTAAAAAAACATGAACATTAAAAATCTTGAGCAACGACATAAAACATGGAAGTAAATAAGGCATAGATCATAATGGAACATAAATCATGATAAAATAGAATGGGAATAAAACATGTAATTGTGGAATCCATTAAGCACATGTAATTATTTCCATAGTATCCAAGGCATTGCTGCCAAGACCATCTTAGTGGACAAAGTCCCTTTCTGAATCGAGTTCACTCCTCGTTTCAGTCCTGTTTTACTGAACCAGTTTAACCTGCTGTTCCATCCATGTCTATCTCATGAGATATAAATCTTTACCCAATGCATTGGAGGGAGATATAGGTCCCACCCATCTCATAATGAAATCATTATTACTTGTGCCACAACATGAACATAAATCATTCACCATAACCCAAAGAATAAAATGGGTATCATAAACATCATCCCATCATAACATAATCCATATAAAAAAATGGATATCATTTCATCATAAGAACAGTAAAACCATGTAAATCATAGAGAAATTATACTTGAAACGTACACATATGAAATAATGTCATCTTATATGGAAAATGATTTTGATAAAACAGTTGAAATGAATTCTTGAGGAAAATATCCTTTCTTCTTCAAAATCAATTTCTTTTCACAAAACATCATGCAATTTTAAAAGAAAAGGATTTTGTTGAAAATAGTCACGAAATCTTTTGGAGGAAGATTCATGAAAATAAGGCTTTATAAAACCGTAAAAATCCTTTCATGATATATAAGTTAAAAAAACATTCTTCTCGTACTTTTGCCGGAAAAGTCAAAAAAGTATCTCGTAACATAAACAAAAGAAAGATTCCTTACATACCATGTAGTAAAAGTCAAAAATGGGTAAAAAAGAATTTAAACATACATGAAAACTCTTTTATAAAACATGGACATGGATGATATAAATAACCCCAGTAAATACTTACGAATAAGAAATCCCGGATAGAAATGAGATTTGAAAATTATCCCTTACCTTAGGTCCGATTTGCTTCGTAAGTGTCCGAACCTACAGTATAATGATTTAAATAATGTCATTGACTTATTCTAGAATCATACTCATTGTTATGATATCATATATGGTTCACTTATGGCTTTATATTACCCGTTCTTCTGTAAATTCCATGTTAAAGAGAGTTTTGGGTAAAATCGTTTTATTTGTCGTCCGTGTTTTGACTTGTAATTATTCATATGATTACTTAGATTATGATTACTTAATTACAGAATATAAAACATGATTTATATATAATATATATTCAGAATATATATATATATATATATAATAGATCAGTAAATGGAAAGAAATACACCGTTCATGGAGACGGTAGACCGTACGTACGCATGAATGCTGTTTTCTTTTTCCTTATTGAGTTGAATGGAATTAAGTAGATGTCATAAATATATATACACATAAATCCAGTATCATTATTATGTAATATATTTCATGATTTCTTATTATATATACTTTATAATCATTCATGAATGGTTAACGTGGAGAATGAATCTCATCGCGTCGTGGAGACGGTAGTCCGTACGTACGCACAAGCGATGATATCATTCTCATGATCGTGGAATTGTATTGGAGTGTATTTATACTATTTCAGAATCAATATCACTTTACAATAATCATATATAGTTATTATGTACACTATTATACCCATCCAAGTAAGGTGGTGGTGGAAAATAGATTACACCACGGCGTGGAGATGGTATTCCGTATGTACACATGCGCGGTGATTTTGTTTTTCGTAGGACGGATAGATGGTGAAATAAGGTTGTTTTTAATTAAAATTTAGTAATTTTCACTATTCATCAGAAAATGAAAGTTATCTGAAAAGTACCTAAATTTCACCCTAAGCTAATTTCGATATTCCGAATCCAAAAATGAAGTCTATTTTGGAAAATAAAATTTACAAAATTTCAAAAAGTGGTTATTACTATTCATAACGGCTAGTTTTAATAATGTTTTAATAGCATATCATTGTTTAGCGAAACTCGGTATTGCGTACAACACACGTTATCGCGGAAGGTCACGCTTGCGTGTAATGCAAGCCAAGTCAGGGTTGCGTGTTGTGCAAGAATCCTTCGTTGTTTCGTATAACATAATCCAACCATATTTCATTTATACATTGAATATATATATATATACTCAATGTTACATAGAATAACTATTATCAAAATTGTGTGTAACACGATCCAAGAATAGTGTTGCGTATACTGCAAGCTAATACGGTGTTGCGTATAGCACAAGGTAATCTTGGTGTAGCTTACAACACAAGACATTAATGAAATTAAAAGAATATTTTTCATAAAATCTCGGGGTGTTACAAATCAGAAGGTCGAGGACCCATGTCCTATCTTTGTAGGAGGGTGACACTCTAGTCATCAAGGACCCATGCCTAGGTCGGATAGAGGTACCACTTGTAAGGTCGAGGTCCTATGCTCTGTCTCTGCAGGAGGGTACCACTCTAATCATAAAGGACCCATTCCCAGCCCAACTGGAGGGTGATACTTGGAGGGTTGAGGACCCATGCCCAGTCTCCAAAGGAGGGTGTCACTATAGTCATCAAGGACCCATGATCAGACCTTATATAGGGTGACACTCTAAGGGTTAAGGACCCATGGACTATCTCCATAGGAGGGTATCACTCTAGTCATCAAAAAATCATGCCCAACCCAGCTAGAGGTATTATAAAAAATGTGACCTAGACCAACAAAAATTTTGAGTCAGATAATATATCTCTTGGTAGAAATGAGTAATTCCAACATATGTTATATTTTTTTGATATTTTTTATAGGTACTTACAAATGTTTTTACCAACATAAATATATGTTAATATTAATCGATTAATACCAATATATCTTTTACCAAAAATTAAATGCGTTGTTTTATGATATCAATAACAAAAATTATTTCACAGATAGATGAATTTGTTATTATTAGTTATTATTATAGAAAAATATTTTACCACTAAAAATATATGTTACAAAAGATCATCCAATAACACAAAAAATATTAGCAATTATTTAACATATATTTATTAATTATTTAGTATCACCATATAATTTTTTAATAAAATATGTGTTTATATTTTGAATTAAAATATTAATAATTTAATAATGTTTAATTATATACATACATACATACATACACACACACACACACATATATATATATATATATAATTTTTGATAAATGATTTTAATTTATAGTGATCTAAATTAGAATAAGGCAAGACCTATAATGTAAATTAAAGTGAATAATGGTAAATGGTAAGAGTTTGACTCGAAAAAAATATATTTTTTAAATATTATATTTCTATTTTTCATGTGAGGGTTTAATCCTCTAATGTGCTTCATAATGTTGCTAGTAGATGTTGGCGGTCTATCTTTCAATCATCCTATCTTTGGATCAAAGATCATGGTTGGGTTTTTCTGTTCAGATCTATCTAGATCTATAATTCATTCTTCATGACTTGTGATTTGGGGTTTCATGGTCAAGGGAATCTTGGATATCAGAGGTTTTCAAAGTTTTATTCAAGTTGACCAGTATCAGGCATCGAATGTTCTTCCTGGAAGTGATCCCATGGATCTTTTCTCTATCCCCTTTATAGTTAGTATGATCTTCTTAGATGGATTTAATTGTCGTTATTCCATCCTCAATGGGAAAACATATATGATTGTGTTTTTGGGGTTTAATCACATGTAGAGTTGATGGATTTTGTTTTTCTAGTGTCACTGTTGTGCATTGTGTAGCTAGGTGGTGTTTGGTTGTTTGATTTTTCATTATTCTTGAATTGACAATTTTTAAAGAGGTTATCTGGTGTGGTGATTATTGTCTGTGCCAATGGTGAGTGAGAGTGGGAGATTCAGGTCTTCCTAGATTTTTCATCTATAGATATGAGATTTCCATTACAGTTTTGTTCCATTTGTCTAAAGATATGAGAATATGTGCTGTTTTTCACCATCTTTGACAGATCATACTAATTCTTTCTAGTTAATTATTGTTTTATGAAGTTGAGGGTTTTTTTAGATGCTTCAATCATCGATCCACAAGGTCCTTATTTTGGAATTTTTCTTCTTAACTAGGATGCCTATGGATCTTTATTATGATGTAATATAATTTTCTGTAAGTATCTAAAATCTATGAGTATCAAAATAGATTTCATACCTCAGTAATAGAATTTCATGCTTATATTTAAGTGATTGTTGGGATATTTTTATCAATTGTGTCCATATTATATTGGATATTTAGAATTTATATAAGGAAATTACATGTAGTTGATAAATATATTTGAGAGTGGGCAGATAAAAAAATTATTAAGAAAGAAAAGTTAACCCATTCACACCACAATGATTTCACCATCTATACAAAATAATGAAAAGTGTGAACATTGTTATTTCATTCATATATTGAAGAATAAAATCTTGAATTTACCACCTTAATATGAAAAATAACCTTGTTTTATTTCTGTAAATTTCATCTCATGACAACATATTATTTATATTAGCTTTTTCTATATCAATAAAATGTTCCTATAATGCGTATAAGAATTCTGTTGTTGTATATTTTTGCTATGGCATGCTATTTCTGTTATGTTTTTGCTTCATCACCTCATCTTAATCTATTGAAACTATTATTAATTCTATATACCATATAACATAATCATAAATATACCAAAGCGTGAGTAGGACAAGCCTCTCAAGTTACAATTTATTGAACAAAAACTGAAAGGGTACATAGGGGAAGAAGGGGGAATACATGAAAAAGCCTAAAATATTTTTTTTTTATCATTATCGTTTTCCCATTTTGGATCAATATTATTTGATATATTTGGCATAGATAGTTCTTGTAAAGTGAGTGTAATTCTTGGGTTACCTCCCCTTTGGTTGAGAAGTTAAATCACTATCAACTTTCTTCTTGTAAGATCTCATATTTGGTGGTGGGTTTTAATCCTCTATATCACACTAGTTACATTTAATATTTATCAACTATTTAATAAAATCCTTCTATATTTTAGAGGAAGCAGACTGCTTCTATTGAGTAATAATAGTAAAATCCACATCAACTGGATGAGCATTAAGAAATTCATCTTGAAACTGAGTAGCTTTATTTTTTCCAGTGAAGAAATCCTTCCCCTATACTACCTAAGTAATATTACACTACTCATGTATAGATTTAACCAGTATATCATGCATCATATGGCCTCTCCCCATTAAGGGTGATCCATCCTCAACATTCCATATCTACCCAACCAGGTCACTGTTTTTATGCTTTTCAGAAAGCAGATCCCACCCAGATACATATCCAACAAGCACAACCATCCCCAGAGGTTCTCATTGTGCTTGTATCCCTCTTAATCCCCATAAAACAAGCCATTATTCACATGAAGTGGTTATTTTAGATCAACAGTTCCTTGATTTACTAGGTGAATTATTAAAGAGGGTTTGAGATACTTGTCCTGCAGCTATAATAGACCACACTGGTTCCCAAACTGTTTTTATTATCTAAAACCCGAATCATTATAATGCAATCCAGTGTAAGTAGTAGCTGATGGATATCTCCCTTTTTATAATGAATTTTTAGGTGTTAATTTTTTAGCATTAGAGAAGAACTTACCTCATTTAAATAACAAATACTTTTTTATTATATACAAGGAAAGGCAGAAGCACTTACAAAGTTCACTTAAAGCGGTCTAAAATAATGAATCCCTAGGGAATCATCCTGAACAAAGCTGGTACCCTCCAGGGAGAAGGAACAAAGACTAGAAAAGACAAGGAACTGATTTTCCTAAGATTCTCTGTAGGAAAGAGAGTCATCCACCACATTACCTTCACACCAAGTATAAATAATGGACATGAAGCTACACATAAGATTCTTGAAAATTTTGATGGGATATTCAATGGAACACAAAGTAGATCCCTTGAATGTGATTGACTTGTATATGGTCAGTGAGTCAGTCTCAATCTCTCTAATGGGTATGCTCCTTTGATTGAAAAAAGCACACCCGTGAGGAAAGCATGGGCCTCCACTTGAAGAGAGTCACCGTTCCTGAAGAATGCAGAGAAAGCCACCACCGTAGAGCCTTTAGGATATTTGATCATCTCATCTCCCCTCATGGTCCCCATACAACACAAGACATCAATGTTTAACTTATATCCCAATAGGGGAGGCTTCCATTGGAACCAATTTACCTGAACAGTAGAGATTGAATGATCCAAGGGGGGAGGGATGTAGGGCTCTAATAAAAGGGTGATGTGACCAATTTTTGTATACATTTCCATACATTATATTGAGTATAAAACATGTTTTAACTGGATACATGTTGTTTTATAGATAAAATACTATAATTTGGTGATCATGATGATTTTAAGGTATTTTCTATCCTAAGAAACAAATTAGGTAAGGTCAATAAAAGTTAACAAATACATGGTGTGTACTTTGTAGATACATTCTGTGTACCTTTTCCCAAACACATATCATCCAACCCAAGTACACACCCAAGTATCCAGACATAGAGTACACGCCATGTACAACCCATCCAAACATTGTGTCCGACCTTCTAGATGCAGTTGTTAGATGAATTAGAGGCTACAAGCTATGTGGGGTAGCTCTACACACCGAGTACCCCCACCAACCAACCACCGACATAGTCAAGTCAAGGAGCGGTGTGACGGATCACCTACCGGTGGAGAAAACAGGGCAAAAATGAGTTGACCATTATACATAGTGTGTAATTTTTGTTACATGCCATGTAGTTTTAAAATCTATAAATAAGAGGGAAGACCCTCCATGTTTGAGGTTGGACATCCAGGGGAGGTACGACCGCTCTTTTGTTCGATCCTCCCTCCGATCCATTTCAAGTTTTCCTTTTCTATTTTAAATTCCTATTTTAGTGTAATCCCCCTTCCCCATCTTCCTCTCATATCCATGGTAGGGATTGATCTTCGTCTCAAACCACACACCGTGACCATGGTCATAAGAGGTTAGTTTTTCCATGTTGGGGGTTGTAATAATGATTGTGTATTATTTGTAATTGTAATCCTGAAGCATTAATTATCATGAATTCTGTTTATAATTTCTTCAATGAATCAAATGCCTTATTTACCATTCGTGTCATATTATACCAAGAATGATACTAGTGGTGAAAAATGAAGGAGTTGCAATGAGAAAACCCATGAACATTGGGAGAGTCTGTTGCCGCTTGCTTTTGGGGTAAACAACTTAAACATGATTAAGTAGTTAATTACCCGACCAAGGAATTAACTCTTTAAATGTGTAATTGTTTGTTTCTGGACCAAGAAACAACAGTTTTATTGAATCCCCATGGTAAATAATTTTTGTTGATATATTCAACGCTAAAGAATGGTGATTGAAATAAAACACGATTAGACTTGCAACCCCGACACATTTGTTTTTCGATTGTTCTCTTCTTATTTTATTTTATTTTAATTTTCACAAATAGTTTCACTAGTTCAAGATATTCCCTTCACTCATTTTGCTTAGAAAATTATGAAAGACTCATCAAATCACACTAATTTATTTCTTTTCCATCTTCCCCGTGAGATCAAACTCGACTACCACTAGTTACCTAGTAGTTGGTTTAGAAGAAAATAATCCAAGAATTATGAATTTGACCCACTCCCTGTGACAGGTGTGGTGCCAAATTTTGGCGTCATTTTCAGGGACTTTGGGAAGTAGCAGTGTGAGCCTAGGTTAAGGTTGGGTTACCTAGATTTTTTTCCTCCTTTTCTTTTCTTTTATTGATTCTTTTTCTCAGGACCCTTGACCCCACTTCTATATGGATAATTATCTGACTAAGGAGTGATATGATCCACCTAGAGAGGATTTTTATCCATATGATCTGGATTTTTCGTATCCATACCTAGAAGAATACTATCTATACTTGGATGATGGGTTCCAATATGAGGAAAACCCATGTACATTCTTTACCCCACCCTTATCTTCTTCTCATTCAGAACAACTTTCAGGTAATATAAAAAGGTTATTATCGATGATGGAGGTGTTTACCACGTGCCAGTTGGACCAAAACGAAAGGTTGGGATGACTTGGAAATATGGTAGAATAGATCTTCGAGATAATTTCCAATTTGGATCATCCAGTTGAGTTTGAGGATGAGTGTTCTAATTTTTTTTTCAACTGAGGAGACATGTCCTAATGTGGGCCCCACCTATCATGCATTAAATTTATTTGAAATTAATCTTCAAAACTCAAATTTTAAATATGGGGACACATTCGGTCATTATTATACTGAATTTGACCACTCATTTATGTCTAAACCCTCAATTTATTACATACCTATTTTTGAGGAATCTTGTGATTATTTTTAGGTCTTTAGCATCTTAAAGAAAGAACCTCAAGAGGTGGTGGATGTACCAAATCAAACTAAGAACCAAGCCCACCTTTGGTATCTGTTGGCCATAGAGCATGGATAATGTAATCTACTTCCCAGATCACCTGAAGGTCAATAATAATGAAAATAATATGAGGGCGCCGAACACATGTAGTGGTTTAATCTGTAAAATCCACACCTGCCTTCAAATTATGGGTAAGTCACTTTGACTCAGGTCAAGCCAAAGACCTGAAATAAAGGTTCTTACTGGGAGGTAACCCAATCATTCCTTTCTCCCCTCTACCTCTCTTTTCTGTTTTTAATAAACACATGACATGTTCTTCTAATAAACAAGCTGTGCAATTCTTTCTCTTCTATCCAATATATAAATAATAATTAAATGACAACATACGTTATGTATATGTTATCACACAACATGTACTTTTATTTTTTAGTGTATATTATTCGATAAATTTTTGTATAAGTACATATTAATCAGTTCATAAATAGGGATGAGGCATGTGCCGATGGCAAGGTCACTAGAGTGTATCAAAGTCGTCACTGGTTCAAATTGCTCCATACCTATGTTTAGTACATGGATAATTATTTTTGAACTCTCATTTTAATTAAAAGGCATGTGAATTGTTTCCAAAATAAAATAATTTTTTTTTAAAATTAAAGAAAAACCAATAATGGGGTTCGCTTGGCTGGCAGAATCGTAACCCATGGATCCAAAAGACTTAGGTTTGAGTCCAAACAACTGACCCAATTGCATCATTTTTTACTTAAATAAAACCACACGTCATGAATTTGGATACACATTATGTGAGTCATGTTTTCATAATAATTTAAAATGTTTTCCCAAATAATAAATAACATACGGGTGAAGTGGACTGATTGGAAAATTCATAGCCTAGGTTTCAAAAGGCCGGGGTTTAAACTCGGATAATTTTTCCACTTTATCCCAATCCTTTAAAAACTAAAACCACACATCTTGTGCTGTTATTTTACCCATGTAGTATTGCACCTAAACTTTAAGTATCAAAAGTTCATAAAAATTTGCAACACTACAACCTTCACTCCAATGGTTAAGGGCTTGTGTTCAGAATGGCCAGCTGCTGGTTCAAATCGCATCCCAAGCACTGGACCGAAGGTTGTAGTTATCTTTTTCTAATTTTAGAAGAAACAACATTTATTTCTCCAATACACTACCTGTATAGGTTTATTTTTCATTTTAAAATAATATATATTTCAAATATATTTCTTTTTAAATTGTAAATAATATTTATTATATATTTTACTATAATAATTCTATTTATTATAAAAAAAATTACACGATGTGTGGGACCCTATACATGCTATTTTTTTTGGAAATAAAATCTGGGCACCCTACTTGACTAGACTCTATGCCACCCCCTTATTCATGTTTTCTTCCCCCTCTCACTTCTCCCATATGCTGTCACCCATCCCTCCTCCAATCCACAATTTTGGTACGTTTCAGGCCACGATATCTCCTTCATTTTGATCATTGATCTTGGTACGGAATTTATTGTCCCTTATTTCAAAGTTTTAGTAGCATTTAGGATGATTTTCAGACCATCCAACCATTCGACTTCCCACGCAGTACATGGGGTCAATGAAGAACATAGGCCATGTAATTTAGGTACATGAACACACATGCTTTGTTTCTTAAATTTAAAAATACATGGTGTGTACATTTGGTACACATCGTGTACAGTGCCTCAACCTAGTCTTTAGGAGAAACCAGTGTACTATGACCACACGGACCCAATCCCATTTATACACACATGGAATGTACATTCAGTGCACACCATGTACCCTATTCATCAGGTGTAATCCATGTTATGGGTGTACATGCTTTCAGAGCCATGTCTTGCCACATTCCGTGTATTTCTTACACATGGTGTGTGTCTTATTATTCAAGACATTTAGGATAGGTCCATGTTGGGCACACACACAGACACCACCCCATGTTCTCACACATGGAGTGTACAATTCAACACATTCCATGTAATGGATATTCTAGAACACATGACCACTTGGTGTGTTTATCTAGAGTGAAAAAATTCCCAAGAATATCATACTACATGTCATGTACACTGGATTCACATGCTGTGTACCTATTTTTTCAAATTTATCACTTTTCATACTTCTCTTTCATCTCTTTTTCTTTTTTTGTTTTTATTTCTATCCCTATATCAGCAATGAAAGATGGATATTGCATGAGTTAGAAGTGGCTTGCGCATACTACTGAGGAGGAAATTTAGGCTTGTCTCTGGATACGACTTCATCCTTCTGTGACACCATCCCTATATTTTCCTGTCTGTTAGCTTCCATCCTTGGAATCCCAACCTTCTCTTCTATCGGTTCCATCATATTTGACACTCATTAGTCCTGCTGCCACTTCATCCCAAGATACTGATGGATCTAGTACTGCATCTCCCACATCCAGCATGGCACCCTCAAATCTATCCATGACTTCAGTGGACCCCACTATGCCAGCACCTCCATCCATAGATGGAACTCCCTCAGAGCCAACTCCTATAACATTAGCTGCTTTACCCACTGCCACTACAACTGGACCCTCTTCATCCATAGTTGTGGACCCACCTTGGACTGCATCAGTAGCTGCCCGATCTTAGACACACCCCACCTGATATTTCCTAAGGGGCATCCTATGACTGAATGATTGCAACATATCTCCGGGCCCACTATTTAGCTGAGCAGCTAATTCTTGGACATCTCTGTTCCACAGCATCAGGGCATCTGGGAGGAGATCGAGGAGATTTTAGGGCATACGCATCTTTTGGACACACTTTAGGTTAACACTCTTACCTTACAAGATTTATTTTTAGTGTTATTAGTGACCTTCAGGATTGATGGGATGACCTACCGTCAAAAGTCCACTAATACAGCTACTCTAGTCTGATTTCAGTTAGACAACAACCATTTTTCACTTCCTAGGCCGAGTTTGGATGAGGTTGCAGCTTTTACCCCCATCCTGACACTCCACATCCTATCTCCACCCTCACCCACCCTGAAAGCTCTGACCTCATTGTCATGTAGGCAGATCTTGCTGGAACTGACCATAGGTATACCTCAACTTCTCAGAAGTGCACGCTCATCATTACCCCTCCCATTTGTTTCATTCATCAGTGCTTCAACGCCATTATTTTTCCACACCACGAGGGAATGGGTGTCGTTTCCAACCACAACATGGACCTTATCACTTGTATTTTATGTCATGACTACCCTAAAATCCCTTGTCTTACCACTTCTTACTTCCAATCCATGATCCATGGCCATCAGGGTAACCTGAACGATGATTTATATGCCACCCAATTAGCCCACCATTTAGAAGTTTTTGAGCCATCTATCCCTCATGATCACTTAGTCTCTACCCAATATATTGACTTCTTCATTCTTATTTGCATGAGGATGGTAGAGCATTTGGGATCTGAATCTATGCTTTTATAGGATTCACCAGTTCCTATAGGGTTGAGGGATGGCCCAACTGCTCCCGCCGATGTTACTGATCGGGACCCACCCCATCCACCAGTGGTTTCTCCTTCTCCACCCCACCCCACTTCTTCATCCTCTTCATATTCTCCCACCATATTTTCTTCTTATTTCCCATCTTGTGCCTCTAGCTATCACACCTCCTACTTCCATGATAGATGTTCCTACTATATCCAACCTATAGAGCACAGATCCCGAGCTTCTATCTTCCACTACAAATGATCCTCCACCACCAGTTCCTCTTATTTCATATGCTACCTCCTCTGAGGTGACCCCATTACTGGTTTTTCATTCTTGTTTCATTATATATATATCTCATTTGTTCCATGCTTATGTTGTGCTGGTGTATGTGCAAGTATAATTCTTCTTCCATTTTATTGATAGTCACAGGTACTTTGGAGTGCTTTGGGTATCTCTTTTCAACTATTTACCATATTTTTTATTGCTCCATGAGGGAATTATTATTTTAGAGTGTATTTTCATTATTATTTTTGGCATTACTTATTTCACTGCTTTCCCTCATCCTGGACCATTTATGTTTTCCCACATACTCTTCTCTTCCTTAGCGTTGCACTTGGAGGACTATGTGCAATATTAAGTGTGGGGGAGAGTCTCTGACTACACTAGTATTTTACTTTGAAATTATCTAGGATACATCATTAATAGTTGAAATATTTTAAATAGTGTACTTTTTTTGATTCATTATATTTATAAATAATTAAATCATAAAAGGGAATTTTAGAAGTTGCATGCTTATTTTAAATTTCACAATTTTTTAAAATTATTTCTGATATAGTTTGATTCTTGATTTAAATTATTGTACATTTACATTTATTAGAATGATCATTTTTATTCATTTCATGACCTAATTGAACCTTTCTTTTTACTCATTCCCAAGAGGTATTCTAAGACTTTTTGACATATTATTTCTTACTTCTTTCTTGATAGATTCTCAGTATATGAATGACTACTAGAAATTGTGAGTTTTTCACTTCAAAACATGAAGATTTTGAATCACATTAAAATGATTGAGGCGTTTGATTTATTTTCAGCCCTTTTGACATTGAGACCTACCCTACATCCAATCTTCATGAAACCCTTAGAAACCGTGAACTGCCTTAATAGGAAGCCACATTAAAATCCTATTTATCCTTCCTACCCTAATTCGTTTATAATTTTTCATGATTATTTATTTGATCTTTAAAGATGGAATTTGGATATTCATGGTACATTTTGGTGAGAAACCCTGAAATTAAGTATGGAGGAGAGTGTCTCTTGTTCATTTGGGAAGAAGGGTTCAAAAAATACTATTCATTGTATTCTTGGTGGTCCCTCTATAAAAAAAAAAGCATTGAAAAATTCAAAAGAGGGACCTGATTCATTCATTACACTTTATTGATGGTTTATGGACCCATTTTGAAAAGGGAATATCATGATAATAATACCCTTTAAGAGACCTTGATTGGGGACACCTTTTTCATTTACCTTTATTTCTGAATATCATGCATTGTTATTTAAGAATTCATCCTCCTTTTTTTAAGTCTCTGAAATTATTTTTCACATCATTCCTTACCAACCCAAAGCCTCAGAATCATTTGAACCTTATTGAAAGAACTCATTATTTTTGTGGTTCAATTCCTAAAAGTAGAGAATGAGAATACTTGAAAGCTTATAAATAGAGTGCTTATACTTGATATTGAGAATAACTCTGATAAAATGATCTTGAGTGATGAGGGTGGTATCTTCTGGAGAGATAAATCATCTAGTGGCATGCATATTAATGAAAAGTTGAACAATGTGAATAAAAGAGGCTTCCAATATTTAATTGAATTATATAATAGGTATGATTAGAATATATTTGGAATTGAAATATGTTTTGTGCCTTTTAACATCCTCTGATATGGATTTAATATTTATGAGTATAATTTGTTTAATGCTTCCATTTTGAGAGTATGGATTTTGTTAATTAGATGTTGAGATTTTCTTTGAGGGTAAGCAAATGACTAAGTGTGGGGGAGTTTGATGTGCCCGATTTGTGTATACATTTCCATACATTCTATTGAGTATAAAAACATGTTTTCACCAGATACATGTTGTTTTAGAGATAAAATTCATTAATTAGGAGATAATGATGATTTTCAGGTATTTTCCATCATAAGAAACAAATCGGGGAAGATCAAAAAAAGTTCAAAAATACACGGTGTGTACTTTTTAGATACACACCATGTACCTTTGCCGAGATTAAGATCAACCAGCCTGAGTACACACCCAAGTAGCCAGGCAGAGTGTACAAGCCATGTAAAACCCACCCACACACCATGTATGACCTTATAGATGTTCTTGCTGGCTGAATTTGAGGCTACACACCATATGGGGAAGATCTACATGACATGTACCCCCACCAACTGAGCGCTGATGCAGTGAAGTCAAGGAGCGGTGCAACAGATCACCTACTGAAAGAGAAAAACTAAGTTGACCAATATACACGATGTGTACTTTGGGTTATATGATGTGTAGTTTTAAAATCTATAAATAAGAGGGTATTCCCTCCATGTTCAATGTTAGACATCCAAGGGGAGGTGTTTCCACTCTGCTATCTGAGCCTCCCTAAGATCCATTTCAACTTTTCCTTTTCTATTTTCAATTATTGTTTTAGTGTAATTCTACCCTTTCCCATATTCCTCTCATATCCATGGTAGGGATTGAGCTTTGGATCAAACCACACACCGTGACCATGGTCATAAGAGGATTGTTTCCCCATGTTGGGGTTTATAATAATGATTGTATATTATTTGTAATTGAAATCCTAAAGCATTATTTATTATGAAATTTTCTTATAATTTCTTTAATGAATCAAATGAATTATTTACTGTTGGTGTCATATCAGACCAAGAATGAAACTAGTGGTAAAAACTAAAGGAGTTGAAATGAGAAAACCCATGACCCTTAGGTGAGTCCATTGCCACTTTCTTTTGGGGTAAATAACTTAAACATGTTTAGGTAGTTTATTACTAGACCAAGGAATTAACTCTTTAAATGTGTAATTTTTTGTTTTCGGACCAACAAACAACATTTTTATTTAATCCCCATGGTAAATAATTTTTATTGATATAATTAATGCTAAAGAATAACGATTTAAATAAAACATGATCAGATTTTACACCCCGACACGTTTGTTTTCTGATTGTTATTTTCCTTTTTTTTTAATTTTTACAAATAGTTTCACTAGTTGAAGCTATACTCTTCACTCATTCTATTTGGCCAATCGACTAAGACTCGTCAACTCACACTAATTTATTGTTTTTACATCTTCCCTGTGGGATCAAACCTGACTATCACTAGCTACCTAATAGTTGTTTCATAAGGGAAAAATCAAATAATTCTAAATTTGACCCACTCCTTGCGACATGAGAGGTACCAAAGGGCCCTCTGCCGAGTCTTTACATAGCCTACTAAAATCCAGAATGAGTTTTCTGATATTAAAAAGAATACCTATGATAGTCCTCAGATAAGATGAGTTCCACCTATCATTCCTATTCAATCATATCACCCAAAAAATAGTGATAAAGACTAGTGATCTAGCTTTCCTCTTCGAGCTAGGCCTAGTCACGTCGCTAAACTGGTATTGGAGGAAAAATAAGGGGAAGAATCCTATATAGAAGTGCCTGTAAACTAGATGAAATATCCCTAGACGGACTTCTACCACTCTTTTTTAAAGAACAAGTGGCAGGTAGACTTAATGCTTGGTTCCCTGCAACAAGAAAATTTGGAATCCAACCCGATTCCTTTGCACTAGACACTTTCATCAGTTGGTAAAGCATTGTTCCAAACTCTCCACACCAATAAAAAATATTTCAAAATAAGTTCCTTGCACCAAAGGATCTATACCCAAAGGTTATGAGGGTTAGACACTTCCTAGATGGATTTTAAGTCATGACTTTTGAATATTCCAATAGTAGATCCGGTAAAAACGCACCTGTCCATGTCATTAGATAGAACTATACAATCATAGATAATTTTCTGGTCCTCTTCTAAGTTAGTCTAAATAATATTGGGGAAGGTTCTAGACTCCCTAAAGGTGATACCAAGGGAGGGGTAGTAAGGAAAGTTGAGGGTGGTCCCCAACCAGTTTTGAAACAATTAGATGATTTTCCCTAGACAACTATCCATCTAACATGGGTCTTCAAATGAGGGATATATGGTTGGATAATCTTGTAAAATTTTGAAGCTTTAAATCTAGAAAGATTCCCATTATTTCCATATGTACATTTTATGTGTTTCCCCCATAAGGATTTCCCCTCAATGACCTCCCAGGTGAGTCTGGCATGAAGTCCTTCTATAGAACCAAAAATACTCTTGAGATTAACCCCCCCTTCTTTAACAGACTTAGCTAGTTTAGACCAAGAAGCCCAATAAAAATTACATTCTATATGATTTTCCCATAGAAAATCTTCCATAGTTTTCTCAATATTGATAATCACCTTCTTGGGGACCTTTAGGGTAGAAAAAACATGCATGGTAATGGAGGCGAGGGTAGAGTTAATCAAAGTGATTCGCCCTCCGAAGGATAAAAACATGTTCTTCCAATTGATAATCCACCCTAGAATTTTCTACACCACTAATTCAAAGTGTTTGATCAGAAGGATATTTTGTGACACAGGGGCACCAAAACATTGCACATGGAAGGAACATTTTTTCATACCAAGGCTAGACTCCAAGACCCTGATTCTCCTCTCTGAACATTTGTTGGGAGCAAAAAAATGATTTTCTCTCAATTAACAACTTGGAAAATCCAATGAAAATAAAAATAAAGAGATGAATTTAATCCTTTTATTGAACTTTTACTACCATTAACAAGGAGCATGGTGTCATCCATAGGCATAAAATGAGATATACCTCCCATCGGATTTTTATAGCAAAAGGGGGAAATATTTCCCCGAGTAATGCTTTGGTTCAAGTAGTGGATGAGAACATCTTGGGTAATTATAAATAAGGATGGGGAGAGGGGGTCTTCATACCTCAATAATCTATTATCCTTGAAGAAACCAAACTATTTACCCATAAAAAAGTGGAAAACCATGGGTAACTGAAGCAACAAAAAAGGATATCAATGACAAGAGGAGAAAAAACCATGCATTCTAAGACTCTATTAATGAAGATCTATTTGACTCTATCATAAACCTTACTCATATCAAGTTTAATGTCCAATTTTCTACCAAAATATTTCAGGTTGATGTCTCTTATCACTTCATGAGAAAAAGCGATGGCCCCTTGAATGGTTCTCCCGTGTACAAATCCATGTTTCTCCACAACCACCCAAATCAGAAGGAACAAGGCCAACCTTTTACTAATAAAAAATGCAAGAACTTTTTAGGGGATATTGTATAAGATAATTATCCTGTATTTATTGAGAGATTGATGGGATTTGACTTTGGGAACTAGCACAATTTTTTTGGCACAAGACACTCACAAAATATTAACTCCTTAGAAGAAATCCTACATAGGCCTGATTAAGATACCCTTCACTATATCCCAGGATGAACTGTAGAAGGAAGCAAGAAATTCATCTGGTCCCAGCACACTAACCAAATTTAAGGACCAAACTACCTCTCTAATTTCATCCTCATCTGATACAACCTACATTCCAAGATTCATGTCATTGGAGAATGAGAAAGAGATTATATCAAATAGGTCTAAAGACCCGCTAGGATAACTGCCTTCCATCATGGGGTTTGGGGAGACCAAGAGTGACCTATAGATAGAATCAACCAAGCCACTCACCACATATCTATTTTTAGAATAGGAACCTTCATCTCGAAGAAGGTTAGGGACTACAAACTTGCATTTTTCTTTGAGGTAGGCATGAAAATAACTAGTATTTATATCTCCTTTACACAACCATTTAACTATGGATTTTTCTTGGTCAATATGCTTCTACATAAGAAAAACCTCAGCTAAAAGATCAATGTTTCATCTTAGATCAGTGAAAACCTCATCATCCCATGATGCTTCCAAACTTGTTTCTAACCGTTGAATGTCCCAGTTAATATTCTACATATCCAAAAACCATGATGGGAGGTTCTTGGCCCATAGTCAAATACCATATTTGAGACACATTAAGCTATTATGAAGGGAAAGCAACAGGTTTCCTCTAGAATATATTTTCCTAGAATTCCTAACAAAGTTCAGGAAGTCAGAGTTTTCATCCCAAGTGGAAGAAAAATGAAAGGAATCATATCTGACACTACTAGATTGCACAATAAAACAGAGGGGAGAATGATTAGAGAGGCTGAAAACCATATGAAGGACATTGATGACTGGAAATGTAGAAAGGGAATCACCATTCATAAGGTAGTGGTCTAGCCAACTCCAAGAACTCCAATTCCCCTATTTATTATTACATCAAGTGAATGGATCTCTAGATAATCTTGCGTCCATGAGCCCATTGCTTTCCATGAAAAAAATAAACTCTCGACTAGCTCTCCTAGGGTAGGGGCCACTACCTTTTTTCTCCTCTAGACTAGACACTATATTAAAATCTCCTCCAACCATTCAGGGGTAGTCCCTTGGATTTAGAGAACTCATCTCTTCCCACATGGTGGTTCTATCATGTGCATCACATTTTTCATAAACCACTGAAATAATAATATCACTAGACCCTACTAATATTTTGAAACTTATTTATTGATCTGATATAGATATCATGTCAACAGAAACTCCCACTTTTCCTAAAGATCCATAAGTGATTATTATATGGAAAACTAGTAAGAAAACCATGAAATCTTATGAAACTAGAAAAGGTATTTTATTTCAAGTGATCCTATTTTGGTTCGAGAACTACAACCAAAGTGATAGAGTCATTACAAAATTCACTAGAAAATGAAATACAACTTTACCCATAATCCCAATCCATGATCACTTCAAATAATGAAGTTAATCATAAATAGAAGAGGAATATGGCATTGGCCCTAGACTCATGGCCCTGAAATTTATTAGAATACGTAACATTGAAAATTTTCCTTGACTTGGATTTGGTCATAGTTCTACTTGAGGGTCCGAGGGACAAATAAGAAGAAGAGAGTGACTAAGCTTAGGTGCACACCCATTTGGAGGCTGATAGTGAGCTTGAAGCAGAGGGAACTGAGCATAACTAATCAAGAAATTTGCTCCTTCTTTGGTCCCTAGAAGTGGATCTAGAGGTGGAATTCCTAGGCAAGGAGTAACTATAAGATTAATAGCCCTCTAGGAGCTTCAAATAATCTAGAGAATCCTGAAAAAAGGACATAGACAACACCTAATCCTTCTGAGTAGCAGAAAACACACCATCCCATGAACCCCATACAAACTGATCTGAAGAACCTAGATCATGATAGAGGGGAAGAGAGTCTATGGGGACTGTTTCTTATGGAAATGAGGATAACCTTTTTTGTTTAAGGTTCAAACTTTCCAGTCGATTTATAACGGGTTTATTTGTAGAATTGGAAACACCCAATGATTCTATATCCATTTGGACCTACTTTCCAAAGGTAGGTGATCATTAGTTGTGGACCAATGAGGCTTGAGAATTTTCATTGGTCGAGAGGATGGGAGGTCAGGCTCATCAAACCTTTTTGGGGGGAATTATTGCCTACTGTGGGACTCTCATATATATTTAAGTTATGTTCACGAATCCTTATTAATTCACCAAGAATGAAAATGAGTTTTCCTTTAGATTTGGAAATCAATGATTGATATGTATGGAATTTAGAGAATCTTTTATATGTATTTGAGGTTCTTCATCGATATAGAATCATATGTATGTATTGGATATTCTTAGTCAATGGTATCCTTAAATATATTATTTAAAAATCTCCGGGTCATTATGATGACCATTCAGGTTTTAAAGCCACTCAATGGGGCACTTGAAGTTTATTGTCATTCAGAAAGATAAGGATTATTTCAGAGTTGGGATCGTACCTGCAAATGGCCTACCTACATATCCTTGTTAAAATAAAAGGGATCAGAACCCACATAGTTCGATAAAAAGGATATATTTTAACGTCATATGGTATGGAAAATAATTAATGAAATATGGGATTGAACCTTGTAAAGGCTTCCTACATACTCTAATTTAAAAAAAGAGATCAAAGTATACCTAGTTTTTGGAAATAAATATGGGGTTTATGCATAGTTAAATGGACCAATGAGATATGTCATGATTACTTTTACACTCTAATCCCACATGATTCATGATCGGTGTGAGAAACAAGAAGTATCAGTAAACTTGACAATGGTGCCACAAAAGATGTAGTTATGAGAAATGATGTGGGGATTACGTATGTATGACAACCCAAGTAAATGAAGACCAGGACTTAGGAAAGAATCCCAAGAGCAGAGTCTATAAAGGTATTTGTACTTTATAGAGATTTGGAATTTTAACCCTGGACTTACTCCTGAGAAGGAGGCCCAAAATAAGAGGGACTTATGATTGGGTTTTATTCCTGATAAGGAAGCCCAAATCAAAAGAAATTATTATTAGGGCTTACTCTTGATAAGGAGGCCCAGGTTAATGGAAATTATGACTGGGGCTTACTCCTAAGAAGGAGGCCTAGGTTAAAGGAAATTATGACTGGGGCTTACTCCTGAGAAGGAGGCCCAGGTTAAAAGAGCTTGAGACTTGGGGCTTACTCCTGAGAAGGAGGACCAAACCAAGAGATATTATCATATTAAAGGATGATGTTATATAAGAAACCCCTAAACGTGGTGACATAAAGCTTGTAAGTCACTAGGTTTTGGGAGAGGTTCTCACAGAATTCCTTTCAGATAAGGAAAACAACAAAAAAACCATGCCATAAATGGCTTTAAAGAGGGTTTTGAAGGCTATATCTTGAAGAGGAGAGGTGAATTTGAGGAAAGGAGGTGACTAGGACGGAGGCACGCAAGTATTGTTCTGGCGTGAAAGTCTTGGTCACGCAAGTATACTTGCGTGACATGAGTCACCATGGGCGACAAATAATCTGTAGGGTAATACTTGGATGACTTTGAACTCAAGTGCTTAGTATCATCCCTAGAGGCTTCCAAAAGGGTAGTGCATAAGTTCCCTTGAGAGGGAAAGGTGGCGCACAAGTGTCTTCATTTCCCTTAAGGGTTGTACACTTAGGCGTGTAAGTATTGATGAGTTCTAATACTTAGGCCTTATTCTTCCTCTTTAGATCTTCCCTTCTAGGTAAAAAAATTACCTTAGAAGTGTTCGGAAGACTTCAGACAGAGACTTGGGCAAACAGAGCTTGAATATAAGTTTTTGAAAAGTCGTCCTAAAATGGGGGGCCCACATGGGCTATTTATAGGCCACTAGGAACCTTGGGTGAGAAAAGGAATAGGGAACGCAAGTGACTTGCATGACATGCAAGATACTTGCACGAAGCCCTCCAAATGAGTTATTGGTTCATCCCTTTGTCAATTTTTGATGTTCTTAAAAGGGTGACCCCCATTAGGCTTAAGGTATTCCCCTTTACCATTCATTAGAATCTGTGATGGAAAGGAGAATAAAAAATCCCCCCCTCAGAGTTAAATCCAAAAAAGGAAAGAGGATTTGAATATGAGGAAAACGAGAAACAAGGGTGCAACGTCGCACAGGTGTTGGCGTGCAGGTTCCGACATGCAGGTTCTGACGCATAGGGTTGCAGGATAGCCTATATATATGGGAGTCACTTCGCACAAACCATCCCACCTTCAATGATTTTGATCTATCATCGTGCAAGTGTATTCATTTCCTCGGTTGATCACTGTTCTTTGTGTCGCACTTCTCCAGTAAGGATTTTGACTTGCGGGTCAATACTTGCGCAGAAATACTTGCGCAACAATACTTGTGCGGCCAAACTTGCGCGACCAAACTTGCGCGCCTTAATGACTTAGACATTTTTTTTGTTTTCTTCACAAGTATTTCATAAAAAAAACTTACTTAAAAGTTAACTGTTAGATATTTGTGCAGATTCAATGGATCCCAAAAGAATTGGATCAGTTGATGAATTGGACAACAAGAGAATAGATGATATGATGAACATCATTGGACATGACTATTATGATATCTACAATAGAGCTCTCCCAGATTTGGCTAATTACTTGAAGAAATATCATTTTAACTTCCCACAGAGCATTTACTTGCCTTTATATGTCCACGGTCATCTACAAGGAGTCAATGTTCCAGAGGAAAAGAATTATATTCTTCATTTATGGTTTCAGACTTACACCAATTTCTCTTTGGCAAATGTCTCAGTTGAAGGATCATTTGTCAATGTTTGAATAGTGGAGAAGGCATAAAAAATGCATCATAGACCATGTGCTCCAGATCTGAAGCCTCACAAGCCTGAGCTGTAACCGTATTGTTATCCCTATATTTTTCAAAATTCTCATATGGATCAATTTAAGGGATGGAAGAAGAGTTGGGATTTCCATCTTGGAGGAGGTATGAAGCCAACTTGGATATGGGAATATTGGGTGAAACAAACCTATGCAGAGTTTGTTGAGGATCTGACGAGATCTGCAATATATGAAGCCATCTGGTCTGGGAAAACATATGTCTACAGGAATGATAATTTTGTGCTGGAGCTAATCAGCCGCTGGAGCCCGGAAACCAATTCTTTCCATCTAACTCATGGAGAAGTAGGAATCAACTTGTGGGATGTCTACAAGATCTCAGGGGATCCAATTTTGGGAGATATATATGATGAATTCATCCCCCCAAGGTGACCTGGAATGATTCGGAGAAGACTCCGGCTTTGGCTCGAGAGTTATTGAAAATTTTCCACAAGCTCAAGAATTCAAAGTCCACCAAAAGTCATTCTAGAAAGGATATTCATACATAGGAATGGATGGATATGTTTCTCATAAAGAATAAGGAGAAGGGTACCACCTGTACTTGTCCTACCAGCTGTCCCAGAACAGAGAATAGGGGTTCTCTTGGCACATTCTGGCCAACTCTGGAAGCGGGAGAGTTTGAAAAGTGGGGGTATGAAGTGGATCAAAGAATCCCAAAGAATACCCATCTAGCGGGCTTTTTAACTTTGTATCTCAGTGTTTATCTTCTTCTTATTAGGGATTCGAATAGAGGAATCAGGCTAGGGACCTTCGTTGTTGCAGCCAAGTCGGCCGAGAGAAAAATGGTTGGGTTAGCCACCCCGATTTTGGTGAAGATTCACAGGATCATACTCCATGTATATATAGGTAAGTCTCCTTTGAGAATAGTGGGACCATTCAAAGTTTTGTGGGGATGGATCGCCACTCATTTTAGGACATACGCTGTATAGAGCAGAGTACAGGTTCCTGGAAGTTCTTTTAGGCCATCGGTGCAAGCATTTTCTGGAATTTCTCCATTGTCCCTCAATTCCTATGATCTGAAGGTGTGGCTAAGCATGTTCAAGGAATTTCATTTCTTTCCTTATGGAAACCCGCCAACCAGGCGGTTTTTTGATGATAGAACAACTAGACTGGAATTGAGGTCATATATGCTAGCTTGTAGAGATGGTGTATTGGCCACAAAAATTGATGGAGAGATTATATGTGAGGCCTATGATCCATATCGATTTTCATGCCAATTAAAGTGTCTGCAGTAGATTATTCTATCCCCTACCATGAACGTCAGGTCATAGTAGCATCCAATGGTTACCTGACAACTATGGTTGCTGACAGCTATGGAGAAAACCGGGGCTGTGTTCGATCAACCAGTTGCTAGAGCGGTGAGTCAATTGACTACATGGTATGCTGAGAACTAGGTAGAATCATACCCTAAAGGAGTACTAAATCATCTGGTCCCTTGGATGGGGATAAAAAAGATAACCTTCAGGAAAGAAACCCTTCATCTGGAAGGTGATTCTTCCTCACCCTGAGTTGATTCACCGGGTTCCTCACCCAGGGATGATTCACCAGATTTCTAGGATGGGGATAATGAGGCACGCCATGCGTCAAAGAGGCCTCATGCCAGATATAATCCTCCTTCCAGAGTCAAGAGACATACCCCATATACTCTTCGTGAGTTATTTCATTGAGGCAATTTAATCGCCATTATTTTATAGAGAAACAAGTTTAATTTTCTTATCCCTTATCTGTGATTTCAGGAGCTGGGAAGAAGTTGAAGTCTTAGATTGTAGGACCCTCCTCGCGGCCTTCTGATGCACATACTGAATATTTACAACCAGAGGCTATCCATACATGGAGGATTTTATATTTTGACGCTGAAACCACCTAGATGGACTTATGCGAAGGGCTAAATATACCTGGAGTGGGGAATCTATGTGATTATACTGATATCTGCTTCGAGGATAACCCCGATGAAGTGCGGGCTTGCATCAGAGAGCTGGAAATGCTCATATATTACACTGATGATTCCATTCCTATTACCAAGTGGCTGAAGGAAATGATGAATCATGGCATCATTGAGGGTATTGGTGCTTTAGTAGAGAGGAGTGGCATGATTACATGTCTCCTGAAGATGTAAATTTCTTTCCTTATTTTCTTTGCAACTTAATTTCATTCAAAACTTTGTTACTCAAGGAAATTACTTTCTTCATCCTACATCTTGTTAATAAAGGAACTAATGAGGTCCCTTCACCATAGTACATCCTTGGTGGCACTGCTCTTAGAGCCGCTAAATCTCCTCACGAGCCGGGTGAGTTATCTCTAGGATGGAA
This sequence comes from Viscum album, assembly GCA_963277665.1. Lineage (NCBI taxonomy): Eukaryota > Viridiplantae > Streptophyta > Magnoliopsida > Santalales > Viscaceae > Viscum > Viscum album. The sequence goes on along the minus strand of OY728133.1, from coordinate 643,317,031 downwards.
AGCCATGAACGAGGAATTAGAAAGGGATTTTCACTCTATAATACCTGTATTTTGAGGTGATGATGTCAACACACCCAAAAAGTAAAAGAAGCAAAGCCATCGAAGGAAGAAGTCCACAACTAGATTCTTTATCAGTAGTGGTAAGTCCTTTGTATAGTCATGAATATTAACTCATGAAAATATTTCTCATACTTCTTGGGATTGCAGGGGCTTCTTAGATTTCCCCTTTGAGGGAGAGGACTGACCCTCATCTGAGGATGACGGAGGGTGCTGGTGAACAGTCGCAAATTCATGCTGACCTGGCTACTCCTGAAGAAACGAGGAGAGAAGAAGAGACAGCTTCTGTTCCCAGTACTGCTCCTATTTCTACTGCAAGGACAGAAGAGACTACTTTTGGTAAATTAATAATACTTCATAGAATGTTGAATGAAGACATCAAATGAGTTCCATTCTATGATGATTTCGGTTCAACACGTGCACCAGAACATTTGGCGACCACTGCAACTGACACCACAATTTTCTCTGAGGAAGCTATTCGGGGTCGGAGGTCGTAGGAGGAGGGTTGCCAAGAAGACATGTCAAATGCTCCCACTGGTGAGACTAACCATGAATCTGAGATATCACTGGATGAAATGATGAAACTTGGCATGTATTTTGAAGAAATTTTAGATCTTGTTAAATTACCATGTGATTTAGAAGATTTTGGTTGTGAGTGTTATCCTTCATCCTATTAAATTTTTTTATTACATCTCTGACCATGATTGGTTGAAATGTGCAGTTCTTTCTAAGAAAGATACTGATCTGCCAATTCCTGAAGGGGGTAGATACAACACTATCATTGCAGAGATGCTATCTCAAGTGGAGCTTAACCCGGCCGAGCTTCCTGAAATCCGTCCTAAAAATCCTTTTGAAGCTAGGAAAGATGGGGAGGAGCCGTCTCATGCTGCTGATCTACCGTTGGGTAAAATATGATAATATTTGTGGCTGTATTTAATTTTCAAGATAGCTAATCAACTTTTTTTATCCTTTGGAACTAACCAAAGATTCCAATTAACTATGTAGGGCCATCAATTTCAGTGGCTAGATCCAGAGGTGAATCCTTAGCCTCAGCCCCAACGGGAGTAGAAAGTGAAGTACCAAGGGTCAGGGGGGAAGGAGCGGAACATGGCACTTCCTCAAGTGCATTAATCCCGGACTATATTCCCCCCCGTGATAGTGATGCTGAATCAGACCCAAAGGTGCAAAAGGCACTCCAATTCTCACATTGCAAGGCATGAAAGAATATATGGAAGATTATATCTAAAGTGCCTCTTGAAGACCTGTCTTCGAAGATCTCATGACCGCCATCCTTGTTCGTCATGCCGAGACTTGGTGGTTTTGGATATAAAGAGGTCCATACCGTGGTGAAACAAGTCATCTTAAGGAGGGAGTAGGAGAAAAAGTGTCGCCAAGATATGACCAGAGCGAGGTTGTTGACCAATATCGGAGAATTCGAGGTTGCGGTGTCCCGAGCTGAGGCTGATCATGTTTCAAAGCTGAAGGAACTGAAGCATAAAATCAAGGATAAAGTTATACAGCAGGTTCATCTTCAATAATAGTTAGATGCCGTTACTGGGGAACTTGACTAGCTTAACAATTCATTGGAAGGAGTCCAAATGAATGGTATAATAGCCATCACAGATTCCAGGAAGGCACTCCATCAAGATGAAAAGAGTGAAGGTGGTCGAGTGAATGAACTTCAAGTGGCTACTGATGAAGCTCGGGATGCCGTAAATCAAATTAAAAGTTATGTTGAAATCCTCTTGTAATTCTTGAAAAAGAGAAGATACTCCAATATGTGGATGTTCTTATAATCTTAGGCATCAATGAAAAAGACATTTCATCTTCAATCATTTGTACCTGCATTCTCTTTCTAATTACTTATATATATTTTTTTACCTAAGCCAAAGGGACTAGTAAGTATAGTTTGATTTTTTCTAGGATTATAGAAATAACCCTAAAAACTTTGCATCTTTTGTTGCTCAATATTTCCTAAATCATACAATATATATGTCTAGAAAGCTAGGAATTGACTTTTTTTCAGAGTTCCTTTTACAAGTTCCCAATTTAATGAGTACCCTGTCTTTTTTTGGTAGTTTAAAGTAATGCATGTCAGACATAAAAAGGCTAATGTTTAAGGTCAAATAGATTTGACCGAATGGATTAAAAATTTACTCAATTCCCTGATAATTTGTTTGAAAACATATTACCACATTCAAGTATGGGGGAAAACATGTCAAATATGACTTAAAAAATTTTGAATATGAGGGATGATATGAAAAAAGGGATAAAAGGAATTAGAGGAAGTATTTCTTAAGAGTGAAGTTACCACTATTTGAAAAACCCGTTAGGGTGTTGAAATATGCAGGGCCACTTAAGGGCATTGGCTGCATAGTCAAATAATAGCATCTTTTGGCCTTCAGGTCTATTAAGTAGACTACTTATACAAGGACACCTAGGGGAACGTGTTGCATAGTTAGGAAAAAGAACTCTTAGAAATTTTACTTTTCTATTGCTAAAAAACCAGTGGAAGTTTATGGAGATTCAAATTTTCTAAAGCACATAGTCTGCTGTATGGAGAGAGGTACTTTAATATGGAGAGGATATTCCTAATCAAGATTGTCAAAGAATTGGATGAATGTCACTCCTGTGAAGGTCTAACCCAAACGTAGGGAAGGAAAATATAAACCATAGAATTGAATACTTTCAAATCATGAAAAAGAGTATGGGACAAATATGTTAAGGATGACTGTTTTTGCGGATCCCTACATATCATCATTAAGAATAATAAGGAAAAAAAGGTTTTCTCCCCAATAATGAAGTTACCACTATTTGACAAACCCGTTAGAGGGTTTGAATTATGCAGATCCACTTAAGGGCATTGGATGCATAGTCAAATAACAGAATTTTTTGGCTGACAGGTCCATTATGTAGACTACTTATGCAAGGCAACCTAAGGGCACGTGCTGCATGGTCAGGCCAAAGAATTCCCGGTTATCAGAAATTTTGTGACCAGAAGTCAAGAAAAGGGTTATGGAGATCTGGAAGTATTTAATGTTAGGAGTATGACACATAAAAATGGGTATTGTCCAATGCATAAAGGAGATACATAGACCAATTCTGACCATAATCTTGTTGTGTCTGGGTCCTGAATTGAGATGCTGGACTTCACTACATATCTCATTAGGATGAGAATGAAGCCATATGTAGTTCTTGAAATACAGTTTAGAGTCATGTGGGATGAGAAATTAGGATATCTTAGTTTAGGGTCGTAGAGTTAGGACCATAATGAGGGAGACACAGTTTGTGTTTTTTATAAACCTGATGTGAATAAAGACCAGAGTTTTCATACCACATTCATGTGCTCACAGGGGGACTTTTCAGCCAAGGGACTGACAGTGGAGTTTAGAGTTAGGCCCAAAGACTTGGGGATGGGTTCGGGGGACTCTCGAACGTTCCTACGTATCCCATACGGATGGGAATCAAGACATACGTAGTTCTTGAAATACCCTCTGTATAGATTTGGTTCGTACATGTGAAGGGTGAAAGGGGACTTTAGTGCAATGATGGTTGGATCCAAGATTAAAGGTTTGGGAATTGACATGTATGCACGTAGTCCTTGGAATATAACGTGATTGGAGATTAATGTCAATAATGATTCCCTCTCAAGTGAGGGTGTCAGAGACTATTGTAGTTTATTTTTATACAGGACAAAAGTGTAAATAGTTTAAGGTCATATGCATGGACCAATTCTGCATAGTTTAGCGTCATGTAGCTAGGATGTATTGCTATGCAGTTTAATGTCTTGCAGCAAGGACAATGGGGGACTATATAGTTTAACGTCATATAGAAAGGAAGATGATGAACTAATGTGAATATATTGGTTTCGAGGGGGGGGGGGGATTCACGGATCAACATCGTATGAGATGGAGGTGAACTGATGTGAAGATATTGGTTTTGGGCTTGAACCTCAAGAGGTTGCCTACGTACCCATCCTAGAAGGTAAGGATAAAATTCCACGTAGTTCGATTGAGAATTAATTGGTGATCAAGTTTTACTTGAGGACAACCCGAAGATGGTGTTGGGACTTACCTGAGGTTAGCGGCTGAGAAACAGTGTTATGGTTGAAGATTACTCTAAGATCACATGAGTCATGCTCGGTGTGGGAAACTAGAGGTAAAAACAACTCTAACGATGCACAATTTAGCGTTATGTAGGATGTATAAGGGACTGTTTCACAGTTTAAATGTCATGTTTCACATACATGGGGTGCTTGGCAGTTTAACGTCTTGTAGCTCGGATGAATAGTTTAACGTCATGTTGGATGATAGAGGGGCTATGCAGTTTAATGTCCTACAGCAAGGAAAAAAGGGACCATGAAATTTAAAGTCTTGAAGTGAGGAGTAAAGGGTTTATTTGTGTTACAAAAAATACTTCTTCAAGAATATTTCATTGGTTGGTGTTGTAATGAGTTCTCCATCCATTGAGATTAAAGAATAATCTCCATTAGAGTAGACCTTATGTATTGAATAAGGTCCTTCCAAATTTTGATCAAGTTTTGGAGGTTTCTTTCCTGGTATCATTGGAGTTCTGAGGACCAATACCAATTCTCCTTGAATGAATTAATAAAGACAACCCTTTTTATTGAAAGCTCGCGCTATTCGATTCTGATAGACTTCTAAGTGGTGTAGGGTGCACAATCTTTTTTCAACTAATCATTCCAATTCATCAAATCACTTATGAGATTGTTCATATGTGGATGAATGATCACAAATGGCTACTCTGAGTGATGCTAATTGAACCTCAATGTCCAAGACTTCTTCTGTTCTATATACCAATGAATATGGAGTTGACCGCATAGCAGTGCGGGTGGTGGTCCGATAAGCCCATAAAGAATGAAAAAGTTTACTAGGCCATGATTTATTATCTTTATCCACCATCTTTTGAAGTATGTTTGAAAGAGTCTTATTGAAAGATTCTATTTGTCCATTGGCCTCTGCATGATACCGAGATGAATGGTTGGATTTGATGTTGTATTATTGATACAACTTTCTCACCCCGGATGAACAAAAGTTGGTGCCATTGTCCATCAATATGGTATGAGGGACACCAAATCTGGTAATTATTTTAGACTTCATGAAGCTAACAATGACTTTAGAACTAAATTCTTTGAGAGGTATTGCCTCTTTCCATTTGAAAAAAAAATCAGTAGCAATAAGAATATACTTAAACTTCTTGGATGTAGCCAGAGGATAAGGCCCTACTACATCCATTCCCCATGTGGAAAATGGCCATGAGTATTTAGCTGTATGAAGCAACTCTGGGGGTTGATGAATGAAGTTGGCACATACTTGGGAAGAATGACACTTCTTAGTGAAATCAACACAATCTTGCATCATTGAAGGCTAGAAGTATCCAAGGCTTCAAATTTGACCAGAAAGTCTATGCCCAGACTGGTGGGAACCACAAACTCTTTCATGTACTTCATTCATGAAAACCATTGTCTCTTCACCATCAATACATCTGAAGATAATTCCATCAAAACCTCACTTGTAGAGAATTTTTTGGTGATCTGGGCTATCATAAAGAGTAAAATTGACCACACGTCTATGGACTTGTTCTTTCCCGACTCTATCAGATATGAGTGTTCCATTTTGAAGGTATTCCATGATAGGTGTCATCCATCCTATAGTATGACCATATGGTTTAGAAATGGGACTGATTTCACTGATCTCCTCTATTCTGATTTGAACAAAAGGTGAAACTACACGATGGTGGGCAATAATGATGATTGTTTTGTCCCAATTTGGATTTTCCAAGGATGTGGCTACATTATCCAGTGCATCAGCTTGGGAATTTTGTGATCATGAGACATAAGAAAATTTCAATTCTGAGGGAAATTACGCCATTAAATCTCTGACGTAATCACACAAAGGGATTAAATCTTCTTTTATAATGGAATAATTCCCATTGATTTTTTTGATTACCAAATATGAATCACCTTTTACCCTCAAGTGATTCACCTGTTCCTGAAGCACCAATTCCAAGCCTATGATGAGAGCTTGATATTCTGCTTCATTATTTATACTGCCTTCCAACAATAACAAGGAATAGGGTAGCACTGCCTTTTCTGGGGAAATAAGCATGATTCCTAACCCAACTTTTTTGAATTTAGGATCTTCCATTTTCTTCCCTATTGGACTTCTGGAGGCACCATCAAAGTACATTTCCCATGTTTGAGGATTATCTTGAATAGAGAAGACTTCATCATCGGGAAGTTCAATTTTTAAAGATATATCTTCTACAGATGGGTGTTCAGCAAAGAAATCAGCCAGAGCTTGGCCCTTTATTTCCTTTTGAGACACATACTGGATATCTAACTGCTACAAAATAACTTCCCACATTGCCAGACATCCTGTAAGCATTGGACGACTAAGGATAAATTTGAGCGGGTTATTGCGAGTTACCCATTAGACCTTATGATGTTTCAGGTAGTGTCTCAATTTCTGAACTGCAATGATTAATGCTAGGAAGCACTTTTCAATACTTGAATATCGAGTTTCTGCCTCAAGAATAGTTTGAATGAGATAATAAAGGTTGTTTTCATTCCCAAAATCATTCTTTTGGGCAAGTAAGGCACCCAATGACTGCTCTAAATCCATCACATAGAGGATAAGTGGTCTTCCTTCAACAGGTGGAATTAATACCGTTGGACTCAAGAGATATATCTTGAGAATATCAAATAGTTCTTGGAAATCTTTTGTCCACTGGTAGGTGAATCCCTTCTTCATTAATTTGGTGAAGGGTAAACACTTTCCTGCCAAATTGGCAATGAAACATCGAATATAGTCCAAGTGTCCTTGAAGTCCTCTTAATTATTTCAAATTTTGAGGAGGTGAAATACCAAGGATTGATTTTGTCTTCTCAGGATCAACTTTGATACCATGATGGAATACAAAAAAGCTGAGAAATTTTCCTAAGGTTACCCCGAAAGCACATTTCAAGGGGTTCATATTCAAATTGTGTTGTCGAAGTTTGTTGAAGATGATTTCCAGATCGGCCAAGTGATCAGAACGTTTTCTGGATTTAACCACCAAACAATCCACATAACATTCAACAAATTTCCCTAATTTTTTTTGAAGATATGGTGAATGGCATGTTGATACGCTGCACCTGCATTCGTCAGGCCAAAGGGCATTACCCAATAGAAAAACACACCTTGAGGGGATCTGAAGGATATAGAATCCTCATCCTCTAGAGCCATTCGTATTTGATTATACCCAAAATAACCATCAATGAAGGAAAGATCTTCTTAGATAGCTGTTGCATCAATTAAGAGTTTTATGATCGGAACTAGAAAATCATCCTTGGGAAAATTCCAATTAAGATCTCTGAAGTCAATGAAAACTCTAATTTTTACATTCTTATTTTTCACTGGGACAATATTAGCCTGTCATTTGGGATACTGAACTTCTCTAATGAAGTTAGATTTGATAAGCTTATCAACTTCAGCTTCAATTTTGGAGGCATAAGTTGGATGTGTTCTTCTTATGGCTTGCTTGAATCCTCGATGTTCTTATGGAAAACCCAAATGATGAGTAGAAACATCAGGATCAAGACCTGGAATTTCTGTATAATTCCAAGAAAATACATCTCGATTTTTCTTTAAAAATGAATTATACATTTCTTTCTCTTCAAGAGTCATGACCACACTAATTAATGTGGGGCGTGGATCTTCTTTTGTACCCAGATTTATTTCTCTAAGTTCATCCATAGTGGTAGAGATACCCTCTTCAAATGATGGAGGAGCATCTCTGAGATATTCCTCTTCTTCTTTAATATGTGTTACTTCTTTTGTTTCTAATTGAATAGTAGATGACGAAGCAGAACTTCTATGGTCAGGGGAGAAGTTAAAACTTGAACATATTGAATAATAGGCTGCCATTTCTGACCCTATTTATGATGAAGGGTCTTTATGAGGTGATAGAGAGGAGATGATGGATTGAGAATCGACATCATTATTTTCCTTTGGAATTTATATAACTTCTTCTAGCCTGGTTGATGAAGTATAGAATTGATGGATTTCAGTGGATGAAATGAAAACATCTCCATGAAAGATTTCATCATTGCTTGGCCAATCAATAATTTCTCCCATACTGTCTGGATTGATTGCCATAATTGAAATTATGGAAGTTTCCATAAGTGTGTTTGGATTTGGGTCTATCCCGTCAATTTTACTGATAGGAAACACATAATCTGTACTCATATGTATGAATTGGTTTACTGGAATCTTTTCAAAACCCTATGGAGCATTAATTTTGGTGACCTTATTCACTGTTGATTTTTCCTTTCCCTCCATGTGATAAAATTATGCCTCAATGTATTGAGATTCATATGTTTTGAATGGGGCTTTGTCACCATACAATGTCCCAATTTGACCATTGAGACAATATTTGAGACATTGATGATATGTCGAAGGTATGGTTGCATGTTGATGTAGCTAAGCTCTTCCAAGAAAAATGTTGAAGGGTATGTCCTGATAAACAACCATGAAATCTCAATTAGATACAAGGTCTCCAAACTGAATTCTGAGTGTAATCTCGCCTAGAGGTTCTTGTTCATTCTTATCGTATCCTTGCAATATCAAAGTATAAGGAGATAAATCAGATTCGGTGAGGCCCAATCGACGAAGTGTACGAATAGGAATGAGATTGACTCCTGAGCCATTATCAATGAAAGCTCATCGGATGTCTATATCATTGACTTTTCATGATAGATACAAAGGTCTGATATGTCCATGTATAACATCATCTTCATATTCATCTGTAAAAGATATCACTACATGGCATTATGTAGGATCATTCTCTATATGGTAAACCTCAACCGCAGAAATTTCAGTTTCAAATTCTTGAGGACTTGACAAAGCCTCAATAAGTGCCTCCTGAAGATCTTTTGATAGATTCAAGGCATCCAGAATTGATAACTTGGCCACTAATTGGGCCAAATGTTTCAAGAAATCATACTTTTGGTCCAAAGTTCTGCGTTTCCCATCATGAAAATGTGGTTTTGCAGGTGCCTTGGAAGTTGATACTTTAGCAGTAGATGCATCCCGTATCTGGGTAGGAGTTGGAAACACTCATGGCTTCTGTAGATTAGACCGACTAGGTCTATCTATTTGTTGAGAGGAAGAAGGTGTAACTTATAACTGGTCTTCCAAAATAACTGTATCAGGACCAAATATACCATGTGTGGAAGAACTTTCTTGTTCCTGTTGAGCTCGCTTAAGGGGTTTTCCATGAGTTTCTACCGCATATATAGTTCTAGCAGGGGTAGGATTGAAATAGTGGCTTCTGGAATATCCACGTCTTCCCCTGTATCCTAGACCTCTGTCTCTTCCTCTAATTCCTTTGTTATATACAAGGAACTTAGGCTCATCACAATCGAAACATTCATTGGCATAAGGATTTGTTAAATGAATCATGTTAAGAGAACCAAAGATCAATTCCTCATCTGATGAAGATTCTACCTGATTAGCCAGTTCAGGCTATGCCGTTTGATGGGGCGGTACTCGTGGTTTTGAAGAATATGGACGTGGTTTTGAAGTAGATGGCCATGGTTTTGAAGAAGATGGAATAAAATCCACCAGAGTCAAATGTAATTTAGGCTTTGACACGAAATTGTCTTCTTCTGACTACTCTTGTTTCTTCAAATTACGCTGCTTCTTCGAGGATTTTCCTTCTAATGAAGGTGGTTTAGCTGTGGAATTCATAGCAGAAGACACAATTGGTTGATTCAATTGTGTTTGTAAAATAACATGAGTTCGGTTAATCATTTTACTGACCATCCAATCATCATATTTCTTCACATTTTTACTTTTGACTTCGTGATACTCACCTTCTTCCCCTGGATTAGTAGCAGTAACACATGATACCTGGGCTGAAGAACCTTTAAGTTTTACCTGTCTAGAGTCAACCATATTTTTTAGGAGTTCTTTGAAGACAAAACACTCCTGAATGCGATGCCCGAACATCTGATAAAACAGGCAATAATTAGGGAGGTCTTATCTCCTTCCTTGTTCGGCCTTTTGGGCCTTGGCAACTGGACCGAATTGTTTTCTAGAGCCGAGATGAAGTAGCCAGGAACTTGTTCATTCTAGAAAGAATAAACTTTGTTCTTCAAATCTTCAAACTATTTCTGCCTTTTATCTATTTGATCATCTTGATGAGGCAATTATTGTTGTTGACGCTCAGGAGGTGGATCCCTTCGATATGATGAAGGTTTCAAAGTGAAAGCAGGTACAGGTGCTTGTTTAAGTGTAAGTGTAGCAGTCTCTGCTTTCCCTATTCTCCTTCATGTAACTGATGGAATTACATGAGTTTTAGCCTTAGTCTTCATAAGAGAGTCCTATATCTACTGAGCGATTGAAGTAAGGTCTCAAAACCCTCCTGTGTATTTCACAGGGATCAACGGTGTGCATAATTCATCACGCAAATTTTCCACACAGATTGACAACAATTTCTTCTTGATGGAGCGCTAAGCTTAAGGAATATGTTAATCCATTCCAGTGAGAAATGAAATATGAAACTCTTTAATTTTCCATTTTCTTACAATTGGTAAGATAAAAAACTGTCGTCTTTGGAAATGTTGAGTTGAATTGAAGAAGGAATTTTTGAAAAATATCTTCCTACCCAGTAATTGATCAGGATTACAAACTTGTATACCAGACAAAATCAGGCCCTTGTAATGACTGTACAAAACACCTGATCTTAACTAATTCTTGTTGTTGAGGAGTTCCCATCATAGGATCACAATGAGAAAAAAATGTGTTAAGTGTTGTTCTGGATCTCCCAAACCATTAATAGTTAGGAATGTGGTACTCGCAAAATTTGATGGGGGAGGAATTACATCCACCCATTCAGGTTAGCCTCTCTTCTCTGGTTGAACTTGTGTATTCTTTCCTTCCATAACTTCCAACTGAGCTGTTAATGACTCAATGGTAGTTATTAACTTTTGAGAAACATCTGGTTGAGCTTAGACCCAAGCAGGTGCAATAACTGGAGTTTGTACGGGTGTAGAGACCGGTACTGCCACTGATGATAGTATTGCTGGTTGTTGTTGCGTATGACCCGTAGGATTGGACCTGTGAGGGTCTACTTATAAAGGGGGATATTTTTGATCCATCCCAGTAGCTGCAACAAATTCCCTTGATTGATTAACTCCAGCATACTTAGGAGGAAGACTACCTTTGAAGTAGTTCTGCATTTAACCTCCTTAATTCCTTTATTTCTTCTTCTTGCTATGCGAACCTTTCCTCTAATGAGAGTGATTGGAATTATCTATAGGTAGGGTGGAATGCAACCTGACTTTTTTCCTTTCCCCTTGTTGGACACCTTTCGAAGAGGGGGGAGTTGGTTATTTAAAGGAATACCTAGATTCTGGGTAAACATTTGATTTCGGGTATGCATACCTTCTTCATTCATTTCGATGTATACAACCTCTTGAATGGGAATTTCCTTATCTGATTCCTCTGTGTGAGCCACATGGTCTGGGGAATCAGTGACAATGGAATTGATGACATTTATCGATGCATAACGCATTGCTGGCCTTCTGTCAGCACTTCTGCGATACTATCTTTTATCATGTCCTTTATGAGACATTGACTCTTGTTTAGTTGATCCCTCAGGAACTTCTTGATGAAACCTAATTTAGAGGGAATCCTCTGATAATTTGGCTCTGTGTTCCTCTTGTGTATTCTTCCCTAATCGAGAGAAGACCGACTTCTGTTGAGGAATATATTGAGAATTTGAAAAAGTCCCCAGTCCGGTGGACTGGGGCTGTTTCTGTTTTTCCTCTTCAACTCCTCAAATCCTGTCTGTTGATCCTGAGGGTTGGATTAAAAGAGTCCCCAACCTAGAAAGATGAGGTGGCTCTTGAGCTGCTACATCTAAAACTTTCTTAAAAGCCATCCTGATTTTGCGTATTTTAGTCTGAAAATTGGCTATATGCATCATCCTACATCCACTCAAATCACCTGGCTCAGATGACCATTGGATTATTTCTGACACCTCTATCACTTGATGATACACATGCTTCAAATGAGAATCCTGTTCCATATTCTCATTTTCTTGATGCAAGAGTCATTTGAAAAATTGTTCTTTATATTCCTGACTTTGGGAAGAACTTGTTGAGGCCTGTTCTTGAGAAAGCCTTTGATGACACACAAAACCAGTTAAATGTGGCCATGCATGGGAAATAACATTGCATGAGACCACTTTTTGCGGGCTTTTTTGACTTGAGAGCACAGTTAAATGCAATTCCACATGAACACCCCATCCTATGATATGAATACCAGATGGGGCATTGGTAATTAACTAGCGAAACCTTTTTAACATGCCAAGGCATGAACGCTGAAGGTCTCTCTACTGCTTTTCAACATTTGGATGTTAGGAAACTGAGAGAGATTACAAGTCAATTTGGTATTGCAACCCTTCTATTATCTTGACATGATTTTGATATTCATCATAAGAAAATATTTTCTCTTTTAAGTGACAAAGAGTTTTCCATATGTTGAGACGAATATCGTGAATAAAATCTTTTGTCAACATTTCTAGAATATCATACTAAGATTTAACCAAAGTCCAAAGAATGACTGGTATTTCACCTTTTTCCAGTTGTTTTCTCATATTCAGCACTTTCTCTTTGTCATTCGATGAAGATTCTTCTACCTGATTGGACCAAAGTTGGTGCTTCTTTGTTGCTTCATCAGATTCAACAAGATTGGTAGAGAATTCATTTGTCAAATTAGAAGATGAATGACCCAGGGGTGGTTCAGAGAATGACCTACACCCTGGGCTATCTTCTTATTGGGAAAGTATTTCACCTGCTAGTGATAAGGCATCATACATGACTGGCTTCGCATTTGCAAGTGCCTCAAGATAAGAGGGATTTCTCATTACTACATTTTCCATTGAATAATTTTCCAGGAAATTCAAATTACTACTACAGAGAGGAATTTCACATATAAATTCATCATCATGGGGAGGACCACCATGGTGGGCTACAACAAAATATGAAACCTCTTGCTCCTTGGTCTTCTGGCCATGAAGAGGGTTATTGTGGCTCTCATATGAAGATGATACTTCGAGATTGACCGAATTATCATGAAGCAAGCCTTCATGAGGAAGTGTCTAATGAAGACCTTCATAATTATTTTTGTTACTTCCAGAATATAAAAATGAGGGAGTAGAATCTTGAGTTGTAACAGACAATTGTATGAGGGCTTCAAGAACTCCAACATTGATCAAGGCTTTATTACAGATTATCTCTTGATCTTTCAACTGTACTGTATGGTTCTTTTTCTTGGATGCCTTCTTACTCACTTTGGAAACCACTTGTTGATGAAAGTGGTTATTATGGGAAGGTGTATGTGCCTGATCAGGAGAAATGGCCATGTTAGGCTGATTATCTCCATTTAAATTAGGTGTATATTCCCGACTTGATTGTGTGTATGACATGGGGGAGTATGCCCCATAACCATCCTGGACTGGAACAGAGGTGCGTATCTGCTCCAGGGTGACATGTTGATGAGTCACTCCACTTATAGGGATAGATTTATGACTCTCTCCCTCTGATGCTGCTGAAGTTGTTATAATATTCTGACAGGTATCCAGAATATGGGCATAGATTTTCTTCTGCTCTTTCACCATTTTCAGAATGTGCTTGGTGACTTTAGCTGCCAGAATGGGAATATACGTCCATTTCATGCTTGGAGTAGGTGTGTGTTCCTACTCCTTTCCTCCTTTTCCTGTTAGTGAATTCTGACAGTACTCATGGGTGGGGGTATAAAGTTGTGTCTGCCTCCTGCTTGTCATTGGATCTTTCCAATTGACATCTCTGGGTGCTACCAAAAGAGACTGTTGGTTAGATTTATGAATCGCAGGTGTATGTGCCTGCTGATTGTTCTACACCAAATATGATTGATGAACTTCTTTAAAGACTGGAAGATGAACTTACTGGTAGAATTGATGAGTGTAAGCAGGTGTATGTGCTTGTTTACAGGTGGTCACCACATTTTATTGGCGGACTCCTTTGGATGCAGTCAGACAAGCCTGCTGACTGGCTGATGAATTGTAAATAGGTGTATGTTTTTGTTTATAGGTGGAAAAAACATTTTATTGGTGAACTTATTTGGATGCAGTCAGACGAGCCAGCTGACTGGCTGATAAATTGTAAATAGGTGTATGTGCCTGCCTATAGTACTCCGCCAGAATTTTTTGGCGGGATTAGTGTGTTACTACCAGAAAAGTCTACTGGGTAGTGAAATCAGGACGGACGGGTGTATATTCCCGCTCATTGCTTGCCCTCAAGTTAGGTTGATGTAATTCTCCGGAGGGGGAAGAGGTAAGAACCTGCTCCCTGTTGACCGAATTTCGCCTCTGACGGTTCATATTGCGTGCTCGGGTCTGAGGGACCTGAGCCGAACCCCTAGAGGTGATACCCTCATCATGTTGAGGGTGCACTACCACACAAGTCTGGTGGAAATTGTTGGTGGGAGTCCTCAGGAAGGGATCCTATATTCTTGAATTTATTCCTTGAGTGACCTCTTCATTCACCTCCCTATAATATGGGAGGGACTGGTTGTTGCGTTCCGGGGATAACAACCCGAAATGGTTGGAAACGGTTGTTGGCACCACCTACTTTTTGACCATTGGTCGTCACTGTCTGGACAACCAGGGTGAGTTGTTAACTTGGAGGTCCTTCCGAGCAGCCTCTAGTGTCAGGATGGTACCGTGTTGACAATATTACCTCACCAATGCATTCGAGACCCAGCGTTGCAAACATCGAGTAGGTGATATCGTCCTCAGAGTGGACGAGGATCCAGCAGGAGTAGTAGCCGAGGCATTCACAGGTGTGAACTTTAAAGAGGCCAATTTTGTATTGCAGAAAGATCTTGGAAAAGAGTGCCTGTTTGATATAATAGACATAATCAAGATAGGCTTGACTAGACTACATCTTTTGGATGAAAACATATGTGATTTATTGCTTTGTTGGCCCTCATATTGAGTTTAATAGGGGCCTAAAAAATAAGTAAAACATCATTTAACTTGGTTAAGGTTTCAAGTCAGGTTCACCATTTTTGTTTCTTCTAGAAATGAGGATGACCTTGTTTATCTAATGTTTAAACTTTGCAATCGATTTCTAATGGGTTTATTTGTAGAACTGGAAACACCCAATGATTCTATATCCATTTGGACCTACTTTCCAAAGGTAGGTGCTCATTAGTTGCAGACCAATGAGGGTTGGGAATTTTCATTTGTTGAGAGGATGGGAGTTCAGGCTCATCACACCTTTTTGGGGGGAATTATTGCCTACTCTGAGACTCTCTTATAGATTTAAGTTATGTTCACGAATCCTTATTAATTCACCAAGCATGAAAATGATTTTTCCTTTAGATTTGGAAATCAATTATTGATATGTATGGGATTTAGAGAATATTTTATATGTATTTGAGGTTCTTCATTGATAGAGAATCATCCGTATGTATCAGAGATTCTTAGTCAATGGTATCCTTCAATATATTATATAAAAATCTCCTGGTCATTATGATGACCATACTGGTTTTAAATCCACTCAGTGGGGCACTTGAAGTTTATTTTCATTCAGAAAGATAGGGATTATTTTAGAGTTGGGATCATACTCGCAGATGGGATACCTACGTATCCTTGTTAAAAAAAAGGAATTAGAACCCACATAGTTCGATAAAAAGGATATAGTTTAACGTCATATGGTACAGAAAATAATTAATGAAAGATGGGCTTGAATCTTGTAAAGGCTTCCTACGTACTCTACTTTTAAGGAATATATCAAAGTCCACGTAGTTTGGGGAAAGAAATATGGGATTTATGCATAGTTAAATGGACCAATGAGAGATGTCATGATTAATTTTACACTCTAAGACCACGTGAGCCATGCTCGGTGTGAGAAACAAGAAGTATCAGTAAACTTGACAATGGTTCCACAAAATATGCAGTTATGAGAAATTATATGGGGATTACGTATGTATGAAAACCCAAGTAAATGAAGATCAAGAATTAGGAAAGAAGACAAAGAGTAGAGTCCATAAAGGTATTTTTACTTTATGGATATTTGGAATTTTAACCCAGGACTAACTCCTAAGAAGGAGGCCCAAATTAAGAAGGACTTATGATTGGGTTTTATTCATGAGAAGGAAGCCCAAATCAAAAGAAATTATGACTGGGGATTACTCTTGAGAAGGAGGCCCAGGTTAATGGAAATTATGAATGGGGCTTAATCCTAAGAAGGAGGAACATGTTAAAGGAAATTATGATTGGGGCTTACTCTTGAGAAGGAGGTCCAGGTTAAAAAATCTTGAGACTTGAGGCTTACTCCTGAGAAGGAGGCCCAGGTTAAAAGAGCTTGAGACTCGGGGATTACTCCTGAGAAGGAGGCCAAAACCAAGAGATCTTCTCATCTCAAAGGAAAAGGTTATATTGGAAACCCCTAACCTTGGTGACATAAATATTTTAAGTCACTATTTTCTGGGAGAGGTTCTCATAGAATTCATTTCAGATAAGGAAACCAAAAAAGGAACCATGCCATAAATGGATTTGAAGAGGGTTTTGAAGACTATATCTTGAAGAGGAGAGGTGAATTTGAGGAAATGAGGTGACTAGGTAGGAGGAACAGAAGTATTGTTCTGGTGCGAAAGTCCTGGCCGTGCAAGTATACTTGCGCGACATGAGTCACCTTGAGCGATGAATAATCTGTAGGGTAATACTTGGGAGACTTTGATCTCAAGCCCTTAGTATCATCCCTAGAGGCTTCAAAAAGGGTGGCACGCAAGTTCCCTTGAGAGGGAAAGGTGACACACAAGTGTCTTCATTTCCATTAAGGGCTGGACACTTAGGCGTGAAAGTATTGATGAGTTTTAATAATTAGGCCTTATTCTTCCTCTTTAGAGCTTCCCTTCTAGGTAAAAAAAATTACCTTAAAAGTGTTTGGAAGACTTCAGACATAGACTTGGGCGACCGGATCTTGAATCTGAGTTTCTAAAAATTCGTCCTGAAATGGGGGGCCCATAGGGGCTATTTATAGGCCACTGGGAACCTTGGGTGAAAAAAGCAATAGGGCACGCAAGTGACTTGCATGACCCATATGTGGCGTGCAAGTGACTTGTGCGACGCGCAAGATACTTGCACGGAACCCTCCAAATGAGTTCCTGGTTCATCCCTTTGTCAATTTTTGTTGTTCTTCAAAGGGTGACCCCCATTGGGTTTAAGGTATTCCCCTTTACCATTATTTGGACTCTGTGATGGAGAGGAGCATCAACAGGGACACGCTGCTTGCCCTGATCTAGCACGCCTCCAGATAAACCTTCAAGTAACACAATAACATTTAGGGGGGATAGAGAATTCGAGAAAGGGTACAAGGATAAGTAGGAGGACACCCCCAGGGCAAGGGGTCTAGAAACCATATTGGGAAATAACTGAGAAAGAGGTCCTACATGGGGGGACTCCGAAGCCTCCAAGATACCCTAGTTGCATACCGCCTCATTACACAAAAGAGACAATCAAGGCCCCTTATTCTCAGACACCTACTTTCCAATAGAGGATTTAGAGCCCTAAAGACCACCCTAAAGCTCCATCTGCCTATGATTATTATACACAGACATAACATTCCCTTGAATATAAAAAAATGAACAAAAGCTGGGCACTGGGGGGTAGACAAGATCTTGAGACCACTCAAAATTATCATGTACACAAAGATGAATCTGACATCGATAGAGGCTGGGATAAATACATATCCACACACATGTGTATTATAGAGGACTCCTCTAGACTCAGGGTGTGCTCAGCCGCATAGAGAAAGGATCATATTGAGTCACCGATGGAACACATCATTGAGATGCTTTGGAATAGAAGAGGTACACTTGGGAGATTGATACAAAATACCACCCACGGAGAGTCCCTACCCTAGTGGATATCTATCTAACAGAAAAAGTGAGAAAAGAGCCAGCGACCAACTACCCTAGGAGATTTTCACCATGCCTGAACCAAATCATCAAAAGAGGCTAGCACAATGCAGAAGTATTTTCAATTTAAATATGAGATCCGAGCTGGAAATACCAAACCCCATGACTGAAGAAAACCCTAAAAGTGAGAGAGAGGAGTCTATCTATGATGAACTTTTCCACCAATGTCCATTTGAGACAAGCTGATGCTTCTTCAAAATCCACAGAGGGGATGTTTAAACATAGACAACCATCGGTAGGGAGAGACCCTGAAATATCTAAAGATAGATTTAGGAATCACTAGATGGATCACAAATATGGCTGAAAAGGAACATCTTTGAAATAATTTTTTCCTATAGAAACTAGATCTGGGGGATGAGGAACCTCGAACTGAAGAGACACCAGAGATCCCAACTACCTAGGATCTAGAGGATGGGAAAGAGAACCTGGGTAGACGAAACTACCAATGCCTCCTGGGAGGAGAACGCTGGAGACAAAGTAATGTTCAGGAAAATTTGAATTAGGGGTGGCACATTTGGTGGGTTATTTGGAGAATCCATTTCAATTCATACTGCCCTCATAGTTCTACTTGTTTTGATATGAATATTTTCTTTTCAGAACCTCGAAAATCCTATGAATCTACATCCATTATCCCTGCCCTTTCAATTATAGAATTTCCAATGACTTTCGAACTTAATACAACACCAGAGTTTCTATTTCATACCCTTTGCTCATAACTTATAGAAACAAAAAATCAGAGCCCTGTAACCCTTGAAATCCAAGTCTTTGACTAGCTAAACTAGCATCAGCTAACTCAACACCAGTAATACCATAAATTCCACCCCATTTACCATATACGTGACAAACACTACTATAATTCTATTTTCCCAATACATTCTTCACACTATATTTAACAAGTTATCATTTTAGGTGGTTTCATTACTAATGCTATTTAGTGAGAATTTCAGGTTCCTTCTTAGTGGATTATTTCTAATCTTGAGGTTAGTAGGGTAAAAAACACTCATTCTATGAATATTTTTTTTGTAATTTCATTTAATTCTATTTTAGATTCAAATAATGCAGTTATTTTTCACTGATTTGTTGGTATGATCTTTGGTGTATGTGGCTTCTATGGCTAGTTCACATCGAGTAGAGCATAAATTTCTAAGTCAAGGTCCATTATAGGCGACTTTATTACCAGTTCTACTTAATGGAATTTCAGGTTCTTTTTTAGTGGATTGTTGTTAAAATTAGAGGTTAGTAGGTTAAAAAATGTTCATTCTATTCATATCATTTTTTATACTTCATTTTATTTATATTTTAGTTTCGATTCATGCAGAAATTTTTCATTCATTTGTGGCTATGATCTTCGGTTTTGTATGGATTTTGTGGCCGGTTCACATCAGGTAGAGAATATAGCTCCAATCAGGTCTATTACAAGTGGTTTCATTAATAGTGTTACTTAGTGATCATTTCAAGTTATTTTTAGTGGATTGTTTCTAAAATTAGAATTTGGTATGGTAAAAATTGATTATTCTATGCCGATAATTTTTTATACTTTAATTTACATTAATTTATTTATATTTTGTTTTCAGTTCATGTAGGTATTTTGAACTAATTTATGGGTATAATTTTTGGCTGTGTAGTGATGTTGATCTTGGAGTTAAAGGGTGTGGCATAACAATGACTTGAGGTTCCTCATTTGTTTATTCTAATGTCCTACTTGTGGGGTGATGTAAGATCTTTTGCATTTGGCCATTAGGATTAAATATTATTTTACCATGGTGGATGATGTTTGGATACTGAAGGATTGTATCCAATATACATATTAGAGGATTACAACATACCCTTTTTCCATGTGGGGTGGGTTGGGTGGGGGGGAAAGGATGGATTATGGGTTTTTGTATTCTTTATGACCTTTTTAGGTATCGATCAACTTTGACTGTGTATTAATTAATTTTGTATTAGATTTCATTATTAATATAATTAATATTTTTTGAAGTTTTAACATGTGAAAATCATTTCAGTTTAATAATTAATATGAGTATATTATATATGATAAATTAATAAATATAATATGAAATTTTATTAGTAGTCATAATTAATAATTTTTATTTAAATGTAATTTATAAATAGATATTATATGTTGGTCATATTATTACCAACAAAAAATATTTGTTATTTTGATTTTTTTCTAAACACATTGACCAACATATATATTATCTATTGGTATTGTTATAATCATAAAATAACTATTTTACCTATCACAATAACATTTAGCAAAAAAGTTTTTACTGATAGTTTAGTGATAAGGATATATCCATTGTTTAAACGTTTTACCAGTACAAAATGTACTTTTACCAATAGATATGTCCATATTGGAAAATGTTAAATATTTTGTAGTGAGGGTGCCACTCGGAAGGCCTCTGGTGATCTAACCTGATCATTTTCATCATTGAGTGTCGCCTCAAAAAGTACCACACCCTTAAAATATCACATAATATCTCAAAAGCTACTATGGAGTGGAACATCATGTTCTACATGAAAAAACACTCAGTATTGGAAAATCGTGGGCCAAAATCCATGTCCAAATGAATATGATATGAGAGATTATTGAAGTTTCCTCAAAAGGAAACTAGGGGTACACAGCGTGTAGGGGATCCAAACGGTATGTGGTCCTACTATTTTACCTGGCCATGTCCTATTTAGCACATGGATCCCAACCCATGTAGAAGTACATGATGTACAGGTGGACTATACGCCATGTCCAAGCTAGACGGGGTTAGGTTGTGTTCTCCTGGATGTGTCTATTTACTTAGCCTGTGTCCATGTACTTTTCCTGTGTCTATGTACTTTGGCACAAAACATGTGGCTGGTCATTCCTTTTCCCATGTGCTCCCATAGTACACACCGAGTCCACCAGAACATGGTCACAAGGATTGTGATACTTATCTAATATGAAAACCCTAAACATCAGAGCATAGGGGTCACACGCTATGTGTTCTTAGGAACTACATGATGTGTAGTCAGGATTTCAGTAGAAGTTCAGATCTAGTCTCCATACTTCAGATCTGATCACCCCACCTTTGAATCTAGTCTCAGATCCTCCCGAAATTGAAGGATCACACCATTGTTCATCATTTTCATCCATCTAGTGGTCGGAAATCAAACTCTCATTTGGTTAGTCACTTCCCTCATACCTCGTACCATGCCAACTGCCGCCACCATTGTTGATTTGGATTCTAATCTACAAATCAATCACCCACAACCCACAAAACCATTGATTTCATCCTTTATTTGATATTATGTATATCATAAAAGATTCTACCAAAAATTTAGGGGTTCGATCAGGTTCGATACCACCTAGTAATTTTGAACCAAGGCCCCATAGTCCAATCAATGAAAAACAGAAAGAATCAAGGAGAAAAGCACAAGATAAAGGGTTTAAACAATCGTTGGTCAAACTTTCTTGGAAAAAAAATATAGTTGTGAGATATGAGGTGTGAAAAAATGAATAATCAATTTAATTTCAGTAATTGGTCCCATGAAACGTCTAGTAATAGATGCAGATCATAAAAAGAGATGATGCTGCTCAATCAATTTAATAAATAAGTGTGTAAACCATGAATTGATGAGTCCTAACTAGAGATTTTATCTTTCTTTATAAAATAATGCACTCACTAATGATTAAGAGGGTTTATTGAATTCACTGTGCTTTGATCTACTTCAATCCATATATTCATCATCGTTAGATCTCGATTTACTAAAAAAAGGGGAAGAACGCATCTTGATTCTCTTAGGGTTTATGTGGCCAACCCTAGGTAAATCTCTATAGATGTGATTTTATAGAAGAAACCCATTGCTTTAGTTTAATGAATTAATTAAATTAATAATTTAATGAATTCACTAAATGTACCTTCAACATCCATATTATCTAAATGATCCATGACAAACCATTTTAGGTTGTGATTAGGGAAAACTTTGTGTTCCAGACTCAACCATGGGGTCTGAGATAATTAATGGGTCAACGTTCGTCTTAAAGTGCAGGTTTCATTATATCACCAAAAAATTAACTTAATTATTAAAATAAAAAAAATTAACCAAAAGATAATTTCAAAATGACGAAATAAAAAATGAATACTATTTTTTCAAATTAAAATTATAAAATTTATAAATTTAATTTTAAAATAAAATCATATAGTACATAGGAAACTTTTTTATTTAGAACAAAACCATTATTTTCTGAAATGAAACACCATATTATTGTTTGATACCTTGATAAAATTATTTATAAGATTATAATAATAAATATAAATATGAATTTATATAATTAACATGCATATACATTTATAACATGTCTAATAATTAAATAATTCTTTAAATAGGTCCAAATAAGAAATCATGCAAAGAAAATTTATTTAAACTTTAAATAAAACATCCCTTAAGAGATAATAATTTTAAAATTTTTAATAAATATCTAATAAATATTTTATTATCTATCAAATATTTATATATAAAAATTAAATTAAATAATTCTTCAATAAATAAAAATTCAGGACATTAATATTAATTGAGAATAAAAATATTATATTTTTTAAAAGTATTTGGGTTGTCACATGAGGAGAATGAGAATTCATATGGGATACCTGAAGTTGTTTTGGGAGGAAGTGATGAATTCTTTGTCTTCCTCAATCAACATGAGTTCCTCTTCTCCACTAGGGTAGGAACTTTCATTGATTTTTTGGCCTAAAAGGATGGGTGATTTTACCCATCTCAAAGACTTTGGTGCACTCGTCTAAATCCACATTGATTCCAAGGATAGGTATAAAAAAATATGATAAGTGAATATGTTCCTTTGAGAGATTTGGAAATGAATAGTTTTCTTAAAGATAACAATTGTAGAAAGTTTTTTAGATGTGAAAATGTGTTCTTTAATGAAGCGATCTCGTAGAAAGATCAGAACCAGGTAGAGAATTATGATGAGATCAAAGTAAAATCCGTAGATGTGGTTCAAATAAATAGATGTATAAAAGTTATGGTATTTTTAATAATTTTGGAAACATATAAGTTCTAAAAACACAAGACTTTCTGGAGGATGTTTTGGAGGGAGTTCTTGTTCTGATGGTGTTTCCAAGGCCAGAAGTACCAGAGAGATCAAGAACAGTGGAAGCTTGGGGGAGGGATCGAGATATTTTTTTCTAGAATTAATAGTTTCTTATGGAGATGAGATGCACATATAGTTATAGATATCTAATAGAGTTATATTATAAGTGAAAATGGTTGAAAGTATCTTGGATACTTGTTTCTCATGGATGATGGAGATCCTAAGAAACTAAAAGAGGATATTAATCTATAAGACACAAAATTGCTGGAGTTATACATCAAGGATATTGATTCCTTACATGTGTATGAAACATGGTATATAATATAAAGTTATTATGGTAAGGAGATTATTATGAATAAATGGGGGTTTCAGTTGAAGGAGGAAGTGGATGGTAGATGAAGGTATAAGGGTTTGTCATAAAGGGGTTTCAACAAATAGAAGGGGTGAATTTTTACAATATATTTCTTCAGTAGTTAAACACATTCCAATATTAATGGAAATTACTATGGTTTCCATATATGGTTTACATCTTGAATAATTGGATGTGAAGAAAACATTTCTTTACAGGGACTTAGATGAGGAAATATACATGGACCAACCAGCTAATTTCATGGAGAATTAGAACTAAGTACTTCTTTATAGTTTGAAGTAAGAACCACAGAATTGGAATCAAAAGTTTAATTCATTTATTTATAAATTCAAGTTTATATGGAGTAATTTATAACATTTATTTTATCAAAAGGTGTATGATGATGGCAGCTTCATCATCCCACTTCTCTATATTGATGACATGCTCATTGCTAGTTCGGTGAAGGAAAGGGTTGATGAGATAAAGATTGAATTATATGCAATATTCTTGAATAAGAATCTCATTTTGGTGAAATGAATATTGGGTATGTATATTATAAGTGGATTAAGTTATATTAATTTATACTTGAGTTATTCAGACTATATTTATAAAGTGGTGGAACACTTCGATATAAGTGAGGTGAAACTGATGATCGCATTCCTGGTCAGAAATTTCAAGTTGTGCAAGGAGAATGCATCATGAATGGAATATGTGGTAGAGTATTTGTAAAAGGTTCCCAATGAAAAAATTTCATAATCATAATGTATTCCATGGTTTTTACTTGACTGAATATTATAAAAGTAGTTGGAGTTGTCATTAGATTCACATCAAACCTTGGAAGCGAGAACTAGGAGGCAGTAAAGCAGATCCTCTAGTATTTTAAGAGATCTAGGATTTTATAAATTTTACTTAGAAATGATGATTCATTACTTGGGTTTATAGGCTCATAATTTTAAAGGGATTTAGATAAATTGAAGAGAACCATAGGATATGTGTTCACTTTTAGAGGGATAGTTGTGAATTGTATGTTGAAGCTTCAATTGGTAGTTTCAATTTCCATAATGGAAGTAGAGTAAATTTATATAAGGGATACTTGGAAGGTGTTAATTTAAAAAAAGGGGAAAATGAAAGATATTATAAGAAGGAAATATTATGGGATATTATTTTATAATTCATAAAGTGTGATTTACTTGGAAAAAAATCATACATTTCATTCCCAGATGAAGCATATTCAACATAATTATCTGTAACAAACCTGACCCCAATAGCCTAGATCTTGTGATTACTTTATTACATTATAACCAGATACAAGTGATAATATCCCATGGGATATAATGGTTAAGTAGTCTTAATAAACTATATAAATTCTTGATTCTTAAATTACATTTGGAAATATAAAACACAAGATAATATTTTCTTTGAGAACATTATTATTCCCTCTATCATATCCTTGTATATCAATCATAGTAGATGGAATTATATGAAATAAATACATAATAAAGGGGTGAGATCAGATGCTAATTAAGGAAATGCATATAGTGAAATCCGTCATAGAATAAATAAGGCATGGATAATATATAAAGAATAAATGATGATCAAATAATTCTATATAAATAATCACATGAGATTGAAACTTATCCAGGGATGAAATAACTATTCAAATAATCAAACGGACATCAAAAAATTATTTCATAATGATGGAATTCATAATTTCAAACATCTTAAAGTTACTGTCGAGGCCTCATGCTAATACATCTTACATATATGGGTAAGGCCTTTCCCAAATACACAACCTTTTTTATCTCATGAGACCTACTAATGCATTGAGAGGCTATATAATTATAGGATCTACCTACCACTTAATAATTCTAATTCATGCATCATATGACTAAATAATAAAACTTAATAAACATGCCTTAATAATCAACAACTGTTTGTATTGGAATAAATAACATACAAAATATCAATACTTTCATCAGCCAAACCGATCATAAAAAATTTATATAAATATGATGGATAAATCATTATAGTAAAAACTCAGTAAATCATAAGATTCATTAAAGGATATTTACATAGATGAAAATAATTTTAAATAAATTATTGGAATATTTCTTGAGGAAAATACCATTTTTATTTTGAAAACACTTATTTAAAAAAAAATATTTTTTTCAAAATATTAGGAAAAATATTTTCTTTATAAATTACCATGGAAACTTATAAATAAATATTCAAAGAAAATAGTTTTCATGATTTTGGGAAAATATACTCATATAGTAAATGTTAAAATAAATATTTAGTTTACACCATTGGTAAAAAGTAACTTGTTTAGAATACAATAAGAAGATTAATTTTAATTTTTTTTATAGAAAGTTAAACATGGGTAAAAATAACTTTAATAAATCATTGGAGAATAGTAAAAAACATTCTTGAAAACATTTTAAAGAAAATATAGACATCAAATAAAATATTCCCAATTGAATAGAAAAACAACATTGATTTTCATTAAAAAAATTATTGGTTTATTGAGTACTTAAAGAGGAAAATAAAAGGAAGAATTTTAATTTATAGAAAGAACCATATAAAAATAAAATATATTTTGTTTAAAATATAAATATCTTATAATTCCCCCTACAAAAACTTAAACGTACATAATTATGAATAATGAAGAGATTGTGAAATAAATCCTTTCCTCAAGTCAATCATGCTTTATATGTGATTTTAACCTTTTGTAAAAAAAATTTAAATTTATTATAATTATATACCAAAACCATTTATATACTTATAACATCATATATAATTCAATTATAATATTTCAATACCAATTTTTTAATTATTATTTATTAAAATCATCATATCTGAATGTTAACTATTTCATTTTTCAGGTAAGTTTTGGTTTGGTAGTTATATTCTTTGCATATTCATCACAGTTCAATAATATATATAATTTTAATCATGATATAAATATCATATATATTCATTATATAAATATTTATATTTATCCTTGAATGGCGAACATGAAAAATGAATCACATCGTTTCATGTAGGTGGTTGTCCACACATATACACGAGCGATACCATCATTTGTTTATGAAGTGGAAGGGAAATAAGGTAAATGATATATTATATTTATAGGGATATAATTATGTCATAAATATCATATATATTCATTATTTCCATATTTTTAACCATTCATGATAAATAGTGATGAAAAATGAATTACACCGCTATGTAGAAATGGTAAGTCGTACGTATACATGAGTGATGTTTTCTATTTCTATAGGATGTAAAAGAGATGGTAAATGGTTGTACCATAATTATAATTACATATTAATATATTTATTATATTATATTATTTATTTTATGGTGGGTACAATAGATTTAGAGGAAGTATATAAAGAATAAATTTGATAGAGTCGGTAAAAATGATTACCTTTTCTTTAGAAGACCACATTTAGATACCTTATTAAGGAACCTTGGAATGATATATAAATAAGAAAATAATTGGACAGGTTTTGGTCAGGCTAGGTGGCTCAAATTGGTGTAATGAAGAGAGATAATAGGTGTCCTTTTATAAGTTGGGGGAGGGACACACCTAGAATTTTTAAAGAATTAAAATATTATTAAGAAATTTTCTTGGAAAATCATACCATAAAAAAATAAATGTCAAGAATAAAGAGATAATGGTAAAAATAACATTATACAATGATAATTAAAATGAAAAATTGCAGCCTTATCACTTAGTTTTATCCTATGTTAACCCGATTTACCCTTTTACTATAGTGAATTTTTTTACTATTAATTATGACCAAAATTAATTTGAACATATTAAATAATATTAATCATTATTATTACAAATATAGTATATATTTTAAGAGATTCAATTTCTGTAATTAGTATAAATTCATTTTAAAATAATCCTACAAAATGAAATAAAAAACAGTTTTATGAAAAATTCCTTTTTAAGTCTAAAAGTATTTTTATACCAAGATCAAGTATAATATTGATCCAAAAGGTAAAAATCAATTTTTTAATAAAAAAAATAATTAAATTTTAAAACCAATTCAAACAAAAAATGGGGATTTTAATATATTAGAAAATGAAAGAAAATTTTCATTAAAAATCTATATCTTCACTATTCATCCTTTATAAAATTCCAAAAAAATTACCCTAAAATAATTTTGATACAATGATTTAAAAAATAATATCATTTTTATAAAATTAAATCTATAAAATTGGTTGAAATTAATTATAATATTCATGTACAAAATTAAATAAAAACCATTTTTTATGAAAACATATTTTTGAATCATAAAATTACTTTACTAAAAATTGAGTACTTATTCATTATAAATTAATAAGTACATTTACATTATATAAAAAAATTTATGCATATTTTTAATAATACGTTTAATAATATTAATACTCACTAATCAAAAATCTAGGTTATAAAGGTATACTGTATGATAGTTCATTTATACTCAGGCTTGTGTATAAAGCTATCTGTCAAAGAAATAAAATTTATTTAAAGATAAATATATCATAAAATATAGGGGTGATAAAATATACAAGCTTTAAAGAATTTCTCCCTCAAAATAAAATCACTATAATTCAAAAAAATAAGGATAATTCCATCTCATCACATCCTCAAGTTCCCATGTAGTTTCCTTAAATTTTTGGTTTCACCACAAAACTTTAACCATGTGAGTGGTCTTATTTCATAGCACTTTATCTCTAAAATATATAATCTCTACTGATTTTTCCTTATAAGAGTGATATTTATCTAGTAGTATTACCTATGATTTTAGTAAATTTAAAGGATCTGGTATGTAATTCCTCAAGAGAGAGATATGGAACACATTGCGAACTTAAGAGAGATTTGGTGGTATCACCAAGCGATAAGCTTCCATCTCGATACGATGAATAATTTTGAAGGGAACAATATATCTAGGGATTAGCTTGTCATTATTTACAAATGTCATAACCTTATTCTTATAATATATTAATAAGAATAATTTATCACTAACTTAAAACTCTTAATATTGATAATGATTGTCAGAATATTTTTTTAGACTCAGAACTTCCCTTATATGCTACTGAATAGATCTAACCTTCTCTACCATTTACTCAACTAGATCATATACCAATAAAATTATTTCTTCAAATTCATCCTAACACATTTTATTTTTTTACTTCATGCTATAAAGGGATTCATAATGAGCCGTATTCATGATCTAGTGAGAGCTATTGTTATATGAAAATTTCACCAAAGGAAGTTGTTCATCCCAACCACCTTCAAAATCCATAGAACAAGTTCTCAATATTCATTCTAGAGTTGAAATGGTCCTATCATGATGAACATATATTTGAGGATGATAAGTAGTTCTATAACTCAACTATATATCTAGATCCCATTCAATACTTATCTAGAACATTGAGGTAAACCTTGGATATCGATAAAAAATAATTGAGTGTGGTAATCCATGAAATCTTACCACTTATTTAATGTATAACCGATTAAGTTGATCAAGATATATATCTTCTATAATTTCAATAAAATGTGATAATTTCATAAATATATCAACTACAACCTAAATAAAATTATTCCCTTTATATGTTTTGCAGATTATGGTGATAAAATATTGGGTAGTGTTTTCCCATTTCTATTCTAGTATGGATAATGGATGTAACATCCCATTAGATTTATGTCTCTCAACCTTATCTTACTAACACACCAAGCATCAAGATACATAATTTTCAATATCCATTTTCAATTTGTCCCACCAAAAATATTCTTTCATATCTTTATACATCTTCATACTTCTAGGATGAATAGAGAATGATAAATTATGAGCTCTATACAATATATCCTTCTTTAATTATAGTACTGATAGAATACACACTATGATTCAGAACCTTATCATTCCATCATGATCATGGTTAAACTTAGGAAAATTTCTCACATTCTTCTATAATTCGAAATCTTCCTATTGCACCTTTTTAATACTCTCATGGATGAATTATTGAACATTCATCTAAGAAAGACAAGATATGTCCCATTTCCTCATGATTTCAAGATGCATCTTCTATAAATCTATAAATATTGTATCTCTTTCAATACTCATCATAGACAAACTAGCATGGTCTTTCTGACTTAGAGAATCCACCACCTTATTCACCTTTCTAGGGTGGTAGTGTATTGAGCAGTCATAATATTTGATCAAATTCAACCATATTATCTAGCACATATTCAAATATTTTTATGTAAATATATACTTTAATATTTTAGGATCACTATATATGTAACACTGAGAATTTTTTATGAAATATTTTCTTTAAATAATTTTAATTCTTCAATAGCTTGCATTGCATGCAATCATGAGTTTAAAAAAACCACGAGACGCCCTTGGTATAAAATGACTATTATAACCTAGCCGTTAGGTTAGCAGGAATAAATAACTAAATTATGAAAATATAGGGTAAATTCTTTGGCTACAGATTATTTTTGAAATATATAAACAAATTAAATGTAAATGAAATATTTGTATTAATAAATTAAATGAATTACAATTATTAAATTAAATCAATGAAATATATATGTTGTATATTTAATAATTTTTTTTATAATTACCCAATAGATATTTTAGTCATAGGGTATGAATAAACCCTATGTTATGTATAAAAACCTATATTTTTGAAAAGGGTAATTTTACCGCCTTTTAAAGGAAAACCCTTTTTAAATTAATTTTTTTGAACATTAATAATTTTTATATGAGAACATAAACTTCTTATTTGGAAGTGGGATATAAAAATATATTTTGAATTAATTTTTTATATTTTTATGACGACTTTCATGTTTTGATGAATAATAAAAATACACTAAATTTTTATTGGAAACAACTTTTTTCATCGAAATAAATTTTATGGTTAAATTATATTATTTAATCCTTTAAAAGTATAAATAGATTATATCTTTACAAATTAATATAATTTAGGTCATTTTCATTAATTTTACACTAAATTCATATGTAAAAACATTTTAATATTTTGAAATGTTTTAACTTTTAAAACCCATTTTCTCTTTTTGATAACAAGATGAATTTTAAATTAATTACTTCAAATTATATGTTTTGAATTTCCAAAAATGGATTCCATATTTAGAATTTGTAGATCCAAATTATGTAAATATATTTCTTTTATTTTTGGGCTTTATGAATAGTAACTTTGGTAATTTTTATTAATATAGTAAAAGAGTTAATTGAGTAATTAAGGGTAAAACTAATGTTATAAAATTACCCTAACACTTTCACTAATATAATTGGATGAGTTTTTTTCTACCTAAATCATCATTGGGTCGAAATGGTATCCTTTGAAAGCCACTTGGATGAGATAAAGACATTTAATTTATTTTATTTAAAGAAAAGTTAAATATGTATTACTCAAATTTTAATAACTATATGATTTTTAATATAATTTTACATAGAAGATAAATTAAAATATAAATACTTATTTCAAATATAATATATTTTTATTTATTTGGAAATAAATTAATACCTCAATAACTTATACCTTAATGATGCATAAATTATTTAATTAATGAGAAATCGATAAATTTTTTTTTATTAAAATGATAATAACCATTAAAAGACAAGAAAACTTGACCAAATATTATTTTTCGAGTATATTTAGAACATATTAATCCAAGGGTCGAGTTATTAACCATTTGGAGCCATATGGAAAAAATTATGATAGTCATATTATTTTATTTAAAGTGATGGTAAAGTTGTCACATTCATGTTTTAATAATTATAACATTTTTAATGTAGGATTTTCACAAGATATATTTTACTATAAGTATTATTATGAAATATAGAGTATTTATATTTTTAATAGTATTTTTTTTAATTTTTATTCAACAAATAAGTATGCTAAATAATCACACAAAACCGATGTTGAAATTATTTTGTTAATGAATATAATAAATAAATATTATTAAATTTTCTAAAATAAATATAATTTTGGATAATTAATATATAAAATTAATTTTCTAGATGACCTTGACCTCTTATAAATATAATAATTTTTTTTAAATTTAACTTGTTATCTTAATATTTTTCATAATCAATTAATTGTATAATATCAAAATTGACACTATTGATTGTTTATCAAAATAATGTATTATTAAATTATCTAAAAATCATATTTTTTTTAAAAAAATATAGAATAAATTTTAATTCGTTTTAAAATGTTCTAATTTATTCATTTATGGTCTAATTGACATCAAATAATTAAATATTTCTCTCTTTTAATATTGTAATATTTTTTTATCGTAGTTAAAATTAAATAGAATAACTAAGTGTTAAATAAAAATGATAAGGTTTAATTGGACATAAAAAATTGACTAAAAATTATTTGTTGATGATATGAAAACCTTATTTCATCTCATATTAGAAACTAATACATTTTTAACGTTTTTGGATGTAGTTTGAATTTATTAAAAATTAATAGTTTTGGAAATTCCAAAGGTGCCTCCAACCCCAACAATAAAAGGGCACCTCCTCCCTCATTTATTGATAACTCATTGAGACTTAAAGTTCATCAATACCCTACCCATTTCCATTCAATAATTCCCTAGTGAAATTATAGAGGTTATGGAATTCTGAAAAAACCAACTTTACTGCCTTTAAGAGGAGATCTAGAGGGTGCTCCCCAAAGAAGAGGTAATTTCCTTCGTCAACTCTATCAAGATCATTTATTATTATACTTCATATTCATTTTTTGTTTCTAATATTAAGTAATAAATCTATTATCACCTATATACTGATATGTTATTATTTTTATGGAACAAACTTATTCCACATTCTATCAATCTTATGAAAAACAAAATCACCATGTGTGCGTATGTACGACTTATCGTCTCCATTCCATTGTGTAATATTTTTTTCACCAACAATTTAATTGGATGTGTATAATGATGGAAATAATAACTATATATTATTATTAGAACAATATATTTTTTCTAGAACAATATATATACCATCCACTTCCATACCATTTCATAATTAAAGGAATGATATAATCGCCCGTGTGTACGTACAACCTATTGTCTCCATGATAGGATGCGATTCATTATACTAGATATCCATTAAAACATAAATTTACAGAATGAATAAATATGATATATATTATATTAATATAATTTTTAAAATTATACAACTATAACCTATGAATAATTATAATAACTTATTAGACAAAACATGCATAAGAAAATGAAGCCGTTTATACCTAAATAACTAGTAATAATGAAGTGTTATTAAATGAATGATAATATGATCATATATGATATCACAAAAATGAATATTATTCTGGAACAAGTCAATGGAATTATTTAAATCATTATATAATAGGTTTAGATACATAAAAAAGATATCATACCTAAGGTAAGGGATAATTTCACAATCTCATTATTATCTGATATTTTTTAGGGTATATTTATCATCCATGTCCATGTTTCCTAAATATGTATTCAAAAGTATTCTTTCTATGCTTATAAAATTTTTTAAAGTCAATTTTACCCAATTGGTGAATTTTTATGAAAGGAATCTTTTTTTTCATTTTTCGATACGAGGTAATTTTTGAATTATCCGATAAAAGTACAAGAAAAATGTTTTCTTTTAAATATATGGCATGATGGGTTTTTACGTTTTCATAACACCATATTCCCATGAAGATTACTTTACAAGATTTCAGGTTTATTTTCAAAGAAATTTATTTCTTTTAAATTTGTTTGGAATTTTGAGAACAGAAAATATTTTTGAAGAAGAAAGAATATTTTCCTCAAGAATTAATTTCAAGTGTTCTATTAAAATTATTTTACCTATAATATGGAATTATTTAATAGGATTATGTTTCAAGTTTACTATCCATATTATTTATATGGTTTGATTGGGTTTATTTTTGGAATGATATTTATGAAATATATTTTTTTACATGGACTATCTTATGATGGAATGATGTTTAAGACACCCATTTTATTCCTTGGGTTATGATGTGATAAATTATTTATGTTTTTGTGGAACACATAATAATTATTTCATTATAAGATTTTTGGGACCTATATCTCCATCCAATTCATTGGGTAAATATTTATATCTCAAAATATATATAGGGCTGGAACGAGTTATGATCTTGGTTTAGTAATACAGGGATATAATGAGGAGTGAGCTTGGTTTAGTAATGTAATTTTTCCGCTAAGATGATCTTGGAAATGATCCTTGACTAATATGAAATTATTTTATATGCTTATGTGTATGCCAAAAAATTTTATGCCTTATGTTATGACTTTTGGGATTACATTCATTGATCCCGATTAACTTTTATGATTTATCCTATGAAAAGATATCACGAACTTTTATATGTAGGATAATATTTTCAAATGTTATATTATTATGTGTTATGATTTTGATACAATTTATATCTCCCTATTTACCCTTAATGAGCATCTAATCTCACCCTTTCTTATGTTTCTCTTCCCCAGGTCATGAACAAGGGTATTATGTAAGATATATAAAAAAGGGGTCTAGTTATAAATGAATAAGATGGAGAAAATGTAGATTTCTTATGAACTAGTTGTTTATGTTTCCCAATTTCTAAAGACACTAAACCTATACAGTCCTATCATGGTTTTGTTATATTTTTGTAGTAAATATTATTAAATTTTGAAGTAATATATATACATGTAAATTATAGTTCATTATAGTTGGTATTAGAGCTTACATTAGGAAACTAGTATGAGAAAACCATAGGAAGAACCCTAATGATATGCCAAAGTATAGGTTACAATACTAGTGTTTTAGAAATGATCCTGAATAACCAAGGATAAAAACTAAAATGTACTAAATTGAAATTTTATTATTTTTATGTGTCTTTAGCATTATGATTAGTGTTTCTTATACTATGCTTCCTAGTTTTAGTCAATGACTAGAACCCATAGGAACCACATTAATGATGAATTTGATAGGCAATGCAATGATTGTCCTCATGAGAAATCAAATGTTATGGGTTCTTGAATGAAAAACCTTGTTTCTATGCTCACAAAACTTTCTCAAGATATGAATCATGCAGGACTTCTAAATGAACAAAGGTGCGAACAACATCCTATTGAGTCCTTCATGAGGTAGTATTCACCTTATTTTAGTGGGTCTTTTGATCCACTAATGTCTGAACAATGGATTTTTACCACTGAAATGATATTTTCAGTTCTCCAATGTTTAAAAAATGATAAATTCATCTTGGAAGTCTATCTTTTGGAAGGTGAAGCTGATAATTGGTGTAATATTATTAAGAATACAATGAAAAGAGATGAAATTGAATCCATGGAATGATAAAAGTTCAAGAACTTATTTTTTAATAAGTACTTTCCTCATATTCTTCAAACAAAGATGGATAAGGAGTTCCTTGAACATAAGTAAAAGGAAGATGAATATGTTGGTACCTTTGAAGAATATTTTACAAGACATGCAATGAACAATTCTGGAATTATTATCTAAATCGAGAGTAAAATTGAACAATTATTTAGTGGCTTAAATCCAAGTCTCTAAAGGTCATTATCCTTAAGGGACTTTAATAGCTAGGAGGAAATCATTCAATGTGCTCTCAAGGTTGAGATAGTAATTGGAGTAACCCATTAGTCATATGGATTTTATAAGAAGAAAAAATGGAATTCAAGAGAAAATATAAAGACCACTTTGAAAAGAAGATATGTTTTCCCTTATGCTCAAAGTGTGGAAAGAAATATGGATGAGATTTTATTAAAGGGACTAGTAAATGTTTTAAGTGTGGGATAGAAGGTCATAGAGTAGTTGAATACCGAAGTGATGAGAATAAGTTTTCTAATGATGTGAATAGAGAAAAGGCTACATAGAATGCACCACCTACTCTTCAATGATACAAGTGAAAGGAAATGGGTAATTATTCCAACCAATGCCATAATATAAGGGTTATCGATGATTATTGATGATAAAAAACTATTAAGTCCAAAGATAAAGGAATGTCACATGCGATCACTATCGGTGATGTAGAATAAAATAATGAAGTGGTGAAAGGTAAACTTACCATCCACTCTAAAATTGAAAATGTTTTATTTGATTCTTGATCCACCCACTCTTTTAATTATGAATAATTTTATAAGGGTATCACCGTATTACCTCAACAATTAGATTTTAAGTTAGTTGTGATGAATCCTAATGGCACAAGGATCACATCAAAAGTTTATAATTCTTCTCCAGTTGAACTTTGTGGGAAAGTGATTCCTAAAAATCTTGTGATCCTTCCTTTAGTGTAATTTTATGCGATTATTACAATGGATTGACTTTCTATATATGGATCTCATTTCAATTGTCAAGGAAGGTAAATCACATTTCATATTCTAGATCAATCTATGATCATCTATCAAAGCAAGGATGAGTATGACCTTTTAGTGAAAATTTATTTCATATTATGTGTCTTGAATCCTATAAATGAAGGTTATCTATCTCAAATGGTTGGGGAGAAACTCAAAATTAAAAATAAAACCATTTTACATGAGTTTTATGATGTCTTTCTAGAATAATTTTCAAGTCTTCCACTAAATAGTGAAGTTGAGTTTTCAATAGAACTCAAATCGGGTGCTATGCATATTTCAAAGACACCTTATAGAATGGAACCAATTGAGTTCCAAGAATTAAAGAAGAAAATTGAAGGTAATCTTGACAAGGGATTCAAATTACCTAGTGTATCACCTTGGGTTGTACCTATTCTGTTTTTTAAGAATAAATACGGATCAATGAGCCTCTACATTGATTATTGAGAACTTAACAAGATCACTGTCAAGAAAAAATATACTCTTCCCCACATTGATGACTTATTCAACTGACTACGCAGAGTGAAATACTTTTACAAGACTAATCTTCATTCAGGATATCATTAATTGAGGGTCAATAATGAGGATATACCAAATATGACATTCCATATAAGGTATGGAGACTATGAATTTATAGTGATGAATTTTGGTCTTACTAATTCCCCCACTATCTTCGTGGATCTAATGAATAAATTCTTTATAGACTATCTTGATCAATTTTTGGTAGTCTTTATTGATGATATTCTATTTTATTCAAAGACTAAAGAATAACATTAAGATCACTTGATAATTATACTGAAGACCCTGATAAAGGAGAATATTTATGAAAATTTTACCAAGTGTGAATTTTGGATTTAGAAAGTTTCATTTTTAGGTCAAATAATCTCAAGAGAGGTGATATATATGGATCCAAAAAAATAAAAGTTATTTAAAGTTGTCCTAGACTGAAAACGATAACTGAGATTCAATGTTTTCTTGGTTTGGATGGATATTATCGAAATTTTGTGAAATATTTTTCACAAACATCTAATTCACTCATCAAGATTGACTTGTAAAGGAGTTAAGTTTGTGTGGATGGAAGAATGTGAATATAATTTCAAAGATCTAAAAATAAGGTTAGCTAGTACACTTGTACTCACACGGCCTTTTAGTGGAGAAAGGTTTGTGTTGGACCATAGGAGACTGCTGGCCACTCTCGTTAGTATTAATAGTTTTAATAATCAAAAATGTTGTCAATTATTATTTATCACATATAAACATTTAAATAATTATTATTTATGTTTCAATATGTTCAATTATGTTTCTATATGATCTCATATAAATTTAGTACATTTTTATAATATTTATGTTGTAAGACAGTACAAAAAAAAATATTTTCTATGTGTAATAGTCTGATATCGACAGAAGATATGAGATACTGATAGTTCAACTGACTCACCGATAAATGACCTACCGATGCAGATGAACTACTGATGTAAATGACCTACCGATGCAGATGACCTACCAATGTAAATGACCTACTGACACAACTGACCTACTGATGTAAATGACCTATCGACGTAGATGACCTTTCGATGAAAATGACCTACCAATGCAGATGGCATGCCATCAATTCAAATAACATACCAATGCATGGTGATACCGACACAAGGACTCACTGATAGTTAAAATGAGTCACTGATGCAATGAGTCACCAAATCATGGAAAGACTGAAAAAATGATACATTGATGGAATGAGCCACCGATAGAAGGAGATACCAACCAAGGATTCACCGATAAACTATTTTTAAATTTCTTTTATTTAAAATTATTTCTAACGATCATATTTTGAGTGTATTAATGTGAATGATTAATTTGATTCCTTTTTGTAGATATCTTAAGTGAGGATTTTAGAAATACGAGGTACTGTGTCTTCCTCAAACATGCACATTGTCGGGCTGCAATAATAAATATACAAAGAAGAGCGTAGGAAAGACATACACATGGGAAGACTCATGAAGACACATATACACAAGAAGATATGAGAAGACCCCCCACGAGCACCATACAAAAAGGAAGAACACATGAGGAATTCATCATTCCTACTTGTGAACCAGAGAACCATTCTTCATCATAGTTCCATCATCACAATAGCATCCAAATAAAACTAAGGGAAATAATATATCACCCTCTTGGAAGATAGAACATAGTGATCCACAACACTCTATTTTTAGTGTCTGTTTTCAGAAGAGGACTTGAGATTCAACTTTGATACATCAAAGAGTATAGATTTTAATTGAATAACACTAATAGTATCTATAATCCCTTTTTAATATATTCTTCTATGTTGTGTACTATTTAGAAAAACTTTTGAGCAGTGTGTGTTTGTACTAAAAACACACACCGTCTTCTATAATAAACTGGAGGATACTAGATATCCTCAAAAAATTGTCTTCTTACACTTGTTTATGCCACAAATAACTTTGGAAGAGGTCTTGTGTGACCTGATTGTAATTTTTGTTCCCATATAGAACTATCGTAGATGTCTTGTGACCTGTACAGTTTGTGTACTATTATGTTAACCCCAATCCATGGTGTGGATCAAAATATTTATTTATATATATTTCTTGGTGGTAGGTGATCACTAAGTAGATAGGACTATGTATCTACTTGAGACTGAACCTCTTGTTTTATATCTGTTGTGTTTTCAATTTATTCTTTCTCTGTTTTAATTCATTTTTTAGAAAACTAAATTTTACTTTGATAGTTAGTCTTGGATAGTAGATATAACTATTTTTCCTTATGAGAGTAGTTTAAAAATTTATATCAATATCTCATATTGTTATAACTGATAATTAAACAATCTTCTGAGAAACTATTCTAACAATCAAGCTATTATAATTTTACTACCTTGGTTAATTAGACAATTTTATTTTAGATTGGGGGAACCTTTTAAATAAACATTTTAACAGAAATTTTTATGGGATATCAATTCATCCCCCTATTTAGTGTCCTAATCCAACCAAAATTTTCTATCGAAGGTTGTTTTTTAAGTTTTTGTTTTTAATATTTTAAATTATAAATCTGTTTTAAGATCTTTTTCAACTATGATTTTAGTTTTATTCTAAAGATATTTAAATTTTTGTTAGTTCTAAATTTCTAGTTCTTTGAAAGACTATTTCTTTATCATGGATAATATATTGGAAGATGATGCTACCAAAATACCTCTATTATTTAATGGAACAAATTATATAAAATGGAAAATTAAAATAAAAATGCACTTAGAAATTTTGGGTTTTGAGATTTGGTCCTCAATTATAGATGAATATAAGTTTGCTTATACTGCTATAAATACTTGGGATGACCCAACTAAGGCTGAGTATAATAATATTTTTAAATCCATGAATAGATTATACTATTCTTTAAGTGATGAATAGTTTAATATAATTTCTACATGTAAAACACCCCATGAAATTTGGGACAGTTTATCAGTTTCACATGAAGGAACCTCTAGTGTTTAGGAAATAAGACTTAACACATATAATACTAAATATGATAACTTTAAAATGAATCCTGATGAGCTTATTTCTGACATGTATGTTAGGTTTAATGAAATTGTGAATACTATAATCTCTATGGGAAGGGATATTACAACCAAAGAGAAAATCATGAGAATGATCAGATTCTTACCAGATAGATAGAGAGGAACTTCTGTATCAATCAGAAAATACAATTACATCAGTAAGTTACAGGTAAAGTAGATGATAATAATGTTGATGATGTATCAGGAAGAACTAAAATTCAATAAACAAGAGGATGATGAACCCAAAATAAAATCTATTGCTTTCAAATCTACCGCCTCTAAGAAGAAGGAAAAAGTTCAAGATGAAACTAAAAGTTAAAGAGATGAAAAATCATCAACAAAAAATGATGAAGAGATGAATCAAATATCTAGAAGGTTTAATAAATTTTATAGAAAGAATAAATTCTTTATAAATCCCAACTAAAAAGGTAAGTATGATCATAAGGGCCATTGAAAAAAGTATTGGAAGAAAGGTGATACTTCTAGTGAAATAATCTGTTATGAATGTAAGAGAGAGGGACATGTGAAGGATGACTATCCCAAGATAAAGTACAAGAAAAGTATGAAAATAAAGACAAAAAGTGTAAAAATGCCATGAAGGCAACTTGGAGTTCTTCTAAGGATAACTCAAGTGACTCAAAATCCTCTCATGAAATGTTTGATAAAGAAAATATGTGTTTTAAAAAAAACACATCTGAGGTAACAATAAATTATTCTGAATATAATTCCTATTATTCTTGAGATGTAATTGATTATGAAAATATGAAAAATGAGGAAATTTTTGAATATTGAAAAATTCTAGAAGACCCTTGTAATGAATTAAAATATAAATAAAAATCTTTAAAGAAACAACATGCTTTGACTACCACTGTTAAATCTGAACTTGTTGTGGAAAAAAAGAAAAATTCTAAACTTATTAAAGAGAAAAATAAACTTAAATTATCAAATGATCAATTAAAAAAGGATCTAGAGATATTTACCAATGGTAAAGAAATATTAGCTCAAATACTGGGTAAACAAGTATCTCCTAAGTACACTATTGAAATAGGATACCAAACAGGAAAGATAAATAAAAAAAACAATTTTGTATCAAGATCTAGAAAATCTTGTTTTATGCCCAGTTCTAAAAAAATTTCTGTTGGTTCCATCTATGAAACATTTTCTATTATTTCAAGTTTTTTTGGACCAAATAATTTTTGTTTTTTAAATACTTTACATACTTCTTATAGGAAACCCATAAAGGAAATGTGGGTTCACAAAGCTCATATTATTATGTTACAGGACCCAAACAAATCTGGGTACCAAAATCTTTTCTTGTCTAATATGTTTTGTAGGAAAACTACTTTAAGAGATCCTGTAAATGCTTATGGTACTTGGAAAGTGGATGTTCATGACACATGATAGGAGAATACTCATGCTTCAAGAACTTGATAAAGATTGATGGTGTACATGTCACTTTTTGTGACAATGCCAAAGGAAAAATAATTGGCCTCAGCCAGATTGGTAACTCTAACTCAATTTTAATTTCTAAATTACTTTTTTTATTGATTAAAATACAATATACTTAGAATCTCCCATTTATGTGATGATGGTTTTAATGTTAAATTTAAAAATGATGCATGAAATGTTTTTAACTCTAAAAACAAGCTAGTATTTTTTTCTATTAGAAATGAAAATTTATATGCTATTAACTTAGATTATTTAATTTCTTAGAATGTTTCATGCTTGAGTGATTTTCATAAAGAATCTTGGATTTGGAATAAGAGATTAGGACACTATAATTTATACTCACTTAGAAAGTTTATGAGAAAAGTATTAGTCAAGGATCTACCTAAACTAGAGTTTCCAAATGAAAGAGTCTGTAATCCTTTTCAAAAGGGTAAAAAACACAAAATATATTTCAAACCCAAGAAAGAAGCTTCAACTTATCAACCTCTAGAGTTGGTTCACATGGATTTGTTTGGACCTTCTTGAGTTTCAAGTCTAAATCATTATGTATATGTTCTTGTAGATGACTACTCTTGATATAATTGGACCTTTTTCTTGGCTCACAAAATTGAATCTTTCTCTCATTTTACCAAGTATTATAGGACTATAGAAAATTTTAGTGTTCTTATAATTAAAACCCTAAGAAGTGACCATGGATGTGAGTTTGAAAACCAAGAGTTTGAATATTTTTTTCTCACAAAATTGATACAGTCATAACTTCTCTTCTCTTAGGATTCCCCAGAAAAATAGAGTTGTATAAAGAGGAAATAGAACCCTACAAGAAATTTCTAGAACCATTCTTAGTGATTATAAACTACCTATATAATTTTGGTCAGAATCTATCAATACAAAATTATATATAATCAATAGAGTCTTGATTAGATCTATCCTTAAAATAACCCCCTATGAGTTGTGGAACAATAGAAAACCCAAGGTTAACTACTTCAAAGTTTTTGGTTTCAAAGTATATATTATTAAAACTAAGGATAATTTGGACAAATTTTCCCCTAGGAGTGATAAAGGAATTTTCCTAGGTTATTCAATTTCTAGTAAAATCTATAGAGTCTTCAATAATATAACCAAATGTTTGGAAGAATCTATAAATGTCATGTTTGATGAGATAAGATCCACATGAGCCAAATACCTCTCTAGAGAATCTTGAGGATGATATGTCAAACCTAGACATCAATACTAAATCTTATGACCACCCTGTGAAGAAATATGTTAAAACTTTCAGTTCTAGAAATTCTCTAGATTCTAGTCATAATGAACTTAAACCTGTCGAAGAATCTGAAGTGACTAGTCCCTCATTTTCTAGACCTATCAAAACTCTCAAGAAACATCATTTAGATGTTATTGATGGAGATTTAGACAAAGGAACATAGACTAGAGCTTCTCTAAGAAACTAGGTCTAACATCAAGAATTCCTGTCACAACTTGAACCTAAGAACATTAATGATGCTATCAATGATGAATTTTGGGTGATGACTATGCAAGAAGAGTTAAATTAGTTTGAATGAAACAATGTATGGAAACTTGTAAATAGACCCAAAGACACCTTGACTATAGGAACCAAATGGGTTCTTAGGAATAAAGTATATGAAGATGGTAACAAAGTTAGAAACAAAGATAGATTGTTTGCACAAGGTCATAGTCAAGAAGAAGGAATTGACTATAAAGAAACTTTTTCAACAGTAGCAAGACGTGAGGCCATTAGAATTCTACTTGCCTATGCAACACATCTAGATTTCAAACTTTATCAAATGAATGTCAAGAGTGAATTCCTAAATGGGTATACAGTTGAGGATGTTTTTTTGAACAACCTCCTAGTTTTAAAAACCCTCATTTTCCAAATAATGTTTTTAAATTAACAAAATCTTTATATGGTTTAAAGTAATCTCCAAGAGCTTGGTATGATTAGATCAACACTTTTCTTATTTCTATAGGTTTTAAAAAAGGTATATCTAATCATAATATATTTATAAAAACAATTTCCAAAGTAGTTTTAGTAGTAAAAATTTATGTAGATGATATTATTTTTGGATCTTCTAAAAATTCTTTATGTTTTGATTTCTCAAGGATGATGTAATGTGATTTTGAAATGAGTTTATTGGGTGAAATCAAATTCTTTCTTGAATTTAAAATATTTCAAAATAAATAAGGTATTGTTTTGAATCATAGAAAATATACTAAGGATCTTTTAAAAATATTTGTCTTTGAAAGAACTAAGAGTGGTGACACTTCAATGTGTACCACTTGTAAGTTGGACCTTGATGAAGATGGTAAATCTGTTGATCGAACCACTTACATAGAAATGATTTGAAGTTTACTATACTTAACTGCTAGTAGTCCAAATATTATATTCAGTGTATGCATGTGTGCACATTT
The DNA here is from genome assembly GCA_963277665.1 of Viscum album. Classification (NCBI taxonomy): domain Eukaryota; kingdom Viridiplantae; phylum Streptophyta; class Magnoliopsida; order Santalales; family Viscaceae; genus Viscum; species Viscum album. Next base: position 643,273,673 of record OY728133.1, on the reverse strand, counting down.
TCAAGAAAACCTAAAATAATCTCATCTTCTTTCTATAAAAAGTATTTTCAAATACCTCAAATATACTACCAACCTAGGACTATTCTATACTAGAGGAAAATATTTTGATTTAGTGAGTTATTCAAATGCTGATTTTGGTGGCTGTAAGTTAGATAGAAAAAGAACCTCTGACACATGTCACTTTTTGGGAGAGTCTCTAGTTTCATGGTGTATTAAGAAACAAAATTCTTTTGCATTATCTATTATAAATGCTGAATATATAACTTCTTGTATTTATTGTGAAAAAAATTTGTGGATGAAACACACATTACTAGATTATTGATATCAATTCAGACATGTCCCTATAAATTGTGATAACAAAAGTGATATTAAAATTTATAAGAATCCTATTTCACATTATAGGACAAAACACATTGATGTAAGACATCACTTTTTGAGATACCATTATAAAAAAGGTGATATAACTTTATATTTCACCGGTACTGAACATTAGCTTGCTGACATTTTCACTAAGCCATTGAATACCGAATGAATGAACTACATTATACATGAGTTAGTAATGATCAATATATATGACATTGTGTTTCAATTCCTTTTACCATTTTAAGTGAAGTTTTCATATCGACACTGAAAGTATGAAGTTGACAATGTCATGCCAACACCAACACTATGTCATGTTGAAACAGTTGTCATGGCGACACTGATACTTTGTTATGATGATACCCTATCATGCCGACACTGAATCCTTTTCAAGCCGACACCATTAGTGTTATGAAACTTTTTTCATGAATAAATCAATGAATCATTATTTTAATATGTTTTATGTTTTTATAAAAATGAAAATGTTTCATTGATTTTGTTGAATCCAGATCACAATTTCACAATTTTGTGATTTCAAAAGCCCGAAATGATGTAAATTTGAATTGATCCACTCTACTCATTTACCCCTACACCTTATCGGTCGTTGCTCTCTCTACCCCAATATTTCAGCTTCTGAACTTCAAACCAAACTGTTGTAATAATGCATGTGAAGTGAGCTCTTGATGGTGGCGAGTCTTGTGTGTCTAAGAAACAGAAAGGTGAATCAAGAAAATATTCAGAACCTATAAATCCTTCTCTGGAGAATGGTCTTGTAAGTATAGAAAAATAAATTTTTTCAGAATGGATATTGGAAAGAAAGTTTCTATTTCTCATGGTTCTTCAAGATCAAGAATGTATTGAGTGGTTTGCAGATAATGAAATACCCTTTTACCAAAATCCAGTTCATTAATTTTACATGAAATATGGAGTTCCTACTGGAAGGAAGTAGTATTTCCTTGATGAAGTCTATAGTGAGAGGAAAGAGAATATCTTTCTCTTCAAGACAATGGGATTAATGTCTTAAAGTCCCTCATGAATGTGTATTTTATGATTATCATGGTACCTCTCCACCTGGGAGTGATATGTTCTTCTTTGAGACAGCTCTGAAATAGATTACTAATAATTATGAGCACATGATATCCATTACTACAGAGTTAAGTGGAGAATATAGAATCTTATTTAAGTTTATTCAACATCAGATCTGTCCTAGGAAAGGGAAATTTTCTTCTCTAAAGTATAAGGATGTCTACTTCATTTATCTACTAAGAAAAAGGATCAAGGTAAATTTTTGTAGATACCTTACTGTGCACCTAAATAAAACGATCAAACATTCTTAAAAAACTAATTCCATATTTTATTCAAAGATTATATCAGCTATGCTAAAAGGGAAAGGTTGTGTAAATGAAATAGAAGTAATTTTTTTTGAGTTTAGTGGGATCTTTCCTAGTGAAGAGATTTGTAAGAGGATTAAAATCAATTGGAACCCATGGAAGATAGAATGGGTTGGAGATGAATATAAGATTTATGATAAGTTCGATTCAGTGGAATATACAACTTGGCCTAAGAATATGAATGATACTATTGTGGGAATAAATGAGAAAGTTGTTTACTCTTCAGATGAAGAAGAATAACCTGTTACTCTAGTTAGAGATCATGGGTCACTTATCGATGATATGAGTGATCCTAAAACCACTAAACCTTACAAATATTTTTCTTTTGGACATCCTAGTCCTGAACTTTCCTTACCCTTTGATGATCCCACACTTGAAGACAATTAAGATGAGGATACATAAGCCTCAGGTAGTGTGGAATATTTAAGTAGATCCAGTGGCTCTGAAGAAGCAGAAGAAAGTGAAGATGATGAAAGTGGCAGTGGTAGTGAATAGGAATAAGGTGAATAATATGGTGATAGAAATATAAATGATGAGCATGTATCTGGACATGATGATGATGTAATAACTTAAAGTGATGATGACCATCATAGGGATGATCAAGGTGAAGATATTGAAATGGTTGAAGTTGTGTATTAGGCTCAGTTGGAAGAACCTCCTGAAGTTGTTGTTTAAGTAAGAGAAAATGATGAAGTTGTTGTTGAAGTGGAAGATCAAGAAATTTCTATAACCCATTTAGTTTATTAAATAGGGATACCTCATACTGAATATGAGAAACCAGCTAGGAGAGCTCAGATTGATGGGGAGGCTCATGAAAGGGGAGATCAAGCTGGTGAAGAGCATAAACTTGGAAGGGTAAGACTTGATACTCTCACTCGTCTGAATAATGATGTAATGGTTGAATAGGAAAGGAATACTAGGTATGTAGCATAATGTTTAGATTTTAAAGACTTATATGATGAGGTTTTTGCACCTGTTGCAAGGGAATTAGTGGATGAGACCCTTCTTAGTGACTCTGTAACTAAAGCAGATTTTGAAAGGTTTAAAGAAGAAGTATGTTCATCTATAAGTATATCTATTAAATATCAGATGGTGCATGAGATTCAAATAGATATAAAATAAAACACTGAGCTAAGTGATGAATTAGACCCTCTCATACCATCAATAGAAGAAATGAGGCAGTCTGGGCATGCAATTTCTATTTCAAGTCAAACAATAGGTATAAGTGAGGCTAATGAAGCTAATGTTTCATAGAAATTGATAGAGGAGATTAAACCCATGCTAATTACAAATACTGAGACAATTTTTTCAAGAACTTCCAAGTTGAGAAAAGAAATGTCTGGGATTAATTCTGTAATAAATACTTTGACCTCATAGTACAAGGGTTGTTTGGATACTATTATTAAAACTTTGTAGACTCATACCTTATCTCCTACCCATATTTCTTCTAAATGTAGTCAAAATTATAAGACTTTAGACATTGAGGTAGTCAGAACTATTTTTAAGCAAGATATTCAAGCTCTATTTGATGCTTTTGGTTTGGGAAACCTTGAAAGGATTGAGAAGAATAGTGATCATGTTCATGATATGGTAAGACTCTATTCTAAGAGTGATGAAGCTACAAATGCTTAGATAATAGAAAAGGTGGACTACTATTTTAGAAAGATCATTACCAAGCATCTATTGACTAGTCTATTTTAGTATTTGATAGAGAAACTTTCTTTGCCTCCAGTAATTAGAGGTTTTAAAGATGAAGTATAGAAGTTGAAAGACTTTACTCATATTTTGGAAAGATTCATGGAGAATAAGGATGACTTTGAGAAAGAAATGAAGTATGGTTGTGATATTATTGAGGATTTCATCAAGTTATTAAAGCCATACCTTCATGTACAAAGTGAAGATATTTTAGTGCCTGCTACTTCACCTCTTGGACCTCCTGGATCAGTGCCTCCACCTCAAATGTTAGTTTCTCACGCTTTGAATCTGAGTCACCCAGTGTTCTAAGAACATATTCAACCTCTTGTGTTGTCACAACACAAACCCATCCTTATAAATAATGTTCCAAAAAGAGTGATCCTACCTCCTCTGAAAATTTCTTCAGACCCTCCAGCTTCTTAGCCCCCACCCACTAGACTCTCTATTGATTCCACTAATAAAGGGAAGAAACCTCTTAATCCTTAGCCGTAGTGTAGACCATTCTCTTATAGGGTTGTTTTCTTGAATTCTATTATTTTTATTTGAAGACTTTTAACACTTTGTACTTTATTGATTAATGTAATTTTTTGTTCTTTCCTTTCCTCTATTTATCTTTTATCTATTACTTTATGATACTTTTTATTTATTTTCTACATGTTTTCTTCTTGCTTATACTCTAAAGAGGGAGAATAGTTTTTAGCTCCCCTTCCACGTTTTGATAATCCCAAAAGGGGGAGAACAATTTTGGCATTCTATTTGTTTATTTTGTCTTTGATCTCACTCTTATATATGTTATTTTCTATTTGGAATTATCTTTATTTACTTTATCTTTGATATTACTCTTATATATGTTATTTTTCTTTGATACCATTACTCTATATTTTACCTATGTACCTTATCTATATATTATAAACATTCATTAATAGTGGGAGATGATAAGTAGAATGATTTCATTCCACATCAAATGATTGTACTAAATAATTCAATGATTTGTGATCATCAAAAGGGAGAGATTGTTGGCCCATAGGAGACTGTTGGCCACCCTCTCTAGTATTAATAGTTTTAATAATAAAAAATCATGTCAATTCCAATTAATATTGTCTAAACATTTCAATCATGATTATTTATATTTCAATATGTGAAATTATTTTTATCTATGATATCATATAAATTTAGTATATTCTGTTAATATTTTTGTTGTAAGACAGTCCAAACAAAAATATTTTCTAAGTGTAATAGACTGACATAGATAGAAGAGATGAGATACCAACAGTTCAACTGACTCATCGATAAATGACCTACCGACACAGATGTCCTACCGATGTAAATGACCTATCGATTCAGATGAACTACCAATGTAAATTATCTACTAACGTAAATTAACTACTGATACAAATGAACTACCAACGCAGATGACCTACTGTCAACTGAAATGACCTACTAATTCATGGTGCTATCGACGTAAGGACTCACTGATAGTTAAGATGAGTCACCGATAAAATGAGTCACCGAAGCATGGAAAGACCAAAAAAATAACACATCATTGGTATGAGTCACCAATAGAAGGAGATGCTGACCAAGGACCCACTTATAGAAAGTTTGAAATTTCTTTTATTTAAATGTATTTCTAACGGTCATATTTTAGTGTTTTAATGAGACTGATTAATTTAATTATTTTTTATAGACATATTAAATGAGGATTTTAGAAATAAAAGTTACTATGTCTACCTCAAATGTACACATTTTCGGGTTTCAAGAATAAACATACAAAGAAGAGTGTAGTAAAGTCATACACATGGGCAGACTCACACATACACATATACCCAAGAAGATACGAGAATACCCCCACGAACACCATACATAAAGGAAGAACACACGAGGAATTATTCATTCCATATTTCTATAATCCGAAGAACTTATATTCATCATAGTTTCATCATCATAGTATCATCCAACTAAATATAAGGAAAATAATATCTCACCCTCCTGGAAGATATAATATAGTGCTCCACGACACTCTGTTTTCAGTGTCTGTTTCTAGAATAGGACTCGAGCTTCAAATCTAATACATCAGAGTGTCCAGAGTTGAATTGAATAACAATCAGAGCATATCTGATCCCTTATTAATATATTCTTATATGTTTTGTACTATTTAGATAAACTTTCGAATAATGTGTGTGTCTGTACTAAAAACACACACTATCTCCTGTACTAAATTGGAGGATACTAGATATCATCAAACAACTATTTTCTTACACTTGTTTATCCCATGAAGAACTATGGAAGAGGTCTTGTGTGACATGATTGTAATTTTTGTTCCCACGTAGAACTGTGGTAGAGGTATTGTGACCTAGAAAGTCTATGTACTGTTGTGTTAACTTCGATCTAGGGTGTGGATAAAAATATTTATTTATATAGATTTCTTAGTAGAAGGTGATAAAAAAGTAGAGAGGACTAAGTCTTGACATGAGACTGGACCTCTTGTTTTATATTCGCTGTGTTTTAAATTTATTTTTTCTCTGTTTTAATTAATTTTTCATAAAACTAAATTTTACTTTGATAGTTAGTATTGGATAATAGATATAACTATTTTTCCTTATTGGAGTAGTTTCAAAAGTTATATCAATATATCATATTGTTATAACTGAGAATTAATCAATATTCTGAGAAAATATTTGAATAGTCAATCTATTATAATTTTACTACCTTGGTTAACTGGATGGTTTTATATTAGATTGGTATAACCATTTAAATAAACTTTTTTTACCGAAATTTTTATAGGAACTCAATCCACCCCCTCTTGAGTATCCTACTCTGACCAACCATTTTTGACCTACAGTGATGTATCCAAGAAGGTGATGAGATGAATTCTCATGAAAAACTATATGGTGATAGCTTATGCCACATGAAAATTAAAAATACATGAGAAAAATTACCCAACTCATGATTGGGAGTTAACTATAGTAATTGTTCATTAAAGATACAAAGGAATTATCTTTATGGGGAAAGGTTTTATATTTATAATTATCATAGAAGTTTAAAGTATATTTTCACACAAAAGGAACCGAATATGTTCCAAAGAAGATGGTTGGAGTTGACTAAATTTTATGAATGCTCAATACATTACCACCCTGGGAAAGTGAACAAGGTGACAAATTCTTTGAGTCGAAAGGACTGTGATATCCTATCCACGATGAGGATCACAAAAGATCCAATATTTATGGATTTTTGAAGGATGGATCTTGAAATTTTAAAGGAATGAGAGAAATATTATCTTTATCAAATGAATGTTCAACCATCTATACAAGTGAAGATTAAGGAGGTGTAGAAAGGTGATGCGGGGCTAAAAAATAAGATGAAAAATGTTCCTAAATTCAACCTTGATTGTGATGGAATAATAATGTTCAAGAATCATGTTTTATTCCTCCCATACAAGAATTGAAGGATATGTAGGATGGGGCTCATAGTTCTTCATTCTCTATTCATCATAAAATCACAAAGATAAACAGGGACCTAAAAGAGTATTTCTAGTGGGATGAAATGAAAAGAGATGTTGCTAACTATTTCTGTCAGTGCTTAGTTTATGAGTTAGTTAAGGATGAGAGACAAAATTCTAAAGGGATGTTACAACCATTACCCATACCAGAATGGAAATGGGAAAGCATCACTATGGACTTTGTCATCAGATTTCCCAAGACATCTAAATCCCATAATGATATATGGGTTATAGTTGATTTTCTTACAAATATGACACACTTCATTACTATTAGAGAGGATTTCTCTCTTGATCTGATTTCCAGGATATATATAATGGAAGTGGTAAGATTAATTAGAGTACCACTTTCCATTATATATATTCAGGATCCGAGGTTTACCTCGAAGTTCTATTCAATTCTTCAGTTTGATCTAGATATATAATTAAGTTTCATCACTTCTTATCATCCTCAGACATATGGTCAATCGGAGAAGACAATTCAAAATCTATAAGACATGTTGAGGGCTTGCTCTATGGATTTCATTTATGGTTGGGATCAACACCTACATTTGGTGGAATTTTATTACAAAAATAGTTTTCACTCTAGTAATAAATGGATCCTTATGAATCCATCTATAGAAAGAAGTGAAGAAATCCAACTTGTTGGGATGAATTTGGGGAAATAAATCTATTAGGACTAGATCTTATTGATGAAATGGAAGAGAATGTCAGATCTATTCAATAACACATAAGAGTAGCTCAGAGTGAGAAAAAAGTTATGATTATAACTGACGAAAAGACATAGAGTTTGAAGTGGGCGAAAAGGTGTTTCTACGAATATATTCATAGAATAGAGTAATGAGATTTGGAAATAAGGGCAAGCTGCACCCTAGTTATATCAGTACTTTTTGAAATTCTGGATCGTGTTGGGAAGGTAGCTTACTAATTGGTGCTTCCATCAAATATATTTCAAGTTCATGGCGTGTTCCATGTATCTATCCTAAGAAAGTACATAATTTATCATTTTCATGTACTAAACTCAAAATTCATACCATTAGAGTAAGATATTTCTTATGAAGAACAACCGATAGAGATTCTGTATTGTAGCGAAAAAGTTTTTCGAAACAAGACCATTCGCTTTGTTAAAGTTTTATAGAGGAACAAAAAATTTGAGAATTCTATGTAGGAACTTGAGGATGTGATGAGGAAAAGGTATTATCATATATTTGTATCCAAGTGAAAAATTTAGAGGGATAAATTTAGTTTAAGGGGGGTATAATGTAACACCTAGATGTTTTTATGAAATATTTTCTTTAAATAATTTTAATTCTTCAATAGATTTCATTGCACACGATCATGAGTTTAAACAAACCATGAGACACACTTGGTATAAAATGATTATTATAACATAATCATTAGGTTAATGAGAATAAATAACTAACATATGAAAATTTATGGTGAATTCCTTGGCTACCAATTATTTATGAAAAATATAAACCAATTAAATATAATTGAAATATTTATATTTTTTGTATTAATGAATTAAGTGAATTATAGTTAGTAAATGATATTAGTGAAATATATATGTTATATATTTAATAAAATATTTTTTATATTCATCCAATATATATTTTAGTCATAGGGTATGAATAAACCCTATTTTAGGTATAAAACCTATATTTTTTAAAAGGGTGATTTTACTGCCTTTTAATAGAGAACCCATTTTAAATTAAAATTTTGAAAAATTAATAAACTCTGTATGAAAAATTAAACTTTTTATTTGGAATTTATATATAAAAATTTACTTTAGATTAATTTTTGATATTTTTCTTATAACTTTCAAGTTTTGATAAATAGTAAAAATATACAAAATTTCAATTGAAAACAACTTTTTTCATCAAAATAATTTTTATGGTTAAATTATATAAGTGAATGGTTTTAAATTATAAATATATTATATTTTCATCAATTAATATAATGTGTCCATTTTCATTAATTTTACATTGAATTCAAATATAAAAACATTTCAATCTTTTGATATGTTTAAACTTTTAAAACCTGTTTTCTCTTTCTAAGAATGAGTTGAATTTTAAATTAATTACTAGAAATTTTGTGTTTTGAATTTTTAAAATTCATTATATATTTGGAATTAGTAGGTCCAAATTATGTAAATATATTTCTTTTATTTCTGGGCTTTATGAATAGTAACTTTGGTAATTTTTATTAATATAGTAAAAGGGTAAATCGAGAAATTAAGGGTAAAAATAATGTTATCAAATTACCCTAACACTTGTTTTAATATAATTGGATGAGTTTGTTTTTACCTAAATCATCCTTAGGTTGAAATGGTATCCTTTGTAAGCCACTTGTATGAGATTAGGGAATTTAATATATTTTATTTAAAGAAAATTTAAATATGTTTTAATCATATTTTAATAACTATATCATTTTAAATATAAGGTTACATAGAAGATAAATTATACTATAAAAACTAATTTTAAATATAATATGTTTTTCTATATTATGAAAATTTATTTGAAATTTTTAAGAAATAAATAATCACCATAATAACTTATAAATTAATGATGGAGAAATTATTTAATTGACGAGAAATCAATAAAATATTTTTTATTAAAAAGATAATAACAATTAAAAGACAATAAAACTTGACCAAATATTATTATTTGAGTATATCTCAACCATATTCATCCAAGGGTATAATTATTTACTAGTTGGAGCCACATGAAAAAGATTATGACACATATAATATTTTATTTAAAGCGATGATAAAGTTGTCACATTCATGTTTTAATAATTATAACATTTTTAATGTAGGATTTTTCTAAAGATATATTATACTATAAGTATTATTATAAAATGTAGAGGATTTATATTCATCATATTATTTTATTTTTAAATTTTTTTCAAAAAATAAGTATGTTAAATAGTTACACAAAAATGATGATGTAATTATTTTATTAATGGAGATAATAAATAAATGTTATTAAAAATATTAAAATAAATATAATTTTGGATAATTAATATCTAAAATTAATTTTATAGATGAACTTTACCTCTTATAAATATAATAAAAAATTATGTTTGAAGTTAACTTATTATATTTATATTTTTAATAATCAATTAATTGTATAGTATCAAAATTGACAGTGTTGATTTTTTATCAAAATCATGTATTTTTAGATTATTTAAAAATAATATTTTTTTAAAAAAAATATATAATAATATTGAAATGGTTTATAATGTTCTAAATTATTCTTTTATGGTCTAATTGAAATCAAATAAGTAAATATTTCACCATTTTCAAATCGAAATATTTGTTACCTTAGTTAAAATTAAATAGAATAACAAAGTGTTAAATGAAAATGATAAGGTTTAAATAGAAATAAAAACATGTCTAAAAATTATTGGTTTATGATATTAAAAACTTATCTCATATCATATTATAAACTAAGATATTTTGGATATTGTTTGATATAGTTTGAATTTATTATAAAATAGTAGTTTTTGGAAATTCCAAAGGTACCCCCGAACTCAACCATAAAAGAGAACCTCCTCCATAATTTATGAATAACCCATTGAGCCTTGAAGTTCATACATACCTTACCAATTTACCTTATCAACTTCCGTAGTCATATTCTAGAGGTTCTGGTCTTCTCCAAAGAGAACTTTAGTGTCTTTAAGAAGAGATCTAGAGGGAGCTCTCTAAAGAAGAGGTAATCTCCTTTACTAAATCTCTCAAGATCATTTATTATTCTACTTAATATTCCTTTTTTTTTCAAATATTAAGTAATAACTCAATTATCAGCTATATAATGAGATTTTATTATGGTTATGGAATAAAATTTTCCATTTTTTATCCATCATATGAAAAACAAAATCACCAAGCGTGCATACGTACGACATACCGTCACGACATCATGTTGTAATCTATTCTGCACCACCACTGGATGGGTATAATGATTAAAATAATAAATATATATTATTATTATTACAATACATTTATTTTGGAATAATATATATACCATCCACTTCCATACCATTTCATAATTTAAGGAATGTTATCATCGCTCGTGCGTACGTATGACGTACCGTCTCCACAATGCGATGTGATTCATTCTACATGATATACGTTAAAGAATAAATTTAAAAAATGAATAAATATGATAAATATTATATTAATAAAATTATGGAAATTATTTAAATATAACCTATGAATAATAATAAGAACTTATTCAACAAAACATACATAAGAAATTGAAGCCATTTATACCCGAATAATGAGTAATAATGAAATGTTATTAAATGGATGATAATAAGATCATAAATGATAACATAAAAATGAATATGATTCTAGAATAAGTCAATGAAATTATTAAAATAATTATATATGAGGGTTGGATACATACAAAAGATATCAGACCTAAGGTAAGGGATAATTTCTCAATCTCATTATTATCGAAGATAGTTTTGCGGTATATTTATAATACATGTCCATGTTTCCTAAATATATATTCCAAAATATTATTTATATACTTATAAAATTGTTTAAATTCAATTTTACCCAATTGGTGAATTTTTATGAAAGTAATCTTTTGTCTTTTTTTATACGAGGTACGTTTTGATTTATCTGAAAAAAGTACAAGAAGAATGTTTTCTTTCAACTCATACGACATGATAGATTTTTATTTTTTCATAAAAATATATTTCTATGAAGATTTATTTATAATATTTAAAGTTTCTTTTCAAATAATTTATTTTCTTTTAAAATTTTGTCACATTTTTAGAAAAGAAAATGTTTTTGAAGAAGAAAATATATTTTCCTTAAGAATTAATTTCAAGTGTTCAATCAAATTTATTTTCCATGTAAGATGGAATTTTTTAATAGGGTTATGTTTCAATTATATTATCCCTATTATTCTTAAGGTTTTATTGTGTTTATTGATGTAATTATATTTTTGAAATCCATTTGTTTTAAATGGATTATCTTATGATGAAATAATGTTTGAGAAACCCATTTTATTCCTTTGGTTATGCTATGATGAATGATTTATGTTTTTGTGGCACACGTAAGAATGATTTCATTATGAGATAGGTGGGAACTATATATATATCCAATTAATTGGGTAAACATTTATATCTCATGAGATAGATATGGCTGGAATGAAAATGATATTGGTTCAATAATATAGGGCTATAACAAGGAGTGTGCTCGACTAATTAATGAACTTTTTCTGCGATAATGGTCTTGGAAATGATCCTTGACTAATATGAAATGATTTTAAATGCTTATGTGTATGCCACAAAATTTAATGTCTTATTTTATGAATTTTGGGATTAATTTAATTGATTCTTATTAAATTTTATGATTTATCCCATGGAATGATATCACAATCTTTGATACGCTGGATAAGATTTTCAAATGTTATGTTCTTATGTGTTGTGATTATTATATGATTGATATATCCCTATTTACCCTTATTGAGTATTTTAGCTCACCCTTTATTATGTTTCTTTTCCCCAAATCATGAAGAAGGGTATTAAGTAATATATTTCATAAAGGGGTCTAGTTATGAAGGAATGAACAAGAGACAATGTATATATCTTATGAACCAGTTGTTTATGTTTCCCAATTTCTAAAGACACTAAACGTATATGGACCTATCATGGGTTTTCTATATTTTTATAATGAATATTATTTAATTTTGAATTAATATATATGTATGAAAAGTATGGGTCGTTATAATATATATTATACATTTCACCATACTGATAATGCCTCCATATCTTCAGTGAAAAGACTAATGATACCATATCCAAATCACGAGTCAGGTAATTTTCTCATGAATTTTTAATTGGCTAGAGGAATATGCTATCACCATGCCATTATATCTGAGGAATAATCCCAGTCCCTTCTTTGATGAAAAAATATTGATTACAAACCCTTCTCTACTAAAGGTGATATAAGCACAAGTGCATTGACAAACCCTCTCGTTAGTTATTTGAAATTATATTCACATTTATCTATCCAAAAGAACTTAAACCCTTTCTAGGTCAACCCAGTGAATGGATTAGTTAGTCATGAGAAATAAATCCAAATCATGTATAATATCTATCTAACCCAAGAAAACCATGTATCTTAGTTACTATGTTTCATCTAGGACATTTCTCAATAACTTCCATCTTTTAAGGATCCAATGATATACCCTCACTTGAGATTATGACCTAAGAATGAAACTTTCTTATCCCAAAATTCACACTTGGTAAATTTATCATACAACTTCTCCTTCCTATTGGTCTTAAGAAAAATTCTAAAATATTATTTATGATCTTTCTTTATTATAAAATATATAAGAATATCATCCATAAAGACTAACACAAGCTAATCATGGTTACCTCTAAATACTCCATTCATTAATTCTATGAAGATAATTGAAGTATTGGAAAGTCTAAATGGAATTACTATAAATTCATAATGACCAAATCTAATACACAAGTTTTTATTGGGTATATCCTACTTCTTAAACCTTAGCCGATGATATCTAGATTAAAGATAAATCTTGGAAAAATATAGAGCCCCTCATAAATGATCAAACATATCATTGATATGGGGTAGATGATACTTGTTCTTAATAGAAATCTTAATAAGTTCCCAATAATCATTGAAAATATGTATTGACCCATTTTTATTATTGAAAAAAAGAATTGGTTCACCCCATGAAAAAACTATAGGATGAATGAATCCCTTATCTATATTTTCTTAGATTTTCTTAATCAAATGTTTTGCAACTTAATCAGGGATATTCTATATGGAGTCTTTGAAATAGGTGTAGCAACAAGTATGAGTTATTTTGAAATCTAAACTTCATGATTAATAGGAATACTAGGAAATTACTTAATAAATACATTATAATATCCCCAAAAAATAGTTAAATCTTAAATATTGAGTTTTTCCCTAACCAGTTGAGAAAAATATACCTCATTAATAAGTAGTAAAACCCTTATGATGGAGGTAATTTCCATTAGTAATTCAAGTTTATCCTCTAACAGATATACAATAATAGGTTGATTTGGAATCCCAAATGTAAATTAACTTCCTTGATAATTGATATAGGATCTATATCGATAGATCCAATACATTCCCAATGTTACATAAATTCAACTAGAGGACTAATAATAACATTTACAAGAAAACAATTCCCACAAAATTCTACCGAAGAGAAGATATAAACTTGAAATGAAATCATCATACCATCCAAAGTTCTCCAAACCAACTTAATATCTAAAAATTAAGGATATTAATGAACATACATTGATACATTTCATGATATAAAGGAATTAATTTGACTAATATCAAATAAGATACTTAAATATTTTATCATTCGTATCACTATCTCAACTTCATAATTCTTTCTTCACCCCCTTACTAAAACAAAATTTGTTAGTATGATCATCAAACATTAATAATAAGAGTAGATTATTATAAAAATAATTCTTATGGTGTTCTAAATTATGATGCCTTATTTTAACCCATGACACCTTAGGTCTAGCCTAGGCCATCCATGATCATCATTTATTCAATTTTTTTATAATAGATCATAAATAAAATATGAAATAACCCAACCATATCCCCTAAGAGTGTATATCCAATTTTACATTATTAGGCCCACTCATCATGCACCAGTAGTGATCAAGTTAATACCAAATCTTCACCTTTTAGAGTTATTACAACTAGGTGCATCTCTTACATAGACCATCCAATTTACAATGTCTAGATAGGGATATATTTTCAAGGAAACCAGATATTCTCTATCATAGAAAAACTTAATTATATTATCCTTTACTTGGACTTATCCCTAGAGTCTATCCTTAGATTATTAAATTTAATATATGTTTTTCTAAATCAAGTTCCCATAGTTTATACTAAACATTCCTATGATACTAAATACAACAACGTCGACCCTAGTATCCTAGAGCTAGTGGATACTTTATTACATTGAAACTAGATACAAGTGATTACATCCCACATGATTAAATATTTTATTAGTCTTGGTAAACAAGACACATGCATGATTATCAGTTTAAATTTGGAAATCTAAAACACAAAATAGTATTTTCTTTGAGAACATTATTATGACCTCTAAATATCCTTTCATATCAATCATATTACACTTCCTAGAATCATTATTAAAGGAAACATAAGAAATGTGTGAGATAATATCCTCAGTAAGGGAATGCGTACAATAAAATCTATTATATAATAAATAAGGCACGAATAATATAGAAGGAATAAATGATGATCAAATAAATCAATATAAATAATCACATAAGCTTGAAACTTATACATGGATGACATAACTGTTTGGATAATCACATGGAAATCAATAATTAATTTCATAATTATGGAATACATAGTTCTAGACATCTTAAACTTATCATCAAGATCTCATTAAAAGATGTCTTACATAAATTGGAAAGGAATTGGACAAATAACCAACCTATTTTGTCTTATGAGACCTACTGATTCATTGATGGGTGATTTAATTCTAGGACACAACCATTACTTAATAAGTAAAATGCATTCATTATATGAATTAATAATACAACTTATTCAACATTCCTTAATAGTAAATAATTATTTGTATTGTAAGAGATTTCATATGAAATGTAAATACTTTCCCTATTTAAATAGATAATAATCCATCCTTAAAAATATGATGGATGATATCATTAGATTATAACCTCATTAAATCATAATATTCATCAAAGGATGTTTTCATAGATGAAAATACTTCTAAAAAATAAAACTAGAATATTTCTTAGGGAAAACACCATTTTCATTTGAAAGCCACTTATTTAAAATCTAAAAATTAATAGAATATTATGAAAAATATTTTTATTAGAAAGAACCATGGAAAATTTTAAATTAATTTTCAAAGTAAATAATAGTCATAATGGTGAGAAAATCGGTTCATACGGTAAATTTTAAAACCGATATTTAGTTCACAACTTTGAAAAAAAGTACCTCATTCAGAAAATGAAAAGAAGATTCATTTTTAAATTTTTTATTGAAAGTAAAAAATGGGTAAAAATGAATTTAATAAATCATTTGATTATATTAAAAAATAATTCTTGAAAATATTTTAAAGAAAATATGTAGTTGGGAAATAAGTATTCCTGACCGAATAGAAAAACAATTCATTTCTACTTAAAAACATTCATTCAGTATTTTAAGTACTTAGAGAGGAAAATGAAAGTAAAATTTCTAATTTTTAAAATAATCATAGAATAAGAAAATATATTGGGTTTAAAACATAAATATCATATAATTCCCCCAATGTAAACTTAAACATAAACAATCCCAAATAATGATGATATTGTAGAGTAAACCCTTACCTAAAGTCCGAATTGCTTCATATGTGATTTTAAACTCATGTATAATAACTTTAAATTTTTTATAATTCCATAAAAGAACCATATACATTCTTATAATATCATATATTATCCACTTATATTATTTTAATACCCATCTATTAATAATTCTTTATTAAAATCATCATTTCCAAGTGATAAATTTTCAATTATTCATGTAAGTTCTTCTTTGGTAGTTTTGATAATTTCATAATTATAATGGTTACATTATATAATTTTTTTAATCATGATATAAATATCATATATATTCATTGTATAAATATTTATAGTCATCTTTGAAATGAGGACATGAAAAATGATCACATCACTTCATGGAGGTGGTAGTCCACACGTACGCACAAGCGACGATATCATTTTTTAATGAGTGAAAGTTTAATAAGTTAAATAATATATTATATTTATAGAACCATAATTATGTCATAAATATCATATATATTCATCAGTTCCATATTTATAACCATCCAAGTAAAATGGTGATGAAAAATAAATTACATCGTTATGTGGAGGCACTAAATCATATGTATGCATGAACAATATTTTTTCTCTTTGTAGGATGTAAATGAGATGGAAAATGGTTGAATTATAATAAAAATAACACCCAAATTTATTTATGTTATTGGTTTTTTATTTTTGAATGGGTATAATATATTTATTTGATGTATAAGAAGAATACATTTTAAAGATTCAGTAAAAATTATTACCAATTTTTCATTACTCCTCATTTAGACCCCTTCTTAAGGAGCCTTGGAATTAAATTTCAAGAATAAAATAACATAAAATTCATGGATATAGAATTTTAAAAGAAAATTTGGTAGGTTTTGGTTGATTTAGATTGTTGAAAGTGGTGTAAATAAGAGAGATGAGGAGTATCCTTTTATAAGTATAGGGAGGGACACACCTTGATTTTTTAAAGGATTGAAGTATTATTAAGCCATTTTACTAAGACAATTACCCCATAAAGAATTAAATATAGATCCTATGGTGATAAGGGTAGAAATAAATTCATCCAAAACATAATTAATATGAAAAATTTTGGCCTTATCACTTCGTTTTAATCTAGATTAACCCGATTTACCCTTTTACTGTGGTGTTTTTTTACCATTCATTACGACTAAAAATTAAGTTGAATTTATTAAATAATTATAATTATGATTATTTATAATATGTAATAAATTTTGAATATTTAAATTTATATAATTATCAAAAATTAATTTTAAAATAATCTCGCAAATCGCAATAAAAAATGGTTTTATGAAAAATGCCCTTTTAAGTCTAAATGTATTCTTATACCAAAATATAGAATAATATTTATAAAAAGGTATATATTGAATTATTGTTAATAATAATAAACTAATTAAATTTAAAAACAAATTAAATTAAAAATGAGGATTTGAAAATATTATAAAATAAAATACAATTTTCATTAAAAATCACTATTTTCACTATTCACCTAACAATCAACTTTTTCAGAAAATTAAAAAAACTTAACCTTGATATAATTTAGATATGGTGATTTATAAAATGATACCCTTTTTATAAAATTAAATTTCTAAAATTGGATTAATTAATTATAATATCCATGCATAAGATAAAATAAAAACCATTTTTTGAAAAAAAATATATTTTTAAAGCATAAAATTAGTTTATTGAAAATTGAGTACTAATTTATTATGAATTAATAAATAAATTTTAATTAAATAAAATATTTATACATATTTTTCATAATGTGGTTAATCCTAATTATACCGAACAATCTAATGACTAGGTTATAAATGTATACTATATCAAAGTTCATTTAGACTCAGGGTTGTGTATAAAGAAAGTTTTCAAAGAAATCAAATTTATTTAAAGAGAAATGTATCATAAAATATTGGGGTGTTATAATATATCCCCATTTTAAAGTTTTTAGAGGATATATTTATGGATCTATAATTGATATATATATAGCTTTTAAATTCGATGGACTAAAACCTCTATTAACATATCTACTGAATTTCAAGCTCTATATATCTTCAACTGATCCAAAACTCTATTCTACAACAAATTACAAATAAAGTGACACTTTATACAAATATTATTTATCTATGAATATAATATTATATTTTTTACCAATTTAGTCACACTTTGTGAATCAAAAAATAATACCCCATTAGCTTTCCTTCTTTTGAGATCTTCTATGAGCTCCTTCAACCAGATAACATCATTCACTGAATGGTAATAAAACCTTATGATATGGATTAATCATAACTTATTATTGTAAAAAATGAAGTTTAAATAAATTAAAGTTCAACCCTTAAAATATTACTCAAGATTTAAATGTGACTGGACCAATTACGTCACATTAAAATGGGGTTTGGTCCATATCTCCTTCATTCGTATCTCAAAGGTTTCAGAAGTTTTCAATCCATTTTAGAGAATATTAATCACTATAGGGTTTTGTTGATTCATACTTTCAGGGATATATGGAAACTTATATGAGAACTATTGGATATGTGTTCACTTAAAAAGGCATAACTATGATTTGAATATCAAAGCTTCAGCATGTAGTTTTATTTTCAATAATAGAGGTAGAGAACATTACATTAATAGAACTTGTGATTAATTTTATTAGGTTGAAGGGGATATTGGAGGATTAAAAATAAAAAAAGAGTTTGTGATATTGTTTTATGAATCATAAAGTAAAATCAACTTAGAAAAAAATATATTGTTCCATCTAGGATAAAACATATTTAGTTAAAAGTGTCACTTCATCTAGAATTTGTTGGGGGATAACATGACGAAGCTACTGGATGGTGGATAAAGTTTGAAATCTAGTAAATCAATTAAAAAAGGTTGTAGTTTCAGATATGAAGGGGTGGTTTTGTGCCTCAGTTGTACTTGGATGACCAGAAGTATATTGGGGGTACTATAAAACTGTAAAAGAATATCAAGATAAGTAAGAATTCATAAATGCTAATAGAGGACATAATGGTATATCCTAATAATGATTCTCAAGTGAGAGATTGTTAGTATTGGTCAATGATAGAATGATTATATATATACTTCTTGGAATTCCTCAAAGGAGTGATTTTTAAAGTCCATAAAAGAACCAAATAGAAATGGTAATGCGGTAGTGACAAAGTATAGAATTATAGAAGTAGGTAGAGTGATAGTTTATTCATAACCTGGATCCATAAGGAAAAAGATATGTAAAGAGTTTACAACTATCATATAAGAATAACTAAGACGATTCAAAGGTCATATTGAAATAATTTGATGATCCACATAAGATTAATTCAAGCGGGAGAATTCTAGGCTCTCTCTACTCACAGGATAGATAAATTAAATATGTTGTTGAATTTAACTAAGTGGAGGGATTCCCATGAAGATAGTACTTAGAGGGAATTATAATCACAAATAATAGAATGTGGTAAAAACCAACTTATTAGTTGGATTATGTTATTTTTACCTATAAATTTATATGCATTAGTTATTCAGTGCATGAATCTTCTAGATTATAATCATATTTTCATATTTAATAAATTATTTTCAATGTCTCCCCATAAAGTCGGACTAAGTTTGAACCATGTAAAACCCTATGTTATTCTTTGATTTATTTTATCTATAATTTTATTTTGGAAGTTCTTATTTGGTTTAATGTGGTGTTACATGGATTGGGTGTAGTGCATTCTTAGTTCTGAATGCATCATAGGCATAGGTTTATTTCGAATTGGTAGTTTTGGAACATTGTTCCACAATTAAATCCTTGGGTGGGTGGTTTCATTTTGGAAGTTTCCAAACCCAATAGAGAGGATGGGGAATATATCATCATATTTTCTCTAAATTTTTACCTCATATGTTCCAAAGAAGGATTCAAAGAGAGCATCCTTCCTCTTCCTCTTCCTCTTATTCTTCTTCTTCTCTTACTTCTTTTATTTTTGTCCTCTTACGCTATTCATTTTTCTAGGTTTAATTAATTTTGGTTCTTCAATATATCAAGGATAAACTCATAAAATCCAAGGGGGATTTTTTCTATTAGATATTATAGTATACCTTCATGTGTCATCCATACTCAGTTGAAGGTTATGCTTCTGACCAATGGCTCACCGGTAAGTTCTTACACTTCCATAGTTTTGAAATATTGTTTGAATATTTTTTTTGGATTTATAATTTTTTAATAATAATAATCAAATCATATAAAGTGGGTATTATTCAGATAATAACCATTTCAATTATTAAATAATCCCTAAAGTTAGGTGGCTTCATGTATCTTCATTTATTTAAAGATTTAGGAATGATTGATTTTTTTAAAAATAGTTTTTATCTAAATTCAAATTATACTCAATATATATGATTACTAAAAGTGAATATATTTTTACAACTTCTTCATTTTAAAATTATATGTGAAAGGGGATACCAAAACGTTATAAAATGTGTCCCATGTTAAAATATACACATAAGGCATGTGTAAAAATGTCAATATTGTTTTATTAATAAATAGTAGGAAATATTTTATCATGAGTTATAATGAAATATAGAAATGTTTTTATAGAGAAACCAAGGGATTAAATACATGTTTTGATTAACCAAAAAGTTATTATCAAGGATGTTGTGGTTATACTAAAAATTCCCATGTCACTATAATGTATACATGCATGTTTTTTTTTGAAAAAATAAGATTAATGATTATGAAATATGGTTTCAAGTATTATGTTTCCAACTAATTAAGACACTATTGATTAAGAAAATGACTCATGGGAAAACTTGGATACTTAGGTCTAATCCTAGAATAAGTATCTTTTATATATGTTATGAATGTTAGAGGGACTTGATGATACCTTAAATATATAACTTTTAGGATATATAACTCCCTTTAAGATATAAATTTTTGGACATGAAACTCTCTCATATATATAAAAATGATGACATGGTGCTCCCATGGAAATAAAATCTCAAGGAAAAGATGCTCCAATGTTATTATTATGTTCCTCTCCCCTAGTCCCATAGGTTCTCTCCCATGATTCTCTATAGATTTTAGCAAAAAAATAATACTTCATTTATATAATAAATGGTGTAAAAAACACTTTTTTAAACATTTATGTATTTATTTATTTTAAGGCAATGTTTTACTTGCGATATCTCCATGTTACTGGTTTTTATAAAAATAAAAATAATAGTTTGGTATTTTTATTTTAAATATAATTTTATGGTTTATTTCATAAAGTTTATAAATAGATCATGTGGTGAAATACTACTAGGCATGTTTGATCACACCCAATATATACACCTTGGTATGCATATATATGGTATTCTCTGGATCTATTTTAATGATGTGGAAAAAAACTCTTCAATTCATAGGGATTGAACTATTAGCTTAATTATGGAGTGATAAGGGTGATGGAATATGAATTTTCTCCTATTCCATGTGAATTTAGTGATTTTTCTCTTTTTATTTTTACATAGACATGTCTCTTTTCAATTAGTTGTGTAGATTGTATGTCCATTTTTGAGATGCATGATTCATTTTTGTGTATTAAATTTTTAGTTATATAGTAGTTATATTATTTGGTATCATTTATTTAATTTAGTTATTAATAGAAAAATAATTCCTAATGATTAAAATTAATACCATTGGAACTTGTTTCTAGCCTGCAAAGATCAAAAATTAACCTTGGGTCTTGTGGTGGACTAGATCGGGTATCGATATAGGATATTATAAGCTGGTTTGTTACAAACAGTTTCGAACATCACCGTCCTATATTTCTCACCAAATCTCACACTATTTGATCTTTGGGTCACATACTATATGGTCCATTTAAACTTATCTATATAGTATTTCTTCTTGAAATACCCATCTATCTGGTAGATGCACAAATAATCACATGTATGGGAGGAAAGATACTCATGTAAATGAGTCTTGAAAATATTATAAAATACCGCTGAGAAAGTCAAATGAATAGATTTCCATCACATATTATACAATAAGTTTTTTTAAGTGATTATGTATAAAAATATATCATTTTTATTTGGATTAGGCCTAAGTAAAATCCTCAATATGATACCAAATACTCTATATTAAAAATAAAAAAATAAAAAATAAATTGATTTTATAGATAAAATTCATTATATTTACATATAAATTAATGAGTGAACATCCAATATATCCATGCAAACTTACTTCAATGACATCCAATGAGTATAAAAATGGTATATAAGTATCATATAAATCTAACCAGTAATCTGATGTGGATAAGGGAAAGAATAATTTTAAACAATTAGTGAAATTAATGGAAAATTTGAGAATTCTTTTATAATTTATTAAATAAAAAAATTAACTTTCTCAAATGATGATCAAAATAATGAAATTAATGTTACTTTGTATCTTTATCATAAAAAATCAACCTAGTTTAGTCTCAAACCTTCCGTGATTAAAAAATTCTAGCAAATGTACCATTATTCCTACCGTCCTATCTTAATAGTGGAATAAAGTTATTATATGGTAAATTGACCTCAGTCACATCTAAAATTTAGTATTCTCAATCATGACATTCCATATTTCACTTAAAAAATAATAACAATAAGAAATTATGAATAACTATTTTAAGTAATTAATACACCCCTCATGATTTATTTTCTCATGTTTCATCATAGTCTTCATCTTCATCTCTATCTTTATCATGATCAATCTCTATGATATGTTTATCATAATCATTTTCCATAGTACCAAAGATATTCACCAATAAATTAGTATCTACAATGTCACTTTCATCAACTTTTAACTACAATGCATATGTAATTATGTATATATAACATCATGATATAAATTTTCTCGATATCATCCCTTAAAAATTCATTTTTTGGAACATTGGTATAAGTACTTTCAATTTTGATAAAATTATTATCACATGATTTCATTTTTATAAAACTATTTCAATCAAATATGTTTTCCATATAATGATCATATATTTCACAATAAACTTATGTTTCATGTGCCCACATAAATTCTTCATTTAAAATTGAATGTTAGTTATATCATATGTATATATATATATGTGTGTGTGTGTGTCTATTATGTGGATGAACATGAAAGTCTCTATGATTGTCAAAATAATAACACTTAAACACTAAAAAATTATATGTATAATATAATATTATTTTATCCACTATGCCATATAATTCAACATTACTTTCCATGTTATGAGTTACTTTTAGAAAAACAGCTCTATTTATGAATATTCATTTTAATATTTGAATAATTTGGATGATGGTGTACCGAGTGAATATAATAGAGTATCAATTTTATTTTTATAATTTGAGACCAATATTTACATCACCACAATAGAAATTTTTTTCTTCAGTAATAATTTTTTTGAGATATACATATCATTTGTAACAAATAATTATTTTTGAATGGATTTTACTAATGAATAGTATAATCTATATCATAAAATATTTTTTGGGATGCATATTTTTGAGGGATTACATATTCATCACAATTTTTTTTGAAGAGAACTCCCACAAAAAGTAGGAACTTTTTCCAAATGGTGGGAGTTATTTAGTTTTGTGGTTTCATTTTTTATGATGAAACAAATAATCACAAATGAGTTTCATTTATAATGAACAAACTCTTAATCATAAATATTTTATGTGAATTTTTAAAAAATTACAAAACTTGTGGCGACAATTATTTTATCTATTAAAATTATAAAATTTTAATAATGTATTATTAGAAATGATCAAAAATAAAATCTAATTGATCAATTTGAATTAAATAAAATAATCATGGACTATAAACATGTATCAAAATATAATACAACTGAAATAGAAAATGATATTATAAAATAAAATACTATTTAGAAACTCTAATGATCCATTTTAATATCATCATAATGATCTTGACCTTTGACTCCCATCTACCAAGGGTCCCTTCCCATACCTATATTTATATATTAGGTGCTTGGGGGTATAATTACATTAAAGATACACACACCACACACACAAGCCAGAAAGGAAGGCTATAAACCCCCTAACGGGATAACCCACCCATCAATCCTTATTTAATAAATACTTGACCCATAGGGATAGTGTTCATGAAATCACATTAAATGGTCTTGAAGGCCCAAATTTTTGACTCAAAGGCCCTCTAGTGAATAGCAATGCTATAGTACCCAAAAAGCTATAGTGCTACCACTGCTACAGTTCCCCCGACGCCGCTATAGTTCCACCACTCAATAGTTCCACTGCTACTATAGTAAGCTATAGTACTACTAAAGTACCCTATTCCCAATGGGTTTTGAACTCCCATTTTTGATGTAGTATTATGGGGATCTTACCACTAAGCCAAGCCCTAACCATGCCCATTCCTATATAAAGTCAAGTGTAATTACATGTTTTTGAGTTATGAATGTATAGGGTTTGATTGGGTTATCTTATAATAATAACATCATAGGTTCCAAACATATACAAGATCCAAACATAATCATATGTGTATAGTGAAATGTATGATATTAATATAACAAAAACATTCAACATACAATAAACTTTTTCAAATGATTACTAAGACACCTTGACTTAATTTTTTTACTTACGTTGACCATTGACGGTAAGAATCGTCGTTCGTTTATTAGAATGAGTAACAACCAAGAAATTGGCATAATCAATATCAAGGTTAAACACATGTCCAACCAAACACATAAAATATTCCCCCTCTAGTTGAAATCTTAGCTTCACCGAACCCATGAAGTATTTTTTCCTGTATATGAAATCACATAATTTACAAACTCATAGAATAACCCATATATTAAAAAAATCATTGCATATTTAAACAAATAGATCTTCTCAATCATAACATACACTACAAGGAAAACAACTTTCAGTGGTGATATTTTTTATAATTACACTGTGGTTCAAACTACCACTAATTGATTCATAATTTTTTCTCAAACGTACCTATTTTAGTAATTTCGTTATTAATTAGAAGGGTTTTTTTATTAAAAATGGTCTTGTAGGACCACTATGAATCCATAATTGGCGGCAGTTTTGAAATTTCTTCTATAATGAATGCGGTGGTTTAATATATGGTATTATTATCAAATTTACCAGTGGTTATAAAAACTGCTAAATAGTTAGTGGCAGTTATTTTAATTATATATTTTTTCATAAATTAGAGATGCCCATAAATATTTTGAACCAATTAATGGTGGGATATCAATATATAATATTTGTAAGAACCTATATCTTCTTTTTCAGGTATGTTCTCATTTTCTGGTCTTTTTTGAGAAAAAGTGGATTTTCTGGAAATTTTCAAAGTACACGCCATGTACTTTATGAGTACATGCCATGTACTTGGTTACCATAGGTAACCATGTGCTGGCCGTGTAGAGGCCATGCACACTAACATGTGGGGGTGACCTGGAGGCTTCTTAAAGAGAAGTATGGAAAAAGAGAGTACACACCGTTTACTTAAAAAGTAGACACCGTGTATTTTGTTTTTTCCATTAAACAGACCAGGGTCGCGTATTATCATCAAAAACGTGTTCTTATTCGACTTCTTCATCTGAGAGTGTTGTACGACCGCAGATATTTGACAAGCCCCCAAGAGAGCATCCGTTCTCTGAATCGAACACCATCAGTTACATTGGAATCGAAGCAGTGAGTTCTCTCTTCTCCTAGAGCACCATCTGTTGTTTTCTCCTCTCTCGTGAGATATCATGGGTCGAAAGTTTTAGATGTTTTTATAGATATACCACATTCTAGTTTGATCCAAGGCCCAACGTCAGAGTATATCGATCTCACAACACTGAGGTAGGTGGTTTTCGCCTTTCCGTTTAAAGTCTTTGAGTATTATGTGAAATTTTTCCCAATAACCTTGAGCGGGGTATTGCATGTTTACCTTGTTAGCCCTATTAATTTCCTTCTATGCTGGTATGTGTAAATATAGGCTAATTGGATGTGAATAGGGTTGTTTGTTATGCCTTGGATGTGTTTTCCCATGCATGTTCTGTTTATGGCCGTTTGGTCCTATTTAGATATTAGGCTTCCTTGATGTTTCCCCTGCCTAGTAGAGTAGGATGGAGTGATTATTTTATCTGACATTCTTATGATGTTGTATATTGTTATCCAATTAGTTCTTGAGGTTTACTTTGCTCTCATTTCATTACTATGATCATTGAATTACAAAGGGCCGTGAGAACCTATTGTAGGAGACTATAAGGGGAATTGACCGTGTGAGATTCCTCAGAGAGTCTTTGAACTATTTTAGACTATAAGAAGAATTGACTGAGAGAGATTCCTCAGAGAGTCTTTGACCACTTGAGTCTATGAGGGTAATTGACCATGTGTGCTTCCTCAGAGTGTCCTTGATGACTTTAGACTATAAGAGGAATTGGCATGTGAGCTTCCTTAGAGAGTCTTTGACCTTGGGGATATAAGGGGAATTGACCATGTGTGATTACTCAGAGAGTCATTGAATACCTTAGAATATAAGGGGAATTGACCATGTGAGCTTTCTCAGAGAGTATTTTTGAACACTTGGGATTATAAAGGGAATTGAATGAGAGATCTTCCTCAGAGAGTCTCTATAGTATCCTTGTTTTGATTGAACTACAAGGGTTAGGCTGAGAGAACTACCCAGAGGGTTCCTTGATTTTATTGTTGTAGTTGTATGGAACTGATTTCATTGAAACTGTAGGACTAGTTACTGCTGAGTACTTCCTTGTTTACTGCTTTATTTTGTTTATCACCTGCCATATATTCACTAACTGTTAGGCACAGATCTTGTGGTGATTCTCTAGTGGGATTTAGTCTCACACCATGTTTGGGTTATGATTTTCTACCCAAACAGATTATATTACTGCAGGTATAGATAAGGGAAAACACCCTTCTACTTCAGGTACTTGATATGCTGTAGAGCTTGAGAGCATGGGACCAAGATGAGGCTTGCATTGCTGAGGATCTGTTTATCTATTTTCTTTTGTAAATTGTCTTAGAACTATTTTTTATTCCATCATTGTGATGTGTTGGTATGTTTTCCTAGACATGTGTACCATGAATCATTTTTATATATGTACAATCCAACTGTTTATTTCTTCATACTTCTATTGTTTCCTTTTGAATGGATTATTAATTCTTCCGTTACTATTATCTGTTTTCCTCTTCTACTATGTTACTCTACCAATGAGGGAATAGTTTACCCACTATCACACCCAAGGCCCTAACTACTAGTCAGCATCCTCTGGCGTTAGGGGAAATGTGCTCAAGGCCATGCGACCAACTGCGTATGGGGCGCCCCTGGGTGGCTTCTGGAACCGAGATGTTACAATAGTGGTTAAAACCACCACTAGACACTAAAAAAATAAATAATAAATTAGGTGTATCTAAATATTCCACTATATATAATTTAGAATAAAAATATATCTATAATGTATTGAATTAAACACTTGTAAAATCCAAAAATTATATCAAACTACATTTTAAACATAGAAATTTGTTCATTTTAGTCAGATGGCACAGAGAAAGTATGCATAATTTATATTAGAAAATATATAACACATGAATATAGGGATTCAAAATCAACCATACTCCCCTAAGTTAGGATGGATACCCCAGATGATGTACACATCTGATTTTACTATTGGTTACCAGCCTTTAGTGAAACCGAAGCCTATATTAAACGAAATTTAGAATATAAATTAATTTTCATAATATATTATCCATAAAAAATATATTTTAAAAATTATAATAATAACATAAAACTAAGAAAATAAATGTAATAGGTTTTGTACCACTCATATCATGGATATACTTTCTATAGGAATTCTCCTAGTTGTTCCCTGAAATAGAGTAGGCAATATATTTCCCATTACCAAAAATTTCTCATCCCGAGTTATCCATTGCAACTCCTACCCCTGTATTCCATTCTTGAGGATCACAATTTTCTTTTTGGTATTCTAATTGATTGAGAATAGTTACATTACATGGAACTATGGTAGTATGGATTGTAGTTAATGAAGATGATATCCACCTAAAGAATTGTGAGGGAGAGGGTCCCATATCCGATTATCTCACACGACCTCTATTCTCCTTACCCAAAACATGGGTAATGGTACCGTTTTGGGGGACTAATGATGTTCGTGAGGGGTTTTCATAGCATGAATCTTTAATTTTGTACTATAAATAGAACATAATATAACAAAATTAAATTCTTTAAAAAGAGTTAATTTTTATTTATATTTCTTTCCACAATGTTTATAGAAGGTTCATTTACATAATTTTTATCACTTTTCTTATACACATCAAACCATAACATGCTTTTACAAAACTTAAGACCAACTAATTTCGACTGTATCATAAAAGAGAAAAAATTAAAAAATATATAAATTTATGTACTTAAGATGCAATAAAATTATATTTAGTAATAACTAATAGATTACCTTGCTCAATATTATTCTTAAAAAACATTTGGAACCAACTGTGCATGGGGTGACTTGTTTATCTATAATTAAAAAGTATTTTTAAATTATTCTTAAAAAAGAGAATAAATTTACTATTAATAAAAATTTAATGATTTTAATAAATTAATATCAATGTACTAAGATAGTATCAAACACCTTGTGTATATCATAATGATTTATATCCACAAAGTAATTACACTAATACCAAGGTATACCTTTGGGAACCTTTTGATTCATTTAATAAACACTTGAGGATGTGTCATTGAACTCACACCAAAACCTATACTTAAAGTCCTTACCCTTTTTCACTAATATATTCAATGTACATTTATGCATAAGCACATCATGCTACTCAAAAATATATATATACATATTACACATGAAAAAATATACATTTGATAGTAATATCAGATAAAATAAACTAGAAATATTTATTTTTTACTTAATTTCACTTATTTATAAAAAATACCATTATTCAAATCAATGGTAATGTGCATCAAATAATGATATATAACCTGAAGGAATTTCATCTCACATGCTAACAACCCAAATATCTACTTGGATAAGCCTCTAAAACCATCTGTAGGCACCCAATATATGTAAAATGGTATGAATAATTTAAATTACTTCATCCCCTAAATATCCAATGTATTTATGTTAATTTTTTTCCTATTATTATCTAAATATGTTCTATAAATATATTGAATAATTATTATATATATGTAATATTTTTTTTACATATTAACAATTACATACCAATAATGATCACCCTACAATAACTTCATGATGGTAACTATGGCACCATATACTCAGTCAATGACTACTCCTTACCTGTACATTTGATCTGTTTGAGATCCCTAAAGTAGAATGTGATTCATTGGAAGTAAGGAGTGTACCTGATGAACATGGGAGCATATCATAGGGAATAAAATGGTATAATAGAGGCATGCCAAAATTAAGGAGTGTACCCAATGAATGTGGGAGCATCTCAGATGGTTCCCAAAACATAAAAGTTATTGAAGACCAACTCATATATTTAAATTATTTTTTTTAACATTATCACATACAAAAAGAATGTTAAACTAGTAAGAACATGATATAACAAATAAAACAAGAAAATATTTTGAAAATTTTGTATATAGATTAACAAAATTCATGCATTCTAAACAAATAAATAATAGATAAGATAATGGATTATTGAACATAAAATCAATTAATTATTCATTAACCATATTATTATCATCCTATACTATTAACATGGTTTCATTATCTTCACCCACCCTTACAATAATAATCATTTCAATATTATCATGAATAGGTCAATATCTATTTTTTGATAAGGTTCATTACTGTAAAAAAGTTATTCAACTTTATTACCCATTTATTAAAAGTCCCTCGAATCGACATGGACTACAACACTCTAACCTAAATTGAATGCATAATACACATAATATACCATTTTATCATGTGAATCCAAAATATATGGATCACATTCTTTAAACTGACTGGTGTTGAACCCACTTTCTATTGAGTTGTATTTGTTATCATAAAGTACTAGGTCAATGTGTATGATGAAATATGTGATTAAGAAGAATAATTTATAAGTATATTGATGTTTGTAAGCATACTTAGATGGAAGGAATGTTCCCAACAAAGGTGGGATCATATGATGGGTTTTGAATAATGTATTATAAGAGAAGAAAAACTTTATATATTTAAAAAAGATACTGCCACTATTTATAATGTAAAATAAATTGAGTTGTTTTTCCTTACTCATATTATAAAGGAAAAAAATTCAATTGAGTTTTATTAGATATCCATTCATTTGGAAGATAAGAAGAAATGATTATTTAATATTTTATTTTGTGAATCTAATTAGTAATATCTAATAGAGTTAAAAATATTAATTTATAGGGATTGAGAAGAATGACGAGTATCATATCTCTATGATAAAGTTTTTGAATCAAGATATGAAGTTCAATATATATATTTATCAATAATTAATAGGGTTATATCTTATTGAAACATAATTGGATGATTCTTCAAGAGTTAAATTTAGATAAGTCTACAAAGTCTCATTGAAATACATTAAAGATTATTTATTTACAACACAAGATTTGGAATCTTTCTAATAGTTATTTAAGTTAATTTAGTGGTATTTAAAATTTATTTTAAGTGATTAAGTTTATTGAGTTGAGTTGATAAATTTAAAGTTATGTTTGGGAATTCTAAAATTATAGGTTTTTGAGATTTTTCTAAGTATAGCATGAGTAATATATTTCTCTAACTTAGAAATTTGGAAATGGTAGAAGTTCCCTTATGATATGTTATATCATTGAAAATGAATATGTAATATATTATCTAGAGTTTATGAGGAAATGGAAAAAGTAAGAGTCATGTAGAGATACATAATATATTTCACATATTATGTAAGATATTTTTTCCCAATGAATTGTTAATCCACAAAGAAAGATATTCTGACAATACATAAGCTTTTTATTGAAATATCAAGTAGGAAAATATAAATGTTAATAATATTAAAAAATACATAAGAGTAAAAAGATATCATGTATGATTCATTAATAAGTAAGGATTGATATTTGGTTAAGTACCTATAAGTTCACCCTAATAATATAAGAGTGATTCAAAATCTCTGAGTGAAGAATTTGGTAAAGGATAATAAACATAAGGTTCAATTTCAGGGAATGTAAGATTAAATGTCAACTAAGTAAGATTCATCTATACTTTTCATAAGATTCATGGATATTTCATAATAGTTTTCTCTGAGCCATCAATATTTCGTAAGGGTCATCACTGAGACACATAAGGGTCATCATGACCTTGAATAAGTTTCAGAATCATTTTCATCAGATTCATATTAAAAAACATAATGTTGACCCTAATGAATATAAGTGTCATCTTTTATTTTGTAAGATTCATCATAAAATATCACAAGGGTCATCAGATGAATCATAAGTTTCATTTGGAAAATTTTAAGGGTTATCTGATGGTTTTTTAGAGTAGATTACATTTATGTAATGGTAAAAGTATATTTCATAAGAGTCTATCAGCTAGAATTTTTTTTGGAGAAGGTAAAGACTTTAAAAAATTATCATGGAATCTTTGAAAGTTAATATTATGGAAGGGGGAGCTTGAAGGTGATTAAACTTTGATAATGCTATGTTATTATTCAAAGTATAAATATCATGATACTTCTATTCAAGATATGATTCAAGATATAAATTTTTATGATAAAGAAGATGAATTATTCAAACCATAAATATATTACCCAACTTCAATGCATGATTAGGGAGAAATCAATGAGAGATTCACACCATGACCAAGCCATATTAGGATGTCATGAAGATGTGGAGAAAATTAATATTCCCATGGTTTTTGTGAAATTATTGAATTAAAATAAACCTTGAGTCTCATTAAGAGTTAATGTCAATTTAAATAAAATATTTTATAGGGGATTGAATGAAAATTGAGACGAATATTATACTTATGAAAATCAAGTATATTTTCATATTTAAGTATTGAAAATATATTGATGAGAGTTTATGTAGGTATAAAAAATTGTAGAAGGAAAGTTATTCAATATGGAATCCTATTGCTGACCTTGAGTATTAAAGAGAGAGAGAGGTTAAGACCTATTATTACATTATATATTCTAAGTGCATAATAATTTATTATAACTAACATTTCTATGAAGTATTGATCCTATGAATTGAATAAAAATAAAAATAAAAATATGGTGAGATAAACCATTAATCCATTTATAATTATTCAGGCTGAAGAATATGTTTAAGGATCCCAACTTATAACTTCTCTATATTTTAACGTTTTAATAAGATAAGAGGCTTCCACTTGGATTGATACACATTAAGAAAGGTAATAATATATATTTTATTTAATTCTATCAGGAATCGTTCACTAATGATCTACTTTTAAGTGGCATAATCCAAATCTTCTATTTAAAAAAACTAAAGTTAGGAATTTTTTGTACATGGTTGGTTCTAGGAGTACAAGTCCATGGATATTACATTACTTTATCTTTTCTTGATGATAAAAGAGGAACTTAGGGAATAAAGGATAATAACCATCATACACTGGGGATGTAATCATCAATCTTAGAGGTGAACCATGTTGAACAACCCTAGTGTCATTTATTTCATGATTTTTTATTCATATCATATTAATTTAAACTTAAAGTGAGTCGAGAAAAGATAAAGAGATCCATTCACTAAAGAATATATGAGAGAAAAAATTTTAAAGGCTGTAATTGGATAATAAGTTACCAATACTGATTAAAAACCCTATTAATATTGGCCATACCCTAATTGATCCTAATAATTGGTACAAGAGTATTGCTTTCACCTATTATTTGATTCCTAAAAATATCTATATTTTAATTATTTAGAGTTTTGAGTTTCTATTTGTAGAGTCTTTTGAAGTGTATATTTGAAGAATCCTATAAGTTCCTTCTTTATGTAACCATAAAATTGATGTCTGCAAAGACATTAAAGAATATAAATAAATCAGATGCAAAAAATTTAATAAAAGTCTTATCAAATAAATAATATCAAGATGAGTCTCTATTAATTTAAGGTAACAAAATTATATTTCATACATTTATCTTAAAGGATCTTGTTATTAACAGAAACCCATATTATTCATATAGGAATAAAAATATATTTCCCCATTCTCTAATCCTAATGAAGACATATCTATCATGGAAGAAGATAATTTTTTGGTATAATAAATTAAAAATATGATGGATAACCTTTATACCTCATAATATTCAATGCTTTTATATAGAGGTGAGGTAATAAAATTCTCTTTTTAAAACTACCCTATAAAATAACTAATCACAAGTGGGGAAGATCACAATTCTATGGATTCAAAAGATAAATGAATTGGTACATTAAAGAATATCTTATATAATTTTACCAAATAAATATTCACATATATTTGTGTATCTTTTAGAAGTATTCTATAGGGGATCACCCATATTGAATATGCGTGAGGAGTAGAGAATTCTTTAGAAGAAAACTTATTAACATGAGTAAATACCTATAAACAAGTAGGATCTATAAGTGAAATGAAAATGAATATTGAAGAATGTTTCTAGGGATTTTAATATTATTAAATCAATATAATACATTAGAGATAATAATCCATGAATGGTTTTGAAAAAAGTATGCATGTAATTGAATGAAATCAAAAGACTAGTATTGATGTCAAGAATTCGCAATTAGAGATCAAAGAAAATAAATAAAAGAACATCATAATATAATATAGGGGATGATTATAATTCATAAAAATAATGAAAAAAGTATTGAGAATATCAAAAGGGAGTACAAAGATAAAATAAAATTATTGGTGTGTGAGAAAAATATCCTTAATAAAAGGGTTTTGAATTAGAAATTTAACTTGTAAATCTGGAAGTGACATAAGTTGAGTCTTCACAACATGATAAGAGAAGATTTACTAACACACAAAATTTTAAATATGAGTATTATTCTAAAATACATATATTTTATGGAAAATAGCTTGATATCACCTAATTGTTAGTCTCTATCAAGCCTAAGATAAAAGTTACCATCTATCCTAGAAAATTATGTTTTTACTAATTTTGGTTTTATGTATAGTGAAGGTTTAAAAGAAATAGAAATAGATTAGGGAAAGTGATAAGGAATCCACCACTACATCTATGGTTGATATAATAAAGTGTGGAAGAAATCCCCCCCAAAACCCAATTCAATAATGAAATATCAGAAGAACTAAAAGCATTCTACTCTATCTATATTACAAATCAAAATAAAAGATAAATATTTTTTGGTTACTATTGGTGCTATAAATTTTATTGTCACATGGATACTAATTTTTGGAATAATTTAAAAGCTCTTAGAAGAAAATGGAATTTTATTTCAGGTAGAGAAATCCTAAGTTAAATAAATTTACATAGAAGAAGGATATAAATATGTTTATCTCAAATGGATTTAAAATCATTGAGAAATTATATAGAAGCCAAAACCAAAGGTGTTATTGTGAATATTAATTCTTTTGTAATTAAACATAGTATATTTTTAAAACATTTTATGGACGGAGACCAAAAAATCATAAGATTAATATAATTGAAGGTGAGTTATCCTTGAGCAACAGGAAAAAATGTTGATCAAAATAAACCCAAGAAGTCTTGGAAGAGTGCCATACTAAAGAGTAGAATATTATTATATTGTGAAATAAGAGAACACACCATTGAATCATGAAATAAATTCATGAGTATTTTTATTTATGGAACAAATCTAGGAAAAAATATTCAATCAGTTCAAGAGAAAAATAAAATGACAAGTTTAGAGAAAAAAATTCCTAAGAAGCCATGTGGAAGATCCAAGAAAACTGATAATGTTTTTAAAGAATAGATGATCATTTTTCCTTCTTAAAACGTGATGGAAATAATAATATAAGAATGAAAATTTAAAGAAATTTTCAAATGTAAAGAATTTATTCCGTATAAATAATTTTAATTTCATGAGAGGTAATCAAGAAATGATGATATAATAATTTCAGAGGATCCATGTGGGAGGAACGGGCAAGTTGACCATGTTTCAAAAGATAGGTTAATCATATTACTAACTCAAGAATAAATTCTAAATATATTGTAGGTATAACTAGAATATGGATGTGATTTTTTTTATATGATTAAAATAAGAGATCACCTCCTAAATAAGATATATATAAAACCAAAGAAACCATGCTTCACAATATTACTACAAGGTTTTTTAAAAATGAAGGCATGAATAGTTCATTTGACTGTGGACCTTGGAAGAAAGAAGTATCTTGGTTAAGAATCAATTCTTAACCATAAAAATATCATCATGTAGAAAAATAGTTTCACCTTATTCCCATATATTTCATTTGTTCTCTCTCTATATAGATAATTGAAGGTTATGGATGTGTTCAAGGGGATAACTAAAGAAATGTGTATGCTATAAAATATGTATAGAAGATGGAGTGTCTCCTTTAAGGGGAGAAAAATGGATAAGTTTGGTAAGCTACAAAAATAATCTATCTTGAAAAACTTTGGAATTTCTGTAAAGTTTCATTTTAATGTTATACATGAACACTCTATCATTATTATCTCTGAAAAAATACTATCTTAAGGGGAGAAACTGAAACTAATTAATGACATGAAAGTGATAAAATAAAGGGATGATATCTAAAGCTAAAAATTCTTATTTTTTCCTGAATTTTTATATTCTAGTTATTAAGATGAGGGCATAAAGTTTGGTTGAAAAAGTTCAAAAGGATAAATATAAAAATTGATAAAAATAATTTATATTTACCTAATAATATTTTTACAACCCTTAGAAAATAATTTTTGAGTTAGTATCACATTTTAGTGTAGTTATGAACAACTTTGTTTCCTAAATTAAATCCTCTTGTTCTTTACATCTAACATGGACCACATAGACTCATAATGGAATAATCAGTTGCATATTTATTTAAGTGAATTGAGATAATCCTCGATCAATTTATTTTTATTAATTATAAATAAGGGGGTGTGAGAAGAAAATAGAGAATAAATATTTACATTAATTTTCCTTAATTTTTATTAGAAACAAATAAAAAGGGATATATTTTTGAAACCACATTTATATCTATTATAAATAAGTATGAGGAAAGTATGTTTGATGTTAACATGAGATTAATAAGAACATATTATAAGTAGATTAAATTTTATAAGTATTTTGAGATGGAATAAAGGTTCCTATGAAAGGTATTATTACATGAAGAGTTGTAAAAAATGTTTGAGAAGATAAAAAACACTTTTGAAAATTTGAATAAGAAGCCAACAATGTTAATATTGTCCAATAATATGAGTTTTTATTCATTACTCATATGAAAAAATTATGCTTTCCTTGGTTTTTATTGGAGATACATTCACTTGCCAAATATTATTGAAGAACCTATTGATTAATATTTCATGTGGAGAATCTATTTAAGAAAATTTGAAGGAGCTTAAGAAGTTAAGTTCCGTGGATTATAAAGAATTTTGAGTAATATATATTTATGCTGACGTTTTTAAAGAAAGATATGAAGTTTCACCATGGAATTTATCAATTTTTAATAGTGTTATATATTATGGAACCAGACTTAGATAATTCTTATTAAGTTAAATCTGATTGATTTAGTGAAGAATCATTTATATAATTTAAGGAATATTTATTTCATTCACAATATTTGGAATTATTTTGATGGTTATTGAATTTGATTAATAAGTATTGAAGAGTTATTTCAAGTGTTTTAAGGACATTGAGTTGAGTTAAAAAATTTGAACTTAAGACTAGAAATTCTGAAATTTCAGGTTTTTGAAGTTTTTCTATGTACAACATGTGTAATATATTTCTCAGATATAGAAATTGGAAAAGGTGGAAGCTCTATTTTTATAAAAAATATCCTTGAAAATTAATACATAATATGTTCTTTGGAGTTGGTGATAAAAATGGGAAATGTAAGAGTCATGTTGAGATACATAATATATTTCTCAAAGGGAGAAATTTATTTTCTTCTAGAGAATTGTAAATCAACAAAGGCATGGAATACATAAGATATTCATACAATTCATAAGTTTTTTTGGAAGCTCAGTTAGGAATATATAAAAATTAATAATCTTATACAATGCGTAAGAGTAAGATAATATCAAAAATGATATCATTTAGAATGGAGGAATAATATTTGGTTCTCTCCTTGAAAGTTCACCCTGAGAGCATAAGAGTGGTTCTAAAGCTCAGAGTCATGAGTTTGGTAATGATTGAGTCATATGTAGGAAACATAAGAGTAAATATCATCCATATAATATTCATGTATAATTTTCATAAGTGTCATTAATATTTCTTAAGAGTTATCTATGAGCCATTGATATTTTGTAGGGGCTATCACTAAAACGCGTAAGGGTTATCAGGACCCAATGTAAGGGCCAGAGGAATTTTCATAAAATTTTTCTTGAAAACAATAAGGGTAAATATGATGCATGTAATAGTAATATGGTATTTCATAATAGTCATCAGAATATATCCTAAGTGTCATCATATGAATCATAAGGGTAATTTTGGAAATTTTTGAGGGTTTTATAGTGGTTTGTAATATTAATTTACACTTATGTAAGGGAAAAAATATATTTCTTAAGAGTTTTTTAGTTGGAAAAA
The DNA here is from genome assembly GCA_963277665.1 of Viscum album. Lineage (NCBI taxonomy): Eukaryota > Viridiplantae > Streptophyta > Magnoliopsida > Santalales > Viscaceae > Viscum > Viscum album. The sequence goes on along the minus strand of OY728133.1, from coordinate 643,235,656 downwards.
TTAAAATATGAATACTTTCAAAAATTATCAAAGAATATTTCGAATTTAAACTTATAAAAGAAGTATTTTATTATGATTAAAATTTTATGGTGTAATGATATTTTTCAAAATATAAGTATCATGATGCTTCCATTAAAGCCTTTATTCAAGCTATTAGTATTCACACCATGATGATATTTCTATGACGTAGTGAATTATGAGGAAGAAAGCATTGAAATATTCACACCATGACCACACCACTACTTTATTACAAGCAAACAATGAGAAAATTAATACAACCATATTTTTTATAGAAGATTTAAAGTAAAATAAATCCCAAGTCGCATAGAGATTTGATCTCATTTTAAATAAAATATTTGATTGGGTATTGAATGAAAATTTAGAAGAAGATCAAGTTTCCACAAATTTAAGAGATTTCAGGATTCAAATATGGAAAACTTATTGATGAAATTTTTGTGAAGGTATAAAAAATAGTGGAAGGAAATATATCCAATACTATATCCTTTTGTAGACCTTGAGTATTATAGAGATAGAGAGATGACCTAATTATAAAATTACACATTTTGTGTGTCAAATAATAGAAAATAACCAATGTTGCTATAATGGATTGATCCAAAAAATTGAAGAAGAATAAGGGTAATAATATTCAGAGATAGGCTTGTCATATATTGATCATCATTTAGGAAAAAGAAGAAGTTTTAGGATCCCAACTTTTAATTTATCTATATTGTATAGTCTAAAGAAGAAGAGTGGTATCCAGTTGGATTACAACACATTGAAGATTGTGTTTAGATCTATTCTTTCTAAAAGTAACATGAAGATTTCACTAATGATCCACTTCAAGGTGGTACATACCAAGTATTTTATTTAATGAATATAAATTAGATTATTTCATTGTACCTAGTTAGTTCTAGGAATACATGTCCAATTATATTCCCCTAACCAATATTTTCTTGACAATAAAAAATAAGATATGGGTTTTTGGAATACAACCACTTTACATCAGGAATGTAGTCATCTATCTTAAAGTTTAACCTCATTAACAAACCCTAGTGTCCTTTGTTATGTGGTTTTCTATTCATATCACATAAATTAAAGTGATCCATTCAAAAAATAAGTACAAAGGTAAATAATGTTAAAGGTTTTTATTGGTTAATAAGTGATCAACAATGATTCACCCTCTTAGCGTTGGCCATTCCCAACTAATCCTAGTAGCTGGTAGTAATCAATTGATATAAGTTAACATAAGTAAATTGTAATGAATCTTTCTTTGTGCCCCAATAAATATTTAACCTCTTGTATTTGAATAAAACAATTGATTTTTTAGATGATAATTTAATTTGATAATTTATATAAAATTTCTATAGTATCCCAACTCTATAAATATTATGAATATTCGACTATTTTTTCTATTCAAAAATTCCCCATGAAAAAATTTACAAAACATGAATCCATTAACATTAAAAGCATATAATATTTTATACAACTTCAAAGGTCCTTAAGCCAAATATTTCAAATCATTTTGCACTATATCTCAATTATCAACATTCATGGTCTACATGTATTAATATAAAAAATTATTAGTTATATTAGATAATTATATCAATATATTATGAATATTAACTTGATTATAATCTTAAAAAAATGTAAACCATTGTCTTAATTAATGTATTTTTTTCACTTTCTCATTTGATGTTCAACTCTGAAATCATATCTTTGTTTTTTTAATTAATTATTTAATGAAAGGATATAAAATATCATTATTTAGTATCATATATCTATGTGTTATAAAAAATCTGTTTATGTTAATGAAACTAATGATATTTTCCAAAAATTTATGGCCTAATTTTAGAAAGTATGCTAATTTAATTCTATAATGAAATTTATTTGAATTATCTTAAATACATCCAAATAAAATGAATCATGTATTAATATTATTGAAATATGTTTATAAGTGGGTTGAAAATATCATAACATAGAACCTTTGGCAATATATACTTTTAGTGGATCTTTGTTTCTCACAAAAGGTTTCATGTCTTACATAACTAATTAAAATAAATAACATAGTTGAATAAACCAAATATGTAATGATTTTAAAAATTTTAATATAGTACTGATAAAAAAGTAAGATGATAATAAATATCTATGGGATACATTAATTGATAATGTTTTGGCCATACAAATTTACATTACTTAGTCAAATGCATAGTTATTTAAAGATTAAAAGTGAAAAAATGATAGGTGAAATGTCATCTCTAAATTACAAAGTGTCATTATAATTCTCTTTTTGTTTTTCAATCTCAATAGGGTTTAAATTTTTCTCAAAAATATGTTTTAAGAATTTTAAAAACACAATTAAAAATTATATTCTTTTATTAGGTAACAAGTTACATAATAAAAAAGGTATCAATTTCTCTATCAAAATATCCGAGTTGTGAATTTTAAGCCCTAGTAACTTATAATATTCTAATTCAACACATCTTGAAAAATTTATTGAATATCCGTTAAACACTTTCACATTTTTTATTTTTCCAAGGAAAACATCTTTTATTTTATTTTTAATGTAAAAAATACTCTAATATACTTTACATTATCATTTTACCATAGATAATACTTTATATTTATTTCTTCTAAGTCAATATAACCATTAAAAAGACATTTTGATATTCCCTTGTTATTTAATATTCTAAAAATAAAATTTTCACATACAATATTTTCAATGTGCATAAAATTAGGATCACGATTTCATATTTTATTATATAAATATATCATATAATATATAGAAAAAATAACACATCACATAAAATAAAACCACATTTTTTTTGAAATCATATATCGCTGTATAAGTGAATCATAATTGTATATCTATTTTTTCCTTTATCCTTTGAACATTAAATTTGTGAATTGAAAATATTTCTTTTTAAATATTGGTTATATCTATAAAGATAAAATATTAAAAACAAAACACAATCATATAATGTGTGATATTTAAAAATATTACATTAAAAACACTATAAGATTAAATGAATAACAAATCATAGAAAATAATAAGTGATATTTAATAATCACATAAAAAATAAAAAACATTTAAATAAAATAAAAACAAAACATTTATTATCTATATAATATCAAACTAAAAAATATAATTTAAACAACTAAAATAACAAAAAAATGAAATATTAAAAGAACAATTACGCTATAATTTATTAACAAATAAAATTTGAAACAAAACAGAAATAATGAATATATAAAAATCCAAACAACTAAAAAAAGAAATATAACATGAAAAAATTTACTATAATAAAATATTAAAATATAACTAAATATTATATAATTAATAATAAAAAAAAATTAAACATAAATACATTAATGGATCATTATAGTAGGACTGGAGAGATCACCAGAGTCAGACTGTAGGTTGGTGTAGTGGGAAAGGGAGGGTGGACATCAAACTTTATGTCCTTAAAGGTAGTTTTACTACATGATCCAATAATATGATAAAACCAAAATTTTATATCTTGACAAGACAAATACCAAAATCTTATATTGTAAATACCTATATAAATATCTAATAGGTCATTAAAATTATAGAATAGAATAAAAGAGTAGATCTTATAGAAATATACCTTACACCTAAAACTAAATAGCTTGACAATCTGATTAATGGATAGGAAAAGAAAGATACCAGGAAAGAGAAGTTTAAAAGGTTCATGTGATAGAAAAAAATTGAGAAGGATAAGGATTTATGAGAGAAGATTGATAAGGAGAATAAGGAAGGAAAGGGTAGGACTTTGTAAAAAATAAGGTTAAAATAGAGGAATTATTTAAATAACCACTACTAATTGTCATAATAGTGATGATTATTTAAAAACCACCACTAATATTTCATTACATTAAGATTATATTTAACCTCTACTAATAAATTGGGTATGAGGTTTATGAAACTTAGGATTCCTCATTAGTGGTAGTTTTTCAAAACAGATACTAATAAACTACCATAAAGTTTGTAGTTTCTTATAGTGCTAATATAAGGATTATCTTTCATCATAATCATACAAATGGTTATACCATATACTAGATTAAGTATTTCACTTAATGGAAAAACATCACATTTTTTTCAAAAAAATAAAAAAATATCAAAATTATTTAGCTACCTCAAAAAATTCACCATAATAAAAAATTGCATCATTATCTTTTAAACATCATACAATGTTGACACAAGCATTACATAATCATACAATTATAACACAAGGATTACATCATCACATAATGCTAACACAAGAATAAAATAATTACACAATGAAAACAAAAACTTTATGTCATTACAAAATGTTAACAAAAAAATTATTTCATCACACAATGCTAACACAAAAATTTCAGCATAACAAAAGCTAACACAATCATTACATCATTACATAAAATACAATTACCCCTTCATCAATAAAATAAAACTATTAATTCAAATATGCTCATTTTCTTTTATTTGTCCACATATTTCCATCATATATGTCATATTTCAAATCCCTATTTACTATCATTAAATCTTAATATAATACTCCCATATCTTATAAGAGTATTGATATTATTCCAAACATTTATCATAAATCATTTAAATATTTCAGCATGTAAACCCATGCTATTTTTTCCATATATTTACCAAAGAAACATCATTCTCATTTAAAAAACTTAATGAAAAATAGAACATTACCGAACACCTTATATTGAATTCCACTGATAAGAAAAAATAATCATATTTCTTTTTTATCTTTCCTAAATAACTCATTTCACATTCGATCATTTCATAATACTAAAAAAACACAATGTCATTCATTTTAAGAACTTATAAGTCATTAAAACGATATTAAACATTTACTAAATAATTTACATCATGTGAAATCCTATCATAATTACCTTATTAAAACATTAAATTTCATACAACATTATTTCAAATAAAAAATGACCATAATGCACCCAAACATAATATTTGGAAATAAAATATTACTTATAACAGATCACATAGTTCCCATCATGAAACATATCCCAAAGTTTCATTTAACCCATTTCTAGGAACATATTTATATTCATATCAAATTTCATTATTTTTATTCCAATATCCAAACATATCATTCCATGTCCCATCTCAACAATTTTAACACATAAACATCTTCCTAAAAATATTAAAATTTTATTTCCATCTCATAAAATTGAACATTCAGTTGTACCCCTAGTTTTTTATCCTTATAATATTACATGAATTTATATAACACCTTTGTAATTCATAAGTGATTTAAATATTCTAAAATTAAATAATCTGATTTTAAATTCCCAATTTTTATCATATATGTACAAAAAACCACATATAAAACTCATTTATATGACACTTTTTATTCCCATTTTAGATATCATTCCGTCTTCTAGTCTCTTTAATGATTTAATTAGTTAAATAATATTTAATAAACCATAAATAAAAATTTATAGTAATATAATCAGAAATTACATCTAAAAAAGTATAATTTATCATATAGATATAATTATATATCCACTAATACTTCTACTTTTTTACCAATGATGATATATAAATAGTGTTCAACATTTAATTCAGCACGTATAGAAAAAATTTTTAAACATTATTTCATGAATAAGTATTCTCTTTATTATAGAATAATAATTTCTCAGATAATCTCATTTAAACAAAATGTTTTACTATATTATAACTAATAATCATATAATTATCCCAGAAATTCACATATAATCCACTTAATTAATCCAGAATAATTCTTATAATTGATTCCCTTTTAAATAAATGTCCAATTTCCTACTAAATTAAAACATAAAGATTAAATTAAATAATTACATTATCTATAAAACATGAAACACCCCAACTTAGGTTTCCATGCCTGATTTGGAGAGATGTTGACCTCAGGTGCACCTCCCCATATGCTAGTGACTTTTGACTATCAGTATGGGTCTACAATCAACATTGATAATACCACACCCTCAATATCATAGTCATAAATAACAATAAATAACAAAACAACATGAAAATATAATATAACAGAGTATGAATTTTTATTTACAACTAAAGACCGTCCATCATCACAAAAAAAACCAAAAAACATATTAAAAAAATACATGGACATGCTATAACAGAAAAGTCATACACATGAATAAGATCACCTAATTAGTTGATCACATAAAAATATAAATAAAAGAATTAAAATACATGGAGACATAAATAAAATACCCAAGCCTATTTTTGGTATCACCAATGTAACCCCATCAAGCTACTCCAGCCTGATCAGTTTTCTGAATTGTGCTCTGACCTGTATAATTAACATAGGGTTTTCATGTCAAATAAAGTGTATATACAATATGTGAGCATAAAACTAACTAATGAGTCCCCTAATATATGAAAAAATATATTAGGTGAGTGTATATATGATAAATTGTTTCTGTAACACTCAAAATATAATTAATAAAGTCAAGATATCATCTGATTACCAGGCCACCACAATGCTCGACATCACCAGCTTCAGCTCATGCTGAAGAACCAAATTGGCTGCAACACCAGGAAGAAGACCTTACTCATGATTTCCACCTAGAAAAAACATAAAAAAGGGAGGACCTTTCTTATACCCATACCTTATAGATGAAATTCACCCATTAGAGATTTTTAATCAAAGCCATACCCTATAGAGAACATACAAATGGTGGAGGACATGACTCATCATCATATTCTATAGAGAACATACACTCTATGGAGGACCCATATAGTAGTAATCTATAAAAGATAATAATAAACCAGTGGTCAGTGCATCTCAGAACCTTCCCTTAGAATCTGAGACCCAAATAAAATAGAATCATGACCACATAAGCATGATTGACTATATTAATGATAGAATAAACAAATAACACATGACATATACATATCATAACCTAATTCATGGATAGTATCTAATCCATACCTAGATCACCACTAATAATCAATATGATTAGTGATTTCAAATCCCAACTAACTTCACTCATCTCAATCATTATCAATATAGATTCCTTAAAAATCATATCCTCTCAATTAGCCCTAATCATACAGGTTACAACCATCATTCTAACCCCGACTACCAAATCATGCCAAGATAAACTGATCAACTTTGTTATGAAAAAAGTAATACTTACTAACTTAGTTTCAAGGGACCCATCTTGGATCCAATCTTAGATATGAACCCAATTAAACTCACCTAAATAGTATTTACAATTACTATAAACTACTCCCAAAACTAAACCATGCTAAAATATTATGGATGAAACCATTATGAAGACAACTTACCTTAAGGTAGAACACACATCTTATTTACCCTTCCACATGAGTCTTTAATTCCAATGATGGAGACTAAATAATCATTATTCCTCTTTCAAGAGTCTTTAATTCCCAATTAATATAACAATATTACTCAATCACAAATGGAATCCTTATAAAGGAACCGTCCCTAGACACAAAACTCAAGGAATTCCCTTAAAGGACATCCTAGGACACAAAAACCCTTATAAGGCCATTCAAGATAATCACCACACCTAAATTCCAATACAAACCTTGAAGTTATCTTTTAAGGTACCTAAACCCAATCAATCCATTACTAGAGTAATAAAAATAGATAATATATTTCTAAATTAACCACTAATGACCAACACTTTCTATACCCCTCTAATGAGAATATCATTGGAATATCTCCATTTATAATTAAAAAGTAATACATAAAACATAAAATTTATTTCTTAATATGAAAAAGGACCGCCTAACTTGGCACAATCAGATTTAACACAACTAATACTGGGAAATGGATTGTCCCTGCTCACCTGAAATCTTAAAATTAGGAAAAAGACCTATTTATGTGTTTATGGTTGAAAACCATATATATAATAAAATTATATAGAAAATCCATTAGACTACCTTAATATTGTTCATAGGAGTCTACTATAAAAAAACTCATTGATTGAGTGAGAAATGGACTATCATGAGCCATGAACATGAAGGGGATAAAGAGAGAGAGAGATGAGAGTAGAGGGAGTTTCCTAGGTTTTGGAACAAGCGAGTAAGGGGTGAGTTTGTATAATTTTTAATCGAACTATTTTTTTTAAAGAAAACTATCCCACAAGAAACCATGTACTAGGTAGTCAACCAAGAGGATTCCTTACTCAACTGGGTAGCTAACCAAGTTCCCGATATAATTATACTAGATACCCAATGATATCTGTTGTTTTTTGTGGAAACCACCATAACACTATAGGTACTTTTTGGAACCTGTTACACTTTGTAGAATTAACACACCATTTTCTTATTCATCCAACTTTCAAATTTACAATAAAACTCAAATTTATCATAAAATAATGCTCTAATCTAATCTCTATGTTTAAAACTCCAATCTAAACTTCAAAAATAAAAACCCCCTCACTTTAGATCCTTAAGAGTCTAAATTTTATTTGGATCCACCAAACCATAATGACATGAGTCTTTATAACTACCCACTATATTATTTATCATTCATGAACATCTCCCAAATTTTGTCCCATTCATTAGTATAAAATACCACTCTCTACTCTTGGTTATACACTAGTTTTGGTCATATGATCCATACAATTGATATAGACTAAATATCATTATTATAAAACTTTATTTTTGATAAATTATACCCATTAGTTGTTTCCCATACAACTAATTAGATATTTAAGCCATCAAAACATACCCGATTTCACTTGAAAAGTGCTAGTTGGTCCCATGCTTCATCAATTTTTATTGAAAGATCCATGGGATGTATGCTCACTGTAGTGTTATATACCTCATCCTAATCATAATTTCTCAACTCTGTTGACATTGTGAAATCACCTGAGTAGTTTTTATTATTTCCAAAATCATTTCACATTTTAGTTCACATAATAGATCTCAAATACAATGATTTATCGATAAAAATATATTCACAAGTACTGAAATTACTCGCAACTTGATTTATCCTAGGACCATTCAGTGAATACTATACTATGTGAAGGTTTCAGGTGCACCAGAAGTGTGTGATGGGTTATGCCCAACATTTTTTTTGTCATGATGAATGATTAATCTAAGATTTATAGGAAAATAAATGCTAGGATCTACAATATTTAATCAAATAATATATATAGTGGATAAAACACTGAAACTAAAGTGTAGGATCATCACAAATTATTTATTATTAATTTAATAAATTAAAGAATTACCTTGTGAGAAATTATTTCTTTATTTATGGATCAAAAAAAGGATTAATGTAATAATATCATTAAATTATAGGAATAAATAATATATTCCCTCTATAGGTGATCCACATGTGTTCTAAAAATCTCTGAACATCGACGTAGGAATCTTCTGGTGTTAGCACGGTAAATCCAATCTCTTGCATTGTTGACCTTTTCTCACCCAGAGAATCACATACAAAGGATTATCCTTGATCTATCTATACTCAAGAGTGGAAGGTAAGGGAATATTTCTCTACTGACTTGAGAGTGTTCTTGGAGATGGTAGCTCTCTAGGACTTCGAGAGGATTCTCTAAATTTCATTGAAAAAAATGAAATGAATTAGCTCTCTTGAAAAATAATATAATTGGATTTATATAATTCAAGGGTTAGAATTAAATAATTGATCAAGTGACCTTTAATATTTATTTATTATCTATGGAACCCCATGTCTATAATAATAATAAGAATATTTTTTATTGACATGATCTTAACTTGTAAATTAAATTAAATATTATTTAATCAATGAATATTAAATATATAAATTATTTCTCACCAGACCTATAAACTCGATTTTCCATTCCTCCAAAATATTTATTGGGCCTTGAATAATGACTATTTATTTAATAAATAAATTTCATCTCATTATTCTCAAAAAAATAAATAAATATTATATTCACTAAATAGAAAATAAATATTTATTAAATATTCTGCTCACACAATATTCTCTTGAATAAATGGTGATGGAATATATGTGATCAAGAAAACATTAAACCATATGTGGGAATAATATTTATTCAATTTTTTAAATAATAAATAATAATATATTATTTAACTAAGATTTTAAATACACTTAGTGTGTAACCCTCTAGGCCTCTTTCTTAGTGGAATTAGGCGAAGTAGCCTAAAGTCCAAAAATAACATCTATAAACACATCAAGTCACCCATAAAGAAAGAATTTTATATCACAATGACATAATACCTCATAAGAATGGTTATTGTGTTATATAATCCCTTTATCTCGATATCTCAAATCAAGTAGGTTGCATCCTCGTGCCATCAACCTACATGATCAATGTATCTTTATTTGACTTTTAGGAAATCAAAATTTCTTATAGAACATCGTGGACATGGATTTATTTAGGCTATATCATTTCCATAAATTGTCCTAAGATATAAACTTCTATTAAAGAATATAAGGGACAAATACTTTATCTCATTATTTGTTAATGAAATATTACTCTTGATACACCCAACATATCCTACCCCATTGTGAACATATGGCATCATGGTTTTCATCAACACATAAAATTACATGACTTATAACACTAATTAATAATAATATTAATGTATAAGGACCAATACACACATATGTAGATAGGAAAATCCAATGACACATATAAATGTTGTTTTTCTACTGGAGGATATTGTTCTCATAATATCCTACACTGGATATTACTAAGGGTGTACACCAAAATAAGGTGACTAAATTTCCTATGAGTCCCTACCCCTAATATCCTAAATCATTTTTATCTCTAAAATCATTTCATCCATATATAAAACATATATTTAAGAATACTATAATAGCACATCTGGTTTATCATCATAGTGGGGAAATTCTATGACCTTTCAGTATGGAAGATACTCTTAGGACATTATCACACACTAGGTAATGTATAACAACAATAACTATGTGATAAGGAGTTTATTAATATTAAAAATAATGAATACAATTTATCATAAAGTATACCTAAATTGGTTCTATGACACCAACTCCAACAGACTCCCACTTTCACTAGAGCCAAATTTTAACAACCTTCATTCCAATAGCTCTCACATGATACTCATGCTTCCACTATGATAGGACTTTATTTAAGGGGTATGCCACATTTTTATCCTTGGGAACTCTACTTACTGCAACATTACCCTTATGAGTAAAATCCATCAAGAGGTGATACTTCTGAAGTATGTGCTTTTTCCGTTGATGTGACCTTGGCTTTTTCAAGAGACATCATTTTAGTATTATCATTATATTATGTGATAGGGTATTTACTTATTGGTACCACATTAATATCCTAGAAAACATTTCATATCCAAATGGATTCCATGGTTTCCTTAGAAGTCTCTATATACTTATACTTTGTTGTAGAATCATCAATAACTGGATTCTTTGAACTCTTCCAGCTCATAACTCCTCCGTTGAGACAAAAAACATATGCTAATAGTCAATTCAGATCATTATGATTTTTTTGGAAACTAGAATTTGTAAAATGCTTATTGAATAACTTCTTATCTCATCCATACACCAGAAACATATCCTTAGTTCTTGTCATATGCTTAAGGATAGCCATAACAACATACCAATACTATTCTCTTGGATCTGATTGATATCATCCTATCATGAACAATGAATAGGAAACATCAAGTCTAGTACATAAAATGGAATACATGATTGATACTATCAATGGAGTGTATAAGATATTACTCATTATCTATTTCTCCTATTTTGTTTAAGGACACATTTTCATAGAAAGATGTATACCATGTGATAGTGGAACCAATCCCCTCTTGGATTTCCATACTAAATCTCTTTAATATCTAGTCAATATGTGTACTTTAACTTATTCAAATAAGACTCTTGGATCTATCATGAATGATATTGAACCCTAGAATATAGGATTATTCGCCTAAGTCTTTCATGGGGAACCACTTATTCAACTAATCTTTAATATATTGTAATATTTGTGCATCATTTACAATAAGTAACATGTCATCAACATATACTAATAGGATAACAAACAAAATCTCACTAAACCTCTTCTAAATGCATGGATCACATTCATTATTAATGAAATAAAAATCTTTTATAGATTCATAAAATCAAATATTACATGACCTAGATACTTTCTTCAATCCATAAATAGACCTCTACAAATTGAAAATATTTTTGGAATCACATGGAGTCACAAAACCTTATGGTTGTGCCATATATACATCTTCCTAAAGGTTCCCATTAAGGAAAATAGTTTTGATTTCCATCTTTGAAATTTCATATTTAGGGTAAGCTACTATATAAATTATAATTCTAATGGATCTAAACATAGAAACTAGGGAAAAGGTTTCATCATAGTCAATTCCTTGATGCTGTTTAAACCCTTTAGACACTATCCTTACATTATAGGTTTTTTACTTTACCTTCCATTTCCATTTTTATCTTAAATACCCATTTTCAACCTATGGGATTTACATCAACCGACACATTGACCAGAACCCAAAATTATTTATGATATAAGGAATCCATTTCAAAATTAATTGCTTCTTTGCATCTTGTAGATTCTGATATCTTTACTAACACTTTATAGGAGATAGGTTCACCAATATCAATCAATAACAAGTCACCATTTTCAATTACTAGAATACCATATCTCTCTAGTTCTCTTTCTTCTCTAGTGCTTCTATGTAGTACTTGTGTTTCAGGAACTAATTTTTTTATGGAGACCTATGGAATATTTTTCTGTAGTAACACTTGTGTATCTTGAGCATGAAATTCATTTAATTCAATATTACTCCAAATATCCTTTTTTAAGATGTTATCCCTCTCAAGAAAGAAATTTTGTCTGACGATAGTCACTTTCTTATATAAGGAATTGTATAGGTAGTATCCCTTTGTTTCCTTTGGATACCCTATAAAGACACACCTTATGCCCTAGGGTTTTAGTTTTTTTTCTTATAAGGCCTTAACAAATGAATCTCATCCCCATACATGTTTATGTGACAAAAAATGTTTCTTTTCACTCCATAACTTGATGGGAATTCTGTTTTCCACTTTAGTTGGTACTCAATTTAGTGTGTATTCCATAGTTTGTAACGTATATCCCATAAAGGATAATGGAAGACCTGCATGAATCATCATCAAACTCACCATGTATAATAAGGCAAGGTTCCTACTTTAACTAACAACATTCCACTATGGTGTGTATGGTAGATTGAGTTGAGATATAATCCAAAACTCCCATAAAAAATTGATAAACTCTTGGTTAAGATATTCACCACCTAAATCTGATCAAAGATTTGTTATCTTCTTTCCAATTTGATTCTATACAGCATTCTTGAATTATTTTAATTTATCAAAGGGATTAGACTTATACCTCATCAAGTAGACACAACTATATCTACTCAAGTTGTTAGTAAAATTTATGAATAATGAATATCCAACTATAGTTATACTAGAAATATTCCACACAAATTAGCATGTACCAATACTAAAAGCTCTGTGGACCTTTCAACCTGACCACTAAATGGTTGTTTGGTCATTTTACGTGTAAATAATTATGAAATATTTCAATTGGTTTTATCTTAAATGAGTATAAATAACCATCTTGATAGAGATTTTTCAAACTATTCTCATTTATATGACCAAGAAGGTGATTCCATAGCTGGGTGTTATATGAGTTATGTGAACATGATTCATTATCTATTTAATTTTTTTTTCATAATTTAATACATAAAGATCATTATTTAAATGTTTTATAAATAACATATTTTGTCTTTATAAAATAAAAAACATTTATTTCTAAACATTAATATAAAAAGTTCACATTTAGGCATGATTAAAAAATTATTTTATTGGTACCTGTTGGAACATAATAAGAATCCATTAAAACCAATATCATTTATATTTTTAATGAAATGTGGTAGTCACAAATTTCTAGAGTACCCAATATCACACCATTGGTAATTCACAAATCGACCTCCCCTCTAGAAATGTTTTAGAATCTACTTGGTTTCTATATTTTTATACAGATGTGAGCACCAAAAGCTATATCTAATATCCAATGTGTAGATGTTGAAATATTACACTTGATAAAGAAGATGCTTTTATATTCCCCTTTTATTTTAGGTGAAGTTATTATTCTAGTGGCCTTTCTTGCCACATAAAGAACATACTTCCTCCTTTTCATTTCCCTACATCTGGATCTTCATCTTCTTGGAAGGATAGTGCATAGGAGCATTTGACTTGTTATATGTCTTGATCCCCTTTTTCTTATTCTTTATTTTCTTATTAACTATAAGGATTATGAGTTTATCATGGCCCATGTACTTATCCACTTTGTGAATCATATTAAAATTTTTCAAATTACTCTTCTCATTATTACTCATGTCATATTTAAAAATAAAACTAGAGAAGGTATTGGGTAGTAAAGAAAGTATGAGATTTGTGCACAAATCATCTAAGAATTTAATCCCAAAGATGTATAATCATTCAATGTAGCCAGTAATATTGATTACACGAGTCCAATATGGTGAATAATATCCAAGATTAGTTGTAAATAAATAATTGAAGATCTTTTATCTCTATTTTCTTGCCTTCTCTTGATAGAGATACCGAAGGTGAGACATCATGCTATACAAATCCATGTCTTCATGTTGCTTCAAAATATCATTGGTCATAAATGATATCATGAAACACTGAACATTTATAGAATTTTTCAAATGTTTCTCATAGAGAGGTAGCTATTCCTCACTAGCCTTATTTCCGAGTGCATTATGAATAGGTTCTTCTAGCACATAAAATTTTCTTTTATGGTGTATGATAACGCGTAAAATCCTTTTACATTCTTGGAAATTTATTATAGTGATAAAGCCATCCTTATAAAGTATTTATCATAGTGATATGTTTGAAGTCATTTTATTACTATTTCTACAAATAAGATGAGCAGAGTTTTAGTGCTTTATCTGATTAAATTTAGACAAATAAATAAATATTATATTTATTAATCTCCCACTGTTTTATCAAAACCAAATAACCATCACCATTAGCTTCATAATATCCTATTTCTTGGATATTATAGTGTCATGGATCCATATTCCCCTTCCAATCACTATAAATTTGGATAGTTAAATAATTTGAATGGTTTTAGATAGGAATTCCAAATTCCAACTACATTAACTCACAATTCCTTGATCTATTGAGTGGACTCCCAAATACTAAAATACTTAAATCATAGTTCCTCAACCCTTTACACTCATTTAGACCAAGTCCTCCTTTGGAATTCCACCCTTGATGTGAAGTAATTTAACTCAACCCAAAAATTTATGTTAGAATTCCTTGATAATTGAAAGTTCTCTAACTTTGGATGGTCAAACACTTTGAACTATGGTTTGATTTTAACTGAAGTAGTTAAAGGCTATACCGACTTAATAAATATTATTAAGGTATTTCATCTTTTATGGAAAAATTTACAATTATTATATTTATTAAATGATTCTTAATATTAAGCAGATTTACTTAAGTGATTAACGATTTCATAGATAATATTTATGCATAATCGAATTTATTTTATTTCTACCATACATACTTGTTAATTCATTAATTCATGTGATCATGAAAAACATACATACTAAAATAACCATGAAATTTGACAGAAAATAATAATAATGTGGTATGATCCTGACATTTTATTAATGGTTATTTTATCTAGTGGATGATAAACTAATCGTTGACCATGGGGGAAAACACCTTAAACCAATTATGGTTCGTGTTTTATCTTTCCACCTATCCACCTATGTATCTATCTTGGATTGGTTTCACCTCAAATCCAAACTTGAACTGCCTCCACTAGCTTGGGAGATCCATCCATTACATTTTCTTTTACTCACATGAAGGTGAGGGAAACCAAAGGATTGGTTAAGGGGTTTATATAAAATAAACCACGGTCATACAAACACTTACATAATGAGATGAGAGATGAAACACATGATTTTTTTTAATTTAAAATAAATTAAATGAATCTAATCACATAAAAAGGTATGGTCTAGGATCATTATCATACACATGCATGCAATGAATTACACATTTAAAAAAATTATCATTAAATTTTTATCGTTCTTATTTAAGATAAATGACACTCGAATCAATTAAATATATAAATTAATTAATAAATTATTTTATCCTAATTATAATTTTAATTTCGTTGAGAATATCATCCATTATAATGTTAAACAAATTAAATAAATTTATTAAAAATAAACTATGTACAAAAATGTACATTGGAGGCAACACAATGAGTACCTGTCTAAAATAGCCAACTTGTATTAAACACATATATTTTTATTTAATCAATAAATTATTTTATCTTAACTCTCATCTAAATTTTCTTGATATTATCATTCATTATAATTTTAAACAAATTAAACAAATTAATTTAAAATAAACTATGTACAAAAATATACCTTGGAAAAAACACAATGAGTACCCGTCTAAACTACCCAACATGTATTATACTCATATACCATTTAATCTTGTGACATTTGGCATACATGAATTATCACATAATATCATGAAATGTACTATCAATATATTAATCACATAGTTTACATGATTTTTTTATTTTTATATAGTGTATAATGCTTCAACGTGCATAGAGTAATAACTATATTACAACTTATACATGATATGTAGATCCAAACATTACATATAAATTAATTAAACATTTTTATATATAAAAAACCCATCACATGGAATGTACTATAAACTTAATGACCACATTCTAGTAAATGATGATAAAGTTTTAATAGTATAATAAATTAATTTTAATTCTGTGTATTTTGGTAAAATTACATGGTGTGTATTATTGTCACCGTCTATCCATAACACACAACTTGGGACTCAACATGTAACCATTCCATGGAAAATTTAGAGTACACAACATATAACACCCCACCACTTCTCATTAGCTTGAGTAGGTAGTGAGATGTTACTTGGCCTTAAGTGACATCCCCAAGATGCCCAATGTAGATGCCTAAGGGCTTCAATACATGTGGGGGAAGTTTTTCCTATTAAGAATAAAAGTGATTACTAATAAATACATAACCAAACAAGACACTATATGACGCATGATAATAATGAAATACAACTCAATATTTCATTTATCAAAATCAAACTAGAATCAAGTACCACATCAGAAGACTACAATATCGAAGTAAACAACAGAATAAAAACTATTAAAACTCCAAGACAACTACAAGACTCCAATATCCACAAGATCCATGATCCAACTTCACCAAAAAAACCAATTATCACAAAGTAGTGATAAAGACATGTCATACTTTAACTTTACCCATGTCTCGATAGATGAGATATGCAAAAGCACCAAAGTTCCAAAGCAGGAGTGAGTACTAAAACTTAGTAGGTTTTCCCCAACGAATTCCCTACTCATGCCACTAGGATAGAAATATTATAAACATTCATATAAAACAATTTATATAAAATAATTTCTATAACTATTTTTAACTAAATATAAACAAGTATCATACAAACCCGTTTTCTAAAAAAATCCATTTTTCAAAGAAAGAAACCAAACAATGCTTTAAAACCATTTCACAAGTTCCACTATTGGCATAACTAATCCATTCCACATATCGACACAACCAACCATGCATGATTCATTATGATAGTTCCATACTCATGAGTGGTATCTCATCAATCTAAAAAGTCATCACAAGGTAATTATATACCATGTTACCATTACACCTTTGGCACTGAGCACAAGGTCACATTTCAACCAAGCCTCGTAAATGCAATATGAGCACACACACTAAGTATGCCCAAAAACCTTTCCAATCCTAACATGCCAAAACCATTTCAATAAAACAAATTTTTATTTAAATAACTTTTTAAAACAATCCATTTCAAAAATCCATCAAGCCATATTTTAAAATCAACATTTTAAAATCAAGAAACCAAATCACTTTGCAAAAAATAATTTACCACAATCCCACAATTTCACCAAAACCCATAAATCATCCCTAAATAGGATTTATATCATTCTTTTCACACCAATTTTACAATAAATTTCATGTGATTAAATTATTTTTAAAATAATCCAATCAGTTATATCAAGAGGAGTCAAGAGTGAATCCACCTACCTCAAGAGTTTTGGTGAAAATGATAAACAACATGAAAAACATCATAAAACTAGGTTGAAACTCCACAGAAATGCATTAGATCTCTTCCCCTACCAAAAAAAAGACAAAAACTAAACATATTTTGCATCCACATACTTGGATATACCCACAACGGGCATATATCTAAGAAACCAAGAGATGAGGCTAAGTAGATTTAAGAAAAACACTAATAACGATGAAGAACGATCACATATCGTGAGGAATCAAATTCTAATCACTAAAGGAAGCCTTCTTATCACCTAAAGATCAATAATAGAGCCTTAATTTACCTTTTGGAAAGAAAAATCTAGATTTAGGACCACATGGGTGAAAAAATGAGTGGGTTATTGGAAAAAATGAGTGAGATCCACTTTTTTAGGAGGTAGTTTCTTTGTATATATGGCTTAGTTGCACAGTTAGAAAAACTGTGTGCTAACCATTTGGCGACCACTACCTTAAGGAAACATATAGCATGGTCGATTTTCATGGTATCCAAACCATGAACTAACTGTTATGAATCTAATACCTCAAAAAGACAAAATCTAACTTTCAAGGTGCACAATTTCTTCTAAGAGGATGCATGGTTTGGGTAAACCATGCGCCACTCGTGCACCTTTCCTTTTTTCTCCTGTATCACTGTTCATGGTTTCTTGCAAGTGTTTCATGATTTTAACAAACCATGCACCACCCATAAACCAATAGAAAATCCCTGAAAACTATAAAAAGTTATCCAAACTCTCCGAAACCTCACACTTATACCTTATATACTTAAAAAGAATAAATAAAGGGTTACATACTAGAAATTGAGAGCACTAAATTCTCCCCACCATTATTATTTACATACCCATAAAATATAAAACCAATGTTTATTTGAAAGAGTTCTAGCCATTTCTTTTTCATCTCCTTCTTGCATTCCCAAGTCTCTTCATGAATATAACCATGTTTCCACAAAACCCGCACCAGACTAATGACTTTTCCATGCAAGACCTTCTATTTACTATCCATAATCCACACCGAGATATGTACCAATGAAGAATCAGGTTCTAGGTCAACATGATCCCATATAATAACATGGTCAGGGTTTGAATGATACTTTTTTATCTCAGATACATGAAACACACTGTGTAACACACTTAACCATGTTGAAAATTTCAACCGATATGCCACCTATCCAACCATTCTAGTATCTAAAAAGGGCCTATGTATCAAGGAGATAACTTTCCCTCCTTCCTAAAATATCTATGTCCAAGACTTGGAGAGATCCCCAAGAACACTTGATCACTCACTGCGAATGACTATGACTATCGATGATAATCTGCATAATATTTCTTTCAACAAGGATCCATCTCTATAATATTTATAATCAAATGAAACTTATCCATTGTTTCTTGGATAATACTCGGCCCAAATAGTGAATTATCACCTCTTTCCAACCAAAAAAGTGGAAAATGAAAAGGACACCCATACAATGCTTCAAAAGGATACATATGTATCGAGTCCTAATAGATGTTGTTATATGAGAACACCACCAAGGGTATGTGATCTTAACATGAGCCCCCAAAATCCATTACAGAATCCCACAACATGTCTTCTAATGTTTTTATCATCCATTTAGACTATTTTCCATCTGAGGATGATACACCATACTCATAGTCAACTAATTCCAAAGGTATTTTTGTAAGGATTTCTAGAAATGAGATGAAAAACTCAAATATCTATCTTATATGATCGAAACTGGTATACCATGTCTCTTTACCACTTCTTGGATATAGATTTTTGATATATCCTCTACTATATGAGTTTCAAAAATAGGGATGATATGGGTTAACTTCATAAGATGATCCACTTTCACCCATATGTCATCATGTTTCTTAACGATTCTAAGGAGACCTGTAATAAAATACATAGCTATTTTATCCCATTTATACAATGGAATCAGTAAAGACTATAACATAGCTACTGGTCACTGATGTTCTACCTTAACTTTATAACAAGTTAAGCATCTTGAAACAAACTCAACCACCTTCCTTTTTATACTGACCCACCAAAAATGTGCTTTTAATGCCTTATACATCTTCTATATACTCATATGAAAAAACCATCTTGAATGGTGGTAATCATGAAGACGTTGTTTGTGACAAACCATAGGTACAACCATCTGATTCATAAAACGCAACACTAAACTCTCATTCAACTTCCATCCTTCAATGGTCTCCCCACCATTGAGTTTTGAACTCATTTCAAGACATTATGAATCAAACGTTTTTGCATCTTTAACCATATTTACTAAATAAGGAACAAGAAAAAATACAAATAAAAACACAACATCACCATAATATTTGCATTCCACATGCATGTCGGCTAGGACCAACATCAACTACCACTCATCTGATGCTTCTTTTTCTAGCTGAGCATATGAATTTCTACTTAATGCATTGTCCACTGAATTTCCTTTTCTCAATATATAAATAAATTCAATGTGGAACATTTGGAGATACTCCATCCATCTCCTTTTCCTCAGATTCAAATAATATTGTGAGAAAATATGTTTTAAGCTCTTATGATCCATAAACACATTAAATTTCTTACCAAATAGACAATAACACCAAGTATTCAAAGCATGGATGACTACAACTAACTCCAAATAATGTGTAAGGTAGTTCATCTCTTTCACCATAAACTTTATTGATACATAAGAAAAAACATGATATCCTTTCATGAGAACACACCCCAACCCATATCTCGAAGCATCACAGTACACCACATACCCTTGTCCTAATTCTGGAAAAATCATGATTGGTGAAGATGTAAGGAAAACTTTTAACTCATGAAAAGACTTCTAAAATTCCTTAGTCCATTGGAAAGGAACATTATTCTTTGTAAAAGCTTTCATGGGAAAATATATTCATGAGAATTCATGAACAAAGAATCATTAATAACCAGCTAGACCAAGAAAACTCCATATCTCAAGACATTCTTTAGCAATTTCCAAGATATAACAACTTCTATCTTTTCCGGATCCACTAAAACAAATCTTTCCTAAATTACATGGCCTATAAATTGTACCTATTGTATCCAAAAATCACACTTTTATATTTTGGCATACAACTGATGGTCTCTAAATATTTTCAATAATCTCTCCAAGTGTTTCTCATGATCATCATTTTTCCTTGAATACACCAATATGTCTTCCAAAAATACCACAACAAAAGAATCTAGATATCGATGAAATATCTGATCCATCACTTCCATAAATATTACTAGTGCATTTTTAAGACCAAAAGGAATTACTGTATATTCATAATGCCCATATCTTCTTCAGAAAGTTGTCTTCAGAATATCCTCCTTATGAAATCACAATTGGTGATGTTCTGATCGCAATTAAATCTTATAGAACCATTGAGATCCCCTCAATTGATGGAACTGGTCATTAATGCATGGAATTGGATAATTTTTCTTTATCATAACTTGGTTAATATTATAATAATCCACACAAATCCTTAGAGTACCATCTTCTTTCATCATGAAAATGACCAGTGCTACCCATGGAGACGTTATAGGATGAATGAATCCCTTACTTTACAGCTCTTTTAACTACACTTTCTACTCCCTTAATTCTATTGGTTCTATTCGATAAGACATAAGTGATATAGGAGTAGTCTTAAAGAGGAGATCAATCAAAAACTCTACTCCTCTTATAGGTGGAAACCCTGATCAATTTTCTGGAAACACCTCCTAAAACTAATCCATGACTACTAGAAAACCAGTATTCTCAATATCTTCAATCGATGCCAAATCCAATTCCACTAACTAGTAATAGATCATTCCCACAGATGGTTCCAATAATCCCGTTGCACCTATTTTACAACCCTTTATCCTCTAAAGAGATGCACAACACCATCCTTAGTTTCGAAACTAACTATTCTTCTATAATAGTTGATGTGATACTTTAATATTATCAACCAATCCATACTTAGTATTACATCAGAGACATCCATATTTATCACTGAGAATCCTCATTTCAACTCAGATCCATCAAGAGTTATAGAGTATGCTATAAATATAAAGTCACAACATTCTCTTTTTGTAAGAGGTGTTTGAATGTTTATCAGAGAAGGCATAATCTCAATTTTTAAACTCAGAAAATAAAAAACATGAGAAGAAATAAAGTAATAAGACCCATCATTATCAAACAACACTTCTATAAGGGTTTAATTAAAAATAATTATACCTTTCATTATAGATGGTCCATCCTGATCATCTATAATAACATGTTCAACTCCATATAATTTCTTCATCATTTCACTTTTTTCTTTGTTACACTACTAAGATTTCCCTTTCCAAGGAGTTATGGTATTCTTAGAATCACCATGGCTATCTCTATTCTATTGATAAGTTTGGTTATGTTTCCCTCACCCTGTCGAAGCATACGATGCCTGCATTTCTGGATAAGTGTATCGAGCACCTTACCTCAGAGAACTATGAAAATAGTTCTAAAGATTCCCCATATTTTTTTAATTATGGAATGGTTTTGGTGTTGTTGTGAACTATTGCTTTATTTGGTCAAGAAAACCACATTGGAAACATCCTTCTCTTGTCCTGGGTCTTAGAGGAAGATTCACTGATCCGACTATTTGATTCTGATTCAAGATCCCACCTTGGGAATAGTTTTCCCTCTTCCACTTACTCTGAGCATTATATTTCCCACCAATTACCATGGTTATAAACATACTTCCTCCTCCCTTATCTCCTGATATATCCCATTTAGCTACCTTTAATTTTTTTAATATCTCTATATAATCTGTAATATAAATCATAGAAATCTTAGAGAGAATCTCCTACCTCAGTACCGATTCAAAGATGCATGCCTTAAAGGATGCACCAGCTAAAACCTTAGGTTCAAAGCACACTAAATTCATAAATTTAGCCACATACTATATCACTCCAATGGCATGAAGGCCTTCATTTTTTATTTATTTTTGATAATCCACCTTTCAAGGGGTGAGGTGGAACCCTTACAAGGCCCGTAGGCATAAGTATTATATGGACCATAGGCCTTAGAGGAATTCATTTCTCGTAGGCTTCAAACATTATAGAAAACCCAGACTAACTACTTGGAACTGCTACTCCCCAGCATCTTCATCATGAAATCATCTCTCCACCTTCGTATGGATGTTCATATAGGCTTTCCCGTGCATGCACAAGCTTTTCCCAATGGCAGGTGTCATACCCTCTAATTCTTGCAATCCGTTTAGCTTTTGATATGGTGAAAGCTCCTTGCTCATCCTTTTTCTGGAGCATGTTCCTTGTAGGTTGTCTTGTTTGCATCTGCACTAAAGGTGGTCTGAAGGCCTTGAGGTGGCCTAAAGGCCTTACTGACCTGAAGGCATGGGTGGGCCAAAGGCCTTAAAGGACTCATGGACCAAATCGTTTTATTAAAGGCCCAAATGGGAGAATATTCCCAGCTGCTATAGGTACAAACAATACCTGCTACAGTACTGCTACAGTACCTGCTACAATACTGCTACAATACTACTATAGTACTGCTAGAGTACCTAGAAATTATGCCTCTACTTAGAATTGATCCTGGGGTGCCTGGATGCACTTAAGGAGTCCTCACCAATCAGGCTGAGGCTCATGTGCATTAGCCACATACTCTATGACAATGAGATTTTCCTACTTTAGGATGAAGAATTCCATCATCCTTTGAATCTTGAATGTGGGAGGATAGAATTTTTTGTTGAAATATTCCTCAATATCATCCCAACTAAGGCCTTGATCCACTTTATCCTGCACTAATAAGATCCTCTAGCATACATGTGGTCATATTGAATTTTAGCTCTGCTGGTGTGCTAATGAAATTAATGATACAATTCATCTTGTTCAGCCACACCACTACCCTTTATCATTTAGAATCACCACAAAATATGGGTGGATTTTGCTTCTAGAATTTGATGGAATAATCCACATGTCTTGTCTCATCCCTATGATTCCTTGTGTCCACAACCTAAAATGCTTAGATGATACTCTAAACCAGTTATTGGTTTACCTACTGCTTTGGTGCAACCATGTTATCAACAACATCCTTTGGTTGGTTTCTAGGAATCCTACTAGGTTCCATTTTCTATATGAATAACAAATACCATAAGTCTCACTCTCTATAAACTAGAGGATTAATATTTCAAATTCAATCTCATAAACTACCACAACATTACCTTCTGAAATAAACCTTTACCATGTTAATCCATTTTTGAAAACTTTAATTTTTTTGAAAATCAATCCATTTTCAAAATACCACAACAATTCTCTTTTCAAAATCATTCATTTGAAAAATGTTTCATTTTTTTAAAAAAATCAACACTTTTTTCACAAAATCATAAATCATTACTCAAAATGATGTATGAAAACCTAGTGGAAATTCATTCCTCTTATGCATGTCATTCTCATCTCATTGCCTAAATCCATGAAAATGAGATTTCAAACTATAAGTGTATCCAAAACACTTATGTACCCAACTCCCATGTAACTTGAAGTTCAACATAAAAAGTTTATCTATGTATTTTTATAATCTACATTTAATGTCATAAAAACCCTACTCCTTTCTAGGATACCAAATCAAGGAATAGGAAAGAATGAAATTCAACTCCAAGATCAATAGAACTGACGACTACTTTTTCCACAAGGAAAGGAACAAGTTTATACCATTTGTCTCAAACATACTTTTAGACAAAAAAACTGATACCATTTGTCTCAAAAAACTTTTGGACCAAACAAAACAGTACCATTTGTAACATCCATTATCAATGGAAATTCCTTTCTTATAAATATAACCACATGAAATCACAAAAAAATGAACTACTGAGTGCCTTTTTACCTTTGAACATAAGTTTTTAACTTATGTGTTTGGAATTTTGAAAATTTAACATACACGGTTGCGATCTGTAAGTTATTTGGAGTCTAATATGACCAACTTAATTTTTTCATGAATAGTAACATAACTTTATGAATATTAATGTTACCCTTATGAATAGTGATATAACCTAATGAATAGTAACCTTAACTATGATAGTATATAAATAAGATTCAAGTGAAAGTATGATGTACCTATATTTTAGAATAACTAAATGAATGTTTTAAAACAGGTTTTTAATAATATGTTATGATGTTAATTAAGTATTAAATTAATCATATTTAGAAAATTATTTTTGAAAAATGGAATTCCTTTTTGGATTCTACACATTGAAAAATGGTTAGGGTTAATTTTTTATATTTTTCTGAAATACTTGAATTTTTGATGAAAAGTAAAATACAGTAATTTACCATATATATAAATTATAAGCTAAATGGACTATTACTAGAATCATGGATGATTTCACCACCCTTTTTTCTAATTCACATGATCTATTTACTATTTTTTGTCATGGAATCATCACTATTTCTAGTCTTGAAGGAAATTAATAAACTAATGATTAAAAAATTATAAAAACCCTCCTCTCCTCCACTATAAAACCCCCCTCACTCCCTCTTCTCTTTACTCCTATAAAGCCTTGTTACATGCCCAAATTATACAAAAATATCTTTCCAAAATATCTTCCCACATCCAAAATCCCCTAGACTCTTCAAAATACCAAATCCTCTACAGTTAAAAATCTCTCAAGGAAGGTTGATTCAAGAGGTAAAATTCCTCTTTTCTTTTCTTTCATTTTTAAGTTCCTTTGTTCTATTTTCTTTTCTAACCTCTACTCATCCAAATGGTATGAAATATATATTAACATACATGTAATTTATGTTTTTATGATAATGTGATATTTCATTATCATCTCTCCTTTCCCCACCTTTTTTTGAAATACATGAAAACAATGTTTGAGATGTGTTTATTTAGCACATTTATGGATAATAGTTTGTCAATTTCTATTATAATCTTTAATTATGGTCATGAAACTAGTTATGTTATGGTTGAAATATATTATTATTATATATATAAATATATCCTAGTTATTTTTCTTTAATTTTTTTGTACAAATGGTATTAAGTTATAAATCAAAACATGTCCATTTTAATCAAAGCCCACCAATTAACTAAACAGTTGTCACTAAGGTTTTATATAATAATTCGACTTCAATCTTAGTAAACAAATTAAATTTGAAATAATTAAATCTCTTGGATGTTCAATAAGATAATATAACTTCAATTCTGGACAACCAATTTCATCTTACATGTTTATCCAAACATGAATATAAGTGAACCGATCATTAAAACCAAGTAAGCAAACAGGCCCGAACAATGAAATTGAACATTATAACCAATAAAAAAGGTCTTGAATGAACTAAAAAGCATTATAATAAATAAATTAATTATATAATATGTTATGTAATTATTAATCAACAAACCTAATTTGTTTATTCAGGTGATTAATAACAAGTGTAGAACACCACTGCTCTTAAGGTAAGGGATTCTCTCCATTTCACTCTTAATCAAGATTATTATCTATGATATGACTTTACATGGGTTATCTGAAATGATGGGGTATGATTTAGAACCCCCCTTACCCCCCTCATGATTTATAATTGATTATAAACCCCTTTTTGCCCTCATCAAGCCCTCTTAGGTACACCCGATACCATACTGATAATCCGTAACGAATTTTACCCGAACCTCCTTTGTTCTTTTAGGTTGCCTTATCTTTAATTATATAAAAATGGAGTTATCTTGTATATTTATGTTCATATTTTAAATTATGTTTAGTTTTAAAAAATTCATTGGCAAATACCCTTTCATCACTCTCTTTTGGGGATATACATTTTTTTAAAATATTCCCTCCTTAGTACTTTCCGATGAGAAAACTTGTTTTAAGGGAGCTTCCCGAATTCTTACCCAATTTCAAGTGAATTATATCTTCTATTTTAATCCATAATTGTATTTATAAAACCAGTACTTATATTATGAACACATTCTTGGTTCACTTCTAGTTTTATATAAATTATTGTCCCATTTTCTATTTTATAGGTTCTAAAGTATTTTCCTTAAATCCACACAGAAATGTTTTAATGCTAAAATTTCTCAAATACATTTAATACATTTTGTAACTTATATTTAACAACACTTTCCATGATATATTCCTATTTTACCTTATGATTATCTATGTATGTTCTAATTCCTTTCTTCATGGACACTTTCATGATACACCCATTGGTTATTCTTTATGTCATGATTGTGGTACCCGATTCTTTCCATGGGTAACCCTTATATTTATATAAGATTGATTATGTATGATTATTTATGTGGAAAAAATATTCATGAAATGTAATATGGGTGCACCTAGATATCTCTCCAATTAATTGGGTAAAGTTAAGTCTCATGAGATGCTTTGTGCAATGGTCTTGGCGGTTAGCCTTGGATATGGGAAACAGGATTGACAATTAGCCTTGACCCATACTACTATGGGAAACAGGATTGGAAATTAGCCTTGACACATACTAAAGACATTTTTTATGTTTTTGGAACATTTATATGATTCCATGTTTTATAGGATCCCATGTTTATATGTTATGATTTAATATGTTCCATGATTTTGATATCATTTTGTCCTGCCTCCTAACTCATGTGCTTTAGTTTTATTCTTATGTTCATTCCCTTACTGGGATTTTTACCTCATCCCTTTGTTCATGTGTTCCCTAGGGTACCCTATACAAATGTAAGGTCTCAATGGAAGTTAGGAGATCTTTATGGAGATTAAATAAATAAATGTTTTTAGTCCCATGTTTTATGTTTTATGTACATAGTCTTCCAAGACACTAGACTTAATGATCCTTGGCTTGTAATATGATATATAATTATGCCTAAATCATGAAATGTTATATGTAAAAGGCTAGAGTCTCTATAATTGGTATCAGAGGTATGGTCTAGTTATTTTTTGAGATTAGGAATAGAACACCTTAGTGAGAACCTTAAGGATGAGATGACGTATAAGAAAACATCCTTAAATTTGGGTAAATATAGAGTAAGTGGTTTATCATGAAAAATACATGCCTGTCTGGATACAACAGGTAGAGGTGGATCTGACATAGATGTACCTATGAGTGAAAACTGTGATAAGGAGTTTCTGTCTTGATCTGTGGTATACTGGTACACAACAACGGGCCTTGCTGCACTCTTGATATTGACACTTCTGGGTGATATTATTTGGTAAATTCATGATCTTAGTACAAACCATTATTAAGGGTATAAAAAAATCCCATAAAATTATAATTTAAGAAATCGATAAAGGATAAACTAGATTTAATACTAAGGAATCAAAAGTTAGTATATACTTATTCTCTACAAGTTTATCCTTTTATGTTCAAAAGTTTCCTTTTTTATGTTCAATAACTAAGTATTCAAGCACTATAATTGTACATTCTTTTTCTTAGTTAATGGTGAGAAATATAAGAACATGTTCCAAAAACCAATGTGATGGGAAATGTAATGATTGACCTAATGATATACCTGACATGATGGGAATGGGTGATCAAAACTTCATGACAATACTTTATCCATTGGCTCAAGTTATGAATAATAACATGAATCATGTGGAATTCCCTCCTTCTACAAGGAAATAGAAAGTTACCATATAATACTTCATGCAGAAAAGGCCTCCCATGTTTAGCATACCTTATGATTCCCTCCTCATGGAACAATTGATTAAATCCATTGAAAAGATATTCTCCATCCTCCATTACTTGGAAGAAGAGAAAGTTGTATTGGCAGTCTATCGTTTTGATGGGGAAGCTGATCAGTAGTTGACACTGATCAAGAATACAAAGTCCCAAGAGTAAATTGATTCAATGTATTGGGAGGAATTCAAGAGTATGTTTTTCAATAAATATTTTCCTTAAACCCTCCATCTCAAGAAGGAATGAGATTACCTCAGACTCAAGCAGAAGGAAGATGAGTCCATCAGGGCATATGAAGAACACTTTACAAGGATTGCAAGGTATGCCTCTAGCTTTGTCATGAACACCTAAATCAAGGTGGATCACTTCTTTAGTGGGATAAAGATGATTCTATGGAAGGTGTTGGCGATTTGAGACTTTTATGGTTATGAAGAGATTTTCTATTGTGCCCTCAAGGTTGAAATGGAGATTAGAGACTCTCAGTGGTCTTGTGGGCCCAGTGATAAGAAGCGAAAAATAGATAAAAACATGGGTGGTTCAATAAACAAGTCCCATGATGGAAAGAATCTTGAATATCCCACTTGTAAAAGTAGTGGGAAGAATAATCTTGGGAACTATTTAAAGGGAACCAATAATTGCTTTAAATGTGGAAGGTTTGGTCCTCTGGCCAAGAACTGCTGAAGGGATATGAAAAATCCTGCTAATTTTTAAGAAGAAAAGAAGGTTCAGATCAACACTCAGCTAGTGGTGTAGTTTTACAACTACAAGGAGGATGGGAACTAAGTGAAAAATTTCCTTAAGCCAAGGGTTGGTGGATGAAATCAACAACAACCTCCAAGGAAACAAGGAAGGGCTTATGCTATCACTACTACTAAGGTGGAGTCAAACAATGATGTGGTGATAGGTATACTAGTTATTCATTAAAGAATAGTGAATGTACTATTTGATTATGGTTCTACACATTATTTCATATCTTGAAATATTACTAGAACTATTCAAACACCAACTGAAAATTTGGAGGAAAAGTTATCTGTGAGAACAACGAATGTGGAAATTATTGCGTCCATGGTTTATAACTCCTCCATAGTTAATTTTTGTGGACTGAACCTCCCAATAAATATCATCATACTTCATTTAGTGAATTTTGATTCTATCTTGGGCATGGATTGGATATCTTTATACAAATCCAACATCAACTGTCAGGAAAGGGAGATCACTATTCACATCTCTAAGCATCCTCCATTTCTATAAAAGTGTAAGGAGGAAGATAAATCTCATTTCGAATCATTGTCTCAAGTGTGGATATTGATACCTTATGAGAAATCATATCTTTCTCAAATTATTAAGAAAAAGGAGAGAATCATGCTTGAAGACATGCCCATCATGAGTGATTACACTGATGTATTCCTTGAAGAGTTTCTTGGTATTCCTATTGATCGAGAGGTTTAGTTCTCAATTTAAATTATTCTTGTATATTTGCCTATATCAAATACACATTACAGAATGGCCATCGTAGAGCTGGAAGAGCTAAAGAAGTAGTTACAAGAGAATTCAGAGAAGGGTTTTGTACACCCTAGTGCTTCACTATGGGGTAGTCTAGTCCTCTTTGTCAAGATGAAGGTTGGATCAATGCACCTCTGCATTAATTATTGTAAGCTCAATAAAATTATGATAATGAACACGTATCCCCTTCCTCGGATAGATGAATTTTTTGACCAGCTTCACATGGCCTGTTATTTCTCTAAGGTGCGCCTTTGGTCAGGATATCACCAAATAAAGGTGAGGAAGGAAGATATTCCCAATAATGCCTTTCAAATGAGGTATGGACACTATGGGTTCATAGTGATTCCCTTCAGACTCACTAATGCTCTAGAAATTTTCACGGATTTAATGAATAGAGTCTTTAGAGATTACCTTGAAAAATTTGTGGTAGTCTTTATTAATGATATTTTGATATACTCCAAGAGCAAGGAGGAACATGAGAAGCATTTTATTACAGTGTTAAAGACTTTGCAAAGGGAGAAGCTATATGAAAAGTACAATAAATGTGAGTTCTGGATGGAGGAAGTATCATTCATGGGGCATGTTATCACTAGAAAAGGAATATCTGTGGACCCTTTCAAGATAAAGGAAATTGAAGAGTGGCCCATACCAGCATCTGTAATAAAGATCCAAAACTTTTTGGGTATACCTGGATATTATCGATGATTTGTGAAGAAATTTTCACAATTGTAAAACCCAATGACCAAGTTGACACAGAAGAGAGTAAAGTTTATCTAGACTTAGGAATGTGAAGACTATTTTAAGGAGTTGAAAAAGAGGCTTATCACTGCACCAGTACTCACACTCCCATCAAGTAGAGTACTCTTTGTGGTGTATAGTGATGCTTAAAATAAGGGATTAGGCTGTATTATAATGAAAAATGATAAGGTGATAGCCTACAGATCAAGGCATCTGAAAATCCATGAGAAAAACTATCCCACGCATGATCTGGAGTTGGAGGCTGTGATATTTGTGTTGAAAATCTGGAGGCATTATATCTATGGGGAGAAGTGTAAGATATATACTAATTACAAGAGTGTCAAATATATATTCACACAAAAAGATCTTAATATGTGCCAACAATGATGGATAGATCTCATTAAGAATTATGACTGCTCAATCAACTACCATCCCAGTAAGGTAAATAAGGTGGGAGATGATCTAAGTAGAAAGGATACTATATATCTATCAATGATGATAATTGAAAAGGATCTGATCTTCTTAGATTTGTAGAGGATGGACATGGGAATCATTAAGGGAGGAACACCATCAATCATTTCTCAAATGATTTCTCAACCGTCCCTAATTGAAAGAATAAAGAATTCTCAAAGAAAAGATATGGAAATTATTAAAGGGGTGGAAGCTATCAGAAATGGAAAATCCTCAGTGTTCATGGTTGACAAGGATAAAGTTATAAGATTTGGGACATGATTATGTGTGCCATATGATCCAGAGATAAAGAATGAAATTATGAATGTTGCACATAGCTCAACCTTCTATATCCACCTAGGGAGCACAAAGATGTCTTGAGATCTCTGAGAAAATATTTGGTGGGACAATATAAATAGGGATATTACTGAATATATATCAAAGTGACTGGTATGTAAACAAGTGATGGCTGAGAAGTAAATATCTAAGGGGATGATGAAACCACTACCCATACCAACATGGAAGTGGGAGAACATTACCATGGACTTTGTCACTAGACTTCCAAGGAAGTCCAGAGGAATCAATGCTGTATGGATCATTGTGGACCGTCTCACAATGAAAAATCACTTTATCGTAATTCAATAAGACTTCTCATTGGATCAAATTTCATGGATTTACATCAAATAAGTTGTAACGATGCAAGTATTACAACTATATATTGTATCCAATCATGACATGATATTCACCTCAAAGTTATGGAAAGTCTCTAACATGACCTAAGAACTGAACTGAACTTCAGTATAGCCTATCATCCCCAAACTGATGGCCAATTTTGAGCAGACTATTTAGAATCTGGAAGAAAAGTTGAGAGTTTGTTCTATGTAATTCAAATGAATATGGGACCAACATATTCCACAGGTTGAATTATCTTACAACAACAGTTTCCACTTGAACATTTGAATGGAACTATATGAAGACCTTTATGGGAAAAGGTATAAAACACCGATATGTTTGGTTGAAGTAGGTGAGTGTAAGCTGCTAGGAATTGAAATGGTCAAAGAAATGGTGGAGAAGGTGAAAACCATTCAACAACATATTAATGTAGACCAAAGTCAAAAGATGAGTTATGCGGATAATCGTCGACGAGACCTTGAGTTCAAAGTTGGAGACATGGTATTTCTACGCATAACTCTATGGAATTAGTTCATGAGATTTGGGAAGAAAGGAAATCTAAGACCCAGGTATATCGGCCCCTTCGATATCCTTGATCGAGTCGGAGCTGTGGCCTATCGACTGGAACTTCCACCTACCATGTCGAAAGGACATAATGTCTTCCATGTACCCCTCTTAAGGAAGTACATACTAGTCCCTTCATATGTAATCTCTTCATAGGTGGTATAGTTGGAGGATGATCTCTCTTATGAGGACCAACCTGTGAAGATCTAGGATCATAGAGATAAAGTTATACGTAACAAGACTACTCACCTGGTCGAGGTACTATGGCGGAACCATAAGGATGAAGAGGTAACATGGGAACTATAGTAGGTAATGAAGAAAAATTACCCACACCTATTTATGGCTCAAAATGTAAAATGAAATTTTGAGGGTGAAATTTCATAGGGGGGAAGAATTTAACGACCCAATGTTTTATCAATGGAAATTCCTTTCTTATAAATATAACCACATAAAATTACATCATAATAAACTACTATGTGTTTTGTGACCTTTAAATATAATTTTTTCACTTTTGTGTTTAGAATTTCAAAAATCTGACATACATAGTTGCAATCAGTAAGTTATTTGGAGTCTAATATGACCAACATAATTTTTTGGTGAATAGTAACATTTTCTTATGAATAGTAATGTTACCCTTATGAATAGTACTATACCTTAATTAATATTAACCTTACCTATGATAGTATATAAATAATATTCAAGTGAAATTATGATGTACCTATATTTTATAATAAGTAAATGAATGTTTTAAAACTGTTTTTTAATAATAAATTATGATTTTTAATTAAATATTAAATTAATCATATTTAGAAAATTATTTTCGAAAAATGGAATTCATTTTTTTATTCTTCACATTGAAAAATGGTTAGGGTGAATTTTTGATATTTTTCTGAAATACATGAATTTTTGATGAATAGTAAAATACGACAATTTACCGTATATATACATTATAAGATAAATGGACTATTCCTAGAATCATGGCTGATTCCACCACCTTGGTTCGAATTCACATGACCCATTTACTATTTTTGTTCATGGAATCATCACTATTTCTGGTCTTGAGGGAAATTAATAAACTAATGATTAAGAAATTATGAAAACCCTCCTCTCCTCCACTATAAAAAACCTCCCTCACTCCCTTTTATCATTACTGATCTCAAGCCTTGTTCCATGCTAATATTCTTACCAAATATATCCCAAGATCTATCCACAAGTCTAATATCCCCTATCCTCTTCAAAATACCAGAGCCTCTCCACTTAAGAATCCATCAAGGAAGGTTGATTCAAGAGGTAAAATTCCTCTTTTCTTTTCTTTCATTTTTAAGTTCCTTTGTTCTATTTTCTTTCCTAACCTCTACTCATCCAAATGGTATGGAAGATAAGTTACCATACATGTAATGGATTTTTTTTATGATAATGGGATATTTCATTATCATCTATCCTTTCCCCTCCTTTTTTTTGAAAGAAATGAAATCACCTTTTGAGATGTGTTAATTTAGCACATTCAAGGACAACGATTGGTCAATTTCTACTATCATCTTTAATTATGGTCATGAAACCATTTTTGTGATGGTTGAAACAGATTATTATATATATAAATATATCCTAGTTATGGTTCTGTAATACTTTTGTATAAATGGTATTAGGTTATAAAGCAAATCATGTTTGTTGTAATCAAAGCCCACCGATTAACAAAACAGTAGTTACTAAGGTTTTATATAATAATTCAACTTTAATATAAGAAACCAAATTAAATTTTCAACCATGAAATATACTGTATGTTCACTAATAGAATATAAATTCAATTTTGTACAACCACTTTCATCTTACATGTTTATCCGAACATGAATGTAAGCGAACTGGTCATTAAAACCAAGTAAGCAAATATGCCCGAACAATGAAATTGAACCTTATAACGCATCAAAAAAGTCTTGAATGAAATAAAAAGGGTTATAATAAATAAATTAATTATATAATATATTTTGGAATTATTAATTAATAAACCTAATTTGTTTATTCAGGCCATTAATAGCAAGTGGAGAACACCACCGGTCTAAAGGTAAGGGATTCTCTCCATTTCACTCTTAATCAAGATTGTTATCTATACTATACCTTTACAAGTGTAATACAAAATGATGGGGTATGATTTTTCACCTCCCCCTTAATTCCCTCATGATTTATAAGTTATGAGAACCCCATTTTATCTCTCATCAAGCATTCTTAGGTACACTTGATACCATGCCGATAATCCGTAACGAATTCTACCCAAACCTCCTTTGTTCTTTCAGGTTGCCTTATCTTTAATTATATAAAAATGGATTTATCTTATATATTTATGTTCAGATTCTAAATTCTATGTAGTTTTAGAAAATTTATTTTTCAATACACTTTCATCACTCTCTTTTGGGGATATACATGTTTTTAAAAGATTCCCTTCTTAGTACTTTCCGATAAGCAAACCTGTTTTAAGGGAACCTCCGGAATTCTTACATGATTTAAAGTTCATTCTATATTATATTTTAAGACACCACTGTCTTTATAAAATCGTTATTTTTATTATGAAAACCTTCTCGGTTCACTTATTTTTATATATAAAAGATTTCCCCCTTTTCTATTTTAAAGTCTCTAAAGTATTTTCCTTAAAACTCCACAAAAATGTTTTAATGCTAAAATATCTCAAATACATTTATTACATGTTATAACTTCTATTTGAAATCACTTACCATGATATGTGACTATTTTACCTTATTATAGTCCATGTATTTCATAATTCTTTTCTTCATGGACACTTTCATGATACACCCATTGGTTATGCTTTGTGTCATGATTGTGGTCCCCAATTCTTTCCATGGGTAACCCTTATGTTTATATAAGATTGATTATGTGTGATTCTTTATGTGAAAAACATATTCATGAAATGGAATATGAGTGCTCTTAGATAGTGATCCAATGCATTGGGTAACGCTAATTCTCATGACATGCTATGTGGAATAGTCTTGGTGGTTAACCTTGGATTTGGGAAACATGATTGGTGGTTAGCCTTGACTCGTACTTCTATGGGAAACGAGATTGAAAGTTATCCTTGACTCGTACTAAAGACATGTTTTATGTTTTTTACACATTTATAAGATTCCATGTTTATATGATCCTATGTTTATATGTTATTATTTCATATGTTCCATGCTTTTGATATCATTTTGTCGTGCCTTCTGACTCATGTACTTAATTTTTATTCTTATGTTCATTCCCTTACTAGGATTTTTAGCTCATCCCTTTGTTCATGTGCTCCCCAAGGTACCCTATTCAGATGTAAGGGCTCAAAAGAAGTTAGGATCTCTTTATGGAGATTAAATAAAGAAGTGTTTTTTATTCCTATGTGATATGTTTTATGTACCTAGTCTTCCAAGACACCAGAATTAACAATCATTGGCTTGTACTCTGATGTATAATTATGCCTAAATAATTTAATGTTATATGTAAATGGATAGGGTTTATATAGTCCCCCCATTATCATTGTCTTGATAGGGTGGTGTGATGTTACTAGACCTTAAGATACATCCCCGTGAATCCAAATTCTAGTAATAAATGATAAAGGGCTTCAATACACGTGGGGGAAAATTTTACCTATAATAATAAAACAATTAACTAGTCAATTAATTACCAAACAAACAACTATATGATGAATGATAACATTGAAAGACAACTCAAAATTTTATTTATCAAAATCATACTATAATCAAGTACCATAGTGGAAGAATACAATATCAATGTAAACAGTGGAAGACAAACTAATAAAACTCCAAGAAAACCACAAGACTCAAAGCTCCACAAGATCCATGCTCCAACTTCACCAAACAACCTATGTATCAAAAAGTATTGCTAAATACATGTGATAGTTTACCTCTTCCCATGTCTTGGTAGATGAAATCTACAAAATCACCAACATTACAAAGTAGGGGTGAGTTCTAAAACTCATCATCTTTTCCCCAATGAATTCCCTACTCACGCCACTTGGATAGAAAAGTTAGAAACATTAATATATATAATTTATATAAAAGAATTTCTAAAACAGTTTATAACTAAATATTAAAAATTATCATATGAAATTGTTTTCCAAAAAAATCCATTTTTCAATGAAATCAACCAAACAATGCTTTAAAACCATTTCATAAGTTCCATTTTTGGAATAACCAATCCATTCCACATATATCCACAACCAACCATGCATCCTTCATTATGACAGTTCCATATTTATGAGTGGTATCTCATCGATCTACCAAGACATCAAAAGATAATTATATCCAATGGTCCATTACACCTTTGGTACCAAGCACACGATTATATTTCAACCAAGCCTTATAAATGAAATATGAGCACACACACACACCATGTATTCCCAAAAACCATGCCAATACAAACATGCCAAAAATATTTCAATAAAACAACCTTTTTATTGAAATAAAATTTTCCAACAATAAATTTCAAAAGTTTAGAAATCCATATTTTAAAATCAACATTTTAAAATCAAGAAACCAAAAAACTTTTCCCAAAAAATTACCACAATCCCAAAATTTCACCAAAACCCATAAATAGTCACTAAAGAGAATTTATATCATGATTTACACACTAATTTCATAATCAATTTCATGTAATTAAATCAATTTGAAACTAAGATAATTAGTTATAGTAATATGAGTCGAGAGTGAAGCCACCTACCTATAGATTTTTGGAAAAAATGATAAACAACATGAAAAACATCACAAAACTAGGTTAAAACTCCATGAACCCCCTTACATCCCTTCCCCTATCACCAAAAAGATAAAAAATAAACATATTCAGAATAAAAAACCTTATATATACCCCAAAAAATCATAGATCTAAGAAACCAAGAGACGTAGATAAGTAAATCTAAGAAAAACATTAAGAACGACGAAGAATGAACACAAACTGTGAGGAATAAACTTCTAATCACCAAGGGAAGCCTTCAGATCACCTCAAGATAGATGGGAGAGCCTTCCTTGACCTTTGGGAAAGAAAAATATTGAGTTAGGGATGCCTAGAAGAAAAAATGAGTGGGTTTTAGGAAAAAAAGAGTGAGATCGACTTTTTAATGAGGTAGTTTCTTTTTGCACTTGGTTTAGTTGCATGATTAGGAAAACCATGCACTAACCATGCGCCAACCACTGTCTTAAGGAAAACCTTTACATAGTCACTTTAAAAAGTCTCCAAATAGTGTTCCAATCATGATTAATCCACTACCCTAAAAAGACCAAACCCAACTTTCAAGGTGGATAATTTCTCCTAAGTGGATGCATGGATTGCATAAACGGTGTGCCACCCATGTAACATTACTTTTTTCCCTTTTCTCACTATTCATGGTTTTCTGTAAGTGTTGAATGGTTTCTATATATCGTTCACCACTCATGAACCTATAGAAAATCCCCAAAACTCTAAAAAGTTCTCCAAACTCTCCCAAAACTCACCCTTATACCTTGTATACTTAAAAAGAATAAATAAAGGGTTACATACTAGAAACATGGGGTGCTACCTGACGCTTAGTATCCAAGTACCATACACACCAGTCATATATTCCATGTAAGAATATACATGTCCTGGATATGACTAAAGGACTATAAGCTGTGTACAGATGTTACACGGTGTGTACTCCAGCTAACCATGAGACAGGATGACCCGATCGACATGCGGTTTATAATTAAATTACTCATGTGTAATAAATTCACATGAATTTAAATAATTATAAATTAATTCTTGGTGCATTAAAGACTAATACAAAACATATACCTCCAGGTTACATGACATGTACTCTTGTGTTTTCGTGCCAAATTCCTCAGTACCTCCAGATGAGATCTTCAAATTTATTTCCTGCATAAAATTAATTTATTTGATTATATTTACAAGAAACGAAGAAGAATAAAACAGATATCACAATTCAGAATAAATAATTATTAAAATGGAATTGAATCCAATAATAAATTCATACATCAATTAATGATTATAAATAATTATACAAACTTCTATGATACCACTTGAAGGATATGGGCATATCAGAAACGTGTAATGGGTCTTGCCCAACATTTCTTTCTTTCACGATCAATGATTAATCCAAAATTTTCAATATGACAAACATTGTGATCTATGAAATTTAATAAAAGAATATAGATAATGGACAAAACAATAGAACTAAAGCACATGATCATCACACATTGTTTATAATTAATTTAATAAATTAAAAAATTACCTTATGGGAAATTATTTCTTTATTGATGGACCATAGAATGTATATAAATAATACCGTAATTTCATTATAGAAATCAATAATATATTCCCTCTAGAATTGATCCAAATGTGTTAAAAAAATCTCTAAACATTTCCAAAGGAATCTCTGGATGCTAGCATAATAGATCCTAGTGCTTGTATCGTTCACCTGTGATTACCCCTAGAATAATTTCAAAAATATTCTCCTTGATCTCCATAGACTTAAGAATAAAATGCGGAGGAAGACCACTCTGTTTAATTTAGATCCTTCTTGGAGAAGGTAGTTCTCTAGGGATTTGAGTGGATTCTTCAGATTTTTTATACAGAATAAAT
This sequence comes from Viscum album, assembly GCA_963277665.1. Classification (NCBI taxonomy): domain Eukaryota; kingdom Viridiplantae; phylum Streptophyta; class Magnoliopsida; order Santalales; family Viscaceae; genus Viscum; species Viscum album. The sequence continues at coordinate 643,196,266 of OY728133.1, read as the reverse complement.
GTAATGAGTTGTGTATCTTAAAAATAATGTAATTGGGTTTATATACCACTAAGGTTATAAATAAATAATTGAAAAACTAATATTTTTTGGAACCCCATATCGATAATAATAATAATAATATTATTTATGGAAATGAAGTTAACTTTAGAATTAAATTAAATATTATTTAATCAAATAATATTCAATATATATATTATTTGTCATCAAACCTATATACTCCATCCATCCAATGGCCCTAAGGCCTTAAATTTTTATTGATTTGTGATAATACACCTTTCAAGGGGTGAGGTGGAACCCTTACAAGGATCGTAGGAATAAGTATTACATGGCCCGTAGGCCTTAGAGGAATTCATTGCCCGCAGGCTTCAAACATTACATACAACCCAGACTAACTACTTAGAACTGCTCCGCCCCAGCATCTTCATCATGAATCATCTCTCCAACTTCACATGGCTATTCGGTTAGGCTATCTCATTCATTAACATGCTTGTCCCGATGGAAGTTGTCATACCCTCTCATTCTTGAAATATGTGTAGCTTCTGTTATGGTGAAAGCTCCTTGCTCATCCTCCTTATAGAGATTGTTCTTTAAAGGTTGTTTGGTTTTCATCTGCACTTAAGGTGGCCTAAAGGCCTTAAGGTGGCCCGAAGGCCTTATTGGCCCAAAGGCTTTGGTTTTCCCGAAGGTCTTAAAGGACCCAGGGACTAAATCAGTGGCCCAAAGGCCCAAACAGGGGAAAATTTTCAGCTGCTACAGTGCCAAATAGTGCCTTCTACAGTTCCCGCTACAGTATCTGCTGCAGTACTGCATAGTTCCCATTACAGTACATACTACAGTACCTGCTACAACACTGCTACAGTACCCAAAAATTATTCCTTTGCCTGGATTTGATCCTGGGCCACCTGGATGCACTTAAGAGTCCTCACCAACTGGGCTAAGGCTCATGTGCATCAGACCTATAAACTCAATCTTCCATTCCTCCAAAATATTTATCTGGCCTTGAATAATTTGTATTTATTTAATAAATAAATATCATTGAATTATTCACCAATAAATAAATAAATATTATATTAACTAAATAGAAAATAAATATTTATTAAATATTCTACTCAAATAATATTCTCTCAAATATCACGTGATGGAATAAATGAGATCAAGAAAACATGATTAGTTATTAAACCACACATAGGAATAATATTTATTCAACTTGTTAAATAAGAAATAAAAATATATTATTTAACTAAGATTCTGGATAACTTAGTGTGTGACCCTCTAGGCCTCTTTCTTAGTGGCATTAGATGAAGCATCCCAAAGTCCAAGGTTAACATCTAGACCAGTGCAATGAAACCATAGAGAAAGAAGTGAATTCCATAATGACATAATACCTCATACCAACTCAAACTATGTAATACAATCCTTTTATCATGACATAAGTTTCTTGCTGGTTCCATTAACCTATGCGATTGATGTATTTTTTTTTGACATTTTGGAAACTGAACTTGCATATAGAACTTCATGTATATGGATATAGTTAGGCTATATAATTTCTATTAAAGGTCCTAGGATATCAGCTTCTGTTAAAGAAAAAAAGGAAATATACTTTCTCACATTATTCATTAATGAAATATTATTTGTGATGCACCCAATGTATCCAACCTCACCATGAACTTATGTCTTCATAGCTTTAATCAATAAATCAAAGTATGAAACATATAACACTCATTAAAAATAATCTTAAAGTCTAAGTACCAACACACACTTCCATAGATAGGAACATCCAATGAAACATATAAATGTGGATTTTCTACTGGTGGGTCTCATTCTCATAATATCCTACCCTGGATATTACCAAGGGTGTACACCATGAGAAGGTTCCTCAAAGTGCTATAAGTCCCCTACTTTGATATCCTGAATCATTTGTGTCCCTAAAATTATTTCATTCAGCTATAGAACATATATTTAAGAATAATATTGTGAAACTTTTGGGTTCTCATCATAGTAGGGAACTACTATTCCCTTTCTGTGTGACAACTACTCTTAGAATATTATCACATACTATATCATGTAGAAGAAAAATCTAGTTGTGATAAAGAGCTTATTAATATTCAAAATAATGAAAACAAGTTATTATAAAGTACATATAAGTTGTTTCTAGAAAACCAACTCCAATTTTTTTTTCATTATCAGTGGTACTGAATCTATCATAACACCATGGATGAATCCTTAAATTTGTTGTTGTCTAGGAACTATATACGGCTCATCCAATTTCCCCCGAAAACTTTTAAAAAATTACAAATAACAAATTGGTTGAGTATATTACATATTCCATTTTAAAATTTTTATAACCCATAATACACAAGGGTTATACCCCAGTCTCCATTATCCCAGAAAGACCAAAACTCACAAGAGTAAATAAAGTCATCTCGATAGACCAAACATACAAGCATCAATCTAAGGTTTAAAAAAATGGTGATCCATAGAACCACTACCCACAATCACATATCATTCTCCATCCACATCAACACACAACATGATTCCAAAATTTCAATCAATCAACCAATGATATAATTATATTTCCAAATACTAGATAAAACTCCATCACAATTTACAAAAATCACATCCAGTTAGAAACCAAATGTACCTACTCACTCACGAGAACTAACACAAAGCCTCAAATAAAACAATTTTAGGTTTTCTTAGCATGTCACTCTTAAAATTTACACTTTTATCTCGAAACAAGGGCCAAAATTTCATATAAACCATGATGCACTCCATATAATATGACTACCCTTATCATTTCTCCTTGAGAACTCACTTTCTCAAAAATCACTTTTACCAATGTTTTGTTTCTAATGATTCACGCCCATTTCATCCAAATAAACCCATCCTATACCTCATGTTAGGGAGTGATACATTTATGGGATTTAAGATACCATTTTATAACACTATCTATGATTCATTATTATAAATCTTGAATTCCAATGGATACATCTCAACTAACTAACTTAATCACTATCACATGTATTTTAAATTTACATCCATAGTGGAATCCACCTTGTTTGATGAGAATTTATAAAATGACCATTGATGTCACATTTAATAAAAAATGGGGACACCATTCTAATTAACCATTGGAAATTTTTATCCACTTATACCATTAGTTCATACCATGTTTAAATATTATCTCACCTTATTCCAAAAAAACCATGTGGTAATACACCTTATTATACCACATGAGTTTATGATTTTAGATTAAACATATCCCACATGGCCTCATGATTATTTTATTATAACACCATAATGATTATATCTATTATACCATTTACATTAGCAAATTTGACCCTTTTCTAAGACACCCTAGAGTCCCAAGACATAACATTGGACTATCAAGTATCTAAGGAGACCTTGACTTACAATCCCACTAGTACCTATCAAGTCCAGTAACCCATATGGTTCTTAAGGAACCTAAAAGACATTTGGGATTAACATAATCTATATAATAGGATGCCTCAAATGTTGCTAATATACACTAAAAATAACTTTTTGAGATCACCATAGAATTCAAAAAAGTAATTTCTCTCTTCCCCCCATGAAAAAAATAATATATTGAGAACCATTATCATAGTATTTCATAACTTCCAAAAAACATAATCCAAATTACCTGAGTAGTTCAACATTAAACTCTTGAATTCCCCTATACAACCACCAAAATCATGAATACATGAGATTTATCTCATTAATCATAGGTATTAATTCCTAATCAACTGACTATTCACACCATGTATGCCAACCAAATATCTAAAAATCATTAACCATGCTTTCATTTGCAATAAGACCAATACATTACAAATGTATAGACTAGACTCAAAATCACATGTTTCATGTGTATCTTTTAAAAACATGAATCATCCACCAATTATATGATCATATCAATTCATACCATCATGTGAACCTTCTATATTGTATGAAACTCACTCACTTTCCTTCATTTTAATGGAAAACAAGCTATCCCACTTACCAAAAAAATCATAGCTAACCACCCAAAAAAGTGCTCATGTTATAATTAACCTAATACCAATACTAAATCATACCAAAGTATATAAATTTACAACTCTATAATTACATTCCCATATTACTATGCAAGGAATAAAACTTATCCTATACTCAACCATGACCATATATACATGATCTATTCTTTACACCTCAATAACCCAATTCATTTCTTATTCCCTTATCTTAACCTATCAATGGTTTAAAAACCAATATGGAATCCTATTCCTATATAAATTACCAATCCATGAAAAAGGCATATGGTGTTGCTTCTAATCTATAACCATAAAATCAATGACTCACTAACCACAAACCCAAGTATAAATTTTATATACTGAAGAATACCTAAGGCATTTGATACCCATACCCACACATGATAGATATGCCACTTTACCACTTGAATAAAAATAAAAGAAAATAATATCAAATCATTAACATGTAAGAGATATTTACTGTTGGTTTTAGTTAATTAATATAAACCTAATAAGATATTTTAGGAATCATAAAAAAAATTATTATTGACCTTAAATTAACTAAAACCATTACTAAGACATTTTCAAAAAAAATTCTTTTGGAAATGGTTTTCTAAAACCATTTTTCTATTAAAACCAATTTCTAAACATAGTTAGTCATGCACATGTTAAATAAACCTATGTCCAAAGTATGATGTATGCATGCATGTATCTTTCACCATAGAACAAGAGTAAAATAATAAATAATATTCTATAATGTTTGGAAATATTTATTTTAATGATCACAAATCACGATTTTTATGTTTTTAACAAGTTTAATGTTTTATGATAGTCAATCATTTTCTAAGAAACTTTGTGAAACAAATATGGTTAAGTGTTGATCTATAGTTAATTCAAAATGATCTACCATTGGATATGATGATATACTACAGTTCAACTAGATACACTGATGGAATAATTCTACAATTAAACTCAACTACGAATGGATCTACCATTTAGTACATCTACTGATAGTTGAAAAGATCTACCATCACTTCAAAAGAGATCAACTGTTGAATATCTATCATTAACAGATCTACCACTGAAGATCTACCGCCAATAAATCTATTTATGAAGATCTACCAATGATAAATCTACCGATGAAGAGATATACCATAAGCACATCTACTACTGGTTTGTTCTACCACTATATTTAATCCACCATTCAATCATCTACTACCAGAGATGATATACCATTAGTGATCATCTACCACCATAATAGATTTACTATAGAGAGATCTACCATAAGAATTCTACCGTTTCTGTCCAAAATCTTATTCAAATTTAATTATTACAATAACTAGTTTATGGAATTTAATTCATTCAAGTCAATATGGATTTAAGAATCATTATTCTTAAAACAATTCATGGATTCATTAAAGAAGAATTAAAACTTCTTGATTTAGTTCCCAGTACAGGGATCCGTGATTTTATTTATTATTATTCTTTAATGGATAATTTCATCTATAGAGTTATATATTCAAATTATACAATTCATGTGTCTGAGTGGAAAACAAATCCAATATTAGTAATACAAAAGTGATACATGCATAGAGATTACAACCTTCTCAGGCTGAATAAAATATGGAAATTAGTAGAATGAGAACAAAAGAACTTTTCAAACATATACAACACTTGATTTTCTTATACATTCTAATAAACCTATTTGATATCCTTTCAAAGGCTGATTTGAAAAAATCTGAACATCTGAAGCCTCTCAGATTATGAAAAACCACTACTTCCCATTTTACCCATTCACTCTTTCAATTTTTGATTTACTTTTGAGAAGTGTGCTATTTTAGTCTGTTTATCTAAATACACTATCTCTTATCCTTAAACTGAAGTGTGTTAGGAGTATTCTCTCAAAATCTATTATTTTATTCCCACAAATGACTATGGAATAGATCATGTGTGACATGGTAACTTTTTCATCCCATGTATAACTATTTAAGAGGATCTGTGACTAGAAATCCCTATGTTTTATTGATTATAAAACCCAATCCAGGTTTTGGATCATGTTTTTTATTTAATAAATTACTTGGTAGTAGGTGATTTCTAAGAGGAGGGGATTAGGTCTTGATTTGAGACCCAACCCATTCTTAAAATCTATAATAAATACTTACTTTGACAATTAGTCTTAATTTGTATTTATATAAAGTATTTTATTAAGTATTCTAGTTTCAAAAGTTTAAGTGATTTCAAAGATTATTTTAATTGAGAATTAATCATACTTTTAGAAATTATTTAAAAGACAAAATTTATTCTATTCTATTATTTTGATTAATTAGGTGTTTTTATTAAGTTGGAGGATTTAGTTTTAAATTGTTTCTAATTTTTTTTATTTGTAACTCAATTCACTCCCTCTTGAATTACTCACTCTGAACAACTTTGGTATTATATTATTTTCAAATATCTTTTTAATTGTGATTTAGTTAAAATTTAAAGATTTTAAATTTTTGTTTATTCTAAATTTAATTATTTATGGATAATAATATAAGAAAGGGAGATATTACTAATAAAATGACTTATTTTAAAGGAAATAATTATGATCAATGGAATATTAAAATGAAAATGAATACTAAAAGCATCAGTTTTGAGTTTTGAACTATCATTGAGGTCAAATATAAAATACCAAAAATTTCTTAAGCGGAATGGAGTGATGCTACTAAAGCTACTTATAACAATAACACTTAATATATGAATTATTTATATTGTTCTTCAGGAGATAAATATTTTTATAGAATATTTTCCTCTACTAATTCATTTTAAATTTGGGATACTTTGGATGTTTCTTATGAAGGAATTTTAAATTTCAAAGAAATAATTTTGAATACATATACTATTAAATATGATACATTTAAGTTGAGACCTGATGTTACAATTTTTGATATGTATCTTTGGTTGAATGATATTTTGAAAATGACTCATTCATTGGGAAAACTAGTTTTTGACAAAGACCAAGTGATGGCATTATTGTGGTGTTTACCAAACAGATAGAGATAAACTTCAGTTTCAATTCTAGAGTCACGTGACATAGGTAAGTTTCCTATTAAAGAGTTTATAGGAAATATCATGATGCATGGAGAGGAACTCAAAGTAAAAAAGGGAAGAAGAATATAAACCAAATAGAAAGTTATCAGCTTTTAAGATTTCTAACTCAAAGAAAAAAGGGAAGACTAAAGAAAATAACTCATATGATGGAGAGTCTGTTAGCTCAGAATATACAAAGTAACATAAGTGGTTGTGGGGGGGGGGGGGGGGGCGTAAATTGTGTATTTTCAAAAATATTTAAAAAATTATAGATTTTGAAATCTTCTATGATTTATGCATATTAAAAGTGTTTTATTCTATAAGAAAATGACCAGTGGATAAAACAGAAATAAATAACACAAATTTTTATAGTGGTTTGGGGCACAGAGATCCCTTAGCCGACTCTACCAATCACTCTCTCTGTGAGCTTAGTAAATTTCCCTATAATGGTCCTCTTATCACGAGGTCATGAATTCACAACTGAGTGCATGTAGTTGAAACCTATAAAATAACACTAATAACAAAGAATTCTGGTTCTATAATGGAGAACCATATTTCCACATCATTGATCAAGAAGCTGATACTCCAACCCAACTGAGTACGAGTGTTGAAACTCCAAAAAATCAGAAGATTGATTTCAAAGGTTCAAGATGATCTTCATAGTTACAATTTTTTTTGAAAATTTGTGGATCATCTTCTTCAGAATGAAACAATTTGAGGTGATCCTTTTTTCAAAATGATCTTAAATAAGGTAGAAACTAAACATAAGTAGTAATATTACAATTGTAAAAGATTTAACATGTATATATCCAAAGTGAATCTTCTTTCAGAATTGATCATTCATTGCCGCAACACTATAAATGATAATTTCAATAATAAAGTCACATATGTGAATTTATTATCACACACATATTTTTGAAGAGATATTCTGAAGGAATATATAGAACACATAGCTTGATTCGGTATTCTAGATCCAAAAGAATAGCCCAATTGATCATATAAATTCATATTACAATTGACAAGGGGAGTCGTAACTTCCCTTCAGAACATGAGTGATTTTATCTGATGGATATGGTTCTTTGAAACAATTATAACAATCCTTTAATCAATTTTCAATTATGACTCAATCATTGTAGTAATATTGAATTGAAAACGCGGCTTAAAAACCTCACTATTGTAAACACAACATAGGGTTGAACTATGTAGCATAGAGTTCATTCACGTAGCGTAGGGTGCCTTCTCGTAGTGTAGGGTTTCTTCTCATATCATAGGGTTCCTTTACATAGAATAGGGTTACTTCTAGCATAGTTTTCCTTAACCATACTATCATCTTCACGTAACGTAGGGAACAAAAGTAGTGTAGGGTTGATAATCTATATGTTCACCTTTTGAGAATAATATCCCGAATGTAGCATTGATTAACCATAAGTTCAATTTCCTGAATATTTGGTTGATGAATAGTAATAAAAACCTCCAACATAGGCTTGTTGATCCATATGCTTGTCAATTACTTAAATGTAAATATGCCGGTCCAAATGCAAACTGTTTAGTGTAACATTGGGTTGATACCAAATGCAGGCATAAACTTTCGAGCATAACGTAGGGATGATGAACCATACACTCATTTTACAAACATAGGGTTTGAAACATTCTTTCCAAAGTAATTATTGTAATTTTAAATTCATTTAACCTAGATATAAATTCTTGAAAACTGACTAATGAAAACTTCATTAGAAAACAAACAAGGGTACTTGTGAGAATCAAAATCATCATAAATTATTGAGTATTGTTGAGATAATACATGAAAAAAAACCTCCCCCTTTTGGATGATCACAAAACCCATAAAATAATTAATACCATAAATTTTAGAAAATATAGGATTTGTAAACACAAAAAATAGATATCGAAAATACTTTGATTTCACAGTACTATTTCAAAAATAAAATATATATTTTTTAAAATGAAATGTTGTGGTTTGAAAATATTCTCTCCCATAAACCTTATAGTATTCATATATATTCTTCCTTAAAAATATTATTTCCTTCCTTAAAAATTATCTCCTATTTTTTGATATAAAAAAGGTGGTTTGAAAGAATAAATGATATGAACCACAATTAATGTAGCACCAAAATATAAGTAAATAGTTATTTTTCACTGGTATAAGATAAATTAATTTAGGATTGGTTTGGAAATGATGAAATTAAATAAAAGAAAATATATCTGAAAAAGAATAAACTAAATTGAATTTAAAATGAATTCAAATGTTTTGAAAGTAGAGTAAAATCCACAACCAATGAATGTTTTTTTCAAAATGAGGGGCTATGATCAGAATTGCCTGAGGTAGTGGGTACAACATGATGAGGAATGGATTGAAAAGCACAATTAATATCAATTAGCTTCATAAAAAATATTTAAAAATTATTCCTGAAGACTTATGACCATTTTTGAAGAAGCTTCTTAAAATCTTGACCAATTTTTATATTCTCAACCAAATTAACTTTCATAAACTCATTCACAGCATCCTCTAATTGAATGAATGAATTAAACTTTTCCTTAACTTGCTTAAGTACTAATCCCAACAAAGATTAAATTGAATTTAGTTGACTAAACAGATACCTTTGATTTTCTAACATAACAGTTAAAGTAGTACTGTCACATTGAAGAGTGTGCAACCTATCATTGAAATCATCTAGCACTGAAGTAATATCTTCAAACCTTCTGATTAGGTCTAACATTATCTGTTGAGAGGAGGATGATGCTCTATTGATTTCCCTAAGAGATTGAAATTATCTCAATATCATCAGCTTTAACTCATCAAAAATATAAATTCTTAATAGATTAATCTCTCAATAAATTAAACTATCTAGACATTTTGCTGATAAAATATTGAAGGGCTCCAACAGAAATAAGATTATCTTTGAATTTACATAGATTGAGCTTATGAGATTCAAAATCAGATCTTGTCACTGTTGAACTTTTAAAATCTTAAAACTTATTTTTCTCAGCTTCAAATTATATTATATAAAATAAGTTTTGAGCTGCCAATATATTTAACTTTATAACTAAGGCTTCATCATGAGAATCAGAAGATTCAGAAGATTAAGTGCTAGGGATAGGGATATCTTCTATGTTATGAACTTCTATCAAGGACAAACTTGGATCTTCATTATCAAATTATCTATCTCTTAAGGAAGATCCTCTAGAAGCTTTAGAATATAGAATAATAATAGTTTTAGTTGTAGGATTAGAGACATCTTCCCTTGTATGTTATTGACTATGAGCCTCTTTCTCAACATGATCAACCACTAGAGCCTCATGCACAACTGTTTCTGGTGATTTATCCACAGTCCCTGGAATGTCAACTGTAATAATTCTTCTCTATACAAGGCTTTCTTCTATCCTAGATTCGACCTCTTTATTAGGTCTATGTCAAATAGAGGAAATTGATGGAATTATTCTTTTCTCCCTATAAGCAGATGTCATAAGATTTTTCAATTGTTATGCACCAATAGGCAAGAGACTATTGCAATAATTGATGTAAACAAATACTAACTTCTTAACAGTCCCAGCAATTAAAACACTGCTGTGATGACATGTTTTTACAAAAAAAATATTGAAATTTTTTCCTTTTCTTCACATCAAAAAGAAAATAATCCTTCCATAGGGATAATATCCCATCTTTGCATCCTTGTGGAATTAATGGTTTTGATATGTTATCATAAACCTACATAAATTGAACTTGATGTGATTTGAAAACAAAAACATGACATATATTTTAGGATATAGGACTTTCTATAGCTATGAAATCCTTGAAAAATCTCAAATTGATTGAATTTCATCATTACTTGGAAGTCAGAAGAAAGCTCTTTCATCATTACTTTTTTTTAGTTCTTGTTCCAAACAATGGAAACACAATGTAATCTGAAAAATGTTTTTAATTACCTATATTCCTTAAATCAAAATGAAACACCCATAGGGAAAATGTAATAACTCATCCATTTTCATAGAAGAAAGATAATATTCATAATCGTTAATCTTAGAGACAATATTATCTTGATAAAATCTGAGATTGAAAAAAGTATTTCTATAAAATTCCATTACTTCAATGTAATATACTATAGGCATGTTATCTTCTTCAAAAGCATAATCCATACCTAGAAATCTTATTTCTTCCTTGAGTGAAATATTTTTATGATTTCAATAATAAAAATAAATTATCTTTACTTAGAGCACTTTGTGATATTTCCCTGAAAGATAAGTAGCTGCATCCAACTCAGCATCTTTATATCTTCGAGAGGTTTCCATCTCTAATGGTTTCAATATTGAAGGGATTGGAGGTTTAGGGTTTCAACAAACAATAATATAAAGATTGAGAGATATATTCTGTAAACTGAAGGGATTTGTAGGAGAGGAGAAAGAGAACATGATAAGGTGAATGATTTTCTCATGCTGATTGAGAATATAATCATTATGTTTTTAATTTGAAAAGAAAAATAAAATAAATTTATTCATTAAATCTAATTAACACATAAAAAAATAAAATATAGAATCATAAAATTTTAAATATAGCATATACAATACTTAAAATATAAACAAAGAGATAAAATAAAATAAAATATATAAATAATTCATTTAAAATTAACTAATCCTAACTGCCCCTTAATAAAAAAAAAACTTTCACAATGAAGTGGTTTAGAAAAAATACTATCTAATTAGTATTTGGTATTAAAAATTTCTAAAGATATATTCTTTTTAAGATCATGATATTATAGAAAATGATGCCTTATATCAATGTGATTATTCCTAGAATGAATTATAGTATTTTTTTGAAATATGTATTGCACTAGTATTATCACATAAAATTGGTATATTTTTATAATTTAGTCCAAAGTTCAGTAGGTTGTTTTTTATCTACAATACTTGTGCACATCAACTACCAGTAGACACATATTCTGATTTAGTGTTTGATAGGGAAACCGAGTGTTGTTTCTTACTAAACCCTAATACTAAATATTTAACTAAAATGTGATAGGTTCCTAAGGTACTTTTTCTATCTAATCTACAAACTCAAAAATCAGTATGTAAATATGAAATTAAATTAAAATCATAAGTTTTTTAAAGAAGAGATTGAAAAATAGTTCTTTTAAATATCTAAAAATTATTTTAATAGCATTAAGATGAGATTATTTTGGATTTGATTGAAATATAGCACAAAAACATACAGAAAATATAATGTATGGATTTATAGTAGTAAGATATAAGAAACTTCCAATCATACCTCTATATAAACTATTTTTTATCGGTTTTCCAGCTTCATACAAATCAAATTTTATATTGGTACACATAGGAGTTTAATATGTGTTTCTATTCTCAAGTCCAAATTTTTTCAATGATTCAATAATATATTTACTTTGATTTAAAACATTTCCTTAATATTTTTGATAAATTTGAAATCCTAAAAAGAAATTTAGCACTCTGATAAGACTAATTTCATTTTTTTCAGTAATTTTGAAAAATAATAACAAAGGATTTTATAAGTTGAAAAAATAACATCATCAATATAAATTTGAACAAATAAAATATCATAGAAAAAAGTTTTCTTAAAAAGTGTTGGATCTTTAAATCCAATAGTAAATTGATATTTTAAAATAAAATAACTCAATATTTTATACCAAGCTCTTGGTGCTTATTTAAGGCCATATAGAGCATTATTAAGTTAAAAAATTGAGTTCGTTTTTTGAGGATTTTCAAAACCAGGAGGTCATTCAACATAAACTTACTCTATTAAATAACTATTTAGAAAGGTAGATTTAAAATCAATCTGATATAATTAAAAACTCATATAAGATGCATAGGATAAAAGGATTCTTATGGATTCTAGTCTAGAAATAGGAAAAAGGTCTCATCATAATCTATACCTTCTTCCTGATTATATCCTTTATCTACTAGTATTGATTTATTTCTAGGTATTATCCTTTGATAAACTTTTTTATTTTAAAATAACCACTTAGTTCCTATTATTGGATAATTTTATGGACTTTCTACTAATTCCCACACCTCATTCCTTTTTATATAGTTTTTTTCTTATTGCATTTCTAACATCAAACTCTCATAATATAAGGCTTCCTCTATAGAATTAGGTTCTAACTGAGATATAAAGGCATAAAATTATGTTAGGTTTTCTACATATCTTATAAATCTATTTCTTGTATCTAGGTCTCCTATAACAATTTCTATAGGATCGTTTTTTTGAAGTTCTAAACTTTCTAGGAAATACACTTTCAAGATATTTAGTATCATATTCATCTGAAATGGAATGAATTTTGTTAATAATATTATCAAAATCTATTTTAGGGGGTTCAAGTCTCATGTTTTCAAAAGAGTTAGTGACTTCATATGCTTGATCCTTCTATTTAATAAAAAGGTTATTTTCATCAAACTTCACATGAATTTATTCTTCAACAATAATTGACTTTTTAAACACTCTATAAGATTTAGATGTAGTATAATATTCCAAAAATATTCCTTTATTAGCTTTTGGATCAAACTTACCAAGGTTTTCATTAGTATTCAAGATATAAACCTTGTATCCAAAAACTTTTAAGAAATTTAATTTAAGTGTTCTATTATTCCAAAGTTCATAGGGTATTCTTTTGAAAATAGGCCTTATTAAAACTCTATTCAGGATATAGAAGGCCGTGCTTGTAGCTTCTTCCCAAAAATAGGTAGGAAGGCTATATTCATTTAGCATATTCCTTACCATTTCTTGAATAATTCTGTTTATCCTTTCAACAATTCCATTTTGTTGAGTTGTTGTTGTTTTAGTGAAGTGTGTTTAATACCAAATATTTGAGCAAAAAGAATTAAATTATTGATTCTCAAATTATCCACCATGATCACTTCTTAATGAAATTATTTTAAAACATTTTTCATTTTGAACAATTTTACATAAAATTTCAAAAATAGTGAAAACTTCACTTTTGAGTTTCATAAAATAAACCCAATTAAATCTAGAAGAGTCATTAACTAAAACATAGACATATAATTTAACATACAAACTTGCTACTCTTTATAGTCCAAAAAAATCCATATGGATAAGTTAAAAGGTTTGGATGTAGTAATTTTATTAATATATTTGAAGGAATATTTGTTTTATTTTCTAATTTGGAATGCATCATGGAATCTGTTATTGTCAAACTTAAGACTAGGAAAATTAAAAACTAACTATTTCTTAGATAATTTATGTAAAACATATATATTACAGTATCTAAGTCTTCTATTCCAAATCCATGATTTATTTGTCTTAGTAGCTAAACAATTCACTTTTTGTTTACACAAGGAATTTAAGTCTAAAGTATAAACATTATCAATTCTAGGTGCTCTAAATTTAAGCAACTTATTTTTAAATAGAGTAGGAATTGTTAGAAAAATCAACACAAAAACCATCATCATAGAGTTGAGAGATACTTATCAAGTTTCACTTTATCCACCGCACATACAATACTTTGTTGATTGAGATAGTCTTTGGATCTCCAACAATTCCAAATCTAATAATTTTTCCTTCAGTATTGTCACAAAAAGTGACTTATCCTCCATCAATTTGAGTTAGTGTGTGAAATTTTGTTGAGTCCCCACTCATATTACTAGAACATCCAATGTCCATATACCATTGTAGACACCATAACATGTGTTCCATGTACTCTTCTATAAAATGTCTTCAACTAGGCTTGAAAATATTACAGTGCGACTCTACATTGTTCATGGGGGTCAGTGACGGTAGCGAAGGCACTGGCCCGAAGGGCCGGGACCGTAGCCGGGCACTGAGCCCAAGTAGAGGTTTAGGGGTACATCCCCCATGGTATGGTGAAATTATTTTTGTCTAAGTCCTCAAAGCGACACCCCAGTTAGTCCAAATCACCTGCAGTTCACAAGCCTACCTGGGTGCCACCCATCCGGCATGCAGACACTTGCATACCACATTTCTAGCATGCAACCATGCTTGATCCCCCAAACTACTTTCGCCCAGGGTCACTTATTTTACTATAAATAGACCATTATGGCCTTCATTTGTATGGATGAATTTTCATGAAGCCTAATTGCTTATCTGGTCACCCTAGTGCTTCATCCAAGACTTCTAAAACTTTCCAGGTAGTTATTTAACACCTAGAGTGGAGTATTTGAATGAGTATCATTGGACTCAAGTCCTTTTAGTTTTTGTAATCCATAACAATTGCACGCCTAAGGATCCCAACCTCCCTAAATCAGAAACAGTTGCATGCCACCTATTCCTCTCATAAGAACTTGAGAGTCCCACTTCTGGGAATACCTGTGAATACTCTTGAAGGCTTGAGTTAGGTATCACCAAAGTATTAACATCTAGGTAGTTCATCACTGAAGTGAACCTTAGGTCACCCAAACCTACTTTCACGCCCATACTTGTGCACCAATACTTACTTGGGAACACTTTTTAATTCACCTACTCTCTTTAGTCTACAAGCCATCAAGAATTTTTTAAATCCATTCATGGAAAGTCTTCTTCTTCATTGGATCCCTTGTCTAAAAGGGATTATGTTGAAACCTCCACAAAAACGTCATGACTTATCAAATCTTTTGGAAAGTCATATCAGCGTGTCTCTTATTTGGGTTTTTATATCCATAGTTAGAGGTTTCCTACATTTGTTTCAGAATGGGGTTAGAATTCATGGAGTGTATATGGGTTTTTATATCCACAATCACATAGACCGATCTCCCAAGAAAAGTGTTGGGAAGTTCTCAGTTTGGAGGATTAGGGTTTGGGTTTTGACTTTCCATTGACGTCTCTAAAATCTGGAACCTCAGGTCTTTGGTAGGGAAGGTACGGTTTACACATACTTTTCATTTTGAAAAAAGTAGAAGTCTCCCTCCCCTACTAGGACCAGTTTCAGGGTATCTATCTAGGTGTAAGCCCATAACCTTTCAAGTAGAAAGTTTTAGTCTTTCTCCTCTCTTATTCCTTCACCATCACTCCTTCCTTACATTGGACCCTTTTCCAATGTAAAGTGAATAGTTTTAAGGCTCATCACCTCTCCCCCTTCCTCGGACGTCTCACCCTTTTACATCACCATCGCCTTAGGTGTGTCCCCTTCCACCAGTGGAGGAGGAAAATCTGGGTGTGTTTTTTGAATCTTTCACATCCTTTTATTTCTCACACTAATCATGAATCATGTGGGCATAGAGATTTGTGATGATTACAACATTTTAACAAACACTCACAGTGAACAAACTATGAGAATTATGATTCCCATTATAATTGGGATACGTAGGAAGCCTTCTTGGGGCCCGATCTCACTGGACATCCTCTTTAGGAGTCCAAACCTAATTCCCTTAATCTGGATATCCTCTTTAAGAATAAGCCCCAAATTAAATCCCTAAAACCCCAAGGAATCCTTTTCAGGAAGAAAGACCAAACTCATTTCTCTCAAAAGACTACGCACTCCTATGAGACTCATTAAACTACGTGGAATTTGATTCCCATCCAAATGGGATACGTAGGAATCCTCCTTGAGGTTCAAAACCAACACTTCAAATAAAGCGTGTTCTCCTTGGGTCATATTACCGATAGGGTATAATATTACTTGAAAAAACATATTATTTCCTAGTTCCCTGAGATGCTTAGGCATAAGTCCCACACCAAACCTTGACTAAGCACCTTTCACTTAGATTCCCTTAACACATGACATTAATCTATACAGTTAGGTCCTTATCACATGAATTTAAAAGGTATTATGTGTCCCATTAAGCATCACCAAACTACGAGGGTTTTGATTCATTTTAATAGGATATGTAGGTATCCCATTTATGGGCATGATCCCAACATCAAAACAAACTTCCATCTCCCAAGATGACAATAAATTCTAGAGTGCCTAACTGAGTGGATTAAAAACTAGTATCATCATAATGATGATTAAAAGAACATCTAAATAGTATATGATAGGATACAATTGATGAAGAACATAAAATAAATACAGATATATCCATTAATGAAGAACCTCAAATACATATGGATAATTATAAATTTCACATATACTAATAATTGATTTCAAATTCCAAGGGAAACTTATGTTGTACTTGTTTAATTAATAAGGATTCATGAAAATATCTCAAATCTATAATTAGAGTCCCGTAGTAGACAATAATTACCTCCCAAAGGGTATGATGAGTCTGACCTCCCATCCTCTCGACCAATGCATGTTCTTAAGTATTGTAAGTTTAAACTCAATAAATTTCTACCTTTGAAAATAAGGTCACTTTTGGATAAAGAACTGTTGGATGTTTCCGGTTCCTTGAATAAATACAATGGAAACTTCCTAGAAGTAATGATTCTTAACCAGAACTCACGTTCCAAGGAACTAAAAAATAACCATATGATTTTATTTTTTCTATGACCTATTTCCTGCAAAATTAATTAAATAGTTGTTTGTTTTGGTACCCATATCTTCTTGGGTCTAAAAATATTATCAAGAAATGATCTGGGAATCCACATCTACGTTATTTTTCCAACATTTATGTCACTAAATTTAGAGAAACTTTTAGAAATAAAATCCCTTTTAATACAACAAACTTGAGGATTTCTGAAATAACAATTATTAGTGAAATGACCTTTTTTTCTCAATAATAATAGGTATCATTTTTTTAGTTGAGCACAAAATAATTTTTTTACAATTTTTATTTCTCACCCTTGATTTCTATTCGAAATATTTAGTTTTCAATGACATTATTTCTTATAATTTCATTTAAAATATTTTCTCCTTTAGTTAAAACAAGAGCATCACTCTTATAGGATTCTACTTCACCCTGTAGTTCATTAATCATTTTATTCACGATCAACACAGTTTGAGGTAGATGAGTTGAATTTTTGAATCAACTATTGATGTTGTTTTAGTAGGGTACATATTTCCCCTAAAACAAAATCATGAATTCTTTTCAACGATTTGTTCTTCTTTAAAAATAAATCATATTTTTCTTCTAATATATAATAATAGTCATCCAATTTATCATTTATAAAACTGCTAGTGTAAGAATCAGAGTTGTAATAAGTTTTTACCTTTTACTCTTCAACCATGAAGCAAATTTTGGCTTTTAGATTTGATTTCTTCTTCTCTAAATCAGACTTTGAAGGGCTTATGGAGTTTTAAATAAACTCCATGTATCTTTCATTGATCTTTTTCTTTTGGGCTCATAATTAGCATTTTTCTTATATCTCATTTCTGGTATTTTTCCTTCATCTTTAATTTGACTAAAATTAGGTCTAATATGACCTAATTTCTTGCATTCATAGAATTGAACTTCCCTTGGTTATTTTTAATCCTTCATAAAGGATTTTTTAATATAATTTTCTTCTTATAAAAATTGATGAACTTTCTGGTTAATTGAGCTAGTTCTATTTTAGATTCTAAGGAATATGAATTCTTCTCTAATTTGTCTTATTACTTTGTTCTTCTGTTAGGATTATGAGATGTCACGTTCAGAGAAATATTTTCCCTTTTAAATATAATTTTATGATCTTCATATTCATCCTTCATTTCAACTTCATACATCATCAATGTTCAAATTTGTTCTTTCATTTTCAGGTCATCGAGAGTTGATGATTGAAAAATAATAGTAGATATTCCATTCCATTTTAAAGGTTATACTCTGAGTAATTTCAAGGAAAGATTATATTTTTTATGGGTTCTTTTAAGGAAGTTATGTTGTTGATAATTTTTTTAAGCCTTCCATTCATCTATGCGATTATTTCTCCATAAAAAATTCTAAAGGCGTCAAATTTTAGTGTTGCTGTAGTATACCTCATCTTTCTAACATTATATGTTCCTTCATAAGCAACAGCCATAGTTTTCCACATTTCATAGGAAGTTGAAAATTGTGATACATGATTTAATTCATCTGGTCCATGACTACAAATAATATCATTCACTATTTTTGAGTTGATATCATACTTGACTTTTGTTTCAGCAGTCCAAGTTTCTGGTTTCTCAAAAATCTAATATGGTGTAATGATTTTTTATTATACTTTGAATCCAATATTTTTAAAATAGATTATCATTTGAGATTTCTAGTATCCATAATTTTCACCATTAAAATACAGATATCATACCATATACATTCCTTATCTCAGATCAACCACTTCCATCTTTGTATAGATTTTATACTTTTAACTTGGTATAGATTTATTCAAAAAGATCTCATATGATATCAATTTTTAGGTCTTAATATACAAAGTAACATAATAGGGGGGGTGAAATGTGTCTTTTAAAAAATATTCCACAATTCTATCTTTTGACACCTTCTATGATTTATGTAGATAAGAAGTGTTTTCTTCTGTATGAAAGTCAGTAGAGGATAAAACAGAAATAAAGAACATAGATTTTTATAGTGGCTTGGGGCATATAGATCTCATAGTCCAATCTACCAATAAATTTATCTACTATGTTGGTAAATTTCACTACCATGAACCTTTTATCATAAGAACATAGATTTACAACTAAGTATAAGAACCTAGAACTTTTACAATAATAATAATAAAAAACCCCCATGGTTCTATAATAGAGAACTAGATATCCACTGATTAGATCAAGAAGATGATACTCCACCACAACTGAGTATGAGCAGGTGAAACTCCAATAAATGAAAAGTTAGATTTCAAAGGTTCATGTTGATCTTTATAGTTGTAGGAGAAATCAAATAACAATTGATAGATCTTATTCTTCCAAAAATAATATCTTTATGAATGAAACTGTCTGAAGCGATCCTTGTTGCAAAATGATCTTCAATAAGGTAGAAACTAAATGGAAACAATAATCTTACAACAATAAAATATTGAACATGTATATCTATAAAGTGAATATTCTTTTAGAATCGATCATTCTTTGTAGAAGCACTGTAAAATATAATTTCTATAATACAGTTTCATTTGTGAATCGATTACACACACATATTTTTAAAGAGATAATCTGAAAGAATATATAGGAAAGATAGCTTTATTTGGAAAAAGTATAACCTGATTGATCACAGAAATTCAAATTCCAATTGACCAGGGGAGTCATAACTTCTCTTATAAACATGAGTGATTTTCTCTGATGAATATAATTCTTTGAAATAATAATAATGATCCTTGAATTGGTCTTTAATTCTGAGTTGATCTTTTCATAAATCTCGAATTGAAAATTCAACTTAAAAACTTCACCATTGTAAACACAACGTAGGGTTGAATTACATGGCATAGGGTTCCTTTGTGTAATATAGGGTTCCTTTGCGTAGTGTAGAGTTCCTTCACATAGCATAGGGTTCATTAAAACATATGGTTCCTTAACCATATTATCATCTTCACATAATGTAGGGAACAAAAGTAACATAGGGATTATAATCCATACATTCACATTTTTAGAATATTATCCTAAACATATCATTGATTAACTATACATTAAATTTTACAAATGTAGGGTTGATGAATAGTAATAACAACTTTTAATGTAGGTTTGTTAATCCATATTATTATCAATTCTCCAAATGTAAGGATTCCAATCCAAACAAAAACTATTTAGTGAAATATAGGGTTGATACCATATGAAAGCATTAACTTTCCAATGTAATGTAGGGATGATGAACCATACACTCATTTTATGAATGTAGGATTTAAAATAGTATTTCCATAGTAATTTTCGTAACATTAAATTCTTTGAACTAAATATAGATTCTTGAAAACTCACTCAAGAAAACTTCATTAGAAAACAAACAAGGATATTTAAGATAATTAATATCATCATAAATTATTGAGTATTGTTGAGAAAATACATAAAAAATATAGTCATCTTTAGCAGTGATGAAGAAAAGTACCACTTAGCTTGAAGATTCAAGAAATTTTAAAAGAGGAATTAATTATTCAATAATCCAAATTATAAATGCAAATATGAAAATATAGGTAATAGGAGAAAATAATAGAAAAAAATGATACTAAAAATTAGATAGTGTTCTATGAGTGAAATAGAAAATGTCATGTCAAAGTAGATTGTCCTAAGATAAAATTTAAGAAGAAATATTAGGATAAGAATAAAAGGTATAAGAAATATATGAGGGAAACCTTGAGTGATTTAGAAGACAGTTCAAGTGAATCCGAATGAAGAAAAAAGATAAACTTGATAGAGGTAATATTTTTTTTATGAAAACACAAATGAAGTATCTAATATTTTACCTACATATATTATTCAAATTTATAATCTTATAGTGATGAAAATAGTGAATATAAAATGTATAATGAATAAATTTTTTAATATTATAATATGTTGTAGTATACTTTCACTAAACTTAAAAATAAATATAAAATTTTAAATAAGAAACATGCCTTTTCTTCTTATTTCAAAACTGATCTTAGTAAAAAATAAGATAAAAATTCTCAATTAATAAATGAAAAAAATGAGTTAAAATTATTAAATAAGTAAAAAAAAAATTGGAAAGATTTTAAAATGTGAAAAACACATTGACCCAAGTTCTTAGAAAGAAAATTTTACTTAAATATACTACTAGAATAGGATATCAGTCTGGAAAAAGAAGGATTATTAAAAATAAATTTATTCTTAGCTCTAATTTTACTAATTTTATTACTATTTTTTATTTATTTGGACCTAAAAAATCCTGTATTTCCAAAAGTATTAGATATACTTATGAGATACCTATTAAACTAATGGATTCCAAAATACCTTATTATTAACATCTATGGACCCCAGAAAATTGGGGTACCAAATTCATTATAGGTTTAAAATATCTTTTTTGGAAACCTTCTTGAAAATCTCTAGTAAGAACTTATGGTATCTAGATAGTGGATTCTTTAGACACATGACTGGGGAATATTAAATTTTCAAGAACAAAATCAAGGTTGATGGTGGACATGTCACATTTGGTGACAATGAAATCAAAAAAATAATTATACTTGTCAAATTGGTAATTCTAATACTGTTTTAATTTCTAGAGTTTTATTTATTGATGGATTATAGTACAATATTATTAGTATCTCACATCTATGTGATGATGGTTTTCATGTTAAATTTGAAAAATAATGCTGTAATTTTTTTTGATTCTAAAATTGGTTTAGTTTTCACTACTTTATGAAATGATAATATATATATATATATATATAATGTAAATTTAGATTCCTAGTTTTCTCAAAAATTTTCTTATCTAAGTGTCTTTATAAAATACTCATAGATTTGGTATAGAAGGCTAGTCCATTTCAATATTTGTTCACTTAGAAATATAACTAGTAAAGGATTAGTTAAGGATCTTCCTAAACTATATTTTTGAGATGATAAAGTCTATTACTCATGTAAAAAATGGAAACAACACAAAATATATTTCAAAAAAAAAAGAAGTTTCAACTTTTAAACCCCTAAAGTTAGTTTAAATGGATTTGTTTAGACCCTCTAGAGTTTCTATCTTAAATGGTAAGCACTATGTTTGTATTCTAGTAGATTAATTTTCTAGATATACTTGAGTATTCTTTATAGGTCACAAAAGTGAAGATTGTTCCTTTACTATGTATGCTAAATCTATATAAAATCATAGGGGACTAAATATATTAATAAGTGATCATGGATGTGAGTTTTAAAATCAATATTTTGAATCATTATTCTCAAAAAATTACTATAAGAATAAATTTTATACTCTTAGGACCCCAAATATGAATTTTGTAGAAAGGAGAAATAGAACCCTTTAAGAAATTTTCCATACCATGCTCAATGAGTATTATTTATCTATTTATTTTTGGGAAGAAGCTGTGAATACCACATGTTATATAGTTAATTGAGTTTTGATTTAACCTATTTTTAAGGAAAAACTCATATAAATTATAGAATAGAATAAAACCAAAGGTTAATTTCTTTAGAGTTTTTGGATTTGAAGTCTTTATTCTCAATACACATGATAATCCTTAAAATTATTGTCCAATATTGATGAAGGAAATTTTATGGGATATTCAATAACTAGTTTTTAATATAGGGTTTTCAATAAAAAGAAAAAATATTGTGGAGGAATATATACTTGTAAAATTTGATGAAATAGATCCAAATAAAACTTCAGAAAACCTTAAAGATGATAAGCCCAATCTAAATATAAATTCTAAATGTTCTGATAGTTTTTTGTAACAAGTACAAAAATATTCTAGTTTCAAGGAACAACCTAAACACAAACCTGTAGAAGATAATGAGATATACAACTCTACATTTCCTAGAACTATTAAGACTCATAGATACAATCCTTTATATGCTTTAGTTGGAGATCTTGATAGAGAAACACATACTAGAGATTATATTATAAATAAGGTTGAACATCAAGGTTTCTTATCATAGATTGAACATAAGAACATTAATTATGTAATTAATGATTAATTCTAGGTGATGGAAATATAATAAGAACTTAATCATTTTGAAAGAA
Organism: Viscum album; assembly: GCA_963277665.1. NCBI lineage: Eukaryota > Viridiplantae > Streptophyta > Magnoliopsida > Santalales > Viscaceae > Viscum > Viscum album. The sequence continues at coordinate 643,172,714 of OY728133.1, read as the reverse complement.
ATAAATTTAGGGAACTATTAGATAGACCTAAATACACTTTGAAGATGGAGAAAAAATGTTTATTTAGAAATAAAGTTGATGTGTCAGGGACTATAGTTAGAAAAAACGCTATATTGGTTTCACATATATGTATTCAAGAAGAAGGTATTGAATATGAGGAAACCTTTTTACTAGTAGCTAAAATTTAATCCATTAGAATACGTTTTTGTTTATTTAGAACATTTAGAGTTCAAAATATATTAGATGGATGTTAAAAGTGAATTCCTAAATGGTTATATAGTTGATGATGTTTTTTCCAAACAACCCCTAGATTTCAAAATTCTCATTTTCCAAATAATTTTTAAATTAAAAAAAATATTTAAATGGTTTAAAAAAAGATCCTAGAACTTATTATGATAGGATGAACTCATTTTTTGTTTTTAAAGCTTTTAATAAATGAAGATACGACCCAAATTTATTTATAAAAATAATTTCAAAATATGTTTTAGTATTTGAAATTTGTATTGATGATATATTTTTTGGGATCTTCTAAAAATTATTTATGTACTGATTTTTCAAAAATAGAGGAAAATGAATTTGAAATGAGTTTAATGGGTGAGTTAAAATTATTTATTTTCGTACAAAATTTTCAAAATAAATATGGAATTATTTTAAAGAAAAGTTAGTAGAAAAAATATATTTGAAAATGTTTTAGTATTGATAAAAATAGTAGTGATACTTCCATGAGTACAACCCATTAACTAGATCTTGATGAAATTAGGAGATCAGCATGTCAGTACAATTATAGAGGTATGAATGAAAGTTTTCTATATTTAACTACTAGACGAACAAATATTATGTTTAGTGTATATATCTATTCCCATTTTCAAGAAAATCCTAAAGTTTAACATTTAGTTGCTGTCAACAGAATTTTAAATACCTTATGTATACAACCAATTTAGGACTATTTTATCCAAGAAGAAAATAATTTTATTTATTGAGTTGTTCATATGCATATTTTGATGGTTTTAAGTTAGATAGAAAAAGAACCTTGGGAACATGTCACCTTTTGGTAAAGTCACTAGTCTCATGGTGTAGTAAAAAGAAAAATTATATTTTATTATCTACTACTAAGGCTTAATATATAGCTACAAGAAATTTATGTGCTCAATTTTTTTGATGAAACACACTTTACTGGATTATGGATTTCAATTTCGACATGTATCAATAAATTGTGACAATAAAAGTGTGATAAAAGCTTCTAGGAATCCTTTATATCACTCTAGGAAAAAACATATTAATATAAGACATCAGTTTTTAAGAGACCATTTCCAAAATGGTGATATAACTCTTGAATTCATTAAGACTGGACATTAGTTTGATAATATATTTACAAAGACTTTGAATACAAAAGATTAAGATATATCATACATGAACTAGGAATGATAAATTTTTTAGTTATTTATCTATGGAGTTACTTTTTACAAATATCAACTGTTGGGTGATCCGCCATTGGTGATCAACAATTAGTGATCCACTATTGGTGATTGACCACTAGTGATCTACCGTTGTTGATCCACCATTGGTGATCAACCTTTGGTGATCAACCATTGGTGATCGACCGTTGGTGACCGAACATTGGTGATCGAACATTGGTGATCGACCATTGGTGATCGACCATTAGGTGATCCACCATTGGGTGATCCACCATTGGGTGATCCACCATTGGGTGATCCACCATTGGGTTACTCATTATTGGGAGATCCACTTATGTTTTTTTACTACCTACTACCACTCATATTTTACATGATGATGATTATTAGTTTATTTATGTATATATAATTATATTTTATTATTTAAAATCAATAAACGATAAATTTACATAAAATCAGGATTTTGATAACCCTCTCACTCATACCTCCATTCAAACATGTCATCTTCCTCACTCTCTAGACCTATAAACCTCCTTGTATTTTCCCTTATCCCTTCAACTTGTAAGATTATGGTGAGCATGAGAGGTGACTTGGTTTTATATCTTAAAGTATCATGTGCCATGGAGAAGTATTGAGGTGAATCTATCTGAACTACTACTTCCAAACCAAAGAACCCCCAGCTTTCAACTCTATTTTTCATTGGTGAAAAATAAATAGATTATAAGTGGATAGTTTTGAGAAACTCATTAGTGATTAAAGTGATTGAGGACCAATGATGTATGTAATAGTTTTCAATGAATAATGGACCATTATTTACTAGGTTAGTTCAATAATTATATCAGTATGTAGATTATGACTTCAGTGAGAAGAAAGATTTTATTAGAAGCATGATCGATGGAAAAGAATTAATATTTTTATCAAAACAATGGGCCAGATGCCTTAATGTACCTGACATAGGTATCAATGATTATTTTCAGGGTTCCATTCCTAGTGATAGTGAGTTATTAATATATTAGGTTTCCATTATATAGTGAACTAAAAATAATATATTGTAAAGAATAGATTTTTTAGTGCTTCATGGGGAGTGTATACTATTGTTTATGTTCATCAAACATGTGCTTTGTCCTAGGAAGGAGGACTTTAGGACCATTAGGTACTAGGATTTATTTATATTATTCCTTATGAAAAGGGGATACAATAAATTTATGTTGATATATGATAGTCCAAATGATGGAGATGAATAATACCTCACTGAGATCTAATTCCTTGATACACCCTATGATCATTTTAGCTATGTTGGAACATAATGGTTTAGTGGACGAGGAAGAAGAATATATTGTCAATTGTGTTGGTTTTTGTTTAAGTCAATTTTTTTTCTAAAGGATGAATGTAAATTGGAACCCATGGATGAAGAAATTGATGTCTGAAAATGATACAATTTATGAGGATTTTAATCTTATGCCATATGTTTCTAGAACTAAGGATATAGTTGATCCTGGATTGGTTATAGATGACATTTTGGTTTATTCCTATGATGAGTAAGTTGTGGAGGAGGAATTTGTAGTTAAATAATAAGTATTAGTGGTTTCTTCAGTTGATAAAGGAAGTGACCCTTATTTTTTCAAGATACTCTATGTTTCTTATAGAGTTATTTGTCCATCTATTTATCTTCATAATAAATAAATTCTTCTTAGTGAAGGAGAAAAAGAAGAAACTGAAGTATAAGGTGAATAACAGTCTAATAGTTTTTTTGAGAGCTCAAGATAAGTAGTTGAAGATTCAGATTGATCTAAAAATGGAAATTACGATGGAAAATAATCCTATGAATTTCATAATGATGATGGTGATGTTGATGACACAAATATGTCTTGTTAATTTCTAGGTACTTCTACTTAAGGTAATAATGGTGATGAAGTGATATATTTTGAGATTCATCCTGATGATGATTCCTATGATAGAGATAATCCTAGATAACCCATTGAGGGGGATGAATACCCAAGTTCTACTAGTAAGAAATAAATTCACGGAGATGAACCATTTGTTTCATCCATAACTGAGAATGAAGCACTATTCAAGGGGGATTCATCTTATGGTTCAAAGCTATTGGACATCACTTACCCTGATTATAATGGTGAAAGTGATGGTGGTAGTGGTGATGATGACAATGTAATTTAACTTAGTCATGGTGGTCTTTCCATCCCTATTGATGGAAAATATCTTATAGGATATATGGTAGAATAGTTAGATAACGATGGTTATTTACAAGCCTTTCACAAAAATGTTCCCATGAATGAATCTGGAAATGTTGAGGCTGATTTACCTACCTTTGAGAAGATTCCATATCTTTAAACTTCTGATACTCCACCTTTTTGTCATTTTACTAAGGATTATTTATATATTTTTATAGTGAGTATGTTATCAAATATTAGTGGGATCCTTCGATCCACACCTCCTCAAGAAACAGGTTGAGTGAAGGTGATACAAGGTGGATTTTGGAGTTACTGATTTCACATATCCAACCAAGGATAATCTTGAAAATTAAAGAAGTGTATATTGAGAATATGTGTTTGGATAATGAGATAAAATAATTTAATTCCATCATAGAAGAGATGATGGAAATACTTTCTATAGGTCAAACATTACTTCTAGAGAGATTGGAGTCCTTACCAACAGAAGATGCCTCTACTTCCACTGCTCCACCTCCTTCTCCTTCCATTGATACGGAGAGATCCAATCAATTTCTAGAGATAATTTTCATTATATCTTGGGAACTCTATATACATCTCACTAAGAATAACTTCATCTGATAAAATCCCATGGTTTGTACATATATGATCTGGTTAGGGAGTTCTTGAATGAAGCTAGTAGTGATAGAGATACTATCACTAAAGCTATAAAATATTTACTTTCTAGAATTTATACCAGGAATAAGATTAACTATCATTTTAAGTTTTCTTATGAAAATACGAGGATACATCTTGTATCTATATAATTAAATGATATAGTGAATCAATTAAATGTTTTTCCCTTTTACACAATATATTCATGGGGGGAAGACAAATATTTTTCATAGTGATGGATCAAGGTGAGAACATAATTACTGATTTTTTTAATTTGATGAAGCCATTTTTTTAGTATATAGGAATATAGATATAGAACCTCAATCTATTACCATCTCTACCCTCCCTTATGTGTCCTCTTTATCATCCCTTCCTGCTCAATTTTAAACTTTTTTAATGGAATCTGATGAGGATGTTCAGTATCTTAGGCCAATAATCATCAAAGATATTCCTTTATATACTTCTACACCCTCCACTTCTACCTCTTTACCTCTTATCAGTGGAAAATGAAAAAACCCAATGGTTCCTTCTATCCATCGAGCAGTGGGTGGTTCATATTTGTCTTAGTTTTTGATAGGGATTGTAATTTTCTATTTCATTACTTTTTTAGTTGAATTATTTTAGCTATTATCTCTAATAATATTATCTATTGATCCTATTTTTGTATTTACTTGTCTTGTCTATTTATTTATTTATCTTTTTTTTTCTAATCCCAAAATGGGGAGTACATGAATGGAATTTAAGATGGTAATTATCACATTAATACTTTTAAGATGTTTAGAAGATCATATTTTATATTCATCTTTCCTATATTTGTTTTTCTATAAATGGTTATAAATTCCTTGATTTGTGACCATCAAAAAGGGGGAGTTTAGTAAAACCTCATTGTTTTAATGATAAAAAATAATCATTATTATGTTTCTAAAAATTTAAATGTTTTAGGATAATCATCTATTTTATAAGAAATTTTGTGAAAAAAACTTAGTTGAGTGTTGATCTATCATTTGTTCAAAATTATCTACCATTGTCTATGATGATCTACCACTGGTTCAACTAGATCTATAAGTGGAGTAAAAATAACAGTAGATTTTACTACAAATAGATATACCATTGAGGAAATATATGGATAGTTCAGCAGATCTACCATCCATTTAAAAGTCATCTTCTACTAAAGATAAACTGTTGAAGATATACCACTGATATATCTACTACTAAAGATCTATTGGTAATATATCTACATCTAAATAGATCTACCATCTGCACATATAAAACTAGTTTTCTATACCACCAGATTTGATCTACCTTTCACTTATCTACCACTATATCTGATCTACCATCAGTGAGTATCTACCACTAGAATAGATTTAGCAATGAGAAATATACCACCATAATTCTAGTATTTCATTATAGAATCTTAATCAAATATAATTCCACCAATGGATAGTTTATATAATTTAATGATTTAAATTCATATGTGTATTTAGGAATCATTATTATTAAACCACTCCCTGGATGCATTAAAGAAAAATCTATACTTCTTAATTTAGTGCCCAATATAAGGATACAAGATTTTATTTATTATTATTCTTCATCGGATAATTGGGTTTGTAGAGTTATTTAATTAGAATAACTACTTCATGTGTGTGTGTGTGGAAAAGATTGTGAAAAAATAGCCAATATCAATGATAAAAAAGTGATACATTCATAGATATTATAACCTTCCCACATTGAATCAACTCCAGAAATTGATATACAGAGAATAGAAAGACTTTCTAGACATCTATAATACTCTATTTTCTTGAAAATTTTATGAAATCTATTAAAGATCCTTTAAATTAATGATTCAATAATATCTTAACATATGAAACCTCTCTAATTGATAAACAACAAATACTTAACATTTTACTCATTAACTATTTCTTTTTATGATATACTTTTGAACAATGTGTAGTTGTACCCTATTTATTTGAACACACTATATCATGTAAACTAGAGAGTGATAGACACATTCTCTAAAACTCTCTTATTGTATTCCCAAAAACAACTATGAAATAGGTATTGTGTGACCTGATACCTTTTTCATCTAATGTATAACTGTGGAAGAGGCTATATTCTTGGATATCCATATGTGTTTCTGATTGTAAAACCCTATCCTAGTTTTGAATCAAGATTATTGATTAATAAAGTTCTTGGAAGTAGGTGATTTCCAAGTGGAGGATATCAGTTCTCTGTTTGTGACTAAACCCCTTATTTATTTCATTGTGTGTTTTATTAGTTTATTTTTCAGTATTTCAAAGTTAAAAATTTATTTATTCTTAAAATCTGTAACAAAAATTTACTTTTATAGTTAGTCTTAATTTTTGTTTTTATAAAGTATTTGATTATGTAATCTAGTTTAAAAAGTTAATATGATTTTAAAGATTATTTTAACTAATCATTAATCCCACTTTGATAAATTATATGAACGATCAATCTTATATATTTATACTATTTTGATTAAATGGGTGTTTTTATTAATATGATGGACTTAGTTTTAAATTGTTTTTTAAAAAAAAATTATTGGGAAATCAATTCACCTCCCTCTTGAGTAACTCACTCCAACCAACATATAACATCACATTTTATCAATTAAATAAACTATAATATAAAATAATCAATAACCATTGTTTTTATATTTTCATTATAGAATATTTAGGGGTCTGATTCATTTTGATCCTACACAAACTTTCTAAAGGAGGGAGGAATCTCGATTATGTAAAGTGGTAATGATGATACAATTTTTAGATGATAGGATGAGAGTTTGGAAAATCTCACTAGAGATATTGTTTCCTAGTTTGAGAATATATTATAGATTTAAGTCCTGTTTTTGAAATCATTCCTTTACAATATTGATTAAACTTTGGTGAATGTGATTGATAAAAAATGATTCTTTTACAAGGCATATAGAAAAACAAATTATATTATCACATATTTGAACCAAATATCTAATTTTATATACTTTAAAGTTGTATAAAAAGTCAATCTAGAATTTATATCCATCCAGGGAGGAAGAATTCATTATAATGGAGGGATTTAAACCTTGAATGAGAATTCTTATATATCATATGAAGGGAATAAAAACCTCATAGTTTAGAGTCAATTAATGTAACATGTTTTCCCTTTTATGTTCATTTGACATATCCTCTAGTGATTCCTTTTAATTTCATTCATGCATGACTTCTTCCAAGAATTTTACTGTCATAAAAATTGGAATAATAAGTAAATGGTAATTAATAATTTTTTGATATGGGACTTACACATTATAATACCTTTTTAGTTTAAGCTAAAAAATGATTCAGGTGAATGAATTTATGGGAACCAAAAGGAGTATCTAAAATCAAAGAATTTTGGAAAACCAAGATTAGTTTATCGACTCAAGTTACTTGAGGAAGCCAATAAGAGTATCTTAAATCAAAAAAATTTTGGAAACCAAGGGAAGTTTCTTGAATTAATTTATTTTTGGAACCAAGAGAAGGACCTATTTTCTATGATTTTTTAGAACACCAAGAAGAGTATCTCGAATCAAGGGATTTTAGAAAACTAAAATTAGGTTGTTGACTCAAGGTATGTGGGATAATAAGTGGATTATCTTGAATCAAGGTACTTTTTGGATTAAGTTATTTATTTTTTATATTGTTACAAGAATTTTATTTTACTTGGTTCAAAAATTTCATTATGTGAATCTTGAAATTTTATGAGGGTTAGAGATGAAAAAAAGGGATCATGCCAAAATCTTGAGACTGAAGACCATCACCGATCCCAACTGGGGGTGTAGAGGTGGATCCTATATGGTATGGAGTTTTTGGATAGTCCAGACTCTATAAAGGGATATCTTGGGTCAAATTCTTAATAAAATTGGTCAAGGATCTATACAATTATAACTTGATATCTATTTTTTATAACCCTTATAATGTCCTAGAATCTAATTTCTAGGTGATTGGGTGACCTAGTGGGATATCTTGAGTGAATTGGTTCCCTAATATCCTCTATAAGGATGTAAAAAATGGGATTTACACCACTTATTCTTAGTTTTTTTATTTCAAAATCATCCGAGGGAGAGTTATTGGAGTCTTGGGTGTATAAGTACATGTTCTATGAACTCAAGTTCTCCAGATGGATTCTTTTTAAACTTAGTGTATAAATGGAATATGAGGGGTTTTTTCATAAAAAATATTAACCTATGTCACCATATTTTTATAGTAAATTTCCATAATTTTCTTGAGAAACTGGAAATATCTCTAGGCACATGAAACTTCATCTAGGAATATGCATGGCTTCACCTCATCATTAAACGAACTATGACATAGATCACACAAATTCATTTGGGTGTGTTAGTGACTATGTATGGGTGAACACATGAATTATTCTAGGCTCACACATAGATTAATTTAGGAGATCACTTTATAGACCTTAGTAAAACATCTTTATGAAAATATTAATATAAAAAAATACAACTTTTTATTTTGGTTCCCTCTTTGGATGCATGAGTTGTCAAATCAAATATTATGAAAACATATTGGACCCTAGATACATATTTTACATGTGGTAGGTTATTCAACATATAAAGAGTCCATTAAGGGATCCAAAAAATTATTCTGATTCTCATGGAATTATTTTCTGAACAAATAGATGAAATCCATAGACAAAAATTAATAAGAGGTTATGATCAACATGTCATAGTATTGGGTAATGTTTTTGAAGGATCTATATCCCTTAGTGTATGAGAATTAATCAGACACATAGAGTATAATTTGTGTCTTATTTATGGAGTGTGATACTCTTTTATATTTAAATAAATTCATGTCATTTGAGTGAGTATCAGAGCATAGTCATCAAAAAAAGTGTACACCAAATTCTTGGTCACTAAAAAACCACAATTTTATAACCCTAGTAATTAGGACATCCATTTTATAGGTTTTCCTGATAAACAAGTTCATTATATATATATATATATATTTTACTAGTATTATGTTTATCTAGAATGTCCCAAAATAATAATACAAATGAAATATGGCTCTAATATCATTTGAAAATATTTATCCTAAGTTTCTTGGACTAAGACAAAGAATCTCTCAATCATGCCTCCTTATAAACTAAAGGATTTTAACTAGTGGTGAGGGTCAATGATCTACTTTGGGAATACTATTCCCACAATATCACAATTTTCAATAATAATATATAACAAACAATATCCAAAAAGCATAGTTTAGATCATGCATACAGATTAATATCTAAAGACTAATGATTATAAAAAATAAACATAAAAAGATATAAAAAGATCAGACCATTCTAAAAAAAAATCATACGCATAAAGGGGATCACACACTGGGTTGATTGCATATTGTTTTCAATGTTTCCATATTTGCGTTTCCATGGACCCATTTCCAAAGGAGGTAGGTTATGATTGTGATTGTTCTTTGGGTATTATGAATCATAACCATGAGGATGGGAGGTAGAATAATCCCATAAGGGAGATGATTTTATAGTATGGGACTCTCTTATATATTTATGTCATTTTTATAAAATCCTTCCCAATAACAATTCCAGTTACACTAAAACAAAATAATTATTTTGCGGTGGTTTAGTAAATCACCACAAAAAATATTTAAGTGATTTCACGAAGGATTTTTAAAAATACTGCTAAATATTATGTTTTTTATAAAAAAAGACACTTCTCAATCATACCCCATCCTTATCCCCCGACTCCCATCCTTCTTCCCCAAATCCACCTCTCCCTCAACCTAGATCCCAAGGACCATTGTGCTTCCCCCCTTGCTGGTGCTCAGTTACAACCCTCCTCACAAGTTCTTGATTACATCCCCCTCACTGGTGCTTGGTCACATCTCCCATATCCCCCTGACCCCTCCTCAGTGCTATGGTCACATCCACCCAACCCATTGCCTCTGCACTTTCCCTCACTTAAGTAGTTTCCATCGCCCTCTCCCTCTCCCTCCCCCTATACATCACCTTTACTCAATACCATTCCAGATCCGTGGTCAAACCTAAGCCCCTTGATCTATTTCCCTCGTTGTAAGCCCTCCCTTATTGGTATTTTTTATGCTCCCTTATTCTCTTTCCCCCTATATCAATTTTTCTTTGTTTTAAATCCTGAGAAGATCTAATGATGTGGATTCTGTTTCCTAGGTAGACGAGGTTAATTATTGGATTGATTGTGCAGTTTCCTACTTGTATAAATCACATCTATCTCAAATTATAATGGTAATATTCATGTTTTAGTTTTGTATAGTTATTGATGTGTTTTAATTATAATAAAAATCTGATATAAGGTGTTTCCCAGAATTAATTCATCATAATTGGATCGTTATAGATTTTATGGGATATAATTTTTTTTGACTTGTAGATATTTCATTTATTTTATATTTAAACTAAATGGATTTTTTTAAAGCTTACAGGTTTTATAAAATTCTCATATAGAGTGGTTTTCTAAAACTAATGGGGGTATTTTAAAATTATCAAAGGCTTCTTTTTGGGTGAGTTTTATAACTAGTTGGAAAATAAATATATTGTGTGTGTTCCCGTTAGATGTGTTCATTCTATAGAAAATCCTTTAAAATTACTATAACTATGCTCAACTATATATTTTCTCCATTTATTTAGAAGCATGGTACTCTCCTTAACATATAACATAGTCTAGAGGATTTCCATCATCCTACTTTAGCCAGCCTTATATGAGTCCCCAACGAAAACAAATATTCACTCAATAAGCCTTCCAATTTAAAATAGTTATTCTAAAAATAAACATAGAGGTCCACCATGTCATGGTCTCCACTATTTTTCATTTCTCATTTTCTATTTTTCTATTAAATCCCTTCAACATCAACCATAGCTTCGATGATGCATGAAATTTTTCTCTGTATTTTATATTGGAAAACCATGGATACAAAAAATAATGTATTATGTTATGGTGAAAAAATAATCCTTATTTTTCATAGGTAAATTTTAATCTCAAAAAACCACATTACTAAATGAGGCACCCATAAGCTGATTTTTTTATAACCACTATATCATGGTTCATTGTTTCACAACATGGTCTTTTCCCTAAAAATAGAAATTTCATTAAAGTTACTTAATAAACTCCTTTATACAATATTTATGAATATATAAATCCTTTAAAAAATACCTTTTATGTGTTTTTCTACCTTTCTAACACACACAACACTAAAAATTCACTACGGTGATTTTTGGCAACACAAGTATTTTGAAGACTCCTTTTCTCACTTAACATGATTCTTTAGACTTTTAATTTTATATGAAAACTTCAAGGTACATTTGAAATAAGTAAATGATACCATCTATACAATATTTTTATCTCTTAAAACTATAATGTTCATCCATGAATTATCATAGGAATTTAATCATTCATAATTATCATCTAAGAATCATCATAGAGGTTCTCCCTTTCTCTCAACATAGTTACTCATTCTCACTGAGTCATCACCATCCTCATTAGTTATATTTTTCCTCCCTTCATTAATAATATTTTTCCATTATTTTAATATTCTTATAATTACTTCTAAATAAAATATTTTATTGAAAACCAGTTATATTTACAATAATGATAATGGAAATAAGAAACCCAAGGTAACTTCAATATCCTTATATATTAAGGGAGCCTCAATATCATCCTTTGTATTTTTAATCAATACCCCTATTATAATAAAAAATGTTATATATCTAATCTTATTTAAATATTTAAATATCTATATATTTTTAATAATCAAATCTTGAATTTTTATCCCTTTATTTTTTAGTTGTTATTTGAATGTGTGAGACTGATCCACTGAATAAGAATGGTACAAGTGATAATGGGAATTTACTAATCATGAGATAAGAATCTCTCTTGGTGTGACTTATAAGGTATGATCACTAGGGGTTTTAGGTTGGTAGAGCCTCCCTTGGACAGGGTTCTGGGTTCCAAAGGGCTTTAGAATGAATTTAAAAGGCACTATAGAGTAGTTGTCGTATCATACAGAATGTGTATTATAGAATTTTTTACTTTGTCATCATGGTTATTATAGTTTTGTCGAATTTAGCATCTTGGTAACTATATAAATGTATAATATGGTGCATTTATGGAAATGTGGAAACTATAGTTAATATGCCATTTCATTTCTTTATAAAATCATCTTCAAACTTAGTTTTTTGATAGTGGGTGTTTCAGAACAAATTTTCTTTAAAATATTGTGAAATTATTTTCGATCTTGATAGGTACATTTATTATTATATAATAATATAAATCCTTTTATTCATATTATTTTTATATTTATAATTTATTATTATCTTGTTTACTCTTATTCTATGATTCTTTATTATTGGAAATCACCATAATTTTTAAATAAATCTATATAAGAGATTGAGTTCTGAAGATTGAAGTAAGTCTTCTTAAGTTGAATAATGGATATGGAATAAATAAAGATAAAGACTAATAATTTTGATGGATCTAACATTAAATTATATATAATATAGATAAAATATTATCTTTATCAGAAAAATGTTATCTTGTCATGTATGGTTTTTAAGGTAACTATAATAGAAAAGACTGGTTGAAAGTTATTTGATCGGTTGGTTTGAAGAGTTATGTATCTTTGGATGGAAGAGAATTAAATAGTCAAAATTATATAGGAGATTAAAATGTATGGGTTTATGAAATCACTCATGAATATGTACGACAATTCATGTATATAAAATAATGAGCACCTAATACAATGATGATTTAGTCTAAAGATGATTTGTAACTACCTGATTCAGATACCACTAAACCGGTGCCCTGAGATGGTTAACCACAAGAAAATAGGCTCTCCTTATCATACAAAATATGCTAAAAACTATTAGTAAGGGTCTAGTGTGGTACTAATTGGATAATATAACCCCACATCATGGTTCACAACAACAATGTAAAAAACCAATAATAAAACACATCATAGTACATGGAAGGAACACATCAACAAATCATGCTATAATATAAAATGAAATGTAGTAAAGGTCTAAAAAACTATATACTCCATAAAACTGACCAACCATTAGGCCATTTACCCAAACATAGAGAATAAAAAATCCATGAAAAATGGCTCTATTACATTTCAAAGATAAACCTCATCCAATTTCCTAACACCATCTGATATATCACATTCAATCATGAAAAAATCAATATGAACCTCATCCCCTAAATCTAAGCCTAGAATAAATATATGAGAGCTTCTCACACACCAATGTGAATTGGTGGTGTGATAATATATATCTTATCTATTTCATGGTTCAACAATAGTTAAAATCCTTTAAATAGGATTATTTTTTCCTTCAATAGTAATTTTATGGAAAAAGTTAGATTTATAAATTGGTTTTTAATGCATGGTTTGAAAAAATATTTTCAAAGAAAAATTGAAATGTAGTTTTAAAATGGTTTGGAAATGGCTTGTCTTCTGAAGCTCTTTATGAAATCCTTATTGGTACTTTAAGAAAAATGTTTTTATAAAAGTGTGAGACTCTATTGAGCCTTGTGTGACTATATTTACTTCCAATGAGATGTTTGATCCCTTGAGGAGATGATTTTTGTTGATGTTTCTTTGTGTGTTTCTTAATTATTGTATGATTTTTATCTTGCTTCCATTTTATATATTACTATCCATGATTTATTTAATTATTTTACTTTTAAATTTTTTATTACATATATGACTCTTCTTATAACTACCTGTGATTTGTTTTTTTTCATATCCATTTATCTCTTTTCATACATTGTAATACTTATGTGTTTTAATTTTATTTAGTAAAGTGCAGGAACATTGTGATATATATAGATAAAAGCTGGATCACATTACCGAGGAACACACCACAGTATGGTAAGGGTTTGGAGGATTTTTTTTATATTTTTTAATTTTAAATTGATCCATTGATGGGAGAATAAGATGTCCATGTACTAAATGTAAATTTAGAATATGGTTAAAGAGAGATGAAGTTTATGAACACTTGATATTGAATAAATTCCCTACTTAATATTTGTGTTGGATTCAGCATAGAGAACTGAATGTTATAGAAAGTTTGATCACTGATGTTAATCGACAGAATGATCTCCCAACTTTATTGAAAATGGAAAATGAAATGAAAAAACTTATACATGATTCATTTTTAATTGCGAGACAAAAACATAAACATCAGAACATATCAGAATAACCATTTGAGGGTGCTATAAATAGAAACATGATAAGTGATGTTTTTGGGAGTATTAGACAACCAGATAAAGATTGTAACATATCATTGGATCATACTCTTTTTTCTGTGGAGACTAATGCAATAGAGGACTTTACTGAGAAAAAAAATGAATTTCATGGCTTAGTTGACGATGGAAATCAAGATCTTAATACTGGATGTTTGAAATATTCAAAATTTTATTTTCTACTAAATTTTTACCATATCAAATTCTTATAAGGAATTAAAAATAAGGTAATGTCCATGATATTGAAATTTTAATGTGATGAATTTGATGAAGCTAATATTCCAGATTCTTTTTATGATATGAAAAAATTTGTTAACAATATTGGTCTGAATTAAAAAAAAATACATGCTTGCCCCAATGATTATATGATTTATTGGAGAGAGGATTCAAGCAGGAAGGATTATAAAAAATATTATTCTTCTAGATGGAAGTCAATGGGTGATGTTGGATGTCTAAATCAACATTCTATTATGAAGAATAATAAAAGGAAAACACCTGTAAAGGTTTTTCATTACATACCTTCAAAGCATCGATTCTAAATTTTATCCATTTCATTAGAAAATACCAAACACATAAAGTGGAATCCTATAGATAATAACAATGATCGGTTAATGAAACATCCAAGAGATTCAAAATCATGGAATACATTTGATTAATCACATCCATATTTGTCATCTGATCCTAGGAATGTGTGATTGAGATTTAATGCTGATGGATTCAACCCATTTGGGAATTTGAGCACCATTTATAGAATTTGGTTGATTGTTTTGACCCCTTACAATCTACCTCCACAAATGTGCATGAAACAAACGTATTTTATAATTTTAATGATTATTCATGGAAGAAAATTCCTAGAAATGATATTTATGTACTCTTTCATCCTCTAATTGAATAATTATAGTAGTTATGGGGAAAAATTGTTGAGAGATATGATGCAAATTCTTGAACAATGTTCAAAATGAAAGCTTCTCTAATATAGACCATCTGTGACTACCCTATACTTGGGAATTTAGCTAGTTGGAATACCTACATGGGTATGGATTTTCCAATTTTTAACCTTGATTTTGAGCCTGAATGAATACCTCACAGTAAAAAATGGTGATCTGTGTAATCAAAGATTTCTCAATGCATCTCATAGATTTTGGTTGAACAAGTCAAAATTAAATGGTTCTATTGATCGTAGACCACCTCCAATGTTATTGAAAGGTTATGAAATATTGGAACAACCTTTAAATTTTGAAATAGAATTTCTAAATGTGCATCATTTTAATGATAGTGGGAAATGAGTTCAAAGTGCATCTTTAGGTGAAATTAGAATGGAACAATGGAATAAAAGAGCATATTCTTCAAACTTCCGTATTAGGATTTTTGTGTGGATTAATATTGATGTTATGCATATTGAGAAGAATGTTTGTGAAAATTTGATATTCACATTACTTAATGAGCATAGAAAACCAAATGTCCATCTCAATTATCAAAAGGAATTACTAAAAATGAACATAAATAATGATCTCTGGCCAGATGAGAATGGAAAGTATGCTCCGAAATTTTTTTCAATGAAAAAAAGGGATAAAGATACATTCCTTAAAATTTTAAAACATGTGAAAGTATATAATGTGTATTAAAGTAACATCTCAAAGTGTGTTGGATTAAATTATCATAGGTTACATGTATTAAAAAGTCATTATTCACATATTTTTTATAGTAGTTAATACCATTGGCATTGCGTACATTATTACCTGAAAATGTTTCTACTGTTCTACTACAATTTTTCGCATTCTTCAGAAAACTATGTGAGAAAACTCTACAACCATTTGATCTTGAAAACCTTCATGAGAGATTTTTATTGTAATTTTGTGTATTGTATATGATCTTTCCTCCATCGTTTTTTACTATCATGATGCATTTAACTATGCATTTGTTCAAGGAACCTAAATTAGGAGGCCCCATACATTATCGAGGGATGTATCCAATTGAGAGGTAATTTATTTTAACATTTTTCATCTTAAGTAATAAATTATTGTCACTTAATTAAATACACAATTATGTTTTATTTATTTTCTTTCATATATATCTTGGGAATTTGAAATCAGACGTGAAAATAAATCTCAACCTGAAGGCTTTTTGGAAGAAGAGTGGCTTAACTTTTGTTCTAGACACATGGATGATATTGAGACAATATTCTATTGATTTGGATGTGTTAACGATACATCAAATCTTTCTTAACTACATTATAAATCAAGAATATTTCGTGGTATTGAATGCTCAGTTAGGAGGAGCTCAAATTTTATATTGAAAGAAATGGAATTATTACAAGCACATAGATATGTGTGGATGAATAGTGAAATTTTAGATTCATTTATTTAATAGATCCGGATGCAAAAAAGAGATGAAAGAGATTCCGAACATAAAATGAGAAATATATTATAAAATCTATTAATAAATAGATTGTAGAATGGTTTACATGACATGTAAGTTCATAAATATTGAAATAAATACAGATATTAGGGTGACACATATATTTTGTAAATCTTATAATGACTATTACTTCTCGTAGATCAGGAATACTGATACTCAAGATGATTTATCATAATAGTTGAAGTTTCTAGAACTAGGTCCTCTAAAACAGGCATGAATTTTTGACACCTATAAATTGAATGGATTTAAATTTAATACAGTCAACTAGGAAGAGGGTTTGATATGAAGAATAGTGGTATATTTATGTTTTCCAAAGTGGGATACTATGAAAAGTTGACTAATATTTTCAAATTAAACTACCATGGGAATTTTTTAGTTGTTTTATTTAAATTTAATTGGGTTAATATTATCAGGAGTGTTAAAAGAGATTAATTGAAATTTACTAACGTGAACGTCTCTCGCTTGATGGATGCCGGTGACCATGAATTACATGATCCATATATCTTACAATAAAAAGTAAAAATAATTTATTATTTAAAATATTTCATGGATAAAGGGTGGGGTATATTTGTTCATGTAAAACAAAGAGACTTTTATGATATGGGTGATGAAGTCGAAGAATAGAACTCTGACATTGAATCCCATCAACAGAAAGAATAGAACTTATTTTTCCATCATGATATTGAAAATATTAGTCTTTCAAGGGTGGATGAAGTAAATGAAGAAATTATGGTGCATTAAAATGACATGATTGAAGGAGAAAACAATTTCATGTGTCGCCATACATTAATTTATAAACCACTTATTTTATATGTGAAATCACTCATTATCATTTCTATGTATATTTTGTTTGTCATTACTATGTATTTGTTATCATTTTTTATTTTTTTCAGCATGAAATTTTTGAAATATATGTTCTGAATTTAATTTTATTTGATTAAATAGCTGGAATGCCAATTAGGAAGTGTTTTACTAATCCTAGTCAAATCTCAGTCGATGTTCCCTCGACCACACTGATAGATTATGATCTATCAGTCTCCCTACCCATAGAATCCAAGACACCCTTTGCCTACTCCAATATAATGTCTCTCACATCCTCTATCCCACCAGCTTCTAGAACACCCTTTTTCAGAATCCCATTAATAGCTGAGACATTGCCTCCCCATTCTATAGAATCAGTATAAAAGGATAAAGTCACCACCGCTGTTTCTTTGTGGGGATATTAGAGGTTGAAAATTATAGGTACAAATTTTAAATTAAATAAAGTTATTCCAATTATTTTATACCACTAAATATTTTTTCACGATAGATAAAAAAATGATACTATAGAGAGACATATAAATAGTTCTGATGTATGGAATCTAAATAGATAGAATATAGTTTCCCCATTTGACTGATATGGGGTCTTTTTGGATGATGTCGTAGGATTATTTGGATAGAGGGAGTTTTTTTCCATGAAAATAAATATTCAAGAATAGAGGGATCATATAAATATGAAAGATTCAAAGGTCATCAATCTACAGAAAGATTTGGTTGAATTATATCAGAAGATGATCAGATCTGTCCCCAATGGTATTGCACTGATAGATTGTAGTGATAATGTAAATCAAACAAATTAAAAATCATTTAGAAGAAATTTTTTTATTGTATTTAAGTTTAAATTTAAATATACAAAACTATTTAATTTTCAATGAAATTGTCATGAAGGTTCTGGTAGCAGAAAGTGGAGATGTAGAGGGAGAGGGTGTAGAGAAAAGATCATTAGGTAGTGATTTTAGTTTACTTTGGATTAATAGATGGTGGGAAACTAAAATTATGGAACTTTATGTATAATGATTTCAATGCTTATGGTTACAACTTTATTGACCCCCTTTATTATCTTTTGTTCTTGATCATGTGTGTTGTGATATTATTAGATAATGGATTGATTCTTCGGTACATGAAATGGGATCTCTATTAATGGGTGTTGGAAGTGGGAAGGAATTTTTTTTATGATATATTGGTTTCTATTTTTCATTGGTTTTTTTGGGTTCTAGATCTTATACCTGCATTTTTTTGAAATGCGATAGTTTGCAGCGTTTTAAAGGATTATTTTGTAATAGCCGAGGTGAATGCTTTGTCAAAGTGGACTTTCCAATAGTTCTCTTATATTTTTTGGTTCATAAATCTGTTGAGGGAGAATTCTGGGATGATTTATCATGTAGGTTTATACTCCATGCACTGAAGATCATTGGGATCCTATCTCATTTTCACTGGGTTTTTAAATGGGAGGATATGGATTCTTTAAATGAAATATTCTAGGGCTAGGTACCAGACCTTGTGAAAAAACTACCCAAAACCATCTTGGGTTCCCATATATTATTAAGGTCACATGTGAGTGTTAATATGGGTGCCGACATGGAATTTATCGTGCATGCATGGGGATTTGATAGGGAAAACATGACATTAACAAGGCACACACATGGTGTGAGGCGGGGAACATGAAACATTGATAGGGAATTCATGTGACATACCCAAGGTGAAAACATTACATTAATAGAGAGATCAAGCGATATCATAAGGTCATGTACAAGGAGTTAGATAGGGAGTGCACTCATAAAAATTTTCTGAAACTTCTTCATAACAACACAAACATTATAAATGATACTTTTTTCTTAAATAAATATGTTTAAAATTATATTGTAAAATATTATGCACATAAAACACATAGAAAAACCAAAAACAATCTATTTCATTAATGGTGATCATAAAATTAGTCAACAACAAAACCTAAGAAAATTATAAATATTACAATAGGGTAAAAAATAGAAAATAGAAAATGTAGAATGGGAAAATTTAGATCATCCCCATTTTAAAGAATCATTTCCCCATGATAAAAACTATAGAAAAGAAATAGAATATTAGTAAACCAATAAATTTTTTAGAAAAGTAAAATATATATCCTTGGGAGGAATTGTAGTGAATCATGTATGAGGGAACTAAGAGGTGTTTATAAGAGGTAATATGACCATTGGAATAATAATATGACCATTGGAATTGCTTCATGATCATTATAATAGTAATTTAACTTCAAAATAATAAAATTTAATTTAAATAATATTAATTTAATAAAATATTAATATTTCAATGACTTAAAATAAATATCAATAATAAAATTTCAAAGAAATTATAAATACTTTTTTTTAATAAATTTAATTTTAGGGTATTTTATAAATATAATATTTTTATTTTAAAAATTAAAATTACCTATGTTAAAAAATTATTTTGATTAAATTAATGATTTTTTCAAAATTTTCATGTCAAAAATTGTCTAAGGGTTATTTTTTGGTAATTTTTTGAAATGCTTTAATTTTTTAAGTGAATAGTAAAATTATAATTTTTACATAATCATTCTATTTTAATTTCATAATTAAATATGTAATAATGACCCAATAAATTATATAATTTTAGGCCCAAACAAAAACATGTTTAACAAGTTAAATAATCAAAAAAATTTAATTTTAAAACCTAAAAAGTATTTTCCAAAGTCTAAAGAATTCCATTAATATTTTTTTTTTCATTTTTTACACTTTCCTTCTTTATAAAATAACGAATTTGGTTTATAAAGGGTTTAAGGGCCTAAAAAACAATTTTTTTATTTATATATTATTCATAATTCCAAATTTTTTTCTATTATAATTTTTTCCTTAGAAATTATATTTTATTAATTGTTTTATCCTTAAAATGACCTTCTCCCTAAGAATAAATATCCTCTCACCCTACCTTAGAAAACAACTTCAGTTCGACTTAAATAAGAAACATATTTTCCTAAATACCATATCATAATCCCCTTATAATACTTAGGTGTATTTTGGAGCAATAAAACTCAAATATTTCAAGAAGTTAAGGGCCATATAAAAGGAAAAACATAAATAAAGAGGTAATTTGTTTCATTTTTATTTAATTTTCCTTCTATAATTCCCTATGATTATTTTATTTTCTAATACAAACATTATTAAAACAATTAAAGAGTATTTTTACTTGATCTTGATAAAGTTAATATCCTAAAAAATTTATCTATAATATAATCACATATTATATATATCGCACCTACTCCTTGAAAAATGGCTCATTAATATTCATTTAATCATTAATGATGACAGTTCCAACTTTTTATTATCAACACCCTTATGTATGGTTATAATAAATTATTTAATATAGATATATTTATAAATATATTTGTTTTTAATCTTTTATGATTAATTTTAATTATGTATAAATACCCAGAAAAAAAATTGTGAAATCGAAACAAGACATGGTATTTTAATGAAAACACAATATTAAAACATTTCAACTTTAACAATGGGAATTAATAAATATAATATAATTATTATAATTTATCAAGAGTGAAAAAATTAACATAATTCTATTATAGTTCATTGTTTTAATAAACCCATTTTTACTATATAAGAGGTAAAAAAGTGACAAAATAAATCAAGATCTAAGGTAAGGATATTCTCAAACCCAACACTTTATTTCTGGTTATTTCCTATTTCATATTGTTTTTAGTGTATATATTTCTATAATATCCTTAAAATACCATTTCAATATTCTTTCAATTTTTATTCCCAAAAATACATGTTCACACCTTATTGAAATTATTTCTAATCCAATTATAAATATTTTTCAAAAAGTACTTTATGTTTCCAAAAATATCCCTTTGAATCCTCTCAAGATATTTTTTCATCAAATAAAAATTATATTTAATCCAAAATATGATCACCCTTGTTAAATTTGGATCCCAAAAATTTATTCCTTAAATTATTATTTATGAATCCTTTATAAAAATTTTCCATTTCCATGAGTTGATTTCATGCCTAAGATTTTTATATTTTCTCTTTCCATATACCTTTCATGATTATGAGCTTTTTATAACATAAATGGTGGTTTGAAAACTATATATCCCTCCTATGTATTGAATTATGTGATATATCACATGATATTATTTTTAATATGTGTGAACATGATACTAGATTTGATCACAATTATGATGTTATGATTTATGCACATATGTTATGTATGAACATGATGGAATCTTTGTTCACAACTATGTGATGTATTTGACCACTATTTTATAATATTTAATTATTATTTATATTGAAAATTAATTTCCCTTTTCAAATGTTTCCCTCATGATTATTATGTTGATAATATGATTTTGATATGACGATGATGATTATTCTCACCCATGTACTATTTATTAATGTCCCATATTTCTCCAATGTTATTCCTCCCCTTAATAAGATTTTAGCTCAACCCTTTCATTTATGTATATACTCAGGTGGATAAATGTACTAAATATTAAATTGGATCTTTATGATGGATATGAATAAAGATTTAAATATTTTTTAAGTTTTATTATGTACAAGTGATGTATGGACCTATTTTTCCCAATATATTACACCTTTTGATCCAAGAATATATTACTATTATGTTATTTATCTAAAAAATGATTTAATAACAATTTAAGAAAAATGGGGTTGCTATATTTGGTACCAGAGGATGGTTTAGTTACTTTTTTAATTAGGATTTGAAACATTAATGACATCCCTATAGATAATTTGAGTTTTAAAGGGAAAATCCTAATGTTTTGGTAAAACACAAGTGAATTTGGTTTATGAGAAATAAAATATTATTTTGAAACTATACATGTATGTGGGTCTGGCATATATGTACCTAGGGGTAATAAAATAAAAAAGGTTGAATTGGGTATTAACACGATCATCACCTGGTGCATGAAAAAGAGGCCTTACTACACACCTATTTTGACACTCCCATGGGATATTCTTGGATTAATCATAAGCTCTATACCAATAACTATGATGAATATAATAATAATTTCATTATTATTATTAAATTTGTAAATGTATTAAAGTATATTATCCAGAATAATAATTTTAGAAAAAGTTTAAATATAGGGATCCCATAATATGACTTTATAATTGATTTTCATAGAAAAATAATTTTTTTATTGACTTATGTTTTGTTCAAACTTTTTCTATTTTAGAAAATGGTGGGAACCAACAAAAACCAGAACAATAACCCATGTGAGTGACAATGTGATGATTTACTTAATTACATTCCCAATATGATGGGTGGTAGAGTTCAAAATTTCATGATGATTCTTAACTGGTTGTATCAGGTGATGAACACTAACCCGAACCATGTAAGACATCTACCTTAACCAAATAAAGAACAAACAGACATTGAGTCCTTTATGTAGAAATGGAAAATAATGTTTAGTGGTCCATCTGATCTACTTATCAGGGAATTATGGGTTAACTCAATGTAAATAATCTTTTATGTTGTCTACTATTTTGAGAAGGAGAAGGTTTCTATGGTATTTTATCATTTAGATGGAGATGATAATCATTGGTGGGTATTGATAAAGAATATAAATTCAAAAGATGAAATGGAATAAATATCCTGTAAAGACTTTAAGGAGTTATTTTTAATATAAATTTACCTTGATCTCCTAGAACAAAGACAGAGAGATAATTCCATAAGATTAATCAAAAGGACAATGAATATATCATGGATTATGAGGAAAATTTCATAAGGGTTTCAAGACATACCCCATGTTTTTTCATCAATAATGATAGAAAAATAAATATATTATTTAGTGGTTTAAAACCACACCTCCAAATGTATCTAGATATCTAAGACTTTGAACGTTATAAATAATTATTTTGAGGTGCTCTCTAAATAGAGATGGTATTAGAGAATAGTGTCATTGATATGTAGATATGAAGGGAAGAGTGAAATTTCAAGTAGGGGGATCAGATGAAAAAGGAGGAAATAAGATCCTACTTCCCACATGTAAATTTTTTGGAAAAGAAACTCCAAATACACCACCCATGGTCCAATGCATCAATTTTATGTTGCAAGGGAACTATAAAAGCTAGTGGAGTAAACAATGGATCATTGAGGGTAATCAGCATCAATAACCACCAAAGATGAAGGATAAAGGGAATTACTATTCCATCACCACCACTAAGGTGGAATATAAAAATTAAGTTTTACAAGGTACACTTCCTATCAACTCAATAATGGAAAAAGATTTATTTGAAACTAGTTATACTAATTAATTTATATCCTTCATGTTTTCTAGAAGTGTTGAATCACAACTCTGATAAATTGAAGTATAGATATCCATAAAAACACCTAGTGGTATGATCAATGATACCTAAGTGTTGTAATATTCTACTACTATAATCTGTGGTATGATTCTTCCAGTGAATCTCATAATCCATCCCTTTGTGCAATTTTTCGGTATACTAGGAATTAATTAGCTGCAATTATATAGAGACCACATCAACTTTTAGGAAAACAAAATATCTTTCTATATTACAAACTATCCCTTGATTATATAAAAATAAAAGGATGATCATGAATATCCTTTGGAAAATAACTCGATGTTATAAGTGTTGATACCCCAAAAATATTCATAACTTTTACAAATGGTTCTTTCAAAGGAAAGAACCAACCTTGAGGAAATTTCAACTATAGGGGAATATACTAATGTATTTCCTAAAGAGTTACCTAACCTTTCCCTAGATCATAAGGTAGAGTTATCAATAAACATCATACCTAGATCTACTCCTATCTCTAAATGACCCTATAGGATGGTGCTGATAAAAATAAAGGAATTAAAGAAGTAGTTTTAAGAGTATTTCGAAAAAGTGTTCATACACAATAGCGTATCACCTTGGGGAATGTTGGCACTCTTAGTTATGAAAAAATATGGATCAATGTGGTTGTGTATAGATTAATGGGAGCTGAATAAGATCACCATAAAAAATAGTTATCCACTACCATGGATTTATTACATATTTAATCAAATTCAAGGAGAAAATTACTTCTCAAAGGTGGATCTTCATTCTATATATCTTCAATTGAAGGTGAAGAAGGTAGATATTCCAAATATATCATTTTGTAAAAGATATAGAAACTATGAGTTTATAGTAACAACCCTTAGACTTATTAATTCCTCTATAATCATTATGGATTTTATTAATAGAGTATTTATAAATTACATTGAAAAATTTGTGGAAACCATTGTTGAAAATATTCTCATTTACTCCAAGTATAAGGGGGAATATGAAGAGTATTTAAGGATTGTTCTGGTGACATTATGAAAGGATAAAATGTACACTAAGTTCAAAAAGTGTGATTTTTGGATAAAGAAAGTCACTTTCATGGGGTACGTGATAACATGTGAGTGAATTTCTATAGGCCTCTCAAAGGAAAAAGGTAATTAAAGAATATCCCATACCCTAAATTGTCACATAAATCCATAGTCTTCTTGGATTAGTTGGGTACTATTAATGATTTGAGATAAATTTACCATGATTTCTTTGGACAATAACTATGTTAAGCCAAAATGATTCATAGTATGTCTGAATGAAAAAATGTGAGGAAATATTTAAAGATATTAAGAAGATTCTAATCATTACACCTGTACTCACACTTTTATCATGTGGAGAAGGGTTTGTGATATACTACGATGCTTCAAAGAAAGGTTTGGGTTGTGTACTCATGAATAATGACAATGTGATAACCTATGTCTCATGAAAATTGAAGATCCATGATAAGAACTACCCGACACATAATCTAGATTTAACAGGTGTGATATTTATTTTGTAGGTTTGGCAGTACTACCACTATAGTGAGAAGTGTGACATACATACATATAACAAGAGTCTAAAGAATAAATTTAAACAAATTAATCTTATTATGCATCTGTGAAGATAATTATAGTTGATTGATGACTATGATTTCTCTATTCACAAGAAATCTAGAAATTAGAATAAGGTAGAAGATGCACTTAGTGGAAAAGAACCTACTACAATATCTGTGATGCAGATTGAGAAAGATCATATCTTCATAGATATAGAAATGATGGATCTAGAAATCATAATTGTAGATAATACACACTACCTTGTCTAAATTATTTCCCAACCATATATCTAATAGAAGATTAATGAGGCACATAGGGATGATTTGGATCTTCAAAATAAGGTTGAAGTAGTAAAGGAGGGGAAGATTAATGAATTCCACATCAATGAATATGGTTTAATTTAGTTTAAAACTATAATTTTTATTCATTAATCACTTGAGATAAAAAAGTTATATTGAATAATGATTATAACTCATATTTCCCCATCCATCTTGTACGTAACAAGACATATTGTGATATTTAAGAGAAATTCTAGTGGGATAACATGATGAAGTAGATCACTGAGTTCACCTCAAAGTTCTTGATATATCAGGAAGTTAAGAAAGAGTGAAAAACGTCCAAGGGGATGACACAACAATTTCCTATTACCACATGGAAATGAGAAAACATCATCATGAAATTTTTAATTGGTCTCCTGAAGACATCCAATAGAAGAAATTTGATATGGGATATGGTGGATTGAATCACCAAGACTTTCCACTTCATCTCTATTCAGGAATATTTTTCTCTTGACTAAATTTATGATATTTTCATGATGAAAGTCATGAGGCTGCATAGGGCACCACTTTTGATCATTTTTTATCAAGATACAAGGTTCACCTATAAATTTTATATAATTATTCAAAATTATTAGAGTAATTAATTGAATTCTATTATATCATATCACCCCTAAATTAATGGACAATATTAAAAGACCATTCAGACACTCAAGGACATGCTGAGATCTTTCTCAATGGAATTTAAATGTGGATGGGATCAATATCTACCATTAATTATGTTATTATACAAAAATAGATTCCACTCGAGTATTCAATTGGTCCAATACGAAGCTCTATATGGGAAGCAATGTTGAACTCCTATATGTTGGGATGAATTTACTGAATGTAATCTACAAGGACCTAATCTTATGAAAGAAATGAAAAATAAGGTTCAAGCCATCTAATAACATATAAAATATTCTTAGTGTCAGTAGAAGAGTTATGTTAACAACCATAGAAATGAATTAGATTTTGAATTTGGAGACAATTGTTTCCGTCAAATATCACTATGGAAGAGTGTCATGCATTTTGTAGGTAAAATGAAGCTTAAACCTAGGTACATTGGACTATTTGAGATCCTTGATCGCATAGTAGAAGTGAAATATCATATAGTACTTTCACCAAATATGGATCAAGTTCATGATGTATTCCATGTATCTCTTTAGAGGAATCACATACCTGATCCCTCACATGTACTGAATCCGGAGGTAGTACTACTGGATCATAACCTCTCTTATAAGGAGAATCCAGTGTAAATATTATACTATAGAGATAAAGTTAAATGCAATAAGACATCTCAAATTGTTAAACTGCTATGGGAGAACCATAAATATGAAGAGGTGAGATGGGAACTGGTGGAAACAATGTAACATAAGTAACCTTACCTATTCTCAACTGATAATTTGAGTTGAAATTTTAGGGATGGAATTTCTAAATGGGGAGAGAATGTAATGACCAAGACTTTATAAATGATACTCATTTCATGAATAACTATTTTTTATGTTTTATTATAAAATATTATACACGTAAAATATATATAAAACCAACAACACTTTATTTCATTAAATAATATTGTTACATTAGTCAATAACTAAACCCATGAAAATTATAAATATTACAATGGGAAGAAAATTAAAAATATAAAAAGTTAAATAAAATATTTTGTATCATCCCTATATGCTAGAATCATTTTCCACACGAACAAAACTATGGAAAAAACACAATATTAGTAAAATTATCAACATTTTAGAAAAATAAAATATAAAACCTTAGGAGGAATTATAGTGAATGATGTATGAAGGTATGAAGAAGTATTTATAGGAGTTAGTATGACCATTTGAATAGTAACATGACTATTAGAATAGTAATTTGACCCTAAAATAATAAAATAAAATGTAAATAAAAATTGAAATTAATTAAATGTAAATATTTTAATGAAATAGAATAAATATCAAGACTAAAAAATAAAATAAATTATAAACACTTTTTTTAATAAACTGTGTTTTATGGTATTTTATAAAAAATAGAATTTTTATATGAAAAATTAAAATTACCCATATTATATAATTATTTTAATAAAATTAAATTCATTTTTCAAACTACCATGTCATAATTTTAATTGTGTGATTTTTTGATAATTTTTAAAAATGCTTAAATTTTTAAGTGAATAGTAAAAATACAATTTTTATGTAACCAGCTTATTTTAATTGAACCATTCAATTTTTAATAATGATGTTATAAATTATAGAATTTTTGATTGAATTAAAAAATGTTTTTAATGTTAAATAATCAATGAAATTTAATTTCATAATCTAAAAATTATTTTCCATAGTCTAGAGTACAGAGTATTCTTTAAAAAAAAAGTTCAATTTTTTCTAATGTCCTTTTCAATAAACTAATGAATTCAGTTTATAAAGGTTTTTAAAGTCTTAAAACCATTTTATTTTATTCATATATGATTCTTAATTTCAAAAATATTACTATTACAAATTTTACCTTAGAAATTATATTTTATTCATTATTTATCCTTAAAATGCCTCTCTCCTCAAGTATAAACAACCCTTCACCGCTCCCTTGGAAAACCACTTCACTTAAACTTAAAAAATAAAAATATCATTAAAATTACCATATCATAATTTCTTTATCATCACTATGGATGTTCTTTAGTAACCAAAACCCAAAATTTCAAGAATTTAAGTGCTGTATAAAAGGAACAAATTCAAGAAAGAGGTAATGTACTTTCATTATTTTATTTAGTTTTCCATTTCTAATTCCCCATTATACTTTTATTTTATAATATAGGTCTTATTAAAGAAATAAAAGATAATCTTAAAATAAACTTTATATTGTTAATATCCTATAAGAATTCTATTAATAATTTAAGAACATATTATATATATCGCACCTCCTCTTTAGACAATACACTATTAACGGTTGGTTAACCACTAATGAGTACATTTACAATTATTTTATTATCTACATTCTTATAGATGGTTGTAAAAAATTATTATATATATATGTATGTATAAATATTTATTTTTAATCTCATAGAATTAATTTTATTTATGTATAAATGACCTTGAATGAAAATAGTAAAATCGAAACAAGATGATATATTTTAAGAGAAACATGTTTGAAAAACGTTTTAAATTTAACAATGGGAATTAAGTAATATAATAAAATTATTATAATTTAAATATAATTAAAAAAATTAAAAAATTAATTTATTTTTTCATGTTTTAATAAACCTAAGTTTACTATATAAGAGGCAGAAAATTGACGAAATAAATTAGGATCTAAAGGAAGGGGATTATTAAACCCAACTCTTTTTTGGGTTATATCCTATATAAAATTGTTTTCAATGTGTTTATTTATATAATTTACTTAAAATTTCCTTTAAATATCCTTTACATTTTGATATATACATGTTTTGATGTCATTTAAATTATTTCTAATCCAATAATAAATATTTTTCAAAAAGGACTTTATTTTTCAAAAACATAACTTTAACTCCTCTTGAGATCTTTCTTCTTCAAAGAAAAATGATATTTTATATCAAAATATGATCTCTCTTATTATTTTGGTAACCCAAAAGCTTATTCCTTAAATTATGATTTATGATACACTTATGAAACCCATTCATTTCCATTGGTTAATTTAATGACTATGATTGTTATACATTATCTTTCCATGTGACTTGCATGATTATGGTCATTTTATGATGTGGTGGGTTTTCCCAAAATTATATATCCTTCCAATTAATTGGGTAATGTGATATATTTCATGTTATTATATTTAATATTTGAGAACATGATGATATATTTTTTCACAATTATGATACAACTTATGAACATATGTTATGGGTGAACATGATGCTGGCTTTGTTCACAACTATGTGTTGTATTTTATCACTATGTTTTGATGTTTTATTATTATGAATATGACAAATTCCATTTCTTTACCATATGTTTCCATCATTATTATAATGATGACACTATGATTATGATATGATGATTATGATTGTGCTCACCCATAGACTATTGATTCCTTCCCATTATTCATTCCATGCCATTCTTTCCCTTACTGGGATTTTAGCTCACCCCTTTCGTTGATGTATATGCTTCAGTAAAATCATGTACTAAGAAAGAAAAGAGATATTTATGAGGGATATAAAGAAGGATTTAAATAATTTTAATGTTTTATTTTATAAAAGTGATGTATGAATATAATTTTCAAAAGATAATAAACCTTTTGATCATAGAATGTATTTCTATTATGTTATTTATATCCCAAATGATATTATAGTCATGTAAGAAAAGCTGGGTTTCTATATCATTCATAATAATTATAACTTAAAACGTCCATAAATTTTGTCTTGTATTTTTTAGTTCTACGAGCTATCAAATAGAATATAATGAAATTATTTACCCTTGGCTATGAGGAATACTCATATACTTGGGTTTAATATCCAATATACACCCTAAAGGCCCTTAAAAAATGAATCCAAATATTTGGATGTAATCCATGGTACATTCCTAATAATATGAACTTACTACCAAGACATCATATTGGGAAATATTTTTAATGTGTCTCCATCCCTTTTTGTATAAAAAATTAAGGAATACATAAAGACCTTATTTAAATAATCTCCATGCATAATGATATCATTTCTAAATAAATTTGATAAATTTCATCTAGATGTAGATAAAATCATGAATTTCATGGAAAAGTTCATGAAACACATTATTTAGTGACTAGATATAAAAAATGTATACATAATAAAATAAAATATAAGGATAGTTTTCTAAAAAAATATCCTCTCTCTAGTATCATCTTCAGAACCCCATCAAGTTACTTTATCTTGATCACCTGTTTAACCTGTGCTTTAACCAGTATATTAAAAATAAGGTTTTGACATCCAATAAAGTGTATATACATTGTGTGCATATAAAAATTATTTTAAAAACCAACATATCCCCTAATATATTACACTATATATCAGGTGAGTGTATTTTTGATAAATTTAAAAAAAGTAATGTTTGATATACAAGAAGTCAAGTGGTGACATTGTGTGCTAACCATGTCACCATAATGCTCAATCTAACATTCTGTATCTAGTACCATAAAATTGAGTATGTTATAATATCTAGTAGAGGACCTGACCCACCACTATCCCAAAGAAAGGATATAAATTAGTGTAGGAATTGAATCATAGCCTTCCCCTAAGGTGAACATTGACTTGTAAGAGGACACAACTCATAGTCATCCCCTATTGAGAACATACAAATGGTTGAATAAATGACTCAAAAATGTTTCCTATATATAACATATAACTGATAGAGGACTCTATTAAGAAATATATACTATAGAGAACAAACAACTAGTTGAGGACCCTGACTTGTAGTCATCCCCTAGCTTCCAAGCCACTATATAAAGAGAATCACCACTACAAAATATTATTGAATCAAATCAAGGTTATAAAAAATTGCATATGGAATATACAACCCACAATCTAGTGCATAGATAGTATATAATTAGTAAATATCTCAACACTAATATTCAAAAAACTCAATGATTTCAATTATAGACTCACATAACTTGGATAAGTAATCCCCAAAATAGCTATCATAATAAACATAACCACTTATTTACCCCTCAACTAATAGGCCATAACCAACTTGCTGACCTTGACTCCCAAATCATGTTACGATGAATCGATCAGCTACACTATCCCACAATTAAAAATACCAAAATTGGTCTTAAGGGACCCATCCAAGATCCCATATTGGTGATAAAACCAAGAAAACCCAAGATGAATTATCATGAGGTATAACACTTATCCTTCTAACCTATACATATGAGAATTTAAATCCAATTCCCAAACCAAAATTACCCTCATGACTTTTTTAAGAGTATCCAAGACCCAATTAATGTCATACCCCAACTTACTTCTTATGGAATTCATAGGAAGGAACCTTACTCATCCACAAACCTTGAGGAATTCCCCAATCCTCTATAGAAAACACCAAGTGTTTCAAATCCATTCATGATCATCACCATACCCAAATTCTCATACCTTGAGAGTTTCCAAGGTATTTAGACCCCACTAACTATATTTATATAATAACCTATTTGGTGAAACACTCATTGAAGCAACCAAAAAAGGCCTACCCATGATTGATATAATATACCTAGCCTTTTACACATATTATTACATTATTTTAATCATAATTATCCCTCAAATACAAACCAAAGATCGTAAGTTCTAGTTTATTTGTAAGATTATATTCATAATTAGAAAGTATGAAAACAAAATAAAAGCATATTTCATTTAATATTAATAATGAGATATAAACAACCTTTGATCCCTTAAATATGTATAGGATAAATTGGGGAATACATGAACAAAGAGATGATATAAAATCCATGTAAGGGGAAAAACACAAGAATAAGGCATAACACATGAGTTAGAAGGCATAACATGATAACATAAAAAGGCATGAAACATGAATAAACATATGGGATCATAAAATATAAAACATGGGATAATATAATCATAGAATCATAATAATGTAAAATATATATAAAACATCAAATAATCATGATTCAAGGCTCATTACACAAGTATGATTATGAGTTAAGGAAAACCACCAAAACTGTTGCACATAGAGCATGATTCAAGGCTAACCACCAAAACCATTGTACATGACGTCTCATGAGACTAAAAATTACCCAATTCATTGGAGAACTATCTGGGTTCACCCATCATAATATGATCATGAATATGTTTTCCACATAAAGAATCATACATAAGGAATCAAACATAAATATAAGGGTTACCCATGGAAAGAATTGTGTATCATAATCTTATCAAAATGAGTATTAAAAGGGAATATCATAATGGTTTCCATTAAATAATGGATTTAAATAAAAAATGAACATTAATAAAAAAAATAGGCATATATCATGATAATTTATGTCAAATTTAAGTGAAAACATATAAAAAGAGTGTTTAAGAAACAGAACATTTTAGTTAAATTTAAGGGATAATTTTCAAGATTATTTAAAATAAAAAAGAAATAATTGTCTATATAAAACCAGAAATGAACCAAGATAGTTTTTAATAGTAAAATAAAAGATTTTATAAAAACAATTGTGGCTTAAAACAGATTATGGAGTGCACTTGAAAATTGGTAAGAAATCTAGATGTTCCCTTTAACTGAGCTTTCTTATAGGGAATATTTGAGAAGGGAACCTTATAAAACATGTATTTCCCCATAAAATAAAGAAGAATAGGAACAATAGCATAGGTTTGGAACATAAAAATATAATTTCTAATTATTACATAAGAATAATTAAAAATTACACTGGGATAAAGAGAGAGAAAGTGTAACCTGAAGGAAAAAATGGAGGTTTGGAAAAATCCCTTACCTTATGTCCGAAAGTGTTCCAAACTTGAACTTAATGTCCTGGATAATAAAATTAAATTAAATAATTAATTAATTAAGAAAATTTAATACATATACTTTATTTATTATAATTTTATTAAGTTAATTTATAGCCTTTTTTATGAGTTATGAAATCCAATTTCATCATTCGGGAGTGTTTATTTCCTTGGTTTTCATGATCGGTTTACTTGTATACATGTATGAAAAATCATGTAAAATAAAAATAGTTATCCAGAATTGAAATTATATGTTATTAATTAACTTATAAAAGGTAAAATGTTTATATAATTCATTCGGTTATATAGAGAGAGTTATAATCATTAAATAAAACATTAATGATATTTGTTTAGATTAACTTGGTGGTTTCTCGATCATCATGAACTAGTTTTGTTATATTATTTTATATAATGTATATATAATAGTTATATAACATTAAAAATAATGTCATAAATATATTATAATATGTTTTGACCATATAAATTGTTTTATGAATATCCTTGAAGTTGGTAAAGGAAATTAAAAACTCGTCGTCCTTGAATGTGATAAATTAATACATCACATACGATGTTTTCATTTTTAGAACAAAAAGGGGATGGGAAATAAATGATGATGGATTATTCCATTATCATAATAAAATTATAGTATATGTGATGAAATATATTAAACATTCCTCTTGGATTATAATATATGAAGAGATAATAATAAAATAAAATAAATTGGAAAGAAATTACAAGAAAAGGAAAGAGGATTTTACCTCTTGAATTCTTCTACTTGAGAACCGCCTCGAGACACTTGAGATTGGTATTTTATTGAGACCAAAAGATTTTAGATTTAGGTGAGAGACTTGGAAAGATAATTGGATAGAAATTGGAAAATATTCAATAATTAAGAGGTGAAAGGAGAAGAGGTGGTGAGGGGTGATATTTATAGTGGAGGAGAGAGAGGTGGTTTTTGATTAATTTAGTCCTTAGTTTATTATTTTGCCTCAAGAAAAACAATATTGATGATTCGATGAATAAATAAATTGAATATAGATGGATATTTCTAGCTTATTGTTTTTACATTAGTGATGAATCAATAAATAGTATATTTAAATTATAATGTATATATATCGTAAATTACCGTACTTCACTATTCACAAAAAATGCAACTATTTTAGAAAAACCCCAAAAATTCACCCAAACCATTTTTCAATGTGTAGAATTAAAAAATGAACACCATTTTATGCAAATAACTTTCTAAATATTATAAATTTAGTTTTAAATCAAAATTATTATATATTCAAAAAATATAAATTTGAAAATTATAATTGATTTTATAAAACTTTGAAAAATTAATTAAGGTCTTATAAATTTATGTTATAATCTTAAGACAAAAAATATTAATTTAAAAATAAATTTTATGAAAATAAATTTTCTTTTAAATTTTTATATTAATTATAAAATTGTACATAAATATTTATAACTTTCAAAAATATCAACACTTAATTTTTCATTTCTAAAACATTTATTTACCTTTTCCAAGATATAGATATATCATATTTTTATTTAAAAGATAAAAAAATTTTATTTATAATTTCCTAGGATAGGTTACTATTCTATTAGATGGTTTACTATTCATAAGTGTGAAATTACTATTCAAAAGGTCAAGTTATTATTCCATTGGTATAGGTTCCTTAATTTTTGAAAAAGCCTTTTATTTTATCAAAAATTCATTTATATTGTTTGTTTTGTGTTACTTATGTCATTTGATTTTATTTAAACTGTATGAAATTATTATAAGAAAGGAATTTCCATTGATAAAATTTTGGGTCATTATATTCTTATCCCTTATGAAATTTCACCCTAAAAATTTCATTTTACAAACCATGGGGAAAAAGGGAGGGTTATTCTCCTTAATTACTTCCTCAAGTTCCCATGTTGGCTTTTTGTACTTATGGTTCCTTCATAGTACTTTGAACAGGTGAGTGGTCTTGTTGTGTAGAACTATATCCCTATAATCCGAGATCTTCACTAGCTTCTCCTCATAAGAAAAATATTTCAAAAACTGTACCACCTCTAAATTCAATAAACGTGAGGGATCCAGTGTGTACAACATCAAGAAGGATATGTGGAATACATCATGTACTTAAGAATTAGTTTGTGGAAGTGCTAGTCGATAGGAAACAACTCCAACATGATCAAGAATTTTGAAGGGGCTGATGTACCCAATACTTATCTTCCCCTTATTCTCAAATGTCATGATCCTTTTCCATGAATATATGCATAGGATTACCATGTCTCCAAACTCAAGCTCTAGTTCCCATCAAGGATTGACTACATAACTGTTCTATCAACTTTGGGTGACCAAGATATGATTTTGAATGGGTTTTACTTTTCTACTATTTCTTAAACCATTTTAGGTCTTAGTAGCTTATGTTCACCGACTTCATCCCAACATCTTGATGTTCTGCATATTTTCCCATAAAGGGATTCATATGGATCCATTTAGATACTTGAGTGGAAACTATTGTTGTGAGAGAACTCGAACAAATCTAGATGTTGGTACCATCCTCCCTTGAAAGTCATAAAAAATACTCTCAATATGTTTTCCCATGTATGAATATTCTGCACTGATTTTCCCCCATTTTGAGGATGATAGTCCATACAAAAGTTGAGCACAATTCTTAGATTATATTGGATAATTTTATAGAACATAGAGGAAAATATTGGATCTCAATCATATATAATCTATAGTGGTACTCCATGCAGCCTCACCACTTCTTTGATGTATATCCATGCAAGTTGATCTAGTGATAAGTCCTCTAGGATTGAGATAAAGTGATATTTCTTTGTAAAATGATCCATTATAACCCATATAGCATTATTCCCTCTGGATTTATTGGGAAGTACATTGAAATAGTCCAGGGTAATTTTCTCCCACTTCCATATTTTCATGGAAAATGGTTGCATCAAACCTATAAACTTTTTTCATTCTACCTTAACTTGATGAAATACCAATCACTTTGATATATATTCAGCGATCTTCTTCTTCATATAGTCCCACCAATAGTTTCCTCAAAGATATTAATACATCTTTGTGCTCCCTGGTTGAATAGATAATGTCGAGATATATGCATTATTTAGAAGCTCTTTCTTTATCTATTGATTAATTGGTACACAAAGTCAAGACCCAAATCTCATGACTCTATCCTAATCCATTTGGAACTATGAGGATTTCCCATTTCTAATAGCATCCACCTTCTTTTGAATTTCCTAACAATTTATTTTAGAATCCTTTATTATCTATAGGAGGGATGGTTGAGCAGTCATTTGAGAAAGGATTGATGATGTCCCTTACCTAAAAATTCCCATGTCTATCCTTTATAGGTATAAGAATATTGGATTCTTATCAATTCTTATCATTGATAAAGATGCATGATCCTTTCTACATAGAGCATTCTCTAATTTATTTGCTATTTTGGGATAGTAGTGTATTGAGTAGTCATAAATCTTGTTGAGATTTAACCATATTCCCTAGTGCATATTAATCTCCTTCTATGTGAATATACATTTGAGGATCTTGTAATCAACATATATCTCACACTTATCACTATAGAGATAATGACGCTAGATTTTCAATGCAAAGATCATATTTTCCAACTCCAAATCATGAATGGAATAATTTTTCTCAGAAAGTTTCATATTCCTTGAGACATAGGCTATCAATTTATCATTTTTTATCAGTACATAGCCTAATAACTTCATTTAATCATCATTTTACACCCCAAATAGTTCCCCACTTTTCAGAAATGTGAGTACTGGTGTAGTGATAAACCTCTTCATCAACTCTTTGAAGTAGTCTGCACATTCACTGGTCCAGAATAACTTGAATCTCTTCTGAGTCATCTTGTTTAGTGGGTTTGAAAATCATGACAAGTTCTTACAAAATCATCGATAATACTCTACTAGACCAAGGAAACTATAGAACTACATTACAGATGTTTTCCTCGGCCACTATTCAATTGATTTAATCTTGGAAGGGTCCATAGATATCCCTTTTTTGGTGATTAAATTCCCCATGAATGATACTTCCTTCATCCATAACCCACATTTTCTATAATTTTCATATAGTTTCTCCCTTTGAAAAGTCTTCAGCATAGTATTCAAATGCTTCTCATGCTCCTTGTTTCTATTAGAGTATATCATAATATCATTAATAAATACTACCAAAAAATTGTAGAGGTAATCTCTAAAGACTCTATTCATTAAATCTATGAAAATTGTAGGTGAATTAGTGAGTCAAAATGGAATTACTATGAAATATTTATGTCCAAACATCATTTAAATGGTAGTCTTAGGAATATCTTCCTTCCTCACCTTTAATTTTTGGTATCCCGACCGAAGGTCCACCTCAGAGAAATAAATAGACCCACATAGTTGATTGAACAAGTCATCTATACATGGAAGGGGACACTTGTTCTTTATCATGATTTTTTGAGCTCTAGGTAATTAATGCATAGGTGCATTGATCTATCCTTATTCTTGACAAAGAGGACTGGTGCACCCCACAGTGAAGCACTCTGGCATATAAAACACTTATCCAGATTCTCTTATAATTGCTTCTTTAGTTCTTCAATATCAAATTTTTATATTCTATTAGGTGTATTTGATATAGACAGAGATCAAAGTATAAGTTCAATTGATAACTCAACTTATCAGTTAGGAGGAAGACCTAAAAACTCTTCGGGGAACACATAAGTGTAGTCTCGCACAATGGGAATGTCTTTAAGAATTATCCTCCCCTTTATCTCAATCATTTGAGCTAGATATGATTGCTCAAAAGGAAATAATATCCACAATTGAGATAATTATTCTGATGGTGATTCATCCTCCTCCTTATAGTTATACAGAATTAGAGGATCCTTTGGGATGTGAAGAGTGATATACCTTTCTCAAAAATTGATGTTGAATTTGAATAAACATATCCAATCGATGCCAAATATAACATCAAACTATACCAAAGGAAGCATGAAAAATTTTTCTGGGAGGTTCATTATATAGACATTAACTGGGGAGGAGTTATAAACTTTGGATGAAATAATTTTCCCATTTTCTTTTCTCATATATAACTCAACCTCCATATTTTGAGGTGCTATTTGAATAGTTCTACTAAACTTTCAAGATATGAAAGAACATATAAAAATATAATCAAAAGTACATTTTATATTCTTGAAAAAATAACTAGAATACCTGTCCCCACATCATTTTTAGGCTCCACCTCAACAGTAGTGATAACATATTCCTTTCCTTACTACCATGTAGGTTTTTGTTATTGATTTCCTCCAATAACCCCTAGCTTTGGGAAATGGTTCACATAATACCCATGTTCCTTGAAGTTGAAAAAATACACTTGATGATGATTATTTATCTAAAACATCCCTTATTCTTACACATTAATGTTATTTTTCATATTCCTTTAGTAGTTATTAGCTAGATTCCCCATTATTATACATTTGAAGCATTTCCTGGTCCCCTTTAGATAGTTCTCAGGATTCTTCTTCCCTCAATATTGACATGGGAGATTTTGGGTTTTCTTTCCATCATAGAATATATCTATTTATCCAACCATAATAAACTCCATTTTCCACTTTCTATCTTTATCCCATGAGCCCACTGAGAGTATCCTATCTCCTTTTCAACCTTAAGAGAATAACATAAAATCTCCTTATAGCTATCAATGTCTCAAATTGAAAAAAATATTCATATAATCAGCTTTAGTTTTCTAAATAAGTGATCCACCTTGATTTCTGTGTTCATGAAAAATCTAGAGGCATATTGTGCAAGCCTTGTGAAGTTTTCCTTATATGCCTAAATAGAGTCATATTCCTTTTTCTTTAGTTTGAGGAAATATCTTTCCATATTGAGATGGGGGTTCAGAGAAAATATTTACTAAAAAATATTTTCTTGAATTCCTCCCAATCCATAGAATAAATTTCTTATTTGCAATTCATGTTCTTGATCAGTGTCCACCACTGATCAATATAACCATCAAAATGATAGACTACCAATAAAACTTTTTCTTCATCTAAGCATTGGAGGAGAGAGAATATTTACTCTATGGACTTAATCCATTGTTCTTAGAGGATTGTATCGTAAGATCTAATAAATATGGGAGGCCTTTGTCTAATAAAGGATTGAATAACAACTTTCTCTTTCTTAGGAGGGAGGATTTCCACACGATTAAAGTTATTATTCACTACTTCATCCTGTTGAGAATGTACTGTCATGGAATTTTGATTACACATTACCATAATATTTGGCATATAATTAAGGTAATCAATACATTGCCTATCATATTGATTATTCACATGAGTTATTCTATTTCCATCCATCAACTAATAAAAATAATGAATGATTAGATGGGATTGAATACTTAGATAATAAGAATATAAAAAGAAAACATTGAACATAAAAGGATAAAATTTTACATTAAAAGTATATCCTAACTTATGATACCCTAAGTTTCAATCTAACTTATCCATGTTGATAGAATTATCCATATAGTTCTCACCAAAGTACTCTAGTCCTAATCTCCAAAAATAACTAGACAATGCACTAATTCCAACTATAATAGGCCTAACCTTTTCACATATTATTACGCGATTTTAAGCATAATTAACCTTCAAATACAAACCATGGATTGTAAATTATAGCATCTTTGGAAGATTAGATATATAATTAGAAAGCATGAAACCCAAATAAAAACATCTAATATTTAATATTCATATTGATCTCATAACACCATTTTATCCCTAACATATTCATAGGATAACCTAGGGAATACCAGAAAAAGGGATTCGCTTTTAACCTCAATAAGGAAAAAACAAAAGAATAAATCACAACACATGGGTTAGAAGGCATAACATGAAGACATAAAAAGACATGGAACATGGATAAACACATGGAATAATAACACATAGAACATGGAATAATAGTAATGTGTCATAAATATAAAACATGACATAATCATGAGTCATGTATCATTTCACATGGAGGAGCACGAGTCAATGCTAACCACCAAGACTATTGTAGATAGAGCACGAGTCAAGGCTAACCACCAAGACTGTTGCATTTGATATCTCATGAGACTAAAAATTACCCAATGAATTTGAGAGCTATATAGGTGCAACCATTATAACATTATCATGAATATGTGTTCCACATAAATAGTCATACATAAGGAATCAAACATAAACATAAGGGTTGCCCATGGAAAGAACTGGGTATCATAATGTTTTCAAAAGTTGTATCAAAAGGGAATATTATAATTGTGTCCATAAAAGAACATATTTAAATAATACATGAAAATTAATAAGGGAAAATAGTTATAATTATTATAATTTATGTTAAACTTAAGTAAAAACATACAAAAATAGTGTTTAAGAAACTTTATAAACAAAACATTTTAGTGCGGTTTAAGGGAAAATTTTCAAGATTATTTTAAATGATAAAGGAAACATTATCTGTATAAAATAAGAAATTAACAAAGATAGTTTTTCATGTAAAAATAAGTTATTTTATAAAAAAATAGTGTCTTAAAATAGATTATGTAGAGCACTTGAAAATGTGTAAGAAATTAGGAAGTTCTCTTTTATCAAGCTTGCTTATCAGGAAGATTTAAGAAGAGAACCTTATAAAACATGTTTTTCCCCATAGAAGATAGAAGAATAGAAATAGGAACATATGTTTTAAATATACAAATATAATTTAGAAGTATTATATAAGAATAATTAATAATTACATTGGCATAAATAGAAATAAAGTGTAACCATAAGGAAAATGGACGTTTGGAAAGAATCCAGTACCTTTTGTCTGAAATTGTTATGCACTTGAACTCAATGTCATGGAAAATAAAATTAAATCAATTAATTAGTTAATTAAGAAAATTTTATAAATTTATTTTATTTATTATAATTTTATTATATTCATTTATGTAATTTTTTATGAGTTATAAGATATAATTTCATCGTTCAGGAGTGTTCATTTCCATGGTTTTCATGATCGGTTTACTTGTATATAGGTATGGAAAATCATGTAAAATGAGAATAGTTATCCAGAATCAAAATTATATGTCATTAATGAAATTACATAAGAAAAAATGGTTATATAATTCATTTTTTATATGGTTTGAGGATAAATCATTAGATAAAATGTTAATGATAATTGTTTAGATTAATTTGGTGGTTTCTTGATAATCGCAAACTAGTTTTGTTCTATTATTTAATATTATGTATATATAGTGGTTCCCAAAAATTTAAAATGATATAATATACGTATTATAATATAGTTTAATAATATAAATTGTTTTTTGGCCCATATTGAAGGAGGTAATAGAAATTGATAACTCATTATCCTTGAATGTGATAAATTAACACATTACAGACGATGTTTTCATTTTTAGAAAAAAAGGGAGGGGAAATAAATGATGATGGATTATTCCCTTAACATAATAAAATTTCATTATATGTGAGATAATGTAGTTACCATGCCACTTGGATAAGTATATTTTAGGAGATAATAATAAAATAATAGAAATTGGAATGAAATTAAAAGAAACGGAAATAGGTTTTTACCAATAGAATTCTTCCCCTTGAGAACCTCCTTGAGGCACTTGAGTTTGGTATTTTATTGAGACCAAAGGCTCATAGTATTTGTAATAGAGAATTGGGTAGAAATTGGACAATATTAAAGGCTTAAGAGGTGTGAGTAGAATATGTGGTGAGAGGTGATATTTATAGTGGAGGGCATATATGTTTTTTGATTAATTTGATCATTAGTTTAATATTTTGTCTCAAGACAAAAATAATAATCATTACATGAATAAATACAGTAAATAGAAAAGTATATTTCTATAATATGGTTCTTACATTAGTGATGAATCACGGAGTAATGTATTTAACTTATAATTTATATATACCGTAAATTTACATATTTCACTATTCACAAAAATTCAACTATTTTCAAAAAAATATCAAAAATTCAACCTAACCATTTTTCAACATGCATAATTCAAAAATGAACTCCAGTTTATGAAAATATTTTTTCAAGTATGAGAAATTGAATTTTAAATAAAATCATTATTTATTAAAAAAATACCAATTTTAAAATTATAATTGATTTTATAAAATTTTTAAAAATTAATTAAGGTCTCATAAATTTTTTCCATAACCATAATAATAAAATATATTAATTTATTAAAATAATTATTGTAAATAAATTTTATTTTAAATTATTATATCAATTATAAAATTGTAATTAAATAATTATAACTTACAAAAATATCAACACTTAATTTATCATTTCTAAAACATTTATTTACTTATTACAAGATATAAATATATTATGTTTTTATTTATAAGATATAAAAATTTTATTTATAATTTTATAGGTGATGTTACTATTCTATTAGCAGATTTACTATTCAATAGGGTCATATCACTATTCCAAAGGTGAAGTTACTATTCCATTAGTATAAGTTCCTTAATTTATGAAAAATCGTCTTATTTCATTAACTCTTCATTTATAAAGTTTGTTTTTTCCTTATGTGATTTTATATGATTTTTAATATATGAAAGTATTATAAGAAGGGAATTTACATTGATAAAATTTTGGGTCATTACACTCTACCACCTTATGAAATTTTACCCTCAATATTTTTACAAACTATGGGGAAAATAGGTGAGGGTATTTCTCCTTCATCACTTCCTAGGGTTACCATGTTTCCTCTTTATATGTATGGTTCCACCATAGTACTATGACTAAGTGAGTGGTCTTGTTGAATATAACATTATCTCTATGATACAAGATCTTCACTGTTTTCTCCTCATAAGAGATGTCACTCTCTGACTATACCACATCAGAATTTAGTACTTATGAGGGATCAAGTATATAATTCTCAAGATGGATACATGGAATACATCATGTACATGAGATATGTTTGGTGGAAGTGTTAGTAAATAGGCCACAACTCAAAATGATCAAGAACCTTGAAGGGGAAAATGTACCTAGGACTTAGCTTTCCCTTCTTTCCAAATCTCATGATCCTCTTCTATAGAGAAATGTAGAGGAATACCATGTCTCTAACCTCAAACTTTTGGTCCCATTGATAATTGTATGCATAAATATTTAGTTGAAATTGGGCTTCCCATATATGATACTAAATGGTTTCATATTTTTCTACAATTTATTTTACCATTTATAGTCCTAGTATCTTATGTTTTCCAACTTTATCCCAGAATACTGGTGTTCTGCATCTTTTCTTCTAAAGGGTTTCATATGGATCCATTTGGATTCTTGAGTGGAAACTATTGTTCTAGGAGAACCCAACCAAAAATAGATTTTGTCCCATCCTACCTTGAAATCCATTAAACATTCTCTCAACATGTCTTCCAGTGTCTGAATAGTCTGCTCAGATTGGCCATCAGTTTGAGGATGATAGGCCATATTCAAGTTTAACTCAGTGCTTAGAGCATGTTGGAGAATTTTCCAGAACTATGGGGTAAATCTAGGATCTCGATCGGATATAATTGATAGTGGTACTCTATTAAGTCTCACCACTTATTTGATATATATCCATGCTATTTGATCTCGTGATAATTCCTCATGAATTGTAATAAAGTGAGATTTATTTGTAAGATGATCCACAACAACCCATATAGAATTATTCTGTCTATACGTATTTGAATGTCTTGTAAAAAAGTCCATGGAAATGTTCTTTTACTTTAATGTTGGTATAGATAATGGTTTCATCAACCCTTTATACATTTTCCTTTCAACATTAACTAATTGACATACGAGGCAATTTGATGTATATTCCGTGATCTCCTTCTTCATATTGTCCCCCAATAGTTCTCTTAGAGATCTCGATACATCTTTGTGCTCCCTGAGTGAATAGAGAAGGTCATGATATGTGAACCATTCAGAAGCTCATTATTTATATATGTATTGGATAGTAAAAATATCCATGAACTAAATATCACAACTCCATCCCCATCTATTTATAACTCTAAGGATTTACCATTTCTAATAGCTTTCACCTTTTTCTGAATTTCCTCATCATTTCTTTGAGAATCCGTTATTTTCTCCATGAGAGATGGTTGAGAAATAATTTTAGAAAGGATTTATGATTTAAATTACCTAGCATTTCCCATGTACATCCTTTTTAGTTCTAAGATGTCACACCCCGACCTGATTCTTTATTTTATTTTAATTATTTTGGGTCTCGTTTTTGAACTGTGTTTTGAACCGATTTTAAATTAAAAGAAAATCTCGTTTTTATACGAACGTGCGAGCGTATGCGCGCCCTTCACAATTCCTAATTTTTGTTAAGGGATTGTTTGTTATCGAATGTTTTGTTTTTGAGACACGCAACCATGCGCACGACCCCGCGCGTGAGACCGTGCACGGTGTCCGCTC
The DNA here is from genome assembly GCA_963277665.1 of Viscum album. Classification (NCBI taxonomy): domain Eukaryota; kingdom Viridiplantae; phylum Streptophyta; class Magnoliopsida; order Santalales; family Viscaceae; genus Viscum; species Viscum album. The sequence continues at coordinate 643,127,834 of OY728133.1, read as the reverse complement.
TCAGTTAATAATTTCATTATTATTATTTTGGTTAATATTTTAATTAGGCTTAGAATATTAAATTATTGACATATTTATAAAATTGTTAATATTATTATTATTATTATTATTATCCTTTTTGTTAATGGTTTTATTAAGTTATTTGTTGAATGATTAAGATTATTATTTTAATTGGTATTTTATTAAGTTATCTTTTTTTATTATAATTATGATTCATTAATATTATTAGATATTATTAGGATTTATTTTTATTTATTTATTTTTATTTATTTTATTTATTTTATTTATTTATTTACTTTTTATTTTTGCTTTGTGTTAGGGTTCCCCCCCCATTTCGGCGCCTCAACCCCTCCCTTTTGCGTGAGATGCTCCTCCCCCTTTTCCCCTGGTCCCATCGCGCCTCCCCCATACCAGTCGGCACCCTCCCATCCTCCTGCCTTCCTTCCGGCGACCCACCGAATCGGCGCCCCACTCACTTCCTCGCGCCGCCTCTACCCGTCTCCCTCTTACCCCCCCCCCGTGCCTCCCTTCCGGCGGACAACTCTCGGACCAACCTCCCTCATTCACTGGTGAGCACCAATCAGCCGACATCCCCTCCCCCGGTTGTGCGACCCAGCCACCGCCGGACCTACAACTAGCCGCGACCTCACCTTCGCCGCACTCGGATCCCCTTGTTCCGCAATTTCGACTCACCTCCCCCCATTGCCTCTACAAGCGCTGCACAACCATCACCCCATGGCCGCACCCTCCTTCTAGCAGGGCTCTACCTGGTGCGGCGCACCTCCGACAGCTTCCTTCAAACTCCGGCTAGCTTCCCGCACCACAGCCGCATGTGCGTTCTTCTTCGTATAGTTTTTTCTTCCTTTTGATAGGCTTTAGAATTAGGGTTTTGTGTTTTAATTGGTTCTTTTTTTGATGGTTTTAGTTTGATTGTGTTGTTTTGGTCCCAATGCTTGAATTAGGGTCAATTGGTGGTTGCTTGTAGTGCGTTTGGCGCGCGATCAAAGTTTTGCATCTGAATTTGAAGTTTCGACACCGATGGTAAGTGTCTCAACATATAAGTTTTGTTTGATCAATTAATAATCTTGTTTAATTAATTTAAGATGTTCTTTAATTATTATTTTTTGTGCGAATTGTGTTTATTGATGAATTACCTACCATGTTAAATTAATTTTTCACGTTCCTTAATAATTTTGTTTGGTGCGAAACTAGTTTTTAAAATAATTTAGTTTGTGTTTGTTTTGTTTGGCGGTGTGTTATTATGGTATGAGTGTGTTTCTATTGAGAACTTTGTATCTGGTCAATTGATAGTGTTTTGTAAGTTGTGTAGTTAGTATATTAAATTGTATAAATGGTAAATATTGTGTTCTTAATGTGGAGTTGCGTGCATTTGGTAATGAAAGAAGGTTGAAGTTGGTTTTGTGTTCAAAGATGTGTTATACTCTTTAAAAATTGGTTTATGAAAATTTAGAACGATACCTTAAACAATTTTTAAGGATGCGAAATTGTTTTAATTAAATTGTGTAAAGGTTTTTAGTGTGAGTTTGTTTCTCAAGAGGGGATTTTGGGTATTTTCTCGGTGTGAGGTAGTGAGGTGTTTCCTTGGGTTGTTTTATAAATTGCATAATGGTTTATTTAAATTTTTTGGATGGTGAAAAAACTTGTTTTGGAAATGGTTTAAACAATGGAATTCATGTTTTGGAATTGGATCCGGTTTATGTGACGATTTGAAATGGCCTTGGAAATGGTTAAATTGTTTTTGTACTTTTCTTTTAATATTTTCAAAGAGTTTTATGAGTTATGTAAGTGGCGCGTCGTTGGTGAAAACCCTTGATGTATTAATTTGAAACACTTTATGGATTGTTTAAGTGTTTAATGGTTTTATTAAATTATTTGTGTTGTGCGTTGGACCTTGCGACGATGGTTTCAAGTTGCGGGTGTTAGGAACGCCTACACGTACATGCATAGGGTAAGGCATATATATATATATATATATATATATATATATATATATGCCCTCTTTGTACATCTTACCTCATGGAATGGGGAATATGTGCAATGCAGCTAGGGGTGTGTATATATATATGTATAAATGCATGTGCGTGTATGCGCCTAGTGTCGGTTCGAGTGGCCATCGACAGATAACGACACGTTTGAGGTAGGTCCTCTATGCCTAAGCTTTTAATTTGAAATTCATAATTGCTTGATTTTTAAAAAAAAATATGTTTTACACTATGCTATATTCACATGCTATGGAATCTGATTGCGGTTGCTAGAAACTATTATGCCCTGTATTGGAAAAATTGAAATGTATTTCAAAGCCATTTGTCTTAAGTGAGTTTTCTTGAAAAATTGATTTCTTAAGTGGTTTTGAATTGGTAAGGTGTATTTCCAAAGGTGTTTGGACTTTTGGCCAGTTGATTGTAAAAAAGTGTTCCCTTTATGTAATTACGCATGTTTGGCATCTTAAGAATGTTTTATGAAATAGAAAAAAACCTCTATTGAGGCCCGTTTGGAACTTTAAGATTTGGTTTGCGAAAATAGAAAACCCCTTTTGAGTCATTCCCCAAAATTTGAAAATAAAATGTTATGTAAGTGTTAATGAGTGGTTTGTGATATGTGCCTAGTGTAAAGGCTTGTGTGTGATTGTGTGATGTAAAGTGGGGGAATGAACTTAAGTAGGGAGTGCAGTGGTGAAAGGTTGAATGATTTTTAGATAAAGAAAGTGTAATGTACTTGCTTGATTGCTTGATAAAGAAAACTCACCACCATTTGAAATAGAGCACAGTGGGAAACTCGGGTATCTAGGTGGGTGACCAGGACTAGTACTCTAGATGACACAGCAGGGGTTCGTCCCGGTTTGTCTAGTAGGATTGATGCAACAAAACTAACTAAAAATATGAATTTCTGAGTGTTGTGGCCTTCTAAGCCATGTTTTCTGAGGTTCGTGGTCTTCTAAGCCACGTTTCACTGAGGTATGAGGTCTTTAGGTTCCCACTTGTTCTAGATGCCTATAGGGTTTACCCATGGTGCTCATTTGTGTCATGCTGCTAATGATGTAACTTTCTTTTCAGCTGTTTCATACTTGATGTCTTGTTTGTGAAAACCATATTTTAATCCAAACTGGTTTCTTTTCATTTTGAAATGTAAATGCATGCTTGAAACCTATTTTGAAAATGTAGTGGGAGTAAAATGCTTTACCTGAAAATGAAAACTCGTTACTTGAATTTGAAAAGGAGAAACACTATTTTATTGTATCTTATTTTTCAAACTGGCATGGTTGGATTTCTTAATAAAGGTGGAGGCATTGGACATGGTTATATTTTGGCTTTCCTACTGAGAATCTCGGTGCTCACTCCTACTTTACTCTTCAGTTGCAGGTTTCAGTCTTGGATCGCTTTTGGGAGCGAGTGTGGTTGTCGTACCGTGGTGATCCACGGGGTCACCTGAGGTATGTCACGTTTCTTTGTTTATTCCTTTTTATGCTGCCACGTTGTTCAGTTTATTCTCCTTTATTTATCTGCTTGTTCAGTTTATGTTTACTTATCTTTTTCATGGGACAAACCGTTCCCAACTGGTTTTTTTGATGCCTGGAACTAGTTGCCAGCCCGTGGGGATCAGGAACGCCCTTTGGGCCATGTCGCGGACCGGGTCGGGCACCAGGTCGGATGATGACCCGGCCTGGTTCGTGACATAAGAAGATTGGATCCTTCTCAATTCTCATCATTGATAAAGTTGCAGGATCCATTCTACTTAGAGCATCCACCACCTTATTTTCATTATCGGCATAATAGTGGACTGAGTAGTCATAATACTTGATGATATCTAGGCATATTCACTAGTTCATATTGATCTCCTTCTACATGAATACATATTTTAGGCACTTATTATCAGTATATATCTCATACTTATCCCCATAATGATAATACCACCATATTTTCAATGCAAAGATCACAACTTCCAACTTCAGATCAAGTGTGGGATAGCTCTGCTCATGAATTTTCAACTGCCTTGAGGTGTAGGATATCGATTTATCATTTTTCATTAGTACAAAACCTAATACCTTATTTTGAGAATAAATTTAGACCACAAAGAGTTCCCCACTTTTCAGAAGTGTGAGTACTGGTGTAGTGATAAACCTATGCTTCAACTCCTTGAAGTTGTCTTCACATTCACTAGTCCAGAAAAACATTACACCCTTCTGAGTCATCTTGGTTAGTGGGTTTAAAAATCATGGTATGTTCATGAAAAATAATCACTAATACCCAGCTAGACCACATAAACTATTGATCCCCATTACAAATGTTTTTTGGGCCACTATTCAACTGCCTTTGTCTTGGAAGGGTCCATAGACATCCATTTTCTGGTGATTACATGCCCCAAGAATGATACTTACTCCATCAAAAAATCACACTTATTATAATTTTCAAATAGTTTCTCCCTTAAAAAGTCTTCATCACAATATTCAAATGACCCTCATATTCCTCCTTACTCTTGGAGTATATCAGAATATAATAAATAAATAGGACCAAAAATTTGATGAGGTAATCACTAAAGACTATATTCATTAAATACTTGAAAATTTCTAAATAATTTGCGAGTTTAAAAGGAATAACTATGAATTCATAGTGTCCATAACTCATTTGAAATATTTTCTTGGGAATTTATACCTTCCTCAACTTTAATCAGTGATATCCCAAATGAAGGTCCACCTTAGAGAAATACTTGTCCCCACATAGTTGATTGAACAAGTCACATATCCATGGATGGGGATAATTTTTCTTTATCATTATTTTTTTGAGATCATGGTAATAAATATAGAAGAACTCTGGTCCATAATTATTCTTGAAAAAGAGGACTGGTGTTGTCACACTTGGATATTCAATCCCATGATTTGTTTTGAATCTTATTTTGGTTATTAGTTTTCTTTTGGTTTTTGAGTGTTCTGGGATTAGATTTGGTGTCTCAGGTGTTCTTGACCTAAGTAATTAGTCTTGGAATTATTGGATGGTATTTATACTTTTATTTTTCAAAGGTAAGGTAAAAGGATTATGTGTCTTGTAATTGAATTTTTTACACTTCAAGTGGCACCTTTTGTGGGGTATGTTTATTTGAGTGGTTTCTTCAAGATTTGCGCCAAACTGTGAGCCCATTTCCAGATTTAAAAAAAAATTGTTTCTTTTATAACTCCATAAATTTTCAACATTTTTCTCCCATTATACTTCCTACTTGGACTCCCCTGACCTATTCAAACAACTATATCCATTTTGACCCCATAGGAACTCATAATAATTGTGCATTTTGGTGATTTATTCAGGCATTGGGACAACCCATAATCCCATTTCAATATTTAAGGAAATAATTTATTTCTTTTATATATCATTCATTTTTTAACATTCTAGGTCATTAAACCTCTCACATGAGCCCAAAAACCCTAGGCACTCCCCCATGTTCCATTTTCCCTCTTTGGAGATCATCTTCATTGTGGATTAGGGAGAAGTTCCTCCAGGTTTATCAAATTATCCAGATTTGAAAAGTGAATTTGTTTCTTTCCTAGATCATTCATTTTTTTACTATTTTCCCCCATTTCAGTCCCAAATCAACCTACGTATCCTTATCCAAACCTCCCTTACAATTTTGGCTTCTTAGAGATTCAACTATTGGTGTATTTAGGGATATTTCTTCAATGTTTCTCAAGAAATAGAATTCCTCTCTTGTTACATCCATTTCCATAGGGTTTCTCTACTCACTATTGAAGTTACAAATTTATAACAACAAGGGTTTCATACCTTGGGGTTGATTTTGGGTTTCATAGTCCAATATTTTAGATTTAGGTTTGTTTTCAATCCCTTGTGGTGTGGAGGTGGTGTAGTTGATGTTTCAAAAAAATATTTGGGGGTTTTGAAAAAAAAGGTAGGTGATTCCATTGTAAGCATTATTTTATGAGTTATATTTATGTATTTAATTATTTAGAATGTTCCTCATATGTTTTTTGTAGTGATAAATTTGTTTTTGGTGTAATTGGTTGAGGGTTTAATTTTGAAGTTGCATTTTTTTTCTTCAGATGGTCTGTTTTTGTTATGTAACTCTTGTGACATCATTTGGGGTCATTTTATATGATATAAAAATTATTTATTAAATGTGTCTTGGGATTCTAAATATGGTTTGGTATTGTTTTGGTGTTCCTTTGGCCTTGAAAGAATGTTTTTTAATGAGTTTTGTGTTCAAAACCTTGTTATACTTCTTGGAAGTGTTTTATGAAAATTGTAAATGGGTTGTTGAGTCATACAAAGGGTGAAAAGGATATTTATGTACTATTTTGGTTGTAATATGCTATTAAAATGGGTTCTTAAATATAAAATGATGATTGGTGATGTCAAACATTTTGAGAAAATTTAATGAATTGTTGAAATGTTTTATTAAATTGTAAGAAGGGTGTGAAACATGTTTACGAGTTGTTTTGTGTGAGAATGATGTTAGGATGAATTTTAATGTGAATGGATTGTTATGTGACATAATTTTGGTATTTTTGATGTGTGTGTGTTTTGGAAATTTAAATTTAATGTGAAAATGGTATTTTATGAGATGTGTAACTTGATAGAGCACAAATTTGGAAACCCGAGTATCTAGGTGGGCAGACAAGTACTAGTATGCTTGTGATCCGAAGTTGTTTCATCCTTATTTCAAGTAAAATGTTTCATAATTAAAACCCTAAATAAAATACTATGTTGAGTTTAGGGACCACTATGTTATGGGTATGTTCCCTTATAGTGGCTCTTGTACAATAACACATATTTATTATGGTTACTTTTCACCGAGATATGAGGTACCTAGCGCCCACAGTTAGCTAGTTCCTAGGGGTGTTTCCATGACTAATTCTCATTGAATATATGATATTAACTGTTAGAATATAGTTTGTTTGGATGGAATATTCAGTATCATTTAAATTTTATTTAACATTTTCCATTTCTTAAAATATCCCCCTTGAAAATTGTTTTCATTTAAAGTTGCATCCTTTAGAAAATTGTCACTACCTTTTCTATTTTATGGAATCTTACAAGATTTTTATCTTATAATGTTTATCACATGGAATATTTTGGTTGGAATACTATTGGTCTTAGATCCACACCCTACTTACACCCTTGGGTGTAAGTAGACTTGGTAATCTTTTTAGCAGGTATGGAAATTTTTTTTAGTGCCGGTGGTTTGGGTTGTTAACTTCCATTCCTAGTGTAGTGTTGTAGATAAGGCTGGGTAATTATAGAACCTTACCGTGTGGTGGCCCTTGAGTGCTTTTTTTCTTCTAGTATTGAGTTTTGGACATCTTGGGCTTATTTTAAAACCATGTATTTCAGTTATAAATTTTATTAAGGGCTTGTTTGTGTTAAATTTTCCGATTTAGTTGATTTATAGTTTTTGGTTATTTAATACTTCAAAATTTTGGTAAATCATTCCCAAACACTTTTTTATGATACCCAGGAACTTGTTCCAGACCATGGGGATCAAGAATGCCCTTCAGGCCTTTCCATGGACTATGTCAGTCATCCTTTTTTATGGAGACCATATTTGGTTCATGACAAAATGGAATTAGAGTGAGGTCCTCTCTTTTGAGGTAATGTTATTTTGGGAAATGGTATGGGTAGACCAGAGCTAGGATTGTCAGGACTTGAAATTTTGATTATGTTTAGTGTGTCTATCTAGCACACCTCATGAAGAGATTCATGTTTCTATGGTATGTTGGGCTTTATCTGATTTATTTTGTTTTTATGGGTCATCAATGATTGGGGGCATGAAAAGAGAGTCGGGTTAATGGTCTCAGTGAGCTCGTAGGGCCTGGAAATCCATGTGGAGCCAGTGATATTTACCTAGAACACTTTGCATGATGGTGAAGTGATTGGCATATGGATGAAAAACATATATCCAAGCCACCTTCTAGTACTAATTTCCCCTTGCATTGTCTTGTGTCTTTTTATTTAGGAATTTTGGGAACATGGTTTTAAAGTGGAAAAAATGATGACTTGATTTTAAGAAGTGTGAATTTTTGTGAAATTATTTTATATAAAATAGGAAATGGTTTGAATTATTAAATGTTAGAAATGAAAATTAATAGTGGTTTTAAAAGAGTAAATGGTGTGTTTACACCTCTTTTTAAAGTGTTAATTATGTTAAGGTGGGTTTTGAAAATCTGTTTCAAATAAAGTTTTCTGAGATATTGAAAAGTGTTTTAAATAGAATGAAGTGTTTTGGAATTTATGTGTGGAGTTTGAAGGGGAATTTTGATTTGTTAATTGGTGGTCTTTATAAAAGTTTCATGATTTTCTAGGAACTTGTTTTAAATGGGGATAAATGAGTTTCATAGTGAATGGGTGTTGATGAAATAAAGTTTTTCATAAAACTGTAAGTGTTTTGAAATGGGATGAGATGTTTTGAAAGTAATTTGTATGACTTGAAAGTGAGTTTTAATTAATGTTTTGTGTTTTTTTGAAAAGTCTTTTCAGATTTTAATTGGGTTTTGATTTTTTGGTTAGAGGTTTTGTGAAAAAGGAAGTGTTGGTTGAATGCCTTGGTTTTGAAAACTAAAAATAATGTTTGTTTTAACCTTTGGTATTTCTATGAGTGACCACATTCATGGATTTACATAGAAATATGGATAGTTAAGGGCATGACTAGATGAGTTCTAGTGTGGATTTGAGGAGAGTGCCCAGTGTGGCACATAAAAATGCATGTGTGAGGCCCATGTGGTACCATTGTTGGATTCATCAATCACCGACCCATTTATTTTCAAAGAGATGATTTTAATAGAAAATTTGACGTCTTGATGACTGATTTGGGTGGTGTGTCTTATGTGTTTCTATGAATGTTTTGGTGGGGTATATTTAGTTTGATAATACCACTTTTTTGAATGATGTTAGGGGTTTTTGTTTGGCTATATAGTTTGTTTGAAGTATTGATTGGTGGACCATTGTGATAAATGTATCAAGAATCCCTTGATGTTGCTATCCTCATGTGTTCCGACCTGGTTTGTGGTATGTTTTGACTAAAGGACCAGATTGGTTGGGTCCTTGAATTTTCTTTATGTCTAAGGTATGCCCCCATAAAGAGTTAATGCACGATTGAAGTGCAACCACGAGTGATTCACCTTTGGCAAGCCTTCCAGTTGATCAATGTGCAAACTATCTTCCCTAGTTTTAGGGTTGAGACTACCCATCTTGTTTTTAGTTAAGTGGATCCTTTCATGCTAGGAGAGTGCTTGTGGAAGGTTGAAATACACCTCAGTTCCTTAAGTTTCCAGAGTTTCTTAAATCACCAAAGGTGATGTTTGACACCATTGTGTATACAAGTTTTATTGGTAGTGGTGAAGGGGATTTCATGCGAGGAAGGTGAAAACAATCCAGGATTGTTAGTGTAGAATTATGTCCTAAATGGACTTTGGGTCTTTTGTTAGTCTCATCAAGGTAAGGGTTCATGTTGGGTAACCAGTATGAAAAAATCATGTTGTTTGAGGCTGTTATTATTTATTGTGTAATCTCATTATACTTGAAACTCTATTCAAGGTATCACTACTATTAATGACCATATCACCTGTAGGGGTCATTTTTAGTGGTGTCTTATTGTGTTGTGTTTTCTTTTGAGGGAAAAGGTGGATGTTTTAGAACCTTTCGAGGGCTTATTTTTAATTGAAAGTGTGTTTCTATTCTGAGAATTTTTAATTCCTTATTCTAAGTGAAGGTGTATTTTGTGTGTTTTAATTTTTCTATTTTAATTTTGGGGTGAAAGAGGTGATGCATGTGAATCACCCAAGTCCCTATTCGGGTAAATGAGTGTTTTTCATCAAGTTATTTTCATGGGGTGTTGTGATCATTAGCTCCTAACTTTAGTGCAGAAGATTCTTCAAACATCATGGATCTAGCCATAGGACTCAGAGTGAATATTTTCACATAGTCAGATAATTTCTAGGGGCATATGAGATCTTGGTTTCAATTCCATCTCCAGTGAGCGATGTGGAGATAGTTTGAAGTTTTGATGTGGTTATTTTGTTTCAAGTGGTCCTGTGTGATGGAAAGGGATGTGGGGAGCCTATCCGTTAGGGTTGTAATCCATGTTGGTTGAGAAGTCCATCCTTTGTTTTTGGGGGTGGGTGTTTTTTTTACTCAAAATCAGTGGATGAACCCTTGTGGGTGAAACCCTCAGGGTAGTTGTTCATGTATGAGTAACCTGGTGGGCTCTTTTTTATCTTGTTCTTGGTTGGGCTCAACCAAGGATAGTGATGCCCGTGGAAGTGGTGAACCATGGAGTGTATTTTCTGGTTTGGATTTTTGTTGATCAACCCCCCCTTTTGAAGTGGGGATTTGATATTATGGGGTATTATTCATGTAGGCCCCACTAGTTAGTAAATATGGTTGGTTCTTATGGTTTGGAGACCCACCATGTCTCTCATATAGGTTATTTTGGAATAATTATAATGTTACTATATTATTTATGGTGGAGAGTCCATTTAGTCTCCCCTTATGGGTGTCTCGGTTCTATCTCAAGAAATTAAGTTGGATCTCATGGTGGGGAGTCTATTCGGGTCTCCCTATATCTGTAATTTTGTTGTGTTTCTAGTTTTGGCATGGCTGTAGGTAGTCTCGTTCGGAGCAATCCAACCACTAATTTCTTCCTCGGGTAAACATGGGATTGGAGCACTCCTAATGGGATGTGGTTTGAATATGTTTGATCGTTTTAGGTAAGTGGGGTAAATTTTGTTCAGTGAGAGTATCCCTTCCTTTTATTGATCAACTAGAGGTGTTTTGGCCTTTTGGGGGTGAGCGAAATTGGCAAGGGAGTCCATATTGGACTATCAGTTGGGTTTTGTTTGTCCATTTGGCATTAATTTGAATTTATAGGGGTAGAAAGCTTTATGGTGGGAATAATTGTCATACCAAAATCTTCAATTCCTTGATTTGTTTTGAATATTATTTTGGTTCTTAGTTTTCTCTTGGTTTCTGTTTGTTTCGAGATTAGATTTGGTGTCTTGGGTGTTCTTGATCTAAGTCATTAGTCTTGAAAGTCTTAGATGGTATTTGGACTTGTAATTTTTTAAAGGGAAGGTGTAAGGATGGGGAGGCTTGGAATTAAATTTGTGAGACAACTAATGGCACCTTTTGTGTGGTATGTTTATTGGGGTGGTTTCTTCAAGATTTAAGCCAAACCATGAGCCCATTTCCAGACCTAAGAACAAAATTCTTTTTCTTCCATAAATCCTTCATTTTTCAAAATTTTCACCCATTATACTTACCATTTGGCCTCTATTGACCTATTAAAACCACCATATCAATTTGTACCCCTTAGGATCTCATAATCATGTTTTATTTGGGTAATTTATTCAGGCATTGGGACAACCCATGATCTCATTTCCACATTTAAGGAAATAATTTATTTATTTTATATCTCATTATTTTTTTTGATATTTTTCGTTCATTTCACCTCTCACTAGAGCCCAAAAACCCTAATAGAACCCCCATGTTCTATTTTACCTCTTTAGAGCTCATATTCATCATGGATTATGACTAATTTTCTCAAGGTTTCTCAAATCTTCCAGATTTGAAAAGGGAATTTGTTTATTTCATAAATCATTAATTTTTTACTCTTTTCCCCCATTTTAGTCCCCAATCGACCACCACAGAGTTATTCAAACATCTCTTAAATTTTTTTTTGCTTTGAGATTCAACTATTGGTGTATTTGGGGATATTTCTTCAAAGTTTCTCAAATAAGTGAATTACTCTCTTTTTCCTTCCATTTCCATAGGGTTTCTCCCCTTCTTAAAGTTACAAACGTCTAGAAACTAGGGTTTTATACCTAGGGTTTGATTTTGGGTTTTTTGGTCCAATATTGTGGATTTAGGTTCATTTTAACTCCCTTGTGGTGCAGTAGTGGTGCGGTTGAAGTTTCACACAATGATTTTGGGGTTTTAACACAAAAGTTAGGTGATTCAATGTTTAATCATTCTTTGATGAGTTAACTTTCTTGATTTAATTATTTATAATGTTCCTAATATGCTTCTTATGGTGAAAAAAATCTGTTTTTGATGTAATTGGTTAAGCGTTTAATTTTAAAGTTGATTTTTTCTTGAAATGGTATGTTTTTCCTGTGTAACTCTTGTGGTATAATTTGGGGTCATTTTATAACATATGAAAATTATTTATTAAATGTTTCTTGGGATTCAAAATATGGTTTGGTAGGGTTTTGGTATTCTTCTGGACATAAAAGAGGGGGTTTGAATGGGTTTTATGGGAAAAACATTGTTATAATTCTTGGAAGTGTTTTATGAAAATTGTAAATGGTGTATTGAGTTATACAATGTGTGCAAGGGATGCTTATGTACTGTTTTGGTAGGAGTATGTTTTTAAAATTGGTTTTGAAAGAGAAAATGGTGATTGGTGATGTCAAACATTGCGAGAACATTTTATGAATTTAGAAAATGTTTTATTAAATTATAATGAGGGTGTGAAACATGTTTACATGCTGTTTTGTGTGAGTATGATATTAAGATGAATTTGAATGTGAACGGAGTGTTATGTGACATTATTGTGGGATTTTTGGTGTTTTTGTATTTTATAAATTGAATTTTCATGTTAAAATGTAATTTTATGAGATGTTGAACTTGATTGAGAACAAAGAGGGAGACCCAGGTATTTAGGTGGGTAGACGTGTAATAGTATGCTTGTGATCCGAAGTGGTTTTGTCCCTGTATAATGTAGAAATTTTTATGATGACAACACTAACTAAAATATTATGATGATTTTGGGGAGTAATAGGTTATGGGTATGTTCCCTACTAGTGTCTCATACATAAGAACATATATTTATTATGGTTACTTTTCACAGAGATACAAGGTACCTGGGGTCCATAACTAGCTAGTGCCTAGGGGTGTTCCTATGACTAGTGCTCATTGACTATATGATATTCACCATCGGTATACAGTGTGTTTTTTTATAAAATTCATTATCTTGTGAATTTTATGTTAATGTTTTCATTATTTAAAATATCCCCCTTGATTTTTTTTTCATTTAAAGTTTCAACCTTTAGAAAATTGTTGTTGCCTTTTCTAATATTTGAAAACATGCATGTTTTTTATCTTATAATATTTATCACATGGAATATTTTGGGTGGAATCATATTTTTCTTAGTCTCACACCCTAATAACACCCTTGGTTTTAAGTAGACATTGTAATATTTTTCGCGGGTATAGACCAAGCTTTTAGTACTGGTGGTTCGGGTTGTTAGCTTCCATTCTTGGTATAGTGTTGTAGAGAAGGCTTGGGGATGATATACCCTTGCTGTGTGGTGGCCTTTGAGTTCTTTTTTCTGCTAATTTTGAGTTATGTAACTCTTGGGATTTATCTAAAACCATTTATTTTAGTTCTAAATTTTATTAAAGGATTGTTTGGATTAAATTTTCAAATTCAGATTATTTATTGTTTTTGGTTGTTTAATGCTTCTAAAATCAGGTAAATCATTCCCAAAAACTTTTTTCATGATATCCAGGAAGTTTTTCCAACTCATGGGGATCAATAATGACCTTAAGGAATTTCCATAGACTTATTTGAGTGTCGGTTTTGATGGTATCTATATCTGGTTCATAAAACGTGCACCCCATAATGAAGCACTCGGGTGTATAAAACCCTTGTCCAAATTCTCCTATAAATGATTCTTTAGTTCTTCCAAATTAATGGTGTCTATTATATAAGTTTTATTTGATATAGGTAGATATCTGGTCACAATTCTAATTCAAAACTCACCTTCTTGGTCTGAAAGAAGAAAAAGAAACTCTTCGGGGAACACATTAGTGTAGTCCCACACAATGGGCATGTATTCAACCATGATTGTCTCCTTTGTCTAAATTATTTGAGATATATATGATTTCTAAAAAGAAAATAATATCCAAAATTGAGATAGTGATCCTAATAGGGATTCACCCTACTCTATATACTTTTACACAATTGGAGGATGCTTTGGGATGTAAAGAGTGATTTCTCTTCCTCAAAAATTGAGATTGGATATGAATAAAGATAGAAGATCAATTCCCAATATAGCATCAAAATCCACTAAATGAAGTATGCCAAGATTTTATGGGAGGTTCAATCCCCAATAATTAACCGGGGAGGAGTTGTAAACTTTTTATGCAATAATTTCCATATTTTCTATTCTCACAGATAACTCAACCTCTATATTTTGAGGTGGTGTTTGAATAGTTATACCAAAATTACAAGATATGAAAGAATGTGTAGAACCAAAATCAAATAGTATGCTTTCTATTCCTGAAGGAATAACTAGCGTACCTATCACCACATCATTGTCAGGCTCCACCTCAGTAGCAGTGATAACATATTCCCTTACTTGCTACATTGGAGGTTGTTGTTGTTGATTTCCTCCAATAACCCTTGTCTTAGGGAAATGGTTCACATAATAACCATGTTTCTGGTAGTTGAAACACTACACTAGAGGATGCATGTTGATCTGAACCTTTCCTTCTTCAACATTAGTGGGATTTTTCGTATACTTATTAAGTTATTATTTAAATACCTTATTCATCCATGTTTGAATCATTTCTTTTCCCCCTTTAGATAGTTCCAAAGACGCTTATTCCCAAAATTTTGACATGTGGGATGTTGCGTTTTATTTCCATAATGGGATTTATCTATTGATATACCCTTATTAAAGTCGGTTTTCCTATTTTTATCTCTAGGAACACGAGACCACTGGGATTATTTGATCGCCATTTCAACCTTAAGGGAACAAGGAACAGTCTCCTTATCAAAGTATCGAATCACTAACACTTTTAATAGAATCATATTTATTTCTCTAAAGAAGTAATCGACCTTCCATTCGATGTTCGTGAAAAATCCATAGGTGTATCATGCCAGCCTTATGAAGTTTTCCTCATACTCCTTGATAGAATCATCTTCCTTTTCTTCAGTATGAGGAACTCTCTTTTCATCTTGAGATGGAGGTTTTGAGGAAAATATTTATTGATAAATATTTTCTTTAATTCCTCCAAATCTATGAAACCAATCCCCTCCTTAAATTTTGTGTTCTTGATCAGTTTCCACCACTGATCAGTTTTCCAATTAAAATGATAGACTTCCAGTACAACATTATCTTCTTTTGTGCACTAGAGGATAGATAATATCTTCTCAATAGAGATAATACATTATTCCATGAGGGGGGATCAGAATATCCAATAAACATGGGAGGCCTTTTTCTAATGAAGGATTCAACGACAACTTTCTATTTATTAGGAGAAGAAGGGTGTCATACATGATTCAATTTATCATTAATAACTTGATCTAGTTGTAAATGTATTATCATGATGTTTTGAGAAATCATTCCCATCATATTTTTCATATCATTAGGGAAATCATCACATTTCCTGTCATATTGATTATGGTCATGGGTTCTCCTATTTACAAACATTAACTAAGAAAAAGAATGTACAATTAGAGGGTCTTGAACACTTATCTAATAACCATATAAAAAACATTTAACATATAAGGATAAACTTTTAAATGAAAAGTATATTCTAAGTTTTGATACCCTAATTTTAAGTCTAGGTTATCGATGGTGATAGAATTATCCCTAGTGTTCTAAGTAAATTTCTCTAGTCCAAATCTCCAAAAATAAGTATACCATTATATGATATCAACTATAATATCCCTATCCTTTTACACATATTATTACATGATTTTAATATTGAATATCCTACAAATACAAACCAAGGATCATAATTTCTAGTGTCTTTGAAATATTTGATACATAATTAGAAATCATGAAACCAAAATAAAAAAATATTTTATTTAATCTTTATAATAATCTCCTAACATACTTTCAGAACATAAATCTGTATAGGATAACCTAGGGAATAAATGAACAAAGGGATGAGCAAAAAATCTTAGTAAGAGAAAAAACATAAGAATAAAGCATAACACAAGATTTATAAGGCATAACATGATGACATAAAAATGCATGGAACATGAATAAACATATATAATCATAACATATAAAACACGAGATCATGTAATCATGTAATAATATTAATGTGGAAGTAATATAAAAAATATTTAAGCATGATTCAAGGCACATTTCATAGGGAGGAGCATGAGTCAAGGCTAACGACCAAGACCATTGCACATGGAGCATGAGTTAAGGATAACCACAAAGAAAATTTCACATGAAATCTCAAGATACTAAACATTAACCAACGAATTGAAGTTCTATCTTGGTGCACCCATCAAAATATGATCATGAATATCTGTTCCAAATAAAGAATCATACATAAGGAATCAAACATAAAAATAAGGGTTACCTATAGAAATAATTGAGTATCATAATCTTGTTAAAAGTTGTATCAAAAGGAAATATCATAATGGTGTTAATGAAAGAATGGATTTTAATCATACATAGAAATTAATTGGGTAAAATAGGAATATATCAAGATTATTTATGTCAAACTAAAGTGAAAACATGTAAAAATGTGTATAAAAAACTTTTTAAACCAAACATTTTAGTGTGGTTTAAGGGAAAATTTTCAAGATTCTTTAAAACATAAAAGTAATAATTGTCTGTATAAAACCATAAATGAACCAAGATAGTTTTTCATGTTAAAATATAGATTTTATAAAAATATTGGTGGATTAAAAGATATTATGGAGTTTACTTGAAAATGGGTAAGAAATCGAAAAGTAGCCTTTAATCAGTCTTGCTTATCAGGAATAATTGAGAAGGGAACCTTATAAAACATATATTTCCTCATAAAAGAAAGAAGAATAAGGATTATAACATATGTTTTGAACATAAACACAGAATTTAGAATTATTACATAAGAATAATTAAGAATTACATTGGGATAAAGAGAGAGAAATCATAACCCAATTGAAAAATAAAGGTTCAAAAAAACCCCTTACCTTATTTCTAAAAGTGTTTGGCACTTGAAATTAATGTCCTATATAATCAAATTAAATGGATTAATTAATTAATTAGTAAAATTTTGTAAATATATTTTATTTATTATAATTTTATTATGTTCATTTATGTCATTTTTTATGAGTTATAATATACAATTTCTTTATTCGAGAGTGTTCATTTCCTTGGTTTTCATGACCGGTTTATTTGTATACATGTATGGAAAATCAAGTAAAATGAGAATGGTTCTTCAAAATTCAAATTATATGTTATTAAAGAACTTATAGGATATAAAATGGTTATATAATTCATCTGGTTATATGGGGTAAGGATGAATCATTAGATAAAATGCTAATGATAATCATTTATATTAATTTGGCAGTTTGTCGATCACTGGGAACTAATTTTGTTCTGTTATTTAATATTATGTATATATATTAGTTCCAGAACATTAAATAGTCTATAATACATATATTATAATATTTTTTATCCCAGTAAATTTTGTTATGAATAGCCTTTATGGCGGTAAAGGAAATTGAATACTCGTTGTCCTTAAATGCGTTAAATTAACACATCACAAATGATGTTTTCATTTTTAGGAAAAGGGGGAGGGGGCATAAATGATGATGGATTATTCAATTAACATAATAAAATTATAGTATATGTGAGATAATGGAGTTACCATTCTAGTTGGTAAAATATAGGTAAGGAGATAATAATAAAATTAAAGATTTTGGAAAGAAATTAAAAGAAAATGAAAGAGGTTTTTACCTCATGAATTGTTCTCCTTGAGAACCTCTTTGAGGGTATTAAGTTTGGTCTTTTATTGAGACTAAAGGCTCCTAGAATTATTGGATAGACTTGGGAAGATAATTGGATATAAATTGGACAAGCTTCAATTATTAATATGTGTGAGGAGAAGAGGTGGTCAGGGGTGATATTTATAGTGGAGGAGAGAGATGGATTTTTTGATTAATTTAATCCTTAGTTTATTATTTTGGCTCTAGAAAAAAATTGATGATTCCATGAGTAAATAAATTAAAGAATGAAGGAAAATCAGATATTATTGTGATTACATTAGTGATGAATTGTGGAATAGTGTATTTAACTTATAATTTATATATACTGTAAATTATCATATTTTACTATTCACCAAAATTCAGCTATTTTAGAAAAATATGAAAAAAATCACAATAATGATTTTTCAATGTTTATAATTAAAAAATTAACTATATTTTATGATTTGTTTTTTCTAAATATGATAAATTTAATTTCTAAAAAAATCATCATTTATTCGAAAAAAACAAATTTTAAAATTATTACTAATTTTATAACACTTTAAAAAATTAATTAAGGTCTCATTAAATTATGTTATAAAAATAATAAAAAAATATTAATTTATCAATAAATGTTTTGAAAATAATTTTTCTTTTAAATCATAATATTTTTTGTAAAATTTTAATTTAATATTTATAACTTAAAAAAATATCAACACTTAATTTAACATTTCTAAGACATTTATTTACTTATTCAAAGATATAGACACACCATATTTTTATTTATAAGATATAAAAATTTTATTTATAATTTCATAGGTGAGTTTACTATTATATTATCTAGTTTACTATTCATAAGGGTCATATTACTATTCTAAAAGTCAAGTTAGTATTTCATTGGTATAGGTTTCTTAATTTCTAAAAAATCCACCTATTTAATTAGGCCAATCCTTTTTTCCATTTCCAGAAGCCGGTTAGAGGGAACCGGTACCCCAAACCGGTTTAAGTAAAACCGGAAACCTCAGAAACATTCAAACAGAGTTCAGCGGAATTCAAAATCAAAATTAAAACTAAACAAGGTCCAACCACGTGCCCCACCTAGAGCCATGATCCCATCACGCGTCAATACTCAAGCCGCGCAGTCGCCTTGAAATGCACCACCAATCAAGTC
The DNA here is from genome assembly GCA_963277665.1 of Viscum album. Taxonomy (NCBI): domain Eukaryota; kingdom Viridiplantae; phylum Streptophyta; class Magnoliopsida; order Santalales; family Viscaceae; genus Viscum; species Viscum album. The sequence continues at coordinate 643,108,945 of OY728133.1, read as the reverse complement.
GCCGACAAGACATGCTGGACCGACCAACGTTCATCACCACCGGTGACCGACGAACCACCGACCATGCCACCACCTTCATCATGCCCGCCGGAGAAATAGCAGGGAAACCGCATCAACCAGAACGAAGGTGAGCTTCACCAACGTCCGACAACATTACCATAAACTGTGGCCAAGAACCAACCGCTGCGGAAAATGACAATGCACACTAAGAAGGACCCAGAGCGCTCCAAAGAGTATGCCGTTGGAAGAACCGGTCTTACACCCGTAGATACAACTAGGAGCGCCATCAAGAATATCCACCGTAGTAGATAGCCAACGACCATCGGGAAACATTTCCACCCCCATCTAGAAAACACCAGAGAAAGTTCCAGAAAAATTAAATCACACATTCAAAGAAACAAAACACAAACCATCAAACCCTAAACCCGAGAGAGCAGGAAACCATTGCAAGCAGAAGAAACTCGCAACCTAGATCCCATCACCGCTATCCTTATCGACCTCAAGAGCCGCCGCGAAACACCAACTGCCCACACCAGAACTTCAAGCTTCGAGCTCTGACTGACACCACGCCACCAACGAAAACCCTATCCAACGAAAGGAATCGGGCAAGCTAGAAATCAATGAGTGTGGGAGAGCCGGAAGGAACCCCAAAGCAACCAGATATGAGGAATGGAGGTGGAATGAACCCAAGGGAAGGAGACGGCGACGAGGAGGGCACCCAGAAACCACAGCGCCCCTTACGGGCCCATCTAAATCCCCCCTTCCCGCACCTATTTAATTAATTATTCATTTAAAAAGTTTGTTCTGTGTTCATTATATGATTTTATGTGATTTATACTGTATGAAATTTTTATATGAATGGAATATCCATTGATTAAATTTTGAGTCGTTACACTAGACCCCTCCAGTATGCCTAATAAATCTCATCCTCGACCTCTCATCATTTACCTCATGCTCAAAGATCCTTTTGAGGACTATTAATCTGAACTAGAAAACATTCCCAATAGAGATACAATTAGAAAAATATCTTTTAATCATTGAAACAGGTGTGGAATATGTATTTCAATCCAAAGAGGCTTCAATTAAATTATCTGACAATTTCACACCCTCTTAGTCCCTATTCAAGTCACCCTAACCTGGATATCCATGAATATATATAATCCATAAATAAAATTCACAATATATTTCTTACCATGTAAGGGACCACCTATTCAAAAATAATAAAAGTGAACTTATAAAATACCTAAAACTAAATTATCCTTGTTCATCAGATATTATAAAAGTAGACAAAAATACATTATTTTAGGATTTATTCTTAAACAGAATCAAAATGTGAGAAAAAATAAGATAAAAACCATAGATATTTCCTCATATTATCTTGTAGGATTCCATTTCCATAGATAAATATGTGATCATGTAAGATATAAAACACTAATATCCATGAAATAAATGAAGAGAGGGTGATACATGATAAAGGAGGGGTGTCTGGGGGATGGCCTGAGTAGCCAAACGTGTGTGTCTGTGGGGGGGGGGGGGTGGGTGGGTGGGGGTAGGGGTGTTTCATGATATTTTATAGAATTCCAATCTAATTAAAATTAAATATACTATCTAGTAGGCCACTGGGTACCTTATGGTCATCCATGGAGTTTACATACACAATTGGATATTCCACTAGGTACCCAATACAATTCATCTAGGTACCCAACAATATGTATATTTTTTTTCATTTATCATCATAGAAAACCAATTAATCATTGTACCACCATTGTATACCTGGTTTTACTTTCTGAACGTTAAAATAGTACCAATATTTTCCTTATTTACCAAAACTCTTTAATTTCCAATTTGTTTTTAACCTTTTATAATCCTATATTTCAAAAATAGAAAAATTTATATCAAAATTGAAAATTATGCACACTCTATATCCTTGATAGTAAAAATTTTCTTTGACTCAACTAGCCTATAATTACACATGTTTTTAAAATGAACTCAAGTAATGAATTAAATTATCAAATAAGTCTATATCACATATATTATTATAATTTAATAATCATTACGTAGATTAGATATTGAATTAATCTTTTATCACTAAATTTATAGAGTTTATCCAAAATGATAATGGAATCATCATTTAAAACAAAATAGGAATTTAAAACTCAATGCCTTCCAAAAACATTAAAGTGTAAATGTTACCTCACTATCTTGATCTTAATGTAAAAAATGAATATTTAATCCATTGAGAAATAAAAAATAAATCAAAAAAGGAATCTCATGAAAGAGTGATAGAGAATTTAAGGAGAGAATCTTGTAATTACTATCCATCTAGAGAAGTATGTATACATTTTAATCAAATTTCCCTGATGGAAAAATTATATAGTTAACCTTTATTAAAATACTTTTGAATGAAAAATATATTACTCTTTAGATAACAAATAATCATCTTCTGGATACCAATCTTCAGGTTCCAATCACTGACCACCTGATTATTGGTCCTTGGTTACCTCACTCCCTTTAATTTAGCTAACAAGTACCCAATGTAACACCCATGATTTTCTCTTTTAATGTGTTGAGTATGTTTTCTCGCATTAAACACTAAAACAAAAAATGATATATTTTGTTAAGATAAAACATTACAATGCAATATAAACATTAATATACTATGATAATTCAATTAGAAACATCATTAAGAAAACTATAAGAGTAATAAAATCATAATTAAATAAAATGTCCTTGAACATGACACCCTCATCCTCATGGGTTTCATTAAAGATCATAAATCTGATTATAACTATTGAAATTTAAAAAAACAATAGAAATATAATATAAATATTTAGAGATAAGTAAACAAATATAATGTAATAATTTTAGTGTAGTATATAAGGTATATATATAGGAATATAATATGAAAGTTGGATATATGTTCATTGAATATGAGGTCATTGGATATATGGATGTGGGGTATAGATGTATCCAATAGGTAAATTGAGTATTATATAGTTATAATTAAATAATGTATTACACATTAGAAATTTACATGTAAGTAATTTAAAATAGTTATTAATTCATTTTAAAAAATATCTATTATTTTAAAGAAATAATTTTGGGTATATAATGTATTTTAAATTAAATTTATTGCTATTAAATAATAATTATACAAAAATAGATAGAAAAAATTCAATGAATGATTGAAAAAATAAGTAAATACCATCCATGAAATAATAAATATATAATTAGAAAAATGAATTCACACAATCATTGTTAAAGAAATATGTTTTATTTAAAAACATTATTTTTATTATAAATTATATTTTTTTATTTAAAAGTTAAATTTTTATATTTTGGAAATTAAATTTAATGAAACTATTGTTTATATATATATATATAAATTTAATAAATATTCATAAATTTATTTTTAATTTTTTAGATACAAGAATAAAATCATTTAATGTTTAAAAGACAATTCTATAAAATTGTTTTCAAATGCATTATGCATTTTTATTTTAAGTTGATACATATATTATGGTTAAATGAATATTTTAATAAAAAATAATATATATATATATATAAGATATAAACACTCATTTAATGATTAGTAATTGTATGAAATAATAATAAGAAAACATAATGTTTAAATGTTTTTTTATAAATATAGTTTTCCCTTATAATATATGTTTTCATTTAAAAGACAAATTTCTAATATTTAGAATTATAAATTGAATAAATTGATTCCCAATTTATATTAAAAATGTAAAAATTTGGTAAAATTAGTTATCTTATTTTCTTAGTAAAAAAATTACCATGGTAAATAATTTAACAGGATAAAAAGGGGTAAAAAGAGGTAAATTAAAATGGCTAACATTTTGGAATAAATTTACTTGATATTTAGACATTATAGAATTTTTTTTCAGGTTTTTGAGTCAATAATACATGTCTCAACAAAATTTACTTACATAACACACCTAACTACCATGTGATTCCATCTTTATCCTTCACCAAACTTAAGAATCCAAAGAAATGCCCCACACTTTCGCCTATAAAATAGGTTATCTTCTTAGCACTGCAGAAAAATTATATCCTTAATCTACCTATTTAATACCTACCCATTTTCCTTTCATAAATTCCATTCCATTATTTTGTATCCTTTAATTATAATAACGAGGCCTAAGTGCTTCATTCCAAGGAAAGACATTATGAGAAGGAGTGATTCCATCAAATAAAGTAACACATTTTTATTCATTCCTTTAATTTAATTTATAATCTAAATTTTTTCTAAATATCATTATACACCCTAATGATTTAATATTAAAAACATTTTTATTCTTTTAAAATTATATTATCATATAAAAACTTAATCTTTTTACTCATTCATTAGTTATGACACGTTCTTGTTGTTTCTTTTACCACTAACATGAAAAATATTATAATTTTTTAAATAATGAATGTACATAAATAATGGTAATATTATTTGTATTATTGATTTAAGAAATTTTAAAAATTATGTAAGAGTAATATATATAAGTATATTAATTAATAAAATCATTTTTTATTAAATAGAAATTCAAAAAAGAATATATTTTAGTATCTCTTTAGGAACCACCACTATAAATTATTTAAAATTTAAATACTCAATAACTATATCAAACACACCAATGTAACCTCCATGGAAATTCGGATGGTGATTGACACATGATCAAGGAGTAAGAGATAAAACTGCAACACTAAAGCTTACATATAACAAACAAAACATTTAACACCCAAATATTAATTTTAACAAAGAATTATTAATAAATGGGTAATATTAAATTATAAACTTTTGATATAGATAAATATAAATATAAATATGGTTATGATATAGATGAATAATAAACCAACATTTATTATACCAGAGGATAGACCATGCCCAACCAAGCGTTAATCCATGGTCATGGTTTTTCATCTTGTTTTACCTTTATTGAGAAATGTTTCATATTATAAAAATATTTTTATTTATATAGTGTATAAAAGGTTCTTTTGAGGGTTTTATCGAATGTTTTTTAATTTTTAGTTCTTAGGTGTAGTAGAGTGGCCGACTAAGTTAGTTCTCTATAGAAGAACTACTTAAAATAAAATATTAAATGTATTTTAAAAAATAAACACAATATTAAAAATGGTGGGGGGGGGGGTTTGTTAAAGGTTTATCAAAAATAATATTGATTTTTGAATAAGATTGATTTTTTTTGTTTTTTTCCATTCTGAAATTTTATTGATAAAAAAAATGAGATTTTTTTGGGAAAATATTTTTTATAAGTAATAATTGATCTAACTCCACCCTTAAATTAATTATTAATCATTATCATTAATATTAAAATACAATTAATTATTATACCCTAGTTTTTTATCCCCTTAACCTTTTGATAACTTTCCTTAACCACAAAGATGAAATGACTTAAACCGTAGGATATATTTAGAACATCTGATCATAACAACCAACTTTGATTATTATTCCAAGGATATATTATTGTTAGTGGTAAATCAGGTCTCATATAAATTTTAGAAGTGGGTATTAATTGAGTTTAATTATTATATTTTATCCTTATAAATTGACCCATATTGTTTTTTTACCAATTATGATTTCCCTTTCATAATTCACACATTACATGACCTCACACTCTTTGTTTTAATCATTAAATTTATTTTTTAGTTTATTTTAAGTTAAAAAACCAGTAGATATATCATATTAATTGAATTATATTATATCATTTATTCAATGAAATAAGTGAAGAATTTGATATTTAAATCAACTAATAATAATAACTACTCTTCCTTGGGTTGTGTGTAAAAATATTTAGAAAGGGTATAACCCAACATAATTTATAATATTGGTTTCTATACCAACAAATATAAGAAGATAAGAATAAAAATAAAATAAAATAGGTTAAATAGAAGAGAAATATAGAATTCATTTCATGAGAAAGAAAGTTATAATAATTTAGAGGAAAAGAAAATTATTTTGGAGGAGATCCTAGATTAGGATATTCTCTATTGCAATAGGGTATAAAAATGGAAAGGAAACACTTATCTTATGATACCAATCTTATAATTCATTTATAACCCCCTATAAATGAGAAAAACACACATTTATAGTATAAAGGGAGTCTAAGGTTCTAAAATATTACATATATGATTGGGAAATTAAGACATATATTTTAATCTAATTTACACGAATTTGGTAACCTCTAAATCATGTGAGCTAACTATACTTTACAATGGAATATTTGTGTGGAATTTATTCTTATATTTACTTTAAAAATTTGAGCATAATCCAAGCATGAATGTATAATATATGACCTAAATGGTGAAGTGGTGTCCAATTTTACAATTCCTATCTAGTTGACTCGATGACCCATTTATCCAATAAAATGCAAGATATAGGTTGGATGGTATTACTTAAAGTTATATCCCATTAAGTGAATAATTAAGTTATGAAAATTTATGTTAAAATAATCCACCTAAAAACCATTTATTTCCAAAATAATATTTTTCACTTTAAATGTTCAAGACTTGAATTTTCATCAAATTTTCAAATAAAAGATCTAATCCCAAATATTTAATAAATAAACATATTTAACACCGTGTGAGAAAATTATGTATTTTATAATCAATAAAATATTAAATAAAAATGTGTTTTATCAAATCCTCCATTCATAATCTTTGGCACTCCTTATAAAAGTCACATGTCATGTATTCCATTAAATTTTAACAATATATGCATGTTGATATTTTCCAATCCATAGTGGAAATATAGGAAAAGTAAGAATCTAATTAATAAGTCAATGATAATAAATTTAAATGATTTAATATCATAAACTATATCAAAATAAAATCCAGTTATATTAATAAAACGAATCACAACGATACATTTCATGGGTCTACTATGTCATTAATTCCCCACACGTGTGTGTTCTAACCATTTCTAGCTCATAACTCCACCATTTATTCAGTATATTTAGGTCAAGTAAAACATTTCTTCTTATCTTTTTTAATTCCACCAAACCTATTTTATATTTATTTTCAATCAAATTTCAAGACCCACTCACTTCATCATTCCCAAAATCAAAACCATAATCTCTTGACCTAGATATCCCCACATGTTGTAAATTTCATCACTCCCCTCTTTATGAGAATAATATATACTTTTTTTTGTTTTTTTTATTTTTTTGAGGGATTAAAACTACCAGATACCTTGTACACACACATAAGTAAATTCAATATAGTATTGAAATTTATAAAAATAGAAATGTACATATGGATAACCATTGATGTAAGATGAAAAAATTTCCTAGATTGACTATAACTTCGATTGGGTAAGAAAAGTTTAACATGTAATGGTTGTGTGTAAACTTATGTGGGGAAATAAATGACCCAATTTAATATAAACAAATATCACAAATAACAGTGTCAAAATTTAAAAGGTTTTATAGTGATACAACCAATAATATCATCAACGACTTCTATTTTTATAAAAATAAACCTTTAATGATGAAATATTTCTCATGATTACCATTATACCAATGAAATTTTAAAATGAAATCATGTTTTTCCATGTGTTCCACTTGTAAATAAGAATTTTACATGATTATTTTTGAAAAAACATACAAAAAACACACACAAAACTCCTATTTGAAAATCCTAAAAAATAACCACAAAATATACCCCCTACCCCACACATTAAACATTACATTTTCCTCAATATGAACCTTATGCGGTGATATACACACATAAAATTCATAATTTTAATAAGGAAAAATAATATAAAATTTAAAGGGTTAGGGGTAGACTAATGTTCTCTAGTGTTGATGGGGTCATGTGGTGTGATGAAATGAACTACTTGTGCGGGATGTTCCTAAATGTATTGCTTAAACTATAACCCATTTACTATAAAGATACTTATTATGTCCTTTTGTGTGATATACACTATAATATAAGAAAAAACCTTAGATTCAACATAAGGAGTGAACCATATAGAACATAAATTTCTGGTAACTTTAATCATTTACTATAAAGAAGATTATTTTCACCCTCATAAACACCATTTTATACATCATATTATCATTGGTTAATTTTACCACTCTCTATATATCCTTGAGTTTTCATATAATGATAATTAGATCTCCTTGAATAATTGAATTTGCAAATTTATTTGTTCTTCTAATTGTGTTAAATCTATGTTGCACTACTTTACCACCCAAAATGCATGATGATTCACTTACATGGGGAGATGAAAGGATTTACCAAAATTAATCAAGAAACAATAAATTATAATGGAAATATTTTATGTCATGAAATAATCCTGAAGCACATCATCTATTTTCTTTCTCCAATCCTTTCTATTTAGCTATATGTGTTACTCTAAAATTTGTTTCATTCCCAATTTGAAACATATGCCTAACCTTTTGATTGAGGGGGGTAGAGAGTATATGTTTTTTGTTGTCAACCTATATTTTTAAAGGAGGGAATCCAAAATATAATTAAAAAAGTGTTACCCATTTTCACTAATTTTAGCCTTAGATATCCCAAACCTGAAAATAATATGTACCCTAAAAAATTGACTACAACTGGAGAATCATCAATCCTAGTGGACTTGATCTCAACCTATTTTATAAAATAATCATAGCATTGAGGATGTACAAGAAACTAAAAGAGGTATAAAATTTACCCACAAAAATTATTCCCCCTATATAAAAAATCCCATAGAATAATATTGATGGTTGATGCATCTCATGTATCTTAGAAATGTTACTAGTGTGTTTTTAATGTGATAATGACTTACAGAACATATGGGCATCGTGGAATAAGGAAAATATAAATATAGTCTAAAACCATACCAGCTATACCTTGGAGGCAAAATTTTTCTCTACAAGAAAGTGTATGTAAGAAATATAGAATAGACTCAAATTCATGATTAGAAACACACCAATAAATAACATCGTCACTACACATGAGCTAGAGGTAGGGATCATCCAACACATAAATCAAAGATACACTATTTAATTTTTGGACTCTCATTATATTTTTAGGTATTTCAGAGGCAACAAAATAGTTAACTAAATAAATATACTAAAGATATGTACCTGAGTGTGCATAAAGATGCTCTAAGGGAACTGAGACCTGAAGTGGTACCTGGTCCAAGTAGTTATCCACTAGTGTGTGAGTGATCCTACTCATGTGGTTTCTCACCATGTTCATTGAAACCACATTCTATTTTATCCTAATATCAAACTCTTGAATAAGGATTATCCAATGGATAAGTTTGGTATTTTCATGTATCTTCTCCAATAGGTACCTTGAAGATGGTGATATGAAAAAACTACTTTTGACTCCAATAAATAAGAATGAAGTTTATATAAAATAAATATGAAATAAATAAACTCATTTTCTATGGTTTTATAGTTTTATTAGGATGAATCCATTGTTCTTAAGAATATGAGATCACATGAAAACTTCCCTCCACCCTCTGTGATAATACTATTCCAATTTCAAAGTTGGAAGCATCACTCATAAGCTCAAATAAAATATCCCAATATGGGGGATAAATGACTGGTGGTGTGGTGGGACATTTCTTTAGCTCATCAAATGAATCTATTCAAGAATTATCAAACAAAAAATAAAATTACTTCGGAATTAATCATGATAATGTAAGAGAAATATTAGTAAAATAATTAATGAAGTGTCAATGGAAACCTACATTTCACAGGAAATATCTAACATCACAAACACATGTTGGATATGGAAATGTATAAATAATTTCAAACTTATATATATAAACCTATATTTCATGTTTTTAGACTACATGACCTAGGAAAACTCACTTCTCTACCATTAAAGGACATTTTTCAAAATTTAAAACTTGATTTTTATTAATGAATCATGAAACACATTACCCAAAATCTGGAGACACTCTTAAAATGAGGAACTGTACACAATAAAATAATCCATAAATACCTCCATTAAAGTCTCAAGTAAATTATAAAATATACTCACCATGATTATTTGGAGGTTACTCTGGGAATTACAAAGTCCAAATGAAATCATTTGATAAGATAATTTACCAAACTAGATAGTGAATATCGTATTCTTCTAGTTATCTATTTCAATGAAAACCTAAAAATAGATATAGAATCCATGAAATAAATAGTATCATGTCCTACCTGTAAGTATCTTAAGAATATGGTAAATGAATGGAAATGGTAGATGATCTTTTTGAGTGGATTTATCTAGTTTTTCATAATCTATGCACACTAACCAATTTTTTCACTCTCATGGGAACTAACTCATTATTTTCATTTTTTACAATAGTAAAACTAGTTTTATTTGTTAAAACTAGACACCAATAACCCACTAAGAGTTAAAGATGAAAAAAATACATTCTCCAAGTAATTCCCTCCCTCTTTTTTCACAACTTATAGTAGTGTGGAGTTAAGTATCCTTTTGATTGCCTAACTATTTTAGCCCAATCCTACAAAATAATCCTGTAAATACAAATGAAAGGGATAATATCCAATATATCTACTAAGTTACACTAAATTACCTTGATATTATCATTAAAAATATTTATAAGTCTTTTTTTATTGAAGAAAGTGATTATTAACAATTATTATAAGAAATTTTTCATTATTAAATAGGTATGGATATTTCAAATTTTAGGGAAATAGTTTAAGATTCGATTTGGGTGGGTGTTGTACTGATGGAAATGACACTTGAAGTGAGATATATTCCCAATTTATATTGAGGTATCAATATAAACCATTTAAATTAGGGAATAATTCATCAAAAACATCTAAAAAATCGATATCTATGTTTTAATAAAAAATCACATCCTCATATCAGAATCCATATAAAAATTATTACCATGAGAGAAAGTATCATGAAAAATAGATGAAGAAATTTTATGTGACATAAAGCCATCCCCAATGCACAAAATATTCTTAATCATGGAATTTTTCCCATTTGAAAAAGATTAATGATCAATATTTTTAGAATCATCAACAGATGGTTCAAAATAAGAGATCAAGAAAGTTGAATGGTCTTATAAGGGGTACTTCGTAGAGTCTAAAATGTTGAATTTTAAAATATCAACTCTAAAATCCATTTAAAGTGTACATTCATGGACATTTATGATTTTCATGGTCATTTTTAAGAAGTTCATGCAATTAATGATTAGTGTATTAGAACATACCTTATCATATTCTATATTCAGTATGTTGAAATCTGTAGGAAAGATCATGTACCATACCCAAAGAAGTACATATTAAAGTACTTTCAACATATATTCCATAGCTCTATTTTCTAATTACATGAATACTATGGTTTTATTTAACCCACCAATATGTGAATAAGAGAAAAAATATTGAGGCATTACATTTTTCAAATCTCCTAAATCACATAAATCATCAGAAAGTGAAACTCCCCAATATTTCATGGAATGGTGATTATCCTAGGGTCCTTTTACTTTTTTGGTGTCACCAAGGATAGTTTTATCAGTGTAAATACATTACTCCCAAGGTTTGTCCACTACTTTACATTTATACATATTTTATTTGTACATAGTTCTTTCAAAAACATGACATACCTTAGAATTTTATTGATTTCTAAAAGTGGAGCATATTGATCTCTATGCACTTGAATATATCTGAAACCTATTTTTTTCATCACCTTTTCAAACATCATATTTGTGTTTACCATTCAATTTGTAAATTGAAGGGGTTTAGGAGGAACAACATCAATATTTTTCTTTCCTTTCACTATATCCATTAGCTTCTCATCAGATGATATTGGAAATGGTTTCTCTAGGGTTGAGGTGAATATCAGTGGATAGATAGAATTAGATGTCTCAACTATTTGTTTCCCACTTCCCAGTGTGATGTATAACGACCCCAAAACTAGTATCCTAGATTCAGTGGTTACTTTATTACATTGACATAAGATGTAAAGAATCACATCCCAAAGGACCAAATAGTTTAATAGTCTTGGTAAACTAGATACATATATGATTATCATAAAACATTTGAAAAATGAAATTACAAAATATATTTTTTAAGAATATAATTATTCTATATAGAATATCCTGGCATATCATTCTTAGTACACTCTCATGATTTTTGGGAAAGGGAAAAAAGTTGATCTCAAATGACCAGTAAGGGTTAAGTGATGTGGAAGATATATTGAATAAATTTTCATAATCAATGTGATAAGGTAAATAATATTGCATACATTTAATTTAAATAAATTGATTATCATGAATAGATAATGATTAATCAATATGAAAATGTAAATAACTGAATAAATATTCTATTTAATAAATAAACAGATGGTGAAATGCATCGAGAGATAATATAAATGTGAAAATATAAAGGATAATAATAACAATTGAATTATAAGTGAAGGAAATTCTTAATTATTAGATATCATGATTTCAGGCATCATGATACATCTACTTCCAAGACTTTTCATAAGACAGTTTAATAATATGGGTAGATATACACTAAAAAACCCATTTAAATAAGGTTATCCAATATATTTGTATCAATATACTACTGATTAATTAAAGTGGTATCTATAAACAATCCCCACACATCACTAAATGTATAGAATCATTCTTTATATGTCAAATAATCGATTTAATTAATGAAAAATATACCTTATCAACAAATTTCCATATCGAGTAAGGAATATAGATTAACTATAATTTCCATAGTCAATCATGCAAATTTCAAAGTAAAATACCATATATATAAATAATATATATTTTAATTAATAATTATATCCATGATAAATAATATGGATATTTAGGGTAAATTTAATATCCAATGGTGAAAAAAATTGAATATTTAAAGGGAAAGTTAATGATTACAAAAAATAACCAAGAAAGAGAAAATCAATACATTACTTGGTCAAAATGATCTGAAACCATCCTGATAAATAATAAAAACGATATTAATACAATAAATCCCTAGTGGATCTTAATTACAATAAATATTTTATGTCATTAATTAATATAAATACCATAAAATATTCATCAAAAAATTTATTCAGGAAAATAAAAATTTCAATTTAAAAATATTAAAAAAAAAACATAACAAAATATTTTGAAAATAATTTTATTTGAAAATAACCATTGAAAATTATAAATTAATCTTTAAAATATCATGTTGTCATGATTTTAGGAAATTATATATACGTCATACATGTTAAAATAATGATTCCTTTTATATTTTTAGTAAAATCCAAACATGACTTGTTTAGAAAATGAAATGAAGATTACTTTTAATTTTTTTTGTAAAAAGTAAAACATGGTTATAAATTTATTTGATAAATAATTTGGATAATTTTGAAAAAAAAATTGAAAATCTTTTTATAAAACATTATTTTGGAAGGAAAAATATTTTCAACCGAATATAGAAATAAAGTCAAATATTATTAAAAACATTTTATCAATAATTTTAAGTACCAAAGGGAGGAATATGAATCTATTACTTGAAAAATTGATGAATAAATAGATGAAAATAAAAGTAAAAGGGTTTATTATATAGTGATAATATAATTTCTTTTAATTTAAATTCAATCATAAACAATCTTGATTAAAATGAGAATGAAAAATAAATTTCTTACCCATTTGGAAACTTTTGAATCGTAAGCCCAATGAAAGAAATAACATCAAATGAAACATTAAATACCATGAATAGAAATATATTAATGATATAAAATATCAAAAGGTGTGGTTTATATTCCACATAATAGAATAAGTGGTGAATATGGCATCTGTCTCACAAAAGTAAAAGTGATATGGGAAACCCTTACATCATGTCTAATTTCCTTCATAAATTCTCAAACATACTGTATAATAAATATAAGTTTATTATAGATGTATTAAATAATGAAAAAATATATATTTTATACCACATATTATTTACTTATAGTCCTTTATAACCATTTTGTTAACATTTCTTTATTAAAATAACTATTTTGGGTAATAATTTCTTTGTTTTTCATCAATGGTTTGGTTTGGAAATTTTGGTTATTTTACTTTGATCATGGTTACATCAGATAAATAATTTTAAAAATATTTTAAATTTAATATATATTAATTATATATTTAATTATATAAATAAATAAATTTAGATATAGAAAATGGATTACACCGTTCTTGGTGATAGTAATCCATACATATGGATGAATATTATTTCCATTTTTTCCTCGATGGATAAAATGAATGGAATATAAATATTAATTAACTTTTAAAAAATCATTATTATGTAATATATATCAAGTATATTAATAAAATTCATCCTTATTACCATCCATGTAAAAATAAAATGAAAAACATCCCAAATCATTACGTTGAGGCGATAGTCCGCACATACGTATGAGTGATGTTATTGTTTTCCAAAAAATTTAAGGTAATAAGTTAGATGTGATATTATATTTATATTATTTATAGGTTATAAATTTGAAATATATTCAATAATTTTAACATCACTACCTTCTATGTAAAGAGAAAGTGAAAAATAATTCACATCGCTTCGCGAGGCGGTAGCCCGCCATACGCATGAGTGTCATGAACGTATGAACCATGGAATTGAAATTAAGGGGGTATATGTTATATCATAATTATATAATTATAATAATTTAATAAATATGATATAAATAGTTTAAATCCATATATTTTCTAGCCTTGAAAGAGGGTGATGGAAAATTATTTACATCGGTTCATGAGGCAGTGGTCCGTTGTACATATGATCGACAATTTTGTTTCCTATTTGACAAAAGTGGAGATGGATCTGGGTTATTAAATTAACATTAAAAAAATTAATTATATAGGGTATATTGGTGTTATTATATTATAATATTTTAATATGATTTGTTGGAGGTGGAAGAATAAATAAATCATATATGAACATTTAATAATTTTTCCTCTTCATTAGAGAGACTCTTTAGGTTTATACATAAATCCTTATTAGAATTGATTAATAATAAAAATAAATCATATACGATGTGGGGAGGAGATTAAGGAATATTATTGGTTATTTATTATCATAAAAAACATGGTTTTGATGTTTTAATGGGGGAGGATAATGGACGGGCTTTTATAAGTGGGGAAGAGGACACACATATAAAATTTTGAGAGGATAAAGTGTTACACAAATTTTTCTCACAAAATAGGCTTCCAAAAGGGTTATTATATAAAATTAAAGGTATTATAGTTAAAAAAAAGATATATATTTGTTTTTTTAAAAGTTTTAGGTCATTTTTATCCCCGATCTTCTTAGTTTAACCCCTTAGTTATTCCATTTTTACCTTAATCACAGTAATTTATTTTTATTGTTTCTAATATTAATTATGGTACAAAATTATATTGATATTATTATATAATATAAAATAATATTATTCCACATATTTGATCCATTTTTTCAAATTCAATTCACATAAGTGGGAGAACTCAATTTAAAATTAAACACGCAGACATGTCGAGAAAACAAATTTTCCAAAGAAAACATTTCACAACACCAAAAAGAATTTTTATCATAATTCAATATGAAATTGATTAAAATTAACTAAATTAGGTAAATTTTATTATAATTTAAGTAATATTATTTTAAAACCAATTTAAAATATAATTTAACGTTTTAACTTAATTAAATGAAAATCTAGTTTTCAATAAAAGTCAATATTTTTCACTATTAAAAAAAACTAATATTTTTAGAAAAAAACAAAAAAAACACCCTAAGATAATATTAAAATATAGATTTAAAAAATAGAGTTTTATTTTTCTAATAAAATTTATAAAAGTTTAAAAAATAAAAATTAAAATATGTGTAAAAAGCATGGTGAAACTGCCTATTAGTAAAATAAAATTTTTTCCGAAAACATTTCATTTTCTTTCAAATGATTCTTATTTAATTTATATTCAATAGATAACCAATAATTTTTTATACATGTGTAAACCATATATATTTTTAAAATTTATGTATTACAATTCGTATATTCCAATTTAATGTCCATGTTATAATGATATACTATATTGTAGTTCATTTAGACTCAGAGTTGTGTGTTCTTCAAGCTATCCATGAGATCAAATTTATATAAAAAGAAATATATCATAATATATCAGGGTGTTATATTTCAATTTAATCTTTATGTTTCATTTCATATAGTCCATTGAACACAATTTTATTCTTTTAAAATATCAGGGTGTTACATTCTCCCCACATTCAATAAATTTCATCCTCAAAATTTTAACTTTCACTCAGATTCCAAGGTATTTACATTTGCAAATTCATTTTTGGAAAATTCACATTATAGAAAGGGATAAAAAATTTCCTCTGAATATAGTAAAAGATAAATATTAAATTTAATTAGGAATAATAAATAACTAGGTTTCCAATAAGGATAACATTGGTGGTAAGTGAAGATAAGGACATGGAAGATAAGAATAATGCATAAATAATGATATAGGGTGATTGATATCATTGATAAAAATAATGTGAAAAATAAATTAAAATTAAACAACCATAAAACTATAAATCCAAGATGAATAAAATTAAAATTTATTTGATATGAAGGTAATATGATATAAATTTTGTTCCGAGATCCTTTTTATAAAGTTGAGGAATTACTTTACTATCTAAGAATATAATAAAATATTACTACTTAATATATTTCTATTTCATAATAATAATTTCATGCTTTGGTTGTTATTTTATAAATTTACACTTAAGCTATTTATCACAGAAAAAAATATCCAAAAATGATTTTTAATGCCTGAAGCAATAAAATTAACTTTAAAAAGATTATAAAATCCATAAAAGAGTGACATATCCTTTGGTCTATCTCAAAATATTTTCCAAAACCAATATAGTTGGCACGAGTTATTTAATATTACACATTAATATCTAAACCTAAACAATAACACCAATAATTCAATATTAAGATTAATATATTAAATATTTTATATAAAAAAAATGATATATTAACTATAATATCACATAGTATAGTGGTAGGCACAACACCTGTGTTTCCCTTTGGTTATGTGTTTAAGCCCCACGACCTTTTTGGATGCGACATTTTATCACCCAACTTATGGGTAGTCATTTTTTAATACCATATTAATATAATTCCCATAACATTACCAAAGTGTAAAAACCCATAATTACATAAAAATCAAAGATAAGATAAACCCTAATGGTTACCAATATCTTTAAAATTTTTCTGGAAAAAGATAAGGTCATTCTTCCTTAAATAACTTTTTTATTATAACATATACTAAACCAATGGGTTTTATTTCCATAGATGTCTCCCAAAATATCCTTATTCTTGGTAGGATCCAACCATATAAAACATAAAAAGGGGTATTTAAGACATTGAACTTATGATCAATCATAAAATCATAAACCCATGATGGTATCCATAACTATTTAGTTAATGAAGACATATATTCTTAAAAAATTCAACACAATCCTTTGATGATTCGTGATTCTTATAACCAAAACACCATTAGTAAAAATAATTATAAAATTTAATCCTTGAATCCTAATACATAAATACGTCATCTATTTAATTTCAATATAAGTCTTTCCTTGGTCGAGGGGTTGAAATTTAAAAGAGGAAATTGAATCAGATAATGCCCAGGTTCCCCACATTTAAGAAAACAAGTAATAAATGGATCCTTAGGATAAAATTTATTTCCATCCATCATAATTTTCATTTTTTATTGAAAACTCATTACTTTATTCCCCCCTTTTCCATACATAAAACATTTTCTCATTCCTTTGAGGCACTTTCTTGGGCATGTATTTGTATATTTGGGATTTGAACAAGAT
Source organism: Viscum album (assembly GCA_963277665.1). Classification (NCBI taxonomy): domain Eukaryota; kingdom Viridiplantae; phylum Streptophyta; class Magnoliopsida; order Santalales; family Viscaceae; genus Viscum; species Viscum album. The sequence goes on along the minus strand of OY728133.1, from coordinate 643,091,090 downwards.
CGATCCTTCTTTACTCTATAATCTCTATCACTTTATCTCTTAGGTAACTCTATCCTTATCTTCATTGGTTAGTCCAATAGTTGCTTATATATTGGTTATTAATCATATTTTAGGATAAATGGTTAGGAATAATAATGATATCTCCACTCCAATCATTATCCTATTTGGTTTATCATAGTCACTATATTTTTCATAATATTCAATGTTAACATAATTCTTTCAGGTTCTAGAGATTTAATAAAACCAAAAAAAGTGTTAGAGAAACAATAATCATAGTGGGAAACCACATAATCATGAAGAATCATTTATAAGATGTCTAAAAAATGAAACTTTCATTTCAATCCAATACACCTTAGGTTTAACCTAGACTATTCATTGTCATCAACTATTCAAGTACTTCATAATGGTTATTAAATTTTTTTAATAATCCAAAGAATATCCCTAGGGAGTGTCAATCTAGGTGCGCTATAAAGATCATTTTCATGTACCAGGTAACACCCGAGTCAATATTGATGCACCTTTTTTTGGAGTTATTACCTCTAGGTACATTTGTTCCAAAATCTAAATCCACTTATAGTGTTTAAGCATGGATTTATTTTCAATAAATACTATATAATCTATAGCTTAACAAAACTTTATAATGTTCTTATATAATTATCTTCAATGTATATCATTGGGTTATGTTTTCTAATATATGATTTTCTAAATCTCATTCCAATGGTTTCAACTAAAATTCCTCTAATACCAATTGTATAGTCCCTAACCCTAGTAGACTAGAGTCCGTAATTACTTTATTACATTGGAATAAGATAAAATGAATCACATCCAAAAGGATTGAATAGTTTATTAGTCATATTAAACTAGATTATTACATTTGAAAAAAATTATAACATAAATTTTTTCTTTTATAATATCATTATTACCTATAGAATATCCTTTCATAACATTCTTAGAACACTTCCAAGATTCCTAATAAAGGAAAAAAAATATGGGTGACCTCAAATTCTTAGTAATGGTTAAGTAAAAAAAATCTATCATGAATAAATAAGAATAATTAATGTGTATAGGTAAATAACTGAACACACATGCCATTTAAATTACTTTACTATCATGAATATATAAGGATAAATCAACATTATAATTTAAATAACTAAATACACATGTCATTTAATCTATAAAATGAGAGTAAAATTCATCTAAAGATAAGATCAATGTGAAAATATAATGGATAATAATAATAACTAAATTCTCAATGAAGGAAGTTCTTAATTATTTGACTTCATGATTTTAGGAATTATGATACCTCTACTTTCAAGACCTTTAACAACATAATTTAATAATATAGGGTATGTATGAGATGAAAAACCCATTTAAATAAGGATAATCAACTTATTCCTCTCATGAGACTACCAATGCATCAAGGGGATACCTATAACTTCCCCCACCCACTTCTGAATGTTGAAATCATTCCTCATATTTCTAATAATCGATTTAATTTTTGAAAAATATGCATTATCAAAAAATTTCCTTATTTAGTAAGGAATACATATTAATAATAATTTCCCTAATAAATAATATAACCTTCAATGTAAAATATCATTTTTATAAATTATATATTGTATATGTAAGAAGTATATTCATAATAAATAATATGGACAATTAATTGAAATTTAATGTCTAATAATAAAAAGAAAGTGAATATTTAATGGTAAAGTTAATGATTATAAGAATTAATCAATAAAGATAATATCAATACTTTCCATAGTCAATCTAATAATAATACATCTAAAGAAATAATAAGTATGGTATCCATACAATATATCCCATGTTTATCATAAATTTAATAATGTTTTGATGTTATTTATGAATATAAATACAAAAAATTCCATTACAAAAATTCTTAAGGAAAATAATATTTTCACTTTGAAAATATTTTTTAAAATAAAAGTCCACAAAAAATTTTGTAAATAATTTTCTTTGAAAATAACCTATAAAACTTTTAAAAAAATCTTTAAAACATTTAGCGGTTATAATAATAGAAAATATCATACATGTCGTACACGTTAAAATAAATATTCCTTTCATATTCTTAGTAAATGCCAAACATGCCTTATTTGGAAAAAGACATGAATATTTCTTTAAAAACATTTTTTAAAATGTCAAACATTGGTAAAAATGTGTTTAATAAATCATTTTAAAAAATTTAAAACTTTTTTGAATATTTTTAGAAAGAAGTATTTGGGAAGAAAAAGGATTTTCAACTGAAGAAAAAAATGAAGTTGGATTTTATTAATAACATTTTCTAAAAATATTTAAGTAACAAAGAGGGGAATATGGTACTATTAATTTGAAACTTCACAAATATCTATAAGATAATTAAATTAAATGTGTTTATTAGACATTGATCAAATTATTTCTTTCAATGTAAATTTAAGTATAAATAATCCCGATTAAAATGAGATTGAAACATAAATATGTTATCCCATTAGTAACTTTTGAATCGTAAGCCACATTTTAGCAATAAAATCAAATGAAACATTAAATTTAATTAATATAAATATATCATGATATAAAATATCCAATGGGATAATATATACACCACACAATGGCATAATTGGTGAATATGGTATATGTCTCACAGAAGTAAAAGTGTGATGAGATATACTAACGCCATGTCCGGTTCCTTCGTACATGTTCAAATATATTATATAATAATTATGGTTTTATTATAAATCTATTAAAGAACCATAATCATATATTTTATAACATATATTATATAATTATATTCATTTATCACCCGTTTATTAACAGTTGTTTATTAAAATCACTATTTCTGATGATAATTACTTTGTTATTCGTGTTTGTTTCGGTACAATAATTTCAATCCTTTTACTTTGATCATGGTTTCATCATATACATAATTTTATACATTATTTAAATTACAGATATATATTCATTATATATATAATTAGAGTAATATATGATTGTTAGAGATAGAAAATAGATTAGACAGTTCATGGAGACGGTAAGCTATATGTACACATGCACAATGTTTCCATTTATTATCAATGGATGGAATGAATGAAAAAATAAATTTTTATTCACTTTTCCAAAATCATTATTATGTTATATATATATATATCATATTTATCAATGAAGTCTATCCTTATTATCATCAATGTAAAAATAAAATGAAAAACATATCGCATATCTAGGTGGAGGTGGTAGTTCATACGTACACACAAGCGATGTAATTTTTTTCTAATTGATTGGAAGGTAAGAATTTAAATGTAATATTATATTTAAATAATTATTTTTTAGGTTATAAATATAAAATATATTCAATAAATTTAACCTTAATATCTTACATGTATTGTGTCTATGAAAAACAAATCACATCGCTTCATGAGACGGTTGTCGCCATACACACGAGCGACACTATTATACCCCCCAAAAATTGAAATAAAAATGTATTTGTGATATCATAACTATAGAATCATAATAATTATATATATATAATATAAATAATTTAAATCCATTATGATATTCATATTTTAAAGGTGGTGATGGAAAATTAATTACATCGGTTTTCAAGGGATTAGTCTGCCTTATACACAATCGACGATTTTGTTTCCCATTTTATGGAAGTGGAGATGGATATGGATTTTTCCATTAACATAGTAACATATAATTATATATGGGATATTAGTTTTATAATGTTATCATAGTTTAAAATGATTTTAATGAGGCAAAAGAATAAGTAAATCAAATATGCACGTTCCATAATTTTACCTATTTTTAAGAGATCCTCTTTAGGTTTATAACTAAAGAATTATTAAGGGGGATTCATAATAAAAATAAGGACTCTAGTATGTGGAGATAGAATAAAATAATATATTTGGGTAGGTCTTGGATGAGAGAAATGGTTTTTCAATGTATGATCTGGGGAGGAGATGGTTGGCCTTTTATAAGTGTAGGAGAGTGAAGATAAGGAATAATTTAAAATATAAAGAGATACCCACGTTTTAATCATGAAAAAATCCATAAAAATGGGTCATTTACAAAAATTAGAGGTGATAGGGTCAAAACATGGCTATAAAATGGTTTTTTGGAACGTTAAGACATTTTAAATCCCTATCTTCTTAGTTTAACCCAAGATAAACCCATTTTTACATTAACTATGATAATTAATTTCTACTATTTATCTATTAATTATGCTAAAAAATTAAGCTAAAATTATTAGATAATACAAATTATTCTGATTAAAAATATGATATCCATTTTTTCCAAATTAAATTCAAATAATTAATAGAATTCAATTTATAGTTAAACCCGTAGACATGTCTAAAAAATAGTTTTTCCAAAGAAAAACTCTCAAAAGATTTAAAAGTTTTTATATTATAATTCAATATGAAATTGATTAAAATAACCTAAATTATTTAACTTTTAATATAATAGAACTAATTTTAATTTAAAAATAATTTAAAATCTAATTATATCTTGTAAATTATTTAAACTAAAAGACAATTTTCAATAAAAATCTGTATTTTTACTATTCATAAAAAATTAATCTTTTAATAAAAATTACAAAAATTCCACAAATATAATTTTATAACTAAGATTAAAAAAATATATTTTATTTTTTCAGATAAATTTTATTAAAATATAAAAAATTAATTTTAAAATATGTCCACTGAGTGTGACAAAACAACCTTTTAAAATATTACCATTTTTTTAGAAAAAATATATATTTTATTTCAAATGATTTTTATTTTATTTATAATTAATGGATAGCCAGTGATTTTTATGAATGTTCAAATTATATACATTTCATAATTTAGATAATACTATTCATACCGACTAATTTATTGGTTCAATTATAATAGTTTACTATATTAAAGTTAATTTAGACTCTATGTTGGGTGTTCTAAAAATAATCAAAGAGAACAAATTTATTTTAAAAGAAACATATCATAAATTCTTGGGGCGTAACGTTATCATCTAATATCTATGTTTCATGTCATATACACTGTCAAACCTAATTTTATTCTTTCAAAAATTTTCAGGCGTGACATGATAGAAGTAATATTCCCCTACGGATTTGGGGTATGTTGTGAAGAAATATTTTTAGAGTTAATTATTCAAAATTCATAGAGGGAAGTAGCAATCTTGATCGTTTACATATTTAACTACCTTCTCCCTACACCCTAACTCTTCAAATTATTTTTCTGATTAAGAACATTTGGTTTTAGAATATCATCAGTATTAGAATCTACCTTTTTTTGTGATAACCCTAATTGTTTTTGACTTGTTGACTCTTAGGATTCAAATATATTCAAAGGTTATTTAAAACCCTATTAGTAATACAGAGGTTGATATAAATTTTATTGAAATATGGGGATTTTTTATTTTCCATATCTACACCTCATGTATGTGTGATCTTTACACCCCTAGTTTTATGTTAGTGAAAAGGAATCATACTCATTCTATAGAAGTGGGTGTTGTTGTTTAAAATATTTCTTCTTGGGGAATATGGATACAAAATCCTCTATCACTTGTAATTAAGAGAATCAATCGATATGGGTGATCTAGTTTAGTGAAAATTCCACAAGTCCTTGTAGGAGTGGGTTGATATGTCTTTTGATCCAAAGTAATATTCCTCACCATAGTGGCCAATTCATCTAACCTAGTATTGATTAAATTATTTTCAAGAGAATAAGGAATTACCAAATTTAGTCATCTAACTGGTGTTATACAAAAATTAATAAATTATTAGGAGTTTTGTGCCATCCTTTCAATCAATACCCATGTATTTATTGGTTTTTTCGACCAATTCCCCTCCTGATGTGACATTTACCATGCTCCTCTCCATAGGTATGACTACTTAATATAATGATTATGTGAGGAGTTTCTTTTTTATTTGGTGATGTGGGTATCTTGAGAAAAACTTCTTTAATCTATCCAAGTAATCATACATTGACCCTCCATGTACTTGTTTGATCCATAAGATCTCTTTTGGAATGGTTGTAGCCCTTATAGCTGGAGAAAATATCTACAAGAAAAGATATTTAAAATCATTCCAACATGTTACATCCTATGGTTTTAAATAATACATTTAATCCTTTATTATTCTATATAATTAGAATTGGAATACTATTATTTTGATTTTTTTCTTTGGATACATTTCTTGGTTTCATTATAGAGAATACTTCATTGAATTCATTAAAGTGTTTTTTTTTGAATCCTCACAAGATAAGCCATGAAATTTTGTGAGAAGGTGAATTAAACCATATTTTAGTTTGAAGTCTAATTAGACAGTTGGATATGCAATGAATTTGGGTTTTTAATTAATATTTGGTGCATCTAACTCTTTAATGGCTCTATTTACATCATTGTTGTTATTCGTATCCATTGTATCCAGTTTTTTTAGTCATGCTTCCTATTTCAAAATTCCCATAGTCGTGGAATTACTAGTTGGGTGAATGTTAAAACTTCTCATAGATTAATATAGTCTTATATGATGTCTATTAATGAATTTAATCTTATGTTCAAGATCAAAGAGATTATAAGGAATAACTCATGTAAAAAATCAATGAAAAAGAAAATGAAAAATAGACCATAATAAAAAGATAATAAGTTTTAATTGATGGACCCAATAAAAATGAAAAATTGATAAAGTTGAAAGAAGTAAGAATAAAAATAAAGAATGAAATAAAAGTAAACAAATATATATAATTATTTGAATAAAATAATTTCCTCCTTAGTATTGATTCTAATTTTAATTTTGGGGTCATGAGCGCTCTCAAATGATGTGTAATTTTTATTTCATAGGTGTAACAGAGTGGCTGACCAAGGTCATTCTCTAAGGAAGAAGCACATAAAACATCATATTAAATGTTTTTAGAGAATAAAATTAAAAAAACTAAATACTAAAAGTTATTGATATTTTTTAAAGGTTTATGAAACAAGAATATGTATATTGGAAGAATATTTCATTTTTCCCTTTTTGAAATTTTATTGATAAAAAAATGAGAAGATTTTTTAGAAAATATTTTTTGAAGGTGTAATAAATATATCTCTACCTCTTTAGTTTATAATTAATAATAATAATTCTAATTAAATTCCAAGTAATTATGATCCTTAATTTATTAACCCCCAAACCCTTTTATAATTTACCACAATAACAAAGAAAAATGAATTATATCGTAGGATTGTTTTGGAACACGCAATCATAACACATTACTTTTATTTTTGTTCTAAGTCTAACTTATGGTCAGTGGTTTTTAGAGATCATATCTATACTATAAGTGAGTATTAATTTATAATTTGGATTATATTTTAACCATATAAATTAATCTCATATTGTTTTTATTATTATTAAGATTACGCTCTCACAATTCAAACATTACTCGATGTTGAACACTTTTTTTTAATAATTAAATTTCTTGATTGGTTTATTTTAAGTTAAAAAATTGATATATCATATTAATTGAATTAAATTGTCTCATTGATTAAGAACAATTAAGTGAATATGGTGAGAATTAAATCAATTAATAATAAAAACTACTCTTCCATGGGTGGTGCAGTAATCATAGAAACATTTTTCACGTGCAGAGGTATAGAAAGCCTATAACCCAATATATTTTATACTACTAATTTCAAGCCCAAATAATATTAAAATATAATAATAAAAAATAAATAAAATGGGTGAAATATTGGTGAAATAGAGAATTTATTACAAGAACAATAACATCATAACAAAGAATAGGAAATGAATTGAATTCTGGAGGTAATACTAGTAAGGATTCCCTTCTAAAATTTTGAATAGAAGTATAAATGAACCACTTATTGTATGATTAAAATTTTATAAAAAAAGGAAAACCACCTCCACATAAGAAAAACATAGATTTATAGTGTAGTTAGGAGACCAGGGTTTTGAGACTTTGTAAGTGTGAATGAGAAATTCAGACAAATATTTTAATCCAAATCTCATTGACTTTTTGGACTAAAAAATAGATGAATTAACTATCATTTTATAAGGTTTATTTGGGTGGAATTGTGTCCTATATCTACGATAAATTTTTTATCCCAATCCAATACAATATGTATAACATATGGACAAAATGGTAAAGTTGTGACCAATTTGATGAGTCTAGTACAAAATTGACTTCATGGACCATTTACACCAATCAAATTCAAGATCCAGCATATCATTTAAAAAATATTTACTTGAAAATTAAATTGAATGTATGAATGTATTTGTATCCAACCTCATCTCTTACTTTTTGTCACGAATATTTTTATTTCATGTTCATATTTTTAATATGTTTTTTTGGATTTAGTTATCCATAATTTTGTGATTTCTTAAGGTCATTTTATATTATATTTGATTTAATTTATATATTGTTTGAAATTAAAATATATTTGATGCTTTCCATAAAAGTAATTTTCTATTGACATTGACTTTATTTACAAAAGTATGAAAGAATTTTTTTAATTATTTTCACATGATCTCATTTTATTGTAATTTTCTGTGATTTTGTCTATAAATATTACTATCAATGTTTCCATGGTTTTATGATGTAATTAATTTTATAATTGTTTTATAAATTATTTCCTTTAAAATAGATGTTATTATAAATGTAAAGGGTATTTTTTATTATCTTTTAAATAAATTTATTAATGCTCTTATAAAATGTTTTTCTTCTATGTTAACATCCTTTAACATTACTTATGATTTAATGGAGATATGATCAAATGATATCATCCACCTTATTTATCTATAAGTTTTATGATTATGTATTATAATAATATTTATGAAACCCATTTATTTCTCACTAGTTATATATGATATGGTTTGTTTTTGAATGTGATCATGTTCACATGGTACATAAATTTACAGTCTTTCACTATGTGATGAGTGGAGTCAAAATTATATATCCCTCCAATGAATTTTATAAATCTTTATATATTATGGGAAGCAAACCCAAACCCCTAAGGGACAGGTGGGACTAAAATTATATATCTCTCAAATGAGTTGGATACAACACTATATCTCATGAGATGACATGTCATTGATTCGGGAGTAAACCTAATCCACTATGGAACTCTTTCAACTATATGATTATGGAATTATCATTTATCTTTGAAATAAGTAATTATTTTATATAAATTTACCCATTTTTATGCAAAGACCTTTGTTGTGCAAATTGGCATTGAATAATGACTACGGAGGGGTTAATTGAGTTCTTTGAAAACATTTATCACAAGATAGAGAGCATTATATCAATATGAACAAATCTATCCCATTATCCCCAGTTAGATATGAAATAGGGAATCAATTAATAAGATAATGATAATAATAATATTATTTTTTAGTGTTTCCAGGCTTAAAGATCCCTTAGTCCACTCCTTCGACACTCTCTTAGTGAGCTTGGTGGTTTTCATTATATAGGTCTTCTTCCTGAGAATCTAAACTATTGAGTGTAAGAAACTAATTTTTTTTCGAAAAGGTTAAAATATATTTCAATTATTCTCTGAATATTAATAATACCTAAAAATATCCTTTACACACTAATAATATTCAGTGTAATCTTTACATAAATATATTTTTTGAAAGAAAGTGGGTTCAATATGCAGTTGTAAGAAGAAATTGAGAATTGGTGAAGAAAACTTATAAATAATGAATGAAAGTTTTAGAGTATTGATAAATGATATTTATTTTCAATATATGTAACTATATTTCACAAAATTATAACATATTTTTATTTCAAGATTCATATCATGAATATATTGAAAAAAAGAGCATATGGTCACCAGTTGTTTCTTAACTACCCTCACACGAAGTATGCACCCCATTTATTTTTTTTTGAATTAAATATTATTCCCTTTAATTCAAATGAATATGAGTAAATAATATAATATTTATATATTAAATTTTTATCCCTTTTATGTGACTCTCTTCAAAAACAGAGAAACAAGGTATTGTGTTGGCACATATTGTGTCTTCCTTGAAAATATACTCTTCATGGAAATAATATTTTTAATTACTTTGGAATTTTCTTATTTAGAAATATTTACTTTTAACAAATCCATAGTAAGAGTATAATTTCCTTGATATAATTTAATGGTAATAATCTACACAAAACTATAATAGAATACCTTAACCTTTCTTAGGATTACTCAGCCTCAAAAGTGTATTTCAACGTAAGGATTTAAATCACAGGTCTTTGTATTATTGTATGTCTCTTCTAGTTATCATAAGAATTTATGAGATGTAAGGCTTCACTTTATCATAAATATTTATCATTCACTGAAATTATTTATTGAAATTTCATAGCTTTCTCTAAGAGTAATAATTTATATATTTATCATAAGTCTCTCCCATTTGTCTTTCTAATCATAAGGCTTTATGTGAATGTAAGGATTTACCATATAACTTAATCAAGAGACTTTACTATATCGATAATTCATCATTTTAAGAAATTATGATCATTAAAATTCAATGTAATGATTGGTATAATTTTAAGTCTTTAACCAAGACTTCCAGACATTGAATTTTTCTTCAAAAACTAGAATTTTTTATACTTTATATAGATTGTAAATATTCAATGAAAGGATTCATATTTTTTGTATAAATTGTACATAAGGCTTTAAAAAATAATTAAATTATTCAAAAAAAATGTAAAAAATGTATAAAAAACATATTTAGAACCTTAAATATTGATCATCATACTTCAACAATAATCACTAGAAACAAAATTGGTGGATTTTGTGATCATTAAAACATAATAAAAAAATTTATTTGTTAGATCAACATTAGTATGTCCAATAATCTCCCCCTTTTATGATCACAAAATCTATAAAACTTGAAACAATTTTTTTATATTTTCATAAAAAAAATTTCAAATTTGAATATTATAATAAGTACTAATAAGAATATTTAGAATATTAAGTTTGAATAAATTTTGTTGTTTATTAAATTTTCCCCCAATTTTTATGAGATCACATATAAGGATAAAAGAATGGATGTAACACTATCAATATGGTGAATTGAATTTTTGAACTGTTAAGTAATATGGCTAAAAATAATTAAAATATGACATTGAGTAATAGAAACTTATAAAAAAGGAATAAGAACAGAAAAAAGTAACAAATAATAAACTATCTAATAAAATAATTATCCATAGAATTTCATTGAAATAAAATAACATTACATGGAGACAAAATATATATGATCCAAATTATAGAGAAATATCAATCCTCTGGCTTTGGTGGGGTCAGTTTTAAAGGTTCATGTTAGGAATTTTGAGTGACTGGAGGGGAAGGTTTGGGAGCAAGAGAAATAGGTGTAGAAATAAAATATTTTCCAATTGTATTAGTAGTGAAAAGGATCCTTTATGATATAGTAGTTTTTAGGATAGTTTTATCTATTTGCTTCAAAGTATTGATTGATAAAATCTTATCTAATAATCTTATGGACTTATATTCATGAATCTGGATAACTTTAGTGTAAAAAAGCTTAGTATGTAGAGTCATTAAACTAGATATTTTATCTATTTGGATCAAAGTAATATTAGAATCTTGAGATTTAAGATCTAGGTACAATTAAATAGAAAAAGAATCTATTCAAACATTTTTTATAGGATATAATCTGTTGGGTTGTACCTCACCCATATAATGGGGACAAATCATTTCAAACATGGATTTTCCTATCATATATGGACTATTAAAAATACTATCCTAGGTGTAATCAAGAATCACAATAAACCTATTCTTTAGGACAATGTTATAAAATTTCTAGTTTTCCAAAATACTATTTGTATGAATAAAAATGTAGGTATATAAAATTTCAACAAAGGAGTTGATATTTTAACTAATATAAAAAAGATGGCCTATAAGTATCTTAAAGAAGTTAAGAATATCTTTTGGTCCTAACTTATGAATAAAATGAGATTCAAGTTTTGGTTGGGTAGTAGATACATGTTTTGAAGGATATGGGAAAATGTATAATAAAGTCTCTAAAGTTGCTTAAAAATCTCTTCTAGTAAACTATTTATGAAAAATATTTTTGGACATGGTGTATTTTTCATGAATTGACAGTCCATGGGTTTTTTTATCAGTGAGATTAAACATATCTTAAGTTTGATCCTCCATCCTCTGTACAATCACATAGTCAAAGTAGTTAAGGAGTATCCAAAATAACTTTCTCATGGAATCCTGAGTCCCCATGCTAGGTGGGATATCTAGATCATCTTTAGATAATCACTCAACTATTAACTTCTTGATGTATTCCAAATGAGATTCTAGAAGAATAGGTAGAGAGATGATAAGTTTATTCTAAGTAACTACCAACTATTTTACCTAAGAATTATCTCTTTGTACATAAAATATCTTAGGAATTGTTTCATCAAATAAAGGTAAATCCTTTATGAAAATCATATTTTCAAGTTTTTGGAAAATCTTTGTTAGACAAGAGCTCAAAAAGTGGAAATTTTTGTAACACCCCAGGTAAATAAAGAATATTACATTTTCATATTTATCCATATTTGTGAATAAAATATTAATATGTCTTTAAAGGGGACGCTATGCTCGATGGCGTACCCAACACGTAACAACGAGTTTCTTGGGAATCTTATATTGCACTCTAATAATAAAATAATATTATTTTAAATGGCAGTTAACATGTAGCCGTTGTATTGGCGGTAATGGATAAAAATAAATAAAATATTATTATATATGTTTTTAAATATTTTTGCATTTATCCAATAAAAGATAAAGGCATAAAATACAGAAAGAATTCAATTTTAGGCGTATATGCCCTAGTTTTCACTAAAGGTTCACTTATCGCCTTTTTATGGAGAACCGTCATTAAATATAGTTTTGTTCAATCTTATATATTCTATTGGACCAAATAAAACTCTTCTTAAGAATTGGGACATCAAAATTTACTTTGTGTAAATTTTTGGTATCTTTCCGATAAAGTTCATTTTTTAATGAATAGTGTAAAATGTTGTATTTTAATTCAAAACCTCTTTTTAATATAATTTATTTATATGATTAGATTATCTTTTGAATTGGTTTTAAAGTGAAATTAGAATATATTTTTACTATTATATCCAATAGTGGTTGTTAGAATTAATTTCACTTTGAAATCATACTTAAACTAGTGTCAATCTTTTGATACTTATTGTTTCATAAAAACACGCTATTTGCTCTGACAGCGGGAATTAATTATTAAATTAATTAATGTGATTTATATGTTCTGAATTTTTAAAAATAGACTTCATTTTTGAATTCTGAATATCAAATATAGCTTGGGGTGAATTTTTGGGATTTTTCTGAAAAACTTCAATTTTTGATGAATAGTGAAACCACTAAGTGGTACTTATAAAAACTGATTTTTCCGTTTAAATGAAATTTTTTCATCTTTGTGTTTTGAATTTCAAAAATATGACATACATGGTTGTCATCAAGAAGTAAAATAGGGTTCAATGGGATAAAAATAATTTTTTGGTGAATAGTAACTTATTAAGTTTTTAATCGCGATTAGAGGTAATTTGTGTAGTTTAAGGTAAAAATAATGTTTTAATAATATTAAATGAACTTGACACATGTCCTAACCTCATTGGATGTGTCATGGCAGAGCAAGAAAACCCATGGGTCAACTTGGGGACCCCATGGATCCACTTTGGTTGGAAAATGACATAAATATCTTTTTATTTAATGTTAAAGTAAAAATAACACAAACATGACATGTTTTACTAAAACAATTGTTACATGGGGTTATACAATTCAGATTTTTGATTATAAATAGTAATTGGAAAGCTAAAAAGCTTTCCAACATCCTGATAGTTTTTTAATAATTTTTAGACACTAAATAAATTAAATTATTTATGACATCATGATGATGCAGCGATGACCTCATTATTTAACGATTTAAATAAAATGGAAAGATAATGTACAATCTAAGACGTAGACATGTCTAAAACCAATTGGATGGGTGGACTTCGAAACCTTATCACCTTATCCTAGAATTATATCAATTTGGGACCCTTTAAATCCGAAACTCATTTTCAAATAAAGTAATATTTCTTTACTTTTCAAAAGTGCCCCTCCTCTCCTCTTATAAAAGGCCCCCACCTCTACCTCCTTACCCAAACATCCAAAGTCTTTGGATCGGCCAAACCCTGCCCGTTTTGTCTCTCCACTTCCCTCTCTTACTCCTTGAAGCCTCAATTTGGGAATAAGTCTTCCCAAGGAAGCCTTTGAGCTCAAACCAAAGGGATTTACCCGATTTTATGGTAATGTCTTCTTTTGTGTCCTTTTGTTTTATTTTGCTTCTCCAACCCCCTAAACTCTTTTTATTATTTTCTTTTGTAAAAACTCCAGTATCATAAATATACTAGGATGTTGATATAATAAAGATTCGAGCTACACTTACACACACCTACATCCAATGGTTAAAGAACATACTGTTTCTGTGGATGGTGAATTTCTGCCTCCCGAAACGATGATTGTTCAACATTCTTTTAACACCTTCAAAGGTGGCCATTAAGATGGAACTATATTTATATATGATATATAATATGTTTATGTTTTATTTAAGCTTCTGTATTCCTCATTTTGGGCATACATTTATGGTTTCCATTATGGGTAAACGCGATATCTTCATTTAAGGAAGTGCGGACTACTGCCCCCTCAAAGTGATGTGATTCGTTAATGTCATATGTGGGACGTATAAAGGATGGATTTAAAGTTATTATATATGATTTTATACTGGAATTATAATATACCTCTATATCATTATTATTTATTTCCATTAATGTATGAGATAGAAATGAAAGTAGCGTTCATGCGTACGTACGACTTACTGTCTCCATGAACGGTGCATTTCATTTCTTATCCCCAAATGTAATGTACTATTATAAGTACATATTTATAATGGATATATATAAGGTATGTTACATATAAATGATGAATATAATTCTGGAATTAAAATATACATACCTCTCATTTATTTTTAATTCCATTAATATGACAAAGAAATGAAAGTAGCGTTCATGCGTACGTACGGCTTACCGTCTCCATGAACGGTGCATTTCATTTCTTACCTCTAAATGATTATGTAATATTATAAATACATGTATATTCTGGATATATATGACATATATGATATACAAATCATGAATATCATTCTGGATATAATGAACCATTGACCACACGATCAACATGTAATTGTAAGAAGTCCACTTTTGACTTAAGAACCAAATATCGACAAAACAAACATTATTAACATAAATGATTACATAATGTTTATAACATGGAAATAAGTGATATAAAAGGAATAATTATCTTGAAAAAGTTTCTTAAGGAAGTAGAAATTAACTCAAGTTTATTATTCAGGAGATTAAAGAAAGATCGAGTCAAGTCGGACCTGAGGTAAGGGATCCTACTCCTCTCTTTCTTTTTAAGTACACTCTTTTATGTCATTCCTTCTAAGCTCATATTTCTTGTTATTGGGATGTTATTTTATATTACCATTACTGTAATATTTATGTTCATATGATGAGATACCCTATTCTCTCTCACCAATCCATTTTGGAAGTTTTGAGTGGTGCCGTTAGGCTGCCGAATTTTCGTAAGGGATCTAACCTCTCTCTTTCTCTTTAAGTACTCTCCTTTATGTCACTTCTCATAATCTCCTCTCTGTCATGATGGGGGATGTTATTTTATATTCCTATTTCTGTACATTTTATTTTAATGTGATGAGATACCCTATTTTATCTCATCAATCCATTTTTGGAAGTTTTAAGTGGCGCCGTTAGGCTGCCGAGTTTTCATAATGGATTTTTCATCTCACTTTTATTCCCATGAGATTTATGCTACATTTGCCACAATTTCCTTTGAGTGGTGTATTTACTGGCCATTATTTTACTCATTGTGTAATATTCTTTCATTACTGAGTATTTCCATCAATGTTTTATTGTCCTTCTTTCACGGGGCGTATGTTTCGAAAGATACCCATGTCGGTAAGGGAACCTTTCACCCTCCTCTTTTTAAAAGACTTATTTTGTTATGTATTTTAATTAACATAATATTATTTTGGGATATGTTCTTATATATCCTTATTGATGTAAATTTTATGTCCTAGTGATTAGATACCCTTTTTTATCTCTCATCAACTCTTTTTCTGAATTTTGAAGTGACGCCGTTAGGCTGTCTAATTATTGCAAGGGAACTTCTTAACCCAATTTTGATTCTTTGGGATAAACTTATACACCTTGAATATGTCATTCTATGATTATGTGTGAATGTACTCTGATTGTTTTACACTTAATACCCACTTATATTTCGTGTCTTCGTTTGTCACACATAGTTATGTAACTGATTTATCCTTAATCCAAGGATACCGTCTTTGTATGGGACTTTGTCTCAATCTCCTTTCATTGAGGCATATTTTGTTTTATACGCAACTTTATTTTATACGGTGTATAAACCCCTTTTACTTTTACGTTTATCCAAAAGTAATCTTTTTATACGAAGCGTTTTACTAAACGACAAAATGGAATGTTTTTTTCGTACGTATGCGGCACAACGACTTCTCCGCCGCCGTGACCATTATTTGAGTTTCGGCTTCCTCTACAAGCCATACCTTCTTTTTATAATAAAAATAAATACCATGTTTTACATTTCTTTTATTTTGGTATTGAAAATGGTTTTCATAATGTATTTATATCAATGTGTTGTATTTATATATTGTTATTGAAAGGTGGAAATGTTATGTTTCCTTTATGCATGTTTTATGTGATAAGATTATGTTATGGTTCTTGGGAATTGTTATGAAGACGGGTGGTTCAGTGATAAAATAAGGGCGGGTGAGCCCGATATAGCTCTCCAATTCATTGGGTAACGTGAAGGAGTGAAACATTAAGGTTTCTCTGAAGAGATTTAGGGAATATACAGTGATGGGTATTCCAAACGTAACCAAGAGGGTTACTCCCTACGTAAGAATGTTATGAATGCCTCAAGTTACCTTTATGTAATATGATTTCTATGATTTTATGAGGTATGTTAAAGTGATTATGTTTTATGGGTAAACTATGATTTCATTCTTATGTATACATGTACTCATGTTTCCTTTCCATATTTTTATATCCCTTACTGAGCTTTTTATGCTCATCCCAAGTTTTTGAAATGTTTTTCACAGGTCAAGGGAAGGGTACATGATGTGATGATAGTGTCAAGGATGTGTCAAGAAAGAATCCATGTTTTATTTTAAGTATGTTTCCGTTGATGGGAAGAATGAATACTGTCTTTTATGTAACCACTTTGTCTAAATGTGGAATGTAATGCAAGTTTCATGATTTAATTCTCTAAAACTCTAAACCCAAAAAGATCCTCAATGTGTAATCTTGTAATAACTCAAGATTAAGTAAGGTTTAAGGATGGGGCCTTACATTTGGTATCAAAGGTCGGTTTAGATAACTTTAGAGGTTAGGGTATTCTCTAAGCACAAGTGACATTACCATAATGGTTAGGATTTCAGAAAGAGTCCTAGTTTTAGATAAAGTGAATGAGTAAGTATATCTTAGTGTTTATCTTCATCATTAGTACATGATGGTTATGTTGATATAATCACACTGACCTTTTTGGTTTTAGTAAATGGCTGGATCTAGCAGGCACCAAAGTGACAATGGGTTTGAAGGAATCTGTGGTGGTTCTCTGATTAAGAGACTGGATGAGATGGGGGATTCAATGAGGAATCTCATGGTTGTTCTAAACCAACTATCAAGGAGTCATGACCAACCACTTCAACCTTGGTGAGTTCTCTAATGCATCATGTACGAGATGACCAACTCGATGTGGAAATTCAGGTAATAATTATTAAGGTAACCATTAGGGTTTATATTATCCTTACTTTTTAGGTAATTATGGGTTACTCTATGATATGATGGAAAATGAAAGGAATGAGATAAACTTGAGGTTAAAATATGTTATGATAATTTTTGAAGATTTTATCTCATTTTGGGAGATTTTTTACGAATTATATAGTTTTGGAAAAAGGACAACATGCAGACCGTGTGACAACCCGTCGCGTCGGACAAAGCTGCGTGAATCGAACCCACAAACAAAGTGCGACTGGTATTTATCGCCTACCACTGGACTACGTGAATTCCCTGGTTAGTTTGACTGATTCTTTATAGTTATATGATTTTATGAATTAAGAGTAAGTTGATTTTGGGTTATTTATGAAAATGATTAACCTATCATAGAGGATATGTGATTAGGTTAATTACTTTTCAATACGAGACTTTAGGAGCAACTGATGTTGTTTGGAGATAAATGTTACGATTTAACTTGGAAGACTATGTGACTAAATACCTCAAATATTTGGGTTTCAACCTTAGTTTGGTTACTTTGAAGAATTTTATGGACAAATTGTTTATCTAATGGTCCTCGTTGAACTTTGGGTTTTGTTGGACAAATTTTGGAGATTAAGCATAGATTTTATTTTTATAAAGGGTTATCCTTTTCTGGATTATCTGATCTTGTACTAGCCATTTTGATTTTGGTTTTGGTTAAAGTCTAAAGACATGGGAAGTATATATTTCTCTTTTGTGGATTAGGTGATTCTCTAGAAGTTGATTATAGTACTCTTAATGGGAACAAGTCTTCCTAAATACTCGTCTTTTGGAGAAAATATGATTTTGTGTAAGGAATCTAATAAAAGTTGAAAGTCAACATGATAAGTGATTATGTTTCCTTATGAATAAATTCCTCAATAAAAATTAACTTAAAACAAAAATGTTGTCTATTAACTTTTCCTACTGGGGAATCGAATACCGTTTAACCCATCACAAGTTTGTGATTTTCTCGTGGTTAACTTTCTCCTAAACATTTTTTCTATCACTCTCCATCAGAACATGACCCTTTGTTTTTTCATCCATGTCCATATTTTCATACTTGTAATCCTAGTATGGGTTAACTCAGGTGACCTTTGTACTTATCTTTCTTTATTTTAAAGTGATTGTTTTACCGACTCTTGTTCCGATGTGGGACTTTCAAGGATGTTTCCAAGCTCAATTTTAAAAATTGCGAGGACGCAATTCCCAAAAGGGGAGAAGGATGTAACACCCCAGGTAAATAAAGAATATGAAATTTTCATATTTATCCATATTTGTGAATAAAATATTAATATGTCTTTAAAGGGGATGCTATGCTCGATGGCGTACCCAACACGCAACAACGAGTTTCTTGGGAATCTTATGTTGCACTCTAATTATAAAATAAAATTATTTTAAATGGTAGTTAACATGTAGCCATTGTATTGGAGGGAATGGATAAAATAACTAAAATATGATTATATATGTTTTCAAATATTTTTTCATTTATCCAATAAAAGATAAAGGCATAAAATACAGAAAGAATTCAATTTTAGGCGTATATGCCCTAGTTTTCACTAAAGATTCACTTATCGCCTTTTGATGGAGAACCGTCATTAAATATAGGTTTGTTCACTCTTATATATTCTATTGGACCAAATACAACTCTTCTTAAGAATTGGGACATCAAAATTTACTTTGTGTAAATTTTTGGTATCTTTCCGATAAAGTTCATTTTTTAATGAATAGTGTAAAATGTTGTATTTTAATTCAAAACCTCTTTTTAATCTAATTTATTTATATGATTAGATTATATTTTTAATTTGTTTTAAAGTTAAATTAGAACATATTTTTACTATTAAATCCAATAGTGGTTGTTGGAATTAATTTCACTTTGAAGTCATACTTAAACTAGTGTCAATCTTGTGATACTTATTGTTTCATAAAAACACGCTATTTGCTCTGACAGCGGGAATTAATTATTAAATTAATTAATGTGGCTTATATTTTCTGAATTTTTTAAAATAGACTTCATTTTTGAATTCGGAATATCAAATATAGCTTAGGGGGAATATTTGGGATTTTTCTGAAAAACTTCAATTTTTGATGAATAGTGAAACCACTAAGTGGTACTTATAAAAACTGATTTTTCCGTTTAAATGAAATTTTTCCATCTTTGTGTTTTGAATTTCAAAAATCCTACATACATGGTTGTCATCAGGAAGTAAAATGGGGTTCAATGGGATAAAAATAATTTTTTTTGTGAATAGTAACTTATTAAGTTTTTAATCGCGATTAGAGGTAATTAGTGTAGTTTAAGGTAAAAATAATGTTTTAATAATATGAAATGAACTTGACACATGTAATAACCTAATTTTATGTGTCATGGACGACCAAGAAAACCCATGGGTCAACTTGGGGACCCCATGGAGCTACTTTGGTTGGAAAATGACATAAATATCTTTTTATTTAATGTTAAAGTAAAAATAACACAAACATGACATGTTTTACTAAAACAATTGTTACATGAGGTTATACAATTCGGATTTTTGATTATAAATATTCATTGGGAATATAAAAATACTTCCAACATCATGATAGTTTTTTTATAATTTTTAGACACTAAATAAATTAAATTATTTATGACATCATGATGATGCAGCGATGACCCCATTATTTAACGATTTAAATAAAATGGAAAGATAATGTAAAATCTAAGACCTAAACATGTACAAACCCAATTGGATGGGTGGATTTATAAACATTATCACCTTATCCTAGAATTATATCAATGTGGGACCCTTTAAATCCGAAACTCATTTTCAAATAAAGTAATATTTCTTTACTTTCCAAAAGTGCCCCACCTCTCCTCTTATAAAAGGCCTCCACCTCTACCTCCTTACCCAAATATCCAAATCCTTTGGATCGTCCAAACCCTGCCCATTTTGTCTCTCCACTTCCCTCTCTTACTCCTTGAAGCCTCACTTTGTGCAGAAGTCTTCCCAAGGAAGCCTTTGAGCTCAAACCAAAGGGATTTACCCGATTTTAAGGTAATGTCTTCTTTTGAGTCCTTTTGTTTTATTTTGCTTCTCCAACCCCCTAAAATATTTTTATTATTTTCTTTTGTAACAACTACAGTATCCTAAATATACTAGTATGTTTTTATAAGAAATATTCGAGCTACACTTATACACACCTACATCTAATGGTTAAAGAACATACTGTTTCCGTGGATGGTGAATTTCTGCCTCCTGAAACGATGATTGTTCAACATTATTTTAACACCTTCAAAGGTGGCCATTAAGATGGAAATATATTTATATATGATATATAATATGTTTATGTTTTCTTTAAGATTCTGTATTTTTCATTTTGGGCATACCTTTATGGTTTCCATTATGGGTAAACGCGATATTTTCATTTAAGGAAGTGCGGACTACCGCCCCCTCAAAGTGATGTGATTCGTTAATGCCATATGTGGGACGTATAAAGGATGGATTTAAAGTTATTATATATGATGTTATACTGTAATTATAATATAACTCTATATAATTATTATTTATTTCCATTAATGTATGAGATATAAATGAAAGTAGCTTTCATGTGTACGTACAGCTTACCGTCTCCATGAACGGTGCATTTCATTTCTTATCCCCAAATGTAATGTACTATTATAAGTACATATTTATAATGGATATATATAAGGTATGTTACATATAAATGATTAATATAATTCTGTAATTAAAATATACATACCTCTCATTTAGTTTTAATTCCATTAATATGACAAAGAAATGAAAGTACCGTTCATGCGTACGTACGGCTTACCGTCTCCATGAACGGTGCATTTCATTTCTTACCTCTAAATGATTATGTAATATTATAAATACATGTATATGCTGGATATATATGATATATATGATATAAAAATCATGAATATCATTCTGGATATAATGAACCATTGACCACACGATCAACATGTAATTGTAAGAAGTCCACTTTTGACTTAAGAACCAAATATCGACAAAACAAACATTATTAACTTAAATGATTACATAATGTTTATAACATGGCAATAAGTGATATAAAAGGAATAATGATATTGAAAAAGGTTCTTAAGGAAGTATAAATTAACTCAAGTTTATTATTCAGGAGATTAAAGAACGATCGAGTCAAGTCGGACCCGAGGTAAGGGATCCTACTCCTCTCTTTCTTTTTAAGTACACTCTTTTATGTCATTCCTTATAAGCTCATATTTCTTGTTATTGGGATGTTATTTTATATTACTCTTACTGTAATATTTATGTTCATATGATGAGAGACCCTATTCTCTCTCATCAATCCATTTTGGAAGTTTTGAGTGGCGCTGTTAGGCTGCCAAATTTTCGTAAGAGATCTAACCTCTCTCTTTCTCTTTAAGTACTCTCCTTTATGTCACTTATTTTAAGCTCCTCTTTGTCATGATGGGGGATGTTATTTTTTATTCCTCTTTCTGTACATTTTATTGTAATGTGATGAGATACCCTATTTGATCTCATCAATCCATTTTTGGAAGTTTTAAGTGGCGCCGTTAGGCTGCCGAGTTTTCGTAAGGGATTTTTCATCTCACTTTTATTCCCATGAGATTTATGCTACATTTGCCACAATTTCCTTTGAGTGGTGTATGTACTGACCATTATTTTACTCATTTTGTAATATTCTTTCATTTATGAGTATTTACATAAATGTTGTATTGTCCTTCTTTCACGGGGCGTATGTTTCGAAAGATACCCATGTCGGTAAGGGAACCTTTCACCCTCCTCTTTTTAAAAGACTTATTTTGTTATGTCTTTTAATTCACATAATATTATTTTGGGATATGTTCCTGTATATCCTTATTGATTTAAATTTTATGTCCCAATGATTAGATACACTTTTTTATCTCTCATCAACTCTTTTTCTGAATTTTGAAGTGACGCCGTTAGGCTGTCTAATTATTGCAAGGGAACTTCTTAACCCAATTTTGATTCTTTGGGATAAACTTGTACACCTTGAATATGTCGTTCTATGATTATGTGTGAATTTACTCTGATTGTTTTACACTTAATACCCACTTATATTTCGTGTATTCGTTTGTCACACATAGTTATGTAACTGATTTATCCTTAATCCAAGGATACCGTCTTTGTATGGGACTTCGTCTCAATCTCCTTTCATTGAGGCATATTTTGTTTTATACACAACTTTCTTTTATACGGTGTATAAACCCCTTTTACTTTTACGTTTATCCAAAAGGAATCTTTTTATACGAAGCGTTTTACTAAACGAAAAAAGGGAATGTTTTCGTCGTATGTATGCGGCAACAACGACTTCTCCGCCGCTGTGACCATTATTTGAGTTTTGGCTTCCTCTACAAGCCATAACTTCTTTTTATAAGAAAAATAAATACCATGTTTTACATTTATTTTATTTTGGTATTGAAAATGGTTTTCATAATGTATTTATATCAATGTGTTGTATTGATATCTTGTTATTGAAAGGTGGAAATGTTATGTTTCCTTTATGCATGTTTTATGTGATAAGATTATGTTATGGTTCTTGGGAATTGTTATGAAGACGGGTGGTTCTGTGATAAACTAAGGGAGGGTGAGCCCAATATAGCTCTCCAATGCATTGGGTAACGCGAAGGAGTGAAACGTTAAGGTTTCTCCGAAGAGATTTAGGGAATATACTGTGATGGGTATTCTAAACGTAACCAAGAGGGTTACTCCCTACGTAAGAATGTTATGAATGCCTCAAGTTACCTTTATGTCATATGATTTCTATGATTTTATGAGGTATGTTAAAGTGCTTATGTTTTATGGGTAAACTATGATTTCATTCTTATGTATACATGTACTCATGTTTCCTTTCCATATTTTTATATCCCTTACTGAGCTTTTTATGCTCATCCCAAGTTTTTGAAATGTTTTTCACAGGTCAAGGGAAGGGTACATGATGTGATGATAGTTTCAAGGATGTGTCAAGAAAGAATCCATGTTTTATTTTAAGTATGTTTCCGTTGATGGGAAGAATGAATACTGTCTTTTATGTAACCACTTTGTCTAAATGTGGAATGTAATGCAAGTTTCATGATCTAATTCTCTAAAACTCTAAACCCGAAAAGATCCTCAATGTGTAATCTTGTAATAACTCAAGATTAAGTAAGGTTTAAGGCTGGGGCCTTATAATTTTCATTCAAGTTTGTTTCCCCACATTTTAAAAAATTGATAATAAATTTGATCTCATTTTCCTATTCATTTATATCAAGAATGATATATTGAGTAAAATGTTTTTGGGTATCTATGAAGATCTTATCATATTGTAGATATTTAGCCCTTTCAATTACCTCACTAAAATTAGATGAAACTATCTTCAACTTATCTCTCATATTTTTATTTTCTTGCAATACTATATTGGAAATACCAGATTGAACATGTGGTACAAAAGGATGCTCTAAAGACAAAGCTCCCACCAATACTTTTAACTCATCAAGATCATACTTAGATATGGTATTTAGTAGATAAAAATAAATATTTTTGAGGAATTAAATATGATAGATCATAATTCTCTTTAGTCAATAATAATATTTTTTGTAAATATAATTCTCCTTTATATCTCTTAGATCTTATTACAGTTAATCAAACTCTAACTTAGGAATGGAATTTTCCTCAAATACTATAAATTGATCATTTAAGGATATCACATATTTGAAAACTAAAATCGAATAAACTATTAGAATATATTGAAAATTCTTAATCAAATTAAATTTGGAAATTATCATCTTCATCGTGCTAGAGAAAATAAATTTTTAAATTGAATTCTCATTTAGGATTTTAACCTTAGCCTTTGATGATTTAGTTTTATCCTTGAGCTCATTAATTCCATATTTAGAACTTTTTAACTCTTTTAAAACTTTATTATAACTGTTTTTGACATTATATTTAAACTTAGAATCATATTTATTCATATTTATTAACTTTAAACTTCTTCTTTATTGGTACTAAAGTATAATAACTTTTTTGTGTAACCAACTAAAGGCAGCTTATCATCTTCTTCCTTTTTGACTAATTAAGGAAGATTCTTAGATAAAACTTGATTGCATCTTCTAAAAATATAATCATTATCATTCCCACTTACCAAGTCCTCCAAATTCTCTCTATCGATTTAAACCTCTTCAAGTCCAGTTTTAACTTCAAGTGTCTAGTTCTCTTCACAAGTAGTTGGTTTCTCTGTAGGAGAAACATCAGCTTCTGTCCTCTACTCACCATTGGATTCTTATCAATAATAAGCCTCAAAAACTTAATTGGGACCACTTAATTTAGTATCTTTAACCACAATACCACTAATAAATGCTTATTATATTTCCTTACAACACTCCCCCTCAACTGAAGTTACATCCTAAGGATTTTTTTACCATGATTATCTCCCTAAGTGGAAATAATATGCCTTGTTAATTATATATTTTAGATTCCTTCTCACTATTATTATTGAAAACTAGATCATTATCATAAGTATCAAAAAATAATTTCATGTTATATAGACAGAATTTAGATAGGGTGTGAAGCCTTTAATATTTAGTAACGTCAGTATCAACCAACATAAAATATTTTTTATAGAAGATCAAAGTCCACTATATTCCTTAAGGGAAAAACATAAGCCTTTACTTAGGTGAACATAATTCTTGAATATTTTGAATCATATATATATTATGGTTAAATTTCGAATCATTAAAAAAAACATGAAATTTATTCCCTAAACAATTTCTTTCTATAATTCCATAGCTTTCTAAAGTATTCCAGTCGAAATCAAATTTGAGAGGACCTTGTAGTCAGAATCTATGCCCATTGGAAATTTATTCTTTATAGAATGATTTCAAAAAAATATTCCATCATGACTAAAGGCTAGATTTTTTCACCATAGAGTAGCGTGTGGTTGTAGATATACCTAAATTCTTGGGGGTAGTGGATAACTTAAGCTATCTTCATAGAAAAAATGGAGATGTCATTTCCATTTAATTTTAACTAAGCAACAAAACTATTTTAGAAAAAAACTTATTGTTTTAATATATATATCTTACCACATTATCAAAAATAGATCATATATTCTTTGCATAAAATATTTATGCCCACTGAAAAACAAGAAATCTTTTCAACATGAGAGTCATTTGATGCAGCCTCCCCAGATCTATGGCTTTCCCTAGTAGCACTATTTGATATTTTTTACTTATCTTATCTTTCATGGAACATCCATAAGATCCAACATTCACTATATTTGATTTCACCATCATCATGATAGATTTTAGTGGTTGATTAGGCAAGGTATTAGGTTTTAAATAGGGGTGAAAAAAAGTGAGTGATCACGAAGGATTGAGAAAATGTGGGTTTGTGGAATGTTACTGCTCAACTTCTAAAGTCTCAAGGATAAGAAATTCCTTAATAAAACTTTTGGTGATGTAGAATTATATATTTTAAAAATAAATAAAAAACCCAATAGTTTCAAATAATAAATAGAAAATAAATGAAACAATAAAAGAAACTAATAAGAATATAAATAAAATTACTTAATCTAATTGGAATAAGTTCACCTAAACTCAAGAGTTTCTAATTAATTTTTAACAAAATTGAATATTTCATCTTGTAGGATATTTCTAAGTATATCAATAAGAGAATTTTTATTACAAATAAATAATAAATAGATATCACCCTTTTGTGGGTGATCCCTTTAGAAACGATGACTTAGGTCAATGTGTTTGGTTCTGGAATGACTAATTGGTTTTTTTGAAATGTTGATAGTAGAAGTTGTATCATGTTTAATTGGTACATGATCAAAATTAAATTCAAAACCCATTAGGGTGTGTTTCATACACAACACTTGAGCACAATTACCAGCTAAAATTTATTCTGTTTCATTAGTTAATAATAAAATATAGTGGTGATTTTTACTAGACCATGTAGCTAAATATATTCCAAGGATGTGGAAGGTTACAAATGTACTCTTCTTATCTAACATAAAACATCCAAATTAAAAATATAAATATGATATTAAATAAAAATTCAATTTTTTTAGAAAATTTTAGGATAAAGAAATAGTTATTCCTAAATATATTAATATTATTTTGGCAGATTTCAATTGTGACACATTATGTTTGACTAAAATTTTTCATATATTTATATTGAAAACATAATATTTGGTTTAATTTTAGTTTGATAAAGAAACCTCCAAATTATTCCTCAATATATATTTTTTTCAACTAGATTCTTGGATTATTCCAAATCAATTTTAATATAAGAACTCATAGGAGTTAAATAATTTATAATTTTTTTATATAGAAATATTTTAAGCATGTCATATATGTATTTAAATTGTTTTAAAACATTAAGAAAATATTTTTTATAATTATAGAAACCAAGAAATTAAATTAACTCTCCCATGATGCTCATTTTTATTTCTTTTTTACATGAGTTTTGAAAAATCACTTAACATTTTTTGGTTTTCTGAACTGAAAGTAACATTATCATTATAAATTTGTACATGTAACTTATCTTTTGATGTGGTTTTCTTAAAAATAGTGGGGTCTTAAAAACCCATAGTAAAACCATATTATAAATTAATTGAACTTAACCGTTTATAATAGGATCTATGTGTTTTTTAAGACTATACAAATCTTTGGTAAGTTTGGAAATAAAATTTTGAAAATGAGGCTCTTAAAAAGCTAGAGTTTTTTCAATATAATATTCCTACATTAGAAATCCATTTAGAAAAGAATTTTTTTCATACATTTGAAATAATTTAAAATTAATATATGATTCATATTCCACGAGGATCCAAATTGATTAAAACATAACAATAGGGGAAAATCTTTATTCATAGTTTATTCTTTCCTCTTGGTTACAACCTTTAGAAACTATTATAGATTTATTTCTAGTGATGAAACCTTGATCAGTATACTTATTTATAAATACCAATTTAGTTTCTATAACTAGACAATCATAGGTTATATCAACTAAACCTCATACATTTTTCCTCTTGAATTGGTTTATTTTCTCCAATGTAGAAGCTACCCAACTCTCATTACTCAAGGTTTGTTTTATGTTTTTGTTTTTTATTTGAGATAATAAATAAAATATTCATCAAGGATCCCTATATTTATTCGAATAATAATTTCATCATATAGGATTTCTATAACAGTTTCAAGGGGATTTTTTAAGGGTTCTAGGCTATATAGGTAGTACACTTTTAGGTTCTTCATATTCAGTTCTTTTTAAACTAGATTTCTTCTGATCAGGTTCTATACCATTATCCTTATTATCATTAAATTGAGGTTTAAGTATCATGTTATCTAATAAATAAATTAGGCCATAAAATTTATTTTTTTGTGATCAAAGGAATAACATTCATAAAATTTATCATGAGAAAATTATTCAAAAAATTATTAACCTTTTATTGAAAACAATATAATATTTTGAAGTAGTAGAAAAAACTAGGAAGATTATTTCATCAGCCTTTGGATTGAAATTAGAAAGTTTTCCCTTGGTTTTCATGATGTATAATTTTCAAAAAAAAAACATTAAAGTGTCCAACATTTGGTTTTATATTATTCCATATAATATAGGGTATTTTCTTCAATATTGGCATTATTAGAAATATATTGATGACATAACATGATGTGTTAATAGATATAGAAAAAAAAGAGAGTAGGAATGTCATATTAACAAAACGTTGTTTTAGAAATATTTTATAATTTCATATTAATTATCCTTTCAATAAGATCATTCCATTGAGGTATCTCAGGGGAAGAAAAGGTATGTGTAATGCCATGTTTTGAGCAATGTGTATTAAATTTATGATTCTAAATCTCTCCCCCATGGCCACTTATTAAAGATAAAATTTTAGCATCCTTTTCACACTGTATTAACTTGCATAATTTTATAAAATCATCACAAGATTTACTCTTAAGTGTTAAGAAATAAACCATTTAAATCTAGAGAAATCATTAACTAAAACATAATTTTTCCACATAGGATTAAAGTTCAATATGGAATAATAAAATATAAAAGAATAATTACTAGTTTCACGGAGTTTAAAATGAAATTAATTGATTTGAAATATGAATTGTGATTCTTTCCTATTTAACATACATCACCAAGTTTATTTTTTTTCCAATTTATGTTGAAGAAAATAAAAAATTAAAATTTTATTAGATAATTTTTTCAATGAATAGACATTGTCTTCTAAATACTCTATGCCAAATCCAAGATTCATTAATTTCATCATTAAATAAGTTAAAATTTTATTTACCTAAATCATGATGTTATAGATTGTAAACATTTTTAGTTCTTGGTGATTTAAAATTATGTAATATATCATTGAAAATTGAATACGAATTATTATAAAAGTCATCAAAAAATCCATTATATTGAAGTTGAGAAATATTTTTAAATTTTTACTTTAAGAATTCAACATAAATTACTTGATTATGAGGAATGATTATAGATATCCAAAATTTGTAACTATAGTAATATTTCCTTTGGAATTTTCACCAAATGTGACATAGCCTCCATCAATTTTAGATAGTGAATTTATGTTAGAAAAATATCTAATCATATGTTGTGAAAAAATACTATCTATAAAAAATTTATAATTTATGTTATTATGGATTTTTTCAAGTAAAAAAAGATAAAAAAGATGATTTCTCAGTACCCAAATGCTCTTGGGTCTAATAGTGTTAGCTATAAAATATTCAAGAACCCAAATCTGTTTATAATATCTAGAATGACCAGAATTTTCAGGAATAATGTTAGATAAATTTATTGGAATTATTTCTTTTTTAACACTACTAAATTGAGGATATATATTAGACAATAATCATTAACATAATGACCATTTGTCTCACATTGGAGAATAATAATGTTTGATATATTTCTATTATTTGATTTGGGAAAAAATTAATTCTTGTATAGTTTAGGGTTTTCCCTATTTAGGTATATGTACTATTTAGATTTATTTTATTTATTTTTACATTGGATTTTATTGAGATAAATATACCATCCAATAAACAAGAAATTTATTTTAGATATTTTACCTCATCTATTAATTGTTTTATTGTGTTGTTATGGATGACATAACTAGAATCATTTTTTTCTAAATTATATTTCAATTATAAAATTCCTTTAGTTAAAATTTATTTTTCATTAACAGCAACATCATATAATTTATTAAGAGACTTTTTACTTTTCTTTAAAGATTTATAGTGATATTCTATCATTGAACAATAATCATTTAATCTTTTATAATTACAAATTTTAATTACATATTTGGATTAATAATAATAATAAATAGGATGTATATCTTCCATATGATCAATAAAACACATTTTTGATTTCAAATTTCATTGATCACTATCAGAGTCAATATTTAAATCACTACTAAAGTCTCTTGAAGCACTCAAAGTAGTATTTATATCTTTCTTTTCATTATTCTCCCACTCATATTTTCTTTAAAACTACTTTTCAATGTTTTTTTATCATTTAAATAATGGAATTTGGGCTTGATACACCTAAAATTATTGTATTAATAATACCTTACTTATTTAATATTCACATAAAATTTCTTATATTTGTTTAAAGACTACTTAAAGGATCTTATTTTATTACAAACATTTTTTTATTTTTTTCGAGTTGATTAAGTTCTCAATCGTATTCTACAACTCTTGAATATTATTTATAGTAAAATTCAAATAATAAATTTTCTTTCAGTTTCATATCATCCTTTGAAGTCGAAAATTTAAAGGAATGTTTTTCTTTCTTAACCAACCAATTATCATCAACTTATTCATATATATTTTCCTCATACGTTGTGAGAGTTACCATTGTGTATTTTATCTTCATATCCTTAACAAGTGAGGATTATTTGAATAAAAAAGATATTCCAATCCATTTTTAAGGTAAAACTCTAAAAAAATTTGGTAACTGATCTGGTTTAGGAGTTCCAAAAATAGCTTCATCATTCATAATTTAAGTTAGTATACCATTCATTTTATTTATTCTTTGACCATTATTCATTCAAAATGTTTGAAAATTGAGGTTGGTAGTATTATACCTTAGTTGTTTGATATTATTAGTTCCGTTATAGGATATAAAAATAGTTTTAGACATCTCATTTATAGTAATAAATTGTGAGACTCGATTGAAATAATTTTATCCAAGACCACATATTGTATCATTAATTTATCTTTAATTAAAATCCTATTTTGATTATTGAGTTTCATACCATAACTCTCGTTTTTATGTTGGAATTATGTATAGTTTGAAAAAATTTAGTTTAACATTAATACCTAGATTATTCAAGTAAATAGTCATTATTCCCTCTCAACATCAATTTTTTTATCCATTGAATTTGGGATATATTTCTATAAAAGTTATTTATTTTATATTGGTCATTTTATAAACTTTAGAATATTTTTATTTAGTCTATAAATAATAATGGGTTTAAACTTGATAACCACATGATATGATCTAATTATTTTCGTGATAAGCATTTCACAATTACCTAAGAGGGGGTGGGGGTGACTTGAGTTCTTTAATAAGTTTTACCCTAAGATAAACAACCTATTCATAATATAAATGAATATATTTTACACTCATCAATTATAAATGTATTATAAAATTAAATCATATGATAAATATCAAAACATAGGAATTTTATAGTAGTTCGGGGAACAAATACAACTTAATCCACTCCACCAAAATTCTCTAAGTGAGATTGGTAATTTTTGCTATCCATGTCCTTTTCTCATAAACCTCAACTTTTGTGTGAAATAAGTTGAATCTTATTAAAATAATTTTACATGAGATTTTAACTATTATATATCTTTTTATAATAAATATCCCTAGCCTTTACAAACTGATAATAGTGAGTGTAAACATTACATAAATATATGTGTACAAAGTAAGTGGGTTCATCGCAAAATTTCAAGAGGAAACTAACAGTTGATAAATAACTATTATAGAGAATGTATAATTTTTTTGGAGTAGTTATAATATATATTTGTTTTCTATATATGTAACTAGAAGGTTTGCGTCAACAATTCTATTTTATTTCTATTTGTGCAATAGTGATTGATTGAAAACACAAAGTATACTTGCACTGGTTATTTCTCAACTATCCTCAAACTGAGTATGCACTAATATCACATTTTTGTATTTAAGATCCTTAATTTTAATTAAAATGGTTTGGAGTGGATAGTATAATATTTATATATTAGCGTATTTTGTTCTATTCATGTAATTGTTTTCTAAAATAGAAAAAAATCACATCTTATTGGTAGATTTTTCATCATTATTACAACTTTAAACGTATTTGAAATAACATATTTCATTACTATGACGTTTACTTATTTATATATTATTAATTTTGTTAAAACCAAATTATTATTATAATTTCATTGATATATTAAAATGGTAATAATCACCTTGAAACTGTAATAAAATACCTTAAAGTTTCTTACGATTACCTAGATTCATAATTCTTTAGCATCATAAGGATTATAATCATAGGTCTTTGTATAATAATATGAATATGTTAGATATTGTAAAAATTTACTTAATGTAAGTACTCAATTGGACATAATTATTATTTTTTTCATCAAATTACTTTTCAAAACTTCCATAGCTTTTTATAAGCATAAGAATTTGGAGACATATCATAAGTCTTTATCATCTTCCTTTCTAGTTGTAAGGATTTATATGAATGTAGAGATTTGTCATAGAACTTCAATGAGATACATATTTTTAGTGTTAACTATCCATTTTAAGACTTAATGATCGTTATAATTCCTTGTAAGACTTGGACTAATCATTAACCTTTAATGTAAAACTTCCAGACTTTGAAAAAATTATGAGAACGAGAATTTTTGTCAGGACTTATAACAATTTTCAATCTCCCACATATGGATAAAAAACTTCATATAACTTGAAAATAATTCTTCAAAACTTAGTAAAATTCTTTAACCCAAATGTAAGAAATGTATAAAAAATGTATTTAGAAATTTAAATATTGATATGTATATTTTAGTAAAAATAATTCAGAACAAAATTGAGATATTTTTTTATCATTAAAACTTAGGATAAAATGGGATATGTTGTAACAACATTTTTATGTCCAACAAATCTATGTTATAAAACATTAACATATTATGATTCCACATTCTCATGACTCATGTTTTATGTTATGAAAAATTATTTATGTCATGAATGATGATTTATGATCTTTGTTTTAATGGTTTTTATTTTCATAGATTATGATCATAAACCTTGATTATGTTATGATACCCACATTCCCATCTTATGACCAGTTATTATCTTTGATTTATATCTCTTATGTGCACCCCTTACTAAGTAATTGAGATCACCCTGTTTTTATGTTTCCATTCCCCTTGTAATGAAGAATAATATAAAATATGATATGACCAGAAGGGGTCTAGTGTGGTGTGACTATGGAAAAATTGTTATAGTGTAAAAAAATAAGCAATTTATACATTTATCTCTAATGACATGAATTCTATAGTTTTTGGGGTGTGATTTATTATGAGATGCAATGAATATTCAAGTAAAATAATGCAATTTATATGTATCATAAGGTTGGTTAGTCTCACCAATTACATCTTACCATCTTCTCAGTGGTTTATTTTGATACATTCTAGAAAATCCCACAACAAATATCCACTTTACTCACCCCATTCACAATAAGTTTAAAATTTTAATTAAAAATAAATTATTTAAATCCTTTAATATGAAATATAAATTTTAAAATAAACCTATGAATTTTAGATTCATTAATAACTCACTATAATAAGGAATTAATTCCTTGAAATGAATTATATAATATATTTAGTGAAATAATTTGACCATATGATCTCAGTCCACTTCTTATTCCCAAAACACTATTATAAAAATACCAGAAAAAACAAAAGATCTTCCACCATATTTTTCATCATCTTAATTCCCAAATCATTATTCCTAAAAATCTCACCTAGATATTAATTTCCATAAGGCTCCCCACCATATAAATTTCCATAATGAAATTAATACTCTATCATATTCACTTATTCAAATGAAACACACTCAAAACCCTAGTTTCTTAAAAGACAATATTTTTACCATACTATGTTAATGCAAGATATCTTTAATATTATTAAAACAAAGGATACTTATATATCCTAATTCCAAACACATAATAATAGCGATTCTCTTTGTTATCAATTATCAACGAATAAAAAACAGAAAAATTGATATTACTCATCTCAAATTCATATTCCTAAAATAAAATAAAAAATCAGAAAAAGCATAGTTATTCTAATAATATCAATACAAAACATCTGAATTTTACATGAGATAAAACTAAAAAACATTCTACCAACCTTGTCCATAAAAAATAATTCCCAAGATTTTGACCAATATTTTCCAAAATTATCTATTATTCATACTCAAGAACCCATAATTAGATGTTGAATTAGTTATACCACAATAATTTAAAATATTTATTAATATAAACCAATCAAAATACTACCACGTGAATAAATCCTTTATCCTAAGTTAAATTATAGCCAATAAATATAAAATTAGACTAAATTTTATCCCATCAAAGAATTTATAATTAATCGAAGACTCAATCGACTAATTACTAAAATTTTAATCAATAACAATCATATTTATAAAACTAATTTTATTTAATAAATAAAAGCATTCATATTAGATTATTTTCAAAAAAAAAAAATCACCCATTTTATCACATGCTTCACTTTAATTTCATTTTAATTAAATAAGTTAACAAAAATACCACACATTTATCAAATAATAAATTACAATTAATTCATAATTTTAAGAATATCTTAACCACTTTATCAGAATAAAAAATATCATTTTCCCAGTATGATCATTATAGGAATAAATAAAATTCAATAACACACACAATTCACTTTTAATATTTCATCTCAACATGCACATTAATAAGATATCCACATTATGTCAAAAAGAGGATTTAATATAAACAATAATAAAAAATATGTAAGTTTAAAAAATTTAAAATAAACATCTTCACATTCCATCTTAAAATTATAATGTATTAACCCAATGGATATAAAAATACATTCCATCATGATTTAAAAAAAATCTCGTATTATTTTTTTCATCACATTATTAATAATGATTGAAAATTAATCATGCAAGATATCATTTTAATACAATATATAATATTCTATTATGGATTTAATTCACATTTAATTATCATTTAATCACACTCCTAGTGTAATAATTATCCAATTCATAAAACTCATATTAATATATCCCATTTAAAATTTTCTTAATCCATTTATAATAATATTTTTTACTAAAAATTCAAGAATGAATAATTAAACACATATCATCATATTTTAATGATTCATATAAATTTAAAATAAAGATACTTGTTTTCAGAACCACTCCTTCATATTTAAAATTTAAAAACATTTTATGAAGACATATATTTTTAATTAATCTGTTTTATGGGGTGTTTGTCAGTTTTGAGTTGAAGAAAATAGAAGGGGAATAATTGGAGTGGGGTTTTGGATGACATATAATCTAATGTTATTGTTCATACTTCATTTCTATACATTAAATAATGATTATTTCATGGGGTGGATGATTTTGGCCAAGTGTTGAAGCTAAAGAATGGTATCACCAATGGCCATTATGACTTGTTTATTATACTATATTTTCTATCATTACAGTGTAGTTAATTATATTATGTCATTATGATTTGTGGGAGAGTATTTTGGTGATGTGGATAATCATTTTTTTTAATGAATAGGTTATATTTTTAGGCCATGACTTTTAGATACAAATTTTATTATGACATAGTATATAATATTACACTATTATTATTATTTAGTGGATATGAAGTTAAAAGGAAAATATATATTTAAATATCAAGGAGATTATTTCATCATGAAATCCATAGACCACAATCATTGCATCATTGAAAGATTAATTTTTTCATAATGAGCTATGATTTCATCAGATATAATGGTTTTGGAAGTGGGGAGGATTAAGGAAGGGATAAAGGAGTTTTCATTATGATTCTAAAATTCCTAGTTGGTCAACAATCATTTAATTGTAATAGAGTCTATTATATCATGATTTTTGGACTCTCCTTGTTATTTATAACATCAATTGGGTCTTTCAACTCAACTTATTCTTATTATTTTTAGTTGTCTTATTCTTCTTTTTCGGTTACCATAGGAGGTGTCTTGATTTCTTAGAGTGTTCATTTATAAATATTTGATTTTATACTTATGATAGATTGAATTTACAAAAGTATAAATGATTCCTCATCAATTATTATTTATTAAAACTTCCTCAAATATTCTTGAGGATCCATGGACCATTATTATGGTTTTTATGTTATTGTGGACTAATATAGTTTGATTGGTTATATATTTCTTATATAATTTAATGGCTATGTGAATATTTTATCATTGAAGTTGTTCTTTTGATGATGTGATAATTTATACTTTGATTTGTGGTATATGATTAAGAATTTTTGCTTCCATTTTCTAATATTAAAGTATATTAACAATTTGTTTGTTTTATTTGGGTACATTTTTTGATATTTATGTAATTTTTATAAACTAAAATTAACCATACAGGGGGTGTGGATTTGTTGTTGTAATTTATATGATATTGTGAATACTCTTTTAAATATTTTTTTCATTATATGTTGTTGTGGTTGGAGTAAATCTTGATAAGTACATGTTTGTATTGTATAAATGTGTTATTGAAAGAAGATTTAGTATATTTGATTTAATTGATTGTATATCAAGGATAATGTAGATGACTTTTATAATTTTATATATATATGGATGTGTAATAAATGGAAAAAATGAATTGAAAAAGACAGTTGGGATGGGGTATGTGTTGATAAATTTAATGAGTAAATGGAGCGATGAAAATAATTGATTAAAATGGCGATTACTATATATATTAACTGGTAAATGAAAATATAGATAGGGAATTAATGGGTTTAATGAATTTTGAAACAAATAGATAGGGGATAGTGCAAATATATTAATTTTATAATTAAAATGATTAATGGGATGTCCTATATAATGAATTGATAATATGCTGATAAATAATTTAGTAGATGGTGAATAGGGTGATTAGTGGTAATTTATTTAGAAGTTAAATAAGTTAGAATTCGTTTTTAATTAATTGTGTGTTGATGTATTAACCCTTTTGTATGGTTAAAGGTGGCTGTGGTAGTTATGTGGAATTGATGATGTGGATGATGGGATATGGTTATATAGGTTTATTGATAGATGGTGGATTCTATGAGGGGATTTTGTGTCATTATATACCATTGAATGTTATTTTATTTATTATACACCACCACCCAAGTTGGATAACCTAACTAATTCCCATATGACATTCTAAGTATTGGGTGAATCCCTAAAATTAAGGATATCAATGAAATAGATGGATAATAACTCCCCCTCTCCCATTATTCTTTTTAGTACCTGCATAGTTATGTTATAGTGGAAGTGGTTGCAGTATGTGGTGGACTTTAGTGTACTATGAGATTGTAATATTTGGTAGTGGCAGTGATTGTGGTATATGGTGGACTTGGCTCTGGTATGTGTCCATGGTATGGGGTTAACATATATGGATGTGGTTTTTAGTTTAGAAATAAAATAACAGTTTTTATATATGGGAATGGATGGGTGAACTAATACATTTTTTATTAGGATGTGGGGATGGCTAGATTAGCGATGAAGCAGGTGTGGGGTACCTCATTTTCTATATTTTCAAAACACACACTTTTTTTATTATAAGTGGATTTATAGAATCTATGGTGAGATGGGTTTTATAATACTATTAGTTTCATTATTTATTCACCGAAGATTTTTTATGCATTCTACACTTTTATTTGAGAGTTTTGGGGAGAAAACTAATTTTATACTTTTATACTTTCCCCTATTTCAATATACATTTTTATGGACTATTAGGATGGTGTTGGAGGTTTTTATTGACCTATCCAGCTCATAAACTCATGATTAAGGTGTCTGGTGGATATTAGAGGAGTTGTTATCTTCTTATGATATACT
Source organism: Viscum album (assembly GCA_963277665.1). NCBI lineage: Eukaryota > Viridiplantae > Streptophyta > Magnoliopsida > Santalales > Viscaceae > Viscum > Viscum album. The sequence continues at coordinate 643,053,047 of OY728133.1, read as the reverse complement.
TTGTTCTCTAGGTATTTTTTATGGATGTTATTTTATTTGATATTATATGAAATTAAATGAATTTTATTAATAATTAGATTTTGGGTCTATTACATATGTGGTGTGGGTGTTAATAAGTGGTTTTCCATATATCCTAGGATGTAAGAGGGTAATAGTTCTCATATTTTCATATTATATACCCTTGAAGCTAGTTAGTAACCCATGGCCTATTAGGGGATAGATACGAGGGTCAATCTCAAATTTATTACCAAACTAAGAGGGTTTCTATAGGAGATAAATCTTTATACACTTCACATTTTAGAACATAACTTTTAAACTATTTACATCACCCTTTGAACACATTTCAAACTATATTTAGAGATATACATCACAGAACCTAAATCAAGAACATCACATAAATTGTAAAAATATATGATCAAATATACAACTCAGTCTAGAACATCTTAATATAAAATTATATACAAAAAAATCATTTAAATCACTTAATACAAATTTTAAATCTAAAAAAAAAATTTAAACTGTGATTTTTCATCATCATTTATCATTTAAAAATTACCCAAAACAACTACAATTTTTTTAGCTAAGAAACCCAATCATAGATCCATTTTAAATCAATGTTTATGAATTTAAAACACTAACTACAATAAATTTCATCATAATCAAATAAAAATTGCAATATAAAAACTCATTTTTTTGCATCCCCAAAATATAAACATGATTTTAAATCAACATAAATTCAATTTTATTTCCAAAATAATCTAACCACACATAATGGTTTTAACCAAATTCATCCTTTATTATTTGAAAACTAGTTTCCCATTAAATCATTCTACAAAAATTTGAACCATGATTTTATATTATTATTTATTATTTATTATTATATTAAATTCAAAACATAAAATAAAGAATAAACTTTTTATTTTAATCTATAATATACTCATTATATCATTAATTAATACACCCTTAATTATTTTTTATTCCAATCCAAGAACTATCACGATATCCCTTATTTCAAACAACTCTATATAAATAATAACATCATAAAATATATCAATTAAGTCTCTATGAGAAAAATCTATTTTTTTGATGGGGTTTTCTCTTATGGAAAATAGTATGAAAGATCAAATTATTAGAAATGAGTTTTTCCCATCCCAAAAAATTACTTATTTTTGGTTATTTGTGATGATAATATATTTTTGTCCCAAATACTTTTGGTGCAGATGTGTGCCATACAGTGGGAATGACTATTTGTGATGAGAATTATGTTCCCATCATAAATTCCATTGGTGGGATGATTATTTGTGACATGCATATTCCCGTCAAAAATATTTTTTTTATATCTACGTAATACCGAAATATATTTGTAGAGGAAGTGATTTCCTATCACAAATAGTTTGTCAATAGAGTAAAACTTGTGATGAAACCCCTCACAAATTCTTTTTTTATCATGAACTTCCCTATTTATGGTGGTATCCATTTACGATGGATCCTATCACAAAAAAAATTATATCACTAATATCCTTATTTATGGTGGGAACTATTTGTGATGGAACCCATCACAAATGATACAATTTGTGATGAAATTTCATTGCAAATGCTCTCATCATAACTAATATAATCTATATATAAGGAACCTAAAATGTTTTTCCATAACTTCTCCACTTCTCTCCTTTCCCTCTCTCTAGCTTCCCTCTTTAATATTTTTTCCAGAGATCTAACGCTTTTAGCATTGAAACACTATTTTAATTCCAATAAGTTGTCCTATTTTAGGTATTTATTTTATTCTTCTCAAATATTAATTAGTTTAGTTTATTTTATATTAGATATCATTAGTAGTAATTAGAAATAATTATTTAGTTTTAATTAGCGGTAATTAGTTGCAATTAATATTAATTATAGATACTTTATAAATAATTATAAATGATTATAATAGTTAGTATTTAATTATTGATAATTTGAAAAAAAGTATTATTGATATTTAGTAAATATCTATTGATAATTAGTATTCGCTAATAATAACTACTAAATACTAAGTTATATTTACCGGTAATTAATATTTTTTTCCAAAATTATCGATAATTAGAAAAAACTATCCATAATTAGCAACAAGTAATAATTAATAAAAATAGAAAACATTAGTTAAAAATATCAAAAAATACTTATAATTTGTAAAAAATTGTAATAATTACCCATATTTAGTGAAAAATATTGGCAATTACCAATACTTACCGCTAATTACCGATAATTAGAAAAAATCACCAATAATTAGTTAAAAGCATCAATAATTAATAATAATTATTAGTAATTAGGATTAATTAGTAATTAATTTTTAATAAATAATGATAAATAGTAATAATTCAAGATAATTAGTAATAATTAAAGATGAGTAGAAAAACTTATAAGTAATTAGTAGCAAGTAACAATAATTAGAAATAATTAGTGATAATTAGCAATAATTAATTGTAATTAGAAATAGTTCATGATAATTAGTGATAATTAGTGGTAATTTAATGTATCATATTTTCCGTTTATTTTTTTAAATATTATATGTAATTATTTTGAGATTAGACCTTTCGACGGCGGGCAGTTAAGAGGCATGAAGTGCCCAAAATAAATGTTTGAAAATAAATTAAACTTTTAAACCGCACGTGCAAGTAGTTTTCTAGAAGAAGTGGAATAACTTTTAAACAGGTGGCCAGATCAAAAAATATGAGGGCACCATTGCATTCAGAGTAGTGACTTTTCCTTAGGCGGGGCCTAACATCGACCGACGTGGTCATCAGTAAGAGTACGTTTTTGGATGTTTTAATAAAAATAAAATAAATTAATAATTTATTTAATTTAAAATGTTTCCTTTTTGCAGAACGACATAATCCTCCCCTATAAGTACATTCTTATGGAAAGTTCGTAGGGTTATCCGCATAACCCTACAAATTGAGGATTTCCCAATGATGTTTTAGAGGAGAACCCATTGGCGGACATTGATGACGCTATCGATCGACAATTCTTGGATTCGACGAACCTCACCAACGAATGCGACCCGGTGATCATTCATCAACTAGGTCGAGGTAGAGGTTTGTTATTTTAATTTGGTACTTCCCTGTTCTTTGATTAAACGACAAACAGAGATTAACCTATGAATAGGTTGATCCGCGGAACATGAATTCTTGTAGGAGGGTTTTTATTGGGTTGATTTTTGGGATTAATCCACGATGATAAAAATCCATGATTCAGTACCTTCTATTTAAAACCTTATAATGGGATTAGATTAACACCATGAATATTGACAGAGAGGTTTGTTCCTCTTCTGTTATTGGATTTTATTCCTCTCTCTCCCCCATGTTCTTCATGTTCTTTGTGGGGCGACGAAAAATAGATCATTGCACGTCCATTTCATATCACAAAAATCCCAAATTAAAGATTTGACATCAAAACGACCTAGAAGATGTTAAAAAATGATGGTCGTAGATGAATCGGCCTGGTTCGGGAGAAAACGTTCTTCGACTATTTTTCGCATGGATGATCAAAATGAGTTTTCAGGGCCAATAGAACGCCTGAAATCTCCAGAAACATCGATGGCATGGCAGGGAGACCTTGTATATTGAATATCACAGTGATCAAACGGTAGGATCCGGTATCGGAAGAGCCCCGAGGTGCAACAATGAATAATGACAGTTATGTAAATTACCAAAGAACACAACGGGTATCCCAAAGAACACGTCGTGTGGGACCGACTCAATGGAAACTAGGGTTCCGCGATACACAAAGTGATGACACGATGTATTCTCTAAAGAACACGGTGTGTGGGTATTTACGTGGGACTCACTGTGTAACTCGGATGGTACACATACACTGGGTGGAGTACACTACTATGTACTCTACCACACAACCAAACCAAGCCGGCTGCATGGGTTACCCCATGCACCAGTTACAATGGTTGTAACACATGGGTTAAAGATGTGTATGTCCACATGGCCAGCATACATAGAGTTCTCCCTAGATAGAGTAACATGGCGTGTCACTCTGCCACACAAAGCGTATATCTTTCTCTTCATGACAAGCCTTGGGACCCGAGCCGTTGTATACGGTAAGTACCCAGGGCCAGAGGACACAACGTATGACCTTTATACATGCTGTTTAATTTTTAGTACATGGATTGATCTTCTTGTCCACCATATCTTGGGCATGTTTTTTTTATGTTAGTGCCCCTTTTACTCGTTCCCCTGGAGGTTAGGTATCTTTTCCTTTTTTAGGAGTTCGATCCCTTCAGTAGGAATTTCCGAGATAGAGTCACCTATCTTTTTGAGGGGCCCAAAACAAGATCCTCTATCCATTATTGACCCTAGAGTCATGTATCGATGTGACTATTCCCACAGGGTGTCGATCCTCTTCCTAGAAGGTGAATCCATATGAGTCACGGTATCCTCCAAGGCCCTAGAAGTGATCCTCATCTATGTATCATGATCTTTCCCTACTTCGGAGTGTGTTCTCCTAGAATGAGTGTATCTATCTCTTGTGAAATTTACAGATGGTTAGCACTTCTTAGACAAATGTCATCAGAGCTATCAGACTCGTGGAGTGAGTTCTCTTAGATGAGAGCTTCATGGAATATTCGAACTGATTTCCTAGCAAGGGTATACGGTTGTGTAACTTGTCTCTAGACCGTGGGTCTTGGGTTTGTATATATCTGGATTTTTGTTACACTTTCTATATGTTCAGTAGTCATTTACTGTGTAGATATGACTTTATCTTTCCTTGGTGTATTTATTTGTGGTTTTTGGGGTCCTCTACAGAGTATTGTTATACTCACCCCTGCATAGGCCTTTCTTGCACCCGTTGTGTCTTGTCCACATGAACAACCTTTTGACAGAGTCCATGGCGGACCAAGACAGGACTGAGCATTCTGAGTTCCCTACAGGATGAGGTGTTCCTACGGCTACAAGAAGCTGTCCCAGTACCTCTTTTTGTTTAAAGGTTGGACTTTATAGTTTTTAGACTCTTGTTTTTGGGTGTCCTGTATTCTAGCCTAGTTTACTTTCAGTACTCAACTTTCTATCATACTCTTTTGGTTGGGATTAGTTGTATGCATGTATTTTATTCCTTAGTGTTTTTTTACATTTCATCATGTGTGGGCTTAGATATGAGTGCATGTGTACAGGTACTTAGGAAATGCCACCCATGTTAGTAATATTCCTACTCGGTGCTAGTCATCAGCCCATGGCCTATTGAAGGAAGGCTTGTGGAGTTGCGGCACGGGCCCCACCGGGATGGGTTGTGACAAAGTGGTATCAGAGCGGTGAGTTATGCCTTAGAACCAAGAGTCTGTGATATTGGTTTGGGGAAACAATGTTAAGTGTTTCGAGCTCAGCATTCAGGCCAGAGACTCCAATGTTGGTGTGGGTGGCCGATGTATCCATACACCAGGAATCTTATAACCTTTTTTTCAACTTGTTACATGATAACTCAAGTTGTGGTGAAATAAGATATTGGTACTTGCATCATATAGGAATGGGTTTTGTTTTCCATTTCCTTTGTTTCATTAATCTAGATATACTCTTTGACCATGGTACATCTTGTTCTTTATAGGATTCCTCCATGATGCATACCCTCTAGGATTCAGTAGCACGATCACGAGGATGACCCTCTTAGTGATGAGGCTTCGATACAAGGACCAGTTCCCCAGACGTTTCCTCTAGGTGGTGAACATATTATACCACCACCAGTGAAGTAGCCTGTGGTACCTGCAGTACCAACCGACGAGGGCACAGGCTGAGCACACTCCATGAGTTCCAGAGATAGAGACCCAACAGGTTCGGAGGCAAGCCCGAACCTCAGGCGGCTAAATACTAGCTTGAGGTGGTGACGAGTGTTTTCCGTCTCATGAGGACACTGGCAAATCAAATGGTGATCCTAGGAGGAAGCTTTCTTTAGGGTCAGGTGGGACAATAGTGGAGTATGACCACACAGACTCACAACAAGGAGACTCTTTCATGGATGGAGTTTGAGAAAATATTTTTGGAGGAGTTCTCACTAGTTACGCTAAGAGAAGTGAATATCTAGGAGCTTCTTTAGTTCCAGGAGGGTAGTTTGACAGCAAATGACTATTCATCGAGGTTCACCAAGGTAGTCAATGGATATGGTTAGGGATCAATACTTCATATCTTAGACCTTTGAGAGAGGTCTACGATGAGACATTCAAGCTAGTTTCATGCCTATTTTCATTCCATCATATGCTGGAGTGCTCGAGTTGGCCTTGGTGATTGAGAGATTCATGGAGGAGTAGAGACAACCAACGAAAGTCAGCAGTAGGCAGATAGGTGTGGAGACCTCAGCAGCAGGGAGCCGAAGTCAAACACATGGATCAGAATGTGGAAGATGTTATAGGAGGACCCATGATAGGGTTTTTTTCAGTTCAGGGCTCTCAGGTTGGATCCAGTCTGCCTAGGGAGAGGCAATGCTGCTCATGTGACGGTAGGGGACATCCCACTAGATATTGTTGAACCTGTCTAGTTGCTGATAGGGAGGCAGTGGATGGACCACGGAGGTAGAGGCAGAGAGTGGAATAGACAGACCCACCAGGTAGTGAATGTGGTAGAGGAGCAGGGAGAGCTATGAGTTGTGGAAGACACTTCAATCTACTTTCACCACCACCCCCATTAGGTCTGCACTAGGCTCAGGGAGCTGGGGGACAGGGGCGAGGAAAACTACATGCTGTCGAGGCATATGTCCTAGGGACTCCAAGGACGATCCGAGGTACAATATCTGTCTTCTCTACCTTATCCATTGTACATATAGACACAGGTTCCAATCATTTTTTTTTCTCACCACATGTATTGTGTGAAAAATTGAGATTTCGGTAGAGCCGTTGACTCGATCCTTATGCTTGGAAACGCCTACGAGAGAAGACTCGATGATCATGCACCTTTGCAGATAGTGTGATCTTACCCATGGAGGAAAGAATTTCGGTTGGAACTTCTAGGTGGCAGCTTCATGGTCTTACAATGTCATTCTCGATATGGATTGGTTATCCTCAATTCATGCCCAGATTGACTGCTTTAGGTAAAGAGTGTGGTTTTTCCGTAGCGATGGGACGAAGTTTTTCTTTGTTAGTGGAAGGGAGACTCTGGCAGCACAGAATTGGATCATGTGTAGGAGGGTACAACCGATCACTCATGAGTTGGCTAGCCTTACCCTCAAACCAGTAGATGTTGTGAGCTTCTAGTTCCCAATAGTAGTGGTGGAGTATGAAGACGTCATTCCATTAGATGTTTTAGGACTACCTTTCCACTGGGAAATTGACTTTTGCATCGAATTACACACTGAGATGGCACTGATTTTCTCATCATCATATCGGATGGATCCCAAAAAGCTTCATGAGCTGAGGGTATAGTTGGAGAATTTTCAAAGAAAGGGTTTCATTAGACCTATCATTTCACCCTGGGTGGCCCCAATATTGTTTACCAAGAAGAAAAATGAGAGTTTGAGGTTGTGCATGGATTACTGGCGCCTAAACCAGGTAACGGTGAAGAAAAAGTATCCACTACTGAGTATCGATGACCTATTCGACAATATAAGAGGGGAACATTAGTTCTCGAAGGGTGAATTTCGGTCAGGTTACCACTAGTTATGAGTATGGGATGAGGATATACCGAAAATGACTTTCAGATGCTGCTACGGTCACTATGAGTACTTAGTGATGACTTTCAGCGTGACGAACTGCCCCGTAGCATTGATGGGATAAATGAACCAGATCTTCCAACTGTACTTAGACTGGTTCATGGTGGTCTCCATCAAGGAAAACCTTGTGCTCTCGGCATTAGAGGAAGAGCATGCGAGACACCTACAGATGGTTCTGGATATACTTGGAGAGCACCAACTATATGGGCAGATCTCAAAGTTCCAGTTCTGGATTCAAGAGGTCCACTTTTTGGGACATGTCATCTCAGTAGATAGAGTAGTTTTGGACCCAGATAAGTGGAGGAAGTGCTAGTATGGGAGCCACCACAGAGCATGATGGAGGTGCAAAGATTCCTTGGGTTAGTAAGATATTACCAAAGATTCATTCCTAATTTCTCCCAAATATTAGCACCGATGAAAACCATGACCAGGAAGGGGAAAACCTTCATTTGGACAGAGAAGTTCCTGTAGGTTTTCGAGTTGTTGATGCAGTGTTTGATGAGCACCCCGATATTGTGATTACCCGAGGAGGGTGTTGAGTACATAGTTTTCTACAATTCATCGGGGAATGGGCTTGGATATATTCTGATGCATAGATAGGAAGTGATTTCTTATGGTTCACGCCAGCTTAGGCCACATGATCATAACTATGTGACCCATAATCTTGAGTTGGCAGCGGTAGTCTTCATGTTGAAGATGTGGTGACAATACCTTATGGGTGAGCGGTTCATCGTCTACTCTGACCAGAAGAGCCTCAAGTACATCTTCTCGCAGAAGGATTTGAATTTGAGATAGTGGTTTTGGGTAGATTTCTCCCAGGAATATGACATCAAGATAATTTATACTCATTGGAAGGGGAACAAGTTGGAATATGCTCTTAGAAGAAAGTTGAGATTGCAGCTGTTGAGCGAGGTGATATAGAAGTTAGATACATTGCAGTTATTATTTCTGGATAGAGAGGATGAAGCTTACATTCAGTCGATAGTTGTCAGCCCTCCACTCTTACTGTGAGTTAGGGAGGCACAGTTTGTTGATGTGTACTATGAGGCTTTATGTGCTCAGTTATCCACCGGATATGCTGCTGATGGATATTCACAAGGTGGGGAGAACATATTTCTTTTTAAAGGACACACTATTGTACCAATGGCATCGCATGAGGAGGTACTGAGGTAGTTTCATACATCCCCCTTAGCGGTACATCCTGGAGTGGTGAATATGTACCAGGATCTCTGAAGATAGTTCTGGTGGTCCAGCATAAAGAAGGAAGGAGCAGAGTTTGTTTCTCGATGCCTTACGTGCCAGTAGGAGAAGGCTGGGCATCGTGTTTCAACAGGATTTTCTCACCCTCAAGAAGTTCTAGAGTGGATGTGGGAAGAATATCGATGGACTTCATGATGGGATTACCACAGACATCCATGGGGAATGATTCCATCTGGGTGATTGTTTACCGACTCACCATGTCATCCCACTTCTTATCTATCAAAGAGCCGAGTTCCATGGAGAGCTTTGGATTCCTCTACATGCAAGAGATAATTCGACTTCATGGATTCCCTTTATTGATTGTCTTAGATCATGATTCTCACTTCACATCCAAGTTGTGGAAGGGATTGCAGGAGGCTTTTGGGACTCAGCTATGCTTCAGCATGGTGCTCCATCCCCAGACCCATTGTTAGATGGAAGGGACCTTTCTTATTCTGGAAGATATGTTGTGGGATTGTATCTTGGACTTTGGTCATAGTTGGGAGGACCACCTACCACTTGTGGGGTTTTCATATAATAATAACTAGCAATCAACTATTACTATGGCACTATTCAAGGAATTATATGGGAGACCCTACCAATCACCGCTCTGCTGGACAGATCCTGGAGGGTTAGCACTCATGGGTCAAGAGTTGGTGTGAGCTACCATCGAGAAGATTCAGATCATCTGGGAATGGATGAAGACTGCATAGATCTGTCAGAAGTCTTATGCTAACAGACGATGGAGACTTTTGAGTTTGAGGAAGGGGAACATGTATTTTTTAAGGAATCGCCTCGGTGAGGGTTGGATATATTTGGTTGGGGCGACAAGTTATCTCTGAGGTTCATCGTCCCTTTTCATATACTTTGTAGATTTGGTGAGGTGTCATACTACCTATATCTACTTCCACAATTACACCACGTACATGATGTCTTCCACGTGTCACAACTGAGGAGGTACGTGCATGACCCATCGCATGTCATCAACTGGGGCGATCTGGACATCGAGGATGGAGTGACCTTTGCTAAGAAATTGGTGGAGATCGAGGATTGGTAGGAGATTATTCTTCGTGGGTGATCAATTCACTTGGTGCACATTTGGTGGAAGCACAAGAATATTCATGAGAGCACGTGGGAGTGGGAGGCTCAGATCTGTGCCAAGTATCCACATCTTTTTGAGTAGCATTGTTTTGGATTTTTGGGGACGCAAAGCCCCAAGGTGGGGAGAATTTAATGTCTCAGATTATCTATGTATTATTTTGAAACATTATAAAGAAATATTTCAAGACCCAAACATTCGACGACGTGCAATTCTGAGGCCCGGAGTGCCCAGAATAAATGTTTAAAAATAAAATAAACTTTTAAACAGCGTGCATGAGCGGTTTTCTAGTAAAGTGAAATAACTTTTAAACGAGTGGCTGGATTAAAAATATAAGGGAACCGTTGCATTTAGAGCAGCGAAGTTGCCTTAGGTGGGGCCTAACATCGACTGGTACGGGTCAGCAGTAAGAGTTAGTTTTTGGATGATTTATTGAAAATAAAGTAAATGAATAATTTATTTTATTTAAAATATTTCCTTTTTGCACAGTGACCAAATCCTCCCCTATAATTACATGCTTATGGAAATTTTGCAGGGGTATTTTCATAACATTGAAAATTGAGGATTTTCCATTGATGTTTTGGAGAAGAACCCGTTGGTGGACGATGCCAACATGATCGATCGACGCTTCCCTAATTCGATGAACCTCACCAACGAATGCGACCTGGTGATCGTTATTCAACCTGATCAAGGTCAGGGCTAGTTATTTTGATTTAGTTCTTACCTGTTATTCAATTAAATGATGAATGCGAATCAACCCACAAAAAGGTTGATCCGTGGATCATTCGTTCTTACGAGAGGGTTTTTATTGGAATGATTTTGGGGATAAATCCACAATGTTAAAAATCCATGTTTCGATTCCTTCTATTTAAAACCTTATAATGGGATTTAATTAACACTATGAATAATGATAGTGATGTTCATTCCTATTTTGTTAATGGATTTTATTCCTCTCTCTCCCCTGTGTTCTTCGTGTTCTTTGTGGGGAGACGAACAACGGATCGTTGCACGTCTATTTCACATCGTAATGATCCAAAATTAATGATTCAACTTTGCAACGGACTAGAAGAGGTGCGACGATGATGGAGGAAGATTAATCGAACTTGTTCTAGAGAAAATGTTCTTCAATCGTTCTTCGCACAGATGATCAAAATGAGTTTTTGGGGTCGATTGAACACCTGAAACCTCCCGAAACATTAATGGCATGGTAGGGAGACCTTGGATCTTGAGTATCAAGATGATAAGATGACCATATTGAGGTCCATAAGAGCCCCTATGCACGATTTTGAAGAATGATAGTTCTAGAAATTTCCGAAGAACACGACGCGTATCTCAAAGAACACGCCGTGTGAGACCGGCTCAGCAGCGGCTAGGGTTCCACGACACCCAACATGATGACACAACATATTCTATGAAGAACATGGCATGTGGGTCGTTACATGGGACTCTCCATGTATCTTGGACGATACAAAGACATGGGGTGGAGTACACAGTCGTGTACTCCACCACACAACCAAACCAGGACGGCTGCATGGGTTACCCATGCACAAATTACATGGGTTGTAACAATCGGGTTGAATCCGTGTACATGCACATGGACAGCGTAGACAGAGTCCTCCCTGGATAGAGGAACACAACGTGTCACTCCCTTACACACCATGTATATATTATTATGCACGAAAACTCTTGCAACCTGGGCCATTGTACATAGGTAGTACCCAGGGTTAGAGGACACGGTGTGTGGCCTTTTTACACGCCATGTACTTTTCAGTACATGGATAGATCTTCTTGCCCCCATATCTTGGACATGTTTCATTTGGGTTAGTGGCCCTTTTTCTCGTTTCGCTGGAGGTCAGGTATCATTTCCTTTTTTAGGAGTATGATCTCTCTAGCAATACTTTCTGAGATTGAGTTGGGTATCCTTCCAAGAGGCCCAGAGCAAGATCCTCTATAGATTTTTGACCCTAGGTAGAGTCAGGTATCGACGTGACTATTACCACAGGGCACTGATCCTCTACCAATCTGGTGAATCTAGACGAGTTGCAGTATCTACCAAGGCCCTCGAAGTGATCCTCATCTGTTTATCATGATCTTTCCCCACTCAGGAGTGTTTTCTCCCGGAATGAGTGTACCTATATCTCGTCACTTTTCTCGATGGAAAGTACTTCTCGGACGGACATCATCAGAGCTGTCAGACTTGTGGATTGAGTTCTTCCAGACGAGTGCTTAGTGTAATCTTTGAATTAAGTTCATAGCTGGGGTATGCGGTTGTGTAACTTGTCTTTAGACCATGGGTCTCAGGTTTGAGTATATCTGGAAATGTTTTTCACTTTCTATATGTTCAGTAGTCATGTATTGTGTAGAGGTGATTGTACCTTTCCTTTGTGTATTGATTTGTGGTTTTCATGGTCCTTTATTGAGTATTGTTATACTCACCCCTTAACAAGCCTTGCCCGCACGCTTCGTGTCTTGTGCAGATGAGTAACCATTTTACGGAGTCCAGCGTGGACCAGGGAAGGACCGAGCTTTCTGAGTTCCCTATAGGCCGAGGTGTTCCTACAACTATGAGCAATAGTCCCAAAACCTCTTTGTGTTTACAGGTTGGACTTTGTAGTTTTGATACTCTTGTTTTTGGTGGGCTTGTATTCTGTCATTGTTTACTTTCAGTACTCTACTTTTTTTCATACTCTGTTAGTTGGGATTAGTTGTATGCATGCATTTTATTCCTTAGTGTTTTTAAACATTTCTGTATTTGTGGGCTTGGAGATGTGTGTGTGTGTGTATAGGTACTTAGGAAATGCCTCCCATATTAGTAATATGCCTACTCGGTGCTAGTCACTAGCCCCGGACCTATTAGAGGTAGGCTTGGGGAGTCACGACACGGTCCCCACTGGGACAGGTCATGATAGATAATTAGTAATAATTACCAGTAAACATAAACAATTAGTGGTAATTAAAATTAATTAATGGTTATAAGTAGTAATTATTGGTAATTACTAATAATTAGTAACAATCTTTAGTAATTGGCTAGTAATTAGTAATTATTAGTGATAATTAATAATAATTAGCAATAGTTAGTAATAATTAACGATAATTAGTAATAATTAGCAAGTAATTAGTAACAATTAGTAAGTAATTAGTAATAATTTTCAATAATTAGTAATAATTATCTAGTAATTAGTGATAATTGGGGATAATTATTAATAATTAATGATAATTAGTAAGAATTAGAAAGTAATTAGCAATAATTAGCGATAATTAGTTAGAATTAGTAAGTAATTAGTAAAAATTAGAAATAATTATTTACCATTAGTGAGAAATAGTAACAATTAGTGGAAAATAGAAAAAAATTCTAGATAATTAGTAATAATTAGCGAGAATAGAAACAATTAGCTAGAATTAGTAATATTAGTCATAATTAGTAATAATTGGGGATAATTAGAAATAATTGGTGATAATGGGTAATAATTAGAGATAATGGGTAATAATTAGTGATATTGATAAATAATTATTGATAATTTATAGTAATTAGAAATAATTGGAAATAATTAGAAACAATGGAAAATAATGGGTAATAATTGGCAATAATTAAGAATTATTGGCAATAATTATGAATAAGTTGCAATAATTAGTAATAATTGTAAATAATTGGTAATAATTTGAAATTATTGGTAATAATTAGAGATTATTGGTAATAATTAGTAATAATTGGTAATAATTAGAAATTTCTAGTCATATTTAGACATTATTAGTAATAATTTGTAATAGTTACAAGTAATATTTAATCTTATAAATTTTTAATTTTTTTTCTTGGACCATCCATTCCTTCTATTAGATTAATTATAAAAAATATTTTACTTTCAATTTTTTCAGAAAAAATATGGAACAAGGAAGTAGACAATAGTTTTTTATAAGATGACAATTGGATAAATCAATGGAGAAATATTAACTATTCTAATATAAATCCAATATATATTAAGAGTGTTGAAACCATTTAATCATTTACATCATCAAAACAAAATTTTGTTTCAGAAGGGAAAATTAAATGTCCATGTATGAAATGTGAACTGAGGAGATTTGAGACATTTGATAGTGTTGTGGGTCATCTCTTTTAGTTTGGTTTTTATAAATATTATGTTTTTTGGAATCAACATAGTGAACGTAGTTCCATAGAAGATAATAATAATTTGGTTTCAGATCAAGAAATATTTAAAACTTTTGTATTTGAGTTTCCTGGTCCATGTTTTTAAAAATTAGAAACTAAGAATGATAGTTCAAATCTTAAGTTTGAACCATCTTGATTTTATGAGTTTCTAATTTTTGATGAGTATTCCTTATATCTTGGTTGTAAGATAATAAAATTATAAGTTTTTAATAAATTTATTATTTTAAAATCAGATAATGAAATTTAAAATAGCTATTTTGATCAAATATTACCCTTGGTTAAATCACTTTTGTCTAAAGAAAATTTGTTTCCAACAAATTTCTATGAGTACAAGAGGTTAGCATATAATTTGGATATTTTTTTAGAAGATTAATAAATGTTTAAATGATTTCATCCAATGTTATGGTAAAAATTAGTCATTAGTTAGTTGTCCTACATATGGAAAATAATTTTAAAAAGAGACATAACAAGTGATGTCTGGATGAGTTCTTGTTAAATGGTTGAGGTATTTCCTACTTGCACCCAGATTATAATATTTACTTATGTATTAGAAGACAATGTAATTGGTTTCATGGAACAAATATAATATTTCAACTCATAAAAGATTAAATCATATGTTCAATGGTGATTCATGGAAAACTTTTGATCTCGTGCACCTGTCATTTTCTTTAGAATCCCGTAATAATAATGGGGTATCTCTAGTATTGGTTTTTTTCCATTTGATTTTTATGGTAGTCAATGTTATTTTTGGACTATCTTTATAATACTGTACAACTTACCTCCTTGGATGTTGATGAATGAACCATATATATTTTTTCTACTATTAATTCCAAGACATCAAAAAAATAATATTGATCTTTATTTGAATCCATTTATTGATTAGTTAAGTTTATTTTGGATTAATGGTGTTAGTACATATGATGTTGCTTTGAAACAAGATATCCTAATGAAATATGAATTAATATAGACAATTAGTAACTTTCCAATGTATAGAATTCTATTTGTTTAGAGTACACATGGTACAAAATCATTTCCATATTGTATGAGTTATAAAAAATAATTTATGCTCCTCATTAGAAGGAAACCTTATTTTGTTTCAAATTTCATTATATATTTCTTCCTAATGAACATATTTTCTAAATGAACAAAAATAATTTTATAAAAGATAAAATTGAAAGATATGGACCTCCAGCAATGATCTCATGAATTGACCTAAAATCTACTATCTCTTTATTACCTCGCATTACTATTAGGCTAACTATAAACCAACAAAAAATAAACGGTTGTGGGAAAGATCACAATTGGATAAAATAGAGTATTTTTTAGGATTTTGAATATTGGTATTATTTTTCGGTCTGTCATATGTTGGATTTCATACATATTGAAAATTAATATTTTTATAGTATATTTTATACAATATCAGGCACACCTGGTAAGTCTAAAGAAAATATAAAAACATGATTAGATTTTTACCAAAATTTTGGGTGACTATAAATTGAGTTATTTGAAAATGAAATATCATTAAACTTAATGATGATAAAATAATATTTTATAGTTTATAAATAAAATAATTTTTTATTCTATCATTGGATTTAGGATTTTAGTTCATTGGATGGTTATGTTTTCAATTCTTCTAGATTTGTCAAAAATGGTCACATTACCGGATAAAAATTCATTATTTTCATGCTATAATAGATATTATTTTACCAATTGTATTTATAGGTTTGTTGAATTATTTTATTTTAGATATGATAACAAAAATATCATATTGTTTTGGAGAATTTTTTTGATTAAAAAGAAGACTATGATGCACTAAGTAAAATACAAGAAGATATTATTTTAATTTTATATTAAATGTTTTTTTTATTATGAATTTATTTGATTCAATGGAACATTTAATAATAAATTTTACATATGGAGGAAAAATGTAGAGGACTAGTACAGTTTCTATGGATGTACCCATACAAGATAAGAAACCATAAATTGAAGAAAAATGTATAAAACAAAGCATCAATTGAAGGGTCAATTACATAAGCATATTTGAAAGAGAAAATCTATTTTTTTCTTGTCCCATTATTTTTAAATTGAATATAATTTAAAATATAATCTAATGGGTCATGATGAGTGAAATTCTTTTGATGCAATGAAAAATCACATATTAGTATTTAATCAACCTAAAATTGGATTTTGGTGGAGTTTACAAATGAAAGATTTTATATTATGAACATCATAAGTCTCATACATTTGTTATAATCAATTGTGAATAAAATAAATGGTTTATAAAATGATTTATACTTTCAGATATTATTTATATTTTTAAAAGTAAATTAATATTATTTTATTTTTAGATTATGTGATGATCATATAAAGACACAATTTCCTCAAATTACACGAGTTTCTCCTCAATAACGTTGACAATATAATTATTCTTATTGGTTTCAAATAATAGTACAATAAATTATTTAAGTTTTAATATATGAAATAAAGTTATTATTTTTTCTATTGATAATATTTTTTAAAATTTTTAGGTTTCACATCATGCTGATAAAATTGATAATCAGTCATGGGTATTGATTAAAAAACTATCCAAAATAGTTAAATCTTATAATAAATATATATTTAATGGTTTTTGATTTCATACATTTGAAAATGGTGAATAATAAAGGAAAGAATAGTGGTGTTTTCTTGAGAGTATATAATCAATGAAAAAGTGAAGCAGAATTTCATGGCATGCTAGATGAAAGAATTGAGTTGTGTTATTAGGGATATAATTATTTAAAAATGTTTAAATTCTATTGGGTTGATAATGATAAAGTCTTGTTGGATCATAAAGAAAATAAAATTTATTATCTAAATTGTTATATTACTTCAATGTAAAGACCCAGAATTTCCGTGAAATTTTTTTTCATGAAAACATGGGAATTTTACGAGTCCGTGAAAACTAACAGTGCATGATTCCGAGGACTGGTGTGCCCAGAATCAATTTCATATGTTTTTTTCGGGTATGTTCAGTAAACATACAAGTGGGATTTTATAACTTTTTAACCAGTGCTCAGAATTGAAATCTGAGGGAACTATTGAACTCACAACGCCGATATTCGCTTGAGAAGACCTTCACCTCAACGACAGTTGGTTGAGAATGAAAGTTAGTTTTTGGGTTTTATTGAATAAAATTAAATAAAAATAAATTTGTAGTTTTATTTTTATTTTGGGTTCGTTGAAGCTTAAATGTGGTAGTTGGAGGTAGGGACCACCACAACTTAACCTCCCATGAGAGGTTATGGTGGTGGGTACCACCCAAACCTATCCTTTTTTTCATGTTTATTTTGGTGAAGACCACCTGAGGTTGAAACCTCTTGAACTCCTTATTAAGTGGGGAGAAACCTCTTGAGCTCCCCACTTAATGGTTCCACCCCTCTTTTTAATTCATTATGCCAACTCCTCTTGAATTAATGGTGCAATTAAAATTAAATTATTAAAACATAATTTAATTTATATTGGCCATTACTTTGTTGGGAGAGGGGTTGGAAGAGCACTTTGAGAAACTTATTCTCTCCAATGAAGAACGCTCCTACCAACGAAGAACAACCATCAAAGAACAAAGAACACTTCATCCGCCAATGACTGACATCTTCTTCTTTGATCTTCAACCGGAACAAGGGAGGAAGCACCGTCCTTGAAGAATGATGAAGAAATCATCCTTGACTTCTTTATCTTCTTTCCTGACATCAATGAATCGACGTATGCTTTTCTATGACTTCGTCAATGTTCAACGAACAAAGGTAGGGGTACAAGCTTTGTTAATTGTTGCATGTTCTTCGTTTTCCATCGAGGATTATAATTTGAGGCCGCATGATATCACCCTAATGCGGAGGGTATAGGCCAAACAAAAACGGTCTGGCCCCTCCGCCTTCTTTGGGGAATTTGGTGCTAAACCCAATATGAGACTGGGATGAGCTATTCTCATCAACATTGATTTCAGATTGAAGGAGACATCCCGAGGAATGCGTGGCTACTTCTGAAACAAGAATCGAGCCACCAGAACTCGTCCGGTGACCCGCAGAAAGTTCGCCGATGGATGGAGTGACTACCATCACCGCATAGAAGGAGGAAGCGAAACTACGCCGCCAGAGGAGTAACCTACGGCCGACAGGCCGCGGCGACCAGCGCAAGTCTGGCCATGAAGAAAACTGGTGGGCCAAGCTGCCGGGTCACCAGAGAAGGCACGACGAAACCACATCACGTGGTGGAGAAAAAATGGGACGGCGATGGTGTAGTTGCGGCCGGCGCAAGGCTAGATGCAAGAAAGACCTGCGGCCCGAGCTACCGGGTCACTCGAGGAGGTGCAGCGAAACTACGCCACACGGGAGGCGGTTGGACGATCAGCCTGCCGTAGGGTGCGGGACCCGTCGTTGGGTCCTGCGTGACACAGACCGACACCACATGGCACCAGTTTTGGAAACCACCCAAAATGCTAAGCCGTTTGGGATACCAGGGGGAACAACTTCCCCCTGGATGCAGCTAGGGAGGACCCCACGGGGAGTCGGATCCATTTGACATGTTTCCACTCTTTTTCCCGTAACATGAGCTTCAAGCACTTGATTGACAAACCGTCTGCAGAGACAGAAACCTTGGAAAGAGATAGTTCTTTTGGTATACCCCACTCAAGGTTTAGACATTGTTGGGGGTACAGTCGGGTAGGATCAAACATAATTTCAACTGGGGCCTTAGAATATAAATGCCAATAACTCTCAGACCAGGCGTCCGATTGACGCATCCTCTGACATGTTGGGTTTCTTTTGGAAAGACGAATCTTTTGGATACATCAACTTCGGAATTCATGGAAGTTTATATATTAACACTTAGTTTGAGGAGAGGAACCTCCCAGAATCAAGCATGCTTGTGCAGAACCCTATGGCTGGCTGTGCACTGACGACTGTTCCGGGATCCTGTGTGGGTTCGACAGCTTCGATGACTGTTCTCGGATCTTGTGTGGGTTCGACATCTCTGTTTACTATTTCTGGATCCTGTGTGGGTTCGATAGTTCTGATTTCTATTCTTGGATCCTGTGTGGGTTCGACAGAATAGATGATTCAGTGTCTATATCTGATCATCTCTATCTCTCTACATAAGTTGTATACCTGTGTGAGTTGAGTTAGTAACTTTGTGTTTTCCTCATGATTGATATGGATTACTTTATAACTTAGGTATATATATGGGAATATACCTAATTGGTTTTATCTGTTGATTTCATACCTTGTGGTTTATCCTTGTTTGATTTTGTGGGACCTTGAGGGTCTTGGAGACCCTACTGAGTATCGTTATACACACCCCTACACAGGATATTCCCGCACCTCGTTGTGTTGGATGCAGACGATGGACAACGCTGATCGAGGCTAAGTGTACTAGGACTGGATGGTATCCTTAGGTGGACCTCATGACGAGTCAGTATCCGAAGGATACTGATAGACGTGGAGTGCTGAGGAGACTATCTGTACCTACCCTTCAGGTAGGATCCTTGATGGACAATACAGATGATTCTTTTCATCTTTTAGCTGTTTTTTCCCTTTTCAGTTGTACTTGTACTTTACATTTGAGCTTGTATTTCTGGCCCCATTACTTTTTAGCAATCTCTTGTTATACAGTTTTACTTCGTGTTTTACTTCCATCTTGTACTCAGTTGTGTGAATTTTTAGGTTATAAAATCAATGCATTCCAAGTTTTAGGGATTTACGCATTTGGTGCTAGTCTTCAGCCCCTGGGCTATGGACGACGGTCTTGGGGTAGTCATAGAACGACCCCAAGGGACAGGTCATGAAAAATTGGTATCAGAGGCGTCAGTTCTACCACAGAACTTAGGACTCTGATCTTTTCTGTGAAGCAATAGTGCTAAGGGTACTGAGTGTGGTTTTCAGTTCAGGGAGTCCAGTGTTGGTGCGGAGGACTATCTAACCATACACCAGGACCCTACCTTCTTATTTACACCTTAGTGCACAAAAACACTAATTGTGTGTGTGTTTTGAAGAGTTTTTTGGGATATCTTTGAGAGTTCTCACCAGGTATAACTTTTTGACCATGGCCCACCTGCTTCTTTATAGGATGCCTCCACGCAGACAACTATCCAGGGTTCTAGGCTTTGTACGAGATGGCAGCCCACCGAGCGACGAGGCCTCGGTGCAGGTCCCTATTACAGTGGAGGCACCAGCGGTACCACTACCCGTTGGGCCACTGATGCCACCATCCCTAGTAGTAGAGAGTGCACGCCACCTGATCACATTTCACAAGTTCCAGTTCCAGAGGCCACCCTGGTAGAGGGGTGAGATGGACCCGCATGCATTTGATGATTGACTAGAGGCTGTGGTGAGAATCTTCAGACTGATAGGGACACCAGCTAACGTTATGGTGATACTTAACACTAGTATTCTTCAGGAATCAACAGACAGATGGTGGAGCCGGATGCTCCAGGTTCATGATGAGATGATGCTTCTCTGGGTAGACTTTGAGACCCTTTTTCGGGTCGAGTTTGTCCCATCCACCCTAAGAGTAGTGCAGATACATGAGTTACTTTATCTATAGAAGGGTATCATGATGGTGGAACAATACTCAACAAGGTTCACCGACCTCTTGTGCTACTCCACATATATGGTGCGGGACCCATTCTTCGGGGCCCAGACCTTCGAGAAGGGGCTCAGGCGAGAGATCAGGGATTCGATGATCTCCCTCATCATCCCGAAGCAGGCGAGGGTGTTGGAGAGAGCCCTCTTAGTGGATATTTTCCTTACTGAGCAGTCACCAGCAAGGAGACCCGCCACCGAGAATCACATAGTGGGGTATTCTATATCTGGAAGCAGACAGATGTCTTAGAGGTCCAAGCAGACCAGACCATCTGGTGGACGACCTCAGGACACAGGTTTGGTTTTATGAGGCACACGAGATAGATCCAATCATTCAAGGAACATGCAGTGTTTTACATGCGGCGGGCATGGTCGCAGGGCTCGTGATTGTTCGAACTGCCATTCAGATGATCAGCAGATAGTTGATGGACCTCCCAAGAAGAGGCAGAGGTTCGATCGAGGCAATCCGCAGGGCACATCCAGATGTGGCATAGAAGCTGGTCGTGCAGTTGGTGGTAGGTGACGTTAAGAGGTGTTACCACCACCACCACCAGGAGGTCCACCCCGACCACAGGGAGTAGGTGGAGATGAGAGAGCCCAACTCCAAGAAACTGAGGCTTACGATCATGGCACTCTGAAGAAGATTTGAGGCATGATTTGTGTCTACTCTACCTTGGATGTAGTACTTATAGACACAGGTGCCAGTCACTCTTTCATTTCCACCTCCCTTGTTCAGAGCTCGGAGATTCTGACGGAGCCGTTGGCTTGATCATTACTACTGGAGACTCCTATGAGAGTAGACTCGACGATCACGCACTAGTTCGGTAGTGTGAGATTACTCTAGGAGGCGAGAGCTTTTCCTGGGATTTCCTCGTAGCGGATTCAAGGCATTACGACGACATCTTGGGTATGGACTAGTTATCTACAGTCCATGCTTAGATCGACTGTATTAGGTGAAAAGTGTGGTGTGTCTGCACGGATGGGACCAGGTTCACCTTCACCAGTGAAAAGGGAGCCTTTGTAGCATAGGATAGACTTACTCGGATGAGGGTGCATCCAATCACTAATCAGTTGACCGACCTTACCCTTAGAGTAGTTGATGTGGAGAGTCTAAGATATCATGTAGTGGTGGAACAGTACGTAGATGTTTTCCCTGATGATATTCAAGGTCTAACTCCTCACAGAGAGGTGGACTTTTACATTGACATGTACCCCGAGACAACACGGATATCTACACCAGCATATCGGATGGCTCCCGCTGAGCTTCATGAGCTGTGTGTACAGCTAGAGGACTTGCAGGGGAAGGGATTCATCCGGCCCAGTGTTTCTCCCTGGTCAACCCTGATTTTTTTCGCCAAGAAGGTAGATGGGAGCTTGAGGATTTGTCTCAACTACGGTAACCTGAACCAGGTGACCGTGAAGAATAAGTACCCACTCCCAAGGATTGACAGCCTCTTTGATTATCTGAAGAGAGAATAGTGGTTCTCGAAGA
This sequence comes from Viscum album, assembly GCA_963277665.1. Classification (NCBI taxonomy): domain Eukaryota; kingdom Viridiplantae; phylum Streptophyta; class Magnoliopsida; order Santalales; family Viscaceae; genus Viscum; species Viscum album. The sequence goes on along the minus strand of OY728133.1, from coordinate 643,030,761 downwards.
TATACCTTAGATCAGGCTATCACTAGCTCAGAGTTCGAGACAAGGATGTGGTGAGGACGACCTTCAGTTGTCAGTATGGCCACTACAAGTTCTTGGTTATGCCTTTCGGTGTAACCAAAACTCCAGTAGTGTTCATGAGACTCATGAACATGATTTTACATCCATACCTCGATCTCTTTTTCATAGTCTTCATTGTCGACATTCTGATTTACTCGATTACTGTGGATGAGAATGCCTACCATTTTTAGGTAGTACTAGAGACAATCCGAGAGCACCAGCTTTATGGTAGGCTCTCGAAGTGAAAGTTATGGATCTGAGAGGTTCACTTTCTCAGACATGTCATCTCAGATGCTGGAGTTGTAGTAGATCTAGTGAATATTGAGGCAGTACTTTCTTGGGATCCACCCAGGAGTGTGATGGAGGTACATAGTTTCCTGGGTTTGGCTAGATATTACCAGATGTTTATACCAGACTTCTCTAGAGTTGTAGCACCACTATCAACCTTGACGAAGAAGGTGAAACCCTTCTTGTGGTTGGAGAGATGCCGGCAGAGCTTTTAAGAGCTGAGGTAGAGACTGACTAGTTCCCCCATTACAAGGATTCCAGAGGAAGGCGTAGGTTATGTAGTATACTGTGAGACATCCGGGACCAGACTCAAATGTTTCATGATGTAGGAGCGAGCAGTGATCGCTTATGGTTCTCATCAATTGAAATAGCATGATAAGAACTACGCCACCCATGACCTAGAGTTAGCAGCAGTGGTCTTCACCTTGATGATGTGGCAGTACTATCTGATGGGAAAGAATTTCACAGTCTACTCTGACAACCAGAGTCTCAGATATATCTTCTCTCAGAAGAACCTGAACCTGAGACAGTGATGTTGGCTTGAGTTCCTCCAGGACTATGACTTTGAGATAGTCTATATTACCAGAAAGGGGAATGTTGTTGCTGATGCACTTAGCAGAAGATCTAGTATACAGTTTCTAGGAGAGGTGATGGAGCATTTGGTCACTTTGTAGATATCCTTTGTGGATAGAGATGGAGCATATTTCCTTCAGTCCCTTACAGTCACTCCCCCACTCCTTCATCGAGTTAGGGAGGCACAACGTGGGGACACTGACTGCGAGACACGATGTGCTCAGATATCCACAAGGCATGCACTTGATGAATTTTATGAAGGTGGGGAGCATGTCAGCCTCTTCAAAGGATGTACTATGGTACCAGTGTCACTTCAGGAGGAATTGTTGAGGGTGTTCCACACATCCCCTTTAGCGATACATCCAAGAGTGGAAAATATGTACTAGGACCTTTGATGATAGCACTAGTGGCTAGGTATGAAGAAGGTCGTAGTGTATTTTGTCTCTCGATTCCTCACTTGTCACCAAGTGAAGGTGAAGCATCAGGTAGCAACAGGCTTGGTTCAGCCTTTAAAGATCCCAGAGTAGAAGTGGGATGGGATATCCATGGACTTCATGATAGGACTTCCACATACATCCAGGGGTCATGACTCGATTTGGGTGATCGTGGAATGACTCACCAAGTCGGCCCACTTCCTATCGATCAGACACCAGGGTTCAATCGAGAGCTTGGGATGCCTCTACGTGCAAGAGATTGTGTGGAAACATGGAGTAATTTCTTCTATTGTCTCCTATTTTGAAACACAGTTTACTTCCCGGATATGGAAGGGGTTGTAGGAGGCTTTCGAGATGCAGCTTCATCTGAGCACTGCCTTCCATCCTCAAATGTATGGTCAGACTGAGTGGACCATTCAGACCCTCGAGGACATGCTGTGTGCTTTGGTCCTCGACTTTGGTCGTATCTTGGAGGATCACTTACCTTTGGTGGAGTTTGCATACAACAACAGCTATCACTCCACCATCAGGATGACACCTTTTGAGTCCTTGTATGGTCGACCTTGCAGATCACCACTGTGCTGGACAGACCCTGGGGAGTCAGCACTTTTCGGACCAGAGATGGTATGAGCTACCACAGATAAGGTTCAGATCATCCAGGAGTGGATGAAGACTCATAGAGTAGACAGAAGTCGTATGATGGTAGGAGACGGAGACCTATGGAGTTCGAGTATGGAGACCACGTCTTTGTATGGGTATCACCCCGATAAGGTTTATGGAGATTTGGCTGAGGTGAAAAGTTATCTCCATGTTTCATCGGACCATTTCAGGTCCTCAGCAGAGTTGGTGAGGTGGAATACCGCTTAGCTCTTCCACCTCAGTTGCACCAGGTGAATGACATCTTCCACATATCCCAGCTGAGGAGATACGTGCACGACCCTTCTCACATCATCGACCATGGGGAGCTGGACATCAACGGTGGGGTGACTTTTACAGATGTTCTAGTGGAGATTGAGGATCGACATGAGAGGGTCCTTCAGGGACGGTCGATACCTCTAGTGTGCGTTCATTGGAAGCAAGAGAACCTCCAAGAAAGCACATGTGATTGGGAGGCTCAGATGCGTGCTCAGTACCCCCATTTGTTCCCTTAGTTTGAGTTGTAGCATATGGGGACCTAAATCCTTAAGGTTGGGAGAATGTAAAGACCTGAAATTTCTGTGGAAATTTTTTTCAAGAATACATGGGAACTTTACGTGTTCGCGAAAACTAATGGTGCATGATTTTGAGGCCCAGTGTGCCCAGAATCAATTTCAAAATTTTTGTTTGGGTATGTTCAGTAAAAGTATGAGCGGGTTTTTATAAGTTTTGAACTGGTGCACATAATTGAAATCTAAGGGCACTGTTGAACTCACAACGCCAGTATTCTCTTAAGAATACTTTGACCTCGACGACAGTTGTTCAAGAATGAAATTTAGTTTTTGGGTTTTAATGAATAAAATTAAATAAAAATAAAGTTGTAGTTTATTTTTTATTTTTGGTTGGTTAAAGCCTCCATGTGGAAGTTGAATGTGGGGACCACCATACCTTAACCTCCCATGAGAGGTTATGGTGGTGGGCCCACCTGAACCTAACCTCCTCTTCATGTATATTTTGGTGGGGACCACTCGAGGTTAAAACCTCTTGAACTCCCCATTAAGTGGTGAGAAACCTCTTGAGCTCCCCACTTAATGGTGCCACCCCTCTTTTTAATTTATTATGAAAACTCCTCTTGAATTCATGGTGCAATTCAAATTAAATTATTAAAAAATTATTTAATTTATATTGGAAATTCTTTTGTTGGGAGAGGGGTTGGAAGAGAACTTTGAGAAACTTATTCTTTCCAACGAAGAACGCTCCTCCCAATGAAGAACGACCATCGAAGAATGAAGAACACTTCATCCGCCAACGACATACATCTTCTTCTTTGATCTTCAACTAGAATAAGGGAGGAAGCGCTATCCTTGAAGAAAATCGATTACATCATCCTTGACTTCTTCATCTTCTTTCCTGACATCCACGAATCGACATCCGCTTTTCCGTGACTTCTTTAACGATCAACGAACAAATGTAGGGGTACCAGCTTTGTCAATTTTTGCATGTTCTTCGTTTTTCATCGAGGATTATAATTTGAATCCACATGATATCACCCTAACGCAGATGGTGAGGGATGAAAAAAACATGGCCCAACCACTCTACCTTCTTTGTGGAATTTGATGCTAAACGCAGCACGAGACCGGGATGAGCGATTCTCATCAACATTGATTGTGGATCGAAGGCGAAGTCTCGAGGAATACGCGACTACTTCCAGAACGAGAATCAGGCCACCAGAAATAGTCCGGTGACCTACGAAAATTTATTCAACGGATGGAGTGACAATGGTCACTACATGGAAGGCGGTGGCACAACCGCACTGCTGGAGGAGTAATCCGTGGCCGACGGGCTGCGACGGTGCAGTGGCGGCCGTCGCAAGCCCGGTCGTGAAGAAATACGGTAGCCTGAGTCGCCGGGTCACAGGAGAAGGCGCGACGCAACCGCATCGCACAGTGGAGAAAAAAGGGGGCCACGTCGATGGTCGGCGCAAGTCCATCCATGAGGAACACCATCGGCCCAAGCTGCTAGGTCGCTGGAAGAGGCGCAATGCAACTGCACCGCGTGAGAGGCGGCTGGCCGCTCGGCCAGCCGGGAGGAGTAGGACCCGTCACTGGGTTCCGTATGACACAGACCAGCACAACGTGACACTAGTTTTGGAAACCACCCGAATGTATATGCTGTTCGGGATACCAGGGGGTGCTGCTTTGCCCCCCTAGACGTGGCTAGGGTGGACCACACGGGCTGCCGGGCTGGACCTAGTGCAGGCTGGGCCTCCAGCATGGGCCGGGCTTCCCTCGTGGGTCGGGCCACCCTCATGGGCCGAGTTTCCCATGAGGTTCGGGCCGCACCCACAGACCGGGTCCTTCCTACAGACAGGGAGGGACCCGTGGACCGGGTCAGTCCGACTGGGCCGGACCGGACCTGGACCCATTTGATCTGTTTCCACTCTTTTTCCCATAACATGAGCTACGATCATCCGATTGACGAACCATCTATAGTGATAGAAACCTTGGAAGGAGATAGTTCTTTTGGTATACCCCACTTGAGGTTTGGACATAGTTGTGGTATGGCCGGGTTGGAACGAACATATTTCTGACTGGGCCCTCAGAACAGAAATGCCAATAACTCTCAGACCGGGCGTCCGATTAATGCACCGTCTGACGTGGTGGGTTTCTTTTGGAAAGAAGGATATTTTTAACACATCAACATGGGAATTCATGGAAGTTGTTGTATCGACACTTATCTTGAGGAGTATATCCTACCGGAATCAAGCATGCTTGTGCAGAACCCTGTGGCTGGATCTGCACTGACGATTGTTCCTAGATCCTGTGTGGGTTCAACAACACTGATGACTATTCCTAGATCCTGTGTGGCTTTGATATCTTTGACGACTGTTCCTAGATCCTGTGTGGGTTTTGACAACTCCGTTTACTATTCCTGGATCCTGTGTGGGTTCGACAGTTCTGATTTCTGTTCCCGGATCCTGTGTGGGTTTGACAGAAAATATGATTCAGTGACTACATCTGATCATCTCTATCTCTCTACATAAGTTGTATACCTATGTGATCTGAGTCAGTAACTTTGTCTTTTCCTCATGATTGGGATGGATTACTTGATAACTTAGGTATATGTATGGGCATAGAACTAAGTGGTGTTATCTATTTATTTCATACCTTGTGGTTTATCCTTATTGGATTTTGTGAGACCTTGAGGGTATCAAGGTCCCTAATGAGTATCGTTTTACTCACCCCTACACGGGGTATGCCCGTACCTTGTTGTGTTGGATGCAGATGACGGACAGAGGTGACCAGGGCTGAGTGTACTAGGGCTGGAAAGTACCCGGAGGTGGACCTCATGATGAGTCAGTACTCGGAGGAGACTGATGGATGTGGAGTGTTGAGGAGGCTATCTATACCTACCCTTCAGGTAGGATCAGTGGTGGGAAATCCAAGAGCTACTTTTAATCTTTCAGCAGTTTTGTCCCTTTTCAGTTTTACTTGTACTTTACAGTTGGGCTTGTATTTTCGGCCCATTTACTTCTTATCACTCTCTTGTTATACAGTTTTACTAAGTGTTTTACTTCCAACTAGTACTCTGTTATGTGAATTTTCAGGTTATAAAGGTAATTCCTTCCCAGTTTTAGGGATTTACACATTTGGTGCTAGTCTCCATCCCCTGGCCTATGGAGGACATGCTTGGGGTAGTCACAGCACGGCCCTGGGGTATGAGTCGTGACATTCAAGATAGTTCATTGACTGGTGGAGAATTATAAAAATTAAATCTCATGTAAATTAGTTTATGAAATGTGAAAGTGGTTCTATTGAAGTGTAATAAATTGAAAATTTTGAATAGGAAAATCCAGATACATCTTTTCCATGAAGGGACATAAATATCATAGAGAAATCCCATAGTTACAGACTAATGGTGATGATGATGTAACAATTGTATTTGAAATAGAAAGATATGATGGAGCAATAGATTTGTTAGAAATGGATGATATCGAGGAGGAATATGAATATATTTACACCATTTAATATTAAGATGAGTACAAAGATGTTCGATGGTGTAAATATATACTATTTGTAAACATAGTTAATATATAATACATGTTTTCAATTATTTGTAGAAAATATTCTTTTTTTTTATTTTAGATGGTTGGTTATGATTAAGATGAGATGTTCCAAAGAATAGATGGGGTATTATTCATAGTGATCAACAAGATGCTTCATCATCCAACCTATAGGATACTATCAGTTCATCGTCAACTAAGAGGGGTCGTGGTCTAGTGAGATCGGTGATTCCAAAACCTATTTGTACCACCCCTTGGTTTCTGTTAATTAACACTCACTACTGGAAAACTAACCTTTACCAACGGTTTGGAACCGTTGGTATAGGCCTCCAAACCGTTGGTATAGCCTATACCAACGGTTTGGAGAACCGTAGCCAAGTAAGCCGTTGGGATAGGTCTATACCAACAGTTTTCCAAAAACCGTTGGTATAGACCTATACCAACGGTTTTGGAAACCGTTGGTATAGGTAATATGAAATCTATACCAATGGTAATGGAACCGTTGGTATATAAATTCCAAAAATAAAACATCCGCTGGGATTTGATCCCAGGACCCCTCGTTCATAATCGAACGGCTTAACCACTAAGCTAGCATCACTTTTTTAAACATAATTTCATAAATATATATAAGTATTATCATAATTATTTAAAATTTTGATTTATATAATGTTCTCGGTTAGTAGAGCTGGAAAAAAATTAAAGAACCTATCCCAACGGTTTTCAAAACCGTTGGTATAGCCCTTTCCCAACGGTTTTCAAAACCGTTGGTATAGCCCTTTCCCAACGGTTTTCCAAACCGTTGGGATAGGTTAGGGTGGGTTGAGTTTATTTAGGTAAAAGGATGAATTTTTGAGTGGTTTTTCCCAACGGTTTTGGTGAACCGTTGGGAAAGGGGCTCAAAACACACCCTTTCCCAACGGTTTTGGTGAACCGTTGGGAAAGGGTCACTCTTTCCCAACGGTTTTGGTGAACCATTGGGAAAGAGGCTCAAAAAACACCCTTTCCCAACAGTTTTGGTGAACCGTTGGGAAAGGGTCACTCTTTCCCAACGGTTTTGGTGAACCGTTGGGAAAGAGGCTCAAAACACACCCTTTCCCAACGGTTTTGCATAAACCGTTGGGAAAGAGTGACCCTTTCCCAACGGTTTTCCAAACCGTTGGGAAAGGTGGGGAAATCTATGGCTTTCCCAACAGTTTTGGTGAACCATTGGGAAATGGTATCTATACCAACAGTTTTTACAAATCGTTGGTATTTAAGTGTTGGGAAAGATCATCTTTCCAGTAGTGACTTTATTTATGTATTTTATGTATATAAATAATTATTTTATGTTTGGTAAGGATTAAAAGAGGTTTATAATGTTTTTGGGGATTTTATAGAGGTTTATGTTTTGAGAACAGTTATTAGAAACCATTTAACACCTCTAAGAAACCATACATAGGAAAAGAATTCACTAGTAAGGCACACGATTGGTGCACAGTTTTTCCAAACCATACAACCACCTAGGTGAAACATTATAAAGTTGAAAAAAGGTATTGAGTATGGTTGGCACAAAATTTTCTAAACCATTCAAGGAAACCATGTGAGGGGTGTTTGGAGGTTGTGGATGTAACATAATTTTCTAAAAGTTTACCTAACTATATGCTTAAACTGTGCACCTTTAAAAACAAGTTCTGAAAATTATGGATTTAATTATTATTTTCCCCTTAATGCCTTTTTTTCTCATAAATATCACCTAATATAATTCTCTTTTCAACTAAAGGCTATGTATACCCTTCCTGTTAATCCGAGAGTGATCCATTGGTGATTCTTGGTGTGTTGGAAGCCCTGATACCTTGATAAGCACTTGTTCTTAGTGGGTTTACTTAGTTTTATTCTTCTTCCCTTTCATGGATTCATGGATCTAATCTATTGAATATATATATATATATATATGGTGTGTTACTCTAATCATAATGATATATGGCTAGGTTGATGATAGGTTACTAGATCTAAGGTGGGTTTTAGGAGATCTAAGCCAAGTATTTTGAAGTTATTGTGCGGTTCCTCATTTTCACCTAAATTTTAGAGGTATGTGGATTCAATCTCAAATAATATTATTATAAATAGAATGATTTATTTCAAAATGATTCAATTTAATTGTAATTTTTTGTGAAAATCATGTTTGAAACCCTCTTATTGATGGTTTGTGAAATTGTTGAAAATTGGTTATTGTGCAAAGTGATTTGTTTTATAATTTTAAAATGATTATTTTAAAATATTATTTTTTTATTTATGTAAATTGTTTTATATAAAGGTTTTCAATAAAATAAATTTTTAATTAAAATGGATTGAAATTTTTGGTTTGGAATGGTATTTTTCATAAATGGTTGGAGTGTATTCATTTTCATTAATGTGACTATATGGAAGGAGCATGTGACATTGGGGAACTTGGTATATGTTTACCTTGTGATGAATTGGTAGATTGATGATAGAAAACTCATGAGTATGAAACTATCACTTGGGCATGCATTTTTTGATGTGTGGAATGAATGGGATATTCCAAATGGGACATAAGAAATTATTTTGGTTTAGAAAACTATTTTTCTTATAAAATGATTTTTTTAGTCAAAATATTTTAATTTTTTTATATAAATTGTTTTATATAAATGTTCTAATGTGTTATATCCTAGTTTCATGAGTAGGGAAGTTATTTATGGAAAACTTATTGACTTTTATACTCACCTTATACTTGGGGACTATGGGGCATTTGTAGATGTTGTTGATTGAGAAACAAGTAAAGGAAAGGTGCCTAATTTTTTTTATTATGCCTCAAAATAACTTGAGCATGGATCATGTATTTAGAGATTTGATATTGTTAGAAGTTACTACTGGATGTCTCAGTTTCCTTTGAGTTTTGTTGGTTTTAGTTTCTGATTTGTACTCTGATATGGTTCATGTTGTAGTTTTATTTTTCTGTTAGTTGGACATACTTAGAGTTGTATTACATTGTTCACATGCATTATATAGTGTTTTCTTGGTGTAGTTATCTCATTTGATTATTTTATATTTAAAGGGAAAATAACCCTCCACTATTATAAATACCTTGGAATTTATTTGCAACCTTTGGTGTCTTGGGGATGTCACCTAAGGCTAAGTATCTCTTCCTCCTCTTCCCAGACCAATGAAGATGTGTGATATGTTACAAATAGTATCCACATTGGATGGTCCATATTTCATTTTGAGATAAATGGTATTGCCTTTTTGGTCTTGGAGTTGGGATGGCAGTAAAGAGTAGGATTGTCGGGACTGGAAATGTAGAGAATAAAAAGGCATATCTAACCTATTTATAGTAAACTTCAAATTATAAGGGATTTCAGTAAATAAGTGTTTCAAGAAACTTTTAGGATTTTTAACCTCATTGTCATGAGTTTAGAAGATGAGAAGATCATGGAATACATTGATATAAATTTATCCCCACTTGGATGAAATATTTAATTTTGAGTAATAATTTATTATTTGGTGAAAATGTGTCATCTTTTGAAAATGGTTGAACATGTTTTGATTTTCAAAAGTATGGTGTAATTTTAAAAAATGTTTTGAAATTGAAAAATTGGAACTTTTGGAAGGCATTGTCATGATATGTGTGATATACTAAATTTAAAATTGTTAAGAATTCAATTTTCAGAGAGCAAGAGTAAATGTAATTTTCTATTAGTTATAGAAAAAGGAACTGGTTAGGCATAAGTGAAATCAACCAGAAGTGGCTGCTAAAAATTTGGTTTCACTTGAGCCACATGTGCACCAACAGTTGTTTCAATGTATTGTCCTAAATTTTTAAGTTGTGGGTAGAGGGGAACAAAGGTATGGAACAAAGAAAGTTGACCATTCTTTTCAGTTACTAAACTATCATCCACCCATATTTTAGAGTGATTTGGATCAAGAGAAAGTAGAGGTGTGGAAAATTTGGATGAATCAAATCTATTATTTCTTAGGAACACCGGCTGAGATGAAACTCAAGCTGTAAATGCACATGATAGAAGATCTAGCATTATAGGTGTTTGATTTACTAGTTCAGGCTAAATTGCACTAAGTAATTTCATGGGAGGATTTTGAATAATTTCACAATAAATAATTCCATTCTCATACATTCAGGATTGAAAGAATGTAATAATTTTTAGCTTGATGTAAGGGAATCTCACAGTGATAGAGTATGCAATTAAATTCATTAATTTAGTTTTCTTTTCACCCAAAGTTGCTGCAAGTGAATCCGTGATGGTTCAAATTTTTGAATTAGGGTTGAGGAAATAGATTCAATTAAAGATCATCATGATTTTTATAATGGATTATTCAGAGATGATCAATAATGAGATGTTGGTAAAAAGGGATATCTCAAGTAGTATTGGTGGAGGAAGCATGTTGATACCTATGGGAAATGGTGGAAACTATAATTATAAGAACAAGAGGACGAGGGAAACTTTTTTATAACGTAGTTGAATGGATCAGAATTATATATCTGTATTGGTGAATCTTCTTCCAAAACCAAAGGGTAAAATTAGATGCTTTCAAAGTGGTTATTTTGATCATATGAAGCAAGACTTAATGACACACCAAGATCATGAAAAAATTTCAACTAGATGGGGCATCTTCAGTGATATTATCGTTGTGCTCCATGGTCGAGTACTAGAGGAACATCTCATGTTTCACAAATGTTATATGATTCCATGAGATGAGGTAAATATAATAGTTTTCATTATAATAACTAATCAATCCATGTTAAATCTAGGAATACCATGAATCCTCAATAAGGGAAATCACGATAGGGAAATAAAGAAAAAAAATTAGTAGGTATGCAGTTGTATGGACCTGAGAAGGTGATTGGGGATGGTCAACTTGAACCATTGATGGTGAGAGGTATAATTCTTCTGAATTCTACACTTTTGCAAGATTTTTATAATATGGGTGCATCCTATTTGTTTATTTCTTTTTCTACTGTTGATCTTATAAGTTTTCATGTTCAAATGATCCCTTCTATTTTAAAACTTCAAACTCTTATTAGATAAAGAGAATTTCAATGCTTTATGTGAAAAGCATGTTCTATGAAAATTGATAGGGATTAATTGACATGGGATTTATATGTTTTTGAGAAGTATTTCTATGAAAATATTCTTGGTATGGATTGGTTGGAAATGTTCAAATCTCACATCATCGGTTATACCTGAAGGGTCATTTTTACAAATGAGGATGGAGTCAAACATCTCTTTAGAGGAGAGTATAATGTAAAGGTAGGTGCAAAAGAATTGATGGAACCAACGTTTGGAACAATCTCATACTATTTGGTAGTGTTGACCTTAGTATTGGTAGATGATTTTGAAAATAATGATTTTCTATCAATTGTTGATATATTTTTAGAAGTTTTCTTAATAATTTTTCAAGGTTTATACCCAAAAGGGAAGTTTATTTTATGATTTATCTCTTACTAGGGACCAATCTTATCTCACCTCTATCTTATCGGATGAAACTAGTAGAATTAAGGGAATTTAAATTCCAATTTTAAGAGTTTTAAAACAATGGATTCATTTTACCTAGTACATCCTTGTGGGAAATAACATTATTTTGTGAAAAAGGTAGATTGAAATATTTGAATTTGTGTATATTTTTGAAAGCTTACCCAAGTTAAGATAAAAAAATTGAATCCAATTATATGCATTGATGATCATTTTGATTAGTTAAGGGGAGCCTAAAGGTCCTCTAAAATTAACATGTGATTAAGATATCAGTAATTTCATGTTCAGAAGTAGGATATTCCAAAAACCACTTTCAAGTGTAGATATGTAATTACAAGTATGTGGTTATAACTTTTCATCTTAGGAATGCACCAAAAATATTTATATAATTGATGAATAAAATATTTGAGAGGTATCTGGATTATTTTATAATGGTGCTTTTGGATAACATATTAGTGTATTCAAGGATAGGGGTTGTGCAAGAGAAACACTTTGGTGATAGTGTTGGGTATATTTTAGGATCATTGTTTGTTTAAAAAAATTCAAAGTGTGATTTTTAGATACAAGAGGTACGTTTCCTTGGTTATGTTATCTTTGAGAGAGTCTTTTTTGTAGATCCTGAAAATATAGAGACTTTGATCACTTGGAGACCACCAAATAATGTTTTTGAGGTATGCAGTTTCTTTGGATTAACTTGTTATTATCAATTCTTTGTTTATGATTTTTTCACGAATATATTCACCAATGAAAACTTTTAAAAGGAAAGGTATTCTATTTGAATGAAATGATGAATGATATAAATATTTTTAGGATCTAAAGGTTTTCCTTACATCAACATAGATCTTGATATTCCTAAAATTAGGGCAAGGATATGTGGTGTATTATAATGCTTCAGAATATGGGTTGGGGTGTGTTCTCATACAGAAAGGTCATGTTGTTTTTTATGGATCATGTATGTAATAGTTTCATTTGAAGAACTACCCAAAACATGATTAGGAATTTGGTTATGTAGTCTATTATTTGAGGACATAGAATTATTACCTATTTGTTGACAAATTTATAGTGTTTATGGATCAAAATAGCTTAAAATATATTCTCACAATGATATTTGGATCTAATAAAAAGAATATGGATGGAGTATCGCCAAATGTTTGAAGTTGAATTAATGTATACACTGGGTAAATGAAATTTTATAATAGATGCATTAAGAGGAAATTCATATAGTCAGTTGGAAAAAGAGACTTTAGATTAGTGGAAATGAATGTCAGTGATAACCTATAAACACTTGGATTGTACAGACTGAGGTAGTGTTGTAGTTTTCTGTTCATTTTCTTTTGTTCCTGATTTGGTTGAGATAGTTAAAGAGGGACATACATCTGATTTTGAACGTGTTTCTATGAGGTCAAAACTCAATGGTGGGGAAACCATTGAGGGATGGAATCTAGATGGTGTTCAATGTGGTGTTTTTGATATTATATTGTTGTATCTATGGCCTATCAATAACAACGTTTTCATGTTTATTACCATTTGAGATGGGAATTTCATCCTTGAATACGGAAGTTTTATATAGCACTGAAAGTAAAAATTTGGTGGTATGTTATAATAAGGTTGTGGATGAGTTTGTTTTGAGATGCCTCACCTATTAGTTTGTTATAGATGAGAACCAATGACCAATGAGTATGCTAAAATCTTTATCGATTCTTATTTGAAAATGGGAATAGATAACAATAGATTTTGTGACAGGTATCCCAAGGATTGTTTCGAAACATGATACCATATGGGTGATAATATATTGACTCACAAATTCTTCCCATTTCATCCCAATTCGTTAATCTCATATGATAGAGGAATTGCTTAAAATCTATACCCAACAATTGGTAAAAAAGATTGGTGAACTTGTTTTGATAGTATCAGACCAAGATCCAAGGTTTATATCTTGTATTTTGAAATCCTTTCGGCATTCCCTTCAGACTTAGTTGACTATGAGTACAAAATATCATCCTCATATGGATCGAAAATCTTATAAGATGATAAAAACATTATAATACATTCTTTGAGATTGTGTAATAGATTTTAGTGGTCCATGGGAGGAGAAAATATCATTACTAGAGTTATTTTATACCAACAGTTATCATGACTCGATACATATGGATCATTTTGAAGCATTGTATGGAAATCCATTTCATTCTTCACTTTTTTTAGTGGAAATAGGTGAGACTTTACTAGATTGAAAATTATATGTGTTAGAGACAATGGAGATGTTTCGGTTGATCAGGAAAAGGGTGGAGACAAAACAGTGTCATCAAAAATCATATGCAGATAATCTTCGATGTCCATTGTCACTCAAGGTGAGTGATCATGTGTTCTTGATAATCTCTCTTTGGTTTGGTCATTCTCTTTTTGGGAAGCAAGTAAATTTATCACCTCGATACATAGGACCTTTTGAGATATTATAATGGGATGGTGAGGGGAAATATCAGTTTAATATTCCACCAAGGTTCAGTTTAGTGTATAATGTGTTTCATGTATCTCAATTAAATAAGTATCAATCTGATCCAGACCATGTAATTTGATGGGTTGAAGTTGATCTAGATTTGGAATCTATGTTGATTCATATTCCAGTACAGATTATGGATAGGTAATAGAAAATATTTCATGGGAGAATCATTAGTCTAATGAGGGTTTTATGGAAACATGGCCAAATTCTGGAATAAAATTGGGGGCGTTAGAAGGAAATGATTAATCGATGGACCGAACTCTTCTAGGATAATTTTTTTTTCACTTTCTGAGTACGTAAAGACCAAAGGTGGGGAGAATGTAGCACCCCCTTAGTTTAAGGTAATTAACCCTTTATTTAACTATTTTGTGTATATAAAGTAATTGATTTATGTTTGAGAATATTTGGAGTAGGTATGAATATTTTTTGTGGATTTTATGAAGGTGCAAAGTTAGTTGAAATAATGAAAAACCTCTAGGAAATTATGAAAGGGAAAACATAGTTCACTTGGAAAGCACATGGTTGGAATAAGGCTTTTCCAATCTATGCGTCCACCTTGGGGAAACTGTAAAAAGTGTAACATTAGTACTAAGCATGGTTGAAGCACGATTTTCCAAACTCTATGAGGCAATTATGCGAGATTTGTTCATAGGTATTGGATGGCACACAATTTGTGCACAATTTATTCTCCTCTCAAAGGCTATGGAGACCCTTCCCCTTGATCTGGGGAAGGATCCATTGGTGATTATTGGTGCGTTGGAAGCTCTAATTTCTTAGCAAGTACTTTTTCATAGTAGTTTCCCAATGTTCTCTTCTTTTTACCTCTATTTAATTCATGTATATAATCCATTTGGATAGATACATGGTGTTATATTCTATTTATAATGAGATATAGTAATTTTAATGATGGGAAACACGATCTAAGGTAAATTTTGAATGATCTAAGCCAATATTGTGGATTTCTTGTGTCATTATTAATTTTCACATAAGATTGTGAGGTATGTGGCCTCACTCTCAAATCGTCTTATTATAAAATTAAGGGTTTATTTCAAATTTAATGAATTTCTTTAATTTAATTGTGATTTTTTTGTGAAAATATTGTTGGAAACCCCCTATAGTGATGGTTTGTGAAATTGTGGAAAATTGGTTTTTTTGCAATGTGCCTTGTTGCATAATTTTAATATGATGATTTTAAAATATGAATTTTCATTGATTCATGGAAATGTTTTTGTAGAAAGTTATTAAATAAAATAATTATTCTATTTAAATGGCTTGAAATTGTTGGTTCGGAATGGAATTTGGTATAAATTGTTGGCATGTTTTCATTTGCATTGGCGTGATCCTATAGAAGGGGCACGTACCATTGAGGAACTTGGTATATGGTTTCCTTGTGATGAATTGGTAGATCGATGAGAGACCACTCCTGATTATGGAACTATCACCTGATCATTCATGGGTGGATGTGTGGAATGAATGGGTTAAACCAAATGGGACTTAAAGAAATGTTTTGGTTCTGAAAACTATTTTTCATAGAAGTGGTTTTGGTTTTGAGATGAACTATTTTAATTTTTTTTATAAATGTGTTAAAATGTTCTATCCTAATAATATGAGTAGGGAATTCATTTGGGGAAAACTTATTGTGTTTTATACTCACCCCATGATTTGGAACTTTTATGCTTTTTTAGATGTTGTTTATCGAGATATAGGTAATGGAAATTTATCTAATTTCATTAGTGATGCCTTGTGATACCATGAGCATGGATCATGGAGTTGGAACTTCGATATTGTTGAGAGTTATTGATCTATGTCCTATTTTTCTTTGAGTTTTGTTGGTTTTAGTATCTTTTTTTTACTGTGATATGGTTAATGTTGTAGTTTGGTTTTATTATCAGTTGGTTATACTTAAATTTGTAGTACATTATTCTCATACATCATATAGTGGTTTGTTGGTTTTAGTTATCTCATTTTATTATTTTATATTTAAATGGAAAATCATCCCCAACTATTATGAAGCCCTTGGAATTTATTTCTAACCTTTAGTGTCTTGGGGATGTCACCTAAGGCCAAGAAACACTTTCGCCTCTTCCCGATACAATGTGGAGGGGCAAGATGTTACACTATTCTTGAGTGATGTCCATATCTTGATTTTTTCCATGCCTTTGGAGGTATGTTCAATTGTGTATTTTAGTTAATTATAATAAATTTATTTATAAACTAATTATTTTTTTATTTTTTCCCATAGTTTTTCACATATATCTATTATACAGGGGAGTTTAATTATATGTAATTATTTTTTTGAACCATGGGTGATGTTAGTTAGATTCCCATTGATGTTATTCATCATATGTTTTATCATTCGATGGTACATAAATATATATTACTTATTTTAAAATTTATTTAATTATGAACCTGATATTATTAATTATTTGTAGGGTTTATGGTATCCCATCGAAGATAGCATGAGAGCCCCTATCTAGGAGTCCTGAGAGATCTATATGTATGAGTTATTCTATCAATATTTACAAAATTAGAGTAATATATCCATGGAGAAAGATAAATACATAGATTTTAATCACACTTTCTATACCCATCGACTGGATTACACCTCATCTCATGTTTGGGATTAATTGTGCCCCTACTGGATAGAAGATGGTTTTTAGAGAAGATCATCACCAGGATAGTAGAATTGGGGGAGCAAGGAGGTCACACCTAAAGCTGGTAGTCATACATTTAGTACTCAACAAAGAAATATGGTAAGCAATTTTATTTAGTAATTTATATATACTTTAAATGTAAAATTATTATTTCATATTCATATAGTTAGTTGATAATCCCAATGTTGTAGGGTTTATATTTTTATGAGGATGTGCACTGATCCTTCCACTAGAGTGATTACTGGTGGGAAAGAGTGACATATTATGGCCAGTATAATTATTTTTATTTTTTAAATTAACTGAAAAGAATTTTTAACCATTTTAATTTCAAATTTCATTTTTAAGAGGAATATGAAGCTACGAATTCTGACACACATGATGATAATTAGGATGATAATTCATCCAAATTGAGGAGAGCTCATGTAAAGTCATCTTTATCATCTTCAGAGTATGATGAGAAGATATGATATCAGAATAAGGTTATAGAGACCCTTAGTAGTGAGGATAATAATCTTTATCAACCCCAGTAGTATCAAGAGGAGTAATAGCATCGATGGAAAGAGAAAGAGTAGGAGTAGATAGTTGAATATATGTGACAACTGGAATAGGGTATAGAGATGAAGTTCCCTCCACCTAGTCCACTAAACCACCATCTCCACAATGATTGATATTTTTTGAAAAACATATTATAATGAATTTTTAATGAACCTATCATGTTTAATAGTGTTATCAATTTAGATGTACACAATTTTATATTTTTAGTTTTTTTAAATTTGGTTGATTTAGTTGATTTTTTTTCTTATCTTATTTAAAAAAATCTATTTAATTCCATCATTTATGATAAATTATATTGAATTCCAAAAATGTATTTTCAATTAAAGAGTATCCCGTCAACAAAAAAACTTTTTCGATTCTATTTACAACTACAAGGTAAGAGCATTGGGATCCTATAACTATAGATTATTTGCGATGGGATCTCGTCACTATTTCCCAATGAAAAATAATTTAATTTCCAATTATGATTATATAATCATTAAAAAAACCCTTCATATTTTCCCTTATCATGCATATATCTAAACATCCAACAATTCTAATCCAAAAAATTTCATGTCCTGAATTTCCAAATCATCTCCCTCTATATATACTTGTAAATAAAAAAAGTCAAATCTTTAAAATCGTTTACCCAATTTCAATTATTATCATATCTCAATACTTATTTCTAGAAACAGTATATATAAATTCATTTAATATTAAATTTAAAACACATAATCACAAATAACTCAATTATCTTAATTAAATCACATCACATCATTTATATTATTTTAATGATTATAGATAACAATTTCATTATTAATAGCCTATTTTTGAAAACAATGATTATTTTACTAATAATTAATTCATATAACTACAATCATTTTCTTAAACCAAATCATAATAGACCACAAGCACATGGATTCACATGTATTAAATTTCCATATATGCTAAAATGATTTTTGGACACCTCAATTTCACTGTTAATCTTGATGAATTAAAGAACCCTATGAATATAATTTATTTGAAAATCACCAAATCACAACTGAACAGAATCCATAAACTTAATATAATAATCCTTTAGTGTCTTGTACTTCCATTAAGGTTAATCTAGATAAAATCACACAAATAGGTATTGTAGAAAAGTCCTTGTTGGGTTTTTTATGGGAAAACACTTATCGAAACACAGTAAAAAAAACCAAAACCAATTTTTCCATTGGACCCGTATATTTGGTTAGAATAGATAAAATAAATGAGGAATGTATAATTTTTCTCTAATTATTCGATCTGCACAATATTTTTCACATGATCTTAATAAATATTATTAATAAGGTTCTAATAGACTCCTTCCTCTTAGGTAATCCACCAGATATATAGATCTCTCAATACTTGGGAATGATCTCCATAAAGCCATGATCTACTATAAGCTTCCTTTTAAAGTATTGAATAAAATGAGATATTTGGTGTGTTTCAGTTCAAGAAGTTATTATATTTTATCTAATTGAATTTTATGAAACACCATGTATAAGGATTAAAAATATCTTATATCCATTAAAGGATGATTCTTGGAACTCAAGTGTTTGAATATAGTTGATGAAAATTTTCACAAACATTTCTAACATCAAAACTTATTATAAATCATGGTATAAATCATTCCACTAGTTATTTAATGTTTTAATAATTAGTTGGATATTTTAACTCCTGTAAATGTCATAAAATGATTTTCCAAATTGATCATAATATCTTACCATGGGGGAAACAAAAAATACTATGCATTATTGAATAACTCAGGAGTCAAAATGCATTAAAACATGACTTATATATCCTCACCACATCTTGGTTTATACTAAAAAAACCTGTATGCGGTTTAAACCTTCATTTAGTTGTTTTATATAAATTTTATATTTCAAAAAAATCTCATACTTTCACTAATACTTATAGATACTTTCATATTATGGAACATCATATGTAAAAAATTATGAAACCATATACAAAACTCCATTTTGGATATCTTCCAAAAATTAATTTATAAAATATATCACTCATTTTGACCAAATGTTACATCATCTATTTCAACTTATAAAAATTAGTCAAAAATTTATTTTTATTATCCTCCTAAACTATTTTGGGTTAGCTCTAAATGTTTTATACAAATTCATTATAAAAAACCAAATCCTTATTCACACAACCACAAATGGTATTCCCATAGGAGTTAATAGCATTGATAACAATTTTAAATTCTTTAATACATAATTATATGAAAGGAAAAACCTTTATAAAAGTGTTAATGATATTCAAGATACAAAGGGATCTAATGTGATCTATTTCAAACACATGTATCTTCATACCGATGTCCACCCATTGTATCCTATAAAATTATACAAGATCATAAAATCCATTTATCAAAGAGATCATGTGACCATGAGACTTAGAGAATATCAATACCATATAGAAAAATCATACATTCTTGATTCTTTGTGTATTGAATAACTATATGGAAGAACACATCACTTGTTATTCTCTAGGATAGATTATCACATCACCTTCCCCTCACCCAAATATATAAGAACACCAGAAGTCACATATCTAGGTATAGATATACCTTTCCACTGTTTATCTCAACTGAGGTACAAGATAACATACTAATCATATAGGATGTAAAATCCCTTCTTAGTTAAACCTTGACAAATGACATGATCAATAACATACCTAACCACCACTAATTTTCTCAGCCTCAAGGTTGGTGTAAGAAATTTACTAAATTATAAAGGTTCACATGTTAGTTATCTTGTATAAAAATAGGTAATTTTATAATAAATCATTCATTAGTTTGATATTATAGAGTTATATTCATTATAAAAACATTTGGTAATTTTTTAGTCAAAAGGAAAAAGATTATTTCTAATGAAATTGGATTTTTAGGCACTATATTGTTTTATTTAATATATTTGTTTAAAAATAATATAATTTTAGTGTTGAAAAATGAATTTCATTTTTATAAAACATTTCAAAATTATCTTAAAATGAATTCTTGATATTTTTTTTGAAAATATAGATTTTTCAATAAATAGTGAAAATAAATATTTTTATTGAATTTTATTAATTTATTTTCAAGTATTTATAAGGTAAAATTATATATTTTAATATTTATAAAATTTCATTAGTTCTTTTTTCGTATGCTAGTTTTAAAAAGAATGTTTATATTGGTTATGTTTTACCCCTTTCATAAGAGGAATGCATTAGAATTTGTATGTGTTGTATGATTCCTACTATAACCCGTCGACGAATTGGTATGTATCATAATAGAAATAAGTTTGTGTTTTGGATAATGTCTTATGTGATTATGTATGTTGTCCTGGCCAGAGCCTTGACAGTATACTTAAGATGTCCCATATTATGCATTACCTCTTTATGAGATTAGTTATTGATATTAAATGTGATTATTCGAGTATTAAAATATCCATGTGTATGTTTATATAGAAATATTTGATTTATTCTTGCAATATTATGCATAATATTTTATTAAAAGTCTGGTATTTTTATTATAAACCTTTCATTAAAATATTATGCTTATTTATGATATATTCCACTATATTTTTTACCCTTACTAATCATATGATCACACCCCTTATTTGTTTTACTTTACTAAGATAGAATGATGTGTATTATGACTGATATCTAGGGTTAAGCTAGGATAATAATGGAATTCTTAAAGGATTGTCTATATTGTATTTTATGTATTGAATTGAAATGTAAAGTTCATGTATATAATATATTTTTAAAGACTACTAAACAGAGAGATACTTTTGGATTTGATTCCCTATAATCATTAAAATGTTTTAAAATAATGAACTTGATCCTAGATTCTGGGGTTAGGGCATAACAATATCCATACTAGAGAAAATTATATCTACCACAGAGTAAAATGTTAATATTAGAGAATTTTATGAGACAACATCCACCTTAATTCAATAAACATTTGGATCTTGTGAAAACTGAAGGATGGATTAAATCTTTAGAGAATATATTCAATTTTAGGTATTGTTTAGAGAATCAAAATGTAAGTTTTGTTATTTACCATTTTGGAGGTGAATCCAATAAATGGTGGACAATGTTTAATAATTCTAAAGGAAGTGAAGATATTGATAACCAAGAGTTGGATTAATTTAAGAATATTTTTTTAAGAAATATTTTCATAATGAAGTTTTCCTTAGGATGGAAAATAAATTCTTGGAATTGAGATAAAAGGAGAAGTATTTAGTGGTTTCATATGTAGAAAAACTTAATAGTTTAGAAAGCTATGTTATTTTTTTATCCTGGTCCATGATAGTAAAATTAATTGGTTTTACTCTAGATTAAATCCAAGATATAAAAGAGAATTGGTTTCATATGTGATTAAAATTTTTGCGAACCTTGTTTTATTTTTTGAGAGGGAAGTGTTGGTCGGAGTGGATACTCAAGAGGGGGGGGGGGGTGAATTGAGTTCCAATTAAAATTTTTGTTAAAAATATTTCTCATAAAATCCCCATATTTCAAAACAAGTTAAAATATAGTGAATTTATATAGATTTTAAGAATTAAATTATTTTCTCAAAGATTGATTAGGTCTCATTTAATTTAATCAGAAGATTAAATTAACTTTTGAAACTAACTTACTGGTTCACAATAAGTATAAACACTTTCTAATTTAACTATCAAAGTAACTTTAAAACAAATTGTATTCCAAAGTAATTAGCAGCAGACTATAAAATATATAATATACTTTAAAATTAATCAAAGATGCATAGAAAATGTAACTAAGAGGTTTAGTCTCAAGCCAAGACTTAGTCCTCTCAAACAATTTATATAAATTTGTTCCACACCCTAGATCGGGGTAAACAACAGTGCAAAGACTGTCCAGGTGCTAAGACCTCTACCACAGTTATACGTGGGAACAATCACAATAGCACATAGTCCATCTAGGTCACAAATGAACACTTCCACAATTCATAGTGGGATTCAAGAAAGTTTAGAATGATTGGTGTGAGGATTTTTTATCCTCCAGTTCAGCACAAGAGTCAGTGTGTGTGTAATTTATACAGAGTACACACACTTCTCAGAAGTAGATGAATAAGACACAATAGATATAAATAGATATAGAGATGATTTTATAGTGCTCTATGTGTTTTCAGTGAAGCTCTTGACTCCTTCGATTGATGTAAATGAAGCTCTGAGTCTTTTCTGGTTTTTGTCTGAAAAACAGAGGATATTTTTCTACATGTTTAGTTTGATCAACTTGAGTGCATGAAGAGCTTTCGCTGTAGTTATTCACTCCTTTATTAAGATGTAGCTTTTGTTCTTCTTCAGGAAGAATGTCTTCATGTATGTTCAGTTCTCTTCGAGTATGGATTTTTTTGTATACACTATTTTACAACACTCTTCTCTTTTTGTGTAAAACTGCAACTACTTTTTCACTACCTGCTTCTTGTGCCCAGTCTTTGTCCTTCCTTTTATAGATTTCACCTCCGGTCAATGTAAATGATTAACTTTACATGGTTACTAGGTACGGTTCCCCGACACGCCAACACATATAATTAAATAACATTAATTTCATTAAAAACATTAAATATAACCGGTGCTTAATAAATAAATAATATTGAGAGTATAGAGTTTGACTAGTCAATATTTCAGTAGTAGCCTTCTGTAAGTGTAATGGTGGACGTTGTATAGAAGTGAGCGCCTATTGGTATCTCTTTGCCCTTGTACCAGTAGCTCCTTGTATCGGTAGTTGTTACACTGTATTAGTAGCTCTATATACCGGTGACTTCTTGTATCGGTAGCTCATGGTCTATCAGTCGCTCTGCCTTATATCGGTAGATTTTGGTCTATCAGTAGATCTACTTTGTAACAGTAGCTTTTTTATCAGTGAACTTTGTATCGATAGCTCATGCATACCAGTAGCTCCATTCTGTAGAAGTGAAGTGTATATCGGTAGACTTATTCTGTCGGTAGCTCATCTTCTATCGTTAGCTGTCTGTATCGGTGACTTGATCTATCAGTGAGGTGTACTTACCAGTGTACTTACACATACTGGTAGCTCTGCGTATCGGTGACCTTAGCTTATCGGTGACTATGTATATCAATAGACTAAGTACCGATAGATCTGTATCAGTAGATATAATCAAACTAGTGACTTAATACTTATTTGTTTTATGTAAAACATATCTGATTGAGTTATAATTAATTCAAAACTCATAAAAACATAGATAAACATTGATTAACACATGTCAAAGATTATTTTACTATATTTATCAGCTTGATCATAGATTGAAAGTATTAATATATAGAAAAACATTAATTGAGATTATCAAAGTATGTGAAAGCATTATTGAGATTATCAAAACATGGGATGTCAACAATCTCCCCCTTTTTGATAATCACAACTTATGATAATATAGTTTTAAAATAATGAGTAATTGTATCAGAGGATATATCATTAAATTCAATTGTATCAGAGGATATATCATTAAATTCAATTGTATCAGAGAAAACAATATAAGATGTGAAATATTCAATGTACCATAGGTAGAATTAAATGCTGTAACACCCTGAGCTTCCATGATACGCTTCTCATTCAATAATGCAATAGCTTGCATTGTACGCAACTTTGAGTTCTAACACACCGCAACTAATCAAAGTAGTCGTTATGAATAGTAATAACCACTTTTTAAATTTATATAAATTTTATATTTCAAAATGGACTTCATTTTTGTATTCCTAATATTGAAATTAGCCTATGTTGAATTTTTTGTAATTTTCTGAGAACTTCCAAATTTTTATGAATAGTGAAAAATACTTAAAACAACTTTTTTAATCAAAATAATTTATAGTGATAAGTTATACTATTGAGTGGTTTTAAAGTATAATTAGAATATATTTTTACCATTTTATCCAATGGTGTTCATTAGAATTAATTTCACTTTGAAATTGGACATAAACAATTGTCAATCTTTTGATATAAATTGTTTCTCAAAAACACGCTATTTGTTGTGACAGCGAGAATTAATTATAAAATTAATTAATGCAACTTATATTTTTGGAATTTCAAAAAATAGACATCATTTTTGAATTCATAATATCAATTATAGCTTAGGCTGAAATTTTGGAATTGTTCTGAAAAACTTCAATTTTTGATGAATAGTGAAACCACTAAGTGGTAGTTAAAAAACTGATTTTTCGTTTAAATGAAATATTACCACTTATGTGATTTGATTTTCAAAAATACAACATACATGGTTGTAATTAAGAAGTAAAATGTGGTTCAATGAGATTAAAATAATTTTTTGGTGAATAGTAACTTTTAAGTTCTTAATCGCGATTAGAGGTAATTAGTGTAGTTTAATGTAAAAATAATGTTTTAATAATATGAGATGAGCTTGACACATGTACTACCCTCATTGGATGTGCCATGGACGACCAAGAAAACCCATGAGTCAACTTGGGGACCCCATGGAGCCACTTTGGTTGGAAAATGACATTAATATATATTTATTTAATGTTAAAATTAAATTGACACAAACATGAGTAGTTTTACTAAAACAGTTTTTAAGTGGGGTTAAACAAGTCAAAATTTTGACTATAAATATTCATTATAAATATAAAAGGATTTCCTACATCATAGTATTTTTTTTATAATTTTTAGATATTAAATAAATTAAATTATTTATGACATCATTATGATGCATCGATGACCTCATTATTTAACGATTTTAATAAAATGAAAAGATAATGTACAATCCAAGGCTTACACTTGTCAAAAGACTATTTTATGGGTAGATTTAGAACCCTTATCACCTTAGACACTAATTATATAAGTGTGGGACCTTTAGAATCCGAAAAGCATTGTATAATAATGTAAAACTTCCTTACTTTCCAAGAGTGCCCCTCCTCTCCTCTTATAAAAGGCCCCCAACTCTACCACCTCATTCACACTTTCAAGCCATTTGGCTCGGCCAACCTCTGCCAAAATACTCTCCCAACTTCCCTCCCTTACTCCTAGAAGCCTCACTTTGGGCAGAATTCTTCCCAAGGAAGCCTTTGGCTCAAATCGAAAAGAGTTACCCGATTTGAAGGTAATGTCTTCTCTAATGTTGTTTTGTTTTATTTTTCTTCTCCATCCCCTTAAACTCTTTTTATTCCTTTATTTTGTAACAAAACCAGTATCTAAAATATACTAGGATGTTGTTATGATAAGGATTTGGTTTACACTTACACACACATTCGTCTAATGGTTAAAGAACATACTGTTTCTGTGGGTGGCGAAATACTTCCTCACGAAACGATGATTGTTCAATATTCTTTTAACACATCTAATGGTGGACATTTTGATGACACTATTTTCATATATGATATATATATTATTTTTATGTTTTCCTTATGCTTCTGTATTTCTCATTTATGACATACCTTTATGGTTTCTATTATGGGTAAACATGATATTTTCATTTTAGGAAGTGCAGGCTACCGCCCCCTCAAAGTGATTTGAATCGTTAATACCATATGTGGGATGTATAAAGGATGGAGTAAATGGTATTATATGCTATATTATACTGGAATTATATTATACATTTATATCATTATGATTTCATTACATTAAATATTAAATAGAAATGAAAGTAGCGTTCATGCGTACGTACGGCTTACCGTCTCCATGAACGTTGCATTTCATTTCTTACCTCTAAATGTTACGTAATATTATGAATGAATGTATATACTGGATATATATGATATATATGATATCTACATCATGAATATAATTCTGGATATAATGGATATTTCACCACATGAACAACTTGTAATTATAAGAAGTTTATTGTTGACACAAGTACCAAAGATCGACAAAACGACCGTTATTAACTTAAATAATTACATAACGTTCATAACATTGTAATAAGTGATATAAAAAGGATAATGAAATTGAAAATGGTTCTTAATAAGGTATATATTAACTCTAGTTTATTATTCAGGAGGTTAAAGAACGGTTGAGTCAAGTCAGACACGAGGTAAGGGAACTTCTTAACCCAATTTTTATTCTTTGGGTTAATCTCCTACTTTCAAATTATGTCATGATATTATTATGTACTATCTTTTATTTTTACATTATTTATGTGTACTTATAGTGAATACACTTTATATATGTACTTTATTTAAAAAAATGATACTTTTTAAGGACTTCGTCTCAATCCCCTTTCATTGAGGCATATTTGGTTTTATACACAACTTTATTTTATACGGTGTATAAACCCCTTTGACTTTTACGTTTATTCAAAAGGAATTTTTTTTATACGAAGCGTTTTGCTAAACGACAAAAGGGAATGTTTTTCTTTCCGTACTTATGCGGCGATAACGACTTCTTCGCCACCATGACCATTATTTGAGTTTCGGATTCCTCTACAAGCCATCATTTTTTTTAATGAAAAATAAATACAAAGTTTTAACTTTCTTTTATTTTGGTATTGAAAATGGTTTTGAAAGTGTTTTTATTATATCAATGTGTTGTATTGATATCTTGTGATTGAAATGTGGAAATTTTATGTTTCCTTTATGCATGTTTTATGTGATACTATTATGTTATGGTTTATGATATGTTTAAACCTATTCATATGAGGAATGTATTGGACTTAATAAGTGATGGGTGGAGCCCGCTATAGCTCCTCGATGCATCGGTAGGTCTCATGAGACAACTAGACATGGAATTGGCCGAGGCCCTTTCCCAATTTTATTTATGGTTTTGGCCGAGGCCTTAATCATTTTAGACGTCTTGGCCGAGGCCTTGACAAAATGTTTCAGAATGTCTGGCATTATACAGTCCCTCATTATGAAAGTGGTTATTGATATTGCATGTGATTATTCAACCAGTAGAATATCCATGTGAAGAAGTGAATGGCATTATATCATTTTACTTTTGCCATATTATGTTGATGTTCAAGTTTAAAATGCTTTTGTTTTAGTTATACATTGCCTTAAATTTTTATGTTTATTTATGAAAGCTTCCGCAATATTGTTATCCTTACTGAGCATCTGAGCTCACCCCTTTCAATGTTTTAATATTTTTCCAGGATGTGAAGAAGTATTTTATGAATGACCTGCAGGGATAGTCAGAAGAGGATATGAGTGTGGACTATGAAGACTTTGTTATTAGTTTTTCACTTTATGATGTAATGTAACATTTATGAATGTATCTAGTGTTTCCAAGGCTACTAAACTAATCGGTCTTTCGAGACTTGATCTTTTGTTATCATGCCAATGTTACGAAGTAATTCACCGACTCTGGGAAGCTGGGGTTGGGGCGTTACAGTTGGTATCAGAGGTAGTTTAGTACTAACCTTGGAAGCTAGATTTAGATAAACTCTGATTAGAGCACATAGCCCGAAGATAGACTTTGAGGATTAGTATAGAAGAACTTCCTAGAATTTTGGTATTGTAGAGATGTTGTGAGTTTTCCGAGCAATACATCCCTGTCTAGATACGAGCAGGTAGAGGCGGCTCTGGCACAGATGTACCTAGGGGTAAAACCCGAAAACATCGCTTTGAGCTATACTCGAACGGGAACTGGTGCACGACAATGGGCCTTGCTGCACTCTTGGTTACGACACTCCCGGGGGATATGCTTAGGATAATTCTCATTTTCTTTACAAACCACTATGAAGGGTTATGAGTATATACTTCCTCAAAGAAAACATTTTTATGGATTATATCCATAAATAGTTCAATTTATGTTAAGTATCTTACAAGTATGGAATTATGTATTTTGATTCATAAACTAATATAGTTTATGCCATTGTTTAGAAATGGTGCCTAGTGGAAGGAATGGAAACCGTATCAATGCACGCACTCCCTGCAGGGATTTCCCTCCTGCTCAAGATAATTATTGTGGAGCTGGAGATACAACTGGTGGTGATCAACTTATTACCATACTGGGACAACTCACCCAGGTTATGAATAATAAGCTTACTCGTATGGACCACCCAGATCCACAACGTGGAGGATCAATGTTAGACTGCTTCATGAGGCAACAACCACCAACATTTAATGGGGGTACAAATCCATTAGTAGCTGAGCAATGGATAAACACCTTAGAGAAGATATTCCACGCCTTGGGGAGTAGCGAAAGGGAGAAGGTTATCATGGCAGTTTACCGCCTCACTGGAGATGCTGATCAATGGTGGTCATTGATTGAAAACACAAAGGAAGATGATGACGTATCGAATATGGAATGGATGGAGTTCAAAGAGCTTTTCCTAGAGAAATACTATCCTCGTGACCATCGAGCAGATATGGAAAGACAATTTTTGAGTCTGAGACAAAAGGAGGATGAGAATGTCGCAAAGTATGAGGCCAACTTTACAAGGTTAGCGAGGTATGCTGCAGATTATATACGTAACCCAAGAGGTAAGATTGATCGTTTCTTTGATGGGTTAAAACCATTTCTCCGTCGAGCTTTAGTATCAAAATCGTTCTCAACATACAAAGATATTGTCTCATGTGCTATCAAGACAGAAAAGGAATTCTCTAAGTCTTATGACAACAAAGTAAAGCAAGAGAAGAAGAGAACAGTGGAACAAGAGACAGATAAAGGGAAAAAGGGAAAGAAGGATTTTCCATTATGTGATAATTGTGGGAAGAATCACCCTGGTACTTGCCTAAAAGGAATGGGAGTTTGTTATAAATGTGGGGAAAAAGGTCACCAGGCACGTGATTGCAAGGGAAAGAAAGAGGCTATCAATGTTGAATGCTACAATTGTAGGGAAATGGGGCATTATGCAAATGAATGTCCTAAGCGCCAGGGAAACTTACCTCAGAAAAGGCCAAGGGATCAAGGACAATCTTATGATGTTACTACAGTTGAAGCAGAATAACTAATGTATTGGTGCTTTTGGACTCATGGATTAAATTCTGGTTATTAGAATAATGTGATATATATATAAGGATTGTACTGCAGTACTTGTTGATTTCAGTAAGGTTTTAATATGATGAAGGTAATTATATTTTTAGTATGTGACAATAAGAGAAACTTTACTTTGTTTGGGGAATCTAATAAATTGATTTTGGAATTAAGAGACCTTTTAGAGAAAGTCTGGACATAGGTATTTTGGATAACTATAATGGATGGAGTGGATTAAGTTGATCTTTGGATAGTATTGTTTATGGTTAAAAAATTTATGAAGATTATTTTTGAATATTATAATACTATATTTTTAGGAAAAGGATGACCTGTAGGGTGGGGCATAACCCGTCGCATCGGACAAAGCTGCAGGAATCGAACCCACAATCATAGTGCGACAGGACTTTATTTCCTAACACTAGCCTACAGGAATTCCATGGTTATTACAAAATAATTTTACTAATCTAAATGGTATGTGTTAACATTTGGAACCTTATACAATTAGGATAAGTATAATATTTTTGAGTTCTATTATCTTTTTGAGTGGAAGATGAGTTGAAGGTTGAAACTCTAATTGTCAAGCATAAATATATTTATACCTATCTCTTATTCAATGAATAAATTAATTCTTAAACTTTAGTAAAGGGATATTAAAACAAAAAAATGTGTTATCCTAATACCTTATGTCTTGTTGAACTGATGATATTTTAAATCAACATAGATTGAAGGCTTTGAGGCCCTCAATTTGACAGTTGATTGTAATTTATGACCTCAATCACTCCCTACAAATATTTACGTTTTTCCGCCAATTATATGTCTCTAATTTCCACCAATGTTCTCCTAATCGAGATCATAATTGGGTGGTGACTTTTTCATTTCCATTTCCCTCTTATTAAGACTAAATTTTATTAACCTTATTTCCGATGTGGGTTTTCCACAAAGGTATTTTCTATTTTCAACCTTTTATTTTCCAAGAAAAATTTCAAATTGCGAGGATGCAATTTATTGAAGGAGGGGAGAATGTAACACCCCGAGCTTCCATGATACGCTTCTCATTCAATAATGTAATAGATTTCATTGTACGCAACTTAGAGTTCTAACACACCACAACTAATCAAAGTAGCCGTTATGAATAGTAATAACCACTTTTTAAATTTATATAAATTTTATATTTCAAAATGGACTTCATTTTTGTATTCCTAATATTGAAATTATCCTATGTTGAATTTTTTGTAATTTTCTGAGAACTTCCAAATTTTTATGAATAGTGAAAAATACTTAAAACAACTTTTTTAATAAAAATAATTTATAGTGATAAGTTATACTATTGAGTGGTTTTAAAGTATAATTAGAATATATTTTTACCATTTTATCCAATGGTGTTCATTAGAATTAATTTCACTTGGAAATTGGACATAAACAATTGTCAATCTTTTGATATAAATTGTTTCTTAAAAACACGCTATTTGTTGTGACAGCGGGAATTAATTATAAAATTAATTAATGCAACTTATATTTTTGGAATTTCATAAAATAGACATCATTTTTGAATTCGGAATATCAATTATATCTTATGGTGAAATTTTGGCATTGTTCTGAAAAACTTCAATTTTTGATGAATAGTGAAACCACTAAGTGGTAGTTAAAAAACTGATTTTTCGTTTAAATGAAATATTACCACTTTTGTGGTTTGATTTTCAAAAATCCGACATACATGGTTGTCATTAATATATAAAATTTGGTTCAATGATATTAAAATATTTTTTTGGTGAATAGTAACTTTTAAGTTCTTAATCGCGATTAGAGGTAATTAGTGTAGTTTATGGTAAAAATAATGTTTTAATAATATGAGATAAGCTTGACACATGTCCTACCCTAATTGGATGTGCCATGGCCGACCAATACAACCCATGGGTAAACTTGGGGACCCCATGGAGCCACTTTGGTTGGAAAATGACATTAATATATATTTATTTATTGTTAAAATTAAATTGACACAAACATGAGTTGTTTTACTAAAACAGTTTTTAAATGGGGTTACACAAGTCCAAATTTTGACTATAAATATTCATTATAAAGCTAAAAAGATTTCCAACATCATAGTAGTTTTTTTTGGAATTTTTAGACATTAAATAAATTAAATTATTTATGACATCATTATGATGCAGCGATGACCTCATTATTTAACGATTTTAATAAAATGCAAAGATAATGTAAAATACAAGGCTTAAACTTGTCCAAAGACTATTGTATGGGTATATTTCGAACCGTTATCAACTTATCCACGACTTATATAAGTTTGGGACCTTAATAATCCGAAAATAATTGGATAATAATGTAAAATTTCCTTACTTTCCAAGAGTGCTCCTCCTCTCCTCTTATAAAAGGCCCCCACCTCTACCACCTCATTCACACTTTCAAGCCATTTGGCTCGGCCAAACTCTACCCAAATACTCTAAAAACTTCCCTCCCTTACTCCTAGAAGCCTCACTTTGGGCATAATTCTTCCCAAGGAAGCCTTTGGCTCAAATCAAAAAGAGTTACCCGATTTGAAGGTAATGTCTTCTCTAATGTTGTTTTGTTTTATTTTTCTTCTCCATCCTCTTAAACTCTTTTTATTCCTTTATTTTGTAACAAAACCAGTATCTACAATATACTAGGAAGTTTTTATGATAAGGATTTGGTTTAAACTTACACACACCTTCGTCTAATGGTTAAAGAACATACTGTTTCTGTGGGTGTCGAAATACTACCTCACGAAACGATGATTGTTCAATATTCTTTTAACACCTCTAATGGTGGCCATTTTGATGACACTATTTTCATATATGATATATATATTATTTTTATGTTTTCCTTATGCTTCTGTATTTCTAATTTATGGCATACCTTTATGGTTTCCATTATGGTTAAACGCGATATTTTCATTTTAGGAAGTGCGGACTACCGCCCCCTCAAAGTGATTTGAATCGTTAATACCATATGTGGGATGTATAAAGGATGGATTAAATGGTATTATATACTATATTATACTGGAATTATATTATAAATTTATATCATTATGATTTAATTTCATTAAATATGAAATAAAAATGAAATTAGCGTTCATGCGTACGTACGGCTTACCGTCTCCATGAACGGTGCATTTCATTTCTTACCTCTAAATGTTACGTAATATTATGAATGAATGTATATACTAGATATATATGATATATATGATATCTAAATCATGAATATAATTCTGGATATAATGGATATTTCACCACATGAACAACTTGTAATTATAATAAGTTTATTGTTGACACAAGTACCAAAGATCGACAAAATGATCGTTATTAACTTAAATAATTACATAACGTTCATAAAATTTTAATAAGTGATATAAAAAGGATAATGAAATTGAAAATGGTTCTTAATAAGTTATATATTAACTCTAGTTTATTATTCAGGAGGTTAAAGAACGGTTGAGTCAAGTCAGACACGAGGTAAGGGAACTTCTTAAACAAATTTCTATTCTTTGGGTTAATCTCCTAATTTCAAATTATGTCATGATATTATTATGTCCTATCTTGTATTTTTACATTATTTATGTGTACTTATAGTGAATACACATTATAGATGTACTTTATTTAAAAAAAATGATCCTTTTTAAGGACTTCATCTCAATCCCCTTTCATTGAGGAATATTTTGTTTTATACACAACTTTCTTTTATACGGTGTATAAACCCCTTTGACTTTTATGTTTATTCAAAAGGAATATTTTTTATATGAAGCATTTTTCTAAACGACAAAAGGGGATGTTTTTATTTCCGTACATATGCGGCGACAACGACTTCTCTGCCGCCGTGACCATTATTTGAGTTTCGGCTTCCTCTACAAGCCATCATTTTTTTAATGAAAAATAAATACAAAGTTTTAACTTTCTTTTATTTTGGTATTTAAAATTGTTTTGAAAGCGTTTTTATTATATCAATGTTTTGTATTGATATCTTGTGATTGAAATGTGTAAATGTTATGTTTCCTTTATGCATGTTTTATGTGATACGATTATGTTATGGTTTATGATATGTTTAAACCTATTCATATGAGGAATGTATTGGAATTAATAAGTGACGGGTGGAGCCCGCTATAGCTCCTTGATGCATCGGTAGGTCTCATGAGACAACTAGACGTGGAATTGGCCGAGGCCCTTTCCCAATTTGATTTATGGTTTTGGCCGAGGCCTTAATCATTTTAGATGTCTTGGCCGAGGCCTTGAAAAAATGTTTCAGAATGTCTGGCATTATACATTCCCTCATTATGAAAGTGGTTATTGATATTGCATGTGATTATTCGACCAGTAGAATATCCATGTAAAGAAGTGAATGGAATTATATCATTTTACTTTTGCCTTATTATGTTGGTGTTCAAGTTTAAAAGGCTTTTGTTTTAGTTATACATTGCCTTAAATTTTTATGTTTATTTATGAAAGCTTCCGCATTATTGTTATCATTACTGAGCATCTGAGCTCACCCCTTTCAATGTTTTAATATTTTTCCAGGATGTGAAGAAGTATTTTATGAATGACCTGCAGGGATAGTCAGAAGAGGATATGAGTGTGGACTATGAAGACTTTGTTATTAGTTTTTCACTTTATGATGTAATGTAACATTTATGAATGCATCTAGTGTTTCCAAGGCTACTAAAATAATCGGTCTTTCGAGACTTGATCTTTTGTGATCATGCCAATGTTACAAAGTAATGCACCGACTCTGGGAAGATGGGGTTGGGGCGTTACAAATGCAATGGTTTCAAAGGTACAAGTTAGAAAGCATATTAGCTCCCCCTTTTTCATAAAATTTATTATGTCCAGATATGTTTCTGTATAATATTTTCCCCCCTTTGTGATAATAAAAAAGTGGGAAACACAAAGAGAAAAAGGAAAAAAATAGGAAAGAAAAGAAAGCCATTTGTATCTCATAGTAAAAAAAGGTACATGGAAAGAAAACAAAATACAAGGGATTCCTATCAAATAGCTTATCCACCTATTCAATCCACGTCCTCAATGTGAGATTTTCCCGTGGGATCAGAAGAGGATTCAGACTGTGTGGATGTAGGTGAAGGCTTAAGAACACAAGAAATGATCATAGGAGGCTCAGCCACTGAAACTATTCATGGCCTGTACTGAGTGGTTCTTTGAGTGATCATAGGAGTAAGGCTTTGAATTTATTGGGCTGGAGTCATCTGAATAGGAGAAGTAGTAGATGTAGAAGTAGGTAGAGCTAGAGGTATAATCACTGGTCTTGCATCAACATGCAAGAAAGGCAAAAAGAGATTTCTGAAATCCATAATGATTCCTCCTCCTATCTCCATATCAGATTTGAAATCATCCTTGTTCTCCATGAATTTGTCCAATGCTAGAGTCCATTCCCTTAGCTTACTGACTTTCTCTCTAAAGGCTTGATTGGCAGGAGATAACTTCATGTTTTATAACATAAGTTTGAATTTATTATTGAGTTGATTCTTGGTGTAAATCCTTTGAAAATAGTAGTCTACCTTGTCTTTCACTTATTTTTGAGAGGCATAAACTTCTCTTATATAGTCTTGAACAATATTCATTATCTCCATGGTGGTATCTCTAGTAGAAATCACCACTTTTCTCAGATCAGATGAGTCCATAGAGGTACTAGTTTATGCTGAACCAAGCTCCTCCTTCATCACAGCTCTAATCTGATCCAAATATACTCAAGGTCTGGAGGCAAGAGAACCAACAGAGAAAGAAACTATTTCCTTGAAGTTTTTGGTCAACCCACTGATAAGATTTTTGACTTGGGAATCCTAGGTGCTGACATGATTTTTCATGGAGGTTTTAAAACCTTCAAATACTGATACCATCTAGCTCACAACACCTTTGACATAAGCTAAATCTTTATCTACTTGGGATTTAGAACTCAAATAAGATTCTAAAGAGATAAAATATTTCTTTAGAGCTTCAACATTCTCTTCTAGTATAGAAAACTTATTTTGGAAAGCTGTAACTTCATCCACTATCTCTGCCACAAAGGTTGACATATTATAACCAAGATAGAGTTCAAAATACTTTTCCAAATTGCTCATCTCTTCAACAAAGAAATGCTTAAACTCGGAAACAAAAGCTCTAAAAGTCTCTTTCATCTCATTCATTAAGGATTCAAGATCACCCCTGGTGATCATATCAGCTGGTGCAACCACAACATGTGATTTTTCAGATTCTATACTAGACAAAGAGTCATTCATAATTGATTGAATTGATTCCACCTGTGAAGCTACCATTTTCCTTATTTCATCCACAAAACTGATTTTGAGATCAGACTTCAGCTTGTCTAGATCGTGCATTCGGACCACATCTTTCAGTAACAACTCATTCTTAATATCATAATTTGTTTTTGGTCTATTGAGGGATGCTTCATTTTCAGAATCTGGATAATCCAATCCACAAACCACAAAGCCTGGGTCTTCTACCAAATCCCCAATATCAACAACCACTGAAACACTTCCAAATCTGGTTTGATGCTCCCCCTCAACTAGTGAATTCTCTTGTACAACAAGAGAATTCTCAGTAGGTCTTTATTCCTCAGAAGAATATTCTACAATTAACTCCATCTCTGCAACAGCTGCAACAACAAGAGGCTCTTCTATATTAGGCACATGTCCTTCCATATCACCCACTACTATATTAACAGGAAAAACTGAGCTTCCAATCAATAGACTCAGACTTAAGCACATAGAATCAGAGGTTTCAGATTCATTTTCCCTTTCTTATTCATTCTCAGTGGCTAGCTGGTCTTCCTCATTAGTAGGAGTTTCTTATTCTAATAATGTTCTCTTTTTTGAAGATAAAAATTCAGCAGCAGGACTTGGGGGAAAGTCCGGATCCCTTCCATCATCCATAGAAGTCTCTTCTTCATCAGTCTCATCACTGTACTCAGGTTCATCTTCATCAGGGCCTAGACCTAGATCCCTCACATCCTTAGGCCTTGAAGGATGATCCATAGGATTGAATTTATAATAAACCTTCTTGTCATCATTAACCCACTCTCCTCTCCATGGGTTCTAGTTTACCTTCATATATTTGTAAACTTTTCTTGTGATACAGAAGTTATTCCTTAATTACACTGTCTCATATTGAGACTCGGCTACTCCTTTCACCTTAAAAATTACTGATATCAACTTGGAATATAATAATGCATTAGTATTTGATTTTGGTCTAGTCATGTCCTCCATTTGAAACATTAGAAATCTGCACAGATTCACTTTCACACAATGTCTCAAGAGATGCAGGAGATAGATATCCTAATATCTTAAATTAGAAAAGTCCCCTCTCCTTGGTATTAAGAAATGCTGAACAAATTTGAACAGCAATCTATTCTCTCCATCCATTTCATCTGCCACCAATTGTCTTTGATTTCCACTACCCGTGAGCTCCTCTAGGGAAGTTTCATAATTAAATATATCACTTTTAGGGGGTATTGATTTCGAGACATATCCAGAAACACCTTCGTTTGGAACCTTCAGGCATTCAACCCACTCAACAGATGAAAAAGATATGTCCTTTCCATTCACAAAATAAATCACCCGGTTCTCATCTTCTGACTTCTCAAAGCTCACAAACTCATAGAATTGTTTCACTAGATTCGGATTGTAGGGGATATTGTTGTTCTAAAAGCATTATACCCACTTTTTATCTTACAGAACATCAAGCAATAATTATTTTCTATCCAACAACCATTCCACACACAACTCCTTTTCGATCACAATAACTCTATTTTGCAAATGAGGATTCACTGGTTGCCTTCCCAACCTTGTTCTACTAATACTACCACTATCTTCTGGCTTTGTCTTCTACTTATTCGCATTTGGCTCATCAAATTCATCTTTGATGGAAGGGATTTTTGTTTTTTCCATCTTTGGTTTGAGGTACTTAGGGTTTTTGAGAAATTCGGGAGTTAAGGCTTGAGGGTAAAGGGTTTGAGTCTCGGTGGATTGAGAGGTAACTAGGACTTAGTTTTATCATTTACGAATCATAAAATAAATAATTAAAATATCATAAGTATAAATGATACAAATTCTAGCAGCAGACATAAGTCTAAAACAGCACATACATCGGTAAGGTTTTCACATCGGTGAGGTATCTGCATCGGTGATGTATCTGCATCGGTGAGGTTTTCACATTGGTGAGGTATCTACCGATCAAGGTTAATCATTTCTAACTCATATCTAATGTAACTTAACCTATACTAACTTAAAGGTTTGGTGAAGATTTCAGCTAATTGATGTTCAGTACCTATAAATTCAAGAGTTATATCACCTTTTTGGTAATGATCTCTCAAAAAGTGATGCCTTACATCAATGTGTTTGGTCCTAGAGTGAGATACATGGTTCTTCAAAATGTTAATTGCACTAGTGTTATCATAGTTGATATAAACATGCTTAAAAACATATCCATAGTCAAAAATAGTGTGGTTCATCCACAGAATTTATGCACAACAACTACCAGCAGCTATATACTCTACTTCGGCAGCAGACAAGGCTACATAATTCTGTTTATTACTACACAATGATACCAGTGACTTGCCTAAAATGAGACATGTTCTAGAGGTGCTTTTTCTATCTAACTTACAGCCAACAAAATCAACATCAAAGTAACTAATTAGTTCAAATGAGTGTCCTTTTAGATAGAACAGTCCTAGATTGGGTGTATGCTTGAGGTATTTGAAAATTCTCTTTACAACATTTAAATGCGATTCTTTAGGGTTTTCTTGAAAACATGCACACATACACACACTAAACATAATATCTAGTCTACCAGTAGTAAGATAATGTAAGCTTCCAATCATACCTCTGTAATTTTTTTGATCCACTGGTTTCCTAGTTTCATCTGCATCCAATTTACAGACAGTACTCATAGGAGTATCATTTTCCTTAATACTATCTAAAACTAAACATTTTAAAAGATCCTTTTTATATTTACTTTGATTTAAAATAATACCATTTTCATTTTGAAAAACTTGAAATCCAAGAAAATATTTGAGTTCTCCCGTTAAGCTCATTTCAAATTCATTTTGCATACTCTCTGAAAAATCAGCACATAAAGAATGTTTAGAAGATCCAAAAATTATGTCATCAACATAGATTTGTACTATCAAAACATCTTTAGAAATTATTTTAATAAAAAGAGTTGGATCATCAATCCCTTTAGTAAAACTTTTTGAAATAAGAAATTGCTAAGCCTATCATACCAAGCTCTTGGATATTTTTTCAATCCATATAAAGCTTTAGACAGCTTGAAAACTTGATTTGTAAAATGAGGATTATTAATTATAGGTGGTTGTTCGACAAAAACATCTTAAATTATAAAACCATTTATAAAATCACTTTTGATATCAATTTGATATAACTTGAAATTCAGATGAGCAACATAGGCAAGTAAGATCCTAATGGATTCTAATCTAGAAATAGGTGAAAAGGTTTCCTCATAGTCCATACCTTCCTCTTGACTATATCCTTGTGAAACTAACCAAGATTTGTTTCTAACTATGTTCCTAGACTCATCAACTTTATTTCCAAAAACCCATTTAGTGTTTATGGTCAAAGTGTCCTTAGGTTTGTCAACTAATTCCCAGACTTTGTTTCTTTCAAATTGATTTAATTCT
This sequence comes from Viscum album, assembly GCA_963277665.1. NCBI lineage: Eukaryota > Viridiplantae > Streptophyta > Magnoliopsida > Santalales > Viscaceae > Viscum > Viscum album. The sequence goes on along the minus strand of OY728133.1, from coordinate 642,991,951 downwards.
TCTTGCATATCCATTACCCAAAATTCATTATTTGTTACATCATTGACATTTTTAGATTCTATATGTGAAAGAAAGTCTTGATGTTCAACCTGATTTCTGAGAGAAGATCTAGTCTAGGTCGCTCTATCTAGATTACCAACAACATCATCTAAAGGATGATTCTTTAGAATCCTAGTTGATCTTGTAAAGGTAGGACTAGATATTTCAGGTTCATCTATAGGTTCGAGTTCAACAGAAGCAGATTCTGGAATATGTCCAGAACTGGTTGTTTTTATAGAAGGTTCTTTAGTTTTATCATTAAGGTCCAAAACAGTCAAATCATCTTCAAGATTTTCAAGGGAGGACTTAGGTCCATGTGGATTAGTTTCATCAAATTTGATGTGAATAGATTCTTCCACACATTCGGTTCTTTTATTAAAGACTCTATAGGATTTTCTAGTTAAATAATATCCTAAAAATATTCCTTCATCACTTTTAGAGGCAAACTTGTCAAGATTATCCTTTGTATTGAGAATAAAAACTTTTCATCCAAAAACTCTGAAGTAATTAACCTTAGGTTTTATATTATTCCACAATTCATAAGGGGTATCCTTAAGAACAAGTCTAATCCAGACTATATTAATAATATAACAAGCTGTATTAACAGCTTCAACCCAAAAATAAATAGGCAGGTCATACTCCTTAAGCATAGTTCTTGCAATTTATTGTAGGGTTCTATTTCTTCGTTCTACTACACCATTCTATTGAGGTGTTCTAGGGGTAGAAACATTTTGATTATAGCCATTGTGTGAGAAATAAGATTCAAACTCATGACCATGTTCACTTCTTAGGGTCTTAATCTTAAGTCTGCTAAAGTTCTCTACAGACTTGGAGTATTTGAAAAAATAAGAACAAGCTTCACTTTTGTGAGCTAAGAAGTATACCCAAGTATATCTAGAAAATTCATCTACTAATACATATACATAGTGCTTCCCATTTAAACTAGAAACTCTAGCAGTTCCAAACAAGTCCATGTGAACTAACTCGAGAGGTTGAGAAGTTGAAACTTCTTTCTTTGATTTAAAAGAAACATTATGTTGCTTCCCCTTTTGACAAGGATTACAAACTTTGTCAGTTGGGAATTCAAGTTTAGGTAGGTCTCTAACTAAGTTATTCCTGGTCAATTTTCTAAGTGAATGAATGTTTCAATGTCCTAATATTCTCTTCAATAACCAAGATTCTTTATGAAAATCATTTAAACAAGTAACATTCTGTTTAGCTAAAGAATTTAAATCAATAGCATAAAAATTTTCATTTCTCAAGGAAGAAAATACTAAAACATTTTTAGAATTAAAAACATTACAAGAATAATTTTCAAATATAAAATTAAATCCATCATCGCATAATTGATAAATACTTATTAGATTATATTTTAGTCCATCAGTAAATAAAACATTAGATATTAAAACTGAATTAATGTTACCTATCTAGCTTAGGCCGATGATTTTCCTTTAGAATTATCACCAAAGGTGACATGACATCCATCAACCTTTATTAAGATTTTAAAGCATGAGTAATCTCAAGAAATGTGTCTTTAACATCCACTGTCCAAGTACAACATTTTCTTATGAGAACTCTTTAAATAAGTTTACTACGAAATAGATTTAGATGGAAAATGATTTTCGTACCCATATCTTCTTGGGTCCAGATAGGTTATAAAGTAAAGCGTTAGGTACCCAAATTTTTCTTATGGGTTTCATATAATTCACATAATCAATTTATTTTGAAAGATAAACTTTATTTGATCTGCAACTATGTGAGTAACCTGTTGAGACATATGAATTTCCAGAACTGGAACTAGCAGAATTTTGTCCAGATTTAAGAATAAATCTATTTTTGGTAAACTGTCTCTGTCGAGGTTGGTATCCCAAACCAGTAGTGTACTTTGGAACCACTTTTTTACCTAACATTTTTTTAAGTGTATCTTTTCCATTTGTGATTTTTTCTAAGTCCTTTCTTAATTTCTCATTAGACAATTTCAGTTCAGTATTTTCTTTTAACAGTTGAGCATTATTTTCCTTTTCAATCTCAAGGGAAGATTTAACAGTGCTAGATAAAGCATACTGTTTATTTAAATTTTTTTACTTGTCCTTAAATTAATTACAGGTCTCTTCTAGAATATTAAAGTATTCAAACAATTCTTCACTAGACATATTTTCAGAATCAGAATCAGAATCAGAATCAACTCCAGAATAGTATGAATTTAAAATAGGAGGGTCCAGTGTTACCTCAGATGTGTTTGTCATAAAACACATGTTAGCATGATTCTTTTCAGAGTCAAGAACTTTAGATTCACTTGTGTTGTCTTCTGAAGCACTCCATGTATATTTCATAGCTTAATTTTACTTATTCTCCTTGTATTCATGTCTCTTCTTGAAATTCAATTTTTGGCAGTCAGCTTTTACATGTCCTTTCCTTTTATACTCATAGCAGATAACTTCATCACTCTTATGAACTTTCTTCCAGTCCTTTTTCCGATGACCTTTGTTGTCATATTTACCTTTGTAGTCTAATTTTCTGAAGAATTTCTTCTTTATGTAGAACTTCTTAAATCTTCTGGCTATCTTAGCCATCTCAGCATCACTGTCAGATTCTGAACTTTCACTTGTTGAGCTTTCAGTAGGTATGTGAACTTTCTACTTGTCCTTTCTCTTTGAGGCAGTAGACTTAAATGCCACTGACTTCTTTTTAGGCTCATAATCTTCTTCCTTATTCACTTTGAGTTCTTCCTCATACATCATAAGATTACCAATTAACTGTTTGACTGCCAGAGCACTAATGTCACATGACTCTCTTATTGAAATAGATGTATCTCTCCATATTTCTGTAAAACATCTTAGTATTCTCATAATTTGTTCTTTTGCTGGAACAACCTTTCCATGGGAGCTCATTGTGTTGAAAATCTCATTGAACCTAAGATACATGTCAAAAATGGGTTCATCCAGATTCATTTTTAAGTTATCATATTTAATAGTATAGGTATTCAGCCTCATTTCCTTAACATTGGTTGTTACCTCATGGGAAATAGCCAAAGTGTCCCATATTTCATAAGCAGTTTTAGAAGAAGATATTCTATTAAATTCCTCATCTCCTAGAGCACAGTACATGGCATTAATTGCTTTACAGTTATTATTGTAAGCAGACTTTGTAGGTTCATCCCAAGTAGTTCTATCAGTTTCTAGAATTTTATATTGAGTTTCAATAGCAGTCCAGATATCAAAACCCATACTTTCCAAATGAATTTTCATTTTAAGCTTCCACTGGGCATAATTTTTACCATTAAAGAAAGGTGTCTGGTTGGTAGCATCACCTTCTAATCTATTATCCATAGATATATTTTAGAAAGTAAATTTAAAGGGATAAAATTTAGAATTAACAGAAATTTAAGATCTTCAAAGATGCAACCAAAATCAAAATTGAAAAACAGAGTGTTTCAAAATATTTGATAATCTAAATAAACCTATGATACCAAATGTTGGCCGGAGTGGATACTCAAGAGGGGGGGGGGGGGTGAATTGAGTCCCAATTAAAATTTCTGTTAAAAATATTTCTCTTAAAATCCACCTATTTAAAAACAAGTTAAATTGTAGTGAATTTATACAGATTGTAAGAGTTCAATTAGTTTCTCAATGATTTATTAGGTCTCAGTTAATTTAATCAGAATATTAAATTAAATTTTGAAACTAACTTACTGGTTCACAATAAGTATAAACACTTGCTAATTTAACTATGAAAGTAACTTTAAAACAAATTTTATTTCATATTAATTAGTACCAGAATATAAAATATATAGTATACTTTAAACTTAATCAAAGATGCACAACAAATGTAATGAAGAGGTTTAGTATCTAGATGAGACTTAGTCCTCTCAAACAATTTATATAAATTTGATCCACACCCTGGATCAGGGTAAACAACAGTGCAAAGACTGTCTAGGTACTAAGACCTCTACCACAGTTATATGTGGGAATAAACACAATAGCACACAGGCTATCCAAGTCACACTTGTCCTCTTCCACAATTCATAGTGGGATACAATAAAGTGTAGAATGATTGGTGTAAGGATTGAGTATCCTCCAGTTCAGAACAGGAGTCAGTGTGTGTGTAATTTATACATAGTACACACACTGCTCTAAAGTAGATGAATAAGACACAATAGTTCTAAATAGATATATAGATGATTTTAGAGTGCTCTATGTGTTGTGAGTAAAGCTCTTGACTCCTTGGATTGATGTAAATGAGGCTCTGAGTCATTCTCTGGTTTTTGTCTGAAAAAAGAGGGTCGTTTTCTTCAAGTTTAGTTTGATCATCTTGAGTGGATGAAGATCTTTCGCTGTAGTTCTTCACTCCTTGAGTAAGATGCATCTTGTGTTCTTCTTCAGGAAGTATGGATTCGTGTTTGTTCAGTGCTCTTTGAGTATGGATTTTTTTGTATACCCTATTTTACAACACTCTTCCCTTTTTGTGTAAAACTACAACTACTTTTTCACTACTTGCTTCTTGTGCCCTATCATTGTCCTTCCTTTTATAGCTTTCAGCTCCGGTCAATGGGAATGATTACCTTTACATGGGTACTAGGTATGGTTCCTTGACATGCCAACACATATCATTAAATAACATTAATTGCATTAAAAACATCAAATATAACCATTTATTAATAAATAAATAATATTGAGAGTATAGAGTTTGACTGGTCAGTCTTTCATTAATAACCTTATGTACGTTTAGCAGTTGATGTTGTATAGCAGTGAGCCCCTATCAGTAGCTCTTTGTCCTTATACCAGAAGATCCTTGTATCGGTAGTTGTTACTCTGTATCAGTAGCTCTATATATCGGTGACTTCTTGTATCGGTATCTCATTGTATATCGGTAGCTCTGCCATGTATCGGTATATTTTGGTCTATCAGTAGCTCTACTTTGTATCAGTAGCTTTTGTATCGGTGAACTTTGTATCAATAGCTTGTGCATACCGGTAGCTCTGTTCTGTACCAGTGAAGTGTATATCGGTAGACTTATTCTGTCGGTATCTCATCTTCTATCAGTAGCTGTCTGTATCTGTGACTTGATCTATCGGCGAGGTGTTCTTACCGGTGGACTTACACATACCGGTAGCTCTGCGTATCGGTGACCTTAGCTAATCGGTGACTATGTCAATCAATAGACTAAGTACCAGTAGATCTATATCAGTAGTTATAAGCAAATTAGTGACTTAATACTTATCTATTTTATGTAAAACATATCCGATTGAGTTAGAATTAATTCAAAACTCATATAAACAAAGATAAACATTTATTAACACATGTCAAAGATTATTTTACTATAATTATCATCTTGATCATAGATTGAAATTATTACTATATAGATAAACATTAATTAAGATTATCAAAGTATGTGAAAGCATAATTGGGAGTATCAAAACAGGTGAGGTCAATAAGAAGAAATAGAGTTTTCGAATGATCATGCATTCTATGATAATAATAAGAAGAAAAGGTTTAGATAGAAGGAAAAAGAGAAGCATTTATTAAATAATTCTAGATATAAGTAAATTAAGTTTCCATCTTGTGATATGTTTCATAAAAATAACCTTAGGGAATGTCTTAGGAAATATGAGAAATTATTTCCATGTGGAATGTTTGGAAAAATTTATTGTGACTGAAAGGAAAATGACCAGACAAATAATGAAAACCCAAAATTAAGATTATTTAATTACAATGATTTGGGAAATTATTCTAAAATGTTCCAAAAGTTAGTAAATCATGCTAGAAATCATCAAGATATAAAGAAAAATGACATGGAAAAATATTTTTCAACCATTATAGTTGATGTTGTACCATAAAATATATTGGTGACACGTAAGTTACTGGTTTATTTGAATTATTCTAACAACCTATTTGACACTGGATCTTCTCATTATTTCATTTTTGATAAATTTTAAAGTAAAATGGGAATAACATAATAAGAAATTATGATATAAATTTTTTCAGAAACTATAGGTGGGAATTTTAAAGCAACCAAGATTTATAAGAATATTCCTATTATTATCAATGTAAAGGTCTTTCTTAAATATCTTATTGAACTACCCATGGTAGAGTTTGGTATTATTTTGGTTATGTATTGGATATCAGTTTTTTCACCAGAAATTATATTTCATATCCATGAATATTTTATTCAATGATTTCATACCTTTTATAACATATCAATAAGATGAGAAATTGATTCAAAATGGTAGTGAAAGTTACTTGGTGCATGTTGTCGAAAAGAAAAAAATTGTTCAGATTTGTTATGTTCCTATAGTGAATGGATATATTGATGTTTTCCTAAATATTTATCAGTCATTATTCATGATAAAGATATTGAGTTTACAGTTGAATTAGTACTTCATGCTAAGATTATTTAAAAACCCCATTATCGAATAGATTAAGTTGAACTATAAAAATTGAAAAAGAAATTACATGAGTTTCTAGATAAATGTTTAATTTATCCTAGAACTTCACCATGGGGTTCTATGGTTGTTCTTAATAATAAATATGGCTACATGAGTATTTATATTTATTATTGATCCGTACATAAAATCATTGTTAAGAATAAGTACCTTTTCCCTCATATTGATTATTTTTTCTATGAGATCTATGGAGAGTGATACTTTTTAAAGACTGATATCAGGTTAGGGTAAAGTTATTTGAAGGTGAATAAGATAGATATTCCAAAGACAGCATTTAAAACTATATATTGGAACTATAAGTTTGTAGTTATTCTATTTGGGTCATCTAATGTACCAGATTTATTTATAGATCTAATTAATAAAGTTTTCCACAAGTTCTTGTATAAGTTTGAGGTTGTGTTTATTGATGAAATATTTATGTATTCTAAATGTCATAGGGATCATGACAGGCACCTAAGTATTTTTTTGGAGACCTTAAAAAATTATTTACAAAATTTTGTAAGTGTGAATTTTGGATGAAACATATTTCTTTCCTTCATCATACTGTTTATAAATATGACATAACTATTGAAATTTCTAAAACTAAATATTTTGAGGAGTGTACAGGACCAAAAAATTTCATATTGAAAAATATTTTTTTTGGATTAGTGGGTTACTACTGGAAGATTTGTTAAAATATTTCTCAGTTGTTTACCCCATCGACTAAATTAACTCAAAAAGGATTTAAAGTCATATGGGAAAAAGAATGTGATGATTTTTCTCAGCAACTAAATAGATGATTAGTGAATGATCTAGTTTTGTATTTTACCTCTGTGAATAGAGAATTTTTCATATATAAAAACGTTTCTTTAAGGGGACTTGGTTATTTCCTGATGTAAAATTATTAAGTAATCTTGTATAATTCTTGGAAACTGAAACCTCGTGAGTTAAATTATCCTAAAAATGATCTAGAATTAGATACTTGAGTTTTCTACTTTAAAATTTTCCAGAAATAATTTATATGGTATAAAGTGTGAAATATATACTAATCACAAAAGTTTGAAGTATATATTTACTCAGAAATAGTTGAACATGAGGTAAATATGATGAATATAACTCTTAAAGGATTATGATTGTATAATCCATTAAAATACTAGAAAAGAAAATAAATTAGAAGATATTTGGATTCATAAAAATGATGCTTTATTAACCATGTTATGTTTAGAACATGAACCTTTAGTTAAGGATTTAATGAATTTTGGCCTAATAGTTGTGGATATAGGAATATCCTATTTTTTGTTTCAGGTGTCAGTGTATTCATCTCTATTAGAAGGAATTAAGAAATCTTAGAAGGAATACCGTGAGTTAAAGGAAAAGGTAGAATTAGTTAATAAGGGAATGTTTCCAAAATTTAACCTTGATAAATATTATGTTTTTAGATTTGTAAAGATACTATGTATTACATTTGACTCCTAATTAAAGAGAGAATTATCAATTGAAGCTCATAGTTCCGTTTAATCCATTTATCATGAAAACATTAAGATGTATCGAGGCCTTTGAGAGTATTACTAGTGGGATGGAATGAAAAGAGATATTAATAAATTTAGCATGAAATTTTTGACTTTTAAACAAGTTAAAGAAGAATGAAAATTACCAAAGGGGATGATTTAGCCTTTTATAGTTTCATAGTGGACATTAGAAAATATATTTATGAATTTAATAGAGGGATTACCAATTATTTCTCGAGGCAATAATTTGATTTAGGTTATTATTGACTAATTAAATAAATATACAAATTTACATACAATTTAATAGAAAATGTCTCTGGTTCAGTTTTATCAACGGTATCTTAAGAAGATAGTTATGTTACATAGAATTCATCTCTCTCTTATATTTGACATTGATCCCAGATTCACTTCAAATTTTTGGAAAGTACTTCAGAATTCACTAGGTATTGTATTAAATTTCAGTAAAACCTTTTATCCTATATCTAATGGATAGTTTGAATGAATAATTAAAACCTTGGAATATATGCTTCATGATTGTTTAATGGATCAAAAAATTTATTTAGTTGATTTTTCTTATAATAATAGTTTTTATTCTAGTATAAAATAGAACCTTTTGATGCATTATATAGAAATTGGTTCTAAAATCCTAATTTTTGGGATGAATTAGGATAAAGGAAGTTGATGAAAGTAGAATTAGTGGATGAATTGGATGAGAGGATAAAGTTAATTCAACAACATATGAGGACAAATTAAAGAAGGCAGAAAATTTATGTGGATAACTGGATGAAAGATGTTTCTTTCACGGTAGGTGATCATGTTTTTCTTAATGTATGTCCCTATAAAAGTGATATGAATTTTGGTAATAAGGGGAATTTATGTCTTTTGTTCATTGAACCATAATAAATCTAGGATAAATTTGGATAAATTACTTACTGGGTATCATTGCCTCCATGTTTAACCCTGGTACATGATGTTTTTCATGTTTTGATCTTAAGAATGTATGTGCTAGGTTCATATCATGTTTTGAGCCCTGAAGTAGTTCAGTACAAAGATAATAATTTATATGAGGAACAAAATATTCAGATTCTTGAACACATATAGTGAGAATTATATAACAAGGTAATTCACTAAGTCAAGGTCATATAGAAAAGCCAAATAGTTCATGCAGTAACAAGGGAGTTTGAAAATGCTATGGTGGAAAGATATGACCACCTGTTTAATAAGTGAATAAGATTTCAATGATGAAATTTTAAGGGGAGATTAATTACCTAGGTAATGTAAGAATAAATCATTCATTATTTAGATTTTTTATATTCATTATAAAAATATTAGGTAATTTTCCAGTCAAAAGTAAAAAAAACTTTATTTCTAAACAAATTGGATTTCAAAAATTATATGATTTAATTTATAATATTAGTTTCTAAATAATATAATTTGAATTTAAAAAAATGAACTTCATTTTTTATTCAAAATTTTAAAATTATATTAAGTTAAATTTCTGGGAATTTTCTGAAAATATTGACATTTCAATTAATAGTGAAAATATTGTTTTTTATTCAAAAATATATTGTCTTTTCAAGTATTTACAAAGTAAAATTATATTTTTGATTAGTTTTAAAGTGAAATTAGATTATTTTTATTTAAAAAAATTTAATTGTAGTATTTATAATTATTTTAAAAGTTGAATTTAGTATAAAGAACTTTTTATACATAAAAATAATTTTTCAAAAAACAATTTTTCATCACATTTTATTAGTTTAATTTTAAATTAAAATATTCTACTTCTATGTTTTGAATATTAAAAAATAGATTACATATTTTGAATAAAAAGTTCAAAATTTTGAAAATATATCCCTTTTATTATTAGTAATATGAATAGTGACCTTAGTAATTTTTATTACCATGAAAAATGGTAAATCAGGTAATTAAATATAAAATTAAAATAATAAGGACTTTTAAATGGCCATAAAATTAGCTTAAATTTTATTGGATAATTATATTTTTTCAATATTCATCCTAATTTCGAATATATGGCCTTTTTTCTACTTGGATATGATTAGGAACTTTATAATATTTTCTATAAATAAAAGTTAAAAATTTCACACTCTTGTTTTTAATAACTATAATATTTTTTAACATGAAGATAAATAAAATAAAATTTAGTTATAAATATTATTTTTAAATATAAATTATTTATCTTCATAATATTAATTTATTTTTAATTTTTAGTGAAGAAATAATTACCTTATAAGGTTACACAACACTAATGTAGTAATTATTTAATTAATGGAAAATAAAACAAATGATATTAAAAATATCAAAAGTAATATAATTTGAACAATTTAATGTAACCCAAAAATTTATATACAAAAATAATATTTCATGTATGTATTAAATATTTTATTTTATTTTAATTTGTTTTCCTGATGGTTATAAAAATTAATGTAAATGAATAGTTCTATAATTTAAATTTCTTATACTTTATGAAAATAATATTTTATTAAATTATATAAAATTCTTAAAAATCATATCATTACACAATTTATTATGATATGGTTTAAAATGTCAAACTTGGTCCATTTTTGAGCCTTTTTCTATTTATTTTAAATATTTTCATCCTAAATGAGTAAAAAATATTGTTGTTATGGTAAGTGTAAAAAAAGATGAAGGGGGTTAAAAGAAAAAGATAAGTAAAAAATTATGATATAAAAACGTAAAAAATTATTTTATTTTAGGATTTATAATTATAATACTCTTATATATTAATATTATCAATTTTTATCCATGTTTAATTCACAAATAATTTATAATAAATCAATATTTTAAGAAATTCTAAGAGTGCCCCTCCCCTCTATTATAAAAGGGTACCACTTATTCTCATTTATTCACACATAAAAACCAATTTTTTTCATAAAATATCTAAAAAAATATCTTACTAAAATCCCTAACCATGTTCTAGAGTCCTTATTTTTTGAAAATACCAATTTTAGGGGTATTAAGATATTTGTAAAATTATATTTTCCAAAGAGGAGTTATAGTTTTAATCGTGTATTTTATATTTATTTCTTCTTCAACATCTTTAAAATATTATTCAACTAATATAAAAAAATAAAAAAGGTATCCTATTTATACTAATATATTATTATTTTAATTTAAAAACCGATATCTATCTCATCTTCCATCAAAATGGGAAATGAATCCATCATTTCTGTGTATGGCGGACTACCGCCTGACGAACTGATGTAATTAATTTTCCATAACTATCTATCATGGATAGATTATAATGACAGAATTAATGTTTTTATACTAAATTAATGAAATATTAATCATTATTAAAATATAACGAATCATTTACCTTCTTACATTTCTATTCACTGATAACTAATAACATCATTTGTGCGTACGTGTGGACCACCACCACCATGAAGTGATGCGGTTTATTTTTTCATAGCCACATCACATGGATTCTATATGTAAGTATATTTGATGAAGTAATATAATATTTATGATAGTATTTTTATTTTTTAAGATAAAATAACAATTACTATCTTTTTATAATTGTTTTTTAAAAATTGAAACATTAGTCATATGCATGTATGATCTACCTTCTCTATGATTGTAACATAGTTCATTTTTCATAACCATATTTTATGGTTGGATTTAAAAGTATACTTTTTAAATAAAAATGATAATTATTTAATGATTATTACTCTATATTTGGTGAAATAATTTACCCTTTTACCATATTCAATCTATCAAAGTCATTTTGGACTTATAAACCAAATATCTTCAAAACATCCAATGTGAATGTAAAATATTAAGAAATTTTTATAATATGGTAATAAAAAATAAAAATAATTATAAACATGAAAAATGTTCTTAAGAAAGTAAATAATTAACATATGTTTATTATTGATAGCCTTGCTGGCATAGTTAATTCCAACTAGGTTACCAAATTTAGAAATTTAAAAACACGAGTCAAAAAAATGCTCTAAAATATTAGGTATTATAGGATTTGAAAGTATTAGGTCAAACCCATAGAGATAGGGTTGGATAAAATATTCATCAAATAAAGTAAACTTGAAATAATTTTGATTTTATAGAAATAAAATCTAAACTATCGAGAAAGGATATCTTTAGAAGGTTGGAGAAGACAATATAAAATGGGTTCCACGAAGCAATGAATCTAACTTTATGGAATGAAAAGGTATGAAAAAATTAATTATCAATCACGAAGTTGTTGGAATAGGGTCATAGTGAGTTCAATGGTCATGATAAACACCCTCCATCTAAATATTTCAATTTATCATGGTCAGGTACTTCGTATTGCAAAGGATGGGTAACCTAAAACCTTATTTAAACATAGGGAAGGACAAACCCATGGTCATGGTGAAAGTATGGTGCCTAAATCACATATTAAAAAAATTTATTCAATCTAGGAAATGCTCATGAAAAAAGAAATAAATTAAACCCAATCTATAACCCCAATCACGATGGTCATGAAAGAAGAAATTAGGAAAATGATAGAGTTGAAGAAAAAAATATGAAATCCAAACATCAATTGCATTAAAATATAAAATACCCCATACACACAATTAACTTTCTCCACACTTTCCCTAACATAAACAAATCAACCGGTCATGGTAACCACGAGCTGGTGTCGAAAAGGAATAAATTGAAATCCTACAGAAGTGTCAGAAACATGAGTGCCTTATCTGGTGGTGTTCCTCTTGTCGAAGTCCCTTTTGAAGTTCACGGAATGGTGTGGTCGACTCCCATATTTATAGGCATCAAATGGTTTCTTCCAGATCCATGTCATGAAATTTAGTACCAATACTCTTTTACTTTATGCATGTGTGGATCTTGTGTGTATCACATTCATTAATTTGAGGTTTGGATGCCTTCAGGTCGTGTATTGGGGACTCATGATGTGTAAGTTCTAGGTATTCAATCATCATAGATATCACCAAAATAGACTCCAAAAAAATTCCACCAAAGATGTCACATCGTGTAATAAGGTTACCCAATGTGTAATTTTCATTAAAAAAATGTTTATATGTCAAAACTTGTCTTACAGAGGAAATTTACTTTGATGAATTCCTGATGTGTACCGAGATTACACATTGTGTAATAGTGTTTCTTCATTTTCCAGATCATTTTTATCCTCCAAAATCTGGCTTCGTGCCAGTTCTCTTAAATCACAGTGTGAAGTTTCTTTAAGATCATTTTTCTTATAATTTTTGTTCCTTTTCAAAAGATTCAATGTTTCTGATTCTCTCTCAAATTTACCAAAAAGAAGAAGGTAAGACAGTCCTTGTAGCTTAGCTTGGGTTGTCGAATCCTCAGAGACCTAAGAAGGAACCTATAGACACGTACATTCTATGGAATGTTTTTGGCTATGAAGTGGCCAACATGGGTAGATTTTATATGGTTTTAAAGGAAATATAAGAGACTTAAGTGAATTCAATTTAAAAGAATGAGTTGATCCTAGGTTATCGCTCGGGGTGGATTGGACGTATTCCCTTTTTAATGATTTCAATTTCTTATATTTGAGATGGGTTCATTTAAGGAGATAAAACAAAATCATCACTTACTGGTTTAATTCCTACACCTTTTAATACTAATAACCTATACACTTGAAGGATCAAAGTTTTGAGCACTTCAAGGTAAAGGTTCGAATTAGCACTTGAAGTGTGTGACCTTAAATTCAACAAGGACGATGGAGTTTAAAAATAATCAAATAAAAATCTCAATTAAAGAAGTGATTATACATTAATGAGGTGATAAATAACATCCAATACAGCCCCTTTATACTCCCTTGGATCAACCCATAAGTGGGTTAGCCCTCCATTGATCCCATGGTTTCAATGGAAGTGGAAAGTAGACTCATGAGGGAGGAAATGGAGAAGTAAAGAAAACAACAAAAATAAAATGATCACTCCACCGTTGTGTGAATAATTTCACAAGGTTTTGTGTGAATAAATTCAAACCTTGATCCAACGGTAGAAAAGTGATATGAATAACAACAGAATAAGAGTATAGGCAGAAATTTTATTAAGAAACTAAAGTGAATTGAACAACTTACATGTGAAAGACAAATTGGAGGCAACAAAATTGCAGCATAACATTACAATTGAACAAAGCATCCAAGATTCTAAATCCTCCAAAACCACTACCTTAAATAGAAATTTTTGAGCCCTTGGGTCGAACCTCCAACAGTCCAAGTCTCCTCAATTAATTGTGGCAGGACATAGGTGGGTGGAAAGTAAGGGAGAGATGATTTTTCCACCCTTGACCCGAGGTGGCAACCAACTTTCCTTCACTGAACAGCCGCACTTGTAAGACCTTCTATATTTCATAATCATAGTGGGACATAGAATAATAAAATTGATATCCCGATGTCTTATAACCACCTGTAAAATATGGCCCCCTTTGGAGTTGTGGATTTCGAGATATGATCAAATTCGTGGGCTGTTTTTCTGGGCCGCAGAATCTGGCCCAAAATTTTATCTCTAACTTGGGCCGCTTAAATGGACACCATGGAGGCCAAATTAGTATTGGATAATTAAATGTAATTGGTTCCTATACATGTCTTATATCATACCAAAAATGTTGGGATTCATTGGGCCTATATGTTGGGCCCCACATTCTCATAAGTGGGCTGGTGTCCAATCTGCCTTCTCCAGAATTGCTTCCTTTCATTGCCAAATATCTTCATCATCCTCCATGAAATCTCCATTGATCCCTGAATCAAACATGTTAATATTTAAGTGTAGATCAATTTACAAAAATATCAAATTAAAATATGTATAATTAGATTCCTTAAAATCATATGAATCATTTGGTACTTTAAATGATGTTAAAAAATGTACCACATAATAGTTCATTTTAAAAAGGTATTACAATCATAATGTGAAATGATGTTCAAAGTGTAAAATGCACTAAAATTATGTTTATGAATAATAAAGCACATGAATATTATATATATTAACAGTGAATATTAGCCTCATTTAGTGACTAATCACACCCCCAACTTGAGATTTTCTAGTCCCGAGCAAATAATTCACTGATTTTATTTGAATTCCTTTATTCAAACACATTATAACAAACAGTGCTCACAATGTAAACTACACACAAATATATTTTTACAACCTATCAAGATAATTTAAAATAATATGATTTTAAGATCATATCCCAATCCCAAGCCCATTCCATTGATCAAATCCATCATCATACTTCATCCAACTCAATTAGGTGAAATGATGTGTTGTGAATCACAATAGATATGGGGGTTCATTTTCATTCAAGGGGGAAATCATGGAAGCGCTAGGTGGAATCACATTTAATCCTAATATGAGTATTCTTCGTTGCTTTTTTTTTGAATTTTTTTTATTATTTTTTTGCAATATTTCTATAGTAATTGAGAATGCAGTTAATCAAATTAACCCTTGTAGCAAGACTTTGCCGATGACTCCCAAACTCAAAGGCCTTAGGGCACCAAGTGAAGCCCACATACTCGGGCATCGTCTCGAGTTAACATAATAAAAAACAAAGTCATATTACCATAAATAGAGATATATGGAAAAACTCAGGGCTAGACAACTCTGGAGTCACAATCCCCAAGTGCCGAAAGCCTCGCATTTTATCAATCCATTGCTCTACATGCAAAAAAATTTAATTTTTTTTATATTTTTTTATATTTATTATTATTATTATTTTTTAATACTCATATTATTCATAAAAAACAAACCAGCCTATGCTATTTATTATGGGACCCCAAAAAGTCAAATTAGTACCCCACAGTCTAGAGGACGTGCATTGTGGCATTTTGATTTAATGGATGAAAAAAATGATTAAAATTTTCATTGGACAACCAAACTTCCAAAATCAATGCTTTTAAACTTAATCATGAATTAAATTAAGAGTCAAGGAAATAAAAGTTATTTTCTATGTAGTTTTAATGTGAGAAAAGATGTTATTATATGAATGATAAAGGAATTTTACTTCTTTTTTTATCATTGTTTTTTTAAACATACATTTTGTTTCCACACCCCCCAACTTAGAATGAAACTGTCCCTAGTTTCATAAAAATAAAATTTAGAATGGGGTGGAGGAATAAAAGGGGAGTTCAATAAGGAAATTGAAATATGAGGATCATGGAATGAAGTCACCTGGTGGTTGAAGTTTGAAGTTCTTGTCACTCGAATTTAGTACTTTGATATCCATGTCACTTGCAAAGTTCTCTAGTGGAAAAAGGAAAACAAACAAAACAAAACAAAAATATATATATATATAGTAAAATATAATTATATATATATAAATTATAGAATAAGTAAGCACATTAAGCTGTAGGTCAGTGGTAAGCGCACGACCCTGTCTTCCTTCGGTCCCGGGTTCGAGTCCCCGCAGCTTCGCCGGTTGTGACGGGGTTTTCCCCATGACCTATGATGTGGTCTTTTTATATTATTATATTTTTATTTATTTTTCTGTATTTTTATTTTTTTAACCTACAAACACTTAAAAATAAAGTAAATTAAGCTGATGATACATTGCCTTCTTTTTAAATTCTTGGGTATGGTATTACTCAAGGATCACACCACGTGACACGGATGAATATGGTGCTCCCCTTTCATACCCATCCATACTCATAATAGAAGAACATGTCAATAGTCTATATTTTTTTTAATATAAAAATGATTTTTTAAAATATAAATTTTATTAAAACAACAAAATGATAGGAAACTTAAAAACCATGGGTTGCCTCCCATGCAGTGCTTTGTTTAATGTTGTTAGCTCTAATTGAACTCCCCAACTTATCCAATACCAATTTTTAACATTTTAAGGACCCCATATTTCTCCATGTCCACTAGATTGAGATTGATTCTTTTTTTATAATTTTTTTTGTGTAAAAACAAATGTTTTAAAATGAGAAGGTAAACCCAAGGAATATCAGAAATGGTGGATTCAATTTCTTTTTTAGTCTTCAAAAGGACATTAAGAATCATTACCTCTTTATTGGTTTCAAGATAAGAAATTGTGAGAATTGGAAGTTTTTGGCTATCCCCAATGAATGGAAACTTGAGGGTGGATGGAATGTCCTTTTGTTCAAGTTCATGTAGGCTAACACTTTCAGACATAGGTTGGGACTTTCAATTGAACTCAGTTTCATTTTCAAAATTGATCAACAGAATTGGTTCCTTTTGAATAGAAGATTCAACCACCAAATTGGAAAGGTCAATTTCAGGAATGCATATGGATTCAAAGTTTGTGATTTCTTTTAATGGTTCAGTGATTTGTGTTTTTGAAAAATCATCAATGGAGTTATATTCATGAGACTCAATCTCTGATGTCAAATTTCCCTCTTGTGAATACAAAAAATCATTTTCCTCTTGATTTAAACACCCATCAACAATTCCATTATCCTCTTCATCTTCCCCAAATCCAAATGTTTTCTCTTCAGTAAATTCATGAGAGTTTTGTGGGAAACTAGACACTTCACATAAGGTTATGGAAGGGACATTTTGTGTAGGGATGGGTTCCTCACAATTTTTAATGCTTTGTATTTCTAACCTCAATGATGAAACCTCAAAATTCATTATCTCCATTTGTTGAAACAATTTTTCAACTAATGGATGTGGATTAGTATGGATAAGGGGTTGATCCGAATGGTCTATTCTAGGTGGATAATTAAGTTGTTGGAATTGCACTGGAGGGTGTTCATATTGGATTTGTGGGGATTGAAACTCATTATATGTTGGGATTTTTTGTGGATCATAGGAGTAAAAACATTGTGGTTCATTTGGTTGTTGATGATCCCACATGTAGAAATTAGGATGGTCATTTTACATCACACATGAGGTTGGGTGATCAAAGTAGGGATAGTTTTCCCATGTTCGGACTTGTTCAAAATTGAATTCCATAGGAGTTAGGGGTGAGAACAGAGAAGAGGGATGAAAAAAAAGAATTGTAGTGTCTAGGATAACTTACTTAGGTCCCCGTAAATGGCGCAAAAAATTTATTCTCGCTCAAATTTACCCAAAATAAGAAGGTAAGATGGTCCTTGTAGTTTAGATTGGGTTGTCGAATCCTCAGAGACATAAGAAGTAACCTGTAGACATGTACATTCTATGGAATATTTTTGGCTATGAAGTGGAAAAACTGGGTTTATTTTAGATGGGTTTAAAGGAACTCTAAGAGACTTAAGTGAATTCAATTTAAAATAATGAGTTGTTCCTAGGTTATTGCTCGGGGTGGATTGGACGTATTCCCTTTTTAATGATTTCAATTTCTTATATTTGATATGGGTTCATTTAAGGAGATAAAACAACATCATCAATTAATGTTTTAATGCCTAAAACTTTTAATACTAATCACCTATACACTTGAAGGATCAAAGTTTTGAGCACTTCAAGGTAAAGGTTCGAATTAGCACTTGAAGTGTGTGGCCTTAAATTCAACAAGGACAATGGAGTTTAAAAATCATCAAACAAAAATCACAATTAAAGAAGTGATTATACATTAATGGGGTGATAAATAACATCCAATACATCCCCTTTATACTCACTTGGATCAACCCATAAGTGGGTTATCCCTCCATTGATCCCATGGTTTCAATGGAAGCGGAAAGTAGACTCATGAGGGAGGAAATTGAGAAGTAATGAAAACAACAAAAATAAAATGATCACTCCACTGTTGTGTGAATAATTTCAGAAGGTTTGGTGTGAATAAACTCACACCTTGATCCAACGGTATCAAAGTGATATTAAGAAAAACATAATAAGAGTATAAGAATAACTTTTATTAAGAAACTAAAGTGAATTGAACAACTTACATGTGAAAGACAAATTTGAGACAACAAAATTGCAGCATAACATTACAATTGAACAAAGCATCCAATATTCTAAATCCTCCAACACCACTGCCTAAAATAGGCATTTTTGAGCCCTTGGGTCGAACCTCCAACAGTCCAAGTCTCCTCAATTAATTTTGGTAGGCCATAGGTGGGTGGAAAGTAAGGGAGAGATGATTTTTCCACCCTTGACCCGAGGTGACAGCCATCTTTCCTTTACCAAACAGACATGCTTGTAAGACCTTTTAGATAGCTGAATCAGAGTGGGACATAGAATAAGAAAATAGAGTTCCAGATGTATTCTAACCTCCTGTAAAATTGGGTCCCATTTGGAGTTGTGGATTCCGTGATATGATCAATTTTGTGGGCTGTTTTCTGGGCCACAGAATCTGGCCCAGAATTTTATCTCTAACTTGGGCCGCCTAAATGGACACCATGGAGGCCTAATTAGCATTAGATAATGTAAATTTATTTGTTCCTATACATGTCTTCTATCATCCCACAAATGTTGGGATTCATTGGGCCGGTATGTTGGGCCCCACAGTCTCATAAGTGTTCTGGTGTCCAATCTTCCTTCTCCAGAATTTTTTCCTTTTATTTCCAAATATCTCTATCATCCTCCATGAATTCTCCATTGATCACTGAATCAAACATGTTCATATTTAAGTGTAGATCAAATTACAAAAATATCAAATTAAAATATGTATAATTATATTCCTTAAAATCAGATGAATCATTGGGTACTTTAAATGATGTTAAAAAATGTACCACAAAATAGTGCATTTTA
Source organism: Viscum album (assembly GCA_963277665.1). NCBI lineage: Eukaryota > Viridiplantae > Streptophyta > Magnoliopsida > Santalales > Viscaceae > Viscum > Viscum album. The sequence continues at coordinate 642,972,347 of OY728133.1, read as the reverse complement.
AGAAGGTATTACAATCATAATGTGAAATGATGTTCAAAGTGTAAAATGCACTAAAATTGTGTTTATGAATAATAAAGCACATGAATATTATATATATTAAAAATGAATATTAGCCTCATTTAGTGTCTAATCAGTTTCCCACCATAAAACATTAAAAAAGTTAAATTATACAATAGTTGGAAAGAATATTCATTTAAATAGAAAATTCAATACATTAAAAAACTGTAAAATGTAGGCATGAAATACATGTACCATTTACTCAGGATGGTAAAGAACATATGTAATGAGTCAGCATCAATGTAAGAGACTTTGTTTTAAAACACCTCTATTAAAATTTCCCTTTAAACAATATTTTTCTTCTAAGTACATAATTTTAAAATCATCTTATGGATATATTTATATGGAAATAAATTAGTTATAAAGAAAATTTTATGCATCTTGATAATTTATTTCCATGGTTTTCAAAAGGAATATTTTTCTGTAATTTTTTGACATTATTTACAAAAAGACAAAAGGAATGTTCTATTTTAACATATACAGCGACAACGCATTTTCCTTCCACTATAACTATTATTTGATTTTTTGTTTCCTTTATAATTGTTTATGTTTTATTCAAATAAAAACCCTATTTTATCATATTATAGTTATTTTTACAAAAGTTATTAAAATATATTTTAAATATCAATATCTAGAAATCTTTTCTTAAGGATGGAAAGAATGTTTTTATGAGTATAATGTCAAAAATTTCAAGATTTTATGTGTTGTAATTATGATATGAGTTTTCAGAATTGTTTTTATGATGTGTGTTTTCATTATAAACCAAGGAAGGGTGGTTATGTTGTTAACAAATTATGGGTGATTATGTGATAAACCAAGAATGTGTGGGTCCATGATAACCCTCCAATTCATTATATATGTAAGTCGACCATTGATTATTCCATTTCTAAGAGTTTTTATAAGATTTATATGGAAATGATTTCATAAGTTACTAACATGTTTTATTGATGATTTATATGGGTTATTATGTAAATAATATGATTTATCAAGGTAAGATATTGATAGTATATTTAAATAAAAGTATATGCTACTTTTTAAGGATGTAATATATAACTTTATGAAAATTTTTCAATGAGTTTTCATTACTTAAAATAAACCATTATGAGTTTTATTTTTCCTTTTTATGTAATTTTTTATGAAACATTTTTGATAGAGAAGGTGATTTATTAGGTAATAAAATTTTTATTTTTATCCCAAATTTTATTTTGAAAAAGGAATTTGTTAAGTATTCATGGAGGAACCAGTTTCTTTATTTCTTCTTTTTTATGTCTTTTAATGAGATTTTGGTGCTCATACTGATTTTAAAATTCTTTTCACAAGATTATTAGGGACAATGATGATGTTAAGAATTTTTTTTGAAGATTTTTCATGAAAAGAAAACATGTTTATTTTTAAATGTTTTGTTTGGTTAAAAAATGGATACTAAATAGATATGTCCACTTTTTATTAAATGAGTTTTTAGGTAAGTGTTACTACCTAACTCTCTACAAATATAAACCTAAAAGAGATTTTTGTATGTAACAAAGTGAATTATATTTTAAAGTCACTAGATTATGTAGTTTTAAGTCCAGGTCCTTAAATATCTTTTTAATCTATGGTATGAGGATTCAATATGAAACATGAACCCCTGGTATTATAAAGAAATAGTTTTTGAGACTCCATGTGGAATATTACATGGGACATCCAACATAATAAAAATTCTTTTTTACCTCATGATAAAATTCTTCATATTTAAATGAAACCAAACACATGACCATGTCATCACAAATTCCAATACTCCATGACAGACATCGATTTAAGGGTAACTCAAAGTCAAATTTTGAGAGGTCAATTATCATTTTACTTCATAAATATATGTATCCAACATAAACAAATGATAAATTAGAGTATATATTTTTATAACATGATGCATTTTATATTCTTAAACCTCATTAATAATACTTAAAAAACCATAAAAATTTTTCGATCTAATCATATCCCGTATGATATACCTCTATATAGAACTTATGTTTTCTGAACTTTAAGGGTTTTGTTAAAATCATTACATATCTATATAATTATTTAAACAAATCTATGTGATTATATAATAAAAGGCTTCCCATTAAATTATTTTAATGGGTAAAATTTATAAAGAAACCCCCATTTGAATAATGGCGATATTAAAATTAAAAATCCTAATATTGAATTCTCCAAACATATTATTAAAACTTCTTTACGTAAAAATTTCAAATTTTATGATATTATAAACTTATAATTTCCACTTAATACTCTTTCTATATTTATTATCATGATAATTTCATAATATTTACATCTAAACTTTTCAATTGATACATTTTTAAACAAATTATAATATAACCATTTACATTAAGAACATTCATTATCAATAAACCTTTAGCACTTTTAAGATATAAAGTTACATTCAATTCAAATTAGACTAGTATAACCATTTATTTATTACATTTTGAACCTTTTATATTTAAAAAAATACTTCCACTTACCACTTAGAATTTTTTTTCTCCAAAATACATTTCCAAGGAATAAAATCCTTTAGCTTATAAAATAACTCTTATCACACTTAGTGGGATTACATAACAAAAAAACTATTAAAATATGTAACTTATATGATATTCTATATGTTGGGTTCTATATTCTAAAAATAAGGTTTTATTCTTTAAAATATACCATTAAAGGTTTTTGGTAATATTTTTCCATATTTTAAAAAATAAATTGGATAAGGTATTTTTTACTAGATATAACATTTTTATTAATATTTCATTTTTAAACATGTTATAATCTTGGATAAAATCCTAAGACATATGTAAAAAACATTATTTCATTTATTGAAAAAAATAAATTGTTTTAGAATATATAATAAAATGATAGAAAATGATATAAAAATACATATCTTTCATATTTTCAAAATCCACTCAATATTTAAAGTAATACAATCTATCCACATCCTCGATATAAAAAACATTTAATTAATCATAAAAAAACATACAATAGGCTATATCCATCAAGTCTTTGTCAACTTTAAACTCCTATACATATCCATGAATGTTTTTTAATGTATAATTTTCATCTTAAACCATTTGAATTTGAATAAATAAATTTTATAAGACTAATAAATGTAATGGAAACTCTAGATTTCTTCTTGAAACCCTTTATATTTTTTGTAAATTCCTCCTCCATTTAATATGATCACTATAATGAAATAATTGCCATCTCTCTTGATTCCTCCCTTAGGTTTTAATGAAAAATTATGACTATTTGAACCTATAGTGTTATTATTTTAGATTAAACCTTCTCCATTTTCTACTATCAACATAGAACCAGAGCCTGGACCTCCCATGTCCTACTCAGCTATTCTAAACATATAGAGAAGATTGGGTAAAATTTTATTGAACTCATTTATGTTATAATTTATAATGAATTATTAAAACCATTCCATCAATGATTGTATCATGAAGTCTACATATAGATCAAGACTCAAAGGTAATACCATCATCTCCAAGTCATTGATTTACCTAATCGTATTGACTATATGAGTAGAGATTGTAGTTCTTTCAGACATCATCAATCTAAAAAATTCTATTTAAACCTCATACCTCTCATGCCTTTAATGTTATTAATAATATATTTTCATGTTATAATAATCTTTAAAACATAAATTTTATTATGTTCATAATAAAATAGGTTCCTTAGAAAAAATAATTATATTGGAGACATCTAAACAATATTTTGACTTCATATCATAAGAATCTAGGTCCATTCATTGAAAAAATTTACTATTCAACTATTCGGGAATGTGTTTTTCCAACACATCGAATTTTCATTCTATCGTATGATTTTTTTAAAATTTATATAACAGTTTTCAAAATTTTTGTAAAGACCTGTAAATTTCAATGAAATTTTTTTCTTAATTTTCTTTGGAATTTTAAAAGAGCGCAGTTTCTGACGGAACCTGATTCCGAGGCCCGGTGTGCCCGGAATCATTTTCCGAAGTCTGGCTCGGGTACGTTCAGTGAACGGACGAGCGGGTTTTTCTAACTTTTGAACCGGTGTCCGGAATCGAATTCTGAGGGCACCGATGAAATCGCAGCGCCAATATTCGCTTAGAAATGCCTCTTCCGGAGTTGCGTTTTCTCGGGTGTGGTTTTTAATTTTCGGGCTTAAAGTTCAGAAATAAAATAATTTTTCGACAACTTTATTTTATTTCACTTAAGTCACTTGGAAGCCACTTGAAGCCACTTAAAAGCAGCTTAAACTGAGTTGAACTGGATAGGGTACTATCCAGAAATATCCTACCCTCTTGGTAGGATATTTTTGAGGTGGGGCCCACATGAGCCCCACCGTTTCTTTCCGCTAAGTAACGCACCCGCGAAAACCCGTCATTATGAAAGTCAACTGACGCATTTTCTTAAATTCTTAACAGACCATTTAATTTGGCGGTTTATTTCGTAAATTAAATGAGATGTTTCTTTCGTTGAATTAATACAACGAATTGATGGGTCGTTACATACCCTTTTTTCGTTGGTTGGCATAATAATAAAATAAGACCAACCAGTCTTTTGGAGGACTACTCATTGAGAGGTCTGTCACAGTTCTTAAACCTCCATCCTCCTTCGCGAAGAACGCGAAGAACGCGAAGAACGCGAAGAACGTCGTCACCCTCGGAGTTTGACGACACTTCATCCGAGACGTCCTTCCCCGCCCTGATCTTCGATCAACTGCTTGAGGTAAGAGTCTCGGATTTTCTTTTAATCTCCTTTGTGGTATTTACCAAAACACAGATTTAATTAATTAAATTAAATCTGCTATTTCATGGCCCGTTGAGTTCGCCGACTCAACACCGGTTTCTGCGATGACGCGACGCCCTTCCGCGATGACGCGACGATCCCCTTCTTCCGCGACGAAAAATTCCAAGAAGAATGCTCACGAGCGACGACTACGAGGTAGGGATTTTATTTTTGGAAATGCCTCTTATTTCCCGTGTTGTTTCCGTTCAAGAATGAAGAACCCGATTCATAAAACAATTTTATTTCATTAAAAATTGTTTTCGGATATGAGTTCATGTGTTGAACTTTATTCCTCCCATTGTTTATCTCTAACGTGGAGGGTGCGGGCCAAACCAACACGGCCCGACGACCCTCCGCCGTTCTTCGTTTTGTGCAGATTTGACGGGCGATGACGGAACATGCCGCAACGGAAGTTTGATGGTTCCGCAGTGAAGAGCGAGTCCCAGGAGGAGCACCGGCGCAGACGGGAACAAAATCGGACCACCGGAGCGACTCCGGAAGCCCGCGGAAGTCTCCGGCGGCGCGGCGGCGCCGGCAGCCGGGAGCGGCGGCGCCCCGGCGCGCCACCGGACAAGCCCGCTGTGGCAGAAGCCGCGGCGGCGGCGCTCGCGGACCCGCGACCGCGCAAGTACGGCGCGCGCGGGACGCGGCTGAAGCCACGTCCGTTTGTCCGAGTGACACCCCGCGGGTTCCGCGGGGTTGTCACGCAGGGGCGGCGGCTCCCCCCTGCGTCGCTCGGCTGGCCAGGAAGACAATGCGCGGGTGCCGCGGGGGTGTCACGCGGGGGTGGCAGCTCCCCCCCCCCCCCGCGTCGCTCGGCCGCTCGGCCAAGCCGAGTCGGGCTGGCCGAGCCAGGCCGGTCCGACCGGCCGGGCCGCGTCCTGGCCGGGCCGGACCGGGTCCGACCGGGTCGGACCAGGTTGACCCGGTTCGGCCGACCCAGGGGGGGGGGGGGGTCGGGCCGGCTCGGCCTGGGCCCGGACCCCCCGTCTTCGGACGGTTTTCGTTCAAATGCCTGTAACTTGAGATACGGGCCTTCAAACGACTCGCCGTCAGCGGCAACGCGATCCTTGTACCGAGACGGTCGTTTTGGTATATCGCACTCAAAGGTTTCGGAATAGTTTGAGTTCGGCCGGGTTGGTTCGTACACGAAACCAACCGGGCCCTTGGAGCGGAAACACTCATATCTTGAGCTACAGACGTCCGATTGACGTGCCGTCTTCTTTGTTGAATTCCTCTAGGTGAGACGGATCTTTTGGAAAACTCCACCCGAGATTTGGACGTAGGTGGAGCACGGTCGGGTTGGTTTTGCCTTAAAAACCAACCGGGCCCCTGGGACGAAAAGGCCAATAACTCTCGGACCGGGCGTCCGATTGATGTGCCGTCTGTGACGTTGAGTTCCTGTTGACGATACGGAACTTTTGGATACATCAACTTCGGACTTTGTGACAGTTGATGTATCGGCCTCTCGGCTCGTGGAGCGGACCCTCCCGAACGAGCTTGCTGTGTGCGGGAACCCTAGAGCTGGCTGCGACTGCTACTTCGATAGCGACGACCGTGCAGAGATCCTCAGTGGACTGAGGCGACGACTGTGCAGAGATCCTCAGTGGACTGCGGCGACGACTCTGCAGAGATCCTCAGTGGACTGCGATGACTACAACACTCAGCGATCCTACGTGGATCAGTGCTACAGGTCCTATGTGGGCTCGATCATGTGTGGGTTTGATCCTGTGTGGGTCAGCGCTCAGCAGTTCTCTGTGAGCCAGCGCCTACAGGTCCTGTGTGGGCCCGATCCTATGTGGGTCATTGCAGGGGTTAGTTACCTATCGATCCTTTGTGGGTCCGACTACTTAGATGGATCAGTGATCATCTTTATCATCATCCGAAGAATTATACCTGTGTGAGATGAATCTTGTGTTACTCTCCTTTGTGGATTGTGTTGAGCTATCCTGTGTGGATTTACTGTTTACTCTCCTTTGTGGATTGTGTTGAGCTATCCTGTGTGGATTTACTGTTTACTCTCCTTTGTGGATTGTGTTGAGCTATCCTGTGTGGATTTTCTGTTTACTCTCCTTTGTGGATTGTGTTGTGCTATCCTGTGTGGGTATACGTTTTGCTTTCCTGTGTGGACTGGGTTGTGCTTGGGCTCGGACGTTGGAGCTGAACGGGAATTGATGACTTAAGTATATGTATGGGCATATACCTAAGCCGTGTCAGTTGTTACTTCGTGATTGTATATTTCCTTTGTGGATTATCCTTTGTGGATTTAGGGAGACCTTCGGGGGTCTCGGGGTCCCTACTGAGTAGCTTATACTCACCCCTGCACGGGCTATGCCCGCACTTTGTTGTGTTGGTTGCAGACGACGGACATCGCTGATCGTGGTGGAGGCATGCGGAGCAGGACGGTACCTGGAGGTGGACCACTGGGCGGGATGTACTCGGAGCGGTCAGGTGGACCCGAGGAGCAGTGGCGGCTATCTGTACCCATCCTTCAGGTGGGACTTCCAGAGGACGGCTCGACCCTGCGGATTTTCCTTTCAGTTGTACTTTACAGTTGGGCTTGTATTTCCGGCCCCTTTTACTTTCATCACAGCTTGTACAGTTTTTACTCAGTGTTTACTTTTCCGCTTGCTTACTCTGTGGTTCTTTTTACTTTTCAAAGGCAATGCCTTCCCTTTTTGTTGGGATTTACGCCTTGGTGCTAGTCGCCAGCCCCTGGCCTATGGAAGGCGGGCTTGGGGTAGTCACGACACAGGCCCCGAGGATGGGTCGTGACAAATTGGTATCAGAGGGGTTGGTTCTACCGCAGACTATGATCTTTCTTCTATGTGAAGCAATAGTGTTTAGCGTATTGGGTGTGATTATCAGTCCAGGGAGTCCAGTGTTGGTGCGGCGGCCGACATATCCGTACACCAGGACCCTGACTTCTGATTTCCGACTTAATGCACGAAAACATTGATTGCACGTGTGTTTTAAGTTTTCTTTGTGATTACTTGTGTCAGCTCACCAGGTATACTGTTCTGACCGTGGCGCACTTGTTTCCTTTTCAGGATGGCCCCACGACGGCAACCAGCCAGGGTTCCGAGAGTAGAGTGCGACGACAGCTCGCCGAGCGACGAGGCCTCGGTACAGGGCCCGTTGACAGCAGAGGCACCGGCGGTACCTTTACCCGTCGAGCCCCCGATGCTTCCAGCGCCGATCGCTGACGATGCACGACGTCTCGGAGCTCTGCACGAGTTCCAGCGCCAGCGACCACCCAGGTTCCGTGGGGAGACGGACCCCCAGGCAGCCGAGGACTGGATGGAGGCAGTCTTCTGAGTTTTCAGGCTGGTGAGGACACCAGCAGACCTCATGGTGATCCTCGCGGCGAGCCTACTACATGCAGCAGCAGGGCGATGGTGGAGCTTGATGCTCCAGGTACACGATGAGGCCTCCCTCATCTGGATAGACTTCTAGAGCCTCTTTCTCTCAGAGTTCGTCCCGGACACCCTCCGTGCGGTGTGCATACATGATCTTCTTCAGTTGCGGTAGGGCAGCTTGACGGTCGCCCAGTACGCGGCGAGGTTCACCGATCGTTCTTGCTACTCGACCGACATGGTACGGGACCCCTTCTTCCGGGCCCGGACCTTCGATCAGGGTTTGAGACACGAGATCAGGGCATCGCTGATCTCCCTCAGCATCCCGACCCAGGAAGGAGTGCTAGAGCGAGCCCCTCTGATCGAGAGCCTTCTGGCTAAGTCCACAGCGAGACCTACCGCAGGGCGACAGGTAGCAGAGTCTTCAGCAGCAGGTAGCCGACAGATGACCCAGGGTTCCAGGTAGACCAGGTCTTCCGGCAGACGACCTCGGGACACTGGCTCAGCAGTGCGGGGCACACAGCGCGGAGCCGGCCTTCCGAGAGGCAGGCAGTGCTACTCGTGCGGCGGGTAGGGCCACATGGCTCGTGACTGCCCGACCCGTCGTACCGAGGAGCAGCAGACGGTGAAGGGGCCACCTAGGCAGAGGTAGAGGGTCGACCGTGGTGGACCGCAGGGAGGAGGCGGACGAGGCATAGGAGCTGGCCGAGCAACAGGTAGTGGGCGACGCTTTGAGGCTCTGCCACCACCACCACCAGGAGGTCCGCCCCGACCATAGGGGGCTAGCAGGCAGAGACAGGCACAGCTCCAGGCAGCGGAGGCCTACGACCACGGCGCACCAGAGATGATTCAAGGTACGATCTATGTCTATTCCACCCTTGCTGCAGTTCTTATAGACACAGGAGCGAGTCACTCTTTCATAGCCACTGCCCTTGTTCGGAGCTCGTAGATTCCGACAGAGCCGTTGGCTCGATCCTTACGGCTAGAGACTCCTAAGGGAGCAGACTCGACGATTACGCACTGGTGCCGGCAGTGTGAGCTTACTCTAGGAGGAGAGAGCTTCGGCTGGGATCTTCTTGTAGTGGCGTCGAGGCCTTACGACGTCATCTTGGGCATGGATTGGTTATCTACGGTCCATGCAAAGATTGACTGCATTAGGCGCAAGGTGCGATGTGTGCGCACCGACGGGAGCAGGTTCACCTTCACCGGCGAGAAGGGAGCCTTCGCAACACAGGATGGACTTCCGCAGAGGAGAGGACAGCCCATCACTCATCAGTTGGCTAGCCTCATCCTTGGAGCAGTTGACGTGCGGAGTCCTAGTTTTCCTGCAGTGGTGGATCAGTATGCGGACGTCTTCCCCGACGACATTCCAGGGCTACCTCCTCACAGAGAGGTAGACTTTTATATTGATATGTACCCTGGGTCAAACCCGATATCCACTCCAGCATATCGGATGGACCCCGCTGAGCTTCGAGAGCTACGGGTACAGTTTGGGGACTTGCAGGGCAACGAGTTCATCCGACCCAGTGTTTCACCCTGGGCTTCCCCAATTTTGTTCGCCAAGAAGGCGGACGAGAGCTTGCGACTGTGTGTCGATTATCGTCTCCTGAACCAGGTGACAGTGAGGAACAAGTATCCACTACCCAGGATTGATGATCTATTCGACCAGCTCAAGGGAGCACGGTGGTTCTCGAAGATAGACCTCAGGTCAGGCTATCATCAGCTCAGAGTTCGAGACGAGGATGTGCAGAAGACGTCCTTCAGGTGTCGGTATGTCCACTTTGAGTTCTTGGTTATGCCTTTCGGCATAACCAATGCTTCAGTAGTGTTCATGAGCCTCATGAACATGATCTTCCAGCCATACCTCGATCGATTTGTCGTGGTCTTCATCGAAGACATTTTGGTGTACTCGACCACGGAGGAGGAGCACGCCTACCACTTGTGGGTTGTACTAGACACACTCCGAGAGCACCAGCTTTATGGAAAGCTCTCGAAGTGCCAGTTCTGGTTACGTGAGGTCCACTTCTTGGGGCATGTCATTTCTGAGGCGGGAGTTGCAGTGGATCCCGCGAAGATTGAGGCACTGCTAGCTTGGGAGCCACCCAGGAGCGTGACGGAGGTGCGAAGTTTCTTGGGTCTAGCTGGATACTATCAGAGATTTGTTCCGGACTTCTCTAGAGTTGCGGCGCCACTCTCATCATTGACGAAGAAGGGGAAACCCTTCGTGTGGTCAGACAGATGTTAGTAGAGCTTCCAGGAGCTGAGACAGAGATTGACTAGCGCACCTATCTTGAGGTTTCCTGAGGAGGGAGTTGGATATGTAGTCTACTGCAATGCATCAGGGACTGGACTCGGGTGTGTACTGATGCAGGAGCGGGCCGTGATTTCCTACGGATCACGTCAGTTGAGGCCGCATGAGCAGAACTACGCCACCCATGACCTGGGGTTGGCAGCAGTGGTCTTCGCTCTGAAGACATGGCGGAACTATCTGATGGGAGAGCGCTTTACAGTCTTTTCTGACCACCAGAGTCTCAGGTACATCTTCTCTCAGAAGGACCTGAACCTGAGACAGCGGCGATGGCTCGAGTTCCTCTAGGACTATGACTTTGAGATAGTCTATACTCCTAGGAAGGGGAACGTGGTAGCCGATGCCCTCAGCAGGAGGACGGGCATCCAGCTACTTGAGGCGGTGACATAGCAGCTAGCCTCTTTGCAGATATCCTTCGTGGATAGAGACGGAGCAGCCTTCCTTCAGTCTCTCACCGTCTCTCCTCTACTTCTATAGCAGGTCAGAGAGGCACAGCGTGGGGATGCTGACTGTGAGACACGGCGTGCACATATATCCTTGGGATAGGCACCTGATGGTTTCTCCCTTGGAGCAGAGCACGACATCCTTTTCAGAGGACGTACCTTGGTACCAGTCGCTTTACGAGAGGAGGTGCTGAGAGTGTTTCACACTTCTCCTCTGGCGGTACATCCTGGAGTGGTGAAGATGTACCAGGATCTCAGAAGACAGCACTGGTGGCCGGGCATGAAGAAGGATGTGGCAGAGTTCGTTTCATGGTGCCTCACCTGCCAGTAGGTGAAGGCAGAGCATCAGGTACCAGCAGGCTTGGTACATCCCTTGGAGGTCCCAGAGTGGAAGTGGGACGGGATATCTATGGACTTCGTGACTGGACTTCCATGCACTTCCAGAGGTCACGACTCCATTTGGGTGATTGTTGACCGACTCACCAAGTCGGCACACTTCTTACCCATCAGAGAGCAGGGCTCAGTGGAGAGTTTGGGGCGTCTCTACGTTCAGGAGATTGTACGGATTCACGGTGTGCCATCGACTATCGTCTCTGATCGGGACGCTCGTTTTACTTCCCGACTTTGGAAAGGGTTGCAAGAGGCGTTCGGGACGCGGCTACGTCTGAGCACCGCCTTTCACCCTCAGACGAATGGTCAGACGGAGAGGACCATTCAGACTCTCGAGGACATGCTCCGTGCATGTGTCCTCGAATTTGGTCGCAGCTGGGAGGACCACCTACCCTTGGTGGAGTTCGCGTACAACAACAGCTACCACTCCACCATCGGGATGGCACCATACGAGGCGTTGTACGACAGGCCTTGCAGATCTCCTTTGTGCTGGACAGACCCAGGGGAGTCAGCACTTGTGGGACCAGAGATGGTCCGAGCCACAACAAAGAAGGTCCAGGTCATCCAGGAGCGGATGAGGACAACACAGATCCAGTAGAAGTCATATGCTGACAGGAGGCGGAGGCCACTAGAGTTCAAGGATGGCGACCACGTCTTCTTGCAGGTCTCACCTCGACGTGGTTTGCGGAGATTTTTCCGAGGCGGCAAGTTGTCTACGTGCTTCATCGGGCCTTTCCAGGTCCTCGGTAGGGTTGGCGAGGTGGCTTATCGCCTGGCTCTACCACCTCAGTTGCACCGGGTGTACGACGACTTCCACGTATCTCAGCTGAGGAGATACGTGCACGACCCGACGCACATCATTGACCATGGGGAGCTAGATGTGGATGATGGGGCGACTTTTGCCGAGGTCCCGGTGGAGATAGAGGATCGACAGGAGCAGGTCCTATGTGGGCAATCGATTCCTCTTGTGCGTATCAGATGGCAGCACGGGAACCTCCAGGAGAGCACACGGGAGCGGGAGGCTCAGATGCGTGCTCAGTACCCACATTTGTTTCCCTAGTTTATGATGTATCTTTACGGGGACGTAAATCCCTGAGGTGGGAGTAATGTAAAGACCCGTAAATTTCAAGGAAATTTTTTTCATAATTTTCTTTGGAATTTTAAAAGAGCGCAGTTTCTGACGGCACCTGATTCCGAGGCCCGGTGTGCCCGGAATCATTTTCCGAAGTCTGGCTCAGGTACGTTCAGTGAACGGACGAGCGGGTTTTTCTAACTTTTGAACCGATGCCCGGAATCGAATTCTGAGGGCACCGATGAAATCGCAGCGCTGGTATTTTCTTAGAAACGACTCTTCCGGAGTTTCGTTTGCTCGGGTGTGGTTTTTAATTTTCGGGCTTAAAGTTAAGAAATAAAATAATTTTTCGACAACTTTATTTTATTTCACTTAAGCCACTTGGAAGCCACTTGTAGCCACTTAAAAGTGGCTTAAACTGAGTTGAACTGGATAGGGTACTATCCAGAAATATCCTACCCTCTTGGTAGGATATTTGTGAGGTGGGGCCCGCACGAGCCCCACCGTTTCTTTCCGCTAAGTAACGCACCCACGAAAACCCATCATTATGAAAGTCAACTGATGCGTTTTCTTAAATTCTTAACAAACCATTTAATTTGGCGGTTTATTTCGTAAATTAAATGAGCTGTTTATTTCGTTGAATTAATACAACGAATTGATGGGTCGTTACTTACCCTTTTTTCGTTGGTTGTCATAATAATAAAATAAGACCAACTAGTCTTTTGGAGGACTACTCGTTGAGAGGTCTATCAGAGTTCTTGAACCTCCATCCTCCTTCTCGAAGAATGCGAAGAACGCGAAGAACTCTGTCACCCTCGGAGTTTGACGACGCTTCATCCGAGACGTCCTTCCCCGCCCCGATCTTCGATCAACTGCTTGAGGTAAGAGTCTCAGATTTTCTTTTAATCTCTTTTGTGGTTTTTACCAAAACACGGATTTAATTAATTAATTAAATCTGCTGTTTCATGGCTCGTTGAGTTCGCCAACTCAATGCCGGTTTCCGCGACAACGCGACGCCCTTCCGCGACGACGCGACGATCCCCTTCTTCCGTGACGAACAATTCCGTGAAGAACGCTCACGAGCGACGACTACGAGGTAGGGATTTTATTTTTGGAAATGCCTCTTATTTCCTCTGTTGTTTCCATTCAAGAATGAAGAACCCGATTCATAAAAGAATTTTATTTCATTAAAAATTGTTTTCAGATATGCGTTCATGTGTTGAACTTTATTCCTCCAACTGTTTATCTCTAACGCAGAGGGTGTGGGCCAAACGAACACGGCCCGACGACCCTCTGTCGTTCTTCATTTTGTGCGGATTTGACGGGCAACGACGAAACATGCCGCAATGGAAGTTTGATGGTTCCGCATTGAAGAGCGAGTCCCGGGAGGAGCAGCGGCACAGACGGGAACAAAATCGGACCACCGGAGCGACTCTGGGGGCCCGCAGAAGCCGCCGGCGGCGCGGCGGCGCGGCGGCGCGCCGCCAGACACGCCCGCCGCGGCCGCGCGGGTCCGGCGCGCGCGGGACGCGGCTGAAGCCGCGTCCGGTTGTCCGAGCGACACCCCGCGGGTGCCGCGAGGTTGTCACGCGGGGGCGGTGGCTCCCCCCCCCCCCCCCGCGTCGCCCGGCTGGCCAGGAAGATACCTCGCGGGTGCCGCGGGGGGTGGCGGCTCCCCCCCGCGTCGCTCGGCCGCTCGGCCAAGCCGAGCCGGGCTGCCCAAGCCAGGCCGGTCCGACTGGCCGGGCCGCGTCCTGGCCGGGCCGGACCGGGTCCAACCGGGTCGTCCCGGGTTTACCCGGTTCGGCCGACCCAGGGGGCGGGGGGGGGGGGGGTCGGGCCGGCTCGGCCCGGGCCCGGACCCCCCGTCTTCGGACGGTTTTCGTTGAAATGAACGTAACTTGAGCTACGGGACTCCAAACGACTCGCCGTCAGCGGAAACACGATCCTTGGACTGAGACGGTTGTTTGGTATATCGCACTCAAGGTTTCAGAATACTTTGAGTCCAGCCGGGTTGGTTCATACACGAAACCAACCGGGCCCTCGGAGCGGAAACACTCATATCTTGAGCTACGGACGTCCGATTGACGTGCCGTTAGCTTTGTTGAATTCCTCTAGGTGAGACGGATCTTTTGGCATACTCCACCCGAGGTTTGGACGTAGGTGGAGCACGGTCGGGTTGGTTTTTCCTTAAAAACCAACCGGGCCCCTCGGACGAAAAAGCCTATAACTCTCGGACCGGGCGTCCGATTGACATGCCGTCTGCAACGTTGAGTTCCTGTTGACGATACAGAACTTTTGGATACATCAACATCGGACTTTGTGACTGTTGATGTATCGGCCTCTCGGCTCGTGAAGCAGACCCTTCCGAACGAGCTTGCTGTGTGCGGGAACCCTAGAGCTGGCTGCGACTGCTACTTCGACAGCGACGACCGTGCATAGATCCTCAGTGGACTGCGGCGACGACTGTGCAGAGATCCTCAGTGGACTGCGGCGACGACTGTGTAGAGATCCTCAGTGGACTGCGAAGACTACAGCACTCAGGGATCCTACGTGGATCAGTGCTACAGGTCCTGTGTGGGCCCGATCCTGTGTGGGTCCGATCTTGTGTGGGTCAGCGCTCAGCGGTTTTGTGTGAGCCAGCGCCTACGGGTCCTGTGTGGGCCCGGTCCTATGTGGGTCATTGCGGGGGTTAGTTACCTATCGATCCTTTGTGGGTCCGATGACTTAGATGGATCAATGATCATCATTATCGTCATCCGAAGAAGTATACCTGTGTGAGCTGAATCTTGTGTTACTCTCCTTTGTGGATTGTGTTGAGCTATCCTGTGTGGATTTACTGTTTACTCTACTTTGTGGATTGTGTTGAGCTATCCTGTGTGGATTTACTATTTACTCTCCTTTGTGGATTGTGTTGTGCTATCCTGTGTGGGTATACGTTTTGCTTTCCTGTGTGGACTGGGTTGTGCTTGGGCTCGGACGTTGGAGCCGAACGGGAATTGATGACTTAAGTATATGTATGGGAATATACCTAAGCTATGTCAGATGTTACTTCGTGATTGTATCTTTCCTTTATGGATTATCCTTTGTGGATTTCGGGAGACCTTCGGGGGTCTCGTGGTCCCTACTGAGTAGCTTATACTCACCCTTGCACGGGATATGCCCGCACTTCGTTGTGTTGGTTGCAGACGACAGACAACACTGATCGTGGTGGAGGCGTGCGGAGCAGGATGGTACCTGGAGGTGGACCACTGGGCGGGACGTACTCGGAGCGGTCAGGTGGACCCGAGGAGCAGTGGCGGCTATCTGTACCCATCCTTTAGGTGGGACTTCCAGAGGACGGCTCGACCCTGCGGCTTTTCCTTTCAGTTGTACTTTACAGTTGGGCTTGTATTTCCGGCCCCTTTTACTTTCAGCACAGCTTGTACAGTTTTTACTCAGTGTTTACTTTTCCTCTTTCTTACTCTGTGGTTCTTGTTTACTTTTCAAAGGCAATACCTTCCCTTTTTGTTGGGATTTACGCCTTGGTGCTAGTCGCCAGCCCCTGGCCTATGGAAGGCGGGCTTGGGGTAGTCACAGCACGGGCCCCGAGGACGGGTCGTGACAATTTATTCTTTTAAGACTTAATTTATTTATAAATAATCTCAAAAGGCATGTTTGATGATAAAGACACCATTTTTGTCTATAATAGTTATTTTTATCATATAGGTATTTATTTTAAAATCATTTAACAAGTGATTTTAGTAAATGATCTACAAGTAAAATGATGTCCCGATTTAATTATAACATACCCATTAGTGTCCCCTTTTAAAATGTTGTCCCCTTTTAATTATAAATTTTCTCTTTTGTCAACTTGTTGCAAGCCCATTGAAAATGGTGGTATTGGTATAAAAAATATCAAATACTATAATGAATCCCTTCAAGAAAGACTCACTTGGAACCTTTTTTATAATACTTATAAAGTTATTACCTTTCACAAAAATAGGTTTCTCGACAAAATTAAAACAAGAAATTCAAATTTCATTAATTATTCAATATGGGCTTCCATCAAACACTCCTTTACCAATATTATGAAAACTTCCAGATGGATGGTCTCCAGAGACTCCTCCATGATATTTTGGTTATAATAACTAGAATGCCACACCTTTAATTTCTAAGATATCTCCTGATCAAACTTGTTATAATTCCAATAGCTCTATTAGAGACATTTTTAACTCTCAACATGATCTACTCCCTGATACTATTTCTAATGTTATTGAAAACTACTCTTATCTTACACTGATGATTTCTTCACTAGGGAACTTGCTCACAAAGGTATTCTTAACTCAAAAAATTTCTACAAAAATAATTTTAGTAACTCTAAGAGAAATTGTAGCTGGTTAAAAATTTATAGTCAACCTTGGATAAAAACTTCGAGATTCAATCTCATATGGAGTCTTTCTATCAACATAATTCCCACTGAAATTTCCCCCCAATATTTTGGAATTCAACTATGCTCTAATTTCAAAATCTGTAATCAACACAGAGAAGATGCTAGCAACTTATTTGTCTCTTTCACTACTGCTTCTGCTCCTTGGAACTATATTCTTGACATTTTTGACTGAAGATGTTAGAATATTTATTTCATTAATTCTTAACTAAAAATATATGTAGAAATGGAAGGCTCTCGGAAAAATAGGAACTGCTTCCTTGCTACGGTTTCTAAGATCCACCATGTGATCTAGTATGATCAAAATTCTATTATTCATAAAAATTACTCACTCAATAAAAATGAAGGTCAGATGAAGATCCTTATTTCCACACATGAAGTTACCTTGATTTAAAAGGCACATTTCCACAACACCGTGCATGACTTTGGAATCCTGAAGCGTTTAAGGATTAATGACAATTTATATCAACTACATCACACTCTGGAGTTGTTCTGAAGATCCCCCTACCTGGATGGGTTAAAATAAATATTGATGGAGCCTCCAAGAAAAATCCGGGACCTACAGGGTATGGTGCTATCTTCAGGAATCACCTTGGTCAGATACTTGGATGCTTCATGGGTAAATGTGGCATTACCACCTCCCTAGAAGCTGAGATGCTGAGTTTGATTCATTCTATTTACTTTCCAATCATTTTTGTTGGAACAACCTATAGATTTAAAGTGACTTGACGACCATCGTTCATGTGGTTCGGAATGGCATAACACATCAATCTTGGCCAATTTCTACCTGTTTGATGGAATGCACCTGTTCACTTATCAATCATAACTATATCATGACACATTTTTATTGAGAATAAAACATGGTTACAGATGGTCTGGCCAACATGGGAGTAAATCAAGACATTACCTGGTTCAAAGACCTCCCGCTGCTCTTATTTCCTTTCATGAAAAAGATTTTAATATGATCCCGTATTTTAGAATCATGTAATCTTTCTTTTAATAATAGTTGCGGTTTAGTCATTTTGGGCCAAGGCATCACCCATTTTTTTAAAAAAATCATTCTATATAAGACTCTAGGATAGTTGAGTGGAAAAATCCTTAACCATCATATATATTATATCAACTCTATTTATATAGAATTATAATTTTTATGATTTATTTGTTAAGTGTAACCTAAATATCGCACCAAGATGGATTCCTAATCCTATTATGGTCACCCATAAAGTTCTTTCTTTACATAATATAACCCATGGGAACCTTTCTTTAACAAAACCTACCTGATTGGATTACCACAGTTTTGAAAAGTTTGTTCTTTTTAAGAATTTGAATACATAGAATTTTTAAGGGTATTTTAAATACCAACATCTTATCTCATGTATTCCCTTTATGTATGAATACATCTAAAGACTTAGGTTTTAATGTTATACCTTCAACCAAATGAATATATTATAAATATATTTATGTATAAATCTTTAAAAAATTCATGACTTGTGTGACTTACCTAAAAGTTAAAGCTCATTATATACCCAAATATCCAAATACTTCCTATGTATAAGGTACATGAAACCCTTTCATGTAAATGTTTAAAATAATAAAAGACTAAACTATTTATAAGATAAATTATAATGTGATAGTTATACAATCCCCAGTTCTCTAGATATGAAATTTTACATGATTATGTCATAATGATCCTTATTATACTATAATGAAGTATAAATTTTCATATTTTAAAGAATTAGAAATCCTTAAAACATAGACATATTAGGATGAGATAAGATAATATGAATCAATGATTTTAGAAATTTTTGACTTAATAATAAGGCAAAGGGTATGTTTTAAGATATTGAGGGATATAGACATAACTAATGGATCTTATCCATTGATTATATCCCATGAAGTAGAGAAAAGAACTATATGAAAAGATGGTGAGATAGAATTAAGAGGAATTTATGAGAGAGATATTTTAAAAAATTAGAATTGACTTGGATACCATTATCATAAGTAGGAAAGGATAAATAATAAAAAGGAAGGGATAATCAATATAATTAATATATAACAAATGTATATACTAATAGGTGTTTAATTCTTTTTATTTTTTATGTATGATATAAAATTATGTAATTGTTTACCATTAAGCCATTATTTTGTAAGAGATCTATGAGTTTACATGTGTGAGTAGTTGTAAATAAATAAGGAAAATGAATCCACTCTAAAAATTATACATGTAGTGTTTTTAGTGAATATTGGAACATATATACATTGAAATTGCATGATCCTTTGATGGAGCCCAGTGTGGGTGAACTAAGTAAAATTTTTTGATGTCATTTTATTACTATCATACATGGTGAGTAAGAGTGTAATGTTTATATTATCTATAAAATAAGAAAATTTAAGAGAATAATTTATTTTTATGTATGCCCATTCACCCCTTCATCCTAGGGTAGCAGTACTAAATGGGACCAATATGCTATAACTTCCACCTACTCAAGGCCCCTACCCATATCTACATGAAGTGAAGTATAACTACCTGTTCATAAGCTGTGAAAATATTTTTTTGTGTGAAATGAATTTGAGTAGGATACCATCAGAGATCAAAACATTATTATATATCCTACCATACTCATATGTGTATAGTGAAATATATGCATAAAAATAAGTGTATATCAATAAATTTCAATTTATTACCAATCCCCTTTGAGTAAAATTTTTACTTTGTTAGACCAATTTAGTAAGAACATTGATGAGTCAATCAAAATGAGACAAAACCAAACACATCGAATAATTTATATCTAGGTAAAACACAAGGCTATATAACATATAACATATTTCCATTGTAGATGAAATCACAACATTTACGAACCCATGGAATATCCCCCCTATAGATGAAATCATATCATTTCTAAACTCATGGAGTAGTCTATCTATTATGGAAATCATGAAATATCCAAACCCTTAGATCTTCTAAATCATATACTAACATAAGGATTATCTTTCATAATAAGAAAAATCATGTTCAAACCATACCCTAACTCAAATATTTACATGTTGGAAAAAAACACATGTCTTTTAAAAACATATAACAATTATATTTGACTACCATAACAATTTCATCACAATACATGTTGATATCATAATAACTTTATCATAATAAAATTCCAACACAAGAATAACATTATTACACATTGCTGAAAAATGAATTATGTCTCAACATAATGAAACAATAGAATTGAATTATTTTATAATTATAAAACAAGAATTATAATATCTCATATGTCTAAAATAATCAATACACTATCAAATAATTATAAAACACACAATATTTCATCTCAAAATACTAATATAAGCACTAAATCATTATATAAAATATGTTGACCCCATTATTAATAAAAAAACTTTGTTAATTAACATAAGTTGTTTCCCTTTATTTTCCCATTAATTTTCATTAGAGATAGAAAATGTCAAACCCATATTTAATCACCCTAGTACTGAATATAATAATATTATCTCTTATCCAAATCATGATATTATAAAAAAACATTTATTACAAATCATTTAATGACTTTCTACATGTAATGACATAAAAATTTTCCTTTGAACTTACCCAAAAATATTTTTTATTATTTAATAAACTCAAATAACAATAAAACATTTAAATTTACCTTATCATTTATTCCGTTCAAAAGAAATTAGTAATAATATTACCCATTATATCTTATCCACATATCTTTTCTCACACTCAATCATTTCAAAACAATGAAATAACATAATACCATTCATTTTCCTCACCTATAAATCATTAACATGATTTCAAAAATTTATTAAAAGATTAATGTAATGTTAAATATTTTCACAATTCACCTTTTAAATATAAAATTCCAAAAAGAATCATTTTAAATAAAAAACGTTCATAATTTACCAAAAAATTACATATGGAAATAAATTTTTATTTCAAATACATATACAATTCCTATCTTCAAACACATCCCAAATTTCTATTTAATTCATCACGAATCTCACATTTATATTCATCTTATATTTAATTATTTTCATATCAATTTGAAAACATATTATTCCATGACTCATAACCATTAATTTAACACATAAAATATAAGGACCCGACCTTAGAACATTACATAATATTGAATTAAATGAATAATTCACATTGAGGATCATTTTAGGTTTAGAACTTTAGAGAATTAGGACATAACTATTACATCCCAAAATATTATAAAGTAGACACTACTACTCAGTTTTCATTTTTTCATAAAATAAAAACTCTTAAAAAAGAAACATGACTAGTTCCATGTTTTAGACAGCATGTCATCCTTGATCCCATCCATGACCCTATTCATCTTTAAGTCTTGTGGAAAATATTTAAAAAACATGGGATGATCATAAAAAGCTCAGTAATGGATATAAAAACATGGAAAGAAAACATTATTCCATGTATACATAAGAATCAATGAAATCATACTTTACTCATAAAACATAAGCACTTTAACATAACTCATGAAATCATAAGATTTATGAATTACTCATAGAAATCAAAATACATAAAGGTAACTTGAGGCATTCCTAACATTCTTACGTAGGGAGTAACCCTCATGGTTCGGTTTGGAATACCCATTTTTGTATATTCCCTAAATCTCTTCATAGAAACCTTAGCGTTTAACTCTTTCGCGTTACCCAATGCATTGGAGAGCTATCTCAAGATCACCAGCCCTTAGTTTATCACGGAACCACCCGACTTCATAAACAATTCCCAATAACCAAAACATAAACATAACACATAACTTAAGCATAAAGGAAAGATAAAATTCCCACATTACAATAACAATATAAAATTTTAAGATATTGAAATAATAAATCCATTCTAAAACCCATTTTCAATACCAAAATTCATAAAAAGATTATATGGTATTTATTTTCCTTTTAAAAACATTATGTCTTGTTAAGGAAACCAAAGATCAAATAATACTTTCAGCGGTGGAAAAGGCCATTGTCACCGCTTATGTAAAAAAGGAAACATTCCTTTTTGTTGTTTAGTAAAACTCTTCGTAGAGAAAATATACCCTTTGAATGAAATTAAAAGTCAAAAGGGTTTTATACACCGTATAAAAGAATGTCGTGTATAAATCAAAGGATGCCTCAATAAAAGGAGATTGAGATGAACTCCCTTACAAAGACAGTATCCTTAGATTAAAGATAAATCAATTACATAATTATGTGTGAAAAATATAAATACACTAAATATAAGTGGATATTAAGTGTAAAAAAATCAGAGGTCATATAAACATATTCATAGAATGACATAATCATGAAGTAGAGGTTTAACCCAAAGAATTGAAATTGGGTTAAGAAGTTCCCTTACAGAAATTCGACAGCCTAACTGCGTCACTTTAAAATTTAGAAAATGAGTTGATGAGAGATAAAAAGGGTATCTCATAACTTGGACATAAAATTCACATAAATAAGGATATATAAGAACACATATCAATATAATAATATGTAAATTAAAATATCTAACAAAAATAAGTCTTTTAAAAATAGGAGGGTGAAAGGTTCCCTTACCGATTTGGGTAACTTTCGAAATGTATAACCCATGATAGAAGAATCATATAATGAAGATGTAAATACCCATAAATTAAATTATATTACACAAATAATACAATCATGGGTATTACACACACCATAAAGAAGGAAATAGTGGAAAATGTAGCATGAATCTCACAGGAATAAAAGTGAGATGAAAAACACCTTACATCGTTGTAATCAATCGAGTCATATGACCAATTGATAATAAACACCGAATGAATCACATAATACCATGAATATAAATAGAATCATGATAATATATATGAAATTTCAGTACACAATACACCACATGCAATAAATAAGTGGCCAAAAATGGAAAAATCTCACGAAATTAAAAGTGAGATAAGAAATCCCTTACCTCAAGTCTGACTTGTCTTGTTTGTTTCTTTATATTCCTAAATAATAAGCCTTGGTAAATTTATAATTTCTTAAGTACTTACTTTAAATTTTATTATTCAATTAATATCACATATTATCATGTTATAATAATTAGTTAATTATTGGAGTTCATATCATATGTTTTATTGATGTTTGGTACATGAATAAAAAATGAACTTGTTTGAAGAGAATTTTCCATGTAGTTATAACTACATCATCTCCGGAATGGTTTTCATGATTTAAATATCATATATATCCAGTACATATGTATTTAATAATATTCCATAATGTTTGGATATAATAAATGAAATGTACCGTTCATGGAGACGGTAGGCCATACGTACGCATGAACGCTACTTTCATTTTTTGTCATATTAATGGACTTTAAAACTAAATGAGGCATCGATATATTATAATTACATTATAATATATATGTTATATAGGTAACATAAGTTCATTAATTAAATTATTTATAAATTCCATGTTTTTCATGAATGAGTCACATCACTTGAGAGGACGGTTGTCCACACTTCCTCATATGAAATTATCACATTTCACAATAGTCAAAGCATAGAGGTATGTTTTAAATATAAAATACAGAAGCATAGAGAAGACATAAATATAATATATATAATATATAAATATATTTTTATCATAATGGTCACCGTTATAGGTGGTAAAATAAGATTGAACAATCATCGTTTCGTGAGGCAGTGATTCGCCACCCACAGAATCAATATGTTCTTTAACCATTATACGGAGGTGTGTGTAAGTGTAGGTAGAATACTTATTATAAAAAAATCCTAGTATATTTTAGATATTGGTGTTATTATGGGATCAAAATAAGAAGATAGTGGTGAGTGAAGAAAGAAAATTAAAGAAAGAAACTCGAGAGAATACATTACCTCTAAATCGGGAAACTCTGTTTGATTTGAGCCAAAGGCTTCCTTGGAAAGAAATCTGCCCAAAGTGAGGCTTGTAGGAGTAATAAAGGGATTTGGAGAGATAATATGAGTCAAGTTTGGATGATCCAAGGGCTTGAGAGGTGTGGGTAAGGGGGTAGAGGTGGGGGCCTTTTATAAGAGGGTGGAGGTTTACTTTTGGAAAGTCTTGAAATGATACTTTATTATAAAATGATTTTCGAATTTTAAAGGTCCCACAATGAAATATTTTAATGATAAGGTGATAAGGGTTCAAAATCCACCCAAATAATAGGTTTTATACAAGTTTAAGTCTTATATTTTACCTTATCTTTTCATTTTATTTAAATCGTTCATTAATGAGGTAATCACTCATCATCATGGTGTCATAAATAAATTTATTTATTTAATGTCTAAAAATTATAAAAAAATACCAAGATTTAGGAAATCTTTTTAGATTTCCAATTATTATTAAGATATACAAACCTCTGTTATATTTCTCTTCTTTTTTAAAAATAATGTCATAAATGTCACTGTCACACCCATGTGACTCCATGGGCCCTCAAGTTTGGTATAAAGCATTAAATGGTCGGAAATGAATCAAAAAATAGGATTTGGACACATTTTGGGGTCATTTTATATTATTATGATATTATATTATTACCCTTAACTACCCAATTACTAATTAATCACAATAATTAAAGATAATTATCATCGTTACTATTCATAATGTCAAAAAACAACAGCGTATTAATTGAATAATTTGGACCTTATGATTCCAAATATGAAATCCATTTTACCAAATTCCAAACACAGAAGTTGCAGTAATTAATTTAAAAATAATTCCCGTAGTCAAAACCAAAGACGAGTTTTTAAGATGTAAAATTTATCAAAAGATTGACTTGTTTTTACATCCAATTGAAAAGTGAAATTACTTCCAATGACCAAAATTGTATTAAGTGATAAGAACATAATTAAATTACAGTTTAAAAACAATTAAAATGACAATCTAACTGTATAAATAATTTGGATGAAAAAGCATTTTTGAATTAAAATTCTGTATTTTTCACTATTTATTAAAAAATGAACATTATCGGAAAAATACCAAAAATTCAACTTAAGATATATTTGATATTCCAAATTCAAAAATGATGTCAATTTTACCAAATTCAAAACATATATGTTTCATTAATAAATTATATATTTAATTGCCACTGTCAAAACAAATAGCGTGTTTTTAAGAAACAATTTTTATCAAAAGATTGACACTTGTTTATGTCCATTTTCAAATTGAAATTAATTCTAATGACCACCATTGGATTAAATGGTAAAAATATATTCTAATTAAAATTTAAAACCAATTAAAAAGATAATATAACCATATAAATAAATTATATTAAAAAGAGGTTTTGAATTAAAATACAACATTTTTCACTATTCATTAAAAAAATGAACTTTATCAGAAAAATACCAAAAATTTACATAAAGTAAATTCTGATGTCTTGATTATAAATAAGGATTTTAGTTTTTCAAATATAAAATATAAAAGTTATAAAAAGAATATTTAAAAAGGGTTTTCCATTAAAAGGCGGTTAATCGACCTTTTAAAGAATATAAGAATATTTATGCTTAAAATTGGATTCATTTGCATTTTAAGCCTCTATAATTTATTGGGTAATTGTTAAAATATTTAAAAAACATATATAATCATTTATTAGTTAGTTCTATTCATTCCCACCATTACAACAACTAGGCATTTACTACCATTTAAAAAATATTATTATATTATTTGTGTGCAACGTAAGATTTCAAAGAAACTCGTTGTTGTATATTGGGTATGCCATCGAACATAGCATCCCCTTTAAATTAATATTAATATTTTATTCCAAAATATTAATAAATATGAAAATTTCAAATTCTTTATTTACCTGGGATGTTAAATCCTTCCCACCTTTTGGGAGTTGTGTCCTTACAATTTTAATATTGGGTTGAGAAACTTAATTGAAAGTCCCACATCGGAAAAAGAGTCATTAAAACTATCACTTTAAAAGAAAGAAAGAGAAGTACAAAGGTCACTTGAGTTAACCCATACTAGGATTCCATATAGGAAAACATGGATATGGAAGAGAAAACAAAGGGTCATGTTCTGATGGAGAGTGATAGAAAATATGTCTATGAGAAATTTAACCACCAAAAAATCACAAACTTGTGATGGGTTAAATGGTATTTGATTCCCCATTTGGAAAAGTTAATAGACAAAGTTTTTGTTTTAAGTTACTTTTTATTGAGTAATTTATTTATGATCTTAATTAAACATAATGAAACATACTTACTTGTCATGTAGACTTTCATCTCTTACTAGATTTCTTACAGAAACTCATATTTTCTCCAAAAGATGAGTATGTAGGATTAATTGTTGACATTAAGAGTGTTATAATCAACTTATGAGAATCACATAATCCACAAAATATGAACTATATATTTACCATGTCTTTAGACCATAACCAAAACCAAAAATGTTAGTACAATATCAGATAATCCCCAAAAGGAAAATCCTTTATAAAAATAAATACTACTCTTAATCTCCAAAATTCAACAAAAAGAACCCAAGGTTCAAGAAATACCATTAAATAAATAGTTATCCATAAAATTCTTCAAAGTAATCCAAACTAATATTGAAACCCAAATCTCTAAAGGATTTAATCACATAGTCTTTCAAGATAAATCTTAACATTTATCTACCAATAACATCAGTTACTCTTAAAGTCTCATTTTTAAAAGTAATTTATCCAATCACATATCCTCCATGATAGGTCAATCATTTACATAGATAACCCAAAATCAACTTATTCTTGATTCATAAAATCATCTAACTAAAAATCATTTGTTATACTAACAAGGGAATTAACTTAGTCTAGTGGTAGGTGATAAATACTAGTTGCACTTTGGTTGTGGGTTCGATTCCCATAGCTTCGTCCGACGTGATGGGTTGTCACACAATCTGCGTGTTGTCCTTTTCCAAAAACTATATAATTTTATAAAATTCCCAAAAAGAGATAAATTCATCAAAAATAACCATAACATAATTTAACCATAAAGGTTATATAATAACTTTAGTTTTGCATCCCAAAATGTATTAACTGGTAATTTCCTGAAATTCAAAGATCATATAAACCCAAACAGTTCTTTAAAATTATATCCACAAAAGAAAAGATAATTATTCCTTCAATGAAATTTTCATATATCAAACATTAGGGTTACATATACTGTAAAAAGTCTTCTAATGTAATCTCATCATCAAAAGAGCCATAATACTTTTAAGAATTTCACTATCTTAAAATCTACCATAACTCTTGAATACCTTATATGTTTAATTCTTACTCATTCAACATTCTTCATGATCCATTAACCATTACTTTCTAACTTATTCTTAAATACTTCTTTCCTAAAAACAAAATCATGAATAATATCTTAAGATTCAATAATAGGAAACATATATTAAGAAATAATCCATACCTTTCGTTGGTCATTGTTAGTTTCTTCATCCTCAATCAGAATGGAATTAGGTATTGGTAAACAAATATTTGTACGATCCTGGTGATCTCATTCCCAAAACTTCTTCATAGGACATGTGTTTTCATAATGACCATGAACACCACATTTAAAACATTCAATTGATCCATCAGAAAGAACTTCATTCCCTTTCCTAGAGTCAACTAGATGCTTCCTTTTTCCATGGCAGGTTCTTGCTTTATGACATTTATTTCCACATCTATACAATCTTTCTGTCCCTTTGAAACATTTTCCTAGGTGTTTCTTTCCACATCTTTGACACATAGGTTTTTGAACATACTTACCTTTATGATTATTTCCTAAACTTCTGTAGGGATTTGTTTCTCTCATATATGATGCCTTATAAAAATCACTATGGTTCAGGTGGTCAATCATGACTCCAGATAGTTGGTTGAGAATAACCACAAGAGTTATCATTGAATCTCCCATATCATTCAGCTGCTCATTCAGAAAACAGTCACAGTTTTGGTCACATCCACTGTTACTTTGGTTCCTTCTAGATCCAACCATTTACTAAAACAAAAAAAATTAGTGTGATTATATCAGTAAAATCATCATATAATACTAAGATATAATCATTCATTTTATCTTAAACTCATTCACTTTATCTAAAAAAAACTATGAATCTTTCGAAAATCCTAACCATTATGGTAATGTCACTTAATCATAAAGAATAACCTAACCTCTAAAGTTATCTAAACCGACCTTTGATACCAACTATAAGGACCTGGCCTTAGAACATTACATAATATTGAATTAAATGAATAATTGAAATTGATGATCTTTTCAGGTTTAGAGTTTTAGATAATTAGGACATAACTATTACATCCCAAAAGATTATAAAGTAGACACTTCTACTCAGTTTCCATTTTTTCATAAAATAAAAACTCTTAAAAAAGAAACATGTCTAGTTCTATGTTTTAGACAGCATGTATTTCCTTGATCCCATCCTTGACCCTATTCATATTTAAGTCATGTGGAAGAAATTTTAATAAAATGGGATGAGCATAAAAAGCCTAGTAAGGGATATAAAAATACGAAAAGAAAACATTATTCCATGTATACATAATAATAAATGAAATAATACTTTACTCATAAAACATAATCACTTTAACATACCTCATGAAATATTAATATTTATGATTAAATCATTGAAATCATAAGACATAACAGAAACTTGAGGCATTCATAACATTTTTACATAGGGAGTAACCCTCATGGTTACGTTTGGAATACCCATCACAGTATATTCCCTAAATATCTTCGGAGAAACCTTTGCATTTAACTACTTTGTGTTACCTAATGCATTGGAGGGATATATCAGGCTCACCCGCCCTTATTTTATTATGGAACCAACCGACTTCATAAACAATTCCCAAGAACCATAACATAAACATAACACATAACTTAAGTATAAAGGAAAGATAACATTCCCACTTTGCAATAACAATATATATTTTTTAAGATATTGAAATAATAAATCCATTATAAAAACCATTTTCAATACAAAAATACATAAAAAGAGTATATGGTATTTATTTTCCTTTTAATAACATTACGAATTGTTAAGGAAGACAAAGATCAAATAATACTCGCGGCTGCGAAAAAGGTCATTGTTACCGCTTACATAAAAAAAGAAACATTCCTTTTTTGTCGTTTAGTAAAACTCTTTATAGAGAAAAGATTCCCTTTGAATGAAATGAAAATTAAAAAGGTTTTTATACATTGTATAAAATAAAGCCGTGTATAAATCAAAGGATGCCTCAATAAAAGGAGATTGAGACGAAGTCCCTTACAAAGACGGTATCCTTAGATAAAGGATTAATCAATTAAATAATTATGCGTGAAATAGATAAATACACTCAATATAAGTGGATATTAAGTGTACAACAATCATAGGTCATCCACAGATATTCATATCACAACATAATCACAAAGTAGAGGTTTAACCCAAAGAATTGAAATTGGGTTAAGAAGTTCCCTTACAGAAATTCGACAGCCAAACTACGTCACTTTAAAATTCAGGAAAATGAGTTGATGAGAGATAAAAAGTGTATCTCGTCACTTGGACAATAAATTTACATCAATAAGTATATATAATAACATATCTCAACCTAATAAGATGTAAATTAAAAGACCTAACAAAAAGAAGTCTTTTAAAAAGAGGAGGGTGAAAGGTTCCCTTACCGATTTGGGTAACTTTTGAAACATACACCCCAGGACAGAAGGATCATACAATAAAGATGTAAATACCCATCAATTAAATTATATTACACAAATAATACAATTATGGGTAGTACACACACCACACAAAGGAAATAGTGGCAAATGTAGAATGAATCTCACGGGAATAAAAGTGAGATGAAAAACCCATTACCTCATTCTAATTAATCGAGTCATATGACCAAAAGATAATAAACACCGAATGAATCACATAATACCATGAATATAAATACAATAATTATAATATATATTAAATTTCAATACACAATACACCACATGAAACAAATAAGTGGAGAACAATGGAAATCTCACGGAATTAAAAGTGAGATAAGAAATCCCTTACCTCAAGTCGGACTTGTCTTGTTCGGTTATTTATATTCTTGAAAAATAAACCTTGGTCAATTTATAATTTCTTAAGTACTTCCTTTAAAGTTTATTATTCAATTAATATCACATATTATCATGTTATAATAATTAGTTAATTATGTGAGTTCATATCATACGTTTTGGCGATGTTCGGTACATGAGTCAAAAATGAACTTGTTTGAAGAGAATTGTCCATGTAGTTATAAGTACATCATATTTGGAATGGTATTCATGATTTAAATATCATATATATCCAGTATATATGTATTTAAAAATATTCCATAATATTTGGAGATAAGAAATGAAATGTACTATTCTTGGAGACGGTAGCCCGTACGTACGCATTAACACTACTTTCATTTTTTGTCATATTAATGTACTTTAAAACTAAATGAGACATAGATATATTATAATTAAAGTATAATATATATGTTATATAGGTAACATAAGTTCATTAATTACATTATTTATAAATTCCATGTTTGGCATGAACGAGTCACATCACTTGAGGGGGCGGTTGTCCACACTTCCTCATATGGAATTATCGCATTTTCAAAACATGAAAAGCATAAATATAAAATAAAGAAGAATAGAGAGGACATAAATATAATATATATCATATATAAATAAATTTCCATCATAATGGCCACCATGATAGGTGTTAAAAGAATATTGAACAATCATCGTTTCATGTGGCAGTAATTCGCCACCCACAGAAACAGTATGTTCTTTAACCATTAGATGGAGGTGTGTGTAAGTGTAGGTAGAATACTTATCATAATAAAATACTAGTATATTTAGGACACTGGTGATATTATGGGATAAAAATAAGAAGATATTGGTGAGTGAAGAAGGAAAATTAAAGAATGAAACTCGAGAGAAGACATTACCTCTAAATCGGGTAACTCTTTTTGATTTGAGACAAAGGCTTCCTTGTAAAGAATTATGCCCAAAGTGAGGCTTCTAGAAGTAATAGAGGGATTTTGAGAGATAATATGAGCAGAGGTTGGACTAGCCAATGGCTTGAGAGGAGTGGGTAAGGGGGTAGAGGTGGGGGCCTTTTATAAGAGAGAGGAGGGTCACTTTTGGAAAGTCTTGAAATATTACTTTATTATAAAATGATTTTCGGATTTTAAAGGTACCACAATGATATATTTTGAGGATAATGATATAAGGGTTTGATATCTACCCATTCAATAGGTTTTAGACAATTTTAAATCTTATATTTTACCTTATCTTTTCATTTTATTTAAATCGTTCATTAATAAGGTAATCACTGCATCATCATGGTGTCATAAATAAATTTATTTATTTAATGTCTAAAAATTATAAAAAAATACCAACATTTAATTAATATTATTATATTTAAAATTAATATTTATAGTCTAATATTTCATTTATATAAACAAAATTAAATTTGTTTACTTAGGATATAATAACATTTGTTATAATTCTCTTTTTTTAAAATAATGTCATAAATGTCACTATCACACCCATGTCACTCCATGAGCCCTCAAGTTTGGTATAAAGCTTACCATGGTCGGAAATGACTCAAAAAAGAGGATTTGGACACATGTTGGGGTCATTTTATATTATTATGATATTATTTTATTACCCTCAACTACCAGATTACTAATTAATCACGATAATTAAAGATAATTGTCATCGTTACTATTCATAATGTCTAAAAACAATAGAGTATTAATTACATAATTTGGACCTTATGATTAAAAATATGGAATCCATTTTACCAAATTCAAAACGCAGAAATTACAATAATTAATTTAAAAATAATTCTCATTGTCAAAACCAAAGACGAGTTTTTAAGATGTAAAATTTATCAAAAGATTGACTTGTTTTTACATTCAATTGAAAAGTGAAATTAATTACAATGAAAAAAATTGTATTAATTGATAAAAACATAATTCAATTACACTTTAAAACCAAATAAAATAAAAATCTAACACTATAAATAATTTGGATGAAAAATAAGTTTTGAATTAAAATGATGTATGTTTCACTTTTCATTAAAAAAATGAACATTATCAGAAAAACACAAAAAAATCACCCTAAGCTATATTTGATATTCAAAATTCAAAAATGATATCAATTTTACCAAATTAAAAATATATATGTTTCATTAATAAATTATATTGTTAATTCCCGCTGTCAAAAAACAGTGTGTTTTTTGGAAACAATATCTATCAAAAGATTGACACTTATTTATGTCTATTTTCAAAGTGAAATTAATTATAATAACCACCATTGGATTAAATGGTAAAACTATATTCTAATTACACTTTAAAACCAATTAAAAAGTTAATATAACCATATAAATAAATTAGATTAAAAAGAGGTTTTGAATTAAAATACAGCATTTTTCATTATTCATTAAAAAATGAACTTTATCAGAAAAATACCAAAACATTACACAAAGTAAATTTTGATGTCTTGATTCTAAAGAAGGATTTTATTTTGTAAAATATAACATATAAAAGTAACAAAAAGTATATTTATAAATGGTTTTCCATTAAAAGGTGGTTAATCGACCTTTTAAAGAATATTAGAATATTTATGCTTAAAATTGGATTCATTCTCATTTTAATCCTCTATCATTTATTGGGTAATTGTTAAAATATTTAACAAACATATATAATAATTTTTTAGTTAGTTCTATTCATTCATTCCTTTACAACGGTTAGGAATTTACTAACATTTAAAATAATATTATTATATTATTAGTGTGCAACGTAATATTTCAAAGAAAATCGTTGTTGCGTATTGAGTACGCCATCGAACATATCATCCCCTTTAAAGTAATATTAATATTTTATTCACAAATATTAATAAATATGAAAATGTCATATTCTTTATTTACCTGGGATGTTACATAAAACCCTTCTTAATAAACTTATTATATTTTCCACTTCATGTCATTGACTATTCAATTAAACCCCCATATTTTAATTTCTTAAATGATGACATGAATTTAAAAAACAGCTTTATAATTAATAAGTGATTTCAATATTCTACTAAGAAATTATAGTATTATGAGTTCTCAATCTATAGTTTATATATAAATAAAAACTGTATATAAATCTAATTTATATGCCCCTTTTATCCCCATTCTAGATCACATTCCAATATTTAATTCATTAAATGATTTAATCACTTAAATCACATTTAGTAAACCATTAATAATAATTTCTGTAAATATAGGAATATATTATAGCCAAAATAAGTATAATTTATCATGTAAACATAATTACATATTCTTTAAGACATATAAATATTTACACCAACCATTATACACCAATAATGTCTATAAATATCCAAAATAATCAATTGAATATCTAATTCAAGACATGTAACTATATTTTTAGCACATTAATTTTGAAAATAATATTATCTTCATTATAAAATTTTATTTTGTTATATTATCTTATTTAAATAGAATTTATAATGATCTTCTCATCAATAATCATGTAATAACCATAGAAATTAAAATCAAATCTACTAAATTAATCCACATTCATACATTCTTGAATTAATGTCTAATATCATAGTAAACAACAACATAAAGATTAAATTAGATTATTTATTTAACCAGAATACCCTTTAGAAATGAATTAAATTACCAGAGTAGATTTATATCACCTAACTCATGATAAATGAACAATCCACATAAAAATTCAATTTTTAATTCCACTTTTATCATTAAATTTTAATAAATCATCCCAAAATTGAAAGAGCATAATGATTTAGAAGAGAATATCAAATTAAAAATTCATATATTTCAATAAAATGATGAGAAAAATATTTTAATCACTATATATGTTGAAATATAATGAAATAATCAACATTATATTAGGAAATGAAGGATAAATATCTGAAAGAAGTTTGAGGAATAAAGAGAGAGAATCTAAGAAGAGAGTCTCACTAATATTGTTCATTTAAAGAAGGATGAACACATTCTAATTAAACTTCCATAATAGTAAATTAAATAGTTTCCCCTCATTAAAATTAGTCCATACAAGTCATTAATTATTATGTGGAAAGCAAAATTCCATTCTACACCAAAAACTAGGTCCCAATCATTAGTTACTTAATGGTTGGTCTTGAAAAACCCCACTGCATATGACTTATCCAATGGGTACTGTGTCCTATAACCAAGAACCTATTGTTGAATTTAGTTGCATTATGGTAAAATATACCACTTGTATTCCCTTATACTCATCCCATTTGACCTAAATTTTCAAAGTGTAATTAATTCTAAATCCTTAATATCTTTAAACTAAAATATATGATTTTTAAATCTACATGAGAAAACCAAAGACATTATGATATTGTTTATAAAAATTATTCAATAAATTATATCCCAACATAATATAGTAAAAGTTATTTACAAAATCTATCTCAGTATCTCTCCACATACTATAGTTGATCCCATAGTTTCATGGTTTTTGTACAAAAAACTCCCTTACAGATACACTCTTTAATATAGAATAAATGGATATAATCTCATATCTTCACACAAAACATTGAGGATTATTCCATGTGTTGTACTCATTAATACATTGATAAAATGTCTATGTAAGATTAATTAAATTCTAAATACCATTCATTTATCTTCTCAATATTTGTAGTGATATCAAAATATAATTTTAATAGATGATATCTCAACTAGATAATTGCCTTCTTCATTGAGATTAGTGATATTTGGTTAATGATTTTATTCTATAAATTTTGGATATCATTATATTTTATATTAAAAATAAATTAATTTCCATATATTAGAAATTTTTATTAATAAGAAATATGGCCATTTCACATTATCCACAATTTTTGTTTTCCTTCTTTTGTTCAGGGTACCAAAAAAACTAAATAATTAAGAAAAGTTTTTTTATTCCAATGAAACACAAAGTAAGATACACTAGACATAGAAATAAATAACCTTGGCTATGGTGTGATACTATTTATGCACTTCTTTCCCCCTAAATACAGTTATTCTGGATTCCTCAACAATGATAACCATCTAGTAAATTTTATTTGGTTATGGTATTGAAATGGAAATGGTCATGATGTATTTCTCTAATCCATTATTATTTTTTTATAGATATTCTATCTCAATATTTTCAAAAAAAACTTGATGATGCTATTTTTATAACCTCCCCATGACATGGTTATATTTTCCATGAAGTGGTATTCTACTTCTCTCTATAAACACATATAAAGAATTTCAAGTTCCTAAAGACTTCTCTTAAACTTCTTAAATTTATTTTTTCATGATAAAAACCCCAATATTTTCTATAAAACATAATTTATATATTAATTTAAAAGATAAAAAAAATAAAAAATAAAATAGAATCATAATCAAACTAAGTGTAAGTCCACATCAATACCACACCACATGATAGAGTAGAGTTTTTATGATATCTTTATCCCCTAGTAGAAATAAGTCATGTTCTTATAAAACACATGAATGACTTTTCTTAAATAATATATTTCATAAATATAAAAATCTCTTATTTATTTACCTTTGTATGTTTTTAAATATTCTAAACATAAATATGTAAGAATATATTTTATCAATTAATGTTTTTTATTTTTTCACAAAAACGAATCCCCCCATGTGTTATGTAATTCCTTGACCTAGATGACTAACTTAATTCCTATATTTGTGTTCCT
The DNA here is from genome assembly GCA_963277665.1 of Viscum album. Classification (NCBI taxonomy): domain Eukaryota; kingdom Viridiplantae; phylum Streptophyta; class Magnoliopsida; order Santalales; family Viscaceae; genus Viscum; species Viscum album. The sequence continues at coordinate 642,936,750 of OY728133.1, read as the reverse complement.
CACATAACCTTAAACATATTACTTAATAAATAATTTTAGAATTTAGAGACCCATAATTTTCATAGATAGATATTACATTTTATTATATGGATATTCATTACATAACATAATGACCCGCACCAAAATTGTATAGGTATAGTGCCTTTGAAAACATGGATACATAAAAAATGGTTCATAAGTGAAATAAGTTATATTCAACTAAGTTATCCATAACTAGAACCCATATTATACATATCATTCTTAATATATTTCTTAATAATATTGGTAATGAAATCATACGAAAGGGTGAGATCATATGTTCACTAAGGGTAAACAAGGGAGATATCATTGATCATGTAAAAATAACATGGGCATAAGGGTATGAGAACATGAGAATAAAATTTTGAAACAATAATCTATATATTATAGACTGTAATATTGAGTCATAGTGTAAATATTTGTAGTTATTAAGACATGAATTGTAAAGGAATCAAAGAACCTGATCAATGAGATCATAACATTGGCATATGAATTAGATTTGTGGCATACATGAAGCAAAAAAAATAATTTCTTTTGTAGTCAAGGATAATTTACATGGATATCATTTTATAATGGGTTAAATCCACAAAATATTGTAGAATTCAATTTTCATCCTCAAGTCACTACTTAAAACCCATATTTTAAATAGAAAAAAATGATTTTTTTCAGCACTGAAAAGAGCTGACAAAGTAAGTAATATTTAAATCCCCCAACCATTATTAGTGCTTTTTTAAAACAACTGATAAAGGTTATATTTATTATTTTTTCTAATTTTGTTCTGATAAAGGATATAATTTATCAATGGTTGATGAATAACTGATAAAGGGTGCCTCTGTCATTTCTAGATAAAGCACTGATAAAGGGTCCCTTTATCAACACTTTATTTAGTGCTGATAAAGGCCATTTCAGCTACGACATTGCAACAACCGTACAATAGCCATGCAACGACCCTTTAAAATCAAACATAATAAAAATAAATTAAAAGAAATTGATATATAGATTTAACTATATTATAATACAAACAAATCATTACACTATCATTTTAATTCAAAATTTAGATAGAAAATATTTACATTAAAGTCATATTTACAATTAACCAAAAAACTTACAACCCATATAAAAAATTAAAACCAGAATAATATTTCTAATTATGAAACTCTATATAAAATTATATCACTACAATAAAACCAACTATTATTTTAGAAAAATTAAATTAAAAATAATTTTTTTTTAATTTTAATGTTATATAATCCACATATGATAAATTTTATTGTTAATTACTCTATATACTAATGATATTATCAATTAACAATGTATTAGATTGATTTAAAGTTGAATTAAACATTTGAGAAATATATTATGGACCATTTTCCTATGTTTTAAAAAAAATCAAATTTATGTTTCTTTATTTTGGCTACATGAGGCGTGTTTTAAACTAAAATGATAGATATATTGAAAACACATAGTTTGAGTTATATCAACCACATAATGTGATATATTAATGTTATTCAAATTGTTATAAGTCAAAAATTAATTATGTATCATTCTTATATTGTTTTAAAACAATCCAAGATCATTTCTTTAATTTAGGCTATGTGAGGCATGTTTTAAACTAAAAGAAACTTGTATTGAAAACATGCACTTTGAGTCATACCAACCACATTGTGTGTCAGTTTAATGTTCGATAAATTTATTTAAATCACAAATTAATTTTGGATTATTATTTTTAACAATAATCATAGCTTATTTTATTTGTTTAGGTTATGTGGGATGCATTTTAAACTAAAATAAAACTTATATTGAAAACACACAGTTTAATTCAAACAGACCACATCATGTGTCCGATTAACATGCGATTGATTCTTACACATCAAAAATATATTATGGATTTATTAGTAATGTTTAAAAACAATATAATTTTATTTTTATAGTTTTTTCAATTTTAGGCACATTTTGAACTAAAATGGGACTTATATTGAAACACACATTTTGAGGCATACCAATCATATCGTGTGTTAGATTGATGTGTGTCCAATTCCAACATATCAAAAATATATTATGGATCATTGTAATAATATCTAAATGTAATATAAGCTATTTTTATTGGTTTTGAATATGTGATACACATTTTAAACTAAAGGCATAATTTTATATTGAAAATACATACTTCGATTCATACTGACCACATATTTTATCAGATTGGAATGTGGTCAATTCATACATTCCCCAATGAATTATGGATAATATTCCTCAATTTTAATAACTAACCGAGCTGTTTTTGTTAGTTTTGGAAATAAAAGTATCATTTTAAACTAAAATTAAACTTATATTGAAAACACACACTTTGAGTCATACCAAAAACACCATGTTTTAGATTGATGGCTGGTCAGTTCCTACTTGTAAAAAATATATTATGGATCATTTTTTTAAATCTTGAAAATATTCCTAACTTGTTTTCTTGGTTTTGGAAATTGGATATGAATTTTAAACTAGAATTCCACCTATTTATTAAAAACACATACTTTGATTCATACCGACCATATTGTCCCCCAAAATGAATTATGGTTAATTACTACATGTAAAAAATTAATTATGGATTTTTGTTTTAATGTTTGAAAATAATCCAATATTGTTTTCTTTTTTTTGGTTATTTGATGAACATTTTAAAGTGAAATGGCCCTTTTATATTGAAAACACGCAGTTCGATTCATATAGACCCCATAATGTGTTTAATTAATATGTGGTCAATTATTACAAGTCAATAATGAATGATGTATAATTTATCTAATGATTGAAAAGAAATTGATATATTTTGTTGTTTTGGATATGTGATTCATGTTTTAATATAAAATGAAACTTATATTAAAAACAAACACTTTGAGTCATACTAATGACTTCATTTTTTGGATTGATATTAAGTCGATTTAAACACATCACAAATGAATTATATATTACTTTATTAATGTTTCCAAAAAATATGTTTTTCTTTTCTTGATTTTGAGAATGTGAAGCACATTTTAAACAGAAATGGTACTTTTATATTAAAAACACATACTTAGAGTTTTATTGACCACTTTGGGTGTCAAATTGATATGCAGTCAATTCATAGACATAAAAAATATATTATGTATAATTTTACTAAAATTTTATCTCCTTTTATTTTTTTGTCTATTTGATAAGCATTTTAAATTGAAATAAAACTTATATATTGAAAACATGCACTTAGAGTCATACGAACCACATTGTTTTCAAATTGTTTTGAAGTCGATATCAACATGTTAGAAATGAGTTATTTATCAATTTCTTAAACTTTAAAACAATATGACCTTATTTTCTCATTTTTGGATATATTAGGAACGTCTTAAACAAAAAATGGAACTTATATTGAAAACACACACCTTGATTCATACTGACCACATCTTGTGTCAGATTGATGTATAGACATTTTATACACATCAAAAAAATATTATAGATCATTTTACTAAAGATTAAACATAATCCAAGCTCATTTTCTCATTTTGGATATATGGTACATGTTTTAAACTAAAACGACATGTCTATTTCTAAAATAAAAACATCAAGTCATACTGACAACATCATCCATCAAAATAATGTGTGGTCGATTACTACACCAAAAAATGAATTATGGATCACTATCTTAAGGTATGAAAATAATACAAGATATTTTTCTTAGTATTGGCTATGTGATGTTCATTTTAAACTGAAATGAAAATTTTATATTGAAGAATGGACTTTGAGTCATATTGACCACATCATGTGTTTGATTGATGTGTGGTAGATTCTTACACATAATAAATTAATTATGGATCATTATTATAATGTTTAAAAACAATACAAGATATATTTATTGGTTTTGACTATGTGTGAAATTTTTTAAACAAAAAAATTATATTAAAAAGACCAACTTCAATTCATACAAAGAACATCATCTATTGAATTGATGCGAAATCAATTCCTACATGTTACAAATTATTTATTGTTGTCCAAAAATTTCAAAACAATCCAAGATTGTTTTCTCCACTTTGATAATGTGACATTTGTTTTAAACTAAAATGAAACTTTTATATTTAAAACACACAATTAGAGTCATACTGACCACATCAGGTGTCAGATTGACTTGTGGCTAATTCTTACACATGACAAATGAATTATGGATTACTTTCCTAATGTTTTAAATATAATATGAGATATTTTTCTTTGTTTTGATCATGTGATGTGTGTTTTAAACTAAAAAGGATTTTATATTGAAAACACATGATCTGATTCATTTTGACCACATAATTTTTCAGATTTGTGTTTGGTCAATTGCTATATGTGAGAGATAAATTATGGATTGTTTTACTAAATTTTGAAAACAATATGATCTCTTTTTGTTAGTTTTGATCATCTGAAACATATTTTAAACTAAAATGTAAAATTTATATTGAAAACATGATGTTTGAGTCATACCAACCACATTGGATGTATAAATACCTAGACAGAACATACACAGAAATTATATCACTTTTATTAAATAATTAAAAAATTATACAAATAGATTCCCAAAGATTGTATTAGTCTAGTTCCTTTTGAAACATGGAAACATGAACACTAGTACATAAGTGAGCTAAATTATCTCCCACTAGGATATTATTGACTGGAACACTTCCTAGACACATCATACATAGTACATATCTTCATAACCTAGGTAAGGAAACATAAAAGGGGTGATCTTAAATGCTCATAAATGGTAAATATGGGAGACATGTTAGCATAAACATGAGCATTGAAGTGTGAGAACATGATAAAAACCTTTTAGGGTCATAACCTTCAGATCAAATATCATAAACATGAATCATGGAATAAATCTGGATAGGTTATAAGAAATGAGTCATAAATAAATAATGAACATAATCCATGAAAGAATAATATAGGAATAAAACATCAAATTGTGGAAAACACATAAACATATAATATTATTTCCATAGAAACCAAGACAGCGTAGCCAATACTATATTAGTAGTATGGGTTCACTCCCAATATCATCTTAGTATTCATGGTTCTCTCCCATGTCCATATAAGTAGAATGATTTCACTCCTTGTACCATCTTGGTAGTCATAGTTCACTCCCATGGGGATCTTAGTAGTCAAGGTTCACTCCCATGACCATCTTAGTCTATCTCTTGAGATATAAATCTTTACACAATGCATTGGTGGGATATATAGGCCCAAAAAATATCTTAATGAAATTATACATACTTGTGCCACAAAATCATAAACAACCATATCATAAACCATGAAATTAAATGGGTATCATAAACATGTAATCATATCATAGCATATGGAATAAAATATTGGTTTCATAATCATTTAATCATAAACATAACCCAAGAAAGAAAGTGGGTTTAAAAAAAATATAACCCGTGAAATAGAAATAGGTTTCATAAAAATCGTCCCATCAAAACATAATCCATTTATATAAATAATATGAATGGTAAAATTAAATCATTTCCCTATAAAGGCATGTGTAACACCAATGGATGTCATCTTAGATACAAATTAATTTTTAAATATATTTTAAAAACATTTCTTGAGGAAAATATCCTTCTTCTTTGAAAAATTATTTTAAAAACATAAAACCTTCTGAAAAATATTTTCATTGAAAATAAACATGAAAATATATAATAGATGCCTGAAAAAAGTATGAAAACCATTTTCCTTGAAACTTATAAAGAATCTTGAAAACCATTTCAATACCGTTTTCCGCGAGAGCTTATAAAAGACTCTTAAAAACTTTTGAAACATAATCCCCATTAAAGAAACATCGTGGAAGGGATATGTAAATAACCATAAATTTAATAATAATAATAATCATAGAATACATTCATGAGTAGTATATACACCACACAAAATAAAATAGTAGTGAATATGGAATATATCCCTTGTATATAAAAGGTGAGATGAAATTCGCCTACCTGGTGTCTTGACTCTCACTGTACATGTAAAAAAATCATATATAATAAAAATAAGTTTATTATACATATATAAAGTAACCATATTATTATATACAACATCATATATGGTTTGATTATAAAATTATATTACCCAGTTATTAACAATTCTAAGTTACGATTTCACTATGGGTAATATTCGCTTTGTTTTTTACACGTGTCTTAATTTGTTGTAAATTTAGTCCTTATACTTATATAATGATTTAAAGAGTTTAAATAATGATATAAATATCATGAATATTTATTATATTTGTATTATAATAATCCATATAATATTTAATTAATAAATGGTATGGACCATTTATGGAGACGGTAGGCCATACATACGAATGAATGTTGTTTCTGCTTAATTATCTTATTAAAAAACAGAAGTTAAATGAAATATATATATATATATGAATATATTTCATTATTTAAGTATAATTATTATATTATATATAAAATATAAGTTCACTAAACACATTCTTAATACATAACATATAGTGTGTGAATGAATTATATCACTTTGAGGGGGTGGTAGTCTACACTTCCTCAAATCGAATTATCATATTTACACAAAATAGAAGGTATAAATATATGTGGGTTAAAATAATTGAAAAATATTAAATAAATTATAAATAAAATATATATTATATATAAATATAGTTTCCATCATAATTTTAACCATGATAGGAGGTAAAATAAAAATGAACAATCATTATTTAGTGAGGGGATAGTTCGCCACACACATAAACAGTAAGTTCGTTACCTATTAGATGAATGCATGTGTAATTATAGGTAGTAAACTTAGCATAAAAAAATAATAGTATATTGAGGATAATGTTTTTTTTATAAAATCATTAAATAAGTATATTTTAGGGGTGTAGAAATAAACTAAAAGAAAAAGTATGAGGAATGATGTTACCTCTTATCCGGGTACCTCCTTTTGTTTTACACCAAAGAGATTTCTTGGATTGATTAATACCCAAGGAGAAAAATCAAGTAGTAATAAAGGTATTTTTGGAATTCAATTGTGTTGATCTTTTATGAGATTATGTGGATTTAATGGTTTGTGGAAGTGGGAGGAGAGGATGTCTTTTTATAGTGGAGGAGTGACACTTGTAATATTTTGGGAAAAGGGAAACCCCACCCACGTTTTTTTATTAAAATTATATCACATAATTTACAAAATTATATTAAATGTAATATAGGGTGAAAATATGGAAATAAAAGTTATTTTGGATAAGTTTATAGGTAAAATTAGGCCTTAAGTTTAGGGTTTAGTCTAGTGTTAAGCTTAATTTCACTTTAATCGTTGTAATTAATTTTGATTACCATCACAAATATTTAGGTCAAAAATTAAGTTAATATTATTATAAATTATAAATCAGGAAGATTAAAAATATGTAACCCATTTTTCTAATTTCCAATCACAAATGTGGAAGAAATCAATTTAGATTTAATCTCATAGACAGGACGATAAAGTATGTTTTTAAAGTAAAATCATTCAAAAGTTTGCAAGTTATTTATAACCAATTTCAATGTGAAATTGATTCCAATGAACTAAATTAGAAAAATTGATAAAAATATTATATAATTAAACTTTTAAATAAATTAAAAATATAATTTATCCTTATAAATAAATTAGATGAAAAAAAAGTTTTGAGTTAAATTTTAGTATTTTCACTATTCTTTAAAAAATGAAACTTCACAAAAAAATACTAAAAATTCACCATAACCTATATTTTATGTTTCTATTTCAAAAATGAAGTTTATTTTGGAATATAAAATTAAAAAAATTTCCAAAATTTATATTTAATATAGGTTCTCTATCAAAAGGAGGAAAAATGCCTTGATAAAAAGATAGGTTTTTATGTGTAAAATTTGGTTTGTTATCTTATGACAATCCAATATATTGGATGTATATAAATATTATTTTATTGAATATTTATAATATATATTATATTAATATCACTCAATAATTGTAATTAATTTAATTTATTGGGATAAAACAACTTTGTGAGCATAAAAATTGTTTTCCATAAAAATATTCCCTTTATATTCAAATATTTAATTATAACTAATTAATTCATTTTATATTTTTTAAACCACATGTTTTGATAGGTTAGTTAAGAATATTAAAAGCCACAAACTTAATGGTTATGTTATGTCTTAGTATATTAAACAATATTATTTTAGTAATATATTTTTATTTGTTATAACTCTGTCTTGTGTGTCATGCAAGCCGTCAAGGAAAGTTATTTTTGCATGTAATGTATGCTAACCTCAGTGTTCCGCATAGAGAAAATGAACATTTATATTGCATTAAAGGCATTATTAATTTAGAATTGTGTATAAAACAAGCCAAACTTAGAGCTTTAAAATATATATTATAACTATTATCAGTGTTCTGTGAAATGAAAAATATCAACAAAAAAAATTAATTACAAAAAAATAACAAAATCATAGAGTTGTAGATTTTACCACCCTTAAAATGAATTACTCCCTTAAAATACATTTTTTTATTAAAGTTTTAACACATTAAAGTTACTAACTTTGAAACCCACCTCATAAAAATGAATACTAAAACTTAATTTTAAAATAGAATGTTGGAAACATAACAGTTACCCAAAGTAACATATAATTAGGTTTCCACATAACAGAACATAGGTAGAAAGTGAAAACATAGACATGGAGAAAAATTGTAAATATTCAAAGGAAGTGATTGAGGCCATCAATAAAAAACTAGTGAATGATCATTGAAAAGTTGAGGGTCTCAAATTCATAAATCTAAGACGATTTAAAATCCCACCAGTTTAACAAAAATTAAGTTATTTGGATAACATTTGTTTTTGATCATTTTCTTAACATTGAGAAACTCTCTAATTGACCAAGAATATTAGAAAATATACCTACTTGATATATTTATATAAACAAAATTTTATTCTTTGTTTGTGTCGATATCAATTTTTAATTCTTACATTACATCAAGAAATTGATGTCCATAAATTTACATCGATGTATGAAGCACTAAAAGTAACTTTTAACAGATCTTAAGGCCCATAAAAGAATGAAAATTCAAACTATTTGTCTCTAGCTATTCATAAAAATTAATATAGTTAATACATTTAAACTTAATAAGTAACACTATATGTACATCATTAATATTTATTTACCAAAAATAATATTTACACATTAACCAAGACATAGAGTTGGCTAGTGGTAGGCATGACACCTTTAACGTACTTTAATCATGGGTTCAAGACCCACAACCTATCTAGACTTGATTTGTTTTCACCCACAATACATGATGACCTTTTCTAAAACCACCCTAATATAATTTCAAAAATAAATAATATGGGAATCCTTGAAATAAGGTTAATAACTAAATATATTTTTAACTAGGGTAATCAATATGACCACAATACATAAATATTTCATCTGAAGATTAACTTAAACTTTCTATAAATGGTTAACCTTATATCCCATCCGAAAAAATATAAAACTTTAGAGATAAACTAACGAAATCAACTTAACATTGATTCTTCATATATATTAGAAAGTAGCTCTTGGTTCTCACATTTCTCACATGTGTATACCTTCATCATATATTCAATTGAAACATCATTATTACTTGAATTAACTTAAATCATTATTTTAATCATGCTAGTCTCTTTATTTCTAAGTATATTGGATATATTCATTAAATCTAAAAAAATTATAATCTTGATAGCATAAAACACTTGTTAACAAGTCCTTAATTAGTTCCAAGATAATCAATACAATAAAATTTAATTATTCCTATCCAAAATATCTTTAACCATAAAAAATTTTCTTAAAATAAATAATATATTAATGGTTATCTTTACTTATTAAAAATTTCATCTTGTCCTTAAATTAGTTTTCAAATATATCAAAAACATTCAACATAATCAAACAAATCCATAGTGAAAACATAAACAAAACAATCCTTGAATATTTCACCATTCATACTACATAATTCTTAAATCCAAATACATAGAGACATTGATTATTACACTTCATACATAATATATAAGAAGGATACCTCATCATATTAATTAATACCTCATTTCCTTAGACATTTTTCTATAGTCCCATCATCATTAGAAATATAACCATTACTCATACCACAATGCTAATTCTCTTCAAAATATTTCCACTTAAAAAATTGATTTTCATAATAACCATACATTCCATATTTAAAGCATTTAAACTTTGATGATGTATTATGAAGTTCAATATTACCATCTCTTTGGTTAGCTGGACCCTTAATTTTTCCTTTGTAGTTACTTGCTTTGTTTCCTTCTTTTCTACAATAAAAAAACCTTCTTATTCCTATAAGACTTTCCATTAAGTGATTCTTTCCACATTATAAACGCCAAGGAAACCGAATATTATTTACTCCATGCTGTCCACAACCTAAACTCTCATATAAGTCTTTACTTGTCTTCTTTGGTGAGTCTGAGAGTTAGTTAAGGTACATGTTATTGATCATGTTCCATGAAAACTGATTAGGCGTGATAAAAGCATTATTCACTCTAGTGGTCATCCCATTTGACTTCTCATATGTATATTTTCCAATACATTAAATGTTAATCCATTTACTTCTAATTAACTCCATTGGATAAAATGAGAAAGTATTGAATAATAAATAAATTATCATAGGGAGGAACCATATAATCATGAAAATTCCCTTATAAAATGTCAAAGATAGGAAACATTAATTAATCTATAAAACCATATATTTATCCTAGGTTATTCATAAATAAATTATTTTTAAATAATTCATGGTGGTTTGTTAAGAGTTTTTGAATTTCTAAAGAACATCACTTAAGAGTGTCAAACTAGGTGTGTAGTAAGGCACGTTGTCTTATACCAAATTACCGTGAGTCTGACCCAGGACACCTTGTCGGAGTTTTTACTCCTAGGTACATCTATGCCAAAACTACATCAACTTTTAGTATCTAGACATGGATGTATTTATAGTAAACCACTCACTCTATCCTTTACCAAAGTTATATGACATTTTATTATACTTTTCCTTATCATTAAACTTATCCATAGACATGTTGTTAGAGTTATCACTATGGTTTTCTCATCCCTGTTTCCAAAGATTAAAGGAAAATTCGCTCTGATACCAACTATAACTTTCTATTATTAACGTACATAGGCAATACATCACTTTTGTAGAATACTTAAAATATTATACAAATAGAAACCAAAATATCGTGTTAGTCTAATGCCTTTGGAAACAAGGAAACATGAAAACTAGTACATAAGTGAGATACATTATCTCCCTCTTGATTCTTCTTGACTAGAACCCTTATTAGACACATCATACTTAATACATTTCTTTATAGACTGGGGAAGGAAATATAAAAATGGGTGACATAAGATTCTCAGTAATAGTAAACAAAGGAGACATGTATGCATAAACATTATTATAGGAGTATGAGAATATGATCAAAACATTTGAAGTTCATACCCTACATATCAAAGTTCATAAAAATTTATCATTCCATAAATATTGAGAATTTAAAATACATGAATCACAAGTAAATAAATAACATAATCCAAGAAATAATATAATAGTAATAAAACATGGAATTTTGGAAAACACATAAGTAAATAAAATGGTTTATATAGTATCCATGACATCACTTAAAAGACCGTCTTAGTAGTATGGGTTCACTCCCCATACAATATTGGTTGTAATGGTTCATTCTAATGTCCATATTAATATCATGAGTTCACTCACACTATCTTGGTAGTCATGGTTCACTCCCATGGCCATCATAGCAGTCAAGGTTCACTACCAAGACCATATTAGTATATCTCATGAGATATAAATCATTACCCAATGCATTAGAGGGAGATATAGGTCCCACCAATATCATAATAAAATCATACATACTTGTTCCACAAAATCATAAAAAATTATATCATATCCCAAGAAATGAAATGGGTATCATAAACCTGTAATCCTATCATAAACTATGAAAAAAGATAAAGGTTTCAAAATAATTTTATCATAAAATAGCCCATGAAAGGAAGTGGGTTTCAAAAACATATAACTCGTGAAAGAGAAACAAGTTTCATAAACAATATTCCATCAAAACATAATCCATTTAGAGAGATAATATGAAAGGTAAAATTGAATTATTTCCTCATAAAGGAATTTGTAACACCCAAATGTCATATTATATGGGAAATAATTTTTAAAGATCTATTAAAATCATTTCTTGAGGAAAATAACCATCTTCTTTGAAAAATAATTTTTAAAACCTAAAATATTTTGAAAAATATTTTCATAGAAAATAAAATTGAAAACATATTACAGAAGCTTCCAAATATTTTTAAAACGATTTATCTTTAAACTTGTTAAGAAGCTTGAAACCCATTTCAAAACCATTTTTCTTGAGAACTTATAAAAGACCCTTAAAACCATTTGAAACATAAACCAAATTAAAGAAATATCATAGAAGTTATGTGTATATAACCATAAATTTAATAATAATAACCCTATAATACAATAATTAATATTATATACACCACACAAAATAAGATAGTGGTGAACGTGGCATGTTTCTCACAAATGTAAAAATTGAGATGAAATTACCTTATATTGTGTCTTGACACTCATCGTACTAATAGAAAATTCCTATAAAATAAATATAAGTTTTTTTATAAGTCTACAAAATAACCATAATATTATAGATAATAAAATATATGGTTTTATTATGACTTTATACTACCTTATTATTAATAATTATATGTTAAGGTTTAACTTTGGGTATTATTTTCTTTGTTTTTTGCATGTGTCTTAATTTGTTGTATCTTTAGTCCTTATACATATATCCTAATTTCTAGAATAGAAATCATGATAAAAGTACCATGAATAATCATTATATGTGTATTATAAAAATATTTATAATATATAAGTATGAAATGGAATACATCGTTTATGGAGACAGTAGGTCATACGTTCACATGAACGTTGTTTCTGTTTAATTATCATATTGAAAGAAAGTAAGTAAATGAGAAATAGGTATTTATTTATATATATATATAAATATTAAATTATCATGACTATATTATATATAAAATATAAGTTAACTAAACTCATTCTTAATACATTCAATGTGTTGTTTGAATGAATCACATCGCTTTGAGGGGTAGTATTCCACACTTCTTCAAATAAAATTATCATATTTACATAAGATGGAAAGTATAAAGATAAGTGATGTAAAAAAATTAATGATCTTAAATAAGTAATATATATAATATATTATATATAAATATTGTTTCAATCATAATTTACACCATGAGAGGCGGTAAAGGAAAAATGAACAATCCTCATTTCCTGAGGTGGTAGTTCATCATAAACATAAACAATATGTTTGTTACCCATTATATGGAAGTATGTGTTAGTATAGATAGAAATGTTATCATAACAAAATTCTAGTTTATTTAAAATACTAGTTCTCTTATACAATATTTAATTAAGGATATTTTAGGGGGTGGAGAAAGAAAATAAAAGAAAGGAGCTTGAGGAAGGATGTTACCTCTTATTTGGGAAATTTATTTTGGTTTGAACCAAAGGGATTCCTTGGATAGATTTTTTCCCAAATGGAAGATTTAATGAGGAATGGATGTATTTTGGGAATTTAATTAGAAATATATTTACTGAAATCAAGTGTCTTGAGATGTGTGTGGAAGTGTGAGGAGAGGAGGGATTTTTATAGTGGAGGAGGAGGGAAACTCTTATAATATTTTGGAAAAACAGAAACCCCACCCATATTTAATTACTTCATGCAGATCCAATAATTGTCCAAATTCTATAAAAGGAAGTATATGGTCGAAATATGGCCTGAAATGTATTTTTTAAAGTTTATATGTTATATTTTTCACTATGTTTTGGGTATAGTCTATTGTTAAGCTTAATTTCACCTTAATCATTGAAAATTAATTTTAATTACCTTCAATAATATTTTTGGTAAAAAGATCAACTAATATTATTAGAAATTATAATTTATGATGATTCCAAATATAGAATATAATTTTCCAAATTCTCAAAAAAAATTAGAAATTAATTTAAATTTAATCCTGCTGACGGGACGAAAAAGCGAGTTTTTAAATTAAAATCATTCAAAAGATTGTAAGGTATTTACAACCAATTTCAATATGAAATTGATTCCAATATACTAAAATGGGTAAATTGATAAAAAATTGATCTAATTAAAATTTTAAATAAATTAAAAATACAATTTATGCATATAAATAAATTAGATAAAAATGTTGTTTTGAGTAAAATTTCAATGTTTTTCACTATTCATTAAAAAATGACACTTCGCAAAAAAATACCAAAAAATAACCATAAACTAATTTTCATGATTATATTTTGAAAAAAGAGTTTATTTTGAAATATATAAATTATAAAAGTTCTAAAATTTATATTTAATATATTTTCTCCATCAAAAGGTGGTAAAAGTGCCTTAATAAAAATATAGGTTTTTATATGTAAAATTAGGTTTATTCTGATCTTATGACTATAAAATCTATTGGATGAATATAAAAAATATTTGATTGAATATATAATCTATATTATATTAATATCACCTACTAATTATAATTAATTTAATTTATTTGGATAAAATATATTTTTGAGCACAAAAATAGTTTTCTATAAAAATATTCACTTTATATTCAACTGGTTCGGTGTGGCTAATGAATTAATTTTATATTTTTGTAAACCACAGGTTTTAATAAGTTAGTTTATAATATTCATGACCGCTAACTTAACGGATAGGTTACTCCTTAATATATTAAATAATAATATTTTAATAATATATTGTTTTTTTGGTAAAACTCGTCCTTGTGTATCACGCATGCCATCAAAGAATGTGAGTCTTGCATGTAACATAAGATAAACTTAGCATTCCATTTTGAGAATGATAACCATTATGTTTTATATAGTTCAAGAATAACCTATCATTTTGTATAACACAATACAAACTTAGTTCTTTAATATATATAAAATTAAAATTTTCAGTGTTGTGTGAAATGAAAAAATATCAAAAAATAAATTAATTCAAAAAATAGGTCACAAAATCTTGGGGAGTTATATGGTGTCGAATTGACCTGTTTTCAATTCTTTCACATCAAAAAATAATTATGTATACTTTTCCTAAATTTTCAAAAAAACCAGAGGTTTTTTTTTGTTTTGGTGATGTGGCAGAAATTTTAATATAAAATGACACATTTTTATTGAAAATATTTACTTAGATCCATATAGACCACATTGACTATCAGATTAATTTGTAGTCAATTATTATATGTAAAAAATGACATATGGATCATTTTCCTAAAGTATCAAAATAATATAATTTTTTTTCATGGTATTGATTTGATGATGTGTCTTTTAAACTAATGTTTAAATTTTAAAAAATAAATATTAGACAAAAATAATAATGAAATTAACTAAAAAATAGATAAAATAATGAAAAAATTAACTAAATAAGTTGTATGAAGTCACGTATTTATAGTGTCTTCATACATTCTGACACCTAATATTTTATCTATTTGTTTCTAAATAGATTGATTTTCCCCATTATAATTCTCTTTGAGAAACTGATCAAAAACAACATATAATCATTTTCGTACTAATGATTCAAACCATAAGTGTGTCTCTAAGGTTATAGACAATAATAAATTAAAAACATAGTAGGTAATCACCTAAATTTGATGTTGGTGAAAATTATAACTCCATGTACACTTCCCACTCATCTCTAAACAAATTTAATTTCATTTGAGCATGTTGATTATTGGAAATATTGTTATCACTGAGAAAATATGGAAAAAAATTAAGAAATATTTTTAAGAAATTTTCATTAACTTCAGAAATTTATTATTCGAGGATGCAAGTATTTTGATTGTACATGGTATCTTTTATAAAATTTTAAACAAAATATCCAGGATTATTGTTGTTATTTTTCATCAGATACAAAATAAAAATTGATCAAAATAACTTTTTTAAAAATATTTCTTGATAGTGAAATCATTCTATATATAACTTAATATGTTTCCATTTGAATTAATCCATAGGCTTCTTATTTTTAGTAACTAACTGCATACTATGGTTTAACCTATATTGACTTATTTCCATACCATAACAAAATTATTGTCAAAGCACAAACTAAAACATATAATTAAATGTTTATCTATAAAATGTTGATTAAAGTTCATTGAAAATTCACAATACACATTATATGTGGTCTGTTTTATGGAAATCCATGAATTAGATCTAAAAAATAAATATTTAGGGTATCCAAATTGATTGCGATCAATAATAACTGCTTCATAGAAAAAATTAATGAAATAAATAAATATTTTATTATATTGTATTGTATAGTTTTACCCTTGAATTATAGGAATCAAAAATAGTTTTTCAATTCTTATTTTCTTCTCAAAGTCCTCATTTATCTCATATTTTTTCCATCAATTTCTTTTACCTCTAAAGAAATTTCATCTGTAGAAATGATATGGAGATTAATTAATCCAGACCGTTCATCACATGTTTTACCCCTTTATAAAGTTGAAATATAAAATCTTCTAGAAAATATGAATATTTTTTAACTTTAATAAACATATTAGAGCATTTTATGAACCAACATATTATGAAAATGTACCTTATATATGTATTCACAACTGATTATCCCAACCATTCAAACATGATAATCTCGTTTAAACTCTCAAGACCAACCACATGTATAATGAAATTTATAGTTATTTATTCTTCATATCGACTATAAAGCATATATCCATCTTTCAATCTAGTGTTTGTATGGAGTTGTAATGAAAATATATGATGTAGTGGAACTACTGAGTAGAAGGTAATCTTGGAAAATATTTTTGTTTTCTTGGTCGATTCATTGGATTATATTGATATGAACTTCCATTTCCCTATCATTTTATCCGTCTGTAATACCATACCTCACTTAATAAATTTGTAATTAACTGTTATAGGGGTTTCATTTGAAAAAAATGTAAGGAACATAAGTCATGTATCCTTATATGATTATATGACCATAATACAAAAGTTCCAATAACCCCATTAACTGTGGTAATATCTGGATCATCAAGTGGAATAGGAAACTCAACACTTGGATCTTGAGATATTTCAATCCCCACACATATGTGATCTTTTTATAGTTCTTTGTTATGTAGAATTTATTGTAGTATATTATACAATGTACCCATCACAACAAGGTGTTTCATGTGTATCGATAGGTATAAATCACATACAATTTTACCCTATGTAATTTTAGATATATAAAGTTATTGGAAGTTATTTGATTCAAATTTAGGAGAATGAGTAATGAAAAAATTGATTAACATAGGTAAGGTATGAGGTTTAGGGTAATGAATAGACTCAAAGATATATGGGGCATTGGTTGTTTATGTGATGATATTGGTTCCACTGTCAATTTTATTTTATCCTTTCAAATATATTTGTCTTCCAATCCAGTTCCAACAATAATATCTTACAAACAATATTTTTGTGCCTAAAATAATTTCATCATCTGATACTTATATTTTTGCAGTTTTCTTTCTTGAAATATATTCAAGGAGACACTCTAAAACCTAAACCTCTAACGGGACCATATTGTTCTTTCCTCTTCAAATCTATTGAAAGTATTTGTTCTTTCTATATGGTTGCTGTTGATTATTGTGTATAAACTATTTAAAAAACATATGAACATAAATAGATTTTTTATGTAATACTCTTATAAATCATGTTGAATTATTATTATATCGTACTTATACATGTTTCTCATATTAATTTCAAGTTTTTATCAACTAGTTTACCCACATTATTTATACGGTCCACCTTCCATAACACATGACATGGGATGGAAGTGTCTTCATATTTTAATTCATCAATAATCATATAAAAAAGATAAATATATTGTTTCATATCACATAAAAATTTTATTGTTGATTTAAAATACATACCAATTTCTTCTCTAGTTAATAATACCCCATCCTTTATTTGTGATAGGGGTATATTGGTTTCGATTCACATTCTTTATTTTCATAACCCCTTTTCCATTTCATAAATTAATAATTTTGAATAAAATTTGATAAAATTAATATTGTTATATAATATATTGTCAACTATAAAGCATGGAAAATGATTTCTCTTTGCAGAGACTGATGAAATCATTCCATGTTTCCTACTTTATAATGTGTGCATAAGTAACTGGTCAGTGGGGATTTATTTTCCCCTCAACACCCATAATATAAAACTTGGTAATAATATCTTACAAACCTTGATGGGATTTTCATGTGGCAATTAAGACATTTTTTATGGAAATCGTCAAAAATAAGTAAACTCTATTAGGAATAATGTTAATTAAATCAATGTTTCATTATATAATTTTGCATTAAAATAGAGAAAGTATATAATAAAATTACCTCAATATATTCCAATAGAGGTTCCTTCATTACATTTTTAATGTGGAATGATGAATCTATATCAATTGGAACATTCATTCTCATTGTGACACAACATAACTAATGAACATTGACTTGATTGGGTCAATAGGCTAGCCACATTGATTACCAAAAACCTAAAATTGTATACCCTATATTTTCTACCTTGATAATTTTATTCAAACTAGTGATACTACACAATTCTTATTTTTTCATCAATATGTTCTTGATCCACAAATAATTTTACAGTTTTAGCATCATCTGTCTATTCTTCACTTAGATTGGTAACATATTGATGTACATAAGTGGTTATCTATGTAATTAGTAAAACATTTAATTTAGATTATATAAATATAGTATTTAAAACATAATATTATGTGGAAAATAAAAGTATATTAAAAAAACTTTAACCTTCTCACTGAACATTCCTTATTTTATTTATTGGATTAAGGGATTTGTATCCTCTATTGGGATTCAAAATCCTATCTTTTTGGTCCCACTTAACGTACACTACACTCTTTACATTAGTACTTCTATAAAAATATTGTGATCTCCCAATGAAAGGGACATCCTCAATTGAATTTTCATCTAACCCTATAATTTATATAGAAACTAGTGTGATAATTGACCAATTCTTATTTTAAAGATTTGAGACACAAAATACATACACTTATTGTGATTTCATTATGAATGGATCTTTATTTTCCTCATCCATGCTGAAATTCACCTTCATGAAGGCCATTTCATTAACTTTAACTACACTATTTTTTTCATCCCAATTGAAATAGAAAATCATCACTTAAAATTTTGTATAATCCAACTCATATATCTGTTTGATGATTCCAAAATATAAAATATTGAAGTAAATTGGATTTCAATCCTTGGAACCAAATATGTGCATCAGTTTCATCATAAGTGTAATTCCACTATTTTTCATCATACTATGGTCATCATGTTCTTTTTTATGGAATGTATAACCATTAATTAGAAAACTAGTGTAAGATAGAACATTTTAATTTGGACCCCTAGATAGCCATTACAGTTTTTTGATAATTGAATTCATATTTTTAGATAAATCCTGATAAATATGATCTCAGAACCATTCTATAAACGGCTGACTATGTGTATTTAATATCAATCCTTCAGCCCTTGATGGATTCAAATGTCTAAGAATTTAATTGCGGGATTCAACGTATAGATCAACATATTTTGTATTATGTAAAATATAATGGTGATCTTACTACCGCTCTGTGATAGTAATTGTAAAATCATATCTTATAGAAATACATTTTCCCATAATTCATCTACTACGAAGAGGCTTTTAGTGATTGATACTATCAACGTACATTAGTTAATCAATATAGAATTAAATAGATTATTCAACAATATATTGTTTTTTAATAAAAACTTATGGTCAAATTTTATTCGTGACACATGCTTTCAAAATCATAATATATAGTTCAATGAGTTATATCTATATATAATGGAAATGAATGCATAGTTTAACCTCTATAACCAATTGAACTATTAGATGGACCATTATTTTTAAAGAATGATGGTGAGAACATCTCTGATCCACATAATATGACTACAACCTCCTTATTCATTATTGGAAGCTTTTCCAGGTCTATAACTTTACTACATATGGATTTGAAAAAGAAGAACAGTATTTTTGAATACAATATAAAGATATAAACATCAAATCTTGCATCGAAACATGACATTCAAGAAATTTTAGTCCCAGTAACTTCAAATTATCCATTAACCTGACATTATTGATATTTGATGAATACACCTCTAGAAAATTTACACCATTAAGAAAAATGAAAAATAATTATTTTTCTTATCTCGATATAGTTTATTTTACTGGATGAAGAAAATTTTGAATTTCAACCTTTACTACTACCAACCCTTCCCTTATCCCCAATCAATCATGTCCAACCTATCCTTGGTTCCAACTTTTTTTCCAGGAACATTTATTAACATTCCAAAAACACTATAAAATAAATTTTTTTCTACATTCACAACATCAAGAAAATGTATGATCTATAAAAAATTATAGTAAGGTAATTCAAAGTCAATTGATCAGTTTTTCCAACCTAATTTATAAATGTTTTTTGAAAATGGTGTACTAAAAAAATTTCAATATCTTTTACTTCATCAAATATTTGATTACCCATTAGTGGATATGGTGTTGTATCTTGTTCAGTATTCCCATAGAATTCTCTCATCTAAGATCAGTTTTTATGTTGTTGAAGTAAGCATTTATGATGTACTAAAAACACAGCCTTTGAGAAATGTTTCAACCAAAATGTTTATTCTCATTCTTCACAAATATATCACCCTATCATTCCTTTAATGTTATATCTTAACAAATTTCCATAAGCAGGAAGGAAATTTATCATCCCATACAACATGGACCTCAATATAAATTATTCACTTATGCGAGAATCATACATTGTAAGACCAATATCCCACATAGATTTTAAATATTTGACCAATGGATCTAAATAAAAATCAACATAATTATTGGGTTGTTCTGGTCCAGATATATGTAGAGACAACATATTGTATCTACACTTCATGCATAACCATGGCATAAAGTTTAAATTTACAAACATTACTAGAAATGTATTATGGGTACTACTCTATAAAATAAAAGGATTTATTTTATCTATATATAACACTAGAATAATGTTTCTCATCTCATTTTCGAATTCAAGATACTCATAATCTGTTTTCTTCCACTAAGGTGTGTATGTTATGTGATGCAGATTCCAATCATTAGTTCTTGTATCTATGTTCCATGTCAATTGTCTCATGATTTCCTATCATCTATATAGTATTATAAAAAAATGAATGATAGTAATGTACCATATATATTTTAAAGGACTTGATTCATCTTTTTTCTATACATATTCTTGCCACACTTAGGGAAGTTTATGAGTGATTCATGGTCCTTCTAGATAATATTCTATCATTTGGATAGGCATGTATTTCTTAGAGATCACTCCCACTAAACGCAATAGTAATTTGGAATCATATGTTTAAAATGGAAGTTTATTTTCATCTAGTATCATATAATTAAAGAGAATAATAAGTTCTATTAATCTAGTATCACTCCATCTATTACTAGATTAAAAATTATATAACTTCTACATATTTTACAATGTTGTTTATTTAGTACAAACGATATAATGTCAAATTTTTTGTTTTATTTCAAGGTATTTTCTCTTTAATTTTTTTTGTATCTTTCTTACATTTATTTACTAGTATTGTTTTGAGAAAAATGGTGTATTTTGGTCTAGATAATAGGAGGTACATGGTTAGTGCATAGTTAGTAGAAACTTGGCTCCAACCTAGTAGAAATCGTGTCTCAGAATAGTGGCACTGCCAAGGTCACACAGACTGGCACCCAAGAGCGTGACAATCTATGGATAACCATGCACCTATGAAAGTGGATATGTTTGAGGCACATGACTAGGTGTGTGGGAGTGATCCCCTCCATAAAAACCTTACATCCATCTTTCCTCTTGGACAAAGGTTCTCCAGGGTTATCACATGGTTTGGAAAACCATGTTTCCAAATCATACAACCTTCTAGAAATTTAAAAATATTGAAATTAATGAACAATCCCTCCCTAATTTTAATACCAAATCACCCATTTTGTCTCCCATTCAACTCCACATCCCTAGTTTTTCCTCCCCCTTCCTCCTTTCTCCATTGGGCTCTAATATTTGGGTGATTTTGGTGTAGAATCTTTAGGAAATATTCATGTAACACTGTAATTTTCTCCTTTATTTATTTTTCTTGGTCTTCTCTGCCATATTTATTACTTTCTCTCCCATTCAACAAAAAAAATTTCCCTGAAGGTTGGCTCAACCTTGTTTCTTTGAGGTAAATCTTGATGGTTATGGTGTGATCCTTCCTTTATAGGGTCTCTCCTTGGTGTGGTTGTGGTGTCCAACCCGCATCCAGATGTTTCAAAGAAAGTGGTATTTGGTTCCATGCTTTGAAATTATTTGACTATTTTAACCTTCTTTCTATGGTTTTTAAATGGGTTTTATAAATTTTTTTAGTGGTGTGAATCATGTTTTCAGAGGGTTTTGGTGGGTATAAGGGTTAAGTGATGATTTTACTATCATAAAAGGTTGTATTTCATGTATTTTTATATTTTTGGTAGCTTAATTGTGTAATAGGTTATTCATCTGACGTAGGGAATGAAATTGAGAATAATAAAATCATAGTTATCTAGGTGGAAAACTAGGTCTAGTATGTTAGGCGTGTCATTAGGGTTGAGATGAATTCTCCCTAATAATTATTGACGCCACAAAACTAACTAAAATTTAATGTGATGGGGATTGGAGGCTCGATAAGGACCTTCATGTCTAGGAGATGTGATCATTGAGAGTACGAGAATCCTAAGACCCTACTAACCTTAATACTAAAGAGAATTCTCATGGTGATCATTCTCTACTTACCGTTAAACTTGTTTTTGTCTTTAATTACTTTTAAATTTCAATGCACATTTTATTTAAAATCGTATATCCTTTTTCATAAAAACTAACATGTTAATTTATCATATAATATCATGGAATGGATTCTATTTTGGTGGTATCCTATTGGGAACTTAGATAAAACCACGCATATACCCTTGGGTGTATACATACCCTGTTATGTTTGACCCAGGTAAATGGAAGGTTCTCTGTGGTGGTGATGGTGGTTCCATGTTCTAGTAGTTTCTTATTGGTAATGTGTTGATGGAGGTGAAATGGGGGTGATGAACCACATGTTTCATGGAGGATAGTTGGTCTAGTGGGTCCCATCCTCTTTTTGGTATTTTCATTTTTTTTGTAAATGATAAATGTTTGACCCATGTTGCAGTGTTATCTTGTGATCTCTTGTATTATGGATATTGAATATGATATATCTTGGAAGTTTCTTTTCATAATTATATTATTGTTTATTGTTTATATTTGGTTCTCATGGGAGAAATCATTCCTAATGGCATTTCTTAATGTCTAAGAACTAGTTTCCAATGCATGGGGATATAGAACTCTATTTAGGCCTTGCCATTAGCTTGGTCAGGTGTTGGGTTGGATTGAATCACAAACTGGTTCATGAAAAAATGGTATCAGAGCCAGTCTTTCGCTTACATTGTTATTTTCGAGAGTAAAGATAGACTGAAATTAAGACTATTGGGGATTGAGGTTTGGGTTATGATTTGGGTTTATGGATAACACACCTCATGATAAGCCTTGAGGCACCATGGGATGTTTGGGTCATAGTTAGACTCCTCCACCATATGTTATGTACAAGAATTCGACTGTGCATGAAAAACAAGATGGGGTGGAGTGGTTTGGTTTGGGATTGTGTTTTTTTTAGTTTCATATTGATTTATATAAGTGTTAGGAATTTTTTTTGTTGAAATTTTATAGGGTGATGTACTGTTAGTTTCTTTTGTTTTCTTAATTGATGTAGTATCATGCCTCCCTAGAGACCTCATGTGTAACCAAAATATGAGGATAGAGAGGGTTATCCATCACAAGTTGATTAGAGGTTAGTGGATGGAATTTTTTTGGCTATTTGAGAAATGGATCAGGAGACAGGATCTGGTGCTGCTCATTCTAAGGAAATCTAACCAGGTCTAAAAGAAGATAAAGGTTAGTATTTACTTAAGAACAAACCTTCTTCTTTCTAGGGTAGCACAGACCCCCATGAATCTATTGAGTCATTTGAAAATGTTGATAGGATTTTTGAGTTCCTAGATACACAAAAAGATATTAAATTAAAGTTAAATTCATTCATGTTAGAGGGAATAAGTCACTAATGGTGGAAATCAATGGTCTAGGCCTGGAAGCATGAACAAATAGGTTTTAAGGATTCAAGGTTATATTTAATGAGCAGTATATCCCTGATACCTTGGCCCCCACTAAGACAGAAGAGTTTTTGGATCTCCATCAAGGAGATTAGACCATGATGGAATATGATAAAATTATTGAAGAGTTGGTCTATTTCACACCTGAGGTAGTTTCTAATGATAATTTGAAGTCTCATCATTTTAAAATGGGGTTAAATATGGAAATTTGGTCTGAGGACTTCTTGTTCAAGATAAAAATTTATGCTAAGGTGGTGGACTGATCCCATATGGTAGAATTTGATCACATAAGTAAATATAATTTTTGTAGGGTAGTTATAGTAGTGGTATAAGGTGGTGGTGGTTTGTTTGAAAATAAGATGAATCATTATGAGAAGGAAAGGAAAAGAGGTGGTAACTTATTCCACCCATCCCAAACACCTTCATATCTAACCACCAGTGGTGATTCAGTTGTGTTCTACTAGTGTAGAAGACCTAGAAAGGTAAATTTCGAATGTTTAGTTCCATATATACCCTACCATTATTGTTCATTCCGGGGTAAATTATAGAGGTTCTATAAGAGTGGTGCGTAGACTTAGAGTGGTGCGGGTTCCTCAGCCCACAAGGAATTACCATCTCAGTCTAGTGAATCAATGATAATGAATTCTATATATGTTGGGCATGGTGGTAAGGATGGATCCTTTTATGGGAAGAGTTATAAAAAGGAGGAGACTCAAGTTAGTAATTGGCCATAGGAATCGACAGAAACAAAGATTCTTTATGCCATGGATAATGCACCTGTGGAATCAGTTGAAGGACTTACAACTATTTGAGGTATGGTTCTTATTTCATTATCCATATCGATTTTCTTATTTGACATAGGTGATTATAATTCCTTTATTTCCATCTTTCTTGTGGAATTATTTAAATTTAAAACTACTCTTATTCCATATGCAATGAAGTTAGAGACAGCATTTGACAAGAATAGATATTCGGGTTTCAGATGTTTGTCTTGCGCTCTCACTCTATTAGGGGTTGAGCTAGAATGAGATTTTATTGTTATGAATATGAACCTATTTAATGTGATCCTTGACATGGACTATATGATAAATTTTAAAGAACTCATTGATTGTTATCACCAAAAAGATAGCTTTTTGGAACCTTATGGGAGTACTCATGTTTTCCAAGGTGAATGGGACCCTAATTCTGAGTGAGCCGATGTAAGAACCCAATTTTTATATAAGGTAAGAATAATTTAATTTCAAGATTAAATATTTTTTTTAACCTTATATATATACTAAGTGAGGTTAATGAGGAAACGAGGGTGTCTAAGGATTTTTCAAAGCCGAGATCCTGGAGCACTATTTTTGGAAGAAATCACTAGGTCGCATGTTTAGTAAAAACCATGTAGCCTAGCCTACATTGTTTCTCCAAACTGTGTGGAACTTTTTAGAGGATAGAGAAGGGTGGATAGTTTTCCAAAACTATAAACCAGGGCTACATGAATGTAACGACCCGAAATTTTGAATAAATCTTGTTTCCTAATTTTATGTGTTATTTTATTTATTTTTATACTCAACAAAAATGTTTCATTTGATAACATGATTATAATTAAAATGAGACCATTGGGTTTAGATGGTTATATGACCATTGGTCATTATGACCGCTAGAAACTAAACGTTTTGATTATTGTCTCTAAATACAAGTAATCTTGGTTAATTATTATAGAAAGAAGATCTGATGGCCTCACCCAGTAGTCTTGGACTGATCGAAGCCCATCTAACAGAACTTGGGAAGGAGGTAGCACCACTGGGCTTTGCTCTAGACCAAACCCAAGACGAACTTCATCGTGTGAAGCTAGAACGGAATCGCCTCTGCGAGAAGTTCAAACTGATAGAAATTACTACTCGTGCGATGTTAGCCGAGCCTCCCTCGGATTCTCTCACCTTATCACACCTTACACTTAAGTCCTATGCTGGTGTGATAAGGGGATATGTAAGGAGAACGTAACTGCCTTGTGTAATCCTTTGTTTTAAATAAAAATTGGGATTTCTTCTTATGATGATGTTTATGAATTTTCAAATGACCGGATAAATATAGTATGCATATTTTTGATGAATTTTAAAAAAAAGTATATTTTAAAAATGTTTTTGTAAACCTTGAATAATTAAAAATGTGTAATGATTTTCAAAAAAATGGTCTTATACAATTATGTTCAGTACGAAATTTAGAGTCTAATAAGATCAACTTTATTTTTGATGAATAGTAAATTATGAATAGTGATTTTATGATTAGGATTAGTAATGTGTCGAAATGGATTAGTAATTTCACTTAAAGAAAGTTTTAAAATAATCTAGGCACCTTGTTTAAGTAATGTGATTCAATAAAATGGTTAAATAACGGTTTCATAAATTATTATTCAAGTATTAATCTTTTCGAGTGAATAGTGTTTTTAATTAAAAAATTAAATTAAAAATAATTAGAAAATTATTTTTATAAAATGGATTTCATTTTTGAACTCAGAGCACCGATATTATGTTATGGTAATTTTTGGAGTTTTTTCTGAAAAAATGAATTTTCGGTGAATAGTGTATTTATTTAATAAATAAATTAAAAATATTTAGAAAATTATTTTTATAAAATGGAGTTCATTTTTGAAATCAGAGCATTGATATTTGATTAAGGTGAAATTTTGGGATCTTTCTGAGAAAGTTGAATTTTCAGTGAATAGTAAAAATACGGCTTTAGGGTTTCGGTATGTTTAATGACATCATAACTGTGTCATGATGATTTCATGATATATTTTAAGGGTTGGGCGGCCAAGGGTGATGAATTATTGTTTTGGGGGCCCCATGTGGCCTAACTCCATGGTAAATGCCAAGGGAGAGCACATGGGTTTGAGAAAAGCACATGTGAGGTGTCCCTTGGCCATTAATGCCTTGTCCCCTCACTTTCCCTATAAATACCAAGCCCTCCTCTCATCCATTCGACTCCTCACAATTCCCAAACGAAGTTCTGGTCTCCTTACCTCCCAATGAGTCCTCCCAAGGTGCCCCCAAGCCCTCAAGGTCCCAACCTATGAGTTTTAAGAGTTATGTTTTAAGGTAAGGGATCCGACCTCTCTCTTCCATTTCAAGTAATCTCTTTTATGTCATTCCTTTTATGCTCCAGGTTATTATGTTGTAGGATTTTATTTTATACTCCTCTTAATGACCTTTTCATGTTTATATAATGAGATATCCCCTCTTACTCTCATTATTTCGTTTTATGAAGTTTTAAGTGGCGCCGTTAGGCTGCCGAAATGTTTGTAACAGATTCTTTCTCCCTTCTCATTTTTCAAGATCTATTTTCATGTAAAGTATTTCAAGTTCCTTTTTATTATGATGGGGTATGATCTATAAATTTATCATACTGATATTTTATGATCATATGATTAGAGACCCCATTTTATCTCTTCAATTCAGTATTTTGAAGTTATAAGTGGCGCCATGAGGCTGCCGAATTTTTAAGTGGTTCTTCACCCTTCTCGTTTTGAAGTTCTACTTTCATGTCAATTCTTTCAAGTTCCTTTTTGTTATGTTGGGGTATGATATATATATTTATCATACTGGACTATTATGTACATATGATGAGAGACCCCATTTGATCTCTTCAATTCAGTATTTTGATGTTTTAAGTGGCGCTGTTAGGCTGCTGAATTTTTAAGTGGTTCTTCACCCTTCTCATTTTGAAGTTCTACTTTCATGTCAATTCTTTCAAGTTTTTTTTGTTATGTTGGGGTATGATATCTATATCTATAATACTGTACTCTTATTTTAATATGATGAGAGACCCCATTTGATCTCTTCAATTCAGTATTTTGATGTTTTAAGTGGCGTCGTTAGGCTGCCGAATTTTTTAGGGGATTCTTTCACCCTTCTCATTCTTTTCAAATTTCTACTTTCATGTCAAGTCTTTAAAGTTCCTTTTTAATTATGTTGGGGAATTATCTCTATATCTATCATACTGAACTCTTATGTTCACATGATGAGAGACCCTATTTTATCTTTTCAAATCATTCTTGTTGAAGTTTAAGTAATGCCATTAGGCTGCCGAACTTTCATAAGAGAAATCTATTTTTTGTCTTCATTCCATGTTTTTCATTTCCAATGGTATGTCCTTGAAATTTCATTACCATGATCATGTATCCTTCTTATTATGTCCATCTACTGTTTTATGGGTCATTTATGAATGTTTGACCCATTTTCCCTCTCTTTTTAATGTCTTCTAAAACCTCGTAACATAGCCGTTATGCTGCAGAATTTCCGTCTCAAAATGTCTCTCTCTTTTTCTAAAGTTATTTTATATTATTAAGTTAATAATAAAAGCTCTTTCTTATAAAGGGGTATTCACATATATACCAAAATGTTCTATTTTAAATTCTGGGATTTACATACATGAGGCCCACCTTCCTTTTCTGTGGGTTTTAAATTGACGTAAAGATCATGTCTTTAAAGCAGTTTTTAAAAACGTTGTGATTATGAAATGAAACCCATTTATTTTATGCTATATGGGTTATTTATGAAATGTTTGATTATGATATATGTGGCTCACATGATAATAAAGGCAAATTTAAGGGTGCACCCTGATAGCGCTCCAATGCATTGGGTAATGATGTAACCACTAGAGATTACAATTTTCATGATACCTTGGTGAATAACCTTGGTAATTTTCAAATGACACCTTGGGGATGGACCTTGGTGATATGTTCAGGATTTTCTATGTTAAATTTTGTAGCCACATCTTAAAATTATGAAAAATTTTATTTTTATTATGATATTCCACATGTTTTTTTATCATGCCTTAAAGTTCTTGTTCATGACATAGATGATGTATCTCAAGTTCACATGTTAAATATTTCCCTTGTTTCCCTTACTGGGCCTTCTGCTCACCCTTTCATTTGATGTATGTCCCCAGGTTATGAGATGCAGTAATGAACCTAGGATGAACATGAGGAGAAGCCTTTCAAGTGTTTAAGAAGAATGTTTTATGTTTTCATGTTTTAAGTTCCTGGTTTCCAAGACACTAAACCTTAAAGATCCTCAGTTTTGTATAATGTAATGAAAGATTATGTGATAAAAAGGTGGGATGCTATAGTTGGTATCAAAGGATGGTTTAGTTATTTATGGAAATTAGGATATGAAAACTTTAGGAATAAGCCTATAGAAAAGTTTATATATAGAAAATCTTCCTAGTATTTTGGTGAGTATTGAGTAATGGGTTGCCAAGCAAATACATCCCTGTCTGGATATGAGCAGGTAGAGGTGGCTCTGGCACAGATGTACATCGGGGTAAAACCCGAAAACACCGCTTTGAGCTAGACTCAAATGGGAACTGGTACACGACAACAGGCCTTGCTGCACTCTTGGTTACGACACTCCCGTGGGATATGCTTTGGTAAATTCATAAGCTTAGTATTAACCATTGTTAAAGGAACAAAGATAAAATAAAATAGAGATTCACATAAGAATATATGATCATGGATAACATAGATGAGAACCTAGGGGATCACAAGTTAGGGTATACTTTTCTTCTAAAAGTTATCCTTATATGCTTTAAGTTCCTTTTCATGATTATTAGCTAAGTATTTAAGCCCCTAATTATACTTTCTATTCTTAGTTAATAGTGGGAAATGGAAGAACATGTCCCAACAACCAATGTGATAGGAAATGCGACGATTGCCATATTAATATGAAAGAGATGATTAGGGGATTAAAATATGATTATTATTTTGGAAGACGTTCACTATTTTGGGGACCCTATATGATCGAGGTAAATAGATTACTACGGTATTTTCATTGAGGAGTAAGGTTGACTTATATTTTGAAGAATCGATGAATTTAAGGTGGACTTATAGTAATTTAGGTTACTTATGGGAATGATTAACCTATCTTGGGTAAAATATGTTTAGGTTAGATACTTTTGTTATAAGATGTTAGGAGTGGTTGATGTTGTTTGGAGATGAACAATGAAGTTTATTTTGGAAGAATATGTTATCAAATCCTTCTTGTATTTGGGTTTCAATCTTAGTTTGGTTTATTTTGAGGAATCTTAAGGACAGTTATTTATGGAATGGTCTATGATGAACTTTGTGTAGTACCATGGAACTTTGAAGATTTAAAAGTAGTTCCCATTCCTATGGGATTCTTTTTTTTAAGAGTTGTTTTACCTTACCCTTTCTGTTTTTGGGATAATGTTTAAAGATAGAAGAAATAGATAGCTAATCTTTTGTGGATTATGAAGATGATTCTTGTGTTTTTATGAGACCAAGTAGTTTTGAATGATCATAGCTTAGAGAAAAGATTAGTTTTGGGTAGAAACTTATTAAAGGATGAAACTCTACATGAAGATAGGTATATTTTCTTATGTTTTTGTTTTATGTTGTAAATGAATTCCTCAAAATTATGTAATGGAACGTAAAACAAAAACGTTGTTGGTTTACATTTCCTACTAGGTAATCAAAGACCGTTTACACACATCATAAGTTTGGGATTTTCTTATGGTTGACTTTCTCCTAACCATGTTCTCTATCACTCTCCCCCAGAACTTGACCCTTTGTTTTTCTTCCATGTCCATGTTTTCCTACATGGAATCCCAGTGTGGGTTAACTCGGGTGACCTTTGTACTTCCCTTTCTTTCTTTTAAAGTAATAATTTTACTGACTCCTTTTCCGATGTGGGACTTTCAATGAAATTTCAAAACCCAATTTTAAAAATTTTGAGGACACAATTTCTTAAGGGGGGAAGAATGTAACGACCCGAAATTTTGAATAAATCTTGTTTCCTAATTTTATGTGTTATTTTATTTATTTTTATACTCAATAAAAATGTTTCATTTGATAACATGATTATAATTAAAATGAGACCATTGGGTTTAGACGGTTATATGACCATTGGTCAATATGACTGCTAGAAACTAAACGTTTTGATTATTGTCTCTAAATACAAGTAAGCTTGGTTAATTATTATATAAAGAAGATTCGATGGCCTCACCCAGTAGTCTTGGACTGATCGAAGCCCATCTAACAGAACTTGGGAAGGAGGTAGCACCACTGGGCTTTGCTCTGGACCAAACCCAAGCCGAACTTCATCGTGTGAAGCTAGAACGGAATCGCCTCTGCGAGAAGTTCAAACTGATAGAAATTACTACTCGTGCGATGTTAGCCGAGCCTTCCTCAGATTCTCTCACCTTAGCACACCTTACACTTAGGTCCTATGCTGGTGTGATAAGGGGCTATGTAAGGAGACCGTAACTGCCTTGTGTAATCCTTTGTTTTAAATAAAAATTGGGATTTCTTCTTATGATGATGTTTATGAATTTTCAAATGACCGGATAAATATAGTATGCATATTTTTGATGAATTTTAAAAAAAAAGTATATTTTAAAAATGTTTTTGTAAACCTTTAATAATTAAAAATGTGTAATGATTTGCAAAAAATGGTCTTCTACAATTATGTTCAGTATGAAATTTAGAGTCTAATAAGATCAACTTGATTTTTGATGAATAGTAAATTATGAATAGTGATTTTATGATTAGGATTAGTAATGTGTCCAAATGGATTAGTAATTTCACTTAAAGAAAGTTTTAAAATAATCTAGGCACCTTGATTAAGTAATGTGATTCAATAAAATGGTTAAATAACGGTTTCATAAATTATTATTCAAGTATTAATCTTTTCGGGTGAATAGTGTTTTTAATTAAAAAATTAAATTAAAAATAATTAGAAAATTATTTTTATAAAATGGATTTCATTTTTGAACTCAGAGCACCGATATTATGTTATGGTAATTTTTGGAGTTTTTTCTGAAAAAATGAATTTTCGGTGAATAGTGTATTTATTTAATAAATAAATTAAAAATATTTAGAAAATTATTTTTATAAAATGGAGTTCATTTTTGAAATCAGAGCATTGATATTTGATTAAGGTGAAATTTTGGGATCTTTCTGAGAAAGTTGAATTTTCAGTGAATAGTAAAAATACAGCTTTAGGGTTTCGGTATGTTTAATGACATCATAACTGTATCATGATGATTTCATGATATATTTTAAGGGTTGGCCGGACAAGGGTGATGAATTATTGTTTTGGGGGCCCCATGTGGCATAACTCCATGGTAAAAGCCAAGGGAGAGCACATGGGTTTGAGAAAAGCACATGTGAGGTGTCCCTTGGCCATTAATGCCTTGTCCCCTCACTTTCCCTATAAATACCAAGCCCTCCTCTCATACATTCGACTCCCCACTCTTCCCCAACGAAGTTCTGGTCTCCTTACCTCCCAAGGAGTCCTCCCAAGGTGCCCCCAAGCCCTCAAGGTCCCAACCTTTGAGTTTTAAGAGTTACGTTTTAAGGTAAGGGATCCGACCTCTCTCTTTCATTTCAAGTAATCTCTTTTATGTGATTCCTTTTATGCTCCATGTTATTATGTTGTAGGATGTTATTTTATACTCCTATTAATTCCATTTTCATGTTTATATAATGAGAGATCCCCTCTTACTCTCATTATTTCGTTTTATGATGTTTTAAGTGGCGCCGTTAGGCTGCCGAAATTTTTGTAACAGATTCTTTCTCCCTTCTCATTTTTCAAGATCTATTTTCATGTAAAGTATTTCAAGTTCCTTTTTATTATGTTGGGGTATGATCTCTAAATTTATCATACTGATATTTTATGATCATATGATTAGAGACCCCATTTGATCTCTTCAATTCAGTATTTTGATGTTTTAAGTGGCGCCATTAGGCTGCCGAATTTTTAAGTGGTTCTTCACCCTTCTCGTTTTGAAGTTCTACTTTCATGTCAATTCTTTCAAGTTCCTTTTTGTTATGTTGGGGTATTATCTCTATATCTATCATACTGGACTCTTATGTTCATTTGATGGGAGACCCCATTTGATCTCTTCAATTCAGTATTTTGATGTTTTAAGTGGCGCCGTTAGGCTGCTGAATTTTTAAGTGGTTCTTCACCCTTCTCGTTTTGAAATTCTACTTTCATGTCAATTCTTTCAAGTTCCTTTTTTTATTTTGGGGTGAGATATCTATATCTATAATACTATACTCTTATTTTCATATGATGAGAGACCCCATTTGATCTCTTCAATTCAGTATTTTGATGTTTTAAGTGGCGTCGTTAGGCTGTCGAATTTTTTAGGGGATTCTTTCACCCTTCTCATTCTTTTCAAATTTCTACTTTAATGTCAAGTCTTTCAAGTTCCTTTTCAATTATGTTGGGGAATTATCTCTATATCTATCATACTGAACTCTTATGTTCACATGATGAGAGACCATATTTGATCTTTCAAATCATTCTTGTTGAAGTTTAAGTAATGCCATTAGGCTTCCGAACTTTCATAAGAGAAATCTATTTTTTGTCTTCCTTCCATGTTTTTCATTTCAAATGGTATATCCTTGAAATTTCATTACCATGATAATGTATCCTTCTTATTCTGTCCATCTACTGTTTTATGGGTCATTTATGAATGTTTGACCCATTTTCCTCTCTTTTTAATGTCTTCTAAAACCTCGTAACATAGTCGTTATGCTGCTGAATTTCCGTCTCAAAATGTCTCTCACTTTTTCTAAAGTTCTTTTATATTATTAATTGAATACTAAAAGCTCTTTATTCTAAAGGGGTATTCACATATATACCAAAATGTTCTATTTTAAATTCTGGGATTTACATACATGAGACCCACCTTCCTTTTCTGTGGGTTTTAAAGTGTCGTAAAGATCATGTCTTTAAAGTAGTTTTTAAAAACGTTGTGATTATGAAATGAAACCCATTTATTTTATGCTATATGGGTTATTTATGAAATGTTTGATTATGATATATTTGGATCACATGATAATAAAGGCAAATTTAAGGGTGCGCCCTGATAGCGCTCCAATGCATTGGGTAATGATGTAACCACTAGAGATTACAATTTTCACGATACCTTGGTGAATAACCTTGGTAATTTTCAAATGACACCTTGGGGATGGACCTTGGTGATATGTTCATGATTGTCTATGTTAAATTATGTAGCCACATCTTAAAATTATGAAAAATGTTATTTTTATTATGATATTCTACATTTTTTTTTTATCATGCCTTAAAGTTCTTGTTCATGACATAGATGATGTATCTCAAGTTCACATGTTAAATATTTCCCTTGTTTCCCTTACTGGGCCTTCTGTTCACCCTTTCATTTGATGTATGTCCCCAGGTTATGAGATGCAGTAATGAACCTAGGATGAACATGAGGAGAAGCCTTTCAAGTGTTTAAGAAGAATGTTTTATGTTTTCATGTTTTAAGTTCCTGGTTTCCAAGACACTAAACCTTAAAGATCCTCAGTTTTGTATAATGTAATGAAAGATTATGTGATAAAAAGGTGGGATGCTATAATGAACATATTAAAAAACTATAGTTTTTATCATAGGTGAATGACACGGTAGGTTCATGTTTTCTAAATCTATGTGACCAAACTGTTTGAGTCTTCTCTTAAGGTAGTTCTAGACACACAGTTGGCCCAAAATTTGAACAACCATGCAGCCAAACTGTGTGACCCCTTTTGTTGGTAAAAATTACCATTTTACCATTAATTAATTGTATGTTTAAACCATCATCATTGTTTCCTCATTCCAGTGTACAAGAGGCTTCTTCCACCTATTTGAGGTTTAAGCCTCCCTCACCAAGTTTTATTAACCAAACATCCTTTCGGAATATGATTCAATATATATTTTTCTCATTGGATTAGAATAAGTAATTATTCTATGAATATTTCACCTTTATTCATTTTTCATTCTCTCAATGGAGTTATTTTGGTGTGGGTTCATATGCCCTTTTTTAGGTTGTTCATTTTTTTTTTCTATTTTCATTCAATCTAGACCAAACCAAAGGATGATACAGCATGAGTGCTCATCAAAGAGAATATGGTAGGCAGTATATAATTGATTCCTTAAATTAATTATTTTATATAATATAAATCATGTTCCACATTCCAGTTTCACTATGCATTTCCCGAAAATTGAATATTTAATTAATTTTAATCCTGATTAGGAACCTAATGACCTTATTTGTTACCATAAAACATGTGAGGTCGTCAAACTCAATGTATTTCACCCCTATGGTTGTGATATTTTTATTCCTATTGGATTTCGTGGTTAAATAGCCAAAAAACCAGTTGGTGTGTTCTATTTTACATCTAAATGGTGATACCATGATTTGATAATTAATGAACATAGTTGTGTGTCATGGATAAAAAAACTCATTTATGTTTATTTTATTAATTAGAGGTGAGTGGTATAACCATATCATCTAATTAATTATAATAATATCTCTTGTTTTTGTTTAATGTTAATGTGTTATGAATTAATTGTTGGGTTTTATTAAATCCTTGATTGTTTAAAATTGATATAATTGGGAATGGTGAACCTTATATTATAGAATGGGAATGGAGACCCTCATTTTATATGTGATAGGAATGGAGACCCTTGTTAATTATGATTAATGGGCATTGAGACCCTTATTCATTATGATAAATTCATGGATTCTCTTTTAAAACTGTTATAATATGAGCATTGTGTCCCTACACTATGATATGGTTTTGGATTCCATTTAT
Source organism: Viscum album (assembly GCA_963277665.1). Taxonomy (NCBI): domain Eukaryota; kingdom Viridiplantae; phylum Streptophyta; class Magnoliopsida; order Santalales; family Viscaceae; genus Viscum; species Viscum album. Next base: position 642,900,737 of record OY728133.1, on the reverse strand, counting down.
AATGACACTTGGGCATGGAAATCAATATGAATAAAAATTAATGGGCATGACAAACCATATGATACAAGAGATATAGGCATAACGACCCTCATGAATATGATACCGAGTATGGACAGCCTTATGATTATGATATATGAGCATGGAGAACCTTACAGTGATGAACATGCATGATGAAACATCCGGATATGATACTTGGAATGGAGACCATATTGCTATTAAACTGTGCATGGAATCCTCAATTCATGTGATACTAGGAATGGAGTCCCTTGGTACTTGTGATATCCATGTTATGGATTTTGGATGCCTGAGTTACTCTTTAGGTCCAGGATAGTAGTAGTATCCATATATATGGTTGTAAACCTCACTACATTTATAGTATATATATGTTTCTATATATGGTTACTTATTCTGAGACTATATGACTAAGGTAGAAACATGTATTATTAGCCTGGAGTCCCTTAGGAACCAAGTCCAACACTTTACAACTTTTATTATGGCATTTCCTTATTACCTACACACTTCCATATTATATGCACTGACTGGTTATTTATAGACATAATTGGAGGTGGACTATTGAGTTTATCTTTCACCATACCTAGCCACTAATGGAACCCAAAAAGATTATGTGGATGTAGGTAGGGATTGGGGAAAGTTCCCATTGGTTGGTACTTGATATGTTTATAGCATGGGATTGGTTAATCATAGGGTTGATCTATGGATTGTGATGCTAGTGAAGATAGTCCATTATATCCTTTTTACTACATGTATTGTATATCATGATTGTCTATTACTTTTTTCTTGATATGTGACATATAATCATTCTTTATATAAAATTGGTTATTGTTGATATTGTTAATTTATTTCATCTATATGTTTACCTTCCATTACCAGTTGATATTATGCTTCTTCTATTTACTTATCTTTTTTTACCACTCTGCTACTCAGACCAAGAGGGTATAGTCTCCCCTGTATACCACCTCAAACACTCACTAGTAGTCAGAAACCTCTAGAATATGGGGATATAAACGTGATGCATTATTGTAACATCTAGAACATGATGCCACTAAAATGGTGCCCCAAGATGGTTGGTTATGAGGCCTCATGGGCACCTCCACGTATTCTATAGGATATTGAATAGTAGAAAGGGCCTAGGGTGTGATAGTGGGTAGATTATTCCCTTATAATAGAGTAAGAAAACAAAAAAATAGCCAAGTATCATATAAAATATTAAATAAACATAGTTAGGAATAAATAAATAAATTGAAATAGAGCATTATGTAATAATAATTAAAAATTATATAAAATATAGAACAACTATGTCATATATACAAAACATTTCACCCGTTGAGCTGACCATACATATATAGAAGTAAAAAAGGAAATGAAATAAAATTATAAGACTCTACTTCTAAATCTGATCCATTCCACATTCATGATCTCCAGACACAATCAAACTGCACTAGACTGATCAGAATAACCCATATGAGCAGATCCACTCAAACATGCTACTATGGGCCTCATCCCTATCCACAATGAAATTGTGTTCAACCTGAAAAGAAAACATATGTGTATACACACACTGAGGAGCACGTGCATTAGTGAAAATTATTCTTATTAGGCCATGATAGTGATGAACCTATAAATACTCTACTATAAGTACATGAAAAATATATATGCTCATCCTAGTTGAGACAAAACAAAAAAGTTAATTAAAGATAATAAACGTGAAACCACAGTAAAACCCTGAGTCCTTAATCCCAATCAACTGGGAAAGTGATACCATGTATTTCCATATCTATATTCATATACATGTATATTACCATACCTATACATATATACATAAATATGAATATTCATGAGTAAGGTAAAATAAATAACATAAAACTAATAAGTATTCAATCCTTGAGCCTGTAATCCTGATTTTTGGTACATCATGTGCAAGGTATTGAGTTAGATATCGTACCACTCAAGCTGTGTATCATTGATTCGATCTCTAGATCTATATTTCCAATCAATATATATATATTTCAGTTAATTCTATAAATTTATATCAGCATGATACATCAACAAAGGGGGATACTCATCCTACACCTGGGTCCATCAGTACTCACCTCTAATCACTAAAAATAAAGATTATAGGCAAGTACATCTGGACATCATGTAAATGGTAACTAAGCTGGATTCCATGCTACTCATTCCATGTAAATCCAGTCCAATGTCTGATCCCTAGGTCTTGGCCCATAGTCGGTCATGACATTTAGAACTAGGATGAACCCTAAGGGTCTTATCCTTAGGTAATATGTAAGGAGAACTCACTGGTGAGATGCCATGCCCACCCATAGAGTCTCTAATAAGGTATAGTTTAATCATCCCCATCATCCATGAGATATTAATCTATAACACCCTGAGATTTTTTGAAATTATTTTTTTCAAATTAATTTAATCTTTTTGATAATTTTATCTTTAGAGGACAATGAATATATATATATATTTATTATATAAAAACACTATATTGGGATTACATTATACTCAAAACCATGTTATGCTTTCACTACACGTAACACCGACTTGTCTTGCGTTACACAGAACAATGAGTTTCTATGAAACAATACTTTACTATTATAATTATTTAAATGAGATAGTTATAACCGATCCATTAAACACATTAAAATCAATATTAATAACTAATTTTTAAATGTTTTCACATAAATAAAAAATATTTATAATGAAATGTATAATTTTTGGCAAAGTATTTATATGTTTATTAATGCTAATTTCGTAAAGGAACTACTTTTTTATTTCCTTCTGTGAACAATAAAAAAAATTAGGTGCTCCGAGAAATTGAATTTTATAAAATATATATTTTTTAAAATTTGGTATTTCAAAATTAACTTAAGGTGATTTTTTTTATTTTTCTAACTAGTTTCATGTTTCAAAAAATAGTGAATAATAATGTATTTTAGTTAAAAACGAATATTTTTAACTATTATTACTGTTAAATTATATATTTTATTGGTTTTAAATTATATTTATATTAATTTTTTATCATTTAATACAATTTAGGTCATTGGAATCAATTTCACATTGAAGTTTGATATTAAAACTTTGTGAACTTTTTAATGTTTTTAATTTAAAAGCCTGCTTCCTCATCACGCCTATGGGATTTTCATTAAATATATTTTTCCTATTTCTATTAATTGAATTTAAAAAAACAGAAATAAATGGTTGTAATCGGTATGATATTTAGTTTTAGAAAGGAAAAACTTAATTTTGGAATATTTTGAACAGCAACATTAGTAATTTTTTATTTACCATGGTTAAAGGTAAATAAGGAAATTAAGGGTAAAAATAATATTATAATATTAAAAAATTACCCTAACACTTGTAAGAATTTTAATTAATTTGTGGGTATCTTAAAAAATCATCCTTATTCTATAATTACAATCTTTTTAAGCCACTTTCATAATAATATGAAATTTATTTTATTGTACTTAAAGATATGTTAAAAATGTATTACTCATATTTTTAAGAAGTAAATAATTTATAATATTGGGTTATATAGAAGATAAAATCGACTATAAATAGTAATTTGAAAGATAAAAAATTTATCATTATCATTATAGTTTATTTTTAATTTTTATATAAGAAATAATTTAATTATTGTCTTTCATAATGTTGATTAAATAATTGATTAATTAATGGAAATATTAAATAAATGATATTAAAAACATTAAAATAAATATAATTTATTTTAATTAATGACATAAACAGTTTTATAGATAAATTTTATATTTTAGTGATATATTAGAAGTGTTGGTTTGAATATATCATGTTTTTTAAATTTTTTTAAAAAGAATAATAATGAATCGTATCAAAATTGGGATAAATGATACTTTAAAATAAATAATATTTTACTAAATTATATAAAATTAATAAAAATTTAAAATTCGTCTAAATGACTAGAATAAGGTCAAATATTCCATATATGATCCATATGGGGTTATTTTTCCATTATAATGTTACTATATTAACCCATAACTAGTAAAAACCCATCTTGTCAAGGTAAGAGTTATAAGGTTTAACTAAGGGTTAAATCCAAAAGATCAGGGTAATAATGAGACCTACACTTTTCAAAAAATTATTGGTTTATATTATTTAGACCTATACTGATATTATATTCTAAATAACTCACTTTTTAGATATTTGAAATCGAAATAATTTTATATTAATTCAATATTTCACAGGATTCCAAGAATGCCCCTCCCTTATCTTATAAAATGGAACCTCCTCCCCCACTTCCTTACACCACTTTGAGACATATAGCATGAAAAAAACCTACCAATTTATCCTAAAAAATCCTTAGACAAGTTCTTTAGGTCTTGTTATTCAAAAAATACCAACCCTAGTGTCCCTAAGAGGAGATCTAAAGGAAGTCCATGGAAGAAGTTGTGATTGTTTTACCAACTCATTCAAGTTAATTTCTTATTATACTTACTCTTAAAGTGTTGTTTCCATGATAAAATAATAAATTTAGTGTCATATATATTCAAAGATGTTATTATAATTTTTTAAAAACTATATTCCACATTTTATTCATCCAAATAAAAATGAAATCATGACACATGCATACATACAACCTATCGTCCCCACTATGTGGTGTAACATGTTTTTCATCACCAATTTATTTGGATGGGAATAATAATGAATAAAATGGATATAAATAATAAATATGAAATTATATTTATTATTTTTAATTAATATACCATCAAATCCATAACCTTTTACCATTAAGTGAATGATATCATCACTCGTGCATACGTACGACATACCATCTCCACGATGCGATGAGATTCATCTTCCATGTTAACCATTCAAGAATGATTATACAAATGTATATAATGAATAAATATTAAATAATAATTCAACTTTAATTATATTATATACATATATATATATATATCATTTACTAAATTTCCTTAAATATAATAATAAACAGAAATAACGTTCATGCGTACATACGACCTACTATCTCCATAAACGGTGTATTCCATTTCATATATTTTTCTTACAAATATATATAAACATAATATATATAATATATAAATCATTTTTTACCTTATAGAAGTAATTAAATTTTGATCTATGTAATAATACCAAGAATAACCAGTCAAAACACCCATGATAAAAAGAGTAATTATTACCTGAAACACAACTTTACTAAGGACAATTTAATAAGAGGGTAATAAACTAAAAAAATAGATGCATATATAGTATTATATAATTGAATATTTTTATTTGGTAGATTTATAACAAACATATATTTATTATACATGAGGTTTTAATATGTTCAAAATAAGTCAAGTATTAAGGTAAGGGAATTTCTTCTCCCTTATTTCCCTAAGATACATTCCATATTCACCACTCATTTATTTTGTGTGGTGAAAATACTACCCATAAATGTATTCTAGATCTTTAAACTCAAATTTATGGGTATTTTAATATTAATTTTATGCTATCTATTTCTTGGGGTTTTATTGTTCATAAGATACCAAATGTGTAAGGTTGTTTTGTCTCAATTTTCCTTTTTTGAGACACAAGTTTTATTATGCACCTATGTTTTTTAATGAGGTGTATATATTGAAATTTTTCATGTTTTAGTATAAATATCCTTATTTTATTGATATATTAATCTTAATGTAATGTTACTATTTCATGAGGATTATCATTCAAATGTTTCAATGTGGTACGAGACACTATCAAATATATAAATACTTTTTCCCCAAGAAATGTTTTTAAAAGATATATTAACCTCATTTTCAAGGAAATATATTTTATATAAATTTTCTATTTTTTAAAGTGGTTTTAAAGGCTTCATTAATAATTTTTAAAAGATATTTTTTAAGGAAAAATGAGTTAATTTTCTTTCAAACTTTGTTCATATGTTTTCAATGAAGTGTTTTTTCAAAATGTTTTTAAGATTTATTTAAAAGTTTTAATGATTATTTTTAAGAAAAAGGGGTTTCAAAAGGTTTTATGTTTCAATAATATTTTTTTTCAAATAGAAAATGTTATTTTCCTCAAGAAATTTTTTAAATTATTTTTTAGTGATTCATTTATATATTTTGAAATTGGTTTCAAATAAAAGGGTTTTGAATTTTTTTTATGTTTTTAAAAGTGATTTTTATGGAAAATTCATGTTCCATGTGATCCTTAAAAATCATTCCCCATATAATATGACATACCATGTTATAGTTTAACAATACCATTCATATTATTTCTCTGAATGTTTTATGTTTTTATGGAATTATGTTTAATAAACCCAGTTCTTTTCATGGGTTATGTTTTGGATGAAATGATTATGAAACCTGTATCTTTTCTACATGTTATGATATTAAAACATGTTTATGACACCCATACCATTTCATTGGTTATGATATTATTTTTTATGATCTTTTGGATCATGTATGTATGATTTCATTAGGAGATGGGTGTGACCTATATCGTCCTTCAATGCATTGTGTAAATATTTATATCTAACATGATAGAAAAAAAGTAATTTTTACACTAATATGGTTATCGGTGTGAACCATGACTACCAATATGGTATGGGAAGTAAACCCATACTACCAAGATGACCTTAGAAGTGATTCCTTGACAACTATGAAAATCATTATTATATTCTTATGTGTATTCCATAGTTCCATGTTTTATTCATATTTTATGATTTTATAGCTCATGTTATTTATTCCCTTATGATTCATGTCTTATGAACTACCAATATTTATACCACAAATAATGTTTATGATCTTTGATATACAGGGTGTTATCTTATACATTCATGATTATGTTCACATACCCTTATGATCATGATTATGTTTACATATCTCCCTTGTTTACCCTTACTAAGAATCTAAGATCACTCCTTTTTATGTTTTATTTAACCCAGGTTAAGAAGATATGTATTATGTTTGATTCTTCTAAGAAGGGTTCTAGTTAAGAAGAACCAAGTGAGAGATAATTTATCTCATTTATGCAGCAAGGTTTAAGTTTTTGTGTTTCCAAAGTCACTAGAATAATACAAAATTTGTGCATTTTTTCTGTAATGTATTAATTATTCCCAAAAAGTTATGTAATATATATGTATTAAAATCAAGGGTCATTATATATAGTATCATAAAAAAAATAGATAACATTTGTAAATTTGGATGAGGAAACCTTAGTGAGAACCCTAAGTGCATGTATAAGGATAAGGAAAATGTCCTAGAATTTTGGTAAAGTATTGAGTGGGTGGATCCCAAGAAATAAATCCCTATCTAGATACAAAATAAGGATGAGGATCTAGCTCAAATATACATAGGGGTAACAACTATGAAATGGTTTTCCGAGCCTGACTCAAGTGAATCTTGGTACATGAATGTGGTCCTTTCTATAAACCTAGTTTGATACTCCTGAGAGAAATATGATTTGGAAATTCACAAGCTATTTATGAACAATAATGAAGGATTTAAAAGGATGTTGGATATGAATAACATTGGATAAACCTAAGGTGTCACAGAATAAGGAATGTTTTGTAATTTAGACATCATATAATTGGGTTTTCATGATTATTTTTTTCCTCTCTATGATAATCATTTCTTACTCAATGATTTCTGGTTATAGACAATGGAAGGAACTAGAAGAAACTAGATTAATATTGAATGTGATGGACAAGTTTATGATGAAAAGTCAAATGGGATGATAACTAGAGTGAAGTATGTTGTGATCATGCCCAATCACTTTTCACAGAACATGATAAACAATGTGTAACTTAACCAACTCTCAGAATCACCAAAGTAGATAAGGAAGTATTTTTATAAGATTTATTATAACAGGGACCATGGAATAAAGAAGATTTATTTTTTTATGTTAATAATGTGGAAAGAATAACCTAAGTGAATGTCTTATATGAACAATAAGTTGTTTTTGACTATGGAAAATAAGGACACAAAGCATGTAACTACAAAGGACAAATTGAGGGTTTAGTTAACAAAATGGATGGGAATATTGGTCTCTCTATGAAAACATCAAAGGTTAAATCATTTAAGTGTGGAATGAATGGTCATTTTGGAAATTAATTTCCTAAGTGGAAATATCATGATGGAAATCATCAAGGTGGTATGAGTAAAGGTTATATTGATGATGATAACAAAAATACATATGAAATGTGAAATTAAAAATGGTATTATTTAATAAGATGATTTAGACTTTTATATATTAAGTATGAAGTGGAATAATCAATCTTTTAATATATTTTGGTTTAATTTTTATGTTATATGAATGGTGAAATATACAATGATTGTTTAGTTTATGTTTTTTTGCTCGAGATTTACAAGTTTATGTTGAATGTATCCAATGGACTAGAAAAGTGATTTAATAGGAAGGTGACATTTTCAATAAGGTAAAATAAGTCTTAAATTGTTAATTATTTTAATATAAAGACATGTTGGACATGAATATGTAAATTGGATGGTACAAATTACCTTGGAACTAATTAAGGGCTTGTTGACAAGTCGTTTTACTATCATTGATGAAGGCTACAACATTTTTTGGATTTAAGAAATATATCCAATAAAATATGTAATACAGAAACACACATGTTCTTAATAATGATGTATGATAATTGATGTTATTAAAATATTTTAATAGAATACAAGATAATGATATTCACATGTTTTCTATGTATAAAAAAAGAGCTACTTTACGATATATAGGGGATCAATGATAAAATATTTTGGAGAAACATAGTTTAAGAATTACATCTTTCAGAAGGGTTATAATGTTAACCAATTATGGAATGGTTTATGATAAACATAAGATGAGGTTTTAGAGATTGATGTATAGTCTTTACATATGAATATTTATGCAAATTTTATAACTTCTACTCACATTTTTATTGTGATAATGATTGATGGATTGATATATCATTCTATTTTAAGATCTCAAGATCTGTTAATGCTTAAGGCATGGAAAATTAACATTAATTTCATGGAATAAGAGATGAAGTAGATATTAATGAAGGCACAATGAAAGGATGAGATTATTCATAATCAAGTATGTATTTCTGCTAATTAGTCAACCTTAAGGAAATGATCTTAAAAAAAATATCCTAAAACCTTCATTTTCAATGAATCAAATGGTCCCTTAGATCATCACTAATTTATGATTTTGTGAATATTAAATTTATCCTGACCTTGTTCTTTATCACTCTTCATTAAAACATGATATTCATATTTCTCTTCCAAGCACATGTTTTCACTTCCCACCTTTGTCATCCTATGTGGGAACATAATTATGAGTTACTTTGGGTAGTCATTTTTTTAACTTTACTTTTTAAAATGAAGTTTTATTATTCATTTTAACAATGTGGGTTCTTATGAATGGGTCATTCAGGTATTTAGCCTTTAATAACCAAGATGAATTTCTAGGGTGAAATTCTTTTTAAGGGGGATAGAATATAACACCATAAGATTTTGTGAATATATTTTTTCAAATTAATTTATTTATTTTTTATAAATTTCACTTTACAATCCACTGAATATAGATTTTTGTTATTATATAAAAATATTGTGTTTGTATTACATCATAAATAACACCAAGTTATGCTTTCACTAAATGCAACATCGACTTGGCCTGCATTACACGAAAAATTGAGTTTCTGTGAAACAACACTTTACTATTAAAATTATTTAAATGGTATAATTATAAACTTTCCATTAAAAATATTAATTCAAATATTAATAACTAATTTAAATGTTTTCACATAAATAAAAAATATGTATAATTAAATTTATAATTTTTGGAAAAGTATATATATGGTTAGAAATACTATTATCTTAAAGGAAACGCCTTTTATATCCTTCTGTGAACAATAAAAAATAAATTTTAGACTCTTAGAAATAGAATTTGATCAAATAACCAAATTTTCTAAATTTAAATGTAAAAATTAACTAAGGGTGAATTTTTTGTACTTATTTTTGATAAGTTTCATGTTTTGATGAATAATGAAAAATACTTTATTTTTGTTAAAAACTAACTTTTTTTTAAATATTGATAATTATTAAATTATATATTTGATTGGTTTTAAAGTATTATTAGATTTTTTTAATAATTTAATTCAATTTAGGCCATTGGAATAAATTTAAGAATGAAATTTGATATAAAAACTTTGTGAACTTTTGAACGTATTTACTTTAAAAGCCTTCCTTTATCGCTACATATGGGGGATTAATTTTAAACACAATTTTCCCATTTTTGTGAATAGAATGTATAAAAAAGGGAATAAATGTTTTTAATCAGTATTATATTTAATGTGTAATATGATAAAATTAATTTTTGAATATTATGAATAGAAACTTTAGTAAAATTTTATTTACCACAGTTAGGGTAAATCGAGTAATTAAAGGTAAAAATAATATTATAATATTATATAAATTCCATAACACTTTTCCCAATTTAACCGGATTTGTTGTTTCCAAGAAAAATAAATTTTAGGTCGAAATTATAACCTTTTTAATCCACTTGGGTAAGAATATGACATTTATTATATTTTATTTAAAGATAAGATAAAAATTCTATACTCATATTTTTAATAAGTAAATCATTTTTAATATAAGGTTATAAAGAAGATAAATTAAACTATAAATATTCATTTTAAATATATAAAATTTATCTTCATAATGATATTTTATTTCAAAATTTTAGATTATAAATAATTTAATTAATGTCTTGTATAATGATGATGTAGTAGTTGATTAATTAATGAAAATATCAAATAAATGATATTAAAAATATATAAAAATATAATTTAACATAATTAATGACATAAATAATTTTATTGATAACTTGGATATGTTAAAGATATATTATAAGTTTTTTTGGAGTTATCATGTTGTTAGTATATTTAAAAAAATACAAAAAATAATAGTATCAAAATTGATAAAAATGATACTTTAAAATAAGTTATATTTTTTTTTAAATAATATAAAATTATAAAAAATCTAAAATTCTAAAAAATGACTATAATAATTTTAGATATATGATAAATGATCCATTTTGGGTTCTACTGATATTATATAGTAACTACATTAACCCATAAGTAGTAAAAACACATGTTGTCTTGATAAGAGTTAAATAGTTTAACTAAGCATTAAATCCAAACAATAAGGGTAAGAATGAAAAATAAACTAGTATAAATATTATTTTTTGGGATTATTTTGAACCATAATTATATTATATTATAAATAATTCACTTTGGTTCAATTTTAAATCTAAATCAATTTATATTAATTTAATATTTTAAAGGATTCCATGAATACCCCTCCCCTCTCTTATAATATAGAACCTCTTACCTAACTCACTAACACCACTTTGAGCCTCATAGATAGACCAAAATATTCCCATTTATCATCCCAAAATCTTTATACATGTTCTTGAGGTCATGTTTTTCCAAAAATACCAACACTAGTGTTCCTAAAAGAAGATCTAATGGAATCCCACTGAAGAAGAGGTAATTGTTTTACCAACTCATTCAAGTTCATTTATTCTTTAACTACCTATTCATCTGTTTTTCCAATATAATGTAATAAATATACTAAAAAATATATGATTATATTTTATTATTATTATATAAAAACCATATTCCACCTTTTATCCATCTGAAAAAATGAAATCACCACACGTGCGTACGTACGACCTACCATCTCCATGTCTTGGTGTGATCTATTTTTCATCATCACTTTATTTGGATGTGAATAATGAAATATATAATGGATATAGATAATAAATATTAAATTATATTTATTCTTTATAATTAATATATCATCCAATTCCTTACATTTTTATCATTAAGGGAATGATATCATCGCTCATGAGTACGTACAACCTACCATCTCCATGACGCGATGAGATTCATCTTCCAGATTAACCATTAGAGAATGATTACAAAAATTTATTTAATAAATAAATATGAAATAATAATGACAATATAATGATATTATATACATATATACATATATTTTATTTACATACTTTCTTTCCCTGCGATAATAAAAGAGAAACATCGTTCATGCATACGTATGACCTACCATCTCCAGGAATGGTATATCCCATTTCATATATCTATATGGTATATATATTTATATACTAAATATATATGATATATAAATCATGTTTTATCTTATCAAATTATGTAAATCATGATCTATGTAAGAATATCAATAATAACAAGTCAAAACACGTATGATAAACAAAGTAATTATTGCCCGAAACGTACCTTTAACAAGGATGAGTTAATAAGAAGGTAATAAAAGAACATAATAGAATAATATATGGTACGATATAATTGAATTTTTTTTATATTTATAATAAACTTGTATTTATTATACTGGAGGTTTTAACATGTATTAAAGGAGTCAAGACTTAAGGTAAAGTAATTTCATCCCACTTGTTAGTTCCATGAGATTCATGCTACATTCACCACTCATTTCTTTTGTGTGGTGTTCATACTTACCATGAATTCATTCAATGATTTTTATACATTAATTTATGTATATTTACATATACATTTTATAATATCTATTTCATGAGGTTTTACAATTCAAAATCTACAAAATGGGCAAGGTAGTTTTGTCTAACATATCCTTCTTTGAGGCACTTGTTTTGTTATGCACCTATGTTCTTTTAAAAGCTGTATATACTTCCATTTTACATGATATATCAAGAATATAATTATTTTCCTGATATTTTAAGCTTCATGTAATGTTATTATTTCATGGGTATTATGATTCAAATGTTTCAAAGTGGTATGGGACACTTTGAAATATTTAAAGATTATTTTCCTCAAGAAATGTTTTTAAAAGATATCTTATACTAATTTTCAAGGAAAATGATTTTAATTAAATGTTTTATATTTTAACATGTTTTTAAAGGATTGATTTATATTTTTTTAAAAAAAAAATTAATAAAAATTATTTAAATTTTTTTTCACGGTTCCTTCATATTTTTTCAAGGAAAATGGTTTTCAAAATGTTTTCAAGGTTTATTTACAAGTTTTCATGTTTATTTTCATAGAATTGAGGTTTTAAAAGGTTTTAGGTTTCAAAAAAAATCCAAGAGGAAATTATATCTTTCTCAAGAAATGTTTTAAATTATTTTTCCTGATTATTTAATATATTTTCAAAGTGTTTTCAAAGAAAAGGTTTTGAAAATGTTTTAGGTTTTAAAAAGTGATTTTTAAGGAAAAGTACTGTTCTAAGTGATATTTAAAAAACATTCACATATAATTTGACATACCTTTTTATAGTTAAGTAATACCATTCATATTAGTTCTATAGATTTTTTATGTTTTTATGGCATGATATTTAAGAAAACTACTTATTTTGATGGGTTATGATCTTTAAGAAATTATTATGAAAGTTGTATCTTTTCCACAATTTATGATGTGAATACATGATTATAACACCCATTCACTTTAATTAGTTATGATATAATTGTTAATGATCTTGTGTAATATGTATGTTTGATTTCATTATGATATGGGTGGGACCAATATCTCCCTCCAATGCATTGGGTAAAGATTTATATCTCATTAGATAGATAAAAAGGACTTTGTCCACTATGATGGTCATGGGAGTGAACCATAACAACCAAGATATCATGTGAAGTGAACCCATAATACCATGATTTCTATGGTAGCGATGCCTTGAATACTATGGAAATAATTATTATATGCTTACGTGTCTCCCATATTTCCATGTTTTATTCCTATGTTATGATTTCATGGGCCATGTTCTTTATTTCTGTATGAGTCATGTCTTATGAACTGAAAATATTTATTCCATGAATTCTGTTTATTATATTTGATATGAATGATATGATATTATATTTTCATGATCATGTTCTTATACCCTTATGATCATGAATATGTTTACATGTCCCCCTTGTTTACCCGTACTCAAAATCTGAGGTCACCCCTTATTGTGTTTTATTTGACCCATGTTATGAAGATATATATTATTTTTGATTTTTCTAAGAAGGGTGATATTAAATAAGTACATAGTGGGAGAAAATGTAGGTTATTTATGTACCAGTGTTTATGTTTCCATTTTTTCAAAGTCACTAGAATAATATGGTCTTTGGGTGTTTGTTTTTTTAATGTATTAAGTATTCTAAAAAAGTGATGTAATGAGATGTATGAGAAGTGAGGGTCATAATATAATCATCTATATTTATCCAATGATGTGAAACTTTCTATCAATCACCTTGGTCAACTAACCTATATGGAATATCGTACTCATCTATACCCATCAGGAGAGCTTATTCATCCATGAGTATAATCAGATTGAGGAGAACATAATCATCCTTATCACATATAAAATAGAGGAGATAAAAATCCTCCTCATCACTTGGGGTAGCAGAATCATCCATGATTATCATTATGAGGTACCCTATGCTGAAATATCATAACCATTGGCTCAATATATAGATACCTATAAACACCTACAAACATCCAAATAATATAATAATCAAATATAAAATATCATCAACCAAGTCCCGGGTAGTACCTCTGGGTATACAAGTAAGTATAATAAACAACATGGCTTAGAAGATGAATCCCAAGAAAGAACATATGGGAATCCCAATGAATGAGGAGTTTCGCGGGATGAATGTCTAGGAATCCCAAAGAGAATAAAATATTCCTCACATCAGGATCAACATCCACCAACCGGAAATCACCTTTTGTAATCATCACTGCATTAGTAATAAACACATGAATGTATAAAGAAAAGAGTGAGGGTGGATGAATGCCTAAACCCAAAACTAATTACATATCATTAAAGAAGCATATAAGTTAATATTAGGTTCTAAGGTGACACCCACTACCATCTCTAACCAAACCTGATGTACTAAATTAGGGTCGATCAAACATCGGGATACCAACTAGGTCCCTCAAGTCAAACACTAGGATGAATCCTACTTAGGATCCTTGGGGAATAAACATTAGAGAAATAATCCTAATAGGGATACTTGGTAGCAAGGTAAAAAGATAAATCCTACATGGGATCCTCAAATGGAATGAAAATAAAGGAATCCTACATAGGATCCTTGTAATGACACTTCAGGAAGGGAATCCTACATGGGACCCTTAATAACCATGTACAAAGGAAGAGGCGTCCTACATAGGATCCTCTAAAAAATAAAAATTAAAAGGGATTCTATAAGTGATTCTGTACGTCAATATGTTGGGAAATGAATCCCATAGGTAACCCTAGTAATAATAATGATATAGAGGCATCCAACATGGGATCCTCTAGGTTGAAACATTAGAAGAGGAATCCTATAAGAATTCTCAGAAACAATTGGTCTCTTGGCCTCATAGGATAGAAGGGAACATCAATCAAGGGAGATGTCCTAAGAAGAAAAATAAAAATCATCGTTCAAGAGGTATATCTCATGGATCATATTAGATAAAATGGTTCAAATCTCATAAGAGGATGAGATTCAATTAGTAGAGAAGAACCTCTCTATTTAGGTAAAATTACCAAAACATCCATTATGAGTTCTCAAATACATTCAAGGGTTTCACCATTACGATCGATGTGGAAAGATACTCATAATGGACTACTCATGGGTCCAATTCCGACTCTTGGGTGAAGTGATACGAAAAAACTTGAAAGGGTAGAAAAGGAGGTTTACACGACATGTATACCATGGCACACGACATGTACCCCCAAGGCCCCACATGGGTGTGTAATTTTGTCTATAATTGGCATGTAAAACCCCAAGTACATGAATTATAAGATGGGTACATGATGTGTACCTTACTTTGGGTACCTTCTTGTGTCCCTCACAAGATCAGGACATGTATATAGTCTGGCCATGTATATCTACAAGATGTAAAACCCAGATAAGGTTTGGATGTATACTCTACACAACCATGTGCTCCTTACATGGTTAGCCTTTTTGGGTACTCAGAAATAAACCAATTAATTGTACATGGAATGTATAAAATGTACAGGGTGTGTACTTTGAAAATGTCTTCTTCCCCGAATAGGAAGAACACACAGTGTCTGTTCCGTGAACAACATGTCATGTAGAAAAGTTTTCCGAAAACAAAAACCCTCAGAAGCTCCTAAAACCACCGTTTTCTCCCATAAAACAACAGATCATACCATGAGGGGTCAGAAGAAATCATAATATGGGACTGAAACTTTAAATTGGGAAATTTATGGGGATCTAAAGGAAAAAATAAAAATGGACTACCTTTGGACAGAATATGCCAAAGCTTGTCTAATTTCTACGGTCTATTGTTTCTGTATGACGATTCAACATGCCCTGAGCTCCACGATGTTACTTATCTTCCCTTATGTATCTCTATTTCTCTATCCCTATCCCTCATACATCTCAAATTCATGTTAAAGGGAAGTTGCAAAGGTGTATGTGAGAAGATAAGGAAGGAAAATAAAGAAAATAAATAAAAGACAATAACGAAAAAAAAGAAAAAAGAAAAAAAAAGGGGGTGGGGCCCAACCCTAGAACCCAACATGGGTTTATTCCTTTACTAAGAAAAAAAATCCTCATTAAGGACTCAATGGTAGAGAAAAAATCTTAATCCAACACTACTTTTAAAATATATTTCCAAACAAACCTACATGAATTAATTAATATTTCATTTATTAAATATTAAACATTAATTATTCCACTAAAATTTGAATTGCTTGGATTTCCACTAAACTCATATCCTAGGGTAAAAATGATGTTTTGTGAATAAAGGAGTGGTCATAAAAAATATCTAAGATCACATGAAAGAGGAAAATTCCATTTTACCCCTTACAGGTATTTGAAAGCAAAAATTTGAATTTCTACTCAAAAACCCAGTCTAAATACTTGTGACCTTGCACTATGCCACCATAAACATGCTCATTATGTGAAGCCTGATGGTGAGAATAGAAGCCGTGATCTCTTCGCAAGAATGTGCACAACAAGCTATCTAAATGGTCTAATGACTAGTCTCATAGTGTTAATAATTGTCTCCTTTATGGGAGATGCTTAACTACAACTGACCCGGTACTCCCACCATAAAAATACCTCTATCATCATCTCAAAACCAACTATGAGCTCAATATCTCATATAAAATTACATTTTTAAATAAAAAATGAGGTTCACCACCCCCAAACATCTAATGAAGTTCTCCCCACCATATGTATTACCTTATACCACTCTTTGAGCATAACCTCAAAAGGTTCACTCAACTAAGAAAAAATTTAAAATAAAATAATATTGGTTTAGGGAAGATACTCTCTCAGTGTACTCAATATGAATTTAAGATAGAGAATGATAATATCTAACCAATATTACACTAATATTCCATCAAAAGGCTTGTATATATCTCTTTGATCCACATTCACTATCCTATCAATACCTGTCCGGGATTCAGCCATGGGTGAACTGTCATATGACACCCCATTCCCTCTTTATGTCTCCTTTACCACAGAGGGAAATTATATATTTAACCAAAACTATAAGGAAACCCAGCCTATAACAAGTATTGAAACCATCATTCCTCATATCACACCCAACCATCCACTAATTATGATTTCACAACACTATACGCAACTAGCATATACCCTTATCACCCGAATCATACTCTTGTGAGTATTCCATCATAAGGTTAAGATGACTGTGCTACATGTCAAGTTAGTTTCACAAGAAATAATCACCCTCAAAACACCTCTTCAAAATAAGGCACCTCACATGTGCCATGATTTATTCCATGACTACCCTTCACCAAACATTTTTCGAGTCAGGAGAATCTACCTAGGCTCTAACAACATTAAAACAATGGAATCACCGTTCAATTAGGCAAGGATCCCAAAAAATTATGCCCTTCAAAGCCAGCCTTGATACATAAATACCCTATATTGTTCTCAAAATAAAGGCATCAACTTTCCTATGACACAAATATTGAGCACCTACCATGCCTCGATCACAAAACATGTATAGAATTAATTTCACTTCCTAAAGAGGAATTCATAAACTCGTGCCAACCTTACTCACATAGGTTGACCTTGAAGAAAACATACATTGACCTAAAAGGGTAAAAATTAAAAATACGTCTTACAAGGGAATCATTCCTCATTGATCATCCTCATAGGGAACTAATCCCTAGAGGTCACGATACCAACTTTGAAAAAGAGACTAAAATGATGGTCATCAGGCATCCATATATAGTAATACCCCATTAAGGTCTAGTTAACAAGGAAAGTACTAGTATCCATAAACATCATAATTAGTGAACCAACTAGATAACCATGGCCTAAAAAACAACACACCACTCGAGGTAAAATAGAAGGCCATCACGTGCAATATCAACATAGTGGGGGCATTGTACCTCCGGTTCACAAGGACTAAGTCATCAACCTGACCACCAATACCTCAATGTATATCCACATAACCTTCCATCACAAGAAAAAAATGTAAGTATGACCAATTAAATAGGACCTGGTTGTTAGTAAAAATCACACACTAGTAGGCCTATATGATGTGAATCCAATGTTTCAAATATGATGCATGAGATACCTCTTACCTTTCCCAACCACAATTAAGAATCCATCCCTAGAATCTTGACAATAGGAAAAGAGATAGAAATCCATAATAAATTATAACATCCACACAACATGTGCATCACTCAAGGAAAAAGTCACATAAAACTGTAACATCACAGATCAGAACATCAATACCATACCCTAGAAACCGATACTTCTTACCGAAACAAGTGTTCTCAATGCTCTGGTCTGATATCCATTACATGTTTCGACACATTCCTAATGATTGTATCTATAATATCCCAAAAATTAATGACTAGGAAAATAATACCTCTGATACCACTTGGTAACATCCTGACTTGGATTCCACTAAAACGGTGCTCCGATCTGATTGGTTATGAGGCCTCAAGCGCAACTCCCCATACTCCAGAGGCTTTCAATTAGTAGTGAGAGCCTATGGTGTGATAGTGGGGAGGATATTCCTTCATATCAGAGTAATAAAACAATGTAAATAGCTAAGTATCATACGGATAGTGAATAAATTGAGCGTGGAAGTAGTAAATAAATTGAAATAGAACATTATGTAATAATAAATTTAAATTCTATAAAATCCCAAACATCTATTTCATACATACAACACTGGTCACCCACTCAGCCGACCATAAAAATACAGAAGTACAAAATAAAATTAAATAAAAGTACATGGATCTAGTACTAACTCTAAGCCAGAACACATACCCAGTCCCCAAACACTATCAAACTACACAAACCCAATTAAAATAACCCACACGAGTATCTTTGCTCGAACATGTAACTCTGGTCCTATGCCATATCCACCATGAAACCTAAACCAGAAAAGAATACATAAGGTCTACACACACATCTAGGTGCACATGCAGGGGTGATAAATAATATCATTAGACTACCCTAGTGAAGAACCTATAAATATGTTCTTATAAGTACCTGAAAGAGAAATATTCTCATCCTAGTTGAGACATAACTGAAAAGATAAGAAAATACAATAAACATGAAACCACAGTTGAACCCTTGGTTCATACTCCTGGTCAACTGGGCATGTTCCACCATGGATGTCCATATCTATATGCATATACATGTATAGTAACATACCTATATATATATATATGAATATTCATAATAAAGGTGAAAGAAATAACATAAAACCAATCGTTAGTCGATCCTTCGGTTCAGAGTACCGATCGACTATACAACATATGCAAGTCATTGAGATGAACGTCATGCCACTCGAGCTCTGTATCATTAAGTAGATATCTGGTTCTATAATCCCAATAGATATATACCTGCTTCAACCAATTCCAAACATTTATCTATGTATGCTACATCACCATAGGGGATACTCTGCCTACACCTTGTTTAACCCGCACTAACCTCCAATCACTGTAAATAATGATTCTAGGGAAGTAAATTCAGACTTCTTATAAATGGTAAATGTGTTTGATGTCATTACACTCTTTTCATTAATATTGAGTCAAATTTTTGAGCCCTAGGTCTTGGTTTGTAGGCTGTCATGATATTTAAAACTTGGATGAACCCTAAGTGTTTGACCCTTAAGCAATTTTTAAGGAGAACTCACCGATGAGACACCATGTGCACCCTTAGAGTCTCCAATAAAGGAGAGATGAATCATACCTATCATTTAGAAGAGCATAATAATCCATGGGTGTCAAATGATGTGAAATTCTATGCCCATAATTGTGGTAGACAATCGATCAGGGAGAGTATAATTATCCTTATCCATCGGGAGAGCGTAATCATACATGAGTATAATTAGATTGATGATATCATGATCATACTCATCACATGTCCAATATAGGAGAGACGAATAGTTTGCATCACTTAGAAGATAATAATCATCCATGAGTATCATTACTAGTGATTCCATGCTCATATATCATAACCAAAGGATCAACAACTGAATATTAAGAAACACCTCTGGACATCTCAATATTATAGTAATCAAATATATATGCTCGATAACCAAGTCCCAGGTAGTTCCTCTAGGTATACAATTAAGTATAAGAAATAACATGGCTCGTAATCTAGATCCCTGGAAAGCATGTATGGGAATCCCAAGGAATAATATGTATAATAGGAAGAATATTTAAGCATCCCAAAGAGAAATAAAGATGCCTCGAATTGGGCTGAATAACCACCAACCAGTAATCACCTCTGGTAATCACCATTGCATTAGCAGTATGCACGTGAATGTATAAACCAGAGAGTGAGGGTGGGTAGATGCCAAAACCCACCACTATTGACATAGTCTTAAAAGGATTACAAATTAGGCATAGGTTCTTAGCTGACACCCATTACTATCTCTACCAAAAATCGATGTACTAACTTAGGTTTGGTCAAACAATGGGGAACCCATTGGGTCCCCCACGTCAAACACCAAGAGGCATCCTTCTTGGGATCCTCAAGGAATACAGATAAAAGAATTTATCATACTAAGGATCCTTAGAAGCAAGGTGAAAGTAGGAATCCTACATGGGATCCTTTAATATAAGAAAATAGAGGAATCTTATATGTGATCCTCAAAATGGTAAATAGAGAAGGGTATCCTACATGGGTCCCTTAATAACCATGTAAAATAGCATAGAATTCTTACACAAGATCCTTTGGATTATAATAAGACCAAGGGATCCTATAATTGATTACCACAGTCAACACGTAAGAAAAGACCTCCCATAGGGATCCCTAGTAATGGGAAGTAGATAGATGAATCATAAATAGGATCCTCTAGGTTTAAACATAAATAGAACAATACCAGAGGGGATCCTTAGAAACAATTGGTCTTACATCTTCTTAGGCCTGAAGGGAACATCTCACAATGGAGATGTCCTCAAAGGAAAACTACAATTCATCAATGAAGATGGATAAATCATGGCTTATATCAGATCTAAGGGTCTCACTCCTAGGAGATGACTGGATTCGATTACCATAGGAAGAACCTCTTGGTTATCTAAAATCCCTAAAACACCCATTAAGAGTTCTGAAATCACTTCAAGGGTTTCAAAATCATGATTTACAAGTAAATATACTTAGAATGAACTAATCTTGGATCTAATTTAAAATCCTAGGCAAAAATATACAAAAAACCATAGAAAGGGTCGCAAAGGATGTAACACCCCAAGGATTTACAAAAAAATTTATATAGAATGTAATGCATACGACATTGAGTATGTGAGAAACAACACTTTTTTATTATAATTATTTAATCAAGATAGTTATAACCAAGATATTAAACAATTTTTTTTCTTTTGTAATTTTAATTTCAAAAAATAGATAAATGCGGTTGCAACCGGTAATATATTTAGAGTCTGATAGGATCGACATAATTTTTTTGGTGAATAGTAACTTAACCCTTTTGAAAAGTAAAGTTACCCGTATGAATAATACCATAAACCTTAAAAATTTTAAAATGACCAATTTAATAGTAAACCCACCCATGAAATTATTAATAAAATTTTGGCATTTTATAAATTAATGTACAATATAATTATCTCATTGAATAAGTATATGAATATTTTAAAAATCAATATTTTAGTGTTGGTGTTATTTTGAGTCATAAAAATTTAATTAAAATTTTATAATTAATAAAATTATTTAAAATAAAATTCATTTTTATAAAATGTATTCATAAATCAGTATTTTATTTTCATAAGATTTTCGGATAATTTTATGAGACAATAGTTATTTTTTAGTGGGTTATAAAATATGTTATAAACTTAAAATCGGTATTTTTTGAGTAAATGATGTTTTTAATTAAAAATTAAGTTTTTCATATTTATAAAATTATTTTCATAAAACAGAGTTCATTTTTGAATTCTAAATTTTAAAAAATGGTTAGGGTGAAATTTTGATATTTTTCTAAAATACTTGTATTTTTTATGAATATTAAAATATGATAATGTATGATAAATGTTAAATACATGTATTTTTTGAGTAATTATTGATGTAAGGATTTGGTAAGAAACATTATTTATAAATTACATGAATAATTTACTATATTTATTCACAATAATCAACACTATTTATTATCTTGAGAAAAATAATAAAATAATTATTTAAATAATTTGAAATCACCCCTCTCCTCCACTATAAAAACCACCCATCACCCCCTCTTCACCTAACTCCTATTAGCCTTAATTCTTGTAATTTCTCTTCCAAATTATCTTCCTTAGTTTCACCTCACATCCAATAGCTCTTGTTCTAACCAAAAGACCAAAACTTCTTTCCTTAAGAAGGATCTCAAGGAGAAGTATTCAAGAGGTAAAATCCAATTACTTTTCCTTTTATTTTCTTTTCATGTTATTTATTTTATTATACACTCCCCACCTAATCATTAAAAATGATCATGATAACTATAGTATCATCTATATACTTGAATTATATCTTGTTAATTTAATATCCATCATTAATCTCTTTACACTCTCTCTTTTATTTTTAAAATGGAACCATCATTCGGGAGTTGCTGATTTACAACCTTCATGGACGATGAACATTCATTCTAGAATTTATTCATCAAAGATGGTTATGAAACTGCTTTTATGGTTAAAAAAGACTATAATATGTTTATTAAAACCTATTTAATGTTCTGGAATCAGTATATATAAACAATACTAATTCATATGATAAAACTAGTTCCTGATGATCAAAAGCCTCCAAAATAATCTAAATGATTACCATTAATGCTTTATCTAAAAACTCATACGCATTCCATATAACCAAATGAATTATATAACCAATTAATATTATTAATTTTCATTATTATCATATAAAATCAAATATGTATAATTATATCTATTCCACAAGAACTCCATTACTTATAAACAAGCCAACCGACCATGAAAACCTAGAAAATGAATGCTCCGGAATGATGAAATTAAGCTCTATAACTCATCAATATGGCCATAAATGAACCCAATAAAACTATATTTAAAATAATTAATGTATAAAGGGTTTCTAATTAATTAATTATTGAATTTAATTTGATTATCTTGGACATTAAGGTCAAGTTGAGAACACATTCAGACATATTGTAAGGGGTTTATCATCTCACTTTTATTTCAATGAGATTTCCAATATTAACCACTTATTCCATGTGTGTGGTGTATTTATACAGATAATTGATGTTCCATATCATGAATATATATATCTTCAGGGTATTAAATTTTTTATTTTGTGATCATTAATTTTATGAGGCATATGGTTTGATTGATTACAAAGTGGTAAGGGTTTTCTCATCTCTCTTCCATATTTGTGAGATATTATTTATTCCCCAATATTTCTTATGTATGGTGTATGTATACTATAAATTGATGTATCATATCATGAATATATTTATTTTAATTTTATCTAATGAATCTATTTATTATTAATAATTTTGGGTCATATGATTTGATTGATTACAAAGTGGTAAGAGATTCTACCAGAACCCCCATTTTTTCCATCGGGTTACTCTTTCTCCACCTTTAATCAAATTTAATGCTTCTTTATTTTTTTATATATCTTATAAATCATTTTTATATGTTCCAAAATTATATATATATATTATATCATCCTTATTTTATGGGGATTTATATTTTTTAAAATGGTTCCCTTCTCAATTCTTCCTGACAAACAAGTCCGATTAAATGGAACTTCCTGAATTTGTACCCATTTTCAAGTGCACTATATAATATATTTTCATCTATCATTATTTTTTATAAAATAATAAATTTTATAGTGAAAAAATATCTTGGTTCATTTTTTGTTTCATTAAAATAGAACTTTCCTTTTCTCTTTAAAATATCTTTAATATTTTCCTTAAACCACACTAAAATGTTTTATTTCTAATGTTTCTTAAAAATTATATTTACATGATTTCACTTTAATAGGAAATAATTTATGAATAAAATATAATTTTAATGTCCTTAAATTTTATTTTTCTGGGATATACATGTTTTAAATTTTATTTTATGACAAATATATATGATTTTCCAAATGAACTCTTATTTCCATAGAAAAATTGATTTTCCCATCTCACTTTTACTTCAGTGAGATATATGAATTTTTCACCACTTATTCCTTGTATTTTTGGTGTATTTACTTCCCTTGATAAATCTTATCATGAGACTCCTTATTATCATTATATTTTATTTTATTATTATTTGAAATTTTTAAAGTTGTACAGGACACTTTGGAATGTTTAAAGATTATTTTCTCATGAATTTTTCAGTGGTGCCATTTAAAAGCATATTAATCTATGTAAACATCCTTTGATGAATCCTATAATTTATTAAGGTTTAAACTATTATTATTATTATTATCATATACCATATTTTATTAAATAGTTTTTGATCAGTTTGACTTTGCATATGCTATCTTGATACCATTTACCATACTATTATGAATGAATAGTGATTATGTCTATAGATTGGGGAAAATTATTTCATATGTTCATATTGTTTATGTTTAGACCCATTTATATGAGGAATGAATTGGACTTATCAATTGATGGTTGGGTATCAATATAGTCCCTATATTCATCAGCATGTCTCATTAGACAAAAAATTGGGTTTTTGATGAGGCCTTACCATAGTATTTTCAGACACCTTGGTCGAGGCCTTGATGATAAGTTTTGGATGTAAGAAATTAGGAATTACCTCATTATGATACTAGTAATTGATAAAACACATGATATTTGACTAGTATAATATAAATTATTATGTTTTATTCTATTATGATATGTTATATGGATGTAGTCATTCAAGTTTTATTCCATCCATGTTATGCCCAATATTATGTTTTAATGGAATGTGTTCTTCATTTATTCATTGTGCCTTATTATTTATGATTATGATATATTACATACCCTTACCGAGAATATATGGTAACCCCTTTCTTATATTTCCTTTCATCATTTTATGAAGAATAAAACTTTGAATAAGGATTCAAGGATGTAATTTATTTCATTTTATTTTGTATCATGTTTTATTTACTTTTCCCAATGTATTATTTTCATTGATAATTTAATATGGTCTTCCTAGACTGATTAACTAGTAGGTCCTTCTGGATTTGATTCCTTATAATCATTGTAATGTATTAAAAAATGTACTGACTTTAGGCTTCTAGGTCCAGAACATTACAATTAGGATTAAAAAAAGTTTAACAGTAACCTTGAAACTAGATTTATAAAATTAGAAAACATAACCCTAAGATAGAATTTGTGGATAAGTATAGAAGAACATCATATAATTTTTGTAAGGTAGAGATTATGTGTGTATTATTGGAAATACATCCCTATCTGAATACTGTAAGTGAGCATGGCTCTACAACATATGAATCTAGGGTTAACAACTCTAATAAGGTGTCCTAGGCCTAACTCAGGGTAACCAGGTACATAAAAACGAGCCTTAATGCACACCTAGTTTGAAACTCCCAGGGGATATGCTTAGGATAATTCACATTAACTTTACAAACCATTATTAATGATTTAAATATATTCTGAAAATGAATAAACTAGGTTAAACATAATTTGTTTTCTGTTGAATATAAATTGTTATGATATTCTTGAAATGATTATATGTTTCTATCACTAGGAATTTTGTTACTAAGACTTCGGTTTCTGGTTTTAGTCAATGGATGTAACCTAAAAGATTCATATTAACATTGAACATAAGGGATAAGGTGCTGGTGATGTGAAAACATATGGGATGTTGAAAGGAGTTAAAGATATCTTGTTCATACCTAAACAATTTTACCAAAAAATTATTAATATAATATACCTTAACCAACACCCAAACCAACCAAAGAAGAGAATAATGGAGTTTTATAAGAGCTCTAGTGGTGGAGACCATGGAGAAAAGAAAGCAAGATTTCCATTATGCATAAAATGTGGAAGGAGAAACCCAGGAAAGTGTATCAAAGGAATAAATAAATTCTTTATATGTGGTAATGAAGGACATAAAGAAAATAATTACAGGGTAAATATGAAGAGTACAATGGAAGAAAATAAAACTGATCCTAAGAATCCATTTGTAGTTATTTTCCTTAAATGTAAGGGACCTTGGAATTACCCGAGTCAATTCCCTATTCTATAGGATAATCTCTAGACTGAGAAAAGACCTATGTGGAAATAAATTTATGATTTATTTGTGTATTGAGGTTGTATTGAAAATCCTAGATAAAAAGGATGTTTAGTAATTGACTTTATTTGAAGGGAATCCATCATTTTTATTTTAGATGTTTTATAGTTTTACAAAAAGGACAACCCGCACGCTGGGTGAAAACCCACCATGTTCTATAAGGCCATGGAGTTTGAACACACAAATGAAGGGAAATAATGGTGCAACACCTACTAGTAGCCTATGTGAAGTTCTTTTTATCTTGACATTTTTTAGTAAAAAATATAATGGATAAATGTTGTTTTGATTTTAGGGACCATTTTTTATAAAATAGATAACTTTGGGGTTGGAAAATGATTTGGTAATTAAGGTATTAGTTTTATTTCAGAATACGTTAAAAAATATTCGAATCCTATAAGATTTTGTTAAATATAATATTTTTAGGAACAAATGTTGAATTGTATTTTGGAGTCAAATATGATTTTATTGTGGACATATGGTGATCTAGGATATTTCTGGAAATGATTATAATATATTAGAGAGTAATTTATTTAGGAAATTAAATTTTTGGTATAAGAAATTAAGATATATATATATTCCATTTGGAAGACTGTATGAATAAATCCTTCTGATTTTGCGGTCATAGTACACAATATGTTTTTGAAGAATGATAGGAACTTGAAAATGATCTATGTCGAACATTGAGTTCCACATTTGAATTTTGGAGATTAAAGTTATTTTTCATTATATAATGGTTTATTATTTTTGTTATATTATCATATCTTATCCAAACCTTTTTTGGAGTTTTTAATATGTAAAGACAAGAGGAATAGATAATTATACTTTTGTGGGATCTGTGATCCATTGAAGTTGATTCAAATTCTTCAACTGTGAAAATTTCATCTTAAATGTTCATTTACAAGTGTACGAAATGAAGTTAAAATAGATCAAAGCACAAAAAAGGCTGTTATTATTCTTATTACATGGGAAGTAATCAAGTAATTTTTAATTTATCAAGTGATTATCAATATAGTAAAAGAATCCATCAATTCTAGGAAAATATTTTTTTAAAAAAAATGTTATCCATGTAGTTTTCCTTTTGATAAATCAATGGTCCTTTAACTGATCGTATGATTTATGGATTTGTGATTTTTAATATTCTAATAAACAAGTCATTTATCACTCCCCATCTGAATTTGATGGTTATATTATTCTTCAATGCACAAATTTTCACTTAACTTAATGTTATCCTATTCAAATGGGTAGTTTTTTAGTAACCTATGCATTTCTCTTTCCCTCTTATAAAGAGTATATTTTACTAACCATATTTTTATTGTCGTTTCCCATAAGGGAATTTTAAAGAATAAACCATTAACTTTAAAAGTGTAATTTAAAATTTTGTTGACTCAATTTATTGAAGGAGGGGATAATGTAACACCATAAGGATTTAAAAATAAATTTAATATAGAATTTAACACACACAACACCGAGTCTTTGGGAAACAACACTTTGTTATTGTAATTATTTTATCATGATAGTTATAACCTATCCATTAATCATAATTTTATAACTTCTGTGATTTGAATTTCGAAAAACCAACATACATGGTTGCAATTAGTAAGATATTTAGAGTCCAATATGATCTACTTATTTTTTTGGTGAATAGTAACCTAACCCTTTTGAATAGTAATGTTACCTTGACAATAACAATATGACTCTTATGAATAGTAAACTAACCAAATGATTAGTAACATCACCCATGAATTTATATATTTTTTTAGGAATCTTACAAATGAATGTATGATATAATTATATCATTGTATAAGTAAATGAATATTTTAAAAATTAATATTTAAGTGTTGGAATTATTATGAGTCATAAATATTTAATTAAATTTTAAAATTAATAAAATGATTTAAAAAAGTTAATTTTTAAAAAATGCGTTCAGAAATTAATATTTTATTGTCGAATGATTTTAGGATAATTTTATGATAACATATTTAATTTTCAGAGAGTTATAAAAATCAGTTATAGATGTAAAATCTGTATTTTTTGAATAAATGAAGTTTTTAATTATAAATTAAATTTTTCATATTTATAAAATGGTTTTCATAAAATTAATTTTATTTTATTATTCTACATATTGAAAATGGTTAGGGTGAAATTTTAGTATTTTTCTAAAATACTTTATTTTATTTGTGAATAGTAAAATATGTTAATATAAGATAATTGTTGAATACATGAATTTTTAAGTCATTGTTGATGTAAGTATCTTGTAAGAACCATTAGTTATAACTCACATGTACAATTTACTGTATTCAGTCACAAGAATCAGTATTATTGATTTTTTTTAGAAAAATAATAAAACAATGAATTAAATAATGAGAAATCACCCCTCCTTTACTATAAAAACCACCCCTCACCCCCTATTCTCCTCAATACTATAAGCCTTAATTCTTATAAAAGTTCTTCCAAATCCTCTTACATATTCTCTTCCCACATCTATAAGTTCTTGGTCATACCAAAATACCAAAACCTCTTTCATTTAGGAGGTTCTCAAAGAGAAGTATTCAAGTGGTAAAATCCTCTTCATTTTCCTTTTATTTTCTTTCAAATTTATTCCATTTATTATACACTACTCACCTCATATTATAAAATGATAATGATAACTCTAGTATAAAATATATACAACAATTATATCATGTTAATGGAATACCCATCAGGAATCTTCTTACTCTCTTTTATATTAAAAATGAAATCATCATTCTAGAGGTGTTAATTTACAACCTTCATGGACGATGAACTTTCATTATTCAATTTATTCTTCAAGGATGGTCATGATATCATTTTTATGGTTAAAACAGAATATAATATGTTTATTATAACCTATTTAATTTTCTATAACCAGTATATATACATAATAATAATTCACATGAAAAAACATGTTCCTAATGATCAAAAACTACCAAAATAATCTAAATGATTATCACTAATGTTTTATTTAGTTAATCATCCTAATAACATATAAAAAATGAATTATATAAACATATATTATTATTTATGTTCATTTTTATCATATAAATTCAATTCTATATAATTATATCCATTCCACATGAACTCCACTACATATAAACAAGTGAACCGGTCCTAAAAACCTTTAAAACGAATGCTCCAGAATGATGAAATTAAACTCCATAACTCATTAATATGGCTATAAATAATCATAATAAAAATAAATTTTATCTAATTCATGTATAAAGTGTTCATAATTAATTATTATTTTTTGATATAATTTGATTATCTAGGACATTAATGTCCAGTGTAGAACACATTGGGATATAAGGTAAGGGGTTCGACATCTCACTTTTAATTCCGTGAGATTTCCATTATTCACCACATATTACATTTATGTGGTGTAATTATACTTATTATTGATTTAAATTAACATTAATATATTTATATTCATGATATTAAATTTCTTATTCGATTATCATTAATTTTATCGGGCGTACAGTTAGATTGATTACAAAGTTGTAATGGTTTTCACATCTCACTTCCATTTTTGTGAGATATTATTTATTCACCAATATTTATTATGTGTGGTGTATTTATACTACAAATTGATGTATAAAAACATTTATACATTTATTTTCATGGTATTAAATGTGTTATTTTATTATTATTAATTTTTGGTCATATAATTTGATTGATTACAAAGTTGTAAGGGATTCTACCTAAACCCCCGTTTTTTCATTCAGGTTAATATTTCTCTACCTTTAATAAAATTCAATGATTCTTTTTTTTATTTCTTAAAAAATATGTTTATATGTTCCAAAATCATATATCCAGACCATATCATCCTTATTTTATGGGGATATACATGTTTTAAAATGGTTCCCTTCTCAATTGTTCCCGATAAACAAGCCCGATTAAAGAGAACTTTTCGAATTCTTAACCATTTTCAAGTGCACTCTATAATCTATTTTAAGACATCACAACTCTTCTAAAATCTCACATTTTATCTTGAAAAATTATCTTTTTTCATGTTTTCTTCTATGAAAAATATTCCTTTTCTCTTTAAAATATTTATAATATTTTCCTTAAACCGCATTAAATTTTTTATTAATAAAGTTTATTAAAAATTATTTTTAAATGATTTGACTTTATTAGGACATAATTTATGAATAAAATAAAATTTTAATGTCCCTAAATTTTCTTTTTTGGGTTATATATGTTTAAAATTTTATTTTATGACAAATACAAATGATTTTCTAAAATAACTCTTCTTTCCAAAGTAAAAGGGTTTTCACATCTCACTTTTACTTCTGTGAGGTATATGCCTGGTTCACCACTTATTCTTTATGTTTTTATTTTATTTTAGTCCATTGATATATCATATGACATGTCTCATTTTTCTCATTATATTCTAATTTATTATGATTTGAATGGTTCAATGTGGTATGGGACACTTTGGAATGTTTAAGGATCATATCCTTATGAATTTTTCAATGGTTTCATTTAAAAATATCCTCATCTATGTCAACATCCTTTATTTAAACATATAATTTATTAAGATTTAACTTCTTATTATTATCATATAATATATTTTATTTAATGTTTTATGATCTGTTTGACTGTGGATGTGAAATATTGATACCATTCACCATACTACCCAAAATGGTTAGTGATTACGTCTACATATTGGGGAAAGTTTTCTCATATGTCCATGTTGTTTATGTTTATCCCCATTCATATGTGGAATTCATTAAAATTAGAAACTGTTGGGTGGGTCCCAATATAGGACCTCAATGCATTAGTAGGTCTCATGAGAAAAAATAGAATTGGGTTTTGGCGGATGACTTACCCTAGTATTTTCAAACGTCTTGGAAAAGGAATTGATGATATGTTTCAGATGTCCAAAATTATGAATTCCCTTATTATGATATTAGTAATTAATAAACCTTGTGATATTTGACCAGTAGAATATCCATGATTATGGTTCATTCTCTTATGATCTATTATATGTCTATTTATTCAGCTTTTATTCCAGCCATATTATGATTAAGATTATGTTTTAATTAGATGTGTTCTTTATTTATTTACCACGCCTTGTTATTAATGCTTATGATTTATTTAAAACCAAAAATGAGCATATGAGATCACACATTTATTATGTTTCATATTCCAAGGTACTATAGAGGGGAACTGTAGTAGTACTATATCAGTGGAACTATAGAGGTGGTGACACCGTAGCGGCAAAGTTACTGTAGCGGTGATGGAAATGTATAAGGGACTACAACAGCCTAGGTACTATATTTGTACTATTCACTAGAGGGCCCTTTGGGAAAAAAATCCAGATTTCATGCCATTGGGCCTTCAAGCTATGTAACTATTCTCCCTCTATATAGTCAAAAGAGGATATTTTCTTTTAATAATAAAATAATTCTTTGACCCCAACCTTTAAAATATGTGTCATTTAATTTTCCCAATGTATTATGGCTATCAAGAATATAATATGGTCTTCCAAGATTGCTAAAATAATTGGTAATTCGATATTTTATTCCTTTTAATCATTCAAAAGTAGTAAAATTCTACACAAAATCTAGTCTTCTGGGGTCAAGGAATTACAAAGGAGCCATACACGACATGTGTACCCTTGTACACGACATGCACCCTCATGAAACCACATGGGTGTGTACTTCTTCGTATAATTAAAATTTAAAAAAACTAGTACATGATGTGTAATAATGGTAAAGAATGTTTACTCTTCATAGGCTACCTTCTTGTGTCCCTCACAAGACCTAGTCATGTATATAGTCTGGCCATGTATATCTACACAGTGTGAAACCCACATGAGGTCTGGTTGTGTACTCAACAAGGCCATGTGCCCCTTACACAGGCATACTGGCTGGGTACTCGGATACACTACTAAGTCCCTGTACATGGAGTGTATAACCTTTATATGGAATATACTTAAAAAAATATCATCTTCCCCAAAAAAGAAGAACACACTAAATGTTTTCCCTAAACCACATGTCGTGTAGATGGGTTTTCTGGTACAGAAAACACTCAAAATCTCTAGACACACCCTTTTTCTTCCCAAAAACAATAGATTAGACCATAAAGAATCATAAGAAAGCATAAAAGGGATTAAAACTAAAATAAATATAAGGATCTACATAAAAACATAAAAAATGCTTACCTTTGGGTGGAATCTGTCGAAGTGTCACCCATTTCTGTGGTCTATGGTAGTCGCCTGACAATCTGAAACATTTTGAGCTCTATGACAGTACCTCTCTTCCCTTATCCATATATTTATCACCCCTATCCCCCTCCTCTATCTCAGTGGTATAAAGTGAAATCCTCATGGGCTTACATGAGAACCCAAGGATGGAGAATAATGAAAATAAAGAATGGAAAAGGAAAAAATGAAAAGAAAAAATGAGAAAAGAAATTGGGGACCGACCTGACCTTACTACCCAACATGAGTTTATGCCTCACCTAGGATAAAATTATCATTTAGGACTCTATAGATGATACATAATCTCAATCTAACACTTCATTCAAAATATTTTTCCAAATGAACTAGTGTGAATAAATTAATATTTCATTTGTTAAATATTAAGTATTTGTTATTCGGCTAAAATTTGAACAACTCTTATTTCCTTCAAAATCCAATAATAGGGTAGAAACCATATTCTTGTACCATAATAGTGGTAATAAATTTTTTTTGAGATTACCATATAGGGGAAAACCATTTTACCCCTTACAAGAATCTGAAAGAAAAAATTCAAACTTCTCCTAAACACTCTTATTCGAAAAAACCTGAGACCCCAAACTTGTGGCCCACCGACTTAGGGAATCTTTCAGTGGAATATAGGTCAGGATGTCATAAAGTGGTATTAGAGAATATTATTTTCTATTTTCTTATCATTTGGGAATTTTAAGTAAGATATTAAGAATTTATTAGAATTTGGTAATGAGTTTTTCCTGGGAGTAGCTATCTCACATACAAGGAAAGGCCAAATTTTCAGGGATGGGACATGTTATTTTGTGTTATTTTTATTATAGTTGATTTGATACTAAAATTGGGTGATGCACATTATGTATGATATTTTTATATTATAATTTAGGAATTTATTTTATACTTTTCTGGGTATGACAAAGAAGCATTGATCATGCTTCATTATTAGGCAACTTAGAAGATTTATATGTTGTGTACTATTATATTCCAGGTTTTTTTACTGCATGAATTTTCTACAGTATGTTTTGGTGCTTTATTACTATATCCATGAATTATGATAAAATTTCATGCAGGGGTTTAATAAGTGAATGGTTACTATTAAAATGGATACAACATTTCAATTTAAGATTTTTGTGAGACCATATAAATTTAGAGTGGTGATATATATAGTTTAACCTTTAAAGACAAGAATTATTGTCAAAATGATAAGGGTGCTGCACCTTTGGAAAATTTGGGTATCAATCTCTGGTAGTACCAAGCCAATCATAAGAAATTCTGCACCTTGGTCACACTACTGGGTGGCTCCCAAGCAAGCACAACCTTTTTCTTCTCCAGATCCACTGCAACTCCAGCCTCTGAGATAATATTACCTTGGAAGTAGACTTCCTGTATCCAGAATTGGCACTTCAAGAGCTTTCCATATAGATGGTGCTCCCAAAGTGTATCTAGAACTATCTTTAGGTGCATGGTGTGCTCCTCCTCTGACACAGAGTATATCAAGATGTTGCCAATGAAGACCACCATGAAGCGATTGAGGAAAGTCTATAAGATCCTTGTTCATGATCCCCATGAACACTTTCGAAGCATTGGTCATGTCGAAAGGGAATCACCAAGAACTTTTAGTGTCCATACTGACATATGAAGGTCGTCTTCGATACATCCTCATATCGTACCATAAGCTAGTGATAGCCTGATATGAGGTCTATCTTCTAAAACCATCGAGATCCCTTCAGCTGGTCGAAGAAATCATCAATCCTCGGGAGGGGATACTTGTTCTTCATGGTAACCTGGTTCAGGCACCTATAGTCTAAAAAAATCATTATACTCCCATATTCCTTCTTGGAAAACAAAATTTGGGATGCCCATAGAGACACACTAGGCCTTATGAACCCCTCCCTCTGCAAGTCCTCCAACTGTACCCAAAACTCATGAAGCTCCGTGAGAGCCATCCAATATGCTGGTGTAGATATCGGTGCTATCCTAGGGTACAGGTCGATATAGAAGTCTACCTATCTACGAGGAGGTATTCCAGATACATCAATAGGAAATACATTATTATACCGGTCCACCACTATAGGATAACTCGGAATCCTCACATCAACTTATCCAAGGGTAAGGCTAGCCAGCTGATGAGTGATCGGTTGCACCCTCCTCCGAGTAAGTCCATCCTATACTACAAAGGTTCCCTTCTCACTGGTGAAGGAAAACCTGGTCCCATCTTCATGGATACACCGCACTTCGTGCCTAAAATAGTCGATCTAAGCATGGAATGTGGATAGCCAATCTATACCCAAGATGACGTCTTAAGGCCTCGACACTGCTACTAGGAGATCCAACCAAAGATCTCTCCCCCTAGAGTGAGCTCACACTTTATTCACTAGTGTGTAATCGTAGAATCATCTCCCATATGAGTCTCTAATCTTAATGATCGAGCCAACGACTCCGTCAGAATCTCCGAGCTCCAAATGAGTGACATGGAAATAAAAGAGTGACTGCCACTTGTGTCTATAAGAACTGCAACTAGGGTAGCATAGACACATATTGTAACTCTAATCATATTTGGAGAACCATGGTTTTAGGCCTTTACCTCCTGAAGCTGACCTCTCCCCTTTCCACATACTCTCGGTGGTCGGGGTGGACCACATGAGGGTGGTGGTGGTAGAACCTCAAACTGTCGTCCACCACCTGTTTCATGACCCTCTCCTCTACCACGTATGCCGCCATGCAGACCCCCTCACTCAAACCTCATCCACTACCTCGGTGGTCCCCTAGTCATCTTATGATCTTCTATGTGGGGAGTCAGATAGTCATGATCCATGTGTCCCTGTCCACTTTAAGAGTAACAGACTATAGTCCTCAGAAGACATCCTCTACCTCACGATCTCCACAACTCCAACCCTGTGTCTTGGGGTCATCCCCTATATGGTATGGCTTGTTGGACTTCTATGTCATCTGCCTACTACAAACTGTAGTTGACTCAGTTACCTGTCATTTGGGGGTGGCTCTCACCATCAGTGCCAACTAAACTAAAAAGTTCTCCACCAATAATGCTCGCTTGAGCACTCCAGTCTGTGTCAGGATATTGGGTGATATCATCGATGCTATGATCTCCCACCAAAGACCCTTCTCAAAGTTCTGGGTCCTGAAGAATGGGTTTTTTACCATGGTAGTGGAGTAGTGTGAGAGGTCAGCAAATTTCTCCGGGTACTAGGCCACCAATAGGTTTCCCTTCTTTAAGTGAAGTAGCTCTGGGATACACACTGATCATAAATTCGCTGGTATAGACTTCGTCCTAAAGAGGTTATTGAAGTATAAACAGGAGATTGTTTCCTTATTATGTATCTGGAGCATCATACTCCACTATCTACATATTGTACTCTGGAAGAGGCTAGTAGATAGGATCACCATATGATTTATTGGCAACTCAACTAAGTGAAAAACCCATACCACAACCTCCAGATAGTACTTAGATGTATGGGGATCTATCTCGCCTCGAAACCTTAGAGGCTTCAGTATCTGGAACTCTTGAATCCCTCTTAGTCAACATGCACGGTCAGCTAGTGGAGTTGTTGGCCACTGATACCCTCTGAGTGGTGGTGTTGCTGGTACACCACCCGAAGGTGCCAACATAGTAAGAGGTCCCTGCATCGAAGCCTCATCGATCGGTGTGTCATAATATTGTTCTCTCTCTAGAATCCTGGTTGGATGTCTATGTGATAGTATCCTAAAAAGAAACAGGTGTGCCATGGTCAAAAAGTGATACCTAGTGAGATAAATCTAAGGAGATTGAAAGTAAAAAAATTTCAAAACCACAAAATTTGTGTTTTCATACACAGAGTCAGAAATCAGAATTCAGGGTCTTGGTGTATGGATACATTTTTCTCCACACCAAGAATGGACTCCCCGAACTGAAAATCACACTCAAAACACATAACACTATTTCTCTATTGGAATGATCAGAGTCCTAGTTCTTCAGTAGAACTGAATCCTCTCATACAACTTTTTCACAACCTGTCCCTTAGGGCCTGTGCCAGGACTACCCCAATCCTGCCCTTCATAGTCTATAGGTTGGAAAGTAGCACTATAAGGGAATAAACCCAAAATAGGAAGGAATTGCCTTTAAACCCGTACACAGACAGACAAGGTACACAAAAAAATTAAACCACATAGTAAAATCGCTGAAGTAAAAGTGAGTACTGAAAGTAAAGGGGCTGTAATACAAGCCCAATTAAAAGATAAAATACAATAGAAAATTTGAAAATAGCTCCTGAGATCATCTGACAAGGATACTACCTAAAGGGTAGGTACAAATCATTTGCCCAACTCTCCACATCAACCGCTAGGTCCTAGCTCCTCAATTCTAAGTCAAGGATGCCCATCGTCTGTAGAAGACACAACTAGGTGTGGGAAAAACCAGTGTAGGGGTGAGTATAACAATACCCAGTAGGGACCCTGAGACCCCCCAAGGTCTCTTAGAATCCCAAAAAGGAAAACCAAAAAGCTTGATATCTATCACAAAGCACAAAGCAAAGACTCATCTCAAACTAGTAAAACTAAGTACAGAAGTACAGATGATTAGTCATATAACAAGATAATTTTATTCTGTCAAGGGTTCTGCTGATGATCCACATAGGATCGCTCAGTGTTGATCTATAGAGGATCTCTAGGTGTTGATCCACATAAGATCACTGGGTTCTGAAACACATAGGAATTTTAGGTGTTGAACCACATAAGATCTCTAGGTGTTGATCCACAAAAGATCCCTAGGTGCTAATCCACATAGGATCGCTAGGTCCTGATCCACACAGGATCGCTATTCATTCTTCATCTGTCAGCCAACCATTGGATTCCCGTCACTAGTAAGATTGATTCTAAGAGGATTTGGTTCTTAAGCCATCAGTCATACATCAATTAGAAATAATTCTCATTAAGAAGTATCCCAATTATCTGTCAAGTCATAAGGGTTCCAACACAATAGACGACACGTCAATCGGATGCCCAGTCAGAGAGTAATAGGAATTTTAGTGTCGAGTGCTTGGTTGGATTTGGGTACGATCCAACCCATCCACAATCCAACTTTCTCCAATACTAAGTTGTAGTGTCTAAAAATAACCTTCTCGTTCCAAGTATTCTAGCACTGCAGACAGTTCATCAAACTGACGTCTGGTTTGCAAGCTATGACCTTTTAAGTGTATTTGGGCCGAAATGGGTCTGGGTCCAGTCCGGTTTTGACCGGGCCCAACCAAAACTAGCTGGGACACGGACCCACCGACTCAGAACCGATTGGTCCTGGCAGTCTTGCCCCACTGGGTCGTGGACCAGCATGACCCGAACTGGTTGGGCTTGGCCGCGGCGGGCTTGGCCCTCTAGGCAGCGGACCGGCCTGTCATGTCGTCCAGTGCGTCCCATATGAGCGTCACATTTCCCCTCGTTACTAAAAATCTCAAAGATCGGTTTGGTGAT
This sequence comes from Viscum album, assembly GCA_963277665.1. Taxonomy (NCBI): domain Eukaryota; kingdom Viridiplantae; phylum Streptophyta; class Magnoliopsida; order Santalales; family Viscaceae; genus Viscum; species Viscum album. The sequence goes on along the minus strand of OY728133.1, from coordinate 642,862,301 downwards.
TTAAGCTGCGACACCACATGGCACTGTCTGGCTATCTGTAGGACTCGTAGGGAGCGGGTCCCTCTACTTCTATCACGACTTTGATGTCGTGACCTCCACCTGTGGCATGCGCTGGCACACCACCCATCCGTCTATGCGGTCAGACAAGAGCCGGCCACCCCTTTGGTCCGTCGCGGCACCGTACGGTGCTGCCCTTCAACCATGACCGGTGATAGCTGGCCACCGCCCTCGTCCACCGCACTGGTGCCACGCCGACGCTTCTTTTGTGGGGCTCCGACAGTGCTCCAGAGCTCCATTTTCACTTCCATCTATGCCTACGTGCCTCCTGGGATGCCACCGTCGCTACGTGCCTCCCTGTTTCAAGGTTCTATCAAGTGAAAAAATCTAACCCTAAAGAACGCAATGGTAAATCAAGCGTTGTAGGGTCCGAGCCTTATTCATTTGGCCCATGCCCTCTACGTTAGCATCGTTACATGGGTGAGATTAATTCATCTTCAAACACTTAGAATTAATCAAGACAAAACCTTGAGAATTAATCAATAAAAAAACCCCTACATCGAGATCTATTGGGTGATCCTGCTATTGTGGTCTGAGAAGACTCCTTGTTGGAGGAAGGCGCCAGTGTTCGTCGATCCCGGATCATTGCCGCCCAAGCTTCCGTTCACCGTCAGGGGAAGATGCCATAGTACTTCACTAGAGGTTCCTCATAATCGTCTTAATAACTTGAGCTTGAGCTCCATTTAAATAGACAAGGGAACCAACTGTGTTGCATAACATTAATGTGGTTCATTATTGAACCACATTTAATGTTCTAACATTGAGGTTATTCAACTAAAGGGTAATGCCCTTGAATGACTCATTTAACTCTATGGATCACCTCATCTCTCAATGGTTAAAACAAAAAAAGAAATAAAAATAACTTGTTTAGTTTATTATTTTTTTTGTAAGGCTAAAAAAATTACCTTTCCATCCGATTTTTTCTGAACAAATTTAAGAATCCCTTAAGTGAATCTCAATGCTGTGAGTTCAACGGTGCCATAAGATTTCAATTCTGAGCACTGGTTCATAAGTTTGAAAATTCCACCCACACATTTACTGAATGTACCCTAAAAAATTTCAAAATTCTATTCCGGGGACACCGGGCCACGAAATTAAGTACCATCAATTTTCGCAGACTCATAATAATCCCAAATAATTATAAAACAAATTATATGCAATTTCGAATATTTTACATTCTCCCCACCATAAGGATTTTCATCACCCAAAGCTATAACAAAACTAGGGAAACAAATGAGGGTACTGAGCATGCATCTGAGCCTCCCGCTCCCATGTGCTCTCCTGGAGATTCCCATGCTGCCAATGAACTCACACCAGAGGAATCGACCATCGATGAAGGACCCGATCCTGTGAAACCTCTTTCTCCATCGAGAACTCCGCAAAAATCTCCCAATAATCAATATCTAGCTCACCCCAGTCGATAATGTGCGATGAATAATGCACGAACCTCCTCAACTGCGACACATGGAAAACATTATGCACCTGATGGCTTTGTGGGGGAAGAGTTAGATGGTATTCCACCTCTCTTACTCTATTAAGGATATGGAAAGGTCTGATGAACCTCATAGATAGATTTCCACCCCAACCAAACCTACGTAATCCTCATCGGGGAGAGACATGTCTGAATACATGGTCTCCCCCTCAAAATATAAGGGTCTATGTATCTTATCATTATAAGACTTTTTTCAGCTCTGTGCAGTCTTCATCTACTCCTAGGTGATCTACATCTTCTCTCTTGTAGCCTATACCATCTCTGGACCCACAAGTGCCAACTCCTCTGGGTCCTATCCAGTATAGAGGTGATCTGTAAGGTCGCACATACATGGCCTCAAAGGATTCGTACTGATGGTGGAGTGATAATTTTTATTTTATGAGAACTCAACCTGTGGGAGGTAGACCTTCAAACTACGACCAAAATCGGGGACACAAGCACGAAGCCTATCCCCGAGTGTTTGTATGGTTCACTCTGTCTGACCATCTGTCTGTGGGTGACAGGCAGTGATCAAGCATAGCTGAGGAGGTACGTGCATGATCCACCGCACGTTATCGAATGAGTTGAGCTATACAACGATAACGGGGTGATGTTTGTGGAGTTCCTGATGGAGATAGAGGATCGACATGAGTGAGTCCTTTGTGGTCATTCTATTCCTCTGGTGCGAGTTTGTTAGTAGCACGAGAATCTCTAGGAGATCACATGGGAGATGGAGAATCAGATGCATGCTCAGTACTACCATTTGTTTCTATAGTTTTTTGTAGCTTTTGGGGATGAAAATCCCTAAGGTGGGTAGAATGTAAAGACCCAGAAATTCAAAATAATTTTATTTAAATTATTTTGCATTATTATGAGTCTGCGAAAATTGATGGCGCTTAATTCCGAGGCCTAGTGAGCCTGGAACGGAATGTTGAACTTTTTTATAGTACATTTAGTAATTGTGTGGGCAGCATTTTCTAACTTTTGAACTAGTGCTTGTAATTGAAATCTGATGTCACAATTGAACTCGCAGCATTGAGATTCACTTAATTGAAACTTCACTTTGTTTGAAAAAAGTCGGAGTACGACCAGGTTGGATCGTACCCAAATCCAACTGGGTCATCGACATTGAAATTCCTATAACTCTCAAACTGGGAGTCCGATTGACATGCTGTCTATTGCGTTGGGATCCTTATGACTGGACAAATCATTGGGTTTCCTTTTCATAGGTATTATCTCTAGTTGAAGTATGACCAATGGATTGAGGAGAGGATCCTCCCATTATAAAAAGTTTTGTGTACAAGAATCAAGTGGCTGACTGAGACGTGGAGAATGAATAATGATCCTTTGTGGATCATCACCTAGAGATCCTATTTGGATTAGAACCTAGAGATCTTGTGTGGATCATCACCTAGTGATCCTGTGAGGACCAGTACCTAGTGATCCTCTATGGATCAGCAACTAGAGATCCTGTGTGGATCAGCACCGAGCGATCCTTTGTGGATTAACAGTAGAACCCTTGACATAATAATATGATCAAGCTATACTACTAATAATCTATAGAGTTATGGATGGATATAGTCTTATCCATAATAAAGAATATTGAGACACCTCCTGAGAGGAGAGTGAATCTCACCACTTATATAATTATTGGATCCTCCAAACAATGGTGGGATATTCTAAACTAGGCAGGTTAGTATCAGAAAGTGACTTAGAGGGATTTCAAGTCAAGATTATATGATGATTTCTTCCCTAAGAACCTAAGGGATGATTGTGTCAGGGAGTTCAATAACTTAAAATAGGGCTATGTGATAGTTATGAACTAATTAGATTATTTTATAGAGATTTTGTGCTTTGTGCCTATCTATACCACTAATGATCCCATGAAATTGAGATGATATGAGGATGGCCTAGGTAATCCTATTCATTATAAGGTAAACATTTTTATAGTTGAACACTATGTATGGAATAGTGAACTGGGAGCTCATTACCAAGTGAAACCTGAGAGAGGATGATGGTGTGATCTAGGGCTATTTAGAACTGATATAGGTTACTCGTTTGACTAGTGGTCATAAAAAACACTTTAAGATTTCATGTATGAGCCATAAAGGCTAGGGGATTCCCAATTATTGTTATGTGGTTGTCACTAGTGTCAGAATCCTTAGAATAAGAATCCTTAGTGTCTCAAAGTCCCTTTAAAGGGCTAAGGTTGTGTCATATTGGGGTATATTTATCATTTTTTCATGTCCTTCCCATCTATACCGAGTGGGGGAGGATCCGTATATGCTCCCCCAATAGGAGTAGGACTAACATCATTTCACTAGGCAGGTAAATAGAGTAATAATGTCCATAAAGGTGGAATAGGTCATGAAAATATTATCTAGGATTCAGATATGTTGTTCTAATAGAGAAGACTCGCTCCAGGTAGTGAAGTTTCATCACATGGTTGTGGATCAAAAAATACTTATTCAATGAATCCTATATCAAAAGAGAAGGATGTTTGTCCACCTACAGTACTAGGTACTATTATAGTTTCATATACTATTGTGTCATCCATTTTTGATATAGGTCTAACACATTATTTTATCTCTATGGTTGTTGTGGAAATCCTTGGACTTTATGTTGAGTACTCTAATAAAATTATAACACATGACACCCCTTTTGGTTTATATTCAGATAGTGTATGCTAGTGTAAGAAATTCACCATTGAAATTGGAAACCATCAGTTCTTATGGTACCTATTTATCCTTGATATGAAAAGATTTAATTTCATTCTTGAGAGATACGGGTTGGTTTGTTATCATGACTATGTGGATTCATATCATTAAAGGGTGTCATTCACATAACCATAGGGTAGTGCATATAATCATAAGGGTGAGTGGGATGTCAAGGAATGAAAATCCAGACAAAAGAATATTGTCTTTGGTGGAGTGACTACCCATATTTCTAGCCTTTACATGGATGATCCGATAATACATAAGATTGAATTCACTCTAATAGTCGATTGATTCAATGATGTTTTATCTGATGACTTTTCTAGACTACCTATTAAGAGAGAGGTAGAGTTTACTATCAATCTAGTGCATAGAGAATCAATGGTTTCCATTCCCCTTTATAGGATGGCTAAAATTGAGTTGGAGGAGATCAAGAGGTAGTTATAGGTTTTAGAGGCCAAATGATTTATATAGACCAATACTTCTTCTTAGGGGTCACTAGTACTTTTCTCCAAGAAGGGAGACCAAACCCTCCAGATTTTTGTGGATAACCAAAATTTGAATAAACTTATTGTAAAAAAATAGGCACCCTTACCTCATATAGATGATCTCTTTGATAAGATTAAATAAGCGAGGGTATTCTTGAGTATCAAAATGGGATCAGGTTATCATTAAGATTGATTCATGACTTCATATATTCCATTTAAAACTTTTCGTAGTTGGTAAGACTTATATGATTATCTAATTATGAAATTTGGCATTATAAAGATTATAGACATTTTTAAGGATTTTATGAATTGGGATTTCCAACCTATCTGGATTCCATTTTTGGGGTATTTGTAGACTTCATCTTGGCGTATTCTCATACTTCAAATGACCATGCCAGAAATCTTGAGATTTTTTTGAATACACTGAGAGAGAATGAAAAATATGATATGCTTAGTAAATGTGACTTCTGGATCAACAAGGTATACTTTCTAGTTCATATTATCTCAGAGGTGGGAGTTTCAATTGACCCAGAGAATGTGCAAGCTATTGTTACCTAGGATAATCTCAATAAAATATTTGATATATAGTTTTTCTTAGGGATAAATGGTTACTACATGCATTTCATATAAGAATTATCATTCCTAGAAGCACCTTTTACTAGCTTTACCAATAAGGGTGTGATGTTTATATAGTCAGGATACCATGAGATAGCCTTTAAAGAGTTGAAAGGGATACTAAATTCATAACTGGTCTGGATTATACTAGAGTTGTCCATAAGTTATATAGTGTATAGCGATGCATCAGGTATCATGCTAGGAGAAGTTCTGATGAAAGAAGGTCAAGTCATTTAGTACAGGTCATGGTAACTGATGCCTCATGAGTATAATTACAAGATGCATTATCTCTAGTTACAAGATTTTATTTATGCTTTGGGATATGGGAGACATTAACTATTGGGTGATGATTTTTTTGTTCTTTACAGACAACAAATGCCTCCGTACATTTTCACAAAGTGTCACTTGATCCATAGGTAGTGAATATGGGTTGAATATATACAGTCATTTGACTTCGAACTAGCCTATATGTTTGGAAAGGGAAATGAAATTTTCGATGATCTATGTACGACTCAATCATAGGTAGTTTAGGAGGCTAATTTTGAGTGGAATATGATGGAACTATTTTTTGAGATGCACATAAAGGTTTAGGACTATCATGGATAGTTTGTACTTGAATATCTATCAGGGACTTCTTCACATCTAGAGATAGTTAATAAGAAGTATTTTTTAGATCCCGGATTCTTGGTCCTATGGGGGAGTATTTCTAGTGAGGACCCACCTCTAGATAGGTCTATAAATGGAGACGACATCCAATGAATCCATGGACATATATGGGTCCCTATAGACATAAGAGTGGAGTACATGTGAGATTCACATGCTTCTTAGTGGGAAGTTCACCCTTGTATCTCCATGATTTATCATAATTTGTTCCAAAAATATTTGTATCCAAAGATGAACCTTCCGATTGAAGGTTTTATCATTAGGTGTTCCTCCTCTTAGTAGGTGAAGGTATAACTCCAACGACCTACTATTTTTTTAAAGTTGTCATTGATTATAAAATGGAAATGGGAGGAGGCTTTGATGGATTGTATTCATCAGTTTACCAAGTTCCTCTTGAAGTGGAGACATGATTTGGGTAGCCATGGATCGATTGATGAAACTAGCCCACTTCCTTCTTATAAAAGAGAATTTATCAATTGATGAGCTAGGGATATTGTATGTCCATGTGATTATATGGCTACACGGGGTCCCTCATACAATAATTTAATATAGGGATCATAATTTCAAATAAATTTTCTTGTATGGTTTACAAAAATCTATGTATACACAGGTTCTTTTCAGAACAAATTTTCACCCTCAGATCAATAGTCATTCTAGATAGATGATATTGGTATTGTAAGAAATGCATCAGGCATGTGTCTTTGATTTTGGTGGTTCTTGGGATAAGAATATACCTCTTATTGAGTTACTATAATAAAATATATTCAAATTTAATTTTTATGGGTATTTAAGAGGCTCTATATGGTAGTTCGTGTCAGTCACCCATGTGCTGGTTAGAGGCTGGAGATGCAACAATACTGGGTCCTCATATCATTTAGGAGACTTATGAGTAGTTTTATATTATGAGAAAGTCAATGATTACCACTCAATATAGGGAAAAATAAAATTCCAATCACCATCAATGACCTCTAGAGTTTGTGGTCGGGGTTCATATTTTCTTATAGGCATCAACTAGACTTGGGTATAAATGGATATGGATGCAAGGGATGTTGTTAGCTCATTATTTCGGGCCTTTTGAGATATTGAAGAGAGTTGATCTGGTATCCTATCAATAGATATTACCTTATAGGTATAGTTTCATGCACAATGTGTTTCACATTTCACATATTTTCTATTATCATGCCAACCCATCTCAAAATTTTGATCCCAAGGATTTTGAGCTAGATGCTAATGTTTTATTTGAGGAGTATTCCATACACATCATTAACTAGAACATGAAGGATATCATAGAATGGTCTATCCCTTTAGTATGGCTGTTATGGAAGCAAAACTAGGTATATGTTGAGACATGGTAGAAATAGGTCAACATTCATAGTGAGCGGCTAAAGTTGTTCTTAGATAGCATTTCACTACCCTTGGCAAAGAAATTCAGGGATGAATTGGTTTAAGGGGGGATGACTATAAGAACCTGATTTTTATGAGGTATTAATTCATTAATTATTGTTTAAATATTTAGTTTTGACTTAATATGGATTATTAGTGAGGCTAAGGATGAAACATGGGGTTCTGGGGCTTTTTCAGAGCTCGTAGCACCATTTTTTGGAATAAATCACTAGGTTGAATGGTTAGTAGAAACTGTGAAGCCTATCCTGCTTGATTTTTCCTAACACAATGGGGAATTTTAGAGGGCAGATAAGGGTTCAAATTTTTCCCTAACCATGCTCCAATGGTTGTAGGGGTGTTCCAAAAAAATCTACAGTTTTTGGAATTGAAGAATTACACAGTTGGTGTATAGTTTTTTCAACTGTGTAGCCAAACCATATGGATCTCCTCTTAAGGAAATTACTAGTTCATGGTTGTCTCACAGTTTTTCCAACCATGCATCCCAATTTTTGAAGGAAAATTACCATTTATCTATTAAATAATTATATTTTTAGACCATCTTTCTATTTTCACAGCTACAAAATTATGATATTTCTATAGTTTCAAATCATGTAAAATAGACAAAAAACCATGGTCATAAATTATGAAGATGGTTTGGATAAACCATGGGAACTATTTCTATTCCAATATATTCTATCTATTTCCATGGTTTAAACCATGTAAGTATGTCATTTTTTCAATGGTTTAAAGTGTATAAATAGACTAATATAACCATGGTTTAACCCTATCCATTAAATCCTAATTGATTGGTTTAAACCATGTAAGTAGGACATCAATTTACATAGTTTTAAACATGGTAATAACATATCATAGACACTATTTAACGATGTCCATTAAATCATATTTCCACCATTTAAACTATAGAGGTCAGGGTTTAAACCATGGAAATAACTTACTATAGCAACAATGGAAATATATCCATTAAAGCCTACTAGAATTGTTTAAACAATTGAATTTGGCCATCTATTTCAACAATTTTAACCATTAAAGTATAGTACCCATATTCCCAAAAACACACCCCTGTATCATACAAAATACATAATGTTTTACCACCTACAACATCCAAATTCTACCAAAATCCAAATATATATACAAAAAACTAATACATAAATTTTTTACAGTTTATAAACAAAATGATAAATATATAAATATAGAGACTATAAATAATGTCGATCAAAAATTTCAACTAAATCCTCATCATCATCAGCACCGATATCAACACCATAAATATGTGTGCATCCAACACCAGCATCCTCTCCACCATCATCAACCTCTCTATAATCATCTAACAATACACCACCACTAGATTCATATCTACCTTCATAAATTGAGTGAAGAAATTATAAACATATATTTATTGTTGTTTCACCCTATAGAGGAAGTTATGAGTATATAGATGATATTGATTTGAACAGTTGTTCAATTTTCATTTTTTATTCTTCTTTAGAGACTCTTGTCAAGCTTATATCTTTCTTATCTCAGTTATGTCATATATTTTTTGTGAGTACCCATTCCTGTAGTGTTTCTATATGATTTAATACCTAAAGACCAATATTTAGATGGAATAATTTTCTTTCTAGTTTTATAATGACCTCTTCCACCATGTTTGTCACCTAGGACCTGATATAAATGATCATTTTTTTCAAATGTGTCTGGTGCCTTCTCCGCTAGAGCTTGAAAAAAATAATATAAAAGGGTGTTACCATTTTAGTAGATAATAAAAAATAAATAATAAAAAAATGAATATAACTTAAAATATATAACAAACTAAAAATATAAACAAACTAAAACAATAATTGAGTGAAATCAATTCTTCTAGAAAATACAGACCATGATCAAGTTAAACTATATAAAATGGGTTTCAAAAGCATTAAAAACACCAGTAAATATTAAATTATGATTATATTAATATACATGGAATTTATGTAAAAAATCCAATAATTTAGTCTTTCACCTAACAGAAACAAAAAATTTAACTTTTCTAGGCAATATCTTTCAATGATCATTTCATATAGATAATTCAAGCTCATTTTGAATTTGTCATAATATTTGTTCTTCTACATGGTTATCCTAAATAGTGTTTATAATGTTAAAGAGGTGTGGTTAAGTTGATCCAATTTGGGATGCACATGCATAAAATATAATTGTTTATATGGTTTTATGGTAATTTCCACATTAATCATTCAATCCAACTTCTTGGGGGATGTACTTAACAATTTCATAGTCAAATCGATGGGTCAAAGATAATGAAAAATAGGACAATATTTATTTAAAATTATTTCCCATATACATAAAAAATTATATAATCAGTACAATTATTATTTTTTATGCTTGTGTAATGATATTTCTTGTTGAAAATAAAAAATAAAAGAAAATGAGGGATCTTACCTATCTGAGACCAATACACATAATACGACATATATTGAAAAGTTGATACTTTGAAAAAAATATATTTAATAAATGCTAAAAAATGGAGAATCAAACATCTACATTTCCTATCTTTTTTTGACACAATAGTCAAAGGACTAAACATCTATCATATTTATTCTTTCCTTCCATGATATGCAAAGGAATAACATGATATAAATTAGAAGACCCAACCTTGATAATGATTTTAATAATTCAATAAAAAATGTATCATAATTGTATAATTACCCACTCATGTGGTCCAATATATTTGAAAGAGATTCTCTACAGATGATACAATGCATCTTTCATCAATAAAAAACATCTAATCAAACTTAGAATAAAAAATACCATCTCTAGGATCGTTTTACTCAAAATGTATCCAAAAATAAAAGCGATAGAGGGTCACAATGCTACCTTCATTTCCTTGAAATGTTTTTCAATGATTTAATATAGTAAAAATTATGTAATTTATGATATGTGATATAGAAGTAATAATCATTGTTAACCACTCACCATCTTTGATAATGTCACAGGAAGTGATAAACAACAGTCATTTTTTATGATAAAATCATTGTCTCTTATTTGTTATAATCATTGGTTTTGTCATCCATTTTATTTAGCTGCATTCTACTAGAATAATCAGGTTGTAATAATGATGGTGAGTCCAATATGGTGATATATGTTACTTTCAATGAAGGTATACCTTCATCTTATGGCTCTATGTTAATTCCTTACAAAATATTCATCATGTAATGTCACCATGTATCAATGTTCCCTAAAACATCATGTTTATGCATATATCATTACTATATTCCATTGATCATTTTCACATTTATGAAAATAGATATTGCTGACTAGTGGTGAAAACTGATATCATAAGTAGTGGTAATGAGATGGAGTGGTATTTAACCTAAAGTTTTATCACTAATTTGATGTCTTTTATTTTACGACCCAAAAATTATTTATGCATAGTGAACTAAATCATCTACGGTGTTCATATTTTCTACTATGAACTTTGTTATAAATAACTAACATGGGAGTTTCTTCATAATTTAGAAAATCTAGTGGATGGTTTAAAGAAGATCATGATAGTTTTCAAAATACTTCTGGAGTGGATAATGTAATATACCTTGAAAAGTGCTTCGTATATGTCTACCTGGTATGGAATACAAGAAAGCTAATTCTTCTAGAGATTCATCTATATACTGGTAAATCTTCTTGATATTTCTACATGGTGATGTATATTTTTATCTTCACCAAATTTTTTTTATATTTCATGATATATAAAAGGCTTTTGAATCTAATTAAGAACAAAAATACATTTTTAGGTATCATTTTCTAAAATGCGAGTACATTGTGGGAAAAACTCATCACTATTAAATCAGATAATTGTTTCAAACTTTTTGATATAAAGGGATGGGACTAAAAAGTAATAAGTATTTCAATAAAGACCCTCAGGATCAATTTTTATAGGGAATTATATTTAGTAGAGGTAATTCTAATATTTATTTAAATAAAGGTTTATTGAAATTAATAAGATAGAGATAAAACTATATATACCTCTCTTTAAATACAACTAAAAATAAGGCTTATCAATCCATTATAATGTATTTAATAAGGGTTGTATTTGTGAATTTATCTTTGATATTTCTAAATAAGAAATTTGGTTGAGAATTATTTTTTAAAATTTATATAATGGAGAAAGTTTTTTTAAAATATCCTAGGTTTGAACATGAAATAAATATTATTAAATTAAACCAAATAAAAATTCATACCTTAAGAAATAAAAAACTAAAAAATTAAAAATACCTTTACAATTTTTTCCCATGTTTCATGATTCACCACACTTCCATATTTTCTTTTTCTGTTAGAACAAAACAATGAGGATCAAAGAGCATGTCTATAAATATATAATGACAATTTATACATGAAAATTAAACATAAATCAATAAAAAATAAATTTATATTCAATGTTAAATGATATATTACCAGTGAAAATTTATGATATTACATTGTAGTGTTCCCCAATGTATGAATATATTTTTGGGTGTACTTATTTCTTATGTACCTTTTAGATGGTTCCTATTAGAAAAAAATAAAAAAAGAATTTAAAAAATATACAAGGGATAACAAATCACCATTTAAAATTAATAATTAAATGACTTTGAGTTACAACTCAAATAAAAAAGTTTTTAAGATCTCATTAAACAAAACACGCTCATAAGAACAAAATGTAAATTCAATTAATAAAGAAAATTATTAATTATAATATACTTTGAAATTAACATCTAAGATTCTAATCCACCAAAAACTTCACCACCATCCAATGGAGAAAGAATAAGAAAACTCTCTTTTTAAAATCACAATTAAACATTAATTTAACAGATATAAGAAATCTATTTTACAAAAAAAAAAGCAAACAACTGAACTATTTCTAGGTATATTTTTTACATTATCGTTACATTTAAATTTTTTTGATATTTCAAATTGATTTCAATTTTAGAGTGTTGTTATTCAATAGGGAGGGGTTAAATCTTTATATTTATATATATATATATATAATTAATTAATTTCATCTTGGTGGTGTGACTTCCAATTGATTACTTGTCTAATTTGAAAATCATCATGTTTGAAAGGTCATATATTATTGCAAACCTAAATTGGTTCTTCATAAAATGGTGAGGTTAACTCTTAATGACTTAAATGGTTTGTCTTTCTTCGTAAAAGAAAGTCCATCATTAAATGGTAATCAAATTCATGTGGAGATCAATGTAGGTATTGTATTTTAATTAGAGTTTTATCATTACTACAAATTATATATATTAATTTTCATGAAAAAAGAACATTACAGGGGTTAGTGGGAACCTTTATAGAACAACCAAACCAAAAATAACCAAAAAAGAAAACAAAACAGTCCCAAAAAATACTTCAGTATCCATAAATGATCCGAATCATCCAAATATACTAAATATAAATTTTAATCTGAGACATGTGTGTAGAAAAATAGTAATCATTGCATCACTTCAACTACTTCCCACTACCAAATCCAAATAATCTGAAGGAATAAAAAACATCAGCTATATTACCCAGATGCCACACTTCCAACAGAAATGAGATTAAAAAAATATCTAAGGAGGCAGTGTTTAACATGAAAAAAATTGAAAATTTATTTTTAAAATGAAATTTAAAACATTGAATTCTGATAGTGGGATATTGATTTAATTCATGTTTGTATGAAATTTAGATTTTAATCTATTCTCGAGGTGGGCCTATTGTAGTGGGAGGGATATTAGTCGGTGTATATCCACTATCCCATTAATATTGTTGGATCAAACAAAGAATAAGATTGAATTTATGGGAATTATTCTAGCACTATCCATTAGATCAAAAGGTCCATAGGGAAGATAATTAACCATCATCATCCCAAGATAGAGCTCATGCAAGCTGGGCATAGTGAAGAAGATATGGAATCAAGGGATATCAGATGATTGCAAAGTTTGGGTCCAGGATGGTGGGTATCACGTGTTTCTAGTAAATGCTTTCACTAGTGTCTATGAGTGTTGAGGCCACCATTAACGACACTTGCATTTGTGTCACTATTGTCATAATCTAATTTATGAGAAATCCTACAAGAGGTATAGGGTTGCGCCAAATTTTGGATAATCTTGTTGATTAAACTATTAATGGTTCAAATATGGTTATTTTCCCCAATTAATGTGAAATTTTGTAATGTGGGGCTTAGATCAATTCAGGATGGACATCCACATAAAGAGTTTCATTGATTAAAAGATGAAAAATGAGTCATTTGAGATCTAGGATAGTGGATGAAGACTGAACTAGTTTATGTACGTCTATTGGTATTAAGGAGGGAGTACATTTTTCATGAGTTCTCAATACCAATTCTATATATAGAGGTCAGTTTTACTGATTGTAGGATAACTATTCAGTGTTTAGGTTCCCATAACTCTATAGGCTCAAGGCCTAATAATGAAAATTTAGGTTTCCTTTGTAGATGTGTACGGATACCCAAGTGTAATAGAAAATTTTTAAGTTGGGTCATGTACGAGCAATGGTCATGCATAGGATGACATGTAGACTAATGTGGTGAAAATTCTATTTTAATGTGGAGGAAGGAAACTCATTTTAAAGCATTCTTGAATTCATGATTCCAATCTAACTTCCACAAAACACCACTGATAACAAAGGAAACATCACCTTAATTCACTATAACCTAGAGTTAATGGAAAACTAGAGAAATTATTTTCCAGGGGGAGTCTTCTTCTCAATCATATCAATGTTTTATTCTTTATTTATGTATAAACATCTTATATCATGATCTTTCTTCAAAAAATATTTTATCCATGCATCTTTCCTGATATCATTGAGGAAAAATATGGATTTAGTATCTGAAAACTCTTACTTCATCTATGGATTCTGTTGTTTGAAACTCAAATATTCATTTTAAAATTCGGTTGAGGTGTTATTCTATCAAAATTAGAATGAAATATCAACTGACGTAATTTATTTTTCTTTCTTTCTAAACATTTAAAGTTGTTTCATGATAATAATATCCCTATAAATACATTCAAGGAAAGAGTCCATCCATCATTCTTTAATTGAAAACATAAATTTCATTCTATTATGTTAAATAGTAAAAGAATCCTAATAGAATAAAACTAAATTAAATGTGTAATTCAGTTTATTACTTTGAAAAAAGAACTTCTATATTATGACAATAGTTCATATTATATGCATGAATGTATGAATACTATCACATTAAACAATATTATGGTAAAATTAATTCATATAACATGCATACATGTTCTTCAATGTAAGTTGGAAGATTAAAATAAGGGATGAAAAACCAAGGTGTGAAAATAATATATGAAATTATATTAAAACAAGGTATGTATTCCTTCAAGTTAGAAAAAGTTTAAACTTATACCCAAGATTCTATAATTTTAATAAAAGCATGATAGTCAATGTTTTTTTCTTGTGCATTACAGTTACAGATTGTAATTCTAAAACCCCAAACATGGTTATTATATCAAATGGTAACATTCGAATTATAGTCATAATCATGGAATCATTGAAGCTTATAATAACCTATTCATTATAATAATAACCAGTTCATTATGGTTGTATGGTTTTAAAGCTTATAATAACCAAACAGTAGTCAATGAGTAAACATTTCATCTTTTGTATTTATTATATTCAACTATGATTAATATATTTATTTAAAATTATTGAGAATATTTTATTAAATATTTATTTTATTTCATAATTAAAATCATTTCTTGAACTATTTGAGTTTCCATTCATTATTAAAATTTTTACTCTAATGGTTTGAACAAGACCAATCAACTGAGAAAGCACCATAGTTCATTTTATTTATCACTCAATTATAAGCCCTTTTAACCCTATTCCTTGACCACTCGAACATTGAACCTTCAATTGAGTGTAGGGAAATCAAAGATAACCAATGAAGGTTCTTCAAACAGTTCAAATAAAACTAACTACTTATGTTCTAATCGGTGAATTCTTATATGCAATGTAGTTGATTTTATCTAGTTCAATTACATAGTGATGTTACTAAATAAAGTTTCATGTTTCTAGTGAATATTTTCTGTGTTTTATGAACAAAACAAATATTTTCTTTTTGTTTTAGATATTTATGACAATTCTCAATTAATGTATTCTTAAAATGATGGTATTATTATCTTTAAAGGTAAGGAAATTTCATTTTATATTATTGAGTTAGCTGAAATTTTCTACTAACCACATGAAGGGAGACTCATGTTTATCCCTAATATATACAATTTCAGTTGTTTATTATAGAGGATGCTATATTAAATCCATTTGGATCTTATAATGTCACGAAACGAATCTGGTTGCCTTTAAAATCGGCACCCGACCCGGTCTATGGAAAGACCCGAAGGGCGTTCCCGATCCCCATGGGCTGGCACAAGTGCCCAGGTATCATAAAATGAAGTTTGGGAACGATTTACCTGAATTTATAAACATAAAAAAAACAAACGAAACCAAGAAACCAAAACATGATTTTTCAAACAAAAACATCTTTTACTAAAATTCAGAACTGAATTTCAAAAAATTAAACAATGTATGAAGACAATTAAAAATGTAAAAAACCAAGAAAAGATATCCCAAGAACCTCCAAATGGCAAGAGGCACCTCCCTCAATCCATCCCCAGAATTGAAAGAGTTGGGACGACCACATGGTTAGTCTGCACGGTTTGGGAAACCATGCACTAATAGTGGGGATCCTTCTATCTACAAGGTTTTCTAGGGCATGATCACTACTAACCAAGTGAAAATTGTGTGCCCAACCTGTCTAGCCAAACTTCAAACCTTTCTCCAAAGACTCAATGGAAACCAAAGGGGGGTGGAATAACATTGGGCGATGACATGGGTACAAGTCCCTTTACCTATTTCCACTGAACATGAACAACAGAAGAAAGATAATGAGACCATAGGTTTAAACTCTTCATATCTTTCATAATAAGTATAGGAATTTGTAAAAGGGTTTAAATGACCCTGTGATTTCCCTTGACTACGAGCCAGCTTCTCTCCGAGACCTATGGCTGGAGCTCAAATGATTGAAGCATCTTTGGCCTCACAGTTAGGCTTTGGAAAACCCCTGAATGAGAATTATTCTTTCAGTGCAAGAAAAAACTACACTACAATCCCTGATAAGTTTTCCAAGATATAACACATTCCAAACTCACTTTACCCTAACCTAATATTTCACTGAAACAAGGGCTTATAAGATGCACACACATCACACCTTGTTTTTTTCAGGTGAGAAACAATAGAAGTAAAAAACACCTATACTCAACGTCCTCTAAAATGGAATATTTTTTTAAGTTTTTTCCAAGGGAGACATTCTCCGAAAATAACAGAGACTCTCATATGATTTCTCAACTTTCACCTTTACAGTGAATTGATCACATGACATCATAAGGCATCACCACACATGACCATTGTGACTGATATAAATAATTCATGGAGAGGGGCATTATACAACATCCCCAAACAACACACAATTCTAGATAGTGGCCACAATATACTATCGTGACCATATTTCACACACTTGTGGTTTAATGTAAAATCATGCTTCAAAGAAACTGTGAAGAACCCAAAGGCCCTCATAGACGACATCGAGACACTCATCCCCACTAACAACCCTAGACCACTTCCAGCTTCGATGAATTAGGAAACTTAAGAAACCAAGGTCTTTTTCAACCTTCCACGATAACTCTTCCTCTACAAGATGATCTAAAAATCAAATAAAGGAATGGGTGTAGACTCAATCCACAAAGATCGATAAAAGATTCCTTATATTGATCAAATGGAGGATTCTCCAATGGCGAAACAATCCGGATTGTAGTTCAGTTATGCATTAACCCTTAATGGGGGCGTACCTTATCCAATGAGAGAACCCAAGGACCCAACCAATCTGGTCCATTCTTCAAAACAATCCATAAAAAAGATCCAAACACATGAAGGGAACCACCATAAAGGTGTCCCGAAACATATCTTAGAGGAGACTACTAACCGGTCCTTCTACCCAGCTTACCGACCAAACATAAACCCAAAACACAATTCAAACAGGAGGGGTTCTTGGACTCAAAACCTCCCACAACATCAACATTTTCCAAAAAACAAATAATATAATCCATCACAAAAAATTCATCAAGATATCGTGCTTTTCTTTAAAAACATTTCTTGAAAACAAATGGTTCTGCAGTTAGCGTATCCACCAATGGTACCCCACGGGCCTTACACATGCATGTTTCTGTGCCACACTGGGAACCCTCCTCATATACATCCTGAAACTCATCCAGTCGTGACATAAATCATCCATCATCCCATATAACTCCATGCATGTGGTTTTCCATGTAAATACCAAAGGTTAAAACAAAACATTCTTTCCACATTTCAAAACCAAAAAAGTCAACCAACACATCCTTTTTCTCAAAACTACTAACCACAAGATCAAAATCCCAAATCATATCATACAAAACTTTTCAGAAAGACACAACCATTTAGAAAAAAACTCACTTTCAAGATATTCACATCAATTTCGAAACATCTCATCCCATCAAAACACCCTTTGATTGTTTAGAAAACTCTATTGGAAACACTTTTCAAAACCATCATCAATATAGTTCCTTCTTTAAAAAGAGGTGTAAGCACACCATTTTCCATTTCTAAACAATTATAAAAATTCACATCCACCATTTCATAAATCAAACCATTCCCTCTTTATTTGAAAATAATTTCACAAAAACTTTACACTTCTTAATACCAAAGTACCAAGATTTCAAAACCTAAGCACAAAACAATGCGAGAGGAAACTAGTTTTAGTGGGTGACTTGGAAATATGGTTGGCGGCCATATTCCAATCACTTCATTGTCACAAAGAGTGTTTTAGGGAATATCCTTGGCTCCATATGCCTTTCCAGGCCATGCGAGCTCACTAGGACCATTAACCCAACTCTCTTTTCATTTCCCCTAATCATCATCAAACCAAGAAAACCAAAGGACTTAGATAAATCCTGACATCTATTGGAAACTTGAATCCCATTATGAGGTGTGGTGATCCGGAACACTACCCATAACTAGAACTCCATGTACCAACAATCCTAACTCCATACTATCCTAACTCTTCCCCAAATAACATGACCCAAAGAGTAAACATGAACCTCCTCTGATACCATTTTGTCACCAACCGAATCTGGTCGCCTTTAAAATCGGCACTCGACCCGGTCCATGGCAAGACCCGAGGGGCATTCCCGATCCCCACGGGCTGGAACAAGTTCCCAAGTATCATAAAATGATGTTTGGGAATGATTTACCTGAATTTTTAAACATAAAAAAACAAACGAAACCAAGAAACCAAAACTGGATTTTTCAAACAAAAACATCTTTTACTAAATTTCAGAAATGAATTTCACAAATTTAAACAATGTATGAAGACCATTAAAAATGTAAAAAACCACAAAAAGATAGCACAATAACCTCCAGATGGCAAGAGGAACCTCCCTCAAGCCATCCCCACAAGACTTCACCACCAAGGACCTGCTAGAATCCAGAACCAATGGTACTAAAAACTGTACCCAACCTGCGACAACAAAAATAACCAAGTCTAATTTCACTCAAGGGTGTAAGTAGGGTGTGATTCAATTCCTAGTAGGATACCACCACTAGGAAATTCCAAGTGATAAACATTTAAAGACGAAAAGCATGCAAGTTTTCAAAAACATGAAAAGCTAGTTACAATTTCTAAAAGATGCGACTTTGAATAAAAACTGTTTTCAAGTGGGATATTTTAACAGGTTAACACTTTTAAAATAAACACCAAAGCTACTGATTTTCCATCCAAATTTACCATATGTCAACGGTAAGTATAAAGTAACTGATGAGCACAAGCAATAGGAAATAACCCCTAGGTACTAGCTAGTTGTGGGTCCCAGGTACCTCGTATCTCGGTGAGAGTAACCATCACAAATATCCATTCTCGTGCACGAGCCACTAGTAGGGAACATACCCATAACCTAGTGGTCCCCAATTATCATCATCATAGTTTAGTTAGAGTTGTAGGCGTCAATATTGCTAAGTGAAACTGAGGCCAAACCCCACAGATTCACTAGCATACTAGTACACGTCCACCCACCTAGATACCCAGGTTTTTCCCTTGTGCTCAAACAAGTTCAAAAAGTCAAGAAATATACATTGAACATGAAAATATCATTTCCACATCACAAATTCACCAAACATCCCATATGTATACCATAAAAGTCACAAAAATCCATTTTTCATTCAAAATGATTTTGAAATCCGACTCACACCAAAATAGCCCACAACACATTTCACATTTCTTCAACACTTCCACAAAACCATTAAACAATTTTATAGAGAAATTATAAGATATTTCAACTCATATAACAGCCCACACACATGGAAAATAACACTTCTTTCATAATCAAAAATTCAATTTTTCACAAAACACTCACACCAAACACTCCACATCACTTTCACATCACTTTCACACCTCAATATCTCCATCAAACAATTTAATAAAATATTTCCAAGATGATACATATCACATAACAACCTTTTAAAAAATGAAATATACCTTTTAAAAATATAATCCTACCAAAACAGTTTTCTGATATAGTTTCACCTATTACAAAAATCAATAAACCATTCATAACTTTCCTAAAACAATTATAAGGAGTATACCCAAACTTTGCACATAAAACCCATTTCAAAACCCTCTTTTTAAGCGAAAAGCACACCAAGACCCTACCAAAATAGAATTTGAATCCCAATAAACATTTAATAATACAATTTCAAATGTTATATAATCACCTTGAACAATATCACAAAAGATACCCATGAGAACACACAAATCCATAAAACACTTTCAAGGAGTATAATAAGGTTATACACATAAGACCATTCAAATACACCCCCTTTTTAGGCCCACATGGCACTATATCATTACCCAACCATAATTGACAACCCCTTTCAACAACTAATAAATCACTTCCACATTTTACAAAACTACCACAAGAGATAACACATGAAATACATTTGAAAAATACACACTTCAAGAAAAAATGTAACTTTAATACCAAATGATTTACTATTGCTACCAAAAATGGTTTTCTCATAATACACAGTGCATAAGGAACATGTAAAATTATTTAATCAAGCAAACTAACTCATCATTAAATGGTTACCCACGGAATCACCTACCGAAATTGTCGAATCCCTCAAAACATGGTGCAAAACATCAACTGCACCACCCTGGCACCACAAGGATGATAAATCCAGCCCTAGACCAAAAATTTTCACCAAAAAGACCCATGTTTAAACCCTAGGTACGAACCCTTGGTTCTGGATACTTTGGAACATCGATAAAGAGGGATGAAACCCTAAGGAAATGCAAGAAGTGGAAGGGAGGAACACTCACCTTGAAAAATCTTGAATCAATTACCCCGAATTAACCAAATTTTGAAACTCAAAGCACAAAAACCTGATAGTTAGGCTCGAATGATGAGGTGGAGGTCATGTGAGGACTGAAATGGGGGGAAAAGAGTAAATATTGAAGGAGATATGAAGGAATTAATTTACCTCTTCAAATCTGACCGATTTTAAAAACCCTAATACGTTCAGACCTCAATCATGATGAAGAAGAGCTCCAAAGAGGGGTGAGAGAGCCTGGGCGCGCTACTGGGTTCAAGGGGCGCGTTTTAGGGTTTTAAGCATAGATAAATCCTTAAAAATGAATATGTTATTAATTAATCAAATTTTATTTTTAAAACTGGAATTGGGCTTTCGGGCAGGCCCAATCCCTTAAATAAAAACCCATATACACCTTGGTTATGGATTTATAAAGGCTGCAAACTACCATAGTGGTGTTAATATGTCTGGCTAGGCCATTTAGGAATTGTAATGGATGAAAAATATTAAAAAATGAAAATTTTATAAAAGAAACAAAATTTATTTTTAAATCTGGAATTGGGATCACAGTTTAGCCCAATTCACGAAAACTCACCCATTCCACCATAAAAGCTTGAGAAACCCAAAAGAAACAAAGGATAAATGGAAATTAAATTAAATTAAACATTACAATAAGTCATTTATGTGACGTATACAATCATTAATATTATTTTAATGAACCTAGAACTTGAATAGAAGGTCCTTTTATGATAATTTTGGAAGGGATTTCACAAAGGGAAGGGGATTTTGGAAAAGACTTGTTTCAAGACATGTATTTTTTTTTAGAAAAATAGAAAAAATTAAATTTAAATAGATATATGTTGAGATGCATGTATAATTTATTTCATAGATATGGTAAAATCAGTTTTTATCATCATGGTTGGGTGATGATCCTTCTATTTGACAAGGTAGATGTACATTCAAATCATCTAATAAATTGTCATCATACTTTTATTTTATTAGTTTATAAACATAGGAGCTATATATTTTACATAAATTATTCCTTTAAAAATATTTTTGTTATTATAAATAAATTAGAGGAAGAAGAAGATATTGATGAAATCCCTTGAGATTCCCAGGGGAAGCATCATTGAGAATATTCTTCACTCCCTACATTACCTATAGTAGCAAAGGTAGAGATACCTTCCTCGCCTGTATATATAGTTAGATTTTATGGGCTTAAAAATTATTCTTGTGAGGGGAAACCTACTATAAATGATGATATTTATTCTCTTTTAGTTGTATCTTATGATTTATAGTGGTTAGATGGTAAAGTAGAATGGATTTCTAGTCCCATGAGGAGGTGTTAAATGAGTCTATTTAAGATGATAGAAATAAAGGGGTTGAGGTCCAAGTATAAGTATTTTTTATGTTCGTAGTCCAATTACTGCACTTGTATAAAATATTTGTGAATATATTGAGTATTTTGTGGTTTAGGTTTATGAGATTCCATTAATAAGAAGGATAGATGTTGTTTGGTATGAAAATATCATGTATCTTCTTGTTAATGAAAGAGAAAAAGATAAACCTTATGTTAATAGAAATGAAAGTAGTTTAGATACTAATAAATAGGTTAATAGATCTACCTTTTCTATGTTTTTATAATTAACTTTCTTGAATAAATATTTTTTTGTTATGAATTATAATATCTAATATGTTATAGAAGAGATGATTTTTTTATGTAAATTTTTGTTTCTTTATTGTGGAAATAAAATCAGATCTGGTCTTTATGTCTTATTTTAATGATCTTAAATTTTTGATGAAGTTTCAAGATATACTTTTTGTATTATTAAATCTATTCTTACAAGTTCTCTAGGTTCATTTCCAAAATGTATTAAAAATGACATGAAATTTATTGCCTTGTATTTGGCCTTGATAAATAAAAGAGTAATTTCTCTATAATGTGATAAACTCTCTATAGAATCTTTTCATGATTTAAATAGGTATTTTATCTTTAAAATAAAATTTATCCATTATAAAAATAATAAAAGGATTTAAGGAATTGATTTACATTTTTCTAATATTGTCTCTTTTATTAAAGACAATTCTTTATCATTAATGGATTGCATGATAAAAAATAATCTAGAATCCTAGAATGTTTTTTAGGTATTTGGAGGAATATGAAACTTCTTTGAATGATAATATCTAATGTTTCACAAATAATAAAAAATATATTATTAAAGGTATTGAAAATATGGATATTAACAAATACAAGTATGAAAATGAATAATTTGAATTAATATTAAGAAATATAGTTCATTAAACATGTATCTAGTGTAAATATTCATAAAATAGAGTGAAGTGAAATATGAAATGATGAGTAAATAGACATCATTGGTCTATTGTATAAGTCAATTTTTAATGAACTTGCATCATAAGAAACATCCTGCAAGAAAATAATGGTAAAATAAGTGAGATATAAGAACTTCTTATATATATTTGATTAGTGTGTCAATCGTACATGATAACTTATGCATGACTCAATAACCAAAAATGAATAAATAATATAAATATTGATACGTACCTCCCAATACTGAATAAAATGATCATTAATAAATGTTTTTTGTTCAAATGATATCCAATGTCATTAAATACACACTCCACGAAGTGGTATCATGAATCAAAAGATAACAGAAACTACAACATTAGGACTTTTACAATGTCATGCCTCATACTTTAATGTATTATTTCAATAATCTAAAAATTTCAAATATACATCATAAGTTTTATTCAAATAATTGAAAATCAGTATGAAATAATTAAAACTCTTTTGGATATGATTTTTCTATAAACACCATCAAATAATGGGAGATAAAATTATACCAGAATTTTTCCTAATTCTATTCCATGTTGTATAACACAGCATGTGTTACAACACTACATACCTTTGTGGTTACACAATCTTCCTTTATTTTTGTGTTTTTAATTGGGGTTGTTTAGAACTCTTCTAACTAATAGTTATAAATTTGAGGATGTAATATGAAACAATGTTGAGATCTCATATCATACATTTTAGTTTGGAAAATAAAATTTATATAGCTGATTATAATGATCGCATCCTCAATTTTTTAGATAAAGAATATATCAGTATTTTTTCTTAAGTACACAAGATTATTTCTCAAAAAAGTCTAGAGAGTCTCAACATATCTAGAAGAGTTATTATTGAGCCTAATACCCCAAGATTATTCTAGTTATGTTCTATAAAAACATCATTTATTATTCAAAACATAATCTTTTTATGATCAATATTAACATGTATCCATATAAAAAAGGATCACAAAGAATCCATGTGTAATTAATTTTAGAGTGTTTGAGATACAATTCCTAATAAAAAATAAGCTAATAACTAGAAGTAAGTTTAATGAGAAAGTGGGTGTAGGAATATTCCTTATTCGTAAACCAAATAGAAATTCATACAGATGTTACAAAAAATATTCAGATATAATTTTCATTGTGATAATTTTATTTAATGAAGAATATATGAGGAATCCAAATATGATAGATAGTTAGGATATTATTGTTGATGATAGATCTATAAAAATATAATAAGAAACTATAAAATATTTGGAATATGATGTACATTCTTTTATATTAGTGATGAAGAATGATAATAGAATCTTATGGGTACATGTTAAAGGAATAGGAATCATGTGGGTATTTATAATATAATTGGTGACTAGAATTTAGGTGTTATGACCCAAATAAGAGCTATAATAATTAGTTAGACAATCCTTCCTTCAAAGGTAGAACCCAAAAACGTTAATGAAGTTTTTGAACAGAATGTTTGGATCAAATATATGAATAAACAACCTGATCATATATAATATAATGAGACAAGGTGTCACAACCCGTCCTTGGGGCCTATGCCGAGACTACCCCAAGCCCGCCTTCCATAGGCCAGGGGCTGGAGACCATCATTGAAGGCGTAAATACTGTTAAAAATGGAAGGCATTGACTTTATATAAGTAAAAAAACACAATAGGGTACACAAGTGAAGTAAGCACTAAGTAAAACTGAGTATGAAAGTAAGTGCTGAAAAGTAAATGGGACAGTATACAAACCCAACTGAAAGTACATTACAACTGAAAAGGAATGTACAACAGCAGTAAAGTAAAGAAGTGATCATCGAGTCGTCCTCCGGAAATCCCACCTGAAGGGTGGGTACAGATAGCCCCTTCGGTACCTCAGGTTCGTCCGTCCACTCCCTGTACGTCCCGCCAGGTGGTCCTCCTCTGGTAGCCTCAAGATGGGTGCACTGGTCAATCCTTGTCTCAGCTCCTGGAAGCTCTACTAGCATCTATATGACCACATGAAGGGTTAACCCTTCTTCGTCAATGCTGAATGTGGTGCTGCAACTCTGGAGAAGTCTGTCACAAATCTCCGATAATACCCATCCAGACCTAGGAAACTCCGCACCTCCGTCACGCTCCTGGGTGGCTACCAAGCATGTACTGCCTCGATCTTCGTAGGATCCACTGCAACTCCTGCCTCCCAGATGACGTGCCCCAAGAAGTGAACCTCTCGAATCCATAACTATTACTTCCAGAGCTTACCATAAATCTTGTACTCTCAGAGTGTGTTCAGTACAGCCCGCAAGTGGTAGGCGTGCTCCTGCTCAGTAGTCGAATAAATCAGTATGTTGTCAATGAAGACTATGACAAAACGATTGAGGTAAGGATGAAAGATCCTATTAATGAGACTCATGAACACTTCTGGTGCATTGGTTACACCGAAGGTCATAACCAATAACTCGTAGTGGCCATACCGACATCTAAAGGCCATCTTCTGCACATCCTCATCTCGAACTCTGAGCTGATGATAGCCTGACCTAAGGTCTATCTTCGAAAACCATCGTGCTTCCTTGAGCTGATCCAAGAGGTTTTCAATCCTAGGTAGTGGGTAATTGTTCTTTACGGTCACCTGATTCAGGCGATGGTAGTCGACACATAGTCATAAGCTCCCATCCGCCTTCTTGGCGAATAAAATTGGAGAAGCCCAGGGTGAAACACTGGGTCGGATGAATCCCTTTCCCTACAAGTCCTCCAGTTGTACCCACAGCTCACGAAGCTCAACGGGAGCCATCCGATATGCTGGAGTAGATATTGGTGTTGTCCCAGGGTACAGGTCAATGTAGAATTCTACCTCTATGCGAGGAGGTAGTCCTGGAACGTATTCAGGAAAAATGTCTTCATACAGATCCACCAGAACAGGAAAACTCGGACTCCACACATGAACCGATCCTAGGATGAGACTAGCCAAATGATGTGTGATCGGATTCCCTCTCCTCTATGTAAGTCCATCCCATGTTGCAAAGTCTCCCTTCTCACTGGTGAAGGTGAACCTGGTCCCATCCGTGCAGACACACTGCACTTTGCACCTACTACAGTTGATCTGGGCATGGACTGTAGATAACCAATATGTACCCAAGATGACGTCATAAGGCCTCAACGCCGCTACAAGAAGATCCTAGTCGAATCTCTCACCTCCTAGAGTAAGCTCACACTGCCGACAGCAGTGGGTAATCGTCGAGTATGCTCCCATAAGAGTCTCTAGCGGTAAGGATCAAGCCAACAGCTCCGTCGGAATCACCGAGCTCCGAACAAGGGCAGCAAAAATAAAAGAATGACTTGCTCTAGTGTCTATAAGAATTTTAGAAAGGGTGGAGTAGACACAGATAGTACCTCGAATCATCTCAGTTGCGCCGTGGTCGTAAGCCTCAACTGCCTAGAGCTTAGCCTTCCCCTGTCTGCCAGCTCCCTGTGGTCGAGGTGGTCCCCCTGGCGGTGGTGGTGGTAGAGCCTTGAAGCGTCGTCCACCACCTGCTGCTAGGACAGCTCATCTGCCTCGTCTGTATGCTCCCTGTGGACTGCCATGGTCGAACCTATGCCTCTGATGGGGAGGACCCTCTACTGTCTACTACTCCTCTACATGGAAGGTCGGGCAGTCCCGGGCCATGCAGCCATGCCCGCTGCATGCATAGCATTGCCTGCCCCTCGTATGGCTAGCTCTGCTCTGTGTGCCCCGCACATCCAAACCAGTATCCTGAGGTCGCCGACCTGATGGTCTGGTCCGCTTGGACCTTAGCAACATTTTTCTACTACTGGCTGCAAAATACTCCGCTACGTGTCGCCCTGCGGTGGGTCTCGCTCCTGGCATCAGTTCCGCAAGAAAGCTCTCCAAAAGAAGTGCTTGCTCTAGTACTCCTGCCTGCGTCAGAATGCTAAGGGAGACCATCGAAGTTCTGATCTCATGCCTCAGTCCCTGCTTGAAGGTCTAGGCCTGGAATAATGGGTCTCGTACCATGTCTGTGGAGTAGCACGAGAGGTCAGTAAATCTCGCCGAGTACTGGGCTACTGTCATGCTACCCTACCGCAACTCTAGTAACTTTTGGATGCGCACCGCAAGGAGGGTGGATGGAACAAACTCCAAGAGGAAGAGGCTCTAGAAGTCCTTACAAAGTAGAGATGCCTCGTCGTGCACCTGGAGCATCAGGCTCCACCATCTACCTGCTGCTGCGTGGAGGAGACTCGCAGCAAGGATCACCATAAGGTATTTTGGTGTCCCTACCAATATGAAGACTCTGAAGATAGCCTCTATCAAATACTTGGCTTCTTGAGGGTCTGTCTCTCCACGGAACCTGGGCGGATTATGTCATTGAAACTCGTGCAATGCACTCAGGCGGCGTGTACTCTCTTCTGCTGGGGCTGGAGGCATCAGTGGCTCAACGGGTAATCGTACCACTGGTACCTCCTCTGTAATGGGGCCCTACACCGAGGCCTTGTCTCTCGGTGGGCTGCCATCTCGCACATAGCTCAGAACCCTAGCTGGATACCTTTGTGGGGCCATCCTAAGAAGAAACAGGTGTTCCACGGTCAAACAGTATACCTGTTGAGCTGACACAAGGTAATCATAAAGATAACTTTTGAATCACACATGCAATCAATGTTTTCGAGCACTGAGTCGGAAATCAAAAGTTAGGGTCTTGGTGTATGGATACGTCAGCCACCGCACCAACACTGGAATCCCTGGACTGAAAATCACGCTCAATACTCTTAACACTACTACTTTACAGAGAAGAAAGATTAGAGTCCTGAGTTCTGTGGTAGAACCGACTCCTCTGATACCAATTTGTGACAACCCATCCCCGGGGCCCGTGTCGTGACTACCCCAAGCCCGCCTTCCATAGGTCAAGGGAAGGTAACTTGCACCAAATGTGTAAATCCCATTAAGAAGGGAAGTCATTGCCTATTTATAAGTAAATAAACTCAACAGGGTATGCAAGTGAAGTAAGAACTATGTAAAACTGAGTACAAAAGTAAGTGCTGAAAAGTAAATGGGCTAGTATACAAACCCAACAGAAAGTACAGTACAACTGAAAAGGAAAGTACAATAGCAGTAAAGTAAAGAAGCAACCACCGAGTCGTCCTTCGAAAATCCCACCTGAAGAGTGGGTACAAATAGTCTCGTCGGTACCTCAGGTCTGTCCGTCCGCTCCCAGTACGTCCTGCCAGGTGGTCCTCCTTTGGATACTGTCCAGCTCCACAAGCCTCAACCACGATCAGTGTTGTCCGTCGTCTGCAACCAACACAACGTAGTGCAGGCATTTCCCATGCAGGGGTGAGTATACGATACTCAATAGGGACCCCGTGACCTCCAAAGGTCTCCCAGAATCCATGAAGGATAAACCACAAAAGAAACTTACAAACTTGAAGTATAAACAAACTCTACTTAGGTATATGACCATACATATACCTAAGTCATCAATCTCAGTTCAACTCCTACTTCCGAGCCCAAGAACAATCTGGTCCACACAGTAAAGAAGTCAATCACATCAATGATAATGATTGAAAGGCCTGACTCAACTGACATAGGTATACTACTTTTGAAGAGAGGTGGAGATGATTAGATGTAGACTCTGAATCATCTCCTCTGCCGAAACCATGTAGGATCCAAGTATAGAAGTCGTCTATGCCGAACCCACGTAGGATCCATGAACAGTAACCATCGCTGCTGAACCCACGTAGGATCCAAGTACAGTTGTCATTGTTGCCGAACCCACAGAGGATCCAAGTACAATCTTCCTCGCTGCCGAACCCACATAGGATCCTAGTACAATCGTCTTCGTCATCGAACCCATGGAGGATCGAAGCACGATAGTCGTCGCAGTCGTAGCAAGCTCTGGGGTTCCCGCACATAACATACTCGATTCCGGGAGGGGTCGCTCCTCGAGTAAAGGGGGTCGATGAATCAACTACCACGAAGTCCAGCGTTGATGTATCCCGAAGTTTCGTCTCGTCAAAAGGAACTCAACGCGATAGACGGCGTGTCAATTGGACACCCTATTTGTGAGATATTGGCTTTTCTTTCCCAGTGGACCGGTTATAAATATACTCATCCAAACCTGGCCATTTTCAAAAGATGACCAAAACTCACTTAGAGTATCGCAAAAGGACTGCCTCATCAATAGGGTCTCAGTGTCATAGAAGGAGCGTTGATCAGACGCGCAGTCTTTGAATTATTCACCTTTAAGTGAATACAGGCCCGACCTGTTAAGCCCAGTGGGCCGATGGGTCGGGTTAACCTAGTTTTGGTGGGTCCGACCCAGTATGGGTGTCAAACCGGCCTGAAGAAACATGCAGCCTGACCCAAAGGGGTGCGGCCCAGCCCGAGGGGATGCGGCCCGGCCCGGCGGGGTGCGGCCCGGCCTAGTAGGGTGTGGCCCAGCCCGGCCCGGCATGGTCCGGTCGAGAAGGGCGCGGCCCGGCTGGGTGCGACCCAGCTGGGCGTGACCCGGCTGGGTGCTACCCCGCTGGCTCGGCCGAGAGGCCGAGCGGTCCGATGGGGCATGGCCCCTCGACTACCCAAACAGGCGGCGCCAAGTGGTACCTCCCTCCCTCACTCGACGGATGGAGTCATCCGGCCTTCTGGCACAAGCGGCCCGCCGTGACGGCCGCGGGTTCTCCAGCGCGGTGCTCTCCTGTCACCGCATCTTTGCTCCGCCCGGTCGGCCGATGGGCCGGTTGGTCCTTCCGCCGAAGCGGCCCGCGTAGCGGGCCCCTGTTCCATCTGCACAGCCGGTGCGACGACGCCCACTTCCTCCACCGCGGCCCGCTTCCGGTCGTCAATTCCAAAAAGATAAAGTTCTTGCGAAGGGTCCTCGAGCCATGTTCATTTGGCCCGTGACCTCTGCATTAGGTGGTAACACATGACCAAATACGTTTCAGAGAAAACAACGAGGAAGAAGTAAAATTTTATTCAACTAAAATTGTATAAACATCCCCCTACCTCGAATAATTGATGTCGCACATCGGGCATCGCAGAAGACAGCGTCGCGAGGAAAGGATTTGTAGGAAATGTTGGAGTGCATCCGAGGAGGAAGCGGCATCTCCTCACTTTTTTCGGAGAAAATAAAGGAAGGTTCATCGATTGTTCTTTGTGGAACCAGTGTTCTTCATCAAATAAGATGTCGTTCTTCATCAGAGGGTTTATGTTCTTCAAAAAAGGAGAAACTCCCTTCTTATTTTGCCAGAGCTCTCTCTCTAATATTTCCCCCCACACAACATGTGCCAACCAAATTAAAATAAGGCTACCCCTTACTTTAATTAAACATGCCAAGCATTCAAAATTCAAATCCATTAATTAAATAATTGAAGAGTTTGAGATCATTGATTAGCATATGTTGGCAAGTAATATAGAGGGAGAGAGGGAGAGGAAGAGTTTACAAAATTAAATAGGAGTTTACAAATTAAAGAAGGGGGTGTAAGAAGTTTAGGGGAAGGTGAAAGGTTGGGGCACGTGTGGGCCCCACATTTCAAATATCCACACATGGGAAGTTGGAGGGTTGTGGGCCCCACCAAAAACTTCCTATGGGAGGGATTAACTTCCAAAGTTATAAAATAAAATTGTTCTCATTTGTCACCACCCATTCTCGAGGCCCGTTCCGTGACTACCCCAAGCCCGCCTTCCATAGGCCAGGGGCTGGCGACTAGTACCAAAGGCATAAATCCCAGTAAAAGGGAAATAATTGCCTTTATAAATGTAAAAAAACACAATAGGGTATGCTAGTGAAGTAAGCACTAAGTAATTGAGCCAGTATACAAACCCAACTGAAAGGTACAGTACAACTAAAAGGTAAAGTAAAACAGTAATAAAGTAAAGCGGCAACCGCTGAGTCATTCTCCAGAAATCCCACCTGAAGGGTGGGTATAGGTTGTCTCCTCGGCTCCTCAGGTCTAGTCGTCCGCCCCGTGTACGTCCCATCAAGTGGTCCACCTCCGGGTACCATCCGGCTCCACAAGACCCCTCCATGATTAGTGATATCCATCGTCTGCATCCAACACAACGTAGTGCAGGCATAACCCATGCAGGGGTGGGTATACGATACTTAGTAGGGACTCCGAGACCCTTGAAGGTCTCCTAGAATCAACGAAGGATAAACCAAAAAGGAAAGATACAATCACGAAGGAGCAACCAACCCTACTTAGGTATATTTCCATACATATACCTAAGTTATCAATCTCAGTTCGGCTCAAACTCTCGAGCCCAATCACAACCCAGTCCACACAGGAAAGGTAGTCAATCACATCAATGATAAAGATTGAAAGTCAAGACTCAGCTCACACTGGTATACTACTCACGAAGAGGGGTGGAGATGATTAGATGTAACCTCTAAATCATCTCCTCTTCCAAACCCACTTAGGATCCTAGTACAGAAGTCGTTGCTGCCAAACCCATGTATGATCCAAGTACAGTAACCATCACTGCCGAACCCACATAGGATCCATGTATAGTCGTCATCACTTTCGAACCCACGAAGGATCCAAGTACAGTCTTCCTCACTGCCAAACCCACGTAGGATCCAAGTACAGTCGTCATCATTGTCGAACCCACAGAGGATCCCAGCATAGTAGTCGTCGCAGTTGCAGCCACCTATAGGGTTCACGCACACAGCGTACTCGATTCTGGGAGGGTCCGCTCCTCGAGTAAAGGGGGGTCGATATATCAACTATCACGAAGTCCTAATTTGATGTATCCCAAAGTTTTTTTCTCGTCAAACAGAACCCAACGCAATAGATGGCGCGTCAAACGGACACTTGGTCTGAGAGATATTGGATTTTTCGTTTCAGGGGCCTAGTTGGAAATATACTCATCCCAAACTCTGCTGTTTACCAAAGTTGTCCAAAACTCTTTTCGAGTATCGAAAAAGGACCAGCTCATCGATAGGGTCCCATTTACACAGAAGGCGCGTCGTTCAGACGCGCGGTCTTCAAGATATTCACCTTTAAGTGAAAACGGCCACGGCCCGTTATGCCCAGTGGGCTGGCGGGTCGGGGTAACCCAGCTTTGACGGGTCCGACCCGGCAGGGGTGTCAGACCAGCCCGAAGAGGTGTGCAGCTCGACCCGAGGGGCGCGGCTCGGCTCGGCCCGGTGGGGTGTGGCCCGAAGAAGTGTGCGGCTTGGCCCTGCCTGAAGGGCACGACCCGACCCGAGGAGGCGTGGCCCGGCCGGGCGCAGCCCCGCTGGCATGGCCGGTGGGCCGAGTGGCTCGGCCCGAAGGCCGAGCTGTCTAGGGGGGGTTTCCGGAACTGGCGGTGCCAAGCGGCGCCGCCCTCCCTAACCGGCCGACTGGATCCGGTCGGCCTTCTAGAGCAAGCCTCCCACACGGGCGAGTCGCGCCTCATCCGGTACGGTGCCCTCCTGGCGCTGCGGCTTCCCTCCGCCCGACCGGCTGACGGGACGGTCGGTCCTTCCGCCGAAGAAGCCTATTAAGTGGGCCACGGTCCCTTCCGCATAGACGGCGTGACGACACTGGCTTCCTCCGCCACGACCCACTTGGCCACAGCTTTCTTTGCGTGTGTTACAGAATCCCTTGCGCCGTCGGCCTCTTCCACGTTCCGCAACCGGTCACCGATTCCAAAATAAACAAGATCAAATGTAGGGTCGTCGGGCCGTGTTCGTTCGGCCCACGCCCTCCGCGTTAAGCAATGGAAATTTTCCAAGACAATAAAATTTATACAATGACAAATGAATCGCAATTTTAATCCTTAAAATTGAACATAATCCCCTACCTCGATAATTGACGTCGCACGTCGGACGTCACGGAAGATGGCGTTGTGGGGAGAGGATTCGTAGATGACGTAGGATTGTGTCCGAGGAGGATGCGGCATATCCTCACTTGTCATGGAGAAGAGAAAGAAAAGTGCATCGTCGTTCTTCATGGAACCGACATTCTTTGTCAAAGAAGACGTCGTTCTTCGTCGGAGGGTCGGTGTTCTTCAAAAACTCAAGAGCTCTCCCAAACTCCCCTTAACACAACGAATATGAACCAAAATAAAATAATAGGCTAATGCTATTATTTTATTAACACATGTCATTTAAAATTCAAAATTCAAACCACTTCATTAATTAATTGAAGAGGATGAATTCATTAAAAAAATGTGTTGGAAATTAATAAGTAGAGGGAGAGGAGGTGAAGAGATCTCATAAATATTGGGATAGTTGTCATCATTAAACAAGGGAATTTAATGGGGGTGAGAGTTATGGAAAGTTCAAGGGTTTAAGTCACATGTGGGTCCCACCCCACAATTATCCTTCCATGGGAGGTTAGGTGGGTTTGGGCCCCACCTATAACTCCCTTTGGGAAGAAATAAACACCATCCTTAAAATAAAATTGTACTCCACCAGTTTTATTTATTTTAATCTAATTCCCCAAAAATTAATTCTCAACCCGCTTAAAACACAACTGTGGTAAAGGTCCCCTTAAGAAATTACCAGCGCTGCGAGTTCATCGGTACCCTCAGATTTCAATTCCGAGCACCAGTTCAAAAATACAAAAACCTACTCAATCATTTACTAAACGTACCCGAGCTAAACTTCGTAAATTGATTCTGAGCATACTGGGCCTCGAAATCAAGTGCCGTCAAGAATCTATAAACACATAAAATTTCAAAGTATTTAAAAAAATTACTTGAAATATCCGGGTCTTTACATTACTCCCACCTTAGGACCTTAAACGACATCACTGGTGGCTGGGTATGAAGAAGGTTGTGGGAGAGTTCATTTCACGATGCCTCACTTTCAAGAAAGTGAAGGCAGAGCACTAGGTACCAGTAGGCTTGGTATAGCCCTTAGAGGTTCCAGAGTGGAAGTGGGATAGCATATACATGGATTTTGTGACGGGGCTTCCACGTACATCTAGGGGACACGACTCTGTCTGGGTGATCGTCGACCGACTCACCAAGTTGGCCCACTTCCTTCTGATTAGAGAGCAGGGCTCAGTAGAGAGCTTTGGATGCCTCTACATTCATGAGATCGTATGGATTCATGGTGTTCCATCGTCTATTGTCTCCTATCAAGACACACGCTTTACTTCCCGGCTTTGGAAGGGGTTGCAGGAGGCATTTGGGACGCAGCTACGCCTAAGCACTGCCTTTCATCCCCAGACGGATGGCCAGACAGAGAGGACCATTCAAACTCTGGAGGAAATGCTCCGTGCATGTGTCCTTAAATTTGGTCATAGTTGGAAGGATCACCTACCCTTGGTGGAGTTTGCGTACAACAACAGCTACCACTCCACCATCGGGATGGCACCATACGAGGCACTGTACGATTGACCATGCAGATCACCTCTATGCTGGACTGACCCTGGGGAGTCAGCACTTGTAGGACCAGAGATGGTCCAGGCTACGACGGAGAAGGTGCAGATCATCTAGGAGCGGATGAGGACTACACAGAGAAGACATAATTCCTATGCTGATGGGATACGGAGACCACTGGAGTTCGAGGATGGCGACCACATTTTCTTACGGGTCTCATCTCGACATGGATTACGAAGATTTGGCTGGGACAGAAAGTTATCTCTGCCCTTCATCGGGCCTTTCCAGGTCCTCAGCAGAGTAGGTGAGGCGTCTTACCGCCTGGCCCTTCCACCTCAGTTGCACCGGGTGCATGATGTCTTCCACGTATCTCAGCTGAGGAGATACGTTCATGACCCGACCAACCTCATTGATCATGGGGAGTTGGGCATCGATGACAGGGCTACATTCACGGAGGTCCTGGTGGAGATTGAGGATCAACATGAGTGGGTCCTACATGGAGGGTCGATTCCTCTGGTGCACATTCGTTGGCAGCACATGAACCTTTGAGAGAGCACATGGGAGCGGGAGGATCAGATGCGTGGTCAGTACCCTCATTTGCTTCTCTAGATTATATTGCAGCTTTACGGGGATGTAAATCCATGAGGTGGGATTAATGTAAAGACCCAGAAATTTCATGAAAAATATTTTCTTAAATACTTTGGAATTTTATGAGTCTGTGACTTCTGACGGCACTTGATTTCAAGGCCCGATGTGCCCAGAATCAATTTCTGAAGTTTAGCTCGGGTACGTTCAGTAAACAAACGAGCGAGTTTTTCTAACTTTTGAACCGGTTCTCGGAATTGAAATCTAAGGGAAACGATGAACTCACAGTGCCGGTAATTTTTTTATGGGACCTTTACTGCAGTTGTATTTTAAGCAGGTTGAGAATTAATAATTGGGGAATTAGTTTTAGATAAATAAAATTGTTAGAACAATTTTATTTTATAACATTGGAAGTTAATCCCTCCCATGGGAAGTTGTTGGTGGGGCCCAAAACTATCCAACATCCCATGTGTGGATATTTTAAAGGTGGGACCCACACGAGCCCCAACCTTTAACCTTCCCCCAAACTCCTTAAACCCCCTTTTTTAATTTGCAAACTCCTCTTTAATTGTGTAAACTCTTCCTCTCCCTCTCTCCCTCTTTATTACTTGCCAACACATGCTAATCAATGTAGTCAAACTCTTCAATTATTTAATTAAGGGATTTGAATTTTGAATGCTTGGAATGTTTAATTAAAACAATGGGTAGCCTTATTTTAATTTGGTTGGTACATGTTGTGTTGGGGGAAATATTGGAGAGAGAGCTCTTGTGA
This sequence comes from Viscum album, assembly GCA_963277665.1. Taxonomy (NCBI): domain Eukaryota; kingdom Viridiplantae; phylum Streptophyta; class Magnoliopsida; order Santalales; family Viscaceae; genus Viscum; species Viscum album. Next base: position 642,826,457 of record OY728133.1, on the reverse strand, counting down.
AAGTTGAAGGAAGTTTCTCCTTTGTTGAATAACATCAACCCTCCGACGAAGAACGACATATTCTTCAAAGAAGAACACCGGTTCCACGAAGAATGATTGACACGCCTTCCTTTCTTTTCTCTGTGATAAGTGAGGAGACGATGCTTCCTCCTCGGACGCACTCCAACGTCGCCTATGAATCCTTTCCCCATGATGCCGTCTTCCGCGACGCCTGATGCGTGACATCAATTATTCGAGGTAGGGGGATTTTTATACAATTTTAGTTGAGTAAAATTGTACTTGTTCCTCATTGTTTTCTCAGAAACAAATTGGGTCATGTGTTACTTCCTAATGCGGAGGGCGCATGCCGAATGAAAATGGCCCGATGACCCTCCGCTATAACTTTATATTTTTGGAATCGAGGACCAGAAGTGGGCCACGGTGGAAGAAGCACGGAACCGTCGTGCCGTTCCGGGAACTTGGAACCACGGCCAGGGCAGGCCGCGTCGGAGTAAGCCGGCGCAGTCGCACCGACTGTGCGGATGGAACCGCAACCCGCTACACGGGCCACTTCGATGGAAGGACCACCCGGCCCGTCGGCCGGCTAGGCAAAGCAATGCCGCGGAGCCAGGAGGGCTTCGTGCTGGAGAACCTGCAGCCTGCACGGTGGGCCGCAAGCGCCAGAAGGTCGGCCGACTCCAGCCGGCCGGTTAGGGAGGGTGGCGCCACTTGGCGCTGCCGGTTCGGGCAGCCGAGGGGCCGCGCCCCCTCAAACTGCTTGGCCAGATGGCTGAGACCGCGGGGAAATTCCAGGCTAGGTCACACCCAGCCGGGCCACACCCAGCCAGACCGGACCGCGCCGGGCCGGGCCGCGCCTCACCCTTCCGGGCCGGGCCGCGCCCCTTCGGGTCGGGATGAACCCCATCGGGATAGGCCACACCCCTTCGGTCCAGGCTGCACATTTCTTCGGGCCGGTCCGACACCCCTGCCGGGTCGGACCCGCCAAAACTGGGTTAACCTGACCCGTCGACCCACTGGGCTTAACGAGTCGGGCCCGTATTCACTTAAAGGTGCATAATTCAAAGACCGCGCGTCCGATCGATGTGCCGTCTGTGCCACTGAGACCCTATCGATGAGGCGGTCCTTTTTCAATAATCTAAGTGAGTTTTGGGAATCTTTGTAAAACAACCGGGTTTGGACGAGTATATTTCCAATCGGGCCCCTGGGACGGAAAAGTCATTATCTCACAGACCGGGAGTCCGATTAAGGCGTCGTCTATCACGTTGAGTTCCTTTTTAGGAGACGAAACTTTGGGATACATAAACTCTGGACTTTGTGATAGTTGATGTGTCGACCCCCTTTACTTGAGGAGCAGACCCTACCGGAATCGAGTACGCTATTTGCGGGAACCCTTGAGCTGGATGCGACTGCGATGACAACCGTGCTGGGATCCTCTGTGGGTTCGAAGATGAAGACGACTGTACCTGAATCCTATGTGGGTTCGGCAGTGAGGACGACTTTACTTGGATCCTCCGTGGGTTCGACAGCCATGGAGACTGTATTTGGATCCTACGTGGGATCGACAGCAATGATTACTGTTCTTGGATCCTACGTGGGTTCGACAAAGACGACTTCTGTACATGGATCCTATGTGGGTTCGGCAGAGGAGATGATTCATAGGATACATCTAATCATCTCCACCTCTCTTCGAATGTAGTATACCTGTGTGAGTTGAGTCATGTCTTTCAATGATTATCATTGATGCGATTGACTTCTTTCCTGTGTGGACTGGATTGTGCTTGGGCTCGGAAGTAGGAGCCGAACTGAGATTAATGACTTAGGTATATGTATGGGCATATACCTAAGTAGAGTTAGATGATACTACATGTTTGTAAATTTCCTTTGTGGTTTATCCTTCGTGGATTCTGGGAGACCTTTGGGGGTCTCGGGGTCCCTACTGAGTATCGTATACTCACCCCTACATGGGCAATACCCGCACTACGTTGTGTTGGTTGTAGATGATGTACATCACTAATCGTGTTTGAGGCTTGTGGAGATGGACGGTATCTAGTGGAGGACCAACTGGCGGGATGTACATGGAGCGGACGGACGGACCCGAGGTACTGACGAGACTATATGTACCCACCCTTTAGGTGGGATTTCCGGAGGACAACTCGGTGGTTGCTGCTTTACTTTACTGTTGTTGTACTTTCCTTTTCAGTTTTACTATACTTTCAGTTGGGTTTGTATAGTGGCCCATTTACTTTTTAGTACTTACTTTTGTACTCAGTTTTACTTAGTGCTTACTTCACTTGCGTACCCTATTGTGTTTGTTTACTTATATAAAGACAATGCCTTCCCTTTTTAACGGGATTTACTCCTTTGGTTCTAGTCACCAGCCCCTGGCCTATGGAAGGCGGGCTTGGGGTAGTCACAAAACGGGCCTCGTGGACGGGTTGTGACACAAGGGATCTTTTCTCAATACATATTAAAAAAAATATTGGAAAAAATATGTTTTTAATAACTAGAAAAATTTAAAGGGAGATGTTTCTATTAATTAGGTTAGATGTTTGTGTAATGGGTACTCTAAAATTGAGGGTATTTATTTTGATTAGGAATTTTCTGTAGTATCTTGGATTAAGAGTCAAAATATTTTTATAAAATTTTAGCAACTAATTGGGGGAATTGGATTTGTATTATACTAGAAATTTAACAAGAAGATGGAAATTCATGGGTCATCGCCTAAATTGATCCATGAATTCTAAATGTTCAATCCTCACATTGATGATATGAATGATCTTCCTAATATTGCACAAAATTTCTTCTATTAAAATAATTAAGGTTTAGAGTGAAATTTTGGATGTGATCGAAAAGAACATAATGTTTTAGAAGAGACGTCATGATTTCTTTCATGCATTATAGTAGGTTTAAATTCCAAAATAGTATTATGTAGTAACAATTCAAATTCATATCAATGTATACTTATGAAAAACCAAATATTATGATATGCACATAAACATTGTGATCCTTCAAGAATGATGGACCCTTATTTAATTTGAATTATGTGTTAGACGTAACAACTAAAACATTTTTCCACTATCAAAATGACTCTAAATCACTAAAGAGTTTAGGATAATATCCTTTGCCACATATTATCCTTTGATAGGTTACATTTCCGAAAATAATAAGTCATAGAATTTAAACATACATTTGATAGAACTAGATGCCTCCAAACCCTTGTTAAACAAGGATATTGTATTTGTGATTTAGGAGAGGAAGAGGTTTAGGGAAGGTGGGGTGACCGCATTGAATATGTGTAAGAGCCATGTTGGAGGAGGAGTATCCTGAGGAGGTGGAGAGGCCACATTAGAGCAGAATTAATAGGGATGTGGGGAAGACGTGTTGGTTCCATGTTGATGGGGATGTGGGATGGCTATGTCAGAGGAGGAGGATTATTAGGTGGACAACTGTAGTGGATGGGAAGAACTGGCTGAGAGTATCTGTGGAGATGGGTTTGACCGTGAGGGGATATGGGAGGTATCAATCAGGAGGGGATGTAATGGTAGTTTTTTGTTGTTTAAAATAAACCATGGTTGTAGATAAAATATTTCCACAATTTTAAAAAATCATGGAAATATACGTGTGGATATAGGAGATTTCTCTAGTAGCATTTCCTCATTCCAATGGACTTGATACTTCTTCCTCCCATTTATGCTATAAACTTCCCACACCTAGTTTATAAAAAAAATTTGTCCAGATTCTGATTTGATCTCCATTCATCTCATTGGATGAATTTAGGTATGTAATCCATTAATGTTTCCTCGTTCTTCATTTTTATTTCAATCGATGATGTTAATTAGGTGTAGGCTCATATGACCTATTTTCAGGGCTTCCCTTTGACTTGTATCTTTATTTTGATCTACACCAAACCAAATGATGATACTGGATGTAGGATCCTTTACAGGCATAATTTGGGTGGTCTAGTATTAATCCCATAAAGCCGTGATGTTTTATAATATGCATCAAGTTCCACATACCTGTTTCACCATGAGTTGCCCCAAAATTGAATATTTCATTAATTGGTTACCCTGATTAGGAACCTAATAACCTTTTTAGATCCCATGAAACATGTGAGGTTGTCAAACTCATTGTATAACACCCCTATGGGTGTTCCCTTTAAATTCTTAATTGGATTTCATGGTTGAATATCCAAAACACCTATGGGTGTGTTTTGTTTTACTTCTAAATGGTGATACCAAGATTTGATGAAGAATGAACATAGTGGTGTGGCATTGACAAAAAAACATCCATCTATAGTTAATTGATTGGTGGTGATTGGTACTACCACACCACCTAATTAAATGAAAAAATGGTTACAAACTTGTTTTTATTGAATGATAATGGGTTATTAATTAATTATTGGATCTTATTAAATCCTTGACTTTTTATAATTGATATAATTGGGCATGGTGACCCGTATATTATAAAATGGTATGAAAAATCCTCATGTTATAGGTTATGGGCATGGATACCCTTGTTAATTATGATAAATGAGCATGACGAACCTTATGAATTATTATACGGGCATGGAGTCCCTTCTACTACTATTATAATATGTGAATGGAGTCCCTATACCGTGATACAATCATGACATCCCTATAATATGATACTAGATAATATTACCTTTATAATGAAACCTAGGCATGGTGACCCTTATGAATAATAATGAATGGTCCTGATGTTCCTTATGAGACATGAGATACCGGCATGGAGACCCTCATGATTATGATATCAGGCATGGAGACCGTTATGATTATGATATATGGCCATGTAGACCATTAATGTGATACACGAGCATGAATACCTTTTTTGATATGATTCTAGGCATGAGGACCCTATTATTATGATACTAGGGATGGTATCCTTTATTTAGTTAGTATAGGGCTTGGAGTCCCCTGATACTTGTGATACCCATGTTATGGATTACAGATGCCTGAGTTATGCATTATGCCTAATATATTAGTAGTATCCATATATATGGTTGTCCATGTAACTATGTATTTAGTCTATATATGTGTATACATCAAGTTACTTATTTAAAAACTATCCAACTAAGGCCGAAGTAGGTATTATCAGTCTGGTGACTCTGAATAACTAGTGACAACCCTTTACAGCTTTTATTACTGCTTTACATTATTACCTGTATACTCTCATATTATATGAACTAAATTCATGTTTATAGATACCATTGGTGGAAGCCTACTAAATTTTTATCATACCATATCCGAGCCACTGATGGTACTGTAGAAGATTATGTGGATGTAGGTAAGGACAGGGGAATGTTCCCATTGGTTGATACTTGATATATTTATATCATGGGAGTAGGGAAGCACATGAACAAGCTATTAATCTTGATGATAGTGGAGATAGTCCTTTTAAGTCTTTTTTAAAAAAATTACATGTATTGTATAGAGTGACTTTATTTTGCTTTTTTATGTACATGTAACATATCATCGATATATATAGGACACTAGTTATTGTTGATAATGGTTATTTATGTCATCTATCTGTTTACCTTCTACTTAAAATTAATATTATGTTTCCACAATTTACCTTTATTTTTCACCATTATGCTACTCTGATCAAAAGTGTATAGTATCCCCATGGTACCACCTCAGACCCTAACTATTACTTGAAGCCTATAATATAAAGTGATGTACACATGAGTCCATGTAATCCACCGACTCGAGGAACCATTTAGTGGAATACGAGTTGGGAAGACACAACCAGACCTCTACTTCTTTATTTCCATTGATAAGGCACTCAGAACACATCTGATTCTTCTTTCCTCATATCGTAAGGACCCCATATAATAGTGGGAGTTATTGATATAGATAGATGATTTATAATCCAATGGATTCATTCACTAGAGCAACTCGCCTTGGGTCACACCTATATTTTTTTTTTCAAAAAAGGACGATGGATCTCTCTTATTGTGTATCAATTACTTAAAGTTGAATATGGTAAAAATAAAGAAAAATACCCCTTCCCCGCATTCATGACATATTTGATCAACTCCAGGGGGAAATTTGGTTCTCCAAGATTGACCTGCATTGTGAGTATCATTGGGTCAGTGTTAGAGAGGCAGATGTTCTTAAGACAACCTTCCCAAGTAGGTATGTCCACTATGAGTATTTGGTCATGCTATTTGGGTTGAAAGATGATATAACAGTCTTCATGGATCTTATGAAAAAAAATTCCATAAATACCTATACTCCTTTGTCATAGTGTTTGTGGATGACATCCTTGTTTACTCTGGGATTGAGGATGAGAATGGGTATTATTTGAGGATCATGTTCAGAACTCTTCGATATCACCATATTTATGATAATATTTCTAAGATTACCATCTAAATTAGGGTGTCAAATTTTATGGCCCATGTGATCTCGGAATTTGGGGTTTTAGGGGACCTCAAGAACATAAAATAAGTGTTGTAATGGGAGCATCCAAGGAACACCCATGAGATCAGGAGGTTTCTGGACCTAGTTGGGTATTAAATGAGGTTTTTAGGGATTTCACTCTATTTTATTTTCCCAAGAAATCACTTACCTGGAAAGAGGTGAGTTTTTAATGGATCTTAGAGTGTTTGGAATCCTTTGAGTAGATTAAGAATAATTTTACCACTTCCCCTATTTTTATCATACCAAAATATGGGAAAGGATATGTAGTATACTGTGACTCTTTAGGTATGAGTCTTGGGTATGTGTTAATATAGGATGACCATGTAGTGGAATATGGATCTCGCTAATTGTGACCACATGAAAGTAATTATCTGACCTCTAACATAGAATTACATTTAGTTATTCATGCTTTAAAGATGTTTCCACACTATCATTCTAGGGATAAATTTGTGGTTTACTCAGACTATAATATTATGAAATACATTTTTCCCAGATGGATCTGAATTAGAGACATTGCTGATGGTCCAAGTACCTTCAGGGTTTTGAATTTGATATAGTCTATACCCTTGTAAAATGAAATGTGGTAGAGGATTCTCTAAGAAGTGTGATAATAGTGTAAGAAGTAAAGTATTTTAGTTATTAATTTAATTTGATGGGTCTTTTCTCTTAGAAGAATTTAGTGACCAAGGGGTATATTAGAGGAACCTTTTTGGCTAGTGGTCAGTTAAATCCCTCTCCGGTGGAGTTTATTTTGGAAGAGAAGCCTATTTATGAGATGTTACAAATCTTCATGTAGTTTCTAAATGGTAGGGAGGTTCCCAATGAGTGGTTGTCACCTCCAAGGGATTTCTTTATTTCAAAGGCTATTTTGTGGTGTTGTTATCTCAATGGTAGGTGATGATGAAAGAAAACCATTGGTCATTGTCGGATGTTCATCCTGGGACCACAAATATGTTCTATGACATGAATTAGAAGTTTTGGTGGCCATGTATAAGGTGGGATATCATCGAATTTGTATCCAAGTGTTATACTTGTCAAGAAGTTAATGCTGAGAATAAAATGAAATATGGGTTGATTCTTTCCCTCCTTGTTCCTACCTGGAAGTGGGACAAGGCCACCATTGACTTCATCATTGGATTTCCTCACATACCCTAGGGAAGGAATGATATTTGGGTGGTTTTTTACCATCTGACCAAATCATCCCTTTTCATTCTGATCAAGGATTCCAACAAGGGGGATGAGTTAATCAATGAGGCTCTACGATGTACCATAATATATTATTTAGATAGGGTCCCCCAATTTACCTCATGGTTTTGTAAAGTATTTTATAAGGAAAAGGGGTCATAATTCTAACTAATAATGGAATTTAATCCAAAAATGGATGGTCATATGGAGTAGGAAAACCAAATCTTGTAAGAAATACTCCGAACATGCAGGTTAGATTTCATAGGCTCATGGTATAACCATTTGGGTTTAGTGAAATTTGTATATATAAAAAGTTACCAATCCTAGTTAATAATGGATCCCATTGAGGTGCTCTATGGTCAGCCATATCATTTACCTTTTCCCTAAATATAAGTGAATGATACGTCTCTATTAAGACCAAGACTTGTTTAAGAGATATTATATAATTTTATTTTGATCAGACAATAGTTATTGATAGTGCAACGCTGCTGTAAGTGTTATATCGATCAGTGGCACCAAGACTTATAATTCTCAAAGGGCGATTGGGTGTTTCTAAAGGTGTCCCCTCATTTGGGTCACCATCCTCTTGGTAAGCACATGAATGTAACACTACGGTATGTTAAACCCTTTGAGATTACAAATAGAATTGGTAGGGAGGCATACCTGTTAGCTTTACCTTCCCAGTTGATGCTAATCTATGATGTGTTCCATGACTCAAAATTGAATAATTATAACCCATATCTGTCTCATGAGATAAATTGAGAAAAATTAGAGCTGGAGTCTAATTTTTCTGTGTTTGAGAGACCAATGAAAATTGTGAAATCTCATGATAAAGTGCTTTAATGGAAATCCATACCATTAGTTTAGGTCCTTTGGAAGCATATTAAGTAAAATAAAGAGACTTGGGAGATAAACTATTGGGTGGAGGAGCAATATCCACATTTATTCTATGAATAGATTGTGTTTTGACTTTCCTAGGTGGAAAGTTTTCATTGTGTGGAGAATTTTCACATTCATGGTTATATTTTGAGGTATTTCTTATTTTATTTTTGGCCTTATACTAATTAGAAAACATTTAGTAGAAACTATGAACCAACTAATTAGAATCTATACACCCTGGACAGTGGCACTTTACAATGTGAATGACCTAGCACACAGACATGAGGTCTTCTAGGGATAAATGTATGCCTATGATAATAGATATTTCTAAAGAGAGAGGATATGTACATGTGTGTGGTAGCCTCCAGGAAAAACATTTATCCAAATTCCATATTTTATATAGGTTTTTCAAGGTTAGTACACGACTTTGAAAATCATACAACTAAACCATGTGGCCTTCTAGAAAATTAAAAATATTGAAATTACAAAAACATACCCTTCCTGACATAAACCCCAAATCACCCATTTACTCACCTATTCAACTCCCTAGCCCTATATTTGCCTCTTCTTCCTCCTTTCACCCTTATGATTCAATCTTTGGGTGATTTTGGTGTGGATTTTTCAAGAAATATTCAATTAATCCTCTCATTTCCTCATATCTTCTTTCTTTTTTGGTCTTAAATCATGTCTTTCATGGGTTATCTCTTCTAGAGAGGATTGGATGACCTAAAGTGGGTTTAATATTGTTTATTTAAGGAAAATATTGATAGTTATAGTGTGATATTTCCTTTATAGGGTCTTCTTTTATGCAATTGTGGTTTCCAACCCATTCCCAAAAGTTTCCATGAAATAGGTAGGTGGATCCATTCTTTGACATTGTTTGGGGATTTCAGTATGTTTTTATAGTTTTGAAATTGGTGCTGTAAATTATATTTGTGTTTTGAATCATGTTTTGAAAGGTTTTTGGTGCGTGTATGGGTTAAATGATTATTTTCCTATTATAAATGGGTTTTTTTCATGTGTGTTTATATTATTGGAAGTATAATTGTGTAAGAGGTGGTTCATGTGACATTGGGAATGAAATTGAGAATAAGGGAATCCTAGGTATCTTAGTTGGAAGACTAGGTCTAGTAAATTAGGTGATTTGGAAGGTCCGAGGCCAGGTCTCCCTAATAAGGATTAACATAACAACACTAACTAAACATTTATGTGATGTGGATTGGAGGCTTGATTAGGATGTTCATGTTTATGAGATGTGATCTTTGAGAGTGTGAGAATCCTAGGACCCCACTAACACTAGTTCCTTAGGGATTTCCCGTAGTACTCTTGATGTTCCCAATCAGGATCCAAGTATCCCAGAGAGGGGGAGGGGTTGAATCAGTTATATCATTTCTTTTTATGTTTCCCTTTTTTAAAACAACCTTTTCCTCCTATTAAAGATTTATTTCCCTACTGAATGCACACAACCATAGGAATACAAGATTTACAAGGTTCACTACTCAATAAGAGTACATATGTCCTTGGTTTAGTACAAAAATATTTCAGTACCACACAATCCACTAGAAAACAATTCCTTGATGTGGATTAAAATGAGTAGGATATTCCCTTACACTCGTGTAGCACTTGGAAAAAAAATCCTAAAGTGTTTGTGCACCATATTACCACAAATAATGAATTAAATTATTTCAGTGCTTCTTACAATTGAACAGATGTATTATCTGAAGTACAAATCCTCACTTTACTACCGAGAAGCCACTAAGAACTATCTTACACACAACTGAATACATACAAAGAACCCCAATCATTCTTGAACCATTTTAGGTGTCTTGCACGCAAATTTTTTCCACCACTGCATGATTTAGATTTTGTCGTGAAACACCTCTTGTGTGCAACTTCAATATTGCATGCAAGTCCCTTATTGCACATAACTTATCCTTCTTACGTACAACTCTATTTCATTCACACACTCCCCTTCACTAAAAATTGTATTGCACCTCAGAGCTCAAGATTTATATAAGAGTCGATCTACTAAAAAGAGAGGGGTTCACCTCTTATTTATAGGCATCTCCAACCCCCAATGCATAAAAACTATAATGCATCATGCAGGATATAGACATGTCGCACAAAACCCCATTTGACGTTGCATTGGGCACATAAATCTCTTCCACACCACCCTCATCTTTCACTCACTTTTTGAATCTTCCACACACTACATTCCTTTTCAAATTTTTGAATATATGATCTTGAATCATGTATTGTATGGAAAATTACAATTCTTATTCAATAATGCATGAAAAATATTTTTCCAAAAATAAATTTCTCCATCTCTTAATTTTTTAGCCCAAAAATCGGCTAACACAGTAAAACAACACCACCTTAAAATGTTCTTTTATTTTACCTAAAGATTTTCCATTCCTTTGTGATGATTATATTCACCACATTCCATAACCATTCTTCATATTTCATCATGAACTCCACTATTATGATGTGTATATTTTGATCAAATAACTTTAGCCTCTTCAGATTTATAAAGGAAAGTGCTAAAACTTTGCTATCTTCCGACAACATCATTCTTCCAATAAAAACTGAATATGACTGGAAACACCTTTACTCCCTGTTTCCTTTATAAGGATTTAATCACATGTTCTCCTAAATTGTGATATTTGTGAAATAAAAAATAAGAAAAGCATCATCTGATTTACCATGGAAAGTACTGTAACATTCCTATATTTCCTCACCCACTTATAAACAGTGAAGTGATTTCCTTTCTTCTAAAATTTCCTTGAAAAATAAAATAAAATAACTCATGCATCCATAAACATAATTAGACAATTTTCTCCCAATAATATATCCTTTAGATTTTTTTGTCAACCAAGATTCATAAATCACTGAACTTTGAAACCTCGGGAAATGGGTCCTTTATCAACAATTCTAAGACTACGTGAGGTAACTCATTATAGGAAACACGAATTATTGATAGAAAGACCATGATGTCAAAAAACATTGACTATGAAGCCACATCACATCATCTTTCCTCCTCGTCTGTCTTTACTTTGTCAACATGCATGCAATAAAGAAAATTTGTTTCCTACAACCACTCTACAACCTTTCTGCAACCATTCCAACAAAAAGATAGAATAGTTGACACACTTACATGCTGAATTCATAGCTTACTCACAACTCCCCCTTTATGTATGTCTCCTTAAATATTTATTTAAGGAAATTATCCCCCTTGAAAACACTATCCAAAGGTATTATAAGAGTGGTGATACACCCAATTTGTGTATACATTCTCATCTACTCTATTGAAAAATAAGAACAAGTTTTTAGTAATTACCTACTTCTTAGAGAAAAAATACTTTGATTTTGGTGATCTTGTTAATTTCTAGGAGGTTTACGGATAAATACACAAAACGGAGAAGAACAGAGCAAAAATTTACAACTACACGGCGCGTACTTATATACACCCCCCGCCCAATGGCCCTAAGGACTTCATTTTTTGATAATCCACCTTTCAAGGAGTGAGGTGGAACCCTTACAAGGACCATAGGAATAAGTATAACATGGCCCATAGGCCTTAGAGGAATTCATTTCCCGTAGTCTTGAAATGTTACATACAACCCAAACTAACTACTTGGAACTGCTCCTCCCCAGCATCTTCATCGTAAAATCAGCTCTCCACCTTCGCATGGCTGTTCGGCTAGGCTTTCCCATGTATGCACAGGCCTGTCCCAATGGCAGGTTCCATACCCTCTCATTCTTACAATCTATTTATCTTCTAGTATGGTGAAAGATCCATGCTCCTCCTCCTTCAAAAGCTTATTCTGTGCAGGTTGTTTGGTTTTCATCTGCACTTAAGTTGGCCCGAAGGCCTTGAGGTGGCCTGAAGGCCCTACTGACCTGAAGGCCTAGGTGGCCTGAAGGCGTTAAAGGACTTAGGGACCAAATCGGTGGCCGGAAGGCCCAAATGGGAGAATATTTCTAGATGCTACAGTGCCAAACAATGTCTTCTACAGTACTGCTACATTACCCGGAAATTAGCCTTTGCTTGGATTTGATGTCGAGTCTCTTGGATGTAGTTAAGGAGTCCTCACAAACTGGGTTGAGGCTCATGTGATACTAAACGCCATGTACATTCCAGTTTAGACACGGGTTGACCAGGACAAATACATACCCAAGTAACAAGAATCTGGTACACACTGTGTCTTACAACACACACCGTGTGTACATTCTTGAAGTGGTTGGTGGGTGAGAAGAGTCTACATGCCAATGTGGCCGGCCGAAGCGGACACACTGTGTTCAACTAACACATGCCGTTTATACCATTATAGAAGTGGTTGGTGTCCAAAATATGAGACTACACAGTGTGTATGGTGGCGCTACACACTGCGTACATTCACCTACTAGGCGGTGCCGTGTTCCAAGTCAAATATGGCATGTTAGGACACCTACCAGTAGAGAAAACGAAGCCAAAAACGCATTGAAGAAAGTAGATGGTGTGTACTTTTGATACACCCCATGTACTTATTTTTCCTATAAAAATATGCCTCAGTCTCCAGACCAAAGTGGTTAATGTTAGAGGAGTGTGTAGGACTATTGTGTGGAAGCTCTGAAGGAAAGACGCTCTGCCGTCATACTACTGTCATTCCGTCTACTGAAGAATCATTTCTTTTTCAAAGTTCCAAGCATGATTTCATTAGGTATCAATAGTTTTGTGTTTATCATTTTCAATATGTGTAACTAAACACCCAGTGTGTTGGGGTTGTGGAAGATGATGAGTTTTAATTTGAATTAAGTTTCTATGAATGTGTTTTTTTTCCATAATCTCTTCTTAATCATCTTAAATCACTTCATATTATCACTGGAAATTCTTTACTGGACCAAGGTTAAAATTTTCAAAGATTCAAAAGAATAATAACGATGAATAACTCCATGACCATTGGAAGTATCTGCCTGCTCAAAATGGACTGAGCCAAATAAAGATCTGTTAAACACTAACTACAAGACCAAGGAGTTAGTTTCTTCAGCTCTAAATTTAAAGTTTACCAGACCAAGGAAACTTTATTACAAATTAAACCCATATATTGGGTTATTGTGAACAAAACAACCTTATAAACAATTTTATTTAATAATCAAATTATCACAAATCCATAACCCCAATGCATTTCACTCTCTATTTTCATCAAAACCAATTTTCACATATTTACTTTTATTTTAGTAGTTAATTTGTTAAAATAATATTAAAAACCAATTTTTCTTTCTGTATCCAAACAACCAACAAAAATCAACTCAAAATTCATAAAATTTGACTAAAAAAAATACAAACTAAATTAAGAAAGATAAAATAACCTCATAGTTCCTTGTGGATCGACCCCTTACTGGTGCTATACTTGTACCAGATTCTAGTTACTTGGGCATGTATTTTTCATGGTCAACCCGTGTCTAAACTGGAATGTACACGGCGTGTATATAAGTACACGCCCTGTATTTGTCAATTTTTTCTATGTTCTTCTCCGTTTTATGTATTTTTCCATAAACCTCCTAGAAATGAACAACATCACCATAATTAAAGTATTTGTTCTCTAAGAAGTAGGTAATTTATAAAAAATTGTTCTTATTTTTCAATAGAGTAGATGAAAATGTATAAGACAATTGGGTGTATCAAACTCCCCCATACATAGTCATTTTCTTTCCCTCAAGAAAATCCCAACATCTAATTAAAAGAATCTATATTGTAAAAGGATGAACTTTAGTTAATCATAAATGTAAATAATAAGTGACATGAGAGAAAATTTCAAAAAAAATTACAAATCAGTTTCAATCCAAGAGATATTATAATCATGCCTCATATATAATTAAATGAACTACTTTCATCCTTTTTCTAACACATGTTTCAACCTTTCAAATATAAGAAATCCACTTGATGATTTACCTCACCAACAATATGCTCAACACTCAAGATGTTTTTTAAACAAAGTTATGCTCAATCAAATATATATAAACTCTATCCATAGGTTTTCAAGAAATCTAGTTCTCCACTTTAGAAAATTTAACATACAAAAATCAAGAGGGATTTTAAATAAGGATCAGATGTTTCTGTGGCTAAAGGTTGGTACGTAAAGTTCTGAAAATAACTCAGAGGCTTGAAAAAGGAGGCTAAATTCATAAATAAAAATGCATGATATTCAAAATTAAACTCAATGTAAAGATTTCCTCAACATGATTTTATCAAATAACCTCATCACCACCATCTCTCTTTGTTGAGTAGGAGTCAAAAACCAATAAGTGTGTATAAGGTCCCTTTTTTGTACCATTTTTTTATACAAAGGGAACCTTTTTGAATTTCCAAAATAGAGGTTTGGAACTCTTTTCACCCCAAATGATCAAGAGGATATCCCCCATACTTAATTTCTTGACAATTCATGAATTTATACCATGTGTTGCCAATCCATTCTTTTAGGATCAAAAAAATATTCCTGAAAAATAATAAAAGAATGAGGGTAGAAAGGGAAATAGGATTGTAATATGGCTTCCTATAAAGGCTATTCATGGTATCTAGGGGCTTCACGAAGATAATATGCAGGGTAAGTTCAAGATTGAGGGGTTAAAACAATCTAAGGCCTCAATCATTTTAATTCAATTCAAAAAAAAATTCTTGTTTCAAAAAGAAAAATTGCAAATTCTGGTAGTCATGTATATTCTAAGAATCTCTCAAAAAAGAGGGTATTATAAATAATGTGAAAAAGGGGTTTAGAATACCTCTCAAGAGTGGGGAAAATAAATAAAGAGACAACCAAGTCATGAATTTAAAAATAATTGATTAGTCTAATCGATGTAATTATCCCAGGATTACAAGTTGTAATTTAAATTATATTAGCAATCATTTTAAAATACCTAAGAATAAAAATAAGCATGTAACTTTTAAAATTTTCCACTTATAGCTTTATTATTTTAAGAATATGGTTAACCAAAAAATCTTCACATTTTAAAATATATCTTCTAATAATGATGTCTCCTAGAATCTGAAAAGGGAAAAGACTAAATAGGTTGAGAGAAACCCCCCATAATTAATATCACACGTGGTCCACCAAGTGCCCAAAAAGAAGAACAAGTCAACGTGGGTACACAATAGTGGACCAGACTGAGGGGAAGTAAGGAAAGAACTACAATGGAAAAAATAATACTCCCCTCATGTCTAGGCATAGGAAAATGGTATGTGATGTAAAAGTGCAGCCCAAAACATGCCAGAGTACCTGTGAGGGGGGAAGAAAAAGAACACTTCAAGAAGGCAAAAAAAAAACACAGGCACAAGATATCACAAAAATATATATACAATGAAAATAAGGTGGCCCAAAACCTATCAAGGGGTCGCCTTAGAAGAGGCATCATCCAGTACAGAACCAGCCGGTAGAGATGGCTCAAGAGCCATGGAAGAAGATGATCGAACTCTGCATATGGAAGGGAAACCGAAGAAGGAGGAGCCATGGGTGATGGACTCGGAATATGAGGCTCGACAACACTATTTGGACTAGCAGCAGTGGTGGTGTTAGGAGTAGCACCAGCAAGGCCCATAGTAGAGAGGAGAACTGAATCCGTCGCTAGTGTAGTATAAGGCGGTGGAGCAGCAGCAAAAGGGCTGGGAACCGAGCCCAGGCGTTCCCATCCAAATTTTGGCACCGTTTCCGGGGAGCGAGGAATTTAATTTTACACTTGTTTTAATTAAAATTTTATTCAATGTTTAGTGAAAATAAAAATCATATATTAACAAAAATCACTTTTCTATTCTCATTTCTGTTTCTTTTCCTTCTTCCTCATTTATGCTAGGTGTTTTTGTGTGTGTGCAGGTCCATAGGTGTATGAGCAGCCACCTCACACGTTCCAAGAGAACTTATTCATCAAGGTTTTTCCCAATTGACCCATAGATCGAATAGACGTTTTTTAGGCGCCAACGGGCACTAATGGCTGAAAACAACCAAACAACTCCACTGGAATAGAACGAGGAAGGTAATTCAGCTGTTGTCCAAGGAGCTGGACAGTAGTTAGGTCAAGAAGAAAACTTGAACCAACAAGCTCCACATGCTTTATAATTCCATCCACAAAAACTCCAAAAATTCCAACCAGAGCCGATGCAGTATTTCAATCAATGTCCAGGGCCATTCTACGCTCCACCAGACCAACAATTCATGCCAGTTCCCCTTCCTCAGAATTCACCTCCACGTCGTACTCTCATGGAGTACGGCATGCTATAATTCCACGGAGCTGACATGGGCATCATCCGACCTCCTCTGTAGGATCAGATCTTTTTAGATCAAGGCTGATATGATGCAGTTGATCCATAACACCGTTCAATTCGGCAGCCTGCCCAGGGAGGATCCCAATGCCCATCTCTCTAATTTTCTGGAGGTCTGCAAGACATTCTGCTACCACAGAGTGTCGACGGATTCCATCTATCTTTGCCCCTTCCCCTTATCTCTAAGGGATAAGGTGAGAGATTGGATTAAAGGATTGCTGCAATGATCCATCCTCACTTGGGAGGAGATATACCATGCGTTTCTGTACAAATAATTCCCACCCTCAAAGACGGTGACACTACGAAACGAGATCCACAATTTTCAGTAGCATGACGCTAAATCATTGTACGATTATTGGGAGTGCTTCAAGGATATATTGCGCAAATTCCCACACCATGGAAATCCACTTTGGATGCAAGTCCAAACTTTCTACGAAGGGTTGAAAACTAATAACAAGTTTGTGGTGGATGTTGCTACTGGGGGTCCGGTAATTAGAAGTCCCATGAAGAACTCTTCGAATTGCTGGATGTTATGTATGAAAATAGTTTCTAGTGGAATTTCAAATGGGGAACACATAATCAAGGTATGCATAACACAAATTCTAATACCATTCTAGCTGCCCAGTTGGACGCTGTGTCCAAGAAAAACGACGTGCTCAATCTGAAGGAAACGTCCCAAGTACATGCGGAAAACCATCCGACGTGAAGCGAATGTGGTGATAAACACATAATGGTAGAATTCTTGTAGAGACCCGAAGCTTGACGTACATGAACATTACATTAATTTTGCAGAAAACTTAATACATAACAAAAACAGACACACAAGGACCGTAATAGTTTAGTGTCTTTGGAAACTTGGAACGTAATCTTCTAATCATGGTGAAAGATCTTCAACATCTCCCATAAATATCTTCCCTTTTTTTCTTACCTAAAACCTTTCTTTATATCCTGGGGAAAAGAAAACATAAAAAGGGTGAGCTCAAATGCTCAGTAAGGGTAATCATGGATAAAATAAAAAATACCATATACATTTGAACTTAAAAACATGAACATAATGTTTAAACATCAAAATCTTGAGCAATGAAATAAAACATGGAAGTACGTAAGGCATAGATCATAAAGAGACATTAAGAATGATAAAATAGCATGGGAATAAAACATGTAATTGTGGCAACCATTAAGCACATGATATTATTTCAATAGTAGCCAAGGAATTGCTTCCAAGACCATCTTAGTGGACAAAGTCCCTTTCTGAATCGAGTTCACTCATCGTTCCAGTCCTGTATTACTGAACCGGTTTAACTTGTCGTTCCAGACATGTCTATCTCATGAGATATAAATCTTTACCCAATGCATTGGATGGAGATATAGGTCCCACCCATCTCATAATGAAATCATTCTTACTTGTGCCACAAAATAAACATACATCATTCATAAAAACCCAATAAATAAAATGGGTTTCATAAACATCATCCCATCATCATATAATCTATATAAAAGAAATGGATATCATTTCATAATAAGAAAATTGAATCCATGTAAATCATAGAGACATGATACTTGAAGCATACACATATGAAATAATGTCATCTTAGATGAAAAATGGTTTTGATAAAACACTTCAAAAGAATTCTTGAGGAAAATATCTTTTCTTCTTGAAAATCAATTTCTTTTCACAAAATGTCATGTAATTTTAAAAGAAAACGATTTTGTTGAAAATAGTAATGAAATAATTTTGGAGGAAGCTTCATGAAAATAAGGCTTTATAAAACCGTAAAAATCCTTTCATGCCGTATACGTTAAAAAAACATTCTTCTTGTTCTTTTGTCGGAAATGTCAAAAAGTACCTTGTAGGGTAAATAAAAGAAAGATTCATTCCATACCATGGGGTAAAAGTCAAAATGGGTAAAAAGGACTTTAAACATACATGAATACATTTTTATAAAACATGGACATGGATGATAGCAATAACCCCAGTAAATACTTACGAATAAGCAATCTCGGATAAAAATGAGATTTGCACAATTATCCCTTACCTTAGGTCCGATATGCTTCGTACGTATCTGAACCCCCTGTATAATGATTTAAACAATGTTATTTACTTATTACAGAATAATATTAATTGTTATTATATCATATATGGTTCACTTATTACTTTATATTACCCGTTCTTTTGTAAATTCATGTTAAAGTAGCGTTTTGGGTAAAATTGTCTCATTTGTCGTTCATGTTTTAACTTGTAGTTATTCATATGATTACTTAGATCATGATTACTTATATACGGAATGTAAAACATGATTTATATATAATATATATTCAGAATATAAATATACATAATATATCGATAAATGGAAAGAAATACACCGTTCATGGAGACGATAGGCCGTACGTACGCATGAACGCTGTTTTCGTTTCCTTATTGAATTGAATGGAATTAAGTGGATGACATACATATATATATACATAAATCCAGTATCATTATTATGTAATATATTTCATGATTACTTATTATATATACTTTATAATCATTCATGAATGGTTAATCATTGAGAATGAATCTCATCGCGTTGTGGAGACGGTAGTCCGTACGTACGCACGAGCGATGATATCATTCCCCTGAACATGGAGTTATATTCAAGTGTATGTATAATATTTAAGAATAAATATAACATTACAATAATCATATATATTCATTATTTACACCATTATACCCATCCAAGTAAGGTGGTGGTGGAAAATAGATTACACCACGGCGTGGAGACGGTATTTTGTACGTACGCACGCGCGGTGATTTCGTTTTCCGTAGGATGGATAAATTGTGAAATAGGGTTGTTTCGTACTTATAATAACATATCAGTATATTAGTGATACTGATGTTATTAATTCATAATTAAACAACTAAACAAGAAGAAGTGGAAGAAAAAAATAAAGTTGAAAGAATCGGTAACGAACATTACCTCTTCTTTGAAGCGCCTCTTTGAGACCTCCTCTTAGGGCACTACAATTGGTCTTTGAAGAAGACCAGGACCTTTAGGATGTTTCTAGGTAAGTGTAGAAGAGAATTTGGTAGGGTTTGGCCGATCATGAAGGCTCAAATTGGTGTGAGGAATAGAGGGAGGAGGTTCCCTTTTATAAGGGAGGAGAGGGGCACCTTTGGAATTCTTAAAACTATTAATTTATAATAAATCTAACCCCACTTAAAAACCTCCAAAAATGACTCATATTAGAATATAAGATGATATAGGGTTTTAATCTCATCAACCAATAAAATTTAGACATGTTAGGAAATTATTTTAAACATTATCAACTTGATTTATCCTTACTTAATCAATTTAATTTTATTTGTGCTAATAAAATTCTAAATTTTAAATTATAACAAAAAATTATTTATTTGTTGTGAATTTTCCATAATTGGATACTTTATAACATTTTAGACCATATAAATTTAAATTTATAATTTTTAAATATTTTTCTGATTTTTAAACAATTTTATAATATGTTATTTTTATAAAATAACAAAATTGTCAATTTTGACACTATTCATTTATATGAATTTAAATAAAATATATACAGAAGATATGTTCGAACTAAAAGCTTTAATAGATTCATAAAAAAACTTATGTATCTATAAAGTTAGTGGATCACATTAAATAGTTCATATAATATTTATTTTATTATTCTTAAAACCATTTCTTTGGTTTATCTCTTAATAAAATAATTACTAAAACATTTTTGTATAATTATTTAATATACTTATTTGTTGCATAAAAATAAAAAATAAAATCCTATTATGAATATAAATCTATTACCTTTCACAATAATACTTTTACTCGAATTTATCATCTTAAAATCACAATAGTTGTGTTGTTATATTTATTAAATTATGAAGGTGACAACTTTGGCATCATTTAAAATAAAATAATATAAGTGTCATAATCACCTTAATAAGGATCTAAATGGTCAACAATTCGGCCAGTGGATGATTAGGGTTTATATATACACTAATAATAAGTTTTGTGAAGATTTTTGGGCCTTTTGATATGTATTAATATTTCAATAAAAACTATATTATTGATTTTTTACTAAATAAATAACTTCTGCATCATTAATATATTAGATAATAAGGTAATTAAATAACTCTTAAAAATTACAAATAAATTACAATGACAGATAAGAATATTTTATATTTCAAATGAGTATTTATAACCGAATTTATATTCTGTATAAACTTATATTAAAAATACTTTAATTATTAAAGTTGAGTGAGACATATTTCACTTTCCTTTAAATAAAATAAACTAAAGATCTTAATCACCTCCAAGTGGGTTCTAATGGATTCCATTTCGACCTAAATATGACTTATGAAAATTATAATAATCCAATTGTATTAAGACAAGTATGAGGATAATTTTATAATATTATATTTACCCTTAATTACCCAATTTACCTTTTACTATGGAAAATAAAATTTACCGTTGTTACTATTCATAAAGCCCAAAAATAAAAAGTAGTCTATTAATATAATTTGGACCCACTGATTCCAAATATGGAATCCATTTTTCCAAATTCAATACATAGAAGTTGCAGAAATTAAATTAAAATTAATCCCGTTGTCGAAAGAAAACGGGTTTTTGTTTAAAACATTGCAAAAGATTGAATTTATTTGATGTACAAATTCAACGTAAAATCAAGGCTAATGACATAAATTATATTAAATAGTAAAAATATATTCTATTTATACTTTAAAACCATTCAATATTATTATTTAACCACATATGTTATTACGATGAAAAAAGTTGTTTTTAATTAAAATATAGCGTGTTTTTACTATTCATTAAAATATGAAAGTTATCAGAATAATATGAAAAATTTATCCAAGGTAAAATTTAATATCCTGATTCCAAATAATAATTTTATTTTGTAAAATTGAACTTATAAACATGTCAAAAACTTGATTTAAAGTTGGTGCGCCATCAAAAGGCAGCAAAACTGCATTTTTTGAAAAATACTTATTTTACCCGAAAAAATTTATTTTGTTCTTATACTATGTTCTAGAAAATGTGTAAGATGAATAATAATGTTATAAAATTCAAAATTTAGTTAATACTATTCATAACGGCTAGTTCATAATAATATTATAATAATATATCGTTGTTTTGTAAAACCCGGTATTGCGTACAACACACGCTATCGAGGAAGGTCGTGATTGCTTGTAATGCAAGCCAAGTCAGGGTTGCATGTTGTGAAAGAATCCTTCGTTGTTTCGTATAACAGAATCCAACCATATTTCATTTATACATTGAATATATATATTTATACACACACTCAACGTTTCATAGAATGACTATCATAAAACGAACATGAAATCGTGTGTAACACGATCCAAGAATAGTGTTGTGTATACTGCAATCTAATACGGTGTTGCGTATAGTACAAGCTAAACTTGGTGTGTTGTATAATAGAAGACATCAATGAAAGTAAAATAATATTTTTCATAAAAACTCGGGGTGTTACATTCTACCCCCCTTAAAATGAATTTCTCCCTCGAAATTCGTCGGGGTTATAAATCGTTTACTATTCATAGAAACCCACATTGTAAAAAGGAATACTAAAACTTTATTTTAAAAACTAAAGTTTGAAATGAAATGATTACCCAAAGTAACTCACCATTGGGTTTCCATATAGGAGAACATAGGTGAAAATATGGATATGGAAGAAAAATCTAACCATCAAGTTCTGATGGAGGGTGGTAGAGGACATGGCTATGAAAAAGCCAACAACCACAAAGCCATTAATTTGTGATGATCTAGGGAACCATATGATTCATCGGATATAAGGGAACTAGTACAACATTTTTGGTTTTCAAGATCATTTTCCTAAAGTTGAAGAATTTGAATTTGAATAAATACTTACTTTATTTTGGTATAATCTCACTGTTGTTTGTTCCTTGAACAATTTCCACTTCATCTCTTAAAGAAATGAAGTTGAATTTGTCATTCGTGAAGTGTTAGCAGATCATGTGATAGAATGACGGGTCATTCCATCTATCTCAAAAAAATGTTATCAAAAGTTATTAAATATACATAAGTCGATCTATAGTGAGATTAATCATATATGTTTCCTAAAATGGACTTATACATCATATATCATACTGCTTAATATAATAAAACTAGTTTCTACTAACTAGGGACTTCCTGTAGGCCAGTGGCATGCAATAAAGGCCAGTTGTACTTCGGTTGTGGGTTCGATTCTCACAGCCTTTTCCGACACGATGGGCTGTCTCCCATCCTACAGGTTGTCCTTTTTCTAAAACTAAATTACTATAACATCCCATCAATAATATCGAAAAAAAGTTCTATCCTTAAACAATACTAACTTATGTCCAACATAATCCATTCCAATCTTTAGGATTATCCATAATACTGCAGTCCACTCTCATAATATAGTGAAAACAATTACTAGAGATTTAATACCATCGTCGATCCCCATATATCATAAGATATGTCTTGTTGGTCACATTATAAATGTTCAAAGGCCTTAATCATGTATTCTCTTGAAAAATGAATACCCATTGAACCTTAGTGAAAACATGAATGTAGTTAAAAGTGAACACTTTTCACATACCAAAATACTCAAAATTATATATACTCAAACCATGACATCAATTAGTCCTTATATCAATCATGAGCTCATGAATACAATCAAACATCTCATTATCTTATTATTGCTTCATTATGCGCATATCATCTACTTTACAAAAATATCTAAATAAACTTCCATGGTTACTGGTACCATTCAACATATACTTTCAAATACTTTTAGAAAAAACAATAGTGTAACAATCCTTAGATGATTCTTTATTCCATAGTACCATTAACTATACAACATAACTCTCGATAAACATACAATCATTCCACTACCTTCTAAAACAACCGATTGAGCTTCAACACTTCTTTCAACTCATATATCATTTGTAGTCTCCTCATCATCATCCACATAAATACTACCCATATGACCATACTGATTCTCTTCATGAGATTTTCCATTAGGGAATTGGTTTGCATAATGCCCGTACATTCTACATTTAAAACATCTAATCATTGTTGATGTCATAACAATACCATTATCCTTGTCCATGGTGTTAACTAAACCTTTTCCTATGCACTTACTGGCTTTGTGTCCTTATTTTCCACACCCAAAGCATCTTCCAGTTCCTTTGAAACAATCTCCCTGATGCCTCTTCCCACAAGATTTATATGAGGGAAATTGAACTTTCTTTCCTCTATGATCATCATGAAACTCCATCTTTCTCTTATTAGCCGAGTCAGGAAACTTACCAAATTTGAGTTTATTGATCATATTATGAGATTGCTGATTCGGAATAATAATGATGTTTGGACTTCCAAATCACATTTCATTTGGTTTCTCATGAATAATATCATTCCATTGTCCTTCATATTCTCCATTATCGTGAATCTTCCTGTTTCCATCCATTTTCTAAAAACGAAAAAGAATAGTGTGAGAGGAAAAAATCATGTTAGGGAAAAAAACATTGTAAAGGGGGAGTATCCTCAATATCTAACATCTTAGGTTAAATTCTAATATCGTTAGCGCAATTCTAGGACTATAACTTATACGTATACTTAACCTTAGAGACATCCCTAGACATACCTTAGAAATATCTCTAGGGATCTCACTAACGTTTTCGCATCCTAGTTTCCAAATGTTGACTAAACCTTTCCCCTGATACCAACTATAGAGACCCGAAGCTTGACGTACATGAACATTAAATTAATTTTGCGGAAAACTTAATACATAACAAAAACAGACACACGAGGACCGTAATATTTTAGTGTCTTTGGAAACTTGGAACATAATCTTCTAATCGTGGTGAAAGATCTTCAACAGCTCCCATAAAGATCTTCCCTTTTTTTCTTACCTAAAACATTTCTTTATATCCTGGGGAAAAGAAAACATAAAAAGGGTGAGCTCAAATGCTCAGTAAGGGTAAGCATGGATAAAATAAAACAAACCATATACATTTGAACTTAAAAAAATGAACATAATGTTTAAACATCAAAAGCTTGAGCAATGAAATAAAACATGGAAGTACGTAAGGCATAGATCATAAAGAAACATTAAGAATGATAAAATAGCATGGGAATAAAACATGTAATTGTGACAACCATTAAGCACATGATATTATTTCCATAGTAGCCAAGTCATTGCTTCCAAGACCATCTTAGTGGACAAAGTCCCTTTCTGAATCGAGTTCACTCGTCGTTCCAGTCCTGTATTACTGAACCGGTTTAACTTTCCGTTCCAGCCATGTCTATCTCATGAGATATAAATCTTTACCCAATGAATTGGAGGGAGATATAGGTCCCACCCATCTCATAATGAAATCATTCTTACTTGTGCCACAAAATAAACATACATCATTCATAAAAACCCAATAAATAAAATGGGTTTCATAAACATCATCCCATCATCACATAATCTATATAAAAGAAATGGATATCATTTCATAATAAGAAAACTGAAACCATTTAAATCATAGAGACATGATACTTGAAACATACACATATGAAATAATGTCATCTTAGATGAAAAATGGTTTTGATAAAACACTTGAAAAGAATTCTTGAGGAAAATATCATTTCTTCTTCAAAATCAATTTCTTTTCACAAAACGTCATGTAATTTTAAAAGAAAAATATTTTGTTGAAAATAGTCATGAAATGTTTTTGGAGGAAGCTTCATGAAAATAAGGCTTTATAAAACTGTAAAAATCCTTTCATGCCGTATAAGTTAAAAAAACATTCTTCTCGTACTTTTGTCGAAAAAGTCAAAAAGTACCTTGTAGGGTAAATAAAAGAAAGATTCCTTCCATACCATGAGGTAAAAGTCAAAATGAGTAAAAAGGACTTTAAACATACATGAATACATTTTTATAAAACATGGACACGGATGATAGCAATAACCCCAGTAAATACTTACGAATAAGCAATCTCGGATAAAAATGAGATTTGCACAATTATCCCTTACCTTAGGTCTGATATGCTTCGTACGTATCTGAAACCCATGTATAATGATTTAAATAATGTTATTTACTTATTACAGAATCATATTCATTGTTATTATATCATATATGGTTCACTTATGACTTTATATTACCCGTTCTTTTGTAAATTCATGTTAAAGTAGTGTTTTGGGTAAAATCATCTCATTTTTCGTTCGTGTTGTAACTTGTAATTATTCATATGATTACTTAGATCATGTTTATTTATATCCAGAATTTAAAACATGATTTATATATAATATATATTCATAATATACATATATATAATATATCGATAAATGGAATGAAATACACCGTTCATGGAGACGGTAGGTCGTACGTACACATGAACGATGTTTTCGTTTCCTTATTGAATTGAATGGAATTAATTAGATGAAATAAATATATATATACATAAATCTAGTATCATTATTATGTCATATATTTCATGATTATTTATTATATATACTTTACAATCATTCATGAATGGTTAATCATTGAAAATGAATCTCATCGCGTCGTGGAGACGGTAGTTCGTACGTACGCACGAGCGATGATATCATTCCCATGAACATTGAATTATATTCAAGTGTATGTATAATATTTAATAATCAATATCACTTTACAATAATCATATATAGTCATTATTTACACCATTATACCCATCCAAGTAAGGTGGTGGTGGAAAATAGATTACACCACGGCGTGGAAACGGTATTCCGTACGTACGCACGCGCGGTGATTTCATTTTCCGTAGGATGGATAAATTATGAAATAGAGTTGTTTCATACTTATAATAACATATCAGTATATGATTGATACTGATGTTATTACTTCATAATGAAACAACTAAATAATAAGAAGTGGAGGAAGAAATAAAGTTGAAAGAATCGGTAACGAACATTACCTCTTCTTTGAAGCGCCTCTTTGAGACTTCCTCTTAGGGCACTAAAATTGGTCTTTGAAGAAGACCAGGACCTCTAGGATGTTTATAGGGAAGTTTAGAAGAGAATTTGGCAGGTTTTGGCCGAGCCTGAAGGCTCAAATTGGTGTGAGGAAGAGAGGGAGGAGGTGCCCTTTTTTAAGGGAGGAGAGGGGCACCTTTGGAATTCTTAAAAATATTAATTTATAATAAATCTAACCCCACTTAAAACCCACAAAAAATGACTAATATTCAAATATAATATTAGATAGGATTGTAATATCATCAAAAAATAAAATTTAGACATGTTAGGAAATTATTTTAAACATTATCAACTTGATTTATCCTTACTTAATCAATTTAATTTTATTTGTGCTAATAAAATTCTAAATTTTAAATTATAACAAAAAATTAATTATTTGTTGTGAATTGTCCATAATTGGATACTTTATAACATTTTAGACCATATAAATTTAAATTTATAATTTTTAAATATTTTTGTGATTTTTAAACAATTTTATAATATGTTATTTTTATAAAATAACAATATTGTCAATTTTGACACTATTCATTTATATGAATTTAAATAAAATATATATAGAAGATATGTTTGAAATAAAAACTTTAATAGATTCATAAAAGGCCATATGTATCTATAAAATTAGTGTAGCGCATTAAATAGTTCATATAATATTTATTTTATTATTCTTAAAACCATTTCATTGGTTTATCTCTTAATAAAATAATTACTAAATTTTTTTTGTATAATTATTTAATATACTTATTTGTTGCATAAAAATTAAAAATAAAATCCTATGATGAAGATAAATCTATTAACTTTCACAATAATACTTTTACTCGAATTTATCATCTTAAAATCACAATAGTTAAGTTGTTATATTTATTAAATTATGAAGGTGACAACTTTGGCATCATTTAAAATAAAATAATATAAGTGTCATAATCACCTTAATAAGGATCCAAATGGTCAAAAATTCGGCAAGTGGATGATTAGGGTTTATATATACACTAATAATAAGTTTAGTTCAGATATTTGGGCCTTTTGATATGTATTAATATTTCAATAAAAACTATATTATTGATTTTTCACTAAATAAATAATTTCTGCATCATTAATATATAAGATAATAAGGTAATTAAATAACTCTTAAAAATTACAAATAAATTACCATGATAGATAAAAAAAATTTATATTTAAAATGAGTATTTATAACCAAATTTATATTCTTTATAAACTTATATTAAAAATACTTTAATTATTAAAGTTGAGTGAGACATATTTCACTTTCCTTTAAATAAAATAAACTAAAGATCTTAATCACCTCCAAGTGGGTTCTAATGGATTCCATTTCGACCCAAATATGAATTAGGACAAATTATAATCATCCAATTGTATTAATACAAGTATTAGGATAATTTTATAATATTATATTTACACTTAATTACCCAATTTACCTTTTACTATGGTAAATAAAATTTACCGTTGTTACTATTCATAAAGCCCAAAAATAAAAAGTAGTCTATTAATATAATTTGGACCCACTGATTCCAAATATGGAATCCATTTTTCCAAATTTAATACACAGAAGTTGTAGAAATTAAATTAAAATTAATCCCGTTGTCCAAGGAAAACGGGTTTTTGTTTAAAACATTGCAAAAGATTGAATTTATTTAACCTACGAATTCAACGTAAAATCAAGGCTAATGACATACATTATATTAAATGGTAAAAATATATTCTATTTATACTTTAAAACCATTCAATATTATTATTTAACCACATATGTTATTACGATGAAAAAAGTTGTTTTTAATTAAAATATAGCGTGTTTTTACTATTCATTAAAATATGAATGTTATCAGAATAATATGAAAAATTTATCCAAGGAAAAATTTTATATCCTGATTCCAAATAATAATTTTATTTTGTAAAATTGAACTTATAAACATGTCAAAAACTAGATTTAAAGTTGGTGCGCCATCAAAAGTCGGCAAAACTGCATTTTTTGAAAAATACTTATTTTACCCGAAAAAATTATTTTGTTCTTATACTATGTTCTAGAAAATGTGTAAGATGAATAATAATGTTATAAAATTAAAAATTTAGTTAATACTATTCATAACGGCTAGTTCATAATAATATTATAATAATATATCGTTGTTTTGTAAAACCCAGTATTGCGTACAACACACGCTATCGGGGAAGGTCATGATTGCGTGTAATGCAAGCCAAGTCAGGGTTGCATGTTGTGAAAGAATTATTCGTTGTTTCGTATAACAGAATCCAACCATATTTCATTTATACATTGAATATATATATATATATATACACACACACTCAACGTTGCGTAGAATGACTATTATAAAACGAACATGAAATTGTGTGTAACACGATCCAAGAATAGCGTTGCGTATACTGCAAGCTAATACAGAGTTGCATATAGTACAAGCTAAACTTGGTGTGTTGTATAATAGAAGACATCAATGAAAGTAAAATAATATTTTTCATAAAATCTCGGGGTGTTACAATTCTTGGGTTCTTATGGAGGCCCATCAACAAGAGAGGTAAGTTATGTTTCAAAAACCGAGGGCCCAACCAGTACCAGGATTACTAGAACCCAGCATGACATGATCAGCAAAATACAGGCTGGGGCCAACAATAGAAAAATTCGCTGCCCTAGTAACCACCCGGCTTCAACCTGCCTTCCTATATAAACCAATAACAGAGGAAGAAACATCCCCAATAGGGATCTTATCAGTAGCAAGGGTATCCGAACCCTCTCCCACAGTAGCTGCGGCAACCACCTCCTCCACCAGCTCAAATACCTCCTCAACAGGAGAACACCTCAAGGTTAGAGGATCTTATGAAAAAATTAATATCTACTGCTGAGACCAAGTTCCAAAATTAGGAGGCATCAATTCGAGGTCTAGAGAACCAAATTTTCCGGTTGATGAACCAACTCTTAGGAAGGCAACTCGGTACTTTACCGGGCAATACAGAGAAGAACCCGAGAGAAGAAGCCCATGCTGTCATACTCTAGAGTGGAAAAGAGCTCCAACAGAACCAACCAGCACAGCCAGGTGTATCTAAACTTCCTGATGATGATAAAGATACCAATACCATCCCCTCCTCATCCAAAAGCACACAGAAGTATTCTTCACCAACTAAAGGGAAGGAGGTTGTCAAACCTTTTGTACCTGCCTTACCCTTCTGAGAAATATTGAAACAGAGAATTTTGGACCACCAGTTCAAAAAAATCATGGATGTGTTCAAGAAGCTACACATAAATATCCCATTTGCAAAGGCACTGATGCAGATGCCTACTTATTCCAAATTCATGAAGGAAATACTCTCCAATATAAAAAATATGGAGGATCTGAGCACTATTTCCGTAACCAAGGAGTGTTTTGGAGTTGTCTAGCACTCAATTCCTCCCAAACTCCATGATCCAGGTAGTTTCACTATTCCCTGTACCATTGGATCATGCATTTTTTTGAAGGATCTCTATGACATGGGGGCCAGCATGAATTCATGCCCCTTGGAGTTTTTATGAAGCTCGAGCTCCATGATTTGAAGCCTACCCGAATATCCCTTCAACTGGCTGATCGATCCATCAAACATCTGAAGGGACTATTAGAGGATGTGCTCATCAAGGAGGGTCGATTGATCCTTCCAATTGATTTCATCATCCTCTACATGGAGGATGACCAGGAGGCACCTCTCATACTTGGAAGACCTTTCCTTGCCATTGGAAAGGTACTGATTGATGTGCACCAAGGAGAGATGATTTTCTAGGTAGGGGATGAGAGAGTCTCCTAAAATGTTCTCAAGGCTGTTAAACATGCATCATTACCTGAGCATGAGGACTGTTACACTATAACCACCATGGATGATCATTTGAGCGAAAAAGGGAATCATGTGTTATATTCTTTTTCAGATACCTTTATTTTTCCTAACATTATAGATGAAGCGCCAGAGGACATGCAATTATTAGAGGGAAAGGGCGGCCACTATTGGCAATGTACAATTATTATTGATTGTCTGGAATGGGAAAATGTGCAACCACCTGTACCTTCGATTTTGATGGCACCTAAACTCGAACTAAAACTTCTTCCATCTTCTCTTAAGTATGCGTATTTGGGACCCAATTAGACTTTGCCTATCATACTTAACGGAGAACTGTCACAGGATAAAGAAGATGCACTTTTATAGGTTTTGGAAAAACGGACGCATGCTATTGGGTAGAAAATCACTGATTTAAAAGGCATCGGGCCTAGTATATTCACCCACAAGGTGCTACTTGAAGAAGGTGTCAAGAAATCATGGAAACCACATTAGTTCCTGAATCCCCCCATGAAGGAAGTTCTAAAAAAGGTGGTTATTAAATTATTGGATACCGACATCATCTATCCTATCTCATATAGTCCGTGGGTGAGTCCCCTCCAAGTGGTACCCAAAAAGGGGGGTATCACTGTAATTTCAAATGAAAAGAACGAGCTCATCCCTACACGCACTGTCGTAGGCTAGCGAGTCTGTGTGGATTACCAAAAGCTATACGATACCATAAGGATGGATAATTTCCCCCTACCATTTATGGATGAAATGCTAGAGAGACTACCAGGGCACAACTTTTATGCTTCCTTGATGGTTATTCAGGCTATAACCATATTTCCATTGCTCCAGAGGATCAAGAGAAGAGCACATTCAATTTCCCCTATAGTAGATTTTCTTACCAGAGGATGTCTTTTGGCATGTGCAATGCCCTCGCCACTTTCTAGCATTGCATGCTGGCTATCTTCCTTGACATGGTGGAACAAATCCTGGAGGTATTTATGGATGATTTTTCCGTTTACTGGAAATCATTCGCCACTTGTTTACGACACCTGGAGCTAGTTTTGGAACGTTGTGAGAACACTAACCGAGTTTTTAACTTGGAAAAGTGTCATTTAATGGTGCAAAGTGGCATCTTCCTTGGCCACAGAATCTCAAAAAAGGGGATAGAGGTGGATCCAGAAAAGATAGAAGTCATTTCATGACTACTTATTCCGACTTCTGTCAAATCCATCTGTAGCTTCCTGGGGCATGCTAGTTTCTACAGGTAGTTTGTCTACAAATTCTCCAAAATAGCTCAGCCCCTCACCAATCTTCTAACCAAGGATTCCATATTTGAGTTCTATAAGACATGCATCATAGCTTTATAGCATCTGATGCAGCGTTTGGTGGAAGCTCCGGTGATGATTTCTCCCAACTGGGAGGAACAATTTGAGGTGATGTGATATGTGAGTGACTATGCAGTGGGAGATGTCTTGGGACAACAGGTTGATCAGCTTTTCTGACCAATATATTATTCAAGCAGGATGCTCAATGAGGCTCAGATCAACTACACCACCACAGAGTAGGATATTC
Source organism: Viscum album (assembly GCA_963277665.1). NCBI lineage: Eukaryota > Viridiplantae > Streptophyta > Magnoliopsida > Santalales > Viscaceae > Viscum > Viscum album. The sequence goes on along the minus strand of OY728133.1, from coordinate 642,794,253 downwards.
TTGTAGTGGTTTTTTTCATTTGACATTTTCTATTCTTACATAGTGTTGTCTAATGTTATTGTTTATACTGACCATGCAACACTAATGTACCTACTAAAAAAGAAATATGTGAATCCCTTCTTGATCCGCTGAGTACTCCTCTTATAATAATTTGATTTGTAGATCTGAGGGAGTGAGAAATGTGTTGCTGACCATCTCTCCCAGATCGAGCTACCTCATTTAGAGAAGGAGGAAGATCAATAGATTAGGAAGGATTTCCTTGATGAACACCTCTTTTTAGTCAATGAAACTCCTAGACCATGGTATGCTGATATTGCTATTTTTTTTACAGGTGTCATTCACCCCGACCTTTCCTTCCGGAAAAGGAAGATATTTTTCTCTGATGTGAAGAGGTACTTCTGAGAAGATCCTATGCAATTCCGATCCTATGGAGATAGGGTAATCTGTCGTTGCATTACTAAACATGATGTTCACGGCGTCCTGGAGTTCTATCATGCCTCACATGTTGGGAGACATCGTGGGACTGACCATACGATATCCAAGATCCTATAGTCTGGGTTTTTCTGGCCCACCATGCATAAAGATGCTCGGGTCTTTGTTTCCTATTGCGATCGGTGTCAGAGGACGGGTAATGTGGGATGTAGAGCTAAGATTCCCCAACACCCAATACTGGAGGCCTATATTTTCGATGTGTGGGGCATAAATTTCATGGGTCTCATTCCCCCATTTTTGGGAACACTTACATCCTAGTCTGTGTCGACTACATCTCCAAATGGGTGGAAGTCACTGCTACAACACACGACACAACCAAGGTAGTCATGAGTTTTTTAAAGAAAAATATTTTTAGCAGGTTTAGAGTTCCACAAGTACAGATCAGCAATAGAGGGACCAACTTCGACAAATCACTGATTAGAGGAATAATGTCGAAGTATGGAGTAAAACATTATTTGGGGACACCATATCATCCTTAGTCTAGTGGACAAGTGGATATCTCCAACCGTGAGCTCAAGAAGATCCTGGTGAAAGAAGTAAACACTTCGAGGAAAGACTGGTCCAAGAAGATAGAATTTTCTTTGTGGGAATATCAGACTACTTTCAAAACACCACTAGGGATGTCCCCATTCCACCTCATCAATGGAAAGCCATTCCATCTTCCGGTGGAATTGGAACACAAATCCTACTGGGACATCAAGGCCCTGAATTTTGATCTGAAGGCAGCTGAAGAGAAGAAAAAGATCCAACAGTCGGAACTAGATGAAATCAGACAAGAGGCATATGAAAATGCCAAGATTTACAAGGAGAAGATGAGAGTTATTCGCGACCGAATGATTTCACGAAAATATTTCCAACCCGGTGATCAGGTACTTCTCTTTAGCTCTCTTCTCCGCTTATTTCTAGGAAAGTTAAAGTCACAGTGGTCGGGACCATTCCAAGTCATATGCGTATTCCATCATGGAGTGGTCGAAATTTCTGGAGAGGATGGTCAACCATTCAAAATGAACATACAATGGTTGAAGTCTTACCATCACATAGGCGACACGGTATGAACATTGTCCACTATACAGCTTTGGTAAGAAAAGGTAAGTAGGTCAAGCCAACGACCTAAAACAAAGGCGCTTCCTGGGAGGCAACGCAGAGGATACACGCCATGTACCGCCTATACACACAGCGTGTACTTTTTACTTTTCATTTATATAGATATTATAAATCTATAGAGTAACTAATAAACAACCAGATATGATTTCGGTGACGATGGTAAGGTCACTAGAGTTTATCCGAGCCATCCGCGGTTCAAATCCTCCTGACCTACCTTCGGTATGGGGTTCCTCCTTTTTATATTTTCCTACACGGTGTGTGTAGTAAATTTCAAATATATATATATATATATATATATATATATATTCTTATAATAAAACCCATGATGGGGATGGGTCGGTTGGCCAAGATCGAAACTCAGCTCCAAAAGACTCGTGTTTGAATCCTAACAACCACCCCATTTCCATCATTTACCCTTTTTAATAAAACCACACAACGTTTCTTTTAATATACGTCATTTGTGCCCTATTTTCTTTCTAAAACTAAAAAAAAGTTTTTTTATATAATTTAATTCATGCGGATGAAGTTGGAAGATTGGAAAAGTCTCGGTCCTGGTTCCAAAAGACCCGGGTTCGAACTCGGCTAATCTCTCGGCTTCTTCCCCTTCTTGTATAATTAAAAACTACACGTTGTGCTTTTTCTTTCTTCCTGTGTGTATAGGCTGTATGGATTAAATGTATATAAATTATAAATATGGGCAACAGTACAACCTTCACTCCAGTGGTTGAGGGATTCCGTTTGGAATGACCGATCGCTGGTTCAAACCTCGCCCCAAGCACCAAACCAAAGGTTGTACTTCTCTTTTTATAATTTTTAAACACATGGCATGTATCTGCCCACTACATTAGATGTATAGTTTTATTTTTAAATTATAAATATATATATATATCAATTTTTATTATTTTTAATTATTAATATTAATTATTATAATGTTTACTATAATAATTATATATATAAATATATATATAATAATTTAAAAAAAACAAAAAAAACAATTTTATTTTGAGATACTCGGCATGTAGTCCCGATGTACGCACCTTGTACCTCGACTATATAAGCCACAACCACCCGACTTCACACCGTGTCGTGTGGTTCCTCCTCCTCTTCCCATTTCTTCTCCTGAACAACACCCGAACACCCCACTCTCAAATTCATCGATTCTGGGTGTTTCGAGTTCTGATTCTTCTTGAATTGCGATCCTAAATCAAGGTACGCCCTTATAGACCATATATTTCTAGTTATAAGACGTTTTTAGGGTGATTTTGGGATCCCCTGACCATTCAGATTTCGCAATACATGACCACGAAATGAAGAACACACGCCGTGTACTTTTGTACATGGCCACAAACAAAATGATTTTCAATTTGAATATACACGGTGTGTATGTTCGATACAAACCGTTTACTTTCCCCCATCATGCCCGAGTACCCTTTGCACACAACCTCACACACCATTTTCATGTACACAACATGTGTATTTGGTACACTCTGTGTATGCCATTTCTTTTTTCCCCTCCGTGTGTAGCACTTGACACGACCTCTCACCCCATGTTCCTATACATGACCTGTGTGTTTGGTACATGCCGTGTAGTCTATTTCTTTTGGCTGGAGCCATGTCTAGCCCCCACACAGCCATGTCTCTCTAGTAAAGAACACGTCGTGTTCGAACTGTACACAGCGTGTCCTTTATTATTAATACTGTTAACACACGTGGCCATGTCTTTACTCATACATGACCATGTCTCCATTGCATGAACACGGCGTGTATGTTTGGTACATGTCATGTATCCTTTTTTGGTCCACCTCTCTCCCTCGGCGTCTTCATCCTGAGAGCATGGGATTCTACTCAGCTTGTACTGCATGCCGTGTACTCTGGATGTACACGCCGTGTACTATTATTTTTCAGATTTCTCACATTTTCTTTGTTTTTTTCTTTTATTTTTATTTTGTTTGGTTCTTCTTTATATTTTAGGTTATGGAAGATCAAGATCTTTCCCGTGGGAAGCGGTCCACCTCTACCACTGAGGGAGAGAGGCCCATCTATCAGCAGATTCGACTTCGACCTCTGACATAGCCCGACCCCGACGCTCTGATCTTCGAGCTCCCTCCATTGGCCATCCTTCCACCACCCACTGCCTCAGCGGAGGATGGAACTGGTATAGACAGTCTTTCACCACCCCATCTGGAGCCTTTGAGCACCATCTATACTTCTCCACTGGCTACTGCACTTCTTGAGCCCTCTCCAGTAGCTGTTGGCCCCACATCGACTGTTTCATCCAACGAGCCTCCATCTACTTTAGTCGATCCACTCCTAGAGCCAGATCATGCTACTACACCTGCACCTAGATCGGGACCTACTGGTGTTACCTACCCATTCATGGTATTCCCAGTCACCGACTTGGCACCTGACTCGGTCTGGCGCTTCTCTCGCCGACCAACTCCATTGAGTGGATGCTACCTCGACAACAGCATTCCACAACAGTTAGGTATCTGGGGCGAGTTATAGGATCTCCTTGGACACACTCCCCTTCTTAATATTTTCCGGGTCAGCACTCCTATATTCTATGATTTATTTTTGGAGTTCGCAACCTCGTTCGAGTTTGATGGAGCTGAGTACCCGGAGACACCTGGTGATGCGGTGCTCGTGGTTCAGTTCCGGCTGGGTGACCAACGATTTTCCCTCACGATGACAGAGTTTGGCCGAGGGTGCAGTTTCTACCCCCATCCCATCACCCTACCCCATGTTTCTACCCTGACCTGGCCTGAGTGCTCTGAGATCGTTGCCATGTGGCGGGAGATTGTTGGTCCTGACCACCGCTACACCCCTACCTCGCAGAAGAGTAACCTTATCACTGACCCCATCCTTTGTTTTACCCACCGGTGCTTTAGCACACTTATTTCCCCCCTCCATGAGGATATGGGGGTCATGACTGGTCGTGACAAGGATCTCCTTACTTGTGTCATCCTACAGGACTACCCGGACCTCCCTTACCTAGCCGCCTCCTATTTCCATGCTATGTTTACCGGCCGTCAGGGCAACCTGAACGACAAGTTTTACACCACTCGCCTCGCCCACCACCTTGGGGTTTTCGTGACTTCTTTACCCCATGACCTGTTAGGTTCTCCCTATTGGATGGCCTATCTCATTCTTATTTTCATGGGCTTGGTCTGGAAGCAGGGGGTGCCTACATCCTTGCCCAGGCTCGCCCCCACCCACCTGCTGACCCTCCTACCCCATCTGATGCACCTGCTCCTCCTTCCCCACCCCCTCCCGTTTCCCCACCGCATCCCATTCCTACTGATCCCACTTCTTCTAGCCTTCATTCTTCTATACCACCACCACCACCACCTACCCCCGCACCCTCGGTCAATCTCTCACTTTCCCTTCTCCTAGTCGCAATGGTGCAACACTTGGTTCGTATCGACAGCCACAGGGACCACATGGAACAGTTTTTTGGGGATTATTGTTCAGCATCTTGGTATTACAAGAGGGGATATATACAAATACCTCAACCTTGATGAGAATGAGGTTGGACACCCATGTTAAACCCCAATTGAGAAAATGGTTCCTTCAGTTACAATTTTTTGAATATGTTAGCAACTTGTTCCGATGTATGAAAATAATATAACCTCATTTCATTATTATCCACCTATTCGTTGATGAATTGGTACTTTATGTTAATGTGTTTTGAACAAGAAAATTGTCCTAGATTCCTTGTAAGATTGATTTCACTCTTATTATCAGATCCCAAGAGCAAGGGTAGCTTTACTTCAACAAGTAGATCTTTCAACTTAGTCTTCATCCACATGAGTTGGGTAGTATCTTGAGTAGCATCAATATACTTAGCTTCACCTATGATAAGAGTTACTGAATTATTTTTATTTGTATGCGAACCAACACAATGTTTCTTCTGAAAGAAAACTCCACTAGATTTGAATCTTCTATCATCAACATTTCCTGCCTAATCAGCATCTGAATATCTGAAAAGATCAATATTTTATGAGCCATCATACCTGATTCCAATTTTTTTGTGGCTTTGAAATATCTGAGAAATCTTTTTCTAGATATAAAATGTGATTTTTTAGGAGACCTCTTAAGTTTTTCACATAAGGTGACAACATAGACTATATCGAGTCTTGAGGCAGTCAAATATAACTGACTTCCAATATGCTTTTGAAACTCTTTCTAGTCAACATCCTTATCTTATTTATATCTAAAATACTTTGTTCCCACTAAAATTGGTGTATAAATTAGTTTCAAATTTTCCATGACAAACTTCTTCAGAATTTCTTTAGCATACTTTTTTGGAGACATAAAAATTTGATTCTTCTTCTATGAAATTTCCATCCAAAGAAAGTATTTCATTTCTCCCTACATGGATGTTTCAAACAACTTATTTATCTCCTTAAAAAATATTTCACATGATCTTTCATCATTCCCACCCAATATAATGTCATCATCCTAAACATTTACGTTTAGGGAGATCTCATTACATTCCTTTATGTAAAGATTGCAGTCAACTATTCCTTTCTTGAAATACATTTTAATCAAGCATGCATCTAGTTTTGAATACCATTACCTTGGTAATTGTTTTATCCCATAAAATTCCCTTTTCAACCTGGACACATACATTTCATCATTTCCAATAACAAAACCACAAGGTTGATCAATGTAAACTTCCTCATCAAGATCACCATTCAATAATGTGGATTTTACATCCATTTTTTAGATGTTGTTGCATCACTGTGCAGTAATAGAAATAAAAGATTTTGACTTCTACTAGTCTTTACATTGGAGAAAAATTTTCATCAAAATCAATGCCTTCAATTTGGGAATACCCTTTGCAAACCAATATTTCTTTGTTTCTTATCACTTCACCATTTTCATTCATCTTGTTTCAGAAAACCCACTTTTTACTAATAATGTTCTTATTGTTCGGGTTGGGTAAAATCTCCCAAGTATCATTCTTATATATTTGATCAAGCTCTTCATTCATATCCTAATCCCATTGTGGATGATCCAATGCTTCATTCACATCATTCAGTTCAAATTTTGAATAGAGAGAAGTTTGTGTAATAGCATTGATTGTTCTTCTTGTTTGAACCCTCCGATGTTCATTACTGATAATGTCCTGGGTATTTACTTGCTTCCTCGGTCTAGGATGAGCTATTTGAATTTCATCCTCATCACTTGAAATTTCCGAGTCTGATTCTTCTTCTTTATTAGGATTAACACTATTTGCAGCATTGTCAGAATTGTTAACAAACCTTTCCTTATCCTACTCATCTTCCATATCATCATAAGGCTGCTTTTCTTTCTCAATATTTTCAACTACTTTCACATCAGAGAAATATATAATTATACATTTTTTTGTTGAAACATATATATCGTCTTTCTTCTAAGGAATATCTATGAAACATTCCTTCATATCGTCTTTTCTAAAACTTATAATGGTTTCCACCTTTCTTCTTTTTAACGCACAGACTCCAAAAAACTCTCAAATGTTCCAGACTTAGATTTTTTTCATAGAACATTTCATATGGAGTCATGTCAAATTTTAAACTTTAGAAAGGTCGGTTCTGAATGTAAACAGTAGTTCTCATGGCTTGTCTCCAATAATAATGAGAAATACTATGCTCAAGTAACATAGTTCTCCCAATTTTCACCAGACTTTTATTATTTCTTTCAGAAACCCCATTTTTTAGAGTTGTATATGGTGAAATGAATTCATGAATAATTACATGATTATCATGATAACCTTAAAACTATTCATTATTATACTCACCACTATTATCAGTTCTCAATTTCTTCATTGAATAAATGCATTTGTTCTCTATTTTCCTCCTAAAACTCTTATACATTTTTAGAGCATCTGACTTATGTCTCATATACATAACCAGAGTGATGTGAGTAAAGTCATCAATGGATGTAATGAAGTCCTTATCTCCATTTGTAGATTTTTTTCATTGGTCCATAGATATCAGAATGTATAAGTTCTAGGGGTTGTTTTGAGTGAATTTCAACTCATTTATGCATAGAGTTTGTAATCTTCTGTTTTTCACACATAGTACAACCCCAATCTCTTCTTCTACAAAAATATGAAATATCATAGACACTTTCTTGATTTGATAAATTGAACATGCTTCTATAAAACATATTCCCCATCCTTTTATGGAATAACTTATTTTCATTCACCACACCCATGTAACAAGAGTCATGTAATTCACCAACTTGGAACAAATTCCCTTTTTTACATTGGCATCTTGAAACAAAATTTTATTCATTTTCCCTTTTCAAAACAAACCCATATTTTATGAAGATAAAATTTTTTCCCTCATCACAGAGTTGTGAAACAATTAGTAGGTTGTGTTTAATCTCATCAAAATATAGTGTTTTCCTAGATCTCATATTTTATTTTCCAATGATGGATGATCAAAGACCTTTGATCCTTAGAGATTCAATGTTTTCCAATGTCAATATTCCTTAGTTGAAATATTTCACATTCTTTAAAAGTTTTAAGTCTCCTGTCATATGCGATGAAAAACCACTATCAAGGATCTTGGGTTATTGAACTTTTATAGATTTTAAAGCTATTTCCACAACAAGAGATTTGGGTTCATCATTTTCTTCTGATTTTGGTTGTGATTCCTCCAATTTCCTAGCCAAGCCATTGTGTTCTGGTGATACAACCAAATACTATTTATTTTTGGAAATAGAAAATACTTCTTTCATATCGTTTAATATCTCTGGATTTTGAGAATTTCTAAAACATTGTTCTTGTTCTGGTAACACAATCAGACAACCCTTAGCAAGATGTCCAGGTTGATCACATATTTCATAGATAGTTTCCTGTGGTTCGAACTTATACTCAAATTTCAAACCAACCATCTCAAATATCTTCTGGAATTACTTTTGAGGTTTTTTATTTTGAAAATATTCACTCCCCCTCATTCCTTTTCTTTCAATGTTTGTGGAATAGTAGTAATGTTACTATTTCAACATAGACATATTTACCATGTGTCCAAATCCACTACAATACCAATAGTAGCCATAGAATGAAAATTTCCATATAAAAATTATATACTGACTGGAGTTGTTAACATGGTTCTAAAAAATCCTCTTACCAAAAATCTGCTAACCATCGAGCATCATATTTTCAATTATAACTTTTTTCTTTATCATAGATTTCTGTTCAGACATACCAAAACCTGAATATGTAGAAATCTTTCTAGACTAGATATTTTTAGATGCATCTTATTTTTCAGTATTGATACCTTTAACCACATGTGTATAATTTTAACAATTTTTCTTATCATAACCAATTCCATATTTCTTTCCGACCTTTTAATGTAACTTTTGTTGATCCTTCTTAGGTTCATTATTAGTAGAAATTTCACCAAATTCTATAAAAAAATTTAAACCTTGTTTTCCTTTCCTCAGGTTTAGAAAGTTTATGTTGGAAAACTTCCACCTCATCTTTTTTTCCTTCAAATTTACTACCGTATGATCATTACAATTCTTTTCACTCTCTACAGAATTTTTCTGATCATCAATCTTCTTTTCAAAATTTTATTTCTTATTAGGAAAAACTTCTTGGTCATTTGATGAAGAGTTTTCATTTGTAACTTTCCTATTTTCTTTATGAATCCTTCTAATATTTCTCAAACATTCCTTCAGGTCTTCTTTTAGATACTATTCATTTTTAGTTTCCTCTTATTTATTACTACTCCTATCATAATCTTCATTATTCACTTTCCAAAAAAGTACTCTCTCTAGATTTCCCAGTAACAGATTTTTTAGATTCGTTCTCACTATCACCATCTTGTTTATTTTTTGACAAAAATCTTCTTCTTTTTGATTTTAAGAACATTGTATCCTTACCTCTACCCGAATATTTATCTTTTTCATCCGGTTTCTTTCAAAACCTTCTTGTTCTTCTACCTTATTCATCACTATCATCATCTTTCCCTTTTTGAGGGAAATCATCCATAAAGTGGCCAACATATCCACATTCAAAATATTTCAAAGGGAGTTTTCCATTATATTTTACAATACACATTTTTACATTTTTAGAAAACAAGGATATAATTTCATTAAAATTTAGACATACCTCATTTTCAGAGTTAAAGTCACCAGCTTCATCTTCAATAAGAATTTTCATTGAAATATATTTATTTTTATCCTTGAAATACATTTCTCTATCAGCTTTTAATTTTATCTTCATAGTATTTTATCTTCTAATTTTATAAGTGATGAGAGTGCTATGAAAATCATCCAGAGATAATGTTTCAGGGTCTCAATCTTCTAGTGATGAAATTTTAGCTTCAAATTTGTCGAGCAGAATTCTCAATATCTTTTCAACTACTGTAGAATCCTACGACATTTCAAAAAGACATATTATTGTACTAATAATGTAACTTATCCTGGTAAATAAGTCCCCAATGGATTCATGCTCATCCATTTTTAAGTCTTCATACATCAGCCTCTGGCTTTGATGTTTTTCCTTCTTCACTTTTTTATTACCTTCATAGATGTTTTTTAGTTTTTACAATTTCCTTAGGCAGAAGAGACACAATTTATTCTTAATAATTCACTCTATTAAAGAGATGAGAGTAATGAATTTTTATCTCTTCCATCATTCTCAAGATTCTTCTTATCAGCTGGAGTAAGAGTAACCTTATCATCAATAGAGGGAAATCCATCTGTTGTAGTTTCAAGAACTTCATATCCAAGTGAAATAAGATAAAGAATCATTCTATCTTTCTTGATATGATAATTCATTCCATAAAATATCTGAATCCCCTTACAATTCATGAAATTAATATTTTCCCTCATAACTTCTCTTCAAAACCTATGCAAAGAACAAATGAAGGGAACTTGTGGCTCTGATACCAATTCAATTTCCCAGTCAGAATCCAATTATCACTGAGAGGGGGATGGGGTGATTTAGTGATATGTTTTCTTTTTTTATGTTTTCTTTTTTTTTTTCAAAAAACCTTCACCACGAGGTAAAGAGTTATTTCCTTGATAAATGCACAAAACCACAAGAACACATGATTTAGAAGGTTCACCACTTAATAAGAGTATCTACATCCTTGGTTTGGTATGGAAATAATCTAGTACCACAAAATCCAATAGAAAAAAATCCTTTGATGTGGAATACAATGAGAAGGATATGACCTTACACTCATGTAGAACATGAAAAAAAATCCACACGTGTTTGTGCACCCTCTTAGCAAAAATAGAGAATTAAAGTATTTTAGTGCTTCTTACAACTGAACATGTGTGTTCTCTAAAGTAAAAATCCTCACTTTCCTACCCATAAGCCAGTAAGAACTATATTATGCACTTGTAAATACATGCGAAGAACCCTAATCTTCCGCTCTCCCTTTTAGGTTTCTTGCATGAAACTTTTATGCCATGCATGCAATATTTGACTTCTGTCGTGATATAACTCTTGCGTGCAACCTCAATCTTTCATGCAACTCTCTTCATGTACTCAACTTCTCCTTCTTGACCGCAACTCCATTTTTTTTATGCATTCCCTTCACAAAAAATTATTTCGTGCCTCAGTGATTGTGATTTCTCTAAGAAGAGAGAAATTAAAAAGAGAGGGGTCCACCTCTTATTTATAGTCATCAAGTACTCCCATGTGCAAAAACTCTAATGCATTGCACAATATCCAGACGCATTTCACAAAACCCCATTTGACATCGCATTAGGCGCATAAGTCTCTTTCACACCACCCTCATCTTTTACTCACATATTTAATATTCTAAGCACTTCATGAATATTCCATTTTTTGAAAATATGATCATGAATCATGTATTGTAGACAACATTCCAAATCATATTCAATATTGTGCGCAACATCCATTACCAAAACACCTTTCTCTATCTCTCGATTTTCAGGCCAAAAAATTTGGAAAACTCTCAAAAAACAGGGCCACCTTAAAAAGTTTTTTTGTGCCACCTCCAGATCATCCATTCCTTTTTCATGATTCTTTTCACTGAATTCCATAACCATTATTCAGTTTTCATCATGAACTCTACTATTGTGATATATATCCTTTGATTGAACAGCTTTAGCATCGTCTAATTTTCAATGGAAAGTACTACAACGTCCTGATCTTCCTGTAACATCATTCTTTCAATAAAAACTGAATATGACTGACAACAAATTTACTCCCCCTTTCCATTAAAAGGATTTCATCACAATTTCTATAACTTATGATATTTTTGAAATACAAATCAGCAAATCATGATCTGATTTACAATAAAATGTATTGTATCTTTCCTATCATTCCTCACCCACTTATAAAAAGTGATGTCATTTCCCTTATTCTGAAATTTCCTTAACAAAAAAATAAAATAACTCATTCATACATAAACATTATTATCTAACTTGGTCCCAATATCTCTTTCTATTCTTACTATTAATCATGTTGTTATATTTAATTCCTCTTAAATATAAAATCATGTCTTTTTAAATTATAACTTTTTTTAAAACTATCATGTTAATTTTTTATCTAATGTCATTTAATGAAATCTATTTTAGTGGTATACTATTGAGAACATGGATCAAACCCTACATACAAAATATGGTGTATATAGACCATGTTATGTTTGACCTATGTAAAGGAAGGGTTCTTTGTGGTGGTGATAGTGGTTCACTATGGTAGTAGTTTCTTGTTTGGAAGGTGTTGATGGAGGGTGCATGGGGGTGATGACCCACATGTTTCATAGAGGATGCTTGGTCTGGTGAGGTGGAATAGTCCATGGATGGGGATCCTAGTGTTGTGACTAGGTTCTCTCCTTCACCAACTGATGATCAAGGTTGAAATATGCAAGCCATTGGCCACAAACTTGTGAGGAAATGTTCTACAGAATGATGGGTCTGGGTAATATGATGTTCAACAAAGCATGGATTATCTTAAAAAGATTTTTAATGTCTTTAGTTCTTCTATAATTCTTGGTAAATGGGGTAATGATTCTAATGATTGATGTGATGAGGAAAAGTGGATAGTTCTACTAGACACCATAGTGAAAGTTTTCAACTAAAAACAAGGCCTCATAAAGATTATTTTAGACATTCTTAGAATGTGTCTACCAGGACATCTTCCAAGGAATCATATATCTAGCTCACTCCAATGTAGGAATTGTTCAAGTAGAGGATCCTAGGGATCCTCAATAATGGAAATTGGTAGTCGGAGTGGGAAACTGCTGATGGTGATGATGATTATGATTATGATTATGGAAATGATCAATCTTTTCTCGATCTATAGTTTTCTTATCGAGATGAGGGCATGTATCTTTGTATTACATCATCCTCTTTATTTCATACCCGTTATCTTTTTCATCCACCTTTAATAAATGGTCATGAACTTTGGCTTATGGATAGACATTTTTCATATTATATATACTGTTAAAAAAACTAAAAATGAATATTTATAAAGACATGTTTAAAATTAAATTGAATATATAATAATTATATAAATGAAAATCATATTAAAAACATTAAATTTTAATGAAAAAACATGTATAAATAAATATTAAAAATGGATAAAATTAAAAAAATATTGAACAATGAAAAATTGAAAATGAATAAATCTAAAAAATATTTAAAAAATTTATTAATGTAATATTTATTAATAAAAAGGAATAAATTTAATATATACATATAGTAATAAATAGAATATTAATTATTTTATTACAAATTTAAAAGTAAAAAAATATTAATAAATTTTTTAATATTTTTGTAGTATATTAATTTTTAATATTTTGGTAGTATATTAGTTTGTTTAAGAGTGAATAAATTTAATATATACATATATACAGTAATAAATAATAGATTAATTATTTAATTATATATATTTAAGAGTAAATTATTTTTAAGAGTAAATTATTTTTTAGTCCAAAAATTTAAATAAATTTATTCAATTTTTTTATTAAATATTTATTTAATAATTATTTAATTTTTTAGTATATTAATTAATTAATTAAAAGTTAAAAAATTACAAAAATAGTAATAAATATTTATTTTATTTTATTTAATATTTTTTAGTATATTAAATTTTAATATTTCTGTAGTATGTAATTTATTTGAGAGTAAATAAATTAATTGTATATATATAAAAATAAATAGTTTATTTTATATGTAAAAATTAGGTCAATGGGCTCGCCTTCAACCTAATGGGAAGCCTTCCACATTACAGGCCCATATTGGGGCCGCAAGTCAAGAAACCCAGCTGAGAGAGCCCACCACACGGTAAGAGGGGTAGTTGGTGCATATGAGAACTGGCTAGAGTGTGGCAGTCAGGTCCACATGATGATTGGAGGAGAGCATCGCTGACTTGGGGCAACACCAATGACATTATGCATCCTCAAACACTAGTTTGACTTGATTATAACTATCATGTTAGTAGTTTTCTTATAAAGAACCATAAAGTGCTTCTACGTAATCGATGTGGGATATGCACATATGTGGGCACTGTTCATACCCTTTATCAGCAATGATTAAAAGCAAACATTATTAGCTCTTTAATTTAGTACTGATAAAGACATATAGAATTAATTTTAATAATATAATTATTGTAATTAAAAAATTTAAATCTATATAATTATAAACATATTTATAAAATTATAAATATGTATTTATAAATATAATTATAAATAAATATAAATACACATAGTTATAAACAAATAAATAATTATATAATTATAAATATTTTAAAAAAAATTAAATATGTATTTAAAAATATAATTTTAACTGTAGATAAATATTTATATTTATAATTAGAAATAAATATATTTATAATTATATATATAAATATATAAATATATTTTTTTTTATTTAAATATATTTGTAATAATTTTATAATTATTTTAATATATAATTAATTATTTAATATTATATAAATACTTTTTTCAAAATTATTTATTTATTTATTTATAATTATAAATATAAATGTTATAAATATAGTAAAAATATATTTACAAATATATTTATTTATAAATACTTTTTTATAAATATAATAAATATATTCATTATTTAAATATATTTATTATAATTTTATAATTATTTAAATGTATAATTATATAAATACTTTTTTTTAAAAAAATTATATCTTTTATTTATAATTATAAAAATATAATTTTATAAATATAGTAAATAGAAATTTATAAATATATTTATTAATAAATATTTATTTATAATTATATTTTTAACATTATTAATGAATTTATAATCATAAATGATTTAATGTTAAAAATTAGTGAAATTGGATAATTAAAAATTATTAGACATTAAACATATTAAAAAATGAAAAAAATTCACTAAGTATACAAATTATTAAAAAATAATAAATGTTGAAATATATTTAAATGAATATGAATAAATATTTAAAATATTAAAATATGGTAACTAAATATGTATAAATAAATACTCGGAAATTATTAAATTCCAATAAAATAAAAAATAAAAAAAATAAAAAAATATTAACAGAAATAATATTAAAAAAAATAAGTAAAATTTTCTCATAAAAAAACATATTAAATATAATATGTAACTAATTTAAATTCTAAAATGAATATTAAAATTTGAATAAAGTACATAAATATCAGGTGTGTTTTTTCTATATAAGATTTCATTAATTACATAAATATCTATGTGTGTGAAATTAATATATATATATATATATATATATGTATACAAGTTTGATATATGTTAAATGGAATAATGAAATTATATAATATATAACTTCTATTAAGAAAATAAATAATAACAAGAATGAATAAATTTAAAAAATGAATAAATGTTATTAATTATATAAATGAAAAACATATTAAAAAATTAAATGTAAATGAACAAATTTTATATATAACTATTACTTATTTAATTATATATATATATATAATATTTTTGTAATTTATTATTATTTATATAATAAAACAAATAATATACTATTTATGATTATATGACAATATATATTAACATATATAAATGTATATATATATATATCAATATATATATTTATATATGAAATAAGAATTTCATTTTAAAAAATGAATAAATATAAAAAAAATATTGAAAATGAATTAATTTTTAAAAAAATTAAACAAATAAAAATTAAAAACAAAAAAATAATATATATATATATATGTGTGTGTGTGTGTGTGTGTGTGTAAATGTTAACCTTTATCAGTGCTAAAAAAAGCACTCATAAAAGGGAACCTTTTATTAATGTTTTTTTAGTGCTGATAAAGGATTCAATTGTCAACAATTTTTTCTAGCACTAATATAATCCAGGGATGAATAAATCCAAAACTATAGTTGTGAGACTATCATAGTGGATCAATTCCCTTAATGGACCAGGGTCACTCCCTATTCTAGTCTTATTTATCTCATGAGATATCCATCTTTACCCAATGCATTAGAGTGCTATATTACTCTTGGCCCACCTGTCACATAATGAATATCATACATATGTGTGACAAAAGATCATAAAACATTAATCATATTATAACCCATGAACGGTAAATAGGTTTAATAAACTTTTCACCATGGCATAACCCATGGAAAAGAAACGGGGTTCATAAAAATTTCGAAAATTGATCATAACATAACCCATTAAAATGGAATGGTTTTCATAATAATCTTGTTAACATAATCATAAACCATCTATTGAAATAATAAGTATGGTATAATTGGATCATATCCCTTTTAAAGGTTATAAAACATCAAATGATTTCATCTTAGATATAAAATTGTTTTAAAGACAACATTGGTCATTTCTTGAGGAAAATATCCTTTTACTTTGAAATCAATTATTTAAAATCTATGAATTTATGAAATATTAAAGATTTTATTATTTTTTTGGTAACATGTAAATTAATTTTAAAATAAATTATTAATTATGATAGTGTGAAATTGTATTCGTGTAGTATAAGTTAAAAGAAAATATTCCATTAACATTTTTATCAAAAAATTTCAACAAGTACCTCATATAAAAAATGACACGAAGATTACATTTAATTTTTTTTTAAAGTAAAAAATGGTAATTAATGACTTTAAAAAATCATATAAGAGTACTTAAAAAAATATCGTTTTTTATAAAACATGGATATGGAATAGAAAATATTTTTGACTAAAGAGGGAAATAAATTTGGTTTTGCTTAAAAAATTCTTTTGGAATTCGAAGTAAATAAAGTGAGAAAAATGTAAGGAAAAAATTTAATTTACTAATATTACAAGATTAGGATAATTTCTTTTGAGATTTATTAGAGTTATATCATGATATTTCATCATAATATGCATAATCATAAACAGTACCAATAAATAATGAGATTATAACATAAATCCCTTTCAAATTTGAACGTTTTTGAATCATAAGCCCCGTGAAGTAAATAAACATATATGTATATGTAAATACCTATAATTTTCATAATTATAATCATAAAATACATTCATGGGTAGTATATACACCTCATAAGAGAATAAAGTGGTGAATATGGCATGTGTCTCACACAAAAATGAGACAAAAATCCCTTAGCTCAAGCCCAACTTCTTTCGTAGATGTTTGAAAATATTTTATTATAAAAATATATTTATTATAAATAAATTATAAAACCCTAATAATATATATCATAACATATATTATTTGCATATAATCATTTATCACCCATTTATTAAATATTATTTTTAAAACCATTATTCCATGTGATAACTACTTTATTTTTCATGTATATTTTGGTTCAGTAGTTTTGGTCCTTGAAATTTAATTATGGTTCCATCATTTAAATAATTTTAATAATGATATAAATATAATATATATGAATTATATATATATATATATATTTCTATATTAATATAAAAAATATAGAGATAGAAAAGATGAATTACACCATTTATGGAGACGAAAGGATGTACATACACATGAACATTGTTTACATATTTTGAAGGATGAAATGAAAAAAAGGTAAATAATAATTCACCATTTATGAATCATTATTTTATCATATAAATCATATATATATTCATGAAATCCATAAATATTACCATCCATGTAAAAATGAGTCACATCACTTCATGGAGGCAACAGTCCACACGTACGCACGAGTAGCATTATCATTTTCGAATATATTGGAAGGTAATTAGGTAGATGTGATGTTATAATTGAATAAATATAATTATGTAACAAGTATCATTTATATAAATTAAATCCATCATTATATCTATCAATGATAGGTGGGGATGGAAAACAAATTACATCAGTTCACAAGGCGGTAGTCCTCCATACACATAATCAATGGTTTTGTTTTCTCATTTTATTGGAGATGAGATGGATATAGGTTATTACATTAATATAATAAAATTTTTGTATATTTAAGATAATTTTGTTTTTATTTCATCATAGTTAAATAATATTTTATTTTGGTAGAAGAATAAATAAAACAAAAAAATGCATGGTTAAGAACTATACCTCTTCTTTGGAAAACCTCTTTAGGTTTATACCTAAAGCATTCATATGATAGTTTTATGAAAAAAATAAGTGGACTCTAGTACATATTTATATATTTAAGGAATTTATTTGCATAATTTTTTTACAAACCAATAGTCTCTTGAAGTGTGAAGAGTAGGGAAGAGTGTGTGACCTTTTATAATTAAGGTGAGTGGAGCACTTGTAATTTTTCATAGTTTTACAATAATGTCAAGTCACTTTATAAATAAAATTTCTCCCAAATGGACCATTATAAATCCTTAGACGAGATAAGATAAAAATATTTCTATAAAATATAAATTTGGAACATTTTAAGTCATTTTAACCCTTAAAGTTTTATTTTTAACCCTAATACACATGTTTTAACCTTAACTGTGCTAATAAAGTTTCAGTAGTTTTACTATTCACAATGAAAAAATTAATTTGTCCATATTGAATGGTTTTATTTATTCTAATTCAAAATATGGAATCCATATTTTCAATTTCAAGTGATTTAGGTGATAAAATGTAATTTAAAATTAATCCCACAATCGTGATGAAAAAGCAGTTTTTCATAGAAAATATATCCTTATGTATAAAAACCTTTTCATTCCAAAAAAAATTGATTAAAATGAAATAAATTTATTTATTAATAATATAATTGAATAAATTTACTTTTAAAACTATTTAAAAAAATTTAAAACTTTTTAAATGCTTTAAATGAAAAGACAATTTTAGTAAAAATCAGTATTCATCACTATTCATCAAAAAATTTATATTTTAGAAAACTATAAAAATGTAAGAGTAATATAACTTGGAAATATTTATTTAAAAAATTAAGTTAGTTTTTTAAAATAATTTTTTTCTAAAATTGGAAAAAATTAATTTTAAAATAAGTGTGTAAAATAAGATGAATCCGTTTTAAAAAATACATTTTAAAGCATAAAACTGGATTTATTCTTATCTCAAGCGTCGTAAAAAATTATATGAATGAAAAAAATTTAATTGAAAATATAACATATAAATTTCATTAAAATAATTCCCCAATAGTGATTAATTTAATTTTTTACAATAAAAAATATTGCATACATGAAAATAGTTTTTCAGAAAAATATTTCTTTTACATTCAAATGATTTTTATTTTGATTTCTAATAAATTGAAAACCAAAAAATTTATATTATACATGTGTAAAAAATATGTTTTTCATAATTTATTAATTACTATTCATACCCACTAATCCAATGTATAGAGGATAATAGTCTCATTAAATAATCATATTTTAATAGTATCTCGTGATTTGTTTAAAATCGGTGTTGCAGGTAACACAAGATGTTAGAGAAATTAAATTTATTAGAAAAAAATATCTCATAAAATATTAAGGTGTTATATTATACACACTTTAAAATAAATTTTCCCTTTAAATTCCTTTACTCTAATACAAACAAATGAGGATACTTATACCTCTTCAAATTCTTAGGTTCCCATGTAACATTCTCAAATTGGTGGCTTCACCACAAAAAATTGACCAGGATATTGGTATTATTTCATAGAACTTTCTCTATATGAACCATAATCTCCTTTTATTTTTCCTCATAAGTGAGATATTTATCTAGTTGTATGACCTCTGAGTTCAGTACATGTGAAAGTTTAGGTATGTACTTCTTTAGGGGAGATACATGGAAAACATCACAAACATAATAGAGGTTCAATGAGAGAACATAATGACAAGATACCATATCTACTAGATGAAGAATATCAAAAGGAACAATATATATTGAGATTATCTTAACATTATTTTTTATTTTCAATTAATTATTTCATAAATAAATTCGAATAAAAATATTCTCACCAACTTCAAATTCTAGGTCACATCGACGATTGTCTATTCAAATTTTTTATAGATTATGAGATTACTTAATGTGTTGTTGAATGGTTTGGAATTTTATTCCATTTCCTTCACTATATTTGGTCTCAATAGATTTATTTCTCAAACTTTATCCCAACACATTGAATTTATATGATTTTTCTTCCATAGAGGGATTCAAAAGGATCTATCTGAATGCTCGAGTGAAAGCTATTATTATAAGAAAAATCAACTAGAGTAAGGTGTTGATCCCAACCAATATTAAAATCCATTTAATAAGATGTAAAAATATAATATATGAATTTAATGGTTCTATAAGGGTGACCATTTGTCAAATGATGATACACCGTGTTGAATCTCAACTCTTTACGAAGATTTTGTTAAAGACTTCTCTAGAACATTAAGGTAAATCTCATATCCTGAACTAATAAAATAGAATGTGGTAACCCATAAAACTATAAATATTTATTAATGTATATTATGGAAAGAATATCAATTAATAAGTCATATATAATGGTAATGAAGCATGTTTACCTCATAATGCAATCAATTAAAACCCAAATTTCATTATGTACATTATACCTTTTGTGGAGTCTAAAAAATAATCCATGGTTATGTTTTCCGATTTCCATTATAGTAATGTTAATGGTAGTAAAATTCCCCTATATACCTATCACTCAACCTTAAATTACTAATATACCAACCACTAAGATACATACTTTATAACATCCCTCTTCATCCCATCTTACCAAAAATTTGTTTTCCTATCTATATACATCTTTATAAATATAGGATGAATAGAAATGATGAACTATGAGCCAAATCCAATAACTACTTATTTGATTCAGTATGAAAAAAACATACATGGTTCCTAAACCATATCATTTCATCATAATCAAGGTTAAAACCAATATTATTTTCCACTTTCTTCTGTAATTTTACATCTTCATTTTGTGCCTCTTTAATCCTCACAGGGATATATGGTTGAAAAATAATTTGAGAAAGGTAATATCCCCCCCCCCTTCATTCATGAATTCAAGATCCATCCTTTGAAAATATATAAATATTGTATTGTTTGTGATCCTCAACACATATAAGCTATCTTGATCCTTTTAACTCATAGAATCTTCCACCTTTTTTGCTTTCTAAGGGTGGTAATATATAGAGAAATCATAATATTTAATTAGTACCAACCATCTTCTTTGTTTCTTAATAATCTATTTATTTATGAATATATAATTTAAATCTTTAAAATAAATATATAGATCACACCTTTCTCTGTAAAGATAATTCCTCTATATCATTAATGAAACACTTATTTCATCTACGTAAAAATAATGAGTTGAGTAATTTTTCTCAGGATGCTTCAATATTAATGAAATATAAGCTACAACCATTTCATTATGCATGATAATGTATCCCATTTTATTCTTCAATGGTTCACTATAGATCACAAACCCTTCTTCACTATAGGGTAATGTCAGACCTGGTGTACTAACTAATTTTCTCCTTAGTTCCTTGAAATTTTATTCGCATTCATTTTTTCGAAGGAACTAATCTCTCTTCTGAGTTAAAATTATGATTGGATTGGTAAATCATGAGAACTTATCCACAAATTGTCAATAATATCCAAAAAAACTAATAAAACTATAGATATTAGTCCCAATGGTTGGTCTGGACGAACATTCAAAAACATAGGTCTTTGATAGATCCACATATATATAAACTCTTAAGATTAAATGGATTAAAAATGAATCATTTTGTTTCCAAAATTCAAACTTAGAAATTTTTTCATACAACTTATCCTTCCTCATAGTCTTCAGAATAATTCTCCAGTGATCTTCATGGTCTTCCTTTATCTTTGTATATATAAGAATTTCTTCTATAAATAATACCACAAAATGATCAGGGAAATATCCAAAAGTCTCTATTGATTAAATATATAAAGATAACAGGAGAATTATTAAGAATAAATGGTATCACTACATATTTATGATTTCCATGATTTGTATGTAATACTGTATTGGGTATATCTTCCTTCTTTATCTTCAATCTATGATATCCAAAATGATGTTCAATCTTGGAAAAGTATTGAGCTGCACACAGTTGATCAAATAAGTCATCAATATGGGGTAGAACATACTTGTTCTTTATTGAGATCTTTTTTAGTTCCTAATGATCAATATAGATTTACTTTGATCCATTTTTATTCTTAATAAAAATAATAGGCACACCCCATGTTAATAAACTTGTCCAAATAAATCCCGTACCAATATTCTCCAAGAGTTTCTTCTTCAATTCCTATAACATAATCAGGGCCATTCTCTATGGAGTTTTTGAAATAGGCATAGAACTAGCATTGAGTTATATTGAAAACTTTGCATCATTATTTGGTGAAAGGATAGGAAAATATTATGAAAAATATAAAAAACTCTCACACAATAGACATATCTTCGATGATGAGTTTCTCCCCATCTATATGAGATATGCACTAATTTTGAAAAGAAATCAAGACTGATACAGTGGATATAATTTACATTATAAGTTCATATTTATTTATTTATAGATATATGATCCAAGGATGGTTCATAATATCTAATTATAATTACCTTTACCAAAAATTCATGTTGTATTTATATAGATAAATACAATCCAAGCTTAAGATAACATCAAATTCTGTCAGAGAGAGAATAATATGATTTTTGTGATGCATATTACCAAAAACATCAATCAAAGAAGAATTATAGGCCTGGGATTTTATAATCAAACCATTATGGGTTTTCTCTACTAATTCAACATATAATTTTTGGGGTAGAAATTTGACACCATTAACAAATTCATCAAATATAAGAGTGGGTAGATCTAGAGTCAAATAATACATTAACAGTTTTAGAGTGGATGGTAAGTGTACTATTTACCACATATTTATTATACCCCTTATAAGAAATATATATCACATGATATTTTCTTTTTTATATTGTATTAAGAGGTTTATGACATCGATCATCTTCATTAAAATTAAAATTTGAGTATTAGTTACCATAACGACTATACTCCTTGAATTTGAAACACTAGAGTGTTGGTGGTTAGTTATATAGAGATTTCTCTTTATTCATATAATTATCTAACTTATTAACTTTAACATAGGAAACCAATTTAATTATTACCTTCCCTTAAACACATAAATAATTTACAATTCCACTAAATACAATTTCTTCAATGTTTCTTTCCACATTTAGAGCATAATGTATGGCTCATCTTATTCTCTCCATGATTTTTTTAGAGTTTCATTTGAATTCCATCTTTATTTTCTTATGAAATCAATGGGATTGATGGGTAACTAAAGTATTAATTTATTCCTTGATAAAAAATCAAATTATGTTTTCATATCTACTAATGTCCCTTATGTAACACCCTAAAAGTTTAAAATATGAACATCACATTTAATATAATGTATAACATATAACACCAAGAATCGAAAGAAATATAATATCCTAAAACATTATGATATATTTACTATTTTAAAGAATCTAAATACATTCTATATATTTAAATGCACAGAAAACTATGTTTATATTGTGTGACACACACCAATGAGTCTCTTTGAAAACATTCATTACACACAAGTTCGAGTTTTACCAAATGACAATATACATTTCAAATTATTAATAAAGTAATAACCTAGGAATTTTAATATAGGGTATAAATAGGATCAAATAACTTATGAAAATATATATTTTTCACTAACTTATTAGTTATTTATCGATTATAAATAAAATAAGAATCATTTAAAGAAAAATAAATGTTTTATGACATTTCATCATCATCTGAAAATTTATTTGAATAAATAGACTTAATTTTTGAAATTGGAATAAATAAAATAACTTAGGGAGAGTTTTTATAGGATTTTTTGATAAGTTTTATTTTTTGATGAATTGTGAAAAATACTGTGTTTTAATTGAAAGATGCCTTTTATTTTAAATAATTTATAAATTTAAATCATATTACAAATTAGTTTTGAATTTACATTTGTTACATTTTATATCAATTAATACAATTTATGTGATTAGAATATTTTTTATATTTAATTTAGATATAAAACTTTTGTAAACATTTGAATATTTTATCTTTAAAATGCCACTTTCTCATCCCATCTACAAGATTAATTTCAGACTATTTTTTTACACTTATGTGAATTAAATTTGGAAAAATATATTCCATATTGGAAAAAATAATAAATTATAATTCTTAGTGAGGCTAACTAAATTTTTTACCAAAATTATTAGTGAATACAATTAAAATCAATTAATGCAATTATGGAGAGAATGAGTTTAATTACTGTTTAAATATAGATTATAAGGTGTAAAAATGACCCATAACATGTAAAAAACCCTATTAAATGTTTATATTTTGGCCCTATACCTTATATTATTGGGATAAACTATTTTTGGTGTCATGAACTGAGCAAAACTAGGGATCGAGCTGCAACAACCCCAAACCCGCCTCTATAGGCTAGGGGTGGTGATCAGCATTAAAGGAAAATCTTACCTAGGGAGGAATTTTCCTAAGTACCTGTATGAACAGACCTAGAAATTTCAAGGAAAAAGTTTAGAGGGAAAGTGTAAAAGATACGTTACAACTAGAAAGTAAACCAAGTATGAAAACCCTCTAGGGTGTATGAGAGTACAACAATGTGAACATACAGGTGAAGGGGAAAAATACATGACCAACCATAAAAATGCCCCAAATTGAAAAATTAGGAAAAGTGAACTATTGAGAGGGTCCAACTATTGAATTCCAAGATCAGATCCCAATACTCGATTTAAGTACCAAGTATACCTAAGCTTCTTTTAATTCACCACCAAGCATAAGGGGCTCCACATAGTGAGTCAATGAACTAAATGTCCATTATTTTCCATATATAATAGGAGAGTAGAATCATCCAACTAGAAGATAATAATGTAAATAACATGGCATACCCCGTTTGTATTCATCTCTCCTGGAAAGAGAGCAAGAAAATCCAAAGGTATGGATACCAAAGAATATATATGTAAATATATTCTCTTCCAAATAATCCTAAATGATAGATTAATGGAAACTCCATCTCATAGTTCATCCCAGGAAGAAGAGTATCCAATAGTCCAAAAAGTATATAAATGATGCGAAGCATCTCATACATTTTCCCATAAGTAATCATTAAAGTCAAACCATGCCTCATCACTATGTCGCATAGTTATGGGGCCACAAAATCTAAGAATAGGTCTTAATCCCTAGTACATTATGGGGGTTACACTTCGATAGTAGACATAGCGGACTCACACCCATGCTGATGGGGGGGGGGGGGGGTTCTAATCTTCTGTCAAGAGGACCTACACCCTATCCGACAAGGGGTTCCAATCAGTAGGTTGAGGACCTATATCATCGGGTGATAAGGGGTTTTACTCTGGACATCAAAGACACACGTAATACCCAGTAGTGGGATCCACTTAGAAGGTTGATGACCCACATGCTACTGCAATAGGGGGTTCCATTATGTTCATTTGGAACCCGCTCCCTACATAGTATGGGGTTCCATCAAAAGGTTGAGGACCTACTACCTGGTGTGACATGAGGGTTACATTATGGTCATTGAGGACCCATACCCTACTTGGTAAGGGATTTCAAATCGAAAGGTAGCTATAGTGGACCCGCGCCCTTTTTGATTGGGGGTTCCTTTCTAGAAGAAGCCTATAGTGATTCTTCCTGATCACTACTATTATCAAGAATTTCCTTAGCAAGCTCCAATAATAGAACATTCTACATCATATCTCAAAATAAAATTGAGGTAACCATCATGTTTTATGTTAAAAAAACTCAGGATAGTCTACTCGTAGTCCAAAATTCATGTCCAAACATAGAAGATATGAAACCTTAAAGTTTCCACAAAAGGGGAACGAGGGATACAATGTTTATGAGAGGACCCACATAGTGTGTGGTCTTTTCCACCACCTTTTCATGTTTTTATATGTCTCATGGATTCCAATCCATATGAGGCTACATAACATGTAGGGATTCTTTACGTCATATCCTAGTACTTAGGGTCCCTACCCATGCACCTTGGTCATGTCTGTGTACTTCGGTACATGATTGTGTGTCTGACCCCATGTCCATTTACTTTGGTACAGGACCATGTTCCAAGATGTGTACTATAACGACCCATACATTACATATATTTTTAATACTTCAAAATTGAAGCACACTTATTACAACATATGACAAAACCACAAAGGACCGTATAGGTATAGTGTCTTTAGAAACTAGGAAACATAAACAACTGGTTCATAAATCTTCTACAGTGTCTCCCATTTATTTCATCATATCTAGGGTCCCTTTTAGCATATTCTACTTAATATCCATCTTCCTGACCTGGGGAAAAGAAAACATACAAAAAATGGTGAGCTCAAATGCTAAGCAAGGGAAAATAAAGGAAATAAAAATCATATCATATCTTTTTGAAAATCATAACCTGCAAAAGAGATCATAATATCTTAACATGGAATAAATCATAGAAGTGAAAATGAGATCCCCATAATCATAACATAAAACTTGAAACCTTGTGGCATGCACACATAATCATGGAAAATCATTTCTTGTTAGTCATGACTCATTGCCAAGACTATCTTAGCGGACAAAGTCCATTTCTGAACTGAGTTCACTCCTCGTTTCAGTCCTGTATCACTGAATCGAAATAACCTTCCGTTCTAGCCATGTCTATCTCATGAGATATAAATCTTTACCCAATGCATTGGAGGGAGATATAGGTCCCACCCATCATATAATTAATCCTTTATTATGTGTGCCACATAATCATAAATCATACATCATCGCATAACACATGTAACAAAAATGGGATTCTTGAAATATCATGACATCATAAAACAAATCATATAAGGTAAATGACTTCATAAAAATAATTCCCTCACAACATAATCAAATCAATGTAATAATATGGATAAAAACAGAACCCTATAATATCTTAGATGGAAAATAATTTTGATAAATCATTTGAACTCCATTCTTGAGGAAAATATCCTTTCTAATTCAAAAAAACTTTTCTTTTCTTAACATGTCATACAATTATAAACTAAAAGAAGTTGATTAAAAATAAACTTGAAAACTTATAAAGGAATATTCTTGGAAATAATGTTTTAAAAAAAATCCATTCTTGCCGTATAAGTTAAAAAAAACATTCTTCGTACTTTTGTCGGAAAAGTCAAAAAGTACCTCGTACGAAAAATGACAAAAGATTCCTTTCATATTCTTTACTAAAAACTCACCAAAGGGTAAAATTGGATTTAAAAATTTGTAGTTGGATGTAAATAATATTACATATTCAGTAAACATGGATGTGGATGATAAAATACACCCCAGTAAATACTAAAGTATAAACAATCTCGGATAAAAATGAGATTGTGATATTTCCCTTACCTTAGGTCCGACTTGATTTGTAAGTGTCCGAACCTCCTGTATAATGATTTAAATAATGTTATTGACTTATTCCAGAATCATACTTATTTGTATGATATCATATATGGTCATATTCTTAGCTTCTTAGTAGTAATATTTCATTGCTACTTGTTATTCAGGTGTTTATAACTTTTTGTTTTTATGCGTGTTTTGTCGAATAAATTCATATTCTTCTCTTTTAGGTTATAGATACCTCATTTACAGAATTGTATTAGTGTAACATATATCATATTTATTCATTCAATTCATTTATATAATTACTATGTAATGATGATCATGTAGAACGAGTCGCATCACATCGTGCAGACGGTATTCCGTACGTACGCACGAGCGATGATATTGTTCCCATGATCGTGGAATTATATTTAAGTGTATTTATACTATTTCAGTATCAATATCACTTTATAATAATCATATATAGTTACTCATTACACCATTATACCCATACTTGTAAGGTGATGGTGGAAAATAGATTACACCACGGCGTGGAGACGGTATTCCGTACGTACGCACGCGTGGTGATTTCATTTTTCCATAGGATGGATAGAAGGTGAATTAGGGTTGTTTCATATTTATAATAACATATAATTATGTAAGTAATACTGATGTTATTACTTTATCATGAAACAACTAAAGAAGAAGAAGTTGAAGAAGAAAGAAATTGAAAAGATCTGTAATGGATATTACCTCTTCTTTTAAACGGATCTATGAATCCTCCACTTAGGGAACTAAGATTGGTCTTTGAAGAAGACCAGGACCTCTAGGATTATTCTAGGGAAGTGGAGAAGGGATTTTGGCAGGGTTTCTCTGAGCTTGAGTGCTCAAATTTGTGTGAGGAGGAGGGGGAGGAGGTGCCCTTTTATAAGGGAGGAGAGGGGCACCTTAGGAATATCTCAAAATATTATTTTATATTAAAGTCAAAATCAGTTTATAATGGTTCCAAAGGGTCTTATTTCAAAGGTAAAGTGGGGATGGGTCGAAATACTATCAACCAATAGGATTTAGACAAGTTTAAGTTATTATTTTAACCTTATAAATTAGATTTAACTCTAAGTTAAATAATTTAACTTTTACCGTGTCTTTTTGTTTTCTTACACTATATGGTTAATACACTTACTATAACATGCCAAACGAACCTAAAATTGTTTATTATTAATATATATATCCTTATCTAAGTAATTTGGCCGAACCTTATATTTTTAGGAATAAAATAACAATTAATAATATAATATTTTATTTAAAAACTATTTTGTGTCAATTTTGACACTATTTGATATATGATTTCTGTGAAAGTTATAACAGAATTATATGTTCGAACCAAGTTTATTAAATCAATACTAATATATCATATTAACCTATAAAATTAGTGGAATTCATAAAAAGTCTCAAATTACATTTATTTTTGTGTTTATAACATCAATTATGTCAACATTTCCTTAAAAGGGTAATTACTGCATCATCATTGTGTCATATATATATTAAATTATTTAATATCTAAAAATTACAAATAAAATAAAATTATGTAGGAAATCTTTTTAGATTTCTAATGAATATTTATAGTCGAACTTATCTTATTTATAAACCCATATTAAAAATGATTTACTTATTAAACTTTGATTTTAACTATTTTAACTATTCATTAAATAAAATAATATTAAATGTCATAATCTAATCCAAGTGGACCTAAATGGTCATATTATATTCATAAGGTTGTTTTTGGTCGAATTACACTTATCCAATAGAATTAGGACATGTGTTAGGGTAATAGTAATATCATTTTTACCCTTAGTTACCCTATTTACTATTAACCGCAGTAAAAAAAGTAAAAAGTTACTATTCACCAAAAAATTATTTTTATCTCATTGAACCTCATTTTACTTACTGATATCAACCGTGTCTGTCGAATTTTCGAAATTCCATTCACAGAAGCGGTAAAATTATGTTTTATGCAAAATTCGGTTTTTAACCTACCACTTAGTGGTTTCACTATTCATCAAAAATTGAAAGTTTTCAGAAAAATACCAAAATTTCATACTAGGCTAATTTCGATATTCCAAATCCAAAAATGAAGTCCATTTTGAAAGATAAAATTTCAAAAAGTGGTTATTACTATTCATAACAGCTATTTTAAATAATATTTTACTAGCATATCGTCGTTTAGTGAAACTCGGTATTGCGTACAACGCAAGCTATCGAGGAAGGTCGCGATTGCGTGTAAAGTAAGCCAAGCTAGTGTGTAGTGAAAGATTCATTTGATGATATATATATATAACATAAAAACAAAATATTACTCATAAAAATCTCGGGTGTTACATTCTACCCCCCTTAAAATGAATTTCGCCCTCAAAATTCGTCACTTTGTAACAAACAGATGAGGATACTTCTCCCTCATCATATCCTCAAGCTCCCATGTAGCTTCTTCAAGTTGGTGGTTCCTCCATAAAACTTTCACCAATCGAGTGGTATTGTTTCGTAGGACTTTTTCTCTACGATCCAGAATCTCTATCCGTTGTTCTTCATAAGAAAGATCTTGCTCCAGCGGTACAACTTCTGAGCTGAGTACATGTGAAGGATCAGGTATGTACTTTCTCAGGAGTGATACATGGAACACATTGTGAACTTGAGAGAGATTCGGTGGAAGCGCCAATCGGTAAGCTACCTTTCCAACACGATCCAGTATTTCGAAAGGACCGATATATCTAGGGCTCAACTTCCCCTTCTTTCGAAATCTCATAACCCTCTTCCAGGGAGATATTCTTAAGAACACTTTATCACCCACTTCAAACTCTAGGTCTTTTCTTCGGTTGTCGGCATAACTTTTCTATCGACTCTGAGCTGCTCTTATGTGTTGTTGAATAAATCTGACCTTTTCTGCCATTTCATCAACGAGATCAGGTCCTAATAGATTTCTTTCCCCAACTTCATCCCAGCAAGTTGGAGTCCTGCATTTCTTTCCATAGAGAGCTTCATAAGGAGCCATCTGAATACTGAAGTGAAAGCTATTATTATAAAAAAATTCCACCAAAGGTAGGTGTTGATCCCAACCTCCTTTGAAATCCATAGAGCAAGCTCTCAACATATCTTCTAGGGTTTGAATTGTTCTCTCAGACTGACCGTCTGTCTGAGGATGATAAGCAGTGCTGAAACTCAACTCTGTATCCAGAGTATGCTGAAGACTTCTCCAGAACTTCGAGGTAAATCTCAGATCCCGATCAGATATAATAGAAAGTGGTACTCCATTCAATCTTACCACTTCCTTTACATATATCCTGGAAATCTAATCTAGAGAGAAATCCTCTCTAATAGCAATGAAGTTTGCAGACTTTGTAAGATGATCAACTATGACCCAGATAGCATTATTGCCTTTGGATGTTTTAGGAAGTCCTGTGACAAAGTCCATAGTGATGATTTCCCATTTCCATTCGGGTATGGGTAATGGTTGTAACATCCCCTTATACTTATGTCTCTCAGCTTTAACTTGTTGACAAACCAAGCATCGAGAGACATATTCAGCAACATCTCTTTTCATGCCATCCCACCAGAAGTACTCTTTCAGGTCCCTATACATCTTCGTGCTTCCAGTATGAATAGAGAATGAAGAAATATGAGCCTCATCCAGCAGCTCCTTCTTTAATTCGGGGATGGGAGGAACACAAACCCGATTCCTGAACATTATTATCCCATCACAATCAAGGATGAATTCAGGAACATTTCTCACCTTCTTTTGTAACTTGACATTTTCTTTCTGTGCCTCTTTAATCTTCACATGTATAGATGGTTGAACATTCATTTGAGAAAGATAAGATTTTCCCCCTTCCATTATAATTCCAAGATCCATACTTTGTAAATCCATAAATATTGGATCTTTTGTGATCCTCATCATGGATAAACTATCATGGTCTTGTCGACTTAATGCATCTTCCACCTTGTTTGCTTTCCAAGGGTGGTAATGGATTGAGCAGTCATAATCCTTAATCAGCTCCAACCATCTTCTTTGACGCATATTCAGCTCCTTTTGTGTGAAAATATACTTTAAACTTTTATGATAAGTATAAATTTCACACCTTTCACCATAAAGGTAATGCCTCCAAATCTTTAATGCAAAGATTACTGCAGCTAACTCCAAATCATGAGTTGGGTAATTTTGATCATGTATTTTCAACTGTCGTGAGGCATAAGCTATCACCATATCATTTTGCATAAGAACACACCCCAATCCCTTCTTGGATGCATCACTGTAGATCACAAACCTTTCTCCACTACAAGGCAATGTGAGGACAGGTGCACTGGATAACCTTCTTTTCAAGTCCTTGAAATTCTCTTCACATTCCTCCGTCCAGACAAACTTAACTCCTTTCCGAGTCAACTTAGTGAGTGGATTAGATAATCATGAAAAATCTTTCACAAAACGTCGATAATATCCAGCCAAACCAAG
Source organism: Viscum album (assembly GCA_963277665.1). NCBI lineage: Eukaryota > Viridiplantae > Streptophyta > Magnoliopsida > Santalales > Viscaceae > Viscum > Viscum album. The sequence continues at coordinate 642,762,374 of OY728133.1, read as the reverse complement.
AAAACTTCGGATCTCAGTTACTGTAGTTGGTCTCGACCATCTTTCGATAACCTCTGTTTTTGCTGGATCCACAAATATCCATTCTTTTGAGATTATGTGACCCAAAAATGCAACTTTTTGAAGCCAAAATTCACACTTGGTAAATTTGGAATAAAGCTTCTCCTTTCTCAGGGTCTTCAATATAATTCTCAAGTGATCTTCATGCTCTTCCTTTCTCTTGGAATAGACAAGAATATCGTCTATAAAGACTACCACAAATTGATCAAGATAGTCTCTAAAGACTCTATTCATTAGATCCATGAAGATAGCAGGGGCATTAGTAAGACCAAATGGAATCACTATAAATTCATAGTGTCCATACCTTGTACGGAAAGCCGTCTTTGGTATATCCTCCCTTTTGACCCTTAATTGATGATACCCTGAACGAAGATCAATCTTGGAAAAGTATTAAGCTCTGCGTAGTTGGTCAAATAGGTCATCAATGCACGGGAGAGGATATTTTTTCTTGATAGTGATCTTGTTAAGTTCTCGATAATCAATGCAAAGTCTCATTGATCCATCTTTCTTCTTAACAAATAGAACAGGTGCTCCCCAAGGTGACGCACTAGGGCGTATGAATCCCTTATCAAGATTCTCTTGGAGTTGCTTCTTCAATTCCTGCAACTCAATTGGGGCCATTCTATAAGGTGTCTTTTAAATAGTCAAAGAACCCGGTACGAGTTCTATTGAAAACTCAACTTCACGATTTGGTGGAAGACCCGGTAATTCCTCCGGAAAGACATGATCAAACTTTCGTACGATGGGCATATTCTTAATCATGAGTTTCTCAACAACCATTTGAGATAAATAACCTTCATTTAGTGGAATCAATACCCATGAAATGGAATAAATTTCCACTGGAAGGTTATGTTCATCCTTGCATTGATAGACGATCATAGATTGATCTGGAATATGAAATGTGACTCCCCTTATTTGGAAATTGATATGAGCTCCGTATAAAGAAAGCCAATCCATGCCAAGAATCACATTGAATTCCACTAAAGGAAGGATCACAAGATTTGCAGGAAGCACTTTCCCACAAACGTCAATTGGAGAAGAATTATAAACTTTTGATGCGATTTATGTGCCATTAGGTGTTGTCACAGCTAACTCAATATCTAATTGTTGAGGTAACACATTGATACCCTTAGAAAATTCTTCAGAAATAAAAGAGTGGATGGATCCAGAATCAAATAAAACATTTGCTACTTTAGAGTGGATGGTAAGTGTACCTTTCACCACATCGTTATCGTACTCCACATCACTGATAGAAATTGCATGTGACTTTCCTTTGTCTTTAGCCTTAAGAGTTTGTTGACGTCGACCATCATCATCAACCCTTGGATTTGGGCATTGATTGGCATAATGCCCCATCTCCTTGCACATGAAACATTGAAGTGTAGTAGGTTCATTCTGTGCATCCCTTCCTTTGTTTGCATCATTAGACATCTTCTTCCCATTATCGCGGAATTAAAATGCCCGATGACCTTCTTTTCTACATTTGAAACATTTACTTGTCCCTTTAAGACAACTCCCTCCATGTTTCTTTCCACACTTTGAGCATAAGGGAAAGCTCATCTTCTTTTCAATGTGCTCTTTAGATTTTCCTTTGAATTCCATTTTTCTTTTCTGATCAAACCCATATGACTGATGGGTTACTCCAATCTCCATCTCGACTTTGAGAGCACATCGAACAATTTCCTCGTAGCTATTGAAGTCCCTTATGGATAATGCCCTTCGAAGACTTGGTTTTAAGACACTAAAGAATCGATCGATCTTACTCTCAGGTTGGATAATAATACCAGAAGCGTACCTTTCAAGTCTTGTAAAATTTGATTCATAGGTACGAACAGATTCATCATCCTTTTGCTTTAGTCTAAGAAACTCTTTCTCCATCTTTGTTCGGAGAATACGAGGGAAGTACTTATTGAAAAATAAGTTCTTGAACTCGTCCCATTCCATGGATTCAATTTCATCCCTTTGCCTCGTATTCTTAATAAGATTCCACCATTGATCAGCATCTCATTCCAAACGATACACTGCTAGGATGACTTTATCATGTTCAGAACATTGAAGAACTGAAAATATCTTTTTAGTAGTACCAATCCATTGTTCAGCAACTAATGGATCAGTAGACCCACTGAAAGAAGGTGGACGCTGCCTCATGAAGGATTCAACAGAATGTTGCTCCTTCCTTTTCTCGTTTGGAAGTCCTGCATGATTCATAGCTTGAGAAAGTTGTGTGAGCATGGCTACAAGATTTTGCATTCCAGCTCCCATATCGTTTGGTTTCTCAGGGGGACAATCATTGCATTTCCCATCGCATTCCGCATTAACACGGTTCCTTCGGGTTCCAGCCATTGACTAAAACCAAGAAGAATAGTGTGGGCAACACTAATTATAATAGGAAAACCACATAATTCAAGAATAAAATTTTCACGCTTAAGGTCTTATCCTAGGTTATTCATGGCCATTTCTAAAACACTAAGACTGTGTTCTATGCTTAGACTTATCCTTAGGGTTATTACTAAGGCTTTCACATCCTAGTTTCCAAAGGTTGACTATACCTTTCCTCTGATACCAACTATAACGACCCATACTTTACATACATTTTTAATACTTCAAAATTGAAGCACACTTATTAAAACATATGCCAAAACCACAAAGGACCGTATAGGTATAGTGTCTTTAGAAACTGGGAAACATAAACAACTGGTTCATAAATCTTCTACAGTGTCTCCCATTTATTTCATCATATCTAGGGTCCCTTTTAGCATATTCTACTTAATATCCATCTTCCTGACCTGGGGAAAAGAAAACATACAAAAAAGGGTGATCTCAAATGCTCAGAAAGGGAAAATAAAGGAAATAAAAATCATATCATATCTTTTTGAAAATCATAACCTGCAAAAGAGATCATAATATCTTAACATGGAATAAATCATAGAAGTGAAAATGAGATCCCCATAATCATAACATAAAACTTGAAACTTTGTGGCATGCACACATAATCATGGAAAATCATTTCTTGTTAGTCATGACTCATTTCCAAGACTATCTTAGCGGACAAAGTCCATTTCTGAACCGAGTTCACTCCCTTTTCAGTCCTGTATCACTGAACTGAAATAACCTTCCATTCCAGCCATGTCTATCTCATGAGATATAAATCTTTACCCAATGCATTGGAGGGAGATATCGGTCCCACCCATCTTATAATGAATCCTTTCTTATGTGTGCCACATAATCATAAATTATACATCATCGCATAACACATGTAACAAAAATGGGATTCTTGAAACATCATGACATCATAAAACAAATCATATAAGGTAAATGACTTCATAAAAATAATTCCCTCACAACATAATCAAATAAATGTAATAATAGGGATAAAAACAGAACCCTATATTATCTTAGATGGAAAATAATTTTGATAAAACATTTGAACTCCATTCTTGAGGAAAATATCCTTTCTACTTCAAAAACACTTTTCTTTTCTTAACATGTCATACAATTATAAACTAAAAGAATTTGATTAAAAATAAACTTGAAAACTTATAAAGGAAGATTCTTGGAAATAATTTTTTAAAAAAAATCCATTCTTGCCGTATAAGTTAAAAAAACATTCTTCGTACTTTTGTCGGAAAAGTCAAAAAGTACCTCGTACGAAAAACGACAAAAGATTCCTTTCATATTCATTACTAGAAACTCACTGAAGGGTAAAATTGGATTTAAAAATTTGTAGGTGGATGTAAATAATATTACATATTCAGTAAACATGGATGTGGATGATAAAATACACCCCAGTAAATACTAAAGTATAAACAATCTCGGATAAAAATGAGATTGTGATATTTCCATTACCTTAGGTCCGACTTGATTTGTAAGTGTCCGAACCTCCTATATAATGATTTAAATAATGTTATTGACTTATTCCAGATTCATAATTATTTTTATGATATCATATATGGTCATATTCTTAGCTTCTTAGTAGTAATATTTCATTGCTACTTGTTATTCCGGTGTTTATAACTTTTTGTCTTTATGCGTGTTTTGTCGAATAAATTCATATTCTTCTCTTTTAGGTTATAGATACCTCATTTCCAGAATGGTATTAGTGTAACATATATCATATTTAATCATTCAATTCATTTATATAATTACTATGTAATGGTGATCATGTAGAACGAGTCACATCACATCGTGGAGACGGTATTCCGTACGTACGCACGAGCGATGATATTGTTCCCATGATCGTGGAATTGTATTTAAGTGTATTTATACTATTTCAGTATAAATATCACTTTATAATAATCATATATAGTTACTCATTACACCATTATACCCATACTTGTAAGGTGATCGTGGAAAATAGATTACACCACAGCGTGGAGACGGTATTCCGTACGTACGCACGCGCAGTGATTTCATTTTTCCGTAGGATGGATAGAAAGTGAATTAGGGTTGAATAATATTTATAATAACATATCAGTATGTAAGTAATACTGATGTTATTACTTTATCATGAAACAACTAAAGAAGAAGAAGTTGAAGAAGAAAGAAATTGAAAAGATCGTTAATGGATATTACCTCTTCTTTTAAACGCCTCTTTGAATCCTCCACTTAGGGAACTAAGATTGGTCTTTGAAGAAGACCAGGACCTCTAGGATTATTCTAGGGAAGTGGAGAAGGGATTTTGGTAGGGTTTGGCCGAGATTGAGTGCTCAAATTGGTGTGAGGAGGAGGGGGAGGAGGTGCCCTTTTATAAGGGAGGAGAGGGGCACCTTAGGAATATCTCAAAATATTATTTTATATTAAAGTCAAAATCGGTTTATAATGGTTCCAAAGGGTCTTATTTAGAAGGTAATGTGGGGATGGGTCTAAATCCTATCAACCAATAGGATTTAGACAAGTTTAGGTTATTATTTTAACCTTATCAATTAGATTTAACTCTAAGTTAAATAATTTAACTTTTAACGTGTCTTTTTGTTTTCTTACACTATATGGTTAATACACTTACTATAACATGCCAAACGAACCCCAAATTGTTTATTATTAATATATATATCCTTATCTGAGTCATTCGGCCGAACCTTATATTTTTAGGAAAAAAATAACAATTAATAGTATAATATTTGATTGAAAAACTATTTTGTGTCAATTTTGACACTATTTGATATATGATTTTTGTGAAAGTAATAACAGAATTATATGTTCGAAAAAAGTTGATTAAATCAACACTAATATATCATAGTAACCTATAAAATTAGTGGAATTCATAAAAAGTCTCAAATTACAATTATTTTTGTGTTTATAACATCAATTATGTCAACATGTCCTTAAAAGGGTAATTACTGCAACATCATTGTGTCATAAATAAATTAAATTATTTAATGTCTAAAAATTACAAATAAAATACCATTATGTAGGAAATCTTTTTATATTTCTAATGAATATTTATAGTCGAATTTATCTTATGTATAACCCTATATTAAAAAATGATTTACTTATTAAACATTGATTTTAACTATTTTAACTATTCATTAAATAAAATAATATTAAATGTCATAATCTAATCCAAGTGGACCTAAATGGTCATATTATATTCATAAGGTTGTTTTTGGTCGAATTACACTTATCCAATAGAATTAGGACATGTGTTAGGGTAATAGTAATATCATTTTTACCCTTAGTTACCCTATTTACTATTAACCGCGGTAAAAAAGTAAAAAGTTACTATTCGCCAAAAAATTATTTTTATCTCATTGAACCACATTTTACTTACTGATATCAACCGTGTCTATCTGATTTTTGAAATTCCATTCACAGAAGCAGTAAAATTAAGTTTTATGCAAAATTCAGTTTTTAACCTACCACTTAGTGGTTTCACTATTCATCAAAAATTGAAAGTTTTCAGAAAAATACCAAAATTTCACCCTAGGCTAATTTTGATATTCTGAATCCAAAAATGAAGTCCATTTTGAAAGATAAAATTTCAAAAAGTGGTTATTACTATTCATAACGGCTATTTTAAATAATATTTTAATAGCATATCGTCATTTAGTGAAACTCGGTATTGTGTACAACGCAAGCTATCGAGGAAGGTCGCGATTGCGTGTAAAGTAAGCCAAGCTAGTGTGTAGTGAAAGATTACTTTGATTATATATATATATAACATAAAAACAAAATATTACTCCTAAAAATCTCGGGTGTTACATGTACCTCCACAAATGGTCCTACCCATGAAATCTATCACACAGATCTTCCACTCAGGGATAAGGCACAAAATGTGTATTAGGTACACACCGTTCCATCCTTATGATTTCCCAAAACCTTAGACACCACATTGATGGGGGTATACTCCATGTCTTAATCCATGTACATGATGTGTAGTCAGGTTTTTCACAGAATCCTAGATTCACTTTTGGAACCATGAATCCTTTCATTCTGCTTCAAATCCGGATTTGGTTTCAGTTGGGATTTGTGAATCTATCATCAGCCATCGGATTTCAGATCTTTTTTTGTAGGAATCTCAAATCTGATGTGATTTTGAGTGACCTTGTATGCTGCCACATGTCTAGAACATTCTAATTTTCAAGATCCAGCATCTGATTTTTTTAAAAATCATCTACATCCCATAAACTATTTTTATCCCTATTTTATTCATTGATCTTTTCCTCCCAGGTGATTCCAATGTGATTCTAGGGGTCCAATCAGGCTCAGTACCGCCCTACATTGACTAATCGGGACCGCATGGTCCAACTAATGATGATCCCAAAGAGAACAGGGAGAAAAAACACAAAATAAAAGGATTAATCATTGCTGGATAGACATTCTAGGACAATAATCATTAAAGCGATTCTGTGGTTAGAAATCATTGAAACTAATTATGTTTCTATACACAGGCACATCCAATTGGCCAAAATTGGAACATATCCAAGAACAATGATCAGTATGCTCAATCTAATTAAATAAATATGATGTAATCACCAAATTTAAGATCCCCACTTGGAGATTAGATTAAAAATTTTCAAAGAACATGATCTCCAATGGTCGAAGTAAGTCGTGTTTTCGGTGTCTGGATCTTTTTTGATCTGACATTCCATCATCATCTGAGGTTATTCGCTAATGATAGGGGAAGGAGAAGATCTAGAATTCTCCCAGAGTTTATTTGAGTAAACCTAGAGAATTCAACTTGGAAGTATAGTTAAAAATATTTCCAAAATGAAAAAAAATTAATTAATTAATTAATTAATATACAAAATGAACTACCATCGAGCGAGGGGTCCAAATTCCCCATGTTGACCTATTTTAGTTTTCACCTAGGTTAAAAACCGCATTCAAGACATAGGCATGGTTTTAGAATTCCGATTCAAGACTACATTTAAGAGTTTTACTATTTTTTAAGAAACTGCACATGCACTATATAAAATATATTTAATATATTTATAAAATTAATTTCAGGCCCACCAAGATTTATAATTGAATTCCATCTCCATGATTATCTTGAGAAATATTTATAGAATTATTTCAAAGTATGATAATGAAATCCTAGTCCTCAAAATGATTCCCTCTTTCAACATTTTCATACCTGAAATGTAAAACGAACAAAAAACTCCAAATATTGAGAGCACATCTGCCTCTCCTGATCCCAGGAACTCTCTTACAAATTTCCACGCTTCTACACCATAAGAAGAAATGGATGGTCCATCCATGAAGCATCCTCTTATATTGATCTTCTATCGCCACTAGGTGCTCCACAAAGCTGGTTCCATCCTTGATCTCTAATTCACCCTAGTCAATGAAGTGCATGGGTTCATGAACATATCTACTCAGATATGAAACATAGAAGACTTCACACACTTTATCCAACAATAGGGGTAGCGTGAGATGGTAGGAAACCATTCCAACCCTCTATACCATCTCAAATGGCCCGATGAACCTCAGGGATAGCTTGCCTCCCCAGCCGAACCTCTCTAATCCTCATCATTGGGATACTCTGGGGAAAATGTTGTCTCCCTAATCAAACTCCAAGGGTCTACAATGGTGATATACATAAAATATCTACCTACTTTGGGCCGTCCTCATCTACTCATGGATGACCTAGACTTTCTGCATCACCACATGCACCATCCCTAGGCCCACAAGATATGTATCACCGATCACTGTCCAACAAAAGGGTGACCGATAAGGTCTCCCATACAGATCCATGAAAGATTCCATGCTAATGTTAGTGTTGTATATGTTGTTGTATGCGAACTATATCATGTGAAAGTGATCCTCCCAATGTCGTCTAAAGTCTAACATACAATCCCTTAGCAATCCTCTAACACCTAGATAGTGAAATTGGTATGACCATTAATATGGTGGTGAAAGGCTATAATCATTCTCATTTGGGCCCCAAATTCCCCCCATAGTATTCTCCACAATCATGATATAAACCATTCATCATGATAAAATACAATCATTTAGGTAATCCCATGAAGGTGAACAATATCCCTGATATAAAATTAGCCCAAAATCTCTACCAAACTCTGCTCCCTGATGGAAAAGAAGTGGGAATACTTTGTGAGTCAGTCAATTATCACCCAGATAGCATCATGGACCTTCACTATGTGTGTAATACCTATCATAAATACCATGGATATGGTATCCCACTTTCACTTTGGGATCTTAAGGGGCTATAAGAAACCTTTCAGAACATGGTACACAACATTCACCTGCTAATAGGTGAGGCACCAAGAGATGAAATCAACTATGCTTTATCCCAGGATGAACCACCAAAATTTTTTCTGGAGGTCTCTATACATCATCCATACACTGAAATTTATAGCAATGGGAGTTGTGTAGAACTCTCAAATTACCTCCTCCCACATTGTGACTGGAACTACTCTCTTCCCCTGGAATAAAATGACATGTTTCCCTCCTATATAATATATATATGGTGATTTGACTATGGATATTTGGTAACATAATACCTCATAGTAGATGTCTCCTAACTGGTACTCTCTCACATTATCTAGAATCAATGGAATCAACACCATCAACTATAAAAATGTTTCACCCCTTACTTCACTAGGGTCAACTATAAGGAATCCAATGACTTTGAAGCCTCCTAGAATAATTGATCGAGGTATTTCCCTTTAAATGTGTATAATACTATATAGAATTTACCTAGAGTATATAAAATCTCAATGTCAAAGTCATGTAGAAACTCTAACCATCACCACTTCCTCATGTTCAAGTATCTCTGCGTGAAGATGTACATGAGACTCTGATGGTCTGAGTAAACCAAAAAGTCATTTCCTAGCAGGTGGTGCTTCCACATCCTTAGGGATAATTATACCACTAATAGCTCTATGTTTTGATTCACATAGCTATACTTGTGGGGTATCAACTACCTCAACCCATATGCGATGACTGCCACCCACTGCATCAACACGCAACTGAGAAAATCTCTCAAGGAATCGCAATAAAGTACATACTCCATGCCCCCTAAGGTAGTCCAAACACAATTTCACTCATCATCCTCAACCTAAACATCCTAAAGGACCTATTGTTTGGATCAGACCAGGTAAATGACTGTACTTTATGGGTGAGGGTGGTCAAAGGGGTGGTAATTATAGAGAATCCTTTCTCAAACATCCTGTAATACAACTGCAATCCAAGAAAGTTATGCACCTATGAATTGCTGTTGTGTGGATCACAAGAATTCACTAAATTGATTTTAACTAGGTCCAAATCTAAAATATGAAGTGAAATGCCATTCCCCATAATGTGAACCTCTTGTATCCAAATCTATCACTTCGAGAGATTTTGATAAAGATGGCACTCTCAATTAAAATCTGGTACCATCCACAAGTGCTCTGTATATTCATCCTATGATATAGAGTTTATGAGTATGTCATCATTGAAGATGGCCAAAAATTGGTCCATGTATAACTAGATGACCTGATTTATGAAATCGATAAACATGGAAGGGGAATTAATCACACCAAAGGAAATCACTAGGAACTCATGGTGACTATAGTAACTTCAGAATACCAGATTTAGAATATCAACCTCATGAACTCTAAACTAGTGGTAGAATGTCTTGAGATCAATATTTTAGAACCATCTTGCTTCTCAAAACTAGTCAATGAGGTCATCAATACTTGATAAGGGGTTATTTTTCTTTATCATGGTCTTCTTCAGCCGATGATAATACATGTAAAGCCACAAGCTCCCATCTACATTTTTGATGAACAACCCTGGATCTACCTAAGGAGGCACACTAGGCCTAATGAAAACCTTTCCATGATGGTCCAAAAATTGAATCCATAGATCCTAGAGCATAAAAGGGCACATACGATATGCATTAGAAGATATAAGAGAAATTCAAAGATGAAACTCAATGTAAAACTCCATATCTCACCTCAGAGGTATCCTCGAGACGTCCTCAGGGAAGATATCCATATAATATTAAAAAATTAAAGGAACCCAGATTCTTGAAGATACTACAAAACCAAGTGATATACTTATTAACTGATGGGTTATGGGTTGGAACCTCTTGCTCATAGAACCCACATATTTATCTATGAGATATCTATCACAATAAATAGTGAATATCATCCCATTAGTGAATAAGAATCTGAAATATCTGTGGAGATCGTTAATATAGGCTCTCACCATGGAAATAAAATCCATACTATAGATAACAAAATAGGGTTCCATTGTGATGACCAAAAGGTCCAATGTGAACCTCTCTCTTCCAAGCGATTGCTCGCAGTACCAGCAGTTGAAGGATACAAAAGAAGTGTTCCCTATAGAAAGCTAAAGATGAAGCTACTGGGGTAAAACCTCATCTAGGATATTAAGCTATCACACTATGATTTTAGAGATGAAGGAATTATTGGAATATTTTTCTACTAATATTTAAGGAAGAGTAGAATAAACACAAATCATACATCTGATCATCTCAAGAGCAGTGGGGTTATAAGCCTCCAAAGCCTTCAATTATCCATAGCCCTGAATGCTAGCATAATGAGCCTGAAATGGTCCACTTAGTGGTGGTGGTGGTGGGAGCATCTAATAACATCATCCAGCACCCATAGCTCCTCTTTCTCTTCTCCTAGCTCGACCTCACTGGGGACCACCCTATCCACACCTGGGAGATCCCTTATCACAACACTATCTTAATCATGGAGGTTTATCAAATATCATCATGAATTTATCAACACATATAGTATGGAAGTATTTCTTTATGTAACCTCTCATATCACATGTAATGCACCACCCCTCTCCAGGCTTCCCTGGACCTGTACGCTACCCCTGACCTTGTGAATGATTCTGATCATGGGGAGGTATCCTCCATCAAGATCCTAAAACCTGGAATTTTCCAATTTCTATAGATGAATAAGCACTATGACCCCCAGTTCCATATATCTCCACATGACATCCTATGATAGAAATATACCTATCACTTGTGCCTGTACAACACTCAGACATAGGTGGGGATGCACAAGGGTACCACCCTGGCATTGATCTCTTTGAAGAATCTTTGATCAAACTTCTCTGATCAGAAGTATCCATCCTATATCATGACAAGGGAGTACTGGTTGAGGTATGTGAACCTCACTGTATACTCAACCACCACCATCCCTCCCTACCATAGCTCTAGAAGCTTATGGATCCAAACTGAGTGAAAAAAAGAGGGGTAGTACTCTTCATAGAACAACTACTTGATGTTCGTCCATTAGAGTGTCAAATCATCATGAATCAGCAGAAAAAGTCCCCAACTAGTTCCTATATACTCCTTGTAAAAAGATATCTTCCATTGAAACCACATGATTATTAAGCATTTGAAAAATCCTAATGATATAGACCACCAACTCTATCCAATTCTGTGTTTCTTTTGGATTTGTCTCACCGTGAAACCTCTGCGACCTCTGGCACTGGAACTCACACAGCATACTAGTACTGCACGTTTCCTCATCCAACTCTGCTGGAAAAATATAGTTCTTGATCGGTGGAGGTGATTCTAGCTTCCTACTTGGAGGAAGGGGTCATGGGATGAACCTTGAACTGAGGCCTCGTTGGTTATCATATCTTCGTCATGATCCATAACTAATACGCTGGATGGATTTCTCCATGGAGGAATCTTGATATTTATCAAGACATACCGCTATCAGATGATCATATATATATAAATATGAAAATAATGGGTAGATAAATCAGTAAGCACCATCAAATACTGAATCATATATGATTCATGTAACATTGATCCTTGCAACCAATGTCTCGGTATGCCGAGTCAACAAGTAGGTAGCCAAGGTCATGGTGAATGGATACATCGGCCACCCACACCATTACTAGATTCCCTGGTCTGAGAGCCTCACTAAAGAAACTTCAAAACTATTTCACTGAGTCGAAAACAAAACCTTTTAAGGTGACCGGTTCAAACAACACCCCAATAAATGAACATTCTATGATACCAATCTATCACGACCCGACCCAAGACGGGGCAAGATCCACAACTACCCCTAGAATGACATCATAGACTGGGGGTGATGACTAAAACTGAAGGAATATCTAACTCAGGGAGGCCTTTTCTATGTACCTTTAGGCACACAAACAACCATTTCAATTCAAAACTACAAAGGTAAATAGTAAAAGATGTGAAAATTCTACAAAGTAAACCAAACATGCATAACCTCTAGTGTGTACAAGAGTATGAAAGTGAGAACTGAAAAGTAGAGGAAAAAAATACATTCCCAACAAAAAATATGTCCCAAAAAAATAAAACTAGAATGTAAATTGTTCAGAGATCCCAACTATTGAATCCCAACTTGCAACCATCGTACATGGTCCAAAGTACTAGGTATCCCTAATCTCCTCTAATGTAACCGAAAACATGTTTGTCCTTTGAATAAGACACAAATCATAAGGGAGATTCCCATTCAAGGCTGAGTATATACATACACAGTAGGATTCCCTAAAAGATAATGGGGTAAAAATAAGATATACAACATGAATAAAAAGATAATAGATACAAGATACAGTAAAAATAATAGCTCAAACCAAACCAAGAGAGAGTAAACTCATCCAAGAATAAGAGTATCTATATGGTGAGTAGATAAAATACATGTCAAGTCTTCTCCACATATAGTAGGAGACTAGAATAATCCAATCATGAGAATATAAACATGAAAATAACATGGCATACTCCATGCGTCTACGCCTATCAAAGAAAGAGAGTAACCAAATACAAAGTTATGGATATAGAATAATATATATATATATATATATATATATATTCTCTGTCAAATAATCCCAAATGAGAGAGTAAGGGAAACTCTATCTCATAGATTATCCTAGGATGAAGAGCAGAAAAAAGTAACAAAAGTCCATCAACGATGCTCATCATCTCTCCCACTTTCCAAAAAGTAACTATTAAAGTCAAAACATGATTTTCCACCATGACACGCAGTTGAGGGGCCAAAAAACTCAAAGTAGAGGAACCACACCCTAGTACGTCCGGGGGGTTCCACTCTAATAGTATCCATAGAGGAAACACACCTATTCTAATGGGGGTTCTACTCTAGTTTCATGAGGAACAATTCCCTATTTGATAGGGGGTTACACTCAGTCGGTCGAGGACACATGCCCTAGTGGGAGATGTGGGTTCCACCATGTCCATCAAGGACCTACACCCTACCTAGTGTAGGGGTTCCACTCAAATTGTCGAGGACCGATTCCCTGGTGTAATTGGGGTTCTGCTCTGGTCTTTGAGGACCCACGCCCTAACCAAAAGGGGCTTCCACTCAGAACGTCATGGATCTGTGACCTGGTGTGATGGGGGGGGGGGGAGGTCCACAATGGTTATCAAGAACTTTCACCCTACCTGGTATGGGGTTCCTCTAAAAAGTTAGTTGTAGTGGACCCACGCCCATACTGATGGGGTGTTCGACTCTAGAAGAAGGATTTGATGATTATTCCTAATCAGTACCACTGTCGAGCATCACCTGAGTATGTTTAATTCTGATAACATTCCACATACTGTCTTAAAATACATAATCGAGGGAACTATATATTTCTATGTATAAAATTGCTTAGGATAGGTTACCCACGAGACAAAATCTGAGTCCAAATGAAAGAGACATATAACCTAGAAGTTTTCTCAAAAGAGGTCAAAGTATACATGGCGAGTGAGGGGGGCCACGTGGCATGTGGTCACTTTTCACCACCTAGCTATGTCTCTTGCTGGAACATGACTTCCAAGACATGTAAGGACACAATATACAGGGAGTCTACAAAACGTGTCTTAGTACTCAAGGTCTTTGTTGTACATCTTGGTCATGCCCATGTACATATGTACATGATTTCATTCCTGAACCCGTGTTTGTGTACTCCTGTACACACACCATGTTCCTGGCTTTGAACTTCCACACAGGTTCTTTCCCGTGTGATCCATAAAATTAATCATCCATTCAGGGATGAGGTACACGAAGCATAGGAGGGGAACATATCATTCCATCCTTATGAATTCCTAAAACCCTAGCTGTCACATTTAAAGGGATACATGTCGTGTGTTCATCTTTGTACATGGTGTGCAGTCAGGGTTTTTCAGAAAATATAATATCTATTTCTGTTTCCTTGAATCTAGCCATTCTAATTTGAATATGGCCCTATTTTCACTTATTATTTGTGGATATATCATTGACCAACATATTCCGGCCCTCTAGTGGTTGGAAAATAAATTTTGGTGTTCTTATGAGTGATCCCTAACACCACCGCACATCCAGAACATTCTACCATTGAAGATATTACTTCCCATAGTTTGAAAGGATTTCCCACATCCCACAACCTATCCACATTGGAGATTTATTCTCTCATACTCTCCTAGAACAAAAATCTATCATGATTATAGGGGTCTGATCTGGCTTGGTACCACTCAAAAATTTCAAACTGAGATCATGGGGTCAAACCGGCAACAGACATGAAGAAAATGAGGGGGGTGGGGGAAGCAGAAGAACAAACGTTTAAACATCATTGTCTAATATTTCTTTTCTAATGATAAAGAATGTGCATAATTGGTTAGAAAACATGGAAATTATTTATGTTTATATACACATGCGAATGAAATTGGCCACAATTGGCATAAATTCAGGATGATAGATCGATCTTCTTGATCAAATTAATAAAAGAGGGAGTAAACCAAAAATTTATGAGTACTACCTGGATATTGGATCATTCATTGTCAAATAATTTTCTCACTAATGATCGATGGATTTCATTGCATTTTCTATGTCTTGATTGGCTCTGATCTGGCATTTCATCATCATCCTAGGTGATTCCCCAATTAAAGAGGAAATAGAAGCATTGGAATTATACTAGGTTTTATGAAACTAGACCTGGATAACTCACCATGGTAGTCTAGATATAGATAATTAGTTCTATTGAAATTAATGAATGAATTAAATAAATTATTAATTAATCCACTGAATTCAATTCTAATGAGTGAGTGGTTTGAACACCCCACACCATCCTATTTTAGATCGTGCCTAGGGAAAACACCATGTTTTAAACTCAACCATGTTATTATATTTCTGATATGAGCTTATTTTTAAGAGTTATTCTATTTTCATTAAGAATCAATGCGCGTGCAATATAAAATATATTTAATGTTTTTATAAAATTAATTTCGGGTATATAGGGCCTCTGAATCACATATCATATCAATGCATATATATATAAATATATGTAGAAATATTTCAATATATTATAAGGAAAAATGGGTGTCTATGATTGGGTGTAGAGACCCCAAACCTGGCGTACATGGAAATTACATTACTTTTGAGGAATACTTAATACATAATAAGAACCAATACTGAAGGACCGTAATAGATTAGTGTCTTTGTAAACTCAGAATACAATATTCTAATCGTGGTGAATGATCTTCAACATCTCCCATAAAGATCTTCCCCTTTTTGTTTTCTTACCTAAAACATTTCTTTAAATAATGGGGAAAAGATAACATATAAAATGGTGAGATAAAATGATCAGTAAGGGTAAGCATGGAGAAAATAAAACAAATCATATACCTTTGAACTTAAATACATGAACATAATGTTTAAAAATCAAGATCATAAGCAATGACATAAAATATGGTAGTATGTAAGGCAAAGATCATAAAGAAACATTAATCCTTGTAAAATAGAAAGAGAATAAAACATGTAATTGTGACAACCATTAATCACATTTTATGATTTCCATAGTAGCCATGGCATTGCTTCCAAGACCATCTTAGTGGACAAAGTCTCTTTCTGAAGCGAGTTCACTCCTCGTTTCAGTCCTGTAACACTGAACCAGATTAACTTACCATTCCAGCCATGTCTCTCTCATGAGATATAAATCTTTACCCAATTCATTATAGGAAGATATATATCCCACCCATATCATAATGAAATCATTCTTACTTGTCCCACAACATGAACATAAATTATTCATCATTACCCAATGTATAAAATGGGTTTCATAAACATCATCCCATCATAACATAATCCATACAAAAAAAGGATATCATTTCATTATAAGAAAAGTGAAACCATGTAAATCATAGAGAAATTATACTTTAAATAACACATATGAAATAATTCCATTTTTTATGGAAATAGGTTTTGATAAAACGCTTGAAATGAATTCTTGAGGAAAATATCCTTTCTTCTTCAAAATCATTTTCTTTTCACAAAATGCCATGCAATTTTAAAATAAAATGATTTCTTTGAAAATACTCATTAAATATTGTAGAGTAAGCTTCATGAAAATAAGGCATTATGAAACTGTAAAAATCCGTTCATGTCGTATAAGTTAAAAAAACATTCTCCTCGTACTTTTGTCGGAAAAGTAAAAAAGTTCATCATATGCTAAACAAAAGAAAGATTCCTTCCATAAAAAAATTAAAAGTAAAATAGGGGTAAAAATGAAATTAAAAATACATGGAATAATATTAAACACATTATGGAAAACATTTTATGGGAATGGATGAAAAATATAACCCCAGTAAATACTTACGTATAAGAAATCGTGGATAAAAATGAGATTGCAGAATTATCCATTACCTTAGGTCTGATATCCTTCGTACGTATCAGAAACTACTTTATAATGATTTAAATAATGTCATTGACTTATTATAGAATCATATTCATTGTTATGATATCATATATGGTTCACTTATGACTTTATATTACCTGTTCTTTTGTAAATTCCATGTTAAAGTAGTGTTTTGGGTATAATCATTTCATTTGTCGTACGTGTTTCGACATGTTGATCTTGATATTATTACTTATATCCTGATTTACTTAATTCCAAAATGTAAAACATTATTTATATATAATATATATTCATAATATACATATATATATGATATATCGTTAAATGGAATGAAATACACTGTTCATGGAGACGGTATGCCGTACGTACGCATGGACACTGTTTTCGTTTTCTTATTGAATTAAATGGAATTAAGTAAATGAAACATATATGTACATAAATCCAGTATAATTATTATTTAATATATTTCATGATTATTTATTATATATACTTTATTATCATACTTGAATGGTTAATCATGGAAAATGAATCTCATCGCGTTCATGGAGACTGTAGTCCGTTCATACGCACGAGAGATGACATCATTCACATGATCATGGAATTGTGTTGAAGTGTATGTATAATATTTCATAATAAATATCACTTTAAAATAATAATATATACTTATTTATTTACACCATTATACCCATCCAAGTAAGGTGGTGGTGGAAAACAGATTACACCACGGCGTGGATACGGTATTCCGTACGTACGCACGCGCGGTGATTTCATTTTCCATAGGATGGATAGAAGATGAAATTGTGTTGTTTCATATTTATAATTACATATCAGTATACGAGTGATACTGATGTTATTAATTTATGATTAAACAAATAAAGAAGAAGAATAAGTAGAAGAAGAAATAAATTGGAAAGAATCGGTAAAGGATATTACCTCTTCTTTGACGCGCCTCTTCTTAACCTCCAAGTAAGGCACTAGGGTTGGTCTTTTGAGGAGACCAGAACCACTATAATGTTTCTAGGGAATATTAGAAGGGAAATGGTCAGGGTTTGGCAGATATTAAAGGCTCAAAAGGGTGTGAATATAAGAGGGAAGGGGTGCCCTTTTTATAAGGGAGGAGAGGGGCACCTTTGGAAAAACATAAAATATTATTTTATAATAAAGTCATATTCGGTTTATAATAGCTCAAAATTAATTTATTTCAAAGATAAAGTGGGTATGTATCGAAATCCTCTCAACCAATAGGATTTAGACAAGTTTATGTAACTATTTTAACCTTATCATTTATATTTAACTCTAAGTTAAATAATTTAACTTTTACCGTGTCTTCTTTTTTTTCTTATACTATATGGTTAACAAACTTACTATAACAAGACAAACGAACCCCAAGTGGTTCATTGTTAATTTATATAACCTTATCTAATTCATTTAGCTGAACCTTAGATTTTTAAGAATATAATAACAATTAATAATATAATATTTTTTTAGAAACTATTTTATGTCAATTTTGACACTATTTGGTAATTGATTTTTTTGAAAATCATAACAACATGATTAGTTCGAAAAAGGTTGATTAAATTAATAATAACATGTCATATTAACCTATAAAATTATTGTAATTCATAAAAAGTGTCAAATTACCTTTATTCGGGTATTTATAATATTAATTATGTTAATATTTCATTAATAAGGTAATTAATGCATCATCATTGTGTCATAAATAAATTAAATTATTGAATGTCTAAAAATTATAAACAAAATAACATTATGTAGGAAATATTTTTAGATTTCTAATAAATATTTATATTCTAATTTATCTTATGTATAACCCTATATTAAAAATGTTTTATTTATTAAACTTTGATTTTAACTATTTTAACTCTTCTTTATATAAAATAATAATAAGTGTCCTAATCTAATCCAAGTGGACCTAAATGGTCATATTTTATTCCTAAGGTTGTTTTTGGTCGAATTAAACTTATCCAATAGAATTAGGACATGTGTTAGGGTAATAATAATATCATTTTTACCCTTAATCATCCTATTTACTTTTAACCGTGGTAAATAAAAGTAAAAAGTTACTATTCACCAAAATATATTATTATCTTATTTAACCATATTTTACTCCTTGATATTAACCGTGTATCACATATTTTTGAAATTCAACTCACAGAAGCAGGAAAATTAAGTTTTATGCACAATTTCAAATGCTCCTAGGAGGTGGGTAAAAGACGATGAAAAGATCAATAAAATTTTTATATATCTAAAATTATTATAAAATGACTCCAATGAATTAAATTTAACTTTTATAGGTATTAAGTATCAATTTTGACCTAAAATAAATTTAAATAAAATAAATAATTATTTAAATAAAAAGTCGGGTTTTAAATAGTAACCTAGTGTTTTCACTATTCATCAAAAATTGAAGGTTTTCAGAAAAATACAAAAAATTCACCCTAGGCTAATTTTGATATTCCGAATCCAAAAATGAATTCCATTTTAAAAGATAAAATTTAAAAAATTTAAAGAATTGGGTGTTACTATTCATAACAGCTAGTTCATAATAATATTATAATAATATCTCTTTTAGTGAAACTCGATATTGCGTACTACAAACGCTATCGAGGAAGGTCTTAATTGTGTGTAATGCAAGCCAAGTCAGGGATGCATGTAGTGAAATCTCTGTTTGGTGTTGTGTATAACATAATAAAAAACATATTTCATTTATACATTAAACAAAATCTATAATTAATGTTGCGTAGAATAATTTCCACAAAACGAACAGGAAATTGTGTGTAACATGAGACAAGAATAGTGTTGTGTATACTGAAAGCTAATACAGTGTTATGTATAGTACAAACTAATCTTGTTGTTGTGTATAATAGAAGAAATCAAAGAAATTAAAAATAATATATCTCATAAAATCTCAGGGTGTTTCATTCTACCCCCCTTAAAATGAATTTCACCCTCGAAATTCGTCGGGGTTATAAATAGTTTACTACTTGAGAGTTTCTTTAATATAAACCCACATCGTAAAGAGGAATACCAAAACTTATCTTTAAAAACTAAAGTATGAAACGTAATGGTTACCCAAATTAACTAATCACTAGGTTTCCAAATAGGAGAACATAGGTAAAAATATGGATATGGAAGAGAAATCTAACCATCAACTTCTGATGGAGATCGGTAGAGAACATGGCTATGAAAAATCCAACAATCACAATGCCATAAATTTGTGATTATCTAAGGTACCATCTGATTCATCAGATATACGGGCAGTAGGACAACATTTTAGGTTTTCAATATCATTTACCTAAAGTTGAAGAATTTAAATTAGAACAAATACTTACTTTATTTTGGTATAATCTCATCATTGTTCATGCCTTGAACAATTTACACTTCATATTTTAAATAAATGAAGTTGAATTTGTCATTCGTAAAGTGTTAGCAGATCATGCGATAGAATGATAGGTCATTCCATCTGTCTCAAACAAAAGGTTAGAAAAAATTATTAAATATACATAAGTGCATCTATAGTGATATTAATCGTATATGGTTCCTATATATCATGCCACTTAATAAATTACAACTAATTTCTACTAACCAGGAACTTCCTGTAGGCCAGTGGTAGGCGATAAAGGCATGTCGCACTTCAGTTGTGGGTTCGATTCTCGTATCCTTGTCCGACGCGACGGGTTGTCGCCCGTCCTACAGGTTGTCCTTTTTTTAAAACTACATTATTATAACATTTCATCAATAATATCGAAAAAGTTATAGCCTTAAACAATACTAACTTATGTCTAATATAATCCATTCCAATCTTCAAGCTTATCCAAAATACTTTTATCCAATCTTATAGTATAAAGAAAATGATTACTAGAAAAGTCATCTACCGAGCTTGTGAATACCATCATTTATCCCCCATATAAGATATATCTTGTTGGTCACATTCCAAACATTTGAATACCTTAATCATGTATTCTCTTGAAAAATGAATACCCATTGAATCATAGTGAAAAAATGAAGGTTGTAAAAAGTTTACTCTTTCCAGATACCAAAATCCAAAAAATTTATATACTCAAACCACGATATAACTTTTTCCTTATATCAGTCATGAGCTCATAAATACTATCAAACATTTCATTTTCTCCTTATCCCTTCATTATGCACATATCATCTTCTTTACAAAAATATCTCCATCACTTTCCATGGTTACCAGTACTATAAAATTATTGAAAACCACAATATACCAATACATAAATATTCTAATATTCCACGATACTATATATAACATTAATCCCATTACATAAACACTTAATCATTCCACCACAACGTTTTCATATTCAATATCGACAATAGTGATCGCATGTGACTTCCCTTTGTCCTTTGCCTTAAGTGGTTTTTCATGTCAATCATCATTAACCCTTGGATTAGGGCATTGATTAGAATAATGCCCCATTTCATTGCACTTGAAACATTGAAGTGTTGTTGGTGCGTTCTCTGCAATCTTTTCTTTATTCACATCATTAGAAATTCTTTTTCCATTACTTCGACACTCAGATGCTCGATGACCTTCTTTTCTACACTTAAAACATTTTCTAGTCCCTTGAATACAATCTCCACCAGGATTCTTTCCACACTTTGAGCATAAAGAAACATTCATATTCTTTTCACCATTATTTTGAGATTTCTCCTTGAACTCCATCGTTCTTTTCATGTCAAAACCCTGAGATGGATATGTTACAGCAACTTCCATTTCTACCTTGATCTCACAATGCATAATTTCTTCATAGCTACTGAAGTCTGTTATAGATAATTCCCTTCGAAGACTTGGTTTTAATCCACTGAGGAATCGATCAACTTTACTTTCAGGTTGGATGATAAAGCCATATGTATACCTTGCAAGCCTTGTAAAATTCGTTTCGTATATACCAATAGATTCATCATCCTTTTGCTTAAGCTCAAGGAAATTCTTTTCCATCTTTGTTTAAAAAATACAAGGGAAGTACTTATTGAAAAATAAGTTCTTGAACTCATCCCATTCCATGGATTCAATTTCATCTTAGGGAATCATATTCTTAATTAGAGTCCACCATTGATCTGCTTCACCTTCTAAACGGTAAATAGCTAGAATGAATTTTTTATGTTCCGAACAACGAAGTATGGAAAATATCATTTCAATGGTACTAATCCATTGTTCAGCAACAAGTGGATCAGAAGACCCACTGAAAGAAGGTGGGCGTTGCCTCATGAAGGACTCAATAGAATATTGTTCCCTTCTCGGCTCATTTGGAATTCCAGAATGATTCATAGCTTGTGTAAGTATAGAAATAATATTTTTCACTCCATCTCCCACAAAATTGTTTTGTTCAGGAGGAAAATAATTAAATTTTCCATTACATTGATCAAGAAGGTTCCTTCTGGTTCTATCCATCATCTAATACCCAAAAAAGAATAGTGTGAGAGTAAAAAATCATGCTATGGAAAAAAACATAATAAAGGGGGAGTACCATTGATATCTAACATCTTAGGTTTAATTTTAATATCGTTTCTCTAGTTCTAGGACTATAAACTATATGTATATTTAACCTTAGGGACATCCCTAGACATACCTTAGAAGTATCTCTAGGTATCTCACTAAAGTTTTTGCATCCTAGTTTCCAAAGGTAGATTAAACCTTTCCTCTAATACCAACTGTAGAGACCCCAAACTTGACGTACATGGACATTACATTACTTTTTTCGGAATACTTAATACATAATAAGAACCGACACTCAAGGAACATAATAGTTTAGTGTCTTTGGAAACTCGGGACACAATCTTCTAATCGTGGTGAATGATCATCAACATCTCCCATAAAGATCTTCCCCGTTTTGTTTTCTTACCTAAAACCTTTCTTTAAATCCTGGGGAAAAGAAAACATATAAAAGTGTGAGATCAAATGCTCAGTAAGGGTAAGGATAGAGAAAATAAAATAAATCATATACATTTGAACTTAAATACATGAACATAATGTTTAAACATCAAGATCATGAGCAATGACATAAAACATGGCAGTACGTAAGGCATAGATCATAAAGAAAAATTAATCCTGATAAAATATCATGAGAATAAAACATGTAATTGTGGAAACCATTAAGCACATTTTATGATTTCCATAGTATCCAGGAAATTGCTTCCAAGACCATCTTAGTGGACAAAGTCCCTTTCTGAAGCGAGTTCACTCCTCGTTTCAGTCCTGTAACACTGAACTGGATTAACTTACCATTCGAGCCATGTCTATCTCACGAGATATAAATCTTTACCCAATGAATTTGAGGGAGATATAGGTCCCAACCATCTCATAATGAAATCATTCTTACTTGTGCCACAACATGAACATAAATTATTCATCATTACCCAAAGTATAAAATGGGTTTCATAAACATCATCCCATAATAACATAATCTATAAAAAAAGGATATCATTTCATCAAAAGAAAAGTGAAACCATGTAAATCATAGAAAAATTATACTTGAAACATACACATATGAAATAATTCCATCTTTTATGGAAAATGGTTTTGATAAAACGCTTGAAATGAATTCTTGAGGAAAATATCCTTTCCTCATCAAAATCATTTTCTTTTCACAAAATGCCATGCAATTTTAAAAGAAAATGATTTTTTTGAAAATAGTCATTAAATCTTGTAGAGTAAGCTTCATGAAAATAAGGCATTATGATACCGTAGAAATATGTTCTTTCCGTATAAGTTAAAAAACATTCTCCTCGTACTTTTGTCGAAAAAGTAAAAAAGTTCCTCGTATGGTAAACAAAAGAAAGATTCCTTCCATAACAAAAAATAAAAGTTAAATAGGGGTAAACATGAAATTTAACATACATGGAATAATATTAAACACCTTATGGAAAACATTTTATGGGCATGTATGAAAAATATAACCCCAGTAAATACTTACGTATAAGCAATCTCAGATAAAACTGAGATTACAGAATTATCCCTTACCTTAGGTCCGATATCCTTCATAAGTATCCGAACCTCATGTATAATGATTTAAATAATGTCATTGACTTATTATAGAATCATAATCATTGTTATGATATCATATATGGTTCACTTATGAATTTATATTACCTGTTCTTTTGTAAATTCCATGTTAAAGCAGTGTTTTGGGTACAATTGTTTCATTTATCGTACGTGTTTCGACATGTGGTTCTTGATATTATTACTTATATCCTGATTTAATTAATTCCAAAATGTAAATCATGATTTATATATAATATATATTCATCAAATACATATATATATATATATATGATATATCGATAAATGAAATTAAATACACCGTTCATGGAGACGGTAGGCCGTACGTATGCATGAACGCTGTTTTCATTTCCTTGTGGAATTGAATGGAATTAAGTAAATGAAACATATATGTACATAAATCCAGTATCATTATTATGTAATATATTTCATTATTATTTATTATATATACTTTATAATCATACTTGAATGATTATTCATGGAAAATGAATCTCATCGTGTTCGTGGAGACGGTAGTCCGTACATACGCACGAGCGATGATATCATTATCATGATCATGGAATTGTATTGAAGTGTTTATATAATATTTCAGAATCAATATCACTTTAAAATAATCATATATAGTTATTTATTTACACCATTATACCCATCCAAGTAAGGTGGTGGTGGAAAACAGATTACACCACGGCGTGGAGATGATATTTCGTACGTACACACACGCGGTGATTTCATTTTTCGTAGGATGGATAGAAGATGAAATTGGGTTGTTTCATATTTATAATAACATATCAGTATATGAGTGATAATTATGTTATTAATTTATTATGAAACAAATAAAGAAGAATAAGTAGAAGAATAAATAAATTGGAAAGAATCTGTAAAGGATATTACCTCTTCTTTGACGCGCCTCTTCTTAACCTCCAATTAAGGCACTAGGGTTGGTCTTTTGAGGAGACCAGAACCTCTATAATGTATCTAGGGAATATGATAAGAGAAATGGGTAGGGGTTGGCCGAGCTTCAAGGCTCAAAAGGGTGTGAAGAGAAGAGGGAAGGGGTTCCCTTTTTATAAGGGAGGAGAGGGGCACCTTTGGAAAAACTTAAAATATTATTTTATAATAAAGTAATATTCGGTTTATAATAGCTCCAAATTTATTTATTTAGAAGATAAAGTGGGGATGGGTCTAAATCCTCTCAACCAATAGGATTTAGATAAGTTTAGGTTACTATTGTAACCTTATCATTTAGATTTAACTCTAAGTTAAATAATTTAACTTTTACCGTGTCTTCTTGTTTTCTTACACTATATGGTTAATAAAATTACTATAACAAGACAAAGGAACCCCAAGTGGTTAATTATTAATATATATAACCTTATATAAGTCATTTGGAAGAACCTTATATTTTTAGGAATATAATAACAATTAATAATATAATATTTGTTTTAAAAACTATTTTATGTCAATTTTGACACTATTTGGTAATTGATTTTTTTAAAAATCATAACAAAATTATTAGTTCGAAAAAAGATAACTGAATAAATAATAACATGTCATATTAACCTATAAAATTAGTTTAATTCATAAAAAGTCTCAAATTAAATTTATTTGGGTATTCATAATATTAATTATGTTAATATTTCATTAATAAGGCAATTAGTGCATCATCATTATGTCATAAATAAATTAAATTATTTAATGTCTAAAATTTATAAATAAAATACAATTATGTAGGAAATTTGTTTAGCGTTCTAATTAATATTTATAGTAGAATTTATATTATGCATAACCCAATATTAAAAATGTTTTAGTTATTAAACTTTGATTTTATCTATTTTAACTTTTCATTATATAAAATAATAATAAGTGTCCTAATCTAATCCAAGTGGACCTAAATGGTCATATTTTATTCCTAAGGTTGTTTTTGGTCGAATTAAACTTATCCAATAGAATTTGGACATGTGTTAGGGTAATAATAATATCATTTTACCCTTAATTCCCATATTTACTTTTAACCGTGGTAAAAAAAAGTAAAAAATTACTATTCACCAATAATTATTATTATCTTATTGAACCGCATTTTATTCCTTGATATAAACCGTGTCTCTTCGATTTTCGAAATTCAACTCACAGAAGCGGAAAAATTAAGTTTTATGTACAATTTCAAATGTTCATATGAGGTGGGTAAAAGACGGTGAAAAGTTCAATAAAATTTTTATATATCTAAAATTATTATAAAATGACTCCAATGAATTACATTGAACATATATAGGTATTAAGTATCAATTTTGACCTAAAATAAATTTAAATAAAATAAATAATTATTTAAATAAAAATTGGTTTTTAAATAGTAACCTAGTGTTTTCACTATTCATCAAAAATTGAATGTTTTCAGAAAAATACCAAAAATTCACCCTAGGATAATTTCGATATTCCAAATCCAAAAATGAAGTCAATTTTAAAAGATAAAATTTATAAAATTTCAAAAAGTGTGTGTTACTATTCATAACAACTAGTTCATAATAATATTATAATAATATCTGGTTTAGTGAAAGCTGATATTGCGTACTACACATGCTATCGAGGAAGGTATTGATTGCGTGTAATGCAAGACAAGTCAGGGTTGCGTGTAGTTAAAGCTCCGTTTGGTGTTGCGTATAACATAATCAAAACTTATTTAATTTTTAACATTAAACAAAATCTATACTTAATGTTGCGTAGAATAATTTCCACAAAACGAACATGAAATTGTGTGTAACACGAGCCAAGAATAGTGTTGTGAATACTGCAAGCTAATATGGTGTTGCGTATAGTACAAGATAATCTTGGTGTTGTGTATAATAGAAGACATCAAAGAAACTAAAAATAATATATCTCATAAAATCTCAGGGTGTTACCTTCGGTCTAGGTGACATGAAATAAATGTGGGTGTAATTCACTCTTTAAAAAAATTACAAGTGTGCCACTCACCCCACTTATAAAAGGCCACCCCATCTCCCCTGCATGTCACCCCTTAAATTCAATTTCGTTTAGCCAAGACCTCCAAAATCAATTCCTAAATTACATACCATTATCATAGATACCTTATTTTGGATAGAAATCCAACCTAGGACATATTTAGTGGAATCCCAATGAAGATACCCAAAGTAGAGGCAATTTTCATTAGTGAGAAGAAGATTAGGGATGCTATGTTGCACTTGAACCCTGATAGCGCGGCAGGTCCTGACAGCTTCCCTGGAGTGTTCTATAGATCTTCTTGAGACATAGTGAAGGATGGTCTGATAGCTTCCATATAAGACTTCTTCTGGGGAGGAATCTTACCCCATGTTGTATCTGCCACTACGTTAGTGATTCTCCCAAAAATCAAAAACCCCTATTTCATTTTGCATTACCATCCAGTGAGTATCTACAATGTCCCCTATAAAATTCTGGCATGCATCATTAATTCAAGCCTGGATAATCATCTCTCGCGGTGGGTATCGTTGGAAGAACATGGCTTTGTTAAGGGCCGTTCTATTCAGGAGGCAATTGCTTTGGCCCATGAAATGTTCAGGGACATTAATGTTAAAACCCACGATTCTAATGTGGCCGTCAATCTCGATATGAACAAGGCTTTCGATCGGGTTGAATAGAGCTTCATCAACCGTATGCTTGCAGGTATGGGTCTCAACTCTCAAAACGTCGATCTTATTTTTAGATGTTTCAGATCTGCATGGATATTAGTTTCTTTTATAGGAAAAGCCCGCGGCTTCTTCGAATCCACTCATGACCTTAGGCAAGGGGACCTGATTTTTCTGAGCCTTTTTATCCTTGTCCAGGAGGTTTTGAGCCGCCTCATTCAACAAAGCTTGAACAATGAAGATATCCTGCCTTTCAGAAGGATGAGGAAAGCTCCAATTTTGTCTCACCTGATGTTCGCAGATGATACCATCATGTTCCTAAAAGACTCAAGCCATTCCTTATGTGGCTTGAATAATGTGTTGGAGGAGTACAGTCACTGGAGCGGGCAGATTATTAATCACAACAAGAGAACCTTCTATATATCTAACAGGTGCAGCTCAATGTGAGTCTTGACTATGAGCAATATTTTGGGTATGCAGATTCAGTCCTTTCCTATGGAATAATTGGGTGCACCCATCTCTTCTGGAAGGCTACACATCAAGGACTTTGACTCCCTTCTCAGTAGAATTAATGACTGGGTGCTGAACTGGAAGAATAAATATCTATCTTTTGGAGGGCAGATTGTACTGGCCAATAGTGTCCTTTTAGCTACTCCAGTGCATGCCCTCTCGAAACTTAGTGTCCCGAAAGGCATCATTAATAACATTGACCAAATCCTAGCGGGGTTCATCTAGGACCCTCATTATGAGGGCAAGAAACACTGGGTATCTTGACACAAGATTGCACGGCTGGTTAGCGAAGGAGGTGTGAATGTCCGTAATCTTAAAGATACCCTTTCCTGTATGGATGCTCGCCTCACGTGGAGTGTTTTGGAACACCGTAACCTTTGGGGGATTTCTATGCACAACTATATTGATCAAAATAATTCAACGACGAGATTTACCTTTCCTTTATGGTCGATCGTCAATCCCCTGGTCACCCTTCTCCGCTCGCATTCCTGCTGGATTGTCGGGGTGGGTGACTTCTCCTTCTGGCACCAAAATTGGTGTGGTGAGGTTTTTGGTTTTCCTGGATTCCCAGCCACCCGCATCACCTTGAAGGAAGCATGTTGCTTTGCTCCCTTTATTAATGTTGTTCTACACATCGAACAGATGGATCTCTTCAACCTCATTGAGATGAACGCTCCCCCCCGATAAATGTGTTTTTACCCCTTCTCTGTCGGGTTTATTCTCCTCGAAAGACATTCGTCGCATCAATAACATGTAGCTCCATTCTGATATTTGGGATGAGGTAATTTGGGTTAAGAGTATTCCAACCAAATACAATTTTCTTACCTGGAGGATCAGAAAAGGGGTTGTTGCAATGGAGGAAAACATCAAATTATGCGGGATCAATCTGGCTTCCAGGTGTGTGTTGTACGGCCCCTAGCGAGGAAAGCGCATGCCACTTGTTCATTGAAAGTGAATGGGCGTATGAGGTGTGGAAATTCTTCGGGGAATTCACTACTGTGTCTATTCCTTTAATGGGGAGCCGCTCCTTCATGGACAGGTGGTACCATGGCTAGAGCGTAAGTGGTCCAGAAAAAATGGCCCACACTGTGATCTTGCATGTTGTTTTCTGGTGCATCTGGAAAGTGAGGAATAAAGTGCTTTTATGAAGGGGGATCCACGTCAATTTGTGATATTATAGAGGGAACAAGAAACCTTCTCATCGATTTCACTCAGATTGTCCACAACTGGGAGGAAGATCCTTTGCTGGTTCAGCTCCAAACTGATCCTCGGGATTATCATCTGACCATCAGCAGTGCTAGAGGAAACTGGGTCTGATGGCGCCATACTTCGAAGGGCATGAAACTTAATACAGACAGATCGTGTGTACTGGGAGTCATGCACGGGGGAGGAGTGGTGCAGGATGTAAATGGGTCTGTGTACTTGGCTTTCTCTATCAGACTCGGTCAGGGGACCTCTCTTCAGACGGAGGCCGTGGCGCTGCTCACTGGACTCACCTTATGCAACCATAGTAATTTTGACATCTTTGAAGTTGAAACTGATTCATTGTTAGTGCAAAACTCCCTACATGACTTTTTCTTCTCCCCCTAGTCAATAAAATACATTATTAGAAAGTGTCAAAGACTTCTCAACAACACCACTCAAGTGGTGCACACTTGGTGGGAGGGTAACAAAGTAGCTGATTACTTGGCCTCGTTGGATGTCCCTAGTTCTGAGAATATTTTCTTTCATATTGTGGTTAGCTTGAAGCCTGAGGGGGTCGATCTAATTAGGGGGGACGCTCTTTGGCTTCATCATTTCAGACCTCCTTAGTTCTGTCTCTTGGATCCAAGGGTGCTAAGGGATGAACTCTCTACTCTCTTGTTTCTTTGAATAAATATTTACATGATGATTGATTGATATGATTCACCTTTCATTAACGATTCACATGGAAGGTGATAAAGGTAAAGTTAATGATTATATGTGATATAAATGAAATAACTATGATATTAATGATGTATTTATCATTTTTTAAAAATAATATATAAATATATATATAATTTTTTCTATCCTTTTCTCTCACGTAAAGGCGATAAAATCGTTTATATACATGTGTACTACTGCCTTCACAAAGTGATGTGACACTTTTTCCATCACCACACCACATGGATGTCATATATAAGTATAAAATGTAGAATATATTATACAAATATCATTTTTTAAAGGTAATATATTACTTAACTCATTTCTATAATGACCAGTGAAAAATGGAAAAAATTTCATGCGTATGTATGACCCACTATCTCCTTGACCATAACATAATTTAGTTTTCATATCATTAATTATTAGTTTTTAAAGTAAAATTTATGTAAAAATATGATAATAATTTTATTATTATTATTCTCGAGATGATATAACTATCTAATATGCGAAAGAATTGGATCTTTCAGGACAAAACACGTATGAGAAGACAAGGCAATTAACACATGAAATAGTGAAAATAATAAAAGGTCATTAACAGAATTGTAATAATATGTCATAAAAGGATCATATAAGATATTATATATTTTAATATTTTTATTAAATAAGTTAATAACAAATTTAAAACCAATATAAAGAATTTTAAATCATGTTTAACCTAAATGAATCATAAGGCAAGGGATTTCAGCTCAATTTCATTTCATTGGGGAATAATATAATATTTTGAACCTAATTACATTACTGTGGTGTATATAATACCCCTTTGACATGTAATGTTAGGAATAATTAATTATTTATGGTACCTTAAGTTTCAATTAGAATTATTTCATTTAAGTATATTTTAACTTATTATAACATTGTGGTAAATAAATTTCAAAACACAATTTCTTTTCATTGGGTTATATTACATCTTTAATATCATTGATATTTTATAAATATATGTATAATTATTTTTGAATTTTTATTTTTTTATTTCCCCTTGATTTATTTGTATTTACAGTTTGTACACATAATCGATTCATTGATTAATTGTCACACTAAATTTATGATCATTTTAGGGGTTTATTTCACAATCTAATTATAAGTGGGACTTTTTATTATATAATTTCCATTAAAGGAAATTATATGCTAATTTTTTAAAAATACCTTTAATTTTATTCT
Source organism: Viscum album (assembly GCA_963277665.1). NCBI lineage: Eukaryota > Viridiplantae > Streptophyta > Magnoliopsida > Santalales > Viscaceae > Viscum > Viscum album. The sequence continues at coordinate 642,730,955 of OY728133.1, read as the reverse complement.
AATATATTTATTCATGACCTTTTTCAAGTGATAGTTCCATTTTTTCTATTCGTTGTTACATAAATTTTTTGACAAAATGTATTAATAAAATTAAACTTCATTTCTCACTCAGATCATAAAATTGTTTACATACAAAACCATGTTTTCTAAAAATGATTTAAAAAACTGTTTATTTAACCTTTTCGAAAATGATTTATTAAATAAGTTTTTGCCCATTTTTTCTTTTTATAAAATATTTTCAAAGGAATCTTCTTATAGGTTTTCATACATTGAACATTTCTAAAAATTTTACTTTATAAAAGAAATATTCTATATGGGATGTACAGAATTGCCTGATGACATGAATATCATTTATTTGAAGATTTTTTTATCAATTTTATAATGTTATTTTGAAATATTTTTTTAAAAAGTGATTTTCAAAGGAAGGGATTTTCAAAATGTTTTTCAAAATGAAAAGAATATTTTCCTCAGGAACATTTTTAAATGGATTTTTATAGAATTTATATTCATCAAAGAAAATAGCCTTTTATTATTAGTCCAATAGTTATTTGTTATACTTATTCTGACATTATACTTCCTTTAAATTATTTATGATTATCTTGACCAAGGATAGTATTGAGATTCACTTAATTGTTTTATTTTTTTGTATTCATTAACATCCCTATGGATTATTCAATTACCTCTCATCCTTATTAATTAAATTTCCCATGAATAACCATATTATTTATCATGGGTATGATTATTTCCTAAAACATAAACCATTTTTACATATGTTTTTCACATTGAATGTTATTTTATTAATTGTGGAAATATTGATAAATCGGTATCCTTTAATCAATATAGACATTTGATAAGGTATATTCTTTGTAAATTAAATTGATTATTTGATTTATAAAGAATTATTTGGACTAGTATGACTTGGATTTGGGAATAATTAATATAATCCACTCAATGTATTGGTAGTCTCATGGTAAGAATTAGTTGGATTTCCTCAGCTAAATGGGTTCTTAACTAGTATTTTTTAAGTTGTCTTGTGATAGGTCTTAAGGGTAAAGGTACCATGTACGTGGGAAACATGGTGTCAAATAATTAATAATTTCATTCATTCAATATTGAGATACAAATATATAAGTAATTTCCAATATGAAATTATATCTGGACTGATTTAATTAGTAGTTATTTAAATTATATTTGTTTCAATTATTTTCCTTACCATATTAATTATTCCTTATCCAGTTATAATAACCATGTTATTGATTAAATATAATGAGTTTTTAGTTATTTAACTATCCATATTGTATACAAACTTCCTTTATGGTTTATTGATTAAATTTATTGTGTTTCCAGTTTTTTAACTTTCCATAGTGATTATGCTCATTTATTCATTTTTTCTTAAAATGTACTTACCCATTACTAATCATTTGAGATCACCCTTAATTTTTTTCCTTTACCTAGGATTTCATTAATATTACTACGAATGATATGCATGGATATGCTACATAAAATAATGTTATTCTCAAAAACATTATTTTTCAATTTTTTTTATTAAAATGTAAGATGTGAATCATGTACGTATCTACTTTACCAAGACTACTAAATTGATATATAATTTAGGATGTGATTCCTTGTATCTTATGACAATGTAATGTTAGTAGGCACTAGTGATGGGATGCAAGGGTCTAGGTTACCACATTTGGTATCAGATCAAGTTTAGTAGAAACCTGGGGAACTTGTTTTAGGAAAACAATGATTAGGGAACATGACCCTATGATATAATTTGAGAATTAGTATTAAATAAAATGTTAATGCTTTGGTAATAAAGAGATTATGTGGTTTTTATTTTCAATACATCCCTCTCTAGATACTACATGTTTATGTGGTTTTTGGAACAAATGTACCTAGGGGTAATAAATCTAAAAAGAGTGTATTGGGATTGATTCTAGCATTACCCATTACATGAAAATATGCATTACTATGCATATAGTTTTACAATCATGGGGGATATACATAAGATAATTAAAATTTTCATTATAAACCATTTTGATAAATTTAAATAGATAACGAAAATGAATGACCTAGGATAAACCCAAGACCAAGGAAGAACATATATTATAATAAAATGGATAATGTATTGGGATTCAATAATTAAATTATAGAAGTATTTTTACCCATGGTATTATCGTGATAATAATTATGAAATATCTATTTATTGTGTCGAATTTTAGAAGTATATAAGTCATAATTAAATTAAGAGTTATGGATCACATAGTGGGTTATGAGTTTAAGATTAGAAATAATTTAAAGGACATAAAAACACCGTTTTAGGTTTTATGTTATGATAATCTACCAAGAATATGGAATTTTTGGTGAAATTTATGAAAATTATATGTTTTAGTAGAAAAGTTATTTTAGGAATAATACCTTAAAATTTTATAGACCTAAGTTTAAAGGTATTGACATCCTTTAGGTTTTATATGATAATTAATGAAATTATAGTAAAATAATATTATTAAGACTTAAAAATAATAATTTTTTTAAAGCAATAGTAAAAAAATTTATTTAATGATTAAATTTACTTCAAGTGTGTCTATAATATTTTTGTGAACATTATAAGAATTATATTAATAACTTTTATAACAAGGAAAACCCACAGGAAGGGTGAAAACCCATTGCATATGGAAAGGTGGTGGGGATTGAACCCATGATCAAAGGACGATAAGGGTTTCAGACATACAACAGGCCTATGTGATGTCCTAGTTGATATTTCATTGTTTTTATTTAAACAATTTGATGAATAAATATTAATGAGAACCAATAGTGATTATTTTGAAGTTTAGAGATTAATTTATTATATTGGATAAATTTTTCTAAACATATTGGTTTTAGAAAATCATTACAGATATATGGAAATAATTTTCACTCTTTATGGATCTTATGATCTATTAAATTTGAATTTTAGTTCTTTGGGCATAAAAAAGTCATTTTTGGATGTTCATTTCTATGAGTTAGAGATTGAAGAAAACCCAATGGATGAAATTGTGTTTATGAAATTGAAATATGTAAAGTAATTATATTTCTTAATATTATTTGGTATTATAATATTTACATAACATTTGGAAAATGATCTTGTGACAAAAAATTTATTATGATACCTTCTTTTATATTGAACCTTGTCCTTTTAAATCATTATAGATTTATTGATTTGAGGATCACAATATTCCATTAATCATTTACTTTCTTGTGATAACTAACCTCATTCACTCTCAAAAAATATTTACGCCCTTCTCTATATCTATATCTTCACATTCCAAAAAAAAATTCATAGATAAACCTAGATATGTCTTATTCCATATGACCTTTGTACTTCCCTTACTCTCTTACTAAGGGGATATTTTATTGAATCTTTTATAATTGGGGGTTTTCAACAATGATATTTCCAAATTTATAACTCTCTATTATCAAGATCGTGTTAAATTGTGGGGTTGCAATTTATTTATGTTGGAGAGAATATGAGACCCAAAAATTTTAAAATATGAACATCATATTTGATTAGATATATGACACACAACACCAATCCTAGAAAGGAATATAACACAATAAGTCTTTTTTATATATTTACTACTTTAAATAAATTAAATACATTATATATCTTGAAATGCATGTAACACTGAGTTTATATTATTTTATACACAATAAGGATTCTCTTAGAAATCTTGTGTTACACTAATGGCTAAGTTTTACTGAACACCAATATAAAATAAATATTATTAGTATAGTTTTCATCTAGCCAATAAAATGACAAGTATTAATAAGATTAACTAAATTATGAAAATATAATGTTTATAAAAAGTTATTATTTTTTTATTATAATATAATAATGATCATTTAAAATAAAAAGAAATGTTTTTCAAAAAATAAAATTTTTCTAAAAGGCATTATAGTCGCTCTTGGGGCATATAATTTAAAATAAATTTTAATTTTTTTTTATAAAAATAAAATTTATTTTTGAAAATTTTATACCAAAATTAACTTTGTTTTAATTTTTTGGATTTTTATGAGAAGTTTCATTTTTTGATGAATTGTGAAATATACTAAACTTTAATTGAAAACTGCATTTTTGTTTAAATGATTTACATTGTTAAATTATATTTTGAATTAGTTTTAAAGTAAAATTAGTTCAATTTTATATCAATTAATTAAATTTAGTTCTTTTTTAACCATTTTCATATTTAATTTATATATAAAAACATTGTAAACTTCTGAATATTTTATCTTTAAAATCCCGATTTCTCATCATGTCCACGGGATTAATTTTATAATTAATTTATCCCCATATGTGTATAAAATTTGAAAAAATAGATTCCATATTTTTAATAAGAATAATTTAAAATATACAATAATGTCAAATTAATATTTTGTGAATATTATTATTTAATAAAGTTAAAATTAATTATATTTAATAAGGAGAAAACGAGTTTACTTAGTGGTTAAATATACAATAAATGGTGTAAAAATGACCCAAAACTTTTACTAAAATCATTATATGGAAACATTTACACCTTATAACTACCTTTATTTAGAATATATCATTATTGGGTCTTGGTGACATGAAAAAAAAAGGATGGAATTCACTCTTTCAAAATATTACAAGTTTTCCACCCACCCTTCTTATAAAAGGCCACCCTCTCTCCTCTCCACTTCACACCTTCATACCACTCTTTTTCAACCAATAACTATTAAAATAACTTCCAAAATTCATAAGCTCATCCTAGAATCCTTATTTTGGGTATTAATCAATCCTATGATGGCTTTAGTTCAAACCCAAGAAAATACCCCAAGAAGAGGTAACGTACAACAACAAGCATCTTTATTTTAATTCTTTATTTGAATCCATCAATTTTTATTAAACCAAGATGATATAATGACCTTAGTATCTTCTATATAATGGGATGTTGTTATAATAATTTATTTTACCTAAAAAAATATCCACTTTCATCAAATGCGATATGAAATCATCATTCTTTTGTACGGAAAACTATCACCTCACGAACCAATTTTGTTTGTTTTTTCATTTACACATCTCAATGTTGGGTATGATGATTGATATAAATTATAAATAGGATATTTATAACAAAATTATACCTCTTGAGCCATCATATCATACATATAGTTTACCTTCCATTCCGTAGGAGATACAATAACATCGCTTGTGTGTACTACAGACTGCCGCCTCCGAAAGCGACGTGATTCGTCATTCACTAACGCTTCACAAGGATGGTAAAAAAGAAAAATTTAATGATTATATGTGATATAAATAAAATAAATATGATATTACTAACATATGTGTCATTATTTAAATATTATATATATATATATATCATTATCTGTCATTAATTTTCACTCACATATTGATGATGACATCCTTTATGTATGTGTGTACTACCACCTTCATGAAGTGATGTGACACTCTTTTCATAAACAGATGAAATAGATGAAATATATAATTATAAAATATGGTATATGTGATTTAATTAAAATTATGTAAAGGTAATATATTACTTACCTCCTTTCCATAATGATCGGTGAAAATGGAAATGTTACTAATGCGTACGTACAACCGACCATCTCCATGATCGTAACAATATTCAGTTTTCATTACCATAATTAATTATTGGTTTTAAAAGTAAAATTGATGTAAAAATATGATAATTAATTTATTATTGTTATTATAATAGAGGTTATGGAACTCAATAGTATGTGCAAGAACCAGATCTTTCACGAAAAAACACACAATAGAGAAAAAGGCAATTAACACACGAAACAATGAAAATAATGAAATATCATTAAAGAATGGTAAGTAATATATTATAAAATAATAAAATATGATATAATTAATCTTAATATGGATATTTAATAAGTTAATAAAATTCTTAAAACCACTATATACGTGTTTAAATCATGTTCAACCAAAAGGAAGCGTACAATAAGGGATTTCATGTCAATTTCATTTTGCTGAGAAATATTGTAATGTTATGAACCCAACTAAATTAATATGCTGTATATAATGCCCCCTTTAAGTGTAATATATTGAATTATTTATTATTCATGGTACATTAATTTTCATTTTGAAATATTTCATCTAAGGGTATTTTCACTAAAAGTTTCCAAGTAGTAAATAAATTTCACAACTCAATTTCTTTTCATTGGGTTATATTACTACTTTTGTCATTGATATTCTATGATTATGGGTATAATTAATTTTGACTATATATTCTATCATTTCCATTTATTTTATATGGATTTAAATTTTATTGACATAATCGATTCATTGATAATTTTTCACTTCTATGTTATGATCATTTTAAGAGTTTATTTCACAATATCATTCTAATTGAGATTATTTATTATTTAATTTATATTGATTTAAATTATTTGAAATTTTTTTAATAAACCCTTAAATTTTATTCTCATATTGTTATTCACGATATTTTTCAAGTGATATTTACATTTTTTCACTCATTGGTACTTAAAATTTTAGAGAAAATGTTTTAATAAAATTAGACATCATTTCTCTCTTCGGTCAGAAATTTATTTTCTTACAAAACATTGTTTTCAAAAAATTATTACTTTAAAATTTTCAAAATGATTTATTGATGATATTTTTTATTTATTTAATATTTTTATAAAATGTTTTGAATGTAATATTATTGTCTCTTGCTGAACAAGGATCTTTTCAAACCTTTTTACTATGAAAAACGAACCTTCTTTACGACATTTAAAAAAATTTCCACCATCATGGCCATAATTTCAGTGAAGCTTCCATTGAAATTTTATAAGATTATTTTAAAATGAAATGTATTTAATGTGATTTTCATAAAAAATTATTTTTAATTATTTTTTTCAAAATGTAAAGTATATTTTCCTCAATAACTTTTATAGGATTTTTTGTTTTATTTATATTCATTAGTGACAGTAAAAATTTATTCTTAGTCTAGTGGGTATATATTTTATTGATACTATAATCATTATTTCCTAATATGGTTTATTATTATCTTGAACAAGGATAATATTTACATTCCCCTCATTGTTTCATTTTTTCATAATCATTAACTTCCCTTTGAATTATTCACTTTCCTGTGATCATTGGTAATTAAATTTCACTTGCATATCCATATTAATTATCATAGATATGATTATTTCTTAAAACATATGCCATTTTTACATATGGAGTACACTTTGAAAGTTATTTTGTTTAACTTGGGAAATATTGATAAATCCATATCCTTTACTCAATACAGATATTTGATAAGGCACACTATTTATGAATTAAATCGATTATTTGATATATGAGGAATTCATTGGATGGGTATGACTTGGGTTGGGGATTAGTTAATATATTTACATCTATGAATCAATAGTATCATGGGACAAATAGGTTGGCTAGACTTAGAAAAATAGGTTTTTACCTTGTATGTTTAAAACTATCTCGTGGAAGGTCTTGATGGAAAAGATATCTTGTACATGAGAAACATAACATCTAAAAATTAAGTATTTTATTTATTCATTATTTAATTATTTATGTCTAAGATACTATTAATATTATATTATCTTTGGATGCATTTCATTATCAGTTATTTAAATGGAATGTGTTTCAGTTATTAACCTTTCTATGTCGATTTTGATTTATCGAGTTACGATAATCATGGGATTGATTAAATTACATGTGTTTATAGTTATTTATAATGCTATATTGTTTAAACAATTCCTTATAATTTTGTTGGTTACATGCCATATGTGTTAAATTATTTACCTTTACATTTTTATCAATCTTATTGATTCATTATTTCCTCCAGTGTACTTAAACCTTATTGAGTATTTGATATCACCATTATTTTTTTATCCATTCCCCAAGATTCCTTAAAGTTTACTATGAACAATATGTAGGGATATACTAGATAGAATTGAGTTATTATACACAAAATATTTTGGTTATTTTTATATTAAAATGTAATATCTAAATCACGTATGTATCTATTTTACCAAGACCATTAAAATGATCAGTCCTTTAGGATGCAATTCCTTGTATCTTATACCAATGTAAGAGAAGTATATATTGAATCTGGGAAATTGGGGATTGGGTCGCTACACCATTTGTATAGTTCTATTCAAGTAATAGGTTTTAATCCACTATATAATTGATCAATCTTACATTTAGGTTGGATGATAATACCCAGAGAATACCTTGAATGTCATGTAAAATTTTTCACATAGTTATAAATTGATTCATTATCCTTCTAGTTTAGATCAAATACCCCCTTATCCATTTTCAAATGAATTATGTGAGGAAATTAATTATTGAAAAAATATATCTTAAACTCATCCTACTCCATGGAGTTAATTTCTTTCTTGTTTCCTCACATTCTTGATTATATTCCACCATTGATTTTATTATCCTTCTAAATTATAGACATCCAAAATTATTTTTTCCTTCTCTAAACACTAGGGAAAGGAAAATATAATTTCAATGGTACTGATACATTTCTCAACCACTAGTGGATCAATATACCCACTAAAATAATGCGGATTATTTATCACGAGAGAATAAACTAAACTTTGTTCAATCTACTCATTTTTAAGTTTTGAATGATTTATAGTTTTATAGAGTTTTGTGATTACAACAATGAGATATTTTATTCTTTCTCCCATAAAATTTGTGTTTATTAGGAGAAATTGTTTTTCATATTCTATCAAATTTAGCATTAACACCATTCATTTATGTTTCAATGATTGAATAAAACCGAAAATTATAGTGTGAGAAATAATATTCATACTATAATACTACATAGTTATTAAAAATAATTTATATAATGTCTAAATAATGACACTTAAATTTAAATCTTCAATACCTTTGGTTTAACCTTGTTCATCCTTGATCATTACTATATCTTTAGGATGTTATCTTATACTTTGACTTATCCCCATGGTTCCTAATAATGTTTTCTCATCCTTGTTTCAAAATGTGACTAAATATTTCTCTAATACCAACTATAATAACCTGTAATTTTCATACATAGATATAATATCTTATTAGATAAATATTAATCACATAACATAATGATCCATTCCAGAATCATATAATCCTTGTTCATTTTTAAATATATATGTATATATAAATAGTTCATAAGTGAAATACCTCTTACCCCCCTAAGATTATCATAACTAGAACCACTCTTAGACATATCATACTAAATACCTTTATTCGTAACCCAGGAAAATGAAATATAAGAAAGGGTGAGATCATTTTCTATGAAAATTTAAATAAGAGAGATATCATTAATTAATTAAACATAACATGAACATAATGTTATGTGAATATTTTTAATAACATTTGAAAACCATACCTTGCATATCATAGATCTGAATATTTAGTAATGGAATAATGCTTGGCAGTTAATAAGACATGGATCATAAATTAATTAAAAAAAATGATCCATGAGATCATAACATCGTCATAAGACTTATATTTGTGTAACAATCATAAAAACAAATAATCATTTCCTTAATAGTCAATGATCATTTCTAAAACTATCATTGTCTAATGGTTTCACTCCCCAAACCATTATAGTAGTCAAATTTTACTCCCAAGTCATTCAAAGTGGATACAATCCCATAATAAAATGGGTTTAATCCCTAATATTGTCTTGTTTATCTCTAAAGGTATCCATATTTACCCAACACATTGGAGGGAAATATAATTATGTCCCCACCCATCACATAATGAAATTCATACATATTTCAACCAAAAAATCATAATAAATTAATCATATTATAACCCATTAATAAAAAATGGGTTTCATAAACATTTCATAAAGTAATAAACCATGAAAAGAAAATTAGTTTCATAAACATTTCATTAATTCATCATAGCATAACCCATGAAAATGGAACAAGTTTTATAAACATATTATTGACATAATCTTAAAACATTTAGAGAAATAATAAATAATTCATCATTAGATTATATCACCAATAATTTTTGGAAATATTAAATGATTTCAAATTAGATGTAAAATCATTTTTAAGATCACTTGAAACATCTATTGATGAGAATATCCTTTTTTAATTTGAAATAATTCATTTAAAATGTAAAATTTTTCCAAATATCAAAGAAATTTTCTTATTTAAAAATATAATTTGAAACCTATAAATAAATATTCAAATCATTTAATTATTATGATGATGAGAAATATAGTACATACCATACAAGTTAAAATAAAACATTCCTTTCATAGTTTTGTAGAAAAAATTCGAAAAGTAACTCATACGAAAAATGCCTGTAAGATTACTTTTAAACACATTTTATAAAATTAAAATTTATCAATATTTATTTTAAAAATAATAGTGTAATATTATAAAAATTATTAATCTATATTTTCGAAAACAAAGATATGGAAGAAAAAGTATTTTCAATCGAATGGAGAAATAATTTCAGTTTTCCTTTAAAATATTCTTTTAGAATCTTGAGTACATAAAGAGATGAAAATGAAACAGAAACATGTAATTTAATGAAATAACTATAGTAGATGAAATTTTATGATATTATTAACAGGTATATCTTTAAATTTCATCATTTTAAGAATAATCATAAACAATCCAAATAAATAATGAGATTGTAACATAAAACCCTTACCGGTTTGGTATTATTGGAATCATAATCCCCATGAAGGAATGAAACCTAGATGAATATTTAAATACAAATAATATTAATAATAATCATAAAAAAATAAATTCATAGGAAGGATATAACCCCCATAATAGAAGAAATAGTTGAATATAGAATGTGTCTCATAGAAATAAAAGTGAGATGAAAATCCCTTACCTCAGGTCTGACTTCCTTCAGATTTGTTTCAAAATACTATATAATAAATAATAATTTAATATAAATAAATTAAAAAACTATATTCACATATATCATACCATATATTATTTATTTATTATCTTTTATCCCTAATTTATTTAAAATTCTTTATCTAAATCAATGTTCCTGGTAAAACCTGCTTTTTTTTCTTGTATGTTTTAGTTCATTAGTTTTTCTACATGAAATTTCAATATGGTTCCATCATATAATTAATGTTAATAATGATATAAATATCATATATATTCATTATATACATATTTATAATTATAATTAAATGTTATAAATTTAAAAATGAATTACACCGTTCATGGAGATGGTAAGCCGTACGTACGCATGAACACATATTTCATTTTTCAACGAAAGGAATGGAATAAAGTTAAATAATAATCCAAATTTAAAGAATTATTTAAATTTAATATAAATAATTTATATTCATCAAATAAATACTTATTACCATACCTATAAAAATAAAATGTGAAATGAATCACATCGCTCCATGGATGCGGTAGTCCACACATATGCATGTGCAATGTACTCGTTTTCCAAAGGATTTGAAGGTAATAAGGTATATGCAATATTATAATTAGAGAAGTATAATTATTTTATATAATATATATATATATATCATAATTTTTTACATTCATGTGAAGTGGTTATGGGAAATAAATTACATAGGTTCGTGAGGTGATCGTCCGTCATACACATAATCGACAAGTTCGTCTCCCATTTGATAGGACAAGAGATGAATATAGGTTATTAAATTAACATAATATAATATAAATATATGTAATATATCCATGTTATTATTTAATAATATTTCAATAATATTTTAATGATGTATAAGAATAAATAAAACAAAATCTCAGGGTTAAGAACTACACCTCTTCTTCAGACAACCTCTTTAGGAATATACCTAAAATCTTACTAGGATAATTTTATTATAACAAAATGGGTTATCAGTCATTAGAATGTATGTATGTAACAGTTTTGGGTATGTATTTATGGAAAAAGGCTCTGTAAGTGTTAAGATAAGGAGAGATGGGGTGACCTTTTATAATTGAGGTGAGTGTCACAGTTGTAATTTTTCAATGTTTTATAATAATGTCAAGTCAGATTACTAGGAAAATGGATAAAAAATTGACCATTAATAAAAATTATATGATATAAGGTCAAACTATACACTGAAAATAGAATAAATTTAAAAGTTTTTAGGTCACTTTACTCTCAATTGTTTAGTTTAATCCCCTAGTAATCCTATTTTATCCTTAATCATAGTAACTGATGTTTAATTTTTTTATTATTCATTTTGATCAAAAATATTGTTGACCATATTACCTAATATTAAATATTATGATTCCAAATATTTAATCAATTTTATTAAATTCAATTCATAGAGTTTTTAGAATTTAATTTAAAATAAAACACACTATTACGATGAAAATGCGGTTTTCCCATGATTTTTTTCTTATGTATACAATGTTTTTATATAAAAATTCAATATAAAATTGATTACATTGAACAAAATTGGATGAGTCATACAATAAATAGAATAATTATAATTTTAAAAATATTTTAAAAAAATGGAAGTTTCTAAATGATTTAAATGAAATGGAAATTTTAATAAAATCAAATATCTTCACTATTCATCAAAAAAGTAATCTTTTCAGAAAACTATAAAAAATTCCCAGCAAGAAAAATTTAACATGTTTATTTAAAAAATTAATTTTATTTTTTAAAAATAAAATTTCTAAAATTTGATAAAATAAATTTTCTAATAAGTTAAAAAAATGGGTCAAAACCTTTATTAGAAAAAATGCATTTTAAGTGTGAAATTGGATTTGTTATAATTCCATGCATAGAAATAAATTTAAATGAATGATAAAAAAATTATTTAATATAACATATATAAATAAAATTTATATAATTTAAAAATAATGGATAATTTAATTTATTTGGATTAAAACACATTGCATAAATAATAATTGTTTTTCAGAAAAAATATTTATTTTACTTTAAAATGTTTTTTATTTTCATTTATAATAATTTTTGAAGAGAAGATTTTATTTTATACATGAGTTAACTATTTGTTCATAATTTGTTTACTTATATTCATACCATCAAATCCAATGGCTAGGTTATAACTCTCTCATTAACTAATAATATTTTAAAAGTATATTACGGTTTGTTTAAACTCAGTGTTGCATGTTATGCATGTTATCAATGAAATTTTGTTTATTTTGAAAAATAGACATTAAAATATCTGGGTGTTATATGAAATCTAGTGTTTAGTGATATATCATGATCTTTTGGGAACTAATCTCCCTAAAATGAACAACAACTACTAGAATTGAAAATGAATATTTTCATTAAACAAAAATTAACATTAAGACAACGTTAAAGATAAAAAGAGTATCTAGAGACACATGGTCAAACTCTATTATCCCCCTTACCTAATAAAATTACTATGATCCATAATATATTTATAATATAGCATTTTATTTTTCTATAATAGTATAAATGTCTTTAATTTACACACCAAGAAATGTGAGTAGGGATGTGTAAACAAATACTCAATTTAATTTCCCTAAATCATTCCATGTATTCCAATATATGGTCTAAAAAGGTAAAGGATTCCAATTGGAAAACATTTAAGCATATTTCAAATAAAATTTGTGAAATAGTTCGTATAATCAATATTTTCATGCTTAAACAACCCACAAAATAGTTTTACCAAAATGAAGGTAACCCTATATAGTCCATAAATAAATCAAGGGTTTTCATTATCCAAATAAATTATCAATCATGAGAAATATGAATCAATTATTCAAAAAAATACTAGCCTATGATTATATAATCCTCCAAAATTAATAATTAAAAATTAAATTATTTCTCATTAACAATCCTCCCCATTGGGTTTCACATATAATGATTTTTCATTCCAAGTCAAATTCTAACATTTCTGGTCATTACTAGACCCATATATCAGTGCCTGAGCACTTATTGGTAATTACCCATATCCATTATATAATTATTTAGAAATAAATTTTCCACATCAAAATAGTTTTCTATGTAAAATCAACAAAAAAATTATATCTTAAATTTAAGAACAATTTTAGAAAAAAATAATTTTTTTTGTAAAAATCCAAACTTGACTAAATATTTTGTTTTAAAAACTAATAATTTTTCTAAATAAAATCTAAAATTTTTGAAATATAAAATTTCAATAATTATATAAAATAACCGAAATCATAATTTTCATTAAAATCCCACATGTTATTTTAAATTAGAAATTCGTTGTTATATCAAATCAATGGATATTTTTTTGATAAATTTTACATAGAAATCAAATTATTGAAAATTAAATTAATCATATATCAATGAATATTAATTGATATAGGAAGAAAAATAAGGTCCCATGGTTATAAAATGAATTTTAAAATACTCATAGTTCAAAATATGATTATGGTGATCTTGATCTGACCCATAAAAACATTGTTGTAAAAAATAAAGAATATAAAGCCCTGTTTCCCTTTCAACATTGAAATGTAGTATAAAATTTAAATTTAAATTTTTGAGAGGGGTTAATTTTGATAATTAGGGTTAATATCAATATTTTGATATTTGGAACATCTCAATGATATATTTTTAGAGATATAATTCTGATTGAGAGGTGTTTATGATTCTTAGGTTGACATTCAAGAAAGCCTGGGTAGACCTGAAACCATTATAGCTACAGGTAGTCCATTTTGTGGACAACCATGAATTAGAGATCACCATGGTGGAGGTTTAAATTTCAAGGTGCGGTTTTTTTTACCTGGGTTTGGTATAGTTCTTGGGATGTTCCCTATTGGGATACATCTAAACAGATCATGCCTATTATGCTAGGTGTTTTGGCTCACCATGAGCATGGAGCTAAGGCACATTGGTTGGCATGGAGACCTATAGGGCATGGAGAAATATTGGGCATGAAACCTAGGGAAAACCCATACACCATGAAACCCTTTATTTTTCTTCCATGGGTTAGTTATTTGGGACCCTCATAGTAAAAACCGAGTTGGGTGGAATGCCCAAGTTGGGCATTTTGGCGATCATTTTGGCTCGCCTGGATCCTTAGGGGTCTGTGCATGGATACTATGGGAAATACAGGGCAGCACCACACCATAGAGAATGAACTATTGTGTGCTAAAATAGTTAAAGATAAGGGTTTATCGATGTGGTACATGGTGTATAAGGGGATATTCAGCGGCCAATTAGGGGTGCACCATGTTATGGTGTATGTTGTGTTGTATGTCATGTTGTGCCTCTATTTTTAAAAAATCTGTAATGACCAACTTAAACCTCCATGTTTTTAAAAACCTCACTCGTTTCAACTATCACATGTGTTACCAAACCTTGGGTTATCTCCCCTCTCCCATCCTTCTCTTCACCCCCTCTAAAATGGTGTGTATACCTGGCAGTTTTCCAAGGATGATTTAAGGTGAGATATTTCTTATTATTTGTCCTTTCTCCTCTATTAGGTTATTTTATTTTTATTTTAATCTACCTTGGATTTTAATGAAAATTCAACTAGGTAGTTTTTTAAATCATCTCAATATGATAATGATTTTTCTCTCCATGGATAGAGGGCATCCATAGATGATAAATTCAAATCAACGCACAGTTTAAGTCCATGCACCTTGATTTGGATTACATTATCTATAAAATCTTAATAATGATATAAATAAAATATATAAATTTAGTATACATATTTATATAGATCCTTATATAATAGGTAGAGAAGGAAAAATAAATAACACATTCATGGAGACATTAATCTATACATACGCAAGAACACGTTTTTCATCTTCAAATGAAAAGAAGGAACAAAATATTAATAGTATTTTTATAACCATTGAATCATAATTATATCATGAATATCATATACATATATATTCATTAAATTCATAATTATGAACATCCATATGAGGTGAGTATCAAAAATGAATTATATCACTACGTTGATGTGATTGTCCATACGTACATGGAAATGAAGCAGAAAATGGTTTTTGCATCATCATAATAAAATATAATTATATATATAATACTATATTCACCATGTAATAATGGATACAACATATTTAGATAAGGTGGAGTAATAAAAAAATTGAAATATCTCAGTTTTTATATATACTTCTTCTTTGAGTGACCTCCTTTGGATGACACCATAAGCCTTGAAATAATGGTCTTAGGATAATATCTTGGGATATTGGATGAATGGAATGAATATAGAAAAGTATTTGGGTGGATTATGGCCACAAAAAGAGGCTCTTAATTTTGAATATGGGAGATTGGACTGTCTTTTACAGGTGAGGTAGATGCTAGGCTAGGACGTTTTCAAAAGATGAAAATACATTAGTGTATTTTTCAAGACAAAATGATCCAAAATTAAAAATATTTGAATAATATATGATATATGGTCACCATATTACCATTAAATATGATGTAAAAATGTTTTTAGTTCATTTTAACCATTATAATTTTAGTTTAAACCCTTTTAAACCCATTTTAATTGTTACCGCGATAATTGATTTTTTTACCCAATATACAAATAATATTGAGCCAAAATGAAAGTGGAATCATTAAAAAAATAAAATTATCAGTCTAAATATGGATTAAATTTTATCAAATTCTTTTTATATATTTGGTGTAAATTAAATTTAAAATTAACCTATAAAATGCGATGGAAATCAGTTTTCTAGAAAAAATGCATTTTTAAGTACTAAACGTTTTTATTGAAAAAATATGAAAAATGATAATTTTAAAGTAATTAATTTATTTATGTTCAATTGAAGGAACTAATGAAATTTTAAAATCAATTCAAAAAAAAAAGATTTTATTTTTTAAATACTCAAATGGAAAAATAGTTTTCTATAAAATCAATTTTTAATTATTCGCTAAAAAATTCACATTTCTAGAAAAACACTGAAATGAAAAGATAAGATAATATTAATATGATATTTTATAAAACGATATAATTTTTAGAAAACAATATTTCTATTATTGGTAAAAATAATTATATTATCCTTGTACAAAATTTAATAAGAACCATTTTTAAAGAAAATTAGTTTTTTGAAGTGTAAATTGATGTTATTACCATAACTATAATTAAAATAATTATAAAATCTTCTATTAAATATATAATATATAAATTTAATTAAAAAAATTAATAAAAATTTAATAACTTAATTTTTTATTTTAGAACACATTTTTCACATCAAAACAGTTTTAAAAAAACATATCATTTTTCCTTTATATGATTTTATCTTCAATCATAAGATTTAGATAAATAATAAATGGATAATTATTGATGTATTCATATAAAATATTTTTATATTTAATTGAAAAAAAAATTAGTTGAGTTAAATATGATTTTTAGATAAAAATACATAACATGTAGAGAAATACATTTCCCTAAAAAATAGGCCTTTTATTCAATTATTGATTTTATTAAAATTGAGTGCTTAAAAATAAAATTTATTATCTTAAATAATTATATATATATATATATTTAATAATGTGTTTAATCAAATTCAAAAATTATAATCCAATGGATAGTTTATAAGGGTATATTATATTATGGTTTATTTATACTTGGGGTAGAATGTAAATAAAGCTATCAAATACATCGAGTTTATTTAAAAAGAAATACATTTAAAATATTTGGGTGTTATATTCTAACCCCCTTAAAATTAAATTTTCACTCAAAATACCATCACAGTGATATAAAAAATGTAGATATATATTCTTCATCACATCATTAGTTTCCCATGTTCCTTCCTCAAATTTCTAATTCCTCTAGAGAACATTAACTATGTGAGTAATCATATTCCACAGAACGTTATCCCTACAATCTAAGATTCTTACCAATTTTTCATTTTATATAAGAATGTGGTACAATGTTACAACATCATATTTTAGTACATGTGAAGGATCTGATATGTACTTCCTTAGGAGAGAAACACAGAACACATCATGAACTCGATAGTGGTTTAGTGGAAGTTCCAAGTGATAAGAAACCATCCAAATATGATTAAGAATATAAAAAGTGATGATATAACTTGGGATTAACATTTACTTATTTCTTAATTTTATAACCTAATATATGGAGAAATTCATCGGAATAATTTCTCACCAAATTGGAATTCCAAATCTAGTTGATGATTGTTTGTAATAGTCTTCTTTTAAATCTAAGTGGTTGAATGTTGAGGTTTTGTGTGGTTTCTTAAAGCCTCTTTCAAAAATTAAAACCAAGAGACAATAATACAAAAAATAACATAGTTATCTCATATTAATACTACCCTATAATATTTCATTTTTCATGATTTATTTTATTTCCATCATTTATGTTTTTAGTCATTTTTGAATGGAATAAACCTTCTATAAAAGAAAGAAATATTATGTTCAAAACTAAATTAGAATTAAAAATATATGAAAAACAATTTCAATATAGTAAAATAAATCAAAAAAAAATTAGGATGAAGATGTAGCATCATAACTAGTGATTCTAATTTGAAGATATATCTTCATCATTTTTAATGAATTACAATAATATAATTATCTACATGATATGAAAAAAATCCCAAATCTCATATCTCATTATGACAATTAATTTGAGTTTTCAAACAGTATCATGGAAACATAACCCTTTATGAATTATTTGATCAATGATTTCCGTGATTGACTAACAAAATTCATAGTCAACTATAACTGTATTCACAATTCTCCAATTGAATATTGAGAAATTTAAACAGTGAAGATAATCTTTAACTCCAAAACATCTTGAAATAAGGAGCCTCATTTAGAGTTCATTACACTCCAATCAGAATAGAGACATACTTACAATCTAAGAAAACTATTTTTAAAAAATATAAAAGAATAAAACCTCAAACAATGATCAGATTTTGAGTTTTTAATTTTTAGAGATATTTATAATTGAGAAATTAATAAAATAAAAACTCCAAATATATTTTACTATGTGAATTCACTAGCATTGGATATTGTAATTTTATCTTAGAATCAACAAGGATTAGAGGCACGCCTAAATTTCTATCTTTATCAGATTAAGGAGTAACAATTTGTTCCCAAAATATCTATTAGTTTTTCTCTTGTTTATCTACTTATGACTTCTTGAAAAAACATTATAGGTGTTTCTATCCGTATTCTCATCAATTCCTCTAAAAATATCCATTAATTTATTGTTAATTTTTTTCTTTCATCTAGAATGGTTTACTGCTATTTATTTCTAGGTGGTAGCTATTGATTAGCTTTAATTAATTTCTTGTCTGACTAGAAGGTGAAAACACCTTCCCTCTTAAAATAAACAAATCTTGTGCAAGTGAATCTAGCTCAGCATGCCCCCAGACCTATATGAACTCATTAAGATTCTTATATAAACTTGCACCACTAACATCCCTACAAAACTAATTCACAAGAGAAATATTATCATGTATCAAATAGACTCTCCTTAGAATATTCTTTCTTAAACATATCATAACCTTTGGTTCCCTTCGACCAAACTTGAATAAAAACTCAAAATGACCAAAACCTTGATTAATAAATTAATTTGGAAAAATAATATGAATTATTTAATATATTTATATATTTAGTATTAAGAAGTATCAAAACCCATTATCATCATCAACATATATGCAAACCGAATCATAAAACAGAAAAATTTCAAAAAAAAATTCAACAAATGAAACATATAACGTATTCATTTTTGGAGAATCAAGAAAAGATTGTCCAATCTCTTCAGTTCAAACTTAGTCCGAAAACACCTAGATGAACCTAATTTCAAATAAAGATAAATGTTTCATGGATCAAATATCAAACATAAAATTTATCTTCAAATATCACAAACTAGACAAACTTGGTTCTATGCCCACTTTTTTACATCAAACTCAGTTTTTCCAGTTCGGTTCATGGCTACAAACAAAAAACACACAAATGCATCTAGGGTGACATTATCTTTGTTACCAATAGAGATGACCCAACAAGGTTTTTCATCTTCAAAATGAGGCAAGAGAAAATCCAGTTTCAATTTCATGATAAAAAATCATGGTTAGAATCTCTGTCGGTTCAGACACCCAAATTTTTCTTTTTTTTACATTTCCCTTTAAAAATATCAGATTCATTATCGATAGTGACCCGATTCAGTTAATGAGAAAATTTCCAAAATTAAAAATTCATGATCTTTAAGGTGAGGTTTCAGTAAATAAATCAATCTAATTCAATGAATATAAACTATAAATTGAAGGTTGACTGAGATTCACCTACCCAAAATACGAAGTTTGATCTAGGTTTCTTTGGTTGTATTAAAATGTATGAGCTCATTAATGAATCTCAGATGACATCAAGGAAATAAATAATGGCTCAGCTAGGAACCTGACATCAACCTCGGGTTTTTATTGTATCATGTTTCCTTAGGAAGATTTGGTTTCAGGTTATCATTTTTTATAGAGATCTAGTGGGTTCACAGCATCTCAATGATGAATCAAAAAATGGTCAATCTCGATAAAACCACATAAGAAAAATGATAATCCACATATAGAATCATTTATCTTTCAAGTATCATAAGATAAATCTCTTACACACATGGATTTTCTAATTATTAGGAGGTTTTAAATTATCTAACGTGTGAGAATTAATTTATCTTATGCACGGTTCCCATCAAATTTATCTTTTTAGAAACTCTTCTAACACTTCAAATAATCACACTCCCTTAATTAACTACAATTCTTTTATGTTCCCAAAATCTCCAAACTATCTTGAGAATGAGAACTATGGGTCATAATAAAATAATATCCTATAGAATAAAAAAACAATATAATTTACTAATAAATTTAAACAGTAAGTAAATTTTTTATAATTTTCAAATAAAAAATAGTACTTGAGAAATTAAATTAAATATAAATTTATTTTGATAATTATGTTATAAAAAAAATAAACTTTTAAATAAAATAAAATATAAATTAATTATTTCCTCCAAAGAATAAAATACAAATATTTTTTAAAAATTATCAAGATAATTCAATGATTAATTAATCAATTAAATAAATAATTTATAAAATGTATTAAAAGAGTTAAATTATAATTACATTTCCTAATTATTAAATTATTTTAATAAAATAAATTTAAATTTAAATATTAATTAATTAATAAATTATTTTTTAAATAGAGAAATTAAACAAAGATAATTAAAATTAATGTTTTAAAACAAACTCTGACATTAAATTACAACTCAAATTAAAAAAAATTATAATTAAACATAAAATCATAAATTAAACATATAATTATAGACTTAATTAATATAACACTAAATTAAAAATAATTCGATATTAATCATCTCAGTCATTATTTTAGAAATTTAAAAAAAATTAAATAAAAGATATTATTTTCAAATTAGTGTAAAAATAAAACCACATCAGATTACCTCACACTAAAAATGTTCTTGTCCTCATGAAAAAAATTAGTCAAATTTATATGATCGAAATAAATCTCATATTTAAAATATTGGATTCCCACATAAATTTCGTATTCACAATTATTTTCCACTTTCTATTTTCATCTAGTGAAAATATTTACTCTCAAGTAATTAAGTATTTTTAGTGAAAAATCGAATCCCATTTTACAAAAATAACTGGCCAAAAAAGTTTGAATTCAGACTAAACTCATTTCAATTTTCATTAAAATGAACATGTAAACTTCTCTTCATCTACTAGAAAAAATATTCACATAAATTAGAAACCGAGTAAATTAGACACTCTATTTTGAGGTAAAATTTAATAAATTAAATGTGAATATAAATAACACATCCATTATATTATAGAATAGAAGGAAAGTTTCAACATTGATTTGGATTTTCTTTTTAAAATTCATTTGAATAAAAATATTACGATTTTGAATCCAAATTAAAATATTAATGGGAAATGATAATTGCAAAAAATTCACAAAAGTCCTTTACCAAAGTCCACTAATTTTTAATAGGGAAATGAAAAATGAACTACTTGAGTAAATAGAAGTGCTATTAGATAATTATCCTACTTAAAGTGTCCACAAAAAATTCAATATTTGGAAAATTTTAAGAAAACTGAATTTTTTTTAAAACATGAAAAATAATCAAATTTGAAATTGTTTTGGGGTTTTTGACGGTTTTACATTAGAGTAAATTTTTCCCCAATATTTAATCTAAGGTGGATAAACATGTTTATCCAATATTTAATGTTCAATAAAGATTTGAAATTCAGTATAAAATAATCATCTTCAAAAGTGTTATAATAATGAATGATGTGTTTTTTTCTACACAACAAATAACTTACATCAATTTACAACATGCAAATAAGTTTACATTGTGTTTACGACTTTTAAAATTCATCTCAAGAATATAATATGTCTACTAGTACATGATCAAATAAATGTGCTGAATAATTTCTAAAAAAACATGAGATTATTTAGAACTAAGAAAAAATTAAAAATAAATATTTTAGTTAAAGATACTAGTATGTTCAAGAACAAATACATCGGGAAAAAATTATTTGATTTCAATTTTTTCCAATAATTTAAGTTCAAAAAAATTATTTTCAGGTAGATTATTGAAAAGTGTAAAAAAAGAGCATAATTTTAATAAACAAAATCCCATGAAATATAATCTTCATTTACCTTTACATCCACTAGAATCACCTTCATTATTTACTAATATAATTTCCCTCCAATTTTCTTGAAAACTCCTAAATTGTAATAAAATTACCATTATATTAAATAAATTTCAAATCAAGTAAAATTAAATCAAAGTTAATTAGGTAAGGGGATGAAAATATCATCCTATTAAGATCACATTACTCCATGTAAAGAAAAAAATTGAAACAGAAAAGTAAAATTATAACACCAAAAAAGGTTAGTACCTCCCCCCCACATATTTCAAATATAAACAAAAACTACGAGATAAAACAACTTGTTTATTTGTTTTTATTCATCATCCAAAAAAACTACTCTATTTTTCGTTCTATATTACCTTATATAAAATATTTTAGCTGATGTCCAATAAAATTAAATGGAAAATCCTACCTAATATCTCAAAGATATATAGTACCAAAAGGGAAAAATGAGTAATAATAAAAGGTCCACCCAATTTGGAATGAAATTTACCTAGGAAAATATTCAGTCTAGAGTTATACAATAACACCATATTCCCAATATGGAACAATTATTAAAAAATTATCATTTCATGAAGAGCCTTTGGTTTCTCTTTAAAAATCAATTCATTTTCATAATCATTATTTCTTATCTCTTTAAACTCTTGAAAACACAATATCTGTAACATCCCAAGTAAGTAATGAATAATAGATATTTTTATCTATGTCTATTAATGATAAAGATAGTGTTTTAGAGGCTTAAAATGAAAATAAATACAATCTTATGCATGGAATACACTAATATTCTTAAAGGATTGTTTTAGTGCCTTTTGATGGAAAACCATTTTTGAATCTATATTTTGACAATTTTAGAAACTATGTTTGTCAAAATAAAATTATCCTTTATGATTGGGACATCAAAATTTACCTTCTGTGAATTTTTGGTAATTTTCTGACATTGTTCATTTTTAAATGAATAGTGAAAAATACTGCATTTTACATCAAAACTACTTTTTAATCTAATTTATTTATATGATTAGATTATGTTTTGAATTGGTTTTGAAGTGAAATTAGAATATATTTTTACCATTTTATCCAATGGTGGTCATTGGAATCAATTTCGATTTGAAATTAGACTTAAACTGGTGTCAATCTTTTGATACTTATTGTTTTGTAAAAACACGCTATTTGCTCTGGCAGCGGGAATTAATTATTAAATTAATTAATGTGACTTATATGATTTGAATTTTGTAAAATAGACTTCATTTTTGAATTCGTAATATCAAATATAGCTTAGAGTGAATTTTTGGTAATTTTCTGAAAAACTTCAATTTTTGATGAATAGTGAAACCACTAAGTGGTAATCAAGCAAACTGATTTTTCAGTTAAATGAAATTTTACCACTAATGTGTATTGAATTTTGAAAATCCGACATACATGGTTGTCATTAAGAAGTAAAATGTGGTTCAATGAGATTAAAATAATTTTTTGGTGAATAGTAACTTATTAAGTTCTTAATCGCGATTAGTGGTAATTAGGGTAGTTTAATGTATAAATAATGCTTTAATAATATAAAATGACTTAGACACATGTCCCAACCTCATTGGTTGTGTCCTGGCCGACCAAGACAAGCCATGGCCTAACTTGGGGACCCCATGTATCCACTTTTGTTGGGAAATAACATAAATTACTTTTTATTAAATGTTAAAGTGAAAATGACACAAACATAATATGTTTTGCGAAAACAATTTTTAAGTGGGGTTTTACAAGTCCAAATTTTGATTATAAATATTCAATGGAAAGATAAAAAGATTTCCTACATCATAGTATTTGTTTTATAATTTTTAGACATTAAATAAATTAAATTATTTATGACATAATAATGATGCAGCGATGACATCATTATTTGACGATTTAAATAAAATGGAAAGATAAAATAAAATCTATGAACTACACATGTCCAAAACCAATTGGATGAATGGATTTCGATGCCTTATCACCTTATCCACGAATTCCATCAATGTGGGACCTTGTAAAACCGAAACACATTTTCAAATAATGTAATGTTTCTTTACTTTCCAAAAGTGCCCCTCCTCTCCCCTTATAAAAGGCCCCCACCTCTACCTCATTTCACACACTCTTCAAGCCATTGGCTCGGCCAACCCCTGACCATTTGATCTCTCCACATCCCTCTACTCATCCTAGAGGATTCCCTTTGGGCAGAATCCTTTCAAAGGAAGCCTTTAGGCTCAAACCAAAAGAAGTTACACTTTTTAAGGTAATTCATTCTCTCATGTTCATTTGTTTTATTTTGCTTCTCCGACCCCCTAAACTCTTTTTATTTACTTCTTTTGTAACAACACCAGTATCTTCAATATACTAGGATGTTGTTATAAGATATATTTGAGCTACACTCTCACACAACTACATCAAATGGTTAAAGAACATACGGTTTCCGTGGATGGCGAAATTCTGCCTCCCGAAACGATGATTGTTCAATACTCATTTAACACCTTCAAAGGTGTCCATTATGATGTCACTATTTTTATATATGATATATATTATGTATATGTTTTCCTTAAGCTTCTGTTTTTCTTCATTTTGGTCATACTTTATGGTTTCCATTATGGGTAAACACGATATCTTCATTTTAGGAAGTGCGGACTACCGCCCCCTAAAAGTGATTTGATTCGTTAATACCATATGTGGGATGTGTAAAGGATAAAGTTAATGATATTATATATGTTATTATACTGGAGTTATAACATACTCTTATACCATTATGAATCCATTCCATGAAATATGAAATAGAAATGGAAGTGGCGTTCATGCGTACGTACGGCTTACCGTCTCCATGAACGGTGCATTTCATTTCTTACCTCTAAATGATTATGTAATACTATAAAGGCATGAATGTACTGGATATATATGACATATATGATATCTACATCATTAATAACATTCTGAATATAATGAATCTTTGACCAAATTAACAACACGTAAGTGTAAGAGGTCTATTTTTGACTTAAGAACCAGATACCGACAAAATGAACATTATTAACTTAACTGATTACATGATGTTCATAACATGGTATAAAAGGAATAATGAACTTGAAAAAGATTCATAATCAAGTAGAGATTAACTCAAGTTTATTATTCAGGAGATTAAAGAACGGTCGGGTCAAGTCAGATACGAGGTATGGGATTTCGTCTCAATCTCCTTTCGATGAGGCATATTTTGTTTTATACACAACCTTCTTTTATACGGTGTATAAACCCCTTTGACTTTTACGTTTATTCAAAAGGAATCTTTTTTATACGAAGCGTTTACCAAACGACAAAAGGGAATGTTTTTGTCGTACGTATGCGGCGACAACGACTTCTCCGCCGTCGTAACCGTTATTTGAGTTTCGGCTTCTTCTACAAGCCATTCCTTCTTTTTAAAAGAAAAATAAATACCATGTTTTACTTTTCTTTTATTTTGGTATTGAAAATGGTTTTCATAATATTTTTATATCAATGTGTGGTATTGATATCTTGTGATTGAATGGTGGAAATTTTATGTTTCCTTTATGCATGTTTTATGTGATACGATTATGTTGAGGTTCTTGGGCATTATTATGAAGAACGGGTGGTTCCGTGATAAACTAAGGGCGGGTGAGCCCGTTATAGCTCTCCAATGCATTGGGTAACGCGAAGGAGTGAAACATTAAGGTTTCTCCGAAGAGATTTTCAGGGAATATACTGTGATGGGTATTCCAAACGTAACCAAGAGGGTTACTCCCTACGTAAGAATGTTATGAATGCCTCAAGTTACCTTTATGTCTTATGGATTCTATGATTTATTCATGATTTTATGAGGCGTGTTAAAGTGCCTATGTTTTATGGGTAAAGTATGATTTCATTCTTATGTACATATGAACTCATGTTTCCTTTTCATGTTTTCTATAACCCATACTGAGTTTTTATGCTCATCCCAAGTTTTTGAAATGTTTTTCACAGGTCAAGGGAAAGGTACATGATAAGATGATAGGGTCAAGGATGTGTCAAAAAGAATCCATGTTTTAATTCAAATGTGTTTCCATTGATGGGAATGAGGAATACTATCTTTATGTAACCACTTTGTTTATATGTGGAATGTAATGCAAGTTTTATGATCTAATTCTCTAAAACTCTAAACCCGAAAAGATCCTCAATGTGTAATCTTGTAATAACTCAAGATTAAGTAAGGTTTGAGGCTGGGGCCTTATAGTTGGTATCAGAGGTCGGTTTAGATAACTTTAGGAGTTAGAATTCTATTAAATGATTATCCAAAAATATTTTTTTTTCTTTTTCGAAATGATATAGCATTTAAAGATTACCATGTTGCTTCATCTAAGACATGTTTGTTCAGAATGGTTTTCCGCAGAGGAAACAGGGAAGCAGTGCTAGGAAGGCATACAGAAGGAAATAACCTTCCGAATCAGCATCCAGAAATGGTCGGAATTGGAACTGAACAGTTTGTTGCAGTAATGGCGCAGTTGACTCAGGCGATAAATGGTGGTGGTATCCATGCACGAGATCAGCCAGAACAACCGCAGAGGAACATGTCAGTGGTGGAACATTTCATGAGGCAACATCCACCATCATTCAGAGGATCATCTGACCCTGTGCAAGCTGAAGGGTGGATTAAAGCACTGGAGAAGATTTTTGATGTCATGGGGTGTTCAGACAATCAAAAGGTTAGTCTTGCTATTTACCGTTTGGAGGGTGAAGCAGATCAGTGGTGGTCTATGGTTAAAAATATCAGGGAAGCCGATGAGATTGATGCTCTTGACTGGGATGATTTCAAAGGTATGTTTCTTGAGAAGTATTTTCCTAAGGCTGTTCGACTTAGGATGGAAAAGCAATTCTTGGAATTGAGGCAAGAGGAAGACTCAGTGGCTGCCTATGAAGAAAGGTTCACTCGATTGGCAAGGTATGCTCCCAATTTTATCCGGGACCTTGATAGTAAAATCAATCGTTTTTACTCAGGATTAAAGCCAAAGTATCGAAGGGCATTAGCTTCTCGAGAGTTTAAAAGTTATGAAAAGCTTGTTCGATGTGCTGAGAAGGTGCAAATGGAGTTTGCCGATGACCAAGTGTTCTATAACAACCAGCAGAAGAAGAGACCGAGGTGGCAGGAGAAAGGTAAGAATTCTTCAAAGAAGTCTGATGGTAAGAGAACTAAGTTTCCAGTTTGTGATAAATGTGGCAAAAGGCATGCTGGGGAATGTCTTCTGAATTCTGGGAAGTGCTACCGATGTGGTAAGATGGGACATAAGGCTCGTGATTGCAGTGAAAAGGATCAAGGTGAAGGTAAAAACAAATTTGATTTACGGTTAGTGAAATGTTTTAAGTGCAATGAGATGGGTCACTATGCAAACGAGTGTCCGACAAGGAGCTTGAGTGATGGGAAGCAGTTAGACTACAAGCAAAAAGGGGTGGTGAAATCCTTTGCAACTACTTCGGCGGATGTCGGGCCATCAAATGAAGTCGTATCAGGTACTTTGTTTGTTTTTTCAGACTATGCCAGTGTGTTGTTTGATTCGGGGTCTACACATTCTTTCATCTCTGAGACCTTTTCTAGTAAAATGGGAATACCATCTCAAGAAATGACTCCTGAACTTTTGGTAAAAACACCTGGGGGAAGTGTCGAGGCAAAAAGAATTTATAAGAATCTTCCTATCCTTATCTGTGGAAAGAACCTACTTGCAAACCTTATTGTTCTACCTCTAGTAGAGTTTGATGTTATCCTGGGTATGGATTGGCTCTCTATTTACCATGCTAAGATTGACTGTAGAGCTAAAGAAGTTTCTTTTCAGAAAGACTTTCAGTTTGTTTACAAGAATGAACCATTACTTTTGATAACATATGAAGAGGCCGAGAAACTTGTAAAAGATGGAAATGAATGTTACCTTGCACACATCGTTGAAAATAAAGGAACTGTTCAGATTAATGATGTGCCAGTGGTAAATGAGTATCCTGATGTTTTTCCTGATGAGTTGCCTGGAATAATACCAGATCGAGAAGTTGAGTTTACTGTTGACTTAGTTCCTGATGCTAAGCCAATTTCAAAACCCCCTTATCGAATGGCACAAATTGAACTTTTAGAGTTGAAGGAGCAATTGCAAGATTTATTAGAGAAAGGTTTCATTAGACCTAGCACATCACCATGGGGTGCTCCTGTTTTATTTGTTAAAAAGAAAGATGGTTCTATGAGACTTTGCATTGATTATAGAGCCTTGAATAATATCACTGTTAAGAACAAATATCCTTTGCCTCATATCGATGATTTGTTTGATCAGCTCCAGGGAGCTCAGTTTTTTTCAAAGATTGACTTGAGATCGGGGTACCATCAGCTGAAGGTAAATGAGGCAGATATTCCGAAGACCGCATTCCGTACGAGATATGGCCATTATGAATTTGTAGTAATGCCTTTTGGGCTAACCAATGCACCTGCTGTATTCATGGACTTAATGAATAGAATTTTCCATGAGTTCTTGGATAAGTTTGTGGTTGTTTTCATTGATGATATTTTGGTGTTTTCTAAAAGTAAAGAGGAGCATGAAAAACATTTAAGGGTTATCTTGCAAACCTTAAAAGAAAAGAAATTGTATGGGAAATTCAGCAAGTGTGAGTTTTGGTTGCAACAAATTTCTTTCCTTGGGCACATTGTTTCTAAAGATGGAATAACTGTTGATCCTGCAAAAACAAAAGTTGTGGAAGAATGGCCAAGACCCACAAATGTAACCGAGATTCGTAGCTTCCTTGGTTTGGCGGGCTATTACCGAAGGTTTGTTAGAAATTTTTCACGGTTATCTAGTCCAATGACTAAGCTAACTCGGAAGGGTGTTAAGTTTATCTGGACAAAAGAATGTGATGATTGTTTTCAGGAATTGAAAAGAAGATTGGTGAATGCTCCAGTTTTGGCACTACCTTCCAGGAATGGTGACTTTGTTATATACAGCGATGCTTCATTGAAAGGAATTGGTTGCGTCCTAATGCAGAATGATCAGGTAATTGCTTATGCTTCACGACAGTTGAAAACTCATGAGGTAAATTACCCTACACATGATTTGGAATTAGCTGCTGTTGTTTTTGCTTTAAAAATTTGGAGGCATCATTTGTATGGGGTAAAGTGTGAAATATATACCGATCACAAAAGTTTAAAGTATATATTCACTCAGAAAGAGTTAAACATGAGACAAAGGAGATGGCTGGAATTAATCAAGGATTATGATTGTACAATTCATTACCATCCGGGAAAAGCAAATAAAGTGGCTGATGCTTTGAGTCGAAAAAGTAATTCTTCTTTAACAATGTTGCGGTTGGAACGTGATCCTTTGGTTAACGATTTGATGAACTTTGGCATGGAAGTTGTTGGTGCAGGAAGTCCTTCTGTTTTGTTTCAGGTATCAGTGAGATCTTCTCTATCAGATAGAATCAAGCATGCACAGAAGCAAGACAGTGAGTTGCAGAAAAAGGTAGAGCTGGTTCAGAAAGGTAAGTTGACTGAATTCAACATTGATAATGATTGTGTTTTGAGATTTGGGAAGAGATTGTGTGTGCCTTGTGATTCACAGTTAAAGAGAGAGTTGTTATGTGAAGCTCATAGTTCTCCGTTTTCAGTTCATCCGGGCAGTACTAAGATGTATAGAGATCTGCGGGAGTATTTCTGGTGGGATGGAATGAAAAGAGACATTGCTGATTTTACTGTGAAGTGTTTGACTTGTCAGCAGGTTAAAGCAGAGAGGCAGTTACCGAAAGGGATGCTTCAGCCTTTACCAGTGCCAGAGTGGAAATGGGAAAATATATCCATGGACTTTGTTGTTGGATTACCGAAGACGTCTCGAGGTAATAATGCAATCTGGGTTATTGTTGATCGCTTGACCAAGTCTTCTCATTTCCTTGCTATACGAGATACTTTCTCTCTTGATCAACTTTCCCGTTTGTATCTTAAGGAGATAGTCAGGTTACATGGAGTTCCTCTCTCCATTGTATCGGATCGTGATCCCAGGTTTACTTCTAACTTTTGGAAAGGCCTTCAGAAGTCGTTGGGTACTGAATTAAATTTTAGTACAGCTTTTCATCCTCAATCAGATGGGCAGTCAGAACGAACAATTCAGACATTGGAGGATATGCTACGAGCTTGTTCTATGGATTATTAGGGAAGTTGGGACCAACATCTTTCTTTGGTTGAGTTTTCATATAATAACAGTTTTCATTCTAGTATACAGATGGCACCATTTCAGGCATTATATGGGAAGCGGTGTCGAACTCCAGCTTTCTGGGATGAAGTGGGTGAAAGAAAGTTGATGGGACCAGAATTGGTAGAAGAGATGGCAGAAAAAGTTCAGCTGATTCAGAAACACATGAGAACAGCTCAGAGCAGGCAGAAGAGTTATGCGGATAACCGGAGGAAGGATCTATCTTTCGAGGTAGGTGATCATGTTTTTCTCAAGGTTTCTCCTTGGAAAAGTGTGATGAGATTTGGTAAGAAAGGAAAGTTGAGTCCAAGGTTCATTGGACCATACGAAGTTCTAGAGAGAGTTGGATCAGTTGCATACCGAGTGGCTTTACCTCCGAGTTTATCTCAGGTACACAATGTTTTTCACGTTTCGATGTTGAGAAAGTATATGCCAGATCCATCTCATGTTTTGAGTCCAGAGGTAGTTCAGCTGGAAGAGAACCTATCTTATGAGGAACAACCGGTCCAGATTCTTGACCACAGGGAGCAAGTGTTACGGAATAGGGTGATTAAGCAGGTAAAGGTTTTGTGGAAAAACCACATGATTGAAGAGGCAACATGGGAATCCGAAAATGCAATGAGGGATAAGTACCCCAATTTATTTGATAAGTAAATAAATTGCGGGGACGCAATTTTCTAAAGGGGGGAAGGATGTAACATCCCAAGTAAGTAATGAATAATAGATATTTTTATCTATGTCTATTAATGATAAAGATAGTGTTTTAGAGGCTTAAAATGAAAATAAATACAATCTTATGCATGGAATACACTAATATTCTTAAAGGATTGTTTTAGTGCCTTTTGATGGAAAACCATTTTTGAATCTATATTTTGACAATTTTAGAAACTATGTTTGTCAAAATAAAATTATCCTTTATGATTGGGACATCAAAATTTACCTTGTGTGAATTTTTGGTAATTTTCTGACAATGTTCATTTTTAAATGAATAGTGAAAAATACTGCATTTTACATCAAAACTACTTTTTAATCTAATTTATTTATATGATTAGATTATGTTTTGAATTGGTTTTGAAGTGAAATTAGAATATATTTTTACCATTTTATCCAATGGTGGTCATTGGAATCAATTTCGATTTGAAATTAGACTTAAACTGGTGTCAATCTTTTGATACTTATTGTTTTGTAAAAACACGCTATTTGCTCTGGCAGCGGGAATTAATTATTAAATTAATTAATGTGACTTATATGATTTGAATTTTGTAAAATAGACTTCATTTTTGAATTCGTAATATCAAATATAGCTTAGAGTGAATTTTTGGTAATTTTCTGAAAAACTTCAATTTTTGATGAATAGTGAAACCACTAAGTGGTAATCAAGCAAACTGATTTTTCAGTTAAATGAAATTTTACCACTAATGTGTATTGAATTTTGAAAATCCGACATACATGGTTGTCATTAAGAAGTAAAATGTGGTTCAATGAGATTAAAATAATTTTTTGGTGAATAGTAACTTATTAAGTTCTTAATCGCGATTAGTGGTAATTAGGGTAGTTTAATGTATAAATAATGCTTTAATAATATAAAATGACTTAGACACATGTCCCAACCTCATTGGTTGTGTCCTGGCCGACCAAGACAAGCCATGGCCTAACTTGGGGACCCCATGTATCCACTTTTGTTGGGAAATAACATAAATTACTTTTTATTAAATGTTAAAGTGAAAATGACACAAACATAATATGTTTTGCGAAAACAATTTTTAAGTGGGGTTTTACAAGTCCAAATTTTGATTATAAATATTCAATGGAAAGATAAAAAGATTTCCTACATCATAGTATTTGTTTTATAATTTTTAGACATTAAATAAATTAAATTATTTATGACATAATAATGATGCAGCGATGACATCATTATTTGACGATTTAAATAAAATGGAAAGATAAAATAAAATCTATGAACTACACATGTCCAAAACCAATTGGATGAATGGATTTCGATGCCTTATCACCTTATCCACGAATTCCATCAATGTGGGACCTTGTAAAACCGAAACACATTTTCAAATAATGTAATGTTTCTTTACTTTCCAAAAGTGCCCCTCCTCTCCCCTTATAAAAGGCCCCCACCTCTACCTCATTTCACACACTCTTCAAGCCATTGGCTCGGCCAACCCCTGCCCATTTGCTCTATCCACATCCCTCTCCTCATCCTAGAGGATTCCCTTTGGGCAGAATCCTTTCAAAGGAAGCCTTTAGGCTCAAACCAAAAGAAGTTACACTTTTTAAGGTAATTCATTCTCTCATGTTCATTTGTTTTATTTTGCTTCTCCGACCCCCTAAACTCTTTTTATTTACTTCTTTTGTAACAACACCAGTATCTTCAATATACTAGGATGTTGTTATAAGATATATTTGAGCTACACTCTCACACAACTACATCAAATGGTTAAAGAACATACGGTTTCCGTGGATGGCGAAATTCTGCCTCCCGAAACGATGATTGTTCAATACTCATTTAACACCTTCAAAGGTGTCCATTATGATGTCACTATTTTTATATATGATATATATTATGTATATGTTTTCCTTAAGCTTCTGTTTTTCTTCATTTTGGTCATACTTTATGGTTTCCATTATGGGTAAACACGATATCTTCATTTTAGGAAGTGCGGACTACCGCCCCCTAAAAGTGATTTGATTCGTTAATACCATATGTGGGATGTGTAAAGGATAAAGTTAATGATATTATATATGTTATTATACTGGAGTTATAACATACTCTTATACCATTATGAATCCATTCCATGAAATATGAAATAGAAATGGAAGTGGCGTTCATGCGTACGTACGACTTACCGTCTCCATGAACGGTGCATTTCATTTCTTACCTCTAAATGATTATGTAATACTATAAAGGCATGAATGTACTGGATATATATGACATATATGATATCTACATCATGAATAACATTCTGAATATAATGAATCTTTGACCAAATTAACAACACGTAAGTGTAAGAGGTCTATTTTTGACTTAAGAACCAGATACCGACAAAATGAACATTATTAACTTAACTGATTACATGATGTTCATAACATGGTATAAAAGGAATAATTAACTTGAAAAAGATTCATAATCAAGTAGAGATTAACTCAAGTTTATTATTCAGGAGATTAAAGAACGGTCGGGTCAAGTCAGATACGAGGTATGGGATTTCGTCTCAATCTCCTTTCGATGAGGCATATTTTGTTTTATACACAACCTTCTTTTATACGGTGTATAAACCCCTTTGACTTTTACGTTTATTCAAAAGGAATATTTTTTATACGAAGCGTTTACCAAACGACAAAAGGGAATGTTTTTGTCGTACGTATGCGGCGACAACGACTTCTCCGCCGTCGTAACCGTTATTTGAGTTTCGGCTTCTTCTACAAGCCATTCCTTCTTTTTAAAAGAAAAATAAATACCATGTTTTACTTTTCTTTTATTTTGGTATTGAAAATGGTTTTCATAATATTTTTATATCAATGTGTGGTATTGATATCTTGTGATTGAATGGTGGAAATTTTATGTTTCCTTTATGCATGTTTTATGTGATACGATTATGTTGAGGTTCTTGGGCATTATTATGAAGAACGGGTGGTTCCGTGATAAACTAAGGGCGGGTGAGCCCGTTATAGCTCTCCAATGCATTGGGTAACGCGAAGGAGTGAAACATTAAGGTTTCTCCGAAGAGATTTTCAGGGAATATACTGTGATGGGTATTCCAAACGTAACCAAGAGGGTTACTCCCTACGTAAGAATGTTATGAATGCCTCAAGTTACCTTTATGTCTTATGGATTCTATGATTTATTCATGATTTTATGAGGCGTGTTAAAGTGCCTATGTTTTATGGGTAAAGTATGATTTCATTCTTATGTACATATGAACTCATGTTTCCTTTTCATGTTTTCTATAACCCATACTGAGTTTTTATGCTCATCCCAAGTTTTTGAAATGTTTTTCACAGGTCAAGGGAAAGGTACATGATAAGATGATAGGGTCAAGGATGTGTCAAAAAGAATCCATGTTTTAATTCAAATGTGTTTCCATTGATGGGAATGAGGAATAATATCTTTATGTAACCACTTTGTTTATATGTGGAATGTAATGCAAGTTTTATGATCTAATTCCCTAAAACTCTAAACCCGAAAAGATCCTCAATGTGTAATCTTGTAATAACTCAAGATTAAGTAAGGTTTGAGGCTGGGGCCTTATAATATCCTCTTTTTTATAGACTCAAATAGATTCAAATTACTGGATTTTACATCTAAAAATTCTTTATTCTCAACTTCTATAGGAAAATGAAAAGTTCTTCTAGAAACCATCATATTAGGTGACATTCTTATTAGATTCTTATAGGTAGTCCTATATTCATGAATAACATCCTCAATCCTCAATCATTAGTCTTTATTGTTCATGTTAATGGTTTTGTCAAGAATATTATTAATCTATCTTTTTTGAACATCATCTATTCCATTTGTTTTTGGGTGATAGGGTGTAGAGAATTTATGAAATATGCATACCTTATCAATAGTGATTCCAAATTCCAATTACAAAAATGGGTGCCTAGGTCTATGAGAATAAATCTTAGTATCCAAAATCTAAAAAACAGATTAATTTTGAAGAACTAAGACACCAATCTAGCATCAATTGTTCTAGTTAGAATAGCTTCAATCCATTTGTACACATAGTCCACCACGAAGTGAATGTAAAAATATGTGAAGGAATTCAATAAAGGACCCATAAAATTAATTCTTCAAACTAAATAGAACTAAAAAAACAACAAAGTACGTTATGGTATCACATGTATTTAATAAATGTTTCCTTGGAATTAAAAATATTTGAAACTCCTACAAAAATCATGTGAATATTTAAAAATGGTAGGCCAAAATAGATGTGAATATAACTCTTTTCTATTAGTCCTACGTGGTCCAAAGGGGCCACCAAAACTCAAAATATGGGAGAATTTCAACATTGAAAAATATCTAAATCGTGGAGATATCTCCTAGGAATTTGATCACCTCAAAAATTCTACTAGTAAGGATTATCCCAGAATTTTTTACATTACTCAAAAATCAATTTAGAAAACTATTTCTATGAAAAACCGTGTGAAAATATTTTATTAGATATGTAATTATTGATATTTGAAAACCATTCCCTTTTATCAATAGCAGTATAATACAACTTCTCCCAATAAAATATCTCAAATAGGTTCAAAGAAATATTTATCTTGATAAAATTAATTAATTAACCAACATAAATGATCATCCACAATGTTTTCAATTCCTTTATTATCTTGGATATCTATTTGAAATTCCTATAGAAACAAAATCTATATAATCAGACTTAGTTTTGATTCTTTCTTTTTCAGGAGATACCAAATAGTAGAATGATCATTAAAAACAAAAACATTAGATCCCAAAATATAACATTGAAATTTAATAAGGGAAAGTAAAACATCCAAAAATTCATTCTTAGTCGTGGAGTAATTAGGTTGAGCTTCATATATATTCTTATAAGCATAAGTAATGACATGTGATTTCTACTCTACTCTTTTCCCAAGAATAGGACCTAAGGTTAATTATGAATCATATGTTATAAAATTAAATGGAAAAATAAAATTAGGTGGTTGAACTATTGGTGTGGGCACAATATTCTATTTTAGATCATTGAAGGATTCCATACACTTCTCATCAATGGGAAAATGAATTTATTTCTGAAGTATTTTTTTCAATGTAAATGAATTTCAACTAAACGATTTTATGAACTCCCAATAAAACCTAGCATGGATAGGAAAAAATTTTATATCCTTAATATTCTTAGGAAAATGATATGAATAGATGATTTAAACCGTATAATTTTCCACCCAAATTATATACATAGACACTTCCTGACTAAGAAAATTTTCATTTTTAACAATAAAATGGTAATTTTCATAGTTTATAACAAGGTTCTACTCAATGAAAACTCTATAAAAACTCTTAAACTAATAAAATATCTCAAAAAATAGACAATATGATATATCTTCATCCATAAACACTTCCATTAATTTGTTAATAAATTTATAAAAAAAATTTACCATGCATCATTGGAAGTTGGAAGGATAATTATAGAGCCTAAATGGAATTCAATGATAAGAAAAGGTATTGAAAGGACATGTAAATTTTGGTTTAACCTTTCTCCCATAGAGCTATGTGAAAATAAAAATATCTATAAAAACTATATATAA
Source organism: Viscum album (assembly GCA_963277665.1). Taxonomy (NCBI): domain Eukaryota; kingdom Viridiplantae; phylum Streptophyta; class Magnoliopsida; order Santalales; family Viscaceae; genus Viscum; species Viscum album. Next base: position 642,693,864 of record OY728133.1, on the reverse strand, counting down.
ATCAATAATGACATTTTATAGCGAAACTTTTAGTAGTTAGATCATGAAAAGGCAAGGTAAAGTGGTCTGTCATAGTTACTAAGTTCATCCTCCTATAATCGATGCATACCCTTAACCTATTGGGTAACCTAGCAGGCACTAACTCTCCAAATTCATTCCCAACAACTATGAAAAATTCCTTTTTTGGAACAAATTGAACTAAACTTACCCACTGACTATTAGAAATGGGGTAAATTATATCTATAACCAATTTGCATGTAATAACTTTATTAACTACTTCAAGATGGCACATATTCATTATCCTTTGTAATTGTCTAATAGGGTTTAAATAGTCCTCTAGAATAATCATATACATGCACACTTAAGGACTAATACCCAATAAATATTATAAATTCTAGCCTATTTCCTTCATATTATTCCTAAGGACTTCTAGGAGTTGATTTTCATACCTAATGGATACCCCACATAAAATTATAAAAGGAAATTGTTATTTTTTCCTCTAAGTAGGTATATTTTAAATTTATAGGTACAAGTTGGAGTTCATGTGCTGGAAGGATGTCCTCTTTATAAAAATCATATATTTTTGGGTTCTTTAATTTTATTTTCATCCACTAAAAATTCCCCAAGAATAATGAATTAAAAACTCCTAGAGTAGAAATGCATTCATTTTCATGAAGAAAATAAAGTTCATTCTCAAAATAATCTTCAGATTTTAATTCATAGATATCAATTGACCTTTTAATGAAAATTTTAGAATAATTTAATTAAATTTTAGTTGAATATAAATTAGTTTCATCCATAAAATCATATTTTTTGGCGGTAGTACATGTTATATTTTTTTTTAAAAATCCTCATCATTTTTAGTTTCACTTTAAGAAAAATGTTCATTCTTAACATGTTCATAAATTCAAAAATAGAATACAATTTCCGAAAAGAAGGTTCAATTTTAGATTCATAATTTCATCATATTTTAGAATTTTTATATTCAAAAATTTCTTCAGTAGACAAGGGTTCATTTTCAAGAGATATAAAATTTTCTAAATAATATTGAGGCTTATTATCTTGAATAAAATTAGGAAATAACTCTATGAAAAAACGGTCAATCATATTAACTTATTGTATAGAATGGTCTTCTAGAGGGTGTATCATTAATTCAATGACATGAAAATTAAACATATTTCCTCTAAAATCTAGAGACAATGTACCTTTAGGAACATTGATTATTTCCATAGTAGTTTTCAAGAATGGTCTTCATAAAATTAATGGTTCATGTGAACTAACATTACCATCTTTCACATAAAATACATAAAAATCAGCAGGTGAAGCTAAATATTTTACCTCTACCAACACATCATACATAACTCCAGCTAATGTAGCTATACTCCTACTAGATATCAAGATGACAATTATAGATTGCTTGAAACATACAACATGAATAGATAAAAATATATAATAAGTCATTACATGTATGGAGGATCTAAAATATATCATTGCATACTCAAATTGATTATTTCCAATGACACATGGAATAGTAAATATACCTAGATCCTTGCATTTAATAGGGATGTGATGTTGAATCTTAAAAGAAACACCTCATTCCAAATTAAATTTCTCACCTATCTTGACCTTCCTTTTGTGAGTACAAATTTCCTTAATATTTTTTTTACAATAGGGGTTATATTTTATAGAATCTAAAAAATGGATGCTTACCTGGTAATAGATAAATGTTTCAAGTAATTCTATTTCCATTTCAGTTTCAGTATTGTTTTTAATAGGAAGCCTACTCAAAGGATAAGCAGGTGGATACATATACATTTTAAGATCATCATCAACTTTTCTTTTCTCTTCATATGATTCAATTAGGTTTCTAATATCCCTAAAGGTTATTTAAAGTTAGTATTATTTTTTGTTTAATTTTTATTTTTGTACTGGTGTGCAGATATCAAGTCGTTGTGATGATTCATTAGGATGAAAAATAGTTTCAGAAGAAGGTTTTATAACTTTAATAGTTGGTTTTAAATCATCAGCATGTGATTTTACATTTATTACAGAGTTGAGATGTTTTTTTAAGGCTCTTGTTTAATGTTTTGAACATGGGGATTATGAATATCAGTTCCACTTCTCAAATCCATTTCACTTACATTATCTAATCCTATACCATTCACTTAAAATTATGATAGAAATTTACCACTTCTTTGATTCTTCAACCCACTGATTTCAGTTTCCATTTAACCCATTTCAGTCACTATATTTTTTTAGAAAAACTTGTTTTTTTAAATATCTCGTTTCTTTTCAGCTATTTATTTAAGGTTTGAATAATTTATTTGATTAAATATTTATTTACGATTATCTTGATTCCAGAATATTGTGAATTTCTTTCATGATTCACAACTACAAAAATGGGGAAGCGCAGCACCACCTTTTATTAGCGCTAAGAAAAAGTGCTGATAAAGGTTACCCTGTATCAGAACTAAAATTATAGAACTGATACATGGTAACCTTTATCAGCGCTAAAAAGGCACTGATAAAGAGCCTCTTTATCAGCACTAAAAAAGCGCTAATAATGATTCCCTATATCAGCGATAAAATTTTAGCACTGATACAAGGTTTCTTTATCAGCACTTTTTTAGCGCTGATAAAGAGGTCCATTATCAGCTCTTTTTTAGCGCTGATAAAATCGTAGAAATTTTTTTTATAAATTCGGTCGCAAAGTGCCCTCGTTTTATCATGACCAAAATCACTCGTGGAACTGGAACCCTGCGACTCCCCTCCACCACTGAGCTTCGCCTTGCCGGACCTCCGTCTCCCTCGAGCTTGTTGTTGTTGGACCTCCTACGCCCACTGAGCTTCGTGTTGCCGGACCTCCGCTGCCCTCGAGCTTCTCTTTTCCAGACTTTTGCCGCCCGCTGTGGTTCGTGTTTTCGGACCTCTGCCGCCCTCGATCTTCCCATTGCCGGTCCTCCGCTGCCCACTGAGCTTCCCGTGCCAGTCCTTCACTGTCCAACTTGGTAGAGAATTAATTTACCATTCTGTTTGATGTATTCCAACTATAACCATGCTAGGGAGTTATGGAGTTAATAACATAAAAATTACTATAGGGTTATGCCTTATAGGACTCAAGTGTATCCTCTTAATATTTGGAATCATTTTTTAGGATTTTCCATACAAAATGACTTTTGGGGATGGATTGTGTTGTTCTATAGGGTGTTGGTGATGTATTGAATCAAAATTTTATTTCCACACCTTCACATTTGGGACATAGATAATTATTTATTGATATATTATTCTACAATATTAGTATTCTTCCCATTTTGGTTTTCTTTTATACGTTAATTCTTGTGCTAAAGTGTTCTTATGACTTAGTACTCAAGTATGTAATGCTCATTGGTAGGTCCTTTGAGGGAATTGTGTAGTTTTGGTTGTGAAGAGTTTTACTCAAGGGTTGTTGAGCATGGGAAAAATAGTAGGTGTGTGCCTTGGGTCACCATGAACCCATAGCGAAGCTCACCACAGTATACGAGACCACCGACGTCCTGATAGATAGCAAGCCCTTATCAGATAATAGGCTCCAATCCCCCACCATAAGGACCATTCTAGGATAGCACATGGTGGTCCATCTAGAAATATTGAATCTAATCCATTTCATCCCAAGAATAAACCCATAAGTATCTAAGAACTCTTCCATAAGAGTAATATCATCAATGAATAAGACCATAAGTATCTCATCCCTCCCCTATTGTAGTATTCTAATCTGGGAATAAGACCATAAGTGTCATATACCTATATCCAAGCTCACTTTGTTATACCAGACTAGTCATGCCTCATACGTTATAAGGCCCTTGAAAGATAGAAGGCACAAAGTCCCTATTATAAGGCTCCTGTTGGGTTAGAACGTGACGAATCAATCTGATCCTTGACTAGAACTACTCCAAAAATTTTATCTAAAAGTACCATCGTTCCTATAAGATAATTCTCAATGGTCCTCATGACCACTTCAAAATAAGGAAACTGTACAAGGGGCTCCTTAGAAAAAGTGAAACCTTAAGAAAATTGTTTTTATAATAAAGAATCATCCATCCTTCCTGATATACAATCCATACTCAGGTATTAGCTTTACCAAAAGGTAATATATAGAAAGACTATTCTATATGGTAAATCCTCAACAACTAAAAATGGAATGCACTACTCACTTGATCAAAAACCATCCTGTATGGGAATTCTCATTAGTCCTGTACACTCATCATAAAATAAAATATATGGAACCTATCCATAAATAACTTTCCAAAATTTCAAACCATTCTAAATGCTCAATCAATCATGATCCTCAAACATCAAATCTAAAAGCTCAAGTGAGTTTTCAATAATTTCAACCACTTAGTCCTTGAGAAACATGAGAAAATTCCATTATCCAAGACTCCACTGGTTCATATCTTTAGGAACTTTCCAAAGGAACTCTAAATAGTCCACCTTGGTATAATTAATCTTGGTCAGTCCCAAAGAAACTCTAAGTGACTTTGTCTGGTAGTGCACTTGTATGGCATGATGCCCAGACCACCAAGCTTCCTAGACCTGCCATCCCTACCTCCATCTCTGTCCTTCTCCCTCGCTGAGGTTACTGACTTCTTCTCTGTAGTGGCCAGAACCCTTCTTAGCAGTGTTTGTTTTATCTCCCTTGGCTCTGAACCTGTCATCCAGCTCCAAATACTTATTGATCTTGAGAGAAATGCCTCACCAGCCCCCAAGTTTCATTACCCATCCTTCCCCTTCCCCTTTGGATCCTCATCTCCCACTCATATGAAGCTTAGCAACCAGAAGGGATTATGAACATGTTCAAAATCAATGGACCTCAATGAGAGATCATCCTCCCACTTCAATAAGGCTACTATCTCTAGATCCAAATGCCAGAGCCCTGTCCTACCCATCATTATTATCTTCATATGTATTGCTCATGGTCTTAGTGCCCATGTTAAATCGTACTTCCTCTCCATAGAAATCAAAAAGCATAATTTCATTGTTGTTGTAGTCAAATAACACAAAAACCCTATAATAATCACAGAATTCTCCTCGAAGATTATGTTGCATGGATTTTTACACTCTGACCCCTCCAATAGAAACAAATGGGTATTTTGGCACAATAAATATTTTTTTGAGACTATTCAAGATTGCAATCAATTCATCACTACCAAGGTGCCGAACGGTGACACCTCTTTCCTTGTGACTTTTGTTTTTGGAATCTATGAACCTCTTCATCAAAGGGAATCTCTATGGAGTAAAAAAAATACCTTCGATTCAGGCCACCATCCATTGTTTGTTGGGGGTCACATTAATGTCATTTAAAACCCAAGGGAAAGGAAAGTTAGAATCCCACTCCAGAGGAAGTCCATCATAGAGTTTATTGGATTATTAACACAAGTTTTATGGTTGGTATTAGAGTCTAGTATGGATGGTTTCCTATCCCTATTTCTATTAGTTTCACATTTAGTAACATGATGAGATCATGGATGGATTCAAATGTATTTTTATCAATTATGTAGTATAGTGTAGTCATGTGGTCAAGCCTAGAATGATGTAGATGATTCGATTTGGAAGAGGTGTGTCAATGGTGTTCTACCTTGTTAGAACTAACCTATGTGGGTGCATGGTTAGTGGTTTTAGGAATGTTATCAATGGTCCATTTATACATGGATTATGTTAGTGTGACTCATGTTGCACATTGGGGTGTTTGAGAGCCAATGAGAGGTTCCTAGATAATCAATAATCTTTCATGATGAGAGTGGTCGTTGGCATATATTTTGGGTTAAATATTTAGATATATTCACCACCTAGGACTACTGTCACATATGGGATCCTTCATAATATTCTCATAGATGAAATGATACCTTGGGTTTATTGGATTATTAACACCAGTTTGAGATTTATTTGTGACTATATACTTATTATATTTTCTTATTATTTCTTAGACACCACCACTTGAGTCGAGTAACCTAATTGAAATCCACATTGGTACTTTGGTTCTGATATGGATATGGTTTTTTATGTGTTTGTGACATGTGTATGTGTGGATATATAGGTTTTTAGGCATGATGATATTGAATGTAGGGTAGAGAACTAGGAGTGGTAGATGTATCATTCTTGATTGTTCTTGTGTTTGGTCTGGGGTGATTTGAGGAAACTATAATGAATCTAAAGTAATTATATTTAATGAAGATGAATAAATACTAATAGTTACACTCTATTGATCTCTATTTTTATAAGTGGTTCTCTTATACTGTATTTGGAAGTCTTGTTTTGTGTACTTGAACCATAAATATTAATATTTAAGATTCAAATAGGATGAAGATGAATAAAGATTGGATGGATGCTAATCGTTTGACAATAGAGTACGAGAACGGAGTGAAAGAGTTCATCAAATTTTCAAAGGATCACTCAAATGATCATTCTCAAATCCTTTGTCTATGTTTACATTGTTTTTATTCTAGACTAATTACTCTAGAGGAGTTGGAAGAACATTTGATATGTCACGGAATAGATCAGAGTTATAAATGTTGGAATAAACACGGAGAAAAAGTGAATATAGCTACTGGCTAGGATAAAACTATGTTTCATGGATCATCAGATATGAATACAAATATGGATAATGAAGAAGACCATAAGGAGGATGTGATTACAGATGTCAATGATAATGAAGATCGTATTGAGGATGTGAAAAAGACAATTGAAGATGAACTTCATGATTTCCCAAAATTGTTTTAGAAGATAAAGAGTTGTGCAAAGACTCCATTGTATGTTGGTTGCTCCAAGTATACAACATTGTCAGCTATACTGAAGTTGTATAAATTGAAATCGGGCAACAGATGGAGTGATGCCAGTTTTACTGAACTACTTTCTCTCGTTAATGACATGCTCCCTAAAGATAATGAGCTCCCAAGCAGGACATATGTAGCTAAACAAATTCTACGCTCGATGGGTATGATTTATAAAAGAATACATGCCTGCCCGAAAGACTGTATATTGTTTTTCAAGGAGAAAAAATCACTTACAGAATTCCCAAAGTGTAGTGATTCTCGATACAAGAAAGATGAATCCAATAATACAAAAGTTCTATGGTACTTTCCAATCATTCGAAGGTTTAGGCGTCTATATGGAAGTGAAGAAACTGTAAGACAATTGTCATGGAATGCAGATAAAAGAAATAAAGTTGGGAAATTACATCATCCGGATGACTCTCCTTAATGTAAGAAAATTGATCATGAGTATCCTGAATTTGGAAAAGAGCCGAGAAACCTTCATCTTGCATTATCTACAGATGGAGTAAATCCTTTTGGTTTTCAAACCAGCACTCATAGTACATGGCCTGTTGTGTTGGTAAATTATAACATGCCACCCTGGTTATGCATGAAGGGGAAATTCATCATGTTATCTATGCTTATATCAGGACCAAAACAACCAAGTAATGATATTTTATTTTATCTGGATCCTTTGATTGAGGATCTGATAATTTTATGGGATTTAGGTGTTATGTTGTATGATTCTTATAAAATTGAATACTTCACATTGAGAATGATGTTGTATGGGACAATAAATGATTTACCTGCTTATGGAAATTTGTCAAGATATAGAATTAAAGGAACTCAAGGGTGTCCCATGTGCGAAGAAGATACATAATCAATTAGGTTGAAAAATTCATAAAAATATGTGTTTCTAGGACATCGTAGATTTCTACCTCATTGGCATAAATACCGATCTTGGACGAAATCATTCAATGGAAGTTCAGAACAATGCGTAGTACCGTCTCCACTAACATGTGATCAACTGTTTGAGAAAGTAAAATATGAGAACACTGTTTTTGGTAAACCATTTTTGAAAAACCTTATGAAAATCGGTTGGAAAAAGAGATCATTTTTTTGAATTACCATACTGGAATTGTTTGTACGTCAGGAATTTTCTTGATTTGATGCATGTGGGAAAAAATGTATGTGACAGTGTTATTGGAACGTTGCTAAATTCCCCTGAAAAAACAATTGGATGGAATTAAGGTAAGGTTGGACATGGTTGACATGGGAATACAAGAAGAGTTGGCTCCCGTGAAGGGTGAAAATCGAATTTTTCTTCCTCCAGCTGCTTATATTCTTTCTAGGGAGAAGAGATATCAGTTTTGAAACTTCTTTAATGATGTAAGGGTTCCCGAGGGGTATTCATCAAATACCAAGAACATTGTGTCAATGAATTATTTGAAGTTAAAAGGGTTTAAATCACATGACTTCTATGTTTTTATGCAAGATCTAATTCTTATAGCATTACATTGCATTTTTCCCAAAAATGTTCATCATACATTAACCAAACATTGTTTCTTTTTGAAAGATATATGTAGGAAAGTTTTAGACCCGGTGAAATTTCCAGCTATGGTAAAATAAATTTTAATCATATTATGTGAATTAGAAATGTTCTTCCCACCAACATTCTTCGATATGATGGTTCATTTGATGATTCACTTGGTTAGAGAGATTCGACATTGTGGTCCTGTGAACTAGAGATGGATGTCTTCTGTTGAATGGTATATGAAGATTTTGAAAGGGTATGTCAAAAATCGAAGTCAGCCAGAGGGTTGTATAGTGGAACAATATATTGTTGAGGATGGCATTGAATTTTTTACCGAATACCTATCTGATGTGGAAAGAATTGGTCTCCTGAAATCTCGTCACACTGGATGCATTGAGGGTGAGGGAATTTATGGAAGAGATGTTGTGAAAATCAACATTAAAGATCGGAAGCAGGCCCACCTTTATGTTTTTCATAATAGTTGGGAGGTTGCTCTATATATTGAAACTCAGAAATAAATTCTTAGGCAGTTGAATCCATCAAGGGATGAAAAATGGTTATCAAATACACATAATCACCAGTTTATAGGATGGTTTCAGGACCATATTTTTAAGCAGTTGGATGAAAATATGAATTCAATTTTAGAATGACTTCGACGGCTAGCTGCTTGACCAAGTGTGTATGTATTATCTTACAGTGGTTATGTAATTAATGGTTATACATTCTATACAAATGAACATGATGAAGATAGTATCATGAAATATAGTGGAGTTACACTAGTGGCTGAAGCGATGCATGTTTCTGGGAGTAAGGACATAAATCCAATTTATGAAAATATGTCATACTTTGGCATTATAAAAATAATATGGGAGTTGGATTATACGACATTCCAATTGCTGATTTTTCAATGAAAAAGGATTGATAACAATAGTGGTGTTAAAATAGATGATTGGGGATTTTTGAAAGTTGATTTTAGTAAAGAAGGGTACAAAGACGAACAGTTTATAATGGCATCACAAGCATTACATGTTTTTTATGTTATAGACCCCGCAAACCGAAAGTGGTAGATTGTTCTGTTAGAGTCCAAAACTACTGAAGGTTCCGATGAAAATTCAGTTGAGGACGATCATTTTAGTGGTATGATTCGATCATTTCGGAGAGGTCCCAATGTAGATGATGTTTTGTATGTTAGAGGTGACCATAATGAAGGGATTTAGATAATCGATTGAGGTGTAAAATCCCTTCAGCCTTTGAAAAAATAAAGCGAGTTCAATAAATAGGTTATATTTTGTTTGTAATATAGATATTATTATATCATGTTATTATCTTATCATTTCTGAATTTCTATAATCTAAATTAACAGTTCAACCACTTTTGTAGATAATGACTTCTGCACATTCTGGTGCTCCTAACCTTGAGGTTGATCAGGTCTCTCAAGCTGCTGCTGCTGCGACTGCTGCTGCTGCTACGGCTGCTGCTGCTCCTGCTGCTACTCCTACTGCGGATCCTACTGCTACTCCTGCTGCTACTCCTGCTACTACTCCTGATGCTACTAGTGTTGAGGTCCAAAAACCATCAGCACATGCCATTTCAACCATTTCAGATGAACATATAGATGATGATGATATCGATGAAATGGTCACGAATGAAGGACCAACGGCGTAGAAAACACATGTGCGTCATAGTTTGACGGTGTTAGCCAAAGTTCTTAAGACAAAAAGAAAAGGCATAAAATTTGATGTCGGATGGAATGCACAAGGAAAACATGTGAATCCCAACCAGAATATGTTATGTAGTTACATTGGAGTTTTCAATCGACAACGCGTGGCGATTGACATAGATTCATGGCACCATGTTGTGTCTGGGCTGAAAGCTGTGATCTGGGAAGGAATTACGGTAACATTATGAATTTATTTCTTTAATATAATAGAAAATAAAATAATGAAACAATGTCTTACTCTTCTCAATCTATTGCATAGTACATTTATATTAGACTATTCACACAAGGATTATGTACTAAGGCATGCAGGAATGATTCTTCAATATTTTTGCACTATTTTAACAAGATGTCACTTGAAAGATTCCAATGGTATAATAAACCCGCACCCACCCATTTTCTACGCTCACCTGATATCCCAAGAAGCATGGGATGCATTTGTTAGCCGTTGTGGGGATGTAAAGTTTCAGCTACATTGTTGGTGATAATACGTTGTTTGAGGATACCTGTATTAATCACTTTGATTGTAAATATTTAATTTATGAAATAGAAACTCTGTACTGAAAATAAGGAACGGGCATCAAAACCAACATACCCCTATCGTAAAGCAAGGATGGGGTATGCTTCATTAGAAAAGAAAATGGTAGATATTTGAAATATACAGTAATATGGTTAGGTACCAATAAAAAACATTATAATTATCTTTCTATGTTTATATGTAGATTGATGAGTCTAAAACCAAATAAACTTCCATCCCACGTCATGTGCTATGGAAGGAGGCACGTGTGAATAAGGAAGGGAAGCTAGTATATGAGAACACAAAAAAAGTGTGGGAAATATGTGTAAGTATGACATGACGATAAAAAGATTTATTTTCAATTTCTATTACATAAAAATAATTAGTTATTTTCCTATATCCGATAGTCACAAGAATGAGCTACTTCTGTAGAGAATGCAGACCTATTATCAATGGATTTGATGCATCTAGAAAAATACGGTCGTGTCAGAGGTGCAGGGTTTGGGGTGACACCTTGAGTATATTATGAGAAGAAGAAAAAACAGATGATATAGATGAAAAATTGGAACAAATGAGCGAAAAATAGAAACCCTTGAAGAACGATTGAAATGGCAGGGAGAGCTGCTAGCAACTTTTATGGGTGGGAAGAAAAGAGAAGACACAACTCAGGAACAACCAGTGTGTGAACATCCTGCCCCACCCCCCACCAACTTTGAGGTGAGCCATTCTCCACAAAGAACTATCTTTTCCGTGGTAATCAATATTCTAATAATAGTTCCCATGAAATGTGAATCAAAAAAACACTGATACTTTTTCTGTACTGATCTTTAAGAGGGTGATAATGATTGTGATTTATATCTGTCAACACCCACCAATCACCATGTAGCGAGGGCTACAGTGTTCAATATCCCAGATGTCACGCTATATAATAGACCACTTCCGAAAGATCATATGAAAGTGACGATTACTATAGATCATGATCCAAATGCAGAGCTACCTATTCCACTTGATGACGATGATATTCATACGGCTGAAAATGCTATTTGGACATTCATTGCATGGCCTTCATAACTTGTAAGAGTGCATGCGGACAAGGAGGTATTTATTTACTTTTTTTTTCAAGCTAAACCTTTAAAAATTAATGAAAAAGGGTCTGAACCAATGCTTGTAATTATAGATGAAGAAAGGGAAGGGGTGACAAACGTCGGCTCGAAACCATATATAGGATCGACCAACCGATCCCAAGGAGCTACTGGAAGCACAATAACACCACCTGTTCTCTATCCACATTTACTAAAATTGAAGACTCATGTGGATATGAAGCTAAAAGATGGAAGTAGTCATAGAGTGGTTTTTGAAAAGAATATATACGGAGAGGAAAGTCAAGATTTCGTTGCTGCTGAAAATGTAAATGAGATCCTTAAAAACGGTTGGCTAGGTGTCACAGTTGTAAATATATAAATGAGGTATATTTTCAAGAATTTATTTTCTAAAAGCTGATCTAATGTGAAACTTTTGAGTAAATTCATTTTATATTGTTGACAGACGCATTTATGAAAAACCGTTGAAGGAGTTTTCCAATGAGCCAAGATTTGGACTCGTTAGTCCTCATATCACATCAAAACACCTAACATAATTAGATCCATAAAAAAAGACAAATAGTGAATGGATTGCTGAAAACATTTGAAATCAAGATTATAGATGACATACTCTTACTAATACCAACCACGCAGGGGTAAAACTCCACGATTAAAGCATATCAATTATATTTTCACTCTTTTTATTACTTATTACTTTTTGTGTTTTTAGGAAACATTGGTTGCTAATTGCGGTGAACTTGGATACTTTGAAGATTTATTTTCTGGATTCAAAGCAAGGATATCCATCAAACCAACCACACATGAGGGAATTTGTGAATCTGTAAGACACTACATCCCACGTTTTAGGTCTAAACATCAAGTAATATAATTTATATTATCTTTTACTAAAGATTATATTATGAAAGGGTGGTGTATCATTATCATCTAAAATAAGGAATGAGGACAGGGGCTAAGCATTAGGAGGCGAACAAGTACTACGTCTGGAAAAATATCAGGGTATATATAATAAAATTTCACTATCCAAACACATCTAAACACAAGATACTTATTCTCCTAATGATCAATTTTTTTGAAGTGTCCAAAACAAACAAACGATAATTATTGGAGTTATTATGTTTGTAAATTTATGAAATAGATCATTTTTCATTAACAGACTAGCATACCTAAACAGGTATTTTCAAAAACAACTACTAGTTCGTTTAATTTATTTATTAATTAATTATTTTTATATTTTGCAGTACTACTCTGACTGTTGAAAAGCCATATACTCACAATATGATATAGATGTGTTCAGAAACTAGTGGTCCGCATATCTAATGGCGGATTGTACACAAATAGAATGATGATCAGACTTGGGGACATGTACAACTGGTGGCCATTTTTGAGAGGCGTTAAGGGGATAAAAAGATGAAATAGTGTTGTATGTAAATGTTTCTAGGAAAATTGTAATTGTTATTAAATAAAACATACTTTCTCTAATGAGTCATTTTCCCATTTTAACAGATGATATGCACCAGCAACATGCAAGAATGATGAACCACTCAAAGGGTCTCTCTTTTGTTTAAAATAGACATATTTTTAATTAAAACAAACAACTGACCTATGAAAATCCAACCAAACGCATTTGGATTGTCTTTATATTTTATAAGAACGATCCATGGGTCCATTATGACATGTGAGAGTCAACCCCACCTCAATACGAGACACGGTGTGGTCGGTACCACACAAAGAGTCTCCCTTTTGTTTAAAATGGACACAATTTTAATTGAAAACAACAACTGACCTATTAATATTCAACCAAACGCATTTGGATTGTCATGATCCTTTATATGAATGATCCATGGGTCCTTTTTGATGTGTACTGGCTATCCCCGCCTCAATACGAGGCACGGTGTAGCCGGTACCACTCAAATGGTCTCTCTTTTGTTTAAAATGGACACAATTTTTAGTGAAAACAAAAAATGACCCACAGAAATCTGACCAAACCCATTAAGATTATGTTGATCCTTTAGGATAATGATCCAAACGTCAATTTTGACGTGTATGAGTCAACCCCACCTCAATCTGAGGCACGGTGTGGTCGGTACCACTCAAAGGGTCTCTCTTTTGTTTAAAATGTACAAAATTTTAATTGAAAACAACAACTACCCTATAAAAATCCAACCAAATACATTCATATTATCTTGATATTTTATAATAACGATCCTTGGGTCATTTTTGACATGTAAGAGTCATCCCTTCTCAATCTGAGGCACGGTGTGGCCGGTACCACTCAAAGGGTCTCTCTTTTGTTTAAAATGGACGCAATTTTAAGTGAAAACAACAACTGAACTACGAAAACCCGACCAAACCGATTAGGATTGTGTTGATACTTTAGTAGAACAATACATTCATCCTTTGTGACATGTATGAGTCATCCGCGCCTCAATATGAGACACGGTGTGGCCAGTACCACTCAAAGGGTCTCTCTTTTGTTTAAAATGGACACAATTTTAATTGAAAACAACAACTGACCTATGAAAATACAACCAAAAGCATTCGGATTGTCTTGATATTTTATAAGAACTACCCATGGGTCCTTTTTGACGTTTAAGAGCCATTACCACCTCAATTAGAGGCACGGTTTAGCCGGTACCACTCAGAAGGGTCTCTCTTTTTTTTAAAATAGACACAATTTTAAGTGAAAACAACAACTGACCTATGGAAATCCAACCAAACCCATTCGGATTGTGTTGAGACTTTAGTAGAACGATCCAAGAGTCCTTTTAGACATGTAACTGTTAACCCTGCTTCAATCCGGGGCATGGGGTGTCTGGTACCACTCAAAGGGTCTCTCTTTTGTTTAAAATGGACACCATTTTAAGTGAAAACAGCAACTGACTTACGAAAATCCAACCATACACATTCATATTGTCATAATATTTTATAATAATGATCCATGTTTACTTTGTGACATGTAAGAGTCATTAACTCCTCAATCCGAGGAACGGTGTGGCCGGTACCACTCAAAGGGTCTCTCTTTTGTTTAAGATGGACACAATTTTAAGTGAAAATAACAACTGACCTACGGAAATCTGACCAAACCTATTAGGATTGTGTTGATCCTTTTGGAGAACAATCCAAGATTCCTTTGTGATGTGTATGAGTCAACCCTGCCTCAATCTGAGGCACGGTGTGGCCAGTACCACTCAAAGGGTCTCTCTTTTGTTTAAAATGGACACAATTTTAATTGAAAACAACAACTGACCTATGAAAATCCAACAAAACACATTAGGATCATCTTTATCATTTTTAAGAATGATCCATGTGTCCTTTGTGACATTTAAGAGTAATTACCGCCTCAATCGTAGGCAAAGTGTGGCTGGTACCACTCAAAGGGTCTCTCTTTTGTTTAAAATGTACACAATTTTAAGTGAAAACAACAACTGACCTACGGAAATCTAACCAAATCCATTCGGATTGTGTTGATACATTATGATAAAGATCCATGGGTCCTTTTTGATGTATAAGAGTCAAACCCGCCTCAATCCGAGGCACGGTGTGGCCGGTACAACACAAATGGTCTCTCTTTTGTTTAAAATGGACACCATTTTAAGTGAAAACGAAAGCTGACCTAGGAAAATCCAACCAAACGCATTCAGATTGTCTTGATATTTTATAAGAACGATAGAAACATCCTTTTTGATGTGTAAGAGTAATTCCCTCTTAAATCTGAGGCACGATGTGGCCAGTACCACTCAAAGGGTCTCTCTTTTGTATAAAATGTACACAATTTTATGTGAAAACAACAACTAACCTACTGAAATCCAACCAAAACCATTAGTATTATGTTGATCCTTTAGTAGAACCATCCACGAGTCCTTTGTGATGTTTACAAGTCATACGTACCTCAATCTGAAGCATGGTTTGGCCAGTACCACTCAAAGGGTCTCTCATTTGTTTAAAATGGACACAATTTTAATTGAAAACAACAATTGACCTAAAAATCCAACCAAACACCTTCAGATTGTCTTGATATTTTATAAGAATGATCCACATGTCCTTTGTGATGTGTACAAGTCATTACCTTCTCAATCCGAGGCACAGTGTGGCTGGTACCACTCAAAGGGTCTCTCTTTTTTTTAAATGGACACAATTTTAAGTGAAAACAACAACTGAACTACGAAAATCTGACCAAATCCATTAGGATTGTGTTGATCCTTTAGGTGAAGGATACACACATCCTTTTTGACGTGTATGAGTCATCCCTACTTCAATATGAGGCACGTTGTGGCCAGTACCACTCAAAGGGTCTCTCTTTTGTTTAAAATGGACACAATTTTAATTGAAAACAACAACTGACCTATGAAAATACAACCAAACGCATTCATATTGTCTTGATATTTTATAAGAACGATCCATGGGAACTTTTGGACATTTAAGAGTCATTCCCACCTCAATCCGAGGCACAGTTTGGCTGGTACTACTCAAATGGTCTCTCTTTTGTTTAAAATGGACACAATTTTAAGTGAAAACAACAACTGGCCTAAGGAAATCCAACCAAACCCATTTGGATTGTGTTGATCCTTTAGGAGAACGATCCAAGAGTCCTTTGTGACGTGTAAGAGTCAAACCCGCCTCAATCCGAGGCACGGTGTGGCTAGTACCACACAAATGGTCTCTCTTTTGTTTAAAATGGACACCATTTTAAGTGAAAACAACAACTGACCTACGAAAATCCAACCAAACACATTCGGATTGTATTGATCTTTTAAAATAACAATAAAAGAGTCCTTTTTGATGTGTACGATTCATTCCCTCCTCAATCCAATGCATGGTGTGGCCGGTACCACTCAGAGGGTCTCTCTTTTGTTTAAAATGGACACAATTTTTAGTGAAAACAACAACTGACCTACAGAAATCTGACCAAACCCATTATGATTGTGTTGATCCTTTAGAAGAACCATCCATGAGTCCTTTGTGACATGTAAGAGTCAAACCTTCCTCAAAATGAGTCACGGTGTGGCCGGTACCACTCAAAGGGTCTCTCTTTTGTTTAGAATGGACACAATTTTAATTGAAAACAACAACTGACCTACGGAAATCCAACCCCCTTGACTGCCCCCACCCCCCTGGACACCAATCTAACCCATGGACATCCCCACCCCTCTAGACACCCCCACACCCTGGAAATCCCCCCCGACACCCTAGACACCATCCCACCCCCTGGACATCCCATAAACAACCCCCCCCCCCCCACATGGACACCCCCTCCTTGGACACCACCCCACCCCCCTTGGACAACCCCCACCCCCTGGACCGCCCCCTGGACTCCCCCACCCCTCTGGACACCCCTATCCCCCGGACACGCCCATCCCACCCTCCTGGACACCACCCCACCCCCTTGGACAGCCCCACCAACCCCCCGGACCGCCCCCACCCCCGGACACCCCAACCCCTGGAAAGCCCCCCCCCCCCCCCCCGACACCCTGGACACCATCCCACCCCCCCTGGAGACCCCCATGGATAGCCCCCCCACCTGGATACCCCCCTCCACTTGGACACCCCCCAACCCCCTGAACACTGCCACCCTCCTTGGACAACCCCCATCCTCCTGGACCGCCCCCACCCCTCTGGACACCCCTATCCCCCCCGGACACCCCCATCCCACCCTCCTGGACACCACCCCACCCTTTGGACAGCCCCACCAACCCCCCGGACCTCCCCCACCCCCCAGACACCCCCACCCCTATAAATCCCCCCCGACACCCTGGACACCATCCCACCCCCCTGGAGACCCCCATTGATACCCCCCCCCCCACCTGGACACCCCCCTCCACTTGGACACCCCCAACCCCCTGAACACTGCCACCCTCCTTTGACAACCCCCAACCTCCTGAACCTCCCCCACCCCCCTGGACACCCCTTTCCCCCCAGACACCCCATACCCCCCGGACACCCCCTACCCCCCCTTGGACAGCCACCCCAAACCCCTGAACTGCCCCCCAACCTCCTGAATTCTGAATTGAATTCTTTATGTACTTAACTAACTTATGAATTATGTGTTAATGATGTACGGGTATAGTTGTTGTATGTGTATACTTGGTCTAAATAGCTTATGATTTATGTAGGTGGTCCTGTGTACTTTACCTTATAGTATTATTCATAGTTTATTGGAATGTGGTTTGAGGTTTTCCACCATGGTGAATGAACCTTAATTCATAATGTGTTATGAATAATAATTTATGATTAAATAGATAATGACCCTTAAGTATTAATTAATTAATGGAACAATGCATAATATAATTGGAAAAATTTCCAAGGTCCACTATAGACCCTTGTGCATTTTCTTGATGCCAACCATCGATGGTCAAGGATTGACCAGTAATGAGTTCTTTAGATTACATTCACCAACCATTGGTGTGTGGTTATACTACATGATACCAAGAGCTGTGAGACCATGTTTGATTTTTTGATCACATGTCGGTGTGTGTGTGGTCATGAGACCATGTTTTATGTTTTGATCACATGTGTCTATGTAGCCTATGAGACCATATGTGATGATTTATTCCATGAGTCTTCTTAGGTAGCCTAATATAACAAGTTTTTCCTTGATCAAATTTGTAGCTACTATGAATCATAATGATATTATATGCTCTGTTTATATGAATATGCTTTTTCTATTGATGTTATACTTGTTTTTACATAGATTGATTGACCATGATTGATATTCATCGCATGTGGGCTTGGGTGTGGACTGTGAGACCATATATGATGCTTGATTTCATGATTATGGAAGTATAGAATGTTACCATGTTTGATTTTGATCACATGTTAGTGTATGTTGCTACTAAATTCTCATGATGAGATGTTATGTTCTACCTATATATTCCCTTCCTTGTTATGTGTGATTATTTTTCCTTTAGAGGAATGACAACTAGTTTTCACAATAGGTGGACCATCATGTTATGGTTATCCCATAGAGGGGGAGTACGCACAATATGTGATGATAGTAATAACAGACTTAAGAACATGGTAGGGGTATGAAGACTTTGTGTCCTTACTAGAGACCTAAATATATTATGCTTTATGTGTTAATTTTGTATTTTTATAGTTGGTTTAATTATCTTATTGAGTTGAATTTTTTGCAGGTTTTTGGGTGTGTTGGTGTAGATTTTTTTTAGCTGCAGATATGGAAAATGTCAGCACTTTTTAGCACTGATAAAAGGAGTTTTTATCAGCACTAAAAAAGCGCTGATAAACTATACCTTTATCAGTGCTAAAAAAGATCTGATAAAGAATTAGTTTATCAATGCTAATGGAGC
Source organism: Viscum album (assembly GCA_963277665.1). NCBI lineage: Eukaryota > Viridiplantae > Streptophyta > Magnoliopsida > Santalales > Viscaceae > Viscum > Viscum album. Next base: position 642,674,907 of record OY728133.1, on the reverse strand, counting down.
GTTGATAAAACACACATTTATTAGCGCTATTTTAGCGCTGATAAAGGGTCATTTTATCATCGCCTTTTAGCACTGATAAAGTAATCCTTTATCAGTGCTCTTTTAGTGATGATAAGGTCATCCTTTATCAGCACTCTTTTAGTGCTGATAAAGTACCCCTTTATTAGCACTAAAAAAGTGTTGATAAAGGGGACCCCCCCTATCCGCACCGAGCATTACAGTTCTTTTTAGCACTGATAAAGCCTATTTTTAGTGCTAATAAAGGGCGTTTTTGTAGTAGTGATTGGTTTCCAAAGTGTTTTTTATTTAATGTAGGTTCTTTCTTTGAATGTTTGGGGATTGATATTATTGTTTGGTTGATCATTATCCCTAAAACTATTTTTTATTTTGTTATTCTTGGATTGATTATAAGTTTGGTTTGATTTAGATTTACTAGGTTGAAAATTTGGGTTAGGTAATTGAATAAAAGGGGTTTTCTAGAAGGGTTTTCTAGTAAAAATCCCATTATAATTTTCTATATTTTCCTATAGCTTTGTAAAGTGATCATTAAAATGATTAGTGGTTGAAAAAATTTTCATAGTGAATCTGAATAGGATAATCTAGTTCTGGTTGGGATTGCAAAGGAGAAAACTTAAGCAACATCCTTTTTATCATCCTATCAAGTTCACTAAACAAATTCATAATATGTTCATTATATGAATTAGAAGAAGACACTTCCATTAATGTTTTAACATGGACAATGCCCCTAACACCAAACTGTTTCTAATTTAGGGCCATGTTTCATATGAAATTTACAGCATCAATGAGAGTTTTATCAACTAATTCATTATTGGTAGCAGTATCTATCATGCTCTTATTCATTAACACTAATCCTTTGCAGGAACACCGAATTAAGACATTTTTAGTAATCTGGTGGCGAGGGAATCTAGGGAATAAAGTCTTAAATATATCCAAAGACTCATAAAAATTTCCCAATTCATATTATTAATTCAATATATTTTTTTTCATAGTGATGTAGTCCTAGAGGTGGGGAAAAAGATTTTTAAGAAAAGATTTTTGATATAATGATAACTTCATAGTGCTATGGATTGTGTGTTGTAAAATCACTCTTTGGCCAACCCATCTAAATAAAAGTAAAACCATCTCATCTTAATAGGATCATTATTTACTCCTTGGCATTTCATGGTTATACACCCCATGTGAAATTCATACAAGTGCTTGTAAGGATCATCTACTGGTAGAACATGAAATTTTGGTTGATGATGAATCAATCATGTTATATGTTCAAAACATGGAGGTATTTCTAGGTATCCTAGAGAGTGTTTTTTGGTTTTATAGATTATGAGTAGTGAGATCATTCAATGTACTATAGCCAACCATATTTCTGAAAAGTTTTATATTTTTTATAATTTTATTTCGGTATTTTTTAAGTGATTACAATTTTTTATGTCTTAAAACTCTAGAAATTTTTTATTTTTTTATACAAGTCTATTTGTGAGTATTTAATAATTTTCTATCTTTAAGTTTTAAATGTTTTTTACATACAACATAATTATTTTAAAATAATTTTTAAATCCTTTCTTAAGTATATTATGAATTTTTAATTTTTTAAAACCCATGAAAAAATATCGAGAAATGGTTCCAATTAAAATCTAGGGTTTTTTGTTTTATCTTATAAACTCATTCAAAAAATAAACCCTAGGGAATAAAATACATTACAATCCCAGGTTTTCTCTTAGAGAGATTTCCCTATAGAAATTATTTTGTGACAATTTATTTTATTTTCTTTGTTCATGTTTTTAATTATTTTTGAAGGGTGGAAAAATAATATAAAAGACAAATATTATAAGTTCAATAATAAATATGGATAATAAAAATAACGAAAATTACTGAAAATAAAATGAATGAAAGAAACATTGAAATTACTCAAAAGAAGATGTAGAATCCTAAATAGTTATTCCTATGGATTAATCTGTCTTCACCATTTTTAATGAATTCCATAACTGCAATTATCTAAATTCTAATACTAAAATATCAAATATAAAATCTCATTTAGATAATTAATTTGACTCTATAACCAATATATTGAATGTAAAACTCCTTTATAAAGGAGTCAATCAGTTCTCTCACAGATTGTTGAAAACAAAGACATGAAAAAAACTGACTATACTCATAAGTATTTGATTACATATTTAGAAATTTAGCCAAAAGGGTTGTATTTGAAGTCTAACCCAACTTGAATTAAGGATACACATTCATAGTTCATCACACTTTAATTAGAAATGTGATGTACTCAGAGTGGAAGAAAAATGTTTAACATATATATAGAGGAATAAAACATCAAATAGCGATCACATTTCATGTTCCAAAATTCTTGATAAAATTAAAAATTAAAAATTAAATAAATAATAACATATAAATTAATTAATATATGAATCCAATAACTTTAAATACTATAATTTAACCAGAAATCTCACAAGATTATAGGAACACTTAGACCTCTATCTTTATCGGCTTCATGAGTAACATCAACTACCAGGAATATCACACAGTCCCACTCTCATTTCTCAACTTCCGACACCTCTAAAAAACTATATAAGTGTTTTCGTCCATCTTCCCATCAATTAAACTCACAAAATAAATTTATTTATTATAAATTTTATTTTTTCATCCGGAATGGATCACTTCTCTTTATTTCTAGGTGGAAGTTCTTAATTGTCTTGCATTAATTTCTTGTCTGACTAGCATGGGGAAACACATTCCTTCTTCAAATAAAAAAGTATCAGGAACTTTCATCCAGCTCATCACTCACCTGGACACACTTGAACTCATTAATCTTCATGCATCAACTTTTAACACTGATAGACATCAATAAAGCAATTTTCAAGCCCTCATCTTCTCATGTCCCAAATTTTCTCTGATCAGAATAGTCTTTCTTGGACATATCATAACCTCATGTTCCATTTAACTATTATTGAATAAAAACTCAAATGACCAAAAAAACCATTAATAAATTCATCAAGACATCTAGTGTACTTTATTCAATAGTTTCATAGTCCCAGTAATGAGAAGTATCCAACCCCATTATGATCATAAACACACCTGAAAACTGGATCATAAATCATCAAAAGTTAAATAAAATCGTGAAAATAAAACTTAAAACTTTATCAACACTAAAATATGAATAAAATATTATCTTATATCCTTAGTTTGAAATCAGTCTGCAAACACTCATATAAACCCAATTTTAACTACAGATAAACGAAGTATGAATTAAATATTTAACATAAAATTAATCTTTCAACCCTGTGAAGCAAAAAACATCCACTATATTCCCACTTTTCTCTTTCAAACTCACTTTATCCACTTTAGTTCATGAAAATAAATAAAATAGAAAAAATAACATTAATCCATTCTGGGTGGCTTCGACTTGGATATTAGTGATGGTGACTCGACCGGGTTTGTCATCTTCACATCTGGACATGAGTGGATCCATTTTAAATTTCAGGCATAATAAATAATTGTTGGAATCTATCTCTTCTTGAAACCCCTTATTTTTTAATTTTATCCTCTCTCATTAACGAGATTAGATTTATCTTTGATGGAGACCTGGTTTGGATGAAGTAAAAGTTACTTCCATCTGAGCTTATTGATCATTCGAGGTGAGTATTTGGGAAATGAATTAGGGTATCTCAACGAAGATGAACCATGAATTAAAGGTTGTTTGAGATTTATCTACCCTAATTATGAACTCCGATCAATCTTTCTTCAATCGTAACCAATTTCTAGATCCTAGTGATGAAACTCAGAGGACATCAATGACGACATTAATATATTAGCCAAGTACCTGACATTGGCCTTGGGTTAGTTGGGTATCATTATTCCTTCGGAATATTTCATTTGGGATCCCCATCCTTCATAGATCATGAGTGGGTTAACAGTTTTTCAAAGAAGAAAAAAATAGTCTGAACTCAATAAGAACACAAAAGATAAATAATCTTCAACACATAGGAATATTTATATTTCAAAGATAATAAGATAAATCAATTATTCACATGGTATGTCCCATTATTAGGAGGGTTGAATTTATCTAATTCATGGTACAAAATTTGTCTTACGCATGCATCCCATTAAATTTATCTTTTGGGAAACTCCACTGCAAATTGAAAAAATCTTACACCCTTAATTAATTAAAATTCTCTAACATTCCACATCAATCCAATCAATCTTGAGTGCGGGTACTACTGGTCAAACTAAAAACATATCCTTCAGACATAATATAATTTGTTAATAAATTTAAAACTATAAGTTAAATTTTCAAAATTTGCAAACAAAAATTAATCATTCAAAAATTAAATTAAAAAAATTCTTTTGTTACTTAAGTAATAAATAAATTAAATATTTATATAATATAAAATTTAAACTATTTCTGTGTTAAAAGAATAAAATATAAAAAATTAAGAAGAAATTTCTTAAGATAATTAATAGATTAATTAATTAAATAATTAAAAAAATTATAAAATTTATTAAAAGAGTAAAATTAAAATTACGTAACACAATTATTAATTTTCATAAATAAAAGGAATTAAATATTAATCTTAAATTAATTAATTAATACAAAATAAAAACAGTGAAATTAAACAAATAGAATTAAAATTAATTTTTTAAATGTGACTAGAACATTAAATAATAAATCAAAGTTAATACAAAATTTATAATTAAACATAAAATAATAAATTAAACATATAATTAACTGCTTAATTAGTTTAATGCCAAATTAACAATAAATATTAATTAATCAACTAAAACATTATTTTATCAATTAAAATACAATTAAATGAAAGATATTTTGTGGAAAATTAGTATCAAAATACAACCACATTAGTTGACATGATGTGATATTTAATGACTCTAACATTATCTACCAGTTCATCAGATATATCTAGTTTTAAAAGGTTTTGCTCTCCAAATTAAATATAGAACAATGGAGTTCTGCACTTTCTTACGTAGAAGGATTCATAAGAAGTCATCTGAATGATCAAATGAAAGCTATTATTATATGAAAATTTCACTAAAGGAAGGTTTTGATCATAACTAATTTTAAATCCATAGGGAGAGGTATCAAAATATCTTCTAGAGTTTTAATGATCCTCTCAAACTGACCATCTTTCGGAGAAGGATAAATAACACTGAAACATAATTATTTATCCAAAATCTATTAAAGGATTCTACATAACTTCAAGGCCAACCTTGGATTCCAACCATATAAAATTGAGAGTGGAACCCCATAAAATATCACAACTTATTTAATGTGTATTTGAGTAAGAAGATCAAGAGATATATCTTCTCTAATAGAAATTAAATGTACATATTTCATCATGTGATCAACTAAAACCCTTATAGCATTATGACATTTTGATGATTTGGGAAGTCCAATGATGAAATACATGATGAAGCTTTTTCATTTTCATTAAGGTATGGGTATTGTTTGTAACAACCCATTAGACTTCCATCTCTTAGCCTTAACTTGATGATATACCAATCAACGAGATTCATATCCTACAATATATCTCTTTATTTTCCCACAATAATTACTCTTTATGATCTCTATACATCTTCGTACTTCTAGAAATAATAATGAATGATGAACTATTATATGCTCCGTTTATCTCCTTCTTTAATTATTGTATTTATCAGAAACATACTCTATTCATGAAGCTTATCATCTATCACTATCATGGTTAAACTCAAGAACATTTCACAGCTTCTTCAATAGTTCCACATCCTCTTTATACAATACATTAATCCTTACAAGGATGTATAATTAAGCACTCATCTAATAAAGATACTATTTGTTACCTTTCTTCAAAATTTCATGTTCTATCTTCTCTAAATCCAAAAATATTATAGTTATTTGAATCATTTTCATGAAACAACTAGCTTGTTATTTTCGACCCATAGAATCAACCACCTTATTCACCTTCTCAGGGTGGTAGTGTATTGAGCGGTCATAATATTTAATCAATTCCGACTATATCCCTTAGTGAATATTCAAATATTTCTACGTTAATAAATACTTCAAGATTTTATTATCCATATATATATCACACCATTCACCATAATGATAATTCCTCCATACATTCAATGAAAATAGTAATAATTTCATCTTCAAACCATGAGTTGGGTTATTTTTCATATGAATTTTAAATCAGTGTGAGGAATATGCTATAACCATTCCATTATACATGGAGAATCATCATAGTATCTTCTTTGACACATCACTAAATATCAAAAAACCTTCTCCACTATAGGGTATATTGAAATAGTGGGTTCCCTAGACCCAACTATTTAGTGATTTTGATGACTATGTCATGTATAAAGTTAGCTATACCTGATGTCATCATAAAATTATGTTTTAGAACTTTTTTCTTCCACTATTGAAATGGTAATATCCAAATCTTAATTTTCCTGTCGAAAGGTTATAGCAGTTCCAAGGCTATAATGGGAACCTATAGATACTAGGACATTAATCATAAATATATGTTCTATGGACAAGATACATCTTACTGATTAGACATAGTAGATATTTGACTATCAGGTGTTGGAGGATTATAACCATTGATACATATTCTCATGAAGTTCACACTTGGTGTTCTCTATTAGAGAGATCATGAGGAATAACAACCCAATAGTAACACCACATGTTTCGGGTTTCATTGGATGTTACTATCTACAAACTTGTATAATGGTCTCCTGACTTAAGATAATTACCAACGTATTTCATTTGATTGCGTACATTAATACATGATGAAAACCATGACAATGAAGTTGTGGTGAGGTAGTTTGTGTTGGGTGCATCATTTGTGGCATGGCATTGGTTGAATGGTAAAGAAAGGATTTGTATCATCCAAGTTATAGAAGTAATATATCTCAGGCCATGTTGATAAGGATGGGAGTACCATTATAAGACCATGTCCATGGAATTCAAGGGTAAATCTGTCAAGTTAAATTAACAAACAATAAAGCAAGAAATAGGGTGATGACACAAGACTGCATCCTTCTTTATGAGATATTACGGATGAAAATATTATATTACAAAGTACATGTTCATAGGCTGTTTGTCGTTGTTGTGACAATCCTTATCTCTTTTGGGGTCTTGATGGGTTGCTAGATCCCACTTTTAGTCTGTGAATACTATTCACTACTATCGAGATAAGGGCCTAAAGGTTCACACACAATAGCATATTCAAGAATCTACCCTATTCAGTAGAATAGATGTTTTGGACATGGTGGGGCCCACCACTGAGGTCCGGGATTTTTCCAAGAAAGAACCATCTACAATGCAGTAAATAAATTCATATTATTTAATTTTAGGATAATGCGTATGGAATTTATTTATTAAATTTATTTATGAGTTTTATATAAATATTTGAAAAATATTCATCGGCGGATATTAAATGTTCAAGGTTCAATTAATATTTATGTGATCGACGAATCACGTTTTAGACTCAATTATTGTTGTGTAATATATTTAATACATTACAAGTAAATGATAATAATATTTATGACTCAGTTTAGTTGTCATAAAATGTCGTTGAAAGTGCATTAAGTATTCAGTGCCAGTGAGGCTATACTGGGTATTTCAATTAAGAATTATAAATAGAAGTGGAGGGTCTTTTGGAAAGAACAATTCATGGAGCTTCTCTATCTTCTCCTCTCTCCTTTGATATAGAGATAGAGGCTCTATATCAAATGATCACGAATCAAGAACACTCTAAGGCATCGCTGGCAATGCGATGCAGTGATTGTTGGAGCATCGAATGTGTTGTCACAATTCCACGCTAGAACCCATATTATGAAGAACGACACTCCTACAGATTCCTGGAAGTGTCTGTGGATGATCTAGAGGAATTCATCATCGGATTCTTCAAACAACAATCACCAATGATTAGCAGACATCATGTGCGGCTCAAATTAAACTATGTATTTTTAATGGTTTATTTTTGTGCCTAAAACCCTTCACCCGAGATCCTCGTCTTTGACGGATCTTCTCTCCACCGATGTCGACAAGTTTACATCGATCATCGGTGGAAAAATTTAAAATCCCACCTGTTTGGGGTCTCCGCTACAAGTCCAGTTCCAATATGAGGTATCATAGAGACATGTGTTGATTTTAAGTCAATGAAAGAATTAAATTTTCATTAATTTAGGTAGAGAGCATAAATACGGTCCCAATGTCGCAAACTACATTTTAATACGATACCGAACGTGCATTCTGCGGTCATCTGAAGTTTTAAATTCGGAATAAAAATGGCAGTTTAACAAGGTTCTAAATTGATGAACCGATTTTACACCATAATAGTATTTTTTTGGTGAGTATTATTAATTATTATTGTTATAATAATTTTATTATTATAATAATATCTTAATTATAGCCATAATAATATTATTATATTGTTTTAATTCTCTAGTCAAAATATAGACTTATTAAAGAAAATTTAAGGAGGTGTGGAAGACCTGAAAAGCAGGTATATTATCCAATAAAAAAAGTAGAGGGGCAAGGTGGGGCAGAGAAGCAAGACAAAAGAAAAAAAAAGAAAAAAAGAAGGTTGTCGACCTGAGTGGGTCTCCCTCAAGTAGTGCACAGTGGCCCAGTAGGGCCGCTTCCTCCCTGCTGTGCTACAGTGACAGCCCACCACCCGACCACCCACCCTCAGGCTACCTCTCCTCCTACCGAGGAGCTGCGCATAGTCGTCCAACCCCTTCTCCCTCATTCCGGCCTCCTCCCTCCAGCTGCCGCTATGTTCTGAGACCCCATCCAGCGACCTTTCGCACCCTGCTGCCCTCTTTACTGGAGATTCTGTAGTGCGACGGGTTTTCCAATACTTGTTTGGGTCCTCTAACAACCCGCCAAACCATCACTGGGGCCACGCCAGAACACCCTCTGGTGAGGGCGAAGCCACGACCATCACTTACCCCCAGATCGACCTCCACCTTTAGCGTCAGCCACCAGCCTACCTGCCTCCCGTGCTCACCATCGTGGCCCCCTGCACTAGAGAACGACCGCCAGAATGCTCTCAACAGTGTGCGTCCTCCTGCTCATAGTAGCCATCAGATTCTAACCCCGACCACCCACCGGTCCGCCTAGTAGGTAGGTAACATGCGTTGCCCCAAAACTGGACTGTGTGTCTGCCCAGCCCAGAACGGGCTTTGGCATACTTTACCATCCTAGAACACCCCTGCATGGGGTTGTTACAGCCCAAATTGGGCCTGCACATGTTTTCCCTAACCCGCATAGGTCCTAACCGAAGTTTTAGGGGCCCAGGTGATTTAAATTTTATCGAATGTTAATTAAAATATTTAATTTAATTCCGTAGATAATTAAATTAATTAAATATTAATTTTTGGTTTTAAAAAAATTTATTGCAGCGTAATTATTTAAAATGGGAGATTAATTAAATTAATTAATTTAATTTAATTTTTAGTTTTTAAAATTAAATTTATTAATCTGTACTGAACGTCTTTAAATTGAATTAAAAAAAAGAGTGATGTTTTTAATTCGATTAAATGCCCTATGAATTTATTTAATGCAAGTTTAATTTTATTCTTCATTTAGTTCTTATAAGAGAGTTTAATGTGTATGATTATCATGAGTTGGAGGCCAACCAATGCATGTATAGTGGGGTTTTAATTTATTTTCATTTATTTATTTATTTAATTATTGAAATATTTTTTTAATAATAAGATTAATTAAATAAAAGGCGATCTTCATGTCATCTCAAGCTTCATTATATGTATAAGTGTGCGTGCGCCAATTCTCAGAGTTATATTTTATACCCTGAGACACCCTCTCCTATATGCAAGTAATGTTTTATAATGATGAGATGAGGTATCACGCACTTCACACCAAGTGACAGATACACACCAGATAAGAGTTGGATGCATTGGATGAGCAGATGTTTCAATTCAAGTTGCAAGCCTCATGACTGAAGGTATTGTCCCTAGGGACTCAATTGGTTCATTATTCACTCAATGGATAAACAATTAGAACCATCTCATGACTAGGTCTTCATTTTGTTTTTCATGGTTTATTATTTTTATGCATGTGTAGTTTTTTGTGCGATCACATGGAATAATAATAAACAAGCATGAAAGATAAAATAAAAATGTGATGTGATATATTTTTCTATTTCATGCATGGACAGTTGTGAGTGAGATCACATAGTATGCACTTATAAAAATAGAAAATGATTTCTTCTGTAACATTAAAAATAATAAATCCTTTAAAGATACATTAAGTTGTAACCAACTTTCGTCATTCAAATTTGAAAAAAATTGGCGAGTTGTGGTGTCATTCATGCCGTAGCTGAGGGTGCCTCATACTATTTGGGAGTCCTTATAAGAATGATCGATTGACTTAAAAAAATTGAAGCAATGAAATAGCCATATCTAGTTTGTTGTAATTTTGGAGGCAAGTGTTGAGTAAATCATGTTCTGATTTTAGAAACCAAAAATTCACTCAACAGATCAAACAACTGCAAGTTAAAGCGGCTGGCCAACCAAAATCCCACCATGAACCCTCAATGTAGTGGCATAGACATAACTTGTAAACTATAATGGAGGTTCCGAGATCCTTTCCATTAAAATACTCAAGTGACAGAGTATTCTAATTCTTGCACAGAGGGTTCCTAGAATATGATAAAATAGTGGGAGATATTAAATTATTTAATTAATTATTTAATCAAAATGTATTAACCGGTAATCCAGACTAAAGGAACTAATCTGCTAAAATTTATTTTATAGTTAAAATGGAATGATAAACCACATGTTTAAAAGATGCGATATTATATTAGGCAAAGTAAATGTCCACATTGAAACAAGTATCCATGAGTAGTACATGTGGGTGTACATAGTATGATGATATTGGAAGCTGAAGGTGCTAGTGTCCAAAACACTGTTAAACTACCTTAAGAAGTGAGGGTGAAACTGCTTAAAAGAGACTAATGTACAAAGCATATAATGGTTATATCATTATGATTTCATCAACGTCTATTGTCAGTTGTGGTCTCTACACTAGAACTAAGATGATATAACATAAAGACTCCTCTCTAATAAGTTTTCAAGGAGAAATTAATGCAGTGATATGAATATGGTAATGTTTACACTTGCATGTGTAAATTGAAAGATTGAACATGATCTTTAAATGGATCCTTTTCTCGCATTATTTTCACCACATTGCCCAAGTCTTGTTTTATGTTACAAAATGAACAAGTATTGAGTAAACTCCCCATTACCAATTTATGTAAGGTTCACCAATTGAATAAGAATAAAAGATAGCAATGTTTTAATTCTTATAGATAATAAATTGAAAGAAAATGTGAAAGGGTCAAATGCATTTACTGCTAATGACACATTCGAAACTCCCTTCAATTAATGAGGTATTAAAAAATGTTATTTGAATTACATATTATAAAATAAACAATGGAAGTTTAATCCCAATAACCTGATTTAAAGAAGCAATTTACCACTTCTACATCTGGCATATTCATCAATTGTAATGTTTTACTTTTACCGATTGGGCATTAAATACAATATGTTGGTGACATATGTTTATTTTAATATGGTAACCAAGTAAGTATTGAAACCATACTAGAAGTTAGGTGTATTCTCAAAGTGGTTGGGAAAGGGTGATACCCTGGCAAGTGGTGAGAAATACGTGACTTATTTAATTTCCAAGTGAAAGATTCCTGTTAAAATAATATTGAGAATAACCACAAACATTAATCTCATGTGCCCTTGGATGCAAGGAGGCATTTTTTCAGGTTCTGGAATGAATTGTTTTTTTTTGGTAAACTCAATCAATAGTTCTGTAATACAAGAATTATAGGAAATTAGTGATTAATATAACTTTAAGACTTATACCCAATTGTGACAAGATAATTTTTTGTCAAGTAATACTAAAACTGGATTTCATGAATATACCAAGTATGACATTTAGACTCGGAACAACTAAATACATTTGGTATTATTGATGTCTTTAGTTTGGACAAATGAGCATTTAAAAATAAAGGTATATCCCGATGATTTTGGAAATAGTTCTACAAGTAAGCATGAACTATTCCAAGTATAATCTAGAGGTATATATATACTTCATAAGATTACATTAATTAATTAAGGAATAATAATGTGAAGTATATTCATGGTTAAGAGATATGAGTTTCTTCGGTTTGGGATATTGAAGAATTTCTTGACCAAACATCCATCAATCATGATAATGTAGTGTGGAGAAATTTCTAAATGAACATTACCTTATAGACATCACGACATTGATGTTAATAAGAAGGATTGATGATAAAGTCTTACATATCAACATTAATCAGCAAACATGTAGCTTCGATAAATTCATAAATGCATATGTTATAAATCAACATTTTGATATAAGTAGTATCAGTGTTTAATCTTGCATAAACTTTCATAATATTTAATGAAATTCTTTTCAAATAATGGAAATATCCCACAACCACATGACAACTATAATTAAAAAATGGATATCATATAATTCATAGTATATTGTGAATCCATTATGTCATAAGGACAAGTGTTTGGATGTAAATAGTTAGTACAGAAACAAACAAACTTGCATCAAGATAACCACATTGTGTATCTAAGGTACTTATCCTAATGATTGCATAGAATATTACATAAACCCATAAGAAGAGTTATGGTCAAGTGATAGAATACATATCTATATAAGGGTTCACATCTCTATTAGAGATAGTGGGAGCTATATTGAGTTGTGTTTAGTCAATTATCAAGATGAAAAAATAGTTTGCATTAGGAACTAGTTCCACAAGCGCATGTGAAGCAGATTATACTCCAGATAAACATAATGCATAGTAAGGATAAAACCATGGTGATAGTTTTTTATACTCACCACTCTCGGTGATTTATTATGAAATGTGAATAATATTTCCTACAAGCAGTGTATGGAAATTAGCGAAATTTTATATGATCAACTAGAATTCAATTAGTTGATTCCATGTGTCAATTTTTGAAGGAGATTATTATTTTTCATACCACAATAGGTATTCAAGTGAGTTGATTCATGGATGGAACAAGAGTAGTACCAATAAGGATTGATTGGTATCACCAAGTCGTTATGCCTAAATCTGTTAGAATTTTACTTGTTACAAATAATATCTATGATCAAATTATTTAGATTGGAGGTCATGAAAAACAATCATGGATGGTGTCTATACGATGAAACCATAAAGGTATGGTCACATCATAGAATTCTAATAAAGGTTTCAAGTTATTGAGATCTGGTTTAGGATTAAAGTATGAAACAAGATCATAGAATATTCATTTCCATCAAATGTTTTCCATGTGTTTACTAGAGGTTATTGGGTTCCCCAATGTTTTCTAAGAAAAATATGTTTGAAAACATATAGAAAATATACATTGGTATTACAGTTAGTGATGAACAAGATGAAATTTATTCTCCAATGATTGAATTAATGTAGCAACCTAAGTTCTAGGGACTAGGATCTACTGAGGTAGATCTACATGCGGCTTGGTATTTATCAATCTTACATATACTGACATTTTATTGAAAAATATAAGTTGTAACAATTCAAGTGATGAATTGTTTCCTATGTCATAGGGCCTAATCTCTCTATGTTGACAAGTCTGGGACATGGGAATAGAAATATGTTGAGTTGAAATCCATACGTTGAAGTGATGGATCAATCACACATGCCATAATATGTACAAGAACCAATATTTCCAAGGTATATTTTGCAATAAGAAAATTTCTTTTATATCTAGGAGAACTACATGTGATGTATTTAGAACTATCTAATTATAATTTGGTAAGTAAAAACGATATGTACATGGTAAGTGGAGATGAAAGGATACTAGTTTTTGGGGATACAAACTTGTCTTCCATAGAACAATGTGATATACTATCGTAGTTAGGATATAGGAGATGAGAGATTCATTCTCATATATGCCATTGGTAGAGATACCTACAAAGACCGAGTGTGATGCAGCTTCTGAGGCAGCTAAGAAACAGACATGCAACAATCTATTCTAGTTCTTGGAATCACACCTGGTAAGAAAAGTATTATCATAATGAAAATTATGATATTATTATTAGAAAAGATGTCATGTTATGACAGTGGACAAGTGGGATATACTCAGGATACCATATCTTGAGAAGTTTTACTCAAGGTGATAAGTTAACAATAGCATAAAAAGACCCACGGCAGAACCGTGGAGGACCCAGTAGCTAAAGTTGTTACTCAGTAGAAACTTGATGTTCATCATGTGAGTAACAATCAAGTTAGGATATCAAGTTGTCTCTATTGCAAGTGGGAGTGTTTAAATAGTGGGATCCCTATACCTGACTATTTTGTGATATTTATTACCATATCATGTATACTGTTAGATATACATGATGTTATATTACCATTATGGTGTAACCTTTTCTGCATCCATTACTAAAATGGTAATGTCCAAAGATTAATTGTCATATCGAAAGGTTATAGCAATTCCCAGGCTATAATGAGAACCTTGAGATACTATGACATTAATCTTAAATATATATTCTATGGTCTAGATACATCATACTGATTGAAAATAGTATATCTTTGACTATTAGGTGTGGCAGGCTCATAAGTATTGAGACTTATTCTCATGAATTTCCCACTTGGTGATCTCTAGTAGTGAGATCATGAGGACTGAACCGCCAATAGGAACACCATATGTTTCAGGTGTCATTAGATGTTCCTATGTATGATCAAGTGCAATGGTCTACTGACTTGAGATCATTACCAATGTATGTCATTTGATTTCGTACTCTGATGCAAGATAAAAACCATGGGAATGATGTCATGGAGAGGTAGTTTTTTTTGGTTGCGTCATTAGTGGCATGGCTTTGGTTGAATGGTCATGAAGTGATTTTTTTCTTCCAACTTATGGAATTAATATATCTAATGATGTGTTGATAAGGATTCTGGTACCATTATTATACAATGCCCATGGATGTTGTGGGTAAATCCATCCAGTTAAATCAACAAACAATAAAGCAAGAAAAAGGGTGATGACACATGAGTGCGTCCTTCTTTATGAGATATTACAGACAAAGATATTATATTACACAGTACATGTTCGTAGGTTGGTTTTCACTACTATGACAATCATTATCTCTTCAAGGCCATGATGGGTTGCTAGATATCACTCTTGGTCTATGAATACTAGTCACTACTGTCGAGATAAGGTCCTAGAGGGTCACACACAATAGCATATTCCAGAATCATCCCTATTTAGTAGAATATGAGTTTTAGACATGGTGGCCCCCACCACTAGGTTCTGGGATTTTTCCACGGAAAAACAATAACCAATTCAATAAATAAATCCATATTACTCAATTTTATAATAATGAGTATTGAATTTATTTATTAAATGTATTTATGAGTTTTAAGTAAATGCATGAAAAATATTAATCAGAAAATATTAAATGATAATGGTTCAATTAATATTTATGGGAATAACGATTTTAGTTTTAGACTCAATTATTTTCTTGTAATATATTTAATATATTACAAGTAAATGATAATAATATTTATGACTTAGTTTAGTAGTCATAAAATGTTGTTGATAGTGCGTTAAATATTTGGGGCTGGTGAGGCTATACCAGGTTTTTCAATTAAGCACTATAAATATAAGAGGAAGGGATTTTTCTAAGAAATATTCATGCAACTTATCTCTCTTATACTCTCACCCATGATATAGAGAGTGAGCATATGAATCCAAGGAGAACAGATCAAGAACACTATCTAGAATCGCTTGTGAAGCGTTGCGGTGATCATTGGAGCATCGAATGCATCGTTGCGGTTTTGCGATAACACCCAGATTAGACGAACGAAGCTCCCACAAATTCTTTGAATCATGTGTAGACGATCTATAGGAATTAGACTTCGAATTATTCAAGAATAATTCACCAACGATGAGAAAACATCATGCTTGGCTTCATATTAATAAGTTACTTTTTACAATTTATTTTTGTTTATAAAACCCTTCACACGAGATCCTCGACTTGGAACGGGATTATTTGCACCGATGTCGACATGTTTACATCGATCGTCAGTGGGAAAATTTTAAAATCCCACCCATTTGGGGCTTCCGCTACACACCCAGTTCCAATAGGTTAGTGTGAGCATAGGTTCACTGTCCATCCTTCTCTTAATATCCTTGAAATTATCTTTAGATTCATATATTCATAAGATTTTAACTCCCTTTCAAGTCAACATGGTGAGTGGAATATATAGTCATTATAGATATCCCAAAATGTATAAGTGTAATCTATAAATCCCAAGAAAACTATGGTTGTTGATTATCATGGTCAGTCTAGGCCATTGTTCAATAACTTCTATATTTTATGGATCGAACGATATATGCTCTATTGAGATTATATGACTCAAAAATTAAACTTTATGCAAAAAAAATTCACACTGGTTAACATTTTCATAAAAAATATCCTTCCTTAGGGTCGTCATTATAATTATTGAGTGATTTTTATGATCTTAATTTCCCAAAGAATATATAATAATATCTTTTATAAAGACTACCAAAAACCGATTGTGTTAATATCTAAAGTGTCAATTTATTAAGTATATGATGATGGCTGGGGAATTTATAAGTCTAAATTGAATCAAAATAAAGATATAATGAATTCACCTTATATGAAATATTTTATTGGGTATATCCACTTTTGTAGCCATCAATTTATGATATCATGAATGGAGGTAAATCTTGGAAAAGTATTGTGCTATGTACAGTTCATCAAAAAAGTCATCAATATTGGGTAAAAGGTACTTGTTCTTAATAATGGTCATATTAAGTTCACAATAATTAGTACAAAGACTCATTGACCCAACATTCTTGTTATCAAAACAAACACATGCCCCCATGTTGATATAATATGGTATATGAAATCCCTATATATATTATCATAGTGTTTCTTCTATAATTCCATAAACTCAATCAGGGCCATTCTATATATATTTTTTTAAATAGGTGTAGCACCAGGTATCAATTATATTGAAAACATAACATCACAATTCTAGGGAAGACTAGGAAAATATTCAATAAATTCACTATGATCATCCCAAATAAGAGGATTATCTTTGATATTGAGTTTCTCCAAAACCATTTGAGATAAATAACCTCATGAATAGGTTGAAAGACCCATATATCAAAAGTAAATTCCATTGGAAGTTCATATTCATCCTCACAACAAATGATGATAATTGGTTGATTCATAATATCTAATGTTACATTCATTACTTATAAATTAATGTGGGATCTATACAAATAAGGCCAACCCTTGACCAAAATAACATCAAATACATCTAGAGGGAGAATCAAAAGATTTTAAATACATAAATTAACACAAAAATCTATTAGAGGCATTGTGGGAGTATCAAACATCACTAATCAATGCAAATAATCATATAATCATGAAAATAAATCCTAATATGTTCCAGATATTGACACCACCTTATAACCATTTGAATCTTAAGGTTCAAACCATGTCACTTTAATTTTAGTATAGGTTGTATTTGGTTATATCGAAATGTAATATCTAAATATAATCAAACCATATTTTGATACCAACTATAGAAACCTGAGCATAACATACATAAATATTATATATTTTCAATGAATATTCAATATATCTCCAAAATAAATATGCCTAAGAACCATATTGGGTTAGGATACTTGTGGAATAGATACATAAACATCTTATTTAAATAAAATATTAATTATATCAAGCATTATTATTTATATAAGCTACACTTCTAAACTTATCAAACTTAGTAACATTTTTTATAACATGTGAAAAAATTGAAAAAATTAGAAGGGGTGATCATAGATGCTCAGTAAGGGTAAGAATGAGAGATTTTAATCAATAATAATATACTGGAATATAATTGGAATAAGGGTATGAGAACATGTTATTATCATACTAAAATCATTATAAAAAATTCATAGATCATAGTACTAAGGCATGACAAAAAACATTAGGTAAACACAAGATTGGGGAATCATTAAAGAATAAATCATGAACCATGAGTTTAAATCATAAGAATATCAATATATCATATTAGTTTTAAAACTCATAGTAAAATAATCTATATCATATGTGAAGGTTAATTACTAAGACAATCCTATGACATCTGATTAAGCAGTATCACCTATTTATGATATCATAACAGATCAGGTATCCCTGCATTTTTTCGATAGTTGATCGAGAACATCAACTAGTTTCCAATAATAATCTCATGAGTTATAAGTCTTTACAAAAATCATTGGAAAAATATATAATTATAGTTGCACTCATAATGTAAGGAATACCACACATATTTGTGCCATAAGATCATAAAATATTCATTATATCATCATAAAAAACCTATGTAAAATAAAATGGGTTTATAAACATATTGTAATCGTAATAATAAACCATCTGGAGAAAGAATAAAAATGGAATCATTGGATCATATCTCCAGTAAATCATAAAAATACATGATGGATGATTATATAGATGAAAAATACCTCTAAATTACCATTCAAACAATTATTTGAAAACATTGGAAAATATCAAATTTATTCAACAACATTTCATCTAAAAATTTAAAGAATATTGTAAAATCCTTTTATTTGAAAATCACCAAGGAAACTTGTGAAGTAATATTTGAAGAAAAGAAAAATCATACTGGCCCGAATGTCTATTCATAAAATTTATATTGAAAGAAAACATTATTTTCATAATTTTTTTAAAAGTTAAAACTAACTTTTTCATATTTTTTTTCAAAATTTAATTTTTTTAATCCTTTGTAAATAATGTCCAACATTTGGAAAATGACCATTTCATAACATTTTTTTTATATTTATTGAATATCATTATTTTTTTGATGAGTATGAAAATGGGAAAATGTTTATCATGCAAAGAAGAAATAAGGTCGAATTTTCTGTAAAAATATTTTCCCAATAATTTTAAGTAATAAAGAGAGAAAAAGGGTACTAATGTATGAAAATTATAGATATAACTTGGGGATTATAAAATTTATTGGATTTAAAGTATAAAATCCATAAAATTTCCATTAATGGAATCTTAGAATGAACAATAATGAATTGAAATGATACTTTTATATAAACCCTTATGTCAAGTATGAATTTCTTCGTAAGCACTCTAACTAGTATATAATAGATTTAATTTTTTTTATAAATCATGAAAATAACCATATGAATACATATATATCATATATGATCTAATTATAACATTTAAACACTAATTTATTAATAATAATTAATTATAATCATCATTTTTGTGTTAACTATTTCATTTTTCATGTATGTTTTGGTTCATAAGTGTTAGTCATTTTGTCTTGATCATGGTTAAACCGTCCCCAAAATGATAATAATGATATAAATATCATATATATTCATTATATATTTGTATATATTGAAAAATCCATAAAATTAAGAGATATAAAAATGAATTATTCCATTCCTAGAGACGGTAGTTCATACGTATGCTTAAACACTATTTTGATCTTCTAACAAAAGGAATAAAAGGATGATACAAAAAAATTTATATTTCCAAAATCATAATTATATCATAAATATAATATATAAATATATTAATTAAAAAATTCATTATAAATATCCATGTGAGGCAACGATGGAAAATGAATCATATCGCTATGTGGAGGTTATAGTTTTCACATATGCATTAGTGATACTTTCATTTTATATTTTATAGAAAGGAGGTAAAAAATAGTTATTTAATAATTATAATTAAATATATATATATTTATTACACTATATTAATCATTTAATGAATGATACAAAAGGATTATATAATGTCTAATAATAAATAAAATTGAGGAAACTTGGTTAATATTTATACCTATTCTTTGAGAGACCTTATTTAATGTACACTTTAAGCCTCAAAATATTGGTCTTAGTGTATGAAATTGGGATCTAAGATGAAGGGAAGTAATCTAGGAAATTATTTTGGTAGGTCTTGGATGAGATAAGGGGCTATTTAAGTGTATGTAAGAGAAGATAAGTGGTTTCCCTTTATAAGTGAGGGATGGGACAGACATGGATCTTTTTAAAAGATTAAAACATATTAATGTATTTACTATGGAAAATGGCTCCAAAATGAATCATATTCAAATAGGATATGATATAGGTTCTAAATAATACAATAAAATAGGATTTAAATTATTTTTAGTTCATTTTAACCTTTATCATTTTATTTCAAACCCTTTAACTTGTTTTAACTCTTATTGTAGTAATTAACTTTTCCAGAATTTGGTGAAATTTCTTTAAAAATAAACCTGCAGACGCGATGAAAAAATATTTTACAAGAAAAAAACAATTTTAAGTATAAAAATGTTTTTATATCATTAAGAATAATTTCAATTACAATGAAATTAATTGGATTCTTTTTAATCAATTAAAAAAATGATACTTTTTAAAAATTTGATTAAAAATGATAGTTTATTTATTTTTTCACTATTAACTAAAAAATTAATCCTTTCAGAAAAACCCAAAATATATCTTTAATATAATTTTTATATTATAATTTATGAAACTATATGATTTTTATAAAATAAAATTTATAGAATTTGTATAAATTAATTATAGCATCCTCGTAGAAAATGCAATAAAAATGATTTTGGAAGAAAATACATATTTTGAAGCCTAAAATTACATTTTTCTCATAACAAAAAATGAATGAATGTAAAAATATTTTTTTGAATATTTAATATATAAATTTCATTAATACCATTAATCAATAATTATAGATAAAATTTGTTATGATAAAAACACATTGTTCACATAAAAATAGTTTTTTGAAAAATTGATATTTTTTTCCTTTAAATGAGTTTATCTTTATTACCAGTAATTAGATAACTAATGTATTTAATATTAATCAATTATTTATATAAATTATTAATAAATTTTATATAAATAGTTTTTATATAGTTATTAATATACTTTTTTAGAAAAAAATTATTTAATCAGGTAAAAAATACATTTCTTTGAAAAATAACAATTTTAATCATTAAATGATTTATTAAAAATGTGTGATTAAAAATGAATTATTAACATAAAAAACCATTTAAAATATATTTAATAATTTATTTTATCTTATTCATACCCACCGATCCAAAAACTAGGTTATAAACCTACACTATATGATGGTTTATTTTGACTCAAGGTTGCGTGTAAATAATGTTATCGAATGCTTCATGTTTATTTCAAATGAAATAAAGTTAAAATAGTTAGGTGATTTATGAATATTTATATATAATATATCTATAGAAAAAATCTGATACAAATTAAAATCTATGAATGTTTTATAAGAAAACAAGTCATAGAGAACACCATGTATCTCATTAGTGGAAATCAAGGAAACTCTTAAAGAAATAAATAAAATTCTTATTCTATAATAAATTGAAGTTAATTTATTATTATATGAATCATATAAACAACCTATAGAAATGTAACTTAAATGTTAAAAGCTAATAAAAAAAGTACCCCTAAACATTCATGATTGTCCCACTCTCCCATGAAATTATGAACATTCCAATTGGATGAATTGAAATAAAATTTATGAATATCATAGTATATATGAGACTTATAATTAAACATCTAATCCATTAATATTATTATGTTTTGTGTATTCATTTTTACAACCAATAATTCCCACATGAGTTCAAAATCACTATCATAATGAAAAAAAATTGTTAATTTTAACCCTTAATTTATATTTTTATAAGATTTATGTTGTGGTTTTATTAGATTATCACACTCTATATAATGCGCCTCAAGCGCTGGATCTTCTTTAAAAATTTATGACCACCACTACTAGTCCAAACACCTAATCTTAGGAATTTCTAGGAACATTACATTCCTTTGGTCATGCTCTCTTTTCAAATGATGACCCTCTTTATCCTCCGTTATAGGATTCTCAACATTCTGGGTTAGCATTGCATCATGCGGTCTTGTTTAAGGAATACCTCCATTGATTTTATCAGGGGGTTTCCTCAGAGATTCCAACAACAATTAAGGATGAAGTTTTCCCGGTGATGGATGTTCCTGTGTCAGCCTTTAGGGAAGATTTAGAGTGCCTTACAGGCATATTTGTGGAATGTTTCAAAGAAGATATGCCACCACTTACTATCTTATGGAATTTATTAGGGTCTTGGTGGTTGGATGCCCCAACTCATATCTCATCTCTGAGTCTGAATTCATTATGTGGGGTTTCAGATTAAAATGAAGATTTTATCCAGTTATAGTGAAAATATCCTATATCCATGGGTCTATGGATCTTCAATCTATATCGTTGGGCATTAGAGGTTCATCTGCATAATGATTCCTCTTGTGTAGGGGCGTGGATCAATCATTACGGGCTTCCTCTACCCTTCTAGAAAATGTTCTTACTCAAAGCCATTGGATATTATTTTGGTGTTTTATATGTGTGGATGATTAGACCTTTCATCTTGATGAATCCACAATATCCGAGATCTATGTATAATTGGACATCTTTCTTCCTCTATTAGACCGGATCTACATTTTCATGTGATATTTTTTCATATGGTGTCAAGATAACATCTACTGCTCACATCATAGTTTTTCTTGTTTAGTATTCTATAAGGTCATTCGTTACCAGTGTGCATAAGGTTTTTCTATGAGGTGTGGGATAGACAGATTCAGATTCCCCCTAGTAAGGCCATTCCCACCTATCTATCCAATCATGGAGTGATCCTACAAGGACATAAGAGGAGGGGTGGTATCCTATATGGTAAAGATGGTGTAGAGGATCTCATATAGGGACTAATAAGGGATCTGAGGCCCATTCTTTCAACCCCTAGTCTCTTGGTGAATGAGGTATCTCTTTGTTTTTATTTGTTTCCATACAAGTCATTGACTATTATTTTCACTATCGAAGGGAAACCTGTGTCAGACTTGTTATTTCTAATTGGGAAGCTCAAGGAAAGAAAATAATCTATAGTCCCTTCATTCTTACTCTTTAAAATTATGATCTAGGTCCCATAGATTAACTACCACTACTTTCACCAGCACTATACAACTAATCATTGCAAGTACAGAAGGCCGATACTCATTTGATATGTTTCTTTTCCAAGAACTCACAAGTAGAGACCCCTGAGGTGAAGGATATAATTTCTACCTCTATTGAAGGTTTTTATGAAATATTCCTATCCATGTTGTCTCTGTATGCACTCTCTCTGCAAACCATGTCTATGGTATGGAGGGGGGATAAACACTACTATCAGGAACCACTAAATTATCCTATTATGGATTCTTTGATTCTTTTAAATGGAGTGTGAATGAGGTCTCAGTCTAGGAAAATCTAGGAATTATCTACTTCCCATTCTCAGTTGAAAGGGACCAATTTTTATGGGACCGAATCCAAACATCACATGGTTCAATGATACCATTTTCAATATGGAACACCCTTGGCATAGGGGTCCATGATAAAATAGATTTCATTACCACCAAATTCTAGAAGGAAATCATCTTTTTTATGGTGATGTTTGAGCCCAAACAAAGTACCTCAATTTTTTTTAGTTTTCTCATAGAATAAAATGCATGAATAATTTAATGTAAATCCCCGAAACATGAAAATTTTGGATCATTAATAACTCCAATATTGCCATGGATCTGATTAATGCATCCAACTAGTTTGATCCAAAAGGAAACTTCAGGTGTATATAGCTAATTTATCATGTTTTTATTAGGTTGATGCAAGGATCAAACTAGGTAATCTCTGTGGAATGAACATTGATCCTTCAATAAAGGGGATTAGACTTGGGTCATCATGAGAGATTTTAACATTTTCATTGATATTCATGAGAATAATGGGAGAGGAACTTTCCCCTAGAAGGTATGTGATGGGTTCATGTAGTTCATGTATCGTAATGGGATTATGGATTTAGTTTTCACTAAGGATATATTTACCAAGTGAAACAATAGGAAGGGGATCATCCACACTTGGTGTCTCATGGATTGGTGTTTTGAAAATGATCACACAGTCTATGACTACCCAAACCAAATGGTGACTCACTTAGTCCAAAGTATCTCAGATCATTCTCCTAAACTGGCTTCATTAAGATAATAGAAAGGTAGTGATGTCCGTTTAACTTTTTATCATATATATATTGATTATATGGGATATAATCAAGCAGTGTTTGATTTTTGGAATAAGATCTTTCAAGGGAGATCATGGATAAAGCTACAAAAAAATTTGTCTCAAGGATGAGCTCAAGTTAAGGATTAGAATGAAACATATTAGCTTCTAGGATATGAATGTGGTGAAAATGGATATTGATCATCTTTAATCTATTTTGGAAGAGAATTGGAATGAATATTTATTCTTTGAGATCTCTAAGAATAAAGTGATCCTAAATGAAATTATCCTAAGTCATAAGGTATTGTATGTAAAAATATGAGAATAAAATTTCTATGAGAAGGTGATTGGAATATGGATTTTTAAATTCTTGTATTAAGGAGAAAAGGTGAACCACCATACCAAATATTGTTCTAGAGGTTGGTTCATACATCGATGATAGGGATGTGGACAATACCATGATTGTTTCCCACTTTTAGGAGATACTTGTAGGTCCTAATTCTCGCATGAGTGTAGGGTATCTTGGGAGTTACAAAGATATTCTAAATACACTTCCCCACTCTATTTAAAATCATGAAAATGATCTATTTTAGGAAGAACATACAATAAAGGGGTTATGAGTAGATGCATTCTCTTAACTAGAAGAGAACTTCTAGACTAGACAACTTCACTGGATCATTCTATAAAAGGTCTTGGAATCTAGTTATGACTGAGTTAGTGAAGCCTATGAAAGACTTCTTTTGTGGTGGAAATATCCCTTGAGTAGCTTGCACCACCACCTTGGTTCTCATAATTAATACCAAATATCCCTCGTCTCTCCACCATTATAGATGGATGAACATGTGTAACTACCTGTATAATTTGATTTCGTGTGTAATCAATAGAAATAATTCTCTTGATCTTCCATGATGGATCTTAGTTGAGAAACATGGTTTTTTTAATGGAATGTAATCTATGAAAAAATAGATCTAGATCATAAAATGGCCAGTGAAATCAATTACGAGGATCAAATATAAAATATAGATATAAATATATATACTGATAAGGGTTATGAAAGTGTTGATTGGAATATTATCATTAGGGTTTTAGAAAACATGGGCTTCACCTCCTTGGTTTATGATATTATTTTTATATGTTTCATTTCATCATGAATTTATTTTTCTTTTATGGGAAAAACCATGACTTTTTCTAGGCTTAGAATGGGATAAGGTAGGGATACCCCTTATCCCCAAGTATTTTCGTCCTCTCCCAAGATGTTCTCAACATCTTTATCATCATGAGTCTCTTGAGGGGAAGTATTCTTCCTTATTGGTGTCTTCTACTCTCCTACTAAATTTACCATCTCATGTTCACAGATGACACTAGTATCTTTTTGAATGATAATAAAAGATTAGTAAGTGGTATCAACATGCTTCTTAATGAATACTATACATGGAGATAAAAAAATCCTTAATCGTGTGAAGATAATATTTTATATATCCAATAGGTTATTAGATAGGCATGTGTACTCCCACAATATTATCATGAAAATGAATTTAAGGATATTCCCCACGGAATATATGGGCACCCCAATCTAATCATGGAGGATGAGAATTCACCAGATCGATCATATCCTCATAAGGATCATAAGTCATGTTTTGAAATAAAAAAACCATTATCTATCCTTCGGTGGAAGAATCACATTGGTTAACAGTGTTACAACTAAATACTGATCATTTTGATAACTTATTTCATTGTTCTAGAGTGAGTTATATATAATATAAATATCACCATAACCTCTTTTATATGGTAATCCCACTCACACAACATGCACCACTAGGAATCAGGGGTGATAATGGACATACCCATGAGGGAGGGTGGGATAAACATGAAGAACATTTCAGTTACGCTATAATACATGAAAGAAAAGTTATCATCCAAGATGTTGGAGGAACATACCCTTTAGTGGAAGTTCATGGGTGATAAAGGTAAAGGGGATATGAGCTCAACATGAGGGGAAACTTCTTTAATTTGGTCTTTAGTTTCCCCCCACATACAAGTTCTTCAAAATCACCCTTGATAGATTTTTGGGAGGGATGATATCACATTTTGGAATCATAATTGGGATTTGTCCAAGCATGGTTTTTTTAGACACCATACTCATATTACATTCAATTAAGTGAGAACACATATGAGATTAATCAATGCCATTATGGACTAGAGTTAACAGGAAATATTCAACCTCATTGATATTAACACTAATCCAGAAAATTGTATCTTCATAGAGTCTTCATTAGTGGTCTTTCCTATGAAGGATCCTTAGTGGGTTTCTATTACTCATGAGAATGTTGATGAGTGGGGGGGGGGTCTGTAGAGTAAGGAGGTACCCGCGAAATATAATTTCTTGGTTGGGAGGTTAATGAATCATGTTCCGACAATTGAAAAGATCATAAAAAATGGGCATTATCATGGATTCTAGATGATCGTGTTACAGGGTAGACTAGGAGGAGATAATGGATCATTTTTATTATGATCATGACTGGTAACTATTATTTTTAGTATCCTCTAATGATTTTTACTACTTATATACCCCAAATTTATAAGACCTATCATTTATAGAATGATGGTTTTATGGTGTGAGTGATGATGGTTCAGATAAAAGGATAGATTTATGGTTTTGTTAGTTGGTTATTACTGTATTTGGTAGGTGTGAAACTCAGTTGGATTTGATGGGATAATCAATATGGGGAAATATTTGGTTTTTAAAACCGCGAACCTATTGTTTGACATGACGAGGCTATTGAATAACTAAGAGGATTACCCATAATCCATCCGCACTTGGATGGTAGTTCTTTTAACCATTCCCCGCTCATAGCCATCCATGGTCAAAGGGTACGATGGTATCCCCACCACTCAGGTCTCAAACTCAACACTGACAGATCATGTTGTAAATAAGTTGTAAATAGAGGAGGTTTAGTTCATGACTCCAAGGGATATTTTATATTTTAATTTAATTTATACTTTTTCCATGGTTACTCCCTTCAGGCTAAAGATATGGAATTGATCATTGATATACGCATGTGAAATCAAAAGAGTATTAGCATAGTGGTGGTGGAAAAAAATTCAATTTTTATATATGGGTCTTTACATGGAACATGAATCCCTCCTTGGTAAGTCACCTGAATTATTATAAGGTGTAGATGCATCATAACTAGTCTTATAAATGTCTTTAATACCTAGACTGAGGGTGAAAGTTTTGAATATTATCTCAGTTTCCGGGAAAACCAAGGAGTTGACATTACATACTTCTCCTAATTGAACCACATGCCTCTTGAGGAGGTGAATCCTATAATGGGTGATTCCCTTAGGCTACAGTATTTTATTTCTCCTTGAATCTTTGACCATAGTTTTCTTGTATGTTTTTTATTTTACTCTTTTCCAAAATTTAAAAACTATTATTATATAAGATGTATATAAATTTTTTAAGTTAAGCTATTAAATATGCATGAATTTTTTTAAAAATATACTACCAATGAAAATATGATGGAATGTAATTTACATATATTAAAAAAGTTTAGGAATTGGTAGAATAAAATAGACACCTCATAATATCATTTCTCATTATAAAGATTACTTTGATGCAGGATATTTAATGGAAAAAATATCCCTAGTTCTTCTTAGCCAAATCCTATTAAGGATTATCACCAGTAATATCTTGTGATTATACAATATCTTGATTAGTTTTATATACAAGGATCCTTGATCCCTGTGTCTAGTTTGAAGATCTAATACAAGATTTATATGATCAGTAATCACAAAATGATTTCAAATTGACAAGCATTCCAATCCGGTGATATATCATAGGTTTATTTGGATAGTATGACTTCAAGTGTGTTGTGTTATCACATTGGAATCATCTAATTACCCCTCCCATTTGATTAATTAGATACCACTAGAAAATTTTAGTTACCTATTTTTTATGTGTCATTCTACTTCATTGTTTATTGACCAAAAAAATTCATACCTCTATCCAGTTGAGGAAGAAAGTACTCACCCTCAAAACTTTCATAATATTCACTTTCAATATTGAAAATTTATTTTCTAAGTTTTCATAGGAAAATGAACTGAACAATTTCAACTTCAATTAAAAATAATTTCTAAAAATTAAACCTATGTAACTAGAGATCATTGTTAATGATATACTTAGATGAAAAATAAACCACCTCTAGAAAATGATTTTTATACTATAGAATATTTTTTATCCCCCCAAGCACTCTTGGTCTTCCTCAAGTTCAATGTCTTTGGATAAAATTTCATAACAATTTTTTTTATAGAATCCAAATCTTGTTATATTTTCATGTATCATCAATTATATCACCATTTAACTATTATTTTGAGATTCCCCATTATTTATATAGATAGAAAAATTTATATTCAATGTCATTATATTAAAAGGAACTAGAGGAAATATTTTATCCCCTCTAACCAATATTTAAGTAGCCATACATCAAAACTAAATATATAATGATTTTACCTCTGAAACATTGAGGACTAATCCGCTTATTTTTGTCATCATTTTTTACCCTTTTCAAGTACTTGAATGGATTTGACTATTGACCTCAAGAGTTAAAAAATTATTTTTGTGTTTGGATCTCCAAACTCATAAATAAGCTCTATTCAAAAATAAATTTTTATAATTCCAAAAAACCAAAAACAGAATTTTTGTATTATGAATAAATACAACCTATATATATCTCATATGTTTTAAAATGGAAAAAGTCAAATCAATGTTTAAGTAGGTCTTCTCCCCTTCACGTGTTTCATTCATTTTTTAATTCCTGTTTTACGTAAAATATACACAAAAATCATAACCTTGTTCTTTTAATTTATTATATAAAAACCACTTAAAAACATTTTCAAAACTAATTATCAATTATTAAGTCATTTTTAAAATCCACAAACTTGTATTTTATCAATTTTCATGTATATCATGATATTTGAACACATTGCCTATCCCAACCCATCATGGTTAGAAAAACGTATGTGGAATAATATGATAGCTTTATATAAGATATTTTTGTGATCCTTAACATCCCCACACTCCATGGAAAAATAAATTTCATTTAAAATAATATTAATATGAACTTTTATAGGTACCTATTAACTCCCAACCATCTTAAAATATATGCCAACAATAATTCCATATACTCAAATTAAAAAACTAGGATCTAATGTAATTTTTCATTCACTCATGTAGAGGTCTAAAAATTCATAGTATTATCATTCAAAAAATTCAAATGTATTTTTTTGTTTTAAATCTGAGGTAAAAAGGTAATTTTAACCCAGTAAATGACAATATATTCAATTAATAATTGTTTTGTCTAGTTTGTAATGTATTATTTATCCTTTTGAAGAATATTGGAATTAATTTGAGGAGTTTCTAGATTTTATACATTTTAGTAATATATAATTATTAAATCTATTTAATAGCATGGGGTAATCATTAAATTTTAAAGAAAAATAAGGATATAATTTATATGTGATGTCATATTGACATTCCATTAGTGTAGTATCTCTTAGAATGTGAATTTTTTAACATTGACATAATTTTTATACCAATTGGTGATAAAACCCCTTTATTTGTAATTCATTAACACTAATCAAGACATATATCAAGAGTAATTTGAGAGAATGTGGACAATGATCCCTTGAGGCAGGATGTAGTGTAATTTTTATCAATCTTTTCTTTTTAAATTATAACCATTTTTTAAATACATAGATAATTTATAATATGTTATTGAATTAAAATTTAAATAATTATGTAAAATTCATTATGTTTCTCAGAATTCATCTTGGATAAACGTGGATTACTTCTTAGTTGTATATCCTAACCCCATTGCAACTTATGTTGTGGTTAAACATAGTTAATGCCATGGATTTTAGCCATGAATGCTACCAAATAACTGAATCCCCACCACCGATCACGATACTAGACAGTAAAATAAAAATAAAAATAATAAGTGGTATTTAATTACTTTTCCAAGAGATATTTAGGTTGTGAGATTTATACAATAGAGGGTAACGATGATGGTGTTACATTTAAGTGATTTGAGTGATTACTTAGTAGAGTGTGGTTAGGATGTAGAAACATAGATATAGTGGTTATGGGGGTTTGTAAATCATGATGATGGTGGTCTCAGTTTTGTGACCCCTAGAGTGTCCTTGTAGGTTAAAAGAGGGGGGGGGGGGGGGGTTATAATTCCATGCGAGGGTTGATGGTGGCTCTAATAAATATATCAACATCATCCTCGCTAGTGTGTTATGTATTGGATGGGTCATTAGAGAAGGAATGATATAGTTTTAGGGAGGAGAAAATACTCAAATTTTGGATCATCTCGGTAAAGGAAACACAACCCTAAATATATGTAAATAGTTTAGAGAGGGTCCTCTATGACTTTGTCATGATAAAATATTTATGCAGGTGTTGCACTCAAAAAACACAAATTTTGGATTTGGTGGTGATTGAGTTGAGATGATTACTTTTTGAAAAAATACAAGATCTCAAAAATATTAAAATTTTGAAAAATTATATAAATAAAATAAAATAAAAAGAAAATAAAAATTTACATGGTTTGAGAATAATCCTTACACCCACAAATAAATATACTGACATCACAATTTTTGTGAGAACAAATCTATAGAGGTAAATATATATGAAACCCTATCTCAAAAATCATCTCATAAGAAACAAGGTTATACAATACCACAAATTTTCATAGTACCTGGATTCACACATTAGTTTACAGTGCTATAGTACCCCCAAATTAGTAACCCACAATTGGCCCTTGGACCAGTGTTTAGGGGGAACTTCCCATAAAAATGTCAATGACCTCACCATAGAGGTTGAACCATGAAAGGTGTTGGATAAATGTTTATTATGTGTCTCTATAAACTATCCTAGATATAATTGACTAATTAGGCCCTATTATTCGAACAATCCCCCACTTGGTGACTAATCAACCAATTAACCTTACTCCAGGACCCCAAAATGTACTTTCATATTTTTTTGATCATGTTTCATTAATTATTGTCATCTAATAGTGTCATAAAAACACCTATAGTTCTTAATGACCATCAAAGTCATAAAATATTTTCTTGAGAATTATGGTGCAGGATCCAATTCGCATATCATTTGGAATAAATGAAATGTTTTTTTCATCTATAATTTCAATAGTAATGTAAGTTGAGTATCAGAAGGAAACATAATATTAATGAGTGAAATATTTCTTTTACCTATTTGGGTATACCGTTCTTCCAAGGAGAGTTTATGGTTTCTCCTTTTAGATTAATTTTTGACTATATCAAAGTATAAAATAGTTAATCAAATGGTAAACCTCTCTCCCTTACTAGAAGTATCTCCCTTGTTAAGGGTATTATCATCCCGATGCTTTTATACTCATCTATGTCTTATAAATGTCATTATGTGAAAATCAAAATTCTTGAACTAATAATTTAGAAACATCATTTGTAGTGGATGTATATTAGAAACAAAAATTTTCATTATTAAATGGAAAACGTGTTTCAAAATCTAGAAGGATGGAGGGATGGGAATTAAGAACCTTTCTCTATTCAATGAGGCACGCCAGGATCAAATTTTAGAGACCGTTCATTGAATCCAACAACAATCCCTTATAGATGAGAAGATTTTTCAACAAACTTGCCTCTGGTAAATTTCATTATCTATTCTCTTCCATATTTCCAAACATTACATAAACATATTCAAGTGTGATCAATAATAACATATGGATTCCTTCTCTCAATTCTGATATGAAATTTTAGAAGGACGGGTGGTAGGACCATCAACTGATCAATGATTTTAATGGATTGATCCTAGACCTAAATGTTACTATAAGGAAAAAATTCATCTCCCTATGGACCAACTTACCACCCCAACTATGGAATCCATTAATGCCTTTTATTTCTTTCATATGAAAAATACCTTGGTTTGTACACTAAGAAATCATGATTCCCTTACCAATAAACATTATTATAACTTATTTTTTCATAGGCCTCTATAAGTTTCATCCTTGTTAAATAATTTTTTCAAGCTATATGTTTTTATTTCTAGGTACACACTAATTTAGAGAGAGAAACCTCATATATTATCTAGAGTAATGAATTTATCATGAATATTAGCACGGGTCTTTACTTGAGGTGCAATGTTTTTAAATCTAGAAAATATTACATAGAGCACATATTATTTATATGATCCTGTTAATGAACATCATATATCATTATATCCTTCATTTTCAGGTTGAGGAAATTAATTACCTTGAGTTTAGTTCATTAATTTCTTTATGAAATACTCATAAAAGATTGTATAACTTTTAAATCTTCTCTAAATTGCTGGTACTGAAGTTTAGAATATTAATTTTGTTGAATAAGAATACAAAAAATTATGATGGTAATGCTATTTATCATAAATTTCAATGAGAAAAATTCTCTCAACTATAAAAATGGAAACTTCTATGTAGACCAGTGTAGAATGAAACTGTATAAAATAATTATATATTTATTTTCATAATAATTTTATGATTTATAATATCTCTACACATATTTTTTGGATACCCATCATAACATGTTAGATCCAGATCAACATAGATGGTGCTTCTAAAGGTAACCCAAGAATAGTATACTATGGTGTAATCTTTGTAGATTCATAGCTAGGAGACATATAATGATTCTTCAAGGAATATGGGATACCATAAACCTACTAAGTACTGATAGTGGGAGTTTTCATGGAAATTCATATCAATCAATTCAATAATTAGAGAACTGCTAGCTTAAAGTGGATGCATCCTTTAATATTAATTCCATCAATCTGGGTATTCCTTCTCCTTCTTGTAGGTTTATGGTATTGAGGGAGAGTTTTCTCCTTCATTGTATGAAAATTGATTTTTTCGTGTCTCATATTTATAAATAAAATATTTTAATTACTGATTCTCTTACTAAATTGGGTGTCATGTTGGGGATATGTTTTTATAAACATGAAATTAAAATGTCAATTGAGGTTAAATTGTTCCTTGATATTATTACAACTATATCCATTCAATTTTTATGAGCTTTCAATCCCCTAAACCTTCTCAATGGAAACCAGTTTTTATATTTATGAAATATTAGTATCTTATTTTATATCAATACTATGATAAATTAGTAATTTAGTAGAATATGATTCAACTAAGCTTAAAATACTTGGTTCTTTATAATATATATGTCACTCTGACCAGTTTTATGAAATAAATATTCCTCTAGTTTTTTTTGTACAATTACACTAAGAAGTTTTCAACCAAACAATATCCCTCCCAAATTATATTATAATATTATAATCTTCCTTTATGTTAGATAGTATTACCACTTTCTTTAATTGAGATAACTAACTTTTTATAATCCCTTCAAAGGCTAACACTAACCCATGGTACTTCTTCTTCCATTAACATCTTCTCCATGGTTTTTATTCACATAACAAAATATAGAATTTATTTTCCCAAAACATGGAGATTAAGACATGATTTCATTCAAACACCTTGGTATTTCATTTATGTTATCCTAATTTTGTATTCTAAGGTTACCCATTTGCCTAATCAAAATTCATACTATAAGATCGATATCCAACTAGGTATAAAACAAGGTATAGATATAGTTTAAAATAAATGATATATATGGACTATTTTATATATAACCAAAATCTTACTATATATTTGGTTACTACTCCTTGGATAATTTAAAATGACCTTACAAGGAAATATAAACAAGATTTTTTTCCAGTATACTAATCTTTCTCATAAACATTCTTTTATATTTTTCTTAAAAATACATCATGGTTTTTCATACATAATCTTTAGCAATATTTTTCTTTATAATAATTTTAACTTATATAAAATACATATTTTTATGATCCTCATCTAACTACCCCTTTAACACATTTATCATTATCTTTTCATATCCTGTAATAATAATATCATCCATATATGAAATAAATTTAATTTATCTATCATAAAATAGATTTAAATACTATCATTGTTCTATAAAACAACATTTTTATAATTTTTGTAGTCACAAATGCACCAATATTCTTATTCAAAAACATATGTTTCTCATTCAACTACTTAAAACTTATATAGAGTCCACACAATAGGTTATCTTTAATGACTCAATAAATATCTATAGATGATATATATAACAGTCCTTCTATAGAATTCCATGTTGAAATTAAGTCATCACATCAATATTCTCAAGATAAAAAAAATACTAAGAACAACTCAGTTAATGAAGATATTCACTATTGATGAGAAATCCTAGTGAAATACATAATTTCCATATATTAAAATTTTTTCCCCACTAGCCTTACCTTAGATATTTTCTAACAATCATTCCCATAATTATTCTTCTATACCTATTTTTATACCATAATTTATTTTATTCTCTCAATTGAGTTTTCCCATGTATTGTTAGCACAAAAAGAATAAATATTCTTTGTTATAGATATCTATCACTTGAATTTATCCATTTACTAAATTATTTACACAATACATTATACATATTCACTCTTAGACAATAAAATAACTATAACTATAATTAATAGATATGGATATGGTTTGTCATGAACAAACCTGGGTCAACCCGAGCTAGTCCGCAACATGGCCCGAAGGGTGTTCCCAATCCCCACGGGCTGAAAACTAGTGTCAGGCATCAAAGTGAGATAGGTGGGAATGGTTTGTCCCATAAAAAAACATAGGTAGTTCAATATAAACTGAAAAAAATAGAAACAACACTAACTATGGAAGGAAAAAATAATACTAGAAACATAATATAAAATAAGGATAACTAGCTAGACATACCTCCATGTAATCCCATGAGTCACCACCAAACATAGAACCACACTCACCAAGAGTGATCCAAGACCAGAACCTGAAACTAAAAATATAGCAGGCGTGAGCACCGAGATGCTTAGTAGGAATGCCAAAAATAAAGAATTCCATATGTGCCTAAATTTAATAAAAATACAATCATTCCTGTGTGGAAATAAGATATAATAAAATAATGTTTTCATTTATTTTCATGTTCAAGTCACAAGTTATCATTTTTAAGGATAATTATTCTATTCCACTACATTTTCACAATATATTCTAAGAATACATTTACATTTCCAACTAAATTAATAAAAATTACATTAAAATATGGTTTTTCAAAAATGTGACATCAAGTACGCAACAACTAAAATGAAAATTCATCATAAGCTTCATGTTGTAAATGAGCTCCATGGGAAATACCTATAATTAACTAGCACAAGTGGGACCCAAGATACCTCGTATCATAGTGAAACATGGATTAAAAACCACGAACCATAGAAAATGTGGCTTAGAAACCATGAACCTTAGAATCCATGACCCTCAGTCATTCATATGTTTAGTTAGTGTTGTTGTGTCAATCCTGCAAGAAAAAACCGCGACGAACCCCTGCTGTGTCATCTAGTGTACTAGTCCAGGTCCACCCTCCTAGATACCAAGGTTTACTATTGTTCTCTATTTCAAGTGGTGGTGAGTTTTCTTTATCAAGAAAACATATATGTACACCACACTTTCTTCATCGAAAACTAATTCAAATACACACCACCGTTCTCCCTCCTAAAGCACATTCCCCCTCTTTCACGTCACACAACATATAAGCCTCAAGAGAGGTTTTTATTTTACATAATACATTCATAAGGTACCGAACAAGATTAATTACATAAATGGAAAAAATTTCATAACAAATCGGCCGAAAGGCCAAACAACTTTGGAAATACTTTTTACCAATTCAAAACCACTTAGGAACTAAATTTTCAAGAAAAGTAACTTAATACCATGGGAGTTAGAAATACCTTTCAATTTCCAAAACAAATGTATAATAATTTTTGGAAACTACAATGAGATTTAATATCATGTGTATATAGAATAAATGTAAAACATATTTTAAAAACAAGCTATTAATTATGATGTCCAAATTAAAGGAATAGTCATAGGGGACCTACCTCAAACATGACACTATTTTCCGACGACCCCTCGAACTGACACATGGTGCATACACATACATGCATTTATACATGTATATATATATACCCCTAGCTGCATTGCACATATTACCCGTGCCATAAGGGAATATGCAAAAAGAGGGCATATATATATATGCGTTACCCTCTGCAGGCACATGTAGGAAACCTTGACACCCGCAGCCCAAAACCATCACAATGAGGTCTAATGCACTACACATATAATTTAATAAAACAATTAAACACATAAACAATATATAATTTTTTTTTGAAATAACTCAACAAAGATTTTCACCAATAACACACTTAGTTTCAAGTAGAAAAATCCACATTAAAAATCAAATGAACAATTAATCTTTTGAAGACCACTTCCACACCACACATGTAATTGAACAAATCAATAAAAAAAATTTATGATACACCTCTAAAATAGTACCATAAAATTTACTCTAAAACCTCACCTGATTTCATATCAACACTGTAACGCCCCGACCCCAGCTACCCAGAGTCGGTGCATTATTACATAACATTGGCATGATCACAAGAAAGATCAAATCCCGAAAGACCGATTAGTTTAGTAGCCTTGGAAACACTAGATATATTCATAAGTTTTACATTACATCATAAAATGAAAAACTACTACAACAACATAATGTTTCCAACGTCCACACTATAAACCCCTCATAATATCCCTGCAAGTCAATCATAATTTACTTCTTCACTACCTGGGAAAAATAAAACATAGAAAAGGGGTGAGCTCAAATGCCCAGTAAGGATAACAATATAGAGGAACATTCAAAATAAGCATAAACATTTAAGGCAATGAATTACTAAAACAAAAGCCTTTTAAAATTGAACTTCAACATAGTATGGCAAAAGTAAAATGCAATAATGCCATTTACTTGTTCACATGGATATTCTACTAATCGAATAATCACATGCAATATCAATAACCACTTTTATAATGTTGGAATGCATAATGCCAGACTATCATAACCACATAGCCAAGGCCTCGTGCCAAGACTACAAATAAGATTTTGTCAAGGCCTTGTGCCAAGACACTAGTTTGTCTCATGAGACCTACCGATGCATCGAGGAGCTATAGCGGGCTCCACCCGTCACTTATTAAGTCCAATGCATTCCCATATGAAAAGGTTTAAACATAACATAAACATTCGTATTAAAACTAGCATACGAAATGTCAATACTTTCACAATAAACTATGAATGGTATAAAAATAGCACATCCACAGTCAAACATATCACAAAACCTTCAATACAATATAGAAGTTTTGTATCATAATAAATCAACTTCAAATAATCTTAAAATCCATCAAAGGATGTTGACATAGATGAAATCAAAATTCTTTTTAAAGAAATATCTCCTTTTATTTTGAAATCATTTAAGATCCATATAAAATAAAACATTTTCTTTGAAAATATTCTTATAAGCTTGTAAGGAAAGCTTTGAAGATTTTATAACGGCGTAAAATAACCGCACCCGCCATATAAGTTAAAAAAAAACATTCTTACCTCAATTCTGTCGAAAAGGTTAAAAAGGACCTTGTTTTGAAAACGACGGAAAGATTCCTTTATAAACCTCTTATAAAAAGTCAAACAAGGGTATAAATGACTTTAACCCATATTCTTGTAAATAGTAAAAATGTTTTGAAATACATTTTGAAGAAACATGGATGTGGATGATAACGAGATCCCAGTAGATTATTACGTATAAACAACCTCGGATAAAGAAGAGATTGTGAAATAACCCTTACCTTGTACTTTTCCTTGGTTGGGGTAGGTTAACCTCCTGTATAATGGTGAAATAGTTGTTATTAAATTATACAAGAATCATATATATTAATATGATATCATATATGATCTTTTAACATTGATTTGTTAATAATATCTTAGAATTATCGTCGTTTCGGGAGTTAACTTACTCATTTTCTTTTATATGTTTTGTTACATAAGCCATGGTTGTTGTATCTTATTCATATCCAGAATGATATACAGTCCTTAAACATCATTTTTAAATCATCAAATGATAATTATACTTGAATGGATACGATGGAGAATGAATCTCATCGCGTTCGTGGAGACGGTAGTCCGTACGTACGCACGAGCGACAATATCATTCTTTTGATATTAAAATAATATATAAATGGATGGTATATCATATATACAGAATCATTAACATGTTATATTTATTATTTACATGAGTTACACATCATTATTATACCCATCCAAATAATATTATATTGAATAACAATTACACCACGACGTGGAGACGGTAAGCCGTACGTACGCACGTATGGTGACATGTTATTCAAAGGGTGGATAGAATACTGAATATGATTGTACCATATTTATAATAACATCACAGTATATGTGAGATACTGGAGTTATTATTTCAGAATGGTAAGAACAAAGGAAGAAGAAGTGGAAGAAGAAATGAACTTAGAAAAGGGTGGTGAAATCATTACCTCTTCTTCGGGTTCTTCCTTTTGATTTGATCAAAATGGATCCTTAGGTTGGCTTTCTGATCCAACTAAGGCCTCTAGGTTGTATTGAGGGATGTTGGGAGAGTATTTGGGCAGAGTTTGGCCGAACCAAAAGGCTTTGAAGGTGTGAAGAAATGAGAAGGAGGAGTGACCTTTTATAAGAGGGGTGAGAGGCACCTTTGGAAAAGCTAGAAATATTAATTTATAATAAATTCATATTCGGTTTCCAATGGCTCCAAAGTTGACTATTCAAAGGTTGAGGTGGGGATAGGTCGAAAACAACTCATCCAATAGAATTTAGACAGGTTTGGGTACTTATATTAACCTTATCTTTAAGTATTAACTCTAAGTTAATTTGTTTCACTTTTACAATGTCTTTTTGTATTTTTATATAATATGGTTAATAAACTTACTATATACATCCAAGCGGCCCCCAAGTGGTCCATTAATGATTAACCTATCATAATATAAGTCTCTTGGCCGAACCTTAGATTTTTAGGAATTTAATATCAATTAATAATATAATATTTGTTTTAAGAACTCTTTTATGTCAATTTTGACACTATTCAATAGTTGATTTTTGTGAAACTCATAACAGATTGATTACTTCGAACAAAGTCCATTAAATCAATCCTAATATATCATATTAGCCTAGAAAATTAGTTTAATTCATTAAAAGTTTCATATTATATTTATTTGGGTATTTATAATATCAATTATTTTAATTTTTCACTATTATATTAATTACTGCATCATCATTGTGTCATAAATAAAATAACTTATTTAATGTCTAAAAATTATAAATAAAATATCATTATGTAGGAAATATTTTTATCTTTCTAATGAATATTTATAATCGAAAATCCAACATGTATAACCCTATGTAAAAATTGTTGTTCTAAAAGATATATGCTTGTGTCATTTTTGTATTCATTTTGACTTAATTAAAATAAAGTGTCATTATCACTTACAAGTGGATCCATGGGGTCCCAAAATAGACCCAAAGATGCCCATGGTAGACCATGTATCAACCAATAGGGTTAAGACACGTTTTAGGGTAATTTAGTATTATTATAATATTATTTTTTTTAACCCTTATTTACCGGATTTACCCTTTAACCATGGTAAATAAAATATTTACCGCAGTAATTATTCAAAATGTCTAAAAATAAAAGTTGCCTATTTACACAATTTGAACATCCTGATTCCAAATATGGAATCCATTTTCCTAAATTCAAAACACAGAAGTGGCAGAAATTAATTTAAAATTAATTCCCGCTGTTAAAACAAAAAGCGTGTTTTTAAGAGATAATAACTATCAAAAGATTGACACTTGTTTATGTTCGGTTTAATTGTAAAATTATGTCCAATGACCAAAATTATATTAAATGGTAAAAATATATTCTAAATACACTTTAAAACCACTCAAATTCATAATTTATCACTAGTAATTAATTTTATTAAAAAAGTTGTTTTTAATTAAAATTTAGTAATTTTCACTATTCATCAAAATATGAAAGTTATCTGAAATGTACCAAAATTTCACCCTAGGCTAAATTCGATATTCCGAATCCAAAAATGAAGTCCATTTTCAAATATAAAATATATATAATTTCAAAAAGTAGGTATTACTATTCATAACGGCTAGTTTGATTAGTTATGGTGTGTTAGAACTCGGTGTTGCGTACAACACACGCTATCACATTATTCAAAGAGAAGCGTACCATAGAAGCTTGGGGTGTTACATTCTCCCCTCCTTCAAATAATTGCGTCCTCGCAATTTCTAGGGTATTACTGCATAAAAAGACTCGGGTGGTTCTTCATCATAAGTTCCTCGGGTTCCCACGTTGCCTCTTCCATCTTATGATTCCTCCACAAAACTTTTACCAGACGCGTCGTCCGGTTTCTCAGCACTTGTTCTCTCGTATCAAGAATCTTGATGGGCTCTTCGCAATAGGAAAGATCGGGTTCCAGTTCTAATTCCTCATAGGTGAGTACATGCGTTGGGTCAGGCATGTATTTCCTCAACAGAGATACGTGGAACACATCGTGAACTTTGGAGAGACTTGGCGGCATTGCCAATCGGTAAGCTACAGCCCCAATTCGTTCTAGAATTTCGAAAGGTCCGATGTACCTAGGACTCAATTTACCTTTCTTACCAAAACGT
This sequence comes from Viscum album, assembly GCA_963277665.1. Lineage (NCBI taxonomy): Eukaryota > Viridiplantae > Streptophyta > Magnoliopsida > Santalales > Viscaceae > Viscum > Viscum album. Next base: position 642,633,938 of record OY728133.1, on the reverse strand, counting down.
ATGACTCCCTTCCACGGAGATACCTTCAGGAAAACATGATCACCGACTTGAAATTCCAAATCCTTCCTTCGATTATCGGCATAGCTCTTCTGCCTACTTTGAGCTGCTTTGATGTGATTTTGGATTACCTTCACCTTTTCCACCGTTTCCTCCACCAGTTCTGGGCCTACAAGTTTTCTTTCACCAACGTCATCCCAACAGGTTGGTGTACGGCATCTCTTTCCATATAACGCTTCATATGGTGCCATTTTTATACTCGAATGGAAGCTATTGTTATAGGAAAATTCTACCAGAGGTAAATATTGATCCCACATACCCTGAAAATCAAGTGAGCAAGATCTCAACATGTCTTCTAAGGTTTGAATAGTCCGTTCTGATTGTCCGTCTGTCTGAGGGTGGTAAGCAGTGCTCAAATGAAGTTCAGTATCCAGGGATTTCTGAAGACTTTTCCAGAATCTTGAAGTAAAACGGGGATCACGATCAGAAACAATCGATAGGGGTACACCATGAAGTCTCACAACTTCATTAATGTATAGTCTTGCTAGACGTTCCAGGGGTAGATCTTCTCTTATAGAAAGAAAATGTGCTGACTTGGTAAGACGATCAACAATAACCCATATTGCATCGTTCCTTCTAGGAGTCTTTGGTAGCCCCATGACAAAGTCCATCGTAATATTGTCCCATTTCCACTCCGGTATGGGAAGAGGTTGCATGACTCCTCCAGGATGTTGCCTTCCAGCTTTCACTTGTTGACAAACCATACATCTTGATACAAAATCAGCAATCTCCCTCTTCATGTTGTCCCACCAAAAATGTTCCTTCAAATCTCTATACATTTTGGTGCTCCCAGGGTGTATAGAGAAATTGGAACTATGAGCATCATCCAACAATTCCCTTTTCAGATCAGGTAAATTGGGAACACAAAGTCTCTTCCCGAATTTCAAAATTCCATCTTCATACACAATGTCTCTCAATCTCCCATCATTCACAGCTTTAATCTTCTTTTGGAATTCTTCATCATTGGTCTGAGAACTCTTAATCCTTTCTAGTAAAGATGGTTTGGCAACCATTTGAAAAATCATTGATGTTTCACCTTCCCTGGTTATTCCCATGTCCATTTTCACTAGATCCATGAAAATTGGATCCCTTTCAATTCTCATATTGTTCAAAACTCCATGGTCTTTTCTACTCAAAGCATCTGCCACCTTGTTTGCCTTCCCTGGGTGGTAGTGTATCGTGCAATCATAATCCTTGAGTAATTCAAGCCATCTCCTTTGCCTCATGTTGAGTTCTTTTTGTGAGAAAATATACTTCAAACTCTTGTGATCAGTATAAATCTCACATTTTTCACCATAGAGGTAGTGCCTCCATATCTTCAAAGCAAAGATCACAGCTGCTAACTCAAGATCATGAGTAGGATAGTTTTGTTCATGAATTTTCAACTGTCGTGATGCATAGGCAATAACTCTATCATTCTGCATAAGGACACAACCAAGTCCTTTCTTTGATGCATCACTATAAATAACAAACCCATCATTCCCCGATGGTAGAGTCAATATAGGAGCATTGACTAATCTTCTCTTCAGTTCTTCGAAACATTCTTCACACTCTTTTTTCCAAAAAAATTTAACCCCTTTACGTGTGAGCTTCGTTAATGGGTTAGCCAATCGGGCAAAATTCTGGACGAAACGTCGATAATAACCTGCCAAACCAATAAAACTACGTACCTCAGTTATACTCGTAGGTGCTGGACATTCTTGGATTGCCTTGGTCTTAGAAGGATCAACAGAGATTCCATCTTTAGAGACAATATGGCCAAGAAAAGAAATCTCCTGAAGCCAGAATTCACACTTGCTAAACTTCCCATATAATTCATGCCTCCTCAGAGTCTTCAAGATAATGCGCAAGTGATTTTCATGATCTTTGTAGGTTTTGGAGTATACCAAGATATCATCAATAAATACCACCACAAATTCATCGAGATACTCCTTGAAAACTCTATTCATCAGATCCATGAATACAGAGGGTGCATTAGTCAATCCAAACGGCATTACAGTAAACTCATAATGCCCGTACCTGGTTCGAAATGCTGTTTTCGGAATGTCTTCCTTCTTCACACACAACTGATGGTATCCAGATCGAAGTTCAATCTTTGAAAAGTATTGAGCTCCATGCAGTTGGTCAAATAAATCATCAATACGAGGTAGGGGATACTTGTTCTTTATCGTTATAGCATTGATCTCCCTGTAGTCGATACATAACCTCATAGATCCATCTTTCTTTTTAACAAAAAGAACAGGGGCTCCCCATGGAGAAACACTAGGGCGAATAAATCCCTTATTACTCAATTCCTCTAGTTGTTTCTTTAGTTCAACTAACTCTACAGTGGCCATTCTATAAGGGGTCTTCGATATAGGCCTTGATCCAGGAATCAAATCAATGGAAAACTCAACTTCTCGTTCTGGAGGATGTCCAGGTAAATCTTCCGGAAATACATCTACAAATTCTTTCACAACAGGTACATCCTCTATTTGAACATTCCTTTCCTCACCGATAGTTACTTCATTCTCTTCCTCCCCAATAATTGAATTAAGTTGGGCTACTGGGGGTGGATCTAAATAAGAATTAGGTGGTGACGATTCTGCTCTAAAAATAAGGTGCTCCTTATCATTATCATCATGAATCGTAACCTCTTTCTTCTTACAATAAATCTTCGCATCATAGTCCGAAAGCCAGTCCATACCGAGGATTATATCAAACTCAATCATAGGTATGACGATGAAATCAGCAGATAAAGAAAATTTATGTGCTCTAATGGGGACCGATTCACAAAACTTTGTTGCAACGATACTTCCCTTAGGAGTTTTAACTGACAACTCCCTTATTAAATCAAATTGGAAATATCTAATTTTCTTAGCAAACTGGGAAGATATGAAACAATGCGATGATCCAGAATCAAATAATGCATTTGCTAAACTTGAGGAAACCATTAAATTACCTGCCACCACGTCTTTCGGAGCTTCTACCTCAGCAGTAGTGATAGCATAAGCCTGGCCTTGATCCCTTGGCCTTTTCTGAGGTAAGTTCTCCTGACGCTTAGGACATGCATTTGCATAATGTCCCATCTCCCTGCAATTGTAGCACTGAACGTTGGTAGCTTCCTTCTTCCCCTTGCAATCATGAGCTTGGTGGCCTTTTTCACCACACTTGTAACAGACTCCCATTCCCTTCAGGCAAGCACCGGGGTGTTTCTTCCCGCACATACCACAAGATGGATATTCAACCTTTCCCTTCTTCCCCTTATTTCCATTCCCAGATTGATCAGCAGGTCTCTTCTTCTCTTGCTTTGATTTAAAGTCATAAGACTTAGAGAATTCCTTTTCGGTCTTGATAGCACATGAGACAATGTCTTCGTACGATGAAAAGGATTGTGAGACTAACGCTCGACGGAGAAATGGTTTTAACCCATCAAAGAAACGATCAATCTTACTTCTTGGGTTACGAATATAATCACCAGCGTACCTCGCTAACCTTGTAAAGTTAGCCTCATATTTTGTGACATTCTCATCCTCCTTTTGTCTCAGACTCAGAAATTGTCTTTCCATATCTGCTCGATGGTCGCGAGGAAAGTATTTTTCTAAAAACAGATCTTTGAACTCCCTCCATTCCATGTTTGATACTTCATCATCTTCCTTCATGTTTTGAATCAATGACCACCATTGATCAGCATCTCCAGTGAGGCGGTAAACTGCCATGGTAACTTTTTCCCTTTCACTACTCCCCAAAGCCTGAAATAGTTTCTCTAGGGAAAATATCCATTGCTCAGCTACTAAGGGATTTGTACTTCCATTGAACGTTGGTGGTTGTTGTCTCATGAATCGGTCTAACATTGATCCTCCACGCTGCGGATCAGGGTGCTCCATACGGGTAAGGTTATTATTCATAACCTGAGTAAGTTGTCCCAGTACGGTGATTAGCTGATCAGCACCAGTTGCATCACCAGCCCCACTATAATTATCTTGAGCAGGAGGGCAATCCCTACATGGAGTGCGTGCATTGATACGGTTTCCATTTCTTCCACTAGGCGCCATTTCTAAACAATGGCATAAACTAGATCAGTTTATGAATCAAAATACATAATCCCATACTTATAAAATACTTAACATAAATTGAACTATCTATGGATATAATCCATAATCATAAATATGTTTTCTTTGAGGAAGTATATACTCATAAACCCTTCATAATGATTTGTAAAGAAAGTGAGAGTTATCCTAAGCATATCCCCCGGGAGTGTCGTAACCAAGAGTGCAGCAAGGCCCGTTGTCGTGCACCAGTTCCCGTTCGAGTCTAGCTCAAAGCGGTGTTTTCGGGTTTTACCCCTAGGTACATCTGTGCCAGAGCCGCCTCTACCTGCTCGTATCCAGACAGGGATGTATTGCTCAGAAAAATCACAAAATCTCTACAATACCAAAATTCTAGGAAGTTCTTCTACACTAATCCTCAAAGCTTATCTTAGGTCTACGTGCTCTAATCAGAGTTTATCTAAATCTAGCTTCCAAGGTTTGTACTAAACTTCCTCTGATACCAACTGTAACGCCCCGACCCCAGCTACCCAGAGTCGGTGCATTATTACATAACATTGGCATGATCACAAGAAAGATCAAATCCCGAAAGACCGATTAGTTTAGTAGCCTTGGAAACACTAGATATATTCATAAGTTTTACATTACATCATAAAATGAAAAACTACTACAACAACATAATGTTTCCAACGTCCACACTATAAACCCCTCATAATATCCCTGCAAGTCAATCATAATTTACTTCTTCACTACCTGGGAAAAATAAAACATAGAAAAGGGGTGAGCTCAAATGCCCAGTAAGGATAACAATATAGCGGAACATTCAAAATAAGCATAAACATTTAAGGCAATGAATTACTAAAACAAAAGCCTTTTAAAATTGAACTTAAACATAGTATGGCAAAAGTAAAATGCAATAATTCCATTTACTTGTTCACATGGATATTCTACTAATCGAATAATCACATGCAATATCAATAACCACTTTCATAATGTTGGAATGCATAATGCCAGACTATCATAACCACATAGCCAAGGCCTCGTGCCAAGACTACAAATAAGATTTTGTCAAGGCCTTGTGCCAAGACACTAGTTTGTCTCATGAGACCTACCGATGCATCGAGGAGCTATAGCGGGCTCCACCCGTCACTTATTAAGTCCAATGCATTCCCATATGAAAAGGTTTAAACATAACATAAACATTCGTATTAAAACTAGCATACGAAATGTCAATACTTTCACAATAAACTATGAATGGTATAAAAATAGCACATCCACAGTCAAACATATCACAAAACCTTCAATACAATATAGAAGTTTTGTATCATAATAAATCAACTTCAAATAATCTTAAAATCCATCAAAGGATGTTGACATAGATGAAATCAAAATTCTTTTTAAAGAAATATCTCCTTTTATTTTGAAATCATTTAAGATCCATATAAAATAAAACATTTTCTTTGAAAATATTCTTATAAGCTTGTAAGGAAAGCTTTGAAGATTTTATAACGGCGTAAAATAACCGCACCCGCCGTATAAGTTAAAAAAAAACATTCTTACCTCAATTCTGTCGAAAAGGTTAAAAAGGACCTTGTTTTGAAAACGACGGAAAGATTCCTTTATAAACCTCTTATAAAAAGTCAAACAAGGGTATAAATGACTTTAACCCATATTCTTGTAAATAGTAAAAATGTTTTGAAATACATTTTGAAGAAACATGGATGTGGATGATAACGAGATCCCAGTAGATTATTACGTATAAACAACCTCGGATAAAGAAGAGATTGTGAAATAACCCTTACCTTGTACTTTTCCTTGGTTGGGGTAGGTTAACCTCCTGTATAATGGTGAAATAGTTGTTATTAAATTATACAAGAATCATATATATTAATATGATATCATATATGATCTTTTAACATTGATTTGTTAATAATATCTTAGAATTATCGTCGTTTCGGGAGTTAACTTACTCATTTTCTTTTATATGTTTTGTTACATAAGCCATGGTTGTTGTATCTTATTCATATCCAGAATGATATACAGTCCTTAAACATCATTTTTAAATCATCAAATGATAATTATACTTGAATGGATACGATGGAGAATGAATCTCATCGCGTTCGTAGAGACGGTAGTCCGTACGTACGCACGAGCGACAATATCATTCTTTTGATATTAAAATAATATATAAATGGATGGTATATCATATATACAGAATCATTAACATGTTATATTTATTATTTACATGAGTTACACATCATTATTATACCCATCCAAATAATATTATATTGAATAACAATTACACCACGACGTGGAGACGGTAAGCCGTACGTACGCACGTATGGTGACATGTTATTCAAAGGGTGGATAGAATACTGAATATGATTGTACCATATTTATAATAACATCACAGTATATGTGAGATACTGGAGTTATTATTTCAGAATGGTAAGAACAAAGGAAGAAGAAGTGGAAGAAGAAATGAACTTAGAAAAGGGTGGTGAAATCATTACCTCTTCTTCGGGTTCTTCCTTTTGATTTGATCAAAAGGGCTCCTTAGGTTGGCTTTCTGATCAAACTAAGGCCTCTAGGTTGTATTGAGGGATGTTGGGAGAGTATTTGGGCAGAGTTTGGCCGAACCAAAAGGCTTTGAAGGTGTGAAGAAATGAGAAGTAGGAGTGCCCTTTTATAAGAGGGGTGAGGGGCACCTTTGGAAAAGCTAGAAATATTAATTTATAATAAATTCATATTCGGTTTCCAATGGCTCCAAAGTTGACTATTCAAAGGTTGAGGTGGGGATAGGTCGAAAACAACTCATCCAATAGAATTTAGACAGGTTTGGGTACTTATATTAACCTTATCTTTAAGTATTAACTCTAAGTTAATTTGTTTCACTTTTACAATGTCTTTTTGTATTTTTATATAATATGGTTAATAAACTTACTATATACATCCAAGCGACCCCCAAGTGGTCCATTAATGATTAACCTATCATAATATAAGTCTCTTGGCCGAACCTTAGATTTTTAGGAATTTAATATCAATTAATAATATAATATTTGTTTTAAGAACTCTTTTATGTCAATTTTGACACTATTCAATAGTTGATTTTTGTGAAACTCATAACAGATTGATTACTTCGAACAAAGTCCATTAAATCAATCCTAATATATCATATTAGCCTAGAAAATTAGTTTAATTCATTAAAAGTTTCATATTATATTTATTTGGGTATTTATAATATCAATTATTTTAATTTTTCACTATTATATTAATTACTGCATCATCATTGTGTCATAAATAAAATAACTTATTTAATGTCTAAAAATTATAAATAAAATATCATTATGTATGAAATCTTTTTATCTTTCTAATGAATATTTATAATCGAAAATCCAACATGTATAACCCTATGTAAAAATTGTTGTTCTAAAAGATATATGCTTGTGTCATTTTTGTATTCATTTTGACTTAATTAAAATAAAGTGTCATTATCACTTACAAGTGGATCCATGGGGTCCCAAAATAGACCCAAAGATGCCCATGGTCGACCATGTATCAACCAATAGGGTTAAGACACGTTTTAGGGTAATTTAGTATTATTATAATATTATTTTTTTTAACCCTTATTTACCGGATTTACCCTTTAACCATGGTAAATAAAATATTTACCGCAGTAATTATTCAAAATGTCTAAAAATAAAAGTTACCTATTTACACAATTTGAACATCCTGATTCCAAATATGGAATCCATTTTCCTAAATTCAAAACACAGAAGTGGCAGAAATTAATTTAAAATTAATTCCTGCTGTTAAAACAAAAAGCGTGTTTTTAAGAGATAATAACTATCAAAAGATTGACACTTGTTTATGTTCGGTTTAATTGTAAAATTATGTCCAATGACCAAAATTATATTAAATGGTAAAAATATATTCTAAATATACTTTAAAACCACTCAAATTCATAATTTATCACTAGTAATTAATTTGATTATAAAAGTTGTTTTTAATTAAAATTTAGTAATTTTCACTATTCATCAAAATATGAAAGTTATCTGAAATGTACCAAAATTTCACCCTAGGCTAAATTCGATATTCCGAATCCAAAAATGAAGTCCATTTTCAAATATAAAATATATATAATTTCAAAAAGTAGGTATTACTATTCATAACGGCTAGTTTGATTAGTTATGGTGTGTTAGAACTCGGTGTTGCGTACAACACACGCTATCACATTATTCAAAGAGAAGCGTACCATAGAAGCTTGGGGTGTTACAAACGCACCACATTACAACCATCCCCACATCATAAAAATGACAAAACATGATTCGTATCATTTATACCACTTAAATAAACCATTTACAGAATTTGTAAAAGATCAAAAAATTTCACAACAAGGATTAAATAAACAACACACCCATATTAATATTGAGAACCAATTTTCATACTAAACATACACAAATTCCCTTTCAAAACTGGTTTCACACAACTTTCATAATCAATTAGATCATTTGAATAATTTATAAAACATTTAATGATGCGCAATAAGGGTATACACTTGAAATAAACTAATTTTTCATTAAAAACACATTCAAGATATACACATATCAGAATATTTTAAAAACATTAGTCACTGCACATACATAAACCGTAGAGCACATATAAACACTCAAGCAAGCATGTTAAATTCATCCAAATAAATGTTCAAGAATGGAGCCACCTTCATCGGTGTAGAAGACTTCGAAACTTGGTGTGAAAACTGCACAACACATCAAAAACAGCTCAAATAAGATGAACAAATTCTAAAAACAAGATATCCAACCATTTACACCAAAATCAGTTCAACTGCAACCCGAAACCCTAACCCGATAACCCACTGGAAGAAGAAGAAACCTAAAGAAGAGAAACACACCAGTGAAGAGGGTGCGAGAGGCTGATGGAGTAAGTGTGAGGGATTCTAGAGGCGCACTGTGTGGTAGGGAGTTCGCAAGAGGGTCTGGTCATGAAAAAGGGGAGCAACCAAGGGAGGGTCACACATCATAGGGTAAGCCCCGGGGTTCACATGGATTGTGTAAAATGCGGCCACAAAAGGCCATCTGCCTAGAGTATTTCTGACCACGGGGAGAAAAGAGGGATCTTGGACTCGCCTAGAGTTACATGGGAGTGGTGCGCCGCGCCATGGGGGCTACCTATTGTGCCTCACCCAAAGGAGAAGAGGGGAAGCAGGGGCCGCAACAGATGAGAAGGAGAGAACAAGAGGGGACCAGGCCCAGCACAGGTGATGGTGTAGGGACGCAGCACCAGAGAACCCCCTCAGTGTACTATGCCACGATCGGAAGAAGAGGGGGGGGGGAGACACCCCTCTAGGGTTCAATTTATTTATTTTTGGTTAATAAAATTATACTGTTAATATTAATAAAAAATAATAAGAACAATTATGTTAATTAAAATAATTATAATAAGAATAATAATGATAATAACTATAATAACTATTTAATAATAATAATTACGAAATTTTTAATGAAAATATTTATAATAATGTTAGTAATTATATAATCAGAAGAACATTACAATTTTTTGTAATAATATTAATAAAAATAACTCATTCCAAATAATCAAATCATTAATTATAGTTTAACCATAAAAATATTAAGAACCCTTTGAACAACTTTTAAATATTGAAAATATTATATATAATAATAACAAATCCAATAATAATAATAGCAATATTATATAATAAAAATATTATTATAATGGTGTAACATTTAAGCCATTTTATTTTTATAAAATTTTATTTATTTTAAACATGAGATAGTTGCGCGGGCACCTAGGTCGACCGCACAGTCACCGCCAGCCGTTCCGGGCCCACGCACTAGTCCGAAACCCATAAAAATTATTAAACATAAAAAATTTTAGACCATCGCTTAACCCACACCTTGATGAGGCAAACTGAAGCCATGCAATAATAAAATAAATAATTAAAAATGGTTGGGGTGTGACAATTCTCCCAACCATGAAAGACTTTCTACCCCTATAAAGTCAGTAAGCCAACAATTAACCAAAATCAAGTTCATGACGAGACAAAACCAATAGAAACTGAGAGCCTTAGGGAATCCATTTCCAATACACGTCACACCCGACCAATTCAAGAAGAAACCACAATGGAAGAATGATGGGAGAACACAAGACGATTCTCCCCACCATAAAAATTCCACTAATACGGAAAAATTAAATCCCAAAGACACCACCCATGAGGGGGTTCAACGTGAGAACTACCAAACCTAAATCATTCAATTTTCTCACATAGACCAAACAACATGCCAAATATTTGAATAGAAATCTTGTTACAAAAAAACACAACAACCTAAGGATGAAAAACTAACTCAACACCACACACACCGACTAAATAAGAATCCTCACCGCAACCAGAGACTTCGGAATCCCTACCCCAAAATCAACTCACATTCACAATTCCAATGGAAGAATTCCGCCACTATGGTTAAAACCATTGTGGAGAAAACCTACACAATAGAACACTGGGATAGAGGAATCCTCAATGTAACTAAAACACACTAGAGGAAAGCCCAAGGATAGGTGCTAGAACTAAGATAGGGCCCAGAAACACCACCCATTAATTTCATGAAACCAAACATTCCCCTAATGAACACAATTGAGACCAAACTCAAAATCAAGATGGGTCTATTTACTCATAGGTCTAACAACCTTCATGGAATCAGAACGATTTAGAAACAAAACTAAGAGTAGACAATGCCACTTGGATTAAGGTTGAATGAGCTCATCACACTACCACAACAAGAACTAACTCATGACAATGATAATAATAGAACAAGTAAACTTTTAATATTTCCACACCAAAGGTGAGAAAAAGACATGGACCGAGGTTCCACACACCCTCGAAAACTATTGACTATGCAAGAGCTTCACCCTAAATCTTTTGGTTGGGGCCCTGATGGATGAAGCATCTCCTACCTCAAAATTAGGCCTTTTAATCCTCCATTCCCCAAATTCTTCTTCCTGAAGATTAAAACAACCAAAATGGTTTTTTGTTTTCAAAGGGATGCAACATGACATCTACAAATTCTTGAACCATCCATACTGATGGAACATAAAAATGTGGTATGATGAACTAGATGACAGAGCCTGCGAGGATAGCTTATTATAGATGGGTTCCTCCGGTAAGTGATCCTCACCAGATGGTGGACCCTCATGAAATTCGATCACCACCAACTACACCACAAAATCCAACAACGGTAAGACATTTTAGCTCCACAGGTCCAAAAATGGATCTTCAAACTGAAACAACACAAACCTTAACAACCTCAGGAGTTCCCAATAACACGATGACACTCAAATTCCACCAACCAAAAAACCATCTCTAACAAACCTAGACTAAATCAATAAATAAAAAACACTCGATTTGAACCATAATAGGGAATAACTATTTAACTAATTTTTGATACTTTATGGGAAACAAATCCTATAAAACATGGGAAACACAGACTAAAACCAGCATCAAGCCAAAGCACAATCAAAAGGAACACCCTGAGCTCAGAACAACTGGCTCGAAATCCAAAAAAACTCAGGAAAAACCAAAAAAATCTTTTCAAAATTCAAATTTCTTATAAATAATCAAAATCAATGCATTTTAGAACCACTTTCATTCTTAACACATACTCACATCAACCAAGTTAAAAAAACACAACCAATAACAAACCACTGAAATAAGGAACTAGTGCCTATGCCTAACCAGACGACATGGTGGTGAGCCATGCCACAAGTAAGGCGTGATTCTAAGAGGACCTTGAACTGGGAACATGGACTCCACATAGGTCACCCCCATGTGAGGCCACAACATAACCCAATTTTCCACCATTTTTATCCCTCAATCCCAAATAACCCAAGTCAAAAGACTCCAATCCCGAAATACCCCTAGTAACTGAAGGATCAATGCGATCAATAGTTCAAGACGCTCTTCTTGCACCTACCCCCATAGTCCTAACGATACTAATATACCTCTAACATACACCCCAAATAAAAAGAACCTCCTCTGTTACCATTATGTCATGAACCAACCCAGGTCGACCCGATCCAATCCGCAGCATGGCCCGAAGGGTGTTCTGGATCCCCATGGGCTGAATACTAGTTCTTCGAATCAAGGCAAGATAGATAAGAACTGTTTATCCCATAAAAAAAGACATGTAGTTGAATATAAAAAGAACAAAAAAGAAACAACACTAGAAACAAAAGAAAAAAACAACACTAGAAACAAAATATAAAATAAAGAAAACCAGCTAGAGATGCCTCTAAGTGACCCCATGGGTCACCACAAATCATAAAACCATGCTCGCCAAGAGAGATCCAAGAATAGAACCTGAAACTGAAAATATAGAAGGCGTGAGCACCAAGATGCTCAGTGAGAATTTCAAAAATAAACAATGCCCTATTCCCCGACCATTAATAATAAATCCAATCATTCCATTTTGGAAATAAGATATAATAAAATAAATTTTCTCTTTCTTTTCAAGTTCATGTCACAAGTTAACATTTTTAAGGAAAACGCCTATATTCCACTAAATTTCTAAAATGGATTCCAAGCATACATTGACATTACCAACAAAATGAAAAAAAATAAAAAGTTTAGACAATAATATGGTTTTTCAAAAATGAGACATCAATTATGAAACAACTGAGAAGAAAATTCATCACAATATTTATGTCTTAAATGAGCACCTTGGGAAATCACAGAGGTAACTAGCACAAGTGGGATCCTAGAAACCTCATACCTTGGTTAAATGTGGCTTAGAAACCACATACCTCTGAATACAAGGCTTAGAAACCATGAACCATAGAAAAGGTGGCTTAGAAACCACGACCGTCAGTTATTCACATGTTTTGTTAGTGTTGTTGCATCAATCCTACATGTCAAAACTCAGACGGACCCCTGCCATGTGATCTAGTATACTGGTACTGATCCACCCACCTAGATACCCATGTTTCCCATTGTTCTCTATTTCATGTGGTGGTGAGTCTTTTTTATCTAGAAAATATATATATGTACATAAAAATATCTTCATCCAATACACATTCAACTGCACATCACCATCATCCCTCTTTAAGCGCATTCCCCCTATTTCACGTCACACAACACATAAGCCTAAAGAGAGGTTATTATTTTTCATAACAAATTTTAAGCTTACAAAAAAGGTTAATTAGATAAATGGACACTACTGGAAAAGTATCCTATACCAACGGTTTATAACCGTTGGTATAGGCTGGAAAACCGTTGGTATAGGGTATACCAACGTTTTTCCAAACCTTTGGCCAGTTAGCCGTGAGGAAATCCCTATACCAACAGTTTCATTTAAACCGTTGGTAAAGCTTTTCCCAGAGCTGCTGCACAACAGCCCCCAGAAGCAGCCCCCAGAAGCCATCCCGAAGCCCTACCATACACCTGCATAAAAAAACAGTGCACAACAGCCCTCCAGTACACCCTCCACTATACACCTGCATAAAAAATATCACAAAAGCCACATACATACTTCAAAAAGTATAAAAAACACCTAAAATAGCCCAAAAAACACATATGACAACAATCATCCGGTGGTAATTCACCTCACCCATCAAATTCTAATAGCCAGAATAGTTTGATAAATATCTATTAGAGTTGAATAAGACATTCAAATTGACTCAAATCCCATTTTTTTGTGATACTAGGTTTGGGTATGTAATGATTTGTGATGAATTTTGCATTGAACTTGTATTGTTTATCATATATAGTGAAAAGATATTTTCTTAGGAGTCTCTTCACTTATGACCCCATGAGTGAAACTACCCAACTCATGAAAAAGAGTTTGCGACTATCGTTGATGAGTGTGAATTTCAGTTGTATTCACTTAAAATGATTTCCTTTTGAAATAAAAGAGAGACTTTGAGTGGTGTCATCCACACAACGCCTCGGATTAAGGAGGTGTTGACTCGTACACGTCACAAATGACCCATGGATACATGTCCTAAAGTATCAACAGTATCCGATTGCCTATGGTCTATTTTCCGTATGTCAGTTATTGTTTTAACTTAAACTGTTTCCATTTCAAAGAAAAGTGACACACTTTGAGTGGTGCCGGCCACACCACGCCTCAGATTGAGGCGGGGTTGACTCGTACACGTCGCAAATGACCCATGGATCATTTTCCTAAAGTTTCAATAGAATCCGAAAGCGTTTGGTCGGTTTTCCGTATGTCATTTTTTTACTTAAAAGCGCATCCATTTTAAACAAAAGAAAGACACTTTGAGTGGTCCCGGCCACACCAGCCCTCGGATTGAGGCAAGGTTGAATCGTACACGTCACAAATGAACCATGGATCGTTGTCCTAATGTTTCAACAGAATCCGAATGTGTTGGGTTGGTTTTCCGTATTCCAGTTGTTGTTTTCACTTAAAATCATGTTCATTTCAAATAAAAGTTAGACACTTTGAGTGGTGTCAGCCACACCGCGCCTCGGATTGAGGAGGGGTTGACTCGTACACGTCAAAAATGACCAATGGATACATGTCCTAAAGTATCAACAGTATCCGACTGTTTTTGGTCAGTTTTCCGTATGTGTTTTTTTACTCAAAAGTGCATCCATTTTAAACAAAAGAAAGACACTTTGAGTGGTCCCGGCCACACCGGCCCTTAGATTGAGGCAGGGTTGACTCGTACACATCACATATGACCCATGGATACATGTACTAAAGTATCAATAGTATCTGAATACCTCTGGTCCCTTTTCCGTATGTTAGTTGTTTTAACTTAAACTGTTGTCCATTTCAAAGAAAAGTGACAAACTTTGAGTGGTCCCGGCCACACCGGCCCTCGAATTGAGGCGGGGTTGACTCGTACACATCACATGTGACCCATAGATCATTTTCCTATAGTTTCATCAGAATCTGAATGTGTTTGATCGGTTTTCTGTATGCCAGTTGTTGTTTTCACTTAAAATCCTGTCCATTTCAAATAAAAGTTAGACACTTTGAGTGGTGTCGGCCACACCGCGCCTCAGATAGAGGTGGGGTTGTCTCTTACACGTCACAAATGACCCATAAATAATTTTCCTGAAGTTTCAATAGATCTGAAAGTGTTTGGTCTATTTTCCGTATGTCATTTTTTTACATAAAAGCGCATCCATTTTAAACAAAAGAAAGACACTTTGAGTGGTACCGGCCACACCGGCCCTCGGATTGAGGCGGGGTTGACTTTTACACGTCACATATGACCCATGGATCATTGTCCTACAGTTTCAACAGAATCCAAATGCGTTTGGCTGGTTTTCCGTATGTCAGTTGTTGTTTTAACTTAAACTGTTGTCCATTTCAAAGAAAAGTTAGACACTTTGAGTGGTACCGGCCACACTGCACCTCAGATTGAGGCGGGGTTGACTCGTACACGTCACATATGACCCATGGATCGTTTTCCTACAGTTTCAATAGAATCCGAATGCGTTTGATTGGTTTTCCGTATGTTAGTTGTTATTTTAACTTAAATTGTTGTCCATTTTAAAGAAAAGTTAGACACTTTGAGTGGTGCTGGCCACACCGTGCCTTGGATTGAGGCGGGGTTGACTCGTACACGTCACAAATGACCCATGGATCGTTTTCCTAAAGTATCAACAGTATCCGAGTGCGTTTGGTCAGTTTTCCACATGTGGTTTTTTTACTTAAAAGCGCATCCATTTTAAACAAAAGAAAGACACTTTGAGTGGTACCGGCCACACCGGCCCTCAGATTGAGGCAGGGTTGACTCATACACATCACATATGACCCATGGATCATTTTCCTACAGTTTCAACAGAATACGAATGCGTTTGGTCGGTTTTCCGTATGTCAGTTGTTGTTTTAACTTAAACTGTTGTCCATTTCAAAGAAAAGCTAGACACTTTGAGTGGTGCTGGACACACCGTGCCTCGGATTGAGGCAGGGTTGACTCGTACACGTCAATAATGACCCATGGATACATGTCCTAAAGTATCAATAGTATCCGAGTGCGTTTGGTTAGTTTTCCGTATGTGGTTTTTTTTACTTAAAAGTGCATCCATTTTAAACAAAAGAAAGACACTTTGAGTGGTCCCAACCACACCGACCCTCGGATTGAGGCGGGGTTGACTCGTACATGTCACATATGACCCATGGATACATTTCCTAAAGTATCCATAGTATCCGAATTCCTTTGGTCTGTTTTCCGTATGCAAGTTGTTGTTTTCACTTAAAATCCTGTCCATTTCAAATAAAAGTTAGACACTTTGAGTGGTGCCGGCCACACCGCACCTCGGATTGAGGAGGGGTTGACCCCTACATGCCACAAATGACCCATGGATACATTTCCTAAAGTATCAACAGTATCTGAATGCGTTTGGTCTGTTTTTCGTATGTGGATTTTTTTACTTAAAAGTGCATCCATTTTAAACAAAATAAAGACACTTTGAGTGGTACCAGCCACACCGGCCCTCGGATTGAGGCGGGGTTGAATCGAACACGTCACATATGACCCATGGATCGTTTTCCTATAGTTTAAACAGAATCCAAATGTGTTTGGTCTATTTTCCGTATGCCAATTGTTGCTTTCACTAAAAATCCTGTTCATTTCAAATAAAAGTTAGACACTTTGAGTGGTGCCGGCCAAACCGCGCCTCGGATTAAGGCGGGGTTGACTCGTAAACGTCACATATGACCCATGGATACATGTCCTAAAGTATCAATAGTATCCGAATTTGTTTGGTCCGTTTCCGTATGTGGTTTTTTTACTTAAAAGCGCATCCATTTTAAACAAAAGAAAGACACTTTGAGTGGTACCGGCCACACCGGCCCTCAGATTGAGGCGGGGATGACTTGTACACGTCACATATGACCCATGGATCGTTGTCCTATAGTTTAAATAGAAACCGAATGCGTTTGGTCTGTTTTCCGTATGCCAGTTGTTGTTTTCACTTAAAATCCTGTCCATTTCAAATAAAAGTTAGACACTTTGAGTGGTGTCGGCCACACCGCGCCTCGGATTGAGGCGGGGTTGACTCGTACACATCACATATGACCCATGGATACATGTCCTAAAGTATCAACAGTATCCGAATGCGTTTGGTCCGTTTTCCATATGTGTTTTTTTACTTAAAAGCGCATCCATTTTAAACAAAAGAAAGACACTTTGAGTGGTACCAGCCACACCGGCCCTCGGATTGAGGCGGGGTTGACTCTTACATGTCACATATGACCCATGGATCGTTGTCCTATAGTTTAAACAGAATCCGAATGTGTTTGGTCTATTTTCCGTATGCCAGTTGTTGTTTTCACTTAAAATCCTGTCCATTTCAAATAAAAGTTAGACACTTTGAGTGGTGACGGCCACACCGCGCCTCGGATTGAGGCGAGGTTGACTCATACACATAAAATATAACCCATGGATACATTTCCTAAAGTATCGATAGTATCCGAATGCGTTTGGTCCATTTTCCGTATGTCTGTTGTTTTAACTTAAACCGTTGCCCATTTCAATGAAAAGTGACAAACTATGAGTAGTATCGGCCACACCGGCCCTCGGATTGAGGCGGGGTTGACTCGTACATGTCACATATGACCCATGTATCGTTGTAATATAGTTTAAATATAATCCGAATGCGTTTGGTCTGTTTTCCATATGCCAGTTGTTGTTTTCACTTAAAATCTTGTCCATTTTAAATAAAAGTTAGACACTTTGAGTGGTGCCGGCCACACCACGCCTTGAATTGAGGCGGGGTTGACTCGTACACGTCACATATGACCCATGGATACATGTCATAAAGTATCAAAAGTATCTGAATGCGTTTGGTCCATTTTCCATATGTCAATTGTTTTAACTTAAACCGTTGTCCATTTCAAAGAAAAGTTACAAACTTTGAGTGGTACCGGCCACACCGGCCCTCAGATTGAGGCGCGGTTGACTCGTACACGTCACATATGACCCATGGATCATTTTCCTATATTTTAAATAGAATCCAAATGTGTTTGGTCTGTTTTCCGTATGTCAGTTGTTGTTTTCACTTAAAATCCTGTCCATTTCAAATAAAAGTTAGACACTTTGAGTGGTGCCGGCCACTATTTCAAAGCACATTTTCCATTTCATTTTCCACATGCATAAACATGAAATACATGGCTAACTAAGAAATCTAAGTAAAAAAAATAGAAAAATGAGTATCACAGTACCAAGGAATATTAAAGGTCTAGGTAGTAGACTAATCATACAATAAGAATCAAGTGCAAAAAACAGAATCTGAATGCAACGTCCCTATGAAGCAGAGGAAAACCCCAAAGTAGAAAACTATGTTCAAAAATAAAGAGTTATACAGAATTCAAAAATGTAATGGATCAATCTGCCTCTGATCACCATCACCATCACCACTATCAACATCAGCCTCATCCTCGCCACCATCTCTGTCCTTGTCATCGTCCTCATCATCGTCCCCATGCTCATCGTCGGCCTCATCCTCGTCCTCAGCATCATCCTCGCCCTCGGCCCCATCCTCGCCCTCAGCCCCATCCTCTCCCTCGTCCACATCCTCATCCTCACCATCTTCCTCTTCAGCATCCTCGTCATCACCAGGAACGTCATCATCTCGATCTCCACTAGAGCTGTCGCCTGGTGCATTGGATGATGCACCCATCGATGACATAAATGTCTGACAAGACGCACTAGCCTCTGGTGGAAGTGATGAAGATAATTCTTTCATCAGTTTCATAAATTCTCTATCTCTTGTTTGAACTTGTAATTCCAACTCTATGACCCTTTTATTAGACTGTCTTCCATGCTCCTTGACCTGTTCCAACTCGGTGGTACTAGAATGGATACCTGGAGACGACCAATACCTCGTCGGGACTATATTCTTACCAGGTCGGCAGTGTACTCGACTAGAGTGCTCATCTCCCAAAACCTGATATAAATGATCTTGTGGCCCAAAATTTTCAGGCTCCTGGGCATCAAGAGCCTCTAAATCATCCTGTAAAAAATATTAATAGATTATTAAATTTCAAATTAGATATTAAACTTTGAAATAAACAAATTAAAACTTACAATCTTCTCTTGGGTCGGTTCATTTACCGCATTTCCATCTTTTTTTCTTCTACTCGAGCAAAACAATTTTGCTCGAGGGATACGTCCTTAAATATTCATTTTGTGCTTCTTTAATGACATTGAAACAATATAAAGTTAAAGTATAATCATATATTCATTATTCAATAAATCACATAATTTAAGTAGGATCCACTGAAAAGGGAAAGTCCTAAAGAAAAGTTATAAACAACTATATCGTACCTGATGCCTCTCATGATCTGCCATAGCTGTGCACCCCAAAGTGTGGAGGTATTGCTTTGAATCAATTTTTTTTTTGTTTTTTTCAGAATATTCCTAAATAATGATTAATAATTAATATGATTATATTAATGAAAAATATGTAAACTCTCATTTAAATAACTCAAATGAGATTAATACCTTAAATTTGGAAGTCTCCCAATGGGTAATCATTTGGCGATATTTCTCTATCCGGCAGTCATCCACGATAGGTAATGTCTCTAACTCCGTGCCCACTCTATCACACCAGCCAACATACAACTCATGCTTATAAGCTCTCCAAAGCTCTCCTAGATATTTTAAACGCGCTGGTCGTGCACCTTCGCCATCAGGGAAGTTAAACCGAAGCTGAAACCAAATCGATTAGTTCATTTAAATACAAAAATATACTACATTAAATCCAATAGATTTTTTACCCATATTTGTGCCCACGCATTATCCTTGACTTCGGGTGGCAGATGTCTCCAAGAGAGAGGGCTGACCGGAATGATATCAGAGTATTTGGCTAGCGTCGCCAAAAACCCCCGACATTGCTTCCCAGATTTCTCAATCATTTGTCCATCAACATTGTATTCAACCATCAACTGTGTCTGGCAGTTCCATACCGCACGCAAGCGAGTATGACCCCTCCCCCGCCTCTTATCTGTAGATGAATCTATTATTAAAGAAAAATAATATCAATACAAGTTATAATAAAAATAAATTTTGGTATAAAAATTTGATAGAGTTATATAAATATACCTGTGGTAGTCGGATCAATGGGTAAAGAAGCTGAAGGAATATCCTATATAGGTGGAGTGTCCCTCAGCGTATGCTCCTTAGCCACATACTGTGTCGCAGTAGGAGTCAAAGAAGGTGGAATATAATATCTCGGAGATAATGAACCAGAAGCAAAAGATGATAGAATAGACGTCTGGCCAGCTGGTAGTGTAAACATCAGAGGTCTAAATATCTCATATGTCCCTGAAGACACTCCAGGATCAAAATAGGGCGTAGAAGATACGTCTGTGGTAGTGGGTCGTCTAACTCTCTCCCCACGATCACTCGTACCACCGACCTCAGTACCGGGACCACTAGATGATCGTCCATCTCTGAAACCACCCCCCCCTCCTACCACCAACCTCTCTACTGGGAGCAATATCAGTCTCCTCGTCAGATATCTATCGTCTAGGGGGTGGATCCTGAAACAAAGTTTGACAGAAAAGTAAACACATGATATTATAAGTTATTGAAATATTTATATTTGAAATAAAATACTCACAACAGGGATGAGTGGAGGAACACCCATCTGTACCATGCGACGATTATTATTTGTCATCTTTTTCTGCCGCCTCTCTTTAATGGGTGTCATTTCCTGCAATGAAAACAAATATGGAAGTAATTAAAAATAGATAACTAATGTGTAACCTAAAAAACAAAATATAGAAAAACCATTATGATAAAAAGAACATAATGAAACAGAAGATTTATGGTGCTATGAAGGTAAGTACTAGGATACACACTCTAAATGATGTAGGTGAAACATGTAGGTGAGAACAAGACTGTATGATTCTATATATTTCCCACCACAACTTCGGGTTCACAATCAACTTTGACAATTGAGCTGTTGGGGTCATCATAAGTAATAAACGGATTGCTTCGAATTGCAGTAGGGATAGTGTCAACTTCATCATCACCATCATTAAAACCATGTTTGGGATTTACTTCAATAATTACACCGAATTTAGGATGATGATGATCTTTGACATAAAAAACTTGTTTCACCATTGATGCCAATACATATGGTTCATCGGTGGCAAGAGTGCGAGTCATGTCAATAACTCGAAATCCAAAATCATCAATAAAGGTGCATTGCCTCGTCATTGAATCAAACCCTTGAAATTTCATCATCATGACTCGACCATGCGAGTAATAATCCAAAATTATTATTTTCTCCACGACACCATAATAAGCAACATTTTCAGAACGAGGTCTAGTGTCTGATGAACTGGCATAACAGTCTGTTGTGGCAGTTAGTATAACACCATTATGATGTGTTCTCATGTTTCTTTCTCGTTCATTGATAATAAATTCGTATCCATTGATCACAAGTGATTTACAAGAATGAACCATGGTATTAGGACCAAAATCCAAAGCTCGTATTTCCTCAGAAACAGAGTCTGTAGGAAAACTCGATACCTGAAATATAAACAAATAGTAAACTTAATTAAATATTATTTTTATTTAGTTATTACAGAAATATTTTTACCTTCAATTTCAACCAAGCAGAAAACCCTTTGCTATGCAAAGTCTCCTTCTTTCTCAAAGATAAAGAACGATTCTTTCTATATATCAATTCTTTATGTTCCCTCTAGATAAAAATAATAATAGTTTAACAAATATTTAAAATTACAAGATATAAGATAAGAGATACATGTACAATTAACTTACTTGATATACGCATCGAAAAAATCACAATTGAACAACACTGTGCGATGTGCCATCTCTCGCTCTTCAAGGCTTAATGTTGTCAATGTATATGATCCCAGAATTCCTCCTGTCTGAGGAAGTGATGGAAAACTGGGTTCAATTTTCTCATACTGTTCTTCTTCATTTCTCATTGGTCTGTTCAATCTTGTAGTAAGATCAGACAAATACATCGAGCAGAAATCCATACATTCTTGAGCCAAGTAACCGTTCACAATAGAACCTTCTGGATAATTCTTGTTCCGAACATATGATTTCAATGTGAACATGTTTCTTTCAGTTGGATACATCCAACGGAAATCAACGGGTCCTCTAAGAAGTATTTCGTTCGGAATATGGACAGTCAGATGCAACATGCATGTAAAGAATGATGGAGGAAATATTTTCTCTAACTCACACAAAATTAATAGTGTCTCTTCCAACAGTTTTTGCACAAGGGATTTGGACAACCTCTTAGCACAAAGATCTCTAAACAAATAGCACAACCGAATAACTGAGACTCTAACATTATTGGACAAGAGATGACAGATTGCTATTGGAATCAACTCATGCAAAAAGACGTGATAATCATGAGTCTTCAATGATTTCAACTTCAACTCTTTTCTGTTGACCTGTTTTGATATATTTCTTGAATAGCCATTAGAAACATTAATAGTCTCTAGCACTTCCAGAAATTGATTTTTTTCAGCAGGAGTCATCACATAAGAAGCACATGGAACTTGCCATTTATTTTCACTGATACAGACAGGATGCAATTCTGGTCTGATCCCCCAATCTACCAAGTCGCGCCGAGATCGTAAATCATCTTTTGTCTTCCCCTTGACATTTAGAAGAATCGAAAGAAACATTTCACAAATATTCTTTTCAATGTGCATTACGTCTAAGCAATGACGTAACAAGTTGGTTGACCAATATGACAACTCAAAGAATATACTCTTCTTCTTCCAATTGTAACAGGTATCATTAGAAACATTTTTCCTCTTTCTAGATTTCATTACAATCTTCCCAAATGAATAACTAAAATCTTTCAATTCATTAAGAACATCAGTTCCAGACATACGCTAAGGTGGGTCATCATTCTCCATGGTATTGTCAAATCTTCAACGATTGTTTCTATATGGATGGTTCATTGGCAAGAATCGTCGATGTCCCATAAAACTAAAACTACGACGATATTTCAGTCTTCTCGACCGAGTATTCTTCATACAAACGGGTCATGACAATTTTCCTTTTGTGCTCCATGAAGACATCATTGCATAAGCAGGAAAATCATTGATAATCCTCATAAGTGTTGCACGCATCTGAAATATGTCTTTCGAACATGCATCGTATGTGGGCACACCCACATCCCAAAGAAGTTTCAACTCTTTTATTAAAGGTTGCATGTATACATCTATATCATTTCCAGGATTAGAAGGTCCAGATATCAGTATAATCAAGAAAGTGTAAGGCTTTTTCATACACAACCAAGGGGGAAGGTTATAAATGTGTATGAAAACCGGCCATGTGCTGTGCGAAGTAAGCATCTGCCCAAATGGATTAAAACCGTCACATGAAAGACCCAGTCTCACATTACGCACGTCGGCTGCAAATTCAGGATATCGAGCATCAAATCTCTACCATGTAAATACATCTGCAGGGTAAACCAACTCTTCATTATTCTTTTTTCTCTCGGTGTCATGCCATCGCATTTTTACGGATATTTCATCATACATGAAGAGGTTCTGTAATATGGGGATCAATGGAAAGTGCCACATTACTTTTTGTGGCACACGAGATGGTGTTCCATCATCTTTTGGCTTCCATCGAGAGGTTCCGCATTTTATACAATCATTTCTTTAAGCAGTTTCCTCCAAAAATAAGCTGCAATCATTCGGGCAAGCATGATTTTTTTTTGAGAATCCAAGTTCATCAACCAACTTCCATGCCATATAGTGGTTTGAAAGAATATCTGCATCATCTGGAAGTAAGTCCTTCAAGAAGGTAAGAATGTAATCAATTGCAGTATTTGAAATCCCATACATAGTTTTCCCATGAAACAATCGGATTAAAAATTCCAACTTTTTCATTTTATCACATTGTCGATATACTGGAGTCGTCGCAGCATCATTCAATTTTTTCACCCTATCAACATCATCATTTTCATTGGAACCATCATGTGTGCTTGTATCGAAATCTTATTGGCTAGACATCCTTTCCTTCTCATGATGTCGAATAAATGGAAACCGATCATATATCAAACTCTCCAATTCAGTCCTATCATTTGGATCATCAACATTTTGAGATTCCATTTTCTCTCCATTGTGATACCACACATAATAGTTTGTTTGGAAACCATATTTGGTTATATGATAGCTAACTGCTTCACGGCCCAACCAAGGTCTTCCAACACAATTAAAACATGGGCAGTGTATGCGACCACTATCTGAAGCCTTGTCAAATGCAAAATCTAGAAATATTTTCAAATTATTTTGAAAATCGGTTGAAATCCGATCAGTTTCGTACATCCAACTTCTATCCATTCTGTAAAAAAATCGTAATAAGTCATTTCAAAGCAATTCAATAATATTAAAGTTTAATCAAAAAAATATTTACGCAAATGACAATTGTTTACTCTATATAAAAGAATAACTGACACATTACTCTATATGAGAATCATATTAAGAAATACAACAAAATACAGTGTATATAAGAAAATAAGATACAAAATTTCTAATGCCTATATTCAAGGATTGACCAGTAAGATATTAGAAGTGGATCAAGGAATACATAATCCTTAAGGGTCTTGTTGGGAGTATATGAGTTTTATACTTTAACTTCTTCAAGTAGATCAGGATGAGAAGTAGGATGAGGATCATGGGAGTGGCGGGACTGTCCAAGGGGGGTGTGGCGTGTCCAAGGGGGGTGCGGGGTGTCATGGGAGTGGCGGGACTGTCCAATGTTTGGTCTCTACCAAATCAATCACCCCTTGTAGATCATAATCTCGTTTCCCCTTATACTAAAATGGTATCACTGGAAGATACTATTAATACCGGACCTAAACCATTCATTCTCCATAAAACAATGATCAAAGAACCATCATAGGTATCTCTCATATAACCATAACCATTTTTATCTATGATGTAACAAAATTCTCAAGAATAACTTTTATTCAATAACCTTTTGGTATATAATGTGCATCAATAATGGTTCAATTATATGGTTCATCACATTCCAATTTATTAATCACCCATACATGATAAAAATTGAACATTGACTTTCATTTAATTACAAACATCATATTTCATTTAATTCTTAACAAGCATAGAAGCATGGAAATTGGAATCTAATAACTGTAATTAGTCCCCAAAACTTTTTAATAAATTTAACATGAAAAATAAAACACTCTGAAATCTAAATAATCACTATGAAGTAAAATGAGCTTGGAATTCTATTGCACAAGTAAAAACACTCAACGATGGAATATATGAAAAGAATATTAATATAAATTATTAAAAAAAGATAATAAAGTAATAATGAATGTTAAAACTAAACATGTGATTGAATTTTATAACATATAATAAAAATTTCTTGGTAATGAAACATGAAAGGCACATCAAAAAATTAGACAACTGTCTAATGCAATCTATATGGGCTGGAATATGCATGGAATGTAAATAAAGAACAGAAACATAAATTGGGATGGAACAGAAATTCGGCTGGAATATGAGAATATAAATTGGTCTCATCCCACATCAAAATCGAAACTAAAAACTAAGAAAATACCTCATCCTTGGATGGGATGGACGAAGAGAACCCAAATAACCTCCAAAATCTCCTCCAAAATCGCCCAAGCGCTCCCGTTTATGGATCTGGATCGCTAATGGGGGAGAGGATCGACTACTGGCAATTTGGGGGAATGTTTTCCCAACGGTTTTTAAAAACCGTTGGTATATAACTCCATCCCAAACCTATACCAACAGTTCAATGAGAACCATTGGTAAAAGGTCACCGAAATCCCACTTTTACCAACGGTTCTCATTGAACCGTTGGTAAAAACACCCTTATACCAACGGTTGTGATGAACCGTTGGTAAAAGCTTCCAAAAAACCATCTATACCAACGGTTATCAGTAACCGTTGGTATAGATGGCTATTCCCAACAGTTTAGTAAACCGTTGGGATATAAGTGTTGGGAAAACTCTGTTTTCCAGTAGTGGGAACACCTTTTACCACTAACAGGATGAAAGGATAAACAACTTTGGAAATATTTGTTACCAATTTAAAACCACTAAGGAACTCAATTTTCATGAAAGGTCACTTAAGACCATTGGTGTTAGAAATACCTTTGAATTTCCAAAATAAAGGCATAATTGTTTTCAGATACCGCAATGAGAGTTCATAGAATGTCTATATAGCATAAATGTAAAACATATTTTTAAAACAAGTAGGTAATTATGAAGTTCAAATTAAAGGCATAGTCATAGGGATCCTAAATAAAAAATGACATTATTTGCCGAAGACCACTCGAAGTGACACTTGGTGCATACACGCACATGCATTTATTCATATGTATATACACCCTAGCTTCATTGCACATATTCCCCATGCCAGGAGGGAATATGCACAAAGAGGGAATATATAAATATTCTTTACCCTATGCGTGTACTTTTAGGAAACCTCGACACCCATAGCTGAAAACCATCTTAGCGAGGTAAAACACACTACACATATAATTTAATAAAACAATTAAACACATAAAAAAATATATAAAACATTTAAAATAACAAAATATGGATTTTCATCGATAACACACTTAATTTCTGGTAGAAAAAGCCACATTAAAAATCAAATGCACACTCAATCTTTTGAAGACCACTTTCACACCACACATGAAATTGAACTAATCAATAAAAAAATTTATTAAACACCTCCAAATTAGTACCCACAAAATTTACTCTAAAACTCACCCAATTTCATATTAAATCACCACTTTAAAACTATCTATATGTCATAACAATGGTAAAACATGATTTGTATCATTTATACAACTTAAATAAACCATTTACACAATTTATAAAACATACTAAAAAGGCATAATAAGGCTTAAAGCAACAACACACCCATATTCATATTGAGAACCAATTTTCATACCAAACATACACCAATTCCCTTTAAAAATTGGTTTCTCACCACTTGTACAATCAAGTAGATCATTTGAATAATTTATAAAATGTTTCATGATCTGCAATAAGGGTACACACTTAAAATAAACTAATTTTTCAATAAAAAACACTTCCAAGATATACACACATGAGAACCTTTCAAAAAAAGTTTCATTGCAGACACATAAACCGTAGAGTATATATAAACACTCATAAAAGAACGTTAAATTCATCAAAATAAATGTTCAAGCATGGAACCAACTACCTTGTTGTAGAAGACTTCAAAAATTTGTGTGCAAACTCCACCTCACGTCAAAAGCAACTCAAATAACACAAATAAATCCTAAAAACAAGATATCCAACCACTTACACCAAAATGAGACCAACTGAAACCTGAAACCCTAACCCGATAACCCATCAGAAGAAGTAGAAACCTGATGAAGAGAAAACACACCACCAGCGGGGGTACGAGAGGCTGATGGATTGAGTGTGAGGGCAGCCAGAGTTGTGATGTGCGCTAGGGAGGTCGCAGGAGGGTCATTCCACAAAGGAGGGTCACATCCAAGGGAGGGGTCGCACGTCGTAGGGTATGTCCTGGGGGTCGTTTGGCCAGTGTAAAACACAGCCACGAAAGGGCATCGACCGATAGGATTTCCAGCAACGAGGAGTAAAGATGGATATCAGCCTCACCTAGGTTTGCAGGAGAGTGGTGCATCGTGAAATGGGGTCTTCCGGGTGTGCCACATGTAGGGGAGAAGAGGGGATGTAGGGGCTGTGCCGAATGAGGAGGAGAGGACCAGCGGGGAGCCGACCGAGCGTAGGTGAGGGAGCAGGGCTGCCGCACTGGAGAACCCCCTGGGGGTGATGTGCCGTGATTGGGAGAAGAATGATTATGTTAATTGAAATAATTATAATAATAAAAATAATGATAATAAAAATATTAATAATAACAATTACCAAATTTTTAATGAAAATATTTATAATAATATTAGTAATTATATATTCCTAACAACATTAATTTTTTTTCTTAATAATAATAATAATCACCCATTTTAAATAATCACAACATTAATAATAATTTAACCATAAAAATATTAAGAAAACTTTTAACAACCATTTAATATTAAAAATATTAATCATAATAATAACACATCCAATAATAATAATAATTTTATTACACAATAATAATATTATTATTACAGTTCAACAATTACCACATTTTATTTATATAAAATTTTATTTATTTTAAACATTAGAATACTACACTGACATCTGGGCCAACCACGTGGTCACCGCCAACCGTGCGGGGCCCAACCACTATTCCGAAACCAATAAAATTATTTAAATGTCAAAAAAGTTTATACCGTCGCTCAAATTTCACCTTGATGAGGCTAACCGAATCCATTAAATAATAAAATAAATCTTAAAAAAATGTCGTGGTGTGATATGTTTTATCACCCTGGTAAATCTCCTCAATTTTACTCAAGGAATATTTTCTACATGTTCTATTATGACATGTTAAGGAACACCTTTAATCTCTACTTGATCATGGAAACTTTATTATTCTCTCATTCTTATAGTCTCAATAGAACATTGGTCTTTATTTTTGATTTCCTAATTAAATGTCATAGTGTATCTTTGGATGATATTTTTATCTAATCATCCCAAAAATGATGTCCAAACTCTTCTTCACTATATCCAATAATGGAACATTCTTTAGGATTATCCTCTAGCCTATCTTTTACAATAGAATATAAATGTACAAATAAAAAAAAAACCAAACTCATAAATGATAGGGTTTTACAGCTTCTCTTAACCACACATCCTCAGGTATACATTCAACCATTGGCATAGAGGGAATAATTATAACATGATATAATTCCATATTCACAATTTTCCATTGAAATACTTAGGTAATCTTCAGTGAATATTAATACTAATAATTTTTTCATTCAATTTCATATTCATCCATTTCATCATATTATTTTTTTAAGGTGTACCTATAATGTATTCTCCCGCTGAATTACATTGGTAGAATAGAATTATTTGAATTATATACTATTATACTCACTTTTATTTTCCATCATTATAAATTTTATCTTTAATCCTAACTCATTATCAATAAAATTATTTGAATTATAAATATATTAAATAATTCATATTTTTTTTTTCAAAAACTAAACTCATACCCGAGTTTTATTTTGATTGATAAATATCATATAATATAGAAACAGTTTTATGGAATAAACTTTTTTAGGTCCCCAAACATTAGTGTACACCAGGTTGAGGTTTTTGGTCATTAATGTTCTGTCTTTATTTTAGAAAACAATATTTCTTATTATTTCCAAAGATACAATCTTTACATAGTAAAAAATTCCACAAAATAAATTTTTAGTATAATTACTTTTGTATCAAGGGCCTTCATTCCCTTATCACACATGTTTCTGAACATAAAATTCCACTATTATGAATCCCCAATAGAGTTTAATGCTAAAACCAGGTCTATAGGTTTTTTAGTTATATTGTATAGGGTTCCATCACTGACCCCATGGGATATGACCATATCCCCCTTGGTAATTTTCCATGAACCCTTGTTAAAGTGGTTCCCTAGTCAACATCATTAATTTTCCATAAATAAAATACAATTATTTATATACCTTGGAATATTTCACACATTATTTAGAGAAAAAAACTCATACTACTATTTTTTCCAAGATAAACCATGATAGGAATACAACAAGTTGGAAGGGGGAGTGACTTGTAATTTAAAAAAAAGTTATATTTTTTCAACACCCTTATGTTTTATATTGATTAAAAATATTATCTGTTGGTAAAATTAAAAATTATCAGAATATATTTATAAAATCATTAATAATTAGTAATATCAAAAATTAAAAACTTTTTATTAATTTAATGAACACAATGGATAAAAAGTATACAAAAAATGCACGGAGCAAAAGATTAAACTTTGAACACTCCTAAAAATTATGTTCTAAAACCAACACTCCATAACCTAATGTGGTAATTAAAAATATAAACATTACTTTAAGTATTCATGATTTTATACCAATTATATGGTCTACCATTATATATTTATAATCAATTAACTTGAACATATCCAAATGTTCTATTTCTCCATATCCATAGAATCCCTTATTAAAAATTATAAAATTCTCTATATTCTTATCATTAGAATCCTTCAAATCATAGGTTTGTTGCATGATACACACACGAGAAGCTCTACCTTGATTACAAGAAGTGATTGATCCCAATGATAAAAATCTCAATGATTATATGGAAAACTAAGTAATTTTATATGGAAAACCTCATAAAAATAATCTCTTAGCTAAAACACACAGAAATAGAATTTACAATTATTAGATAAAATCTTAATGAAATAATATATTATAAAACTTCAAAATTTACATATCCTTTAAAATCATTAGTTAACATAACATTTTCTTCTCCACAAAGCTTTAAATCCTTTTATAAACATCTTTTTATTGGAATAAAATGTATGAATTCCTTTTTCATTAGGATTAGTTATAAATATATTGAAATATTCATCATTATCTTTCAATGAACACAACTTATATCATTATTTTCTGATTAATTTATACGTGTATTACTAATATGAAAAAATATCTGATGGATGTAAGCATTCATGAAATGTTAGATCACTCATTTTTTATATTTTTTTCTTCCTAAGAATTGATATTAGCATAAATTCATATTTCTCACATCAAATAAAACTAAAAATTATTTTGATGTTAAAAAAATTCATTTAAAGTGTATTTTATTTTCGAAATAAAGGAATTATAGAATTCATTGAATAAAAAATCTCCCCCTTGGGAAAATATAGGACAAAAAATAAAAAATTTGAGGAAAAACTAATTTTAAAATGGGAATTATTATATGTTCTAATGGAATAAATTTCATCCCTTTGAATTACAACATTAAAAAAATGAAGTCCTTAGATAAAAAAGGTAATTAAGTAAAATATATGTTTCCCTATATATCAATTTCAATAAAAAATGTATAAAAATTTCAATTTCTACTTCCTTTTTAAAAAACAAGATCTTAAAAAATATTCCAATTTCTATATATTTTATGAAATATTTTTTTAAATATCCACATTTTCTATAATTTATCCCATAATTTTTCTTGTATATCTTCTTTTTTATGATTCTTAGTAAGATGCTGGGAATATATTAATTTTTTTTAAATTTCTATAAATGGATATATCTTTACCTTAACTTTTTAAAAAATTTATATGAAAATATATTTTTGAATAAAATAAGTCGAAGATATAGTTTTAGAAATTGAACCTCCAAGAATTTATCTTTCAATAGAAAGATGATACTTCTCTCCTAGGTATGGTTTCAAGAAAAATAGTTAACCTAATTTTTTTCTTTAGTATAACTTTTTTTACTGACACCATACTAATGAAAATTATACAATTATTTCAAGAATTATTTCATTGGTACTTTGAAAAACATTAATAATATTCAATATTAAATTCAATAAATTAGGTTTTACTTACCATATTACATCTATTTGATTAAAATTCTATAAAATAAATTTAAAAAATAATTTAAAATAAATGAACCCCTTTGTTGAGAGTTTTTTATTGTTAGGGTATATGTTAAACAAGAAGTAAATTAATGTGAAATTTATATTGATAATTCCCAACATTTGTTTTATAAATTTGAATCGATCATTATTCAAAGGTTTTATAAAAATAACAATAAAATAATATTCAGTTCATATAAATTATAGAATAATATCTCATTTCCGTGTGTGAACCCTATGTAAATAGTGTCATACATCTATGTGATTTTATCATGAGTTATGTGATGGGTTCTTAGAAAAAGAAATAACAAAAGTATTATAAAAGAGGACTTGAGTTTAAAAAAATAGGTGAGTGTGTGTTTCATCCACAAAACTTCTGTAATAGAATTTATTGATTCTAAATATTCTTCTTCAGTAGTGGGAAGTAAGTCAATGTACTTAATCATGCTATACCAAGAAACTATGGATTCTCCTAAGAAATGAAAAGTTCTAGAAGTACATTTCCTATCTAATCTATATCCTTTAATTTCCTTATATGAGTTACTTTTCTGTAAAAATTAAATTGTATATGAACAAAAATATCAAGTTTGGTGGTTTCTTTAAGGTAATAAAAAATGTTTTTTGTGACTTTTAGAAATTATTTCGTCATATTATCTTGGAATATCTCACTAAAAAATATTGATATAATTACAATTGGATAATAATATGTTAAATATAATAAAATTATGATAAAAAATATACATAGTTTTTGATCTACTAGTTTCTTAAATACATTACGATTATATTTAATAGAAGTTATTATCAGTGTACTTATACTTGATGCATTGTGAAAACCAAATTTTTTTGATAAAATCTATAATATATTTATTTTGAATTAAAACGTTTGATTATATTTTTTGAGTGATCTAAAAACTGAAAAAAAGTAAATCTCACCCATCATGAACATCAAAAAATCACTTTTTATAAGTTTTAAAATAATATCATGAAGAGATTTTATATTTGAACCAATAATAAGGTTCTAACATTCCCTAGTTCAGAACTATATCATGTGGCTGAAATAGGTTTTTTATCTGACCTCAAGTACACCTCCTTGAATTTCAGAGGTTGCCGACTACCAGAAAGGGTGTGATAAGAATTGTGGCGAGACTATACCCCTAGTTATAGAGTTACAACACAATATAATAATCATATAATTAATAAATATTAGAGTAGAGAAAATAATGGAAAAAAATAAAATATAATGAAAAAAATATTAAAGTCAAACTAAATAATCGAATAAAAAAGGAATATCATAATAACATGAATGAAAATAAAGATCATTCTAGATGTAATACAAATAAATTAATGGTACACTAAAATAAAGACTCAAAAGTCCCTGGTCCTGAACCCCATGTCGGTCCCATCTCTAAACTTTAGACCATCCAGTAAGAAAACAATCAACAATAAGTTCATTTGAAAATTTCCAATTTTAGATCCATGTAATCACCTCAGGTACCAAATAATGGCTCAATTAGGGTGGGGGTATAACTCAATAGGTCGACACCACAATGTCCAAACATAACCAGTCTGATAATAAGTTCCTGAAATAATGAAATAAACGAGTGTATTAATTTATTAAACAATTAAATCAATACCATAAGAACCTGTCTCACAACCATACCAAAATATATTAGATCATTTTTCACAACTATTCCAACCAAAACAACATAACCTTGGTAAAAATAACATGCCTTGATGCCATGCCAGAATGTCTATGAGCATGTCTCACAACCATGCCAACCATATCCTTATAACCATGGTAAGAATAAACTACCATGATGACATACCAGAATGTCTCTAAGCATGTCTCACAACAATTCCAACCAGGCCAACCATAACCATATAACCAACGTATAAATAAAAAAAATATGGTTTAAAACCCAGTATATACCCATTTATACATTTAATCAGGACTTAGCCCGAGATATAAGCATTTAAACATGTGTTTCATCCAAGCCCGATATATTATCATTTTATCATGTCTTAGGTCCAAGATCGATATATAATTATTTCAGTATATCTCAGGTCCAATCCTGGTATAAAATAATTTTATCATGTGTGATTGGGGATAGCCGAATATATATGAATTTCAACATGTCTCAAGTTTTATGCCCTATATAAACATTACAATAACTAAACAAGGCCAACACCCCATATAAGAATTAAAAAATAGAAGTAGAAACCCATTCCATAGTATTAAGGATGTCACAATATCACATCATAAGGCTCAATTTTCAGTTATACAAATTACCATTTATTTTTCAATTAAAAATTTCATTTATCATTTGTTATAACTAAAAACATGAAAGTTATCTCAATAAAAAATACAATATAAGGTGAATCATAGTAATCACCCCAAATCCTTGTTGTGCTAATCACACTTAAATCCAATAATCAATTCATTTGCAATAAAGTGTTCACTCACCTAAACGATATCGATAATCCTTGTCAATAACTAATTGGATACAAAGGGACTGCAAATAATAATCAAATTGATCCTTTAATTCATTCAGGAAAAAATTATGTTGGTGAAATTACAATATTGCTCCTAATTTTAAACTAAAAATGCCATAATGTTATGGTTTAGACCTGATAAATTTAACTGACAATAAAAAAATCTTATAGTAGTATTTTCCACAAAAACAAAGGCTCAAATGATCACAAGAAGAATCCAAGATCATAATAGATCAATTTAAAAACAAAAAATGCTCATATTCAATGGATCACACCACAATGACTAGAGATCAAAGGAAGATAAGGGAAAACTAAAACCAAACCACTTATAAGTGATCAAATTCATGATCTCTAGGTATATAATGAAAATAGGTGTTGTAAAGCTTCCTGGAAGAATACCCAGGGTCAAGAGGAGGAAACCACATGTGAGGTTAAAAGAAAATTAACCGCACATCACTATTTTAAACTAGAGGTCGGGAAATTACATGACATATAACTCTTTTAAAAACTGTGTATTTATTTTTAGAAAGAAATGCGGAAAAAAGCGCTTCTTCAGATGAATATTTAATTGGACTGATCATTACATGACATGTATTTATCATATGATGTGTAACCAATTCATTTCCTGTATTCATTTCACGACATGTGTCTAGAAGAGTATTGGGGACCTTTAATACCCTTACATGACATTTAATTCTCCTACATACAACTTTGGTCCCTTTTTCCATGCATAAGGACCCAAACACATCCAAAACCTTCCATGTATGTAAAACCCTAATAAACCCATCTAACACATTTATACCACAACTCTATTAATCCAACAAATATATATCCTAGAACATTAGGCCATTTTCCAAATAAAGGCTCTCAATATATAAATATGACTAGGACACAAAGGATCAAATCATATAATAAATGAGGGACATACATGAAAAAAGATGGGATCTTATAACCTCCCCACCATATAAAATTTCATCCCTGAGCTACTCCATGCATCACTGTTGGGTATCATTAAATAATTTTGTCCAATATGTTTGCATATCGGACTCCCTCACCCATGGATCCTCTTGATCATGCCAATTCATCCACTACAGTCGAATGGATGGAATCTCCATTCCCTAGAGATACTTATCACAATGGTATACAACCTGTCTCAGATACTCCTCAAAGGATGCATAAACCCAAGGATCGATGTATTCTATATCTATCACATGATAAGGGTATGAATATTATCTCTGAATATATGACATGTGAAGAATGGAGTGAATGTAATTTTAGCTTTGTAGAGGAGCTAATTAGTATTCCACTGAAAAAAACTTAACCACTCCCTCAAATGGCCAGACAAATCTAGCTGAAAACATTATTTGCTTCCTAATATGTCATTTCTCCAACCTAGGTGACACTTGAAGGAAAACATTATGACAAACTCAAAATCTAGAGTTCATCTATGACTATCAGTGTATGATTTCATCTTACTCAGTATGGTCACCAAATGCTCCCTGAGAAACATAACCTACTCAGACATCTCCTATATAAAACTAGGCCTAACAAGAATTGAATCACCTACCTCTGACCAACATAGAAGTAAAAGGAAAGACGTTCCATGAAGATGCATGAAATTTAACATCTGGATAGATCCATGGAAGTATCTATTATATATAAAATCAACAAGTTCCATATTCTTCTCCCATAAACTATTGAAATCCAAAATAGAAGCTCATATCATATCCTCTAGAACCTGAATAGTCCACTCAGATTGATTGTCAGTCTGCGGATTATATTCCATACTCAAAAGAACATGCATTGTTGGAGCCTTCTTAAGACCCCACTAGAACCTTTATATGAACCGAGTATCTCTGTCTAAAATGATACCCCTTAGATCAAATTGAAACTGAACTACCCTGAGCATGTAAAGACAAGCTAGATCATCAAATGTGAAGGTCTCCCTAATAAAAACGAAGTGGGATACCTTAATCAATCAATCCATAATCACCCATAAAAAATTATTATTATGGGTCGTCCTGGGTATTCCTGTCACAAAATCTATAGTGACATCATCCCATTTCAACTTAGGAAAGGGAAATTGCTTCAAAATCCCAACTGGCCTCTAATGATTGACTATCACCTATTGAAAAGTGAAACATCTTGCAACAAATACTACTATTATATTCTTCATTCATTACCACCAAAACTATTTTTAGATATCACTATAAATATTTTTCAAACCATAATGAACCGCCGATCATGAAGCATGAAATTTTATCATCATCTCCTCGCGTAAACCCAAACAAACCCATATTCTTTGATAGACAAGAATCGAATTTCCACAACCAAGAGACCACCCTAATGGTGTATCCCCATGGTCTCTTCCAAATTTACCCATGTTTTTTGGGTTAAGTGGTCGCTTTTTGTGTAGCTTGGGTTGTCGAATCCTCAATGTCCTAATTAAAATCCAACGAACACATAAATTCTATGGATTGTTTTGGCTATGAAGGTTCCTACTTTGGGTTGATTTTTGAAGGGTTTTATGATATTACTAATAAACTTAAGTGAATTAAATTTGAAATAATGAGATGATCCTAGGTTATCGCTTTGCGGTGGATTAGATGAAATTTATTTTTTTAATAGTTTCAACTTCTTATATTCGAGATGTGTTTATTCAAGAAGATAAAACAAAGTCATCACATAGTAATTTAATACGAACACAACATAATAATAATCACATATACTCTCAGATGATAAAATTTATGAGAACTCCAAAGTAATGTTTCGTATTAGTACTTGTATCATGTAGCCTTAAAACTCAATAAGGAAAAAAGAAGTTTTAAAATAATCAAATAAAAATCTCAATTAAAAGAAGTGATTAGAAATTAATGGGGTGATAAATAACATCCAATCAAGACCCTTTATACTCCCTTAGATGAACCCATAAGTGGGTTATCCCCCCATTGATGCACTGATTTTAACAGAACTGGGAAGTAGACTCATGAGGGAGGAGTTGAATATGTAAGAAAACAATAAAAAGAAAATAACCACTCCACCATTTTGTGAATAAATTCACAAGGTGTGCTATGAATAAATTCACACCTTGAGGAAACAATATTAAAGTGAGATAGTTAAGAACAAAATAATAGTAAAAGAAGAACTTTTATTAAGAAATTAAGATGAATTAAAACAACTTACAATTGAGGAAGAACATTACAATAGAAAAGTGGTAGCATAACATTTCAAAAAAAGAAAGCATGCAAGATGACAAACTACTTCAGAACCATAGCCTCAAATAGGAATTATAAAGCCTTGAGTCGAGCCTCCAATAGTCAAGGTCTCCTCAATTAATTTTGGTAGGCCATAAGTTGGTGGAATGTTGAGGGAGAGTTGATTTTTCCATTCTTGACAAACAATCCGAGCCAACTTGAATGACTCAAAATCTGTGTTCAAACGAGCATCTAGATATTGTAACTTTGGTGGGAAATAGAAGACAAAAATTAATAAACTTATTTCCTATTATATCCTGTAAAATTTAATCCCAAAATAGTTTATGGTTTGTGAGATATGATTAAATGTGTGGGCTGTTTTTCAAGGCTACAGAATCTGGTCCATATTTTTATCTCCAAATTTGGCCGCATGAAACTCCATTTAAAAAACTGAATTATCTATTGTCACTATTTTATGAAATGTTCCTCTTGATTTATTATATCAGCCCACAAAATTTGGACTTTATTGGGCCTGCATAGTGGGCCCCACATTCTCATCTGTTGGATGGTGTCCAATCTTCCTTCTCCAGAATTGTTTCCATTCATTTCCAAGTATACCCATCATCCTTTATAAATCCTACATTGATCCCTGAATGAAAATTTTCATATTAAAGTTTATATATATTTATAAAAATATAAAATTAAAATATGTATAATTATATTTCATAAAATCAGATGAATCATTGGGCCTAAATTGGTGTACATTAGGCATGAAGTGAACAAATGATCAGAATAAATGTTCAAAATTAAAATCCACTAACTCAAGCCCATAAGATCAAAAGTGAACATTTAAAACCATTAAAATGTATTTAAAATATGTGTTTTATTGGATAATCACACCCCCAACTTGAGATTTTCTAGTCCCGAGCAAAATGTATCTCAACAATATGAAATTCGAATTCCCTTTTCCAAAAAACATTTTTATAAACAGTGATCACCAAAAACCCTTATACCAAAAAATCATGAAAACCATCAAAATATTTTAATACAATAGAGTTTCATTATCAAATACCAATCCTAAGACCATTTCTTTGTTCAAATTCATCACCATATTTCATCCAATATCAATTAAGAGTGATGATGTGTTGTGCATCACATTAGTCATGGAAGTTCATATTTATTCAAGGGGGTAATGATGGAATCTCTAGGTGTAATCACATTTCAATATTAGGATGAGTAATTAACTTTTTTTTTATTTTTTTATTATTTTTTTTTTAATTTTTTCATGGTAATTGAAATTTCACTCAAAATATCCGCCCCATGTAGTGAGACTTTGCTGATGACTCCCAGGCTCAAAGACCGTAGGGCACCTAGTGAAGCCCACATACTCAGGCATCATGTTGAGTTAACTCAGTCAAAAAAATATTCAAAATAACACAAGTAGAGATAAAATTACTAACTTTGGTCTAGACAACATTGGTGTTATGATCCCCAAGTGTCGAAAGCCACACATTAGGTCATTTCATTTCTCTACCCACAAATTTATTGTTTTTTTTATTTTTTTATTATTGAATACTCATATTAAAACTAAAATGATCACAAAACCTTTAATATTTACTTGGGGGACTCTATGAACTCAATCTAATACCCCACTATCCAAAGGATGTGTGTTGTGATCTTTTTTTATTTGGATGAAAATATATACGATGAAATTTCACATTATACAGCCATACTTTCCAAAATCTATGCACATGAATTTATAAATGGATTAAAATCAGAATTAGGGCATGTTAAATTATTTGATATTTTGTTTCAAAGTGTACAATTTCTATTATCATGTTGAAGGTTAAAGAAATTTTTCTTTCCATTAAGACACACTTTTTTTTCAAATAATTCATTTTATACACAAAATCAATTTTTTATTTTTTCTCCCTCCAACGTAAAATAACACTATCCCTAGTGTTTAAAAAAATGAAATTTTAGAATGGGGGTAGAGCTAGAGAATGGGAGTTCAAAAAGGAAATTGAAAACTAGGATCATGGAATGATGTCACATGGTGTTTGAAGTTGAAGTTCTTGTAGCTCCCTTTTAATCACTTAATCTCCGTGTCACTCTGAGAATTCCCTAGTGGAAGGAAAAAAACCAAAAAAAACTATATATATAGATATATATATTTATTCATATAATTAAAAAAGTAAAATATAAGTATATATACAAAAATTATAGAATAATAAATCACTATAATCCCTAGGTTAGTGGTAATCACGCACCCCTATCTCCCTTTGGTCCTGGGTTTGAGTCCCCACAGATTCGCCGGTTGTGACTGATTTTCCCCACGACCTATGATGTGGCCTTTTAATTTTATTATTCTTATTATTATTTTAGCCTTAAAACACATAAAAATAAAATTAATAGATGATAAATTTCCTTCATTTTAAATTTATGGGCAAGGTATGACACAAGGATCACACCACGTGACATAGATGAATATGGCGTTCCCCTATCATACCCATCCATACTCATAATATAAGAATAGGTCAGTAGTCTATTTTTGTATTTTTAAATATCAAAATGATTCATTAATCCTATTTTTTTTACAAAAATGATTCACAAAGATTAAAACCACAGGTTTCCTCCCATGTAGTGATTTTGTTTAATGTCTCTAGCTCGAATTATACCCTTAATTATTTTAGTATTTTCCTCATCTATGGTTGGTTCACACAATTTTTCATCAACTTAATTTTTTTGGAATGTTTCAATGAATGGTTTGACTTTAGGACCGTTAACTTTAAAGGTATCACCATTGGTGGGATCTTTAATTTCTACAGCCCCATGGGGGTACACCATATGAACTATGTATAGACCTAACCATCTAGATCTCAACATTGCAGGGTGTAAATGATGGTTAGATCTATACAAAATAATTGGTTACCCAGTACAATGTGTTTGGTTTTAAGATTTCGAGAATGGTCGGCTTGTACTGTAGATTTATTAATCCTTTAATTTTCATAAGCCTCCATCCAAAGTTCCTCATGTTCATTGAGATCTAATTTCCTCTTTGTTTCGGCCAATTAGAGGTCATAATTAATTTTCTTAATTTCCCAAGAAGCCTTATGTTCAATCTACATGGGAGAATGGCATGCTTTACCATAAAACAACCTACACGGGGACCTTCCTAAAATGGTTTTATATGCGGTTCGATAGACCCAAAGAGAATCTAAGAGTTTTCTCGACCAATTTTCATAGATAAATTAATAGTTTTCTCAAGAATTTGTTTAATTTATTGATTGGCTAACTCAGCTTGAACATTGGTCTTTTGGTGGTAAGTAGTGGACACTTTTTGATAAATTCTATACTTTTAAATTAGTACTGAGAATGGAAGATTGAAAAAATGTGTTCCACAATAACAAATTATAGCCCTATGAATTAAAAATATTGGGAAGATATTTTCCTTGAGAAATATAACCAATGTTTGATGATCATTATATTTTTTAATAATGGCCACAACCCATTTGGAGACATAATCGACAACTAAAGGGATGTAAGGATATCCCCTAGATTTTGGGAAGAGACCCATGAAATCGATTCCCCAAAAATCAATGATTTCAACCACTAAGATAGGAGTGAGTGGAATTTGATTCCTTTTTCTGGTGGACCATACTTTTTGACACCTATGACAGCTTTAAAAAAATGTATAGAATTCCCTTGAGAGGGTGGACCAGAAAAGACCACACTGAAGAACCTCAGCAGAAGTTTTTTTAGAGGAAAAGTGACCTCCACACGCCTCACTATGACAAAATTTAAGGATGGACTCTTGTTCAGATTTTGGGACACACATCATAATGACATGTTCAGGGTAGAACTTATAGAGGTATGGATCACAAAACACATAGTTCCTAACATCAGAAAGGAATATCCATCAAGCTTGAGTCCCTATGAATTTTGGAATGACTCTTATAACTAAGATTTTGGCTATGTCGACATACCAAGGGCTGTACTCACAGAGTATAGGTTTTCATCAGGGAGTTAATTAGACATAGAAAGATGATTTTAGATGTCTTTGAATTCCATCCTAGAGAGGTGATCAACTAAAAAATTTTTAAAACTCTTTTTTTCCTTGACTGTGAGGTCAAATTCTTGTAAAAGAATGACCCACCTAATCAGTATAGCCTTAGAATCTTATTTTTTGAAGAGGTATTTTAGTGCAAAATGGTCAGTGAACATAGTGATGGGGGATTCTAAGAGGTAGGACTTAAACTTTTCCTAGTAAAATAAAACAAAAAGTAACTCTTTCTTAGTGGTAGTGTAGTTTATTTGGGAATCATTTATGGATTTTTTTGTATAAGACATGATATAAGAAGTTTTATCACAATGTTGTCCTAGCATAGCTCTCACAACAAATTCACTTGAATCACACATAAGTTTGATATTAAGGTTCCAATATGGATATTTAATAATGGGAGGATAGGTGAGAAAGGATTTTAGGGTTGAGAATGAACCCTCACAGCTTTCTGTCCAAACAAATGGAGCATCATTTACTAGGATAGCACAAAGGGGATGGAAGATTGAACTAAAGTCCTTGATGAATCCTCTATAGAAACCAGCATGTCCTATTAAATACCTCACATCCTTAACAGTTCTGGGTGGTGGAATGTGACAAATAATGTCATCCTTTTCTTTATCAACTTCAATCCCCCTACTCGAGACTAGATGGACAAGGACTAGTCCCTCTTTAACCATGAAATGTCATTTTTCCCAGTTTAGGACTAGATTATTTTCTTCACATTTTGACAAGACTCTTTCCACATTCTTTATACATCCATCAAATGTAACCCCAAACACAGAGAAGTCATCCATGAACACCTCTAAAAAATCCCCTACTATGTTTAAGAATATTCCCTTCATGCACTGCTGGAAGGGTGCTGGGGCATTGCATAACCTGGAGGGCGTGCGATTAAAAGAAAAGGTGTTGAATAGACATGGGAATGAAGTCTTCATCTAATACTCTAGGGATACCTAAATTTGATTATACATCGAGTACCCATCTATGAAACTGTAGAAGGCATGACCTACGGTGCTCTCAAGGACTTGGTCAATGAATGTTAAGGGTAAATGGTTCTTCTTGGTAAATGAGTTTATCTTTTTATAGTCGATGCAGACTCTCCAGCCACTACTCACCCTAGTTGGAAGAATCTTCCCATCCTTATTGTCTATCATTGTGATTATTGATTTCTTGGGAACCACTTGGATTGGGATCACCCACTCACTCTCAGCTATGGGATAGATGATACCATCATTTAACAAATTCAGAAGTTCATTCTTTACTACCTCCTTGAGATTAGGATTGAGTCTCTGTTGAGGATGACAACATGGCTTTGAATTAGATTACAGAATAATCATATGACTCCAAATAAGTGGGCTAATCCCAATAACATCAGACTGGTTCCATCTAAAGGATTTCTTATGTTTATTATGGATATCTAAAATAATCCTCTCATGATCGACTTGATGAGAAGAATAAATTACCATAGGATGTGTTTTATTTCCCATAAGAAGGCATACTTGAGTGGAGTAAGAAGTTCCTTCAATTCAAGATCATGTTGGTTCAAAATTTCAGTAGAATATTGTAACATTAGATCAAGATCGATTTTGTTTCCCAGAGTTTTAGATAGAATCAAATCTCCATGTGTAGAAGTTTCAACTACAAGATTGGTTTGATCAGATTTAGGGAAGGAATCTTGGTTGGTATCTATGAAAGTGGTTTCCTAGAAGGTTTCCTTGATTGTTGGATATAAGACATCATCATAGGATCAATCTGAAAGTGATTCAATCCATTGAGATAATCATCCTCTATGTGAACAAAGAAAATCAATCTCATCCTAAATTAAACATCCATCAAATATTCCTTGATATTCTATAGATTCATTATCAATGCTTCCTATCATGTTTACTTCATGAATTCCCTCGTCATCCCCTATTTGTGAGCTTGCATTATAGATGTTCATGTCTAGACTCATGATTCCAAAGGTGATGGACATGTTTCAATTTCTAACTCAGATAACAGAGTTGATTGTTGCAAGGAAGGGACATCCAAAGATGATTGGGGGTTTTCCTTATTGCCTAAGATAGGATTGTTCTCAAGGAAAATAATGTCAGCATGGTAGATGAATTTTTCTACTTTTACCAGAACATCCTTGAAAATACACTTTGGAACCCTAATGCAACGATATGTGAGTTAAAGTATGACAGATGTGGGATAGAGCTCTTCCAAGACTAACTGGAAGTACACACCATAGGGAATGAGATTGACACTAGCACCTAGGTCACACAAGGCTTTGAA
Organism: Viscum album; assembly: GCA_963277665.1. Lineage (NCBI taxonomy): Eukaryota > Viridiplantae > Streptophyta > Magnoliopsida > Santalales > Viscaceae > Viscum > Viscum album. Next base: position 642,590,273 of record OY728133.1, on the reverse strand, counting down.
ATTTTTTTTCTCTCCTAGTTCAACATTGATTTAAGGACATCTTGGGTCTATCATCTTTGGGTGAAGGGTTCCTTAGATTGTTGTGCTAATATTTTCTGCTAGGAGGACTTGGTTCTTATCTGAGAATTTACTTTTAAATGTGAAGATGTACTTAAGGTATTTTGAGTATGCAGGAATGGTTTGAATATTATCTAGTATTGTAATTCTCAACTTTCCTTGTGAAAATATTTCACTCAATGTTTCATTCAATTTAGGCTTTGTTTTCTTCCTCATGTGTTGATGAAATGGTGCATGTTGTGGGGTTGTTTGTTGAAGAGTTGTTTCTTTGACAATGTTATCATGTTTTTTAGTTTGATCATTTGGTTCATCTGAAATTTCATCCATGTTTGAATCTTTAGATGGGTTCTGAATTATTTGTCTAGGTTTCTCAATTGATTTCCCACATCATAAAATAGTCACATCCTTTTGTTTTTCATGAGTTGTTTGGGTAAAAATTGACTCTCCTTTTACTTTTTGTTGTGGAATAGCTTGTGTAGGCATGGGTTCCCTTTCAGTTTTGATGGATTAAAGTTCTCGTTTTAGTGAATAGACTTCTAAGTTCATTATTTCCATTTTTTACAAAGTTTTTTAGTAGGCTTTGTGGAATAGTTTGGGTTGGTGCTTAAGAAGATTGGTTTATTGCAGTGGAATATTTTGGAGGTGGGATGGTTTTTTGAAAATGTACCAGTGGATGTTGGTATTGGATAAGATGGGTTTGGAACCAGTTATTTGTTTTGTAGTTCTGATGGGGGTAAGGATTTTGTCCATGATGTTGTCTAGGTTGTTAGTATCTTTCTAGTAGAAGCTTGGGTGGTCATTATACCTTGTGATGAAATTGTTTTTGTTTTGAGGCTTTTGAAAGTTCAATTAATTTACTTCCAATTAGGGTCCACCAAAATTAACATACTTGATGGATGGAATGGTTGGGTAGTTGTGTGTCTCATGGTCATGTTTGTCACAAATTGTGTAAATAGGGTCTATAGTTCGACTTTCATGGACTTTCATAAGGTCTATCTCTTCAAACTTCTTAGAGTGTATTGAGATTTTATCCCTAAGAATTTCCTCTTCTCTAAGTGTATGATTTCTAGTATTTCTTTGTGACTTTTCAAAATAATGTGAAGATCCTTATGTTTTCTTTTGTTCAGTAAGGCCTTGTAGATACACATAAGCATCATTTGGGGCTTTATTTTTAAAATTTCCATTACACATCATGCCAATGAATTGTTTGTTACTAAGACCCAACACTTGATAAAAAATACTAACTTGTTCAGGTATTTAGAAACCGTGATGTGGAAACATGTTTAGGGTGTCTTTAAACCCCTCCCATGTTTTTTACAATGACTCTACCTCTTTTTCAAAAATGTTTTTGATGCACTATTTAAGTGCAATTGTTTTGTGGTGGGGGAAGTATTTTTTTCTAGAATTATCTTTATAGTTGGTCCCAAGAGTTGAAGGATGATGGTCTCAAACTGTTTAGCTAGTTTTTAGCTCAATCATTTAATGAGAAAAGAAATAGCCTCATCTTAGATGATTCTAGTTGATGAGGGGGACACATGGTTTCTACAATGTCATTAAACTCTTTAACGTGAAGGCAGGGAATCTCAGACTCCATTCCATGGAATGTGGGAAGGTGGTTTAGGAAATGGGGTTTAAATATGTAGTTGGAATCTCCTAGGTAATTATGTCTATGGACTGACGGGGCATTGGTCCAGGCATGTTTGAGGTAGTCATTCATGGATTGATCGACTGTATTCCCCCTGTTTGGGGAAACGTCATTTGGATTTCCATTTTCGTTTCCTCCCGGGTTTATGAGATGGTTTCATTGAATACCGTACATTGAAATGGGCATAATTTTTTACTCTAGATTATCAAATAGATTAGGATCCAATGGAAACAATACCCTAGGTTTACATTACTCCCTTATCCTAGGACTTTTTATCCTAACTAGTCTGTATGAAATATCGTGGGTGTAGGACGACATGCATAAAAAATAAAAAAAGCGATAAAGGGACAAGATTAGAGATATTGGGTGAGAATAGAATAATGGGGGTGAGGAAATAAGGTTTTGGTCTAGGGTACTTACATGGTCCTTGGAAATGGTGCCAAAATTTGGTCTCGCACAAATTTACACAATTTTTTAGGGTTAAGCGGCCACTTATTGTGTAGCTTGGGTTGTCGAATCCTCAGAGACCTAAAAAGAAACCTATAGACACTTACATTATATGGATTTTTTTGGATAAGAATTTTCCTAATATGGGTTGATTTTTGATGGGTTTTTAGATATAACTAATATACTTTAGTGAATTCAATTTGAAAAAATGAGTTGATCCTAGGTTATCCCTTGGGGGTGGATTAGATGAAATTCCTTTTTTTAACAGTTTCAACTTCTTATATTCGAGATGATTTTATTCAAGAGGATCAAATAACTTCATCTTATACTTGTTTAATACCAACACACTATAATACTAATCACCTATACACTTGGTGTATCAAATTTTGGAGCACTCTAAGGTAGAGGTTTGTATTAGCACTGGATGCATGTGGCCTTAAAACTCAACAAGGACAAAGAAGTTTTAAAATCATCAATAAAAATATAAAATAAAAGAAGTTATTAGAAATTAATTGGGTGATAAATAAAATCAATTACAACCCCTTTATACTTCCTTGGAACAACCCATAAGTGGGTTATGCCTCCATTGATTCTATGGTTCAATGGAAGCAGGAAGCAGACTCATGAGGGATGAATTGAAGAAGTTTGAAAACAATAAAAAGATAATGATCACTCCACCGTTGTGTGAATAATTTCACAAGGTTTGGTGTGAATACATTCACACCTTGAGAAAATGGTATCAATGTGGGATAAATAAGAACATTATAATATGAAAAGATGAACTTTTATTAAGAAACTAAGATGAATTAAAATGACATACAATTGAGGAAGAACATTACAATGGAAAAGTGGCCGCATAACATTACAATGAAAGAAAGCATCCAAGATTCCCAAATCCTACACCACCACTACCTTAATTAAGAATTATTTAAGAGTTGGGTCAAGCCTCCAATAGTCCCTATCTCCTATATTAATTGTGGTAGGCCATAAGTTGGTGGAAAGTTGAGGGAGAGTTTATTTTTCCATCCTTGACAAACAATCTAAACCAACATACACGACTCGACAGATGTGTTCATACGAGCATTCAGATAGCCAAATTTTGGTGTCCCATAGAAGACAGAAATAATTATTTGGATGTCCCATGATAACTTGTAAAATTACAAAACACAATAGTTTATGATATTAGAGATATGATAAAATGTATTGGATATTTGTCCGGGCCCCCGAATCTGGGCTGTAATTTTATCTCCAAATTGGGCTGTATGAAACACTACTTAAAACACCGAATTATCTTCTATAACTATCAAATTAAATGTTCCTATTTATTTATTATATAATAAATTAAATTTGGGCTTCAGTGGGCCTGTATAGTGGGCCCCACATTCTCATCATTGAGATGATGTCCAATCTGCTTTCTCCAGAATTGTTTCCTTTAATCGCCAAATATACCCATCATCCTTTATGAATACTCCATTTACCAATGAATAAAAAATGTTCATATTTAAGTGTATATACATTTATAAAAATATAAAATTAAAATATGGATAATTATATTCCTTAAAATCAGATGAATCATTGGGCCTAAATTGGTGAACATTAGGCATGAAGTGCACAAATAATGAGAATGGATGTTTGAAACTTAAATCTAATAACTTAGGCCCATAAGAAAAAAAATGAACATTTAATACCATAAAAATGTATTTAAAATATGTGTTTTTATTGGATAATCACCCCACTATATAAGCAGTCCATCAAAACTAAGCCCTCTGAATCAGATAACTTGCCAGTCTTGATCTGGTCCAAAATTATGGGTATACAAGACGTTGAAGTAAGATCTACTCATCCTTGGGACTCTTGAACATATAAATTCATGTATGTAAAGAGGTAAATCACCCAACATTCATCCAAATAATTCTGTACTTCCTCTATCTTTGTGTTTACATTTATTCATTGGTAACAACATTTCCCTTTAGCTGATGTATAAGACAACTAAATTTTGAAATATTGTAGATACTTGAACCACCTCCTATGCCAAAGGGTCTTGTATTACTAAGAAAAGATATACAAGAGGCTCTTGTGGTCCGTGTATACCACAAACCTCTCACCTAAGAGATAATGAGTCCAACATCTCAAGGAAGATAATAATTCTGGTAACTCCAAATCATGAGTAGGATAATTCATCTCACATGGTCTCATCTATCTAGATCCATAATCAACCACTTGATTATCCTATATCAGAACTACTCCGAGTATATCTCCAGATTCATCACAATACATAGTATATGAATTAACTGATATAAGTAATGTGAGGATAGGTATTGAGGTCAAATTTCATTTCCACTCCGAAAATGATCAGTTATAAAAATCTAACTATACAAAACTCACCCATTTCTTGACCGTCATAGATATTACTATTTCTAGATGGGAGAAATGTTGGATAAATCACCTATAATAACCTATAAAACCTAGAATTCTATGAACTTTACAGACATTATTGGTCTTCTCCCAAGCTACCATGGATAAAAATTTCTCTAGATACACTAAAACTCCAACCTCTAAGATAATGTGGCCTAAGAAGATAACATTATCATACCAGAAACTACAATTGGTTATCTTGGCATAAATCTTATTCTCTCTAAATGTACTTAAGAAGATGTAAATCATGATGTTGGGCATGATCATAAATATATTTGAACTTTACTAATATATCATCGAAAACACCACAAAAATGATCCGGAAAATGATGAAAGATCTTATTCATGAAGGAAGTTAATATTGTCAGTTCATTGGTCAAACCAAAAAACATCACTACAATCTCATACATGACTTACATAATCATAAAAGGTGTCCAAGATATGTATGATGGTCTCACCATCAACTGATGGTATCTTGATCTCAAAAAAATATTGTAAAGGATATTAGAATTTGTTAACTAATAAAATAGATCATCAATAACTGGAAGTGGATCCCGATTATTGACCTTCATCTAGTACAATATCTGATAGTGCACACATAAGAAAAAAGTCACATAAGACTTCTTTGTGAAGAGAACTGGAGAACCCCAATAATATTTACTAGGCCATATAAAATATTTAGTTTCAGGATATTCAAAATAAACATTCAACTTATGAAGCTCTAATGGTTCCATTCTATAAGGTTGAATAGAAATTGGCTATTATCCTGACATAAAATCAACCTTCAAATAGATCTCTCACTTGGGTGGTAAGCTATAAAACTTGATGGAAAAAAATCCAGAAAATTGTATACCACTAGAGGAAAATAAATCTTATGTATTAAAACATAATATAAAAAATGGCCTACTATCTGAGACATGAGACAATCCAATCTTCACTGAATTAATCTTGTAGGACGAGAATGAAGATCAAACTCACCTTGGTGAGAATAGAATCTCCATTATAGATATATAAAGGAAACTCACCTCTGGTAAAAGTTGATAAGAAAATGGTATAGATGTAAAAAATCCCTAATAAGAGTAAAATAAAATCCTTTAATTTCCAATAATAATGGTTCCCCCAAGAATCGATAACAACCAATATCTAGAAAATATGCCTTGCGACATTTGATATTCTATGACCACACTCCCAAGAGTGAGTCGATGGTCAAAACACATTCCAAAATTTACATATCCAAGAACAAAATGTTGAAATAAATATAGGATAAACAGTAATGGGATACCCCTATATCAAACAAAACAAAATCAAGGGTATATAATATCAGAATCATACCTCTAGAAGTAGATGGTCATGCATGCAGACTTGTTGGAGTATTTGATATAACAGGTAGTACAATAGACCCTCTGCCCTTGGATCTATCATGAGTCCCCTAATCTATTCTCTATTATTGGTACTACCATTATTTCATAGGGGCACCATGTTGCTTACCTCAAACAAAACATCTAGTGTAACTCCAACTACCTATATGATGAGTATTATTTTAGTCCTTCCCAAAAAATAGTGCTTATCATGTTCCCCTTCCACTTATCTACTGCTTAATCCCCCTACAAAACCACTAAAGGTGGTCCAATAATCCACCATCATGACACTTCATATCATGGTAAAAACACTGAGGTTGTTTTTATCCCATCTTTCCACACTAATAGCACTATAACAGAACATGGTACTAAGATGGAAACCCACTTCTCTGACTAATCTTCCTGCCAATGGATTGATGAAAACCATCATAATGATGCTGGTTTCTACTAGAGTAAGATTTCAATATTTTCCCTATTGAAAGAGCCTAGCCGCTACCTGAGGCCTCTCTTAGATTCCCTTCTATGATGAGTGAAAAATTCACCAGTCCTAAAAAGTTGATCAGATGGAACATGTTCACCTACAACCTGATATCATAGAAAATACTATCATGAAAATGTTCCATTTTGGAGATCTCATTATCAATTAAAGATGGTGCAAAGAATTTCAAGTTAGTGAAATTTTTAGAATACTAAAGAAATGATATTCCCTTTCTTTTCAGGCGCATGAACTCACGAACCCTCTCATCCATCAGTGTCTCGGGATAGAAATTGATCAGGAACTTCATCTCAAAGTCCTTACAAGATAACTCCTCCTACTTCTCTGCCTACTTTGGAATGTCCCACCAATGCTTGGATTGCCCATGATGAATATATATAGAAATAATCACCCTTATATCTGTGGGTGCCTCAAGATGATTAAAGATCCTCTGGACAAACTCAATATAGGGTTTGACTACCTAGGGGCCTCATTCCTTAGCAAACATAGGTGGATACTATAACTACAACTATCTCATCATCTTATTCATCAATGGAATGGTGCAAACAGTCTCTCTTTCCCTAGATCTCTTAACCCTCAAGAATGCATCATGAAGATTAACATCCCTTTGATCCTCTAGAGATAAAGGAATCTCCGGTTCATTTGTGTTAGGAGAATTATGATTTCTAATCTCTTGATGCTCATCTCGAAGAAGGAAAGGAGTAATTTCCTCTATAAGACAAATACACTCCTTAGAATACTGCCTATAAAAAAATCATCCTCAATAGTTGAAAACTACAGAGAACCACTGACTCATGGTCTCTCTAAAAATGGATTACAAGTGTTTATCCTTAAATATCAGTTAATTTATTTCATTAATCATATATAACATGTATCTTATACCACATTTCATATAGGAAAGTAAATAACACATTCAATTAATATGTTTGCATCATAAAAAATGCATGTAAATATATCCCTACATTTTGATCATGATTCATGAATACTAATTTCTTTCCATAGAAGGCCACAAACATAATTCTCAAGAACCAATAACATCATGAAATAATAACTCCACACAACATGTTAATCACCCAAGGTGAAATAACATCAACTGTAACAATAGAATTGTGATAGTAGCAATACCATCCCTAAGAAGTCATATTTCCCACATACATGGGTTATCTACACCCATTCACAAGCTCATTACCATGTCCTGACACATCTTAGTCTTCATTACACGTTTACCAAATAGTAAAGAAGCAGAAAAGACACCTGATGTGCTCTGACACCACTATTTAATGTCCCCCGATCTAGACTTTTCTCTCATTTCCAAAATAGTTTTTTATGTGACCAGAATCATGTTACCCTATATGCCAGATGTTTCATACTAGTAGTAGGGGTGTGTTAAGTATAGCGGGGAGAATATACCCTATGGTTGCATAATTAAAAAATAGAAGAATAATAAAAAAATTAAGAAATATCAGAGTATCATAAATAATGGAAACAATACAATATAATATAAAACCAATATAATAAAAAATAAAGGTATAATATAATGATGTGATGGAATGAAACTAAATTTTATGCTATTTGTAATACTAATAAAGGACTAAGAGACTCAAAAAAAAGACTCAAAATCCCCTAGTCCCAAGCCCAATGTCGGTCCTATCTTTAAACTCCAACCCATATTGCAAGAAAAGAATCAACATCAAGTCCCTATGACATTATCAAATCTTGCATCTATGTAATCTTATCGTGTAAAAACTAGTAGCTCGAGTAGGTTGTGAGTATAACTTAGTAGTTTGACACCACTACGTATAAATATATCAAGTATGATAATAAGTTTTTGTAATAATTCATTAAATTGGTATATTAATTAAATTAAATAATTTAATCCATACCAAAAAAACCTACTTCCAAAATATTATGTAATATATTTTAGCAGGTCTCACAAACATTCCCACCAAAATAATATAACCATAGTAAAGATAACCTACCTCAGTGCCCTGCTAGAATGTCTCTGGGATGTCTTAAAACCATGAAAACCATAACCTTATAAAAATAGTAATCATAAATTGCCTCAACTCCATGGAATAAAGTATATGAGCATGTATCACAACCTTTCCAACCATATATTCATAAACATGGTATAAATCACAAAAAATTAGGTCAAAACCCTCTATATAAGAATTTCAACATTTAAACAGGGATGAGCCCAATAAATAATCATTTTAGAATGTGTCATGGACAAGCCCAGTATATAATCATTTCAGTAAGTCTAATGGAAATGTCCTATATATAATAATTTCATCATGTATCAGGTCTAATCTTGGTATATAAATATTTTAGCAGGTGTCACTAGGAAAATCCCTCTATAAAATCATTTCAGAATGTCTTGGGGCCAATTCCCTATATAAGAATTAGAAAAACCAAAATGGGACAACTCCCCATATAATAATTATAACATATAAATCACAACTCATTCCATATCAATAAGGATGTCATAATATCAAATCATAAGGCTCAATGATTAGTTATGAAATTTAAAATTTATCTTTTCCTTAAATTTCAAAGGCCTTTATTTTCTATTATTTTTTATAACCCCTTTTAAAGGTTGATGGGTAACCTTTACATAGTATGTATTCCTAGAACCACTAGATCTTAATATATATCCATTAAATACCCTAGAACTAGACACCCAACATAAATCCCCACCTAGCTGATGCTTAATTTATTTCTAAAGCTCTGATATGCAATGCTGATCTGTAATCAATCCCCATACAGGATTGCATGGGGATGGGTACTAAATGAAAATCTATAACATTTCATTTATCATTTTTAATGAACAATAACATGACAATTATTTCAATAAATATGAAAATCCAATATGAATATATTTCAGAAAATCAAAAAAAATCTATTTCATACTAATCACACATTAAGATAATAATCAATTACTATATAATCAAGGGTTATCTCACCCAAATGGGATCCATATGCTAGGTTAATAACCAATTGGATCTAAACAAACTCCATGTAATAAACCAATTCATCCTTTAATGTATTCTACCAATCATTTTGTTGGAACACTTGCAATATTTCATATACATTTCTATTAAATAGACCACATGGTTAAGGTTTATACCCTTACCTTTAATATACGATCAGCCTAATTCTTATAGTAGGATTCACCTAAATAATGAAGGCCCATATGATTTTATAACGGATCATATAGAATAACTAGTTAAGACCAAAACCAAAAAACCCTCACAGTCTAGATATTACACTGTAGTGGGTGGAGAAAAAATGGAGAGAAGGAAAAACTAAAACAAAACCTTGTAATTAAGATCAATGGAAAGATCCAAACATACAGAACGAATATATGTGATCCAAAATCACAATCTTCCCTAGGGATGATAGGTGGAAGCTACATATGAGGTGAAAAGAAAATCAACAACACCGGAATGTTTAAAACAATTGATCGGGAAATCACACGACCTATAAATACTCTACATATAATGTATTTATTTTTATAGGGATACACTAAAAACCCATTGCCTCAACTGAATATTTAATTAGCCTAATCATTACACGATTTATGTATATTTCATGACGTGTTGCAAGTTCATTCCTTGAATTAATTTCACAAAACATATGTGGAAAAGTTTACACAATGGGTAATACCTTTTTATGGAATGTAGTTCTCCAATAGATAGAATTCACCCACATTCCCTACATAAGGATGAAAACACCTTCAAATCCTTCTATGAAAGGAAAAATATCAAAAAAACATTTTACACATTTATACCCAGACTCCATTAATCCAAAAAAACATATATCCCTAAAATTAAGGTAATTTTTTCAATAATGGCTCTCTGTCTGATAACACGACTCAACCACTAAGGCTAAAAAGACAATATCAAATAGTGAGGTACATAGAGAAAGGTGGAATCATAAAAATGTTATTAATATATATTTGAACATTGTTTTTATTTTAAAATAATTATTTTAAAAATATCATGATCAACATGTCCCATAAAAATGCTATTCTGAAGTAAATATATTATAAGTCTTTTAGAACAATATCTTAAGGCCTATTTATGTGTGTAGAGTGATTTGGTAATTTCGAATACTTTTTATGGAGATTTAACATAATTAAAACATGGGGGTTATTCATTATAAACTTCTTCCTGAAAAAATATGTTTAGTAAAAATATATTCATATCCATTTGAAATAAATTAAATATAAGTTTTTCCATGAAGGCAGTATGATCTAGATTTATTCAAGTCTCGATACAAGTTCCTAATTATCACTATAATCTATTTCTTATTCTGGAAAATAACATTTAGTAACAAGTCTTTCCTTATTTATTACTATAGTTCCAATTTCATCACATTTATTTCTAAAAGACCATTTTACAGGACTCATTGGAAGTTATCTAGAATTCTCAACCAAATTTAAAACTTGATTCTCTTCAAATTAATTTAAATCTTCTAACATAACCATTATCCAAATTTATTCTCCTTATGAATCATATTCCATTTTTTGTTCAAATTATGATAGAAATACATGATGATCACTTTTTTCTAAACAAACATCTAGTTTTTACTATTTGGATTACATATTTGATGATATTATTAGTTGGATGGCTATTTAAGATCTATAGGTTCCTAGGTAAAGGGGTAATTTGATCACAAACTATCATTTTTACATATTACACTAAGACATTTTTTAATACTAAAAACCCTTTTGAGTTCCTATAGGAGGGTTTACTAAAGATGGTTATGAACTATATTTTAGTGAAGGAAAAAAATTATTTTAAAAAAATCATCCACAGGAGAAACTTCTGGACATTTTACAAAATTAAAATATCTAGTTTCATCAATTTTTTTTATTGAAAAGTATATTCAATAGTATTTTTTTTGTTCATTAAAATCTCTATAATCTTAAATAGTTATAAAATAACCAAGAAAAATTACATGAATAGATTTATGAAAAAAATTATGTCATTGATCATTAGTATACAAGATGAAAAATATACACCCAAAGACACTAAAGTATGAATAATTGGATTTATTCTGGTACACAACTCAAAATAAGATTTATTAAGAAATAGAAGAGAAAATATTGATTTGTATTATAAAATGAAGTTCTCACTAACATGACCCAAAATTTATAGTAACATAATATACAATCAATATTGTTTGTGAATATTTCTATTGAATTCCATGGTGTTTTTCAACTACACCATTTTGATGTAGTGTTCTTGGTGTTGAAAATACTCGAGTAATAACTTTCATACTATTTTTTTTCAAAATTAGTGTTTTCAAACTCATCACTATGGACAATCCATACATTACCCAATGATATGATTTTCTACAGTTTAAAAAAAGTATAATATTTTTTGAGATGATAAATTTCTTGATATTTTTTTGTGATAAAACCAACCCATGTAAATCTAGTATAATCATCAACCAAGATATAAACATAGTTTTCCCCCTAATAATCCCAATTTTTCCAGGTCAAGACAAATAAATTCATGGTACATTTAAATATTATAAAGTTGATACTTTATTTTTTAGTTTAAAAATAGACTAATGATTCTTACCAAATTATCAAGAATCACAGACTCTAGCAGTGTTAAATTTTATTTATGGTAGTTATCTAGAATGTCCTTTACTTGAATGTTTATATTACATCTAAAAGTTATAGTTTCATAAAATTTTATTCCAAAAAATGATAAATCTTCAGTCATCCTTATAGAAGGTATATATTGTGTCTTCTAGGTCACATGTGTAAACATTGTTATTCCCATTTGCAGATAGAGTAAAAGTATACTCAAAAAACTGAAAAATACATTTATCATTCTCAAATTTCATAAGGAAACCCTCATATTATAATTAAAAAATTATGATAAGGTTATTCTCATGTTATAAGATATATAACTCATTATTCTGTAATGTTTTAACTCAAAAGGAAACATTATTGATTCAAATGACTTCACCTTATAGATTTTGTCCAAAACTAGAACATATTGCATTTATTTTTTTTAGATTTCGGAAGTTAGACTTGTCTCCAGTCATATTTCAAGGAAAAAACTCTATGTTTGCCATTTATTTTTATAGATGGTACTCAATATATTTTCCAGAAAATAATAAAATTATGTTCTTGGTGAAAAAACATTCTTAGGCTCAGTTATGTTATAAAATAAAATTTTAGTAAACATTATCTTACAAACTCTTTTATGTTGAATACATTATAATATTTTAAAATAAAAATATCTATTAATAATAAAATATTTAACATAGTTTAAAGAAATATATTTTCCCATGTACCTGACTTTTTATATTTAGTGAAGAAGGGGTTAATAAAAATTAATTAAATTAGGAATGTGATTTATCAAAAGTAAATAATATAATCTTAAATATTTTAGAAAGTATTAGTTTTTTGACAATTTTATAAAAACATTATTTTCCAAATGTAATATTAGATTATTGTTTCTTTAATCTACCAGCTTCAGATTTTAGTTTAACAACTAAATTCTAATGAACTAAATTTTAACTGTAATTAGAATCAGAAATAATTTCAGATAAACATTAAGAAACTCTAAAATTTAAATTTGAAATTATTTTATTATATTCAGTATGATTTTTCTCAATACAATTATATATATTTTTTGTTTCAGTATTTTAATTTCCTTTAGGGTTTTCATGTCTAGCTGTTTCTTCAAAATTAGACATATCATTTTTATTATATAATGACTTTAATTTTTCATAATTTGATAATGTTTTTTAATAATAATAAGTATAATTAAATTTATTATCTATAGTAAAATCTATTATAGATTTTAAATTGACCTTATCCATGAAACATTTTTCATCCATTGTAAAATTTAAAGGAAAACAATGATCTTCTGATTATCACTCTCAATAAATTTTGATAAAATTTTGGAAGTCCTATCACCTTAACTCACACTTTAACCATCCAAATATTTCAATTTAATTCAATTATATTATTATATTATTTCTTTTATTTTTAATCATTCTTCTTTAATACTGAACAATCTATTCTAATATGACTTTTATTTATAGATTTTTAGAAAATAAAATCTAGATATTCCTTATTATAATATATATTTTTTGTAACCATTTCGATGATTATATCAAAAATTATTATTTTCGACAGTTCTTTTCATTCTTTCAGAATGTTTAGAAATATCATTCTCACATTTATTTGAAATAATTTAATCATAATTCTTCCGTTTTTTCTTCCATATATAAGATTTAAAAATATTATCAAAATAATTTAATGCACCAGAAGTATAATTGCCGTAGATATATGCATAATCCACTTCATTATTCTGGTTTTATTTTTCATAATCTATATTCAAACTACATTCAATGTACATTAAAGTACTAATGAAGTCATTTTTGCTTATCTTATTCAAATATTTACTATTATCAAGAGTTTTCTTATTCGAACCCCACTTATTCAGCATAATGTCAATAATATTTATGATAAAACAATCATATGTTTGTTGATTATGAACTAAATATTTCTAAAAATGTTTAATAATTATAAAAAATCAATAAATTTCAGTCATTATTTCTTCAGGTAGGAAATAATAATCTTGATAACCCACTCCTAAAATATATCTTTATGTTTATAAATACATAGAAGTTAAAAAATGTTTAACCTATAACTTCTTCCAATATTATTTTCCACATCACTAGATAATAATTGACTATAAATATTTTTTGTCACTAAACCGAACAAAGTATTGCACACTATGATTTTCTTGATATTCCATGTTTTCATAAAAAAAGAACAATTAATTTCTGTAAAACATTATAATATACTTTAATCATGAAAAAATTACTAAAAATATTTCTAATAATAAAATAATTCTTATGATCATATAAATATTCATCATCATCTCTATAACAAATAAGTGGTATTCTTGGATTAAAATTATTAAGAGATCAAAATGGAAGTCCTGCCATAATAAAAAAATATATAATATTTCAACTAAGAAAATAGTTTGTGATAGAAGGAAGACTGAGAAAATTTATGGAAAACTAACATAAAAAATGAACAAACTCAGTTTCAAGGAGAAACTTTGTCAAGTACCAAGTATTTTCTTAGATAAATCACAAGAGGTACACTATAAGAGGGGGTATTATAGTTTATGAGTAATTTTATAATTTCTTTAAATCCTCATGTTTTACATTTATCGAAAATACAATATTCTAATCAAGTTACAAATTATTATGTTATATGTATAAATGAAGTGGTAATTAATAATATAGAAAATTAAATATTTTTTGATGAAGTCAATAAACAATGTATAAAAAAGTATAAAAAAATGAACATAGCATTGAATCAAAATCTGAACACTCTTAAATAATATATTATAAATCTAACCCTCTTTGACCATAAAATATAAGGAAGTATATAAATATAACATTAGGTATCCCTAATTTTATACCACTTTGAAGTTCCTTCTTCGAATACCTAGAATACCTTTAATTAAACCTATTAAATGGTTATCTATCTTTTTATCTATGAAATTAATTGATCTAGATGATTTGATTCTATATCTTCATATACTTGGATTCCCACAACTCATATGAGTCTTTATGATCAACTCACTAGAATCTATATCTTCTTTATACAAATTCCTAAATCAAAATGAATATAAATTCAATGATTACATGGTAAACTATTATATTTTATAAGGGAAAAACCAAAAATGGTATCACTCAGCTAAAATTCTCAGAAACAATTTACAATAATAATAAGTGTTCGCTTGTAAATACTATTTTAAAATAATTAAATTTACCATTGAATTTTAAATAATCAAGTAACTTTATTTCTTCTTCTCGAAAAATTCATTGATGCATTTTTAGACATGATTATAACTAAATCCTAATTTCAGATTCTTCTTTCCATGGTATGATTTGTAACATCGTTGGAAGAATCATCATTATCTTTCGATAAAATATACTTAATAATTCATCTTTAGATATAGTGATCCAACATTTTTATTGTGATAAAAAATGAGATGAAAGTAATCATTCATTTAACTTTAGATAACAAATTTTTATATATCTAATTAGGTGGTCTAGAATTTATTTTATTAGAAATTCAATTCATCACATCAAATTATACTAAAAACATTTTTTAAGTTAAGATAAAATCATAGTAATTGTATTGTGTTTTTCAAAACAAGGGATAAAAAATTCATTGTCTCAATAGTTTTAATCTCATTAGTTTTTATCTATAAAAAAGGAATAACAAAACTAGTTTAAAAATCTATAAGGTTTATTTCTCTATAAAATATACTTTTCTAAAATTATATGAAAAATAATTAATTATGAAATCATTCTATAATTTTGAAAGTAGTTATAATATTGAGTATAAAATCTAGGAATCTAGGGGAATGTCTACACATAACATAAAAAATAACAATTCTCAAAATTATTATACTTAATAAATTTTTATCATATTTCTTACATTTATACTTGTACCAATTCTTGGAGTTAAATTTCCTTAAAAAACTCTAGATGGTTGGATAAATACCCGATGAATTATATAAATCCTTTCCACTTGATTTGGATCATTCAATATGGTTATCATACTATATGAATCCACCCCTATCAGTAATGGTCGATGAAGAACCTGAGAATATTACCAACACCCTACTTTAAATGTCCCCATTAATTGTTAAATATTAAAAATCATTTGAAATTAATTTTTTATTTCCCAAAGGCCAACTCATTACTATAACCACACCTTCCTAATTGTTAATTAATAAATATATGAAAACCAGTGCCCATACCTTACTGTCTAGTGTAATTCCAATTGATGTCAATACAGTTGTGAAGGTTTTGATTTTTTTGATGTGATCAGAAATAATATTCAGTTTAATCATACCTAGATTATATAACTTTTATATAAAGTACACTTTATTAGTTACTAATATACTATTTTATATGTTTTTTTTGTATTTATATCAACCATGTAATTTCATTATCTACTATAAAATTAAATTCCTCATTCCTTACTAGTGTATAACACATTTTTTCAAAAATCTCAAAGTTTATTGTTGGGTTCTGTATAATAACAATGCTGCTACAGTGAAACATCCAAATATAGATCATAACATCATTATATGGAGTTCTATATGATGTTGGAAGACGTAGTAGTGGGTCTATTTTTAGGAAAGAATAAATGTGACAACATCTTAAGGCATATTGTTATTCATTTCATGTTAAATTAAAGATCTATGGAAAATATATTAGTTGTGATGGTTTAAAAGAGAGTGAAATAATATAGATATACATTAATTAAATATGAGTATATGTAGGAATAAACCATGGAAACATAAGATTAAAATGTCGATGCATCACATCATGAATAGTTATGCCACACCAAAATTGATCTCTGATAAAATTACTTGTTTTGAGGATGGTTATTATATATAATTGTCTGAATAATTAATGGAACCATTTGAATGTTTGGGATTAGGATATTAAAATATCATTGATTATTTTCAACATAGATTCTTGTTTCCTGCTAGATCACATCTTTTATGTGATTAAATATGAACCACATAAGAATGATTCAAGAATTGAAAAATAGTGATTATTCAATAGTAATTTTTGTTCACTGTGAAGAATAATGGTTGTGTTTTGGTTTTATACCTAGGAGAATGTGACTGCATCACGAAAGGAGGATTTCTCCATGGTGAGTTGGTCAAAAGAAAACTATGATTTTTCCACTATGAAATGTTCTGTAGAGTTCTATCTATGATTTATAGAGGTGATTATATTTTCACCACAACATGGCTAATCATGCTGTGGTGGTTCCAAAATTGGAAGTAGTATAGTTTTAGGGGGTTAAGGATAATAACAGAATTATTTCATTATATTATGGGTTATTCTATAATAAAGTTAAATTATGATATTTATAAAATTAAATGTTCTTATTTTTAGGAATATTTTCTGATATTTTCAAGGTGGGGTTTGAATCATATTTGAAATCCTAATTAGATTAATTTTAGCATATTTATTAAGTATAATAATTTTTCAATAAGAGAGGAAAATTAGTGATCCTCTCATGAATAGAGATATATCATTCTTTAAAAAAGTAGAATGAATATCTAAAAGAGATGAGAGATAGTAGAGATTCCTTCAGGATGGTCAGAGAAAGGAAAGACATGTGACCCATGAATCTATATGGATGGAGGTCTATGGATTTCACCATATTGATAAAGGTGTGTCTTATTAATATACCATTGATGGGGTAATATCATTCTTGGTTTATTTAATTTTGTTAAAATTTCTATCAGGATATCAGTGAGATTTAATGTTTGATTGAGATTAGTAAATTCCGTAATTTTTTGAGAGTTCTAATATCGAATGGTCAGTGTTACCACTTCAAATTATATGAAACAACTAGTTTAGTTAGTGACATTGATATATCAGAACATAAACTTTTTATTTTCCTTGGATTATCCATGTTTGTGTAAACCATGTAATTTTTTTCCATATCCCTATTTTCATGCATTATTTATTAAAATCTATCTTGAGGGAGAGATGTATTCCTATTAGGTATTGAAAAAGTTCATTAGTGTGGGCGGATTAAATAAATAAAAATACCTATATTCACCCACCACCCTTAGGGTGTTTACCTTTCCCTGTAAAAATAAGTTATATTAGTGGTGAAAATTATTGTTGAAGTTTTTCTTTCTTTGAATCCATTGAATTAATTTCCACCCACAAGGATATTCTGATATTTTGTGACAAAAAATTTAAATTATAGAAGAATTATATCCTAAAATATTTCAAATCATTTGGAATATATGTTTATATATCTTCCATACTTAGGATCCCAGTCATCTTTGAATGTAGAGCATTGTGTGAGAAAGATGGATAAGAGATTAATTCCATCACCAATGGAGTCAATAAATTAGGATGATGATTTTATAATCCAATATACATGATGATTATTTCAATTAAATCCTCACCCACAATGTTGTATAAACATTTCAGCATATATAAATGCAACTACAAGGAAAATGAAGCTAAATTTCTTGTTTTATAGACCAAGTAGATGGATTTAAGGATGCACATGAATTAATCTATTGATGGATTATTTGATTGGGAGAACATGAATACGTAATATAGGTATAAAAGTGGAGAAACCTTCAGTGATATCTAGATAATGAATAGAATTTTGTGAATATTTCCACCATGTATCAATGGGAATTCCTTTATAATCAAAGAAAAGTCTCAAAATAGACAATAACAGATATTTTTAGTACCACTCTAATTGCATAAGAAATGAGAAATAATGATAATGAGTCCTTGTATTTTCTTAAATACAATAAGTTACACTTATGGTATTTAATAAAATCATATAAGAGAATGATCCTAAAGATATAGAGTTTATGAGGTGATGTATTTCCCTTCCTAAAATATCATAAGAGGAAAAGGAAAATTCAAAGTTCAGCTTCCAATTTCATTATTTAAGTGCAAAAAAATTAAGTATCTCATTGAAAAGCGTCTAAATAAATTATAAGATTATAATGAAGAAGATTTACCCATGATAAAATTGTTCAAGGATGTGAAAGGAGAGATGAGTTCAATATAGAAAATTATTTAAAAATAATTTTGTTTTCTTAATAAGATATTACCATAGAAGAAACAAAAGTAGATGAAATTGAGGAAGGAAAAACCCTGATGAATAATTCCTTATGGTTATCATAATAAAACCATAACATGAAGAAAATGACGATGAATGAATTTATTTTGAGGGTAGTGTTGATGTCAAGGTTTAATGCGAAGTAATTGTTGAAAAATTTGATGTTTAGAGATCCAAAACAATGAAATATATTTGAGTAGTACATGATTTTGAACAATATATACATAATAAAAAGAAGATAATTTCATGGAAAATAATGAAATTAAATGTCTGAAATATAGAAATATAGAAAACTCATATAAATAGGATGATTATAAACTCAAAATTGATGATTATACTAAGATTATTAATGATTTATATGAAAACTATGGCATTTCACACAAATTAATTCAAGATTTATTACATAAAAACATACATAGAATTACCTAAAAGTTTTAAAATCCTATTATATTTTGGAATTATGTAGATAAAATATCAATTTGTTTCGTGGATTAAAAAAATTATTTAAAACGTCCTTAACATGGTTCTTATATTAATGTATTCATTTAAACACGCACGAGATAACCTGGGGATGTACATAATAAAGGGTAGAGCTATAAATCCTAGTAGGTGAATAAACAAATCATAACATATAGACACTCGAACTATTATAAATAAACCCCAATCAAATGTAATTATATGTCTTATTTGATAATATGGATATAGGAAAAAAATTCTCTACTTTTGTTTTATTATACACAATTGAATTTATAATACCATTAAGTATCTTTACCATTTATAACATAACTATTAAACAACTATCACATGATTAGTAAAAATATAGGGTTTTAACAAATCAAATTGACACAGAAAAATGAAGTGATGACCTCAACCAGTAGGACCATACCCTATGAAGACCTCTTATAAGAGCTTCCGAGGGAGATATCATCATGTGGGTTTTCCCTTTACCAATATCAAGATGAGTTCCAATAAATTAAGACTGAGAAAAAAAATTTACAATAGAAATTCAAGCTCATCGAGATCATGACCCAATCCATGTTCACCGAAGCATCATATGAATGTCCCACCATCGAACACCATACTATATGGGTGTATTATGGTGTATTAAAGAGATATGTATCAAGAACCTATAAAATTGAATATGTAAATTTATTTTTATAAAATGTTGAATATACTTTCATTATATTGTTGTTACACTATAAATGATATTTATTTTGATAAAAAAGCATAAATTTTATTTTTGGTTTATATAAATATTCAATTAAGAGCATTTTTAAAAATATAATATTTTAATAAAATAGTATTAATAAATAATATTTGTGAAATATAAATGATCATATAATTTTAACTGAGTAAAATGTAAATTTTATAAGGGGTTGAAAAACATTAATTTTTCAAAAAGCCAACATTTTTCAGTAAAAGTGGGTTTTATTTTAAATGTAAAAATTTAAAAAATTATTAATTTATTTATAATAAATGAATATTATTATTGGAATAAAATTGTTGAAATTATCCAATGGTTCATTTTCATAAATTTCCTAGACAATCAACTTTTTTTGTGTAAAAATTAAATATCGTATATATTTTTTATTATGACATCATAATTACCCAAAAGTGATATCATAATTACTATAAATGGAGTAGAAGACCAAATATATGTCTTCCTTAAAAAATAACCATATTTTAAAATTATATGAATTATTTTTTAAGTCCATTATGAATCCTCCAATACATATAATAATATTTTAATGTTTCAAAATTCTTTCATTAAGAGTGTGACTCACATCCACATAAGAAACGTCATTATTTTATTATGTTAGGCCCTTAGAATTATAATATAATTAGAATGACTCCCAGTTTTAGGAAACCATGGGAAACAACCATGGGATGGTTTTTCGTATTACATATTTTATTATGTAGTGTCCAAAACCTAAATAATAAAGAATCCCCACTAATTTCCTATATACACCCACCCCAGATCCAATTTCTCTTCACTTAAACTTCTTGGATCATATCCAAACATTTCCATCCACTATATATAGTCCTCCCAAGGTTCCCCAAAGCTCTCCAGAAGCCCCTCCCATGCTTTTGAATCCACACACTCAAGTAAGGGGCCTTCCTCTCATCCATTTAATTCTAGAACCATCTTGGGGGTTTTTCATCTTAATTGAAATTTTTTAGAAATAATTTATTTATAAACAACCCCTTATTATAGAATTTATGTTATTTTAGTGAGAGATCAATTTCTCTCTCTATCTCATTTTTACTTTTCCCTAAGCCCTTACTATTCCAAAATTACGTAAGGGATTTTAAGTCTATTAAATTTAATTTTATTATGTTCGTATATGTTCTTCCATAATCCCATTAAAATCCATTTTATTTATAAATGCTGATATCCCCCTTTTCACTCTCATTAATCCCCCCATTATTCTTTATGTATACTCATTACCATACCAAAATACAGTTAAAATTACTTTCTTTATTCATGTTTTATCATTACCTTATGCCTTATATTTTTAATTGATAATATTGGTATATATTTATCCAGTTCCTTAATACTTTCCAATTAATGTGTATGTTATGGGAGACCACTTTCTCTTTGATAAACTGATTTTTATGATTCTTTAAGTGACACCATTATGCTACCAAAATACCACCACTATTTTCCATGCCAAACCAATAGTTTAGTGAATAACCCACTCATTTCATATTATGGTTGTTCAAATTTATGAACATATACTTTATGATTGAATACTTATAGGTATTTATTCAACACTCTTTGATCATGGAAGAAATAATGATGATGAATGAATCCCTATAGTATGATCTTTGTGGCACACTTAGTCATGTGAATAAAATGAATGTGACGGGTGCGCCTGGAAATATATGACACTCTAATGCATTGGGTAATATTTAGTATCATGATACATAATATAGGGATAGAGAGTGAACCTGATTCCCTTATGGTACTTTTTTCACTATTAGTTCTTGAAATATTTATCCTTGAACTATGATTATGATGTAGTGTTTTATGTTGTTTCACACTTAACAAGTAATGATTATCATGTTATATCATGTCTTATTGTTCATGTTTATTTTATTCCACATTGATATTCCTATGGATTAACAAGTATTATCTTCTTCATGTTATTCCTGATTTATTCCCTTACTTGGATTTATTACACACCACTTACTTATATTTTTCCCTAGGTTATCCCATGTAGTTTTAAAAATCCATGAAATTTTGAAATCACTTTAAGGAAGTTCTAAATAATGTTGTTGTTTCCCATGTTCAAGATGTTATTTTATGTACCTAATTCCAAAATACACTAGGCTTCTCAATATTTTGGGTTGTATTAACTATAATTTTATTTAATATATAATGTTTTAATTTGAAAAAAATAGAATGGTTTTTATATTTGGAATCATAGAAAAAGTTTTGTTATATTTGGAATTCAAATTAAAAAACACTATAAATATCATCAGGGATAAGACTAAGTATAAGAAATGATCCCTAAATTTTTGTATCAATAGAGTAAGTGTCTTATTAAAAAAATAAATCAATTTATGGAAACTACATGTGGACTTGGTTATGGAAGATATGTAACTTGGGATGAAAACTCTAACAAGGTGTCCCAATCCTTACTTGGGGTAACCTGGTACATGACAACAAGCCTTACTATGAACCTAGTTTGACACTCCAGGGGATATGCTTTGGTAAATTCATAATCCCATTACGAACCATTATTAAGGGAACAAAAAAAATTATTTAAAAATATATTCTTGGAAATGATTGATGGATAACATAGATTTAATCCTATAAATTCATAATTTATGAAAATAAATGTAATTTATATGTTATCACTTTAATATAATTGGATCCCTCTTTATGTGTTTAATAGTTTTAAAAAAACTCATCCCAAAGACTATATTGGATAGTGTAAAAATAGAATCAAAAGGTGAAAGGTAGGGTTATCATCCGTTATTATACACATTCCTTATATCTTGAATGTTTAGTAGAACAATCCAAACACCACAAAAAATCATGGAATTAATGCTCTCAGTGAAAACGCAAAATGGGGAAATTATTGCATCCCAAGTATATAACTCATACAATGTCTGAGTTTGTTAGATGAACTTCCCAGTGAACCTTTTCACACTCCCTTTGGTGAAATTTTATTTAATTATAGGCCTCGATTGACTTTACCTATATAGAGCCAACATAAATTTCCTAAATAAGGAAACAACTCTCTATATAGTGAATTGACCCCTGATTTTGTTCAAGTGTAAGGAGGAGGATGAATCTTCTTTATCACTATCATCTCCAGAATGAATATTTTTTCCTAATGAGAAATCATTTCTATATAAAATTATTTATTCTAGGATAAGAACAATCCTCAAATACATGCCTATTGAAAGGGAATATACTGTTGTGTTTTTAAGGAATTGTATGGTCTTCCTCCTAGCATAGAGGTTTAATTTTAAATAAATCTTATAACCATATATTTTCCATTATATTATACTCTATATAGAATGGATATTGTGTAACTTTAGGAGTGGAAGAAGAAACTACATGAGAATCAAGATAAAGGGCTCATACTCCCAAGGGATTATCTATGGGGTTCACCAGTCCACTTCGTTTAGAATAAAGATGGGTAAAATCACATTTTTCATAGTTTATCTTGATCTCAACAAGATAATGATAAATAACAAGTATCCACATCCTTATATTTAGGACTTGTTCTATCAACTATATAGAGCACAATACATCTTCAAGGTAGATTTTTCGTTGGGATATTATCAAGTAAGTTTGAAGAAGGAAGATATCCCCAAGACCGCTTTTTATACAAGGTACGAGCACTATGAGTTCATAGTGATGCCCTTCAGACTCACTAATGTTCCAAAAATCATCATGGACTATATGAATAGAGTCTCTAGAGATTACCTCTCCCAATTTTTCATAGTATTTATAGATGATATTATAATATACTCCAAAACCAAGAAGAAGAATGAGGATCATCCAAGCACTGTGCTAAAGAGATTATGAAAGATGAATCATTATGCCAAGTACATCAAATGTAATTTATCAATAAATTATGTATCTTTCTTAGGGAATATTATTACAAGAAATGATATATATGTGTACCATTCAAATACTGATGAAATTGAATGATGGATAAGTCAAAAATGGAAGATAAATATCCGTAGTATACTTGGATTAGATGGATATTATTTTCGATTTGTGAGAAACTTCTCAGAATTTTCAAACCCTCTAAATAAGATAAATTGGAATGGAGTCAACTTTTCCTGAAATGAGTAATGTGAATAGAGCTTCAATAATATGTAAAGGAGTCTTATCACTTCACATGTGACCACACTACACACATGTGGATATCTTTTTGTAGTTTTTAGAGACCCATCGAAGAAGGGATTCTGATGTGTGATGATGAAAATTGATAATGTTTTATCTTATACCTTAAGTTATATAAAAATTCATGAGATAAAATATCCCATTCATGATCTTGAGTTTGAAGCTATGATCTTTGTGTTGAAAATATGGAGGTATTATCTCTATGGGGAGAAGTGTGAAATTTATACTGATAAAAAGAGCTTCAAATATATATTAACATAGAAAGATATTAATATTCATAAGAAAAGTTAGTTATAAATCATCAAGGATTATGAATGGTCAATCCACTACCATCCTTATAAATCAAATAAGGTGGCAGATGGACTAAGTAGAAATGATCCTGAAACTTTATCAATCATGGGAACTGAGAATGATACAATCTTCTTTGTCCTGCAAATGATGAACATGGGTATACATAAGGAAGTAACATCATTAATCATTTCTCAAATTATTTCCCAATAATAACTCATAGAGAAAACAAATTATTCTCAAAGAAATGATATGGAAATTATGAAGAAGGTGGAATCCATGAGAAATGGGAAATCCTCAGAGTTTAAAATTGATGAAGAAGGAATTGAGAGATTTGGGTTAAGACTATGTGTTCCATCAAAACCTGAGTTAAAAAAGGAACTATTGGATGATGCATATAGTTAAACATTATACATTCACCTTGGAAGCACAATGTTGTATCAAGATCTCTATGTGAACTATTTGGTTGTACAATAGGAAAATGGAGATCGTTTAATATACATAAATATTTTTGCTATGTCAACAAGAGAAGGATTAAAGGTAGAAGTCTAAGGGGATGATGAAAGCATTACCCATACCAACATTGAAATAGTAAAAAATCTTCATGGACTTTATCACTGGTCTTCTAAAGAAATCTAGGTGAAATAAGTCTATATGAGTTATTGTATATAATCTTAGAAATATATCCCACTTTATCACAATTCAGAATAAATTCTCACTAGACCATCTTTCACAGATATAAATCAGAGAATCAGTAAACATTCATGGATTAACACTATCGATTGTATCCGATCGAGATCCTATATTCACCTCTATGTTTTTGAATAGTTTAAAACACACTCTAAATACTAAGATGAACTTTAGTATGATGTTTCATCCTCAATATGATGGCCAAACTGAGAGGACAATTCATACCCAAGAATACATGAAACGAGCATGTTCTATGGTCATAAAAATAGAATGGGACCAACATATTCTTTTGGTCAACTTCTCTTACAAAAAATATTCCACTCAATCATCCAAATGGATCCCTATGAATCCATTTATCAAAAGAGATGCGAAACCCTTGCATGTTGGTATGAATTTTGGGAATGAAAACATATCGGTCCTGAAATGGTCAAGGAAATGGTGTATATGGTTAAGTCCATTCAGCATCACATAAAATCTGCTCAGAGACGAAAAAAGAGTTATAGTAACAATCATAGAATAGACTTATATTTTGAGGTTAGAGAAATGGAATTCCAATTCATATCACTATAGAAGAGAGTTAGGAGATTTGGGGAGAATGGAAATCCTAGTCCAAGAAACATCATTCCCTTCGAGATCCTTGATCACATCAGAGCAGTGGCCTACCTACATGCACTCGGACCTAACTTATCCCAAGTACATGATGTATTCCAGGTATCCCACTTGAGAATGTACATACCAAACCCCTCCCATGTACTTAATTTAGAGGTGGTACCATTGGAGAATGATATTTCTTATTAGAATCAACTGTTGAAGATCTTAGATCATAGGGAAAAAGTTCTATGAAATAATAAAATGTACCTTGTAAATGTGTTTTTGAGAAACCAAATGTTTGAAGAAGTAATTTAACTACTGGTGTAGGTGATGTAGAAGAGTTACCCACATATTTTTTAGTGTGGGAAAAAATATCATGGGAAAATTTTATTATGGGCGGAAGATTGTAATGACCTGAACTGTTATAAATAGAATATCCCTTTTAATTTAATTAAATGTATTATTAAGTAACACAGATATAGAAAGCACATGATATATTTTTAGTATAGATAATTAGATATTAAATACCATTATTTATATTTAACATTGATAATATATCCATTAAATAGTGATCACATGATTAGTATAAATATAGGGTTTTAAAAAATCAAATTGAGATAGACAAAGGAAGTGATGACCACAACCAGTAGGATCGTACCCCATGAATCCCACTTATCAAAGACTCCAAGGGAGATAGTATCCCTGATTTTTTATTTTTACCAAGCCCAATATAAGATCCCAAAACTTGAAAATGAGTGAAACTATTTACGAGAGACATTTAAGCTCATAGAGATCATGGCCCAAACCATGTTCACCGAACCAGCCCATGAATGTCCTAACATCACACACCTTACACTTAAGGAATATGCTAGTTTATTAACTGTATATGTATCATGTACCTATAAATATGAATATTTATATTGTTTTTAATATAATAATGAATATATTTTCATCATACTATTATTACTTTGTAAATGATTTTTATTTTGATACAATATTGAAAAATATTATATTTTTAGTTAATATTCAAATTCAATTAATGATTTTGTGAATTAATTTATTTTTGAAATAAATAATATTTTAATTAATATTATTAATAAATAATTTTTATCAAATATAAATGATCATATAATTCTTATGGAGTCAAATATAATTTTTATAAGAGTTTATAAAACTTTTATTTGTCAAAAACTCAAAATTTGTAAATAAATGAAATTTTTATTTTAAAATTGATAATTCACATATTTCAAAAATTATTTTGATTAAATGAATATTATTTTATGAATCAGAACATCAAAATTATCCAATGGTTAGTTTTTCATAAGTTTCTGAGATAGTTGAATTTTTGAGTAAAAATTAAAAACTATATACATATTTTTTGTATATTACGAAAACACAATGACCCAAAAATGATGTAGTAATTACTATAAATGGGATACAAGACCAAATATATTTATAAAATTTAAAATAATATGATTTTATTTTTATTTAATTTATTTTTTAAATCCATTGTGAATCCTCCAAAATTATAATATATATTTAGGTTTTAAAATTCTTTCTTTAAGAGTGTGAATCACCTCCACATAAGAATGGAAATTATTTCATTATGTTATGCCCTTGAATTTATAAAATTATTAAATCCACTCCCATTTGTAAGAAATGATGGGTAAAAACCATGGGATGGTTTGGGTATTGGACATTTCATTATGTATTGTATAGAACCAAAATAATCAAGAATCCCCACTCCTTTCTTATATAAACCCACCAAAGATCCCATTTCTATTCACTCAAACTATTTGGATAATGTAAAATTCTTTACCTCCACACTCTAGAGTCCTCAAAAATCACTCCAAGTACTCAAGAATCCCCTTCCAATCTTTTAAAGTCACACACTCATGTAAGGGTCCTTTCTCTCCTTTAAATTATGCACCTTATTTGAATTTGTATTCATAATTAAAATTTTCTATAATGTCATTTATTTATAAACATACCCTTATTTCAAAATTTATGTTATTTTAATGAAAAATCATTTTCTATCTCTCTTATTTTGATAATACCTAACCCTTTACTATGATGAAATTCTGTTAGGGATTTATCTCTTCTCATTTACATTCATGAACTTCTTTTATGTTATGTATCTTAAATTACATTTTCTTATGTTGGGTTATGTTCTTAAATAATATCCTTACTATAAATTTGATTTATAAATGATGATATCCCCATTTTAACTCTCAGTAATCCTCCCATGATCCTTTATGTACATCTATTATAATTCTGAAATATAGTTAGGATTATTTTCATTATTCACGTTTCTTCGATAGCTTATACCTTATATATCAAATTTCTAATGTTAGGATATGTTTATACGTTTTGATATTATTGAAAATTTTATATCTATGTGATGATACACCCCTTTATCTCTCTTCATTCCATTTCTACGAATCTTTAAGTGATGCCATCAGGATACCGAAATATCACCAAGATTTTCCATGCCAAACCAATTCTGTAGTGAACACCGTACCCATTTCTTATCAAGGGTGTTCACCTTTATGCACATATTATTTTCTATTGGGAACTTACATGTAAGTATTCCTCACTCCCTCATCACGTAATAAATTATGATAATGAATGAATTTATGTCTTATGATATATATGGAACACTTAAGAATGATAATGAAATAAATGTGTTGGGTACACCAAGAATTATATTGTGTTCCAATGCATTGGGTAATGTTATCTATCATGATACATAATTTTGGGATAGGGAGAAAACCTAATCCCTTTATGGTACTATTTCTTTCTTGAGGTCTTGGTGGATTTATCCTTAACTTATGTTTATGATGAAATTTTTTATGTTGTTGCCACATTTCCAATGTTATGATTATCATTCTATATCATGTATTATTGTTCCTTTTCCATTTATTCCTAACTAACATTTATATTGAAAAACATGTATTATATTTTTCATGTTATTCCTTGTTTTTCCCCTTACTGGTTTTATATCTCACCCCATTCTTATGTTTTCCCCCAGTTATCCCATGAACTTTTCAAAATCCATGGAATTTTAGAACCATGTTAAGGATGTTTTCAATACTGTTGTTGTTTACCATGTTCAATATGTCATGCTATGTACCAAATATCCAAATATAGTATTCTTATCGATCATTTAGGTTGTATTATGTGTAATTTTTTGTGATAAATCAAGTGTTAATATTGCATAAAATTTAGGGTTGTTATAGAACATGAATAAATTATAATATATTAGACAACATGAATTTACATAGGACATCAAATGGGTGATAATATGAAACATGAACAACAAGGAATGATATATCATGATAATATAAAGGAAACATGGGAATGTGGAAACCACATTAACCATGTCATCGTAAACATAGGTCAAGGATGACTGCCAAGACATCATGACTTGGGGGGAAAGTCCCATAATATATTAGGTTAACTCCATAATTCCATAAATTACGACTCACGAGACTAAATCATTACTCAATGCATTTGAGTGCTATATAATTTCGAGTGCTTCAGCTACTTTCATATCATGTACATGCATAAGTGTTCCACACAAAACACTCATCATAGGATCCTTTATCATCACATTTAATTCTATATCTAAGGAATAATTTTGAAATAAATGTAATTACCCAATAAATTATCAATAATTATATCTTTTTTAATACTCTCAATTGAAAACGAGTACATGTATACACTTTAAAAATGTTTGTATTGGAAAATCATAGTGACATTTCATCAACATAACGATAATAATTGAAGATTCATAAAATGGTTTTATGATATTAAAAAGGTTCTTTAATACCCTAGATGTAAAAAGGATAGGATGAAATATATGTAACAACACAATACAATATGAATATTTTCGAATTAAAAGGAATAATACAAGAAGGGATCTTGAATAAAACTTTTTCATGAAAGTGACATAGAGTAATTTCGACCGCCTAACAAGGATATATAATATATCATGAGAGGGATTAATGTGAGTGAAATTGGTAACTAATAACATGGAAATAATAAGGTAAGTAAGTGGTATGTGTGAGATCAAAACCGAATATGAACAAATGTAAAAAACAATTCATAACACAAAGGAGGTGCTTCTATTAAGAGGAGAAGGACACGATCCATTATTAAATTTAAGTAAAGGTTGTAACGAAATGGGATAAATAATTTATCACTATAAAAAAATCCACTGGATCGTAAATTTATATTTACAATGGAATTAAAACATATCCAATTGACATTAAATACTATAAATGTAAATAAGAAGATTTAATGGAAAGGAAGATAAAGAGATCCCTTTCCTTGAAGATTTTCTTCCTAAAACTTGAGGGTGGAATATTCGAAACTAGAGGGAACCTTGGAGGGAATATTTAGGAGGTAAAATTACCTAAAATAAATTTTTTATAAATTTTTAGTAAAGAGTAATGGCTATTGGGTGTTATTTATACTTGAGGATGAGTGATATTTAAGGGAATAAATATTGATTATTTTATTTTTAAGCCTGCCAATTGTTTGTAAATTTAATCCCCAAAAAAATAATAGCTAATTAATGAGTGTAAGAGTTTTTTTTTCATATTATAGACCTTCCAAAACCCAAATACACATTCTATATAACCTAGTAAATATATAAAATCCAAAAAATGAATTTTATTTCAAAAATCTAATTTTTGGTTTATAAAATAAAGTATTAGTTTAAAATGTAAAATTGATATTTATAAATTAATTTTTATATTTATTAAATGAAAATATTATTTATAAAAATGTTTTATAAAAAATTTAATCATGGTTACATAATAATGATGTCATAATATCATATTACTCGAAAAGTAAGAATTTTCATTTTTCTCAAAAAATTTAACATGGTTAGAAAATTATCAAAAAATAACCCGAATATAAATTAAACGTGGTAAGTCCAAAAATAAAATTTATTTCATCAAAATAATTCTTCAATTATGATTATTTTAAATTTTAAAAAATCATTATTTTAATGAAAATTGGCAATTTAATAGACAAATCAACATTTTGACCATTATAAAAATTACATTGGGATTTATTGAAATATTTTATCATTTAAAAATAGTTTTAATAGATTTTTCATGATTTTGTTTATTTAAAACATCCATATAAATCATATTTTAATAGAATATGTTAATAGGATCTAAAAATAATGAAACTTTTCTTATTAAATACTCCCAATGACCATTCAAAATTTTCAATGTAACAAACAATGATAATGAACAACAATTTTACTAACTAGTGGTAATAATGATAATAAACTATATTATGTAAAAACATAATGTCTTATGATAATATTCCCCTAAAAATACACCATAATTCACAATCATCACCATTAACTTTAATTTAAAACAAGGTTCAATATCATTTCCAAAATTAATATTGTATTACTAACTCTCGGTTCCTCTATTATAGTGATTTTCATGAGTGCAAAAATTATAGGGGATTGAAGTAGCCCATATTCTTATATTTCATATTATTTATCATTAATTTTTCTTCCCATTGTAATTAATTATATTATAAAAGGTGTTGTTTTATACTGAATGTAACATTATTAAACATTGAAATAAAGTGTTGATGGTTTTTAGTATGTGTTTTCTTTTGTTGTTATAAGATGTAATTGTTGAAATCGTCATATGATGTTAAAATTTTATATAAAATTTAAAATTCATTCTATGTGATTATATTTTAAAATATAATAATATATTATTGGGAGAAAATATATCCTTTAAACGGGGATGGATATATTAAAAAGTTTATTACAGGTGATTTATATAATTTAAAAACATTCAAAATATTTCAAACTAACCTTTGAAATGAAATTGATAATTAAATCATCTTGAAGGATAATAATATTGTACATGATTTTTTCTTTCCATATACTAAGTGATCGAGTGAAAAGGAAAAGTTTAAATATATAAATAATTATTTATAAATAAATTATAAAATGTTTAATTACCTCATATTTATATCTATAGACTTAATAACAAAACATAAATATGAATAATGATACTTTTAATAAAAACATCAAACATATGTGGTATAATATTATTTTTATGAAGTATATTAGAATAAAAATTTACATATGACACAACGATCAAAGATATTTTTTCCCTTGATGAAATCAATTAATTTTGGGTCATAAATCAATAATTGTTGAAAATATCCCATATAAACATGACCTACAACAAGAAAAACGTAACTATGAAGTGGTGGATCATACTCATCATAGGATTGTACATACCTGGTTCCCTTGGTTTGGATATTACATGTTATTATAATCCTTTAAAGCCTTTCGATTATGGGATTGACATGGAAAATGTCCAATTTTTTCACATATACGACATAATACTATTAGTGGGGCCTTAGGTTTAACCATTTTACCCTCCACCAAGTAAATAAGATTCATCATTTTTCTTTTCAAATTAACTTCTTAATTCCTACTATTTCCACACATAAATTATAATCCAGTTACTTTAAGGCATTTTACATAGTCCCTCTTCCCACATTTTTTACATATAAAAATTGAATATTCTTTTCTTTATCAACATTATCTCTTGATATTGTATGAGATGTATTCATTCTATTATTTTTTTTGTTTATAAACTAAACTATACTATAATTGTAAATTTAAATATACAATAAGTAATTTTTCATAAAGTCAATATTCCTTACTTCCACTCTCCTCCATATTAGGATGGCCATTATCACATTTCCTATTGCATCTGTTATTTTCACGTGTCCTATTTACTACCATTTTTTTCTTAGAAGGAGAAAACCTAAGTGGGAGATTTTTTAATAATGAAAATATTATAATAAAAATTAATTTGTAAAGAATAATCTTATAATTTTATTATATCATACATATAGCATGATCTAATTTAATCTTAATAAAAGGTTTAAATTTTATATATATCCTTAATAATGGTTTCTAAAAGCATGTGATTATCCAAAACATATCCCTCAGAATTGGAAATCTATGTGTTATGAAATTCCTAGTTTCGTGCATTGTTTCCCAATTGAGTCTACAAAAAAATAGGCTTTTGGGGTTCTTACTCTTAGGTACATCTATGCCAGAGCCACATCAACTTATAATATATAGAGAGGGGTTAATTTTTTTTTGGAAACCGCTTACTCTATAATTTAACAAAATGTATGGATGTCTCTTTGTGTTTAGTATCATTCCTAAATATTTCTCTAATGTTTTTTAATTCTATTCCCAAAATAACTAGACTTTTATATGATATCAATTATAGCAGTTTGGTATTATTCAAAGTGGACTGTAATTGATACTTATCAGGGAACTCCATTGGTGGATACACCTCCTAGGCTGGACAAAACACTATCCCCAATGACAAACAATTTCTCATGAATCCCTTCGGTAGATATCCATTCATTATCCAATGATCACACATGAGAGTTCTCAAGGAATATATTCCTTCACTTTTCTTGGATAATAACTCTCACAACACTTTCATTTATTACACATTAATTTGTAAATTATTACATAAAATCACACTTAGTAAATCCTAGAATATCAAGAATATGAGTGTGTTATGGAATTAGGTACATAGCATATCAACTTATTACATGTATAAATAACATTATGGAAAACTTCCTTAACTTTCTACTGATATTATACTTTTGATTTAGAATTGAACGAGATAACCTGAGGAAATACATAAGAAAGGGGGAGGTATAAATCCATGTAAGGAAATAAAAAAATCATAACATGACTAAATTTAAAAAATTTAAACAATGATAATTTCAATTGAATATAAAATAGTTAAAAATCATAAAAACAAACAACGAGGCATGATATAACATGATAACATAACAAAAACACAAGAATGTAGAAACAACTTTAATACATGAAATCATAAATATAGGACATGGATAACCAAAAAGGCATAATAACATGGTGTATAATGTCCCGTAATAGATTTGGTTCACTCCCTAATCCCATGCATGGAAAATCATGAGACTAAAAAATTACCCAATAGATTGAATCAATATATAATTTTGGTCACACCAATCACTTTCATATCATGTACATGTATAAGTACACCACATAAAACATTAAACATAGAAATTTTTTTCATCCCATTTTATCCCATTAATAAGTAACATGGGTTAAATAAATGGATTTAATCAATCAATTAAGTATAGGTATAACTAGGTGAATGCCCTTATGTGGAAATGAGTATGTTTATACAATTCATAAATGTTTGTCATTGAAAATCACAATGAAATTTTGGCAACTAAACTATAGTAAATAATAATTCATAAATTAGTTTAGTGAGAGAAAAATATAAATTTAATCACTTATAAGTGAAATTAATAGTATTTCAGATATATTAGGACATAATACAATATGACCATTTTTGAATTAAAAGTCATAATACATGAAGTACTCTTGAATAAAAATTTGGCATAGAAAATCATAGGGTAATTTCGAAAGCATAACAGGGGTACATAGTGAATCATGGGAGGGATTAATGAGAGTGAAATGGGTTTTTAATCACTTATAAATAATAATAAAAGTAAAAGTGATGTGATAGAATATACCCCAAATTGAAAAAATTGGAAACAAAAGTCATAACACAAATGAGTTGTTTGAATAGAGGAGAAGGAGAAGATCCCTTATTAAATTTTGATATTGTAATGTCTAATGTAATGATTATAATGAGAGGGGATGAATTATATCTCATTACATAAACATAAATTTAACTGAAAATGGACATTTATAAAGTCTTTAAAACATATCCAATTGAGATTAAAAAGTATAAATAGAAAGAAGAATCTTGAATGGAAAAGAATTGAAAGAGAACCCTTTAATTGAAGAATTTCTTCCTAGAACACGAGGGTGAAAATTTAACAAAATGAGGGTACCTTGGAGGGATTAATTTTGAGGTAAAATTCCCATACATTCTTGAATTATAAATTTGAAGTGTATAGGAGTGTATAATGGTAGTTATTTATACTTGAGGAGGGGTGATCTTTAAAAACTTAAATATTGATTATTTTATCATATAAGCTAACCACTTATGGGTATATTAAATTACATCCAATTTTATGGATAATAATGGGTTGTATAGTCTTTTTGATGGTAAAATGACTTAACAAAACTAGACACACCATCCATAAACCTAATAAATGCGTAGAATCCAAAAAATGATTTTTTATAAAGAATTTAGTTTTTAGTTTAAAAAATAAAATATTAATTTATAAATTAAAATTTATATTTATAAATTAATTTTGAACTTACTAAATTCAATTTTTATTGATATTTTTTTCATAATATTTTTATTCATAGCTAAAATAACAATGCTATTATAAAATCCCAATGCTTGTAAAGCATAGATTTTCACTTTTCCACTGAAAATTCAAAGTTGTCATTAAATTCAAAAAATGTCAACCTATGTTAAATTTGAAATGATGAGTCCAAATATAAAATTTATTTCATTAAAATAATTCTATAATTTCTAAAATTTGAACATTTAAATATATCATTGTTTTAATAATAATTAACAAATTAATATAAAACTAAAGTTTCTAACCATTATATATATCTCTTTGGGATTTATTAGACTATATTATCATTTAAAAACTTTTTGGTTAGATTATTTCACAAAAGAAATTTTTATTTAAAACATACAAACAAATTATATTTAAATATAATATCTTCATAGTCTCTAAAAATAATATAATTTTGGTTATTAATTAATCATGGAGATCATTTAAATGCAATTATTTAGCCAAAACAAAACAATCAGTTATTTTATTTACTAATGGTCATACTGTTGTTCAAAAATATTAGTTGAACAAGATAAAATATTATGATCATATTTTCTTATAAATTCACTATCATTATTACTCTTCAGAATTCACTTTGATTCAAAATAGGGTTTAATATCATTTCCAAACTGAATATTGTATTACTAACTCTCAATTCTACTATTATAGTGATATTCATGGATTAAATGATTCTAGGTGATCAAAGCAGCCCATATTTCTATATTTCACTTTATTTTTTTCTCTATTTGTGTTCCTATTGTAATATTTGGTATGATATTGGGTGTTGTTTTAGACTGAATGTAATGTTCTTAAACAATGAAATAATGTGTTTATGGTTTCTAGTATATGTTTTATTTAACTGTTCCTAGATGAAATTGTTCATATCAACATATGAAGTTTAAATTTATTATCAAATGTAAAAGTATTTCTATGTTATTACATTGTAAAATATAATAAAATGTTATTGAGAGATTATATATCCATTAATAGAGAATAATTTTTCTGGGTCCTTATAATTTAATGGATTCTATGAAAGACCATGTTTAAATAATCGAGGAACTCAAAGGCAATGTAACACCCCAAGCTTCCACGGTACGCTTCTCTTTGAATAATACAAAAGCGTGTGTTGTACGCTACTTCGAGTTATAACACTCCACACCCAATCAAACTATTTGTTATGAATAGTAATGCCCACCTGTTGAAATTTTATAAATTTTATCTTTCAAAATGGACTTCATTTTTGGATTTGGAATATCAAAATTAGCTTAGGGTGAATTTTTTGTACTTTTCTGTAAACTTTCAATTTTTGATGAATAGTGAATAACACTGAGTTATTATTTAAAACCGAATTTTTATTTAAATAATTATTTATTTTATTTAAATTTATTTTACGTAAAAATATATACATAATACCTATATAAGTTCAATGTAATTCATTGGAGTCAGTTTATAATAATTTTAGATATATAAAAATTTTATTGAACTTTTTACAGTCTTTTACCCACCTCCTAAGAGAATTTGCAAATGTACAAAAAACATAATTTTATCACTTTTGTGAGTGGAATTTAAAAAATACGAGAGAAACAGTTGGTATCAATAAGTAAAATGTGG
Source organism: Viscum album (assembly GCA_963277665.1). NCBI lineage: Eukaryota > Viridiplantae > Streptophyta > Magnoliopsida > Santalales > Viscaceae > Viscum > Viscum album. The sequence goes on along the minus strand of OY728133.1, from coordinate 642,553,272 downwards.
TTCAATAAGATGAAAATATTTTTTTGTTGAATAGTAACTTTTTTACTTTTATTTACCACGACCAAAAGTAAATAGGGTCATTAAGGGTAAAAATGATATTATTATTACCATAAAACATGTCCTAATTATTTTGGATTAGTGTAATTCTACCAGAAAAACCTTAGGAATAAAATATGTTCCTTTAGGTCCACTTTGATTAGATTAGGACATTTATTATTATTTAATTCAAAGAAAGGTTAAAAGTGTTAAATTCAATGTTTAATAACGAAAACATTTTTAATATAGGGTTACACAAAAGATAAATTAGATTATAAATATTCATTAGAAATATAAAAATATTTTCAAAATAATGGTAGTTTATTTATATTTTTTAGACATTAAATAAATAAATATATTTATGACATAATGACGATGCAGTAATTACCGTATTAATGAAAGATTAAAATATTTGATATTATGAATATCCAAATAAATGTAATATGAGACTTTTTATGAATTAAACTAATTTTCTAGGATAATATGATATATTAGGTTTTTTTAGATAAATTTTTTTTGAAGTAATAATGCGGTGATGAATTTATAAAAAACAAATACCTAATAGTGTCAAAATTCACATAAAATAGTTTGTAAAACAAATATTATATTATTAATTTATATTCTATTCCTAAAAATAAAAGGTTCATCCAAAATACTTTTATAATGATATTTTTATCATTAATGAATGACTTGGGGTTCTCTTGGAAGTTTCTAGTAATTTTATTAAGCATATAATATAAAAACACAAAGAGACTTGGTAAAGGTCAAACAATTTAACTAAGAGTTAAATCTAAAAGATAGGGTTAATATAGTGACCCAAACCTGTCTAAAACCTATTGGTTGAGTGATTTTCGACCCATACCTACCTTAACATTTAAATAATTTATTTTAGAGCCATTATAAACTGAAAATTATTTTATTATAAAATAATACTTCTAGCTTTTCCTAAGGTTCCCTCACCCCTCTTACAAAAGAGAACTTCCCCTTCTCTCTAATTAACACTTTCAAAGCCATTTGCCTCATCCAAACCGTGCCTAAATATCCTCCCAACTGTCCTAACTTAATTCTAGAGGCCTTCCTTCAGTCATAAAGCCAACATATGGATCCCTTTTTATCAAATCAAAAGGAAGAACCCGAAGAAGAGGTAAATATTTCATCACCTCTTTCAAGTTCCTTTCTTCTTCCACTTCCTCTTTCTTTTTTTGTTTCTATTATAAAATAATAAATCCCATATATTCTATATAATGTGATGTTAATATAAATATGGTACAACCAAATTCATTATTCTATCCTTATTTTGAATGACATGTCACCATACATGCGTACGTACGACTTACTGTCTCCACGTCATGATGTAGTTGTTATGCAATACATTATTATTTAGAAGGGTATAATAATGATGTTTAATTAATGTAAATAACAAATATAACGTGATAATGATTCTGTAAATATGATATAACATCCAATTATATATTATATTAATATCAAAATAATGATATTGTCTCTCGTGCATATGTACGGATTACCGTCTTCACGAACGTGATGAGATTCATTCCCCATCGTAATCCATTCAAGACTGACATTCATTTGATAATTAAAAATAATGTATAAATACAAAATATCATTATGAATATGAATAATATGCATCCTATACTTAATAAACATTACTTACATAACAAAGCATATAAAGGAAAACGAACTAGTTAACACCCGAAACGACTATAATACTCAAATATTTTTAACAATGAAATATTAAAAGATCATACATGATATCATATTAATGTATATGATTCTTGTATAATTTAATAAAAATTATTTCACTATTATACATTTGGTTAACCTACCCTCAACCAAGGAAAAGTATAAGGTAAGGGTTAATTTTCACAATCTCTTTATTATACGAGGTTGTTTTTACCTAAGTATCTAATGGGACCTCTTTATCATCCACATCCATGTTTCTTAAAAATGTATTTCTAAACATTTTTACTATTTACTAGAGAATGGGGTAAATTCATTTATACCATTATTTGACCTTATATGTTTTGAAAGAAATCTTTCTGAAATTTTCCAAACAAGGTATTTTTTGAACTTTTCTACAAAATTAAGGTAAGGATTTTTTTACTTATATGGCGGGTGTGGCTATTTTCTGCTGTTATAACATCGTCAAATCTTCCCTTACAAGCATATAGGAATATTTTCAAAATAAATGTTTTCTTTATAATTATGCGACTCTTAAATGATTTCATAATAGAAACAGATATTTTTAAAAAAACAATTGATTTCATATATGTCAACATCCTTTGATTGATTTTAAGCTTATTTGAAGTTGATTTATTATGGTACAAAAATTACATATTGTATTGACGGTTTTGTGTAATGTTTGACTGTGGATGTGTTATTTTTACACCATTCATGGTTTATGGATAAAGTATTGACATTTTTGTATGCTAGTTTTAATAGAAATGTTTATGTTATGTTTAAACCATTTCATATGAGGAATGCATTGGACTTTGTAAGTGACAGGTTTAGCCCGCTACAGCACATCGACACATCGGTAGGTCTCATGAGACAAAATAGTGTCTTGGCATAAGGTCTTGACAAAATATTATTTGTAGTCTTGGCACAAGGCCTTGACTATGTGGTTATGAAAGTCTGGAATTATGCATTCCATCATTATGAAAGTGGTTATTGATATTGCATGTGATTATTTGATTAGTAGAATATCAATGTGAATAAGTAAATGGCATTATTTTATTTTATCTTTTCCATATTATGCTAAAGTTAATGTTTAAAAGGCTTTTGTTTTAGTCTTATACATTGCCTTAAATGTTTATGCTTATTTATGAAAGTTTCCGCTATATTTTTATCCTTACTGAGCATAAGAGGTCACCCCTTTCTATGTTTTATTTTTCCTTGGATGCGAAGAAGTATTTGATGACTGACCTACAGGTATTGTCTGAGGGGATATGAGTGTGGTCCAGGGAAACAATGTTGTTGTAGTTTTCCATTATATGATTTAATGTAAACCTTATGAATGTATCTAGTACTTTTTATTCTACTAAACTAATCATTCTTTCAAGACTTTTTATTTTGTGATCATGCCAATGATATGTAAAAATGAAACAAATCTGGGCTTCTGGGGTCGGTGCATTATAGTTGGTATCAGAGGACGTTTCGTAAAAACCTTGGAATCTGGATTTAGAACAACATTTATTAGTACACATTACCCTAAGATAGAATTTGGCGATTAGTATAGAAGAACTTCCTAGAATTTTGGAATCGTAGAGATTTTATGAGTATTCCAAGATATACATCCCAGTCTGGATATGAGTAGGTAGATGAGGCTCCGTCACAGATGTACCTAGTGGTAAAACCTGAAAACAACGATTTGAGTTAGACTCAAACGGGAACTGGTGCATGACAACAGGACTTGCTCTACTCTTGGTTATGAAACTATTGGGGGATATTCATATGATAATTCTCAATTTCTTTACAAACCATTATGAATGGTTTATGATTAGAAACTTATTCAAAGAAAACATTTTTTAAGATTATGGATTATATCCATAAACTATTCAATTTATGTTAAGTGTTTTACAAGTTTGGAATAATGTATTTCGATTCATAAACTAATCCAGTTCACTCCATTGTTTATAAATGGCCACTAGTGGAAGGAATGAAAACCATATCAATGCACACACTCCATGTATGGATTTCCCTCCTACTGAAGATAATTATAGTGGAGTTAGTGATACAACTGGTGCTGATCAGCTTATCACTATAATGGGAAAACTCACTCAAGTTATGAATAATAACCTTACCTATATGGATCACCCTAATCCACAACGCAGAGGATCAATGTTAAACAGCTTCAGGAGGCAACAACCACCAACATTTATTGGGAGTAAAAATCCATTAGTGGATGAGCAATGGATAAATTCCTTAGAGAAATTATTCCATTCCTTGTTGAGTAGTGAAAGGGAAAAAGTTATCATGGCAGTTTACCGCCTCATTGGAGATGCTGATCAATGGTGGTCATTGATTCAAAACACAGAGGAAGGTGATGAAGTATAAAATATGGAATGGAGGGAGTTTAAAGTTCTTTTCTTAGAAAAATACTTTCCTCGTGTCCATCGAGCAGATATGGACAATCAATTTCTGAGTCTGAGGGAAAAGAAGGGTGAGAATGTCGCAAGTATGAGGCTAACTTTACAAGGATAACAAGGCATGTTGCAAATTATATACATAACCCATTAAGTAAGATTTATTGTTTCTTTTATGGGTTAATACCATTTCTATGTCAAGAATTATTCTCATAATCCTTCTCGTCATATGATGTTTTTGTCTTATGTGCTATCAAGATATAAAAAGAATTATCTAAGTCCTATGGATTTAAAGAAAAGAAAGAGAAGAAGAGATCTTCAGAACACTCAGGATATAGAAATAAGGGGATTAAGGAAAAATTTGTATATCCATCCTAAAGAAAATGTGGGAAGAAAAACCCAGGTACATTCCTGAAAGGAATGGGAGTATGTTACAATTATGGTAAAAAAGGCCACCAAGATCATGATTTCAAGGGGAAGAAAGAGGCTGTCGATGTTGAATGATACAGTTGTAGAGAAAGGAAAAATTATGCAAATGAATGTACTAAGCATCAGGGGAACTTACCTCAGAAAAGGCCAAGGGATCAAGGCCAAGATTATTCTATCACTATTTCTGAGGTTGAAGATCAGAAAGACGTGGTGGCCGGTAATTTAATGGTTTCCTTAAGTTTAGAAAATTCATTATTTGATTCTAGATCATCACATTATTTCATATCTTCCTATATTTCTAAGAAAATTAAATATTTCCAATTTTATTTAATAAGGGAGTTGTCAGTCAAAACACCTAAGGGAAGTATCATCACAAAAAAGATTTGTGAATCAGTTCCTATTATGGCATATAAATGATATTTATCTACTGATCTCATCATCATGCCCATGATTGAATTTGATATGATCCTTGGTATGGATTGTATTTCAGACCAAGATGAAAAAATTTATTGTAAGAATAAGGAGGTTACAATTTTTGTTGACAATGATAAAGAACATATTATCTTTATAGAAGAATCATCACCACCTGATTTTTATCTAGATCCACCCCCAGTAGCTCAACCAAATTCAATTATTGATGAGGAATAGAATTAAATAACTGTAGGTGTGGAAAAGAATGTTCAAATATAGGATGTACCTATTGTGAAAGAATATGTTGATGTGTTTCCTAAATATTTACCTCGAAAAACTCCAGAATGAGAAATTGAGTTTTCCATTGATTTAATTCCTAGTTCAAGGCCCATATCAAAGACCTCTTATAGAATGGACACTATGGAATTAGTGGAACTGAAGAAACAATTAGAGGAATTGAGTAATAATGGATTAATTATCCCTAGTGTTTCTCTATGGGGAGCCCCATTCCTTTTCGTCAAGAAGAAAGATAGATCAATGAGGTTGTGCATTGACTACAGGGAGATCAATGCTATAACAATAAAGAACAAGTATCCCCCACCTCACATTGATGATTTATTCAACTAACATCATGGAGTTTAATACTTTTCAAATATTGACCTTTGATATGGATATCATCAGTTGTGCATGATGAAGGAATATGTTCCAAAGACAGCATTTCGAACCAGGTATGGGCATTATGAGTTTACAGTAAAGCCTTTTGGGCTGACTAATGCACCCTATGTATTCATGAATATGATGAATAGGGTTTTCAAGGAATATCTTGATGACTTTGTAGTGTTATTTATTGATGATATCTTGGTATACAACAAAATTTATGAAGATCATGAAAATCACATGTGGATTATCCTAAATAATCTTAGTTGAAATGAATTATATGGGATGTTTTGAAAGTGGGAATTCTGGCTTTAGGGGATTTCTTTTCTTGGCCATATTGTGTCTAAGGATGGAATCTCTAATGATCCTTCTAAGACCAAGGCAATCCAAGAATGGCCAGTACCAGTGAGTATAACTGAGGTACGTAGTTTTATTGGTTTTGTAGGTTATTATCGACATTTATTCCATAATTTTTCCCGGTTGTCTAACCCATTAACAAAGGTCCCATGAAAAGGGGTTAAATTTGTTTGGAAAAAAAGAGTGTGAAGAATGTTTTGAAGAACTTAAGAGAATATTACTCAATGCTCTTATATTGACTTTACCATCAGGGAATGATGCATTTGTTATTCATAGTGTTTCTTCAAATAAAGGTCTTGGTTGTGTCCTTATGCAGAATGATAGGGTTATTGCCTATGCATCACAATAGATAAAAATTAAAGAGAAAAACAATCCTACTCATGATCTTGAGTTAGCAGCTGTAATCTTTACTTTTAAGATTTGGAGACACTATCTCTATGGTGAAAAATGTGAGATATATACCGATCACAAGAGTTTGATGTATATTATATCACAGAGAGAACTCAACATGAGGCAAAAGAAATGGATTGAACTATTCAAGGATTATGATTTCACTATTCACTACCACCCAGGGAAGGAAAATAAGGTGGCAGATTCTTTGAGAAGAAAGGATCATGGAGTTTTGAACAAGATTAGAGTTGAAAAGGATCTTATATACACGGATCTAGTAAAGATGGATATAGGAATCACCATTGAAGGTGAAACATAAATACTTTTTCAAATGGTTTCCAAACCATCTTTACTAGAAAAGATAAAGAGTTCTCAGACCAGTGATGAAGAGTTTCAAAAGAAGATTAAATATGTGAATGATGGCATATTGAGTGACTTTGTGTATGAAGATGGAATTGTGAAATTTGGAACGACACTTTGTATTTCCAATATACCTGATCTAACAAGGGAATTTTTAGATGATGCTCATAGTTCCAATTTCTCTATACACCCTGGTATCACTATGATGTATAGAGATTTGAAGGAACATTTTTGGTGGAACAACATGAAGAGGGAGATTTATAAATTTGTGTCAAGATGTATGGTTTGTCAACAAGTGAAAATTGGGAGGCAACAACCTGGAGGAGTCTTGCAACATATTCCGATACCTAATTGGAAATGGGGTAATATTATAATGGACTTGGTCATTCGACTACCAAAGACTCCTAGAAGGAATAATGAAATTTGGGTCATTGTTGATCATCTTACCAAGTCTTCACATTTTCTTGCTATAAGAGAAGATTTACCACTTGAACGTCTATAAAGACTATATATTAATGATTTTGTAAGACTTCATGGAGTACCCTTATCTATTTTTTGGGATCGTGATCCCCATTTTACATCAATATTCTGGAAAAGTATTCAGAAAGTCCTGGATACTGAACTTCGTTTAAGCACTGCCTACCACACCCAAACTGATGAAAAATCAGAACGGACTATTCAAACCTTAGAAGACATGTTGAGATCATTTTCACATGACTTTTAAGGTATGTGGGATCAATATTTACCTCTGGTAGAACATTCCTATAACAATGGATTCCATTGAAGTATTCAGATGGCTCCATATGAAGCATTATACGGAAAGAGATTTCACACACTAATCTATGGGGGTGATGTTGGTGAAAGAAAACTCGTTGGCCCATAACTTTTAGAGGAAACAATTGAAATGGTAAAGGTAATCCTAAACCACATTAAAGCAGCTCAAAGTTGATAGAAGAGATATGCTGATAACTGAAGGAGGGATTTTTAATTTCTGGTATGAGATCATGTTTTCGTAAACCTATCTCCATGGAAGGGTGTTATACATTTCGGTAAGAAGGGAAAATTAAGTTTTAGGTACATAAGACCTTTCAAAATTCTCGAACGAATTGGGGATGTAGCTTACCATTTGGAAATGTTTCCAAGTCTCTCCAAAGTTCATGATGTGTTCCAAGTATCACTATTGAGAAAATACATGCCTGAAGCAATGCATGTACTCACCTATGAGAATTATAATTGGAACCCGATCTGTCTTATTACGAAGAGCCTATAAAGGTTCTTGATATAAGAGAACAAGTGCTGAGAAACCGGACGACTTGACAGGTAAAAGTTTTATGGTGAAACTATAAGATGGAAGAGGCAACATGGGAACCCAAGGAAGTTATGATGAAGAACCACTTGAGCCTTTTTATGTAGTAATATTCTAGAAATTTTGAGGACGGAATTATTTTAAATAGGGGAGAATGTAACACCCCAAGCTTCCACGGTACGCTTCTTTTTGAACAACACAATAGCATGTGTTGTACGAAACATCTAGTTCCAACACACCAAAACCAATCAAACTAGTTGTTATGAATAGAAATACCCACTTTTTGAAATTTTATAAATTATATATTTTAAAATGGACTTCATTTTTGGATTCCAAATATCAAAGTTAGCTTTGGGTGAATTTTTGGTGGCTTTCTGAATACTTTCAATTTTTGATGAATCGTGAAGAACACTGAGTTATTGTTTAAAACCAACTTTTTATTAAAATAATTATTTATTTTATTTGAATTTATTTTAGGTCAAAATAGATACATAATACCTATATATTTTCATTGTAATTCATCGAAGTCAGTTTATAATAATTTTAGATACATAAAAATTTTATTGAACTATTTACCGTCTTTTACCCATCTCCTAGGAGCATTTGCAGATATATATTAAACATAATTCTACCACTTATGTGAATTTGATTTCAAAAACCCGAGAGACACAGTTGATATCATTATGTAAAATTTGGTTCAATAAGATGAAAATAATTTTTGGTGAATAGTAACTTTTTACTTTTATTTACCATAGTTAAAAGTTAATATGGTAATTAAGGGTAAAAATGATATTATTATTACCTTAACACATGTATTAATTCTATTTTTAAGTGTAATTTAACCAAAAAAACCTTAGAAATAAAATATGATCGTTTAGGTCCTCATGTATTAGATGTGGACATTTATTATTATTTAATTCAAAGATGAGTTAAAAGTGTTAAATTGAAAGTTTAATAACTAAACCATTTTTAATATAGGGTTACACATAAGATAAATTCGACAATGAATATTTATTATAAAGATAAAAAGATTTCATAAATAATGGTATTTTATTTACAGTTTTTAGACATTAAATAAATAAATTTATTTATGACACAATGATGATGCAGTAATTACTATATTAATAAATGATTAAAATAATTGATATTATGAATATCAAAAAAATGTAATTTGAGACTTTTTATGAATTAAACTAATTTTATAGGTTAATATTACAGATTAGGGTCTGTAAAATGAATTATTTTGAAGTAATAATGCTGTTATGAATTTAAAAAAAATACAAAATAGTGTCAAAATTGACATAAAAGAGTTTTTAAAACAAATATTATATTATTAATTGATATTATATTCCTAAAAATCTACGGTTTGGATAAAAGACTTGTATAATGATTGGTGTATCATTAATTAACCACTTAGGGTTCTCTTGTAAGTTTTTTGTATGTTTAGTAACCATATAATATAAAAATACAAAGAGACATGGTAAATGTCAAACTATTTAACCAAGAGTTAAATCTAAAAGATAAGGTCAATATAGTTACCCAAACCTATCTAAAACATATTTTTTGAGTTTTTATCTACCCATTCCCTCATTATCTTTTAAATAACTCATTTTTTATCCCTTGTAACCCAAAAATTATTTTATTATAAAATAATATTTCTAGATTTTCCTAAGGTGCCCCTCACATCTCTTATAAAAGGGCACTCCCCCTTCTATCTAATTCAAACCTTTAAAGACATTTGGATTAGCAGACCCCTGAACAATATCCTCTAAACTATTCCCCCTTAATCATAGAGGCCTTCTTTTAGTCAGAAATCCATTCTAAAAATCCCTTTTGATTAAATCAAAAGGAAGAACACGAAGAAAATGGTAAATATTTCATCACCTCTTTCAAGTTCCTTTCTCCTTCCACTTCCTCTTTCATTGTCGTTTCCATTATAAAATAATAACTACATTATATTCTATATACATTGAATTTATTATAAATATGGTACAACCAAACTCATTATTATTTTAATCCTTTGAATGATATGTCACCATACGTGCATACGTATAACTTACCGTCTCCACATCATGGTGTAGTTGTTAATCAATACATTATTATTTGGCTGATTATAATAATTATTTTTAATTTATTTAAATAATAAATATAACATGATAATGATTCTTTATATATGATATACCATCAAATTATATATTATTCTAATATCAAAAGTTTGATATTTTCGCTCGTGCATACGTACAGATCACCCTCTCCACGAACGCTATGAGATTGATTCCCTATCATAATCCATTCAAGACTAATTTTCATTAGATGATTAAAAATAATGTTTAAAGACACAATATTATTTTGAATAAGAGTATGATACATCCTATCTATAATAAACATTACTTACGTAACAAAGCATATAAAGGAAAATGAATCAGTTAATAAGTGAAACGACGATAATACTAAAAAAATATTAATAAAGCAATATTAAAAGATCATATGTAATTTCATATTAATGGATATGATTCTTGTATAATTTAATAACAATTATTTCACCATTATACAGGAGGTTAACCTACCCTCGACCAAGTAAAAGTACAATGTAAGGGTTAATTTTTCACAATCTCTTTATTATACAAGGTTGTTTTTACGTAAGTATCAACTAAGACATCTTTATCATCCACATCCATGTTTCTTAAAAATGTTTTTAATTTTTTTTTACTATTTACTAGAAAATGGGGAAAATTCATTTATACCCTTATTTGACCTTATATGTTTTGAAAGGAACCTATCCAATGTTTTCCAAATAAGGTACTTTATGAACTTTTTTACAAAATTAAGGTAAGAATTTTTTTTAAATTATACGGTAGGTGCGACAATTTTCCGCCATTATAACATCATCGAATCATCCCTTACAAGATTATCAGAATATTTTCAAAATTAATATCTTCTTTATAATTAAGTGACTCTTAAATGATTTCGAAATATAATGAGATATTTCTCAAAAAAGGTTTTTATTTCATCTATGTCAACATCCTTTGATGGATTTTATGTTTATTTGAAGTTGATTTATTATGGTATGAAACTTCCATATTGTATTGAAGGTTTTGTAATATGTTTGACTATGGATGAGATATTTTTACACCATTCATGGTTTATGGATAAACTATTGATATTTTGTATGCTAATTTTAATACGAATGTTTATGTTATGTTTAAACCTTTTAATATGAGGAATTCATTGGACTTAGTAAGTGATGGGTGGAGCCCGCTATAACTCCTTGATTCATCGGTAGGTCTCATGAGACAAACTAGTGTCTTGGCACATGGCCTTGACAAAATTTTATTTGTAGTCTTGGCACAAGGCCTTGACTATGTGGTTATGAAAGTATGGAATTTTTCATTCCATCATTATGAAAGTGGATATTGATATTTCATGTGATGATTTGATTAGAATAATATCCTTGTGAATATGTAAATGGAATTATTTGATTTTATCTTTTCCATATTATGCTGAAGTTAAGTTTAAAAGGATTTTTTTTATAGTTTTATACATTTCCTTCAATGTTTATGCTTGTTTATAAAAGTTTATGCTATATTTTTATCCTTATTGAGCATCTGAGATCACCCCTTTCTATGTTTTTTCCTAGGATGTGAAGAAGTATTTGATGAATGACTGTAGGGATTATCTGAGGGGATATTAGTGTGGTCCATGGAAACAATGTTGTTGTAGTTTTCCATTTTATTATGTAATATAAACCTTATTAATGTATATAGTACTTCCATGGCTACTAAAATAATCAGTCTTTCGAGAATTGATCTTTTGTGATCATGCCAATTATACGTAATAATGCACCAACTTTGGGCTTCTGGGGTCGGGGCGTTACAGGAAAATTCATTGATATGTGACAAAATAAAATAGATCAATATTTATTTCTTACTCTTGATAAGACATCAAGATGTTTGAGTCTACATGATCTCATATAATTTAATAACGAACATGGAGATTCAATGTGGAAATTAGAAAATTTTGTACAAATATAGAATTAAAAAAATAATGGCTAATTTTTTGAGGGGTTTTATCAAAATAAAAAGGCATTAATGATTGATATATATCTGAAAACACTCACTCCCATAAAAGGATGATTTTTGGTACTCACAAAAGACCCAAATGACCATAAGTGGAGAAGTGAAGATATGAAATAATTAACCAAAAAAATCAAGTTCTATTATTTTTGATAGTTGGAGGATGAAAAATATATGTGTTCTATAAAAAATCATCACTTAAAACATTAGATAAATAAAAATAAATGACAATAAATATCTACACTCTATATTATATTAATGTACAATGTTTTTTGGTGTGAATATTATAGATTAAAATTCATTAATTCCTCATCAAGGGTATAAAGAGATATTCCAAAAGAGATATCTCAACAGTTGGAAGTATTATCAAGTAGTATGAAAATAAAAAAATTTCAATTTTCATCTTTTTAAGACGAGTTAAATAAATTGGAGTTAGATATGGAAAAATATTATTATCCATTAAAGGATGTAAGGTAGTTGACATATATCATGAAATAAAAGGATAAAAGGATAATGTATATGAAATTTCTGTTGAAGAAACTTAATAATGACAATTATAGATCATGGATATCTTATGTACATACCACATGTTGGAAAATAAAGATCTTATCATGGGAATCATGTAGAACAATGAAAGTATATTTTATATTGGTAATGGTGAATGTTTAATGATCATTTGATCTAAAAAATCAAAAATCAAAGGAAAATACTTGACTCATATAGATGTACTAGTGGTTGAAGTCTTAGTAAAAAATTTATAAGTTTAAGTCAATAATTTTACTTTGGGAATGTATTTAATTTTAATAAGAAGGCGTTCATTGTCAAAGGAATAGATGCTATAATTGTATTTTAAGGAAAGTGCACAAATGAAAAATTTATATATCATTAGTGTTGAAGAATACATGTGTTTTTTAACAAAATTAAAAGAGAAAAATTTGGCGAAAAACATCCAGGGATACTTAAAAAAAATTACTTGGAATATTAGGTGAATAATGAAAATCCTTTAATATCCATAAATTATTATGTGATCACACTCATACATGTGATACTTATTAAAAATATAAAATCCTTCAGAAGAGGTACAAGACAAAAGACAAGAAATAGATGAGAATGCATGAGTTAGTGCACATTGATATTTGTAGACCAATATTACCCAAATACACGGATGTAAAAAGGTACCATGTTATATTCATGAATGGTTACAATAGGATATCTTGGATGAGAGTGATATAACACAAATCCCAAGTGTCCATTGTATTATAAGTTATCATAGATTGTTAGAGAAGATTCTTAGTATGAACATTCAACAATTATAGACCGATAATAGCATGGAATTTACCAAAAATAAAGTGGAGGAATATCTTAATATGTACAAGATAGGGAACCATGTATTAGTGATTATGAATCCTCAACAATATAGGGTTATTGAGAGGAGTAATCAAATCATTAAAAACATAGAGTAGAAAATACTCATTGAGAAATTTATACTAGAGAAATTGTTAGAGGTATGGATTACATTAGTCTATATATCTTATAGTGATTTATTATTCCTATAATAAGAAAATATATCTCATGAGATATGGTATATGAATAATTCAACATTAAAATACTTTCTAATTTTGAAAATTACGTGATTTATTCTCAATAGGGAAAAAATACAAGTTTAAAAATCATGGGGATGTTGGTATTTTCTTGGATACACATCTAAGATAAAATCATAAAAAATTTACAATAAAAGGCTTACAAAAACCATTGAATATCAAGATTTAAATATTGTGTAAAATTTGAAAAACACCCAGTCAAGTGAGTAGTTTTCACATAAAAATAATAATTAAATCATAGAGGATGGTAATGGTTATGTGAGAATTATTGGGTAATCAGATATGGAGAAAGGGTATTTTGAAGTAGTAATTGATAATTAAAAAAACTAGATAATTAGGTTATCTATGAGGAGATTTATAATCAAGGTTTAATTTATTGAAGTTAAAAGAAATGATGACTAGATGGCTCCGATAAAAAAATAAGGATAAAAAATCTAAAAAAACAATTCCTAAATATAGAAGAAATAATAATTTTCTTGGAGGATACTATAAATAACAACTAGGTTGAAGAAATTAATTATTAGATTTACCAAATTTATAAGAATTAAACAAATGAAATTTTTACATGGTTGGATGAAAAAAATGTCATCAGAACCAGATAGTTTTTTTTTAAAAATTGAATAATATTGAATGTTAGTTTGGAATAAAGAATAATTAGAGTATAGGGGATATAATTAAATATATGGTATTTATGTTGACAAGAACTTTTCTCCTATATCATGGTAATAAATAATTTTTTTATTATTAGAAATTATAGCTGTAATGATATTGAAGGTGTTTGAAATGGATGGGAAATAAATATTACACAATTAATTACTTAAGGAAGAGAAGTATATCAAAAAAAACAAGTGGTTTTATTATTAATGAAGATGATAAAAAAATTTCTAGATGATAAAGGTGTTTTATAGTCTGATTTAGAAACCAAGGACCTGGTATTGTTGGCTTGATCTGTATTTGGGAAAGCTTGAATTATAGAGAGAAGGTGTTGACCACAATCTCAACATCATGAAAGAGAATGATCATAGAATATTGGAGCTCATTAATGTGGTTGATATAATTTTTTGAGTATATAAAAAATAATAAAGAAAAGTATTTATTGAATTCAAGCAGTATGAGTTGGAGAAGACTTTTACTAGTGAGTTAATTATTTTCCTTTTTTAGATGGTATTCAAAGAATTGAAACTTAATTTAAAAATATAAATATACTAAAGATAAATTTAATAGTTTTATAATAGTTAATGTTTTGAAAAATACAACACTAATAAGAAACTTGTTGAGATTATAAAGGGTTTATGATGAAAAAAGGTCAATGGGACAAAATATTGGAAAATCATTTGGAGCATATAATATTTGATGACAACCTGACCAGAAATTATGTTTGGAATTTGTCAAGCTATATGGTACCAAAGATATACCAAGTAATTATAATATTCATCAGTAAATATAATTCTTTGTTATATCAAATACATTATTCCTTTTAGACTATTTTATATCAAAACATCACAATAAGAAATATTTGGATTCATCGATGGGCATGGGTCTAGCTCAGTAGATGATTGAAATTTGACATTATGTGGTGAATTATGTCACGATGGTATTTTTATTTAATTATTAATAATTAAGGAATAATAAATATAACCAATATCTATATATTCTTAGGATATTATGGATAATAAAAAATTTACTAAATTTATATGGAAGAAAAAACAACTTGACGATGTTGATGTTTATATGAATTCTTCATTTTTAATAAAGAGTGATAAATTGAGTGATATCATTATTAGAGAAAAAATTTCCATATTTGATGAAAAAATAACATCAATATAAATTATAATTTTAGTAAGGAAAATTTTGGGTAATGGATAATAAATTTTTATTATGTGATAATAGAAAACCAGGTTCTGAACATCATGAAAAATTCTCTACACAAAACAAATTTTGATAGGATTTGGTTGGATCTTGTTTTATAATTGTCACCATAAAAAATATTATTTAGATATGGGGTCCCCACACAAAGAAGGAATTTTTTATTTATAGAAAATTATAAGGAATCATTATAATTAATGTTTTGGTTTCCTAACCTCTCTTATGAACTTCCATAAAAGATATTTTGGGTTATGTTAACAAATGGGGAGAAGTTTTATATGATTTTATTTTGAAAAGTTATCCAAAATTCAAGTTTGAGATAACTATATTTATACAATATTATTGAAAAAATTAGGTGTTATAAATTATAAAGTATAAGAAAATGGGAAATTATTTGAATGTCAATTTAGGAGGAGAATTTGTTTTGAGAAGTATTGAAGAAAATGTAATTCAAGGATGTATTTTCATAGAGAAATTTTAATTTAACTCTTGTTTCTCATAAGAAAATTAACCCATGTGTGAATAGAGTTATTGGTTAGTAAAACATTGATACAATATCTATGGTATAAAAATTTTATATT
Organism: Viscum album; assembly: GCA_963277665.1. NCBI lineage: Eukaryota > Viridiplantae > Streptophyta > Magnoliopsida > Santalales > Viscaceae > Viscum > Viscum album. Next base: position 642,537,102 of record OY728133.1, on the reverse strand, counting down.
ATGTCACTAGTTAGTTTTGGAGTGTTTATACGAAGATATATTGAATCATTTTTGACAGGGTTGTCAAAAACCCAAAGGGTGAGATTAATAAAAAACCATTGATGTATTTTTGTGTTGTGTTTATTAATGATTTTTTGCATGGTAAAACATCACATTAAGGATCAATAATTCACACGATGAAGTTATGGAAGAATCTAGAAGAATTTAATGTAGTTATATCGACCTGACTCAAACCATGTCCTAATATCCAAAGTCATGTCGTATCGCATCTCACATCAGATTATAGTTATATAGATGATGGAACAAAAACACTATATTGATAGAGAAAATTCCATGATAAATATACATTAGTTTTATATGAGGCTACATATTAATAACTCAAGGATATGGAAGATTATATTTCTAATAATTTATGTTGTAAAGAGTTAGGGATCATCACAATTGAGCTATGACATAATTTAATAATATTATGATGGTTATTATAGGGATTAAATTTCACTATGAAGGGGGAAACAGAAATGTTATGTTTGGAAAATATTTATGTTGATAGATTATTCATGTCATGGAATCTTTTTTTCCATTGTGATGCATCTTTCATTTTATTAAATTAGTGCCACATAAGAATTATTCAATAATGTGAAAATGGTTATCACACCAAAATTAGCGTGGATACATCATAAAGCAGTATAACTAATTTATGGTGTTATTCCTAGTATAAGGTGGATATAACAAGTAAATATGACATTTCCAAGGTGTTATAATAAAAATATAACAGTAATGTTTCTTCCACAACGTGTTTTCTGGATTTCGATATGGGATCCTCAAAGGTGATGTGATTTGTGTAGGAGTATGGTGGATCCTATCATGTTGGTGTCAAAATAGATAAAGGAATTCCATTGATGTTTTTAATTAATAAAGGTAATTGTTCCATGATTCTAATCTCCATGATATAATGATGTATATTCAGTAAATTTTCAGAATTCAAAGTTCATATCTTTTAGGAATCTTTTGAGATATTTTTTATATAGGGATTGGACTCAGATTTGAAGGCCTAATTAGATAAATATTCCCAACATATTTAACATGAATTAATGATAAATTAATGGAGAAACAAGGATATTATCATCTGAATATGGATATATATTTTTCTAAAAAAAGGATGTATGATGATTTTGGTTATAGAAGAGAGGTTTTAGTTTTTGTGGGAAAATTAGATAAAAGAAATTAGGGAGATCCAAGTTTCTACATTGTTGGTGTTTAATGGAGTTCATCAAGTGGATGCAGGTGGATTCTATTGGTATAAAATTGATGGTGACATATTATTATTTTCTCAAAGAATATCATGATGTTTTTACATGGATGAGAAATTATCTTTATGAGTGATTGTGTCTAGTGAGTTCTTTACTTTTGTAATGGTTTCAAATTTTGTGGGTTAATGAAACCCTTAAGAATTATATGAAAAAATAATATCACTTAGTGATTTTAGTACATAGATAGAGCACTATTGTATTCTCCCTATATTATCCAAGTTTGGGTAAACCATGAAAAATCATTTGTGTCCCTCTTTAATTTCATTATCAATTCATATCGGTTATGAGGGAGAGAGGTGTTCCACTAATAATGGAACATTATTGTTTTAATGGATAATTTGAGGAAATAAACATACCATAATTCTCCCCAACATTGTCTATTTAACTTACATTGGACTAAAAACATAAAACTCCCATAAATCAATGATATAATAGATCTCTATCATTCTTATCTATCTTAGTTTTTTTATTCATGGTATTAAAATTTTTTCTATTTTTTCTAATAAATATTTTCTTCAATATATAATTTTTATTAAAAAAATTAGATCCAATAAAATATTTAATCTTCACCATAAATTTTTATTAAGTAAATATTCAAGATGAGAAATCTAAACTTTATTAATCAAAATTAATAATGGATACCAATTTTTATAAAATAAGGGTGAATAAAATGAATAATTATTCCATAAATTAGAAAAAAAATGAAAAGTGAAGAAATGAATAAAAAATTGTTTATATCTTTTAGGATGAATGCTGACATCGATATAAAGGAGGTTTGATTTTACTATTTCTTCCAGAGTATTTATAGAAAATATTAACCACAAAAAACCTTATCTCAAAAATGAGTTTATGATGTAATATGGTGATATAATACCTTATGTTTATATAGTACCCAAATCTATATAATAGTCTACAATGCATAGTACACCCAAAGTAGTGTCCCCCCATTGGCCCTTGGAACCCCCAATAAGTAGAAACATTTCCACTGGAATCACTAACATCCTCACCTTTATGGATGAATCATAGATGGTACTAAAGCAAAGTTCAGTACAGGCATCCAAAAATTGAAAAAACACTATCCAACTAATCAGGATCAACCATTCCAACACCCCTACCACAAAGCTCAATCACATTTTCTTATTCAGAACAGAATGAAGCCCCATTTAAGTTATCACATATATTAATATATATATATATATATATACTGAGATAAAAATGTATATGTTATATTTTAATGAATATTTTTGAAAAATAAATATGTGGATTTACTTTTTTTTTGCATCAATATTGATTAGTAAATTTTTTAGACAAACCAATATTTTTAAAGGGTTTTTTAAAAATTTAAAATAATAGACCTTAAAATTATGTTTCAATTGGATAGATAAAATGTAATGAACCAATCCATGAAACTCTATCTAGATACCCATTTCAGTCTTCCACAAGGCCTGAAGTACACTTCTGATCCCCATGAGACATAAACTATTTCCTAATGAATCAAAAATAATTTAGGAGAAATAATTTTATTGGTTAAATATAAAGCCTAAAATATTTATTCTAACATATAATCAAGCATTACTAATTTATATATCAAATAATTCATCCATATAAAATGAATAGTTTGAAATAAATCAACAACCAAATAGTGAATAAGAACATATTATGAAATTTATTAAACATACAATCAAATTAATCAACATGAGTATACCAAAAAAATGTATACATAAATGAAAATAAAATAAATAATTATATAAAATAAAGGGGAAAACTAATGTTTCTTGATACATTAAGAAAATTTTAATAAATAACAAAAATATAACACTAAATAAAAAAACCATCTCCCCATGAAAAGAAAACAAACTCTAATTTCCTCCACCAACATATGAAACCAAAGTAAAGGGTCACCCATTATAACATGTGGTACCAAATTTACACCTATATTTGAAAAGTAAATACTAGATTATCCCTAAATTATTTTATAGTATATGGATAAATTTTTATAGTAGTATTCCACCAAACACTCCATGTATAATATTTTTTGATTAAACAATTACTATTCTAGTTTAAAATACAATAGGAAATTATGTTTTTAAAAAAATAATGAAAAATAAATATCATTGGTTGGATTTAACATTATTTTTAAATAATAATTGTAATTGGATTACCTGAATTAACCTGATACATCACATGAGATGGGTCGACAGAAGACCCTAAGTGAATTCCCGATCTACATTAGTGGTTGATAAGAACATGGATATGACCATTAAAAACCATTGGAATAATTTTACCATAATATATAATAAATCATACCTCTTGTATAATAATAATAATAATATAAAAGGCAAAGTACAATATGAATGAAATGGTACAAAATAAGAATACATGTCAAAGAAAACCAAACAACTTGTCCTTGAGGTAAATCAAACTAACTCGAAAGACCAATTATCCTTGTGATAATCTTTCACCACTATCCCAAACTAATTTGAAGGTAGTAAAAACCAAGATAATACACCATTACACATAAAAACATTCCCTTTACATGTAACTTGAAAAACTAAGGATAAATATTACCAAAGGAGAAAGGAGGGTGTGAGTAGTAAGACCCGTGGGACACCACCAAAGAATATGTACAATTTATATCTCTATGAAACTATAAGTTCTAGATTTAAAATAAACCATTTTATAGTGAAATTGCAAAATGATTTTTTTTTTAAAATTTAATTTCGTTTCATCTCAAAACATTCCCTGTTCAAGGCCCACGAATATGAATATAAAAAAAATGTTAAATAGAGGGTAGTATACAATGACCTTTTCATTTCATACATAAATATTAAATCATGTTAGATGAATATTTAATATATAAAATTATGGCCCACATTATAACCATAGAGGTTTAGTGTCTTTAGAGACCAGATAATTGAACATCTTATTAAGGTACATTATTCATAATCTCTCATAATGGGTCTACCACTTTGTTCCCTTATCATAATAACCTATATTAAAATTTTCCTCATAACATAATGAAATTAAACATAATAAATGGTGATATTCGATACCCAATACGGATAAAGAGGTAGATATTGATCGATCAACATAATAAATAATAAAAAATGTAAAAGGGAATGATATTGAGAACATAATTCGCAATGTTTATATTCAATATATCATAGATCATAAAAATGATTAATCAAATTGAACTTTTTCATTTCAAAATACATGATTCATAAGATTAAGAAAACATTATAATCAACCAATAAACATAATTTTAGATTTATGTCATTTCATAATGTCATGACGCCATTATAGGAATAAAACCATTTCATATGTCATGCTTAACTATTGAGACCATAAAATCAAGTGGATTATAGATCAAAAACTATTTAACATATCAGAATATATTGGGTAAAATCACTTGTTTCCCTTACTGGATCAAGATTCTTGAATTTTTTGATAGAGTGGATCTAACACGTCAACTTGTTTCCCATAATTTTATCATGATACATAGAATATTATACAATTCATTATAGGGTTATATACTTATAGGAACATCAAAAACATAATTAAAACAATACATATGTGAGCCACAATATCATAAAATAATCATATTATCATCATATCACAACCTGTTGAAGGGAAAAAGGTTTTGAAAACATTTCATAAATTTATCGAAGCATAACCCATGAAAAATAAATTGGTTTCTTAAAAATATATTATTATTAAAAATAAAACATATATAGAAATAACAAGGGTGGTATCATTGGATCATACCCCCAATAAAGCATAATATTTATTAAGGATTTTATCATAGATGTAATTTCCATTAAAATATTACTTGTATATTTATTTGGGAAAATAAACTTTTACTTTTCAAATAAAGACTTTTAAATATTAAAATTTCCAAAATATTATGCAACCAATTTTCATTGAATAGATCAATTTATACTTGTAAAGAAATATGTAGACCTTTCAGTGGTCGTGATGTTGGGGAACTCAATTTAGGTTGTGTTTGTTAAAACATTGATTCCTTTTACATTTTGGGCAAAAAGTCAAAATTATCTCTTCTAAAAAATGATAAGAATATTCATTTAATTTTTTTTGAAAATTCAAACATGGGTGAAAATTAATTTAAACAAAAATTATATAATATTAAAACATTTTTGATAAAATTTTATGGAAAACATGAATATCGATGAAAAATATTCTAGATTAAATAATAAAACATTGTCAATTTTCTTTAAAACAACATTAGTTAGATATATTGAGTAATTAAAGTGAGTAAAATAAAATGAAAAAAATAATATGGAAATAGACAATGGTTAATAAAAATTAAATTTATTTATCAAATAATGATCATGTAATTTTTTTATGAAAATTCAGGCCAAAAAAATCCTGAATTAAATGAGATTGAAATGTAAATCCATTACCAAATGAATCGTACCACACAATAGGATTTATAAACTTCTATATAATAAATAAATATTTATTATATATCCATTATAAAACTATAATTAGACATATTATAAAATATATTACTTATTTATAACACCTTATCACCCATTTATTAATTTTTTAATTAATACATTATTCTTGTTAATAACTCTTTCAATTATTAATCATGTTTCAATTCAGAAGTCCAGGTAATTTTACTTTAATCATTGTTCCACAATATCCAAAATTTTTATCATGATATAAATACCATATATATTTATATTAATCTATAAAATTAATTTATAGAAAATGAATTACTCCATTCATGGGGATGATAAGTTGTACGTATGCATGAAAATGTGTTCACTTTTCAACAAATGGAAAGAAAGTAAAGTAGATAATAAATATCCTGTATATAATCATTAATATACCATATACTTCATATATATTCACTTAATTTCCCTTATTACTATCCATGTAAATGAAAACTGAAAAATTAATGACATTGATTCATGGAGGTGGTCTTCCACACATACACATGAGCGACATTATAATTTTCCATTGGATTGGAAGGTAAGAAGGTAGATATGATATTATAAATGTTTTAGAATAATTATTTCAATAATATCATTTATAAATAAGAAACCCATCATAATGTCCATCAATGAAAGATCTTGAAGGAAAATTAATTGCATCATTATGTTGGAGACGATAAGCCGTATGTACGCAACACCGATAATTTTACTTCCCATTTGATGGAAAAGAGGGTGAATAAAGGTTGAATATTAGTCATTATAACATTGACATATTTTTATTATAATTTTTTTATTCTATTATGAATACCATAGATTTATAAGATCTATAATAAGATACAAATAGAAATCGTTAGGGTAAGATGATTATGTCACAATCCCCTCCCTACAAAGTTACCCCTCCTAGGACGGTAATATAGAAAGGGAGATAATGACCCCTTAGTTCTACCTCTAGTAGGACCCAGTGTGGTGAATAGAACCAAGGGTATACACTCTAAAAAAATGGGAGGCATGTCCATTTTTTGGAAAACAAGATCCAGAGAAAATATTGTTTATCCCAAAACAACACCAAGACATATATATATATATATATATATAAGAAAATCAAAATCCATCCCATATTAATGTTTAAAATTATAATGTTACTAGTGAATTAAAAACCCCAAAGTATGATCGAAAATATTGATAAATTTGAAACTCAGTAACTATCCTAAAACCTGATCTAGTAACACCCAACACCACCAACATAATTATCATGAAAACCTAAAAGTAGTTTTATATATGTAAGTTGATTATATAGATATATTCTATAAAAAAACAATGTCTCTTGTACACACATGAATGGAAGCATACTAATTCCCTTGTGATAAAATAGTATAACCAAACAGTACCTAATAAGGTATACTAGCCATCCCATCCTCACCAAGGCATGCTCACCAAGTAACACAAGTCATGTAAAGTAATATAGTTAGAACATCAAGGATTGTGGTTCCCCATACCACATACCACAAGTTTAGCCGCTCTTTCCTAATGTAAAATGTACCCACTCTCCAAAAGTTTCTAAAAGAACCACATCATAACCAACCCACACACACTTGGGCCCCCAACCACACCTTGTCCCATTATATGGGACATGAGACACATCACATACTGCCCATAGAAACTTGGTCACAACAACCCCACCTTTTCCTATAACTTGGTCCATGAGCCACATCAAATTCTACCCTTAGACAAATAGGTCACACAACCACACCTCTTATGATCACCTGGGCCATAAGACACATCACATCCCATACTGATGACACATGGGATATAAAAACTCATCTCATCCAAAAGATACCTGGGGAAAAAACACATCTAATCTAAAAGACTCTTGTGAAGAACACAACCCATCTCATACCAAAGACACCTGGGAAAAAACTCACCTGGACAAACACATGGTACTCAAAAAATATAATTTTCATAAATAATCATGGACTATCACCACTTGGAAGAGGGAGACGGGAAGAGCGGTTGTCCATCCATCCATCCTTCAATTAGGATGGTTGGGAAAGACACCCTCTCCCGTGATGATGGGTGTGTATGGTTTGTAGTACTGAAAAAACACTATTTTTTTGAATATTTTATTGATAATAAATGATATAATTTCCTCACATTGTGTTAAATATGTTTATTTATAAAATATTTGAGATTTGATCATTCATTTGAAAATTTGGTGAAAATTCCAGTTTTACGCTTTATACTGAACAGTAGTATTTCAAAGATAAATATTTTTTTATTTGTTATTTGAATTTCAAATTTTGTAACAGTCTTTCTAACTTAATATTCTACAACTTTTATTCAGGACACTAGAGATAAAGAGTGCATTTGGATGGAGTAAATGAGACATTAATCCAATGGTGGGCTGGACTCGGCATAATGGATATGGGTTCTGTATTTGGGCCATATCATCTTCATCCAGGATTTGATGGAGCCCAACTTTTGAGGAAACCTCGGGGCCATGATTTGGAACAAATCATCCTTCTAGAAGGAAGGTCAATTCACGCGTTTTGGAGGTCAACGAGGTGGTGAAACTTTGAATAAAATATTTTTCCGAGTTTTTCATTTCACACATAAAATGTTATGTAACTCTAGCCCTCATAAAAATCTATTTAAAGGGGGTTTAGCTCTTTTGGAGGGCTGGTCGAGGCTTTGGGAAGGTGTGGCCGAAAAGGGTGTCTCTTGGGAGCCCCTCACAACTCTTTGAAGAAGTAAGCCTTTGCGCAAACCTCTCTTCCAAAAAGGATCTCCTCTCCCACCTCTTATTTTTATTTCTTTTATTTCATGTTTGTTTCTTTAATTTTTCATCAAACAATCTTCTGTGTTCTTCCCTTTTCTTCTTCTCTTAATCTTCTTAATTGGGTTGGAATCAATAGTGGAAAAAATATTGGGTTCTACCCTTTCAATCCTTTGCTTATGCAAAACGTCTCCACGATGACTACACCGCCCATGGAAGAGTAGTTCTTTTTAGTAATCGATCAACCTCTATCCTTATTAATTTAATTATTTTGAATAATTGAGATACTTTAATTCACATAATATGATCCATTAATTGTGTTTTTAAATTGTAAGAAACTAAGCAAGCAATTGAACAATTAACACAAAACACGCGAGGTCAGGAATTGTGTAAATTGTGAGATCGCGATCTTAATCGGTAATACAAGACCATACGGGATAAATTTATAGAGTTCAAATATAATCCCTAAACACAATTCATCCTCATTTATAGAATGGATATTTACTCTAATTAACCACTGACCATAAGCTAACCTTATAACAACAATCAAAGAAGGGTGCTGCGATTGCGTGTTCCGAAGCTAGCCTAGGGTTTAAATAATTTCATCTTTGTGGTTAAGTTAACTCTCATAGGGTTTGAGGGATAACAAATTAGGGGATCATAATTAAGTGGATATTGATTTAAATGATAATGATTAATAAGTTAATTAAGAGTTAGAGTTATATCTATTACACCTTTTAAAATATTTTCTAAAAAAACATCTTTTTGTTGTGTTATTTTAATCGAACTTCATTTTAAAACTAAAAACAAAAAAATACAATTATCTTCCTAAAAAATTATTCTAGATTCATAAACTATAAACAACCCCCATCCTTTAAAATAGTGTTATTATTCTCTTTTATTTTATTTTTAGAATATCTTTAAAAAGTTTTTTTAAATCTACTTCCTCGTTTGAGAGACAACCTTAGTCAGCCACTCTGCTGCACCTATGTACCCCAAAATCACACTAATCATTTGAGGGCACCCACGACAGCGCTCTTTAAAATTTGTGATGTTTCCGGGGAGGCAAGTAATTTATTCAACCATTTAGAGGTATTTCTTGTATTTTTCATTTTATTATTTTCTTCACCTCTCTCTTTCATCTTTCCCCTTTCTCAAGTTTTCATTTTTTTCATCCTCTTATTTTCTTTTTTGACCATCAACTCAAACTTCTCATTTTTATTTTACTATGGTACACTTTCTTTCTTTTCATTTTTATTTGATTTATGACATGAACTAATCTCAAAGATTTCTTAGATCTTGACCTGGAGATTGAACGCAGCCATAGGGAACAAATCAGACATTCTCAGTCTACGAGAAGTTTTAATATTCAACCAGTTGGTGAATTCCTCTCTTCTGGAAACATTGAAATTAGAAGATATTCAAATTCTAAAATAAAAGAAGAACCAATGGCTGGAAATAATAACAATGAGCTAAATAGAAACATTCAAGAATTGGCTGCACCTGATATTAACTGTCAACCAAATTGTATTGCATACCCAAATCTCGAATCGGACTTTGAACTGAAATCTGGGTTAATTCACTTACTTCCAAAGTTTCATGGCCTCTCTGGTGAGGATTCTAATAAGAATTTAAAATAATTTAATGTGGTTTTCTCAACCTTTAAACCAAGAAATGTTTCTGAAGATCAAATTAAATTAAGAGAATTCCCATTCTCATTTGATGAAGCTGCAAAAGATTGGATGTATTATTTGCAACCTGAAGATGTAACATGTTGGAATGATTTGAAACGTCTTTTCTTGAAAAGATTTTTTCTAGCATCAAGGACAACATCAATTTTAAAGGAGATATCGGGGATCAAGCAAGCCCAAGGGGAGTCAATGTATGAGTACTAGGAGAGATTCAAGAAGTTGTGTGCAAGCTGCCCACATCAAAAAATCAGTGAGCAATTACTCATCCAATACTTCTACGAAGGACTTACACCCATGGAGAGGAGCATGGTGGATGATGCAGTAGGAGGGGAATTGGGGGAAAAGACACTAGTAGCCGCACATGCATTGATCGACAAGATGGAACAAAACTCCCAACAATTTGGTGATCGAGGTACACCACATGTCAGAGGAGTACACCAGGTAAGTCCTTCTTCTCTTGAAAGTCATTTTATTGATACAAAGTTGGAAGAATTGACCACTATGGTGAGGAATATTTCTTTGGCTCAAAAGACATTCCAACCCACTCTTTCAAGGCTTTGTGGAATTTGCACTGATACAAGCCATCCAAGTGACTGTTGCCCCCAACTACAAGAAACAGAAGATTGTGAAGCAGTATTCATAGGGAGACCATTTCAGCAGCAATAACAACCATATCCCCAAAAGAAGATTGATTCATTTTCTCCAACATACAACCAAGGGTGGAAAGATCAACCGGACATGAGGTATGGCTCTGGACAACAACAAAGGCCACCCTTTCAACAAAACTTCCAGTAGCCTCCACCTTACCAGTAGGGTTTCCAACAACCCCAAAGGAGATTTGAAGCCCAAGCATCAGCATGCCAGCAACAAGGGAATCTCCCACCCAAGGTAGATTCTAACAATGATGACCTTTTGAAGCAAATTGTTCATAATCAACAGAATGAGCTAAAGAGTCTAGGTTTGGAGCTGAGGGAGTTGAAGACTCAAATGAGCCAGATTGCCACCGCCCTCCATGAACATGTAAGTAAGAATTCTAGAAATCTACCCTCCCAAACCACTCCAAATCCAAAGGGGAATGTTAGTTCCATCACATTGAGAAGTGGTAAGCAAATTAACGATACATCTGTACCTACCATTCCACCGAGATTCACCTTAACTCCAGAGAAGCCACATTCCATACCAACAGATGAGCAATCCAAGGAGAAAGATAAAGTTAAGAAAAAGATTGATGATGTTCCTCCTAAACCCCATCCTTTTCCAAAAAGGGTTGTTCAAACCAAGAAGATGGCTGAAGAAGCAATGCAAAAAGAGGTTTTGGACACAGTCAAGTGTGTGGAGATCAACATTCCTCTACTTGAAGCCGTTAAGCAAATTCCAAGGTATGACAAATTCTTAAAAGAAATCTGCACCAATCGAAGAGGGCTTAAGGGAAATGAGAGGATCAATCTTGGAAGGAATGTGTCAGCACTCATTACACAAACTCTAACAATTCCTACAAAGTGCAAGGATCTAGGGACATTCACCATCCCATGTACCATAGGTGAGTTGCACTTCTCTGATGCACTTTGTGATTTAGGTGATTCTATAAATGTGATGCCTCACTCTGTATTATCTTCTTTGAAGGTTGGTGAGTTGAAGCCAACAAGAGTAGTGGTGCAGTTGGTGAATAGAGCTATGACAGATCCAGTGGGAGTCCTTAAGGATGTAATTGTCTGGGTAAGAGACATGATCTTTCCAGCAGATTTCTATGTTCTTAACATGGAGGATGATCAGGTAAGTTATCATTCTCCCATAATCTTAGGCAGGCCCTTCCTCAAAACTACAAAAACTATCATAAATGTCAATGAGGGTACACGTTCCATGGAGATTGGAGATGAAGTTGTGATATTTAATGTTATGGATTCCATTAAGTACCCCTAAGAGGACCACTCTACATTTGTTATCTCCCATTTTGAAACACCAAATAAAAACTCCATGGAATTTTATTGTCCTATGCTTAGGGAGATTATGAATATTGGTTCGAGTTTGATGTCTAAGAGCACTTCCATACATGTTGCTGATACACAATCCTCTCTTGGATTTGATTTGGATTCATATTCTGATTATGATCATGTTCACTCTGATTATGACATGGCTGTTGAGTATGCTGATGTATTTGATGCTTTATTCTCTGATTTTGATGATGTCTATTCTGATACTGATGCTCTTTGTGCACATATTTCAGTTCCTTCAATGTCTCCATCCATAATACACCCTACTTCATTAGAACTCAATCCATTTCTACCAAATCTGAAATACTCATACTTGTTGAGTGGTGAGAGATTACCTGTTATCATTGCTAACAATCTCTCTTTTGAACATGAAGAAAAACTTTTGAATCATTTGAGGGAGAACATCAGGGAAATCGGGTGGACCTTGGATGACATATCAGGTATTAGCCCCTCCATTTTCATGCATAGGATTCTCTTGGAGGATGGGGCTAAAACAGTGAGATAGCCACAAAGGAGAATCAATCCAACCCTTCTGGAGGTTGTTAAAAAAGAAGTTGAAAAATTTCTCGAGGCAGGTATAATCTATCCCATTTCAGATTCTCAGTGGGTAAGTCCAATTCAGGTTGTGCCTAAGAAAAGTGGTGTTACTATTGTTAAAAATGAGAAAGATGAGTTAGTTCCAATGAGGGTACAAAATAGTTGGCATGTGTGTATTGATTATAGGAAACTAAATCATTCCACTCGCAAAGACCATTTCCCCCTCCCATTTATTGATAAGATACTTGAGAGACTAGTTGGAAGACACACTATTGTTTCTTGGATGGTTTTTCTAGATATTTTTAGGTTCCTATAGATTCGAAGGATCAGGAGAAGACTACATTCACATGTCCCTTTGGCACATTTTCCTACCAAAGGATGCCATTTGGACTTTGCAACACCCCAGGTACCTTCCAGAGATGCATGGTGAGTATTTTTTCTGATTTTATTGAGACCTTCATGGAGGTAGTTATGGATGATTTTACAGTGTATGGGTCTTCATTTGATGAATGTCTAATTAGTTTGGGAAAGGTGTTCAATCGTTGTATTGAGAAGAATCTGGTATTAAATTTTGAAAAATTTCATTTCATGATAGAAAAGGGAATTGTCTTAGGTCATATAGTCTCACAACATGGAATTGAAGTTGATAAATCTAAGTTAGACATTATTTCATCCCTCACATATCCTACATGTGTGCGTGATGTTCGATCATTCCTTGGACATGCTAGATTTTATCGAAGCTTCATCAGAGATTTTAGTAAGATCGCTCTACCCTTATCTCGATTGCTTCAAAAAGATATTGACTTCAATTTTGATGATTCATGCAGGGTATCATTTGATGGGATAAAGAAGTGTCTGACAACTCCACCGATCATACATCCCCCGCAGTGGGACCTTCCATTTGAGCTTATGTGTGACGCCTCCAACTTCGTGGTTGGAGCTGTCTTATCTCAGAGGGTGGAGGGATGTTCACATGTGATCACCTATGCATCAAGGACACTAGATTCATCCCAATCAAACAAAAAAAAACCACAGAAAAATAGTTTCTTGCTATCATATTTGCTTTAGATAAATTCCGTTCATATTTATTGGGCTATAAACTAGTTGTTTTTTCTGACCATGCAGCTTTGAGGTACCTCCTAAAGAATCCAGATGCAAAGCCACGACTTATCCGTTGGATGATCCTTCTTTAGGAATTTGATATTGAGATAAAGGACAAGAAGGGATCAGATAATTTGGTGGCAGACCACATGAGTAGGCTCACTCACACACTAGAGGATGACACCTTGGACCAGGCACCACTTCGAGACACTTTCCCCGATTAGCATCTCTATACCTTCTCAGGTACGCATCCTTGGTATGATGATTTAGTTAATTACATTGTTTCCTATGAAATCCCATCAAGTTTGAAGAAGCATCAAGTCCAAAAATTAAAAAGTGAGTCTAGGTATTATGTGTGGGATGATCCTTACCTCTGGCGCATGTGTAGTGACCAAGTCATTAGGAGGTGTGTTACCAATCATGAGTTTGAGTCTGTTTTGAATTTCTATCATACACTTGCTTGTGGTGGACACTTTGGACCCCAACGGACAGCTAGGAAGGTTTTGGACTCTGGATTGTATTGGCCTAGCTTGTTCCATGATGCCTATTTGTTTTGTAAGTCATTCTCTCGTTGCCAACACACTGAGAATATTTCTAGGAGACATGAGATGCCCCAACAACCCATACTATTCTATGATATTTTTGATGTATGGGGCATTTATTTTATGGGTCCTTTTCCTAGTTCATTTGGATTTTTGTATATTTTGGTTTCTGTTGATTATGTGAGTAAATGGGTGGAGGTCATGGCCACCAGGACTGATGATTCTCATGTTGTTGTGGAATTTGTCAAAGCACAGATTTTTTGCAGGTTTGGAGTACCAAAGGCCATCATCAGTGACCAAGGGACACACTTTTGCAATAGGAATTTTTCTTTTCTCCTTCGAAATTATGGGGTGACACACAAAACATCAACACCATACCACCCCCAAACAAATGGCAAGGATGAGGTTTCAAATCTTGAGTTGAAACAAATATTGGAGAAAACCGTGCAACCAAATAGGAAGGATTGGAGCAAGCACTTGGATGATGCATTGTGTGCTTATAGGAGAGCATACAAAACACCCATTGGTATGTCCCCATTTTGGATTGTTTTTCGGAAAGCGTATCTTCTCCACGTGGAAGTTGAGCATCAGGCTTATTGGGATATAAAGAAATGCAACATGGATTTGGCCCAAGATGGAATCCAAAGGAAGATGAAAATTCGAGAGCTTGAGGAGATTAGATTGTCTTCATATGAGAACTCAAGTATCTATAAGGAAAAATAAAAAGCATCTCATGATAGAATGATCCAACAAAAGGAGTTTCATGTTGGAGAGAAAGTCTTTCTCTACAGTTCACGGCTAAAGCTGATGCCTGGTAAGTTGCGTTCTAGATGGTTAGGTCCTTATATTGTGTCTAATTTTTTTCCTTATGGTGCAGTGGAGATCACACAAGAGGACACTAGAAGGAGCTTTACAGTCAATGGGAAACGTTTGAAGAGATACCTCGAGGGACTTCCTACCGATGTAGTTGATTTTATCACACTGCATGACCCCATCATCACTTGAGCACATCAGGCTGTTCCTAACCCTTTCACTTTTATATTATTTGTCCTATTTAAAAATTCTGCATTTCATGTGCATATATCATCTCATGGGTTCACATTGAGGACAATGCAATATTTTAAGTGTGGGGGAGTAGGGAACCTTTTAGTTTAGTAATTTCAATTTCTTTCCTATTTAAAAAAAAAGAAAAAAAATTGTGTGTTTTTCAAATTTTGTGTGTTTATTTTTCAATTTTCTTTTTGTTTTTAAAATTTTTGAGCTGAAATTATTCTCATCACAATTTTTAAATTCATATCAATGAGTGAAAAAATTTATCCCTTGAAACTAAACTTAAATGAATGCTGAAATAACTTTGTTTCAAGTTCAAATATTTAGTAATTTCATGAAAAGTACCCCAAATTTTGAATCCCATGCCACATCTCACTGTCTTTATATTTGAAATCACTTTTCTATGAGGCTTCTGAATCATTATTTTCATATTCTTTACATTCACCTCACTTCTTGAGAGAACCAAACCATGCTTGATTTAACCAGAATTTGATTTATTCTTGTCAAAACTTGAGGGTTTGAGGTACTTATGTTTAAATGATTGAGGCATTTGTTTGGTATTAAACCCCATATTTCAAATAATCCTTTTTTATAATGGCCTAACTTGAACATTTAATCCTTTTATCCCTTAGAAGCCATGAAAAACCTGTTAGGTTAGCCACATTACAATCCAATTTTCCCTATCCAACCAAGTGAAATTGCATAATCTAGTTGAGCTTAAGTGTGGCGGAAGCTATCTTGTGTTGTGCTACCACATTCTGTGATAATTTGGGTGGAAAATTAAATTCTTAAGAGATGTGTTTGCTTCTGAAGAAAGTCATTATATTGAATGATTTTCCTTTTCTGGAGCTTTCATGACAAGTGAAGTTGTGCCTTTTCTAGAGCTTCTAATTGAGGTGGAAAGGTCTGCCTATCTGGAGCTTTCAAGAAAATGATGTTTGAAAAGATTGACATTTTTGATTCCGAAATGATGAATGGTGTAAATGTTTCATGACTTTTCATGATGATGGAGATGAATTGATACTATAGGGATTGAGGAGAAGACCATATTTAAGTGAAAATTAAATTAATGCAATTTTTCTTCAAAAAGAGTCAAACCCTCCTCATTCAGCCTCAACATTTTTTACATCTAAATACTACCAACCGAAAAGCCACAGAACAACCATGAAAAGACCTCATGATAAACATATGTCCTTGAATCACATCAGGTGGCGATGTAGGAATCTATCAAGCCTATGGTGACCCTTGTATGAGTTTGGATGAGAAAGACATTGCAAAAAAATTGATATTTGAGTGATGAGAGAAAATTCAAGCGAGGTAAGTGTTTTGTGCATGCGAGGATAAATGAAGTGGAAATATATTGAATGAAATTAATAGATAACTTTAAATAAGGTTTTTTATTAGGCATGATATCTTTTTATTCTTGGTGCGGAATTGATGGATCCTAATGATATGTGTTTTAAAATTGGTTTTGATTTGATATTGATGTTTACATGACATGAGGTTTTTCCTAGGAGTGCAAAAGGGTAAGTGTGGGGGAGTTGATAAAAAACTATTTTGTTGAATATTTAATTGATAATAAATGATATAATTTCCTCAAATTGTGTTAAATATGTTTATTTATAAAATATTTGTGATTTGATCATTCATTTGAAAATTTGGTGAAAATTTCAGTTTTACCCTTTATAGTGCACTGTAGTATTTCAAAGATAAATATTTTTGTATTTATTATTTGAATTTTAAATTTTGTAACAGTGTTACTAACTTAATATTATACAACTTTTATTCAGGACTCTAGAGCTAAAGAGTGTATTTGGATGGAGTAAATGGTCCATTAATCCAATGGTGGGCTGGACTCGGCAGAATGGACATGGGTTATGTATTTGGGCCATATCTTCTTCATCCGGGATTGGATGGAGCCCAAATATTGAGGAACGCTCAGGGACATGATTTTACACAAATAATCCGTCTGGAAGTCTGGTCAATTCATTCCTTTTTGAGGTCAAATAGGCAGTGAAACTTGGAATAAAATATTTGGCTGAGTTTTTCATTTCACACTTAAAACGTTATGTAAACCTAGCCCTCACAAAATCTATTTAAAGGGGGTTTTAACTCTTTGGGAGGGCTGGTCGAGGCTTTGGGAAGGTTTTTACGAAAGGGTGTCTCTTGGGATCCCCTCACAACTCTTGGAAGAAGTAAACCTTTGTGAAAACCTCTCTTCCAAAAAGGCTCTCCTCTCCCACCTCTTCTTTGTATTTCTTTTATTTCATGTTTGTTTCGTGAATTTTTCTTCAAATAATCTTATGTGTTCTCCCCTTTCCTTATTCTCTTAATCTTATTAATTGGGTTGGAATCAAGAGTGGAGACAAGATTGGGTTATACCCTTTCAATCCTTTGCTTATGCAAAACGTCTCCACGATGACTACACCGCCCATGGAAGAGTAGTTATTTTTAGTAATCGATCGACCTCTATCCTTCTTCATTTAATTATTTTGAATCATTGAGATACTGTAAATCACTTAATATGATCCATGAATTTTGTTTTTAAATTATAAGAAACTAAGCAAGAAATTGAACAATTAACACAAAACACGCGAGGTCGGGAATTGTGTAAATTGTGAGAGCGTGATCTTAATCGGTAATACAAGACCATTCGGGATAAATTTTTAGAGTTCAAATATAATCCCTAAACACAATTCATCCTCATTTCCAGAATGGATATGTGCTATAATTAACCACTGACCATAATCTAACCTTAGAACAACAATCAAAGCAGGGTGCTGCGATTGCGTGTTCCGAAGCTAGCCTAGGGTTTAAGTAATTTCATCTTTGTGGTTAAGTTAACTCTCGTAGGGTTCGAGGGATAACAAATTAAGGGATCATAATTAAGTGGATATTGATTTAAATGATAATGATTAATAAGTTAATGAAGAGGTATAATTAGATCGAATATTCCTTTTAAAATATTTTCTAAAAAAAATCTTTTTGTTGTGTCATTTTAATCGAACTTTATTTCAAAACTAAAAACAAAAAAATACAATCTTCTTCTAGAAAACTTATTCTAGATTCATAAAATATAACCAAACCCCATACTTTCAAATAGTGTTATTATTATCTTTTATTTTATTTTTAGAATACCTTTTTAATGTTTTTTTAAATCTACTTCCTCCTTTGAGAGACGACCTTGGTCAGCCACTCTGCTGCACCTAAGTACCCCAAAATCACACTAATCATTTGAGAGCGCCCATGACAGCGCTCTTTAGAGTACTCAACTAAGGTGGGGTACATATAGAAATCACAAGGTAAATAAAATTATATACATATATGATACCAAAAAATCAATCCTAACCTACGGGTTCTCAAACAAACAACTAGCTCACAACATTTCCAACGTCGCTGCTACCTCTAAATTCACAACACCCCAAATCAAGACACAACTTGATTTCGATTTCCATCCCACATAATTAACCATTACCATTAATTATTCACAAATAATTTGTCCATTGATTTATCCAAACCAACCCAAGATAGTTCCAAAAATTATTAACTAATTTTTTTGTTAATTTATTCCACTACTATCTAGGAAACTACTTATCACAACACACAACAAGAAACACAACAACATATCCCTGCATAACCTGATTAAAGAACCATTTCACAACACTTCTCATTGAGTCCAAAATCAATCTATCCTTCAACCTAAAATTCCATACATGGACATGATTATGTATCATCTAAAATTTCCCCCACCGTGCCACCCAAACCGACCCACACCGCACCCCTGTGCTCTACAAACATAACACAACAAAAACCAGAGCGTATCCAAATATCAAAAAATAGCCACTTAACATTAAATGAGTCTCTAACACACAACCAAAATATCCCACCAAAAACATAATCAAATATACCAAAGCATAACACAATTACAGATTTAACAAGGCATCCCTTATTTTATTCCACTTTTTAATTTACTGGTTTTCATAGAAACTGAGTAATCATGGGGAATCCATTTATTAGCCAAGTGTATGTGATAAAACATTTCAATATACAAGTGTTACACATGAATCAACCGATATGAAACTTGTTTATTTTACAACCAAGGAGAAATACAAGTGATGATTTTTAGGGTGGGTTTTAGATCACACAGTTTATGACATCACAACAACATCAAAAAAAAAACATGTGCATCAGATCCATATACCACATTCAATTGATTTACCAAGTTCTTATATTTGATTAGTGTGGTACAACTATGATCCTTAGGAAAAAAATTATATCCCTCCAACATGATTCATAATAAAAAAAGAAACAAAGGAAAACCATAACTTCAAGAAGTTTTTCAACTCATCCATGCACCACATGGTGAAGATGAATTCTTGCACACCACAACCGCACCGCTAGGAATTTGAAAAAACCTATGACATACTAAAATATTACCAAAATTATTCCCAAAAATTCAAATCAAGAAAACCCGTACCATGAAAGAGAATATCATGGAATGAACAAGATGAAACAGATGAGAAAAAGGAAAAAACTCACCACATATCAATCACAAATCACCAATAAACAACCAAAAGAATTTATAGATCAAGGAGGGAGGAGTAGGGATCGAAGGAATACTCAGGGCACCCATGGTTCATCTATAGAGAGAGGAAAATAAAGGAATGAATGAATGAATAATGGTTCTGCCAAAAAGAATTATTAAAATTACACATGATTGGGGTATCAAATCATGTGTAATAACCTATCATGTTGTGTAATACTCGGTGTTTTGTTTTCTCTAAAAAATTCATCACAACTCGATTTTATTTTATTTTTCAAACCCTAAAATATTACACACAATTATACTCTTATTAATTCCATTTAAAATATATGAACATCATGATAACTTTAAGACAATCTATGATGTAGAGTTTCATGTTGTGAGAAACAGTTACACAGTGTGAAATCCCAATTTCTCCAGCCTTTAGCAACCGAAACTCTCCAAACTCCTTACGAGCCTCCTACGAATTCTTACAACAACCCAAACTCAAAAATTAACAGACCGAGAGGACACAAATGGTTACATTAGACACATCTAAAATGATTCTTTCCCTTGAGAATCCAAAACCAATCCCAGAAGTAAAATTGGTTCGAACAACCACCTAAAGAGATACCCCTCAAGGATATTGCTATACATGAAACACCAATAACAACCGAAAACATTAATATTAAACAATGAACCCCCTGTCCTATTATAATTCTAGAGTGGAAACCCCCACATGAAAGAAAACCTCTTCTAATATCTCCTACCCAATGACCATAAGGCACAACAGACAATAACAATAACCACACTATCCAAACATTCAAATTAGGTAATTACTTACTCTATGTCTAGATATTATCTTCTCTAGATGACAATGTATTTATTACATAGGGTTAATCACATATTAGTTAATGTATCTCAATTAATAATGTGTTATTCCCTTTTCACATGTCATGAAATTATCATACATTTCACCACACACATCTCAACCCAAGGGAAAAGAACGCATTTATAAAACAACGTTCAAACATTACATTTCAAAACAAAACTGAACATGCCAAAACTAAATAAAATTTTGAGTACTAGGAAAACATCTATGTTTTTTTCTCCCAACTACTATCCTCTTTGACACCATGCTTTTGCAGTATGCAAACCAATTGAATGGTATGTCCACACAACACCTTCTCCTAATGATTCTAGATCTTTACCAGCCACTCCATGCATGTCGTTTCATCCTCAATATGCAAATATACCTAGTCAATGACATGTGAGTCATTGTAAATATACCGATGAAGTTTAGATACATTGAAGATGTTAGGGATCCTCTACATCTATGGTGGTAATTCCAATTTGTATGCCACCTCACTGACTCACCCCAACACATCAAAGGGTCCAACAAACCTAGAATAATGTTTTCTCCCTCTACCAAACCTCTACTTCCCTTGTCGAAGGGAAACATTTAAGAACATATAGTCCCTAACCTCAAACTCCAAGGGCCTACTTATAAAATCAACATATGAATAATGTCAGCCCTGTGATACTTTCAACCTCAAACAAACATGATGAATCCTTTTTTTTTGTGCTACACACTACCTCAGGACCAAGAATTGCAATACCTCTAACCTATGCACAACCCAATGGAGAGCGACCCAGTGTTTTTTAAAAATCATCAAATAGAGCCATGGAAATAGAAGAGTGGAAGCTGTTTTTATATGAATACTCTTACAAGGGTAAGTGTCACACCCAATATCTTTGATAGTCCAAGATGCATGCTTGCAGCATATCTTCCAGTATCTAGATATTTCGTTCATTCTGACCATCTGACAGAGGGTGGAATGCAGCGCTGAGGTGTAACTGGGTTCCAAAAGAATTTTTTAATCCTCTCGAGTCTCACTAAGTAAAACATGAATTAAAATCTGAGATAATAGATCTCATAACTCTATGCAACCATACCACACCATCCAAAAACCTTTTATCCAACACACCCACTATGCTTGACTCCTTATTTCCTAAGAAGAAAACTGATTTCATTAACCAATCCACTTTCATTCAAATAGAATTGTATCCTCTATGAGCCTTGGGTAACCCTACTAAGAAATCCGTTAATATGTTATCCCATTCCCACTTTAGGACATCAATGGTTTGTAACAAGTACTTGAAAACATGGCGATCAACCTTCAACTATTGTCAAACTAAGCACCTTTCCAAAAACTCCGCCCCTTCCCATTTTACCCCAGGATACAAAAATGGCATTATCAAGACACATTAAATCTTCGAAACTCTTGGGTGTACCGCTAATGGTGAGATATAAAACACAAAAAGTACCCCATCATGCATCACTATCAGAATAACCAAATTTTCATAGAACATTATTCGGTTATGAACATCCTCCCACCATCACTCTAGAGAATCACCATGGCCATCACGATCACGCAACACCTCTTCCTATGAGTCTCCCCACTAAGATTCCTCCACCTACTACATCAAAAAAGATTGCACTGTCATCTGAATAAAATATCCCTTACCACCTTACACTATTTCATCTATGTGCAAGGCTTCCAAATCCTCCATCGCTTTCCAAGAATCTATGGATTCTAGAACAAACTCCCTCTACAACTTAATTCTCAATGAATAAGAAATAGCATTCCCATTTCTTGAGGTGTAGGAGATCTCAAAATCACAAACCTAAAGAAACTCCATCCACCTTCGCTACTGTATATTTATATTTTTTTGGGGAAAGATATACCTCATACTCCTGTGATCTGTAAAGAACACAAAGCACTCCCTAATGAGATAGTTACACCCCATGTTTTTTAAAAACACAACCTCTAATAGCTCTAGATCATAGGTGGAATAGTTACACCCAAGGGGAGATATCTTCCTAGACCCATAATATATCACTTCTTATTGCTACATCGTTATGCATCCCAAACCTATATGAGAAGCATCATAAAACACCTTAAACATCACCCATTACTCTTATAACAAGATCACTGGAACACTAACCAAAATCCACTTCAGATATCCAAATTCTTCCTGGAACTACTAAATCAAAAAAAAATCTTAGTCTTTCCTTGTTAGGCTTCCCATAGAGCTAAAAATCAAGAGAGATCTAGTACAAACCTCCAATAAGACCCTTCAAGATCAAGAAAACTATGAACTTCCACCCCATTGTCAGGTTCTTCCTAATAAATACCTGCTTAAACCATCGATGGGTCCACTTCCATGACCTATTTTGACAGAACATGAATGAGTAAATGAACCTATTGTGTCTAGAACTTACACATGGACATCCTTATATAGAGACGGTGGCGTCGAAGAGCCTGCAAGATAGTCATAAGATACCTGGCATGTTCCTCTTCTAACTTCGAGTTGATAAAGATGTCATCGATGAACACAATAACAAATTGATATAGGAACTCTTGGAAAATGGAGTTCATAAGTCCCATGAACATGGTTGGTGTGTTTTTGACATTGATCGACATGACTATGAACTCAAAGTTCCCATTCCATCACTTGAAAGCTGTCATCAGGATATCTCCCTATTTCACCCTCAACTGGTGGGGTCTAGACTATAGATCGATCATAGAAAATCAACTTTCCCCTATCATCTATTGGAAAAGATCATATATCTTTGGAGTAGGGTAACCATTCTTTAATGTCACCTGATTAAACCTTTTTTAGTTTTTGAACAACCTTAGACAACCATCCACCTTCTTTGCAAACAACACAAGAGCACCCCATGATGAAAAAATGGGTCGGATCGATCCCTTATGAATCAGATCATCTATATGAATACTCAACTCCTAAAACTCAGAAGGTTTCATCGGATAAGGATCCATTGAAATCAAGGAATTTTTGGGCTACATGTCTATCATGAACTAAATATCACATTGAGGGGGTAGTCTCACAACCTCCTCAATTAAAACATACAAATACTACCCAATAACTCATGGAACCTCCACTATCCCAACATCTTCTGATTTCAATGAAAAATAATCCAATAAGAAAATAATAGGCTCCACATGATGAAATCCTAACTAAAAATCCCTCTCACCAATGAAAGTAACATGTCGACTAACTATATTTGAAAACAAAACTCTCCTTCAAAAGTAGTTGATAATGGAATGCATGGAATACAACTAGTAAATGCCCAGAATGACATCCTATGGCTGTATCTATATCATGAAAAGATCCCCATGATATAGATACGGTACCATCATTAGTCTACATACCCAACACACATCAAACAAGATGATATGATGTTTGAATATCATACTCATCAATAGGGGTATGAAACACCTCTCTATTTTTATCCCCACAGAATGGGTTAGAGCGGGTGAAACAAATGAATGTAAAGATATCGAATCAAACAAAGCATAATCAAGTGTATTAAACAAATATATCATACCTCTAATGATCTATGGCCCCCCTTGAGCTTCTGCCTCTATTGTTTGAAACTGACCATGCCCAACTCCTCTTCCCTTCAGTTGATGAACACCTCCACAACCACCCCTGGGTCGATTTTATTGTGGAACATCCTAAGGTTGCCCACTATCTTCTTTGTCTCCCCTTAGTGGAGCATGATCCTGTTGTCCCTACAACTAAAATGGAATAACTAAAAAATATAGCTTAGGATGGAGATAAACCTATCCAACTCCACCATATTGAGATCGTATGGGTACAAGAAACTAACTATGAAGATAACCATAGATTCTATAGAAGAAACACCTTAACCCCAAGCCCACAGAAAAATCTCAAAGACCAGTTGTTTGAAAAAGAAAACTACTAGGGTCGAATCCAGATCAGTCAAAACCTCAAGGTCCTAGTGCCTAATAATTTCCAATGGTAACCCAACCTTTTATAGAACCTTTCTGGATCCTCTCTCATAGTAAACCTTCTCACAAGTGTATCTGCTCAACCACCTCCACCTTTTTCTGGACCTCCAGATAAGTCAGAAATATAAAGGGAGTAACCACATACTAGATTGAAGGACGGAAAACCTCCCCTAGAAGTCTCACATGATACTCCTCTTCTAGAAGGAGATATAGGAGAAATAGAGGAGATCCTTATACATGATCCCTAAATCTCATACTGAAATACTCCCCCGATGAAGGGAGAGTAAATCCTACATCTTCTCAAACTTCTTGGTTGATTAAAGGAATTATGCTCGGATCTATTTCTTGAAATACACCCAAAAAACATTAGGCTCTTTCCTCTCCTCCAAGTATAGCATCGACCACTAACTAGTAACTCCTCACATCTGAAAAACTGCCAAAGGATCTTAGTACTCAGTCGATTCTTAGATCAACCAGAATGTGATATCAAGATACTTGAGGCAAATCTCTCTCCATATTCTAAACACTTTCCTATTACTTTACCAAATCCTACTGCTAGAAAGAACGTAACGCTCTCTACCATTGGTGATCCACCTATACTAGATCAACCATCCACCAACCAACAAGACCAGCCTGCTAAGCCAAAACTACCCATTCTACAAACATACAATCATCAGGTTCCATAAATGAAAGTTAAAAAAAGATTTTTGAATCCTAAGTACTATGTAATTTTTTTTAAGATTCATTTTATCTCATTTGAAGTACATTCTAGTCATTCATTGCCAATTTCCCAAATCACCTAATTCAGAAAAGAACACAAGTCATTATGATGCAAGTACCTCTCCTAGAGTCTCTACCCACCAAATTTTTTAGCCTCAATTGGTCATTAGGTAGGCGCATAAACCTTTCATCAGAACACGGGGGACCTAAAATCCCATATCATAGCCAGTGTTTCCTATCCTATGTCACACACTATGATCACCTAACACTATTTCCATACTAACCCATGCAATCCCCATTCTTCTTAGCCTCAAACCCCATCCCTTCTCTCAATCGTAACCTCTGATACCATTCTATCATGACCCTCTCCCTAAAAGATACCCGACTTGGGCTGACAATGAAGAAAGGGAGATAATTCCCCCGATTCCAACCTCTAGTAGGCCCTAGGGTGGAGACTAGCACTAAGGGTATAAAATATCACAAAAATGGTAGGCAATTTCCATTTTAGGAAAAAAAGATCGAGATATAAGGCAGTTCATAACAAAATAACTCCAAGAGAAAAACACACACAAACAAAAACACACACACACATATATATAAAAGAAAACAAAAATCCATCCTACACGCGTGTTTAAAATAAAACTCTTACAAGTTAAATAAAAACTCCAAAGTAAGTACCAAAATCAACCTGAAGAAGTGACTCAGTAACTATCCTAGAGACTAAGCATTTAATATCCAACAAAGTCCATATAATCCTCTTAGAAATATGAAATTCGTTTTACATATGTTGGGTGAGTATATTGATATACTTCATAGGAAAACTATAGACTATCATGAACATTTGAAAGGAAGCATACTAATGACATTGTGAAAAACAATATAACCAAAGAACACATAACAAGGTATACTATCTATCCCATACTCACCAATACATTATCACTAAGAATCACATGTCAAGTAAAGTAATATATTAATATCTTAAGGGATTTGGTAACCCCACACCTCTTCCCACTGGTTTACCCATTATTTCATAACTAAAAATTTCCTCACACTCCCTCCTCTTCTGAAAGAACCATGTCAAAACACAATCATATACACATGGGCCCCACGACCACACATTTTCCCATCACCTATTCCATGAG
Source organism: Viscum album (assembly GCA_963277665.1). NCBI lineage: Eukaryota > Viridiplantae > Streptophyta > Magnoliopsida > Santalales > Viscaceae > Viscum > Viscum album. The sequence goes on along the minus strand of OY728133.1, from coordinate 642,510,422 downwards.
CCACCTCACACATCACATGCTAATACCTAGGTCATATAACCACAACTCATTTCAAAATACCTGATTCATAAGATTGAGAAACCTACAAAATTAATCATGAATCATAAGAATAGATAAATGTCATGTCATAAAAGTATGTCACTATCATTGGAATGAAAACCATTTCATAATTCAAGGTTAACTACCTAGACCATCCAATTATAGCAGTTCATCCATCAGCACATATTTATTATATTGTAATTAATTATACATAATCACATATAACCTATATTGGATCAAGAACATCTAACTTTTTCCCATTGTGAATAAATCATGACTATTTTTTTCCAAGAATTATCTAATGAGATATAAAACTTTACCCAATTCATTAGAGGGATATATATTTCCTATCCTAACCATCACATAATGAAAACCATATATATGTGTGCCACAAGATCATAAAACATTTATCTTATCATCATATCATAACCCATTAATAGAAAATGGGTTTCATAAAAATTTCATAAATTCATCATTACATAACCCATGTAAAATAAAATGGTTTCAAAAAAACTTCATAATAATAATAAAGAATCCATTGTAAGTATAAAGATTTTATTATTGGATCATGTCCCTAGAAAATCATAATATTTATCAAGTATATTAAGATAGATGAAAATTCTATTAAATGATCACTAAAATATTTAATGAGTAAAATAACCTTTTTATTTTTAAATAAATTATTTATGATCTTAAAATTCACAAAATATTAGGGAAGGAATTAACATCAGAAAGAAACATGTATAATTATAAATGAATCTTCAAATATTTTACCATTCATGATGATGGGAAATTCCATTAATTTCATATATGTTTAAATAAAAATTCATTTATCATTTTCTTGGTAAAATGTCAAAAGAACCTCTTCTAAAAAATGAAAAGGCGATTTATTTGAATTATTTTTTTATAAAAAAATGAACTTGAAAAAATGAGTTTTAAAAATTCATATGATAATGTAAAAATATATTTGATATCATTTTAATGAAATCCTGGACATTGAAGAAATATATTCCCAACTAAAGAATAATACCAAATCACTTATACATAAAAAAATTCATTCACTCTCTTGAGTAATAAATGTGAGAAAAATGAATAAAAAACTCATATTATCTTGAAATAAAAAGTGGATAATCAGAATGGAATTGATTTATTTGGTAAGTATCATTTAATTTTCACAATGTAAATTCCTGAATAAAAAATACCAAATAAAATGGGATTGAGATGTAAATCCATTACCTCAAGTCTCACCATTCTTTTTATGCATTTGAACATACTATATAATAAATATAGATTTATTATAAATCCATTATAGAACATTATTAATATATATAATACCATGTATGATTTACATATAAAAATTTATCACCTGTTTATAAACAATTTTTTATATCATTCACTATTTCAGGTGATAACAATTTCACTTCTCATTTATGTTTCAGTTTGAAAATCATGGTTATTTTTCTCGGATCATCATTCCATCATATCTATAATGTTTATAATTATATAATTATAATATATATTATTATAAATATATATGTATATATAGATTCATTCATAAAATTAATATATAAAAATGAATTACACCGTTGATAGATACAGTAAGTCATATTTACGCATGGACACTATTTTCACTTTTTAATGGATGGAATGAAAGTAAGGTAGATAATTATTATCATTTAAATAATATTAATTATATCATATATATCATATATATTAATTAAAATAATCTTAATTTCCATCCATGTAAATCAAAAATGAAAAACAAATCACATCGCTTTGTGCGGTGGTCATCGACACACACACCAAAGAGACATTATCATTTTCGAACACACTAGAAGGTAATAAGGTAGATATGATATTATAAATAATAATAATAATAATAATTTCATAAATATATTTTATAAATTATAAAACCATCATAATATCCATCCTTTAATTATAGTGATAGAAAATTAATTGTATCGCTATACGGAGAGGGTAAAACACACACATGCATGATACATACATTCACTTACCACTTAAAGGAAAAGTGGATGAATAAAGGTGGTTTTATAATCACAATATAATTTTAGTATATTTATGATAATTAATTTATTATTTTATAATGAATATCATATCATTGGAGGATGTAAATGAATAAAAAAAACCAAAATAGGTTATTTAAGATGATTAAATATTCTTCAGTAAGCATCCACTATGTCCCTTATTATGGACCATTTTAATTGTATTTTAAAAACAACAAAACATATAATTCATGTATAGAGATGTTTATTAGATAATTGTTCAGGATATTGTTTTGTGATATATGGATCAATGTGGATAAAAGAAGAGAATCTATGGGTGCCTTTTTATAAGTGAGGAGAGCGATGCTCTTGGATTTTATTAAAATATTAAAACACAATAAAGTCATTCTAAAGAAAAATTATTCAAAATGGATAGATATTAAAAGATAAGATTAGGTAAGTTTAATATACAATAAACTAATTACTTTCTATAGGTTTATGTGGTGTTTGAGACCTTATCTTTGGTTTAACCCCTTAGTTAACATACTTTAACCTTAACCATGATAACATTTTTTTCAATCATAAAGGGTCATAATTTTATTTATAAGTTAACAATTAGATATTCAATTGATAATGTATAAAATTTTAGACCATTTATAATACTACTTATCCTACTTCAATATTTTTATTATTTTTAAATAATTTAATAGAATATAATTTAAGAGAAAATAATATTAATAACATTTTACATAAAATATCATTAATGTAATTTTTGACAGATTTTTTAATTTTAAAATAGACACGAAGAACAATACTAAATTTCAATATAATCCATTAAAACATGATTAATACGTCATATTTAACTATGAGATTTTATAGCTCAATAATTCATCCAATTGTTGTTAATTTAGGAATTTTAAAATCATATATTTAATTTATCTATTGATGGAATAAATTCTATATCGACATTAAATAAGAAATGATAGGAAATATTAAAAAAAATAAAAAAAAAATAAAATTAATAAGACAAATAAAATTAACTTATATTTTAAAAAATAATTTATAAACATGAATAACATTCTTTTACCCTTATTATAATATATTATAGATATTAAAGTCAAGAATGTGACATTTTCTATTTATTTCTTTTCATAAATTAATATAAATGTGATAACCAAGAAATATGGAAACATGTGGTCATATATTCCATAATTGGATTTAAATGGTCAAAAAAACCATTTAATTAGATAAAGGTAAGAGTTACTGAAATTTTAAAGCCTTGTCTCAAATCTTTAACCATATTTTAACTATTTTATCCTTACTCAGGTGAATGTAATTTACCATGGTCACTACCCTTATTGACCAAAAATAAAAGGGACCAATTAAAAACAATTTAACCTTTATATTACAAATAAAGACAACATTTTTCAAGATTTAAATCACATAATTTTTAGAAATTAATTTAAGAAAAAACCAATAAATATAATTAGAAAATAATTTTTCAGCAAAATAACATTTCAAGAATGATTTTTTATAACAAATTAAATCATAAAATTGATTTATATGAACAAAATTGGATTATTAATAATATAATAGAATAAATTCTACTTTGAAATAAATTTTATATAGAATTTATCATTTTAAATATTTGAAAAAGTACAATTTTCATTAAAAATTAGTATTTTTCATTATTCAAAAGAATGTCAATATTTATCAAAAAATAAAAACAATGCACCTGAATATAATTTTAATATGATGACATAATTTTTATTAAATTACACTTAATATATCCATAAGGTTACTACAATATTCACTCAAAAAATTAATTAAACCCATTTTGAGGGAAAATGAATTTTCAATGCATGTATTGGAGTTACCAATAATATATTTTCTTAATATATAACCATTATACATTTTTTAAATCTTTTTTATCAATATTGGTCACGACTCACCTTCACCAATATGAGGGAAGGGACAACAAAAGGAAAGACCCTTCCTTCTTCGAGTTGAAGGAGAGATAATAACCCTTCGAGTCTCACATTTAATAGGCCCTGAAGTGGTGACTAGCACCAATGGTATAAAATCTCATGTAATGTGGAAAGAATTACCTTTTTTATAAAACGAGATAAGGAGATAATATAGTAAATGTAACAGCCCAAGATTTTATGAAAAATAATCTTTTTAATTTCACTAATGTCTTGTGTTGTACGCTACACCAAAAGGAGCTTGCACAACACACATCCTTGACTTGCCTTGCATTACACACAATCGCAACCTTCCTCGATAGCGTGTGTAGTCGCAATACTGAGTTTCACTAAACAACGATATTCTATTAAAATATTATTAAAACTAGCTGTTATGAATAGTAATAACAACTTTTTAAATTTTAGAAATTTTAGCTCTCAAAATGGACTTCATTTTTGGATTCGGAATACCAAAATTAGCCTAGGGTGAAATTTTGGTATTTTTCTGAAAACTTTCAATTTTTGATGAATAGTGAAACCACTAAGTGGTATGTTAAAAACTGAATTTTGCATAAAACTTAATTTTACCGCTTCTGTGAATGGAATTTCGAAAATCCGACAGACACGGTTGATATCAGTAAGTAAAATGTGGTTCAATGAGATAAAAATAATTTTTTGGTAAATAGTAACTTTTTACCTTTTTTACCGCGGTTAATAGTAAATAGGGTAACTAAGGGTAAAAATGATATTACTATTACCCTAACACATGTGATAATTCTATTGGATAAGTTTAATTCGACCAGAAACAAACTTAGGAATAAAATATGACCATTTAGGCCCACTTGGGTTAGATTAGGACATTTATTATTAATTTATTTAAAGAAGGGTTAAAATAGTTAAAATCAATGTTTAATAAGTAAATCATTTTTAATATGGGGTTATACATAAGATAAATTCGACTATAAATATTCATTAGAAATATAAAGCAATTTTCTACATAATGATATTTTATTTATAATTTTTAGACTTTAAATAAATTAATTTATTTATGACACAACGATGATGCAGTAATTACCCTTTTAAGGAAATATTAACATAATTGATGTTATAAATTCTCAAATGAATGTAATTTGAAACTTTTTATGAATTCCACTAATTTTATAGGTTACTATGACATATTATTGTTGATTTAATCAACTTGGTTCGAACATATAATTCTGTTATGACTTTCACAAAAATCATATATCAAATAGTGTCAAAAATGACAAAAAATAGTTTTTAAATCAAATATTATATTATTAATTGTTATTTTATTCCTAAAAATTTAAGGTTCGTCCAAATGACTTAGATAAGGATATATATATTAATAATAAACAATTTGGGGTTCGTTTGGCATGTTATAGTAAGTGTATTAACCATATAGTGAAAGAAAACAAAAAGACACGGTAAAAGTTAAATTATTTAACTTAGAGTTAAATCTAATTGATAAGGTTAAAATAATACCCTAAACTTGTCTAAATCCTATTGGATGATAGGATTTCGACCCATCCCCACTTTAGCTTCGAAATAAGACCCTTTGGAAACATTATAAACCGATTTTGACTTTAATATAAAATAATATTTTGAGATATTCCTAAGGTGCCCCTCTCCTCCCTTATAAAAGGGTACCTCCTCCTCCCCCTCCTCCTCACACCAATTTGAGCACTCAAGCTCGGCCAACCCCTTCCATTTTCTCCTCTCCACTTCCCTATAATAATCCTAGAGGTCCTTGTCTTCTTCAAAGACCAATCTTAGTTCCCTAAGTGGAGGATTCAAAGAAGCGTTCCAAAGAAGAGGAAATATCCATTACCGATCTTTTCAATTTCTTTCTTCTTCAACTTCTTCTTCATTAGTTGTTTTATGATAAAGTAATAACATCAGTATTACTTACATACTGATATGTTATTATAAATATTAAACAACCCTAATTCACCTTCTATCCATCCTACTGAAAAATGAAATCACCGCGCGTGCGTACGTACGGAATACCGTCTCCACGCTGTGGTGTAATCTATTTTCCACCATCACTTTACAAGGATGGGTATAATGGTGTAATGAGTAACTATTTATGATTATTATAAAGTAATATTGATACTGAAATAATATACATATACTCCAATACAATTCCACAATCATAGGAACGATATCATCACTCGTGCGTACGTACGGAATACCGTCTCCACGATGTGATGTGACTCGTTCTACATGATCATCATTACATAGTAATTATATAAATGAATTTAATGAATAAATATGATATATGTTACACTAATACCATTATGGATATAAGGTATCTATAACCTTAAATGAAGAATAAGAATGTATTCGGCAAAACACACATAAGAACAAAAGGCAATAAAGACCCGAGTAACAAGTAACAATGAAATATTACTAACAAGAACCTAAGAATATGACCATTTATGATATCATATCAATATGTATGATTCTGGAAAAAGTCAATAACATTATTTAAACCATTATACAGGAGCTTCGGACACGTACAAAGCAAATCGGACCTAAGGTAAGGGAAATACCACAATCTCATTTTTATCTGAGATTGTTTATACTTTGGTATTTACTGGGGTGTATTTTATCATCCACATCCATGTTTCATCAATATGTAATATTATTTCCATCCACCTACAATTGTTTAAATCCAATTTTACCCTTCGGTGAGTTTTTAGTAAAGAATATGAAAGGAATCTTTTGTCGTTTTTCGTACGAGGTACTTTTTGACTTTTCCAAAAAAAGTACGAAGAATGTTTTTTTAACTTATACGGCATGAATGGATTTTTAAAACTTTATTTCCAAGAAGCTTCCTTTACAAGTTTTCAAGTTTATTTTTAATCAACTTCTTTTAGTTTATAATTGTATGACATGTTAAGAAAAGAAAAGTGTTTTTTTAAGTAGAAATGATATTTTCTTCAAGAATAGAGTTCAAATGTTTTATCAAAATTATTTTCCATCTAAGATAATATAGGGTTCTGTTTTTATCCCTATTATTACATTGATTTGATTATGTTTTGAGGGAATTATTTTTATGAAGTCATTTACCTTATATGATTTTTTTATGATGTCATGATGTTTCAAGAATCCCATTTTTGTTATATGTGTTATGCGATGATGTATGATTTATGATTATGTGCCACACATAATAAAGGATTACTTATGAGATGGGTCGGACCTATATCTCCCTCCAATGCATTGGGTAAAGATTTTACATCTCATGAGATAGACAGGGCTGGAACGGTAGGTTATACCGGTTCAGTGAAACAGGACTGAAACGAGGGTTACTCGATTCAGAAAGAGACTTTGTTCACTAAGATAGTCTTGGCAATGAGTCTTGACTAACAAGAAATGATTCTCTATGATTATGTGTGAATGCCACAAAGTTTCATGTTTTATGTTATGATTATTGTGATTACATTTCACTACCATGATTTACCCCATGTTATGAAATTATGATCTCTTTTGAAGGTTAAGATTTCCAAAAGTTATGTGCTTATGCATATGATGTGATTGATATTTCTTTTGTTTACCCTTACTGAGCATTTGAGCTCACCCTTTTATGTTTTCTTTTCCCCAGGATATAAAGAAAGGTTTTAGGTAAAAAAAGGAAGATCTTTATAGGATATTTTGAAGATCTTTCACCACGATTAGAAGATTACGATCCGAGTTTCCAAAGACACTAAACTATTACGATCCTTGTGTGTGTGTGTTTTTGTTATGTACTAAGTATTCCGCAAAAGTAATTTAATGTCTATGTACGTCAGGCTTCGGGTCTCTACAGTTGGTATCAGAGGAAAGGTTTAGTCAACCTTTGGAAACTAGGATGCGAAAACGTTAGTGAGATCCCTAGAGATATTTCTATGGTATGTCTATGGATGTCCCTAAGGATAAGTATACGTATAGGTTATAGTACTAAAACTACGCTAATGATCATAGAATTAAACCTAAGATGTTAGATATTGAAGGTACTCCCCCTTTATTATGTTGTTTTCCCTAGCATGATTTTTGCCTCTCACACTATTCTTTTTGGGTTTTAGACGATGGATGGAAACCGAAGGAACCGTGTTGATCAATGCAATGGACAATGCAATGATTGTCCTCCTGAACAAACAAATGTTATGGGAGATGGAGTGCAAAATATTATTGCTATACTTACACAAGCTATGAATCATTCTGGACTTCCAAATGAGCAGAGAAGGGAACAATATTCTATTGAGTCCTTCATGAGGCAACGTCCACCTTCTTTCAGTGTGTCTTCTGATCCACTTGTTGCTGAACAATGGATCAGTACCACTGAAAAGATATTTTCAATTATTCAATGTTCTGAACATGATAAAGTCATCTTAGCAGTATATCGTTTGGAAGGTGAAGCTGATCAGTGGTGGAATCTTATCAAGAATACAAGGCAAAGAGACGAAATTGAGTCCATGGAATGGGACGAGTTCAAGAACTTATTTTTCAATAAGTACTTCCCTCGTATTCTTCGAACAAAGATGGAGAAGGATTTTCTTGAACTAAAGCAAAAGGATGATGAATCTGTTTGTATATACGAAGCGAATTTTACAAGACTTGCAAGGTATTCATCTGGCATTATCATCCAACCTGAAAGTAAAGTTGATCGATTTTTCAGTGGCTTAAAACCAAGTCTTCGAAGGGAATTAGCTATAAGAGACTTCAGTAGCTATGAAGAAATTGTGCGTTGTGATATCAAGGTAGAAATGGAAGTTGGTGTTACATATCCATCTCATGGTTTTGAAAAGAAATGAAAGACGGAGTTTGTAATGCCCCGACCCTAATTACCTAGAGTCGGTGCATTATTACATAACATTGGCATGATCATGAGAAAGATCAAGTCTCGAAAGACCGATTAGTTTAGTAGCCTTGGAATAACTAGATACATCCATAAATTTTTACATTACATCATAAAAAAAACATCTTGTCTTCATATCCCCTCATACTATCCCTGCAGGTCATTCATAAATTACTTCTTCATAATCCTGGGAAAAATAAAACATTGAAAGGGGTGAGCTCGGATGCTCAGTAAGGATAACATTATAGCAGAAGCTTTCATAAATAAGCATAAACACTTAAGGCAATTTATAACTAAAACAAAAGCCTTTTAAATTTAAACTTCAGCATAAAATGGCGAAGGTAAAATGAAATAATGCCATTTACTTACTCACATGGATATTCTACTAGTCGAATGATCACATGCAATATCAATAACCACTTTCATAATGATGGAATGCATAATGCCAGACTATCATAACCACATAGCCAAGGCCTCGTGCCAAGACTACAAATAAGATTTTGCCAAGGCCTTGTGCCAAGACACTAGTTTGTCTCATGAGACCTACCGATGCATCGAGGAGCTATAGCGGGCTCCACCCGTCACTTATTAAGTCCAATGCATTCCTCATATGAACAATTTTAAACATAACATAAACATTCGTATTGAAACTAGCATACGAAATGTCAATACTTTTACCACAAACCTTGAATGGTATAAAAATAGCACATCTACAGTCAAACATAACTCATTCGATACAATATGGAAGATTGTATTGTATCACATTAACCTCAATCAAGAATAATGAAGGATGTTGACATAGATGAAAATAATCATCAAAACTATTTGAGAGAAATATCCCCCTTTTCTTGAAATCATTTAAAAGTCACACTATTTGTCAAAAAGCCATTTAAAAATAGATTTTTGAATCAAAGTGTCCCATACCACTTTGAAACTTTTTAAAAGGATTTTTAATTTTAAAACTTTAATGTCCATATAAATAAATCCTTAAAACCATTTTTAAAATATGGACATTAATGAGCATTATTTAGAAGAATAATTCTTTAAAACATTTTAAAATGGTATTTTGGTTAGAGTTTCTAACCAAAAAAGAGACACTTGAATACAAATAATTTAGGTAATAAAAACATTGTAATATCATTATAATAAAGGAATTCATGATATACTATGTCAAAGTACATTATATACACCACATAAAAGTGATTTGGTGTATATCATCAAAGAAGTCTCAATGGAATGTAAATTGAGATGAAATCTCTCATAAAGGTTGTATCCTTTAGTTAAGGATAAATCAACGACATAATTATGTGTGACAAATATAAATACACTAAATATGATTGGATATTCAGTGTAAATCAATCAAAGTATATTTACACATATTCTTGTAAAAACAATACCAACGAATTGGATGTTTAACTCAATAAATGGAGAATGAGTTAAAATTACTCTTATCAAATTCATATCAATGACTTGAGAATTATCAATGGAGTGATTATGTGTATCAAACTTATATCCACAGGAATGGGAGTGGAAATTATGACATAATCAAATGAATAGTGATTCCACACATAATCTTGGGGTAATATAATCAATGAAATATGCATAAAGCCAAATGAGTGGAAATTGAAATCTCAAATTCCCTTATTGATTAGGTAACTTAAGAAACATACACCCATGAAAGAATTATCATACCATGATGATGTAAATACCCATAAATAAAAGTATATAACACAATGAATACAATCATAGGCAGTACACATACACCACATGCAATAATTAAGTGGTGATCAATGGAATTCTCACGGAATTAAAAGTGAGATAAGAAAATCCCTTACTTTGTACTTTTTCCTTGGTCGATGGTAGGTTTACCTCCTGTATAATGGTGAAATAATTGTTATTGAATAATACAAGAATCATTTACTTTAATATGATATCATATATGATCTTTTAACATTGATTTGTTAATAATATCTTAGTATTGACGCCGTTTCGGGTGTTAACTTACTCATTTTCTTTTATATGTTTTGTTACATAAGTCATGTTTGTTGTATCTTATTCATATCCATAATGATATAAAGTCCTTAAACATCATTTTTAAATCATTAAATGATAATTATACTTGAATGGATACGATGGATAATGAATCTCATCGCGTTCGTGGAGACGGTAGTCCGTACGTACGCACGAATGCTACTTCCATTTAATTTTTTATTTTAAAAGAATCGAATCCAAATGATACATAGGTATATTACTATTCCATTATAATATAATATTTTATATATGTTACTTAAGTTCATTAACACCATCCTTTATACGTTCCATGTGTGGTATGAACGAGTCATATCATTTTAAGGGGGCGGTAGTCCGCACTTCCTCAAATGAAATTATCGTATGTATATACGACATGAAACGAATAATGGTATGAAATAAAATGGAATTACAGAATCTTATATATAAAATATATATCATTAATATCATATTTAATTACAGTTCCATCATAATGGCCACCATGAGAGGCGGTAAGATGTTTTTGAACAATCATCGTTTCGTGAGGCGTTAGTTTGCCATCCACAGAAACATTATGTTCATCATCAATTAGATGGAGTTGTGTGTATGTGTAATTTGAATACTTCTTATAACAACATCCTAGTATATTGAGGATACTGGTGTTGTTACAAAAGAAGGGAAATAAAAAGATTTTGGGGGTTGAAGAAGCAAAATAAATGAAAATAATTTAAGAGAAATCGTTACCTTTAATTTAGGTAACTCACTTTGGTTGGAACCAAAGGACTTGTTGAAATGCTTTCTGCCTAAGGGGAAGCTTCAAGGAGGATGAGAGGGATGTGGGGAGCTTAGTTGGGCAGAGTTTGGACGAGCCAAGTGGCTTGAGAGGTGTGAGGAAATGAGAAGGAGGAGTGCCCTTTTATAAGAGGGGTGAGGGGCACCTTTGGAAAAGCTAGAAATATTAATTTATAATAAATTCATATTCGGTTTCCAATGGCTCCAAAGTTGACTATTCAAAGGTTGATGTGGGGATAGGTCTAAAACAACTCATCCAATAGAATTTAGACAGGTTTGGGTACTTATATTAACCTTATCTTTAAGTATTAACTCTAAGTTAATTAGTTTCACTTTTACAATGTCTCTTTGTATTTTTATATAATATGGTTAATAAACTTACTATATACATCCAAAAGACCCCCAAGTGGTCCATTAATGATTAACCTATCATAATATAAGTCTCTTGGCCGAACCGTAGATTTTTAGGAATTTAATATCAATTAATAATATAATATTTGTTTTAAGAACTCCTTTATGTCAATTTTGACACTATTCACTAGTTGATTTTTGTGAAACTCATAACAGATTGATTACTTCGAAAAAAGTCAAATAAATCAATCCTAATATATCATATTATCCTATAAAATTTGTTTAATTCATTAAAAGTTTCATATTATAATTATTTGGGTATTTATAATATCAATTATGTTAATTTTTTAATATTTTTGTAATTACTGCATCATCATTGTGTCATAAATAAAATAAATTATTTAATGTCAAAAAATTATAAATAAAATATAATTATGTAGGAAATATTTTTATCTTTCTAATGAATATTTATAATCTAAAATCCAACATATATAACCCTATGTAACAATTGTTTTTCTAAAAGATATATGCTTGTGTCATTTTTGTATTCATTTTAACTTAATTAATATAAAGTGTCATTATCACTTACAAGTGGATCCATGGGGTCCCAAAATTGACCCAAAGATGCCCATGGTCGACCATGTATCAACCAATAGGGTTAGGACACGTTTCAGGGTAATTTAGTATTATTATAATATTATTTGTTTAACCCTTATTTACCGGATTTACCCTTAACCATGGTAAATAAAATATTTACCGCAGTAATTATTCAAAATGTCTAAAAATAAAAGTTACCTATTTACACAATTTGAACATCCTGATTCCAAATATGGAATCCATTTTCCTAAATTCAAAACACAGAAGTGGCAGAAATTAATTTAAAATTAATTCCCGCTGTCAAAACAAAAAGCGTGTTTTTAAGAGATAATAACTATCAAAAGATTGACACTTGTTTATGTTCGATTTAATTGTAAAATTATGTCCAATGACAAACATTAAATTGAATGGTAAAAATATATTCTAAATATACTTTAAAACCACTCCAATTCACAATTTATAACTATTAATTATTTTGATTAAAAAAGTTGTTTTTAATTAAAATTTAGTAATTTTCACTATTCATCAAAATATGAAAGTTATCCGAAAAGTACCAAAATTTCACCTTAGGCTAAATTCGATATTCCGAATCCAAAAATGAAGTCCATTTTGAAATATAAAATATATATAATTTCAAAAAGTAGGTATTACTATTCATAACGGCTAGTTTGATTGGTTGTGGTGTGTTAAAATCTCGAAGTTGCGTACAATGCACGTCATTGCATTATTCGAAAGGAAACATACCGAGGAAGCTTGGGGTGTTACATTCTCCCCTCCTTCAATAAATTGCGTCCTCGCAATTTTTAAAATTTTTCTTGGGAATATAATGGAAAGTCCCACATCGGAAAAAGAGTCAATAAAACTATCACTTTAAAAGAAAGAAAGAGAGGTATAAGGGTCATCCAAGATAACCCATACTAGGATTCCATGTAAGAAAACATGGATATGGATGATAAACTAAGTGTCAAGTTTTGATGGAGAGGGATAGAAATCATGATCAGGAGAAAGTTAACAATGAGAAAACCACAAACTTGTGTTGGGACAAACGACCATTAGTCTCCTAGTAGGAAAGTAAACGGACAACATTTTTTTTAAGTTACATTACATAAGGAAGAGTAATTCATTTATGATATTGACTAAGAACATTATGAGATATACTTACATTTTAAGTAGATTTTCATTCTTTAATAAATTTCCACCACTAACTCATTTTTTTTAAACGATGAGTATTCAAGAAGACTTGGTCACACTGGAAGAGATAGAATAAACTTCTATAGAATCACATGATCCATGAAGGATAAAGCATATATTTACATTGTCTTTGAAGATTAATCAAAACCAAAATGGTCAATGAATGATCTAATGATCCCCCAAAAGGATATTCATTGAGATAAATATGCACTAATCTTAATTTCTAAAATTAAACCAACAATACCCCAAAGTTAAATAGATACCATTCAATAACCAATTGTCCTTAAAATCCTTTAATATAATCCAAACTAATATTGAAACCCAAAACATAGAAGAATTTGAATATGGAGTCTCCCATGTTAAATTGTATCTCCAAATGACATCAGATACTCTTAAAGTCACATACTCAAAAGTAATAAACCTAATCACATATTCTCTATTATAGGTTAATCATTTCCATAAATAACCCAAATCACTATAAATCCACAATAAAAACGTAGATAAAAATCTATCATTACTCCACAAATGAAACCCCATAGTATTCTATTTTCCTTGGGCATATAGTGTTCCCAACAAAGCGAACATCTTCCAAAATAACATTTATCACTTAATCACCAAATCATTTTCCTATACCAAGGGTATTCTTTTGATATGAAATAAGAACCCAAATCAACTTATTATTGATCAATAAAATCATTTAACTAAAAAAAAGTCACACTAACCAGGGACTTCACGTAGTCCAGTGGTAGGCGATAAATCCCAATCGCACTTTGGTTGTGGGTTCGATTCCCATAGCATTGTCCGACGCGACGGGTTGTCACACGGTCTACGTGTTGTCCTTTTTCAAAAACTATATTTTATAATATTGCCAAAATGAGATAAATTCCTCAAAATACTATATCATAAATTTAACCACAAATGTTATATCATACCTTGAATCTTCATCCCAAATTAGAATAACTTATAATTCTCTCAAACCCCAATGATCATATAAATCCAAATGGTTATTTATACCCATATCCACAAGAGAAGAGACAATTCTTCCTTAAATATCATTCTCACATGGCAAACTGCGGGGTTACAAATACAAGAGAAAATTATTCCATAGTAAACCCATCAACAAGGAGTGCTAATACTTTTTAAACATTTCTCCAACCATTTATTCCCACATAGCTTCTTCTTTGACCAAGAAAATATCCTATAGAATAGGACATTCACTCGGGTAATGGCCAGGTCCCCTACATTTACGGCAAATGACTGTAAATGGACTCTTGGGACCATTTTTATCTTCTTCCATAGTACTCTTCATTTTTCTTCGGCAATTCTTTACTTTATGTCCTTCCTTCCCGCACGTAAAACATTTCGTTGTCCCATTGAGACACTTTCCTGGGTGTCTCTTTCCACAATTCCTGTATGATGAAAATTGAGGTTTCTTTTCTCCATGGTCTCCATTGCTGGAGATCTTATCATTTATCACCTTTCTCTTCCTTGTTAAGTCTGGGAGTTGGTTAATATATATGTTGTTGATCATATTTTTGGAAAACTGATTTGGCATAAAGACGATATCTTTTACGCCTATCAACATTCCATTTTGTTGCTCATTTCCACCACTGTTCCCACCTTGTACATCATTCTCAAAGTCACTATGACTTCCTTGGAATCCAGCCATTGACTAAAACCAGAAAGCATTGTGTGAGTAATAGTAGTCGTAAAATTATTTAGAGATTAAAATGTCACCATATTCTCAATTTGAAACATATTAGGATTAACCAAGGTCATTTACTCTCATCTTATGTATATATTACTTAAATCGGTTTGTAAAGAAAATGTAAATTATCCTAAGCATATCCCCCGGGAGTGTCGTAACCAAGAGTGCAGCAAGGCCCGTTGTCGTGCACCAGTTCCCGTTTGAGTCTAGCTCAAAGCGGTGTTTTCGAGTTTTACCCCTAGGTACATCTGTGCCAGAGCCGCCTCTACCTGCTCGTATCCAGACAGGGATGTATTGCTCGGAAAACTCACAAAATCTCTACAATACCAAAATTCTAGGATGTTCTTTTATACTAATCCTCAAAGTTCATCTTAGGTCTACGTTCTCTAATCAGAGTTTATCTAAATCTAGCTACCAAGGTTTGTACTAAACTTCCTCTGATACCAACTGTAACGCCCCGACCCTAATTACCTAGAGTCGGTGCATTATTACATAACATTGGCATGATCATGAGAAAGATCAAGTCTCGAAAGACCGATTAGTTTAGTAGCCTTGGAATAACTAGATACATCCATAAATTTTTACATTACATCATAAAAAAAACATCTTGTCTTCATATCCCCTCATACTATCCCTGCAGGTCATTCATAAATTACTTCTTCATAGTCCTGGGAAAAATAAAACATTGAAAGGGGTGAGCTCGGATGCTCAGTAAGGATAACATTATATCAGAAGCTTTCATAAATAAGCATAAACACTTAAGGCAATTTATAACTAAAACAAAAGCCTTTTAAATTTAAACTTCAGCATAAAATGGCGAAGGTAAAATGAAATAATGCCATTTACTTACTCACATGGATATTCTACTAGTCGAATGATCACATGCAATATCAATAACCACTTTCATAATGATGGAATGCATAATGCCAGACTATCATAACCACATATCCAAGGCCTCGTGCCAAGACTACAAATAAGATTTTGCCAAGGCCTTGTGCCAAGACACTAGTTTGTCTCATGAGACCTACCGATGCATCGAGGAGCTATAGCGGGCTCCACCCGTCACTTATTAAGTCCAATGCATTCCTCATATGAACAAGTTTAAACATAACATAAACATTCGTATTGAAACTAGCATACGGAATGTCAATACTTTTACCACAAACCTTGAATGGTATAAAAATAGCACATCCACAGTCAAACATAACTCATTCGATACAATATGGAAGATTGTATTGTATCACATTAACCTCAATCAATAATAATGAAGGATTTTGACATAGATGAAAATAATCATCAAAACTATTTGAGAGAAATATCCCCCTTTTCTTGAAATCATTTAAAAGTCACACTATTTGTCAAAAAGCCATTTAAAAATAGATTTTTGAATCAAAGTGTCCCATACCACTTTGAAACTTTTTAAAAGGATTTTTAATTTTAAAACTTTAATGTCCATATAAATAAATCCTTAAAACCATTCTTAAAATATGGACATTAATGAGCATGATTTAGAAGAATAATTCTTTAAAACATTTTAAAATGGTATTTTGGTTAGAGTTTCTAACCAAAAGAGAGACACTTGAATACAAATAATTGAGGTAATCAAAACATTGTAATATCATGAGAATAAAGGAATTCATGATATACTATGTCAAAGTACATTATATACACCACATAAAAGTGATTTGGTGTATATCATCAAAGAAGTCTCAATGGAATGTAAATTGAGATGAAATCTCTCATAAAGGTTGTATCCTTTAGTTAAGGATAAATCAACAACATAATTATGCGTGACAAATATAAATACACTAAATATGATTGGATATTCAGTGTAAATCAATCAAAGTATATTCACACATATTCTTGTAAAAACAATACCAACGAATTGGATGTTTAACTCAATAAATGGAGAATGAGTTAAAATTACTCTTATCAAATTCATATCAATGACTTGAGAATTATCAATGGAGTGATTATGTGTATCAAACTTATATACACAGGAATGGGAGTGGAAATTATGACATAATCAAATGAATAGTGATTCCACACATAATCTTGGGGTAATATAATCAATGAAATATGCGTAAAGCCAAATGAGTGGAAATTGAAATCTCAAATTCCCTTATTGATTAGGTAACTTAAGAAACATACACCCATGAAAGAATTATCATACCATGATGATGTAAATACCCATAAATAAAAGTATATAACACAATGAATACAATCATGGGCAGTACACATACACCACATGCAATAATTAAGTGGTGATCAATGGAATTCTCACGGAATTAAAAGTGAGATAAGAAAATCCCTTACTTTGTACTTTTTCCTTGGTCGATGGTAGGTTTACCTCCTGTATAATGGTGAAATAATTGTTATTGAATAATACAAGAATCATTTACTTTAATATGATATCATATATGATCTTTTAACATTGATTTGTTAATAATATCTTAGTATTAACGCCGTTTCGGGTGTTAACTTACTCATTTTCTTTTATATGTTTTGTTACATAAGTCATGTTTGTTGTATCTTATTCATATCCATAATGATATAAAGTCCTTAAACATCATTTTTAAATCATTAAATGATAATTATACTTAAATGGATACGATGGATAATGAATCTCATCGCGTTCGTGGAGACGGTAGTCCGTACGTACGCACGAATGCTACTTCCATTTAATTTTTTATTTTAAAAGAATCGAATCCAAATGATACATAGGTATATTAATATTCCATTATAATATAATATTTTATATATGTTACTTAAGTTCATTAACACCATCCTTTATACGTTCCATGTGTGGTATGAACGAGTCATATCATTTTAAGGGGGCGGTAGTCCGCACTTCCTCAAATGAAATTATCGTATGTATATACGACATGAAACGAATAATGGTATGAAATAAAATGGAATTACAGAATCTTATATATAAAATATATATCATTAATATCATATTTAATTACAGTGCCATCATAATGGCCACCATGAGAGGCGGTAAGATGTTTTTGAACAATCATCGTTTCGTGAGGCGTTAGTTTGCCATCCACAGAAACATTATGTTCATCATCAATTAGATGGAGTTGTGTGTATGTGTAATTTGAATACTTATTATAAAAACATCCTAGTATATTGAGGATACTGGTGTTGTTACAAAAGAAGGGAAATAAAAAGATTTTGGGGGTTGAAGAAGCAAAATAAATGAAAATAATTTAAGAGAAATCGTTACCTTTAATTTAGGTAACTCACTTTGGTTGGAACCAAAGGACTTGTTGAAATGCTTTCTGCCTAAGGGGAAGTTTCAAGGAGGAGGAGAGGGATGTGGGGAGCTTAGTTGGGCAGAGTTTGGACGAGCCAAGTGGCTTGAGAGGTGTGAGGAAATGAGAAGGAGGAGTGCCCTTTTATAAGAGGGGTGAGGGGAACCTTTGGAAAAGCTAGAAATATTAATTTATAATAAATTCATATTCGGTTTCCAATGGCTCCAAAGTTGACTATTCAAAGGTTGATGTGGGGATAGGTCGAAAACAACTCATCCAATAGAATTTAGACAGGTTTGGGTACTTATATTAACCTTATCTTTAAGTATTAACTCTAAGTTAATTAGTTTCACTTTTACAATGTCTCTTTGTATGTTTATATAATATGGTTAATAAACTTACTATATACATCCAAAAGACCCCCAAGTGGTCCATTAATGATTAACCTATCATAATATAAGTCTCTTGGCCGAACCTTAGATTTTTAGGAATTTAATATCAATTAATAATATAATATTTGTTTTAAGAACTCTTTTATGTCAATTTTGACACTATTCACTAGTTGATTTTTGTGAAACTCATAACAGATTGATTACTTCGAACAAAGTCAAATAACTCAATCCTCATATATCATATTATCCTAGAAAATTTGTTTAATTCATTAAAAGTTTCATATTATAATTATTTGGGTATTTATAATATCAATTATGTTAATTTTTTTAATATTTTAGTAATTACTGCATCATCATTGTGTCATAAATAAAATAAATTATTTAATGTCAAAAAATTATAAATAAAATATAATTCTTTAGGAAATCTTTTTATATTTCTAATGAATATTTATAATCTAAAATCCAACATATATAACCCTATGTAACAATTGTTTTTCTAAAAGATATATGCTTGTGTCATTTTTGTATTCATTTTAACTTAATTAATATAAAGTGTCATTATCACTTACAAGTTGATCCCTGGGGTCCCAAAATTGACCCCAAGATGCCCATGGTCGACCATGTATCAACCAATAGGGTTAGGACACGTTTTAGGGTAATTTAGTATTATTATAATATTATTTTTTTTACCCTTATTTACCGGATTTACCCTTAACCATGGTAAATAAAATATTTACCGCAGTAATTATTCAAAATGTCTAAAAATAAAAGTTACCTATTTACACAATTTGAACATCCTGATTCCAAATATGGAATCCATTTTCCTAAATTCAAAACACAGAAGTGGCAGAAATTAATTTAAAATTAATTCCCGCTGTCAAAACAAAAAGCGTGTTTTTAATAGATAATAACTATCAAAAGATTGACACTTGTTTATGTTCGATTTAATTGTAAAATTATGTCCAATGACAAACATTAAATTGAATGGTAAAAATATATTCTAAATATACTTTAAAACCACTCAAATTCACAATTTATAACTATTAATTATTTTGATTAAAAAAGTTTTTTTTAATTAAAATTTAGTAATTTTCACTATTCATCAAAATATGAAAGTTATCCGAAAAGTACCAAAATTTCACCTTAGTCTAAATTCGATATTCCGAATCCAAAAATGAAGTCCATTTTGAAATATAAAATATATATAATTTCAAAAAGTAGGTATTACTATTCATAACGGCTAGTTTGATTGGTTGTGGTGTGTTAAAATCTCGAAGTTGCGTACAATGCACGTCATTGCATTATTCGAAAGGAAACATACCGAGGAAGCTTGGGGTGTTACAGAGTTCAAGGAGAAATCTCATAATAATGGTGAAAAGAAGATGAATGTTTCCTTATGCACAAAGTGTGGAAAGAAGCATGGTGGAGATTGTCTTAAAGGGACTAGAAAATGTTTTAAGTGTGGAAAAGAAGGTCATCGAGCAGCTGAGTGTCGAAGTAATGGAAAAAGGGTTTCTAATGATGTGAAAAAAGCAAACACTGCAGAGAACTCACCACCGACACTTCAATGCTTCAAGTGCAAGAAAACGGGGCATTATGCTAATAAATGCCCTAATCCAAGGGTTAGTGATGATCAACATGAGCAACCACTGAAGGCAAAGGACAAAGGGAAGTCACATGCGATCACTATTGGAAATGTTGAATATTACAACGATGTGGTGGAATGATTAAGTGTTTATGTAATGGGATTCCAAAATAATGTTGTATCATTGAGTATTGCAATATTTATTGATGTGGTATTCAAAGTGATTGAGATATTTTTTGGAAATAAGATGATATGCGCATAATGAAGGGAAAACGAGAAAATGAAATGTTTAATAGTATTCATGAGCTCATGATTGATATAAGGACTAAGTGATATCGTGGTTTGAGTATATAAAATTTTGAGGATTTTGGTATGTGGAAAGTGTTAATTTTAAACTGCATTCATGTTTTCACTAAGGTATTCAAGAGAATACATGATTAAGGACTTTGAATGTTTGGAATGTGACCAAAAAAACATATCTTATGATATATGGGGATCAATGATGATATTAAATCTCTGGTAATTGTTTTCACTATGTTATGAGAGTGGACTGCAGTATTATGGATAAGCCTAAAGATTGAAATGGATTATGTTGGACATAAGTGAGTATTGTTTAAGGATAGAAGTTTTTTTCGATATTATTGATGGGATGTTATAGTAATGTAGTTTTAGAAAAAGGACAACCTGCAGGACGGGCGACAACCCATCGATTCGGACAAGGCTGTGGGAATCGAACCCACAACCGAAGTGCGACTGGCCTTTATCGCCTACCACTGGCCTACAGGAAGTCCCTGTTTAGTAGAAACTAGTTTTATTATATTAAGCAGTATGATATATGAAGTATAAGTCCATTTTAGGAACCATATGTGATTAATCTCACTATAGATCGACTTATGTATATAATTTTTTGCTAACCTTTTGTTTGAGATAGATGGAATGACCCGTCATTCTATCACATGATCTGCTAACACTTCACGAATAACAAATTCAACTTCATTTATTTAAGAGATAAAGTGGAAATTGTTCAAGGCATGAACAACAGTGAGATTTTACCAAAATAAAGAAATTATTTATTCTAATTCAAATTTTCAACTTTAGGGAAATGATATTGAAAACCAAAAATGTTGTCCTAGTGATCTTATACCTGATGAATCGGATGGTACCATAGATTGTAACAAATTTATGGATTTGTGATTGTTGGCTTTTCCATAGCCATTTTCTCTACCACTCTCCATTAGAACATGATGGTTAGATTTTTCTTCCATATCCATATTTTCACCTATGTGGAAACCCAGTGATTAGTTTATTTGGGTAATCGTTACATTTCATACTTTATTTTTTAAATTCACGTTTTGTTATTCCTTTTTACGATGTGGGTTTCTATTAAAGAAACTTTCGAATAGTAAACCATATATAACCCCGACGAATTTCGAGGGCGAAATTCATTTTAAGGGGGGTAGAATGTAACAGACCGAGATTTTATGAAAAATAATCTTTTTAATTTCACTAATGTCTTGTGTTGTACGGTACACCAAAAGGAGCTTGCACAACACGCATCCTTGACTTGCCTTGCATTACACGCAATCGCAACCTTCCTCGATAGCGTGTGTAGTACGCAATACTGAGTTTCACTAAACAACGATATTCTATTAAAATATTATTAAAACTACCCGTTATGAATAGTAATAACCACTTTTTAAATTTTAGAAATTTTAGCTCTCAAAATGGACTTCATTTTTGGATTCGGAATACCGAAATTAGCCTAGGGTGAAATTTTGGTATTTTTCTGAAAACATTCAATTTTTGATGAATAGTGAAACCACTAAGTGGTAGGTTAAAAACTGAATTTTGAATAAAACTTAATTTTACCGCTTCTGTGAATGGAATTTCGAAAATCCGACAGACACGGTTGATATCAGTAAGTAAAATGTGGTTCAATGAGATAAAAATAATTTTTTGGTGAATAGTAACTTTTTACTTTTTTACCGCGGTTAATAGTAAATAGGGTAACTAAGGGTAAAAATGATATTACTATTACCCTAACACATGTCCTAATTCTATTGGATAAGTTTAATTCGACCAAAAACAATCTTAGGAATAAAATATGACCATTTAGGCCCCCTTGGGTTAGATTTGGACATTTATTATTAATTTATTTAAAGAAGGGTTAAAATAGTTAAAATCAAAGTTTAATAAGTAAATCATTTTTAATATGGGGTTATACATAAGATAAATTCGACTATAAATATTCATTAGAAAGCTAAAAAGATTTCCTAAATAATGATATTTTATTTATAATTTTTAGACTATAAATAAATTAATTTATTTATGACACAACGATGATGCAGTAATTACCCTTTTAAGGAAATATTAACATAATTGATGTTATAAATGCTCAAATGAATGTAATTTGAGACTTTTTATGAATTCCACTAATTTTATCGGTTACTATGATATATTATTGTTTATTTAATAAACTTGGTTCGAACATATAATTCTGTTATGACTTTCACAAAAATCATATATCAAATAGTGTCAAAAATGACACAAAATAGTTTTTAAATCAAATATTATATTATTAATTGTTATTTTATTCTTAAAAATCTAAGGTTCGGCCAAATGACTTAGCTAAGGATATATATATTAATAATAAACAATTTGGGGTTCGTTTGGCATGTTATAGTAAGTGTATTAACCATATAGTGAAAGAAAACAAAAAGACACGGTAAAAGTTAAATTATTTACCTTAGAGTTAAATATAATTGATAAGGTTAAAATAATACCCTACACTTGTCTAAATCCTATTGGATGATAGGATTTCGACCCATCCCCACTTTAGCTTCGAAATAAGACCCTTTGGAACCATTATAAACCGATTTTTACTTTAATATAAAATAATATTTTGAGATATTCCTAAGGTGCCCCTCTCCTCACTTATAAAAGGGTACCTCCTCCCCCTCCTCCTCACACCAATTTGAGCACTCATGCTCGGCCAACCCCTGCAATGTTCTCCTCTCCACTTCCCTAGAATAATCCTAGGGGTCCTGGTCTTCTTCAAAGACCAATCATAGTTCCCTAAGTGGAGGATTCAAAGAAGCGTTCCAAAGAAGAGGTAATATCCATTACCGATCTTTTCAATTTATTTCTTCTTCAACTTCTTCTTCTTTAGTTGTTTCATGATAAAGTAATAACATCAGTATTAATTACATACTGATATGTTATTATAAATATGAAACAAGCCTAATTCACCTTCTATCCATCCTACGGAAAAATGAAATCACCGCGCGTGCGTACGTACGGAATACCGTCTCCACGCCGTGGTGTAATCTATTTTCCACCATCACTTTACAAGGATGGGTATAATGGTGTAATGAGTAACTATTTATGATTATTATAAAGTAATATTGATACTGAAATAATATACATATAATCCAATACAATTCCACAATCATAGGAACGATATCATCACTCGTGCGTACGTACGGAATACCGTCTCCACGATGTGATGTGACTCGTTCTACATGATCATCATTACATAGTAATTATATAAATGAATTGAATGAATAAATATGATATATGTTACACTAATACCATTCTGGATATAAGGTATCTATATGCTTAATATAATAATAAGAATGTATTCGGCAAAACACACATAAGAACAAAAGGCAATAAAGACCCGAGTAACAAGTAACAATGAAATATTACTAACAAGAAGCTAAGAATATGGCCATTTATGATATAATATCAATATGTATGATTCTGGAACAAGTCAATAACATTATTTAAACCATTATACAGGAGCTTCGGACACGTACAAAGCAAATCGGACCTAAGGTAAGGGAAATAATACAATCTCATTTTTCTCTGAGATTGTTTATACTTTGGTATTTACTAGGTTGTATTTTATCATCCACATCCATGTTTCATCAATATGTAATATTATTTCCATCCACCTACAATTGTTTAAATCCAATTTTACCCTTCGGTGAGTTTTTAGTAAAGAATATGAAAGGAATCTTTTGTCATTTTTCGTATGAGGCACTTTTTGACTTTTCCGAAAAAAGTACGAAGAATGTTTTTTTTAACTTATACGGAATGAATGAATTTTTAAAACTTTATTTCCAAGAAGCTTCCTTTACAAGTTTTCAAGTTTATTTTTAATCAACTTCTTTTAGTTTATAATTGTATGACATGTTAAGAAAAGAAAAGTGTTTTTTAAGTAGAAAGGATATTTTCCTCAAGAATGGAGTTCAAATGTTTTATCAAAATTATTTTCCATCTAAGATAATATAGGGTTTTGTTTTTATCCCTATTATTACATTGATTTGATTATGTTTTGAGGGAATTATTTTTATGAAGTCATTTACCTTATATGATTTGTTTTATGATGTCATGATGTTTCAAGAATCCCATTTTTGTTATATGTGTTATGCGATGATGTATGATTTATGATTATGTGGCACACATAAGAAAGGATTCATTATGAGATGGGTGGGACCTATATATCCCTCCAATGCATTGGGTAAATATTTTATATCTCATGAGATAGACAGGGCTGGAACGGTAGGTTATACCAGTTCAGTGAAACAGGACTGAAACGAGGGTTACTCGATTCAGAAAGGGACTTTGTCCACTAAGATAGTCTTGGCAATGAGTCTTGACTAAAAAGAAATGATTCTCTATGATTATGTGTGAATGCCACAAAGTTTCATGTTTTATGTTATGATTATTGTGATTACATTTCACTACCATGATTTACCCCATGTTATGAAATTATGATCTCTTTTGCAGGTTAAGATTTCCAAAAGTTATGTGCTTATGCATATGATGTGATTGATATTTCTTTTGTTTACCCTTACTGAGCATTTGAGCTCACCCTTTTATGTTTTCTTTTCCCCAGGATATAAAGAAAGGTTTTAGGTAAAAAAAAGGAAGATCTTTATGGGAGATTTTGAAGATCTTTCACCACGATTAGAAGATTACGATCCGAGTTTCCAAAGACACTAAACTATTACGATCCTTGTGTGTGTGTGTTTTTGTTATGTACTAAGTATTCCGCAAAAGTAATGTAAAGTCTATGTACATCAGGCTTCGGGTCTCTACAGTAAACCCAAAAAACTCCAAATAATAAATGTAAAAGTAAATCCAAAAATCCATTCCCACATGCATGTTCAAGAAAAACTGATAAAAATTACAAGAATCTATGAAAGGAAGTACAAAAATAAAAGAAAACCAACAACAATAAATATCCCTAAGTTTGAGCTAGTAAGGTCCATAATAGTATTAAAAGTCCTCCATGAAAGCTAAAATATGTTTTATATACATAGGGTGAGTATACATGTATACTCAGTAATGAAAAAAAGATCACATGCACAAGTGGGTAGGCATTCTAATGACCTATGAGAAAAGAGGTAACCAAAACACATAGTAAAGAAACTATCCAGACAACCTCACCAAGGAAAACTCCAAAAATAATTAAAGCCAGGTAAAGTAAGAGTAATAACTCATCAATATTTGAGTACCCCCCAGCTTTCCCACATGTTATCTAGGACATCCTACGCATCAAACCTCCCCCATAGGTTCCAATGTAGTCCCATTGTTTCCCCAACAATAATTATATGGGCCACCACAACCTCACATTATGACCGCATAAAATAATGCCACCATGACCACACATCTCTCCCATAAACACCCATGACACCACAACCACACATAACCACACCGTCAAACAATAGGGCAACAAGAACCACTTCCACGCCCAAAAATACATGATCCTTATACCAGAGACACTTGGGAAACAAACTTTCCCACACACACCTGGTCCAACCACCACAACAAACCATTCCCGAATATTATTTGGCCATAATTAACCCTAGGATATCAAAACCTACCCAAAGAGTCTAGGGATACATGGGAGATGGTGCCGAAAGGAGCTAATAACCAGTCACTTCTAAGAATTTTGAAAAAAACCCTCCCCATGAGATGAAGTTGTTCGATGGGAAGTGATCAACCTGGATGGGGTTATTATAAGAAAAAAAGGAATAAATAGTATACATATAGGTAATAAAACACTTATCCCAACCTAAGGGTTCTGAAATAGACTACCAGCTCGTACACAACCACTCTCGCTGCTAGCTCTACATGTACAAGTACACAACATCTACAACCAGAGAAAAACCCATTTTTAGAAAACAATCCCCCATTTTAATCGTTCTTGTTATCATTTTCTTGTTATTACATTTAAAATATTCATCCACTACCGGGAAACTAACAACCATAGCCATAATCTAAAACAACAACTGAAGTAAAAATTGCCAAGTAGAATTTAATCATTCACACCCGGTTCTCTTGTGAAGTTACAACATCAAAAGAGATCCATGAGATCCTTGGAAGTACTGAAACCAATCCAAGCCCTAACATACCGGCTTCACATGACCTCAGATTCATAAACCAACAAATGATCAATCAGAGATCCCAAACCCATCCACGTTACCCCACAAACATCAAATAGAGAAACTATAGATATCACCAGAATAGAGAAAAGAAGTTTTATGATTTATCAAACACTATTCATTGAGTTCCCTCTTTCAGTTTGGTTAACTAGGGTGATCACACATGGGTTATTATTCATTGGGAATCCATTTAATCAACCAGTATTATGTTATTAACAAGCTTACATGTTATAACCATTTAATCACCAGATTATCCATAAAAATTGAGCTTCATTAGAGTGAAAGAAAGGACCACCAGTGACCATGATTTTCAGTGGACATAATCCTATACAATTCACAACATAAAAACAAAGGTATAACACAAAAACACCATCAAAATTTCTGTCCCTTAATCCTTTAAAATTCAGTTTATAATCTTTTTTAATGTTGGTTTCATCTACATCTCGAAGGATCATCATCATACCCACCCCAGATGATGCACAATAAAGATAGATGAAGGAAAAACCTATACTTGGATGATCAAGGATTGAAGTCTTATCCACCTGAAAGAATTGGGGATGCATGAATTATATAGGAAGAACTAAAATGACTCCATTTTTGAGTGGTAAGGGCTCTATCATGGGAGAATGATTCATCTTAGGAGTATGTCTTGAGGCTCACTAAGAGAAATATAATGGAATATGGAAGAGAGGATATCTAGTTAAGAAGAGGAAAAAACCTAAAATTAGGGAGAAAATTTTGAAGTACATAAAAGTGGTATTATGTCTTGACTATGTGTCTTGAAAGTTTCAAACATTGGGATTAATTGAGATTTAATAATTCTCCTCGGAGATGGTAGAGTTTATGGCTGTGAGTTAATAGATTTCCTTTAAACAGGGGAAAAAACGTAACATGGGAGAGACTAAAAAACACAGAAAAGGGTGTGAAACCGTAGAAAAAGGCCAATTTTTTTTAATACTCAATGGTTGACCAAATCTTGGGGGTTTAAAACATCATCTATGGGCATTAAATCTCTTGGAATGCGGTTATAAAACTCTTTAACATCAATTGATATGTTATTGGGGAGAAACTTGAAAGTCCTGGGAAAACTAGAAATGACCCACTAATGGGTGAGTCATAGTTTCCCTAACACCATCACCCTGGAATCGTTTCTCTAGAACCAACGCTGATCGGTGCCAATGATATCCCATCGGTGAAACTTGTGCCCTTCAGTTCCACCGATGCCCTTTGGTGACACCGTTCGTTCGACCTAAAATTTGGAAAACTCTTTAATGATTCACTGATGGTCCCCATGATACCCCATATAAAATAATTTGAAAATTAATGGATTAGGAAGGTCAAGGCCATTACATCAGATTCCTATCATACTATTTTGGCCCTTGAGAATTCAAGATTAAACTGGAAAAAAAGAGAGGGGCCCAAACAACCACCTTGTATGATACCTCTCAGGGATAAACCACCCAACTATTGTTCAAATTATAGAACAAACCTCTACATATAGAAGAATTTCCATAAAATATATACCCCGAATGACTATGGGTACACTAATGCACTTCTCCCCCAAGTAATCACACAAACATATAAGGGTCACGCTGTACAAACTTATGGATTAGGGAGTCCCTTTTCCCATGTGGATATACTATCTGCTTTGGGTGGCAGTGACTCACCTGCACAAGTTTAATCTCATCCACATTAATGAATCTGGACTAGAGATCAGGTCCTATCGTCCCCATTGTGAGGAATTTTTAGACACATTAGGAGAAAAATGAAAGATCCCATCTTACTGTTCAAATGGTAAATCATTACATCAAATCCAAGTACAAACAAACCGAAAATCCAAACTGAAATCATCTTTGAGTATTGGGAACACATTGGTTCCTCCCATTACCAAGTACTCTCCTCGAGGACACCATGCCTTCACAACACACAAACCAAAGGAATTGTTAATCCATGAAGCAAATTTTCCTTACAATCCTTGATCCTCACTGGTCGCTCTAGAAACATCACATCATTTTCGATATCTATCTCTCCCCAGTCAAGGATGTGGGAGTCATCATGTAAAGACTAACAAAACTGTGATAAATGAAAGAAGTGGTAGACCCTATTTAGCAGTAGTGGTAGCGCGAGCTTATATGCCACCTCGATGACTCGTCTCAACAACTCGAAGGGTCCAGTGAACCTGAGAGAAATCTTACTCCCCCTTCTAAGCCTATGCTACCCACGTAGAGGGGAGACCTTTAAGAACATGTGGTACCCACCCTTGAACTCTAAGGGTCTCCTTATATGATGAGTATATGACTTATACACATCCTGGGTCACCTTCATCCTTTCATTCACAAGTCAAACCTTCTCCGTCGTGCTCTGCACCACCTCCAGAACAAGAAAACTTGCCTCCCCAACCTCTGTCCAACACACGAGTGAACTATAAAGTCTCCTATAAAGGGATTCAAATGGATCTATGGCAATGGTAGAGTGATATATATTATTTTTGGAAAATTCTACCATAGGCAAGTATCGTACCCATGAACCTCTAAAGTATAGAACACACGCTCGCATAATATCTTCAAATGTCTGGATGGTCCTCTCTGCCGGACTATCCGTTTGAGGGTGGAAAGCAGTGCTAAGGCATATATGGGATCCAAAATCACATTTTAATACCTTCCATACTCAGTAAGTAAAGCACATATCCCAATCAGAAATGATGTTTCTGGGAACTTCATGCAGCTGTACAACTTCACCCACATACTTCTATGGTAAGGCATCCACTAAGGTTGGATGCTTAATTTCTAATAATTGAGCTGATTTATTCAACTATTCCACCACTACTCAAATGAAATCTCAACCTCCCTCATACCTAGGTAGTCCCATGACAAAATCCATTGATACATCATCCCACTTACACTTGGGAACATTTAAGGTCTACAACAGATCGCCCGGAACATGGGGTTCGGCCTTCACCTGCTGACACATGAGACACTTTTCCACAAACTGCACCACTTCCTTCTTCCCTCAAGGCCACAAAAAATGACCCCTAAAGCAGCAATACATCTTTGAAACATCTGTTTATACTACTAGGGGTGAGTTATGGAACTCACAAAGAACTCTCTCACACATTTCCACTGGGGAAATTAGAATCCCATGAAACAACATTCGATTCTGACCATCCTCCCACCATTCTCTTGGAGCACTGCGCTGGTCAACGCGAACACACATAATGCTGTCCTCTATGTCTCCCCATTGAGACAAATCCACATTCCGCATCATGGAATACTGGAATTTCATCTTTAACAAACAACTTCTACCATCCTCTACTCCTAGGCCACGATGTATAGAATCTAACTCATCCATTTCATTCCAAGCATTCGCTGTCTCCCAGACCACATTCTTTTGTGACTTCCTACTCTAGGAATCGGCCACCAGGTTCCCATTTTCAAAAGATGAAGATTTCTCAAAGTCATTGGCCGAATGAAACTCTATCCACCTCCACTATTTCAAGTTCAGGTCTTACTGGGAGAAGTCACACCTTAAGATCTTGTGATCTATGAAGACCATGAAGCATTCTCGGATGATTTAATTCTACCACAACTTTTGTGTGAACACCACTGTTCCAAGATCTAGGTTGTGGGTGGAATAGTAATGTTTTTAATGAAATAACTTCCTAGAACCATAGGAGATAACTCCCCATTGTTACATCAGTAAACACCCCAAGCCTATACTAGAAGCATCACCGAACACTTCAAATGTTACCCCTTCCTCAGGAATCCTCATCATTGGGGAACATGATAGCTTCTCCATTAGATAACTAAAATCTTCTTGTAACTTATAAATCCATTCGAAAGCCTGGTATTTTTTGGTCAAGGCCATTTAAGGCACTAGAACTTGGGAGATTTCAGGTGTGAACCTTCGGTAGTAACCTTCCAGTCTAAGGAAAATAAAGACCTCGGCCATGTTCTTAGGTGCTTCTTAAGAAACAACCACATGAACCTTTGATGAGTCCTATACTACTCCCTATTGGGACACCACTTTTCCATGGATGTGCACCTCTCATGTCAAGAACTTGCACTTAGACAACTTCCTATAGAAATGGTGGTGTCATAGAACATTTAAAACTATACTCAGATGCTCAGCGTGATCCTCCTATGATCATGAATAGATCAAGATGTCGTCGATGAACAATACTAAGAACCGATATGGATACTCATGGAAAACGGAGCTCATGAGCCCCATGAACACACCTGGTGCGTTAGTAACGCCGAATTACATGACCACAATCTCAAAGTTCCTATATCTTCACTTGAAAGCAGTCTTAGAGATAAAATGCTCTTGTACCTTCAACTGGTGATATCCAGACCACAGGTCAATCTTTGATAACCAACCTGCTCCCAACAACAGGTCAAAAAGAACATTGATTCTTGGAAGGGGGTAATAGTTCTTGACCATTACCTAATTCAGACTTCGGTAGTATATGCACAACCTGAGTCCACCGTCTTCCTTCTTTGTAAACAATACAAAATCACCCACATGGTGACATGCTTGACCAGAAAAATCCCTTATTCATCAGGTTATCAACTAGGATCCACAACTCACGCAACTCAAAAGGTTATGTTTGATAGAGAGCCATCAAAATTAGATGAGCACTAGGTTGTAAGTCTATACCTAACTAAACATCACATCAAGTTTGTATATTTACAACCTCTTCAAGGATGACATCTAGAAACTCACTAGAAATATCCAGAACATACACCATCTATGCATCTTTCAATTCCACTGACAGCTAGACTAACAATGAAATAGGAGGATCCACATTCCAGCTACCCTCTTGAAAACCTCGCTTGCCAACAAAATCTACATGCTATCCCCCCATATCTAAGAACCCAACCATTCTACAGAATCAGTCGATAATAGCATGCACAAAATATATCTAGTCGATGCCTTGAATGAAATCGTATGGACGCATTTGCAGCAGAAAGAGATCCCCACTAGACTGATGTAGCCCCATCATCATTTGACATCCTTAAAAAACATCAAATAGGGTATTTTGACCTCCAACTATCTTACACTTCACTAGTGGCATGGAGAGTCTCTCTACATCTAGCCCAATGCATGGGATAGACTGGGTGCACCAAATGAGTGTGATGCTTCTAAATCAAACAAAGAACATGCAATAGTACTACACAAGATGATCATACCTCAAATGTCCTTTATACTTTCTAGAACAACTTCCTCTATGATGTAAAACTACCCACACCCATCTCTTTATCCCCTTAGCTATCGACCACCTCCCCAAACATGCCCCGGTTGAGGGATATAAAGAGTGTCTTGAGGTTTTCCTCCTCCATAACTACCTGCTCTCAGTGGAGAGGGAGCTCCCTACCCCTGCTGAATAGGTCTAGTCGGCATTTGGTGCTGCTGAGGTGGGTGATAAACCTATCCAGCCCCACTGTACTGCACTAAGTCTAGGAACTAATTCAGAAGATTCCCATAGCTTCCATAAGATAAATAACCTAGGTCCTTTTCTCATGGAGAAAGGTTGAGGATCGAGTGATCGATACTTGAACAGCTGGGGCATGCTCCCCACCGATCAAAACTTGGAAGGCCCGAATGCTGGAGGCTTGCCACCGATGGCCTTCCCCTTTGATGATCCCAATTAGCTCCCCTCCTATGGCACACCTCCCAATATGTGAATCCTCTACACCACTTGAGCCTTATTCTGAACCTCTAAGTATGTTAGTAGAGTGAAGGGAGTAACATTTTAATGGAGATAAGGTCGAAGTGCTTCCTCTAAGCACCTTGCTTGTGACTCCATGTCTGGGATGACATCTAGAGTGAAAAGGAGGATATAATCGAACTTCATATCCAACTCCCTTACCCACATAATCCCTTTCTAGAGGGTGATAAGAACTTTCCTCTTTTCAGCCTTCATCATGGAATAGAGGAATTGCGCTCAGAACTCCTTCACAAAATCAGTCCACGAAACCTCATCTTCCTTCTTCTCTCCAAGATAGAGAGTCCACCACTGATGCACCGACCCCTACATCAAGATCACTACCAGAGGAACCTAGTACTATACTGGATCTCAGATTAAGATTAAGGAAATAACCATCCCCTCAAGCCATCTCTCTTTCTCCATGTCCGAGATGTTGCACTCGTACTTTCCAAGGGTCTTCTGCTAAAAAGCATGAAGCAACTTCTGCCATTGGTCATCCTCTTCCTCTTGATCATCCCTCTGTTGAGAAGCCAAATCATCCTTTTGGTCCTCGATCGTCCACACTAATTGTGGAAATTGTTCGGGTACTATATATGCATGGTAAACAAATAATTCCTATGCCCGAGTATAATGGGAAATTATCTTAAATTTTTACTAAACTTTTTATTCATTTTACATTCCCAAAACACTCAAAACACACATGAAGACATTTAGTTTTGATGAATGTACCATTTATTAGTGTCTCTAACCTACAATTAGTGTAGGATCACTTTGTCATTTCGCAGTTCTAGAGTCCTTGCATTGGATCATAGGGGCCCCTAAAATCCATGTCCTAATGGGCCTTCCCTATCCAATTTCACGCACAATGATTTCCTAACACTGTTTCCCAAAAATACCATGCAATCATCATAGTGCCTAACCCATAACTCCATCCTATCTCTCAACCATCATATCTGATACAATTTTGTCACACCCCGCCATGACAAAGATGAGGGGAGGGATAGAAAACTACAAGACCCATCCTTGTTCGAGTTGAAGGAGATATAATGACCCAAGATCCCAGACTTCAATAGGCCCCAGTGTGATGAATAGAACCAAGGTTATAAAATCTCACGTAATATGGGAAAAATTACCCTTTTTATAGAACTATATTAGAAGATAAGATGGTAAAACCAAACAAATCCAAAGACTGAAACTAAAAGTAATGCCAAAAATCCATTCCTATATTCATGTTCAAGATAAACTGATAAAAAGTACAAGAAATTCTGAAAGGAAGTACCCAAATAATAGAAAAGAAGAAATGAAAACTGTCCCAACATCCGAGAAACTAAGGTCTGGCACAGTCCTCAAAGTCCTCCTAGAAACCTGAAATCAGTTTTATATACATTGGGTGAGTATATAGGTATACTCAGTACGGAAAACCAAAAGCTATCATGCACAAGTGGGGTGGAATTATAATTCCCTGTGAGAAAAGAGGTAACCAAAACATGTTGTAAAATAACTATCCATCGAACCTCACCAAATAAAACTCCCAAAATAATGCATGTCAGGTATATTAAAAGTAATAACTCATCAATATTTGGGTACCCCACACCACTTTTCCAATGGTTATCTTGGACAATCTACACATAAGATCTCCCCCATAGGTTCCACTATATTCCCACTTCCACCCCAACATCAACCTTATGAAACACTACAAACTCGCATCCCACCCATAGACACCTGGTCCACCACAACCACACATCCCCCTCCCAGAATCCTGGGCCACCACAAACACCCATAACCACTCATTCAAACAACTGGTCCACAACAACCACTACCACACTTGAAGAATCCTGGGCTTCATCCCGAATAAACTTGGGAAACAAACTTTCCCACACACACATGGTACAAACACCACAACACACCCTACCTGAATAGTCTTGGGACATAATGAACCTTAGTCCATCATAGACTTCCCGAAAATTATTGCGTTACCTAGGAGAGGGATTAGAAAGGATCTAATAACCAACCACTCTTAAGAATGTTGGAAAAAACACCCCCTTGAGATGGGGGTGTTTGGAATGATGTGCTAAACATGGGTGGGGTGAGTATAAGAAATAAAAGGGCTAAATATTATAAATATAGGTAATTAAACAATCATCCCAAACTAAGGGTTCTAAAACAGAAAAATAGCCTATACATAACCACTCTCTCTACTATCCCTACAAGCACAAATATAGAATAACCCCAACTAAAGAACAACCCATTTCTGGAAACAAAATACCCCATTGTACCTATTTTCATTATCATGTTAATGTGATTCCATTTAAAAAATTCTTCCACTACAAGAAAACTTGTAGGAATAGCCACAAGACAAAACAAAAACTGATGTAAAAACAACCAAGTGACCTTTATTCACTCAGAACTAGTTCTCTTGTAATGTAACAACATCAAATGGGATCCATGAGATACTTTAATGTAATGCAACCAAACCTAGCCCCAACATACCGAATCTACATAGCCTCAAATTCAAAAACCAATAACTAAACAACCATAGATCCCATCCATATCCATGTCACCCCACAAATATCAAACTGAACAACCATAAATATCGCCAGAATGAAGCAAATATGTTTTAAGATTTTCCAACACCATTCATTGAGTTCCCTATTTTAGTTTGGTTAACTGAGGTGATTACCTAGGGGTTTTTATTTATCAGGTATCTATTTAATCAACCATGTTTATGTGATTAAACCGTATCCATGATATATAAATTAAATCACTAGATTATCCTAAAAAATAGAGTTTCATTAGTGTGCATGAAAGGACCACCAATGACCTTAATTTTTAGTGGACATAATCCCATGCAATTCACTACATAAAAATAAAGGTTTAACAAAAATTCATCATCAACTTTTCCATCCATTCATCCTTTAAATGTTGGTTTATTGTCTTTTTTAATGTCGGCTTCATCTACATATCGAAGGATCATCGTCATACCCACCCACATGGTGCACAGTAAAGAGAGATGAATGAAAAACCCCTACATGGATGATCAAGGATTGATGCTTTATCCTCATGCCAAGAATTAGGGATGTACGATTTGGAGAGGAAGAACTCCAAGGGTAAACGGGAAGGAATCTATCACGGGTTCATGAATCATCTTGAAAGGAATTCCCCAGGTGCACTAAGAGAAACAAAAATGAATAAGGTAAATGGGATCTTAGGTTAAGAAGAGTATAAATCTTAATATCCAAGAGATGATATTGAAGTACTTAAAAGCTTGATCGTGTCTCGACCACGTGGATTTCCGGTTTCACATATTTGGATTAATTGATATTTAATAATTATTTTCTGATATGGTAGAGATAACATCTATTAGTTAATATATTTCCTTTAAATGGGGAAAACACGTAAATTGGGAGAAATTGGAAAACATAGAAATGGGTGTGAAAATGAAGAAAAAGGCCACAAAATTTGGTAACTCAAGGGACGCTCGACTCTCGGGGGTTTAAAACATCTTCTACGGGCCTTAAATTTCATTTAATGGGGTATTAAAACACTTTTATGTCAAAAGATATGTTATTGGGGTAGAATTAGAAAGTCCTAGAAAAACTAGAAATTACCCACCAATTGGTGAGAAATCGTTACCCTAGCACCATCACCCTGCCACAGTTTCCCTAGAACCGTTTCCCTGGAACTATTTCCCCAGTACCATTGCCTTGGAACTGATGCAGATTGGTGCCACAGAAGGGTCATCGATGACACTGATAGCCGATCGGTGAGATCGATGGCCGATCAGTGTGACAGATGGCCGATCGGTACGACCAATGACGGATCAGTTCGACGAATGTCTATTAGTGATACTAATTCCCATCGGTCCCACCAATTTCTGATTGTTCCCACCGATTCCCATCGGTGCCACTAATGCCCATCGGTGCCACCGATGCCCCCCTATTCCACCAATGCCCTTTGGTTCCACCGTTCGTCTGACCTAAAATTTGAAAAAATCATTAATGAGTCACTGATGGTCCCCATGATACCCCAAACATTGAAATTTGAAAATTTAGTGGGCTAGGAAGGCCCAAACCATTACAATATTTAGTCCTCCAATTTAATGGATATGTTATAATGGTATACTATAGTATAGTTCACATAGAATTGATGTTTCATGCATCACAAACTATCAATGAATTAAAATTTATTTATATATCATAAAATCTTAGGGGGTTATTAAAATTCTCAAAACCATATTCCAAAAGCTTAACTTTTGAGAATATATATAATAGTACCCAAAATTAACCAAGATAATTCAATCTAGTATAGGAGATCCATGTCCATTCTCCAAATTCCATAATTTAAACATGTGATAATATAAAACAATTAACATAAGTTGAACCATAATGAGAAAAACATAATTGGGCTCTAGATGATTGTAAAACATAACCATGAAAAACAAGTACACTAAGATGACATGTTAATCCTAGTAATATCAAGTCTTGTCATAGTCTGTCAATATAATAATAAAAATTTTCTGAACATCCTCATATGGTTTTATATAAAATCCCTAGTGGTATTACACACACTAAGGTTTATATGTCCAAGACCAAGGTCCCCAAATGTTACAATGTTCCATTTTTCACTAAAAAAACATAAACCATACTCAAAATTTTATAAATAATTTTCAAAAGTGAAGTGTCAAAACTTCAATGCTTGTAAAATCAACATTAATGTAAAAACAATTATCAACATATATTTCACAATAAAAGCATCACAACTCCCATGATTTGGAAGTTAATTAAAGAACCCACTGCACTATATAAGAATTTCATCAAACATAATATGTTTATTTTTATTTTTAAAGAATATATATTTTAAAAATATTTTTCAAATTAACCAAGATATAGTTTTAGTAACTTCACTCAAATATTTAAAATTAAAGAATTTAATAAATAAAGTTAATGGATTTTACAAGAACACCCAGTATTTCATGGGTTAGAACTATTTTACAAAGAAACTAACCTTAAAGATCACTGTTGATGTATCCACATGAAAATATACAATATACAGTCACTATAATTATCAAGAAAATATAACTTTAATCACCCTTATATTAATCAACCATTGTGGAAGAATAATGAAACAAGAAAAGGAACTAGAACCCCTTCAACAATAGCTATTCATCCAGAACTCTTCTCAATAGGATATAAAAAACTGAGAGTTCAATTATTTATTTAAAATACTAAAATAATTCTGCTTGACCAATATAAAACCCCTGATTAAAAACGATTTAATTTATTGTTTTAATTAGATATTGGATGAATAAAATGTATAAACTCTAATACATGATCTAAAATCTTCAATTGAGATAAATTATTTTTTTCTTATTTATAAATTTTAAAATGGAGAAGAGGCATTACATGGTCATTCTAGAGAATAAGAAATAAAAATATCTATTTTTATTTATATTTCGGAAAAAAGTGTTGTGTAAGTGTTACATGCATTTAAACTTCCATAACCCCTATATTTCACATAAGGGTACTAGGTTACCATTAAATAACCCTTAAAATGTAGGAGTTACCCTTACACAACTCTTCCATACACTTATATACCCTTTTAATACTCAGGGTTACCCTTATGTATGGTCGAGGGTACCCTTTTGAAACAAGGGTTTATAAGTATGCAACCTTTGAAAAGTGAGATCACCCTAACTTTATAAAATTCCACTTATATCCTTATGAATCATATGAGAAAGGGATCTTACCCTTATGTAGATCACCCTACCTTTATGATGTGTATGGAATAAAGGACTTACTATGAAAAACACCCACTAACATTATGAAAGTCATAACTAACCCTTACAAAATCTATAAAAATTGGTGGTTTCTTTATGTACCCATACTAAATAGAGGATTACTATTTCTCAACCAATTTAAACCCCTTACCCATACACAACGTATTTAAAAAGAATTTACCCATAAAAACATTCTACGAACAACCCTACATAAGGGTAGATAAAACAGACCTTTACTTATACCCTATTCCATGAGTAAGGGTAAACATTTAGTGAAAAAGTATTCTATATCCATTTTAAGGACATAAAAACAAAAACTAAAAGGGATTTATAATTTTTATAAAAACAAGGGTGTTATAATTATCCACACTATAAATTATTTCTTCCCCGAGAAATTTGTAATTATTATGAAATTTCTACTAGAAAAGATCATTATCATATAAAAAAATTTATATTCACTCATAATGTGGGTGTTCTATATGTACTACCATAGTACATAGAGTAATGTTATTTTTTTTCTATGAAGTGCCTTATACAATTGATCTATAAACTAAACTAACAAAAACAATGAGGTATCAGATTTTAAGTCAATATATTCCCATTTAAACAAAAGGAGAGTGCCTTGTAAATACATCCTCAGTTGGGAAACATACAACATGTAATTAAATAAAATCAAGAGATATAGAAATTTAA
This sequence comes from Viscum album, assembly GCA_963277665.1. NCBI lineage: Eukaryota > Viridiplantae > Streptophyta > Magnoliopsida > Santalales > Viscaceae > Viscum > Viscum album. The sequence continues at coordinate 642,471,044 of OY728133.1, read as the reverse complement.
ACTGATTAATCATCTTTCAAATACATTCAACGAGGTAAAAAGGGTACTTCAAACCACCATTCGAGTGTACCCTATTACTAAAAGTTAACATACCCAATGAAATGAGATTCAACGAGAATGACCTGATCACTTTCCTCATCTTCCATACATAAAATCTAATAGTTTCCACAACATCTCAAGTGGATAACAACTACACACTACCTTTACTGATATAACCACACCACCCCCCATCATCATTGAGCAAGACTCATCACTACTAGAGACCATTCACATACCATTTTTTAACATTTAATATATTGAAAATTCAACCCATATAATTTGTTTTTTAATTTTTATCCTTAATTATCGAGTATGTTAGATACAAAAACAAAAATTAAATGAAAAAATAGAGGTATTTACATCCCCTTGAGCTTAATATTCAAATTTTTTTATAATAACTATCTCATTGGAAGGAAGGAAATGACCCAATTTTATGAATTAGTTTATGATTATGCAAATCATATCCCCTTCAACACAAATAAAGGATTCATTATCCTACTTATTTAATAGAATGGATAAATATATACCAAACAAGTAGGTCTATGATGTTCTTCTATACTTGTTAATAGGCATGGAATCATGACATAAATCCTGCAATTGATATGCTTGTTCTGGACACTATCATTAATTTATAAAACCATGAAACATCCCGATTACCCCATTGTGTAAGTAATTACTAATATTAAGTAAAAAATCAGTAAAATACTAAACTATGATCAACTAGTATAATAAACTACCTCTAAAGACTCAAAAAAACATTGGGGAAAACGAAGGTAGAAAGTTTATGACTCCTCACCCTCAAAGGATACATTACAACACTTCAAATTGGTATCCTCTACAACCCTGGCACAAATATAATTAGGTAATGAAAAACTATCATTCTCACAAGTTGATCACTCCATAAAATTAGATCCTCAAACACAACCATGTGCATTTCTAGAAAAAAGGTCTCTAAGGATTTGATTCATTAAAACCCATGTTTATGATAACCTTCTCAACGTGTCTATGATGATACCTCATATCCAATGTTTTTAGAAAATATTAGAATCAAATATTTGAAATCATTTTTCCACACATTTATATGATAGGTTTAATCTCATGTTAGTTTATGTAAACATTAGACTCTTATGATCTATATATATCGTAATATTTTATTTGCGGTACCAGTGTCCTGATTATCCATGAGAATTTAAAATTTCTATCAAACCAAGTTTATGGTGATATAGATTCCTTATAAGAGTAAATAATTGGTGAAATCTTTTATCCATCAACCATTTTTTATATATCAATACATATATAAAATCTATGTCTATGTCTTTATAATGTTGTAGAAAAAACTCAACTAGGCTTACCATGAACCACCAATGAATATAGAGTTAATTCACTTATAGAATTTCAAAGGTGTTATAGATTCTATATTATTTTACATATGGATGTATGGAAAATAGATACCTAATTTTTTTTTCATCACCATTGATATTGAATATGGAATGGTGAAAAAACAAGAGACATCACCATCATAAGATAGCATCGACTAGGAAAATGGGGTTTTACATTTCAAATAAAGAAAACCCAAAAGATCACCACTATTATAAAAAAGAAAAAAACCTTATCTCGTATATTTAAACCAACTAAGGGTAAAATAGTTCTATCCTATAAAAACTCATAACCCAAGAAATTTCTCTACGATCAACCAAAATGATTTTTAGGAAGTTACAAGCCAGAACACAATATCTACCATGTCTCACATAACCAAGAGATGGTTTAAACAGAGACATTCCTCAATAGTACATTACCCGGATCTAGTCTTGGGTTATGAAAATGAATCTATGATAACTTAGGTTTATAAATATAAACCCAATTGTCCCCTATATAAAATTGATAATAACATGTCACTAATTAATCCCTTGGACCACTGGTCATGAATATTAATTCTACTCACCATGAACATAACATAGGTTCACCAAGTCTGGTGAACCAATCCAAAACCAATATAATAGATTTAAAATAAAATATATCCCATGTAAACAATGTTCATTCATTGAAATGAAACAACCAGGAATGAATAAAAAAAGGGAGATCACTTCTATCATCGAATAAACCGAAGGAAAATATCAGATATCACACCTAAATAATCTACTCTGAGGGAAGCATTTCCATGGTTGAAATGACATAAAATAAATATTAGAGCATATGAAACAAGTTAGAAATGTGAAAAAAATATTTAGAAAATATATTTGGGCTATAAACTATGGAAAAACATAACAAGGATGAACAAAGACACTATGCTGCTAAGTGAATGCTAACAATATTGAGTACAATCATACTTTGTCGATATCATGATACCTATTTTCCATGAAAAACACAATTTTATTTTAAAATACCTAATGGTGTTTCTCAAAATGTAGTTTATATTTATAAACTAGGGTTTCTAAATTATCCAATTTTCCATGTTAAAAAAATATAAACCACAATAACAATTTCAAAAAACATTTTCATAAGTAAAGTACCACAACTTCCATGCATTGAAAACCCAAATTTAGGTAATAAAAGTTTATTGAAATAACGTTTTCATGTGAAGAATCACGTATTACATTATTTTAAAATCGATTTTATAAAAAAACACATTATATAGAAATTTCATAAAACATAAAATCTTCATAACTTCTTTTAATTAAAACCCCTTTTAATAGATTTTTCAAATCATCTAAGACACAATTTTTGAAAAAACCCATACATATTTAAAATTAATGAATTTAATTAAATGAAAAAAGTATTTTATAATAAAAACTAATATTTCATGGGCTATCACTATTTTATAGAATCACCCACATCAATGTTCAATATCATCCACTTGACTCAAAAACCTACAATGAAAGTCGCTATAATGATCAAGACTAAATGACCGCGATCACCCTTCTATCAATCACCCATCGAGGAAGAAATAGAAAATGATACATGGAATTGGAACCACATAAAAAAAATATAAAACCATGTTAATACATTGAATAATGATATACAAAATATTGGGTTTAAGTATTTCTTAAACACACTAAAGTCATTTCGGTTTGCAGATGTAAACCACTGAATAAAATTACCATTTAATTTATGAAGTTAATTATATTTGAATTTAGAGAATCGAAAAACTCTCATAAATGTGTTACAATATTTATTCAATCTAAATTAGTTATGTTACACTAATTTATATATTTTAAATGTTTAAGAGGAAATACAAGTTCATTCTAGGGAAGAAGATATGTAGAACAATATTATAATTTATTTTTCTCCCAAAAATAGTTTTGCACATGGGTAACATGGTTTTAACCTTAAAATCCCCTATGTGTCATATAAGGGTACTGGGTTAACCTTTTTTTAACCCTTATTAAATAGTATTTACGCTTAAAAAAATATTCAATACCTTTATGAACCCTTATGAATGTCTAGGTTTCCCAAACATATGGTCTAGGCTTGTAACACCCTAAAATTATAAAAGAATAACATTTTATTTAATAACATATGTGGCATAAGAAACTAAGAATATAAGGTAATATAAAATTCCAATAATCTATGATATATTAATTATTTTATGTAAATACATTCTATAGATTTCAATGCATGCAACACTGAGTTTAGATTTTATTACACGCAACAATGACATTCTTCGATGGCTTGTGTTACACGTACAATCGAGTTTTACAAGAATAATATTAAAATTATAAAAATTATATGTTATATATTAAAATATAGGTTATTAATAGGATTGGAAAAATTATTAACATCTAAAATTTAATTCATTAGTTACCAATTAATTTTAAATGAATATAAAAACTAATTGAATATAAAAAATGTTTTTTTAAAACTATTTTTATGTGCCAAAAAAATTTTATATTAATAAAATAAATTAATTTCTATTACTGGATTATTGTAACAACCCATTGCCTCCACTTTTTGTTTCCCTTTGAATAATTCAATTGCATGCATTATATGTAACTTAGAATTTTAACACACCATGACCAATCAAAATTGCCGTTATGAATAGTAATACCCACATTTTGAAATTTTATAAATTTTATTTTTCAAAATGGACTTCGTTTTTTAATTTAGAAAATCAAAATTACCTTAGGGTAAATGTTTTGTATTTTTCTGAAAACATTCAGTTTTTGATGAATAGTGAAAACACTGCGTTATTGTTTAAAATCAACTTTTTATTTAAATAATTAGTTATATTATTTTAATTTATTTTTTTTCAGAATAGATACACAATACAAATATATTTTCAATTTAATTAATTGGATTCATTTTATAATAATTTATATATATAATTTTATTGTACTTTTTACCATCTTTTACCCACCTTCTCGGAGCATTTACAATTTTGCATAAAACATAATTTTACCGCATTCGTGAGTTGAATTTAAAAAATCTTAGAGACATGGTTGACACCATTAAGGAAAATTTGGTCCAATAAGGTGAAAATAATTTTTGTTGAATAGTAACTTTGGACTTTTATTTACCACGGTTAAAAGTAAATTGGGTAATTAAGGGTAATGATGATATTATAATTACCCTAACACGTGTCCTAATTCTATTAGAAAAGTATAATTAAACCAAAAACAAACTTAGTAATAACATATGATCCTTTTGGTCCACTTGAATTAGATTAAGAAATTTATTTTTATTTTATTTATAGAATAGTTAAAAGTGTTAAATTAAATGTTTAATAACTAAACCATTTTTTATATAGGGTAATAAATAAAGTAAATTAGACAGTAAATATTAATTAGAAATATAAAAATATTTCATAAATAATGGTAGTTTATTTATAATTTTTATACATTAAATAATTTAATTTATTTATGGCAAAATTATGGTGCAGTAATTACCTTATTAATGAAATATTAAAATATTGGATATTATAAATATCCAAATAAATGAAATTTGAGGATTTTTATGAATTAAAATAATTTTATAGGTTACTATGACATGTTAGGGTTGATAAAATATTTTTTTTGAAGTAATCATGCTTTTGTGATTTTCACAAAAACAAAATACTAAATAGTGTCAAATTTGTCATAATTGAGTTTTTAAAACAAATATTATTTTATTAATTGATATAATATTCCTAAAAATATAAGGTTCGGACAAATGAATTATATAAGGCTATATATATTAATAATGAACCACTTGGGGGTATATTGGATTGTTATATTTAGTTTATTAACCATATAATATAAAAATACAAAGATGTATAGTAAAAGTCAAACTATTTATCTAAGAGTTAAATCTAAAATAAAATGTTAATATGGTGACCTAAAACTGAACAAATATCCTACCAACTTTCCTCCCTTCATCTTAGAGGACTTAATTTGATCATAAATCCAACCTACGGAGCCCTTTTGATCAAATCAAAAGGAAGAACCCGAAGAAAAGGTAAATATTTCATCACCTCTTTCGTGTCCCTTTTTTATTCCACTTCCTCTTTCTTTGTTATTTCCTTTTTAAAATAATAACTCCAGTATCATTTATATAATATGATCTTATTATAAAAATGGTACAACCATATTTATTATTCTATCCATCATATGAATGACCAAGTCACCATACGTGCGTACGTACAACTTACCGTCTCCACGTCGTGGTGTAGTTTGTTATTAAAAAAAATCATTATTTGGATTGGTATAATAATGGGTATAACAGAAGTAAATAACTAATATAACATGTTAATGATTCTGTATATATTATATAACATCCAATTACATATGATTTCACCATCAATATAGTGATATTATCGCTCGTGCGTACGTATGGATTACAGTCTCGATGAAGACGATGAGATTCAATTCCCATATTAATCATTCAAGAATAATTTTCATTATATGATTAAAAATAATGTTTATGAACATAATATCATTATGTATATGAATAAAATATATCCTATCTATAACAAGCATGATTTATGTAACCAATAATATGAAGGAAAATGAATCAGTTAACACCCAAAATGATGATACTACTAAAATATTATTAAAAAAGAAATATTATAGGATCATATATGATATCATATTTTTATATATAGTAATTATATAATTTAATAAAAATTATTTAACTATTATACACCAGTTTAATGTACCCTCGATCAAGTAAATGTACAAGGTAAGGGTTAATTTCACAATCTCTTTATTATCAGAGGTTGTTCTTTATACATAAGTATCTACTAGGACCTCTTTATCATCCACATCCATGTTTCTTATAAATGTATTTCAATTTTTTTACTATTTACTAGAAAATGGGTTAAATTTATTTATACCATTGTTTGACTTTTTACAAAATGTTTTGAAAGGAATCTTTCCGACGTTTTCTAAACAAGGTACTTTGTGACCTTTTCGACAAAATTAAAGTAAGAATGTCTTTTTTTAACTTATAAGGAAAGTCTGGCTATTTTCCACCATTATATCATCATCAAAGCTTCCCATAAAATCTTATAAGAATATTTTTTAAATAAATGTTTTATTTTATAATTATGTGACTTTTAAATAATATCAAAATCGAAAGAGGTATTAATTTCAAATTGCATTCATTTCATCTATGTCAACATCCATTGATGGATTTTAAACTTGTTTGAAGAAGATTTATTATGATACAAATCTTCCATATTGTATTTAATGTTTTTTGATATGTTTGACTATGGATGTGTTGTTTTTACACCATTCATGGTTTATGGATAATGTATTGACATTTCATATGTTAGTTTTAAAACGAATGTTTATGTTTTGTTTAAAACTTTTTGTATAAAGAATGCATTGGATGTAGTAAGTGATGGGTGGAGCCCGATATATCTCCATGATGCATCAGTAGGTCTCATGAGAAAAACTGGTGTCTTGGCACAAGGCCTTGAAAAAATCCTATTTGAAGTCTTGACATAAGTTTTTGACTATGTGGTTATGAAGTCGGGCATTGGGCATTCCATCATTATGAATGTGGAAATTGATATTTCATGTGATTATTCGACTAGTATAATATCCATGTGAATAATTAAATGGAATTTTTTGGTTTTATCTTTTCCATATTATGCTAACGTTTTTTAAATGCTTTTTTTTTATTCTTATAAATTGTCTTAAATGATTAGGCTTATTTATGAAAGTTTCCTATATGTTGTTATCCTTAATGAGCATCTAAGCTCACCCCTTTTTATTTTTTATTTTTTCTAAGATGTGAAGAAATATTTTATGGTTGAGCTACAGGGATAGGATAAAGATATAAGTGTGGTCAATGGGGACAAAATGTTGTTGATGTTTTTATTTAATGATGTAATATTAAACTTATGAATGTATCTAGTACTTCCAAGGATACTAAAATGATTGGTATTTCGGGACATGATTCCTTGTATCATGCCCATGTTATGTAATAATGCATTGACTCTGGGTAACATGGGTTGGTGAATTATAGTTGGTATCAAAGGGAGTTTAATAAAAACCTTGGAAACTAGATTTAGAAAAACTATGATTAGGGCACATTACCCTAAGATATACTTTGATGATTGGTATAGAAGAACTTCCTATAATCAAGGTAATGTAGAGATTTGTGTATATTCCAAGAAATACATCCATGACTAGATATGAGCGGTATAGGTGGCTCTGGAATAGATTTACATAGGAGTGAAAACTCCAACAAGGAGTTTCGGGCTTGACCTGGGGTATCCAGGTACACAACAACCGTCCTTATTGTACTCTTTGTTATGACACTCCCAGGGGATATTCTTAGAATAATTAACATTTTATTTACAAACCATTATGAAGGATTTATGAGTATATAACTCCTCAAATAAAATATTATTTTTATGATTGTGTATTATATGCATAAAATTTTCAATTTATGTTAAGTGTTTTACATCTTTGGAATTATGTATTGCGATTCATAAACTAATCTAGTGTATTCCATTTTTTAGAAATGGAGCCTAGTGGAAGTAATGTAAACTGTATCAATGCACGTAATCCATGTAGGGATTTCCCTCCTACTCAAGACAATTATAGTGGAGCTGGTGATGCAACTAGTGTTGATCAGCTTATCACCATACTGGGACAACTCACTCAGGTTATGAATAATAAACATTCCCGTATGGATCACCCTGATCTATAATGCAGAGGATCAATTTTAGAACACTTCATGAGGAAAAAACCACCAACATTCAATTGGAATAAAAATCCATTTTTAGCTGAGCAATGGATAAATTATTTAGAGAAAATATTTTATACTTGGGGGAGCAGCGAAAGGGAAAACAATTTCATGGTAGTTTATCGCGTCATGGGAGATGTAGATCAATGGTGTTCATTAATCCAAAACACAAAGGAAGATGAAGAAGTATTGAACATGGAATGTAGGGAGCTTAAAGAGATTTTATTAGAAAAATACTTTCCTCATGACCATCAAGCGGATATGGATATACAATTTTTGAGTCTGAGGCAAAAGGAGGATGATAATGTCACAATGTTTGAGGATATATTTACAAGTTTATCAAGGCATGAAATAGATTATATACGTAACCTAAAGAGTAATATTGATCGATTATTTTATTGTTTAAAACCATTTCTCTATCAAGCATTATTCTCACAGTCCTTCTCATCGTACAAAAAGATTATCTCATGCGCTTTCAAGACGTATAAATAATTATTTAAGTATTATGACATCAAAGAAAATCAAGAGAAGAAGAGATTTGCTGATCACTATGGATATGGAAATAAGGGGGAAAGGGGAAAATTTGAATATCCATCTAGTAGTAAATGTAGGATGAAACACCTTGGAACTTTCTAGAAGGGAATGTGAGTCTGTTACAAGGGTGGTGAAAAAGGCCACCAAGCTCGTGATTGCAAGGGAAAGAAAGACGCTGTTAATGTTGAATGCTAAAATTTTTATAGAAGATGGACAATATGAAAATTAATGTCCAAAGCGCCAAGGGGACTTAACTCATAAAATTCCAAGCGAGAAAGTTCATGCTTATTAAATCAGTATTGCTGAGGTTGAAGCTCCGAAAGATGTGTTGGCTGGTAATTTAATGGTTTCCTCAGGTTTAGACAATGATTTATTTGATTCTGGATCATCGTATTGTTTTATATCTTCCTATTTTGTTAATAAAATTAGATATTTTCAATTTGACGTAATAAGGGAGTTGTTAGTTAAAACTCTTAAGGAAAGTATCATCACAAGAATGTTTTGTGAATTATTTCCCATTAGGGTATATAAATGATCTTTATTTCCTAATCTCATCATCATACCCATGATTGAATTTGATATAATCCTCAGAATCAACTGTCTTTCAGACCATGATGCGAAAATTTATTATTTGAAGGAAGAGGTTACAATTTTCGATGATGATAAGGAGTGCCTTATCTTTAGAGCAGAAACACCACCACCTGATTCTTTTCAAGATTCACTACTAGCAGCTCTACTAAATTAAATTATTGGGGATGAAAATAATGAAATAATTTTGGGTGAGGAAAAGAATATTCGAATAAAGTATGTATCTATTGCGAAATAATATATTGATGTGGTTCCATAGGATTTACCTAGATATCCTTCCAAATGAGAAGTTGAGTTTTCCATTGATTTAATTGATAGTTTAAGGCCCATATCGAAGACCCATTATAGAATGGCCACTGTAGAATTAGTGGAAAAAAAGAAAAAACTATATTAATTGAGTAATAAGGGATTTATTTGCCCTAGTGTTTCTCCATGGGGATCACATGTCATTTCTGTTAAGAAGAGAGACAGATCTATGAGGTTGTGCATTGACTACAGTGAGATCAATGCGATAACAATAATGAAAAAGTATCCCCTACCTCGCATTGATGATTTATTCAAACATCATCATAGAGCTCAATATTTTTCAAATATTGACCTTCGATCTGGATATCATCAGTTGCCTATGAATAATGAAAACATTATGAAAAAAGCATTTTGAAATAGGTATGAGCATTAGGAGTTTACAATAATTCCTTTTGGATTGACTAATGCACCATCTGTCATCATTGATATAATGAATAGAGTTTTCAAGGAATATCATAATGAATTTTTAGTGGTATTTATTAATGATATCTTGGTATACTCAAAAAGAAATAAAGATCACGAAAATCACTTCTGCACAATTCTAAAAACCCTGAGAAGAAATGAATTATATGGGAATTTTAGAATGTGTGAATTCTGGATTCAAGATATTTCTTTTATAGGCCATATTGTCTCTAAGGATGGAATATCTGTTGATCCTTAAAAGACCAAGGTAATCCACGAATGGCCATCACCAACGAGTATAAATGAGGTATGGAGTTTTATTGGTTTAGCAGGTTATTACCGATGTCTCGTCCAGAATTTTTCCCGATTGGCCAACCCATTAACCAAGATCACATGTAATGCAGTTAATTTTTTTTGGAAAAAAGAGTGTGAATAATGTTTTGATGAACTGAAGAGAATATTAGTAAACAATCCTATCTTGATTCTACCAGATGATAACGATGGGTTTGTTACTTGTAGTGATGCTTCAATGAAATGACATGGTTGTGTCCATATGCCGAATGATAGAGTTATTTACTATGCATCATGACAACCAAAAATCCATGATAAAAACAATCCCAGTCATGATCTTGAGTTAGAAACTATAATATTTGATTTTAAGATATGGGGACACTATCTCTATGGTGAAAAATGTGAGATTTATACTGATCACAAGTGTTTGAAGTATATTTTCTCACATAAAAAACTCAATATAAGGAAAAGGATATTGCTTGATCTACTCAAGGATTATGATTGCACTATACAATACCACCCATGGAAGGAAAATAATTTGGAAGATTCTTTGAGTAGATAGGATCATGGAGTTTTTAACAAGATGAGAGTTGAAAGGGATTCTATTTTCATGGATCTAGTAAAGATGGATATGTGAATAACCATGGAAGGTGAAACATCAATACTTTTTCAAATGGTTTCTAAACCATGTTTACTATAAAGGATATAGAGTTCTCAGACTGATGATGGGGAGTTTCAAAAGAAGATTAAAGCCATGAAGTATGGGATATTGAGTGACTTCATATATGAAGATGGAATTCTAAAATTTGGGAAGAGAGTTTGTGTTCCAAACATACCTGATCTAAAAAGGGAATTTTTGGATGATGCTCATAGCCCCAATTTCTCTTTACACCATGGGAGCACCAACATGTATAGAGATTTGAAAGAGCATTTTTTGGGGAACAACATGAAGAGGGAGATTACTGATTTTGTGTCAAGATGTATGGTTTGTTATCAAGTGAAAGCTAGAAGGCAACAAACAAGAGGAGTCATGCAACCTCTTCCCATACTTGAGGGGAAATGGGATAATATTATGATGGAATTTTCCATGGGGCTACCAAAGACTCTTAAAATGAGTGATACAATATGTGTCATTGTTGATCGTCTTACCAAGTCATCACATTTTCTTTCTATAAGAGAATATTTACCACTTGAATGTCTAGAATGACTATATATTAATGAAATTGTAAGACTCCATGGTGTACCCCTGTCAATTATTTCTAATCATGATCCCTGTTTTACATCAATATTTTGGAAAAGAATTCAGAAGGACTTCTGTACTGAACTTCATTTGAGCACTGCCCACCACACTCAAACCGATGGACAATCCAAACAAGCTATTCAAACCATAGAAGACATGTTGAGATCTTGCTCACTTGACTTTCAAGGTTTGTGTGATCAATATTTACCTTTGGAATAATTTTCCTATAACAATAGCTTCCATTCATGTATTCAGATGGAACTATATGAAGTGTTATATGGAAAGAGATGTCATACACCCACTTGTTAGGATGATGTTGGTGAAGGAAAACTCATAGGCCCAGAACATGTTGAGGAAACAATGAAAAAGGTGAAGGTTATACAAACCCTCATCAAAGTAGCTCAAAGTAGGAAAAAGTGTTATGCTGATAATCAGAGGAAGGATTTGGAATTTCAAGTAAGAGGTCATATTTTCTTGAAAGTATCTCTATGGAAGGGTGTTATATGATTCGGTAAGAAGGTTAAATTGTATCCCAGGTACATCATACCATTCAAAATTCTTAAACGAATTGGGGCTATAGCTTATCATTTATAAAATACCACTAAGTCTCTCCAATGTACATTATGTGTTCCACGTACCAATATTGAGAAAATACATGCCTGACCCAAAGCATGTACTCAACTATGAAGAAATTGAACTAGAACCTGATCTATCTTATTGTGAAGATACTGTCAAGATTCTTGATACCAGAGAACAAGTTCTGAGAAACCAGATGACTCATCTGTTTAATGTTCTATGGAGAAACAATAAGATGGAAGAGGCAACATGGGAACCCAAGGAACTTATGGCGAAGAACCACCCGAATCATTTTATGAAGTGATATTCTATAAATTTTGAGGATAATATTATTTTAAGGATGGGAGAATGTAACACCCTAAGCTTCCATAGTATGTTCCCCTTTAAATAATGCAGTAGCTTGCATTGGACGCAACTTGGAGTTTTAACACACCACGACAAATCAAACTAGCCATTATGAATAGTAAAACCCACTATTGAAATTTTATAAATTTTATTTTTCAAAATAAACGTAATTTATGAATTCAAAATATCAAAATTAGCTTAGGGTAAATTTTTGGTATTTTTCTGAATACATTCAATTTTTTATGAATAGTGAAAAACACTGCGTTATTGTTTAAAACCAACATTTTATTTAAATAAATATTTATATTATTTTAATTTATTTTATGTCAAAATAGATACATAAAACCTATATATGATCAATTTAATTCATTGGAGTAATATTATAATAAGTTTAGATAAATGAAATTTTATTGAACTTTTTACCGTCTTTTACTCACCTTCTAGGAGCATTTACAAATTTGCATAAAACATAATTTTACCACTTATGTCAGTCGAATTTAGAAAATTCTAGGGACATGGTTGACTTCAGTATTTAAAATGAGGTTCAATAAGATGAAAATAATATTTGGTGAATAGTAACTTTTGACTTTTATTTACCACAGTTAAAAGTAAATTATGTAATTAAGGGTAAAAATGATATTATAATTACCCTAACACATTTCCTGAAGTGTAATTCGACCAAAAAAACGTTATGAATATAATATAATCCTTTTGGTCCACATGGATTCAATTAGGACATTTATTATTATTTTATTTAAAGAATAGGTAAAAGTGTAAATTTCAATGTTTAATAACCGAACTAATTAAAATATTGGGTTATATATAAGATAAATTAAACTATAAATATTCATTAGAAAGATAAAAATATTTCCTACATAATTGTATTTTATTTATAAATTTTAGACATTAAATAATTTAATTTATTTATGAGACAATGATGATGCAGTAATTAACTTTTTAATGAAATATTAAAATATTTGATTTTATAAATATCCAAATAAATTTAATTTTAGACTTTTTTTGAATTAAACTAATTTTATAGGTTACTATGACTTGTTAGGGTTGATTAAATAATTTTATTTCGAAGTAATCATGCTGTTATGATTTTCACAAAAACCAAATACTAAATACTGTCAAAATTGACATAATTGAATTTTAAAAAAATATTGTATTATTAATTGATATAATATTCCTAAAAACCTATGGTTTGGACAAAGGACATAGATAAGGTTATATATATTAATAATTACCTACATGGGGTTATCTTGATTTATTATATTATGTTTATTAACCTGATAATATGAAAATACAAAGAAATATGGTAAATGTCAAACAATTTAACTAAGAGTTAAATCTAAAAGTTAATTTTAATATGGTGACCTAAAACTGCCCAAATATCCTCCCAACTTTCCTCCCATCATTTTAGAGGCCTTACATTTGTTAGAAATCCATGCTATGGAGCTCTTTTGATCAAATCAAATGGAAGAACCCGAAGAATATGTAAATATTTCATCACCTATTTCAAGTTCTTTTCTTCTTCCACTTTCTCTTTCTTTGTTGTTTCCAATATAAAATAATAACTCCAGTATTTTATATATACTATGATGTTTTTATAAAAATGGTACAACCATATTAATTATTCTATCCATAATATGAATGACAAAGTCACCATACGTCCGTACATATGGCTTACCATCTCCATGTCGTGGTGTAGTTTGTTATTCAAAAACATCATTATTTGGATGGGTATAATAATGAGTATAACTGATGTAAATAATAAATATAAAATGTTAATGATAATGTATATATATGATAAAACATCCAATTACAAATTATTTCACCATCAATATAATGATATTGTCGCTCATGCGTATGTACGGATTACCGTCTCCACGAACACGATGAGATTAATTACCCATCGTAATCATTCATGAATAATTTTCATTATATGATTAAAGATAATGATTATGAACATAATATAATTATATATACGAATCTAATACATCATATCCATAAAAAACATGACTTACATAACCAAACATATAAAGGAAAACAAATCAGTTAACACCCGAAATGACAATTCTACTAAAATATTATTAAAAAATAAATATTAGAGGATCATATATGATATCATATTTATGTATATAGATATTTTATAATTTAATAAAAATTATTTAACTATTATACTGGTGGTTAACGTACCCTCGACCGAGTAAAATTACAAGGTAAGGGTTAATTTCAGAATCTCTTTATTATCTTAGGTTGTTCTTTTTATGTAAGTGTCTACTAGGACCTCTTTATCATCCACAACCTTGTTTCTTAAAAATGTATTTCAAAACATTTTTACTATTTATTAGACTATGGTTTAAAATCATTTATACCCTTGTTTTACATTTTATAAAATTTTTTGAAATAAATCTTTCTGTCATTTTCTGAACAAGGTATTTTATGACCTTTTTGAAAAAATTAAGGTCGGAATGAATTTTTTTAACTTTTACAGCAGGTGTGGATATTTTCCACTGTTATATCATCATCGAAGATTCCCATAAAATATTATAAGAATATTTTTAAAATAATTTTTTCTTTTATAATTATGTGACTTTTAAATGATTTCAAAATAGAAAGAGGTATTTATTTCAAATAGTTTTCATTTGATCTATGTCAAAATCATTTAATTGATTTTAAACTTGTTTGAAGTTTATTTATTATGATACAAATCCTCCATATTGTATTTAATGTTTTTTGATATGTTTGACTATGGATGTTTTATTTTAACACCATTCAAGGTTTATAGATAAAGTGTTAACATTTCGTATGCTAGTTTTAATATGAATGTTTATGTAATATTTAAACCTTTTCGTATGACGAATGCATTGGACATAGTAAGTGATGGGTTGAGCCTGTTATAGCTCCTCGATGAATCGGTAGGTCTCATGAGACAAACCTCTATCCTAGAACAAGGCCTTGAAAAAATATTATTTGTAGTCCTAGCACAAGGCCTTGACTATGTGGTTTTGAAATCTGGCATTATGGATTCCATCATTATGAAAGTGGCTATTGATATAGAATGTGATTATTCAAAAAGTAGAATATCCATGTGAATAATTAAATGTAATTATTCAATTATATATTTTCAATATTTTATTGAAGTTTATTTTTAAAAGGATTTTGTTTTATTCTTATACATTTCTTTTAATTTTTATTCTTATTTATGAAAGTTTCTGCTATATTGTTATCCTTACAAAGCATCTGATCTAAACCCTTTCTATGTTTTATTTTTTCCTAGATATGAAGAAATATTTTATGGTTGACCTTCAGGGATAGTATTAAGATATAAGTGTGGTAAATGGGGACAACATGATGTTAATATTTTTATTTCAAGATGTAATGTAAAACTTATGAATGTATCTAGTACATTCAAGGATACTAAACTGATCGGTCTTTCGAGACACGATTCCTTGTATCATGTCAATGTTTTGTAATAATCCACTGACTTTGGGTAACTGGGGTCAAAGCGTTACAATTATATTAAATAAATTTATATTTTATATATTCAATTAAATTTATTAAATTCGTCCAATATATTATATAGGTGTAAGATAAGAAGAAATATAATTTTACCACTAAAAATATGGATTTGTTTAAAATAAAGTTTCCACCTTTTAATAGAGCGTCTTTTTAAAAAATAAATTTTGAAACATTTTTAAATATTATTCATAAAAATAAAAATCATTTTTTAAACCGTAATGTTAAAATTATCTTAGGGTGAATTTTTGGTATATTTCTGTGAAAATATGTTTTTTGATGAATAGTTAAAAATATAGAATTTTAATTGAAAACCAACTTTTCATCAAAATAATTAACAATTATAAATTATATTTTAAATTGGTTTTAAGGTAAAATTATATAAATTAGACATATTTTAATCCAATTTATGTCATTATAAACATTTTTATATCGAATTTAGATATAAGAACTTAGTAAACATTTGAACATTTTAACATCAAAAACCAACGTTCTTATCACATCCCTGAGATTAATTTTAAATTTAATTATACTATTTAGGTGAGTTGAATTTGGAAAGATGGATCCCATATTTTGAATAATATTAATTTATAATTTCAAATAAGTCCACCATAATTTTTACCAAATTAATTATTGAAATTCGTTAAAATTAATTCCATTTATTAAGGTAAAAATGAGTTTACTTTATAGTTAAACATTGAATATAAGGTAAAAAATGACCTACCAACTTATACAAAATCCATTGGATGGAAATATTTATACTATTATTACCCTAGGATTAATTTCTATTTATTTTTAAGATTATATTTCCTGAAAGTTACCATATAATAAATTACATAAATAAAATTAAAAAAGATACTTTTATTCCTTTTAATATCTATAATGTTTTGGGAAAGAGAGATAAAATAAATATTTTCTATTATATAAATTATTTTTAAAGATAAATAATTTTTTTACCATCATTGAAATTAATCATTCATTTTAATAGATAAATTAGTAACTTAAAATGATTATGAAATGCCCACATATTAATTATTTAGTTAACAATACAATAAAATAATTGAAACTAAAAATTTTAAATGTGATGTAAATTTAATGAATTATTCTATTCCATTAAATTTTTAGATTAATATATCTTGTTACACATATTTGAACACAATTTATTTTAGTTCCATAATTTTCTTGATATTTTAAAACTAAAATTAAATTAGTAATGTGAAAATTGATATTAATTCAATTATATAATAATTGATATTTTATTAATTGATTTAAATTACTGAGAATAATATATTCTATAAAGTGAATTTTAAAGGTTATTATATATAAAATATGGTCCATTATTTAACCAATTGTTCTAATATAATGAATATATTGATCCTTAAAACGTAAAAAACTATGTTAGCACGATTATGTTTTAAGTGGTGGGTTTTCATGTTACTTGAGCTTGTGTTATAATTATTTTCAAAAACACAAAAGTTTTTTATTTTATAAATTAAATATAATATTTATAATCATTTGGAAGAAATTATATAGGAATTATAATTTTATTTTATTCTTAATGGATAAAATACTTAGAATTGAAAACTAGTTACCATAATGAAAAACTGAATTGACCAAAGAAAGAAACTGATGAGTTAAGGACAAAAATGTTCAAATCCTGCATTATATTTTCTGGTTGATATTTGGATCAACCAAATAATCTCTAAAATGTGTTAATTATAAATCTTGGATCCAAATTATGTTACATTGACTTCCAAATAGTGAATACTTTTGAGCATGTTCAAGAATGCAAGTCCACCCTCGACTATAAAAGGGAACTCACTCCCCCAACTTCATCACACCTCTCAAGATATTTATGTCAACAAAGATCTAACCAAATTGGTACCCAAATTTCCTAACAAAATAAGGACATAGTTTTTATAGAGTTAAAATATTATAAGGTTTTAGTGAAAACCTATGAAGGATACCCGAAGATGAGGTAATGTTATAATAAAAGAATTTATAATTTATTTCCTCCTCTACCTCCTTCAATTACTATTATATAATGATTATATAATAACAAAGTTATATTAAATGGACTTACATTTTTTGTTTATTATGTTTTGGATAAAAAAACACACACTCTTTCATCAAATGGGTTACGAAATTGTTATTTGTGTGTGCAATAGACTACTGCCTCAAGAACTGGTGCCATTTTTTCTTCGATTACCTCCTTTCAAGGTTGGTAATAATGATGGAAATAATATTTATGTTTTATATATATTATATTTATTAAATTATTAATTTTTTAGTATAATATCACACATACATTCATGATTTCCACTTTTTGAATATATGATAACATTGCCAATGTGTACGGCGTACTACCGCCTTGCGAGGTGATATGATTTGTTCACACTATACATGGAATGTATTAAAGATGATTTTAATAAAAATATATGATATATATGAAAAAAAATTATACTTAAATCATAATATCCATATATAATATTTACTTTTTTTCATTCAATATGATAAGAAAATGGAAACAATGTTTACACATACGTATGACGTACCGTCTCCATGAATAGTGTATTTCATTTCCTATCACCAAATTTTATGGATTAATAAAAATACATATACACTGAATTTATATTGTATTTATATAATGGTTTAAATTATGGAGATTATTAAATCATGATCAAAGTAAGAGGAACAAAAAAATAACAATTCAAAACATACTCGACAAACAAGGAAATTAACATTCGATAAAATGAAAATAATGAATGATTATTAACAAAAGAGTGATAATATATTATAAAAGAATCAAAATGTGATATTATAAAAAATAATATGGTTCATTTATAATTTAATAAAATTATTAAAACAATTATATAGAATGTTAAAGAGCGTTAAACCAAATGTAATTGTAATGGAATGTATTTCATCTCAATTTACATTCCATTAAGACTTATTTGTTTTCATGCATCAATTCACTTTTATGTGGTTTATATAATATCCCTTTGAAATTTAGTATCAAAATTAATTCATATTCTATGGTATTTTAATATTCAATTTAAATTATCTCATTCAAGGGGATTTTAATTCAAAATTAATGAGTGGTAAAAGTTATGGTTAAATCACACTTCTTTTTGTGATTGTTAACTTTCTATTGAAAAATTCACTTTCATGTAATAATTTTTAATTAAAAATTAAATTTATAATAAAAAAAATTATTTTTAATGGATATTATTATTTCATATACTTTAATCCATTTTTATATATGGTTCTTACTTTGAACATTATTTGATTAACAAAGGAAATATTAATAAATCTATATCTTCTACTAAATATAGATTTTTAATAATGCACATTGTTTATGAACTAAATATATTATTCAATATATGAGAATATATTTGGGTATGAAGTAAAGGAATTTTGGACCAGTTAATGTAATCCATTCAATATAGCAGAAGTCTCATGAGATGAATCCGTTGGCCAAATCAGAAGGGTTTCACCCTATAGGCCTAAACTATCTTGGGGATATATTTTAACAATACAATATATAAGACAAATGTGGATAGTTTAGATATCCAAAATTATCCAATACATCAATACAAATATTCCAAATGAATAATCAATTAGTTATAATAACCATGGCCATGTTTTATGCCCCTGTGATTATTTATATGGAATTATTTGATAATATTTTATTACATCCATATTATTCTCAAGTTATTGATTAATTGGAATGTGTTTTAGTTATTTACCTTCACATGATGACTATTTCTTATGGATTCATGATATATTACTCTATAATTAACTCTTACCAAGAATTTGATCCCAAACTTATTTTTTTTCATTCCCAATGATGTGAAGATGAATACATCGAATGAGTTTCAAGGATGGAGAGATCTTAATTTTTTATGATTTATTTTATTATTCCAATATAAAATGGGTACCATGTGTGTAATATTTTTTCCCAAAAATTATATACTATTTATCCCTTCGAGATTTGAATCTTGTATCAACGAAAATGCGATAAAGGCACTAACTCCAGGTTATTAGGGTCAAAGTCATTACAATTGGTAATAGAGAATGTTTAGTGGAAATCATTGGAACTAGATTTAGGAAAACATAGATGAAGGATCATAAAAATAATAGATAAGTTGAGGATAAGTATATAATATTATCTTAATATTTGCATAAGGTTGATATTCTATGGTTATTCCTAGAAACACATCCCTGTCTAGATACTAATAGTGGACATGGTTCTGGAATAGATGTACCTAAGAGTAATAAATCCAAAAGGGTGCATTAGGCTTGAGTCAAGCATAACCTAATAAATGATATTGGGCCTTACGGTTGCCCTGATTTGACACACTTTGGTGAAATTCTTAGGATAATTAACATTTTCTTTATAAATTATTATGAAGGATTTAAAAAATATATATCAACAAAGAAACCATGTCTAACTATGCATACAATATTAAATTTATGTTAAGATTTAGTATTATACATTATATTTCATAATGATATGATCTAATATAGTTTATTAAATCATTTAGAAATTTTATATAGTGTAGGGAATGAGAACCACATTATTGTACATAATCCATGGGGGTAAAAATGGTCATTTATTTGATGGATTTAAACCAATCTATCTAAGAGAACTAGTCTCCAAAAAATTCTCATCCTATGAGGACATATTATCGTGTTATTACAAGATAGAGAATGAATTAAACAACTCCCATGGATTAAAAGGGATGAAAGGGAAGAAGTGTATGATAGAGAAGAATATAGATAAAATGAATTAGGGAAATAAGGATATTTAACATGTGATAATTGTTGAAGGAAACACCTTGGTAGACATTTAAAATGAATATGAGTTTTATTCAAGTGTAGAGTAAAATGACACTATGATCAAAATTGAAAGGGAAAGAATTAATTTTCGAACATTCAGTGATTTAATTATAAGGATATGGGGAACTAAATAGATTGATTTCCTAAACATCATACCTCAAAAGAATCTAATGGATCATGGTAAATATGATTCTATTTCCACATATGAAGAGGAATGATTAATGTGCATGTGTTTGGATCTAAAAATTATTTCATTTGATTATTTTTTAAATTACATTATATTTATATGAATTGTGAAATGTATAAGGATTATACTATAATACTATTTAATTTAGTATTTAAGATCATATATTGATTGATACATATAAAAGTGATTTAGTAAAAAGTTTTTTTTTTAAAACACATGATTGAGGGAAAGATAACCCAAAAATAATTTCTTCATGATACGATAATGAATTTTAGATAAAGAGATGATTTATATGGATGATGAAAACTGGATTATATGAACAACCATATAAGTTATTAATGATTTTTTAAAAAAGGGGTTTATGCATAATAGACTTAATAACATTTTTGGATTTAAGGAATATATCAATAACTTATCTTTTACATATGTAATAATAATAAATGAATGTTTTCAATTAAGATTTATAGTTATTCACATTATTACTATATTTTGTGAGAATACATAATGATTTTATTTATATATTGATATGTTATGATTAAAAACTAATAAATTTTATTTGGGGAATTGATGATAAGATTATTTTGGGAATTCAATAACCTTATTTCTAAAGGATTTATTACTGATATTTTGGAATGGTCATAAAGATAACCATTTATCCAATGCTTTAAGTTGAACATTGGATGTAGTGTAGTGATTATTTTATTACTTAATCATATGATGATTTATGCATATTTGATAAATTCATCTATCCATATTGGTTTTCGAAAATAGTTTTAGATATATGGGAATATGTTTCACTTAATTATGGATTTTACAATCTGTAAAAAGTAGATTTAATGCATTAGGCATATAATATTTTTGGATATTAATTTCATGGAGTATGGGATGAATTATAAAGTTTTCAATTTGCATCCAAGCGATGAGATTTTTCTAAATAAATGTAATGAAATAAATTTTGTATACCTTATCATAAAAGGTCATCAACTTTAGAAAAAAGATATTTAAATAAAATTTTATCTTATTAACACTGTTTTTATGATATCAATAAACAATTTCACACATATTTCATTTATAGTTTTTGGGACTTTAACCATCTATGGATAACCCAATTTAATATGATCAACATTCTCTATCACTCTCCATCATCATTTGGGTGTTATTTGTTTCTACCATTTTTTTTATTTCCCACCTATATTTATATACTTAGAAACCTAGTTTTGAGATTATACTAGATGAAATTTATACTTCCATTTCTCACATATTAAGAGAATATTTAATTATTCCCTTTTTAAAATTTCAGATTTTAAATAAACTAATTTTCAAGTATAAATCCCTTGATTATAGTGATTAAGTATAAATTTTGAGGATGTAATTTATTAAAGGAGGGAAGAATATAACGCCCTGGATTTCAAAAAAAAAAACATTTTCTATAAAAGTGTATGTGACATGAAATAACAATTGGGTTAGGGAATATAAAATCATTATACTGTAAGATATATTTTATTTTTTAAATAAATATATTCTATAGATTGAAAGAAATGTTACACTAATTTTAGCTTTCATTGCACACAAAAGTTAATTTCTTTGATGTCTTGTGTTACATAGAAGATGGGGTTTTACAGAATAATATTAATATTATTATAATTGAATCCAAGATAATAAATTTTAGTATATGAGTAGGATTAAATTACTTATGAAAATATATGGTTCAATTCATTGGTTACCAATGAATAAGAAGTTAATATTAAAAACAATTGAATATAATAATAATATGTTTTCTAAAAAAAACTTTTTGATGTGCCCAAGGAGTTTTAAATTAATAAATTAAACTAATTACTATTTATTAATGATATTGATAAATTTATATATTATATTTTCAATAAATTTTTTTAAATTTTTCTGATATATTTGATAGTCATAATGTAAGAACAAATATAATTTTACACCTAAAAAGTTGTCTTTGTTCTAATAGAAGTTTTATCACCTTTTAATGAAGAACTTGTTTTAAATCTAAATTTCGAAAAATTTATATTTTTTTATAAAATAAACTTATTTTTTAATTTTGATAATTTAAATTAGATTGGGGGGAATTTTTATTATTTATATGAGAAGTTAATTTTTGATGAATGGTGAAAAAATACTGAATTTTAATTGAAAACTAAGTTTTCATCTAAATAATTTGTAATGTTATTCTATATTAGAAATTTGTTTTAAAGTAAAAATTGATCAATTAAATATATATTAATCAAACTTAGGTCATTGGAGTCATTTTAATAGGGAATTTATATATAAAAACATAGTTAAACTCAAAACATTTTAACTTTAAAAGCTACTTTTTCATCACGTCAACGGGATAACTTTTAAATTTAAATTCTTCCATTTATATAAGATTAAATAGAAAAAAGGTATTAAATATTTAGAATAAAATTAAATTTTAATTTATAAAAATCCAAAATTAATTTTTTTCCAAATTTATTAATGAAATAAATTAAAATTAATTATCGTCATTCTTGTAAAGCTGAGTTTAATTAGTGGTTAAACTTAGAATATAAGGTTTAAAATGACCTAAAAAATTGCCCTACGTTTAGGACATATTAATAACATTATGAATTTATTATCCAATAGTAGTACTTTTTGGAATGCTATTCCATGGAAGTGACCCATATAATAATACAAGTAAAGAACATGACAAAAAATGTAATTTTCATCCATTTATTATATATAATTCTTTGGGAAAGGGAGAAAAACTTCATAGGTTTGGTTATAAATATTATTTTAAAATATAAACAAGTTTTCGGGATATTAATAATTTATCTTATATTTTTAGTGATTAATTATTTACGTAGAATTGTTATGAAACACCAATAGTGTAATTATTTAGTCAACAATTAAATATAATAGATGATATTAAAAATATTAAAAGTGAAGTAAATTGACTGAAATATTATTTTATATTATCTTGGTATATGAGTATATAATTTTAAAAATATTTTAAATTAATGGATTTTAATTACATCATTGTCTTTATATTTTTAAATTCAAAATAAATTAATAGTGCTAAAATTGACATTAATGATAATTTAAAATTAATGATATTTTATTATTGATTTAAATTAATAAAAATTATTTTTAAGTAAATATAATTTTAAATCATAATAAATTTAAAATACGGTCTATTAATGGACCATGTATTATATTATAATGACTATATTTACAATTAAATCCTGAAAAACTCTGTCAGCACAGTTATAGTTTATGTAGTGTTTTTCACGTTACTTTCACTTGTATTAATATTAATTTTTATCACCCTTAGGATTTTATTATATATATATTAAATATCATATTTATAATTCTTGGTTACATATTATATATCAAGTATCATTTTATTTTAGTCTTAATGCATAATATACATAGGTTAGAAAACTCGATACCATAATGAAAAACCAAAATGAGAAAATAAGAAAAATTAGGAGTTAATGAACAAAATTTTTAAAACAAGTTTCATATTTTGTGTTTGATGTTTGGATTGACCAAATAATGCATCAACCCCATTATTTATCATTTTTTAGCCAGTTTAGGTAATATTGAAATCTCAATAGTGAATAAATATGAGTATTTACAAGAATGACACTCCTCCACAACTATAAAAGGGAACTCACTCGCCTCACTTATTCAACTATATCTAGTCATTATGATCAACCAATTAATACCAAAATCACTCCAAAAAAACCCTTACATAATCCTAGAATTCTTATTATAGGGGAAAATAAATCATTTGACAGTTTTAGTGCAAACATAATGTAGATACCTAATTAAAAGGCAATGTTCTTCAAAAAGAGTTTTTATATTATTTCCTTCCCAACCTCCTTTAATTCATATTATACCATGATTATATAATAAAATTAATATCATACATATAATTATATGTTGTTTTGTTAAGGTTTCAATATAAAAAACACACACTTATATGGAATGGGTAATGAATTCATCGTTTGTGTGTTTGATGAACTATCACCTCACAAATTTATGTAATTAATTTTTCCATTACCACCTTCCATGGTTCAGAATAATGATGGAAATAATTATTATATATGATATATATATATGTGTATATATATATATACGATATATATGATATTATTATGCTTTTTCAATTTTCATATCACACATGCCATTATGATTTCCATTTTGTGGGAAAAGGATAACATCCCTCATGTGTACACTGGATGACCGCCTCATGCAACGATGTGATTCACTCAATCATTACATGGAATGAATTAAGGATGGTTTTAATAAATATATGTGATATATAAAAAATAAAAATAATACTCGAATGATAATATACATATATATTATTTAATTTTATTTCATTCAATATGACAAGAAAATGGAAAGAATGTTCATGTATACCCATTGACTACCATCTCCCTGAAAAGTGTATTTCATTTCATATAACCAAATTTTATGGATTAATCTAAACTTATATATTGAATAGATATGATATTTAAATCATTCATGAAAATTTTAATATGATTAAATCATTATCTAATTATGAAGAACCAAAAAAATAAAAAGTCAAAACATACTCGAAAAACATGGCAATTAACACCCAAAACAACGAAAATAATGACTGATTATTAAAAAAATGGGGATGAGATGTTGTAAAAGGGTCAAATATGTTATTATAAATATTAATATGGTTATATTATAAGTTAATAAATTTATTAAATCTATAATATAATAGGTTAATGAGTTTTTAACAAAAATAAAGCATAAGGTAAGGGGCTTTATCTAAATTATCTTTCTATATAGACTTATTTGTTTTTATGAACTAATACAAATTTATGTGGTGTATATACTACCCCATAGAAATTTAATATAATTATTTATTAAAAATTAATTGTATTTTACGTTTCAATTTGAATTGTCCCATCCAAGGGTATTTTACATGAAAATTACCATTTGGTAAAGGTTATTATACAACCTCACTTCCTTTTGTTATTGTTAACATTCTCATAAAAATGACTTTATTGGAGTGATTTTTGATTTGGAATTAAATTTAAATTAAATATAAATTTTCTTATGTGATATAAATTATTATCTTATAAACCACATAAAATTTTTACATATGGTATTTACATTGAAAATTATTTCATTATTTGGGGAAATATTGATAAATTTTTATCATTTATTCAATACAGATATTTGATATGGAACATTGATTATGAAAAAAATCAATAAGTAAATATATTTGGAATGATTTGTACATGTACTATATGGTTTTGGGTCTAGTTAATATAAGAACCCTTATACATTGGTAGTCTCATGTAATTAATCTATTGGCCAAATCTAAAGGGTCCCTACCCACATACTTAAACTCTCTTAAAGATAGATCTTCATAGTAGCTATCTTGAGGGTATATCTTGATAGTTTATATATATAGAATTATTTATTCCAACATTATTGATATTCTATATTATTATTATATTATTTAGAATATCCTTGTCTATGTTTTTGATATATGTGATTATTTATATGGCATTATTTGATCATATTCTATTCCTTCTATATTATCCTCAAGATATTTATTAAAAGGAATGTATTTCAATAGTGTACCTTTCCATATTGATTATTATTTATTGATTCATGTCAGATTCCACAATACTTAACCCTTACTGATCATTTCAGCTCACCCTTATTTTTTTAAATTTTTCCAGGATATGAAGATAAATTCATGGAATGAGTATCAAGGATGACATTCTGATACTTTTGTAATGATTTATTTTATTTTTTTAATTTAAAACGTGTATCACATATTTAATCAAGTTATCCAAAATTTATAAAATGTTCAGTCCTTTGGGAATTGAATATTGTATATATACCAATGTAATAAAGTAAGGCACTGAATCTAGGTTACTGGGGTCAGGGTTGTTACAAGTCTACCCTTTAACAAATATTGTAAATGGGATCTCACCCTTACATAAATCGCCATATATTTTCACAACATCCCTAACACCCTTTTGTAGTGTATGAAAAAAAGAGCTTATACTTACATATATCACCCTAAATTTAAATAGTATATAGAACATAGTCCTTATCTTTTTTAAACAAATAAAAAACTCTGTTTATATTTTGATAAATCATACTTCACCTATATGAAAGCCATAAAAATAGGGGTTACCATTATGATTCATTAATAAATAGAGGATTACACTTACACAACATATTTAAATAACACCATAACCTTATGAAACTCATGTAATATAGTGACCCAATCCCATAATCCTAGAGACGGTGTCACACTACCATTAACTTGGCATAAGATACTTGTAAATCACTTCCTAAAGGACCGAACAATTTTGTAGTTTTTGTAAACCAGATTCATAAATGAGTAATTCTTTCAAATGAATAGAGAAATTACAAGATAATTTTCTTTATGGAGAAAATATTTATCGAATATTGTGTATCCTTACATTTCATTATTAGTACACATCATAGAATCTTAGGGAAAGTAAAAAAAATAAGGGTGATCTAAAATAACCAGTAAGGGAAACTATAATGGAAGAAATAATAAATCAATGATAATAATCAATACAGAAAGGGAAATAACTAAGAACACATGCCATATATTCAATAACTAGTATATAAGTGATAAAATAATATGTAAAGATTAATAAATTAAAACACATTCCATTTAAATGAATAAATTGATAATGAATTGTATCCATAGAGATATAAAAAGTGAAAATCTAACTTGATAATAAATACTGAATCAAAATTAAAGCATTGCTTAATTATTTAATTTCATTCATCAGACGCTTGAAAACCTCTATTGTCAATATCAATCCTCAAGAAAGTTTAAAAATATAGGTATAAAAATTAATAATTTTCAAAATTAATTTGTCTCATGACAACCTATTGATGCATCAAGGGGCTTTATAAATCTGACCCACCTTCTACTGTATTTCCAAAGAATTCCTTATATCGAGTAATCAATTTAACTTATAAAAAATATGCCTTATCAAACATCCATATTTAATAAAGAAAACATATTTATTAATATTTCTCTAAATAATAAAATAACATTCAATGTAAAAACTATTTGTGAAAATGACATACGGTTTAGGAAATAAACATTTCCATGATAAATTATATGGATAATTATGGGAAATTTAATGTCAAATGAGACATGTAAATTGAATATATCAGGGAGTCTAAAAGGAATTAAGGTAGTTAATTCTAATACTATCCATGTCTAAATAAATAATAAACCATTTATAGGATGAATAAAGATGGGTTTAATAAAAAATATCCCTAATGGAGTAAAATAAGAGGTTATTGTCATTTATGAAATAGAAGAAGAAATTTTAATGAATTATTGAGGAATATATACTTTTGTTTTGAGAAACCTTTTATTTGATAACTATTTAAAAAAAATCTTAAAAAATTACCCATTCATGTTTTCAAATAATTCCTCAATGTAATGATGGTGGGTAAATCTGTAAATATAGTACAAGGAAATAAAAATATTTATTTTCAATAGTAAAATGGTTGGAAAGGTAACTTTTTTGGAAAAGGATAAGAAGATTCCATTGAAAAAATGTGTAAAATAAAAAAGGGTAATTATTTTTAATAAATGATTTTGGAATATGTAAAAATATTATTGAAATTCTTTTTAGAAAACTTTATTTTTTGTAAGAAATTAGGTTCTCCGACCAAAAAGAGAAATGATATTGATTTTCATAAAAACATTTTCTAAAAATTTTTCATTAAAAAAGAGTGAAAAAATAGCAGTATAAATTAATTTCTTCATTAATAAATATATTTGGATAAAATTAAAGGTTTTATAAAAAAGGATCCAATAATTTCTACTAATGTAAATTCAAGTGTAAACAATCCAGAACAAAATGAGATTGGGAAGTAAACCCTTGAGAAGACAATAATATATATGCGAGAATAAATAAATTAACATATTTTTTGTGAAAAATGTAAATCAAAATAAAACAAGTGTATGTACATAAATATATATTAAAAAGTGACTATACACATAATCTTATAATAATAACAATAGCGAGGAAGTAATACAAACTAATGAAAATGAATATGGTCAAGAAATTTTTTACAACTTGGTAACTTTAAACTGAAGTCCCCATTAAAGAAATTATTAAAATTGAAACTCAAAATAACATGAATATAATGAAAATAATTATATGATAAAACAAAATGAAAAGTAGATACCCCACACAAAATAAGTAAGTGGTGAATGTGGCATTTATCTCATAGATGTAAAAAGGGAGATGAAAATCCATTACCTTGCATTTAATTTGGGGTGAACAAAATCGAAACTCCTATAAAAGAGATTTAATCATATAAAAAACTTATAATATATCCATAATCATATTTTTAATATCATATATTAACTTCTTATAATATTTTATTACATATATGTTTATTATTTTCACTATTTTGGGTGTTAATTACCATGTTTGTTGAGTATATTTTAACTTATTACATGAGGTTATTATTAATTAGATCATGAATTCATAAATGGAAGAATGTTATCATTGATTTAAATATCATATATTTCCAGTATATATTTATTTATATTTATCCGTAAAATTTGGAGATAGGAAATGAAATGCATCATTTATGGAGGTGGTTGATCATACGTACGCATGAACACTACTTCCATTTCCTTTTCATATTTAAATGAGTTAAAATTTAATTATATATATATATATTTTAATTAATTTATCATATTTATTTTATATTAGTCACATAATTTTATTAAAACTATCCATCATACAATCTATGTATAGCATGAATGAAACACACCGCTTTGAGGAGGCAGTAGTCGACACTTCCACAAACAATGTTATCGTTCCTCCACCAAATCAAATGCATAAAATAATGTGTTATATAAATATTAAATAAGAATAATTACATAATAAATATAATATATATTATTAATAAATAACTTTTTCATCATAATTCTCATCTATCAAAGTTAGTGAAGGAAAAAATAAAAAAAATCATTTTGTGAGGTGACAGTTATCCGTACATGTATGGTAAGTTTGTTACCCATTAAATGGAAGTGGGTATAATATTATTTCAAAACCTTAATATAATAAAATATTATTATATTTTAAATACTGATTTTATTATGTAATAATGGTATTTTAAGAGATTATGGGGTGGAGAATAAAATAAAACAAAAGAGCATGAGGAAATATATTACCTCTTTATTGGGTAACTCCTTTTTGTTTTCACCAAAGGACTTATGGATGGATTCATTAAAAATGGGAGGATGATTATATGAGGGTAGTGATTTTTGAGTAGATATTTTGGGTGATCTTGGTTGATCCAATGTTTCTTTAGTTGTGTGATGAAGTGAGTGGTGTGAGTGTATCTTTATAGTGGAGGAGGAGTGTCAATATTATAAATTTTTTAAAAGGGAATTCCACCCATATTCTTTCTATTACATCTGGCTGAAATAATGAAAAAATTAGATCAAAGGTAGTATAGGGTCAAAATATTGACATATGATGGATTTTGGACAAGTTTCTAGGTTATTTTGGCTATTCCGTTTATGGATTATTCCTTTGTTAAGATATTTTTTATCTTAATCACTACAATAAATTTTAATTATGTTCACTGATATTTTTTCTCAAAAAATAAGTGGAACATATTATATATTAAAAATTATTTTGATTTAAAATAAGGAATTTATTTTTTCAAATTAAAATTATATAATTTCTAGAAATCAATTTTATATCAATCTTATAGACGACACAAAAATATAGGTTTTAAAAGTAAAAAGGTTTATACATTTACAAAGATTTTATATCGAATTTCATTGTGAAACTGATTCCAATGAATACAATTATAGTAATTTTTATTAAATAGATGTAATTATTCTTTAAATCTAATTAATTATATAATTTAACAATATAAATAAATTATACTAATTTTTTTTTTGAAATAAATTTCAATATTTTTGACTATTAATCAAAAAATGAGTCTGCGCATAAAAAAGCATCAAAATTACCCTAAACTAATTTTGATGTTTCTATTTCAAAAATAACATTTATTATAACATAAAAGTTTTAAATTTTTCAAAAAAATGGGGTTAAAATATTTTCTCAATTAAAATATGGTAAAATTAACTTTAGATAAATAATTGTTTTTATGCGTAAAATTAGGTTTATTCTTACTTTAAGCCTATAAAATATATTGGATTAATGTCAAGAATATTTGATAGAATAATATGCATATATATTTAATGAATAGTATTAACTAATTTTGATTAATTTAAAATATTAATACAACACTCCTTTGGGAGAATAAAAACATTTCTATTATATTCGATTAATTTATATTTTTATTTCTAATAAATTGTAAACCAATGAATTCATATTATATTTTTATAGACAATATATCTTCATAATGTATCTAATGATATTCATAAATACTAACTTAAAGGGTATGGGATATCTTATTATACTAAATAATTAGGTTTTATTAATATATCATCATTTGGTAAATGTTGGTTTTGTGTGTAACACAAGCCATTGAAGAAACTTGTTGTTATGTGTGAAACACACTAACTCAGTATCATGTGAATTTATATATATATAATGGATTAATTTTATTAAAAATAATAATTATATTATTAATTATAAGGATATTATGTTCCCTTACATTTGTGGTGATTTGTACCATACACGCTATCAAATACAATGTTCTTACTTTAGAATTTTGAGGTGTTACATTCTCCTCACATTAAATAAATTTCATCCAAAAAATTTAAAATAGATCTTGGTAATATATTTCTTGATATTTCCTATTTTTAAATCCCACAATGTGATAATTATTCTTAAAATATCTTCTATAAAATATAGAATGGGAATAAAAAAGATTAGATGGGATAAATGTAACTAGGTATCTAAGTAGGAGAAAAATAGTGGCATGTTGATATACAAACATGGCAAAAAAATGTTAGTATTTATAAGGATTTATTTAAGTCATAAATAAATAACTTGTGAATGATTAATGTAATTTTTAGGGTCTAATTATCATAAATCTATGGTGATTTAAAAGAACATTTATTCAACAAAAATTAAGGTATGAGGACAACATTTTTTGATCATTTTTCTAAAGTTTAATGATTATTTTACTACCTATGAATATATAAAAATATAACTAGTTAACATAATTCTAGAGACACAATTTTAATACTTTGTTTTTATTTGATAAAATTTCATTTTATTCATTACATTAAGAAATGAATATCCAAAAATTAAATTTCATGACTGAATCACTAAAATGCACTTCTAATCGGTCATAAGTCCTATAAAAGTGTGACATGTATTTCCATTTGTCTCTATAAATTCTACAAAGTCAATATGGGGAATACAATAATATCAAAACCTATAAATGTAATACTATTGGTTCATTATTACTATTTATTTTTATAATAGATTAACTAAATCAATTACACATTAACTAAGAAATCTTATAGGATAGTGGTTGGAGTTAATACATTTTCATCATTTAGTCAGGGGTTTAGGAGTCGTATCCTTTACAGACTTGATGGATTTTCACCAGGCATACAACTTGTACTTTTAAAAAATAATATTAACATAATATCCATAGTAAATATGATGGAAATCATTGAAATGTATTCATTAAATAAACATGTTACTATGTTTTCAACAAATTTTAAGTACATAAATACATCATCCAGTTTATTTCGACATATGCCCTGCCATTGCCTAAGGTTTATCCTAGGTCATTTATTTTCATTATCTATTCAAATCCATTGTAATGGTTTGTAAAGAAAATGATGATTATCCAAAGAGTATCCCTTAGGAGTGTCAAACCAGGTGCACATTCTACAATTTTTTCATGTTCCAAGTTAGGATTGAGTCCGAACCGACACACCTTTTCAGATTTGTAACCCCAAGGTACAACTATTCTAGAACCACATCCAATTTTTGAATACAGACATGTTTATATTACCAGAAAAACCACATAATCTCTACCTTTCTAAAATTATTGGATGTTATTCGATACTTATCCTAAAATTCTATCATAAGGTTATGTTTTATAATATATGTTATCCTAAATCTAGTTCCAAATGTTACTACTAAATCTGCTCTAATACCAACTATAGTGACTTGAGCCTAGCATTCCAGACTGTTGTCATGCTACTAGTATCTTGGAATAATATATAATTAAATCACATCCCAAAGGAATAAACAATTTATTTGTCTTAAAAAAAAGATATATACATGAGTTTTTTTATATGAATAAAATAATTACTAAATAATTTTTTTTGAGGATAATTTATTTATCCCATCTAACATATCCTTTCATATCTTTCCTATTACACTTCATGGAATCATGGGGTAGGGAAAAAATAAGGGTGATCTCAAATGATTGGTAAGAGTAAGTACAACAAAAGAAATAATAAATCAATGATAATAATAAATATAGGGAAATAACTAAGAAAACATGAAATATTATCAATAACTAAGAATAAAGTTGGTAAATAATAAGGAATGGTAAATAAATAAAAACACTTACCATTTCAATAAATAAAATGATAATGAATTTCAACAAAAAGTTTTGTTATAGTGAAAATCACATGGATACTAAATACTAAATCATAATGAAGCCAACTATTAATTATTGGATGTAATTTCTCTGACACATGAACACATATACTTTTCAGATATGTCATACAAAGAGTTTAATACGTAATTGAAAAAATTGTTTAATTTGTGAAACTAATTGGTCTCATGAGAACCTATCTCTGCATTGAGGGTATATATGATGTTCAGGACCTATACATTATCGCATGTAAAAAACATTCATCACATCTAGTAATCAATTTAATTAATAAATAATATTAATTATCAAATATCTATACTGAAAAAATAATTCAGATTTATCAATATTCACCCAGATAATGAAATAACTATAAATGTAAACACCATAAGTAAAAATGATATACGGTTTCAGTAATAAACATATCCATGAAAAATGATATGGATAGTTTAGGGAAATTAAATAAAAAATTAGCATAGGAAATTATTTATTTCCAGGGGAATAAAAGTAATCAAAGAAGTAAATGTATATTCTATCCTTGAAAAAATCAATCATAAAACATCCCGAGAAATAATAAAGATGGTATCAATACAAGATATCCAAAGTAGAGTAAAATAAAGGGTTGTTTTCATTGATGAAGTAGAATAAGAACGTTAAAAGTATTCTTGATGAAAATATAATTTTTTTGGAAAAAATTTCAAAAAAATTTCTTTGAAACTAAATTTTAAAATAAAATTTTCATTAACAATTATGATTTTAAAATTTCAATGTGTGCTTCAATGTAATGACGGTGGGAAAATTCATATATGTTGTACAAGATAAAAAGAACGTTCCTTTAGTAATGTTAAAATGTTGAAAAAGTTACTTGTTTTGAAAATGATAGGGGGATTCCACTGAAATATAATTTTAATGAAAAAGGGTAAAAATTTCATTAAAAAATAATTTTGGAAAGTGGAAAAATAATTTTGAAAACAGTTTTAGAAAACTATGTTTTTAGAAGAAAACATATTCTTTAAACAAATAGAGAAATGATGTTAGGTTAACTTAAAAACATTTTCTGAAAACATTTGAGTAAAATAGAGTGTAAAATGGTAATATTACTTGAAAAATTTCATTAATAACCATATGATAAAAATATTAAAGGATTTATAAAAAATGATAGAATAATTTCCTCTCAAGGAATTTAAATTGTAAACAATTTGGAGAAAAATTAGATTGTTAAGTAAGCGCTTGAAAAAACTATTGCATTGATGTCAGAATAAATCAATGAATATATTATGTGTGTAAAATTTAAATAAAAATTAAAAATTAAAATTAAAAAAAATATATAGTAATAATTTGTTACAAACATAATCTTAGAATATTAATGACAATGCGGATGTAATACACCACAATGAGAAGAAATCAGCTTATGAAATTCATTACCACTTGAAAACTTTTAACTAGAATCCATAGAGAATAAATAATTAAAATTAAAACTAAAAATTCCATTAATATAAAATAATTAATGATAAAATTTATCAAAATGGGATGTAGATACACCACATAAAAATGTAAGTGGTGAATGTTACATTTATCTCACATATGTAAAAAGTGAGATGAAAATAAATTACCTTACATTTTATTTTTGGGGAAAATCATTTAACCTCATGTATAATTCTTTTAGACAGGTAAATATATTTTAAAATAACCATAATCATATATATAATATCATATATTATATTATTATAATATATTAGCACCCATTTGTTAATTATTTTCCATATTTTAGGTGTTAATTGACTAGTTTGTCGAGTATATTTTAACTTGTTTCTTATTGTTCTTATTAATTATATCATGATTTTATCATATATAAAATTTTTACCATGATTTTAAAAAAATATATTCCGTATATATCAATTTATATTACTCTATAAAATTTGGAGATAGAAAATGAAATGCTGTGTTCTTGGAGATTGTAAATCGCACGTACGCATGAGTGCCACTTCAATTTCCTTATCATATTTAAAATAATGAAAAGTAAATGATATATAAGTATATTTATATTATAATTAATGTATCATATTAATGTTATATATGTCACATTAGTTTATTAAACCCATACTTTAGATAGTATATAGCATGAACAAATCACATCGCCTTGAAGAGTCGGTAGTCCACATTTCCACAAATGATGTTATCGTAATCTCAGAAAATTGATATTATAAAGGTAAATTTTTATATATATTTTAAAGAAACATATGGGCATAATAAATATAATATATATCATATATAAATAATATTTCCATCATAATTTTCAACCACTAGAGGTGGTAAAAGAATATTTAACAATCATCATTTCTTGAGGGGGTAGTTCACCGTATACGAATGGTTAGTTTGTTACCCATTTGATAGACGTGTGAGTAAGTGTATATAGAAAACTTAATATAAAAAATCCCATTATATTGAGGACAATTTTTTTATTATATTACCATGGATTAATAATATTTTAGGGGGTTGGACAATGAAAAGAAAAGAAATGTTCTGGAGGAAGGATAGTACAATTTCATGGGGTTACTATATTTGGTTTGGCATAAAGGGATTCCTTGGATGGATTTATGAAAAAAGTTTGACCAGTAATTTTAGGTTAGGGACTTTTAGGATCTATTTGGTAATATATTTTCTATTCCAATGTGGCTTTAGGGGTATAATGAATTTGGAGGGGTGATTTTCTTTTTATAGTGGATAATGAGAGGAATTCTTGTAATTTTTGGAAAATGGAATTCTACTAACCTTTTCCTATGATTAGTGGATCTAATAATGAACTAAATTATATAATAGGGAGTATAGGGTCGAAATATGGATATATAATGTATTTTGGACAAGTTTAAAGGTCATTTTTCTCTTACATTAAATGTTTAGTCTCTTATTAGGTTATTTTTAATATTAATCATTGTAATTAATTTTAATTAATTTCACTATTATTTTTTCAAAAAACAATTTTGACATTATTAGAAAATATAAAATTTTATAATAAAGAATATGGAATCATTTTCTCCAAATTAAAATCACATAAATAACAGAAATAATTTAAAATTATACTTGAGGATTGGATGACAATGCATATTATAAAAGGAAATATGTTCAAAAGATTTCAAATCTTTTATATCCAATTTCAATGTAAAATTAGAATCCAATGAAATAAATTGAATTAATTTATATAAAATTGATATAATTTTAATTTTAATGATATTACATATATAATTTATAACCATAAATAAATTTGATGAAAAAGTAATTTTGAATTAAATTTTAGTATTTTTCACTATTCATTAAAAAATGAAACATCATAGAAAAATACAAAAAATCCAACCAATTTTTTTTTAATATTTTTATTACAAATAATTATCTTTTTATATATATAAATCATATAATTTTTAAAAACTAGATTTAAAATAAGTTCTCTATTAAAAGGTGGTAAAATTGACTTCCAAAAAGTTTAGGTTTTTTTATAAAATTGACTTTATTATTATTTTTTGCTTATAAAACCAATTAGATGAATACCGTTAATGTTTTATTAAATATATAAAAAATATATATCATTTATATAATTAGGTAATTTTAATTAATTTAATTTATTAGTAATATATGCCTTTGAGAGCATAAAAATATTATCTTTATACTCAATATCTTAATATTTTATTTTTTAATTAAATTTTAACGAATTAATTAATATTATATATTTATAGACTATATATTTTCATAATTCAGTTAAAAATATTCATCAATACTAATTTATCAACTATATTTTATCTTATTATACTAAATAATATTGTTTTATTAAAAAATCAATATTTGGAAAACTCGAGTCTTGCATGTAACACAAACCATTGAAGAAAATCATTTTTTGTGTGACACACGCTAACTTAGTATCAAATTCATTTAAAGATACGTCAAGGATTAATTTTATTTAAAATAGTAAATATATTATAAATTCTTAGGATTTTATATTCCTTTACGTGCTCGGTGTTTCATGTTATACACGCTATCAAATATAATGTTCTTAATTTAGAATTTCATTGGGTTATAGGTAAATGTGGAATTATCCTTTTGTATAAAAACCCTTCTATTAATTTCACATTAATACATGATTCATTACATAAAATTACACTTAATACAAATGATGATATCCAACAATATGGTGCAAAACTTAATCATTACATAATCTAGAGTTATGTTAATAATTCACATTGAGGATCTTTCTGGGTTTATAATTTTAGAAAATTATTCCATAACTATTACATAACTACTGAAATATATCAAAATAGACACCTATAATAAATATCATTTTTTACAAAAATTAAGACTCTTTAAAATAATATGTGATTTATTTTTTTGATAAAAATATTCTTGTCTTATTCATTTATATTACCAATCCTTATACCCTGTGGAAGAAATTTCAAAAAATTTAGATGAACAAAAAAAATTCAACCAGATAAAAAATCAGGAATGAAAACATTAGTTCAAGAATATTTTTTACACAAGTATTTTTTTCTCAAAATCCAATTTCTCACTTAGAAAATATAAAATATTTAACATTCCTTAGGAAATCATAAGATTCCTATAAACATCATAGAAATAATAAATCATAATAAAAACATGAGACATACATATCATACATACATCGTAGCTTCCACATCTACTTCGAGAGTAACATTTAATTTTACATTTTTAATACCCATCACAGTATATTTTCTATATCTGTTAAGAGAAACCATATCATTTAACTCCATCTCATTACCCAATGCATTGGAGATCTATCACATGCATACTCACCCTAGGATTATCTATAAGGAACCAACCTTAAAACATTACTTAATCTATAATTTTACACAAGAACTTACATTATTACAAATTTAGGATATTTTTGGGGTTAGTGTTTTAAATAATTAGGATATATTATATACATGACATACCACATTCACACAAGAGGATACTGCTAGAACAATATACATTTTTTTGAAAATATATAACATTAAAACATAAAACATGATTTCTTTAGCCAACATCCATATCATACATAAAAAATCCCTTATTTATCCTACCTATCCTTATATCTTGTGTAATTTTTTTAAAAACATGGGATGGGTATAAAACTCACAAATGGATATAAAGAATGAAAGTGTTAGTCAAGTGATAACATAAAAACCAATAAAACCCATAATTGTAAAGAATAACATTCATAAAAACATAATGTAGTTACCTTGGGACACATTTACCAAATCACTCTTACATTCACCCTTACACATGGAATTACCTTTTAGTTAACTTCCATCATTGGAGTACACAATGCATTGAAGAGCTATAATGGGGCTCATCTGCCATATCTTGAGATATAATGGCCTCAACCCAAAATATTTGGAGATATAATGGGCTCAAACCAACATAAATAACTTTCAAGGAACATATCATGGTAATAAAGTATCTAGAAAATTAGAAGAAACCACACATGTCATATAAATATAAAACAAATACATTCCTTTTGAAATTTATTAAAGAGAGTTTTGAAAGGATTTTAAAAACAAAGTCCCTTAAAATATAATTGAAGCGAGAATTAATAAAATGGAATGAATATGTGCATAAAATGTAAATACACATTTTTCAACATAATATAAAAAAATCAACACACCAATAATCTTAATACCACATAATTAATAAAGAATAAGGTTATCCTAATGAATGGAAATTGAGTTAAGAAATCCTTTACCTTGGGTTCTCCTTACATAAAAAGTGTTTAATATTAATTTATAATGGATAAAAGAGTTTTATTAACATTATAATGAGACATATTAATGTTTATAACACATCATATGATCATTTTAAAACATCATTGGACAAATTTATTAGTAGTATTTATTTATTTACATTGTGTCGGGTGCGTTATTTAAATTGTTTCCATGATCAGTTCATGATATATTTTCATATCTATTGGAAGAGAAACTCAGGAATTAAAATGTAATGGTATTTAAATATTTCTAGATCCATAAATTATACCATTTATCATTTTTATTTTTTAAATGATGAAGATTCATAATTTAAAACATTATTTATATTTGTTTAGATCATTTTGGCGATTCTTTGATCGTAATGAACTCATTTGTTTTATAAATTAATAACATGTATATAAAATGATTCCATAACATTATAAAATATATAATACATAAATTATAATTTTTTTCAACTATATAAATGGTTTTATGATCATTATTGACGAAATTAAATGAAATTGAAAAAACATCGTGCACGATGTTGGTAAATCGACACATCAAAGATGATGTTTTAATTTCTTGAATGAGTGGGAGAGTAGAGAAATATTGATGATAAAATATTAATGGACATGAGAAAATCTATAATATAAATTATTCTAGAGATTTCATGCCTCATGGAATATATTATGTGAATAATGTACAAGAACAGAAAAGGAAATGAAAGGAAAACACATGAAAATAAAAGGAGATTATTACCCCTTGATCTCTTCTCATTGAGATCATCATTAAAACCTTTGGTATTGGAATTTTGATGAGTCCATAATCTCTAGGACGTGGTAATGAGACTTGTTAGGGGTATTGGGGAGAACATATGTAAGGATCAAGGCTTTAGAGGTGTGGGAGGAAGAGGATAATGAGGGTGGTATTTATAGTGGAGGAGAGGAGGTATTTTTCATTATTAAAAACATCATTATAATATGTTTTCTCAAGACTATGAATAATATTAATTATTGTGATCCCAAATAGTAGTAATGGAATATTAATTCAATGCAAGGGGTCTTACATCACTTAGGATGACATAAATAGTTTATTAAACTGATAATTTGAATATGCGATATTTTACCGTATTTCACTATTCATAAACGTTTCAAAAATTTTAGAAAATTATAGAAATTCATCACAACTGTTTTTAAATGTGTAGAATTATAAAATGAACTCCAATTTTTTTTAAAAAAATTCTAAATATTATTAATTTAATTTTTAAATAAAATCATATTTATTTCAAAAATTAACAATTGTTATTCTATAAATCATTTTTTATTACATTGAAAAATTAACCAAGAAGTAATTATCTTAAAGGCTTAAGAAAATAAAATGGTAATACAATTTACTATTCATTACAGACATATTAATATTCATATTACTATTTATAAGGGTATGTTACTATTCACCAAAAAAGGTTGGTTCCATCATACTCCAAATAACATACTGAACACAATTGTGGATTAATGTTTTTCGAAATTCATAACATAGAAGTAGAAAAATTATGTTTAAATAATATTTATAAATATCTTCCTAAAACAATGCTTCATGAATTACATTTATTTTTTTAAAACCATGGGATGTTACATTATCCCTGCCATCTTGAAATTGGGCCCATACAATTTTATTTACTCATTAATTAAGTGAGGGTACCATTCCATCATAAAATTTTCAGATCCCCATGTCGCTTTTCAACCATATGGTTTCTCCAAAAAAACAATTACCTGGTGGATTACCTTATTCTGTAGTACATGTACCCATTGATCAAGAATCCGAACTTGTTTCACTTCATATTAAAGGTTCTCATCCCACAGAACTGCTTCTGGGCTCCAAACTTGAGATGAATCTGGAACATACTTCCTCAACATCGAAACATGAAAAACATTATGTACCCTAGTTAAAATCGAAGTCAAATCTACTCAGTATACAATTGGTCAAACTTTCTATTTTATTTTCAAAGGACAAATGAATCACAGACTTAGCTTTCCTTTCTTACCAAAAAACATCACACTATTCCATGGAGATATTTTAAGGAAAACATGGCCACCATCCTCAAAAGAAAAGTCATTCCTTATGTTATCTGCATAAATTTTCTAACTTCTCTAATATATCCTCATGTGCTACTGAATCACTATAAATGTCTGAACTAATTCTATAACTAATTCTGGTCACTTCATCTTCCGTTCCCCGACTTCATCCCAAAAAGATAGAGTTCGACAGCACATCCCATACAATTCCTCAAAAGGTGCCATCTATATACTCGAATTAAAATTGTTATTATATGAAAATTAAACTAAAGAAATATAATGATCCCGGCTTCCCTGGTAGTACATTTAATATGCTCAAATCATATACTCCAAAGTATGAATCGTTCTTTTTGACTTTCCATCCAATTGAGGATGAAAAGAAGTACTAAAATTTAATCATATGCCCAATATCTTTTATAGACTCTCCCAAATGATAGATGTTAACCAGGGATGCCGATCAGACCCAATAGAAATATAAACTCCATGTAATGTCGAAATCAATTTGAGGTACAGTCGAGAAAGTTGATCCAATGACATTGTATCTTGAATAGAAAGTAAATGTGAATATTTTTTCAACCGATCAAAAATAATCCAAATCACATTGTTACCTCGAGAAGTCTTAGGTAGTCCCACCAAGAATTACATGGATATAATCTCCAATTTTCACTCTATAATTGGGATTGGTTGAGGACTCCCCTTCGGTAACTTCTACTCTAATTTAACTTGTTGATATGTCAAACATTTCATTGTAAATTCTGCAATATCCTGTTTTATTCCACACCACCAGTAACACTCCTGAAGGACTTTTTGCATCTTAGTACTTCCAGGATGAAATGAAAATGGAGAAATATGAGCATCACACAAAAAATATTTCTTTAACTGGTAATCACATGGTACACAAAACCTTTTTCTAAATAATAAAACACAAATTTTAT
The DNA here is from genome assembly GCA_963277665.1 of Viscum album. Taxonomy (NCBI): domain Eukaryota; kingdom Viridiplantae; phylum Streptophyta; class Magnoliopsida; order Santalales; family Viscaceae; genus Viscum; species Viscum album. Next base: position 642,428,634 of record OY728133.1, on the reverse strand, counting down.
CAATGTGAAATTCTGTAAACTTGCCCATTTTAATAAATTTTAACTTTTTCTGTAGCTCACTGTCCTCCTTCTTCGATTTCTTAATTCTATCTAATAATGATGACTGCACTGAAACCATAAACAAAATAGTTTTATTCCATTTACTAATAACTTCTAATCCAAAATTCATCAAATCATTAATCCGGGGGTCATGTTCCAAACATAACATGGTTATTGATTCCTGAAGTTTTTGACTCAAGGCATCTATCACTTTGTTTTATTTTACTAGACGGTAATTGATTGTGAAATCATAATCCTGTATCATTTCAATCCATCTTATCTACATCATGTTTAATTAATTTTGCGTGAATATATACTTCATAGTTTTATGGTCAATATATATCTAACATTTGGCTCCGTATAAATGATGCCTCTAAATTTCCAAAGAAAAAACCACAGTTTCCAATTCCCAATCAGATGTGGGATAATTTAACTCCGGAGGTTTTAGTTGTCTTGAAGCATAAGAATTTACTTGATCATTCAGTATCAAAACAAAACCATTTTTCTTTAATGAAGTATCATTTTAGATAATCATTATATGTTTTTAACAAACCATTGGTAAAAACATGATACTCCAAGAAAACTATGATCATGTGTAACATTTTTAGGTCTTGCCCATTCACCAACCACTTTTTTTTGGACAGGATCAACTGTTATTCAATCATTATTTACAATGTTCCCACGAAATAAAATTTGTTTCAACCAAAAATCAAACTTTTTGAATTTATTATACCCTTTATTTTATTTTATGGTTTAAAAAACAACCCGTAAATGTATTTTATATTCCTATTTACTTCTAGAATATACTAGAATGTCATCAAAAGACACAACCACAAACTTAACCAAGAACTCATGAAATATTTTCTTCATATGATCCATGAATATAAAAAGTGAATTAGTTAACCAGAAAGGTAAAACTAAATATTTTTAATGACCATATCTAGTATGTAATTCTATTTTTGGAATGTCTTTATCCATTACTTTAGACTGATGGTACCATGACCTCAGGTCAACCTTAAAAAAATATTGTGCTACCTAGAGCTGATCAAAAAAATCATCAATATGAGGCAAATGATAATTGTTTTTAATATTAATTTTATGAAAGGCTCTGTAATCAATGAAATGTCTCATTGAAACTTATTTTTTCTTAACAAAAAAGACAAGAGAGACCCTTGGTGATGTGATAAGTCAGATGAAGCCTTTATCAAATAATCCTTGTAAATTACTTCTTAATTCCAGATGTTTCCTTTGTGGAATTCAATAAGGGGGTTTAAAAATCATCTTATAATTAGAAACTAAGTCAATAGTAAAATCAACCTCTCAATTAGGAATAAATACAGAAAAATCATTTGAAAAAACATCAAGGTATTCAATTACCACTAGCACATCGTTAATCTAGATAGTTTCCTTATCTTCAAAAATATGAGAAAGATTAATTTCATTTCCATCCTTTATCATTTTATTATTTTCGTGATATTTTATTAATGGTATGGGTTCATTACTTTAAAAAAACTGAAATTAATTATGGAAAACAACTTCTTTTTCTCAAAAATCTATCATAGCATGATAAAAAAAGCCAGTCCATACCCAGAATAACATCAAACTCTACTAAGGAAAAACAAAAATGTTTTCAGGTAATATATTTCCACAAATAAGGATTGAAATATTATTATAATTTTATTTTTTCTACAATTATTCCTCCAGGTGTTTTTACCTTGAGACCTGGTTTCATTTCATGAGGTTTAATTCCCAATTTTACAGGAAATTTATCAAAAAAATAAAGAAATGTGTAGACCCTGAATCTAAAAACATGTTTGCAAAATCTATAAAAATAAGAAATTTACAAAATAGAATATCATTTGATAGCCCCAAATCTTCTTAAGTGGTTGAAAATGATTTACTACACCCTTCTACTATGAATATTACTAATTCCATGCTTGAGTAACTAGTTTCAGAGAAAACATTAACAAAACGACCCAGTAACTTGCAGATAAAGAATCTCACCATCAGTTTCTAATTAATTTTAGGATAATTTTCTTTACACTCATGAGAAATGTTTCCAAAAATTCCACATTAGAAGTTTTTCCAAGAATTTACAAGACATTCACAAGGATGCCTTTGACCACACTTTTCATAAGAAGGGAAATTCAATTTCATAACTCCAGACTTATTTAACTAGTTCTTTCCCATTTACTACCAACCTGACCGCTTATTATTCTTGTAATCACGAGGCACATATGTGTCCGAAAATAAATCTCATCTTTTTCATCAAAACTAACTAGCTTCTCATAGCTTTTAAACGATTGTGAATCCAAATCTCTTCACAAAAACAGTTTCAAACCCGAGTAAAATCTAATAATTGTAATTTCCAAATCATGAGTAAATTCCGTTATGTACTTGGATAGTCTTGTAAAATTGAATTCTTTTGATTCCATAGAATCATCATCTTTCTGCTTCAGTTCCAAGAAATGATTCTCCATTCTAAGTCTAATAGTTTTGAGAAAATATTTTTCCCAAAAAAGACTCTTAAAATCATCCCATTCCAGAATATCAATATCATCTCTTTCAATCATATTCTTTACAAGATACCACCATTGATTGGATTCACCTTCCACACGATAAATTTCTAGTACTACATTTTGATATTTTGATCATCCCCTGATATCAAATATCATTTCTATATCATTGTTCCATCCCGTGTCTATCACTTTTTATGTGGTTCCACTAAATGATGGAGGATGTTGCCTCATATGTTTCTCCACAAAAGACATATTTCATCAATGTAAAACAAGTTCCTCTCTAGCATGGATACAACCCATGTTAATTGCTTGAGTCAACCAAGACATTTCTATCACAACCTTCTTGGTTCCGATTCCCACCATTTCGGGTTGCATATTTGGATAGACATTAGCCTCTTGGTGCCTTCTTACTTTAGCTTCCATATTTCTTCTACAAAAGCCCATTATGTACAAACATAACATAGATGAACCAACATGGTAATACTTAAATGCTATAACATTTCAAATTACCATCGAGTAAAAATTAGTTATGGAATTATTTAAATATCATTCCAACCCCTAAAGTTATCTAAATCATTCTTTTATACCAAATATAAGGACCCAGACTTAAAACTTTTCTTAATCATGAATTTTACACAAGAACATACATTATTAGACATTGATAATATTTTTGGTTTTAGATTCCTAAAAATTATGATATATTACATACATGAAATCCCACATTCATACATGAGGATACTACTAAAATAGTATCCATGTTTTTCAAAATATAAAACATTAAAACATAAAAAACGCTTTCATTAACAACACTCTATATCAAACATCATGACTCACTTAATTCTATTTCCCATCATTATATCATGTGAAAAACATTTTATAAACTTGGGATGAGTATAAAACATTATAAGGGATATAAAGAAAGAAAGTGTTATTCAAGTGATAACATAAATACCAATAAAACCCATACTCATAAAAAATCACATGCATTGAAGCATCATTTAGTTGCATTGGGAAAGACTTAACATATCAATCTTACATTTAACCTTACACAAGGAATACAATTTTGGTCAACATTCATCTCAAGAGCACCCAATGCATTGGAGAGAAATAATGGGTCTCGCCCATCATATCTTGATCTATAATGGTCTCCAACCAACATATCTTGAGCTATAATGGATTCAACCCAACATAAAAAATTTCCAATGAACATATCATGGTAAATAAGTAACTTGAAAATCATAAGAAACCACTCATTCCATATACATATAACAAAATACAATCCTTTGGAAATTTATTATATAGAGTTTTAAAAGGATTTTGAAAAGAAATTCCCTTAAAATATTATCAGAGAGAAAATTAATTGAATGGAAAGGATATGTGTATACACTATAAATAAACATAGTGTAACATACATTAAAAAAAATCATCACACCAATAATCCAAATACAAAACAATGAATAATTAAGAAGGATAACCCAATGAATGGAAATTGGGTTATGAATTCCCTTACCTTGGGTTATTCTTACATAAAAAGTGTTTAAAACTATGGTATAATAGTTAAATGAGTGTTATTAATATCTTAATGAAACATATTAATGTTTATAACACCTTATATGATCATTTTATGACACAATTCGACACATTTATTAGTACATTTTTTACATTTTTTAGGTGCATTCTTTACATGGTTTCCATGATCAATTCATGATGGATATTCTTGTCGATTGGAAGTGAATATCTATAATTGGAATGTAAGGGTATTTAAATTTTTAAAGAGAAATAAATTATACCATTTATCATTTTTAATTATGAAAATATTATGATTCATATGTTAAAACATTATTTATATTTGTTTAGATCATTTTAGCGATTCGTCAATCACAATGAACTCATTTTTTATAAATTATTAAAATGAATATAAAATTATTACATAACCTTATATATGATTTAATACCTAATTTTTAGTCATTTTCAATCATAGAAAATGGTTTTATGAAGATTATTGAAGAAAGTAAATGAAATTGAACTCACATCGTCAACGATATCCGCAAATCAACACATCACAGATAGTGTTTTAATTTCATGAATGAGTGGGATAGGGGAAGTGGATTGATGAAGAATTTTCCATGAACATGAAAACATATAGAATATAAAATATTATGGATCTTTCATGCCTATTGGGTAGGATTTGGGGTAGAGAGTTTTTGAAAAGAAAAAGAAATAAAAGGAAAACAAATGAAAATGAAAAGAGATTCTTACCCCTTGATCTCTTCTCCATGAGATCCTCCTTAAGGACTTTGGATTTGGCCTTTTGATGAGACCAGTAGAAATAGTACATGGGTAAGAGCCTTGGGAGGAGTATTGGGCTGAACATAGGTACGTCTCAAGGTTTTATTGGTGTTAGAGGAAGAGAAGATTGTGGGTATTATTTATAGTTGAGGAGAGGAGGTATTTTACATTATTTAAATCATTATTATAATATTTTTGATCAAGAATATTATTAATATTAATTCATGTGACCCCAAATAGTAATAATGGCATGTGATTTCGATATTAGTGTTCTTATATCACTTATTATGTCATAAATAATGTATTTAACTGATAATTTGAATATACAGTATTTTACCGTATTTCACTATTAATAAAAAATTCAATAATTTCAAAAAAATCCCAAAAATTCACCCAAAACATTTTTCTACATCTATAATTTTAATGTGAACTCCATATTTTTAAAAAAATTCAAAATATTATAAATTTAATTTTTAAATAAAATCATACATAATTCAAAAATTAACAATTTTAATTCTATAATTATTTTTATATCACATTGAAAAATTAACCAAGATGTAATTATCATAAATCCTTAAGAAAATAAAATAATAATACAATTTACTATTCATTATGGTCTTATTACTATTCATATTACTATTCATAAGGGTATGTTACTATTCACCCAAAAAAAAGTTCTTTATATCAGACTCCAAATAACTTACTTAACACTATTGTAGATGAACATTTTTAGAAATTCAAAACATAGAAGAATCAAAATTATTTTTAAAGGCTAGTAATAAATATATTCTTAAAAAAAGTTTTATACATTTCATTTATTTTTTTAAAACCTCTGGGTGTTACATTATCCCCCAGTTCAAGAATTTGTGTCCTAAAAATTTTATTTACTCATTAAATAAGTTAGGGTTCCATTCCCTCATAACATTTTCAGATTCCCTTGTTACTGCATCGATAATGAGGTTTCTCCAAAAAGTCATTACCTGGTGGATTACCTTATTCTGAAATAACTATTCCCTTCAATCATGAATATAAACTGGTTTTTCGTCATAATAAAGGTTCTCTTCTAGTTGAATTGCTTCTAGGCTCAAGACATGAGATGAATTTGGCACATACTTCCTCAACATCAAAACATGAAAAAAATTATGTACCTCAGATAAAATCTGAGGCAAAGCTATTTGGTATAAAACTGGTCATAATTTCTCCATGATTTCAAAAGGACCTATAAATCACAAGCCTAGATTTCCTTTCAAACCAAAATGCATCACAGTTTTCAAGGAGAGATTTTAAGGAAAACATGGTAACCTACCTCAAAAGAGAATTCATTCCATCAATTATCCAAATGAGTTTTCTGCCTACTCTATGCTATCCTCATGTGCTGTTGGATTATCTTCACTTTCTCAGCCCCTTACTCCAATAATTATGGTCCCATCAACTTCCATACCCCGACTTCATCGCAAAAAGATATAGTTTGACACCGCTTCACATAAAATGCCTCAAAAGGTGCCACCTATATACCAGAATGAAAAATATTATTATAAGATAGCTTAAATAAAGAATGATATTGATCCCAACATACCTGTTAGTCCATTGAACAAGCTCGAAGAATATCCTCCAAAGTCTAAATTGTTTGTTCTAACTGCCCATTTGATTGAGGATGAAAAGGTTAATTGAAATTTAATTATGTGCCCAATGAATTTTGAAGCCCCTTCCAACAGTTATAAGTGAACCTGGGATCCCGACCCGATTCAATGGAAAGGGGAACTACATGTTACCTGGAAATATCTTTGATATATAGTCTAGAAATCTGATCTAATGACATTGTATCTCAAATAGAAAGTAAATGTGCATATTTTGTCAACTGATCATCAATAACCTCAATTGCATTATTACCTCAAGAAGTCTTAGGTAGTCCCACCCTGAATTCCATGGATATATTCTCGCATTTCCACTCTAGAACTGGAAAAGGCTAAAGGATCCCCTTCGGTAATTTCCTCTCTACTTTAAGCTATTGACATGTTAAACATTTCATTGTAAATTCCACAAAATCCCTTTCCATTCCATCCCACAAGTAATACCCCCGATGGTCTCTGTATATCTTAGTACTTTTAGGATGAAATGAAAACGGAGAAAAATGAGATTCACACAACACATATTTCTTCAACTCAGACTCACTAGGTACATAAAACCTTTTTCCAAATCTTAGTAAACAACCTTTATCAAGGATAAATTCTAGAAATTTATACATTATAACCAATTATTCCTTTTTCTTTAGCTCACGGTCTTCCTTTTACGATTTCTTAGTTATGTTTAATAGTGATGGATTCTATAAAACCTAAAACAAAAAAAAAATGTATTTCTTGCTCTAAAAACATATAATAAAAGATTCATCAAATCATTAATCGAGGGATCATCTTCCAAATGTAACATTGTTAATGATTCATGATGTTTTCGACTTAAGAAATCCACCACTTTGTTTGGATTTTTTGGATGTAAATTTATCGCGCAATTATAATCCTTTATCTATTCAATCCATATTCTCTTCCTCATGTTTAACTACCTATTAGTGAATATATTATTTAAAATTTTATGGTCAGTATATATTTGAAATTTGACTTCGTAAAAATGATGACTCCAAATTTTTAGAGCAAAAAACATAGATGACAATTCCAAATCATGTGTGGGATAATTTATCTCGTGAGGTTTTGGTTATCTTGAAGTATAAAAAATTACCTAGTCATTCTGCATCAGAACACAACCATGTCCCTTCAATAAATCATCACTCTAGATGAAAAACTAACAATTTTAGGAAGTCAAGGCCAAAACCAAAAATACATGTAATATTTTTAGGTCTTTTCCACTCATCAACAAATTTTCTTTGGGGAGGATAAACTATTATTTCATTCTTATTTACAATGTTCCCATGAAATGAAATATGTTGTACCCAAAAATCATACTTTATGAATTTCCCATTCAGTTACTTTTCTTTTATGGTTTTCAAAACAACCCTTAGATGTTTTTCATGATCCTTTTAACCTCTATAATATACCATAATTTCATCAATAAACACAACCATAAACTCATCCAAGAACTCATTAAATGATCTATTAATAAGATCCATGAATAAAGAAAGGGCATTAGTGAACCCAAAATCCATAACTAAAAATTCATAATGGGCATATGTAGTATGTGATGGAGTCTTTGAGATTTCTTCATCCTCTAGTTTCAACTTATAGTACCCTGACCTCAGGTCAAACTTCGAAAAATATTCTGCTCCTTAGAGATGATAAAAAAAATCATCGATATGAGGAAAATGATACTTTTTTAATAGTAATTTTATTAAAGGATCTATAAACAATGAAATGTATCATTAATCCATATATTTTCAAAAAAAAATGTCAGGAGCCTCCCATGGTGAATTGATAGGTTGAATGAATCCTTTATCTAATAATTATGGAAACTCCTTTTTAATTCTTGAAATACCAACTGGGCTATTCAATAAGGGGGTTATGAAATTGGTTTAGAATGATGAACTATGTAAATAGTAAAATCCACCTCTTGATTAAGAATAACACTAAGAAAATCATTGGTAAAAACATCTAGGTATTCATTTACCACTGGTGCATCATTAATCTGGATAGTTCTATTATCATTATAAAAAATATGAGAATGTAAACATTCATTTCCATCCTCTATTAGTTTATTAGCATCCTGATATGTTATTAATGTTATGGGTACATTATTGTACAGAAACGAAAATTATTTCTGAAAAATGACTTCTTTTTTCCTAAAATATATGTTAGCATTATAAAAAAGAATTCTAGTCCATACCTATAATAACATCAAACTCTACTAGAGGTAAAACAACAATGTTTTTAGGTAATCTCTTTCAAAAAATAATGATAATCATATTCTAATAATTTCTTTTTATCACAATATTTCCTCAAGGTGTTTCTACCATGAGATCTGGTTTCATTTCATGTGGTTGAATTCTTAATTTTTCTAAATATTTATTAGAAATAAAGGAATGAATAGACCCGGAATCAAACAAAAAATTTGATAAATCAGTAAAAATAGGTAATGTACCTGATTCCACCTTATTTTATGGATCAAAATCATTTAAATTGGTTGATAATGATGTTACCATACCCTTCTGCTTCCAATATTGTTGACTCCATACTTGATTAACTAGCTTAAGACCAACATTATCAAAATGAACCAATTATTTATAGTTAAAGCATCTCACCATCAACTTATCATTAATTATTAGATCATTTTACTTGACCTCATGAGACATGTGTCCAAACATTCCACATCGGTAGCATTTCCCATAATTTACAAGACATTCACCAGGATACCATTTACCAAACTTTTCACTTGAAGGGAAATTCATATTCTTACCTCCAGTCTTCTTCGACAATTTCTTCCCCAATGCCTAATAACATGCCAGATTTTTATTCATGTAATCACAAGGCATATATGTGTTAGAAAACACAATCTCATCATTTTCAGCACAATGAACAGTATTATCATAGATTTTAAACTTTATTTAATCCACAACTCCTTGCAAAAAATGGATTCAAACTAGAGTAAAATGTATTAATTTTAAATTAAAAATCATTAGTAAAATCCAGTACATTACTGGACAGTCCTAAAAAATTGGATTCATATGTTTCCACAAAATCATCATCTTTCTGCTTCAGTTACAGGAATTGTTTCTTCATTCTTAGTCGAACAGTTTTGGGAAAGTATTTTTCAAGAAAAAGACTCTTAAAATCATTCCATTCCAGATTGTCAGGATCATCTCATTCTCTCATATTATTAACCAGATACCAGCATTGATCAACTTCACCTTTCAAATTATAAATGGATAGTATTAACTTTTGTCTTTTTGAATATCCCATAACGTCAAATATCTTTTCCAGAGCATTGGTCCGTCATTCAGTTATCACGGGATCTACGGTTCCACGAAATACTGAAGGATGTTTCCTTATAAAATCATCCTCAAAATACATTTTTATTTGTGGTAGATCATGTTACTATATAGAATGTATACCACCCCATTTATTTATTGAATCAACTAATCCATTTTTATCAAAAACTTCTCGATTCTGAATCCCACCATTTCAGGATGTAGATTTGGACAAACATTGGCCTCTTGGTGCCTTCCTACTTCATATTCCCTATTTCTTTTGCAAAAAACCATTCTGTACAAACATTCCATACATGAACCAATATGGTAATCCTTAAATTCTATAACATTTCAAATTACCATATAGTAAATTTTAGTTATGGTATTCTTTAAATATCACCCCAACCACTAAAGTTATCTAATCCATACTTTGATACCAACTATAAGAACCCAGACTTAAAATGTTACTTAATCTTGATTTTAACACAAGAAGATACGTTATTACACACTGAGGATCTTTTTAGGCATATATTTTTAAATAATTAGTATATATTGAATACATGACATACCATATTCATACAATAGGATACTATTAAAACAATATCCATTTTTTTCAAAATATAAAACATTAAAACATAAAACATGATTTATTTAAAATCAATATATATCAAACATCATGAATCCCTTATTTCTCTTACCCATACTTATATCATGTGGAAAATATTTTAAAAACTTTGAAAGAGTATAAAACTCTGTAAGGGATATAAATAAAGAAATCATTTGTCAACTGATAACATAAAAACCAATAAAACTCATAATCATAAAAAATTACATGCATAAAAACATCTTGTAGTTGCCTTGGGATATATTTACCATACCACTCTTACATTTACCCTCACACATGGAATATCCTTTTGGTCAATATTCATCTCTAGAGTGCCCAATTCATTAGAGAGTTATAATGGGGCTCACTCATCATATCACGACCAGTAATGGGCTAAGACCAACATATCATGAGCTATAACTGGCTCAACACAACATAAATAATGTTCTAGGAACATATCATGGTAATAAAGTATCTTTAAAATCATAATAAACCACTCATTCCATATACATATAAAAAAATACAATCCTTTTGAAATTTATTAAAGAGAGTTTTAAAATGTTTTTAAAAAGAACGTACATAAAAAATATAATTAGAGTGAAAATTAATATAATGGATTGGATATGTGTATAAACTATAAATACATATAGTGAAACATAATATAAACTAAAAATAATCACAGAAATAATCTTAATTCCAAACAATTAATAAAAAATTAGGATAACCCAAAGAATGGTAATTGGGTTAACAATTCCCTTACCTTCGGTTCTTCATACTTAAAAAGTGTTTAAACCTCCTATATAATGGTTAAAAATGTGTTATTAATATATAAATGAAAGAAATTAATGTTTATAACACCTTATATGGTCATTTTAGAACAACATTAGACACATTTGTTAGTAATATTTTTTATTTACTTTGTGTTAGGTGCGTTCTTTACATGGTTTCCATGATCGGTTCAGGATGGATATTCTTATCGATTAGAAGTGAAACTCAAAAATTGGAATCGAATATTATTTACATGTTTCTAGAACCTTAAATTATACCATTTATTATTTTTTATTCTAAAATGAGGATTATTCATAAGTTAAAACATTATTGATATTTGTTTAGATCATTTTGGCGATTATTTGATCGTAATGAACTCATTTGTTTTATAAATTAATAACATGTGTATAAAATTATTCCATAAACTTATATAAGATATAATACATAAATTATAACCTGGTTCAACCATATAAATGATTTCATGACTATTCTTGAATTATATAAATGAAATTGAAATCACATCGTCCACAATGTTGGTAAATCGACACATCACAGGTGGTGTTTTAATAATATTCTTCCTAAAATTACATCGTCCACAATATAAGAATTATTTTTTGAATTATTATTATCCCATAGTGATTCATCTACATTAATAATAATATTATTCCTAAAATCATATTGGATACCTCTTCCCCAATTAATATTATCAAATCAAAACATCCCCATTTAAATGTGATAAATAATGAACAAAATTAATATAAATAAACAAAGAAGAAGATTGTAGTAGTAGTTAGATGGTAGAGACCACATAACATACTATTTTTAACAACTCTATAAATTTTATAATAATATAAAGTGAAATATTTAAGTGTAGATAACTCAAAAGAAGCATCACCCCTTGAACAATAACAAAGATTACTTCTTTATAACCATAGTGATGAGAGATTCCTAATAGGGGAGACCAAAAATAAAGAAAAAATAAAGTGATAATTAGAAAAATAATATATATATATATATATATATATATGAAAAAATGAAATACTATTATAAAATTTAAACATACTCCATAACTTATGGAAATTTATATCTCTTTGAATGGAAGTGGATGTATATATTTATAAATAATAGTGGTGGATAATATTCAATCCAATATTTTCCTTAAAATTTTTATTCATGTTTGAAATAATAGATAGATTAATATCAAAATTATATATTCTAATAAGTTGTTATAATATATCATTAATACTCTCCTAAAAAATTTCATCATCATTAGATAATTATAGTAATGGTTATATCCAAATTCTAAAGTTATTTTTTGGACTAAAAGGTTATTTAAAATCGCATGATCTAATTTCTATGGATTTTATGTACTTAAAAATATATTAACCCTAATAATACATAGTTAAAGGAAATTTTTGTCAAAATATTATCAATTATGATGCAAAATTTAAGCTCTTCTAGAATGTAATTATTTTAAATATGCACCAAACATAAACAGTAATGAAAATTGTGGGAAAATTTCTTATCCCAATGTGTATACTTAATTCGGGCCTCCTATTGTTATATTCAGTAATTATTGTAGTTTAATGGAATAAAAAAATAAACTATTTAATACATAAAAATTAATATTTTAAATTTGGATATGGGTATTGAATGTTATGATACCAATAAGATACAAATGCTTTTCCATGGACATATGAAAAATAGTGAATTTATACATTTCAATGTATTTTTATATAATGATTTCTTAATTTGTATTAAACATACAAAATTTTCAATTATGTTATGGAATTTAAATAAATTATAGAAATTAATATGAAAAATAAAAATTAATAATTAAACCATTTCACAAAAAAGTAAAAAATATTTATAAATATAAGATATATTATAATTACTCATAAAATATGTAAATGGTGGGATGAAATCTGTGAATTAAAGTAAAAATATATGAAAAATATGAGGTTAATCACTACAATCCATATAGATGAAGATTAATCAAATATTTAATTAAAAAGCACTATGAAAAGAAAATAAAAAATGAAAGTAATTTTTTTTAAAACCCTAAGTTCAAATAATAAACTCTTGAAAATTAATTTTGATAACATATATATGAAATATATATAAAAATTACCACAATTATTCATTTTATCAAATAAAAAAATAAATTTATTTTCATAAAATATATATTTCTTTACAAATATTACATTATAATTTGACATAAAAAATAAATACACTGTACTCCTTCATAAATAAAATTCATTACACATTTATGAGGATTCATTTTAGTAATATAAGTTTTCTTTTAACAAAAATGTATGTTTTTAAAATGTAGATTATAAAATTTCTATGATTAGTTGTACAGAAGGAAACTATAAACACAAAGTTTCTAGAACAATTTTAAAGATTAAAAAATTGCATTATAACCCCCAAAATAGTCCGATTATATCATATTTTAAAATGATATAAATAAAAATTTTAATCTGGAAACAAAACATTATTTTGAAAGACAATATTTAAAATACACTTGAAAACCCAACACTAGGTTCACATTCACTTTATATTTTCTAAGTAATAAATACACATAAAAGTAAAAAATATACCACTATGACATTAGAAACCTAAAAAATAAGGAAATGGATCCTTATTTTAAAATGTCGAGCCTTTTAAGAAAATTAAATCACAAGATATGTTTTGCAAAAGCTTTTAGAAATAAAAAATTTAATTTCTTAATGTTTAAAAAAAAAAATTCCCCAATACTTTGTGGATATAAATAATTAACCCTACCAATATAACTTTTATAGAAAAAATAACTTCAAAAATTTAGGTTTATAGAGAAAAAAATCATATACCTTTCTTCATTTTAAGTGACAATGAAAACATTATGTTGAGTTAAAAAAACACCTCTATATAAATATTTATAAATTTGATATATAAATAAAACTAATCAATAAAATGAATTGAAAAACCCTATCTAATGAGTTTTTCATTAAAATAATCAATTTTTCCATTAATATAGTACTAATTTAGTGGTTGTTAAATTGATGTAAGTTACATTCTATTTTAATGTCACCTACCACTATAAAAATATCATAATATTGAAACAAGTACTAGAAATCTATATATTTATTAACTAAATAAACATGAAAATAACCTTTTTTATTATTATGAATATATGAAAATCTATTTATGTTAATAAATTAATGTCTAAAAAGACTTTCAAGATTATCTAAATAATATACTTGGAAAATCTTTACCTTTTTTAAAATCACTAACCTACATATTCAGATCTGTCATTTTACCATGTGTAGAAACATGAAAATATGAACCTTCCACTTTAAATAATGTCCACAAGATTCTCATCCACATAAAATTAAAAATTACATCGATGGAACCATGTATTTTTAGATATTTATTTATTAATATACAATTTCAATTTAAACTATATTAAATCAGTTATTATAAATTATTTTAATTCAAAATTTGAAATATCAATCATTAAAAGAATTTATTTTGAAATAATAATCACATTATACCCATTTTTATTAAATGAATTTGATTTAAACACATCATTTAGTCATCTTTTAAATCACTTACCACACAATCATTAAACCATTAAAGTCACATTAATAAGACCTCAGAGTACACTGATCAAATTTAAAATAAATATAAATACATTAAAATGTATTTTAAAAGTTCAAAATTTTAAAAACACATTGAATTATCATAAACGGTTTTTTAATATTAATAATAACATCATTATAATCAAATAATGTAACCTAAACCATTAAAATAATAACAAAATTCATAAAAAATAATTTAAAAAAATGGTTTGGCTAAATGGATAGGAAAACCGTGTTAACAATGAACTTACTATTAGAACCCTCAAGTGGGGTTGAATGGTTTTTACTATACAGTAAGTAACTTGTTTACCCCACCATTTTATTACGATAAGGTCTAAGAAATTTATTTTATAGATTTAAAATGTATCTTAAATATAGGACAACTATAATATAAACCAAATACGTACTTCACCTAAAGCTCATGGTTACTACATCTCATTGTTAAAATTATTGATCAAGAACATACTCATGACCTACCTCGTGAGTTCCCAGGGTCCACTATACTATAAATTATACTTTCTTAAAAACATATACTAAAATGAATTTTTGATAACATTTTTTAATGAAACAACTTATCCAAACCATGCTCGGTCCCAAAGAAAACTTTCAAAAAGAGCCAAATCAAGTTATGTATTTCTATGAGCTATTAAAACATGTTGAAGGAATCAATATTTATAAATGGGAATGTTTTCACAAAATAAAATTTAATACCAAAAATAAGGATTCCAATTAGTAAACTGTAATTGCACATCCACATGTAGAATAAGTTTTACATATGAAATAAGTAATATAAAATAAATGCATTACCAAATAGGTCATAACAATATATTATACAATTCAATAAACCAGGAATCATGAATAATCAACATAACTAATCCAACACACTTTATATATGAACCAAAATGAAACCAAGAATTATAATGAATAAAGGATAATGATGAAGTGTCTTGATACATGAGGCACGTGATAATACAACATAAAAATAAAATACCCTATCTCTTAATTATAAGAAATCCAACTCCACTTTACACCACCAAAATACCCAAACCCAATCCAAGGATCACCTGCAACAACATGTGGTACCAAGATTCAACCTATAATAGAAAAACCACTTCTTACATACCATTAAAGTAATATATGGGGTGTAGGAAAAATTTCCCTAAAATATTCCTCCAAATACTCCCTAGATTGCCTTTTTGGATTAATAATTTGTATTTTATCGTGAAATAAAATAAAAAATAACTATTATTTAGAAAAACAATTATACAAAATAGATAACAATTGAAGTCTTTAACATGATTTCAAAACAAGAATTGTGTGAAAAAAATAAATCCTTTTAAAAATAAGAAACCTTAGACGAAACATTTTTAATAGAAGTAAAGTATATAGGGTATTTTATTAGAAAAAATTTATTCAGAAGTAATAAATTACACAAGTATATATCCAGAAATATATTTGGTTCAAAAAAAGGAAATAAATATGGTATAAAAACCCTCATTCTAAAACTACTTTTAATGTTTAATGGTCTCATGTATTATGAAACATAAAAATTCAAACATTGAAGTAGTAATTAAAAAATTATGATTTTAAATGAGAAGAAATAATTAGTCTCCTGGAAGTATCCACAAGAAGAGAATTTAATTCAAATAAAGTATCATTTTAGTCAAAGTAACACATTAATAAAATAGAATAGAATTAAATTTTTATTAAACAGAAAGATGAATTAAGATTAAAGTAATTATATTATGATAACTAAAAAACTCATAGTTCTGTAAACAAAGGTAAATAGATGGATTCACCAACCCTAAATTTAAAAATCTTCTGAAAAATAGTGTTATTCCTCTAAGATAGATAAATAGGAACAAATAGATTAATATTAAAATCCCTAAAATAGATATTTTTTCAATAGAGAATACTAGCCACTATGTTTATTTAATAGTACAGACATAGATATATAATGTTATATAAGATGAGTGGAATTAATTTTTAGTGTGTTAATTAAAGGAATCACTTCACTTTTAGGGATTTTCACCAATTTAGAACCATGAAATAAGGTAGAAAACATTTAGTTCTATATATGGTGGATATATAAGAGTTACATAAATAAATAGGGAACAAATTACTTAAATTTGATTTATGAATAAAAAATTATTTATGATTTAACATGTATCATGGTTTGGTTCTGTAATGACCTAAATCATTATGAGTTGGTGAAAATGAGGTGAAATTTTATTTTTGGGTCCTAGTTGAGGAGATGTTTTGGGAATTTGGATTAATATTTGGATTCCAAGGTTCCAAAAATCTCTAGGATTCGTTTATTGTTGTGTTTGGAAGTATTTGACAGGTTTTGGGTGTTTAGGTGAGCATTGATGATGGGTCAGGGTGACCCTGCAGTGAATTTTTGATATAGGTTGTTGTCACACTGAAACCAGTCAGTGTTACTACGTAGCGGATTGTGTGAAGGAGAGTTAAAGTGGTTGAGTCTTGGGTGTTAAATTCCTAAAATATGGGATATGAAAGGCTTATAATGTGTAAAGGTTGTGATACATAAAAGGTTGTAATGCGTAAGGGTTAATATGTATAAGTATTATGATGTGTCAAGGTTGTAATGTGTAATGGTTATGTTATATAATATTTTCCAAATAGAAAAATGTTAATATTAACATTGGGATATTTACGTGTCACCACGAGATGTATAAGGGATGCCCTAGAGTATGCAAGTGATGATCCATTGTAAATTTTATAAATAAGGATAGATAGTTGAAGATTATATCTATAGTGTGGAAGTGTTATAATCATATATATGGATCTATAAAGTCTTTAGTGATTGATATATAAGGCTATCCTTACTAATATGTAAGGGTTTATAGTCTTTAAATATTGATAATTTGGTAAAGTATTGAGCAGTGTAGTGATACGTAAGGGTATCAAATTTTTTTCTATGATACATAAGGTTTAATAAAATGATAAAGTTCTGGATATATAAGGATTTCTTATGATACATAAGGTCTACCCATGATGTATAAGATTCAAGAAATTGTTAAATTTATTATATAATATTTGATTTGGATGATATATAATGGTTATCTTAGTATTTAAGAGAAAGAAAATGCTAATGTACCTGATATGTAATGGTTACTCTATGATACATAAGGGTATTATAAAAAATAAGGGACCTATAATTTTCTAAAAATGAGTGGGACATCTCATTTCTCATGTTTCATCCATGTAATAACATGACATAATGGTTGAAATGGGGAATATTTAAGTGTTTAATGATAAGAATAGGAGATATCATTATCTGACACATGGAATATGTTATGAGAGTTTCTTGAGGGAAAGTCATAGAATATATTGGGTGGGGTATAACCTTGAGGGTCCTTTAGAGGTAGTGACATAAAGTAGCTCTATCTAGTTAGTTTCACACTAAATATAAAATTGGAAACATCCATTATGGTTCTTTATTTTTCTGTTGTGCAAATAAGGGGAGGATACACTTCTATTTCCTTAAAGTCCCCCTTGAACTTAGTTGTAATTTATAGTTTTTTCCTCATTTTTAGGTATTATTTTTATCATCTTTCTTGGTTCTAATAGCTCGTTGATAGTTTCTAATTATGGCATGTCTGGGCTAGGGTTCGAGTTAAAATTCTAGTGGGACATGGTGTAATTATCCATATATTGTAGGGATTTGGTGTGGTTTTTCAATATGTTATTTTGGGAGGATTAATATGCTAGAATTTGTAATGATTTAAGGAGCTACATTGATCCCCATTATTATTTATATTTTTCTTTTGGTTTATAGTAAATTGATTAAAGTGTTAAATAATAATTGGGGGTTTATGTCTATATGGTCTGGGTGGATACCAAGGGTGGTTCCCACATTGTTTCACAATGTTTTGGTCATGGAAAATCAAGTAGTAAGTAATTATTATTTTTATTCATAATTAATTAGTGTATAAATAATTATGGTATTAATTGTGATGTGATTAAAGTAGGTTTTATAGTTGATTAAAATGTTATTAATGTAGTTAGAGCCTCATGTTAATGGGTGATGAATAGTCTATCATGGAAGATCTTAGATGATGGTTTCACTCTTTTCTTAAATGGAATAACATTGAATGAGGTAAGTGAACCAAAAAAATCACCCTTGTGTAAAACATTATGTTATATGCATGTGATATGTGGTATTCCACTTGTTTGTGTAACATCCCCTTCCCAGTTCACCTCTTCTCCGTCCAGTCTAGGTCACTACATAAATTTGGAATGCATCCTCATATTCCAATGTTTTCTAACTACCAGTGGGGGTGAAATAATAACATTGGGAGACTATACCCCATGTATTACATAACCATAAATAATAGTGGAATTGAAAACAATAATATTCATCATGATAAACCAGAACAAACATTTATCATTACTAAATTCCCACAAAAAATGTATATTAACCCATTTTATATAAATATGAGAAATTACATTGGCCATACATGTAAAACATTTATATCATCAGAATACCCAATGGAAATATCCTATACAATATTTTCAAAATAACTAAATTTAAAAATATGAAATGGGATTACCAAAAAATCAGTTCTGATTAATTTTCCAGTCCAATTTCTCAATCTCTAACTCTACAATCCAACTCTACCATCATCTGTATTGCCCAAAACCTTATTCATAAATGAAACTATAATGTATTTTTAAGAACACATGATGTATGAAACATGATTTTATTAAAACTATATAGTCCTCCACCAATAGAATTCCTAAAAATATTCAGTTTCAATAATTTACATGTTGATGTGCCATGATAAACAGAATAACCAATGATATAAATCACCATCAACCCTCAAGATCTTTAGTTACACTCATAATCAACCATACCAACTTCTTCATGTCCTGAATGTGTCTGAACATGATAAATAACCATAATTGAGGTTCAAATAAGAACTCTTCAATAATAAAATCATATATTTTCTTTCCTAGAGTTGATATGTTGTCCACTAAAATATCACTATATAATGCAAGTCCACATGGGGGAATGGGACTACCATTATATCACCTTATATCTTAAGTCCTCTTTGTGATAGGTATAATTCGTAGATATATCCATATAATATAAGTCCTCTAGTGGATAAGTGGCCAACCTAGAAATCACTATATAATATAACTCCTCAGGGGGATAAGTGGCCTACTCAAATATCTCTATATTACATAAGTCCTTGGGGGGTTAAGCAGCCTTCACGAATGTCACCAAATGATCCAAGTACGAAATGGAATAAGAAATCTACCTGGATATCACAAGATAATGTAATTCATTATGGGGATAAGAAATAGTCCCATTATTACAATAAATATTAAACTATAAAAATGTAACATTTAGTTTCAAAGGGGCTATCAATCCCTAAAACGAACACATGAATTGTTTTTAATACCTTGTCTCATGCACTAATTCTAGTCCTAACCCATAATAACCTAGGGATATGAACTTGGGATCCCACATTTACTAAGCATTCTCATCCTTGGGATCATCAAAGGAAATATACATTCATCTCAATTGGTCATAGTTTTATTTAGGGGACCCCTTAGTGTGTAGCAAACATTTCCAATTTTACTAGTTCAAAAAAAATAATTTAAATGATAAATGTTTTGGAACTATAGTTGTTAAAAAACCACTCATGTACACCAAAAATTTATCACCAAATAAAATAGAAGTATGAACCATTTTTTATTTTTCAAGTTAATATTATGTTTGAATATATACACATCACATACACATAGAAGTGAGATTAGTCTTCAGGGATAACTTTGGTACCACCTACCCAATGCTCGTTGGATTCTTTCTGTTAAATATTGTTGTTTAATTGATACTCAAATGATAGAAATTAAGAAAATAATTAAAATACTAGGAAATAGGCATATAATTTTATAACCTTTGTATGTCTATGAAACAAAAATAAAATGAATATTAATTGCAATAGGAAAGGTATAAAAACTGATGGTGATCCATTAAACAAGACAATACATGAATCCTTTTAGAAATAGAGAATACCCCACTCTAAAACGAAATAATGTATAAGGGATTATTATATGAAAAATTCTTCTAAGACCATGATTAATACATGACTTATTACCCCTTACTATAAAAACAATTAATTTAATTCACATTTTTAAAAATGCATCATTGGCCACATTTTCCTATAATTACCAGATGTTTTATAATTTAAATTACCTTATAAAATGAATGAAGGCCATATCAATTAATATTGTTATAGGAAACAAATTAAATACTTTGATTATTTATGATACTTATAGTCTATAAACTATTAAGAATAATAATCACTTATAATATATATGTTATATAGTGACAATTAATATTAGTATATTAAGGGTTGTGATAAAGTCTGATTGACACAAATGAAATAAGATATAGGCATGACCAGTAGGATCATGCCCTATAAAGCCCATTTATTAGAGCATATGAGGAAGATAACTTCTATTGTCTTTAACCTTGACTAATTCTAAGATGTTATTGAACAACTAAATCATGAAAAAAACCAATTATGGGAGAAGTTAAAGCTCATTGAGCTCACAACCCAAACCATGTTTTCCAAACTAGCCCACAAAAATCTTACCACCGCACACCATACCCTTAAGGGGTTTATTGGTGTAACAAATTGATATGTATATAGACCTTAATAGTTTTAATTTCAATATAAAAATTATGATTACATTTATCTATTTGAATATTTCCTTTATATATTGAATTATTCAATAGGTGATAAAAAATAGTATTTTATATGAATAAATCAATATTGTATTTTTAAAAAATGAACGACATTAATTAAAACACTATTATATTAAATTTTTTAATTTGAAAATAAATATTATTTTAATAAAATATTCTTATTAAAAAATAATTATTTATATAAAAATTATTATATAATTTAATGGATTCCAATGTAATCGTTATAAGCATCTAGAATCATTTATTTTTAAAAAACAAGTACTTTTCAATAAATGAGTAATAGTATAAAATATAATATATAGAGAATTATATTTTTAAAATAAAATATATTTTTTGTAATCTACATGTTGAAATTATCCAATAATGATTTTTAATAATTTTCTGTGACATAAGAATTGTTTTCTAAAAATTAAATACGGTATAGATATATTGTAATCATTTTGATACTATATTGACCCAAAAGTTATATAAAATATTCTATAATAGGAATAAAATACGAAATTTCTATATGAATTCTAAAAAATTTTGTTTTTTAGGTTATTTAATTAATATTATAAACCCTTAATGAATGATCCAATACCTATACTATATTTTAATGTCTCAAAATATAATTTTACACAAAAGACTCACTTCCAGATCACCTCGGGTATGATTTGACTGATCAAAGTTACTAAAATTTTAAAATAATTAAAAATATTCCACTTTGGTATAAACCATGAGGAAAACCATGGAAATACTTTTGGTTTTGATTAATTTATCATATAGAGTCCAAAACTAATGTTTGGAAATTAATAAAGAATTTTTCTCTCTTTTTCATTATAAAACCTTGCAACCATCCATTACTATTCACACAAAACTCTTTTAAAACAACACCATGCATCCCTTACCAGTCTCTATATCTCCATATTTTCCTAAAAACTCTTAATAATCAACCATGATATAATAATCACTATCACAATGTAAGGGATCCTCTCATTGTATTTATTTATGATTATCCTCTAATTTATGCATTTTTTTAAATTATTTTTGTTTTAAAATGACTTTATATATAAATATTAGAAAAAATATTATTTAAAATTTACTAGATACTTATTTTATTCTCATTATGACCTTCTATGAAACTTTCTGTACCACAGTTATGTTGCTGAAATTTCTCTTTGTCTTTATCATGCCAAAAATCTATGTATGGAATACCAATCCCCATTTTTTACAATAGGTTATTCAACTAGATGAAACTATCCTTAACTTATTGGTAAATTCCATGTATGTATTTCAAACTAATTAACAATCGGATTAGAAGTGATTAAACACATTCTTATGTTGTAGAATATATTTGGAACACTTATGCATGTATGTGATATGAATGAGTTGGTTTGAACAAGAATTATATTTCCCTACAATGAATTAGAAAATGATTTAGTCACATTATACATCGTCTATGGAATTAATATGTAAACCTAATACATTATGGATTATTTTTTACTTTGTGATATTGACATGGAAGTGATCTTTGAATTATTTTTATGTTAAGTTTTATGTTGTTGCAATATTCCCATGTTGCTTTTGTGTTATCATTTTATATAAGGCCTCAAATTCATGATTATGATTCTCACCCATTTTAAATCTCATTTATATGTCTCTTAGACAACTTCTACTACTTTAACATAATTTATTATTTGATTATTCTCTTACCATGTTTTATAGATCATCCCTTTCGTAAGTAAATTCCCAAGCCATCCTGTGTAATTTTAGAAGAACAATGGAATTTTAGGTGCATGTTAAGGATGTTTTCAATAAGTATGTTGTAATGATTTTGAAATTTATTATTTTATATATCTAATTACTTAAAGACACATGAAATCACAATATACTAGGGTTTATTAAGTGTTATTATATGTAATAAATTAGGAAATAAACTATATCAGAATATGGGTTTTCATAGTTAGTATCAAAGAAAGGTGTAGTTGTTTTCATTATTAGGACTAAAACACTATAGTGAAATCATAATGGAAAATGCTAAACATAGGGAAACATACCAATTTTTTTAAATTATATAGTATGTGGTTTTCAAGAAAATATATCCTTATCTAGATACTACAAGTGGACGTAACTCTAGCATAAAGGTATCTAGGGGTAATAACCTAGAAAAGGGTGTATTGAGCTGGAAAAATTTATCAACTAGTTAAAAACAATGGGACTTGTTACAAAACTAGTTTACACTTCATGGGGATGTTATTCGGTAAATTCACAAGCTCCATACAAAACATTACTAAGGGAATTGAAATTACTAAAATATTTCATGCTATAAGTAGATCATAGAAGACATAGGTTTAATACCTAAAAACCTATAGGTTATAGAATAGATTTCATTAATGATTAATCCATTCAATGTTCCTGGTTTTTTATTAATCTGTTTAATAGTTAAAAAATTATTATCCCTATTTTCATTTTATTTATAGTTAATGGATTGAAATAGGAGGAACCGACTCAAAATATAATGTGATGATAAATATAATGGATTCCCAAGTGAGATGCCGAATCTAATTGGAGCTAAAGTTGGACATATTGTGATTATACAAAAAATGCTATCAAAAATAATTATAAACAACTATAACATAGTTGAATTTATAAACCTAAAAAATAAGATGAGGGTTATGTATCAAGTATTTTTATATGAAAAGGGTTATACTGTAAAGAACAGTCAATTTACTACGTGTCCAAAATAAGAAAAGTGACACCAAGGTAAATTTCACAAAGGAACTTAGATAAGTTTTATGTGTGGAAAATTAGGTTATAAAGTAAATAAATTTCATGAAAAAATGAATGGTTATATTAAAATAATTTATTGAATTAAAGTTCAATATATGATACCATCAACAATTCTATTTCATAAATGTGGAGAAGTTAGGAATTATCCAAGCCAATGCTTTTTTCAATGACTAAATTCATGATAAGAACCAACAATCTCTATGACCAGAAGAATAAAGAATTTGCTAAGCTAGGATGGATCATAAATAATGACGTATATGTAACCTCTTATTTGGAATTGGGTATGTATTATTTTATTTCAATTAATTCTATATTTTTATATTATTTATGATTTCTAAGAACTTCATGTCACCACAAAAAATTATTTTATATCATTGGGTTAAACTTATATGATTATTACATTATGAGTTAATGTTTATGGGAATCTTATTTAATATCTAATAATTCTTCATTTTGTGAAATTTTATGATATTCTTTGTGTGGAATGACATTCCTTATACAATTTAAACATAAATTACTAAGAGAAGGAAATAATTATCATATCACAAATTTCCCACAATTATATACAATGGAAAAGAAGAGGTTGAATCTCTTTTTTATCATCATCTCAATCATGGAAATTATTACCTTATGGGAATGAATATCTATATCAAATGATTGATATTAAGGAAAATATCATCCTTGATGACAATCCCATTAAAAAGGAATATTTAATGTGTTTCAAAAAAAATTCATGGCCTTCCCCCAAAATGATTGGTTGAGTTCTCAATAAATTCATTATTTCCTTGTATCATATTGTATCTATCGTAAATATTTCAGAATACTCTCATGATTTTCCTTCCCACTACACAAGATAAATCAGAAGGGTTTCATGGTTTTCTAGACTATTGAATGCAAAGAGGGCATTAAATAGCTAAATAAGAGGTTAATAATTGCACTTATATTTACATTACCCACAATTGGGGAAGTATTTTTGTTTTACAATGATTCATCAAAATAGCATCTGGGTTGTGTACTCATAAATTATGACAAAGTAGTTGCATATTCCTCTAGTGAATTAATTATCCTTATGTAGAGATACCCAAAAATTGATCTAGAATAGGTTTTAGTGTTCCTCACATTGGATATTTGGTATCATTATATATATAGAGAAAAGTGTAACATATATACGGATTACAAAAGCCTCAAGTATATTTCATGCAAAATGAGATTAATATGGGCCAAACAAGTTTTTAGTGATAATAAAGGATTATGCTTATTCATTCCATTATCATCATAGGAAAGTAGAAAAAGTGTTATATTATATGAGTATAAAGGATCCAATAACTATATCCATGATGAGGATTGTAAGTGATACAATATTCTTTGACCCAAATAGTATGGATATGGGAATAATAAAAGGGTCCTCATCATACGTTGATCAAATAACTTTTGAACCATCTATTATTTGGGGGATAAAAGAGGTAAAAATATAATATGAGTTTTTATAGAAGCATTCATAGAATACTCAATAGTTCAACATTATTAAAGATGGATTTATATGGTTTGGAACCCAAAAATGTGTCCCATAAAAACTAAAACTAAAAAATGAACTTCTTGAGGATGTAGATAGATCATACTTCAAGATTAATCTTAGAATAACTAATATGTATAGATATTTGAAGAAAACATTATGGTGGGATAACAAAAATTGTGATATTTTGGAGTTTGTATCTCGATTCATGGTATACTGACTTTTTAAGACCCAACAATAGAAGTATAAGGGTATGATTCAACCATTACCCATTCCAGTATAAAAATTGAAAAAAATGACAACATATTTGATAGTAGAAATCCTTTGGACACCAATGTGTTTTAAAACTCCATGGTTGGAACTTAGTTTCCTTAAACAATATTTGTATTCCATTATAAATAAGTAAAATATCTATCGTGACCAACTCTCAAAGATATACATAAGGGAATTAGTAAGACTTCATGGAGTTCCACTTTCTATTGTATCTAAATGATATTTGATGTTTAGGTGATGGTTTTAAAGAAGCCTTTAGTTTGAATTTAAAACATAATTGAGCTTTAGCACTCGTTATCACCCTCAAACAAGTGGGGATTCTAAACGGTCCATTCAAACACTAGAGGATATTTCGAGATATTATTCAATGGATTTCCAAGGTTGTTAGGATCAACACATTCCCTAGTGGATTTCCCATATAATAATAGTTTTCATTATTTAATTCAAATAGAACCTTATAAGGATTTATATGAAGATTGGTATTAAAATATAACATGTTTGGTTGAAATTTTATAGTGTAATATTATGGGACCTAATCCTACCCAAAAGATGAAAGAGAAGGTTAAAACCATAAAACATCATATGAAAACTTCTCAAAGATGAAATAAAATATATATATATAACCATCAATGAGATCTAGAGTTTGATGTTGGATATAAGGTGTTTGATTATATATCACCCAGGAATAAAGTCATGAGATTTGTGAAGAAGGTAAAACATAGTCCAAGATACACCGACCCCTTTGAGATCCTTGATGGCATTGGAGTGGTGGCCTATCAAATATCCCTCACACCTAACCTATATAAAGTATATGATGTGTTAAATGTATCCATATTATGTAGGTACGTAATAGAACCTTCACTTGTACTGAATACATAGGTGGTATGGTTGAAGAATGAACTTTCATTTGAAAAGCATTTGGTGAAGATCTTAGATCCTAGAGAAAATGTTCCAAGAAACATGAAAAATCACTTGGACAAATTTTTGTGGTAGAATAAAAAGTTTGGGGGAGGGACATGTGAACCAGAAGAGATGATGAAAAATAATTAACCTTATCAATTTTATTTTATTAAAAATAATATGAAATAAAAATGCATGAAGGGGGGAGGAGGTATATTGTAATGACCATAAGTTTTATAATAGAAATTCCATTTTTAAATTAATGAATACCTTATCATGTAATGTAGTTATGGAAAATAAATGCACTAAATTAGTTATTTGTGATATTTAAATATTTTTGTATTTAAAATACAATTATGAATCATAATAATTGATAATATATCCACTATATAGTGACTATTAATATTAGTATATTAAGCGTTAGGATAACGTATAATTGACACAGATGTATAAAGAAATAACATAGAACAGTAAGATAATACCCTATGAAACCCATTTATTGATGATTATAAGGGAGATAGAATCTATAGTATTTAACCATAACCAATCATAATATAATATCCAATAACCAATTTATAATGTAAACCCATTTACATAATAGGTTCAAGCTCATTTGGATCATGGACCATACCATGATCACAAAACCACTACATGAAAATCCCACCTTTGCACACCATACCTTCCGGATGATAACTGGTGTAATCATGGTCAATGTATATATACCCCAAAATAACGAATATTTATTTTAAAATAATGACTATATTTATCCCTTTTCATTATTACTTTACATATACAATTATATAACTGTTGATGGAAAGTAGACTTTAAAATAAATCAGCCAATATGGTATTTTTTGGAAAACATATAACTTTAATTAAAATAGTATTATGATAAATTAAATAATTTCTCAATAAATATTATATTGATATAATATTCTTATTAAATATTATTTATTTATATAAAAATTGTCATTGAATTTAACGGATTCAAATTTAATTGTTATAAGCATTTGAAATATATTACAGAAAAAACCCATCTATTTTTCAATAAATAGGGATTTTTATTTTAAATGTTTAAAATATCAAATCTTGAGAATGATATTGATAAAATAAATAATATTTTTTTAATTTTTATGTCAAAATTATTGAACGGTGATTTTTTCCATAATTTTCAGATATTCTCTAAGTTTTAGATAAAATTTCAATACTATATAGATATACTATATGTATTAAGATTTCATAATGACCCAAAAGTGATTTAATATATTAAATAAAATGAATACACAACCAAATTTGTATTTAAAATATAAAATAGTATGTTTTTATTTAATTTGATGTTTTTATAAACCCTTAATGAATCCCCCAAAACCAATATTATATATTAATGTTTTAAAATCAATTATTTTTAAACATGACTCACTTCCACATCACCAAGAGTATTAATATAATTATTAATGTTATCAAATGAGTAAATTAACTAAATATTCTCTATTTTTTTATATTTAACGGGAAAAACCATTGGAAGGTTCATGGGTTTGATTACTTTATCATATAGAGTCCAAAACTAATGTCTGTAAATTATTAAAGAATTATTATATCTTTGGCTATATAAACACACCCATCTACATATTTTATACACTAAAAATAATGTATCATGAAATTATTATTGTATTATATATCTATAACCCTACCAAGTTTCCCCCATGCTCTTAATAAGCACCCCAAATCGTTAAGAAATACCCTATCAAGTAAAGGACTTCTCTCCTCCTCCTCTGTATTCATGTAACTCTATTAAATTAGTGATTTTTTTCCAATTAATATTATTATAATAAATTTTTATAGATAAATATCAATTAAATTAAGATTTCCATGTGATTACATTCCTCTTTAAATCACATTAATCCCTTATATGAATCTTTAAGTTCCACCGTTATGCTACTGAAATTTCCCCACAATTTTTTCACCAAACAATTATGTAGTGAATAACTATCCCATTTAACCTCAAGGGTATTCCCCTAGATATAACTATACTTCATTTACAAGGTAATTCCTTGTATTTAGCTCCCAATATTTAATCAATAAATTAAATTTTATGAAATAAATCCTTATGTTGTATGATATATGTTGAAAAATTATTCACTTACATGATATGAAGGTGGTGGGAGGGCCCAAAATTATATATCCCTTTAATCCATTGGGTATTGTTTTAGTTTCTTGTGAAATCATGGTTGGAAATAGAGTGTAAATATAATCCATTATGGGACTTTTCCACCATGTAATGTTGTCCTATTAGTTATCCTTGACTTATTACTTTGTAACATTTTATGTTGTTTCCAAAATCCAATTCCGTCTTTATATTATCATGTTATATCATGCCTCATTATTCACGGCTACGATTATCAACCTCATATTTCTTCTTCATATTACTCTTGTATCACATGTACTTATTTACATTATTTTATGATTTTTTAATCCTTTATTGGGATTTATAGCTCACCCCTTTCTCATGTGTGTCCATAGGTTTTCCCATGAATCTTTATAAGAATGATGTAAATTAAAGAGAATGTTAAAGAAGTATTAAATAATTTTGTTTTGCAACTTTTAAATCAATTTTTGATATTTAACTAATTAACCAAATATACTAGGCCTCAAAAACTTCTGGGGTTCTATTAAGTGTACCATTATGTAATAAATCATTAAATAAAGTTTATTAAAACATAATTTTTCATAGTTTTGGTGTGACCATACTGGTCAGAACATAACAACCCCTCAGGTTTCCCATCAAGGAATGTCCCTTTATTCACAACATAGAACTCAATTCCCATGAATAAATGATAACACATTTGTTAGGAAATCATAGTGTGAAATTCTATCTTATATGACCCAACATGTTTCCATCAACCCGATCTCATAGTGTGACACCCCCACTACAGTGCACTCCCTCTCCATCATTCACAATATAAACAACACGTTATCACATGGACATCCATTAATACATAAAATATTATAACGTAATACATTAAGTATTGAAGATATTAAGTAATTATTATCCTCAATACATGACGCCTTATACCGTGGCATTGAAATCCCTTCTTTACGTAAAATCATGTAGAGGAATACATAAGGATTTTCTTACCACATAACTCAAAATGTAAGGATTATCATCACATAATACCCCAGGGGGTTTTACCATGACATGTCTTCCCCACATAAATATTCAAAAAGTAAACACATGATATTTATCATCTGATACATAGGGATTATTATCATATCATGAAACCCTATACCATGGATTGATCCTCACACCAAATATACATGATTTTTCCAGGTGATACACAATGGTTAACCCTTAAACCAAAAAAGGATACCCATATAAATCACCTACCTTGACAGAAGGTGTTTTTCTATGCTACTTCTCTATACCAACTATAGTAATTTACCCACACAAAAATCTCACCAATAAATAAGCCCCTAGTAAATGGAAATAATTATCCTACCACCAATGAAATGTAATCTCACACATATACCTATAATGGAGAAACCAACCCTAGGAAATAGTGTGGTGATCCTTTCTCAACCTTCATCACATTGTGACCATCACCCAACATGGAGTGATTGGACACATGTAGTAAAATCATAGCCTGGACCCAATATAACACATTGAACTCAATTTATCTCCCCATTAACACCTCTAACACATATAAATAACAAAAATCATGAGATTAGAAAAAATTGAAAATGGGTTGAAATATTAAAATTCGTTCCATACATCTAAATGATATTGGTCATTGAAGAATTTCATCCATATTTCTCCTCATCCTAGAGTTTTAGTCCTTAGTATCACCTTTCCTCATCATTGAAAAACTATGGGCATTACAGTAGCATGTAAACTCCCACAATTATACATCATTTCACACCCATTGTTCCATTTTATTTTTCAACATGTGTAATTTATTTGTTATTATCCTTACCTTTTGTCTATAGTTAAATTTTTTGAAATTTATTGAAAAATGGGCGATAATGACTAGGGCATAGTTTGTGATCAATTTGATATAACCATGAAACAACCCCAAAAAACATTTATTTTTACATAATTGGTGATATTCAAGATTACATCATGGATTGCCTAAATATATGGAAAAATAATGAACGATTACCAAGTGAACCAATGAAATCCACATAGTTAGTGCACATTTTTCAAAACCATGCTGAATAACAATACGGTCTACCAATAATATTTAAAATGTCAATTGACCAAATTACCCATGGATGATTAAATCACACATTCCCCATAATTTTCACTAGGTTTAACCCCATATAATTCATATTATTTGAATGCATCAAACCTTCATTTAGGTATCTATTTTATTGGGGATTATTCAACATTCATCAAGAAATTATTTGGTAAGTGTCTCATCTCTTATCCTTTTGGTATTTTACTATCTAATTCATGGTTTTCTCTCTTCCCTATTATAATAGAAAATTATGTTTTAACTCTATCCATTTTTAATTATGTGTAATGTTTTGTTTATTAATTTTTATTACCTTTGAGGATCTCTACCCCATATTTTTTGGAGATTCTATCCCATTGAATGTGTTATCAAATAACTAAGGTAGGTGAAACTCACAATGTTTAATGAACCTTATCAACAAGATTAATTTATATAAATGGTATTTTAGGAGTCTAAAATAATTATATAGTATTTCATGGACTAATTATATGTGACATGGTTTTTATATAAATTTTCAATTTGATTTGGAAAAATGGAATGGTTTATAATGATGATTTATTTGCAAAATTGGAACTATCCATATAGAGTTGAATGAAATTCCACTTTATAAATTGAAAAATATTGTAATAATGAATTGGTATATCTTTATATGTGGGATAACAAATTAGGTCCCCAGTATTTTTGGGGGTGGTCTTGAATAAGAACATATAGGCACGAAGCACCCTACCATGCAAAAAAATTATCCCATGACACTAATTAAATAATGTGTTTTCATATTTATGGAGTCACTTTATGGGGTGACCCCTTTCCAATAGGCATTAAAAAACTCTCCCCACTGAATTTTATATAGTTTTTATAATGTTTTGATCACCTTAACCATGTGAGGGTCCTAAGATGAATTTGACCTTAGATATTTTATAGATTCACCATGGTGTTTGATTTTAATTTTATATTCACATGCAATTTTGTTAATAATTTTAGATGTTTTAAATTATGTTCTTGTTAATTGCCTATAAAATGTTGAAATATTATTTTCATATAGTTTTTTTAAAACTTACAAACGTGGATTTATCTAAAAAAGTTTTCTTATGAAATACATGGTTGGATGGGACACACCTTGACCACAATTTATCATTATTTTTATCCTTTTCACGATTTTGAATAATTTAGTCAAGTTTAAATTCGAGTTCCTGGTGTAATATTTTTATTTTCTAAGTCTTTGGGCGGTTTTTGGCCCTATTCATGGGTTAAACATGGTTTGGACCAATCCATGTGAGGCATAGTAGTGATCGTGTGTACTTCTTTTGGTAGAGAACAACTTGCTCATAGTTTGAGGAAACCGTGCGACAAGTGTTCCAAACGTTTTTTCAAATGGTAGTGTTTAGTTTCATGGTATAGACATGGTTTATCAAACCATGTGGCTATAAAGTGAATGTGCCATTTCTCTCCATCAAGGTGCATAGGGTTGGCACATGGTCTGACAGACCGTGCAACCAAATCATACCACCTGCCCCACGTTAAAAAAATAATTTGATGAAAATAAAATGAAAAATAAAATTATATAAAAAAATAGAATTAAATAAAATAAAATTCTAATCATTTTAATCATAATAATAAAATTATGATTATTTTTGTGTTAGTTGTAATAATAATTATTGTTTTTATTAATACTTATATTATTATTATTATTAGGTTTTGTTTTTTTTAATTAGAACCTCAAAGAGGGGTCTCCTTAATCCTCTCCCTTTACCTTATATGTAACACACCCCCCACCTTCCTCTTTCTCTACCACCCCTCAGTTGAGGAACCTTCGATTTTCCACCTCCCTTTTTACAATGGATGATTCCTATTCTGATTTTTGGGGTGGCCTTATATGGTAAGTCTCGTATCCTTACACCTCCCTTAGTTGTACTATTTACCCTCTCCCCATTTCCCCGTTCATTTTAGATGAACCCTAGTTTAGGGATTAAACCATTTTTTTGATTTATTATCCCGTGTTAGGGCATGTGAAGGATCTCTCGGGTAACCTTCATGCATTTTTTAGTGTCCAACGCCAAATGCGAAGCATTTCAAAACATTTGGGTCTGCCTGCCATCAATTTTGTATAAGATTTCAACATTTAATATATGTTTCTAAAATTATAATTGGGTATTTTATACTTTCTATGTTTTTGGTAATTTTATTTATTTCATTTTGATCTTCTTTTTGTGAGGGTGACTTACCCACATGTGTAGGGGTAAGGTGTATATATATATATATGTCTCTGAGTGTGGGTGTGTGCCATCTTTGTATATATTCCCTCATGGTGAGGGGTTTATGTGAAATGCTTCTAGGGGTATTTAAATATATATGTATAAATACTTGTGCATGTATGTGTAAATACTAGAATGGAGTTTCCATATTCAATTCATCTTGTTCCTTGAGGTTTTGTTTTGGTCTTCTTCTTCTTAAGGTAGGTCCCCAAAGGAAGAGCCATTAATTTTAATTCTAAAATTTCTTGAACGTTTTAAAAGAGTGTATTTATTATTATATTATATTTTTATATGTTATGAAAAATGATTATGGCACATAAAAATGGTATTTTCATCTTATTTACATGTTCTCACTAATATGTTGATGTGAAATTCATTTGTTAAGTTTGTTTTAATTTTGTTAGAAATGTGGTGTGGTTAAAAATGTTTAATTGGATATCTTAATTTGATTCTTAATATGTTATCAAATTCTTGTCCTGATTGGAATTTTGAGAGGTGGATTTATTTATAAATGAACTAAAGGACAATTTGGAACCTTTTTTACAAGATCTGTATTGTTTCATTGGTTTTGGAAATGAATTTGGAAATGAATTTTTAATTGTGAACATTAATGGTCTGGTTATTAATATATGTAATTTCTTGAAATCAATTCTAAAGTGACATGATGTACATGACCAGATGGAAATTTTGTTTGAATTTCTATGTGAAGGGAACCTCTATGGTGGACCCTCCTAAGAGAGGGTCATTTCATAGGTGGTGTTGGTGTTTGGGCTAGGAAAGCCCTATGGCTGTGAGTTTAAGTTTGAGCCATTTATGTGTGGACCTCCCCATTCACCATGTTCTTTTATCATGGGATTCATGGGAATAATATAGAGAAAAAAGTGATGGTTGATTATAGACCATGATTATACTGGTTTGTACCGCCTAGATTAGTTGAGAGTCTAGGTGGTACATACCACAATATTAGATAACTTAGAGTGGACAATTAGTTATAGACTATGGATTTGAACCATATTCTTGTAGGTGAGTCATAATGGAGTATATCAGTGGATTTATTATAGATATGTTTAGGAAACATCCATTATTACATATTTTATGTTCCTTTCTAATTATTAATAACTTTTATTACCTGATTCCATGAAATTGGATTCATTTTCAAGCTACATTTCACCATTTCTAGTATCTTCATAAAGTGATAACCTTGTTTATATTTCATATTAAAATATTTGATCCATAATTTTATAGAATTTTTAAGAAGATTTTAGAAATTTTTATTTCTATTCCTTGGAGAATAATTTTTGAAATGAAATAGATGAAAATATTTTCTAAAAAATTAAATCTTTTTCCATATTTTGAAATGACCAGAAACCCCATTTTTATATATCATATTCTCAAACTAGCAAGAATGGATTTCACTTTAATGGCGGGGAATAAGTCACTGTTTATCCTTGGCATCCCTACTGATAATTATTTTGGGTACGCTTCATAATTTTTTTTAGTTTTAGGTTCTTCCAGTTATGGATCACTCTAGGAGGAGGCGTTGTTTTGTGATTGGTGGTTACCCACAAGGTCACTTGGAGGAATGTTTAGCTATTTAGTTTTATTTATTTTTTATTCTCTGTTAGTTTTTTCTATTTTATTATTGATTAATCTACAATATTTTACTGGATAAATCATTCCCATCATTGTATATTGGATTACAGACACTATTTTCTATCTTGGGAGGATCGGGGATGCCTCTTGCGCCTTGTTGTGTGTAGACATGGGTGACCAATTTGGGGTCAACCCATGGTTCTTAGTGATAGGATCCTATTAGGGTAGAAGTAATAAAACCTTATATATAGACAATGGGTGTATATTTCCATTATGTCAGAATATTTATGTGAAGGTAAGGAGTCAGTTGGTTGTAATGGGTAATTTGGTTAATTGATCATGAGTTTAATATGGTGACATAGTGGGGCTAATCCCACATGTCACACATAAATGGTTTTAGTATTAATTTTTTTTGGGTTCTTGATTTTTACCACACCATTGTATCACCTATTCATCTTTCCATCCCATCTATTTATAGATTTATATTCTTGGACATTTTTTATGACACATTTTGAATAGTATTTGAATTTTTTCAAGCTGTATAAATTTTCATTTTTGGATTTTAAATAAATTATAGAATTTTAATAATTTATTATTATAGGTTTTATTCCTTTACGACAATGGATAATCATATTAAGGAAATGAAATATCAAGTTCCTGGTTTATAAACACTTGACATTTATTTGGGAAAACTATTCCCATAGATTTTATTAATCCCCATTATCTAGTTGTTAGTTCTTGGGGGTCCGAAATTTTCATCAGCCCTTTCCATAGGCTGGATGGTGTGCATAGTTCAATGGTAGTTCAGGTTAGTTAATGAAAAAAATAAAATGAAATCCCTATTATTGAATTATGATATTTTGATCTCTTGTTATATTGGATATAGTGTTTTCAAGAATTGTGGTATAGGTTTTGGGTGGGTGTTTGGATAACACTCATCATTACAAGCCTTAAATGTATGAATGTAGATATTCTTTTTAGGTTTTTTTTCTATTTTATGGTGTTTTTAAGGAAAAGATGAGTTTTTGGAAATTTCATAAGTAC
The DNA here is from genome assembly GCA_963277665.1 of Viscum album. Lineage (NCBI taxonomy): Eukaryota > Viridiplantae > Streptophyta > Magnoliopsida > Santalales > Viscaceae > Viscum > Viscum album. Next base: position 642,392,566 of record OY728133.1, on the reverse strand, counting down.
ATGCCGCACAATTTATGATTACATGATGTGTACTCAGTTATCACGGGTAGCCAGGTATTGGCCGTGTAACGACAATGCACACGACCGTGTGTGGTGACTTGGAGACCACCAAATGTGGTGGATGGTGAAGGAAAGTACATGCCAAAGTACACGCCATATACTTTTTTTCATTAAACGTAATGGGGTCCTGTCTGACAGACAGAAACACCTCCTTCTATGTCTGTCTCATCCTGGAGAAACCGTATGATCGCAATCCTTCTCTGAGCCCCTAATCGAGCATCTATCCATCGTGTAACATCCTGGTTCTGGAAGCCACCCAGAGGCTTCCTGCACCAAATTGGTCACATGGCCTCAAGCGAATTTCCCCGAACTCTTGAGGTTGTAGACTAGCAGCGAGGGCCTTGGGTGTGACAGTGGGGAAACTATTCCCTCATCGGCAGAGTACATAGCATAAGTAAACAATACATGCAATAGAGGAAGCAGTAAATATCCCACAACATTAAATAGCAGAAGAATGGAATAATAAAAAACTATAACACACACACACACACAAACACACACACACAAATATATATATATATATATATATGAAATGATGCATGATACATATGTCTAGGAAAGTAGCCAAACAAGTCAAAATGCTGGAAATACAACAGTGCTAAACAGAAGTACAAAAAGAAAGATAAACAGCTCCTCAGCATCGCAAGCCATAGCTTGGTCCCATGCTCCCCAACTCCACAACACTCAATTTCCTAATGTAGAAGGGAATTTTCCCTTATATATAACTGCAATAATATAATCTATTTGGGACCAAAAGCATGACCCAAATAGGGTGTGAGACTAAATCCCATTTGGCAACCCCCCGAAAATATATGCCTAACAGTCAGTGAATATATGGAATGTAAAAGTATAGAATGCAGTAAACAGGAAAGTACTAAGCAGTAAACAATCCATAGTTTCAAATAAAGCAATAGTGAAACAAACAGTTAAACCTCAAATAGGTGACCCTCTAGGAAGTACTCACAGCCATCCCCTCTGGTCCTACCTAAGAATTACAAGAAACCCTCTGGGTAGCACACTCGGTCTAACTCCTCTAGTTCTGTATATGAATATATTAAGACTCTTTGAGGAATCCCTCACAGTCATTTCCTATTATAGTCTAGGGTAGTCAAGAACTCTCTGAGGAATCTCATGCGGTCAATTCCTCTTATATCCCCAAGATTTAGGGCTCTCTGAGGAAGCTCGCATGGTCAGATACCCTTATAACCTAGGTCATTCATCGACTCTCCGAGGAAGCACTCACCGTCAATTCACCTTATAGTCTAAACAACTTAGGATTAAAATCAAAGACTCCCTAAGGAAACTCACTTCGTCAATCCCCTAATAGTCTAAATCAATAAAGGACTCTCTGAGGAAGCTCACTTGGTCAATTCCCCTTATATCCCCAAGTGGTTCTAGGCTCTCTGAGGATGCTCACTCGGTCAATCACCCTTATAGACAAAAGTTCTCAAAGACTCTCTAAGGAATCTCACCCGACCAATTCCCCTTATATTCTACTACACTAGGTTCTCACGGCCCTATGTAGTTTGACGAGCATAACAGTGTAATATGGACAAAGTAAACCAACAAAATTACATGGCTAAACAGTCTACAACATATCAAGCATGTTAGAACACAAACTCTCCATCCTACAGTAACAAGCATTAAAAATAGATAAAGAAGCCAAAGGATAAATAGGACCAAATGGTTGTAAACAGAACATGAAAGGGTAAAACATCCAAATCATAGCAATCATCCCAATTCAAAACCAAATTACCTCTACACAAGCATACAAGCATGGCATGAAATCAACAGGGGTAAAACAGTAAACACACAATACCCCGTTCAAGGGTATTGGTGGAATTTTCACATAATACTCAAATAATTTGAATAGAAAGACACAAAACACCTACCTCAGGTTCTGTAGGAATGATATACATGAATCTCGATGCTTGAATCTCCTTAGAACATTGAAGATCAATAAAAACACCTAAAACATTCAACCCATGATATCTCACGAGAGAGGGGAAATCAGAAGATGATAATCTTGGAGAATAGATCAATCACTGATGCGATTCCAATGCAACCGACATTGTTTGATTTAGAGGAGGTATGGAGGCTCAGGGGCTCATCGAAGATACAAGGATGTACAAGCTTTCTCAGACAAACGAGACCAAGACAAGGGGTGCTCTGTCCGTCAGACGTGACCCCAATGCGTTTAATGAAAAAAACAAAAAACGCGGCGTGTAATTTTGGAGTACACAACGTGTACTTTCTGTTTATGTCCTCCACATTAAGAGGCCTCTAGGTCACTCCCCCACGACCATGTGTGTGGTTACTACACAGCCAACACACAGCCTGCTGGGGTAAGGAAGTACACGGTGTGTACTCATAAAGTACACAATGTGTACTTAGAAAATTTACAGAATTTCCTCTTTTTCCCAAAAACGACCATAAAAGGAAAAACATACCAAAAAAGATGGTCCAGGTTCTTACAAACTTCCCCCCTTAAAGAAATTTGTCCCCAAATTACCATAGTATAGCGTAGAAGAAGAAACCCAGAACATTTCTGGCCACTGTGTTTGTACATCAGCCTCCCTCTCCCAAGTCTCATCCAGTACCTGCTTGTGACACCACAACACTCGTACGAGAGGAATGGGCTGGCCACAGAAAAGATTTGTACTAAAATCCATAATCTGGATAGGATGATCCTCAAATTTTGCATCCACTTCGAGCTCAACCTCCTCGAGTTGAAAGACATGATACAGTTATGTGAAGTAACATCAATGATGAGAAACATGGAAGAATTTGTGCATAGATCAGCACCTCTGAGGTAATTACAATCAGTAGGCAACTGGCCCAACTCTCTCAAACACGTCAAATGTCCCGACGTACCTCGATGAAATCTTATTTGGCCTCCTAATCCTCTTGTGTCCCAACCTCGTTGTGACACCTAGGAAAACATGATCCCCGACCTCAAACTCCAGAGGACGTCTTTGCTAATCAACATAATACTTATATCAAGACTGCGCAGTATCCATCCTCTTCCGAATCAACTCTATCTAGTTTGTGGTCTCCTGAATAAGATGAGGTCCCAACAATGCTGCCTCTCCTTCCTCCAACCAACATAAGGGTGATTGGCATGACCTGTCGTACAAAGCCTCATAATGTGCCATCTGAATAGTCTCTTGAAAACTATTGTTGTTGGAAAACTCCACCTGAGGAAGATGCTTCCACCAAGAACCTCCAAAATCCAGAATGCATGCTTGGAGCATGTCCTCATGAACCTGAATCATACGCTCGGACTAGACATCTATCTGGGGATAGAAAGCTATAATCAAAAGCACATATGTACCCAAAACCTTATGCAAACCCTGCCAGACCCGAGAAGTAAAACGAGCATCCCTATCTGAACAATGGAGTGTGGATATCCATATAGACGTATTATCTCATGGATGTACAACCATCCCAAGTCGTCAACATTGACAGTCTACCTGATTGGCAAGAAGTGATCCACCTTCGCGAGTCTATCAATGACAACCCATATTTCATCATTCCCTCGAGGCAACCTCGGCAGAACTGTCACGAAATCCAACATGACATCCTTCCACATCCACTCATGAATACGTAACTACTGAAAAGGCTCGGCTGGTTGATGATGCTCCACCTTTACCTATTGTTAGGTGGAACAGCTCATCACGAAACCAGCATCATCTCTCTTCACACGTGGCCACCAATACTGGTGGTGCAAATCATGATACATCTTGATGATGCCATGATGAACTGTCCAAACTGAGGAATGAAAATCCCGCATCAGCTCCTCATGTTTGTCTGCTGACACCCATACGCGCCATGAAAATGAAAGATCTCATCATTGCCTATGGTCCACCCAGGAATAGGGTCCTCTCTTGACAAAATTTCCCCTAGGACTAGGCCTTTAGAATCTGGTAGTTGTCTCATTTTCACTCGATCAAGAAGAGTATAGGTAACAACTACAGAAGAAGGAAATGACTTACCATGCATATTATGCACCTCCAAATGAATCTCAGAGAACAGAGCCATAAGATTCCACTCACTACTGGCCTCCTGAACTGCCTATATCTGAGTCCTCCTACTCAATGCATCTGCTACCACGTTGCCTTTCCCCGATGTATATGAAAGATCAAAGTCAAAGGACTGTAGGTAATCAACCCTCTTGTGCTGTCTCAAATTCAGATCACACTGAGTGAAGATGTACATGAGACTCTTGTGGTCGGTGAAAACCACAAAATGATCTCCCAAGAGATAATTAATCCAATAATATAGGGCATGAACAACAGCTACCAACTCATGATCGTGCATCGGGTAATTCCTCTCATGTGGCCTCTACTATCGAGACCCGTATGAAACGACTCCATATTTATGCATAAGAATTTCTCCCAACCCAATACCTGATGCATTAGAGTAAAAGATATAGCTCTTTCCTAGATATGGAAAGACTAGTATCAGTGCTGAAGTCAACCTCCCTTTCATCTCTTGAATGGATGGCTCATAAGTGTCTGGCTATAAGAACTTCACCCCCTTCTTAGTCAGACCTGTCAGCGGTGATGGTAAGTGTGAAAAGTCCGGAATGAAATGTCTGTAGTATCAATCCGGCCCTAAAAATCTCGACACCTCAAAGACATTCTTCTGATGATCCCATGAAATTATAGTGCTCACTTTATATGGTTCTACTGATACTTCTTCCTCTGAGATAATACGACCCAAGAAGTGAATCTGATCCATCCAAAAGTGGCACTTTGAGAGCTTAACATATAATTGATGCTCCTTAAATGTACATAGAATGATCTCAAGATGGGTAGCATGGTCATGTCAAGTGTGAGAGTACACCAAGATATCATCCATGAAGAACACCATGAAATAATCCACATATGGATGGAACACCTAGTTCATCAGTGCCATGAAAACTGCCGGCACATTCGTGAGACTGAACGGAATTACCAAGTACTCGTATAGACCATACATGCTTCTAAAGGTTGTAAGAGGTATATATGATGGTCTAATGTGACACTAATGATAACTGGACCTCAAGTCAATATTCAAGAACACCCTGGATACTCAAAGCTGATCCAAGAGATCATCAATCCTAGGAAAGGGATGTCATTTTTTAACCGTCAACTAGTTCAATTTATGATATTACACACAATTCCTAAGGGTTCTGTCTTCCTTCATCATCAACAGTAAAAGAGAAACCCAAGGAGATATACTAGGTCAGATGAAAACCTTTGCCTGCAACTTCTGCAACTGCATCTTGAGCTCCTGCAACTCAGGTGTAGCAATCCTATAAGAAGGAATGGAAACTGGTGCCTCTTCTGGAACAAGATCAATTGATAATTCCACCTCATTCTCTGCAGGAAAACCTGAAAAGTACTCTAAAAATACATCTCAGAAATGATCCACCACTAGAGAAAAGTATAACTATGAATTCCCCTGGTCATCCAGATATAGACTAGCAATCTGGGCTGTAACTCCTCCCAACCCATGATGCTCTGGACCTGCTCTGCTTTCCTGTAAATCCCATTCGCCCCTATGAAGAAAACATCGAACCTGTAGTGATATGAAACTCACCCTGTGGTGATAAAAATCGATGAATACCTAGAAGGGAACTGACAAGTACATCCCAGGATTAACATCATAGCCTATCATCTCTAGGATAGAGAGGTCCCATGGAAAGTAGCATATACCAACCTATAGAGGGAACTCTCTGTACTGACGTACACTAGTCGTTCTAGTCCCCAACGGAGTGCCTATCATCAATATATCATCTGAAGAAAAGATACAAAGCCCAAGGCTATCCACTACAACAACAGAGATAAAGCTATGGGAAGCCGCCGTATCGAAAAGAGAAGATGCTAAAACTCAGGCTACTAAGATCATACCTCAAAGTGTAGAAGGTCTGGGATCCTTCTACTGTTGGGTCTGCTCCACTGCAAAAGTCTGGCCTGTACTGCGGCCCTGTGACCCTGCCCAACCTATCTGAGCTAATCCACCCTGATGTCACTGAAAACTGGGAAACTGGCTACCATGACCACAACCTCCACCTCGTCCTGAATGGTAGGAAGAACTACAGTTCCTAGGTTGGAAAGAAACTGGTGGGGCTGCTCCTGAACAAGGAGTCATAGAAGAACCCAAGTCACCAAATACTAGTGAGAAGACCCGATAAAAGCGTTGAAGATGACCCATCTTGCTGCAATATTGGAACTCCACTGGGTCTCTCAGGCAACAAGGCCTCATATGACAACTTCTCCCACACTGGTAGCACACCACCGGGCTACCTAAAGATGCATCCCGCCTGCTCTGATGTCCTCATGAAGCCTCCCTTTGGTGCTTCCTACTATCAGCTGGAAGAGCTCAAACTCTGGATGCCGAACCACACTGGCTCATAGCTCTAGAATCCCTCAGATTGCACTCTGTGATCAGCGCCTTATTGATAATATAAGATATCGTAGTCAACCTAAATATGTTCACCTAAGATCATATGTCCTTCCTCAGACCATACTCAATCTTCCATGCAAGGAACTACTCATCACCTCCTGGAATAGGTGTGAAACGCTGCAGCTCTATTTATAAAGATAAAAACTCCTTAATAGTAAGTCAAGAGAAAAGAAATCCTTTAATACCACTTTTTAATGTCCCAGTTCCAGAAGCCACCCGGAGGCGCCCCGTACCTGGTTGATCACATGGCCTCAAGCAGACTTCCTCAAATGCCAGAGGCTGCTGACTAGAAGCGATGGCCTTGGGTGTGACACTCAGGAAACTATGCCCTCATTGGCAGAGTACACAGCGGAAGTAAACAATACATACAATAGATAAAGCAGTAAATATCAAACAACAGTAAACAGTAGAAGACTAGAATAATAAACAAATTGAGCACACACACACACACATATATATACATATGAAATGATGTATGATACATATGTTTAGGAAAGCAACCATAAAAGTCACAATTGTAGAAATACATAGTGCTAAACCAAATTACAAAAACGATTGATAAACAGCTCCTCAGCATCGCAAACCATAGCTTGGTCCCATGCTCCCCAGCTCCATATCACTCAAGTACCTGATGTAGAAGGACACTTTCCCTTATATACACCTGCAACAATATAATCTATTTAGGCCCAAAATCATGACCCAAATTGGGTGTGAGACTAAATCTTAGTAGGCATCCACCCGGAGATATGTGCCTAACAATCAGTGAATATATGGGAGGTAAAAGTACATAAAGTAGTAAACAAGAATTTACTAAGCAGTAAACAATCCACTGTTTCAAATCAAGCAACAGTGAAACAAACAGCTAAACCTCAAATAGGTAACCCTTTGGGAATTACTCACATCTATCTCCTCTGGTCCTACCTAAGAAGTATAAGTAACCCTATGGGTAGCACACTCTGTCTAACCCCTCTAGTTCTTTATATGATTATAATAAGACTCTTTGAGGAAGTGCTCACAGTAAATTCTCCTTATAGTCTAGGGTAGTAAAGAACTCTCTGAGGAAGGTCACGCAGTCAGTTCCACTTATAGCCACATGGTATAGGACACTCTGAGGAATATCGCACGGTCAATTTGCTATATAAACCCGGTCATTTGTAGAATATTTGAGGAAGCACTCACCGTCAATACCGATTAAAGTCTAAACAGCTCATGATTAAAATCAAAGACACTATGGGGAAGGTCACTCGGTCAATCCTATTATCTTCTATAGAAATTAAGGACTCTATGAGGAAGATCACTCTGTCAATTCCCCTTATAGCGCCAAGCGGTTCTCGGCTCTCTGAGGATGCTCACTCTATCAATACCTCATATAACCAAAAGTCCTCAAAGACTCTCCGAGGATGCTCACCCAGTCAATTCAACTTATAGTATACTAAAACAGGTTCTCACGACCCTGTGTAGGTCAACAAGCATAACAGTGTAATATGGGAAAAGTAAACCTACAGAATTACTTGTCTAAACAGTCTACAACATATCAAGCATGTAAAAACACAAACTCTTCATCCTACAGTAATAGGCATGGAAAATAGATAAGGTAGCCGAAGGCTAAATAGGACCAAATGGTCGTAAACTGAACATTCAAGGGAAAAACATCCAAAGCATATAAATCATCCCTATTTACATCCAAATTACCTCTACACAACCATACAAGCATGAAAGAAAAGCAATAGGGGTAATACAATAAACACGCAATACCCCGTTCAAGGGTATTGGTGGAATTTTCACATAATACCCAAAGACATTGAACGAAAAGGCACAAACCACCTACCTCAGGGTTGTAGGAATGATATACATGAACCTCGAAGCTTGAATATACTTATAACATCGATGTTCTACAAAAATTTCTAAAAAGTTCAACCCACGATATGTCACGAGAGAGGGGAAATCAGAAGATGATGCTCTAGTAGAAGAGATAACTCGCCGATGCGATTCCAACACAACCGATGATGTTCGATTCCGAGGATAGACAGAGGGTTGAGGAATCGTCTAATATATGTGGCCATATGGGCTCTCTCAAATGAACACGACCTAGATGGAGGGTGCTTTGTCTGTCAGACAAGACCCCATTGCATTTAATGAAAAAAACAAAATACACGGTGTGTACTTTTGGAGTACACATCGTGTACATTCTTTTTCCATACTTCACATTAGGAGTCCTCTATGTTACTCCCACACAACCATGTGTCTGGCTACTACATGGCCAAAACATGTCTTGCTGTGGTAAGGAATTACACGACGTGTACTCATAAAGTACATGGCGTGTACTTTGAAAATTTCTAGAATTTCATCTTTTTCAAAAAAAAAACGACCCGAAAAAGAAAAACAAACCTGAAAAGAAGGTCCAGATTCTGACACTCCAATTCGACCACTGTCGATTGCATTGGGATCCCCTCAGTAAGATCTTCCTTCTTCTAAGGCTTTTTTTCTTGATTCGACCTCTTTGTCAAGTTATCTCCGATTGAATTCTTTAGATTTTTTTGTAGATCAACGGTGTTATTGGGCGATTCTAGGCTTGAGGTTCATGTATAACAATCCTACAACACCGAGGTAGGTGGTTTTTTCATTTCTGTATATTTTATTTGTGTTTTATGTGTAAAATTACCCAATAACCCTGAACGGGGTATTGCACGTTAACTGTTTTAGCTCTGTTAATTGCATGTTATGGTTGTATACTAGAATAGAGGTTAATTGAATGTGAATAGAGTTAATTTCTATGCTTTGGAAGTGTTTTACAATGCATGTTTTGTTTATGACCCTTTATTCTTACTTAACCTATTAGACTGCCTTGTTTTTTATCCATGCCTAGTATTGATAGGATGGAGTTTTTTATCTGACATGCTGTTATGCAGTAGACTGTCTAGCCAATTAGTTCTTGAGGATTACTTTGGCCGCTATGCATTTCTATGTTTGATTTAATTACTCAATTACGTGAGAACCTGGTGTTGTAGACCATTGGGAGAATGGATGTAAGGGCTTCTCTAGAGTGTCTATTTTTACTGTTATAAAGCGATACCATAGGGGGAATTGACATAAGTGCTTCCTCAGAGTTTCTGTAGTTCATCGACGTGGTCCACATGGGGAATGAGACGTATGTGCTTCCCCAAAACTCCTTTTAGTTACTGATAAAAGACTATAGGGGTAATTGACAGTGAGTGATTCCCCAGAGAGTCTATGTTAAAGCTGAACTAGAGGAGTTAGATTATGTGTACTTCCCAGAGTTTTTCTTGATTTTTCTAAGTAGGACCAAAAGGGATAAGGATGTGAGAACATCCTAGAGGGTTACTTGTTTTTTATTATCTTTTTTACTTGGTATGTGGTGTTTTAATGCTTTGAAACTGTAGGAATGTTTTCCGTTGAGTACTTACTTGTTTACTACTTCTTTTACATATTTCCAGCCATATATATCCACTAACTATTATGCACATATCTCTTGGTGGTTTCCTACTGGGATTTAGTCTCACACCCTATTTGGGTCTTCCTTTTGGGCCTAAAAATATTATACTGTTATAGGTATAGATAAGGGAAATTTCCCTTCTTCTTGAGGTACTTAACTGCTTTGGAGCTGGAGATCATGGGACCAAGGTAAGGCTTGCGATGCTGAGAAGTTGTTTACTGTTTTCTTTATTACTTTGGTTTAGTACTATATTTCTGAATCGTGACGTGTTTGGAAGCATTAATAGACATATATATCATGAATCATTATATATGTGCTCCAGTTGCTTATTACATTCATTCTTCCGCTGGTTACTATTGTCTTCCATTACTACTGTCCCTCTATTGTCATATGTTTTGATTCCTCTTTGTTAATCTGTCAATGAGGGAATAGTTTCACCACTATCACAACCAAGGCCCTCACTGCTAGTCAGTAGCCTCTGGAATTAGGGGAAATGCACTTGAGGCCATGTGACCAATTGGGTATAGGGCTCCTCTGGGAGGCTTCCGGAACTGGGATGTAACCAAGTGATATCAAAGGAATTCTTTTCTCCTAACTTGCAATTTGGAGCCTATAGCCAAGGATAGGAAGGAATAAGTACTTGGTAATAAGATGTGAGTGGGTGTAGGTAACCCGTGTATAGGGAAAAGCCAGTCTACCTTGTTTATTTCAAATTTTCTAGTATTTCAATTTTACAGTTGATTTGATTTCACCATTGGGTGATTCACATATTGTGTTCTATTTTTTTTGATATTATTGATGATCTATTTTGGTTTCAACCCAATGAGATGAGGGTATGTCATCTCATGAATAATATAATAATTTTCCAGAAATCATATGTCATGAATTCTTTCCATGCCATTTAGGATGAATTAGAAATTTCATGTTGTTGTGATAGATTTTGTGCTAGATATGAATGATTTTTTATACATACCTTGATAAAATACCTGATTTTTTATAGGGTTTTTTTGTGTGTAAGGTTTTGTTTGAATGAATGCCAATATTTGGTTCTTGAGGTGTTATGGGCCCTCATGGACCAGAATTTTAGGATCGTTCCCTTGTTTTCCTTGTATATGATATGTATAAGATGCCAAGCTTGGATTTGTGGGGAGTATGTGTAACGCCCTGACTCTAGAAGCCTAGATTCAGTTCATTATTATGTATCATTGGAATGATCAAAAAAGATCAAATCTCGAAAGATCGATTTGTTTAGTAGCCTTGGAAGTACTAGATACATTAATAAGGTTTACATTACATCATAAAATGAAACAATAAAGCAACATAGTCTCTATATTCCACACTTATATCCCCTCAGACTATCCCAGAGGTCGGTCATAAAATACATCTTCAAATTCTGGGAAAAATAAAACATAGAAAGGGGTGAGATCAGATGCTTAGTAAGGATAACAATATAGAAGAAACTTTCATAAATAAGAATAAAAATTTAAGGCAATGTATAACTAAAACAAAAGACTTTTAAACATGAACTTAAGAATAATATGGAAAAAATAAAATGAAATAATTCCATATACTTATTCACATGGATATTCTACTAATCGAATAATAAAATGCAATATCAATAACCACTTTCATAATTATGGAATGCATAATGCCAGACTATCATAACCACATAGTCAAGGTCTTGTGCCAAGACTACAAATAAGATTTTGTCAAGGCCTTATTCCAAGACACTAGTTTGTCTCATAAGACCTACCAATGCATCAAGGAGCTATAGAGGGCTCCACCCGTCACATAATAAGTCCAATTCATTCCTCATATGAACAGGTTTAAACATAACATAACCATTCATATTAAAACTAGAATATTCAATGTCAATATATTATACATAAACCATTAATGGTATAAAAATAACACATCCACAGTCAAACAGATCACAAAAACATTCAATACAATATGGATGTTTTGTATCATAATAAAAAAACTTCAAATAATCTTAAAATTCATCAAAGGATGTTGACATAGATGAAAACAAAACTATTTGAGAGAAATATCTTTTTTTAATCATTTAAAAGTAACTTAATTATAAAAGGAAACATTTAATTTGAAATATTCTTATAAGATTGTACGGGAAGCATCGACAATTTTATAATAGTGTAAAATAGCTCCACCCACCGTATAAGTTAAAAAAAGACATTCTTACCTTAATTCTGTCGAAAAGGTTAAAAAAGACATTATTTGGAAAGCGACGGAAAGATTCATTTCAAACAATTTTATAAAAATTCAAAAAAGGGTATAAATGACTTTAAACCATATTCTAGTAAATATTAAAAATGTTTTGGAATACATTTTTATGAAACATGGATGTGGATGATAAAGAGGTCCCAATTGATAATTATGTATAAACAATCTCGGATAATGAAGAGATTGTGAAATTAACCATTAACTTTTACTTTTACTTGATCTATGGTAGGTTCATCTCATGTATAATAGTTAAATAATTGTTATTAAGTGATAATATAATCATATACATTAATATGATATCATATATGATCTTTCAACATTGCTTTGTTAATAATATTTTATTATTATCGTCATTTCAGGTGTTAAGTTACTCATTTTATTTTAAATGTTTTGTTACCAAAGTTGTGATTTTTATGGATAGGTGATATCTTATTCATATCCATAATGATATCAAGTCATTAAACATTGTTTTTAATCATCAAATGAAAATTATTCTTGAATGGATACAATGGAGAATGAACCACATCGCGTTGGTGGAGACGGTAGTCCATATGTATGCACAAGCGACAATATCATTCTTTTGATATTAAAATAGTATAAAATTGAATGGTATATCATATATACAGAATCATTATCATGTTATATTTATTACTTACATCATTTATAATCATTATTATACTCATACAAATGATTAAATGTTTGAATAACAATTACACCACGACGTGGAGACGGTAAGCCGTACTTACGCACGTTTGGTGACATGTCATTCAAAGGATGGATAGAATACTGAATATGGTTGTACCATATTTATAATAAAATCATAGTATATAGAAGATACTGTAGTTATTATTTTATAAGGGAAATAACAATTAAAGAAGATGTGGAAGAAGAAAGGAACTTAAAAGAGGGTGGTGAAAACATTACCTCTTCTTCAGGTTCTTCCTTTTGATTAGATGAAAAGGGATCCTTAGGCTAGATTTATGATCAAACAAAGGAATTTAGGTTTAATTGAGGGAAGTTGATAGAATATTTGGGTAGTGGTTGGTTGAGACAAAAGGCATTGATGGCTTGAATTACAGAGAAGGCGGAGTTCCCTTTTATAAGAGGGGTGAGGGGTACCTTTGGAAAAGCTTGATATTTTATTTTATAATAAATTCATATTCAGTTTATAATGGCTCTAATGTGGATACTTTAACTTTTAAGGTGTGGATGGGTCAAAATAATTTCAAAAAATAGATATTAGACTTGTTTGGGGCACTATATTAACCGTATCATTTATATTTAACACTTAGTTAAATAGTTTGACATTTACCATGTCTCTTTGTATTTTTATATTATATAGTTACTAAACTTACTATATACTTCTAAAAGAACCCCAAGTGGTTCCTCAATGAAACTCATATAATTATATAAGTCCTTTTTATGAACCTTAGATTTTTAGGAATAAAATATGAATTAATAATATAATATTTGTTTTAAAAACTCTTTTATGTCAATTTTGAAACTATTTGGTATTTTGTTTTTTCTAAATTCATAACAACATTATTTCTTTGAAAACAATTAATCTAAACAACCCTAATATGTTATATTAACCTATAAAATTAGTTGATTTCATAAAAAGTCTCAAATTACATTTATTTTTATACTTGTAATATCAATTATTTTAATATTTCATTAATTAGGTAACTACTGCATCACCATTGTGTCATAAATAAATTAAATTAAACAATGTCTAAAAATTATAAATAAAATATCATTATGTAGGAAATATTTTTATATTTCTAATGAATATTTATAATCGAATTTATCTTATGTATAACCCAATATTAAAATTTGTTTAGTTATTTAACTTTGTTTTTATCTCTTTTAACTCTTCTTTAAATTAAATAATAATAAATGTCCTAATATAATCCATGTGGACCAAAGAGGTTCATATTTTATTCCTAAGGGTTTTTTGGTCTAATTATACTTATCCAATATTATTATGACATGTGTTAGGGTAATAATAATATCATTTTACCCTTAATTACGCTATTTACTTATAACCGTGGTAAATAAAAGTAAAAAGTTACTATTCACCAACAATTATTTTTATCTTATTGAACCAGATTTTACTCCTTGATATTAACTGTGTCTATCAGATTTTTGAAATTCCACTCACAGAAGCGGTAAAATTATGTTTTATGCGAATTTGCAAATTTTCCTCGGAGATGGGTAAAAGACGGTGAAAGTTCAATAAAATTTTTATATATCAAAAATTATTATAAACTGACTCCAATGAATTAAATTGGACTTATATAGGTATTATGTATCTATTTTGACCTAAAATAAATTTAAATAAAATAAATAATTATTTAAATTAAAATTCGGTTTTAAACTATAACTCAGTGTTTTTCCCTATGCATCAAAAATTGAAAGTTTTCAAAAAAATACCAAAATTTCACCCTAGGATAATTTTGATATTCCGAATCCAAAAATGAAGTCCATTATATAATATAAAATTTATAAAATTTTAAAATTTCAGTATTACTATTCATAACAGCTAGTTTGATTGGTTGTGGTGTGTTAGAACTCAAAGTTGTGTGCAACACACGCTACTGTGTTATCCAAAGAGAATCATACCGTGGAAGCTTGGGGTGTTACATTCTCCCCTGCTTAAAATAATTTTGTCCTAGAAATTTCTATAATATTACTGCATAAAAAGACTCGGGTGGTTCTTCAACATAAGTTCCTCAGGTTCCCACGTTGCCTCTTCCATCTTATGGTTTCTCTATAGAACTTTTACCAGACGAGTCGTCCAGTTTCTCAACACTTGTTCTATGGTATCAAGAATGCTTATAAGATCTTCACAATAAGATAGATCGGGTTCCATTTATACTTCCTCATAGGTGAGTACATGCGTTGGGCCAGGCATTTATTTTCTCAACAGTGATACGTGAAACACATCGTGAACATGGGAGATATTTGGCGGCATTGCCAGTCGGTAAGCTACAACCCCAATTTGTTCTAGAATTTAGAAAGGTCCTGTATACATGGGACTCAATTTACCTTTCTTGGTGATAAGTATAACTCCCTTCCATGGAGATACCTTCAAGAAAACATGATCTCCTACCTAAAATTCCAAATCATTCCTTCTGTTATCAGTATGGATCTTCTACCTACATTGAGCTGCCCTGCTGTGGATTTGGATTACCTTCACCTTTTCCATCTTTTCCTCCACCATTTCTAGGCCTACAAGTTTTATTTCACCAACATAACCCCAATAGGTTGGTGTGCGACATCTCTTTCTATATAACACTTCATACGGTGCCATCCGGATACATGAATGGTAGATATTTTTATAGTAAAATTCTACCAGAGGTAAATATTGATCCCACATACCCTAAAAGTCAAATGAGCAGGATCTCAACATGTATTCTAAGGCTTGAATAGTCCATTATGATTGTCCATCAGTTTCGGGGTGGTAGTTTGTTCTCAAATGAAGTTCAGTATCTAGGGCTTTCTAAAGAATCTTCCAGAATCTTGATGTAAAACTGGGATCACGATCAGAAAAAATCGATAGGGGTAATCCATGAAGTCTCACAACTTCATTAATATATAGTCGTACTAGATGTTCAAGTGGTAGATCTTCTCTTATAGAAAGAAAATGTGTTGACTTGGTAAGACGATAAAAAATGACCCATATTTCAGCGTTCTTTCTAGGAGTCATTGCTAGTCCCATGATAATGTCCATCATAATATTATCCCATTTCCACTCAGGTGTGGGAAGAGGTTGCATGACTTCTCCATTCTATTTCCTTCTAGCTCTCACTTGTAGAAAAATTATTCATCTTGACACAAAATCAGAAAATATCCCTCTTCATGTTGTCCCACAAAAAATGTTCATTCAAATCTCTATACATTTTGGTGCTCCCATGGTGTATAGAGAAATTGGAACTATGATAAACATATAACAATTACCTTTTTAAATCAGGTTTATCGGTAACACAAGGTCTCTTCCCAAATTTTAAAATTCCATATTTATACACAAAGTCACTCAATATCCCATCATTCATAGCTTTAATCTTCTTTTTAAACTCTTCATCATTTGTCTGAGAACTCATTATCATTTCTAGTAAAGATAGTTTGGCAACCATTTGAAAAAGTATTGAGGTTTCACCTTACATGGTGATTCCCATATCCATCTTTACTAGATCAATGTATATAGGATCCTTTTCAACTCTCATCTTGTTCAGAACTCCATGATCCTTTCTTCTCAAAGCATCTTCCACCTTATTTTCCTACCCTAGGTGGTAGTGTATCATGCAATCATAATCCTTGAGTAGTTCAAGCAATCAACTTTGCCTCATGTTGAGTTCATTTTGCGAGAAAATATACATCAATATCTTATGATCAGTATATATCTCACTTTTTTTTCTGTAGAGATAATGTCCCCATATCATCAAAGAAAAGATCACAGCTGCTAACTCAAGATCATGAGTAGGGTAGTTTTTCTCATGAAATTTCAGCTGTCGTGATGCATAGGAAATAACTCTATCATTCTGCATAATGACACAACCAAGTCCTTTCACTGATGCATCACTATAAATAAAAAACCCATCATTCCATGATGGTAGAGTCAATATAGGAGCATTGAATAATCTTTTCATCAGTTCTTCAAAACATTCTTTACACTCTTTTGTCCAAATAAATTTAACCCCTTTATGTGTGAGCTTCGTTACTGGATTAGACAATCAGGAAAAATTATAGGAGAAACGCTTATAATAACCTGTTAAACCAATAAAACCGCATACCTCAGTTATACTCGTCAGTGTTTTCCATTCGTGGATTGCCTTGCTCTTAGAAGGATCAACAGAGATTCCATCCTTAGAGACAATATAGCCAAGAAAAGAAATCTCTTGAATCCTGAATTCTCACTTGCTAAACTTCCTATATAATTTATGTCTTCTAAGAGTCTTTAGAATAATGCGTAGTTATTTTCATGATCTTCATAGCTTTTGGAGTATACCAAGATATAATCAATAAATACCTCCAAAAAATCATCGATATTTTCCTTGAATACTTTATTCAATAGATCCATGAAGACATAAGGTGCATTAGTCAATCCAAAAGGCATTACTGTAATCTTGTAATGCTCATAACTGGTTCAAAATGCTGTCTTCGGAATGTATTCTTTCTTCACACACTCCTGATGGTATCCAGATCGAAGGTCAATCTTTGAAAAATATTGAGCTCCACGAAGTTGGTGAAATAAATCATCAATGCGAGGTAGGGGATACTTGTTCTTTATTGTTATAGCATTGATCTCCCTGTAGTCGATACATAACCTCATAGATCCATCCTTCTTCTTAATGAAAAGAAAAAGGGATCCCCATGGAGAAAAAGTAGGGTGAATAAATCCCATATTAATAAATTAATCTAGTTGTTTCTTTAGTTCAAATAATTCCATAGTGACCATTCTATAAGGGGTCTTCGATATAGGCCTTGAACCAGGAATTAAATAATTGGAAAACTCAATTTCTTGTTCTGGAGGATGTCCATGTAAATATTCTGGAAACACATATACATATTCTTTCACAATAGGTACATCCTATATTTGAACATTCCTTTCCTCACCTGCAATTATTTCATTCTCTTCCTCCCCAATAATTGGATTTAGTTGAGCTACTGGGGGGATCTAGATAAGAATTAAGTGGTGACGATTCTGCTCTAAAGATAAGGTGTTCTTTATCATCATCATCAAAAATCATAACCTCCTTCTTATTACAATAAATCTTCACATCATGGTCCAAAATCCAATCCATACCAAGGATTATATCAAACTCAATCATGGGTATAAGGATGAGATCAGCAGATAAAGAACATTTATGTGCTCTAATGGGGACTGAATCACAAAACTTTGTTGCAATTATACTTCCCTTAAGAGTTTTTACTGACAACTCCCTTGTTAAATCAAATTTGAAATATATAATTTTCTTCAAAAATTGGGAAGATATGAAACAATACAATGATCCAGAATCAAATAAATCATTGGCTAAACTTGAGGAAACCATTAAATTACCTACCACCATATCTTTTGGAGCTTCAAACTCACCAGTAGTGATCACATAAATTTGGACTTGACCCCATGGCCTTTTCTAAGGTAAGTTTCCATGACTATTTGGAAATTCATTTGCATGATGTCCCATCTCCCTGAAATTTTAGCATTGAACATCAGTAGGATCCTTCTTCCCCTTGCAATCACGAGCTTGGTGTCCTTTTTCACCACACTTGTAACAGAATCCCATTCCCTTCAAACAAGTACTAGGGTGTTTCTTCCCACATTTAATGCAATATGGATATTCAAATTTTCACTTCTTCCTCTTATTTCCATTCCCAAAGTGATCAGGAGATCTCTTCTTCTCTTGCTTTGCTTTAATGTCATAAGACATAGAGAATTATTTTTCCATCTTGATAGCACATGAGACAATATCTTCGTACGACGAGAAGGATTGTGATACCAATTCTCTATGGAGAAATGGTTTTAACCCATCAAATTAATGATCAATATTACTCATTGGGTTATGTATATAATATGTGGCATGCCTTGCTAAACTTGTAATGTTATCCTCATACTTTGTGACATTCTCATCCTCCTTTTGCATCAGACTCAGAAATTGCCTTCCCATATCAACTCGATGGTCATGAGGAAAGTATTTTTCTAAGAAAATATCTTTAAACTCCCTCCATTACATATTTTATACTTCATCATTTTCCTTTGTGTTTTGTATTAATGAACACCATTGATAATCATCTCCAGTGAGGCGATAAAATACCCTGACAACTTTTTCCCTTTCACTACTCCCCAAATCCTGAAATATTTTCTTTAGGGAATTTATCCATTGCTTAGGTACTAGTGGATTTGTACCCCTATTTAATGTTAGTGGTTGTTTCCTTAGGAAGCAGTATAAAATTGATCTTCTATGCTACAGATCATGGTGCTCCATGCGGGAAAGGTTGTTATTCATAACCACAGTGAGTTGTCCCAGTATAGTGATAAGCTTATCAACAACAGTTGTATCACCAGATCCACTATAATTATCTTGAACAGGAGGGAAATACCTATATGGAGTGTTTTAATTGATATAGTTTCAATTTCTTCCATGAGGTGCCATTTCTAAACAATGGCATACACTATATTAGTTTATGAATCAAAATAAATAAATCCAATCTTGTTAAACACTTAACATAAATTGAATTGTTTATGGATATAATCCATAATAATAAAAAAATGTTTTCTTTTATGAAGTATATACTCATAAACCCTTCATAATTGTTTGTAAAGAAAATGATAATTATCCTAAGCATATCTCCCGGGAGTTTCATGACCAAGAGTTCAGCAAGGCCCGTTGTCATGCACCAGTTCCATTTAAAGACTATCTCAAAGTGGTGTTTTCGGGTTTTACCCCTAGGTACATCTGTGACAGAGCCGCCTCTACCTTCTCGTATCCATAAATGTATGTATTTCATAGAAAACTCACAAAATCTTAACAATACCAAAATTCTAGGAATTTATTCAATACTAATGCTCAAAGTCTATCTTAGGTCTATGTATTGTAATCAGGGTTTATCTAAATCTAGCTCACAAGGTTTGTACTAAACGTCCTCTGATACCAACTATAAAGACCCGACTCCAGAAGCCCAAAGTCGATGCATTATTACGTATCATTTTCATGATCACAAAAGATCAAATCTCAAAAGATCGATTAGTTTAATAGCCTTGGAAGTACTAGATACATTCATAAGGTTAACATTACATCATAAACTGAAAAACTAAAAGAAAATAGTCTCCATAGTCCACAACCATATCTCCTCAGACTATCCCTACAGTTCATTCATAAAATACTTCTTCACATCCTGGGAAAAATAAAACATAGAAATGGGTGAGCATAGATGCTCAGTAAGGATAACAATATAGCAGAAACTTTCATAAATAAGCATAAAAATTTAAGGCAATGTATAACTAAAACAAAAGTCTTTTAAACTTGAATGTCAGCATAATACAGAAAAAACAAAATGAAATAATTCTATTTACTTATTCACATGGATATTCTACTAATCGAATAATCACATGCAATATCAATAACCACTTTCATAATGATGGAATGCATAATGTCAGACTATCATAACCACATAGTCAAGGACTTGTGCTAAGACAAAAAATAAGATTTTTTCAAAACCTTGTGCCAAGACACTAGTTTATCTCATGAGGCCTACCAATGCATTGAGGAGCTATAGTAGGATCCACCCGTCACTTACTAAGTCCAATGTGTTCCTCATATGAACAGGTTTAAACATAACATAAACATTCGTATTAAAACTAGCATAAAAAATGTAAATACTTTATCCATAAACCATGAATTGTATAAAAATAACACATCCATATTCAAACATATCACAAAACCATCAATACAATATGGATGTTTTTTTATCAAAATAAATCAACTTCATATAATCTTAAAATCCATCAAATGATGTTGACATAGATGAAAACAAAACTATTTGAGAGAAAAATATCTTTTTTTAAATCATTAAAAGTCACATAATTATAAAAGGAAACATTTAATTTGAAAATATTCTTATTATCTTGTAAGGGATACATCGACAATTTTATAACGGCAGAAAATAGATGCACCCGCCGTATAAGTTAAAAAAAAATATTCCCACCATAATTCTGTTGATAAGGTTAAAAAGGACCTTGTTTGGAAAACGACGGAAGGATTCCTTTAAAACCAATTTATAAAAAATCAAAAAAGGGTATAAATGAATTTATCCCATAGTCTAGTAAATAGTAAAAATCTTTTGGAATACATTTTTAAGAAACATGGATGTGGATGATAATGAGGTCCAAGCAGATAATTACGTATAAATAACTTCAGATAATGAAGAGATTGCGAAATTAACCCTTACCTTGCACGTTTCCTTGATTGAGGGTAGGTTAACATCCTATATAATAGTTAAATCATTTTTATAAAGTTAAAAAATAATCATATACATTAATATGATATCATATATGATCTTTTAACATTTCTTTGTTGATAATATTTCTGTATTATCGTCGGTTCGGGTGTTAACTTACTTGTTTTCTTTTATATGTTTTGTTACCTAAGAAATGTTTGTTATGGATAGGTTTTATCTTTTTTGTATCCATAATTATATCAAGTCCTTAAAAATTATTTTTAATCATCAAATTAAAATTAGTCTTGAATCTATACGATGGAGAATGAATCTCATCGCGTTTGTGGGGACGACAGTTCGTACGTACGCATGAGCGACAATATCATTCTTTTGATTTTAAAATACTATATAATTGATTGGTATATAATATATATAGAATCATTATAATGTTATATTTATTATTTAAATTATTAATAATCATTATTATACCCATCTAAACAATGAAATGTTTGAATAACAATTACACCATGACATGGAGACGGTAATCCGTACTTACACACGTATGGTGACATGTCATTAAAAGGATGGATAAAATACTGAATATGTTTTTACCATATTTATAATAATATCACATTATATAGAAGATACTATATTTATTATTTTAGAATGGAAATAACAAAGAAATAATAAGTGGAAGAAGAAAGGAACTTGAAAGAGTGTGGTGAAATCATTATCTCTTCTCCGGGTTCTTCCTTTTTATTTGATCAAAAGGGATTCTTAGGTTGGTATTCTGATCAAAATAATGCCTCTAGGTTGAAGTGAGGGAATTTTAGAGAATATGTGGGAAGGGGTTGGCCGATCCAAATGGATTTTAAGGTGTGAATTAGTGATAAGGGGGAGTTCCCTTTTATAAGAGGGGTGAGGGGCACCTTTGGAAAAGCTAGAAATATTATTTTATAATAAATTTATATTCGGTTTGTAATGGATCCAAAGTGGATTATTTAAAGATTAAGGTAGGGATGGGTCGAAATCATTTCAAAAAATAGATTTTAGACAGGTCGAGACACTATATTAACCTTATCATTTATATTTAACGCTTAGTTAAATAGTTTGACATTTACCATGTCTATTTGTATTTTTATATTATATGGTTAATAAACATACTATATACATCCAAGAGAACCACAAGTTGTTCATTAATGATACAAATATCATTATATATGTCCTTTGGCTGAACCATAGATTTTATAGGAATAGAATATGAATTAATAATATAATATTTGTTTTAAAAACTCTTTTATGTCAATTCTGACACTATTTGGTAATTTTTTTCTAAATTCATAAAAGCATTATTACTTTGAAAAAAATTCATCTAACCAACCCTAATGCATTATATTAACCTATAAAATTAGTGTAATTAATAAAAATCCCCAAATTATATTTATTTTGATATTTAAAATATCAATAATTTTAATATTTCATTAATTAGGTAATTAATGCATCACCATTTTGTCACAAATAAATTAAATTATTTAATTTCTAAAAGTTATAAATAAACTATTATTATGTATAAAATCTTCTTATATTCCTATTTAATATTTATAATAGAATTTTTTTTTTGTATAACCCTATATTAAAAATGTTTTAGTTATTTAACATTGATTTTATCTCTTTTAACTCTTCTTTGAATTAAATAATAATAAATGTCCTAATCTAATTCAAGTGAACCAAAGAGGTTCATATATTATTCCTAATGTTGTTTTTAGTCAAATTATACTTAGAAAATAGAATTAGGAAATGTGTTTGGGTAATAATAATATCATTTTACCCTTAATCACCCTATTTACTTTTAACCATGTTAAATAAAAGTTAAAAGCTACTATTCACCAAAAATTATTTTTATCTTATTGAACCAAATTTTACTACTTGATATTATCCATGTCTCTCATATTTTCAAAATTACACTCACAGAAGCGGTAAAATTATGTTTTATGTGAATTTTCAAATTCTACTAGGAGATGGGTAAAAGGCGGTGAAAGTTCAACAAAATTTTTATATATCTAAAATTATTATAAACTGACTCTAATGAATTTCATTGGACTTATATAGGTATTATGTATCTATTTTGACCTAAAATAAATTTAAATAAAACAAATAATTATTTAAATAAAATTTATGTTTTAAACTATAACTAAGTGTTTTTCACTATTCATCAAAAATTGAATGTTTTCAGAAAAATATTGAAAATTAACCCTAGGAAAATTTCAATATTCCAAATCCAAAAATGAAGTCCATTTAAAAATATAAAATTTATAAAATTTAAAAAAGTGGGTATTACTATTCATAATGACTAGTTTGATTGGTTGTGGTGTGTTAGAACTCGAAGTTGCGTACATCACATGATACTATATTATTCAAAGAGAAACGTACCATGGAAGCTTGGGGTGTTACAGTATGGGCCCTCAAAAATTAGAATTTCTCACATTAAATTTCGTTTTTAGTGTTTTATGGGTTTCAGTGTAGTTATCGAGGCTTACTGTCTGAAAAACCCAGAATACAGGGCGTGTAATATTGAATACACACCATGTGATCCTATGTTCGAGAAGAAAATGTTTTTCTTAAGTACACACCGTCTCCATATCGAACACGTCGTGGAGTGTGAGTTGTGTATCCGGTCGTGTCACTCACAACACAGGTCAGTGAAGCTCGTCTAGTACATGTTGTGTCTGGCACTAACACGCTGTGTAGTCTCGTTCTAGGAGAACTGTGTGTCTTAGCTGTGTAGAAGAACTCAGGCAGGGAAAGAGGATTCATGTACAGATTGTGTGTTAGGACAACATGCAGTGTGTATGGGGCATTACATGACCAGTTTTGGAAAAATTACACGCCCATGTGAAGTCTTAAGGGAACACAATGTGTAGTCATTATTCACACCGTGTATCCATGTTTTGGAAAAAGTTGAATTATTTCATTCTCTTGTTCCCTTCCCACACTTCTATGTTTCCGTCCCTGTTAATCTTGATCTAAGTTGTTCACTTGACCTTGCAGACTCATACCACAAAGACTTCCTTCAGTTGTATGTCAATTGCAAGGAAATTATCTGAAATTGGACATGGCTAGTGAGGGACTCCCAACAGATCCTCTAGTTCTGCCTTTCTTTTCACCAGCCTTCATTCCGGACATAGGTGTTAATACACAGTTCCATGAGGCCTTTATAAGGTTCATGAGAACCTTTTCAAGAGTACCACATCCTGCCCCTTATATGGAATAGTTGACGTGGGTTTTTTAGTAATAGCATCCTCCCACTTTCACCAGGGAAGGAGGACCTCAGTATATAGAGTCATGGTTAGAAGCCATGATTTCCATCTTTGAGCATCTGGAGATGCCTCTAGAGAGGAGGGTCATGCTCACTATTTACATGCTTCGGGACTCCACCATGATATGGTGGGATGTTATCTCACAGGCGGGACACCAGTAGGTTATGGCCTGGGGTGAGTTTCAGCATGCCTTCTATGATTACTTCTATCCAGAGATCTTGAGGGATAATCGAGCCTGAGAGTTCATGGGTCTGGGGTAGGTTACTCTTTCTGTTATGGAGTATTTTTCTTGTTTCACTGAGCTGCAACACTTCATGCCTATTCCAGTAGGTTATGAGTTATTCATTTCAAGGATGTTTAAGGATGGTTTGAGGAACGACATCCAATATCAGGTAAATATCATCCGGTTGACTTCCATCAATTCTATAGTCAACCATGTGCTGATCACAAAGCATAATTTGAGGGATTCTAGAGTTTTGTGCCAGGGCGGTTCGACGTCCGAAGTTAGTATCCCTCTTACTGACAATTGGAAGCACTGCAGGGTGTCTACGTGCAGTGATCCAAGGAGGAAAGACACTTCTTCTGGTTGCCAGGTGGTGTGCTACCAGTGCAGGAAGAGTAGGCATATGAGGCCACATTTCCCAAGAGATCCAGTGGAGTGTCGATATTTGCGCAATTTGGGGAATCTTCAGTGCTTTTGTGAGATCTTTGCAAAAGTATCTAGTGATGTAGCATCTTCCTTGACTCAGTGATTAGGAGCAACGCCACTAGTTTCTCATCAGTTTGGGAACTAGTGTTCTTCCGGCGGTTCAGGCCGAGGTAGAGGTTGTGGTCGTGGTAGTCAGTCACCAGGAATTCAGTGACAGTAGGGTGGATCATCTCAGAGTGGTCATGCATGGTCAAAGGGCCACAGTGTTGGTCAAACTCTTACAGTGGAATAGAACCAGTAGGAGCAGCATCTTGGACACACTACAGTTCGAGGTACGATTATAGTTGCCTCAGTTTTAGTTTCTAATCTTTTCGATACAGGGGATTCCTGTAGCTTTATATATGTTGCTGTTATAGAGATCCATGGGCTTTGTATATTTACTTCATCTAATTTCTTGACGTTAGACACTCTGTTGGGGACTAGAACAACTAGTGTACATCAGTTCAAGGAGTTTCCTCTTGATATTGGTGGGTGTCACTTCTTATGGGACCTTTATATCATAGAGATGATAGGCTATGATTTAATTCTCAGAATGTAGAGGTTAGTTTCTATCCTGTTATTTGTTGGTTTCTATTGTCGTAGGGTTAGTTTCACATCACCAAAGGGCGGATCATTTCCTCATAATGGAGAATGGGATGTTTAGGCGAGCAGAGTAGGACCCGGGCATCATGGGTTGAGAGGATTTACAACCCGGAGTGCTAGTCTTTATTTGGATGACCAGGGGACTTCACTGATATACTTTCCCATAGTTTTGGATTATTTTAGGGACATATTTCTAATGGAATTTTCAGGTTTTCCTCTGGAGCGATAGGTGGACTTTTAAATTTATTTTTCCCAATAGCACCACCGATGTCCATTCCTCTCTATAGGATGGCTACAACAGAGTTTCAGGAGCTTAAGTTGCAGTTTGAGGAGTTGTAGGCTAAGGGGTTCATCTAACCGAGTACTTATCCTTGGGGTTCACCTGTCCTATTCGTGAAGAAGCCAGACAGTACCCCAAGACTTTTCATGGCATATCAGAAGTTGAACCAGTTGACAGTCAAGAACTGATATCCCTTATTGAAGATTGATGATCTCTTCGATCAACTTCAGGGAGCCGGTGTGTTCTTGAAGATTGAATTGATATCTGGTTATCATCTATTGTGCATTAGACCTTCTGATATACCTCTTACAACTTTCTGAAGCAGTTATTGTCTATACGATTATGTGGTTATGCCGTTTGGTTTCAAGAGCACGCCTGTAGTTTTCATGGAACTGATGAACTGAGTGATCCATCAAAACATGGATTCATTCGTGGCGGTTTACGTGGATTATATCTTGGTGTACACTCACACTCTACCTGACCATTATACCAATCTTGAGGTCATTTTTAGTACACTAAAAGGGTCTTAGTTATATGCTATGCTCTCAAAATTCCACTTTTGGATGGACTAGATTCACTTCTTGGGTCATGTTATCTCAAATATAAGAGTATCAGTAGACATAGAGAAAGTGAGATCTATAGTTTCTTTGTTGAATACAAATAAAATATTGGAGGTAAGGAATTTTCTTGGGCTGGATGGATACTAAAGATGTTTCATACAGTACTTCTCATGCTTAGCAGTGCCACTAACAGGCCAGACTAAGAACGGTGCCAAGTTCTTGTGGTAAGATTCTTGTGAGTCAGCTTTCAGGAGTTGAAAGGGAGGTTGACATCCACACCGATACTAGTTTTTCCAAAGTTGAGAAAGAGCTATACTATGTACTGTGATTCTTTAGGTATCAGTCTTGGAGTAGTGCTTATGAAAGGGGAATAATTCATTGCGTTCGGGTCTTGGCAGTTGAGACCACTTGAGAGAAATTACCTGATGCACGATCTTGAGTTGACTATAGTTGTTCATGATTTATGCTATTGAAGACACTACCATTGGAATATAATTTTGTGTTTTTCACCACCACAAAAGTCTCATTTATATCTTCACTCAGCGTGACATGAATTTGAGATAACTAAGGTGGGTTGAGTACCTTAAGTCTTTTGACATTGAGCTTGCCTATATGCTAGTGAAAGGCAATGCTGTGGCTGATGCATTGAGCAGGAAGACACATATACAGGTAGTCCAGGAGGCCAACAGGGAGTAGAATATTATGACTCTATTCTTTGAAACACATTAGGAGGTGCATGATAGGAATGGAAGTTGTTTATTTCTTTTTTAGCAGTTACCTCTACTCTTCTTGATCAAGTAAGAATGAGGCAGGTATCAGATTCTAAAGGCCTAGTCCTATTGGAAAGTGTATCATGAGAGGAACCTGTTCATGTATGGACCATAGGATATGTTGAGATCTTGAGTTTCCATGGGCATGTATGGGTGTCAGAAGACATACGTGATGAGCTAATGCGGGACTTTCATTCCACAGTTTGGCTATTCATCGAGGTGTCGCCAAGATGTATCGTGATCTGCTTCGTTAGTATTGGTGGTGAGGTGTGAAGAGAGATGTTGTTGGTTTTTTCATGAGGTGTTCCACCTGTCAATAGGTGAATGTAGAGTATCAACAACTAGTATGGATTTTTCAGTAGTTACCCATTCCTAAGTGGAAATGGAATAATGTCACGATGGACTTCTTCACACAGTTTATGAGGTCTCATCGAGGGAATTATGTTTTTTGGGTTTTCATTGACAGAATCATGAAGGTTGCTTAATTCTTACTGATTAAGGAGACCTTCAGTGTTGATGAGAGGGGAAGTTTGTACATTCGAGTGATTGTACTCCTAAATGGGGTTCCACACTCTATTGTTTTAGACAGGGATAGTCGTTTTACTTCTCGGGTTTGGAAGGGAATACAAAAGGCCTTGTGTACATAGGTACTTCTAAGTATAGCTTACCATCCCCTGATAATGTCCAGTCTGAGCATTCGATTTAGGTGCTTGAGGACATGCTTTGTGCATGCATCCTGAATTTTAGAGGTCTTTGGGAGAAGCACATACCTCTTTAGGATTTTTTTCTACAACAATAGTTTTCAAGCAAACATTCCAATATAACCTTATGCGGCTTTATACGGTA
The DNA here is from genome assembly GCA_963277665.1 of Viscum album. NCBI lineage: Eukaryota > Viridiplantae > Streptophyta > Magnoliopsida > Santalales > Viscaceae > Viscum > Viscum album. The sequence goes on along the minus strand of OY728133.1, from coordinate 642,364,357 downwards.
GTCCATTCCTATCACCCTTATGTTGGCTGGAGGAAGGAGAGGCAGCTATGTTGGGACCTCATCTTGTCCAGGAGACCAAATAGCAGATAAAGTTGATTTGGAAGAGGATGGATACTGCACAATATCATCATAAGTCTTATGTTGATTGTTAGTGTCGACCTCTATAGTTCGCAGTCAGAGATCACGTTTTCTAGCATGTCACACTGAGGTTGGGGCATATAAGGATAAAGAAGATAGGGTAAGCATTCACAGAGGTATGATGGGCCGTTGGAGATTTTGGAAAGGGTCGGGCTGGTTGCCTATCGGTTGCAATTACCTCAGTGGTATCGGGATACGCACAACATCTTCCATGTTTCTCAGCTTCGACGTTACTTCTCAGACCCGTCTAATGTTTTTCAACCCAAGGAGGTTGAGATAGAGGTGGACTCCTTGCTTGAGGAGCATCCAATCCGGATTGTTGATCAAAGTGTGAAGGTTCTCTATGGATGGTATATTCCTATGCTACGAGTGCTATAGAAGCACATGCTAGTACATGATGAGACTAGGGAGAGGGAGTCTGATGTATGATCTCAGTGGCCAGAGCTTTTCGAGGAATCTTCTTTTATGCCTCCTTCTTAGGGAAATTCGGGGATGAATATTTCTAAGTGGGAATGTTTATAAGAACCTGGATCTTCTTTTCAGGTATTTTTTTCCTTTTTCTTGTGTTTTTGAGGAAAATAGGAGTTTCTAGAAATTTCTTAAGTACATGTCATGTAATTTATGAGTACATGTCGTGTACTAAGATACCGTGGGTAGCCAGGTTCTGGCCGTGTAACGGCCATGCACACAACTGTTTGTGGTGACCTCGAGACCTCCTAATACGGGGGACAGGGAATGAAATTACACACCATGTACTTATAAAGTAGACAACATGTACATTATATTTTTTACATTAAACGTACGGGGGTCACCTCTTATAGACAGAAACACATCCATCTAGGTCTGTCTCGTCTGGGAGAAATCGTATGGATGTGATCCATCTCCGAGCCCCCAATCAAGAATCTGTCCTCCGATTTGAATGACATTGATTTCATTAGGATCACCGGAATAAGATTTTACTTCTTCTAGAGCTTCATTTTCCGATTCATCCTATTTCTCATGTAATCTCCAGTTGAACGTTTTAGTTGTTTTTATAGATCTATGGTTTTATTGGGTGATTCAAGGCTTGAGGTTCACGTATAATGATCCTAAAAAACCAAGGTATGTGGTTTGTCCCTTTTTGTAGATAGTCTATGAGTTTTATGTGTAAAATTCCCAATAACCTTGAATGGGGTATTTATCATTTACTATTTTAGCCCTGTTAATTACCTGTTATGCTTGTATGCTGGAATAGGGGTTAACTGAATGTGAATAGGGTTAATTGCTATGTTTTGGAAGTGTTTTCCCATGCATGCTTTGTTTATGACCATTTGGTCTTTCTTAGTCTATTAGGATTATTATTTTTTTATTAATTCCGAGTATTTTTATGATGGAGGGTCTTATCTAACATGATGTTATGCTGTATAGAATTTAGCCACGTAGTTCTTGAGGTTTACTTTGGCTGCTTTGCATTTCTATGCTCGATTGACTTACACAGGACCCTGAGAACCTAGTGTTGTAGATCATGGTGATAATGGACATCAATGATTCTCAAAAGTGTCTATTTTTACTGTTATGATGCGAGACCATATGGGGAATTGACGTAAGTGCTTCCTCATAGTGTCTGTAGTTCCTCGGCATGGGCCACAGGGGGAATGAGACGTAAGTGCTTCCCCAGAGCACCTTTTATTTACCAATATGAGACTATAGGGGGAATTGATGGTGAGTGCTTCCTCAGAGAGTCTGTGATAATGATGAACCAGAGTGTTTAGATTGTGTCTACTTCTCAGAGGGTTGCTTGGGTTTTCTAGGTATAACGATAGGGGATTAAGCTGTGAGAACATCCCAGAGGGTTATTTGTTTGTGATTATCTTCTTACTTGGTATGTGGTGTTTGAATGCTTTAAAACTATAGGAATGTTTACTGTTGAGTACTTCCTTGTTTACCGCTTATTTTGCTTATTTCCTGCCATATATATTCACTAATTGCTGGGAACAAATTTCTTGGGGGTCACCAACTATGATTTAGTCTCACACCCCATTTAGGTCATTCTTTTGGGGGCAAACAGATTATATTGTTACAGGTATAGATAAGGGAAAGTGCCCTTCTACTTTAGGCACTTGACTACTTTGGAGATGAAGAGCATGTGACCAAGATGAGGTTTTTGATGCTGAGGAGTTGTTTACTGTTTTATTTCATACTTTGGTTTAGTACTTTATTTCAGCATTGTGATATGTTTGGAATATTTCCTAGACATATGTATCATGAATCATTATAAATGTGCTCCAACAACTTATTAATTGCAGTCTTCCACTGTGTACTATTATATTCCATTATTACTGTTATGTTATTGTTATCTATTTCTCTTTTATTCTGTTACTCTGCCAATAATGGCATCATTTCCCCATGATCACACCCAAGTCCCTCACTACTAGTTTGTAGCCTCTGGCATTAGGGGAAATGTTCTTGAGGCCATGTGACCAACCGGGTATGGGGAACCGCTAGGCAGGTTCTCGAACCAGGACTTTACATTAAGACTCCATGGTATTTAATGAAATGATTTTTCTAGATTTATTGAAATATGATTTTAGTTATTGAGAAGTTTCTGGAAAAAATGTTGAGTTTGAGGACTTTTATAGGTTAATTATTTATAGAAAATTAGTTATAGGATATGAAACCAAATTGTGTAGCCTTAGTGGAAGGGATCTTGTGTTACATGCATTTTTGGTGCATGGTTTACCAAACCGTGTAACCAAACTATAGGTAGTGTGTTTTTTTGGATCTCAAGGATTTGTTCTTTCCTAAACTATTTCATGTGATTCCTAATATTTTTTAAGATGATATTTGTAATTTAATGTGAGGGTACTTAATTTTTTTACGGTATTATTTACACTTATTTGATCCTATATTTTTATTCCCCCATAAATTTATCCATTGAACTATACAAAGGATTCCATACACAACCTTCCATGAGCTAATCCCTTGAAACATTAGAACATGATTAAATTGAATGTTTGAATGATATGAGCTATGGATTTTGGAGCGGTCTGTGGACTAGATTAGAATAGATAAATAGGTTTAGCTGTGATTAAAAATAATGATTTTTCATTTGAATTTCTATCTCATGATCATCTGTATTTTCAAGGGACCAATGATTCTTAAGAGGTAGTGTATTTGTTGGAGAAGAAATAGAGGATATTTGAGTTCCTTGAGTCTCTTTGTGTTATTAGAGTGAAATGTGTCACCTTCACACTTAATGGATCAAACCACAATTAGGGAGAGTTGGTGTTTCAAGTGGGTAAAATGAAAATTTAGAGTGTAAACAATTCATGTTTATATTCACTGAATAAAACTATATTGATACACTGAATCTATAAAATTTTAGGAATTTTCATTCCTTTATTAAGGTGATAAAATAGTCATTGTGTACGATAATCAGTTCACTAAGGTCATTCACCATCATCAAAATATATTATCAAATGAAGAGGGGTAAGACCACCATTTTGTGGTTGTTCATTGATCTAATATTCAATATCAATACCTTTTTTACTAAGATAAAAAATATTCTAAGGAATAATATTGAGACTTGATGGTGGAGATTACTTAATCAGTGATCTTATGACTTATCATAGTTCTTTCTATTCATATTTTAGTTAAAAATACTCTTTAAACAAGAATATTAATTTATATAAAGATGGAAAGGGAAGTTTTAGTGGATCCAAGCCTCTATTTATATCCTTTTCGCCATTAGTTATGGGTAGTGGGTCCATTACCTATTGTCAATTAGTCATGGATTGGAATATGAAGCTTTCATTAGTAGTGACCCTTAGATTGTCAATATTTAGTGAATGAAAGTATTTTTTAAAGGTATTTTCATCCATATCTACTGAGTATAGTGATTTATGATCTTTACCAATGAGGGTCCCCATAGTGTAGTCTTATGTCTCCAACATAACAGTGTCTCAATCTCAAGAATGAACAGGCTAGGAATGTTATTCATATAGGTAGATTTATTTGATTATATGGCCCCAAATTATAAGTTGATCCCATGACCATTGAAATGTGAGAATGTTTTACTTTGTAGAGTAAGTGCTGGTGGATTTCGAATCTATACCATCAATATTGAGTGGTAACATCTTTAATACTTATTCTATAGAGTATAATTGGTTTAATATAGGATCTTATCATTATTTTATATCATCAGATGTTGTGAAACTGTTTAAACATACATATTTTCTTATTCATTATATGATTGAGATACCAATAAATATTTTGTAGAATAAAGAGAAAGGGTTTATGATGCCCTTCATATGCTATCCCAATTGCATAAATGAAGATATATTTAGATTTCCTTGTTCTTGAAATGGATATTTTCAATGTTATTATTGGGATGGATTGGATGAATAAATTTAGTTCTTATGTTGACTGTTACCATTGTAGAGTTAACTTTACCACCCCAATTGGAAGACCTCTTATGTTCAATGGAGTGGGTGACCCATAATATATCAGGGCAGGACCCCCTTCCCAAAGTGGGAAAATTAATTTTTTAGTTATCATCCATGTTTTTAGAGTTTGATGAGGGAAGTTTTTTGAATGAGATTCCTCCAATTTGTTAGGGTGTTTCGTAACGTGTTTCTGGATGTCTTCTTTGGAATACCCAAAGATTGGAAGGTGTGGCTGTGGACTGACTTAGTCCTTCGAAAATAGTATATTTTGGTTCATTAATATAATATGGAACCTTTTGTGTTTATAAAATTAAATAATCATCTATAAAATTTTGAAAATGATGGATCCATTCATCTGAGTGTGTCTCCTTAGGTTTTCCTAGTTCATTTTATGAAGAAGTTGTAAGTGACCCTTTAGTTGTGTATTGATTACTAGATATTCAAGGTGTTTTCCATTAATAATGATTCATAATTGCCTCATATCTATGATTTATTTGATTATTTAAAGATGGAAATGTGTTTTTTAAAAATTACCTATGGTCGGGTTATCATCAACTCACAGCGAAAGAGGAAGATATTATTAATATTTAAAAAAAAGGATTCATTCTTTGAGAAACAAATGATGTCAATTTGGGGTTCAAATTCTCTAACCATTTTGATTGAACTAATAAACCAGATCACCAATTAGTACTTTGATTCAAATTTTTTTGGTATTTTGTGATGATTTATTTGTATATTAACAGATGTATGAGAAGCATAAAATAATTCAAGGGTTTTATTTGAAACTCTCCATGATCATAAATTATATTCAATGTTATAAAATATTATATTTTTTACTTTTGAATTAAATTTATTGGGGTATGGGGTCTCCAAACAGGGAGTTTTGGTTAATCCCCCAATTTTGAGGGCCTTTATGTCTTGGGAGGAGCTAAAGAGTTCTTTTGATAGACAAATCATATTAGGTTTAATAGGATGTTTTAGAAGGTTTGTGATGGATTTCATCAGTCTGGGATCACATATGACAAATTTACATAGAAAGGGAATAAATATTTATAGAGTTACCATTATATACTATGAAATGAGAATAATTACCCAACCCATGTCTTAGAGCTTGTAGTGGTTATTCACAAATTTTAGTGTCAGTGAAACAATATTTTTGAGGATATATTTACATTTTATTCCAATTTCAAAATCATAATTTATATCTATTCTCAAAAGGTTATAAAGCTCAGTAAAATGTGGTTAGGGAGATAACTCTAGGAATTTTACTTCATCATTATCTATGTGATAGGAAAATGGTATGTGGCCACTAACAACCTCGATAGAGTATTAGGTTCTATAGAATTACATCCTTTTATTGATGCGTGGATGCTCATGGTTTTATTCGATTAGATGAATCTAGAGGTAAAAGAGGAGAATTAAGATGAATTTCTTAGTAGTATTTAGTTGAAACCTTCTTTTTGGTGATCATTCACTATGTGTAGATAGAATATGAGGAATGCTAGAAGATCCAAAGGAATATAAATTATGGGGAGACCACTGGTGGGTGGTCATTATATTTTGAGCGTATTTTTAATTTGGGTTACATTATATGGTTCTCTTACCTATTAGGAAATTTATTTAGTAGTATTTTCATCATTCTAAAAGGTCCTTCAATGCAAGACCAAACATATTTATTATTACATGAATCACCAATAATGGTGTAAAGGTGTGAAACATTGCATAAAATATTTTGAATCATGGTAATATAACTATATGCAGGTTAAAGATTATAAATATAAGATAAATTATCTACATTAGCCTCTTCTTATACCAACTAGAGAATGGGAAAAGATATACACATAATTTGTCATCTCATTTCCTCATACCCCTTGTGAAAATAATATAATTTTTTTCATGATTCATTGATTAACTAAACTATATAATTTTTTTGATCAAATATTCCCAAAACATAGTGGAAATTATAGAGATATTTTTGTAAGATATTATATGGTTTCATGAGGTTCCATCAACAATCATATTTGATAGTGACCCTTGTATAACCTTTAGGTTTTAAAGATTCCATTAAGAGGTGATGGGATTCTTGGAAAATCAATGAATGATGTAACATCCAGAGAAAAAATACACTAAAACTGGGTTATCTAGATGATAGATTACTTAATCAATACCTACATCTTAGACTTTAAAGTATTAGGTATAACCACATGGGACTAAGCGAGTTCACCTATAAAAATATTTACTACTCTTTTATTAGTATGGATTTTGTTTTAGCTTAGTATAGTCATTTATTTCAGTCTCCCCTCTATTGGATTGATGGGGGATAAAATTATCTCATAGGTCTGAGTATCATCTATGAGATGATTTAATTTGGCAGTGATTAGAAATAACTCAGAGTTGTAATAATACTTATACTAATCATTGAAATCAACCATTAGAGCTTATTGTTTGGGGAATAGGTGTTCCAAAATTTGTCACCCAATTTATGTTGTTGATGGATATGTATATATGATAGGATCCCACTATAGTATATGGGACCCTTTGTGATCTCTGAGAGGGTCGATATGTTGTCTTATCAGTTGATATTATCTACCATATTAACGATGGGCCATAATGTGTTCAGCTTTAATCCACTAAATAATTTCACCGTAATCCCTCCCATGTTATTAATTTAGTATAACTATAGTTGGACTTAGTTATGTCATTTAATGAGCCACTAACTAAGATTATTGACTCCCAAGAGAAATTACTTCATGAGAAATCAATTACACTATTATGGGTGTTATAGAAACACATAAGGGATTCACATGAGACTTGGGAGGGGTGTCATTCATGAGATAGTAGTGGCCTCACCTCTGTATTGATTGGCCAAATTTGAGATTAATTTTTAGGGAAAAGTTTCTTGGGGGGGGGGGGGGGGATTTTACACCCTTGATTCCATTTTAGTTTAAAAATGATTCATTTATCGGTTTTTATCTACATCCTTCACATTAGGATCTTTTTTTAAATATTGAGAAAAATGGGTGACAAAGACCGTCACATGGATTGATTTTAGTAAGATATAATAGTTAAACAATAATAAAAAACATGTATTTTTGTATCAATAATGAATTTCATGATCTCTATAGGGTTTTCCAAATAATGAGGCCAAACCATGAGAGTTTTCTAGATAATTTAGTGAAATTTACATGATTGGTGTGTGGCTTTCTGGACTATGTCAAAAAACCATGGGGTAATCTTGTAATTTTAAAAATATATATTGAACTAATTATAAATATTCAATTAAATATATATTTCCTTTCATTTGATCACTAAAATGAACCAAAAATATATCCTCTTACATGAGTGTTTTACCCATTCCTCTAGGCGTCAATTCTGATGGGTATTCCTTAATTGTTTTCAAGAGATCACAAAGTAAGTGTCTCTTCTCTTCACCTTGGGTTGATTTAGTATATTACAAATCATTTTTTTCTTCTGTATGGATATGAATGCATAATGTTTCCCATTAATAAATTTTTAAGATGTGTTTTTTTGGGTTTGTTCTGGACTTTGAGGATCCCTATATAACATATTATGGAGATTGTTTCCCATTTCAAGTGATAATAAAAGACTAAGTTATGTGGTTTTATAAGTTTCATTTGTTTGAGGAATCTTAAGAGAGAGTGTAATTCCTTGAAAGGGGGTTTCATTTTTTAAAGAACAATATAGTATTTTAGTGACTAATTATATTTGATATGAATGTTTTATAAAAAATATATTTTATTTTTAAAAGTTAACTAGTTTAAAAAGGATATTTTTTTTGAAATGGGGACTCCCCATATATTGTTTAAAGAAATTCCCCTTTATAAATCTAAAATGGTTGTAGTGTTGAACTGTTAACATTTTCAAAGGGGATTAACACATAGGAGCTTGAAAATTTATGTGATAGGACTAAGAAATGTATGAATATGCATGTAACACCCTATATATGATTTGAATTATTCTAAAAACTAACTAAATATTTTGATGTCATATTTAGGGTGTCACTTTATTGGGTGACCCCTCTATTTTAGGCATTTTTAATGTTCTCCATAGTGGATTACAATTATTTGGTTATAATGGTTTGATCACTAAGACAGTATGAGGCTCCTGTGATACTGTTGAAATTAAATACTTGAAGAATTCACCATGGTGATTGATTTAAAATATTTATTAGCTTGAAATTATTTTCATAATTTTAAATGTATTAAATTATGTTCTTGTTTCATGCCTACATAATATAAAAAAATTATTTTCGTATGGTTTATATTCCAACAATCAATATTGGATTTAAATATAAATGGTTTCATATAAAAACATTGATGGGATTTATTTGTGTATTTTTTCTCACACACTATATACACCCAATTTTGGAATGCAGACCTTGACATGGATGATTTCATTAAAGGAAAGGGCTTTCTCGGTGGATATGGGTAGTCTGGTTAGAAGATCATGAGTTTATGATGGAAAATTGTGTGATTGATCCCTTATGTCACATAAATATGGGTATTAGTTTGGATATATTTTTTTCTTATTTTTTATACCAAACTATCATATCACAAATATAACATCCCATCAAACCCATGTTTTTATGTAAAATATTAGATCTTATTTAATTTATGATATGTTATAAATGGTGTTTATATTATTACATTTGGTTTCTATTTTTCATTTAATATTTTTTATTAGGGAATTTTAGGTTCAAATAATGTTGGATCATGAATATCTATTTCATAGAAAGGTCATTCATGATTTTTGGTTAAGAGAATATTAAATCTTCTTTAGGAATGTCTTTTATAAGGATGTTTTGATTTCCAATCGTTAATTTCTAGCCCATAGAGATTGGAAATTCCCTTTAGGCCTTTCCGCATATTGACTTGGGTTCTTGGTTCATGGGTAGCTCAAATTGGTTTGTAGAATATCCTATTTAAAAAACATATAGATCCATTACACTTGTAATAGAAGTAGTATATTAAAAACATAGTGTTATTTTTCTATTCTATAATATGAACTACATTATCATAAAAAATTATGTTGAAATTAAGATTAACATCCCCAGTACAGATAAAAATTGATGATTCATGATGACATTTCATAATTTGAGGTACATCATAGACATTATGAATGGTACCAAAATATTGTGGAAGCTCTAATCAATATATTACTTTTCTGACTCTATCAATAATCTCAAATGGACTCACAAGACTAATTTATAATTTCCCCTTTTTATGAATATGATGTTTTCTTAATCTTGGTAACACTCGTAGGAATAATAGATCTCCAGTCTAAACCATCATTGGATGGAATTATTGGTTGGTATAAAACAATTGGCTACTTTGACTAGGCACAAACCACTTCCATTTTAATTGGAGAAGATACGATGTCACCAGAATAAGCCTCAAACTAATAATCACCAAATATCTATCCTCTATATAGTACAGTTGTGATCAAAATGGTTTAACGTATAAATTCTCCCAATAATCCATTTGAATGGAAGCTTTATAACTATTATAATATGAAAATTATATAATCACATGGTTATTCTCCCACAAAACCGAGAAAATTTAGCCACATTACCCCAACATATCCTCTAATATCTGAATTTTATGCTCAGCCATTCAATATTTATGAGGATAATACACGGTTATAAGATGTTCCATAATATTAGGCACAATATAATACCATAAAAAAATATATTTTATTAAATATGAATCTAGTTTTGAAAGTATATTATAATCCAGCCCATACTGATATAAAATCTACCAAACATAGATGCTACCCTTCTCATTGATAGATATTTTTTCTCAGATAAATTAAATGTGATAAATCTTAGTCAGCAAGTCCACAAATACCTAAAACACATAACTATATTTCATCATCATTGGAAACCCCATCACAAAATACATGGACACATCAAACCACATCCATATATGAATGGTTAATAATAATGTATAACATAATTCCTCTAGTGCTCAACCTTCACTTATTGACTAGTGGTTAATTGTGTGAAAAAATCCATTATATCCCTATTCCTCCCTTAAAAACAATTCTCTTAATGAATATCATGGTAAATCATGGTAATTTTTGGGTTAATAACCCATATTATGGTGTTTATTTACGTCATCATCTCCTCATTCATACTATTATGAACAATAAATGTTCATAGATAAAAAAAGAATCATTGGTATTAGGAGAAAAAATTGGTAGTGGCTCCCTACCATATATATTTCCCATATCTCGAGAATATAAGAATTAAACAACTAACTTTTCTTCCCCCTTGAGTAGTGAAGAAGTGATAATCAATGACATAAGGGTCTGTTGAACCTCATACACCTAAACATGGAAACTCTGTAAAAAAGGGGCAAAATTTACCACTTAATATATGACTCATGCACACCATTACCATAATGAAATATAAAAAATACTTTTTTATGATAGTATTAGCTATAGTTCTGAAATAAAACTAGCCAATAAATTTTAAAGATCACATCATTGTTGGAAATACATTAAAATTAGGATATTTATTTTATGATATCCCCTAATTTATAGCCTATGATATTCATGTTATGCATATTTTATATTAAGATATGACCATATTGTAAGAGGTATTAAGATTCCACTTTTGACCACTATCCTAGTGTATGAGATTATTATGGTATAAGATGTGAGTGTGTTGTAATTCCACATCTTCAACATGGATTTATTTTTGTATTTAATTAATATGTTGATTCATTTAGAGATACACATGATTATTAGAAACCCTGGAATTATAATAATTCCTAAATAGGTTTTGGGATATTGTAATTCATGTCAGATTCCATGTGATGATAGCAGACACTCATTTCCCTTTATTGAATGAAGGGAGTCAATATAAAGAGTTGTGATCCTCCAATTGGAGATACATGTCTCTGTATAGAATAAACCAACAATTTATTCATAAATTTTATCATTTTAACTTAATTAATGAGGTTCCAAAACAATATGTATTATCATGAGATCCTCTTGTTATGGATTATGATTCTAGTGGCTGGTGAAATCCCTATAAAGGTGAGAGTTTATTACCTATTGATAGATTATTATGATCATGAAAAAACCTTCCATCTCTTCAAAAAATGTGTTAGCTAATTTTTTTACAGTTTACTCAATATTTTATTTATTTTAATAAAAAATAATTGGCATTTTAAGGGTACTTTTTCTTTTTCTATTTTAAGAATATTTTTGGCGTAATTATAAAAATGTATTAATTTTTTATCATTTTTTGTTATTATGACTTATTTATATAATCCAAAAAAATTTCAACAGTAATTGAAATTTAAAAAACCTTTTTTAAAAAATTTAATAATTAAGGGTTATATTTAATTCATCTTGACCTAGAGTTAAATCCTAGAATAGAATTCTCAAATGAAACTCACATGTGGGGCCATAAAATTTGTGCAATGATTTGATGAATTTTAAATATAGGATCATATATCATAATTTGATTTTAAACATGATCTTAAATTTTACAAAAAAATTATATAAGGTTTAGAAAATTTTTTAGTAAAAATATCTACATGATATTCAACATTCTTTGAGGATATAATTTAATTGATAACAGAAGGATGGAAAATAGAAGAGTCTGTTGGGCCATAATTCTTCTCTTTAATTATTAGATCATAAATTTCACTACACATGGAAAATGAAGAATAAATTCGGATATGGTATATGAAAGAATTAACTGAAAAAATTATATTACACAACATTCCAGGATATAGCCATTTATTTGGGAAAATACATACCATCATTTGCAGGATAGGTTTTCATAGAAAACTATTCACCCCTCTTGACTATAATTATACTCCTCCATATCTTATCAAATGAGTTGTCAATTTTTTTGTAGCTTTGTAGGGTTTTTTTTCTATTTTAATCTGATAAGTTTATAATATATATTATTTTTATATTTATTTTTAAAATTTAATTTTATTTTTTGGTATCTTCCTCTATAAATCTCATCTCTATGAAATTTGTGAACTCACTTTAACTATTGTTCAATGAGATAGAGTTGTTTTTATTTGATTTTTTTAGCCCCAATATCTTTTATTTATTTTTTTATAATAATTTCATTCAATGTAAATTTTATTATTATGTGCGGTTTCCTTTTAACTGTTTTATATTATTCTTCTTTATTCATATAAATTCAATACCATTAATATTTAAATTATTTATACGATAGGGTTTCAATTATGTATTGATGTGGAAGAGTATTATCCTATATGTAGAGGTCTCGATGTGCGGTAATTACAATATCAATGAGAGGATGTGGTTTGTATGATCTTGGTTACCCCATTGAATAGAATATGGAAATTATTTTTATATAAAAATGATTGCATTACTAGGATCTCATAGGATTGAAAACCCTTCACTTATTTCATTCTTTCTTTATAACGTCATTCTATTTTGAAATGAAATTTCATGAATTTTATTTATATATCAGTATATCATTTATAAAAACACTGTATATTAGTCATATCATTTCATTTAGGGAATATTAGTTTATAAACCGTGAAAATTAGGAAATAGTATGTTAGAGTGGCCACATTGTGAGATAAACTATGGGTGTTTTCTTTCATAGGTAGTTAAATTTTATTAACTATGGATCTATGAAAATCTAATCACATTAATATGGTTCCATATTAGAGATGAAAAAATAATTCATATTCTATTTTTCACCAAAACACAAAAAATTATCATTTTAAAAAACTATAAAAAAATAGTGTTATGGTATATATTTAATTTATTAAGTCAATATAGAAATTTATATTTAATTTTCATATGCTTGGGATGATAAATATATTAATGAGTGTAGTATGGAATAAGTAATGATGATTCAGGTGCAAGAAAATTTTATATTTCACAAAGGAAAATATATAATGTTGGTATAAGAGAGTAACCAAATAAGGATCCTTTCCACTTATATCATGGAGACCAAATTGTTATTGTGTAGAGAAAAAAAATGAGTATTATGTGAATCATGATCCAAAAAATGTAAATTAAAATAACTATAGGTGGATGATTATGAATTCTTGGATGATATATTTGTCCCTCATTCAAATAAATTTCCAGAGGATTTGGTTATGGAGAAAGAGTTTAAAGGTTAAAATTTTTAAAAATATATTATTTCAACAATATATTTATTCAAAATTAATTGATTCAAAACAGAAAAATCAAATTCATTATAAAGAAATTTAAGATTCAGTTATTTAAGATCCATCTACAACAATACTAGACCTTGAAAGTGGTGATTAAGTTGATAAAGAATGCACCATTGAGGAAGAAATAATGTTGGAATTTGAAGAAGATATGTAGGATCCCATGTGGATGCGACTAAATATTCAACACTGAACGAAATTTCACATGGATTGGGACACCATGGATTCTTATAGGGGGATTCCATATTTTATTTTAATCCTATTTGAGCTTATAATTTACAATTTATTAATTCTCAAGGGTTGGTACTTTTTATATTATTTTTGTGGTTTATCACTATTGAAATAAAATTATTGATATTTAGAGATATAACATGTTGTGGTTCATCCCATGAGAAATATATCGACTATTTTATTAGATTTAATGTGGTATATCTATCTGACTAGGGAAAAAAATCTTATCACCAACTTTGGGGGTCTTAATTACGCATTATACCTCATATTATTTTATATTTCATTTAATTTTTATTCATAAAAAAGTTCACATGTTTTCTTTAATATATTATTATTGGTTTATGTTTATAAAGACAGGATTATAAATTTAGATTGACACTATTCTATATAAAATAAGTTTGTGACTCACCTTATCATTGGGTTTTGTACCCAAATAATTTTATTTTATTGAGCTTAATTATACTGTACTTAAATTCAAATATGGGAAGAGTATCAAATTTCAATGACGTTTCTCTGTCTATTTAATTTTCTTTTTATTTGTTATAAATATGGAGAATCAATAAATTTTCATTTTATTTTTCACTCTATAATTGTTATTGATTTATTTATGATGATTTTTAAAGAAATATATTTTAATTTTTTTTTGAAGAAGAGTTTTATTTGAATCATATTTGCAATACTTATTATGAGTTTGATCAATTAAAAAAACCCATTCCCAAGAAATTTTAACTCAAAATATTATTTCCCTACGAATTATCATGTATCATTTTGATATATTTTTATTAATACCCACTCTTACTTGAGAGAAATATGGATTTTTTGGGTGAATAATAGTACTTTTGAATTTTCACTTTCAAAGAATTTGAGTTCATAAAATGTTTTCAAATGGTTGAAGAATTTATTTTTGTCTGTAAAAATTTTTAATTGAGAACCACCCTTCACATAAACCCTTTATTATCCCTTATAATCCATGGATTTCCTAATATTTTTAAGAAACACCACCTATTCAATTTTCATTACCTACCTTCACTATTAATTTTTTTTGTGGATATTTCAAATTTTGTTTCAGGGGATAGTCCTTAAATTTTTGTTATTTAATATTCATCTCATTATGATGTGTGTGAGTTTTGTGGAAATATTCTTTTAATTTGAAGAATATGAATTATTCATTATTCTTGTACTGCATTCATACATCCCCATTTTGGAAAAAAAGAAAAAAACAAAAAATAAAGTAAATAACAGGAAAGAGAAAAATAGAGATGAGATTGAATTATTCATTTTACATAATTTTTATTACTCATATCCAACTCATAAATTTAAGGAATGAATTTTAATTCATTCATTGTATTCGATTATCAACTTATGCTAAATGTAAAAAAACAAAAAAACTAAAATTAGTATGAAATCATTCATTTTATTCATTAATTGAATCATCGAACATGTAACAAAAAGGGTTTGTGGTGTACATTAGTTATGTGGAAATGAGTTATAGTCATCTTATTTTTTTCACTTTAATATTCATTCTTAGTACTAAATAGTTAATCCTTATATTCTTAACCAAGGAATTTGTAATTACTTTTATCTTCATGACCTAATTTCATAAAATCACCTTTGAGAATACCTCAGGATTTATTTTTTTTGTTTCACATAGTGTGGAGAAATGATAATTCACAAGATTGTTGTGATATATATTTTCAATTTATAATAATTACTCCATATTTATTTTCACTCGAGAGAACTATGAAATTAATTTCACTATGATACAATATTTAATTCTCAATGGATAGATTTTTTTATGTTTAAAAAATAAATAAATTTGATATATAAAAATTAAAAGGATTTTTTTCATATATGAGACATAAGGAAATACTATTTTGGAATGTATCATGGATGTTTTCTCACTTTTTATTTGTATGTGGATGTTGATTCGGATATTAGATGATTTCCTAGAAGTGAAATTCTTAAGTGTTCATGGATAATTAAGACAATATTTTTATAAATTTTACTTATTAATTAAATTTTTTAATCCTACCAATTTGATATTTTATGTTTAATAGTCACATTTTTAGGGTTTTGGAATAATTTTTGGCTTAATCGTGAAATAAATTAATTTTTAACATTACGTGATTTTTATACTTTTGAAAGTGGTAAATAAAAAATATTTATACTGATCCAAATGGATATATTAATTTTTTTATTATTTAAATCATTATGAACTACATTTAAATCAATAATACCTTGATATGAATACAATAATATAATTCCAAAATGATGCTCAGAAGTGGGGCCCTAGAATATGTGTATTGAATTGAGGAAATATAAACATGGTAACATATATCCCAAATGTATGGTCAAAATGAGAAGTAATTTAATAAAAAGACAGATAAATTGTATAGGAATAAATCCATTAATTTTTTATACTTTATCTTTACATTTAATTGATGCCATAAATGAATGTGATATCAACGGATAAAAAATAGAATATTTTTCCATGACAAAATATATGTTTAATTATATAAAAATAAATTTGCCAATACATATACATTGAATATCGAATTTTATTTGAGAAAATAATATATATAAATAGATTTATTTAATACTAGTCTCCATGATTTGGCCACTTAATAATCTGAATATGAACTAACAATAAGTGGTAATATTTTGAGCTAAAATTAGTTCACCCCTCTTTCCTATTAATGTACACATCTATATCCATTCAAATGATTGGGAAATTTTCAGTAGATAAGTTGGGATAATTTTTATGATATAATATTAGAAATCTAAAATGTATATTTGTTTATTAACCTCTTTCACTTCTATTTTCTTTTCTATTATATTTTCTTACCCAATGAATTTAATCTTCATGAAGATGAGAAACGAACTTCGACTATTGTTCAATGGGAGGTAGTGGTGTTTGTCTTACTACTTATACTTTTATTTTAGCTCCTTAATTTATTTTAATAATTTTAGTTATTGTTAAATCGATTATAGTGGTTTCTCACTAAATATTCACTAATATTATTCTTCTTCTCCCTCATTCATATATATTCATTCTCTTAAATAATTAATTAATTAATATGGTGGAATTTGAATTAGGTATTTTTTTGGGAGAGTATTATCCTACATGAATAGGTATAAGAGTGGGGTGATTAAAATTTTAATGGGAGTAAGTGGTGTGGAAGGTCTTTTTCTCCCAGTTTAATTTAATACAAAAATTATTTTCCTATAATAATGATTGTATTATTGTGAACACACAATATTGACATCCCTTCAATTCTGTTATTCCTTCCTCTAAACATCTTAATATTTTGTAATTGATTCAATTAATTTATATGTATAAGTCAATTTATTTTTATAAAAACCCTCTATATTTGGTTCAACAAATAATTTAGTATATATTCTTTTATAAATTTTAATGATTGAAAATAGGGTTTATGATCATCCTCCCTGTGAAATGAAATGTGCATGTACACTATATTTCATTACTTGGAAATACAAATTTATTGATTAGAGATCAATGAATAGTAACTACACATTATGAATAGATCATATTTCATTTCTAATAATCCTATTATTTTAGATTCTCAATTTATGATTCCGTAATGTGGTTGATATATTGGGTTACTTTATGGGATATATTCAGCTGTTATGGTCATATTATGATCTACAAAAACACATCAGTGGTATCAAAGCCCCATTAATTAATGAATCCAAATGTGATTTTTACTATTTTATGAAGAAAATGTTTATTTTAATCTATTTTAGGTTATATCATAATGTATGATATTTTTTGTCTGAATGTAAAATGTTGAATTTATTGGTGTTTGGATATAATATATTATAATTCTGTTTTTGATAGCCATAAGGTATAATTGGCACATATCATTAGGTATGATACATTGAAAACATATTGTTTGGTTTTGTATCATAAATTACTATATGTGATATCTTATGAAAGGGATAGAACTTGTGTGGTGTTAAAATAGATCATCATATATTATTAATGATATTAAATATATCATCAAAATAAAGAGGCTGATGTATAATAAATTATATCCTAAATAATGATTTCCCAATGTGAGAAGTTTTCACTTTTCCATGAAAAAAATAAACTCATGTATGAGCTATTGAATATAGATAGATTTATTGATACAAATGATTTTTACCTTCTATAGAAAAGACTCATATATATGGGATACCACATATGAAAAGTTTTTTTAGCTTCAGTTTTTAAATGTTTGGGTTTCTAGACATCATTAAATAAAATATGTGACATATGCAAATACTTTTCTTAAGAATCGATATTTATCATATCATTCAATTTATAATTCCACAGTATAAATAAAAAAATATTTTATAATCCAAATATGATGAAAAAACAATATGTTGGATTGTTTTATTATAGATTGAAAATTTTAAATAAAAAAATGGTTGGGAGTTATAAATTTGATTTTTTGATACCTAAATTAAATATGAACAGTTCATATTAATATATCACATTTAAAGAATAAATAAATCATTATTTATTTATTAATTCATTTTAAATATTCATATGTATAAAAATGGTTATGAAATAATGTTATTATCTATGATTTAATTTTTCATAATTTTTTTTAAATGTTTTCATTCCATGATTTACATTTTGATAATGACAAAATAAGATGTAGTTTTAATCTTCCATGACCTCTTATTATAAGTAAAGTTATTATACCAAATTTAGTTATTCAATATAGTTTATAAAAATATGTTCTTAGTGTTATAATGAATTAAATTATCTCTTGAGTAAAGCATTCATGAGTTAAGGGAATTGAGGTTGGAAATTCAACGAGAATGGAGGCTTATGCCTTGTTTTAGAAAGGTGGTGTTTTTAATCTATAGATAAAGTATTACACATGTGGATATAATAACACTCAAATAATTATAATTTTTTTATGAAAAATTGATTAGGTAACCATATCCCTCAGGGAGATTTGGGTGACACTTAGTGCAGAAACCCTATGTTTTTGGATACTGGAGGCATATAGTTGAGTTTAAAAACATTTGCTGTATTCAAGAAAGGAGTTATGTAATCAACTTTCCTAGAGTCATATGTGATATGATTGTCAAGTTACCCTACCTAAATAACTAATATCATGAGGTAAATAATAAATAATGGTCATTTATTAGTGAAATTTAGATCTTGGATCACTAGAAGGATATAATTTATCATTTAATCATTCATATTGGGATCACATTCTTTCAATTTCTTTGATGAAAATACATTGTGTATGTAAGTCTCCCATTGAAAGGTCTTTTCTGTATATTAGGACATGAATCATGTATATCATTTTGAAATATCATATAGGAATGACTTATAAAAAATATATTTTAAAATTTAAGGAAGAGAAGTGTTGTCAAAGAGAAACAATATTATTATATGAATGGGAATATAATAGAGATAAATTTATCCAACTATAACTAATGGGTTTCAGATACCTAGTGTGAATCACACATTTTTATAGATAAACATAGATTCAATGATAAGTGGTATTGAAAAATTGTGATGTAGATCTATATATTGGCAGTGTAGCAAGATTAACTTCATTAGATGTTGACACTAATGATCATTGTTTACCTGGTGTATTATATATAAACTTGGAGAATTATTTTTATTTTTACTCCATAAATGGAAATTTTATTTCTATAATTTATTTAGAAAATATGGGGTTTTTATTAATTATTATGGACAAGAGTTATTATATATATATATTAATGAAATATTTTATAGAATTGAGAATTTGCTAAATCTTTTATACATTAATGATGGAGATAATTTTCTCTAAAACTTTTAGAATAATATTGTGAAAGCTGATTCAAATACCAACTATATTTTAAACTTTCTTTGTGTAAATAATAATGTGGAACACATCCAACGGTTCCCCAGAGATGGAGTTTTGGATTCATTTAATGATGAATCATCTAACAACTGAAAATTTAATTTATTATGTAAGATTAACAATACAACATTTAATGAAAAATGTGTAAGGGATACTGGAATACTAGATAGTATAAATAGTAATATATACTATATAATAAGTAAAAAATAATGTAGCGAGTTTAGGAACATTAAAACAATTATAAATTAATTTATCTGGTATGATTTGGAGTTTGAAATGAGTTACAAGTTTAAAATTTTTCAAATGTTCTTGGATTTTCAGAACAATACATAAAATAAACTCAAGAAAGTTATTAAGATTCATAAAGTAGATCAAGGTCTTGGATACTTGATCCATGAATTCAGTAACCATCTTAGATATTATGGAATATTTCAATAAATAACTCCACCTAAAACACCATAGTATAATAGTCTTTCTAATGGAATGAATCACACCTTTTTGGACATGGTTTAATCAATGACGTGTTACTGTGAAATTCCTATTTTATTTTATGTATATGATTGAGAAACTAACATATCCCTAGTTAAGTATGTTCCATATGAATAAGTTTTAAAGGAACCATATGATATATATAGAAAAAATATCAATATTTATTTTATTTTTTATTTTTAAGCATATGTACAACATTTTTCTTGAAACGAACAATGTCCAAAATTTAAAAGTAATTATTTTTTCGTAATTCTAAAGAAACAAATGGATACTTGTTAAATTATATTATAGAATAAAAATTGTCTATGGCTCAAGAATCTGTTTTAATTAACAATAATCACATCAATAAAGAATTTAATATGAGGAAATTAGATAATAGGGATGTTCAAAACCAACTAATATGATGTGTTTCCAGGATAGAAGTTAAGATAGTTCAATAAAGTGATGTGGAAGAAAAGATGAGTCCAGTTACATAAGAACATAAATGTTATGATATGATTCATCAGGAGCCCAAGTGATCTGAATTCCATATGGAAAATGATAATGAATTATTTTTTACATGTGATGAACCTAATAAAAATCAAGAGTCCATTAAAGTTTCAAATTTTGAGAGATATACAAAGGAAATAGAGTCTGAAATGGACTCCAGGTATACTAACAATGTTTGGAAAATGATGGATTCACTTGAATGGGTTTCACCTATAGTGTGAATGTGGGATTTCCATATGAAAAATAACATGGACTGATGATTTTCAACCTATATATCATGCCTAGTGGTAATGTGTCACAAATTGATTCATGATATTGATTAATAAGAGGAATGTTTTTCTTATTTTAATGATAAAGTCTATTCAGAAATTGCATTATATAATAATTTATTAATATTATAATATATATTAATAATATTTCATAACCAATTTCTTTAATGGTAATTTATTTATGGACTTGTATATGATAAAAACTAAATCTATTGAATTACCAAATGAGTCTTCTAAGGTTTGAATGTCGTAGCTGTGCATTTATGGAATGAAGAAAAATTTTAGACATTCGAATATTTTGGTTGATCATGAAATCAAATAGTTTTATTTCATCAAGAATGAAGATGATTCTTGTGTATATTAATGAACTGGTATAAGGGTGTAAATATTTCTAATGTTGTATATGGATGGAATATTTGTTATAAAAAATAATTTAAATACTTTAAACTATTTAATTTTATGATTAAAAAAAGATTTTTGATAAAAGAAATGGGTGATTAATATTACATATAGGGTATTAATATCTATAGAGATATATCTAATATGTATCTTGGTCTAAGTCAGAACAAATATTTTGGAAATGTCATTGAGTGGATTAGCATGGACGACCCAAATAATGAAACATTACCAATGTTTAAAGGAATGACTCTTAATATTATTCAAGAATCATCTTAATAGTTATAAAATACGTAATTATGTATTTTTTCATCCCCTATAGGATATATCATGCATTCCATATTTTTTATGTTTCCCTAGATTAGTGTTAAAAAATACTCAAGATGGGGACTAGTTGTGGGGGTTGATTGATTCATTTTAGTAATTTCACCAATTTAAACAACCACTTTTTATGTGGCATATAATATGTTCTTATCTTTTAATCCAGTAATTAAATGAAAATAAATATATTAAAAAGTTGGACATAAAATATTATTGTAGTGGTATGGGGATAGAAAGATCATTTCATATTCAACTGCACCAACACCAAAATGTAGGAATGGTGATTTAATTTAGATAATTTTAGAAGTAATTTCACAACTAAGTGAAATTAATTGACACTTAGAATAAAAATTTTACTGTGATTTTAGATCTTTTTATCACTAACCATGGAAGTAAGTATAATTTTTTGAGACATTACTAAAAATATATGTAATTATAGCCGGTACTTCACCCAAAAAGATTACATATAACTAACACTTAGAAAAGAAATATATATGAGGTTGAAATGGTAAATATATTTAACACATATTTGACTCTCAAATTTGCTGGAACCATGGTCTTCTATGCATGATTTGGAGTGTGGTTTGTGTTTGTTGTCAATCATCAATGGAAGTTTGATCATGTACCAGCAAAGAGATCATACCCTTCAAGCACACAACAATATTGAAGGTGGCACCGTTTCCCAGTGTTTTCCAAATTTTTGGGGTCCAAAATTTGGAATTTGGTGAGCATCGCGAAAATAGGATTTCCATGAAGATCATGATTTAATATGGAAAAGACATGAATTTTGAGAAGATGGGATGCATGGACTGGATTTCACGAAGACCAGAAGAATGATGACGGTGATTCTTCGCGATTACGTCAAGCTTCGCGAACGGCAGAGGCTGAAGCACATCGCGGCAGAGAAGGGCTTCACGAGGGAGCTTCGCGGCGAAGGCGCGAAGGTATGTTGATGGTGATTCTTCGCAACTACGTCAAGCTTCGTGAACGGAAAAGTGCCGTGGTGCTTCGCGATTTGGACTGAATTCCGGCGGAATCTTTGGAGCTTCGCGATTTGAGATGACGTGGCGTTGACTTCGCGTGGAAGGGTCGAGGGTCGGTGGAATCGCCTATAAATAGAGGCCGACCCCCTCAAGAGAAGCAGAGAGATTTTCAGAGAATGTCCTTTTCTCTCGGTTCGCAAAGGTCTCTCGTGAAGGCAGTGTGCTTCGTGAAAGAGGAGCTTCGCGATAACTATTCTAGCTCCGCGAAAGATATGCGCCCCGCGTTGGCTCAGTGAGCTTTGCGAAGAGGCAGGAGCTTCGCGATAGCCAAGCACTGCGAAGGCTGGAGCATCACAGGAGTTCTTCGCGATTGAGCTTCGCGAAATGGCAGGGTCTCTGTGAAGTCTTGTTTGAGCTTTGCAAAATTGGGAGCCTTGCGAAGTAGGGTACTTTGCGAAGGCCTCTTCTAAAGGATGTTTGCCCTGTGGACAAGGGAAAAGGGGGTATTCATCAGTGGTTGGAATTTGGATTTCAACAGAGCATTAACTCATGACTCTGATGAAAGAAAAGTCTCATGCTGAACTGGGGACAATGAACATCATGACTATTAATTGAAGAGACCTTCACGTCTATAAACTGAGTGTGACTTCACCAATGGTAGTGAGCCAGGGGGAGTCAACGGGAGTGACCCGAGGGAAGCAGTGAGCTATCCCTGAACCTTTGTAAAGGCAGTGAGCATGGGACAGAGTGACTGTACCTGAACTTCTATAATCTACAGCTAGTGAAGCATAGTGGATTTTGGTACGGCCGACAACCTGTCGGCGTATGCTCCTTGGATGTAGCCCTTAGTGGTGAACCAAGTAAAAAGGGTTGTGTATTCCTCTGTGCTATGAATGTTTACTTTTTAATCATAATCATCATACAGGTTCAACAAGTTCCTACCAACGTGGGAACAAGATCCATCACTTTAAAAGAAAAAGTGGTCACCCTGATTCACCCCTCCCCTCTCAGGGTGTCCCGGGGTCCTTCAAGTGGTATCAGAGGGTAAAGGTTGCTGGTGTTGAATCTGACCTTTTTCGTCATGGAAAACGCGGTCAATGTCAGGGGAGTCCCTCACTTCGATGGAAGCAATTTTCAGATCTGGAAGAACAGAATGAGATCTCATCTAAGATCTCTTGGAATGGAAGTTCTTTTTTCTACTGTGCAAGGAATACAAGTCACTGATCCAACAGGCCTGGCTATGACTGAAACAGACAGGAAACTTCTTGATGCAGATGCTAAAGCAAAAAATGATCTCACTGTAGCCCTTTCTAATCAGATCTACCAGAAGGTGATGAATTGCACCTCAGCAAAATCCATGTGGGATAAACTTGAGAATATTTATGAAGGAGATAGCAAAGTGAAGGAGGCGAAACTACAAGTGCTACACAATCGGTTTGATGATCTGAAGATGCATCCAGACGAGAATGGATACTCTTTCTTCAATCAAATTACTGAAGTGGTTCGAGCAATTCGGGGTCTAGGCAAAGAAATCAAAGACATTGATATTGTAAAAAAAATATTAAGAAGACTTCGACCACTGTATAATGTGAAGGTTTCATCCATTGAGGAAAGAGATCTTTACAAACTTTCTCTAGATGATCTACTGAGCATCTTGGTAGCATATGAAATGAGAGTCAAACCAGAAGATGCTACGACTCGGGTGAGCAAGGAAATGGAATTCAAGGCCATGGATAAATTGAAAATTTCAAAGGATAGTAGCGGTGATGATGACGAAGAGAAAGAAATTCTTTCTCTCATTGCAATGAAGTTTTAGAAGGGGAAAGGTAAATTAAAATGGAAGTTACCTCTCGCATGTTTCCGTTGTGGAAAAGTTGGGCACATTGCCTCTCAGTGCTTGAAGAATATCAATGATGATGACAGTGAAGATGAAAACTTCAAGAAGCCTCGGAAAAGGTTCATCAAAAAGGGAGACTTCAAATCTGGTAAGAAAATGCAAAGGAATACTTTGTATGTGAAGAGGAAGAAAATAAAAATGAATTCTGTGATGAAGAAGCACAAGAATTCAAAACTAGGAACCATGCTTCTATGATGGCCACTGTTGAAAAGTCAGAAGATACTGATGGAGAAAAACAACTGAGAACTTGTGTAGATTCTGAGGTGCAACTTAAGGATGCAGTTAGTAAGCGTAAGATTAAATGTAAGAGCTGCAATAAGTGGAAATCAATTGTAGAAGAATAAACTTAATACATTGATCAACTTGAAGCTGAAATTGAACAACTGGAAGAATTTGTGAAGGTACAGTCTATAATAATTGAAATCAATGATGATGGAGTAGATCTGAAGCTGAGAATTGAAGAGCAGGCAAAGGTCATCAATGACCTCACATCCAGACTGGATGAAAAATCCAAGACTCTTAAGGGTCTTGAGGAGGAAGTAGTTACTCTACGGAGTAAACTAGAGACTGAATCAGTTCCAAAAGAATCGAGGAAGAAAATATAGTTCAGATGATTCTCAGATGCAGAATTACTAGCAAGAGCCAAGTGTGGTTCAGATGGGGTTGGAAAAATCTTGAGTGATCAAAGACCCGCTTGCATGGGAAAGAGTGGAATTGGCTGTGAGGCTGAGTCATCAACTGCTGGAAGTGAAAAGACCCAAAATAAAGATAATATGAAAGTTGAACATGTTGAAATGTTACCTAGAGTGCTGAAAAAGGAACCCTCAATCCAAACTAAAAGGAGACCTGAAAATTATCCTCAAACTTTCAAAAATGACAGACAGTCTTACTATTCTCCCAAGGAAGAAGTTATAAGGAGAAATTCAAGTGAGAAGACATTTCCTCTCATGAAGTGTCAGTTCTGTGGCTATCTGGGCCATACCATGTCTTATTGTGAAGAGGCAAGAAGCTGTCTGAATGGAGAAGATATAGATGCTCAACAAAGGAGAACAATCTCATATCCTAATTCTTATAGAAGAAATAATTTCTATGGATATTGTTTTCATTGTTCTAACTTTGGTCATAAGGCCGTTAATTGCAGGCAGATAAGGGACATAGACACATCATACCGAAGTTTAAGACAAGTCAAGTCTCGTCCGCAAGACAGTGTTTCTCTTTCAAACAGGTTCTCACCTCTCAAAGAAGACTTTGACTATGAAGAACCTGGGTATGCGGAACAGATAGTTGAAAGGCCATCAGTTCTATATACTCAATCTAATGACTCATGGAAGGAAAGGAAGAAGATTGAGAAATCGAACCTTGCATAGGTAGCCCTCAAAGTTACAAAGAACAACGGTACCTGGATTCTGGATAGTGGTTGTTCATCTCATATGACAGGTAATGCCAACCTACTAACGAATATCATAAAGAATGTTGATGGTACAGTATGATTTGGTAATGATGGGGCTCTGAAAATCAAAGGGAGTGGAAGTACCAAATTAGCCAATGGAGAACTAAAGAAGACTGAAGTCCTTTACGTAGATGGCCTACGTCATAATCTCCTCAGTGTGACTTAACTCTGTGACTCAGGACTTGTAGTTACTTTTAATCAGAAAGGCTGCACTATCAAGGGAAAAACCGACAATTCACTTATGAAGGGATGCAGAACAGAAGGCAACTTGTATCAAGTTGATAGTGAAGAAAATGTATGTTACATGACTGTTGAAGAAGAAAACAATTTGTGGCATCGGAGATTGGGACACATCAATCAACAAGACATGGAGAAAATATAAAAATTGAGAATTCTCATGGACATCCCCAACCTGAAGCGTGAGCGTGAAAAATCTTGTGATGCTTGTATTCGTGGGAAGCTGGTCTGCAGTTCATATCGTCCAAAGAAGAAAAAGGCGTCTCACCTTCTTGATCTGATTCATACAGATGTTTGTGGTCCAATAAATGTTGCCGAAACACATGGAGAAAGGTAATTTGTCCTTTTCATATATGATTATAGTAGAATGGCATGTGTGATGGTCATTCACAGGAAACGACAAGTCCTTGACTGCAAGAAAACATATCGGCGAATCACCGAGAATGATACTGGACGAACAATCAAAGTATTGCGACCTGACAATGGAGGAGAATACACGTCCATTGAATTTGAGAATTATCTAGAGAAGCATGGGATACAGCATGAGGTAGCTGCTGTGAGAACTCCATAACAAAATGGAGTTGTTGAATGTAGGAATCGACAGGTGAACAACATGGCACGAACTATGCTGATTGAGAGTCGTATTCCACAACATTACTGGAAAGAGGCTGTTCAAGCTGCAGTGTACATTTAGAATTGAACAGGACTTTATATGGGTGAGACGAAGACACCATATGAATTGTGGAATGGACGGAATCCTTCTCTAAAATACTTTCGTGTCTTTGGAAGTAAATACTTCATCAGGAACAAAGAAGGAAATCAAGGGAAATATGGAGACAATGCAGATGAAGGAATTTTCCTTGGTTACTCAATGAACAAAAAAGCCTACAAATGTTTCAACAAGCATTTGCGAAGACTTTTGGAAAGCAGTGATGTTACGATAATTGAAGAGAAAACCACAAATTCTTCAAGGACGTCATATGCTGATGTGATAGAAAGTCTGGAAGAATGTGAACGTGATGAAAATACAAGTGCAGAAATAGATGAAGTTGTTCAACACACTCAGAAGTCACATCATGATGTTGACTCAGAAGAAGAATCTGAAGAAGAAACTATGGCTGAAGAAAATGCTACTGAACCTCGCAGGAGAAATCGAAGAGCTGAGATTGATCCATCCAACATAATTGGGGACAAAAGTGCACCCACTCAAACAAGGAGGATGAGGAATAACACGCAGTCTGCATTTCTATCAGTTGTAGAGCCATCCTCATTCGAAGAAGCTGCAAATGATGAATCTTGGGTGAAAGCCATGAATGATGAATTAGATCAGATTGACAAGAATGAGACATGGGATCTTGTCTAGAGACCCAAAGGTCATAATGTGATTGGTACCAAATGGATCTTCAAAAATAAGTTTGATTAACATGGAAGTGTCATCAGAAACAAGGCACGACTGGTATGTAAAGGATACTCTCAGATTGAAGGCATTGATGTTGAAGAAACCTTTGCTCCAGTGGATAGACTGGAGTCAATCAGGCTTTTCCTTGCCATGGCACTCCCAAGAGGATATAATGTATATCAAATGGATGTTAAGACATCATTATTTAATGGTGTACTCGAAGAAGAATTCTACATTGAACAACCAGTGGGCATTGTCTTGGGTACCGATGAAACAAATGTCTTCAAACTGAAGAAAGCTCTATATGGTTTGAAGCAGGAACCACGGGAATGGTACTCACGGCTAGATTCATATATCAAGAAGTTGGAATTAAAAAGAGTAGGAGTTGATCACAATCTCTATGTGAAGAATTCTCCAAAAGATAAATTAATGGTACTTGTCTACGTTGATGACATCATATTTGGTGGCAGTAGGAAGAAATCAGTGGATGAATTTACCAACCACATGAAATCATAATTTGAAATGTATATGATTAGGGAGCTCACATATTTCCTGGGGCTACAAGTGATTCAAAATAAGGAATACACTTTCATTTCTCAAAAAAAATATGCAAGAGAGTTGCTAAAGAAGTTCAATATACAAGACTCCAAACCAATGTCAACTCCGATTGCAGTTGGAACTAAACTTGGAAAGCATGAGGATGGGAACTCTGTTGATCCCACCATGTACAGGAGGATCGTTGGAAGCCTACTGTACCTGATAGCGACAAGGCCAGATATTGACTTTGCAACATGCCTTGTGGCCCGTTTTCAGAGTAATCCAAAGGAGGAACATATGGCAGCAGTAAAAAGAATCATGAGGTACATTCAAGGTACACATAACTTCGGGTTATTTTTTGCTGCAGGCAGGGACAATGAATTATCAGCGTTTTATGATGCTGACTGGGCTGGTGATGTAGTAGACAGAAAGTCCACTAGTGGTGGAGCTTTCTATATTGGGAAGAAATGTGTTGGATGGTTGAGCAAGAAACAAGAAATTACTTCTCTTAGTACTGCTAAAGCTGAGTATATCTCCGCCACAAAGGCTTGCACTCAACTGCTATGGATGAAGCAGCAATTAACTGATATTGGGGATGAGGTGACGCAACCAATGGTGATTTACTATGACAATAAGAGCGCAATTGATCTTACTAAGAATCCTGTTCAGCATTCTCATACAAAACACATTGAAATCAGGTATCACTTTATCAAAGATAAAGTTGAGCAAAGCGTGATTAGATTGGATCATGTGGGAACAAATGAGCAAGTGGCTGATATCATGACAAAGCCACTGTCAGCGGCTGTGTTTGAGAAGCATCGGTTGAACCTCGTTGTTCGACCACCTCCTAGTGCATAAGGAGGATACAGAATACCCCTCTCCCCATTTGTTTTAAATGTTTTAATCTATTTATGGATATGATGCAGGTTTATGGGGGAGATACTATCCAGGGGGAGTATGGTTTGAGCTAAACGTGAAATTTTTTTACTGGTTTTTGGATTTATTGTCAATGGGGGAGAAAGGAGAAGGAATAAATTCAGGAAACTTCTGTGATGAGAAGAATGAGAAGGAAAATAGTGGAACCTAATTCAAGCCTCCTCTCTTTTTTTCTACACTGAGCATTGCTCACGTAGACTTAGAGTGTTGGCTGGGTTGATTCCTGTTTTTTTGGTTTTCACATAGATGGAGATCTATTGAATTTTTCTTCTGATTGCCAACAAACCCAAAGGGGGAGATTATTGGAACCATGGTCTTCTATGCATGATTTGGAGTGTGGTTTGTGTTTGTTGTCAATCATCAATGGAAGTTCGATCGTGTACCAGCAAAGAGATCATACCGTTCAAGCACACAACAGTATTGAACGTGGCGCCGTTTCCCAGTGTTTGCCAAATTTTTGGGGTCCAAAATTTGGAATTTGGTGTGCATCGTGAAAATAGGATTTCCCTGAAGGTCATGATTTAATATGGAAAAGGCATGAATTTCGTGAAGATGGTATGCATGGAATGGATTTCGCGAAGACCAGAATAATGATGACGGTGATTCTTCGCGATTACGTCAAGCTTAGTGAACGGAAGAGGCTGAAGCGCATCGCGGCGGAGAAGGGAGTCACGAGGGAGCTTCGCAGCGAAGGCGCGGAGGTATGTTGACGGTGATTCTTCACAACTACATCATGATTCGCGAACGGAAAAGTGCCGTGGTGCTTCGCGATTTGGACTGAATTCCGGCGGAATCTTTAGAGCTTCGCGATTTGAGATAACGTGGCATTGACTTCGCGCGGAAGGGTCGAGGGTCGGTGGAATCGCCTATAAATAGAGGCCGACCCCCTCAAGAGAAGAATAGAGATTTTCAGAGAAATTCCTTTTCTCTCGGTTCGCAAAGGTATCTCGCGAAGGCAGTGTGCTTTAGGAAAGAGGAGCTTCGCGGCGGCTATTCTAGCTCCGTGAAAGACGTGCGCCCCGCGTTGGCTAAGTGAGCTTTGTGAAGAGGCAGGAGATTGCGATAGCCAAGCATTGCGAAGGCTGGAGCATCGCGGGAGTGCTTCGCGATTGAGCTTTGCGAAATGGCAGGGGCTCTGTGAAGACTTGTTTGAGTTTTGCAAAATTGGGAGCCTTGCGAAGTAGGGTACTTTGCGAAGGCCTCTTGCAAAGGTTGTTTGCCCTATGGACAAGGGAAAAGGGGGTATTCATCAGTGGTTGGAATTTGGATTTCAACAGTGCATTAACTCGGGACTCTGATGCAAGAAAAGTCTCATGCTGAACAGGGGACAATGAACATCATGACTATTAATTGAAGATACCTTCACGTCTATAAACTGAGTGTGACTTCACCAACGGTAGTGAGCCAGAGGGAGTCAACGGGTGTGACCCGAGGGAAGCAGTGAGCTATCCCTGAACCTTTGTAAAGGCAGTGAGCCTGAGATAGAGTGACTGTAACCAAACTTTTGTAATCTACAGCTAGTGAAGCATAGTGGATTTGGGTATGACCGACAACCTATCAGCGTATGCTCCTTGGACGTAGCCCTTATTGGTGAACCAAGTAAAAAGGGTCGTTTCTTCTCTGTGCTGTGAATGTTTGCTTTCTAATCATAATAATCATACATGTTCAACAAGTTCCTACCAACGTGGGAACAAGATCCATCACTTTAAAAGAAAAAGTGGTCACCCTGATTCACCCCTACCCTCTTAGGGTGTCCCGGGGTCCTTCAAAATTTATATTAGATGAATCTTTCTTCAATTTATAGTATTTATGAAGCCATCCTATGTTGAAACTGGTCTTTAAAGAACACAACAGTAAAATCTTGTGTTCTTATCAATAGAAAAACAAAATCCTTATTTCATTTCATCTCTTGATTCCCCTTACATTTATTTATGATTAGTGATAATAGTAAAAAGATAATAAAATATTTTAAATATTTCCTTCTAGTTTTCTTCATAGCAATATGTGAATTTTATTGTAGTTGTGTCATTTTATTGCATCAATTTAATAGAAAATACCCACAGAAACGGATACACATAAAATAAAGTGAATATAACCCTGATGTTCATCTATATCATTGATAATTTAAAACAATTACATCCAAAAAAACTTTATAAATTAATAAATAATGATATATTTTCAGTTTTTTCTATATTCAATGAAATATATTTAAATATCCACAAATTTTTTTTTTCATAAAAATACTTGTAATGATAAGTGAGAACTATAATAGTAAAACTACTAGAGACCTATAATCCTTGAAAATAAAACAAATATGACTGCAAAAGGGAAAAAAATAAAAGTGGGTAGAATATCCATCACTGATGTCACATCACAATGCATATTTTCACAAACACCCCCATAAAATTTTGAAAGTCAACTTAGAAGACAGAAAACCCACTGAAATCTCCACTAAGGCCTCACCGAGCCACAACCCAAAAAACATACCTACATAGCTCCACTATGGTCTAGAAACAACACCAAATTAAGGGGAATAAATAAACTGATTAAGAATAAGATTAATTAACAATATAAACAACATTCCTATCTGTATTCATAGTTAAAGTGGTTGGATCTTGTAACTAGAGAAGAATCTAGTTGATTTGGAATTTATTCCCCATGGGGTCCTCATATAATATATCATCAAGTAAAGTATCTATCATATATCAAAATAAAATGAAATCATATATAATGACATTCCTTTCATTAAATACTCCATTCAAATAATTATTTAAATAATCCTGAAAATTCAATTAAAAAAATTAAGGTTTGTGGTGTAGACGAAGTGCTGAATGAGTCATTTCCAACTCGGTTTTTTGTCATTATTAATGATTGAGACAATATTTTCATAATAATAAATGCAGTGATCAGCAGAGTAGAATAAAAAAATAACTACCAATAGAAAATTCCAGAACTAAAGTGCAAGATCACTACATATTATTTATAATTAATTTAATCAATTAAAGATTTACCTTACGAGGAATTAT
Organism: Viscum album; assembly: GCA_963277665.1. Lineage (NCBI taxonomy): Eukaryota > Viridiplantae > Streptophyta > Magnoliopsida > Santalales > Viscaceae > Viscum > Viscum album. The sequence goes on along the minus strand of OY728133.1, from coordinate 642,332,056 downwards.
TTATTAATTTATGGATATGAACCAACAATACATCAAACAACAATTTTATTATAGAAATTACAAATAGATTCCATCTAGTAGTGATCCACACATGTTCCACAATCCTTTTAACATCACTATATAAATCTCATTGTGCTATCATGACAGATCATAATGATTTCGTCTTCCTCCTTTGATCATCATGATAATTTCATTAAGGGTCTTATTCAATATATCTATAATAGAGAGTGGTTTTGGATAATAAAATCTCTCTGTTATTTAGATACTTCTTAGAGAGTGATCTCTCTCTAGCTTTGAGAGGATTATCTTCAGATCTCGTTACAGATATCAAAATGAATTGGGTCACCCAAATAAATAATATAATTGAGTTTATATATCCATAGAGCTAGAAAACAATAATATTTATAGGAATATTTATAAATTTTCTTAATCATTATAAAACCCCAAGTTTATAATAGTAATAATAATATAATTATTATTATTTATTTTCTGGTGATAAAATCACAGATTAAATTAAATATTATTTATTCAAATAAATTTAGTATATATTATTTCTCACTACACCTTTATACTCATTCCACCATTCCACCATAATATTAATTGGACCCTGAATAATGAATATTTATTTAATAAATAAATATCACTGTATTATTCATTTATAAATAATTATATAATATATATTCACTAAATTGAAAATAAATATTTATTAAATATTCTGCTCATAAAATATTCTCTCTAATATTTGGTGACATAATATATGTGATCAAGTGCACATGAATAAATATTAAACCACATGTGTGAATAATATTTACTGACCTTGTTAAAGAAAAAATAATATTATTATTTAACTAAGATTGTCGATACACTTAGTGTGTCACACTATTGGTCTCTTTCCAGGTGGTATTTTGCAAAGTTTCCCATTGTCCAAGGTTAGAGTTTAGAAGCATTCCAATGCACCCATATAGAAGGAATTTATTGTAATATTAAAAAAAAATAGATAAGGGTTATTACTGAAAAATATAATCCTTTTATAGTGATATCTCTAATCATGTAGGTAGTATGCTAGTGCCATCAACCTATGTTCCCAATGTCTATATCTTCCACTTTCCAAAAAATAGAACATGCCTGTAGAACACAATGGGCATGAATTTATATAGGATATATAATTTAAATTAATTGGAATGATATATAAACATCAATTATATATCATAATATAAATATACTTTCTTGCATTATTCATTGATAAAATATTACTCATGATACACCTACCCTATCATTCCTCCCCACGAACATATTTCATCAAAGTTTTCATCGATACAGAAATGTACCTGAATTATAATACACATTAGTAATAATATTAATGCATAAGGATAAATATAAAATATTTTCATATAATAACATCCATTGAAAATTATAAATTTGTATTTCCTATTAGTGTGTCTCGTTATAATTTTATACAACATAATATATTACCAAAGGTGTGAACAATGAGGGGGAACTTCAAAGGCCTATGAGTCTCCACCCCTGATGACATTTATAATTTGTTTCCTTCAAATTATTATATCTGGATATATAACATATATTTATGAATACTATCATGGTACTTATGAGTTCTCATCATATAAGGCAACTACTAAAACTTTTTAGTGTAACAACTACACTGAATACAATATTACACGATTTGTTACATAGAAGAACAATAAATACATGATAATATGTATATTAATATTAAAAAAATGAATTAAAGTTATCATAATGTATATAGTAGTTTATTCCAGGGAATTAAATCTAATAGATTATCACTCTCACTGGAGAAAAACTACCAATAACCATCTCTCTGATAGCTTTCACATGATACTTTTTCTTCAGCATATATTTTTCTTTAGCAAAAGGGTCACCTCTTTTTCATATTTGGAAACTATTCTATCCAAAAATTCCACTCATATGAGAAAAATACCTCAATAGGTGACACATTCAGAGTATGTTCTTTGTCTATTGGAGAGAGTTTGGATCTTTTTCAAAAGCCACCACTATAGTATTATCTCAATACATTGTGGTTATATATTTTATACTAGGTACCACATCCAGATCATGGAAAATGTGATGTTTCTAAATGAATTCTTTGGATAGATAAGAAGATACTTTGTGTATATATTACACTATATAATTTGTGACAACTAGTTTCCTTGAACATAACTTGCTCATAGATCCTCCATTGAGATAAAAAACAAATCCTCATTATGAAATCATACAATTTGGATATATTTGAAAAGTAGAATCAATTTAACCTTGGATGAATAGCTCCTCATATACTCCGTACCAAAGGAACATATCCTTAGTTATTATCGTATACTAATGGATAACCTTAATAGTATACAAATGTTGTTCTCCCAGACCATGTTGATATCTTAATACCAAGTTTAATGTATAGGAGACATCAAGTCCTGTACATAATATGGCATAAAAGATTGATCATAACATTGAAGTGTATGGGATTTTACTCATAATCTATTTCTCCTATCATGTTTGTGGACACATTTTATTAGAAATATTTATACCATGTGGTACTAGAACCAAAACCCTCTTTCATTCCTATATATTATGTATCTTATGTATGTGTTCAATATATATACCTTGACTTGGTCCAAGAAACCTCTTCAATCAATCATGAATAATATTTATCCCTATAATGTAGGCCATTTCACCTATGTCCTTAATGATGATACAATTTTCTAAATAGTCCTTAGTAAAATTAAAGACTGATATGTAATTCTCAATTAGTGATGTGTCATCAACATATACTAGTAGGATAATGAATTCATTCCCACTGAATCACTTGTAATTACATTAATAGCATTGTTTCTTAATGAATCAATATTCATTTAAAGGTTCATCAAATTGAAGGATCCATGAACTAGAGTCATAAACCCTAGTTCATAAACCCTACTAGTTTTTTCAGATAGAAATATTCCTAAAATTTCACATTAAGGAATATAGTTTTTATATCCACCAGAAAAATTTCATAGTAATGGTATAATTATATAACAAGTATAATTATGGTGGATTTAAACTTGGAAATATGGTTAAAATGATTCATCACAGAAAATTTCTTGTTGCTTTTTAACCCTTTAGGAACTTGCATCTCTATAGCTATTTAATTTACCTTAAATTCCTAGTTTTCTCTTGAGTACCCTTTTGAAACCATCAAGCTTAGCTTTAACAGGAGGATCAGACAGAACCTAAATATAGTTCTAATATTTGGAATCTATTTAAAAATTAATATGTCCTTTAAATCATAAATATTTTAATCTCTAAACTACCTCTTTTTAGGATAAAGGTTTGTCATTGAAATCTAATAAATAGTCTACATTTTTTGTGACTTGAAATCCATATCTATCCGGTTCTCTTACATGTATATTTCACTTATGTAGTAATTTTGTTTTAGAAATGACTGCATTTAAGTGGAACTATGGAATATACATCTCTACCAATTTTTTTCATAAGAATCAAATTCATTATATACAATATTTCTCCCACTATATTTTTTGAGGATGTGATCCCTCTCAAAAAATATAAGTTTTCTTGTGAAAATCATATTAGTTTAGGAGGGGTTGTATACGTAGTATCCTTTTTGTTTAAATAGGATACCCTATAATGATACACATTGTTCCCCAAGGTGCTAGTTTTTTTCTTGAGAAGGTCATAAAAATGTTCCACAACACCATGCACATATATGCGATAAAAATAGGGTTGTTTCTACTCCATAATTCAATGTGAATTCCATTTTCCACTTTAGTTGGTAATTGTTTTAATGTTTATTACACAATTTATAATATATATCCCCAAAAAGATAATGAATGATCTGCATTCATCATCATTGACCTTACCATGTATAGTATGGTATGGTTATAACTTTCACTAACACCATTCCACTATGGTGTGAATGGTATAGTATTATAAAATATACTCCCAAACTCCCATAAAAAGTTAATAAAATCTTGGTTAATATATTCAGAACATTGATCCTATTAATGCTTCTGCATCTTATTTACAAGTTGATTATCTATTTCATTCTGGAATTCATTGAATTTCATAGAGGATTAATACTTATACCTCATAATGTAGACATATCAGTATCTACTCAAGTCTTATGTAAAAATTATAAATTAAGTGTATCCAAAAATAGCTTTTATGGAAAATTTTCTAAATGAATATATTATTACCAATCATGGAAACTATGTGTCCCTTTAACCATTTCAACTCATTAGTGGTTTGGTATTTTTTCTTTATAAACAACCTTGACATCTATCAAGTGTTTTTAGCTCAAAAGAGACAAAATATCCATCTTGATGGAACATTTTAAAATGCATCTCATTTACATTACCAAGATGGTTATTCCATATGAGTTTTTTATAGGAGTCATATGAAAATTATTCAATACCAATATACAATACTTGGTTTTATTAATTTAATACATAATGTATATTACTTAAATGTTCCATACCGTAATATATTTTTTGTTTATAAAAGAAAAAAAATTAACATAAAATTTTGAAAAAAACAATATATATATAAAGTACATAGAAATTATATTATTAGTAACAATTGGTACATAATATAAATACTTTCAAATCAATATCATTCCAATTTTAAATGAAAGCTGGTAGTCTCGAATGACTGGAGTAGACAACCTTGCACTATTATTATCAAGCAAATCCACCACGTAACACCCCGAGATTTTATGAGATATATTATTTTTAATTTATTTGATGTCTTCTATTATACACTACACCAAGATTATCTTTTACTATATGCAACACTGTATTATCTTGCAGTATACACAGAACTATTCTTGGCTTGTGTTACACAAAATTTCATGTTCATTTTGTGGAAATTATTCTACGCAACATTAATTATAGATTTTGTTTAATGAATAAATGAATTAGTTTTGATTATGTTATACACAACACCAAATGGAGGTTTCACTACACACAGACTTGAAATGGCTTGCATTACACACAATGAAGACCTTCTTCGATAGTGTGTGTAGTACACAATACCAAGTTTCACTAAACGCAATATTATTATAATATTATTATGAACTAGCCATTATGAATAGTAATACCCACTTTTTGAAATTTAATAAATTTTATGTTTCAAAATGGAATTCATTTTTGGATTCGAAATATCGAAATTAGCCTAGGGTGAATTTTTGGTATTTTTCTGAAAACATTCAATTTTTGAGGAATAGTGAAAACACTGGGTTACTATTTAAAAACCGGATTTTTATTTAAATAATTATTTATTTTATTTAAATTTATTTTAGGACTAAATTTATACATAAAACCTATATAAGTTCAATGTAATTCATTTGAGTCACTTTATAATAATTTTAGATATAAAAAAAGTTATTGAACTTTTCACCATCTTTTACCCACCTCCTAGGAGAATTTAAAAATTTACATAAAACATAATTTTGCCACCTCAGTTATTGGAATTTAGAAATTACGAGAAACATGGTTAATATCATGGAGTAAAATGTGGATCAATAAGATAAAAATAATTTTTTTGTGTGAATAGTAACTGTTTACTTTTATTTACCACGGTTAAAAGTAAATAGGGTAATTTAGGGTAAAAAAGATATTATTATTACCCTAACACATGTCCTAATTATATTGGATAAGTGTAATTCGACCAAAAACAACCTTAAAAAAACTATTACCCTTTAGGTTCACATGTATTAGATTAGGACACTTATTATTATTTTATTTAAAGGAGAGTTAAAATAGTTAAAATCAAAGTTTAATAACTAAAACATTTTAAATATAGGGTCATACATAAGATAAATTCAACTATAAATATTAATTAGAAATCCAAAGAGATTTAATACATAATTGTATTTTATTTATAATTTTTCGAAATTAAAAAATTTGATTTATTTATGACACAATGATGATGGAGTAATTACCTTATTAATGAAATATTAACATAATTAATGTTATAAATACCCAAATAAATGTAATTTGAGAATTTTTATAAATTATACTAATTTTTTAGGTTAATATGACATGTTATAATTGATTCAATTAACTTTTTTCCAACTAATCACATTGTTATGATTTTCACAAAAAATCAATTACCAAATAGTGTCAAAATTGACGTAAAATAGTTTTTAAAACAAATATTCTATTATTAATTGTTATTATATTCCTAAAAATATAAGGTTCGGAAAAATGACTTATATAAGGTTATATATATTAATAATGAACCACTAGGGATTATTTTTGGTTGTTATAGTATGTTTATTAACCATATAGTGTAAGAAAACAAGAAGACATGGTAAAAGTTAAATTATTTAACTTAGAGTTAAATCTAAATGATAAGGTTAAAATAGTAACCTAAAATTGTCTAAAACCTATTGGTTGAGAGTATTTAGACCCATCCCCACTTTATCTTCGAAATAAATTAATTTTGAGATATTATAAACCTAATATGACTTTATTATAAAATAATATTTTATGTTTTTCCAAAGGTGCCCCTCTCCACCCTTATAAAAAGGGCACCCCTTCCCTCTACTCTTCACACCCTTTTGAGCCTTCAAGATCAGCCAAACCATGCCAATTACCATTCTAAAACTCTATAGTTATATCATAGTGGTTCTGGTCTTCTCAGAAGACCAACTCTAGTGCCCTAAGAAGAAGTTTAAAGGAGGTGCATTGAGGAAGAGGCAATCTCTTCTACCTACTCTTTCAAGTTTCTTTCTTCTTCTAATTCCTCTTCTTTAGTTGTTTCATTATAAAGTAATAAAATCAGTATTAATTATATACTGATATGTTATTATGAATATTTAACAACCCTATTTCACCTTCTATCCATCCTACGAAAAACGAAATCACCGTGTGTGCGTACGTACGGAATACCGTCTCCACGCCGTGGTGTAATCAGTTTTTCCACCACCACCTTACTTAGACGGGTATAATGGTGTAAATAATAACAATATATAATTATTATAACATCATAATGATTCTAATATATTATATCATCCACTCTAATTCCATTCAATAAATATGGGAATAATATTATCGCTCGTGCTTACGTACGGATTACCGTCTCCACGACGAGATGAGATTCATTTTCCATGTTAACAATTCAAGAATGATTATAAAGTATATATAATAATTAATAATGAAATATATTAAATAATAATGCTACTGCATTTATGTATATATGTATATATATATATATATATATGTATGTCATCTACTTAATTCTATGCAATTCAATAAGGAAACGAAAAACAGCGTTCATGCGTACGTACGACCTACCGTCTCCATGAACGATGTATTTCATTCCATTTATCAATATATTATATATATGTATATTCTGAATATATATTATATTTAATTCTGGTTTTATATTCTGGAATTAAGTAATCATGATCTAAGTAATCATATTAATAATTACAAGTCAAAACACGGACGATAAATGAAATAATTTTACCAAAAACGCTGCTTTAACAAAGAATTGACAAATGAACGGATAATATAAAGTCATAAGTGAATCATATATTATATCATAAATATTATTATGGTTCTGTTACAATTTAATAATATTTTTAAACCCACTATACAAGAGTCTTGGACACATACAGAAGAAATTGGACATAATGTAAGGGATAACTTTTCCAATCTCGTTTTTATCCGAGATTTTTTATTCGTAAGTATTTACTGGGGTTATATTTATAATCCATTTCCATGTTTTCTAAATATGGTTTCATGTATGATTAAAGTCATTTTTACCCATTTTTTACTTTTACTACATGGTATTTAATAAATCTTTTTTTGTTTACCATACGAGGAACTTTTTGACTTTTCTGGTAAAAGTATGAGAAGAATGTTTTTTTGACTTATACGGCAAGAACGAATTTTTATGGTTTTTTAACGGCTTATTTTAATGAAGTGTACTCTAAAAAATTTCCTGACCATTTTCAACAAAATCCTTTTCTTTTAAAATTTCATGGAATTTTTTGAAAAGAAAATGATTTATAAGAAGATAGGATATTTTCCTCAAGAATTCATTTCAAGTGTTTTATCAAAACCATTTTCCATATAAGATGAAATTATCAAATATGTGTTTGATTAACGTATAATGTCTATATGATTTACATGGTTTCACATTTATTATGATGAAATGATATCCATTTGTTTTATATGGATTATGGTATGATGGAATGATTTTATGAAACCCAACTTATTCTTTTGGTTATGATGAATGATTTATGTTTATGTTGTGGAACACATAAGAATGATTTCATTATGAGATGGGTGGGACTTATATATCCCTCCAATGCATTGGGTAAATATTTATATCTCATGGTATAAACATGGCTGGAATGGTAAGTTAATCTTGTTCAGTGTTACAGGACTGAAACGAGGAGTGCACTCGATTCAAAAAGGGACTTTTTCCACTAAGATGTTCTTAGAAACAATTCCTTGGCTACTATGGAAATAATATCTTGTGCTTAATGGTTTTCCACAATTAAATTTTTTATTACAATTCTATTTTATCATGATTAATGTTCCTTTATGTCGTATGCCTTACGTACTGCCAAGATTTATTTCACAACTCAAGATTTTGATGTGTAAATTTTATGTTCATGTTTTGAAGTTCAAATTTATATGGTCTGTTTTATTTTTTCCATTATTACCCTTACTGAGTATTTGATCTCACCCTTTATATGTTTTCTTTTCCCCAGGATATAAAGAAAGGTTTTAGGTAAGAAATTAAAAGGGGAAGATCTTTATAGGAGATGTTGAAGATATTTCACCTTGATTAGAAGATTATGTATCCAGTTTCCAAACACACTAAACTATTATGGTCCTTGTGTGTTTGTTTTTATTATGTACTAAGTATTCTGAAAAAGTTATGTAATGTCCATGTACATCATGCTTTGGGTCTCTATAGTTGGTATCATAGGAAAGTTTTAGTTAACCTTTGGGAACTGGGATGCGAAAACTTTAGTGAGATCCCTAGAGATATTTCTAAGGTATGTGTAGGGATGTACCTAAGGTTAAGTATAAGAATATATTATAGTCCTAGAATTACAGATACAATCTTAGAATTAACCCTAAGATGTTATATATTGAAGGTACTCCCCCATTATTATGTTGTTTTCACTAGCATTATTTTTGCCTCACTCACTATTCTTTTTGGGGTTTAGATGATGGATGGAACCCGAAGGAACCATGTTGATCAATGTAATAGACAATGCAATGATTTTCCTCCTTAACAAACCAATGTTATGGGAGATGGAGTGAAATATCTTATTTCTATACTTACACAAGCTATGAATCATTCTAGACTTCCAAATGAGAAGAGAAGGAACAATATTCTATTGAGTCCTTCATGAGGCAACTTCCACCTTCTTTCAATGGGTCTTCTAATCCACTTGTTGCTGAACAATGGATCAGTACCATTGAAAAGATATTTTCCATACATCGCTGCTTGGAAAATGAAAAATTAATTCTGTCTATTTATGGTTTAGAAGGTGAAGAAGATCAATGGAGGACTATAATTAAGAATATGAGGCCATGAGTTGAAATTGAATCCATTGAATGGGATGAGTTCAATAACTTATTTTTTAATAAGTACTTCCCTCTTATTCTTTGAAAAATGATGGAAAAGGATTTACTTGAGCATAAGAAAAAGGATGATGAATCTGTTGGTATATACAAATCAAATTTTAGAAGGCTTCCAAGGTATGAATCTGGCTTTATTATCCAACCTGAATGTAAAGTTGATCGATTCTTCAATGGATTAAAATCAAGTCTTCGAAGGGCATTTTCTATAAGAGACTTCAGTAGCGATGATGAAATTGTGCATTGTGCTATCACAGTAGAAATGGAAGTTGGTGTTACATATCCATCTCATGGTTTTGACATGAAACTAAAGATGGAGTTCTTGGAGAAATCACAGAGTAATGTTGAAAATAAGATGAAAGTTTTAGTATGCTCAATTTGTGGTAAGAATCATGGTGGAGATTTTCTTAAAGGGACTAGAAAATGTTTTAAGTGTGGAAAATAAGGTCAACAAGTAGCTGAGTGTCGAAGTAATGGAAAATGGGTTGCTAATGATGTGAATAAAGAAAAGGATGAAGAGAACACACCCCCAACACTTCAATGCTTCAAGTGCAAGGAAATGGGGCATTATGCTAATCGATGCCCTAATCCAAGGGTTAATGATGATCAACGTGAGAAAACTCTTAAGGAAAAGGATAAAGGGAAGTCACATATGATCACTATTTGTTATTTTGAGTATGAAAATGATGTTGTGTAATGATTAAGTGTTTATGTAATTGGATTTCCAAATAGTATCATGGAATCTCATTTATGGAATCGTGGAATTTTGGAATATCTATGTATTGGTTTTCAATAATTATATGGTACCGGTAACCATGAAAAGTGAATGAAATATTTTTATAAAGAAGATGATATGTGCATAATGAAGCGATAGAGAAAAAATGAAATGATCTCATGAATGATATAAGGACAAATTTATATCACAATTTGAGTATAAAGAAATTTTGGGATTTTGGTATGTGGAATGCGTTAAATTTTGACAGCATTCATGTATTCACTAAGAGTCAATGGGTATTCATTTTTCAATAGAATACATGATTAAGGTATTCACATGTTTTTTAATTTGACCAAAATGATATATTGTATGATATACAGGGGATAAATGATGGTATTCACATGCTCGACAGATGACATTTTTGTAATTGTTTTCTTTATACTATGAGCTTGGATAGAAGTATTTTGGATAAACCTAAAGATAGGAATGGATTATGTTGTACATAAGTCAGTATTGTTTAAGGATAGAACTTTTTTTGATATTATTTATGGAATGTTATAATAATGTAGTTTTAGAAAAAGGAAAACCTGCAGGATGGGCGACAACCCGTTGTGTCGGACAAGGGTGTGGGAATCGAACCCACAACTGAAGTGTGACAGGGCTTTATCGTCTACCACTGGACTACAGGAAGTCCCTGGTTAGTAGAAACTAGTTTTATTATATTAAGCAGTATGATATATGAAGTATACGTCCATTTTATTTACCATATATGATTAATCTCACTATATATGGACTTATGTATTTTTGATAACTTTTTTTAACTTTTTGTTTGGGACAGATGGAATGACCCATCATTCTATCACATGATCTGGTAACACTTCAAGAATGAAAAAGTCAACTTCATTTCATTAAGATATGAAGTGGACATTGTCCAAGGAATGACCAACGACGAGATTGTACCAAAATTATGAAAGTATTTCTTCTAATTCAATTTCTTAAACTTTAGGGAAATGATCTTGAAAACCAAAAATGTTGTCCTTCTGCTCTTATATCTGATTAATTAGATGGTACCCTAGATCATCAAAAATTTATGGATTTGTGATTCTTGGATTTTTCATAGCCATATCCTCTACCACTCTTCATTAAAAGTTGATGGTTATATTTCTCTTTCATATCCATATTTTCATTTATGTTGTCCTATGTGGAAACCATGTGATGAGTTACTTTGGGAGACTGTTATGATTCTAACTTCCATTTTTAAAATGAAGTTTTAGTATTCCTTTTTATGATGTGGATTTAGATGAAAGAAACTTTCAAGTAGTAAACCATTTATAACACTGATGAATTTTGAGGGAGAAATTCATTTTAAGGGGGGTAGAATGCAACACCCTGAGATTTTATGAGATATATTATTTTTAATTTCTTTGATGTCTTCTATTATACACTACACCAATATTAGCTTTTACTATACTCAACAGCATATTATCTTTCTGTATACGCAACACTAATCTTGGCTTGTGTTACACATAATTTCATGTTCATTTTGTGAAAATTATTCCACCACTACAGCAGAATAGGAATCTATCGGCGGTTATAACCGCCGCTAAATAGTGTGGCGGAGGTTTCCAGAAACTGCCACCTAATACGGCGTCGCCAATCTTTTCACGGCAGTTATTTTAGTTTAGCAGTGGTTTTAGGGAAGCGTCGCAGCTGCCTCATTTCTCGGCGGTTTTAGCGGCGGTTATAACCGCCGCTAATAAATTCAAATCCAGCGCCGTAAAACCGCCGTTAAATCCAGAAGAACCGCCGCAAGATGAGACTGCCACGATGCGACTATTTCGCGGTGGTTATAACCGCCGCTAAACGTATATTTTATTTTACGTTTAGCAGAAGTTTTGAACGTTTAGAGGCGGTTTAAACCGCCGCAAAATAGTTGCCAGCTTTTATTTAGCGGTGGTTTAAACCGCCGCTAAAAAGTTGCCCAGAAAAAAAAAATTACCTGATTCTACTGCCCCACATCCTGAAAACCAAACCAAAATACATATAAAAGAGATAACAAGTATAATACATGAAAACAATGTTAGGGAAAGAGGTGAATCTAGAGGTTGAAGTGAATCAATGGGTAGGAGAAAAGATAGGGGATAATTCATGAAATATAGAATTTAATCTAGAAACAAGGTAATCAAATGTTTTAAATGTAAACAACCTGGACAAGGGTGAATTTAAAGATAGTAATAATGACCATTCCCTATTAGTTGGACAAGAATTCGACACTACTAATGTGTTTAATGTCACTGATATAGCCATCTTATATGAATAGAACCAGGATTCATGATGCTCATTCCACATGTTCCCAAATAAGGAATTCTTTACTGAATTATGGGAATTGAATAATGGTGAGGTATTTCTAGGGAATAATATGAGCGGTCACATCATGGGCATATGCTCAATTTTACTAGAGCTTCATGATGAGTCTGTTAAAAGTCTTGAATAATTTAGGTGGGTACCTGAATTAAAAATAACCCTAATATCCCTAGGAACCCTTGACCAGAAAGGGCATGGCTTCAAGTCTGGATCTAGAAGCCTTAGAGTTTCTCAAGGATCCCTCACTGTAAGAAAGGGAACCATTCGCAATGGTCTATTTGTGTTAGATGGAAAAGTGTATAGAAATCAATTGAATAGTTATTCTGGTTCATAATGTGATTCCACCACCTTATGGCATAGGATACTAGGTCATGTTAGTGCCATGGGTCTTAGTGAGCTTAAGAAACAGTGCCTTCTAAGTAATATCACTCCTAATAGTTTACCTTTTTGTGAAGACTGTGTATATGGGAATTCTAGGAGAATCAGCTTCAGTAGATCCATGTTTAAGGCTAAGAAACCTCTTGAATGTGTACATTCTAACTTGTGGCGTCCTTCTAGGGTTACCTCCCATGGTGGTGGTTTATACTTTGTAACCATTATTGATGATTTATCTAGGAGAGTGTGGATTTATATTATTAAGAACAAGTCATATGCCTTTCAGACTTTTTTGAAATGGAAAGTTGCGGTAGAGAGTGAGACTAATAAGAAACTTAAGGCCTTAAGAACTGATAATGGTTTAGAATATATATCCAATGAATTCATTGAATATTTTGAATCTGAAGGAATTAAGATATATCAGACTGTTTTGGAAACTCCATAACAGAATGGGTTAGCAGAGAGAATGAATAGGACTGTTCTTGAGAGGGTAAGGTGTATGTTATCCCACTCAAAACTCTCTAGGTCCTTCTAGGCTGAGGATGATTCAATAGCAGTGTACCTCATTAACTATTGTTCATATTCTGTTAACTCCTTTATGACACCTAAATAAATTTCGAAAGTCGCACCCCCAAATCTAGCTCACCTTAGGATATTCGGATCCATATCTTACGTGCATTCATGTAATGATAAGCTAGATGATAGGGCTATTAAATGAATATTCGTGGGATATCTAGAGGGTGTTAAAGGATATTATTTATGGGTAGATAAACCAGGTTACTAGAAGTGCATCGTTAGTCGTGATGTGGTCTTCCATGAATCTAGTGTGACCAACGACAAAGTACCTGAACCTGTTGTAGCTCCTGATGAAGCTCCCAGACCCTTAGAGGTCCCAATACCTTTAGGTGTTGATGTTCCTTTAAGATCAGGTGACCAACCTCAGTTCAGTGTTGGTCCTGCTCCTTTGGTTACCCAAGCCCAGCCTAAATCAGATCTCAATTTGGAATCCGAACCTGAGGACCAAGAACCTGTTGTCCTGATCAATAATCGGCTTACTTGAGATAAAGAAAAGAGAGTTATTAAACCTCCATCCCACTTCAACTAGTCATACATTGGTTCCTATGCTTTCAATGTAGCTTAGGAATTGTTTAATGATGAGCCTAAAACATTTAAGTAAGCTTTTAAGTCCAAATAATATAGTAATTGGCTGAGATCAATACAAAAAGAAATGACTTCCCTTCTTAAGAACAACACCTGGGTTGTTGTTCCGAAACCCAATAACCAGAATGTTATAGGTTCAATATGGATTTATAAGAAGAAATAAAGCAATGTAGGAGAGTCTAAAATCAAATTCAAAGCATGCGTGGTATCTAAAGGTTTTATAAAATGTGAAGTCATTGATTATAGTGAAATATTCTCTCCTTTTTTAATAATTCATCCATTAGAATTATGCTTGCATTTTCTGCCAAACTTGATTTGCATGTTGAACAACTCGATGTAAAAACCACTTTTTTACGTGGTAGTCTTGAAGAAAGCATTTGTATGATTACTCTAGAACGATTTTCAAAATTGTTCAATCCAAACCATGTTTTGATTTTACATAAGTATTTTCATGGGATTAAATTGTCTCCAAGACAATGGTATAAAAGGTCTGATTCCTTTATGAGTGAGAATCAGTTTTCTATAAGTAGATTTGATGCATGTGTGTATTTTAAAACTGTTAAACATGAGTCTTTTTACCTTTTATTATATGTTGATAACATGTTTTTAATATGTAAAAATATAAAGATCATAAATTCCGTTAAGCACCAGTTGAACTGTGTTTAGGGTGTGGATACTAACCACATACCGTATGAGAGTGCAATGGAAGAATACCTTATCAAGGATTGTAAAAAGCGGTTGAAAGAATAATAGTCATTATAATTAGAAAATGATAACGAAACTGACTATCAGGACACAGAAATGAGCAGATCAGATTGAAAAAACAAAACTTAGCCTGAACCTCATAATGTTGAATGAAAAAATGTATAGGCCATAGTTAAGAGCATAAATAGTTCCATAATCATGCATGTATGATGCATTAAATTACCATTTATGGATTGATGTACCCCATCAAGAATGAGAACTTCTTATTCTGTTTTTTTCAACTGATGTACCCCTGCAAACAGAAACAGTATAGTATGTTCATCTTCCTTTAACACACACCATATGCATCATTGTCTTGCCTACAGAAGGTGTAAATCAAACCTTTTATGCATGGACCCTAATTGTGTGCTTTGCACTTGTTGAACAGCGCCGGTTCTTTTTCATCGTGTAGCAGGGATTCGTGGAAACACTTCTATACAGTGCTGTATTTTTTGGGAAATGACAGCACAATTTTTAAATGTTGAAACTATTCATAAACATCAAGACATATCAATATATCATGAAATCCATTTCTAAGGAATTTGAAAATATAGAGTCATGAATAAACGGATAGAAATCTGCTGGGAGGCTTACCGTTTTCATCTGTGTACTCCTATTTCCATAAAAATCCGATCTTCAATCATCTGGTTTCTCCATGAAACCATGTTACGACAACCTGAAATCATATTGAAACAAAATATTGATGCATAAAAAGGGAATATAAGTGGATAAAATATGAACACCATTAAAATACATGAAATATGACTAATACCCTAATTGAATTGATTATTTAATTTGAATACATGTATAACCTGAATGTTGTTCATACGTTGACATCATCCTTGCCAAAGGGGACATCATATTATGCATTGCCTTGTGGTCTCTGAGTAATCTTTCTACATATCAAATTTACAACATCAGTATACAATAAATAAAGCAAAGAACAATGAACACCTTAATGCAAAGATCAAACATACTTCAAATAGGATCACTTCTGGATAAGAGAGTCCTAAACTTCAATTGTAAAACAGAGTAGTCCGGTGAATGTTGTAAATCCAGAGCCATGCATCAATTAAAGCCAAATAGGTAGCAGTCTGAAAGCATCAAGTGAGATGGAATTGATCCATCCTTGAAGCACTCAGGATCCTTAGCAAAACCGGACAACCATGAATATAGCAGATTCAATGGGAAATGAGGCTGCAAAACCATCCAAATAGAGGAAACCCAAAACAGTCAGATATGTTCAAACAATAAACATGACAACTAAACACTCAACTGACCATAATCCAGGTAGATATAGAATAGGATGACAGCTTCAATCCAGATCAAATCGGTAATCAGCTTTATGTACATCCTTCTTTCCTATGTATAACTATCCTATGTGCACATGACTTGTGTGACATTAATAGTAGGTAAATATTATATGTGTTAAATGGGAATTTCTCGCATACACGTTAAAAAGGCATGTCTCTTATACACTTTAAATATTAATATGTATCCCCTGTACCCCCAACCCCCTTGCATCAGACCCCCCCTGCACCATCCCCCCACCCCCAACCAAAAAATCATTGTCTCATGAAAATAAAAAAACAGTCCGGTGCATGCTATAAATCCAGAGCAATATAATATTATTCAGCCTCATGAAATATAATATTATTCAGCCTCATGCAATATAATATTATCAAACTCTTATAAACATAGTTAGATAAAATCTACATGCATTTCAATTCCTCATGCAATATAATATTATTCAGCCAAAGCAATAGGATTGGCCAAGCATAATCACAAAAATATCTCCACTTCACAGAGAATAATCTAAAAGCTCAATTTCAGTTTGCACCATAAAAAATCATAGAAAGAAGAAAATAAATCTTCAAGGCATATACAATTCATAAAAATGCTCATAACCATGATTTATAAAGTAGTCATAACCAAACACAATAAAATAATAATATAGAACCCTTAGAAAAGTTCATAGTATGCTAATCAAACAATTTATTCTTAAATGATGTATATGACACTCGAGAAATCAAGACATAAAAATAAACATCATAAATCAATAAAATGCATAAAAGGAAAATGAGAAATCATGGAAATTTTAGGAATTGAAAATGTGTGGTGGAAACTATGTGCCACAAATGTTACATATACAAACCAACTGTTTTCATAGTACAAGTCAACAATACAACTACTCAGGGTCTGATAATGCATCATCACCCTCTCCACCTTCATCTCCACTTTGTGCTGTCACCTGTAAGAACATTATATTGAAAATTAAATATGATTGCATATTTATATTAAAACTTTAAACAAATGATAGTTATCAAACTAAATGATTTTGATTTTTTGTGATTTACCTGCATACCACCAGTCGATGCACTACCACTAGGGGCATATCTGCTCATCTGCTGACGTATTTCAATCAACTCTTTCTGCAATGCAGATATCTGATCCCCCTGCTGGTGAACTGTGTTTCGTAAAGAAACAATCTCTCTCTTATCATCTCCGTGTATGGGCTGACTAAAGTCAAGAGTAGATACAGCTGCTATCCCCGATGGCCTGCTAAAAATCTCATATGGTACGGGTCCTAGACCCATCCCATGCACTCTCCTAGTATGCTCCTTCCCAAGGACCTTAGCAACCGGGTCATCCTGGGAGACTGAGTAGGACTGCACATGATTGGCATCCCATAGCTCTTTAATTTTTACCTATAAATCAAATATCAAAATATATTAACACAGTAAAAACTGATAATAAGTTATTATGATGAAAAATTGACTTCATACCCCAACTTCTTTAGCAGTCTCTTTAACAAAACTTCCATCTAATTTCTTATGAACATCCAACCACAGTTCAGTCCTGGATTCTTCATTCCCTAAACCCTGTGATTGCATTAAACAAAGATAAATCAACAATTCAATATATTAAACAGATAATATTGTCTTATAAATATTTAAACTAATTAAAATATTACCAATGTCGTTCAACTTCTAGAAATACTTTTTGAGCCCGCAGTGTGCGGGATGACTTGCTTTGCCCGGTTTAATGCATTTTGTCTAGAAAGATCCTGAAATAAATAAAAGTAAATTTAATACTAATGTATTGAATGTCATGTCCTTTTCATATACATGTATAAATGTAAAATGAGGATAATATAATAATATATATTTCAATACCATCCGCTTCTGATCACGATGTCTGTGAACAAACACTTTCTACTGCTCTTTCGGTACCCCATTGGGTAGCTTCTCATACATTTGTTGCGTGGTCAACGAAGTATCGTTGACATCACACCATAATCTCCATTTGAAATATTTCCACTTCTTACCTAGTTTGTTCAACATCCATTTCCGTGCTATCACATCAGCAACGGTAAAGTGGAAGACCATATGTATACAGAAATTCATTTTGAACATATTAGTAACATGACATTCAATTAAACCATAATGCAATAAATTTAACTTTATTTGATAATCAAACACATCATTTTTCCAGCTTGAAGGAATATTTCTCCAATCGTCATATGAAATGGGAAGGGAAATGGGCTCCGCTGCTAGTTGGCCTATAATCTGGCCAAGTAACCCCGCGACATCATCCGTAGTGACCCCGTAAGAATAAAATGGCACAACAATCATCTCGCCATTCAGATTCCAAAAATCTGAACTTTTTATATTTTTCTTCACGGTTTCATGTTTGTCATCTTCAATGAGCAAACAATTAGTATAAACAAAATGCAATAAATTTGTTTAATTAAAATTGGTACCTATGATAGTGACACTCTAGTGTGTCCGGGATGAACTGGAAGGGGCACGACGTTGCCCCACTGCTGAGCCTACTGAAAGGGGAGTCGACGACTCACCCTCTACTGGGACATCCACGAAAGGTGTAAGAGATGGTGCAGGGGGGGATGGTGCAGGGGTGTCAGCACATGGCGTCTCAGATGTCGTGGGGAGGGAGACAAATGGATGTCCATCTATCACAGAACTAGATGAAACAATATACCACTTCTTCCTTGGAATTCATGTCATTTAATCAAATAAAATTACGTTAAGAATATATATTTCAATAAAATTATGCAGAAAAAAATTAAAAATGATAATAGATGCCCAGTACTAACAAACAAAACATATATACCAATGATAATGAATGACTGTAGAAATGAAACAAGTGGTTGCTGAATAAATAAATAATTGTACATACAATCATTTTCTCCTTCAATCATGTCGGATTCCTGCTCCATTGCTTCATCCAATTCATTCATCCTTGCTATACTAATATTTTCAATATCATGATCGACAACTAATTCTGCTTCCTGTTGCTGATTAAATTCAATTTCAGAGGTAAAATTTCCACTTCATCACCCATATCATACAAATATCTTTGTATTATATGAGAAACTACACTCCACCCTTCATCGGAAACATCATTCACACAATATACCATTTTTTCTTGTGATGCTAAGATATATGGATCATGCAGTTCACGATCACCAACATCCATCAAGCGAGAGAAGTTCATAGAAGTAAATTTCAAGGAATCTCTTTTAACACATCTGATAATATCGACCTATTTGCATTTGAATAAAACAACCGAAAATTGTCTGTGGTAGTTTAATTCAATAATATCATACAGCTTTCCATAGTATTCCACTTCAGTAAATGTAAATATACCACTTTTCTGTGTTTTCAAACCCACTTCTCGATCGACTGTACGAAATCTAAAGCCATTCACATTATAAGCGTCGAACTTTCTAACTTCTTTTAGAGGACCTCTAGCAAGAAATTTCAAATCTTCTGACACCTCTCCTCGAGTATCATTATTCATGATCTGAAAAAAGAAATATACTTTATTATATTCACAAAATGTATGTGTCAAACTAATATTCATATTTATTGTAATATTTACGAACTTACACGTCATTCAAAGCATTCTACAAGCTCTTTATTAACAACTTTCGTTATATCTTTCTCATTTCATGTTCGGCCTCTCATTCGTCTCTTTGTTTGTATCCTCAACTCTTCAATAAATGGATCTACAATGTCACTATTCAGAAACACATATCTATGTGCCTGTAATAATTCCAATTCAGTCAGTGTCGCATTTGAGGTCCTCCCAACTGATCGGCCAATAGCAGGAAATATTTTGGATTTCTGATGTATTTGAGATTGAGTCGATGTGTCGTCAACACGTCCAACTCGATTAAATCTTGTCTCAATATCATCCAAGTATCGAGAACAAAATGTAAGACACTCCTCAGCCAAATAGCCTTCAACAATTGAGCCTTCTGGTTGAGCTTTATTTCTCACGTATGATTTTAAATGTCCAAGATATCTGTGAAATAAAATAAACATAATTATGCATTTAATTAAGTACCATTTTTTTTACTTAACTGGAAAACATATAAATAAGGTACCTCTCAATTGGATACATCCATCAATAATGAATGGGGCCTCATAATTTAGCTTCTTCAACAAATGCACAGTTAAATGAATCATTACAGTAAAAAAGGACGGAGGAAAGATCATCTCCATTGTGCAAAGGGTCAATACAAACCTCTTATGGAGGTTCTCAAGCTGAAATGGATGTAGACATTTCCCATATAGTTGTCTGAAAAATGTGCAGAACTGCAGTACAACAACAGTAATTTTTTCAGGTAATAATGTACGCAATGCCAATTGTAGTAACTGTTGTAACAAAATATGTGAATCGTGACTTTTCAATCCATGTAACTTACGATTCTTCAAGTCAACACACCTCAATATATTACTTGAATACCCATAAGATACCTTAACATTCATTAACATTCGAAGAAATGTATCTTTATCCCTATTTTTTATTGCAAAAATTTCCGGAGGATACTTTTCATTCTCATCTGGCCAGAGATCATGTTTTATGTTCATTGCTTGTAAGTCTTTGCGAGCATTGAGATGATCTTTTGACTTTCCATGCTCATTAAGCAATGTGAAAATAAAATTGTCCCATACATTCTTCTCAATGTGCATCACATCAAGATTATGCCGCAACAAATTAAATTCCCAGTACGGAAGTTTGAAGAATATACTTTTTTTCTTCCATTGTTGCGTTTCGGTTTCTCTTGACGATTCACTTTAGACCCATTTTCCACTATCATTCAAACGATGAATCTTCCCAAATTTCGTTTCAACATTTTCAAGCTGTTTCAATATTTCAAAACCATTTAACAACTTTGGAGGTGGTATATGATCAATGGAACCATTAAATTTTGATCTGTTCAGCCGAAATATATGAGATGCATCGAGAAATCTTTGATGACACAAGAAGCACCATTTTCTACTGTGAGGTAGCCGTTTGGGCTCAAAATCAAAGTTACAAATGGGAAAAGCCAAACCCATGTAAGTGTTCCAACCAGATAAATTCCCAAGCCTAGAGAAGTCACTAATGGTCCACATTAAAGAAAAATTCATTGTGAACGTTGTTTTAGAAGAAGCATCAAATGTCTCAACACCGTTGCTCCATAACTCCTGCAATTCGTTAATCAAAGGCTGCAAGTATACATCAATATCATTTGCAGGCATTTGTTTTCTAGGAATAATCATCTAAAGGATAAAATATGTTTGTTTCATACACATCCACGAAGGAAAATTATAAGGGATCAAAATAACTGGCCAAATGCTATAATTGGTACTCAAAGTCCCAAATGGGTTGAATCCATCGGCATCCAATCCCAATCGAACATTCCTAGGATCAGCTGATAAATCGAGATGTAATGAATCAAATGTCTTCCACGATTGAGAATCTCGTGGATGTATCATTAACCCATCATTGTTATTATCTACAGAATGCCACTTCATGTGTTTGGCGGTTTTTGATGACATGAATAATCATTGCAATCGAGGTTTCAAAGGAAAGTAACGCAAAACCTTTGTAGGTGTCCTCCTTTTCTTCTTCTTCTCCATCAAATTATGTTCAATCAGACTTCCAACATCACTCCTTTGCTTCCATCTAGAAGAAGAACATTTCTTGCAATTCGGTCTACTTGAATCCTCTCCCCAATAAAGCATACAATCATTGGGACACACATGTATTTTTGTATAATTCAGACCAAGCTTGTTAACAACTTTTTTCATATCATAAAAAGATTCTGGGATTTTTTCTTCAGGAAATGCATCACGTATCAATTCCAATATCATGGAAATTTCCTTATTTGTAATTCCACATAGACATTTGATGTGATACAACTTCAACAGAAATGTAAGTTTTGAATATTTCAAACACCCACAATACAACTCTTTATTTCCATCGTCAACTAAATCATGAAACAAATTTTCCTTAGTGAAGTTTTCTCTTACACTTGGCTCCACAAAATCAAGAGGAGGATCCAATGATATGTTACCATCTTGATCTGCCTGTGTTACAATCTCAAAAACATCACTTGTCACATTGCAATTTGTAGTACCCTCTTCTGGTTGTTCTGATATGTTTTGATGCTGATAGTGGTGCCTTGTAGTGCCGAATGCATCATTTATTAGGTTCTTGCATTTCATTTTCCATTGTCGATGAACTTGGGACCTCATTCTGCAGATTAACATCAGTGCTCAATATTTCTGTAACGTTCGATTCTCCATGCCAAATCCAACACAAATATTGATCAGGGAATTGTTCAGTATTAAATGTTCATAAAGCTCATCTCTCTTCAACCATGTTCTAAATTTAAATTTAGGAAATGGAAATTTTATTCTCTCTTCAACGGATCGATTAGAAATTGTAAAATCTAAAAACTCATTCAAACCCTTAACATACTGAGGTGCGTTCCTCGGTAATGTGATCCAAATTTTATCCATGTATATCACAATGTGCCTACACAATAATAAAAAAAATTAGAACACATAGTTACTACTAAATAGAGAAAGAGATTCATATATACGAAAGTATAAGATTAAAAAAAACAGAATATAATAAAGATGATCCCCTGAGTTAGATATGAACCCTCAATGTTTGGGATATGGGAAGTTTCTTTGGTAAAGAGAAACAGTGTGCTAACAACGTGGTAGCTACTTTACCATGAAAACCGAAACACATTGTTAATTTGAAATAACCCCAATAATTGTGAGAAACACTTTTACAAAGGTGTGGATTCACATTTTTAAGCTGAATTGGATTTACTGGAATCCTAGAATACAGTGGGATATTGCTTATG
Source organism: Viscum album (assembly GCA_963277665.1). NCBI lineage: Eukaryota > Viridiplantae > Streptophyta > Magnoliopsida > Santalales > Viscaceae > Viscum > Viscum album. The sequence goes on along the minus strand of OY728133.1, from coordinate 642,308,883 downwards.
CAGTGGGTTCCCCTATTTGAACTGATAGAGAAACTGATAACCCAAGGTATGGGCACTATGCAAGAGTCCTCGTCAAGATTGACCTAGAAAGAACTCTGGTTGAGGTGGTGGTCCTCACCACCTTTGATGATACGTTGAATCTAGAAATTATGTATGAGAGAAGGCCCAGGTTCGGTGGGAATTGTAACATTATTGATCATTCGATTTATGAATGTAGAATATTAACAACCTATGACAGGTGTAATCAATGAGGCCATGATAATTGAGACTGCCAGAAGATGAGGGGGAAGGGAAAAGAGAATTTGATCCACCCTCTGAGAAGCATCCCTCTGTCAAGTCACTCATCACTGAGTTGATACTTTCCCCTGCTATGAAAACTCATAATGAGGTGGCCACCACATCCCCCCAGGATGATCACTCGGGTCATGAGTCAAGACCTACTCATACTTTTGGCTCTACCTCAGGGGGAACAAATCTTGACTTAATTGTTGGCCTTGGTCCATGCCAGGCCAATCTCTTGGAGGCTGACAGGGATGGATCAACATCAGATGCTGGTGGCACCAAATTCCTCTTACCTATTCCTTATATAACTGTTAATGTACAAGTTGGTGAGGGGCTAGAATTCCTCATTGCTATGGAATAATTACAATGATCCTTGGCTCACCCAAGTCACCGAAGGCAGCAGCCCTCCAGGCACATTCTCAGGTTTCACCTACAGCTGAATCGACACGTTCATTCTTTGTAGGTGGATAAGGTATTGATAGGAAGTAGGAGGGGGATTTATAACAGGCTGTTGCAGCTCCGGAACCTGCTTCCGCCCTGCATGATGTAGGGTTTTCGAACACCACTACACACTTGGCAGAGATGGGCATGCATGTGGTCAACAATCAACCTTCTGTTAATAAACAGACCGATGTAGCTCTTATCACCTCTTGTGCCAATAAAAATCCTTTCCCAATGCTGTAGTATACTTATTGAATTTAATTTTCTATTCAAAATACACCAACACAAATTCTGGGTGTCCCTCCAATTCAGTTCAGAGACCTCAAGATGTCATAGTGGGCTCCCCCTTGGAGGGGACCTCAAATCACTCATTTGGGGAGTCTGGAACACTGGGAGACATTTTAACTAAGTTCACCTCCCTGAAGGATAAGAAGTGTGTGAAAAGGAATCCTGATGGAATGTCCCCAAAGGTTGATACATGTGTTCTAAAAAAATTATCACCCCTCTAAAGTAAATACTAGGAAGATGATGGTGATGACAATCATGAGAAGGTGGATGATGATGTTACAAGCAAATCGAATCCTGATAAAATATCCATTGTCCAAACACCCAAGAATAAGGGTGGGAAAGGTAAAGAGAAGAAGATTAATCAATGAAGACTCTCTTTTAAAACTGTCGAGGGCTTGGGAACTCTCCTACTGCCTCTTCCCTCAATAATTTTCATTCACATAATTGGCCTATGCTAGTTGCAGGTGCTGAACCCAAAATGAACTTTGGGAAATGGAAAGGGTTTAGTTGGGATTCTGTTAAATACTAACTGTTTTCACACAATGGAGATCTCAAGGTCTCTGAAACACTATGGGTTCTCAAGCATGATGATATTCAGATTACTTTTTAGGAGATTTGTTCCCAAGTCATCACTATATCTATTGTTCTAGGTAGTGTTGTCACCACATTTTCATTTGTATATGCATCCTATTCCTACACCAGGAGAAGAGAGCTTTGGAGGGATCTAAAACAAATTAATGACAAAACAAAAAGTAATTGGGATATTGTGGGGGATTTTAATACTGTCCTAAGGTCACATGAAAGGTTGGGTCCTCATTTTTCTCATAATTTTGCAAAGGAATTTGAAAGATTCTTAGATAAGTGCAACCTAATAGAGGTTAATATTACATGGGATAAATTCACATGGGGAAGGATTACAGGAAATAGAAGACAAGAAAGTAGGATTTACAGGTGCTTCTTCTGGATTAATGATCATTACGATATCACTGAAATTTCCAAACATACACTTGAAAAGTTCGACTCGGATCACAATCCTCTTGTCATCAAGATTCTGGAAGGCCCCAAAAGATCGCCCCCCTTACCATTCAAGTGTAATAATTCATGTCCTACCATTCATGGATGTAGGAAAATTGTTTTTAGTGGATGTAATAGTGTCATTCATGGAAGTCCCTTTTTCACTGTCTCGTCTATGCTCAAGTGCATTAATTCCCAGAAGAGGGAATGAAGTAGATGATCCTTCTCCATGTTGGATGATGACATTAAGGAGGCTGAATAGTGGCTTGAACATTGTCTAATTGTCAATCAATAGCATAATTTACAATAAAGATGTATGATATTTCTATAAAGAAGTTGTATTTAATTTTGGTGATAATAAGGATATGTTTCCAACAATAGTAAACTAGAATAATTTTTTGATGTCATCTTTAATAATGGTTGAAGTCTTTGAATGTAGTTATGATGGAAATTATGATTTTGACACTTCCTCAATGGAAATCAATTAAGTAAGCCCTACAGAAATAATTATGTCTTTTTTGAAAATCCAAAAGTGGTAGAGATGGTAGAGTAGTATGAGGAGTTTCAGTTCGTAGATGGTAATATGAGGTCCTTTAACCACAACCCCTAGGAGGCCCACGTCAGGCATAAAGAGCTAGGGGCGAGGGCAATGGACAACTTCATGCTTTGGATGTCTATGATCCAATGGCACACGAGATGATTTGAGTTATTATTTGTGTTTATTATGATATTTCCTTAGTATTATGAAACATAGGTTCTACCCATTATTTTATCCCTCAACTCCTTGTGTGATAGTTAGAGATCAAAGTTGAGACATTATCAAAATAATGTCGTCTTGAGGTTCCTACCGGGAAAACTTCATTTGAAATTTCATTTACATGTAGTGAGAGGTATAAATTATCCCATAATGGTTAATGTGAGATCATTTAGTCATCATAATGGATCCCTATGATGTCATCATGGGCACATATTGGCTTTTCATGGTCCAGGAATAGATCGACTTTCACTATAGACTAGTCAGATACCTATAAACTAATTGGATGAGGTTTTCCTTTTATGTGATAGATATATCAAGGATGTTTTGGTGGATGTTGTGAATAAGAGGTTTCAACCTATCACCCATCAGTTGGAAGGGGAATCCCATGGATCCATAAGAAATTCAGGCATCTGGGTTCCTTCAATTCTGGTTGATTATTTGAAATTTTTTTCTGATGTTATTTCAGGAATACCTCCAAGATGGGAGATGTCGATTTTCAATTTATTGGATCATGGTATTTTCCAAATATTTTTTGTGGCATATCATATGGTACCTACTGCGCTTCATGATCAATGGTTTCATTTTGAAGACCTTTGTGGGAATTGTTTCATCAGACCGAGTATTTACCCCTAGTCAACTCCATTCATGTTTAAGAAAATGTTTGAAGAGATCATATGGCATTGTGTGTATTGTCGTTTCCAGAACCCGAAAATGATAAACATGAATTACCCCTTTTCAAGGATTGATAAATTTTTTCACCAGTTTTGAAGCGTGATATGATTCTAGAATATTAATTTCAGTAACATCTATCACTAGTAGTGGGTTTTCATGTCTGATATTCCAAAGTTTGAATTATGATGTCACTTCAAACACTTTGAGTTCCAATGATTCCATTTTCTGTGATGAATTGACACTATATTTTTATGTATTTGATGAACCAGTTTCTGTATCCATACATGGACCACTTCCATGATTTCTTTATCGATGACATACTTTTCTACTCTATGTTATTGTAAGATCATGTAGAGAACTAGAGGACGATTAATTATTTTCTTCGAGACAACTAGATTTACATAAATCTTTCGAAGTGAATGTTCTGGATAAGTGATTTTCACTCTCTAGGGAATGTCATTTCTGAACGAGTTTTACCCATTACTCTAGAAGATATCAAATAAGTTCATTCGTGGGATCCATCCAAGGATGTGTCATAGTTAAAGAGTTTTCTTGTCTTGGCGGGGTACTATATCAAGTGTGTGGAAAACATCCCGAGAATCACAACCCAATTGACCATCCTGACACATAATTGAAATTTTTTTACCTGGTCTGAGTAATGCCACGGGATCTTTTGGTGAATTTAATTTGCTGTTTCAAAGTTTCAAAGTTTAATTTTCCCTTATAGATACAGTGACTAGTCTCATAAATAAATCAACTCCTCACACAAGCAAAGAGTACCAGTTATCCAAGAAACAATAATAAAAAAACTAATATCAAAACAAGTAAATAATTAGAAATCAAACCCTAGGGTTTGTATAGGTCACTAGGGAAGCCGGGTCGCCGGGGTCGTGGGGGGCCAGGGTCGCCGAGGTTGCGGGGTCACCGGGGAAGTAGGGTCGCCGGGTTGCGGGGTCGCCGGTGTCGCCGGTGTCGCGGGGGGCCGGGGTCGCAGGGAAAGAGGGGGGCTGGGGGAGCGCAGGGTTAGAATGAGGGTCAGGGTGGGGGAAGGGTCGGGGCCATGTAAAAAAAATGTTTTGCGGCGGTTTATTATAAACCGCCGCTACAAAACCGCTGCTAAACGGCGGTTTTTTTGTAGTGTACGCAACATTAATTATAGATTTTGCTTAATGTATAAATGAAATAAGTTTTGATTATGTCATACACAACACCAAACAGAACTTTCACTATATGCTTCCCTGACTTGGCTTGCATTACACGCAATCAAGACCTTCTTCGATAGCGTGTGTAGTACGCAATACCAAGTTTCTCTAAATGAGATATTATTATTATATTATTATGAACTATACATTTTGAATAGTAATACCCACGTTTTGAAATTTTATAAATTTTATCTTTCAAAATGGACTTCATTTTTGGATTTGGAATATCAAAATTAGCCGAGGGTGAATTTTTTGTATTTTCTGAAAACATTCAATTTTTGATGAATAGTGAAAACACTAGGTTACTATTTAAAAACCGATGTTTTATTTAAATAATTATTTATTTTATTTAAATTTATTTTATGTCAAAATTGATACATAATACCTATATAAGTTCAATGTAATTCATTTGTTTCATTTTATAATAATTTTAGATATATAAAAAATTTATTAAACTTTCACCGTCTTTTACCCACCTCCTAGGAGTGTTTGAAAATTTACATAAAACATAATTTTACCACTTCTGTGAGTGGAATTTCAAAAATACAAGAGACACGGTTAATATCAAGGAGTAAAATTTGGTTCAATAAGAATTTTTTTTGTGAATAGTAACTTTTTATTTTTATTTACCACGGTTAAAAGTAAATAGGGAAATTATGGGTAAAAATGATATTATTATTACCCTAACACATGTTCTAATTCTATTGGATATGTTTAATTAGACAAAAAACAACCTTAGGAATAAAATATTACCCTTTAGGTCTTCTTGGATTGTATTAGGAAACTTATTATTATTTTATTTTAAGGAGAGTTAAAATAGTTAAAATCAATGTTTCATAGCTAAATAATTTTTAATACAGAGTTATACATAAGATAAATTCAACTATAAATATTCATTAGAAAGGTAAAAATATTTCCTACATAATGGTATTTTATTTATAATTTTTAGACATTAAATAACTTAATTTATTTATGACACAACGATGATGGAGTAATTACCTTATTAATGAAATATTAACATAATTGATGTTATAAATACCCAAATAAATGTAATTTGAGAGTTTTTTTGAATTACACTAATTTTATATGTCAATATTACATGTTAGAATTGATTAAATTAACTTTTTTCGAACTAATCATGTTGTTATGATTTTCATAAATTATGAATTACCAAATAGTGTTAAAATTTACATAAAATAGTTTTTAAAACAAATATTATATTATTAATCATTATTATATTCTTAAAAAACATAATGTTCCGCCAAATGACTTATATAAAGTTATATATGTTAATAATGAACCACTTGTGGTTTTTTTGGCCTGTTATAGTTAGTTTATAAACCATACCGTGTAACAAAACAAGAAGACATTGTAAATGTTAAATTATTTAACTTAGAGTTAAATCTAAATGATAAGGTTAAAATAGTAACTTAGACTTGTCTAAAACCTATTGGTTGAGAGGATTTTGACCCATACCCACTTTATCTTCTAAATAAATCAATTTGGAGCTATTATAAACCGAATATGACTTTATTATAGAATAATATTTTATATTTTTTCAAAGGTGCCTCTCTCCTCCCTTATAAAAAGGGCACCCGTTCCCTCTTCTCTTCACACCCTTCTGACCGTGAACCTCATCCAACCATTGTAAATTCCTCTTCCCAACCTCTATAGTTATATCATAGAGGTTATTATTTCTCAAAATACCAACTCTAATGCCCTATGAAGAAGTTTAAAGGAGGTGTGTCGAGGAAGAGGTAATCTCTTCTACCGACTCTTTCATGTTTCTTTCTTCTTCTACTTCCTCTTATTTAGTTGTTTCATTATAAAGTAAGAACATAAGTATTACTCATATAATTATATGTTATTATAAATATTAAACAACCATATTTCACCTTTTATCCATCCTACGGAAAACGAAATCACCGCGCGTGCGTACGTACGGAATACCCTCTCCACGCCGTGGTATAATCAATTTTTCCACCACCACCTTACTTTGATGGGTATAATGGTGTAAAGAATAACTATATATAATTATTATAACATCATAATTATTCTATTATATTATATTATCCACTCCGATTCCATTAAATAAATATGGTAATGATATGATCAGTCGTGCATACATACGGATTACCGTCTCCACGACGCGATGAGATTCATTTTCCATGTTAACAATTCAAGAATGATTATAAAGTATATATAATAAGAAATAATGAAATATATGACATAATAATTATACTGTATTAATGTATATATATATTTTTTTCATCGACTTAATTCCATTCAATTCAATAAGGAAACGAAAAACAACGCTCATGCGTACGTCGACTTACCGTCTCCATGAATGGTGTATTTCTTTCCATTTATCGATCTATTATATATATGTATATTCTGAATATATATTATATATAAATCATGTTTTATATTCTGGAATTATGTAATCATGATCTTTGTAATCATCTTAATAATTACAAGTCAAAACACGGACGATAAATGAAACGATTTTACCCAAAACGCTGCTTTAACATGGAATTGACAAATGAACGGATAATATAAAGTTGTAAGTGAATCATATATGATATCATAAATATTATTATGGTTCTGTTAAAATTTATTTATATGTTTAAAACCACTATACAGGAGTCTCGTACACACACAGAAGAAATTGTACATAAGGTAAGGTATAACTTTTCTAATATTTTTTTATCCGATATTGTTTATTCATAAGTATTTACTGGGGTTATATTTATCATCCATGTCAATGTTTTCTAAAAATGCTTTCATGTATGTTTAAAGTCATTTTTACCCATTTGTTACTTTTAAAACATGGTATTTACGGAATCATTCTTTTGTTTACCATACGTGGTACTTTTTGACTTTTCCCGCAAAAGTACGAGAATAATGTTTTTTTGACTTATATGGAATGAATGGATTTTTATGGTTTTATAATGCCTTATTTTCATGAAGTGTACTCTAAAAAATTTGATGACTATTTTCAAAAAAATCCTTTTCTTTTAAAATTTCATGGCATTTTGTGAAAATAAAATGATTTATAAGAAGACATGAAATTTTCTTCATGAATTCATTTCATGTGTTTTATCAAAACCATTTTCCATTTAAGATGACATTATCTCATATGTGTATGTTTCAAGTTTAATGTCTCTATGATTTACATGGTTTCCCATTTCTTATGATGAAATGATATCCATTTGTTTTATATGGATTATGTTATGATGGAATGATGTTTATTAAACACATTTTATTCATTGGGTTATGATGAATGATTTATGTTTATGAAGCAGAACACGTAAGAATGATTTCATTATGAGATGGGTGGGACCTATATATCCCTCTAATGCATTGGGTAACGATTTATATATCATGAGATAGACATGGCTGGAATGGTAAGTTAATCCAGTTCAGTTTTACAAGACTGAAACGAGGAGTGAACTCGATTCAGAAAGGGACTTTGTCCACTAAGATGGTCTTGGCAGAAATTCCTTGGCTACTATGGAAATCATATCATGTGCTTAATGGTTTTCACAATTAAATGTTTTATTCCCATTCGATTTTATCATGATTAATGTTCCTTTACGTACTATGCCTTACGTACTGCCATGATTTATTTCACAACTCAAGATTTTTATGTGTACACGTTATATTCATGTTTTCAAGTTCAAATGTATATGGTTTGTTTTATTTTCTCAATTATTACCCTTACTGAGAATTTGACCTCACCCTTTATATGTTTTATTTTCCCCAGGATATAAAAAAATGTTTTAGGTAAGAAAATTAAAGGGGAATATCTTTATGGGATATTTTTAAGATCTTTCTCCATGATTATAAGATTATGTTCCGAGTTTCCAAAGACACTAAACTATTACAGTCCTTGTGTGTTTTTTTAGTCATGTAATAAGTATTCTGCAAAATTAATGTAATGTCCATGTACATCAAGCTTTGGGTCTCTACACAACTCCCATTTAAAAATATTTCAGAATCTACATTGTGTTTTCAATCGGATATAGATGTGATTAACAAAAGATAAGTATAATATGTAAATCATAGATATTAAATGATAACACTCAACAATGAATTCACCTTTATCTTCACTTTTTTGTATAGTTAATCTTCCAATGGAATTGTTTACCACATGAAAAACATACTGCTTCATTTTCCATTCCATGCCTTTTGATCTTCCTCTTCTTATAAGGATGATTCTTAGAAGATTTAATCATTCTTATGAGTCATGGGCCACTTTAACATGTTATTCATTTTATAATTCACCATATGGGATGCGGTTTTGTTAAACCCCATGTCCTTGTCTTCTTGGTAAATAAAGGTATGTAGTTTTGAAAGTTGATTCTCATTATTTATAGTGTTATAATTTCCAATAAAATTTTAGAAGGGAATGGGTAGTAATGAAATTATGACATGTGTTAACAACTCATTCAGTGATTTAGTCTCTAAGATGTCTATGAATTCTATGTTACTGGTAAGATTGACTACATAAGGCCCAGTTGGTACCGAATGTCAACGATTAGTTGAAAATAATGAATTTGAGATATCATATCTCAATTTTTCCACCTTATCCTAAGAGTGATCCTAAAAGATAGAAATCATGTTATACACATTCATTTCCTCATTTGGATTAGAATCTCATTGGTTAGGGAAGATTACATGAAACACTAAAAATATATAGAATCAGTGCAATGTTTCTTATAGAGAGTCAACTCTACCTCAGTAGTATTTTTACCATGCACTTTAGGAATATGTTCTTCCCACAAATACTATTTCATTTCATAAAAAATGATAATTTGTAGGTAACTATTTACACTATTGGAAATTTGTTCTATTGAGAATGGTATCCTTCTCAAGTATGTGTTTACGTTATATGATAAATGTATTGTTTATAATTTTTTTTACAAATATGATAAGAATATATTTTTTACTTTATCAGATAAAATTTTAAAAAATAAATCAATATTATATTTATTGATATCTCTCTTTTTTATAAAAACACAATATTCAGTACTATTATCTTTAAAATATCCTATTTCATTTATATTTGGGTGGAATGTATCCAAATTATTCTTCTCATCACCCCATAATTTTTTGGTCTAGAAATTTCAAGGGATTTAGGTAGGAATTAAAAATGACAACTACATTAACTCATAGTTCTTTGATCTATTGAGTGGACTCACCAATCATGTAATCCTTAAATTTTATTTCCACAACTATTTAATCTTAGTTACACTATGTCCTACTTAGGAAATCAACCCCGTATGTGAAGTAAGTTAATCAAACCCAAAACATCATGTTAGAATTTCTCAACAAATGTAAGCACCCTAACATTGGCTGGTAAAGAATTTTGAATTGTGGATAAATTTTAAATTAAGTAGTGGAAGGCTCCACCAACATAAAATATATAATTGAAGAATTTTATCTTTATAAATAAATTTAAAATTTTTATCTTTATTACATGTTTTTCAATATTAATTGGATTTACATAAGTAATTAACAATGTATTGTATAATTTTTATTAAAAGGAAAGTCCAGTATCTGAGCGAGCTCAGTCCGAAAAGAATTAATTAAAAGAATAGGATAGAAGGAAAAAAGGGATCAAGCAGCACAAGGAGTGTTTCACACCCCAGATAGAACCACTCCACACATGTCATCATTCAAGAAACTAGTATAAAATTCCGGTTCTCAGAATTCTCACATTGTACTTGTTTCAAGAATATCTCTTTTTGACAAAGAAACCACCACCATATTGTCTTTTATATACCCATGACAAAAATCAGGTTCATTTGAGTTACTTGGTTCATATAGTCAACCCACTAGGGTAAAAGCTTCTTTGAGACACTACCTTTTTCTTGAATTCAGAGCTACTACAAATGTTTTCTAGAGTCCTATTCAATCCATAGTGGTGGACAGTTATGATGGATAGTGTATTTAATAGAATACATCAATTACTATAGTTTAGCTTCATATGAAGTTCATATCCCAATGTAATGACAAAACCCCTTTGAAATAACCACGATGTGTTCAGAATGTTCCTCCATAGATCAATGGGTCTTGGGAAACCGATGCCGCACCATCAACATTCTCTATAAGCCACCAAAAAATCACAAGGATCCACCTATGTATTAATCTTGGATTTTATTTTCCAACACTCCAAACATGATGCACCTCTACTATCTTTGGGTATCCATCAATTATATATGAATATACTCACATGAATATTAGGGGAACCAAAATATTTTTTAATGGTTTTTGGTGAAATAAACCATGTGTTACTCCCACGATATTTCTTTATTTTTTTATCTTATTATATCTAGTGCTTGTGTGGGATTGAGTTCTGGTAGTTGGAGGGCTGGAACAAAATTTTTTAGGCTTTCAGCAATTTAATATTTATCTCACACTATTAGAAGTAACCATAAAGTTCGTTTTTGGTAAGGGTCGTCTATCATTTGAGAGAGCCATTTTCCATGTCAACCATACTATTTGTTTAACCATTCAGTGCTCCTTAGTAATCCATGCAAGGATTAGTCATGTCAAGGGTAAGGTGTATGGTTTTATTGAACCATGAAACCCAATGGGAAACCATGAAAGAGTCTGACTGAAAAAGGAATTTTCCAACACATAGTTAGGGCATGGTTTGGAAAATAGTTTTACTAAATGCTGCCACCAAACCATAGTTAAAAAAAGAAAAAGAAATAAATTAAAAACAAATTAAAAAAACAATGCCTAAATAATAATAATAATAATATAATAAATATTATTATTATGTACTCATAAGGGTTTCCCCCTCCCCCTCTCACTCTCACGTGGCACCCCCTCCCCTTTACCCTTTTCTATGCATCGTGACCGACCAAAGGAGGCTCAACATCACCTATCATCCCTCCATTGGGATGATTCTACTTCTGTTTTCATGAGTGATATCATCTGGTGAGTTTATCCTCCTTTATTCCTACTTATTTTATTGGTTTCTTATTTCCCCCTTACAATATGCGCACCCCAACTGAAACAAAACCTGATTTTTGGGGTTATCTTGGTTGATTTAGGGATCTTAGGTTCCACTGGGATTGATTGAGGTTGAATCATTCCACCAGTGTCAAGGGTAGTTAGTTCTCCCAATTTTTTATGTATGTTTTTTTTCATTTTAATTCTTTGAAACAATTTTAATTTAGGGGTTCTATGGTTTGAATTTTTCTATATTTTTATAGATTCTTTTAGACCTTGCTACGATGGTTTCAGGTTTCCATTATCACGGTGACTTGAACTTGTATGAATAGGTTTTCATATACATATATAAGTTCAATCATATATATATTTATATTAACTCATCATAGTATGAATATATATATATATATATATTGGGGATATATGATCTTATTCATATATATATGTGCGAAAAATAAATACCTATGTTTGGTAAAGGGGTTTATGCAGGTGTAAGAATACATGTAAGAACCCCCTTTTACAAATTCATGGCCATGAAAATATCAACACATGGTATATGTGTCAGTATATATATATATCTCTTTGTGTTTGTGTGTGAATGTGCATATGTTTGAAGGGATAAAAAAGATAATTTAGGTTGTTGTCTTCAAAAGGTAGCATGTTTGAGGTTATATCCCACTGCATCTGACCATTAAGTTTAAGAATACATTGATTGGTTGACATTCGCAGCTTTATTTAATGCAAGTTAGTGATGTATGATTTTAAGAATAGTTTTTTATTTGAAATGAGGGGATTTCCTCTTGTTATTAATTTTTTGAAATGGGTTTTTTGGCATTCTCCCAATATGTACTTAATAAAATGCCCAATTGGCCTTTATACAAGTGTCTTTGACTTAATATATTGATTTTGGTTTCCAATATGGGTTTCAAAGTGAATTTATATTTTTGAAAGTGGCATGTGTTGGTTGTTTTTGAAATGGATTTACATTTAATGGTTTTTAAAGTCCTCGTTGGAATTTTTGAAATCATTTTATAGAAAAACAACTATATAAGGGGTTTGTTGCCTTGTGTGTTGATGTATAGGTGGGAACATCACTGGTTTTGGACTTCCCTCAAGTAGTGATGGTTTGAAGGTAGATGACTATTTATTAGGGTGGTCGGGGGGGGGGGGGTGTGTGACATTTTGTGTGACTCATGTGATGGATAATGCTTATTTTTATGGTTGATTGATTGGATTTGGTGTGTACACCGCTTTTTGAAAATAAAATGGGAACCTAACATCGTTACATGAACATATTAGAATTAATTATAAAATTGTTTAGTGTTATGAGCTGGATAATGGCCCTTAGTATTGACCTGTCCCTACATTGGGAGGATTCCCCATGGTTAGTTCTGGTAGGGTATGACATGGTGTGAGTGCTGGTTGATAGAATTGGGTTAGGGATGCCTATAAGACTAATCAGGGTTTAGTTTGTTCTATATTTTCCTCTAAGTTAACAGGTATTCCCATGTTACAATTTTCACTTATTTATCTTTGGATGATGGTTTATCATCTATAACAAGTTTGGTATATTTTTTAGTTTTCCTATTTCAGTTTTTTTTACTGTTGTTACTGCTTCCATGTGTGGTGTATCTCTTTTCTAAAACTGGATGTTTTATTTTCAAAGGTTTATGGAAAATGTTATGAATTTATATACACATTACTTTAAATTTTTAAGTAAAAACCATCCTTTAAAATCTATATGTTCTTCAAACAAATTCTAAGGCCTCTTTTTTTGAATATTAACCAACATTAAATGAAAAGAGAAAGGTGTAATGATTTTTTTAAATTAATGTATGAAAATTCCACTTTTATATACTGTATTTCAAACATGAAATTTATAAATCTTATATTTAATGGAAATTCATTAGGAAGATACTATTTGTGCAAGATTATTGTGTTTTAATACTCACACTAGTTAGTTTGTCTTTTTTTCTTATGGTGCTACTTCCTGCATAGGTTCAGTCACTAGGGAGAAATGATGGTTTTGAGGTTAGTGGTGACTCTGAAGGTTACATGGTGGTATGTAAGGCTTTATTCTCATTCCACTAATAATGTTTAGTTATATTATTCCACTTACATTTTGTTTTTTATCTACTGTTTTATTGGCCTGAATCATTTTTATTAGTTTATCTTTATAGCTCACACTAGTTTCTAGCTTGTGGGAATATAGAATGCCACGTAGGCCTTATTGTGGGTCAGCTCATGTGAACAGTTCTGGGTTGAACCATGTTTGATTGTGAAAAAATTATATCAGAGCAGGCCCTTATTATTTCTAGTGTCATATAGACTGGAAAAAGGATTTTCAGGTCTCTAGTGGTAGGTATAAGTAGAGGGTCTTATAAATAATACCATTCTAATCCTTGAGTTTCTAGGGGTAGTTTTTTATTTGAGTATCAAGTTTTAGTTTTTGTGGATGGGGGATGAACAATAGATGAATCTATTTTTTCATGGAGATATTACATGAAGTTGTGACCTATATAAATCCCAATTGTACAATTTCAGACATCCCTAATGGTTGGTTCTTTATTGGTACATGGTCTTCCAAACCATGTAGTTAGGCCATGTTTTCCCACTAGTTAAAAATATAGTTACTTTGGTGAGATTAGTGTTTTTTGTTTGGTTATGGTTAGTGTGAGTGTTTTTTAAATGTAATGTTGTATTTGGAGTTGAAAAATGGTTTTTGAAATGAAAATGATTTCTGGAAATGGTTTCTTTTTAATATAATGTGTGGTTTTAAAAGGGAAAGTGGAAGGTGTGTTTTTGGTTATAAAGAGGCTACACTAGAGTGGGCCCAAGGGGACTTGAAATAGGGAAAAATGGAATTGTTAACAATAATTTGATATTTAAATTTAATATTAAATGGGGTTCGGAATTTTTAAATGTTTCATTTTGTAAAATGGTTTGGAGTTTGAAAAGAAAGTTGTGTTTTTTGAAAAAGTATTTTTGTTGTTTTTGTGTTGTTTGGATTTTTAATATAGTGTTTTGGATTGTGTTATGGTGTTTTTTCTTGGGGTATTATTTCGGGTGAGTTTCAAATGGGTGTTCATTCTATTTTGTATCATTTTTTATATAGGTTATTTTACCTAGAAAGACCCAAAATGTTTATAGGCAAACTTTTTCAGTCATTGACCCTACCTAAACATCTAGAAGATTGGTGGGATGAACTCTCTATAACAATTTCTTCTCATCAATAGTTATTAGGGTTTGTTAGAGGTTCTTGATTGTCCTGATGATGTTGGGAGTGTGTCATGTTATTAGTAACTATAGATTTGTTTGGTAGTGTGAGTTTTCATGGGAATTATTTACAGACCAGGATTGGACTAGTGGGAGGTGATTTTCCATTATGATAGAAAGTTGGGACGTCTTAGATAAATTTTAGGACAACTTCATGAATTGGTTTATTGTTTAATAAGTGAAGGGGAATAATATTACTAAGATCATTGATTCTCATAAAAGTCAACTAATGGTGAAGGGGAAGGTTGACCATTTCAAAGAGATCATTTACTTTTTCTAGTAATATTCTTAAGAGATCAGTTGTATATTCCTCTTTTTTGTGGGGAATCTGTCCAAAGATCCAGCACTGCCTTATTTTATATGGGAATGTCTCCAAAGGCTTCCCATGGATTTTGATGGTCTAGTTTCTTTTATTTCACATGGGAATTACCCATCTAGTGAGGAGTGTGAACTGGTGTAACCTACTCAAATAAATTCTCTTAGTTAGTTCCATTCATTAATTCATTTTCATACTCACTCAGTTTCTCCCAGTGTGGTCAATTTGGGCACTGTATGCCATCAATTTTCCATCCTCTGAATTCTTGTTTCTGAGGTGACCATTTCAATCACCTAGAATTGTTCTGAATGTCCCATCATTAAGAAATAAAGTCAAGGTCAGTGGATTCCATCTTTCAGTTGAGAGTTAGTGGATTCTTCCACAAATCAGGGCTCCAGCCATTGTCCTAAGAAGTAAAGGTTTTTACATAGTCATGAATCAGTGGGTGTGGGGGACCTTGGACTAGAATTTTTGTCGAATGTTTGAGTGGTGATGGTTTACATTTCTTGGTTTTAGTTCTTCTTATTGTATTACTTTTTTTGTTCTTGAAGGATTGGTGGCCATTTTCTATTATAATTGTAGTAGTTTTTTATTTTTTATTTTTGTGAATCTTGGACTTGTTGCACTCCTTGAATAGATGTATCATAATGGATTAGATTAAGGTTTTTGTTATCATTTTAGATATGCTTGCGCCTTTTAGAAATGACGAATCTTGTTTTGGCTCAATACTCAGTTTGGTGATTCTTTCTTTGTGGAACCTTATGGTGGGGATGGGAAAATGTTGGGTGTTCCTGTTATTCTTCTTGTTGGTATTTATAGAGTCATATCAAGTAGGGAGTTTTAATATTGACCGTTCTAGCTATGTTTTTGTGGTCGGGAGAACCCTCCTCGATTCCCTAGGGTTTAACTAGTTGTTTTTCTCTCTAGAGCTATTTGGGTTCGACTTTTGGAGATATATGGTCACATTGAGGTTCATGGTTTCATTTGGAATCAAGAAGTTTTGGGTTCTGGTTTCATTCCTCATTAGGCTGGGTGAGATTAAAGGGGTAAAAAATTTTCTTGGTGTAGAGAATTGTCACACACAAACATATTTTTTATTTATTATTTGTCTTTTTCTATATACAACATAGGTGGGCTTGTGATATAGTAGATGCTGGAAAAACATAATTTTTCTATAAGATTTTTTGTTGTTCCATGGATTGATCGCATGCTGAGGAGTAACTATGTGGTGCTAGTACAGTGGGGGTAATTAATTTTATAGAGTTGTTTTTCATGGCTTTCACAAGGTTTTCAAACCGTGTGGTTCTCCTCTAAATTGTGTGTATGTCTTGGGTGTGTTAGGGGTAAGGCACACAATTTGACTAAATCAGGTGACCTCATAAGGTAAACAATGCATGGGGGTGCCTAACCTAGGTATTGTTCAACACACTATTGGTTCACGATTTGAATAACTATGCAGCCAAACCATGTGGTTTTCCTAGAGTTAAAAAATTAAAATGAAGAAAAAATAAAAATAAAATAAAATTAAAATTGTTTTTTAATAATGATATTATTGTTATTATTATTATTATTATGAACACTAAAAGGGTTCCCCATCTCCCAATACCTCTCACGTGACACCACATCCCCTTTCACTTTCCTTGTGAGTGGTGAACCTCAACCAAATGAGGATTTCCCTCGCCTCACAACCCCTCTATTGGGTTGATTCCACTCCTATTTTTTTTCTGTGATCTCCTACATTGAGTTCCTCCTCCTCTCTTCCTCCTTATTTTATGGGATACTAATTTCCCTCTTATTTTTTGCATTCCCTAACAAAACAGTAACCCAATTTTGGGGGTTTTCATGGTTGATTCTTGGTTCTTAAGGTCAGTGGGACTTGGTTGAGGTTGAATCATTCCACCACCAATAAAGGAAGTTGGTTTACCATGGGTTTCAGATATGTTTCGTTCTATTTTATTTATTTTTTTCAATTCTATTTTAGTGGTTTTTTGGTTCATAGTCTCTAGTGTTTTTCTAGAGCATTGTGGACCTCGATGTGGTGGTTTCAGGTTTCCATTGTCAAAGGTGACTTAAACATGTATGAATAGGTAATATATATATGTTCCCCCACATATATATACTCACTCATGGAGTTAAATATATATAGGGGATATGTGTTCTTATATATTTATAAGAATAATGTAAACGTGTGTAAGGTAAAAGGGTATATGTGTGTGTAACCATATATGTAAGGACCCCCTTATACAAATTTATGGCCATACTCATATGTATATATGGGTTTCAAGTCCTTATATATATATGAACATGAATATACATGTAATATGGAAAATGATGATTCAATTGGCCTTCATCAAATGGTTCAATGTTTGAGGTAGGATCCCTTTTCATTTGGCCTTTAATTTTAGGAATACATGGATTTTCATCATTTGAAACCATTATTTAATTCGAGTTAGTGATATATGAATTTTAGAATAAATTTTTTATGTTACATGAGTTGATTTCCTCTTGGTTTTATTTGTTTGGATTGGTTATATTGGGTTTTGAACAGTTAGTGCTTTCCGAAATTCCCTATTGTCCTTTATACACGTTTCTAAGATTTAAAATGGTGAATTTGGTTTTGTAAATGGGTTTCAATATAGAATTTTTGTTCTGAAAGTGTAATGTGTTGATATTTTTTGTAATGGTTATACATTTAATGACTATACGATGTCTAATTATATCATTTTAATGGTTTATTTATAAAAACCTCTTTATAATGGGTCCCTCACCATGAGAGTTGACGAAGTGGTGATAAAATTCTTGGTTTGGGATTTCCCTCAACTATTTATGGTTTGAAGATAGGCTCTATTTTTTTGGGGAGGCTAGGGGTGTTATCAGTTTCTGTGACTCATGTGATGGCTCATTCTTGTGTGTATGGTTAGTTTCTTGGATTTGATGTGCACACCCCATTTTGAACATAATATTTGAACCTGGAATCACTACTGAAACTTCCTCAAATGATTGATGCACTAGTTTAGTATTAAGCACTGTCTAGTGGCCCTCAATATGGACATTTCTCTACTTTGGAATGATTCCCTCAGTTAGTCTAGGTATTTTATGATTGTACGTGAGGGATGGTTAAGGGTATCTGGTTTCACATTCCTACATTATGAATCACATTTTATTATGTTCTATATATTACCATAAGTTCCATTTTACAGCCATGTTACACTTGTAAACAATTTATATATGGTGGATTTTTTAGTTCCATTAATAGTTTGGTCTCTTAGGTAGTTTTCCCTTTACCCTTTTTGTGACTTTTGTTCTTACTTCCTGGTGTTGTGTACCTTTTTTTAAAAAGTGGATTTTTGGTTTTCCATGGTTTATGGAAAATATTTTGTATATTATTTACAGGTATTTTTTTCATTTCGTGTAAAAAAATCATTGTTTTCACACTCTCTCTCTTATTCTCTTAAATTATAATTCTTCTTTTCTGGGAAAAGGAACTAGTTTTAAATGAAAAAGAAAATAGACCATGATTTAAAAAAAAATTCTGTTAGAAAAGCCTACATTTATACATTATCTTTCAAAATTGATATCAAGGAATATCATATTTAAAGGAAATGAATTTTGAATAGATTCTGTGGGATTTTATACCAAGTTTTAATACTCACACTTATAAAATTATCTTTGTTTTTTTACTTCTGGTAATTCTTCCTTCTCTGATTCAATTGTTCTGGTGTGACATTTCTTTTGAGGTCAATGGTGACCTGTTGGGTCACATGGAGGTATGTGATTTATTTTATTTACACTACCAGTGTATATTTTGGTTTTTATATTTATATTTGTTTTTTTCTACTATCATATTAGGATAAATCATTCCCAAGGTTTTATCATGTTGCCTTAAAATAGTTTCCATCCTATGAGGATCAGGAACGCCACTTGGGATTTGTTGTCGACCAATGTCAGGGATCAGTTTATGCTTGACCTGGGTTGGTTCATGACACCATGGGAACATAGACCCTTATATAATTAGAGGAGATATGGACAAAAGAAATAAAATTACTTTGATAATAAATTAAAAGAAACCTATAAAATAAAAAGTTCTGTTCGACAATCATGATCATCCACATACATGAAATAAATTTACGTATTTCATTAAATTATCACTATATTATAATCATTGTTATTTAAGAAAAATCTCTCTCAAATCAATTAATTATCTTATTTAATTAATCAATTCATGTATATTAATTATCATATGAATTATTATGAGATGGTCATCCATCATAATTTTAGTCAAATTAATTAACTCTGTAAAAATTTATCTAGGTAAAAAATATGCATTGGAGGCAAAAAGGTGAGTACTTGTCCAAGATACATTATGTATATTCTATTGATACACTATTTAATAACAATATATATAATATACATAACTTATCACAAAATTTCACGGTGTGTACTATCAACTTAATGACCACATAGAACACATGGTATTTACATAGCATGTAGTATTTCGATGCGTGTGGAATAATAACTATATTTAGACTTATACATGAAATGTTGTTCCAAAGATTATAAACAAAATTAACTACCAATTTAATATATATAAATTCTGTGACACAAAATGTGTTATCAACTTAATGAACACATTAAACACTTGAAGATAATATTCAAGAAGTATAGTAAAATAATATATAATTCTGCATAATTTGATAAAAATACACGGTGTGTACTTTCCAGCTACACGTCATGTATTATTCTCACCATATATACATGGAAAATTCATAGTTACTCATGTTGTAATCATTCCATGAAAAATATTAGAGTAATTAACATGTATATAAACAATATGACAGGTGAGATCCGAGTTACAGGGCCACTATTCACATAAGCAATGTAAAAAGACGCATGACCTGTCTATGACTAAAAGACTAAACATCATGTATAGAAGTTACACTGTGTGTAATATAGCCGACCATGTCCCAGTATGGACCAATCAAAATGTGGGGTATAATTAAATTCACTACATGTCATAAATGCACACATATTTAATGAATTATAAATTAAATCTTAGTGAATTGAATGTATGTACAAGTCATGTTCCAATATGGTACATGAAATGTAATTTGGTGTTATCTAGGGAAATTCATTGGAACATTGAGATGTGTTTTTTGAATATATTTCATTATCAAAATTAATATATTTTTCTATATTTATGATAAATGAAGTTGAAGAAATAAGATATCAAGTTTAAGATTAAAGATCAATTAAAATGCAAATAGAAACTAAAAAATGCATAAATCAATCAACAATATTTAAATAATTGAAAATAATTACGATACCCCTCTAATACCACTTGAAGGTGACAAACATAGTTGAAGCACTAAATGGGACATGACCAACAATGTTTTTTCCATAATAAATGATTTTTTGAGATTTTAATGATATTAAATACCTTAATTAATATAATAGAATCAAATATTAATGCTCAAGTGAAAATGATGTTACTAGAGCACTTTATTACCACCTTTTATTTATAATTAATTTAATAAACTGAAAAATTACCTTGTTAGAAATTATGTCTTCATTAATGGATATAATAATGTCTATACTTCATACCATCAATGCATTACATTAATCAAGAATATATTTCCTACATATTTGATCCATATGTATCCCATGAACCTATGAATGTCATCATATGAATCTAGGGGATCTAGAGTGGCATATCCTAATGATGGAATAAATTAACTTCAATCAACTTGAGAATAAATTAAGGGAAGGGTTCTATTCTATATATCTATACATGAGAGGGGTGGTGAAGGATGATCACACATTATTGTTGAGAGAGTTATTGTAAAGGTAGGAATGTATATATCTCTTATATGAAAAATATTTTTTTATTCTCTAAGTCGATTGATGACACTTTTTGATTCTACCTATTTTTGGTTCCCACCCCAACCACCCTATACTCTAGATGTGGTTCCGTCCTAGGATATTGTGTGACATCTCAAAATTTTCATGTAATTTTTTTTATTTATATGGAATTATTTTGAGACCACGACATTCGATGACACATGATTCTGAGGCTCAGAAAGCCCGGAATTGAATTTTGAAATTTTTTTAATGTACGTTCATTAAACGAGTGAGTAGGGTTTTATATGTTTTGAATCGGGGCTCAGATTAAAAATACGAGGGCACCGTTTAATTCGAAATTCCTGGATTCACCTAGAAATCAATTAACTTCGCCTAGCAAGGAGTGAGCGGAAAATTTATTTTTCAGAATTTGGAGAAACATAATAAAATAATTTAAAATAATTATTTTATTTGATTTCTCACAGTTTAGTAGTGGATGGAGATGATGTGGGGCATCTACAAGGAGATGATTATTTACATTAAGGAGGCTCATTAATGGCTCGTTAACTCAAAAAATATGATGCATTTATGATGCATAACAACAATGTTTTTTATAAATAAAACAGTGTAATGACGTGATGTCACATCCTAATGGAAAATGGGTGATGTTATCCTTTCAATAGTTCGACACGCTGGGGAAAGGAGGAATAAAAATATAGAAGATTCTCTAACAAACCTCTAACGGACTTCCACCAAAGTGAAGAATGAAATATTCTGGCCTAATATCATATTCATTGATTCCTTTCGATGATCGAAGCCAGGAAGTGATGTCGCTGACTTAATTCCTTGAGTACGAAAGTCGTGACATCAAACATCATATGTGGTAGAGTTTTTGATTTGATGTTCTTCCCCATCATTTTCTAAAAATGACAAACACAGATCAACACACGAATAGGTTGATCCGTGATTCGTGCATTATTTGGGAGGGTGATTTATTCGTGGGTTTATATTATTTGGAGTCCAAATCATGACAAGGAATGATTGAACAAAAACACCCAGAACCTTCCTTGTCTTTAAATCTTTAACGCGGAGGCCCCGTGTCGACTAAAACAAGGCCAGAACGCCTCTGCGTGTCCGTTCGTGGTGCACGTACCCTCGAGATGATGACAAGGATGGTTTGGGATCCTCGCATTGAATATGATGCTACTTGAAGGCCACATACAGAGACGAATCAAAGAAAGGACCACCAAAGCATGTCTGGTGGTCTGCTAAACTTCTTATCATCACGCCGGCACTGACGGCCATGTAGAGGAGGTGACCTGCACTGGTAGGCTGTTTTGGAGAGAAAGATGCGGCTCATTATCTGCAATAGTGCACTAGAGGATGATGCGCTTTGTGGGGAACTACGTGGAAGGGTGGTTAGCATTCAGGCTGTTCAGACGGCTGGAGAAGCCACAGTCTATCTACCACAGCTGGTGGAAGGGCACCGTGCCCACAGGGCCCAAGGGAGCCAGATGCCATAGCAAGGTCGTGTCCTAGCTGTTCAACACCACCATTCGGACCGTGTGTCCGGTCCCTAGCTGGTAGGATGAGCCCCCAGTGGGCCACACTCACACCAGCAGACCAGACCCGTGCCCCCTTAGGGTCAGCTGGACTAGACTGGGTTGCCAGGCTGGACCGTTGGCCAACCAGGCCGGGTCTAGTGAGGCCTATTGGGCTTGGGCCACTGGCCAGGCTAGAATAGATGAAACTCGATCTGCACCAGTGTGGGTTGAGTTCATCTTAATAAACTATGGTATTTGGGACCTCTGGGCCGGGTAGGTCGGCTCGGTCTAACAAGGTCAGACCAGGCCCCATTGTAACTGACCCAATGGTTACTAAAACACCCGTATCATTCAAACTGGGCGTCCGATTGACATGTAGTTTCTTTCATTGGGACCATATTGATGAGGATTATAATTTTTAATGATCTATGGTAACTTTAGTGGATGTTGATATGTGAATAACGACTTTAGGAGTGGTCCTCCAAAGCGAACTACATACAGAACCCTCTAACTGGCTGAGAGGTGAAGGCTGCTAACTTTTGGCCCAGTGGGAAGCACCTCTCTATGACATGGTAGGCCCATGGTTGGATGAACATCTATATGACTTTTCAAGCCCATATTACATGATGATGTGGAGTACCTCAGTTTTCCATGACTTGTGGGAAGCACCTCACTATGACTTTGCAGGTGCATAATACGCAATGGGGAGGAATACCTTAGTAGTCCAAGGATAGTGCGAAGCACCTCTTTGTGACTTGAAAGGAAAACTATACTACACTAAGGATGCTTTCTACAGCAGCCAAGGTGTTCGACAATGTGACTGATGGTGCAACTGTTACTACCCTCAAATATACTTGGTGTGAGATATCTTATGTTTAGTGATTTACATAGAGGAATTGTTGTGTGATCTTTCCTTTTTTTTATTTTTTGGTCCCTACAAAGTACTATGTTACTCAAACCTACATGGGATTCACCAGAACGTGTTGTTTCTAGTGTATAGGATCGATATTTAGATAGGAGTGATCAAGGAGACGAGACTGATGGACACTTTGATGATGGACTAGGTGGCCTTGTACCAGGTGGGGCCCAGTAGGATTGGGAAATCCGAACATACAACATCAGAATCTAGTAGCTTCACAACTCTCACGATCATGTAGGGTTTTCTATGGATTCCCTTTAGGGTTTCCTTTTTTATTTATTGTTTTTAGTTCTTTTTTGGGTTTGTATTTCGTCCCACAAACATTCAGTTGTACTTGCACCCAGCCTTGCTTTAGTGGTACTTGTTTCCCAATTTTAGTGTATAGTGATGTGGTTGGGCGTGTGTGTGCGTACAGGTACATAGGAAAATGCCTACAACTTATAGGTTGATTCCTTCGATGCTAGTCGCCATCCCCTGGCCACCGAGATGCGGGCTTGGGGAAGTCTCGACATAGACCCTGAAGGACGGGTTATAAAATAGTGGTATCAGAGTGTGGTCGGCTCCCTCTAAAATGAAGGGAGTCTTTTTTTGGGGAAACAATGTTATATATTGAGATTTTGTCTTTCAGATTTCAGGATTCGAGTGTTGGTTCTGTGACCAACGTATCCATACATTAGGGCCTTCAATTTTATTTTCAGATCAATACATGAAAACAATGGTTGCATAAGTGTCTCCATTTTTTTTTGAATAAGAGTTAGTACAGTAGGTATAACCTTCTAACCTTGGTACAACTTGATCAAACCCCGGATTCCCTTATGTGGATGTCTAGTCAGGATCCTTATACGAGGTCATGAGGACAACCTGCCCTGCGACATGGC
This sequence comes from Viscum album, assembly GCA_963277665.1. NCBI lineage: Eukaryota > Viridiplantae > Streptophyta > Magnoliopsida > Santalales > Viscaceae > Viscum > Viscum album. The sequence continues at coordinate 642,284,490 of OY728133.1, read as the reverse complement.
ATCCGTTTAGGGACCCAATCTTGAGATGGACCCACCAGGTGGAGAAATAGTGTTTCCACCACCCAATGGTCATCCTCTACTACCGGCAGGTTCGGAAGAGGATGTTCATAGGCTCAGTACCCTACATAGATTTTAGAGATAGATACCTCCCATGTTCTGGGAAGAGACGGATACTGAGGTCGCTGAGGAATAGCTGGAGGTTGTTATGTGGGTCTTCTTCTTAGTGAGGATACCACCTAACCATATGGAAATCTTGGAAGTGATCCTTTTAGAGGGCTTAGTATGGATATGGTGGAGTTTTAACATCTAGAATCACGATGAGGAATCCCTCTCTTAGGTTGACTTCAAGAGGATTTTCCAGGAATTGTTTTTACCCGATAACTTGCACTCTGTGCACATCCAAAAGCTGCTTCACCTACAGTAGGACAATATAACGGTGGAAGAGTACTTATAAATGTTAAAAAATACTTCCCTATACTCAAAAAATATGGAGTGAGACCTTTTATTCAGGGCTTGAGCCTTTGATCAGGGACTCAAGTGGGATATCAGGGCTTCAGCGGTATCTCTCAGCATCCCTACCCAGGACGGGGTGCTAGAGCGAGTGCTTTTGATGGATAGATTCTGGGTGGAGCAGGATCCAATAGCTAGAGCTACCAACAGACCCCAGGTAGTGGAGTCTTTGGCAGACAACAGATGTGAGGGCCCAAGAAAGACATGACATTCTGAGGATGACCCCAGGATTTAGGGTTAATAGTGTGAGGCTCCGAGGACTGAGGAAGCCACTTGGGGTCTTGGATTTTCTATTCATGCGGTGGGCAGGGACATAGGGCATGTGACTGCCCGACCCGGGGTACAAATGTCCAGTAGACAGTTGAGGGGCTGCAAAGACAACTGTAGCGATTCGAGCGAGGAGGTCCCCCGGGCGGCAGACATGGTGGGGGAGGAGGCCAAGTGGTAGGTGGTGGGTGGTGATTCGAGGTGTTACCTCCACCACCCTTAGGTGGTCCACCCCGACCATTGGTAGTAGGAGGATTGGGGGTAGCTCAGTTTCAGGAAGTAGATGTTTATGACCACGATGCTCTAGAGATGACCCGAGGTACAATATGTGTCTTCTCCACCATAGATAGAGAAATTATTGACATAGGTTATAGTCAATCCCTACTTTCCATGGCTCTTGTTCAGAGGATGGATATTCCAGAGGAGCTTTTACATCAATCCTTATAGCTAAAGACTCATACATGAGTTGATTCAATGATTACACACTGGTTCCGGTGGTGTGAGCTTTTTTTAGTAGGCGAAAGCATCAGTTGGTATATCCTTGTAGAAGCGTTAAGGCCTTACAATGTCATATTGGGTATGTATTGGTTATCCATTTTCCATTATGAGATCAACTATTTTAGGCTTACAATGTTGTGTGTCTGCGGAGATGGAACCATGTTTTCCTTATCCGGTGAGAAGTAAACCCTTACAACGTAGGATGGACACTCTCATAGGAGGGTGCATCCAATCACTCACCATTTAGCTAGCCTCAACCTGGGTGCAGCGGAGGAGATTAGTCCAAGATTCCATGTAGTGGTGGAATATTACGATGATTTTTTTCTTGATGAGGTTCCAGAGCTACCTCCTTGTAGAGAGGTAAACTTTTGTTTCAAAATTTACCCCAAGGAAGCACCAATATCCACAAAAGAATATCGAATGGCTGCCAGAGAGCATAGAAAGCGGAGGTTACAACTAGACGACTTGATGGATAAGGGGTTTTTAAGGCCTAGCATTTCTCTGTGGGTAGCCCCAGTGCATTTTGCTGAGAAAGAAGATGGGAGTTTGAGGTTATGTGTGGAATTCCGATGCCTGAACCAGGAGACCTTGAAGAACAAGTACCCACTTCCGAAAATTGATGACCTCTTTGACCCACTAAACAGAACGAAGTGGTTCTCAAAGATAGACCTCAGATCAAGATATCACCAGCTTCGGGTACGAGATGAGGATATACCAAATACAACATTCAGGTTCTGGTATGGCCACTAGTATTTCCTGGTAAAGCCTTTCGGCATGACCATATAACCAGTAGGGTTCATGGGACTGATGAATAAGATCGTCCAACCCTACCTCGGCCTGTTCATCATAGTCTTTATCAATGACAACATGGTGTACTCAATGTCGGAGGATGAGCATGTTGTGAACCTATGAATAGTCATAGATACACTTAGAGAGCACCAAATTTATGGTAATCTCTCAAAGTGACAGTTTTGGATTCGGGAGGTCCATTTCCAAAGACACATCTTTTCTAAGGATGGAGTTGCAGTAGATCCAGTGAAGATAGAGGAATTTCATTCTGGGGAGACACCTAGGAGCGTGACTGATGTGTGGAGATTCTTCAGGTTGGCTGGTTACAATCAGAGATTCATACCCGACTTTTCCACAGTAGTAGAACCCATGTTGGCATTGAAACAAAAAGGGAAACTCTTCTTGTAGATGGAGAAATGCCAGCAAAATTTCCAGGAGTTCAGGAATAGACTAACTGGTCCCCCATAATGAGACTACATGAAGAGGGCATTGGGTCGGTAGTTTACTGTGACACATCAAGGACCATGCTCAAATGTGTCCTAATGTAGTGGCAAGTGGTGATCGCCTACAGCTCACAGAAGTTTAGGCATCATGAAAAGAACAATGCAACCCACAACCTAGAGTTAGTAGTAGTGGTCTTCTCCTTGAAGATGTGGCTACACTACTTGATGGTTGGGCAGTTTACCATTTAATCCAACCATAATAATATCCGGTATATCTACTCCCAGAAGGACATTAACCTAAGACAACGGCGATGGCTAGTCTTCCTCCAAAACAATTAATTTGAGTTGTTTTGTAGTCATTGAAAGATGAATGTGGTGGAAGATGGGCTCAACAGGAGGACCATGTTGCAGCTATTGAGTGGGGAAATAGAACAGTTATCCACAATATGGATATACTTCATGGATGATTGTAATGATTATTACCTCTAGTAGATGACTGTTACTCACCCACTTTTATAGCAAGTCATGTTGGAACAACTGGGGGATGTTGACTGTGAGGCCTGACATGATAAGATATACTTAGGATGGGTTATTGATGAAATTTTGTTCGGTTGGCATGACAATACCATTTTATGAGGGTGCACTGTAGGGCCAGTGATGTTATCGGAGAAGGTGCTGATGGAGTTCCATAATTTCCCTCTAGTGGTAAATCCTGGTGGGGTTAGAATGTACAAGGATCTTTGATGTCATTACTGGTGGCCTGGGATGATGAAAGTAGTGGTATAGTTCCTTTGAAGATGCCTCACTTGTGAACATGTGAAGGCTGAGCACTAGGTTCCAACAGGATTGACACATCCACTTGAGGTACCAAAGTGGAAATGGGATGGTATCTAGATTGACATCGTGACGGGGTTACCATGTACATTTAGAGGTCATGACATTATTTGGTTGATCGTTGACTGTCTCAACAAGTTGGATCACTTTCGACCATTTGAGAGTAGGGATCATTAGTGGGCTTGGGATACCTCTAAATCCTAGAGATAGTGTGGCTCCATGAGGTGCCTTCGATGATCATCCCAGATCATGATGTATACATTGCATCTCTATTGTGGATGGGATTAAAAGAGGCATTCAGAATGCAACTACATTTTAGAAATGATTTTCATCCCCAGGCGGATGGTCCGAAAGAGTGGACCATAAAGACCTTGGAGGACATGATCCATTCATGCATCTTTGTCTTTGGTTATAGTTTAGAGGACCACCTTCCACTGGTGGAGTTTTCATACAACAAAAGCTATAAATCCACCATTGGTATGGAACCATTTTAGGCCTTGTACGGACGACCTTACAGATCACCCATTTGTGGGAAAGACCTAGGGATTCGTCACTCATGTGTTTAGAGTTGGTATGGGATACCACTAAGAAGGTTTTGATCATCCGGGAGAATATGAGGTGTGTACAGATCAGGAAAAACACTTATATCGACCAGAGACAAAGACCCTTGGTGTTCGAGGAGGGCTATCATGTGTTCGTTCGAGTCTCACCCATACAAGGATTTCCCAGATTTGGATGGGGTGGAAAGATATCTCTGAGGCTTATCAGACCTTTTTAGATCCTTAGTAGATTCATAAAGGTGGTGTTCTGCCTAGCTCTTCCCCCCACAGATGCACCGGGTGCCCAATGTTTTCCATGTGTCCCAGCTGAGGAGGTACGTGCATGATCTATCACACATCATCGACTTGGGAGATTTGGATATTGACGATGGGTAAAAATTTGCAGAGTTCCAAATGGAGACAAAGGATCGATATGAGCAAGTCCTACACATGTGGTCAATTCCTCTAGTGTGCGTCTGATGGAAACACATGAATCTCTAGGACAACATATGGGAGCAGAAGCTGAGAATCATACATAGAATCCCCATCTTGTTGTTTAGTTGTTGTTTTGGATTTTTGGAAAGTAAATATATAAGTTTGGGAGAATTTAAAATCTCATAATTTTAAGTGTAAATTTATATTTATTTATATGGAATTATTTTGAGATTTCAAAATTCGATGGCAGGTGATTCTGAGGCCCAGAGATCCCAGAACCGAATTTTGAAAATAATTTATGTTACGTTCAGTAAACATGTGAGTGTGATTTTCTATCATATGAACTATTGATCTGATTAGAAAACAGAGGGCCCCATTGAATTCAAAATTCCAGGATTCTCCTAGAAATGACTTAACCTCAGCAAGGAAGGGTAGAGACGAAAAGTTATTTTTTAGACTTTTTAAGAAAAATAATAAAAGAATTTAAAAGAATTATTTTATTTTATTTCTCAAAGTTGAGTGGTGGATGGAGACATTGTAGGGAAGCGACGAGATGACGATTATGCCCACTAATAAGGCTCATTAATTTCACATTAACTCACAACATAATGACAATTTAATGTGGCATAATAGGTAATCTATTTCTTAAACAAAATAGTGTAACAATGCGACATCACATAATAATGAAAATTATATGACGTGATTTTTTTTATAGTTCGACGCACTGGGGAAATAAGAATTAAAAATATGGATGATTCTATGGTAAACCTATGATGGACTTCCACCCCAACGAAGAATGATGAACGCCATCAAAACTTCATCATCTTTAACCCCTTTCGAGGATCAGAGTCGGGAAGCGATATCAATGTCTTAATCCCTCGAGGACACATATCGAGGCATCAGATATCATAAGATATAGGGGTTTTGATTTGACATTTATCTCCATCATTTTAAAAAAATGATGAACTTGGATCAAACCACAAACAGGTTGATCCGCGACTCGTGCGTTATGTGGGAGGGTGATTTGTTCTCAGGGTTATTTTATTCAGGGTCCAAATCTTGGCATAGAATGATTGAACGGAAACTACCCAAACATCCTCCATCTTAAAACCTCTAAAGTGGAGGCCCTGTGTTGACACGAACAAGGACTGAGTGCCCCTTCATGTGTGGTCTTGGTGTCTGTACCCTCAAGATGATGGAAAGGCAGGTTTGGGATCCTCGCGGTAAAGAGGGCGCTCCCTAAAGGCCACAGATGCAAACGAGTCGAAGAACGAACCCCCAAAGCACGTATTGTGGTATGCTAAACTCTCTAGTGGTAGCAGATGGACATGCCGGCTACATGGAGGAGGTGGTCGGCACTGACACTCCATGATGACTAGGAAGTCGTGGATCATTAGCCACTGCAGTGCACTAGAGGACATGATGCCAGGTGGGGCATCATGTGGAGGGACGGCCCACGTCCGGGCAGTCAAGAAGGCTAGAGAATCCATGGTTCGTTGAACATGGATGGTGGAAGGTACCCACTCCCTTGGGAGTTTAGGGGAGCGAGACGCGGTAGCTAGTCCACGACCCGGCTGGTAGGCACCACCGACAGCACCGTGCGATCGGTCTCTAGATGGAGGGCTGAGCCCCCAGTGGGCTGGACCTAAGTGCAGTGGGCCGGAAACGTGATGAAGAGCCATACCCGCACCCAGTGGTCCAAATACAAACTAGTAGGCTAGAAACATTTCCCCTTTAGGTCGGGCCTCACTAGACTGGGTCACTGGGTTACCTGACAGGATGGACCCTCGGCCAATCGGGTCGGGTCCAGCGAGGCCTATTGGCCATGGCCAACTGGCCAGGCCAGACCCGACCAACCTTGACTTGCACAAGGTCAGGTCAAGTCCTTCTTAATGAACTGTGGAATGTGGGACCCCCTATTGAGTCAACAAGGTTTTCATTATGACTTTTCCATTCCTTCTTGTTTTGAAAATCACAAACACCTTATACTTAAGAAAATAAAAATTTTACCTCCATAAGGAAAATTTACTTCTTTAAGGAAATTTACCCTAACCTATATTTTCTTATACATAGAAATATTTTACTTAAGTACAAAACCGGATTCTTACCCAAAATCCCAGAAGTCATATAATGTTAAGATTTGGAGCAATATGTTTTTAGGATCCGAATTCTGGATGTGAACTGTAATGAAGTTCCAATCCGAACTCTGGACTCCGAACATTTATGAAGTTCGACTCTGAAATCTTATGAAGTTTGAATCTGAACTCTTACGAAGATTGACTCCGAACTCTTATGAAGTTCGACTACTAACCTTCATGAGTTCCAATCCGAACTCTTATGAAGTTAGACTCTGAACTCTTATGGAGTTCGACTCTGAACTTTCATGAGTTCGACTCCGAACTCTTATGAAGTTCGACTCTGAACATTCATGAGTTCGACTCCGAAAACTTATAAATTTCGACTCCGAACTTTCATGAGTTCGACTCTGAACTCTTATGAAGTTCGACTCCGCACTTTTATGGAGTTTGACTCCGAACATTCATGAGTTCGACTCCGAAATCTGATGGAGTTCAACTCCGAACTTTCATGAGTTCGACTCCGAACTCTTATGCAGTTCGACTCAAAACATTCATGTGTTCTACTCCGAACTCTTATGAAGTTCGACTCCAAACTTTCATGAGTTCGACTCCGAACTCTTATGATGTTCGACTCCAACATTCATGAGTTTGACTCCGAACTCTTATGAAGTTAGACTCCGAACATTCATGAGTTAGACTCCGAACTCTTTTGAAGTTCAACTCTGAACTTTCATGAGTTCGACTTCAAACTCTTATGAAGTTCGAATTCAAAATTTTACTAGTTCGACTTCAAACTCTGTATGTTCAGATTCTGAACTTTGGTAAAACCAGACTTCGAATTCCTATAAAACAAAATCCGAACATTTTTTTTATTATAGACTCCGAATTTCATTTTGGTTAGACTCCGAACTTATAATTTTCTTACACACCGAATTTTTTGTATGGATTTTTCTTACATATTCTTCATTACAAAATGATGTCATGCATTTAGTTATACATGGTTTTTTATGAAACGATGTCGTCCATTCTGTTTCTATTTAACCGTTGGTTGAGTTACACATGTACAGGTCCCTCCAAATTTCATGGAAAATATGACCGTTGGAGAGGGAGTCGATCGAGCCTATAAATAGGAGCTCATTTGAAAGAGATCAACAAGAAGATGTTGATCTATCTAGAGAACACTCACTATTAAGGTGATTTATAGAGAGATACGATTTTCATTCTTTGTGCGTACTGAACCGCTTATTCAGATTGCTTCGTGCGACTCTGAATGTTGGTGATTACATTCGAGGACTTCCGGGGATAGGAAGACAGAGGTGCCGACTACCTTGAAGTCTGAGGGCTTCTTTGTTGAGGAAGAGAGAGGTTCCAACTACATTGAAGTTGAGGGCTTGCGGGGATAGAAAGACAGATATTCCTATCTTCATATCGAGGGCTTACCCTGGTGTGGGTAAGACAGACTTGCTTGAAAGTATAAATCAAGGGACCTTTATCCAAGGTTGTTGGATACCCTTCTCTTTGGGTTAAAAGACTTATATCTTGTTACTTGTAGTTTTACTACTTGTTTTTCCACTTCACTTTTGTATTGTAAGTGAATTATAACCTTCTTATATTTCTTTACACTTGTACTCTGATTGGTTTAATTTCTATACGCTTCAAGGTAGAATCTCATATTGTAAACTTTGGTTATAATTCTCTAGTTGGTGATTAGAGGTATTGTGAATTATTTTATTTTAACTTTGTTAAAATTATATTTTCCTTGTCTAACCAAATTTTTAAAGTGTACAATTCACCCCCCTCCTCTTGTATATTGAGCATCTACATGATTATTTCGATCCTACAATTGGTATCAGAGAAGGTCTCGAAAATACTTATACTCACATATAAGTTTTTCTTTCTCAATTTTTCATTGTGATTCATCCTTGCTTAGAAAGTTTTTATTCATTCTTTATTGTCATTACAAACTTTGTCATTATGAATTATCATTCCAAATTTTCATTCCGAAAATTGTGCTTATGAACTTTTACTACTAACAAGTTTGGTTGCCAAAGTTTTTTTTAAGAATGTCAGGAATCAATGTTGGTTCTATCGACAATCTAAATCCTACAAGAACACTAATCTTTGATGGTAATGAATATGAGTACTGGATAGATCGAATGAAGACTTTTGTTATCAATACTGGAGTAGATAATTTCGTTATGCTTACTGGTGATTATAAAATTAATGATAGTAAAGTTATAACTTTCACTAAACAGGAAAAGAAAGAGTATAAACTCAATTATAAGGCATGTAATAATTTACTATGTTCAATGACTAGAAATATATATAGAAAAATTTCTTCTTGTGAAGCATCTAATTGTATTTGGAAGAAGTTATAGCTTACATACTTTGGCACTTCTAAAGTGATTGAAACTAGGAGAGCTATGTTTAGAGCTGAATACCATGGATTCATTTTTCCGTATGGAGAACCAATCTGTAATGTTCAACAGAGATTTATGACTATAGTCAACATCTTAAAGTCTATGGGAGGAAAAGGGTAAGATGATGAAGCCCTTGTGGATAAGATAATTGATATTATGCCTAATCAGTGGGAATCAAAGAGAACAACAATTGATGAGAACATGAAGGTCACTCAACTTTCTATTGATAAACTATTTGGAACTCTTCTCCAATATGAAACAAGAATGAAGGGAGTTGCTGACAACATCGAAAAGAAGAATGGAAATGGTACTGTTGTTTTTACAATAACATCAAATCATATGAAAGCTAAGACTCCTGAGAAAGTAAATAGATCAAAGTCTAAGATGGTTGTTATTCAATCAGAATATAGTGAGAGTGAAGTCTTAGAGAATGAATTAGCAAATCTTGCTCAAAGGATGAACAAGATAGCTATCCAGAGAAATTTCCAATCCAAGTATAAGAAAAAGGAAATGAAAGACATGAAATATGGAAAAGTTACTTGTTATGAATGCAAGAGAGCTGGACATATTAGACCAGATTGTCCTTTGCTCAAAAAGAAAGAAAAAAAAAAGGCATTCTGAAAGGAACAAAAAGAAGTATTACAAAACCAAAGATATGAATGTTCTGAAAGAAAATGACACCTAGAGTTCTAGTGGTGGTGCCTCTTCAGATGAATCTTTTGATTATGAATCTTCAGTACAGAAGAATCTTGTTCTTATAGCCAGATTACCAATTAATAAACATTGCTTTATGGCTAAGGTATGAAATTCTGAATCATTGACCAATGTATCTTTAAATTATAATGATAGTAAGTATTACAACTCTTCAGATGAAGAATCCTCTTCTGATGAAGAAAATAATTCACCTACCTATGAAGAAGTTTCTAGGTTTTCTGGACTTCTTGAGATTGAAAATTCTAAACTCAATAAAGAACTTGATAAGGAAAACTCTAGGAATTCTATTCTTATGAAAGAAATATCAGATCTTTCTAATGATATTGATAGGAAAAATGCTGATTTTATAAATATTTAATTTTTTTTGAGGAAGTAAGTTCTGAGAAGAACAAACTTTCTAAAGAGTTAGAATAAGTAATTTCTAAGAAAAGTGTTTTCGAGCCTATATCTAGTTCTAAATCTAATGATTTTGAAGATTAAAACTTGGTTATAAAACTCAAGTCCGAAATTTTTTCCTTAATGAAGTGTTTATCAAAATTTACCCATGGTAATGAAAATTTTGATAAAATGTATTCACAAATACGACCTTTAAGAAATAAATCCGGATTTGGTTATACCAATGAAAAACCAACTTTTAGTAACAACTACTTTGTTCCACAAAGTGACCCATTTTGTATCAAGTGTCAATGTGGTTGTCACTGGACAAAGAATTGTTCTTTAAATAAAACCCAATCTCTAGTTTTTCATAATAACTATTTTTCTAAGAAGGTGTGGGTACCCAAAATTTTATTATCTGAAAATCTCGGATCCAAACAAGTTTGGATTACGAAACTATAATTATTTTCTTGTTTTCAAGAAGATAAAGGAAGTACCAACAACAATACATGGTACATGGATAGTGGATGTTCCCGGCACATGACTGGTAACAAAAGCTATTTTGAAAAGATTATCAAAACGAAAGGAGGAAACGTAACTTTCAGAGATAATGCTCAGAGAGAAATTGTTGGTATATGTAATATTGTTCTTCTTGGTAAAACATTGATTTCAAATGTTTTATTTGTTAAAGGTATTATTAACAACCTCATTAGCATAAGTCAGTTATGTGATAAAGGGTAGCTTGTGAATTTTAGGAATGATAAATTCTTAGTTCACAATTCCAAGGAAGAATTTATTCTCTCAGCCAATAGGCATGATAATGTTTACACTTTGAACTTAGAAGACCTCAAGAGCCAAGACCTACCTTTCCTAAGTGCAATGTAAGATCATTCCTAGTTATGGCATAGAATACTAGGTCATTGTAACCTTAGAAACTTATGTAAAATTTCTAAGAAGAAACTATTTAAGGATCTACCAAGGCTTAGATTCGATTCTTCTAAATTTTGTGATCCTTGTAAATATGGAAAGAAATATAAATATAGTTTTAAATTAGTCAGTGAAGTTTCAACAACTGATGAATTATAGTTAGTGCACATGGATCTTTTTGTTCCAACAAAAAATGGAAGTATTGGAGGCAAATACTATGTGTTTGTTCTAGTTGATGATTACACCAGATTTTCTGGGACTATTTTCTAGCAAAGAAGTCTGATGCTTTTTCTTATTTAAAAAGATTTAGAGCACATGTTAAAAACATGAAAAATCTTCCACTAAAAACTATTCATAGTGATCATTGAGGAGAATTTCAAAATTTTCATTTTGAAACTTTTTGTAATAGAAAAGTTATTACTCAAAATTTTTCATCACCTAGAACTCCTCAACAAAATGGTGTAGTTGAAAGTAGTAATAGAATTATTCAAGAGATAACTAGAACAATGTTGAGTGAATATTCTATAGCTAGACATTTCTGGGCTGAATCTGTAAGTACTGCTTGTTATACTATAAATCGAGTTTTGATTAGACCTTTTCTTAATAAAACTCCATATGAGTTATGGAACGGTAGAAAACCAAGACTTTCCTACTTCAAGGTTTTTGGTTTCAATGTATTCATTTTGAATACTAAAGATAGTTGACATAAATTCGCACCAAAATCTGATGAAGGAATTTTCTTAGGCTACTCCACAACTTCTAAGGCATATAGAGTTTTCAATAAAAATACTTGTACTGTTGAAGAAACAGTGCATGTAAAATTTGATGAGTCTGATCCTTTTGTTTTTAAACCATCCTAACCTACATCCTCGGATGTGTTTTCAAAAACTGATTGTCAACCTTTGACAGAAGACCCTTTTGATAAGGAAAATGTTCAAGAATATACCTCTGAAACATATACCCCAGAAGGCTTTCTCCCCTATGTTGATGAATAGGTTTTACAAAACCGAAACCAGGTTTTCCTTAAGAATCATCCCAGTGATAGTATCATTGGTGATGTAAATAATCCTATAAGGACTACAATTTCTTTAAGAAATGAAGTAGAACATCTAGCATTTCTTTCCCAATTAGAACAAAAAATGCACTGATGAAGCTTTAGGTGATGATGATTGGATCAAATCCATGCAAGCAGAACTAAATGAATTTGAAAGGAATAAAGTATGGACCTTGGTTGAAAGACCTAAGGAAAATTCTATTATTGGAGTAAAATGAGTTTTCAGAAACAAATGTGATGAAAATGGAGTCATTGTAAGAAATAAAGCAAGACTAGTTGCTAAATGTTATAATCAGCATGAGGGAGCAAACTATGAAGAATCCTATGCTCCAGTATCCAGACTTGAATCTATTCGTATTGTACTTGCCTTTGCAGCATTCTTCAACTTTGAACTTTTTCAAATAGATGTGATATGTTCTTTTCTTAACGGTTATGTTCAAGAGGATTTTTTTTTTCAAACAACCACCTAGATTTGAAGATAAAAAACATCCTGATCATGTATTTAGACTTACCAAAGCCTTGTATGGTCTTAAACAAGCCCCATGATCCTGGTATGATAAACTTACAAGATTTTTTCTTTAAAATAACTATGTTAAGGGAAATTTAAATCCAACCTTATTTATAATAGAAGATAAGAAAAAAGTTTTGATTGTTCAAATTTATGTTTATGAAATCATATTTGGTTCAACTCAGCAATCTTTAACTGATTCTTTTGCAAGTCTAATGAAATCTGAGTTTGAAATGAGTATGATGGGTGAGATAACTTTTTCCCTTGGTTTTCAAATTCCTCAAAGACCAGACGAAACCAATATATGTCAACATAAGTATATTAAATATCTTCTCAAAAAGTATGGTTATGACAACACTAAGAGTATAAGTACTCCCATCAGTACCTCAAACTCTTTAGATCTTGATGAAGCTGGGAAACCAGTAGATCAAACATCTTTTAGAGGTTTGATAGGAAGTCTACTTTACTTAATATCTAGTCGACAAGACTTAATGTTCTCAGTATTCTAATGTGCAATATATCAATCCAATCCTAAGGAATCTCACTTAAAGGCAGTAAAAATAATTTTTCACTACCTAAAGGGAACCATGAATCTAGGATTATTTTATACATCTAGAAATGATTTTGTTTTAAAAAGCTTCTCGGATGGTAACTTTGGAGGATATAGAATGGATAGAAAGATTACATCCAGAACTTTTCATTTCTTATGAGATTCATTAGTTTCTTGGTCCTGCAAGAAGCAACATTCTGTAGCACTTTCCACTATTGAAGCTGAATATATAGCAGCTGGAAGTTGTTGTGCTCAAGTGTTGTGGATGCAACACACACTCACATATTATGGACTGGTTTTTACTAAGACTCAAATTTTATGTGATTACACAAGTGCCATTTCCCTCAGTAAGAATCATGCACATCACTCTCGTGCAAAACACATAGACATTAGGTATCACGTTCTTAGGGATTACACACTTAAAGGAAATATCATTCTTCAGTTTATCGGAATGCAAGATCAACTTGCTGATATTTTCAAAAAATCATTACCCTCTGATAGATTTGAATACATTAAACAAAAGTTAGGAATGATAACCATAATGAAATCATTCTTCATTAACTTCTTGATTGAATAATTCTCCTAACAGTAATAAACTCCTTTTCATAGGGGGAGTACATTTGATTGTTAGTATAACAAAAAATTTCGTAATCTGTTTTTCAAACTTTTTGTAACAAAAAATTTCGTAGTTAGTTTTTCAAACTTTCCAGTATGGAAATTTCTGGAATGATAATTTCCGGAATGGAAATTTCTGGAATGAAAATTCTCAGAATGGAAATTTCCGGTAATGAAACTTTCGTACTGGAACTTTCGTAACAAGATTTTCGTACTGAAACTTTTGTAATGAGATTTTTGTACTAGAACATTCATAATGAAACTTTCGTACTGGAATTTTCATAATGAAACTTTCGTACTGGAATTTTCGTAATGAGACTTTCATACTGAAACATTCGTAATGTGATTTTCATAATGAACCTTCGTAATAAGTTTTTTTTGCAAGAATATCACCAATTACGAACAATCTCTCTAGCCAATCCAAAAGGTTAGATTTATTTCTGTAAGTTTTCATAATCATATTTTTCTTGTTGGAATTTTCCTATTTTTCTTTAAGTAATTCGGATTCCAGTTTTTCTTAAATCTCAATGTTTTCCTTAAAACCTTAAAAGATCAGAGTCAAGTTTTCCTTGCGGGAGTGTTATCATCCGTCAGATCAGATCAAAAGGTTTTTCAACCGTTAGATGGCTTTTGGAAGACCAAAGGTCACATCCATCGCCTATATAAAGTGGACCCCAAGACTCTTACCACATCAGTTTTTCGAAGATTTCCTGTCTCAAAGCTCTGCTGCTCTTCTAAAGACTGGTTCCGATCTTTGCAAAGCCATTCTGTATCCTTCAGATCTCTCTGTTCCGAATGTTTGTTGATGCAACATCTCAAGATATGTCAAATTCAAAGCCAATCTCAAAGTGGTTAATATTCAAGGAATGGGTGGTGCATCCGGATTTCAATATGTTTGATTCCATTATTTCAAATAATATTAGACTGAATGGATGGGAGGATGTTTGTGTAGTAAAGTCAGATAAATCGGATCCGGTTTATACTAATTTTTTGTTTGAGTTATACGAGTCTGTTTCCTTCAAGATGGAAGGTGGAAAATAATGGTTTTCTTTTATGTATTATGGGAAGACTTACAAGTTATCTTATAGTAAGGCCGTGAGCTTGGTTGGTTTATCCTACGAAGGAGAAGCTGAGTTCTATTCACACAAACATCCGGATGAGCAAGGAAGTTTAAACAAGGATAAGGCACTGAAGTGTCTTGGACATAAGGATAATTCAACCAATAAGATTTCTCGTCTCACTCTGAAAAACAGAATTCTTCAGATTTGGGTGCAAGGATTTTTCGTTTCAAGAAGAGGTGACAAGGATAATTTGAAGAAAAGTGATATCTATGTCTTAGATTTCTTGGTAAATCTAAGGAAGATAAAATTGATGAGGCATGTCTTGAATACGATCAAGAACATCAAAGAAGGGAATTTGAGAGCTCAAATAACTATGTACCCTGCCTTACTATCTAATCAAATAGTTCGGTGCTTAGATTACTTCAAGGTTTCATGAAAATTAAAAGTCCGGAATTGTAAGATTATGCTGGTAAGTGATGATACCTTGGCGAGGACGAAGATGGGTTTTTCTAGTGAATCCAGAGAATTCTACTCTCTTTCTGTGGAAGAAGTTGAGGCACTTCGGAAATGTAAACACACTCTGGAACCATCCAAAAAGCAAAGGAAGAAGAGAAAGCTTAAGGAAGGGGGTGCTGATGAAGAAAATCCTAAATCTAAGGAAACTCAGTCTGCTCCCCCCAAACCGAAGAAATAGAAAACTTATCCTGATGAAGTTGTTGCAGAGTGGAGGGAAGACAAAGACAAAAAGGAAATAAGGGGATCCACCATTTGAATTGGACCCTACAGAGGCTAAGGCCTTAAAAGAAAAAGCTGTGGAAGAAATAGAGAAGTAGGTGAAAGAGAAGAAAATGAAAAAGAATGTGTTTGAAGCTAATGTGGTGAAATACTTGCTGAAAGCTACAGAGTTAGCTTCTTGAGCTGATTTCGATTCTGAAAACATTCCTTACAGAACATTCTTTAACAGAAACTCCAGCTACAAAGTATGTATATCCAGAAAAATCCAAGGGTAAAGAAGTAGTTGAAGAAGCTGAAAAAGAAGCTGCTGAAGAATTAGAGGAAGAGGTTGAAGAAGAAGAAGAAGAAGAAGAAGAAGAAGAGGGAAGTTAAGATTTAGATTCCTTGTTCAAGAAGGTATAGGTTTATAAAGATAAGGAAGAATCCGCAAAGATAGTAACTCCCGGAAAGGGAGGAGAGGAAGGTAGTAATAATGATGATAAGAATCAGAAATAAGAAGAGAATGTTTTGTATGATGAGGAATAATCCTATGAGAGGAATTTTCTTGAGGAAGGACAAGAAAAACAGAAACTAGATGAAGACCAGATTATTCATGTTTTTGAATCAGAGGAAGTATCTCCTAATGATGAACCAATTCCGAAGTCTGATAAAGGGAAGAAAGCTCTCATGGATACTCCAACAAAAGAAGTCTTCAGGAAGAAGGAGGTTGGTGGTTCTTCTAAGAGGAAACTGGTGTAAATTGAAGAAGAACAATATCCAAGATAATTATCTGATTCGGAGTCATCAGCTCATGGGAGTGATTTTGTGGTTGAATCTCTGAAGAAGTTGGTGGACACCATTCCGATTATTCCATCTATAGATTCCAGATGCCAGATGCTGCAACAGAGTATGAATCAGAAATCTGATTCTTTATCAATGATCATGGATAAGTGTGTGAAGATCAAATTTGAACAAAAATCTTTCTTATTGATTATGATATGCATATAAAGTCTTGCAGTAAGGTAACTAAGTGGTCTAGAAGTGTTTATGAAGACTTAGTGTAGTTTGAAAATTTTCAGACTGAAGTTCAAAATGCTTTTGACACCGAGGATAAAAAGATTAAAAATCTTCACGCGGAGATGATTGATGAGTAGAGTTCTCGGAGTCAAAAAGTGAAGGAACTAAGTGACAAGGCTAATTCTCTGGCTCAAAATCTTTTAAGTGATATAAATCTCTAGATCGAGCTTGAGAAAAGACTCATTCAACAAGATGAATTGTTAATGATGCAGAAAGAAGCTATCGAGGCTTAGGTAGAGGATTTGAAAGCCCAAGAAGAAAAGACAAAAGCCTAGGAGAGGCAAGTTGAGGAATACCAAAGAGACCTAAAGAATCTCAAAACATTGTTAAAGAAGCTGATTCCAAAGGAAAAGGAAGACAAATAATCCCACTCCGATCTTTTGTTGTAGTTGACTTTCTTTGTAAAATATTCCCAACTCTAATGAAATTTTATTTGGTTGGTTGTATCTTTTAATATAATAATGTTTCAGGTACCATATATTCTTTTCCATTCCCTTCAATTCTTTTTGAAAATCACAAAGGGGGAGAAGAAAAAAGAACTACTCCTAAGGAGGAGAAAGAAAAATTTCTAAGTGAAATATCCTTAATGTAAGGGGGAGTTTGTCACTACGAAGTTTTTCATTCCTATAATAATGAAAAATCCACTCCAGAAATTTAGAATAAAATCCTTAGAGTTTCAATGCCTATGGGGGAGTTAGTTGTATTCACTTTCATCCATGAAAAAAGGGAGATAAGTTTTAATTTCAAAGTCTAATGAACATTTTCAAAGTCTTTATATTCTTTTTCGTAAGGATGTTTGTGCTTTCAAAAAAGGAGGAGATTGTTGAGTCAATAAGGTTTTCCTTATGACTTTTCCATTCCTTCTTGTTTTGAAAATCACAAACACCTTATACTTAAGAAAATATAATTTTACCTCCATGAGGAAAATTTACTTCTTTAAGGAAATTTACCATAACCTATATTTTATTATACATAGCAATATTTTTCTTAAGTACAAAAACCAGATTCCTACCCAAAATCCCAGAAGTCATATAATGTCAAGATTTGGAGCATCCTATTTTTAGTATCTGAATTCTAGATGTGAATAGTAATGAAGTTCCAATCCAAATTCTGGACTCCAAAATTTTATGAAGTTCGACTCCGAACTCTTATGAAGTTCGACTCCGAACTCTTATGAAGTTTGACTCCGAACCTTCATGAGTTCAACTCCGAACTCTTATGTATTTTGACTCTGAAATATTATGAAGTTCGACTCTGAACTCTTATGGAGTTTGACTCCGAACATTCACGAGTTCGACTCCAAAATCTTATGAAGTTCGACTCCGAACTTTCATGAGTTCGACTCCGAACTCTTATGAAGTTCGACTCCCAACTTTCATGAGTTCTACTCCAACCTCTTATGAAGTTCGACTCCGAACTCTTATAGAGTTCCACTCCGAACTTTCATGAGTTCGACTCCGAACTCTTATGGAGTTTGACTCCAAACATTCATGAGTTTGACTTCGCACTCTTATGAAGTTCGACTCCGAACATTCATGAGTTCGACTCCGAAATCTTATGATGTTTGACTCCGAACTTTCATGAGTTCGACTACGAACTCTAATGATGTTCGACTCCGAAATTTCATGAGTTCGACTCTGAACTCTTATGAAGTTTGAATACGAACTTTTACTAGTTCGAATTCAAACTCTATATGTTCAGATTCTGAAATCTGGTAAAACCAAACTTGGAAATCCTATAAAACAAAATCCTAACATCATTTTATTATAGACTCAGAATTTCATTTTGGTTAGACTCCAAACATATAATTAGCTTACAATCCATTTTTTTTGTATGGATTCTTCTTACATATGATGCATTACAAACCGATGTCGTGCATTCAGTTATACATGGTGTTTTATTAAACGATGTCGTCTATTCTGTTTCTAATTAATCATTGGTTGAGTTACATGTATACAAGCCCCTCCAAATTTCATGGAAAATATGATCGTTGGAGAGGGAGCCGATCGAGCCTATAAATAGGAGCTCATTTGAAAGAAATCAACAAGAAAAATTTGATCGATCTAGAGACCACACGTTGTTAAGATGATTTCTAGAGAGAGAAGCTTTTCATTCTTTATGCTTATTGAACTGCTCGTTCAGATTTTTTCGTGCGACTTAAAATGTTGGTGATTACATTCGAGGACTTCCGGGGATAGGAAGACAGAGGTGCCAACTACCTTGAAGTTCGAGGGCTTCCTTGCTGAGGAAGACAGAGGTTCCAACTACCTTGAAGTTGAGGGCTTGTGGGTATAACAAGATAGAGATTCTGATCTTCGTATCGAGGGCTTACCCTGGTGTGGGTAAGACAGACATGCTTGAAAGTATAAATCAAGGGACCTTTATCCAAGGTTGTTGGATACCCTTCTCTTTGGGTTAAAAGACTTATATCTTGTTATTTGTAGTTTTACTACTTGTTTTTCCACTGCACTTTTGTATTGTAAGGGAAGTATAACCTTCTTATATTTCTTTACACTTTTACTCTGATTAGTTTAGATTCTATACGCTTCAAGGTAGAATCTCATATTGTAATCTTTGGTTCTAATTCTCCAGTTGGTGATTAGAGGTGTTGTGAATTTTCTTAATTTAGCTTTGTTAAACATAGATTTTTCCTTGTCTATGAAAATTTTTAAAGTGTACAATTCACCCCCTCTTGTATATTGAGCATCTACATCATTATTTCGATTCTACACCCCCGGTTTAGGATGGACGAGTCATTCTGACTGATTCAAACTGGGCCCCATCACAACCGGCCCCCTAATTACTAAAACATGTGTATCTTGCAAATCAAGCATTTGATTGACGATCCGTTTACTATTTCAGGACCCTATTGATGAGTTTTATCTTTTGTAACTCTCTATGGTGAAATTCATGGAAGCTGAGATGCAACGAAGGGATTGAGGAGTTTTCCTCCCAAGCGATATATGTAAAGAACTCTACGACTAGATGAGAGCTGAAGACTACTCTCTTTTGGCCCAGTGGGAAGGACCTCTCTGTGACTTCCTAGGCCCACGATGGGAAGAACCTCTCCGTGACTTTGTAGGCCCACTATATTCAAAGAAGAGGAGAACCTCTGTAGGACCTAACTAGTTGAAAGAACCTTTCTATGAATTTGTAGGCCCATGGTACACGATGGGGAGGAGTACCTAAGCATTCGAAGGATAGTGGGATGTATCTCTATGTGACTTGGATGGCCCACAGTATTAGCTAGAGGAGGATTTATCCTATTGCCATGGTGATAGAAAATGTGACTGATGATGCTACTATTACTACCATATAATATACCAGGGGAGATATTTCTTGTGTTTCGGGCTTCTTTGATGATTTTTTTGTGGTATATCCTTTTTCTCTTTTGGGGTCCCTACTAAGTACCGTGTTACTCACACCTACATAGGATTCCCCCACACGTGTTGTGTCTGGTGCAGACGAATGATGTTTCGACAAGGGTGCTCAGGGAGATGGGACTGATGGAAGCTCCGATGGTGGAATTAGTAGACTAGGACCATGTAGGGCCCAGTAGGACTAGGCAAACAAGACATACTACTTCGGCTTCCAGTAGCTTCACTAATGTCATGATCAGGTGGGGTTTTCTGTGGATTACCATCTATATTTCCCCTTTGTACTTACTTTTTTTAGTATATTGTTGGATTTATATTCTAGCCCACTTACTTTCAGTTTTAGTTGCACTCAGCATTGTTTTAGGGGTATTAGTTTCCCCCTTTTAGTGTGTTTGGATGTGGTTGGGTGTGTGTGTGTATATAGGTACTCATGCAAGACTCCCACATTCCGGGTGATGGCATCGGCTGTAGTTGTCAACCCCTATACTTCGGAAGGTGGGGATGGGGTGGTCATGGAATTGGCCCCAGGGGATGGGTTGTGACATCTCTCAGCTTGAGTCGGCATCTGTTTTATGGTCAAGGGTTCTCTTATGCTGCCTTGGTTCAATGTTTGGGTGGTGGATTCCTATTGTATTTTCTTCTGATTTGACACTTTTTTATGTGACGAGGATCAATAGTTTGGTGGTTTCTTGGATTCCTTTATGTTGTGATGATTTCTGTTCTAATGGTGGATAGAGTGGGAAACTGATAGGTTTTGTGCATGTTCTACTAAGGCATGCTTGATGGTCAATAAAGGATCTCACGAGGAATATTTATGCGAGATAAGATCACTGGTGGCCTTTGGCCACTGACAGATAACTGGTGGGTTGATTTCAGTGTTTTTCTGGATTCCTATGATCTTATTTGGTGGTTTCAATCTATGCTGTTTTTCTTTTTGTGTCTATTATTTTTGCATTTTGACCAAGGACTATTTGAATTTGGGGTGCAAATCTCTTTTTGAGCACTGGGCTTATATTCATTTCATTTTGAATGTGGTGCGACCATTTGTAGGTTCTATTGGGTGGGAGGACTTGAAATAGGGATGTGTGAGAGTACCCAAATCATTATCCACACATCAACAATTTGGATGGACAAAAGGGTACCTTTCCATTTAATATTTAAAAATGATTCTCTTTGTGTTTTTATACTATTTGGTTGAAAATACAGAAATATCGTTGCATTATTTGACATTTGGATGGCTAGAAAGAGATAGATGTTTGATGGAACCTTTCACCAAGCTCTCCTACACATGCTAGTTTTTTTTGGAGGGGTGATATACCTTGTTTTCATGGTCCAACACATTAAAACTTTTTAGCGGTGTGTGTGACACATTATATTTGGCTGATTTTCCTATTTCACTATCTAGAAAGGGGGCGATGTGGTTTTTTCCAGTGCTTGCATTTTTTTCTTCCCTTTTGACTTTTAGGACCTTTATGACCTTTTTGTTTTTTATTTTTATGTCACATTTCCTCTCCTTGTAACATGTTCCCTATTTTCCCTGTTTTAAAAGAGGACACCTTCTTTTTTCTTGTTTAATAGAGGGCTTGATCTTCAACGTTTAAAAATAATAATTTCATATGCACCCAAATTATTATTCCAAATATATATGAAATTCCATGTTTAACATATTAATTATTATAATTATCATATTTCAGGACATGTGCTATAATCAAAAATTAAATTAAATATTACTTATTAAAATAATATTTTATATATATTATTTCTCACCAAAACATTAAAATTAGTGCACCCTTCCTCGACATTATTAATCAGACATTGAATAATGACTATTTATTTAATAAATAAATATCACTTCATTATTAACCAATATATAAATAAATATTATATATTCATTAAATAGAAGATAAATATGTATTAAATATTTTTTACTCAAAATATTTTCTCCAATAACTAGTGACAAAAAATGTATGATCCCACATAAATGAAGAATCATTAAAAATGTCTGGGGATAATATTTATTCCCCTTGTAAGATAATAAATAATAATATTATTTAATTGTGATTTGGGATACACTTATTGTTTGAACCTATATGCTTTGTTTATAGTGGCTTTAGGCAATGTAGCCCAATGTCTAAGGTTAGCATATGGAAACGTGCCAAGGAACCCATTAAGAAATGTGATAAGGTCACAAAAACATATTAGCACATTTAAGTTCATCTTGTGTAATATAATCCCTCTATCACTGTATGTCTAATCAAGTAGGTTTCATGTTGGTTCCATCAACTGATGTGTACAATATATCATTCTTAGATTTTCTAAAAATCAAACAAGCCAAAATAACCCCATGATCATTGATTTATTTTGCCTATACAATTTCAATAAAAGGTCATGAGATATCAAACTCCATTAATGAAAAAAAGTTAAAAATAATTTATCACATTATTCATTAATGAAATTTTAATCATGAAACACCCAATGTATACTGCCTCACTATGAACATATGTTTTCACAGTTTTCATCAATACCTCAAGTTATGTGATTCATAAGACTCATTAATAATAATCACAAATTCCATGTATCAATACAGACATAAAAATAAATTAATTTTTTTTGAATCATATAAATGTGGGTTTATTACTAGCGGCTCTCATTCCATAATACGCTAAAACGATATTACCAACTGCATACATAATAAGAACATTCCTTATGGTCATATGAGTCTCCATACTTGATGTAATATATCATTTTACCGTCAAATTATTTCATATGTCTATATAAAATATAATTTAAAATAGAATTGCTTTGCGAATGGGTTATCATCAATGCTAGGAACCGGTACAACCATTAATGTGACAACAAATTTTTGGACATTATCACATAATATGTTATGAAGAATAAAAATCATTTAGTGATACATGTTAATTAATATTCATAAAAATGAATATAAGTTTTCATAAATGGAATATAAATTGGTTTTATAAGGCCCATCCCTAAACATTAGATAATTTCGAGTTAAGTCAATAATTTGACTTCATTTCACATTTTGGATATTTCTATATTTCAATATTTAAAGAATTAGTTTTTTACTCATACATAACAACTAATCTTTTACAAATTAGACACTTTTAGTCATTATCCATTTTTTTGCAGGAAACAAAAACTTTTATAAAGAAACATGGTTTTGTTTAATGTTTAATCAGCATAACATTTCCTTATTACCATACATGAATATATTATCCTTTAAATCTTGTATAAAACATTAAAAACATGGAATGACCATAAAAATATTAGTAAGGGATATAAATAGGGAACCAATCCATTATTCCATGAATATTTTATACACATGATTTTTTTTTCACAAAATCATACTTTTCACCCATAAAAACATAAGCTCGTTAACATACCTTATGAAAACATAATATTACTAAAACATATCTTAGAAGTAATAAATCATAAAGATAACTTGTCGAATCCACATCATACATACATTATAGCTATCACTGTAACATAGGCAGGGACCTTCAAGGTTACATTTTAAATTCAAATAAAATTATATTCCCAAATTGTTTTTGGAGAAAAATATTGTTTAACTGTATATGATTACCAAATTTATTAGAGATATATCAATGGATAACCCACCCAAATTTTATATTGGAACCACTTGTATACATAATTAATTCCCAAGATCTGTGACATAGTCATAATAGATAAAACAATAATAAAGGAAAGATAACATTACCACTTTGAAATCACAAAATATCATTTCCAGATATTGATGTATCAAATACATTATAAAAAACATTTTCAGAACCCAAATACCCAAAAAAGTGGAAATATGGATTTATTTTCATTTTAAAAACATTAAAGTTGATAGAGTATGATAAATATCAAATAACGGTTACGACGACAAAGAAGTCATTGTCACCATATACGTAAAAAACATTCCTTTTTTTCATTTTGAATGAAAAGTAAAAAAAGTCATATAAAAATAATAATTTTTAGTAAAAAAATAAATGATATTAAATATATAAATAAAAAATCATTTCACACATAACTGTTTAATGACATAACCAATAATTATATGTTGAACCCAAATAATAGAAATTATGTTAACAAATTCCCTTAACTCGAGACTGACTGGTCTAGTATGTTTTTTATCTTATTGAAGAATAAAATTAGTTTAATTTATAATTTCATGATAACCATTTAATTTTTTTTATTTTTTATAAATTCTAACCATTTTATAGAAATTACATAATTATTTATTTTAATTTTGGATGTTTTGTCGATATTGTGTACTTGAGTCTAAAATGAACTTGGTATGATATCAATAGTCCATGAGGTCATGGGTCCATCATATATAGAATATAAAAAATTATTTAAACATATTATATATTTATTATATATTTATTTTTATTAATCTTTTAAGACAAACGAAAAACTCCTTTCTTGGAGACATTAGGTCATACATAACCAAGGATGCTATTTTCATTTTTCCCGTCGTATTGAATGAACGAAATTAAAAGAAAAGTATGAGAATATGTATACATATATAATATCATTTCAATGGAATTAATATTTCATTTATATCAAATATTTTTTAAAAAATAATCCTTTACACATCCCTTGTGTTGTTTCAACTAATCACATCATTTTAAGGATGCAGTAGTGCACACGTTGCCAAACGAAGTTATCGTCAAACTACAATTTGGAAAGCTTGAGGGAATTATTAATATAAAATTTAAAAAATATTAAATATCACATTTTATAGAAATTAAAATATTATGTTACAATAAAAAAAGTTTTAAGACTTTCCATGAAAGTAGTAATGGAAAAAAGAAAAAACATTATTCATGAAGGTGACTAACCGACATAACTTGGACAATAATTTTTTTTCTTTGAATAAGAAGAGGTGAGAAACAAAATTTATATGAAATATTCTATTATAAATATAAAAATACATTATATACATGATTCTGTAGTTATCACACATTTATGGATGAAGGAGGCGAGGAGAAAGTAGAAAAAGAAAAGAAATTAAGGGAGGTACTTTGGGAAAATTATCTCTTGAATATCCCCTCCATGAAAGGCCATTAAGAACCTCATCTTTGGCCTTTTAGTGATACCAGAAGCACTTTTACTTAAAGAGAGTGAGTAGGAGATATTTGGGTTGATATTGTAGAATATAGAATGCTTTTGGGTCGAAATGGGGAGGTGTATGTGGTATTTATACTTGAGGAGTGGTGGTTTCAAGTGATTAATTTATTGATTACTTTATTTTAAAAGATAACAACATTAATGTGGAATCCATTTTAATGAACAATACATTAAATTAATTTTTTTAGTCTTTAATGAGTGAATAAAAACATAAAACAACCATTAAATCATTCAATTTTTAGGTATGATAATATTTTACCTTTTAACTTTAACCCTGATCACAATTTTACCCATGAAACGATAATTTGTTTACCATGAAAAATAGTTTTATAGATAATAATTATATTAAACATAAAAAATAATCTGGAACATTTTATTCCAAAAAATGGAATACATTTTACCTAATTCAAATAAAAAATTTAGAAATTATTTTTAATATCAATTCTATAGAAAAAACTAAAAAGCATGTTTTTAAAGTGAAATGGTCAAAAGTTTGAAATGTTTTTATATCTAATTTTAATTTTAAATTGACTCCAATGAACAATATTATATTATATAAAAAAACATAATCTAAATATATTTTAAAAACTATTAAACTATCTTATAATAATTGAAATAAAATTAATGAAAAAAAAGTTTTGAATTAAAAGGAACTATTTCTCCCAACTTATTAAAAATATGAAATTTTCCCTAAAAATTCCAAAAATTAAACCAAAGTAAAATATGATGTCGTACATCCAAATAATAAGATTATTTTTTTCCAATAATATCTTCTAAATGTGTAAAAAAACTATATTTAAAAAAGCGTTACCCTTAAAAGGTAGTAAATATATTTTTTTAGAAAAGAAATGTTTTTACCATAAATCCATATTTTCTGTATACGATGCTAATCAAATTGTTTATTTTATCTTATATATAATTAATAAATATTAATATATATGATAATTTATTATTCTATAAGTACATAGGATGTTACAGTTTTAAGGTCACTAACTCCATCAAAAACATCCAATCCTAACTTATTCAAATAATCATTTAAACCTCCTTAAATATCAAAATTAAATAATTATTAAATATATCCCAACTAATTTGATAATATTAACTCTTAAAAATATCCTCACAATATGTTTTGACTAGCGGAACTATATTTAATTTAACCTCATGATTCTTCCCAATAATATGTTTGACTATGAAATGTAGAATTGCACTGCTTATTCATGTTTCTTTCCCTCCAGAACAAATCCTCACATAATCATAGAAAAATAATGTTTTAAATAATCATGTGTAATCCTTTTTACTATAATGTATTATAATTAAATCCAATATATTAGTACATAATACATATATCTATTGTTAAAGACATTGAATAACATCATTTTAATTTAATAATAATTATTGAACAGCTAGAATAGAGAGAATATTTTAGACAACATTGTATTAGATTGAAATAAAAAAACAATCATAAAATAGAGTATTTTTATGCTGATTAAATTATTTAAACATAATATTTTCATGAAAATACATTAAATGAATTTAATATTGGCATAACCATGAGTTTCTTCATAACAACGTGATCACTAGGTGATGTATGTAAACATCTGATACATCTTTCATTTTACCAACAACGTATCCTAAATTGTTGTTTATAACTCTAAAAATTTAATAATTTTATGAATTTCGAAATCATTATAACTTTAAGAAATCCAAAATACTCATTCTTTCATATAGTTTATTGACATCCACCAAAATACGATAAACTCAAAAATCAATTGTAGAGAAATAAAAAAATAAAAAAATATAAAAAATTACAAGATCAAGAATATAAATAATTAATATATTATAATAAATAAAGAAATATATAATATAATATGTGTGGGATAATTTAATTATCACAACATAAATTAATTGGAAAGTATCCACACAAAATTTTCCCATTTAGTTTATTTAAAAAAAATGAACACATCAAACACAATATCTCCCTTTTATATGGATAAAAATGTTTAGATTAGTGTATATAATTGAATATAAGAAACCTAGTATCCCTTAAAAAAATAGAACTTAAGCTCTAGGGTCATGAAAATACATTCTACTATTCCAATAAATAAAAAATACACCAAAAACATGAATTAATAAATAATCATGAATATTGAAACATCCTGGTTCTAGAACCCACCCAAAGGCACCCCATACCTGGTTGGTCACATGGCCCCATGAGCATTTCCCCAAATTCCAGAAGATACAGACTAGCAGCGAGGTCCTTGGTTGTGATAGTTGGGAAACTATTCCCTCATTGTCAGATTAACACAACAGAAGATAAACAGATAACAATAACAGAAGAAGTAATAATACCAAACAACAAGAAACAACAGAATACTGAAGAAATAAAGAGTTGGAGCACATATATAAAAATGATGAATGATAAAAATGTCTAGTAAAATAGCCAAACATGTCACAATTCTGAAAATGTAGTACTAAACCAAAGTATAAGAAAAAAAGTAAACAGATCCACAGCATTGCAAGCAAAATCATGGTCCCATGCTGTCCAGGTCCAAGCAGTCATGTACCAGAAGTAGAAGGGAACTTTCCCTTATCTAAACAAGCAACAATATATTCTGTTTGGGTCCACAAAAATGACCCAAATAGGGTGGGAGACTAAATCCTAGTAGGAAACCACCATGATATCTATGCCTAAAAGTCAGTGAATATATATGACAAGCAATGAAAAAAATAAGAAGTAAACAAGGAAGTACTCAACAGTAAATATTCCACAGTTTGAACGCATTTAGTTCCAGATAGCATGTAAATATATAATCACAAACAGGTAACCTTGTGGGATGTACTCACAGCCTAATCCCCTCTAGTTATACCTAGTAAACATATGAAACCATCAGAGAAGTACAAATAGTCTAACCCCTGTGGTTCAGCTTTAGTATAAACCTTCTTGTGAAGAACTCGTCGTCAATTCCCCCTATAGTCTTGTATCTATAACTAAAGGTGCTCTGGGGAAGAAATTACATTTAATTCCCTCTATGGACTGTGTCAATAAACTAAAAACACAATGAGAAAGAACTTACGTCAATTCCACATGTGGTCTCGTTTCGTAATAGTAAAAACAGAAACTCTGGAGAAGCCCTTTACGTCTATTCTCCCTATGGTATACTACACCAGGTTCTCACAGCCCTGTATAAGTCAAGAATGCCAGGAAATTCATGTCATCCAAATTAACCTCAAGAACTACTTGGATAACAGTCTACAACAAAACATCATGTCCGATAAACAAAACTCCATCCTAGAATACTAGGTATTGGAAGCAAACAAGGAAGCCTAATGGGCTAAGAAAGACCAAACAATCATAAACAAACATTCATGGGAAAAGACCTCCAAAGAATATCAATTAACCCTATTATCATTATAATAACCTCTATTCAAGAATACAAGGTAATCAACAGGGATAAAATAGTAATCATGCAATACCCCATTCAAGGGAATTGGACACTTTTACACATATAACTCATATAATTTCAACAGAAAGCCACAAACCACCTACCTCGTTGTTTTATGATAGATATAAGTGAAACTAAAACCTTGAACCCCATTCAAGGGAATTGGACACTTTTACACATATAACTCATATAATTTCAACAGAAAGCCACAAACCACCTACCTCGTTGTTTTATGATAGATATAAGTGAAACTAAAACCTTGAATTTCCCATGAACACCATAGATCTACAAAAAATATAGAAACACTAAACATAAAATAACATGAGAAAGATAAAGACTCAAGAAATGAAGCTCTAGGAGAAGGAAGAGCTTACTATGGAAATCCCAACGCAATTGATGGTGGTAAAATCAGAGGACGGATGCTCGATTAGGTGCTTGAGGAATGATCGCAGTCGTTATCTCACTCTAGGATGAACCAAACCTTGAAGGAGACGATTCTATTTGTCAGGCGTGACCCCGGTGCGTTTAATGAAATGAAAAGTACATGACATGTACTTTATAAGTACCCAGCGTGTACTTGCCTTCTCCTTCCCTACATTAGTTGGTCTCCAGGTCACCACACATGGCTGTGTGCATGGCCGCTACACGTCCAGCACACGGCTACCCGCGGTAACCAAGTACACTGAGTGTACTCATAATGTACATGGTATGTACTTCAAAAATTTCAGAAACTACTCTTTTTCTCAAAAACACTAGAAAAGGGAAAACATACCTGAAAAGAAGATCCATGCTCTTACAAAATTCTCCCCCTAAATAAATTCAACCTCAAATTTCCCTAGCAAGGTGGTGTATAAGAAGAATTCTCGAAAATATCTAGCTACTATGATCATACATCGGCTTCCCTTCATCAGGTCTTATCCTGTACCCGCCCATACTGCCATAGCAGTTGTACCAGAAGAACATACCGGCCACAGAGAACCTTCGTACTATGAGAAAAAATTTGGATAGGATGCTCCTCGAACAAGGTGACCACCACTAACTCAACCTCCTCGGGTTGAAAAGAATGAGACGAGTCTAAGAAGTAACATCGAAGATGAGGTAACTAAAACAGATAGGCAACTGGCCTAAATCTCTCTAATACCTCAAATGGCCAAAACTACCTCAGTGAATGCTTACCCTATCTCCATATTTTCTTGTGTCCCAACATTAGTGTGACACAAAAAAAACCTGATCCTCGACCTCGAACTCTAGAGGTCTTCTTTTCTAATCAGTGTAAGACTTCTGTCGAGAGTATGTAGCAAGCCATCCTCATCTGAATCAACTCTATTAGCTCCATGGTCTCCTAGAAAAAATGATATCTTAGCATATCTACCTCTCCTGTCTCTAACCATCATAAGGGTGATCGGCATGACCTACCGTATAAAGCCTCATATGGTTCCATCTGAATAGTTTCCTGAAAACTTTTGTTGTAGGAAAAATCCTCAAGAGGTATGTGCTTATCCCAAGAACCTCCAAAATCAAGAATACATGATTGAAGCATATCCTCAAACACCTTAATTGTACGCTCAGACTTGTCATCTGTCTAAAGGTGGTAAGCTTTACTCAGAAGTACCTGTGTACCCAAGGCCTTCTGCAATCCCTACCAGACCCGAGAGGTAAAACGGGCATCCCTATCTGACACAATGGTGTGTGGGACTCTTTGAAAACATAAAATATCTTGGATGTAAAACCTTCCTAGTTCATCAATACAGAAGGTCTCTTTGATTGGAAAGAATTGAGAAACCTTCGTGAGCCTGTCAATGAAAACCCATACAATATCTTTCAATCGAGGAAACCTCGACAAACCTGTCACAAAATCCATCATGACATCATTCCACTTCTACTCGGGAATGGGTAACTACTACAAAAGCCCTACTAGTCACTGATTCTTCACCTTCACCTACCGAAAGGTGGAACACCTCATGACGAACCCAAAAACATCTCTCATCATACATCGCCACCAATATTGATGGTGTAGATCAATGTACATCTTAGTGACACCAGGATGAACTACCCAAACTGAGGAGTAAAAGCCTTGCATCAGCTCCTCACGTATGTCTACTAACACCCATAAGATCCCATGAAAATGAAAGATCTCATCCTCACCTATGGTTCATCCAGGAATAGGGTCCTCTTATGACATGCTTTACCATAGGACGAGGCCTTCAGAATCTGATAGATGCCTTATTCATACTTGATCAAGAAGAGTAGAGGTAACAACTACAAAAGAAATAAACATTTTCCCCTGTCTTTCATGCACCTCCAAATGCATCTCAGATAACCGAGCCATAAGGTGACACTCACTCTTGGAATCCTGAACTGCCTGTATTTGAGTCCTCCCACACAACGCATCAGCCACCGCATTGACATTACCAGGTGTATAGGCCATCTCAAAGTCAAAATACTGAAGGTACTCAACCCACCTTCACTGTCTCAAATTATGGTCACACCGAGTGAAGATATACTTGAGACTTTTGTGGTAAGTGAAAACCAAAAAATGTTCTCCCAACAAAAAATGTCTCTAACATCGTAAGGTATAAATCACTACATCCAACTCATGATCATGT
Organism: Viscum album; assembly: GCA_963277665.1. Classification (NCBI taxonomy): domain Eukaryota; kingdom Viridiplantae; phylum Streptophyta; class Magnoliopsida; order Santalales; family Viscaceae; genus Viscum; species Viscum album. The sequence continues at coordinate 642,253,499 of OY728133.1, read as the reverse complement.
TTTGGGTAATTTATCTCATGTGGCCTCAACTTCCAAGACCCATACGGAATGAATTTTTATTCCTGTATAATCACTACTACAATCCTGATACCTAATGCATCACCGTAAACAATGTAGCTCTTGTTCGGATCTAGAAATACAAGTATCTGTGCTGAAGTCAAACTCCCCTTCAACTCTTGGATGGCTGACTCACAAGAATCTAACCAAAAAAACATTGAAACCTTCTTATTCTGGTCTGTCAGTGGCACTACTATGCGTGAAAAGTGTTGTATGAAATGTTTTAAGTATCCAGCCAGCCCTAGAAAACGTCGTACCTCAAAGAGGTTCTTCAACTGCTCCGAAGAAACTATTGCTCTCACATTCTCTAGGACCTATGATACTCATGTCTCTAAGATAACATTACCCATGAAGTGAATTTGATCCATCCAAAAGTTGTATTTTGGGATCTTTGAATAAAACTGATTTTCTCTCAGTGTACTCAAAATGATGTCAAGATGGGTATCATGGTTGTGTCGAGTGTGAGAGTACACAAAGATATCATCCACGAAGACCACCATCAAAGAATCCATGTATGGATGGAACATTCAGTTCATCAGTTCCATGAAAATTGTAGGCGCGTTTGTGAGACCGAACGGCATAACCACATACTCGTATAGACCATACCTACTTTGGAAAGCTGGAAGAGGTATATCAGATGGTCTAATGCCAAAATAATGATAACCAGAACTCAAGTCAATCTTCGAGAACACTCGGCCTCCTTGAATCTGTTCAAAGAGACTATCAGTCCTCGACAAGTGATATAGGTTCTTGATTGTAAACTGGTTCCGCTTCTGATAATCTACACAATGTCTGAGGGTACCATCCACCTTCTTCACAAATAGGATAGGTGAACCCCAAAGAGAATTATTGGGTCAGATGAAACTCTTACTATGAAACTCCTCCAATTGCTTCTTGTGATCTTATAACTAAGGTGTAGCCATCCTATAAGGAGGAATGGACACCGGTGTCGCTCTTTCCATGAGCTCAATAGAAAATTCTACCTCTCTCTTCATTGGAAGACATGAAAAGTCCTCTGGGAAGATGTCTTTGAAATGATCCACAAATGGAATAAAGTCCCTTAGAGAAGTCCCCTGGTCATCCAGATAATGACTACCAATCTCGGATCATATAGACCCATGATGCTCGGGTCCTGTTCTGCTTGCTTGGACATCCCATTCGCCCTTATGATCAAACAATATTCCATTCAGTGATGTAAATCTCACCCTATAATGATAGTAATTGACAAATTCATCAAGGGGAACTAACCACTCCATTTCAAGAATGACATCATAGCCTATCATCTCTAGGATATAAAGGTCCCATAAGAAGTGACACCCACCGACCTCAAGAGGTAACTCCTTGAACTGACGTACACTAGCTATTCTAGTTCCCAACAATGTGTCCAACATGAATACATCTGTAGATGTAATGATACAGAGCCAAAGACTATCCACAACAACAACAGATATAAAGATATGGGAATGCCCTATATCGAAAAGAGAAAAATCTATAACTGAGGAAACTAAGATCGTACCAAGAAATTTAGAGGGTCAAGGATCCTACAATTGGTGGGTCTACACCACCAAAATAGTCTGACCTGCACCGCGGCCCTGTTACCCTACCTGACCACTATGAGCTAATGTACCCTATAATCATTGAAATCCTAGCGATTGACTACCACGACCGTGACCTCCACCTAATCTGGAACGACCAAAAGTTCTCCAGTTCTCAGATAGATTCGAAACTGGTGGTACTGCTCCTAAATGCGGAGTCATAGAAAATCCCCTATCACCAGCTACCAGTGAGTAGATCTAATAGAAACGCTACACATGACCCATATCTCTGCAATATAGAGACTTTACTGAGTCTCTTGGGAAATGTGTCCTTGTATGCCCACTCTTCCCGTATAGGTAGCACACCACCTAGCAACCAGAATAAGTGTCTCACCTCCTTGGATAACCGTGTGAAGACCCCTTTTGGTGCTTCCTACTATTAGTAGGAGGGATACTAACTCCGAATGTTAAACCGCCCTGGCTCAAAGATCAAGAATAACTCAGATTACTCTACATGATTAGCACTTGGTTGACTATAGAAGTGATGGAAGTCAACCGAAAGATGTTCAAATGAGATCAAATGTCTTGCCTGAGACCATCCTCAATCTTCCCTGCCAGGAATAATTCATCACCTCCGGGAATAGGCATGAAGCACTATGGATTAGTGAAACGAGAAGAATACTCCATAACAGAATGAGTACCCTTCTCCATACCCATGAACTCTCGAGCTCGATCATCCCTCAAAGTCACCATATAGAAGTAGTTGTAGAAGGTACATAGGTACTCATCCCAAGACATAACCTGATAGTGTCTATCCTGTGAGATCACATCCCACCATATTTTGGCATAATCCCATATCATGTACGTAGAGTGATTGAACCTCCTCTCTGGAGGCGTCTCCAGGTGCTTGAAGATGGAAAACATGGATTCTAACCATGACTCTACAGCTTGAGGTCCTCTTTCCCCTATGAAGGTGGGAGGATGCTACTGCTGGAAAACCCACGTCAAATCTGCCACAGAAGGGGCAGGATGCAGTACTCCTTAGAAGGTCTACATGAAAATCATGAAGCCCTCTCGGAACTGTGAGTTAGTACTTGTGTCCAGAATGATGGCAGGTGCCAAGACTGGGACAATTGGAGGATCTACTGGAAGTCTTAGATCATCCATGCCCAATGTCTGATTATTTCCTTGCAAATGGCATAAAACCGGATGACGTATCAGTGTCATGACTCTGCAAGTTCAAGTGCACATCTTAGATCAATATTAATAGAGACAAAAACATGGAAGAGTATGGAGGTAATTGGAGAAATAAAGCATAAAAGTTTTTCAAAACATGGATACACGGTGTGTATATTTGACTACATGACATGTTCCCTTAAGCCATTCACATGGACGTGTACTTCAGCCAAAACGGTCCTTGTAACACCCCATACACGGAGTGCTTTCCTTAAACACGACATGTACCGAAGTCCTCTTTCCCTGTCTGAGTTCCCATACAAAGTTAGGCCACATGAGTCTCTTAGAACAAGAATACATGGTGTGTTATTACTAAACACTGTATTTACTAGGAAATCTTCACTGACCCGTGTTATTAGGGACCCAATCAGATACATGACTCACACAACCCAATGTGTTCCAGATGGACACAACGTGTACAAGTAAGACTTCGCCGACTCGTGTTGTTAGTGACACAGTCAGATTCTAGGGATTACACAACACGACATTTTTAAGACTCACATGTCGTGCATTAGAGAAGACTCGACCGACCCGTGTTGTTAATGACATGATCAGTTACATGGTTCTACAACACAACGTGTACATCAAGTGCACGACATGTCCTACCAATGATTCCAAACCCCGTGTCCCCTCCCACACAGTATAAGACACGGTTAGAGACTACCTGACATGTACCTAAGAAAAACAGTGTCTTACCAAACAGAAGAACACATGGAATGTATTAATAATTAAAAGGCATGTTTCTGGGTTTTTCTGGACAGTAGCCTCAGAAACTACTCTGGAGACCAGAATAACACTAAAACTTACCTTTAAGTGCCTAATTCAGATCCGTGAGGGCCCATACGCCCCTGTGAATCCAAGATTGACATCTTATACATGTCATAAACCAGCATAATAGATCAATGATCCACCAAATTATAGTCTGTGAGGTCCTATAACACCTTAAGAACCAAAGTTTTTCTTTCATTCAAACAAAACCTTACACAACCAATACCCTATCAAAAAGAAGGTATTTTTACCAATACATCTATCACAACAGCATGCATATCACTAATGCACCCTAAATGGCATGGAAAGAATGAATGACATGTGATTCCTAGAAAGTGCTTGTATGATGCCTTAGATGGCATGCCCTCATCTAATTAGGTTGAAATAGAAATATAACCTCAATAACATCAACAATAACATCACAGCACATGTGAATCACTCAAGGTGAAATCAAATCAACTGTCAAAATAGTGAAAACAAAAAATTTTTAATAAATGAGGTAGATTAGCTTTTCCCTATACATGGGTTAGCTAATCCCTAGCATAACTTATTACCAAGTACCAATTCCTTCCCATCCCTATCTATAGGATCCAAAAAGTAAGTCAGGAGAAAATAATTCCTCAGATACCACTTTTTAATGTCTCGGTTCTGGAAGCCACCTAGAGGCGCCCCATACCTGGTTTGTCACATGGCCTCAAGCGCATTTCCCAGAATGCGAGAGGCTACCAAATAGCAGCATAGGCCATGGGTGTGATAGGGGGGAAAACTATTAAATCATTATAAGAGTAATAAAACAGAAGATAGGTAGATAACAATTGCAGAAGAAGTAATAATATCAAACAATGAAAATCAATGGAAGACTAAAGAAATAAATAGTTGGAGCACATATATAAAAATGATGAATGATACATATGTCCAGGATAGCATCAAAACTTGTCACAATGATGAAAATATAGTACTAAACCAATGTAAAAGAAAAACAGTAAACAACTCCACATCATCTCAAGCCAAAGATTGGTCTCATTCTCTCCAGATCAAAATAGTCAAGTACTAGAAGTAGAATGGAACTTTCCCTTATCTAAACCTGAAACAATATAATCTGTTTGGGCCTAAAAGCTTGACCCAAATAGGGTGTGAGACTAAATACCAGTAGGCAACATCCATGATATTTTTTCCTAATAGTCAGTGAATATATATGGTAGGCAATAAAAAAATAAGTAGTAAACAAGGAAGTACTCAACAGTAACAATTCCACAGTTTCAAAGAATTCAGTTCCACATAACATGTTAACAGATAATCACAAATAGGTAACCCTTTGGGATGTATTCATAGCCTAATACCCTCTGGTACTACCTAGAAAACACCAGAAACTCTCTAGGAAGTACACATAGTCTAACCCCTCTGGTTCATCTTTAGTATAGACTCTCTGGGGAAACACTTGCTGTCAATTCCCCATATTGTCTCATATCGATAACTAAAGGTGCTTTGGGGAAGCACATTCATCACAATTCCCCTATGGCCCTTGTCGAGGGACTACATACACTCTGAGGAAGCACTTACATAAATTCCCCCTGCGGTCTCACATCATAATAGGAAAAACAGACACTCTGGAGAAGCCCTTACATCCATTCTCTCTATGGTCTACTACACTAGGTTCTCACGGCCCCGTGTAAGTAAAGAAAGCATGGAAATTCATATCAGCCAATGTAAACCCCAATAACTCCTTGTCTAACAGTCTACAACATAACAACATTTTAGATAAACAAAACTCCATCCTACAATACTATGCATGGGAAACAAACAAGGCATCCTAACAGGCTAAGCAAGACCAAACGGTCATAAACAAACATGCATGTGAAAACAACTAAAAAGCATAGAAATTAACCATATTATCATTCATTTAACCTCTATTCATTCATACATTCATATAAGTCAATCGACATGGCTAAAACAGTAAACACACAATACCCCGTTCAAGGGTATTGGGAACTTTTTCACATATTACTCAAATATATTCAATAGAAAGGCACAAAACACTAAACTTGGTGTTGTAGGATTAATATAAGCAAACCTCAAGCATTGAATCACCCAATAACACCTTATATCTAAAATTTTTTAAAAAGATCAACCAATAATAAATTTATAAAGAGGTGGAATCAGGAAACGAAGCTCTAGGAGAAGGAAGAGCATATTAAGGCGATCCCAACGTAATCGAAGATGGTCAAATCAGAGGAAGGATGATCGATCAAGGGATCAGGGAAAGATAGTTGTCATTATCTCTCTCTCGGATGAAATAAACCTAGATGGAGATGGTTCTGTCTATTAGACGTGACCCCAGTGCATTTAATTAAAAATAAGAAAGCAAACGACATGTACATTATAAGTACACGACGTGTACTTTCCTTCACTGGCCCCTGCATTAGGCTATCTACAGGTCACCACACACGGTCGTGTGCATGGCCACTACAAGGCCATCACTCGGATACCTGTGGTAACCGAGTACACAGTGTGTACTCATAATGTAAAAGGCATGTACTTCAAAACTTTCTAGAAACTCCTCTTTTTCTCAAAAAGTACAGAAAAGGGAAAACATACCTAAAAAGGAGTTCCAGGTTCTTACCAATATGATTGAAAAGATTGAATAATAATGAAAAACAATACTAAACATACATTAGTGGAACTATAATTACCCTCCATTAAATATCAATTATCATGAGAGAATAACAAGAATAATAGAAAAAATGCTTCCAAATATTAATAGTGAATAAATCGATCTTACATGAGTTCAATCATTAAAACTATATATATACAGTGGTTAAAAATATGAAATATGGGATGAAAATTATTTCTTAACTAAAATAAAAAATATTAAATGATTAACTCAACATAAAAAATAATCAAATAATAAGAATCTCCCCCTTAAATCCATGATTCCTCCACTTTTTTAAAAATATAATAGTGAAATATTCTTTTCTTGAAATGATAGGTCAGTTTATATTCATAAAAGTGAAGTACTCCTGTATATGGATACTAAATACAAGGATCTATGAATCATGTTAAAAATATTCAAATAATTAAGTGTAAATAGTTATAAAACTAGCTATGTATACACAATATAGAAAATAATGAATAATATCTAATAGAAATAATAGAATTGTACAAATAATCAGTTCATCACATGAAAGAATAACACACTGATAACATATTGTAATAAATAAATTAATATGGTTGTAACTGCATAAATACTAGATAAATATAAACATAAAAAGAAACTTTTTTCAACAAATTAAAACTATAAACGTGTGCATATGATGCCTTTATGTTAATAGATTGATTCAAGGGATCATTTGCATTCTTAAATAATTAATTCAACAAAACAATATAGGACAAAAGGAAAAAAATATTTATAAAATATTCCCTGATGTATAAAATAGTTAGTGATTATTTAAATATATACTATTATTATTATTATGATAAACTGAAATAAATATTCTTTGGACATACCTAATCACATCTATAGAAAGAACTAATAATCAAGATTCCAAATTTTTTAATGATCCTTCCATTAATGTAATATTATGAATTATATTTATTTAATAATAAAAAGTTGTTAAGAATCTTTTATTCGAATATTTTAATCACCAACCAAATCAAAAAACAATAAAAAATGATTTTTTCCACCCTTATATTTTTGGATCCAATAATGTTAGAAAGAAGATAGTTTGGTAACCAAATATGTTAATTTTTAATATAAATAAAAATGTTTATAAATATATGAATTCTAAAAACTATATAATTGTGGAATTTTGGAGAAAAATTCATTAAAATAATGTCTAGGAATACCATATTAAAAAAATCATATAGTATACATTCTTTTAATATTTGAACTATGTATAAAATAATTCCAATCTAAATTTGTTTTTCACATTTACTTCTGAATACATTTGTTTTCCTTTATTTCCATTGAAATTGCAAATTACTTTTCAACCATAATCAATTACATTATTAAATACAGTAGCATCTAATTTCAAATAATAAACTTCAGCTAAAAAAATTTAATTCTACTATCATTAATTACAATATAACACATAACTTTATTAAGTTTAGAGATTAATTTGAAGTAATAATTATAAAAATAATCTCATTCCAAAGGATCAAAATAATAATATTTTATTAGATTTATATATTATTTATTTAATATAACATATTTATATTCAATCATGAACCAATATTCATTATGTTCCTCAAAATAATAATTATCAAATTCATAAATTGTTTTTACCTATTAAATATGATCCATAATAAATGAATTTTCATTTTTGAATAAAATACTCAACATTAGAGTAATAATTCTATTCATTACATGAATCCTTAGAATCACTTATAGAAGCTTTCATATATTCATTTCCTTTAATATTATAACATAATTTTTAGCGAATATTTTTTTTGAGATATGAGTAGTGGGTAATAAGATATAAAATTTCCATGTCTCATGAATTCCTAGAACCTGACCACTTTGGTTTTTCCATCATCCTTCATAAAATTTTATTTTAACCTATATCAAAACATTTTGATTTTTTTGAAATTAATATAAATTAATCGCTAGAATCCAAAAAACTAGATTATTTATTAGATGAGTATGAATATATGACCTTAAGAGAAACATTATTTTCTTGATGAATTTATGGTCGTCAACTTTTTATTTTATCCCATCATCATAAAACATGACAGTTTAATTAGATTCATCATTTTTATCCCATTAAAAGCTAATGAATATATAATTAAAATATATATAAAGCTCTATTTAGTTGGAAGAACTCTATGAATTTTGTAATATTTATCTAATTCAATTATAGATGTTCCAATTAAGGTATATCATTCATTATCTTAGTTGTTATTTTATTTATTAAAATAATATTTTCTATCAAGAATCCCGAAAGTATCAAATATCCAATTAAAAGTATTATATCATATTTTATTACATTTTTTAGTTCCTTTAAAAAGAACAAAGACAGATTCCCATATATCATAGGCAATATAAAATTGAGAAACTTTATAAAATCTATCTAGACCTAATTCAAAAAATGATATCAATCATAGATGTTGAATTTATGTCATAATCCAACTCTTTTAAAGAATTATGTGTCTTAGGTTCACTAGTATAAATCATTATTGTTTTATCCAAATTCAATCCAAATTTTAATCCAAGAATCTTTAATTCAATAATCCTTATATATTTCTAGAAAACATAAGTATAAGTTTTAAAATAAAATTCTCTAATGATTGAAATACCTTATCTGAGATAATTCAAAAATATATTTCTTGTTGAATATTTCTCTCTAGTTTGTTAATTAAAAAATTATAATCTTTTTAAAAAGTATATTTAAACCAATTTTTATATTTTCCAAAGTCCACCAATAATATTTATTGTTTTCCCAAATAATTAATAGAAAAATGCTTAAATAGGGACGGGGGTGGGTGAATTGATTCCTTTTATAATATCTCCATTTTGAACTTTTCATTTCAAGGTGTATAAAATGTGTACATATATTTAAATTAGTTATAATATTATAAAGAAATTATGTAAAGGGTTGGGAAAATAAATTTTTTATAGATGTTCTAGGAAACAATGAACATTTACTAATCTAATCAAATAACACCAAATGTTGACTTGGTGATTTTATTCAGATCCTTTTCCTATGGATCCAAAAACTATGTGAAAGAAGATAACACTTAGTACAAGGTCTTATTAAAACTTTATATCATTTTAACATGGACCTCACAATAATGTAAAAGTAGTTAATACTTCACTCTGTAGACAAGGATTTGTAGCTAAGTCGTTACCCACATGTTGGTACAAGAAACCTAAATATAGAATGGAAATAAATGATATGTAGCAATGGTAAATAAATTTTGTACACAATTGACTATACATATTAAATTAAATGAATATTATAATGAAAATTCATCATCAAGATTCATAAGTTCTAAAAATATCCATTCAAATAAATTATCCTTAATGAAAACATCAGAAAAAACTTGTTTTATTTAATATTGCAGAACATATTCCTTATTTGTTTTCTTCTATCTATTCTCCTTCTATTTCCTTTAGTTGAGTGTTAAAATTAAATTAATAATCTAATATATGGAATAATTCAATTCTATTTCTTTTCAATTAAATAGGTGTATATTATAGTAATTGTGTCTGTTTCTATTACAGAACTTCTAGAAAACATATATATATAAATATATATATATATATATATATAATGCAATGAATTTAATAATTATATCCTCCTCTATATCTCCAATAATTAAAAATTAAATATAGTTAATGAACTCAATAAATTCCTCTATAAATACAGAATAGTCATTTAAATCTTGGAAATAGTGAAACATATTTAAATCACGATTCAAATAACCATTTAAATTCCCATGATACTAGCTCCATTATATTCAAAGTGATATGTAATTTAAATGATAATTTAAATACTATACAAATTTAAAATCTGACATGTCTCCTGATGATATGAAATATTCAACATACCCTCATAGCACAATTTATCAATGGATTATTTATCCAATATAATCTAATGTTGCATAATAATAATAAATTTGATGAAAAAATTTAGTGTTTTTTTCACTTATAATTATTCTATGTTCTCAATAATGGATCCTCACATAATCTTCTATAAATTAAATTGATTGCAATGTAGTGTTAACATTATAATAATAACTCACAAGACATACATGCTATTAATCATTCGACGTTGAATCAAAATCATTGAAAACACCTAAACTATAATCATTTTAATTTAAGAATAATTATAGGAAAACTATACTTGATAGAATAATTTATATAGAATTTTAGTAAATTTAAATGTCAAATCATGCCTGAAACACATGGATTATATTGCACCAACATAGTATTTTCACATGAATCCTTTAGTTGATTTGAAATAGGTGTAACCTCAAGAATCATCTTGATAATGTGATCAGTAGGTGAAGTAATCTAAAAACATTACACTTCATTGATTTTACTAAAAATTTATCCTACATTCAATTTTTAACACCGGAACATCAATAATTAACCAAATTTCAAAAATCACTATTTCTACCATAAATCCCAAAATATTCAGTCTCCCATATAATTCATATAGGCCCTCCAAAATATAGAATTATAAAAAATTGGTTCTATAAAATTATAATAAATATTAAATAATTAAAAATAAAGGGAACATCAAAAAAATGTAAATAATAATAAATCATTAAAAAATCTAGGTGTATGAGATAATGTAAATATAAAAACATAAATAAAGTGACAAGGATCCACTTAATAGTGTTATCAAATTGATGTAACCTATACATTGAGTATTTAAAGTATATTTCATTCCAATCATAATGAGAGTCACTGCATTACTATCAAGAACATCGTTATGTACGTTAAAAAGATACTAATATTCTCTTAGTAATTATAGGATAAGATGATATCAAAGTAAATGTTTACACTAATTATAGTTTCAAATATGAATAAAGAACATGACATATTATCCTAGTTTCATGGTTTTTCTAAATAGACGAGTTATTAGTTTGAAGTGATCCAAAATCCTACCATAACATACTAAAAAATAGAGGTAGAGTTCATCATCACATCATATTCTATGAAGAAAAATGATTGGGTCAAGAAGTCCATTTATGAACATAGGGTAGTTTCATAATTTATGGAGAAATTGAGATTTTCCATGAAAACAATGGATCTATTTCTCAGTCTAAGGAACCCTAGTATCACAAAAATAAATATATATCATTTGAAAGTAACATATCATTCAAAAGATAAATGATATGGGTTATATAAAGATCCATTATGAGGATACATAGTAGAATATTACAAATCCACAATGAATCCATTACCATAGTAAAAAACATAAGGTCCATCTTGAATCTTCCGGTATTAAATACTTGGGTGATTATATGAAATTGTTAATACAATATCATGATTTTATATTAAATAAAATATCCATTTATCATTTATTAATTTGTACTATAATTTATATACATTAATATTGTAATAATAATATCCCCCCAAATTATTACTTTGAGTTGTCTCTAATATATAACCACTATATGGTATTATGGGTTCTAATGATATTCTAATATTAAGATGAGTATAATATTGTACTCAACAAAAAGGGTCATTCATGATATATGAAGAATAAAATCATGATTTAATAAGTCAAGACATGTTATTTTAACTAAAATTACATAGTATGTCACATTAAATTTCATATGATCATTGATATACTTTTGAGTGTATACTTATTTTGAACCCCATTTACCTAAGGTCAGAGAGATACCAAACATGAGAAACATGATATTTTGATACCTTTTTACACAATCCTTGAGTAATTTCTAATATGGGGTGATCGAGTATGTCGATGACCATTTCCATGCTTAGAGCATAACCAATGTGATATTTTTACACTAATATGTTCAGAAATTAAATTTAGGCCCATGATTGAATTAAAAATGGTAAATTCAAGGCCACACTTATTTTAATGACATGTTATACTGTATGATACATTGATGAAGGAAATTTGGTGTGCTCAACTACTTGATAAATGACATGTGATGTATCTATTTAATTAATCAGTTAATTTTATATAATCAAGAATGTATGAGAAGTCCTAAACTAGATTGATATGTTATATATAATTTCTTCACTTTATGTCATAGAAAAAGGGGATATATTGGTATACATATAATGAATGTGATGCATCATATCGAGAACATGCTCATATAGAGATATGATTATGTTTCATTAATATCCCACTGGGACTTAATGTAGATTGAGTATCGCAGGCGTTTTGGAATAGGGAACTATTTAGTTACAATGATGAAATTTATTATTTATATTTAATTTTATAAAGGCCCACACAATAACACATTCTGGACATAAAATACAGATTATATTTTTAGAAAAAAGTGTTTTTCAAAAATAAATATATCTTGATAAACCATATACATAAGAGTTTGTATTGATATAAAAAGAGTCGTAATGTTTTTGATAATGTTATTTTAGTGAAACTAATAGATTTTTATAAATAAACTATAATATGGACATTGTATTGTACGATATCCTATGATTCATAGACTATGATAATAATGTAATTCATATAAAATATTTTGATTTAAAAATATCACATGATCCATAAGGATCCCATTTTCATATAATATCGTTGTGTTGGTAAGATTATGCTATATTATTGGAGTTTGTGTCTAGTGACATGTCTTCCACCAACATTATCCTTGGTTATGAATCAGTAGGTTAATTCATTAGTACATAAAAATATACATTGGAAAAACAGAAATGATTATGAATCTCCAACAGATCAGGTTTTAAGAAAATTTAGGTTGGCTTCCCGGGAAGGGGATTATCAACTTTCATCCTTGAATGAAGGGAGTCTATATAAAGGGATGTGATCCCCATATTTGAGATACATGAAATTTTTAATCCTAAGAAGAATATATATTCTTATTTTATTTAATTATTGTCTTTATATATATGGTGGAAAAAACTATAGTAGGTCATGAGATCCTCTCTTTTTGAATAAGGATATGAGTCATAGGGGGTATCCCTATAGAGGAATGAGTTTGTTGGATACTTCTTTAAGATTATAATTAAGAAAACTCCTTCACGTATTCTAGTCCTAATGCTTTTTTCTTTTATGCTATGCTTGTTATTTTAAGTTCTTTATTTATTTTTTGGTTCTTTTAATGAAAAATTAGCCTTTTTAGGGGATTTATTCAACATCTATGACTATATGATGATTTATGAAAAACTAATAGTTTAAAATATTTGACACTAGTATAATAAATTTCCAATGAAATCTATACCTTGAATCACTATGGAACACTCTCAACACCTTCATATACCTTTATATCACATAGTTAAATTCAGATCAATCAACTTAACTACAGACAACCACCCTATGGATAAACCTAATCCCTAAAAAACGGATAAAATTTGAATGAATGTTATGTTCTTGTATCTAGAAAACCATATTCCAATGTTGAAGCTGCCAAAACCATACCTTGAACCATATATGAGCATGTATTTCGATCTATAATTGTATTCTCAATGGAATGTAAGTGGAATACTCCTCATATCTAGTCTCCCATCTGATTTCTTAGAAAATAACATCTCTACTAATGTTTTTTACACACCCCCTAAACACTGAAACCTCCACCATGTCCTAGAAATATAATGTAAATATATCTACCAATATACTATAGAACATACAATCCAACCCATGTCTCCTTAATTGATTCTGATCCACTACCACTAAATGTTATTTTATCACTCCAATAATATTATTTCATGTTCCCCTTGTTCCAATAAAAGTAGAACTTTATAGGAGGATATATCTAATGAGATTGATCATGATTATCCCAACCACACTAGTAACACACCACATAACCTCAACTCATTGGTGGATGAGATGAATAAAAACCCAAGATAGTTTTTCCACCACTAAATCATTGTGAACCATCAAAATAATGTTTATTACAACTCAGGGATCTCATTCCCCTTTACTCAATAGAATCCATCTTGTTAGGGAATTTACCCACATTCAGGTTCCTCTCATATTTTAAGGCCTGATTCAAAACCCATGCGATGGAATATAGGAAAAAATATTCACCTATACCCACATAATGCATCTTAACCCTTCCTCAATGTTTCTATTCCTACCCACCTCATACTCAACCAAAATAGTTAAAAAACTATTGTTCCCTAAATAATCATTTATAATAATTACTTGGATATCAATTATTGTAAGATTCATGGACACTAATACACTATTAAACCTTAAGGTATAATGGAAGAAATGATCGTAAATCCTATATAGAATGTTCCACTAGGATATTCCATCATGATTGTCTTCTTACACTATAATATCCCCCATGTTCATATCTAGGACTCCAAAGATATAGGTCCCCAACATTACCCTTCTAGAAAGGGGTGTATCCAAATGATAAAAAATGGTCTGTATCGTCTTCTAGAAAATATTAGAAACCTTGGAACAAACCTCACCCATTAATAAAGGTTTATGCTACATCGAAAACAATCATATCGTCTCAGATAATGAAGTTTTATCTTAAAAGGACAAATTGCTCACTACTGTATATTCATACCCCATGTCAGAAGGTCTCATAAACAAGGAACTCTCTTTTGTCACATATCCCCAATCTCAAGTACATCATACAATAAATATTGGATCTACATAATTATATTATTTTAATTTCTTAACAATGTTTCAATTAAATGAAATTACAATAAAACACTGTATATAGAATCACTTTATATTTTGTCTTATCCAGTTTATTTAACTAAGGTATTTTTTTAACAAGATATATAATAAAATGAAAAAATATCGAAAACATCTATAAAATCAGTTATCAAAGACACAAATATCAAAATTATGAACAAAACACTACATAATTTTCTATTAATATACCAAATAAATGACCCTATGTCATAATCAATGTAACCAAAAATATGTAAGGACATTAATTTCCTATGAATATGACTTGTTTGAAATGATGCATGAACACACACCCACATATCACTCAAGTATAAAATTAAAATCATATAAATTATAAATCAATATCAAATTGCATAATATTTAGTAATGTTAACCATTTTCAAAATAAAAACCAAGAATAATTGTCTCATCCATTGTAACGTGCAATTCTCTCATACATGGGTCAGCTATGTCCAAAAAAATATACTTACAACGATTTAAAAACACCATATGTTTTCTCTTGCAAATCCTAAATAGTAATATAAAGTAACAGATTCAAGGATTTGATATAACTTTGTAACTTCCCCTTCCCATTCCACCTGTACTATTACCAGACAGAGTTAGTATATACCTCCTGTTTTTCTGCCCATTTGATTATAATGACTGAATGGAATTTGAGGTTTAATAATAATGTGGTGTTAATATTTACCATGGATAAGGTAACCATATAAAATTAGTGTATGTTACAATAATAATATCCATCATGAAAAACTAGAAAACATAAAAATTACAACAAAATACCTATTAAAAAATATATCAACCTTGTCTATATCAATATTAATATCTACACATGATATAAAAATCACATATACAACACAGAGATCCCCTATGATTGGATCATATACAATAATACAAAAATAATCAAACCTTAACAAAACATGGAAAACCAAAAAACTAGTCCTTAGTCTTAGATTTATCCCATCTCCAAAGCTCCAAACCAGCTATCAATCTTAACAAACCAGCATAAGGCCCTTTCATTTTCCCATGCCTATAACCATAAATTCTACTCAAATACCCATGGTGTCCAGGAAAGGGTTTTATTGTACCTCAGTAGGATATCACTTATTTTGTACCTAAGAATATCCAATCTAAATACTGTTCATATTGATGTTCCATAATAAACAAATGAAATGAAATAAAATAAATCACCATTATCCCTTGGGTTATATAGTGGAATTAAATATCATCCACACTTTATTTATCTAGTGTTGGATACCTCTAAATATGATATATAACCAAAATTGGGATTTAGATAAGTATTCACCCATAATACCACATTATATTATATGTCCTCGGGGGGATAAACAACCCACTCAAATGTCACCATTTAGCATAATTAATTATGGGGTTCAGATTCATGATTGGTTATCACTAATTAATGTAAATTCATTATGGGATCACTGGCCTACCCATAAATAAACATAAAACATATGTCCTTAGGGGGAGAGGTGGAAAAAATAGATATTGAAGGTTTCATGTGATGTAGAAGAACCATTGTGGGGGTTAAATTATAATTTATATTATTATAGATTTGATCAAAATCTAAAGAGGGGACATTTCAAGATAAATTTATTATTCATTTATTTACACCAGGAAGAAATGCTTACCTCTTCTTAGGTTCTTTTCATCTAGGATGTTTTTGATCTTCCAAAAACCCTTTCAGATTAACTTCACTTCACTATAAGGATTCAAGTGTAGTATCCCTCTAGAAGTGACTTAAATGTTCTCCTTTGATCTCCACATTACTAAAATTGATTTCTAGGTGCTAGAATGAACAATTAAATTTATTGAGTTATTAATCTTGATCAATACATGTTCTTTCATGATTGGAGGGGTTCTCCTCATTCATGAGAGGAAAATATTAATAATTTAAGAGACATAGAGAGAGAGAGATAGAGAAGTCTATTATGTGCAGTGATTGTCTAGCCTAAATGTTTTATTAACCCTACACAATAAACAATACCCTATATTTATAGAATTGGGGTTTTGGTTTAAATGTTATTTATTTATATATCGAAACATAAATGAAATAAAAATATTTTAAAATACCCATTAAATATAATTAAAATAAATATAATATATTTTTTAAGGTGTCTGTTAACTCAGGTAATGATATATATATATATATCTACCATTTAGGATATTAATATTTATCAATGGAAGCAGCCTTTATTTGTTCATCCTCCTTAGAGTTTATTAAATACCTAAAAAACTACTTTCAAAATTAATATTTCAATACACAAACCTCAAATAAATATTTATAAAATAATATATAATATAAATAAATATATTATATTCAAAATAACATGAATAAATTTTTATTTAATTTATGTGATCAAAAAAACATTAGTAAAAATATTACTCTGTCTTGAGAATTATATTTAATCCATTAATTAAACTAAAATATAATTTAATCCAGATCAACTAAAACACTTACTGTGTTACCCTCTAGGATTATTTTCCATTTGAATTAGGTAGGAATTATAAAATACAATATTTATGTCTAGAAATTATCCTAGGGACCCAATATATGAAAATTAATTACATTTCATTGACAACCAAATAGAAAGCATCACTATGTAATATAATCCTCTTTCTCAATATCCCATCAAGAAGGATCCACATATGAATAATCATCCTATATGCTAGACACATATTACTTTGACTATATAAAATAAATTACATCACACCACACCCATATAATTTATATGATAGTAATATTTCTATCAATGGGAAGTGATATCATCTTCTATAAATATGGAAGGGGAAAATCCTTCCTCAACTTATCAATTAGTAACATGTCATTCATGCCACACCCAACATACCTACCTTTTTTCCAAAAAATGATATGACCATTTTTGTTAGTAAATCTATGTAAATGATTCATGACATGAATTAATTATAATCATAAATTATAAGGGCCGTTTCAAATTCTCATAGATTGGAATATCCAAGGACACCAAAATATGTGGAATTCCATCTAGTAGGTCTTTTCTCATAATCAATTGTCTTAGAGATTACCAATTATGAACTCTATGGGAAGAAGTCTCATCTAAAGTGAGTATCCACATTTGAAATTATATGTATTATGTTACCTTTCATTTTATTTTATCCAACCATAAAATATGTTTTATGGATATCATCCTTGCATCTAAAGGTTCTCATCATAGTGGGTAACTACTCTGACCTTTTCAATGTGACAGATGCTCAAGAACATTATCACATCAATTTTATGTATAATAAAAACAAAAATGTGATAATTTATTTAAATTAATAGTAATATATTTCAATATACAAGTAATTAAAGGTATAATGCTAGTTTTTTTGGGTACCATCTTTAAAAAAATCCCACTTTATCTAGAGGCAACTTCTAATGACTTGTCAGTTCTCAAATTTAGAAACATACTTCCCTTGAGTATGGATACATATTCTAGGCATATCCCATATCTATTGATAGGGTTGTAATAGGATAGCTATATTATTGAAAAAAATGCTTACTTGAGCATTTCTATCTTGAGAAAATCCATCATGTTGTGATATAACCCAATATCCACCAATTTTTCCTATATAAAATTCTTGACATCAATACTAAATCCATGGTTAGTTATTATCATGATATTGATAAAATTCATTCTTTTGGTATATGAAGAACTACAACAATAAATTGCTAAACCACTCATTAAGCTGCATTAGAAAACACAATATACTCATATATTTTATATATGGCTTCCAATAGTTGTAATATTATTTCATCCATACTTATACTTTTTGATATACTATATAAAATTGAATTAAATGAAGACTAGTGTTCAATTCACTTTATCACTAGTATCCCCACTTCTCTAAACCCTAATAAATATTCCAGTTCTTCAATTACTAGTATTTTCAGATAGTTCTTACAATATGATGATGTAATTATTTTGGATCTATTTCATATTCACTTACTATGCATCATGCAATATTAATATCAAGCATCAATACATATAATAGGACCTAAGGTAAATTATTAACACCTAATCTTGTGAAATTAAATCAATCTCAATATTCTATTTTTATGCCTATGCATGATCTACTTGAAGGATTATATTCCCATTGCAATTCATCCCTGAAATGTTACAACTTTTTTCTTCCCATAATCATTTAATAAATGTACTGTGGTTAAATTGAGAAAACCCATGGATATAACTTGTATATATTATTACCAAGAACAAAATTAATTCTTTATGTCTTAATTTGATAAATTTTATTCTTTATTAATAATGAACATATAAGAAAGAATTTTGTTTTCATATGTTATCAATATATCTTCCATGAAAAATTATAATGGCCATATTTAGAAGATAGAGACTCATGTTACTCATTCATTTCCAAATAAATATTCTATGATCACTATGCGTTATTTATTTATAATTGAATTTATATAATATATATATCTTATTGGAATTTATTAAAGTCACTGACCCTATTAAGTTATTCCAAATAGGCATATACCATATGGTCTTATTTTTTCTCACATCATATAGACATCTACCTTTTTGTTTCTACCAATTGGGGCATCCATGAATATTAATAGACCAATATGATGATCATTAGAATACCCTTTTAATTAAAAAATGATATTATTCATGATCAATGGTGTATAGGTTTTTTGATATACTAGAACATTCAAAAATCAATCACGCTTCCTCGATATTGTATTGTACCATCTGTATCCAGTTTCTCAAGAATAGCTAGCTCTAATATCACGTATTATAATCATTGAAAATATGGAGTCCTAGAATCCTGATACATTAAGTCCATTACCTGAGTTTTTACATACTTGTTAATGATAGAGTATTTTAGTTTACTATTTTTTTGTAGGAATATTTATTCAGAAATTATAATAAAAGTATCCCTACCATGGTAAAAATAAACCACCTCTTTGGTTATAAATTCCAATGAAGTATGTGTCTATAAAACTACTCCTCCCACTAAGCATAATGGAGTCCAGTATTTCTATTCCAACCATTATACATATAGACTTATAATTCATATCATTTAAGACATATCCTACTTTATTTAAAGAGATATATTTCATTATGGATATATAATCAGTATTACCTATAATTTACTTTTCTTAGCGGCTATTTTTTTATGAACATAGATACACCATAGTTTTTTGATGTTCACATATAGATATGGAAAACTGTTAACAAATGGTTTTCACCAAAAAATGTGGTATAGTGTCTTAATATATTTTTATCATATCAAAATTGATATGATATCCATTAGAAAATATAGTTGTGATATGGTTAATTGTTTCACTTCCATTTATAAAATATTGGTTGGAAGAAATAATTAATGATTTTGAATATATATAATAATAACCATTGATATTTTATTTATTACCATCATGAGATTTATTTTTATAAGGAAATTTGAATTTTCTATTACCATTACATCACATGTATAATAAATGAATACTTGGATAAGGTATTCTCTGACAGTCCACCTCAATGATTCTTCAATATTTACATTTCTCAATAATTTTATTCTATAATAATTTCTAAAATTTCTTAATTAAATATCAATAATTAACTGAACTAACCTTTATATTTAGAATATTTTACATGATAGTTTTTAACTATCATTAAAATATTTATGACATTCTCAAAACATGATATGTAGTTTTTTTGTCTACCCTATATCTTATATCGATAGAGACTAAAAAAATTTATGGTATAAACATGTCACCTAAATCGAATTTAATTTGAAAAAAACGTCTTTCCACACTCAGGTAAAATTATTATATTTTATATTCATCATTTATTATGAAGTATATAAATGATTCATGAGATACAAAAAAAACATTTCAGCATTAAAGTACCAAAAAAATTAATAGACAATTTAAAATAATGTATAATTGGGCATATATAGTCACTGAGATAAATTTATTTGCAACCCTCATTATAAACATGAATCATTCCATTTCATATATTAGAAATAGCGAGATCCACTAGGATGACATTGGAATCACCTTTTCTTAGATCCTTTTGAATTCACATTATAAACATTCAATTCTTTTTCATTTCATATATTCAAGTACATTAATATTGTAATGATATTGTATTAGTACACAAGTTGTGATCATAATATTTATGAATATACTTGATATGTTTCCAACAACTTTCTTCTTCATTTTATTGTAATTTATTATCTAGTGCCCATTCTTTACATATAAGAAATAAATATCCTCTTGTTTATTTTTCAAGATTTGAATCTTTTGTATCATTGGATTATTATTGATTGGATATTTTGGATTTATATTATCCACATTATCCTCATAATATTATTTTAAAATTTTTACCAAAAGGTGTGGAGAAATAGGTTTAAAATAGTCCATAACTTCTTGGTGAAGTATGGGAAAAAATTCCAGAGTGACTTATCCATTTCTTTTATTTGGGGTTGGATAAATATTGATAACCATGTTGGTAATGATAATAAAATAATATTAATTGATGATTTATTGTCAAAGTGGATACCTAATTTCACTAATTGATCAATATAATCATGGGTTTTAAAAGTAGGATCTCTGTCAAGATTACCTCTATCTAGTATACACTGATATTGTGTTTTAAAAATATAATTTATTTGAATCCATTATTTATCTTTCCCAAGATATTGGATATGAGATATTATGGTGTCCTGATCTATATCCTTATGTCGTATAATCAAATCTCTAGACATAGTTGATAATAAAATAAAATTGACATAAAAAAACACAACATATATATGTTAGGCATCATTATCACTATTTCTCACCCACTAGGGTGGAAAAATAAGAATATGGGATTCCAATATACAATAAAAATTTTATGCTAATAATCATTCAAATAAACGATTATACTATATCTGAAATTTTTTATTTTTAAAGGCATACCATGATGTAAGGAATGACCACAATGGTTTCATCATTTTGATTTCCATATCCTATAATAATTATAACAATTTATTTATACATTTATTGATTAAAAAATTATGTGATATGGAATAGAATTATGTTTATCAAGTCTCCCTATATTTTATCAAGTCATAATAGACCACACTATTGAACTCGAAATGTGCATTTTCATGGATATTCTAGTGGAAAAGATCTATAAAATCCATTTCATAAACCATATACGGGTTGGTCAATCTATTTTAAGGAATTTAGTTAGGCACATCTTTTATAACAGTGGGCTTGTATCTCCTTGATATGTTGAGTGGATTCCCCAATCTTGAAATCCTAACTTTTATTTCCTCCACACATTCCTACAAATTACACCATGTCTAGAAGGAGGTCCTCCTATTTATGTCAAATGTTTAATTCAACCAAATTCATTTATAAGAACCCCCCTTATAAAATAAAGTGGCCCAACAAGGGAAGACCAATCACTTAGTTATATTGGTTTCATTTTTTAATCATGTAATGGATGATAAAGAATGACTAAATATTTAGTTATGGGATTTTATTTTATTATACATAAATTTCATCTTGTTCAAAACTGTACATGATATATTAATATTAGAAGTATTTTACTTAAGTAATTAAACCTGTTGGAATTTTTTTTCCATATAATCCATTTATTTTAATTCATTATTTTCACATTAATTCATTTATTTAGGTGAACACATTATCATATTGATAAATTAAAATATTCATATAAATAAATAACCTTATTAGGAGATTATATAATGGTTGATTTATTGAGTTTAAAATAAAGAACCTATGACATAGGTTAATGACTAGTAGTACTATTATTGGAATGTGTTAGAATATTCCTTATATTCACTTGTGTGTCACCTAGGATGGCCTATTTATTATTCCATCATGAAACACCTCCATGTTCCTGGGTACTCCATTAATTACATGTATTTATATTTCACACATAGGTGATGGGATCAAAATTATTGGTTAATGTGGATTATGGAAATAACCATGGGAACACAAGTCCTACACAATAATGGAGGGAGTGATTTCATGCTAGCTATAAAATTTAATATTATATTAGATAATTGAAAAATCGTGTAATGAATAAAATTGAAGCATCCAGCATATAAAAAGGTCTTGGTCAATCTCACGAATGATCATACACAAAAAATATAAGAAAAAAGAAACTATTTGACATTTATTTATATTAATTCATTATCATCTACATAAACATGATTTAATTAATTAATTAATTAATTAATTTCCATTTTTCTTAATGAGAATCCAAATTCTCTTATACATAACCATCATAATGGAATTCCTATTAAATTAATTGATGAACCAATTATTATATAATATTAAAATAAATTCATCTATAATTTTAATAATAATTTTAAACCATTATTAAAATGTTAAATAACAAAGGCTCTAATTAAAAAAAATATGTTTTTAATGATTCAATTATAAATTTAATGTAATCTAATTTTTTCCTTAATTAGGGGACTAAAAATCATGTACTTAAGAGTTACACATCATGTAATTAAGAGCTATACATCATATATCTCTATTTCTATGTACATGAGTTAGATGCCTAGTGTTTCAACATGAAAATCAGTCAGACTACATAGCATGTACTACCAGATACACATGGTGTGTTCACTTTATGTGTTTCCAAGAAACCTTCAAATGGAATCAAAATGCTAATAGAATATGGTACTACATGATGTGGATAATCTAGATATGCATTGTGTATATCAAATATGGCATGTGTACATATCTCAAAGAGTGAATTAATATGATTTTTTTACCTAGAAATTATTTAGTTACATTCCATATATGTTTGATACATGTTTTGTAATCTATGAAGGAAATATTCTATCAATATTTTCTGGTTTTGAATTTTTGTAATGACTACATTGGTTTTGAAAATTTCACTACTACTACGAGTAAACTACATAGTGTGTATGCAAGTGACATGCAACGCAATCTAACATGGCATGTTCCAGGTTGTCTTGAACTACAAGTGGTGTGAAATAAATGCTCGACATGTAATTACTATGTGACACATCAAGTATCCCATGACACAGATGGGTGTAGTGAACTTGGATATGTGATGTTTACTCCGGCTATACATTGTTTAATACCATGCTATCCAGCAATATTCCTCAACACTTCATGATGGAATATTTGATGATTCATAATTTATTATAAGAATTAATAAAATTTTAATATTGAATGAAGAAATTAAAATGTTGGAAACATGTTAATTAAAATTGGATTAAATAATTATTAAAATTAAATGAAAAATTCAACAATTATTTTACATATTTATGAAAAATAAAATAAATAATTATAAATTTCAAATATGACCCTCTGATGTAACTTTCAGGTTCTGGGAACAAAAAAAGAACATTTGGATGGTGTTAAATGAAAATTTAATTTAATGTTGATTTTCCTGAAACCTTAATAGAGGTTTAAATTGTTAAATTTAAAATTAATTTATTTTGATCAGGAATAAATAATTAACTCTTTATTTCATCCATTATCCAATGAAATTATTGATAATCTAAAAATCCTTTTAGATTACCTTAATTTTGTTATAATGATTAATGTGAGGAATCCCTCTAGTGGATATCCATGAAATGAATCCCAATACTGATTCTTGAATGAAATATAGAGATAATAAACCCCATATTTCAACTTCATTAGGCCCATGTTTGGTGAGTGTGAATAAGGTAATATAAATATCATTAATTTGGAGGCATTATCCTCTATAATAATATAATATCAAGATATAGGAAGAATAAATCTCAATTAACTACCTAAAGTAATATAAAATATATCAAAAAACAACCCAAAAATTCATGTATAAACATAATTAGTATAAATTAAAATTCTCCAAAGTAAATAGTTAAAATTAAAACATAATGTGATGACCCATCAACTGTTTAAAATTAATATCTATTAATTTCAAACACATTCCATTTAATCCTTATATAACCCAAAAAATCAGTTTATATAAATAGGGTGAGCATAAAAGTATACTCATTAGGTTAAAAAAATCTCTCCTACACATGTTAAGGAAGAATAAAAATGAACATGTGTAAAATAATAGAACAAAACAACAATAAAAAATGACTCATGACCAATCCACATCCACACTATGGCATACTCACCAAAATAAAAAAGACATGTTAATACATTATATGATTCATATTGATAAATGGTACCACACACAAATTAACAACCAATTATCCACAATCACACTCAAGTTTTTTTAGGTTCATGTGATTTCATATCTTACATAAAATATATACTAGAACCCCATTGCATAGTCACATCACATATCACTAAAATAAACATGCTCCACCTCCCCATAGCACAATCACATCTCATATCTCCCAAAGAAACCTAGGCCATCACATCACAACCATAACTGAAGTAGTAGTGTATTGTGAACATGAAGTACATAATCCTTGTGTCCAAATCTTACCATGAATAACCCCCACCATAAGAAACCCCACATCATTATCATATCTTATCTCACACGAAGATAATTGGGCCACTGCTCCATGACACGGTCACATCTCATCTCACCCGAATCCACCTAGGCCATCACCTAGTGCACTATCAGACCTCCATACCTCATATCTTGTTCATATCTACACCATTTAAATGGAGAGTGGGGTTGATTGGGTATCCATATATCCATCCTCATCACTGGTAAGTTGGAAAAAATAACCCCAAATAAATTTAAGAGTGTCAACACATAGTGATCAACATAGGTGATATGTGTATAGAAATAAAAAGGAACATAAAAGGTATATATATTTCCACACAAACAGGACCAACCTATGAGTTCTCAAAAAAATATAACACACATATAACACAACCACTTTATAACCACACTTAAATGATTAACATAACCCAAAAAAATACAAACCACATATCATCTTCTTTCTTAATTCAATATTTTTCTTCTAGATTTCACGCATCCATTCCATTTTAATTTAAATAACCCCTTTATTTGATATTTCAATTCCAATTTTTCCAAATTTTATAGATAATTAATTAATATATAATCATTAACCATTTAAATTATTGACCCCCCTTCAATTCATGTGTTCATTATTCTTTTCAACCCAAATTCTCAACTAGACCATACCATTTTGATTCCAAATTTATCATTTATTTAATTTAATCCCTACCATAGAATATATAATAATATAACCCATTCCAATATAATCCAAATCACTTGAAAAACTCACATTAATTCCCCAAAACACAACCTTATACCATTCACAACATCACCCACATCACAACCACACAGCGTTGCCCATGATTAGAGACTCACAAAAACCACATCACAACCTAGAACATGACCACATAAACCTATCACATATTCTCCCCAAAACATGACCTCACAATCCTATCTTCTCACCTCTTGAAAAGACAACTTTAATAACCCATAAGAAGCACATTTCACAACCATTCATTGTTACCCTACAAAATGACCACACATCATGACAGATCACATAACAATTTACAGATTCAACAAGGGATCTTTATCTCGCATTCAACATAATTATGTTGGGTATTTTAACACAATACATACATCAAATATAAACCATTTTATTATCGAAATATATGTGTTTTTAGATTTTTTATTTTAATATGATATCACAAAAACTACCCAAATGTTTCTCCACAACACATATCAAACTAGAACAAACAAATATCCTACATCCAAAATTTTCATCGGGGAATCAAGATCATACAACAACGACATTATTATAATATCAAATCTATAAAATAATTTAAATAAAACCATTTCGATTAATATTTATGTTAACCAATTAATTTATCATGATTATGCTAGTGAAAACCATCACCCATTGATAAAAAAGAGTATTCCCCACTATTATGAAACAAAAAAGTGAGAAACTAGGGATTACCTATGTTAAAGAAGATTTTATAACTCACTATACACCGTAGGGAGAATAAGAAACAACGAAAAACCACAACCACAATTGGGAAACCATAGTTAAAACTAAACCACACCCAAGGATCATAAAATAATATCCCACACATAACCCAAACCAAAACCACACAACCATATTGCATATTTGAAGAAGAGTGGATGAAAAACCACGAAGAAAAGAGGAATAATCCCTATTGATCCCTAATGGGCATCCATTCAAACCAATATATCTAAGATAGAGAAGCAGGAATAGAAGATCCTTAAAAATTTCACAGGGTTCTGATAGTAAGGATAGAAATAGTGGTAGAAGCAAATACATTATGATCAGATGATCAACCCTTTTTGAAAATAAGATCCAATGGAATTAACATATTAAATTCCTTTAAAGATATAAATTTCATGAGTTATCCATATTTTCAGTTTTATGAAAATTAATTTTCCATGGATTCACTTAATTACACACTATGAATTCATTTTATAAAATAAATTCCCATCATGGAATCCCCCCTTATCCCATATACATGACATTGAGACTTCCAGCTAAAAAATTTGTGATACATTAATTCACGTTGTAAACATGATGCATGTCATAAATAAGATATTATAGCTCTAACCTCCAATGAGCCCTATAGGACTTCCACCATGTTACCCCAAACATATTACAACCATAAAAAATAGAACTGTAATTGGACAGGATGCCATGATCTATTACATTAGATTCCCCTCAAATGATTTAGTCCATTAGAATCAAAATCAATCATAAAGAAGAAAGGGGTCTGAAATCCCCCTCATGATATACCTCTAATGTATCTCATTATAATAAAAATTCTTCCACCATCGAAATATTCCTACAAAAACACCAATGAATATCCAAAAAATGCACATCACCACTCATCCTCATCATCACCTCTCATCATGAACAATACCACATCACTACTCAACCACATCACATTGTCTCACTAGGCACAAAAACACATCATAATGTACCAGCCGTAATCCCCCACAAACCACTCAACCATCTCAACATCCATTCAACCTCTAAACAACCCAAAAAACAACCTAAAAAATGACAAAAACCACACTTCCCTGAACAAATGAATCATGTAATTACACCCTCTATGTCAAGATATTATCTTATTTATGAAGAAAAGGATCACCTACTATGGTTTAATCTAATCACAATATAATTTGTCCTGATTAGTATTAAGGTACTACAATTTTCATATATCGGAACCTTAACACATGAAATATATAAATATAAAATCACATAAAAAATGATTTTTTTTTAAAAACATAACAATCCAAAAATTTCATTGTCAAAATAAAACAGATTGTAAAAACCAAAAACAACTATAGCTATAACAACCCATCTCTTTATTACACATTAATACAATATTTATTACATAATATTTCAATTAATAAAAACCAGATGATTGAAAAGTATAGTTTCTTTCGGAATGGGTTACATTACAGAAGAACTTATAACATGAGATAAACCAAAAATTGAAAACGTAGTTGAAATGGTCTTTAACTTCAGTAGAAAATGAAACTATATGGGATAATCTAGCGATAAACATATAAAAGGGGTGAGATATAATGCCCTGAAATCAAAATAAAATGGAATAAAATGATGAAATTAATAAATTTCATCAAATAATAATATCAGTGGGGGGATAGAAGTAACATGAACAATAAGGAATGGTATAACATGATAATCATAAAGGTATCATGGAAAATGTCGGCACAAATTAAAACACTACATCATAAACATAGGTCAGGTCTAAACCCATATTGAATTCATGGAAGAAAAAGTTCGATAATAGAATCATGTTCAATCCCTATCCCAAAATGACTTATAATGAAATTAAAAATTACCCAATGAATTGGAGTGCTATATAATTCTATCCATACCTATCACATTCATTTCATTCTCATGCTTAAGTGTTCCACATAGATAATGAAACATGAAATAATTTTTCATCACTTTTTATTACAAGATAAAAAAGTATGGAATAAATACATGTAATTCCACAATCAAAGAAGAATAACTACATAAATGTTAAAACCCTTTATATGATTTGGGTATGGTTATTCACTACACATTTTTTTGGATGAAATCCCATAGTGAAATTTCGGCAGCAGAACAACATCACATAAAAATTCACAAAAAGGGTTGATGAGGGAGAAAATGGTATATCAAAATACTTAAATAATATGGGATGTAAATGGGATATGTAATTACATGACCCAACATTAGGAATATGGAATATATGGCATAATAATGTAAATAATTTGGAATAAATAAGGGAAGACAAGGATCCATTACTTGGGTGTGTGAATCCAGAAGCTTGAGATGGGAACATTGAGAGCTTGAGAGACACATTGGAGGAATCTAGAGAGTATAGTTCAGAGTAATGACATGAGAAATGATTTTTTATTTTATAGATGTTGTATATTGGGTGGGTTTATATAGAATAAGTTTGATTTATTTATTATTTAGTTTTTGGACTCTACAAAATTGAATAACCCAAACCAAAAACCATACCATGGATTTTCCCATGGTTTTTTCTAAATGGGAGTGGTTCTTCTTATTTTATAATACCAAGGTCCAAAAAAAAAAAAATTAGTTCCCTTACTTACATGGAGGGGAGTAATACTCTTAGATAAATGATTTTAAAACTGTAGAATATAATAATAGGTTTGGAGGATTAAAAAAATATTTTAAAAATAAAATAAAATAAACATACAAAACTTTATTTTATAGGTAAAACATATATTTGGCCATGGATTCTCATTAGAGTATTTATTAATTCACTTTTTGTTCATTTTGATGTCATAATACATAATCTCAATTTATAAAGTATTTAATTTTTACCAGAAAATTAGAATCTCTTAGGATATTATGAAAAATTAACCATTGGATAATTTCAAACTTATAATTCCAAAAATAATATTTATTTAAACCAAATAATTTTTTAAATATATAAATTATCACTTTTAAAATCATAATCAATAGTTGTAGAATAATACTAGGTTTTTTATAGTAACAATTTTCAAATCATTATAAAAAATATATTTGACATAATAAAAAATATAAGATCATTTATATATAATAAATGTATTCAATTATAATATTTTATTAAAATATTATAAATTTCAAAAATACATTAGTTCGTCAAAAAAAATTTTAAATGAATTTTAATATTACACTAAAATACTATTTGAGTTTTATCATATCAAAAAAACATTTATAAAGTAAATATAACAGGATGAAAATATATTAATTATTCTACAAAAAAATGTACATACTCATATTACTAGGGTCTTTATATATATTCTTTTAATTCACTAGAAAAACCACTATGAGTAAAGTATGCGATAGTGATATTGTCATGGGGTGGTTCAGCGAACATGGTTTGTGATGTGACCTCGATCAGATTGAACTTATCCCCTAAACAGTTTCCCTTATACATATGTTGTTGGATCTCATTGTGGTTTTGTTCAATCGAAAAATAATATATATTCTATCTCTCATATTATTTATGATAAATGGGATTCATATCTTATGATTCTATAGGTTGATGCCATCAGTTCTTTTGTCTCTGTCAATTGTTTTTGTTAAAAACCTATATTTATACTAATCATATGATCACTATTCAGAATTTACATTTTCAACTCTAGTTATTATTAATAGAAATTTAAATCTAATTCGATATTATAAAACAATTAGAGTTCTTGTATTTTCTATAACCATATTACACAATAAAAAATTGAATAACATCAAAAGGGTAATTTTATTTATATTTGTTTATGTCATTACACTAGGTACTGAGAACACATCTATACATCATGCATCCAATTACTATCCTAAAAGACACCATACAACAAAAATACACAATATAAGGGAATGTTTTGACCAGAAAAACCTTCTCCCAATGACTATAAATCCTCAATGGATTCTCCACAAACATCATATCATCCTCAATATCCAAATCCCCTTGGTCAATGACATGGAATCATCATGAATTTACTGATGGATCCAGGAGATGTGGAAGAAATATTGAATAACCTCCAGTCTTGATGGAAATTCTCTCTGATATTATTGATCACCAACTTTCCCTGACACCACAAAGGGTCCAATAAACATGGGAGAAAGAATTCACCCTATATGAAACCAACACTTCCTACATCAATGGGTGTCTAAATTACACATGTTATCCAACCCAGAATTCTATGGGCCTAATCATGTGATTGAAAAACAACTTCAAGTTTTCCTGTGGTGCATTTGACCTCTAAAAAACAATCTAAACCATTTATCTCATTCTATACACTAAATTGGGACAATGAATGACTTCCTCCCAATCTCGAACCAGTACAACAAAGAACTTCATGAATGCTAATAAAACACCTAAAAAAGTTCTACTTATATGGAATAGTGATATCTAATATTATATGTAAACTCAACCAAAGGTAAGTGTCCATAAAATGATCCAATCAGTCAAGTATTCATGCCTATAACATGTCTTTAAACATATATATAGTATTCTCAATCATCCTCTATGAAGTTGGTTGACAAGTAGTGATGGGAAATAAATGAGTTCCAAGAGTATACTAAATCACCCTCTAGAATCACAAGGTAAAATTCACATTTTGATCGGCGAAAATGGATATAGGAAATCCTTAAAACTGCACCTCCTCATACACATAACATCTTTCCAAAACAACCAAGATATTTGAAACCCTAATCATTAAAAAGTATACCAATTTCATTGACCCATTCCAAATTACATAGATAGAATCTCAAACTCCTTGATCTCAGGGTAATCATTTGAATAAATCCATGTAGATGTCATATCATTTCCCCCAAGGAGTACTGGATACAACAGAACATTGGGAGGATGATTCTCAATGATTATCTGTTGGGAAACTAAACAACTCTCTATAATTGATGCCAATACCCTTTTTTATTTTTGGCCACCAAAACAAAATTATCAATCCATGAATTTTTTTGATACCCCTCAGTGTTCAACTACAGATGAGAAATAAGAAGTAGGTGGAACTCCTGCACACATCACTCCTCGAACAAATAGTCTCTCCTAAAATATTTTCTAGTTCTGTTCATTCTATGATCATCCCTCCTAAGGATCACTATAGCCGTCACGAACACACATCACCTCTACCTCTAAGTATTCCCTTTTAGACTACTCCTCCTTCCACTAAAAAGACGAATTCATGGTCATCTGATAAAGGTAACCTCGGTCACTACTCTCTCCCCTACTGAGATAATTTGTTTTAGGATCATCCTGTAATAATGAGTAGATCAATATGTCTTGGAGGAACCAAACTATAAAATGGTCAAAAAATTTATGAAACATAGAGTTTCTAAGACCCATAGACACAATTTTTTCATTAATGACCCCAAATGACATGACTATAAAATCAAAGTAGGGAAACCTACATCTAAAGGAAGTATTCTAGATATCCTACTCCATTACAATAAACTGGCGATACAAAGATTGTAGATCAATTATAGAAAAAAAACTCACTCCTCTCAGTTGGTTTAAATGATCATTTATCCTTAAAGGTGGGTCAAAATTCATGATAATTACGTGATTAAAACTCTAGTAGTCTATAAGAACCATTAACTACCATCCATGTTATTATAAAACAATATAGGACAATGCCATGATGACATAATGGGCTGGATAAAACCCATATACACTAGATCATCAATCTGAATCCTCAACCACCATATCATAGAAGGTTACATCCGATTAGGATCCATTGAAATCCGAGAATCACATAGATTCAATTCCATCATAAAATCAACATCATGTTTAAAAGGTAGTGTTATAACCACATAAAAAACCCAAAAAATATACTACAACCTAAAGAGATTCCACCATATCAATGTACATTGATTACATAGACAACCCAGCCATCATATATGGAAGGGGATCCACACATATATTTTCTTCCTAAAAAAATCTCACTAATGAAAAACACACACTGGCCGTCAATATATTAAACCATGACTCTCCATTTTAAGTTGTCAATAACATCATGTATATAATACAAAGAGATGATGTCGTTGATGCCATTTTATGACAACATATGAAATAAGAAAAGTTCCACATTGCATTGATCTGGCCCCACCATAAGTATATAGCCCAGGTACCCATCAAACAAGTTGGTCAAAACTCTGCATGGAATAGTCAAAACTATGGTCATGAGAAGCCGCCCTCCATCTATTATAATATTATGTTCTATAGTGGGTGAAATAAATTATTCAGATTCTACAAATTCAAACTAAACACAAAAAGGGTACATGAAAAAGTGAGAGTACCTCGAACTATCTCTTGATCCTATAGAATTGATGCTTCCACTTCCTACAATTGACCACAACCAGCTCCGTGACTTCACTTTTGATAGGAAGCTATATCCCAAAACTAAATTCGTGGTCCTTTAACATGATAATTATCTTATTTATAGAATATACTAGCCACATACCCTCTCAGAAGAGGATAATAATACTAATTCTACTACTAAAATGGCCTCACTATAAACTTCTCTTAAGGATGATGCTGAACCTATCCATCCCCTCCAAACTAAACTCAATGAAAAATGGGGAACTAGTACTGATTATGTCCACAAAACCCATAGATAAAGAAAACTGTTCGGATGTCCCTAGAAAGTCACAAAATCCACTATCCCAAGATGGATATAATGAAATTATAAATAGTCAACTCCTTTCTAGTCAAAACCTCAAAGGCTATAGTGCTTGAGACCTAACACCGACAAATGTACTCCTCAAGAAATCATAATGGATCACCTTTCATGTTAAAATTCTTTTAGAGTTCATCCACTTGATCACAATTCTTATAAAACTCTAGATATATTGGAAAGGTAAAAGGAGTAACTAAATTATAGATTGAACGATGGAGTTCCTCTTCAAAGAATTTCACATGAGACTCATCATCTACAAAATGATCTGGGAAAAAATACAAATGGTGCTTCACCTTGATTCCCTCCTTCCAAACTGAAAAACTCCCCAACCGAAGAAAAAGAATCTTCTACCTCTCCAATTTTATTATGCTCGATGAAGGAAGATCTACCAAGAACTGTTTTAAAAATTCAACCCATGAAATGTTTGGCTCCTTTCACTTAGCCAAATAAATTTTCAACTATTTAATTGAAACTAATTCTATATGAATAACTTTTAAAGGGACCCAATACTTTATCTGGGACCATACCAATCAAAAGTTGATCCCAATAATTTCTGGTTAACTCTCTATAAACACATTGGAAACCCATACCTTGACCTTCCCCAAGGCTTCCTTATGAAAATAATATAACGCTCTCTAACAAGCCTCATCCTTAATTATCAGATCAACCCTAAAAAGATCAACAAGATCTGCCTTCTGAATCTCCATTGGCTTGAACCACTTATGGATGATTAATATAATCCATAAAAAAGAAGAAGAAAATATTTCATAATCATGGTAGTTCATAAAGTTTTATGAATATTTGTTTAATTATTTTTAAATTATTTCAACATTAGTAAAACAAAAACCACAAAATTCAAACAAGAACAGAATTCATAATGTTAAAAGTAATCTCCTAGGTCATTAATCTACAAGAATCTCCACTTCACTTGGTCAGCCAATAATCTCATACTTATGCTCCAGATCATGATGGTTCCTAAATTTTGGATTCATAACTTGTCTCCCAAGACCATGTCACACACAAAGGTCAACATAAACCATTTCAATACCAACCCATGAAAACATCACAGTGTCTAACTCCAAACTCTATCCCATCTCTCAACAATCAACCCCTAATACTACTCCTTAATGACCAACTCCAACTATATATACTGAAATTAAGGGAGAGAGATTATTTCCAATTTTCCCCACTTTTCTTAAGACCTATTATGTTGACTATAATTGGATACATATAATGATCATGCAATGGGAGGCATTTCCCTCTATAATAATAATATAATATCTTGAGATATTATGAGTCAACATTAAAAAACTCCATGATATAATATGAAATAAATATGAATAACATCCCATAATTCATGTATAAACATAACATGTATAGATAAAATTGTCTAATGTAAATAACCCAAAGAAATATTTATTGATGATACATATGAAATGTAAGAAATTTAGATTTAGTAATGTGTAGTATGTTCCAAAAAATCCTCATGTAAAACTGGAAGTAATTTTAAATTTTTAGGGAGAGAACATAAGTATATTTAGTAGGGTAACCAATGACTCTCATGTAAATGTGAATGAATCATACTAATACATCCATGATCAAACAACAAAACCAAATAAAACATAAACGATTCAAATAATCAATCTCTATCAACATTGTGGCATGTTCACCAAATAATTTATGCGATGTATAATAACAAAACATGAATCATATTTATAAAGGGTTTTTTCACACCACATTCTCAATCATTTTATTCACTCATACCCCAAAACCATACATCTCTTAGTCATTCCACCTCTTCTGTATAATATATACCACTATAATATAGTACAATCACCACACATCTCTCCTGAAGACACCTCATCCACCACCCCACGACATGGTCACATCTAATCCCATGAAAAGACACATTGGTTATCACATAAAAACCATAAATAGAACAATATGGTTTCACGAACATGAAGGGAGTTGGCTCCATACCCACCACCGTCAATGTACGGACCCCATCACTAGAATCCAAATAAATTTATCACATCTCATCTCTATCAAAGACACCTAGGCCACAACCCCAAATTATGCTCACATTTTATCTCACCCAAAGACACATGGTCCATCACCTAGGGCACTATCAGACCTCCAGAATGCACCACATATCCATACCTACTCATCAAAAATATGGATTAGTGTTCAGAGATTAACAAACTATACATCATCATCACCAGGAAGTTGGAAATGAAACTCATGTATGAATGTACTAATGGGAATGCTTACTTTGCGGCATAGGTGGATTTCATATAGAATAACAAGGAATAATAAAGGTACGCACACACATAGACACAAGAAAAACCTATAGATTCACAAAAAAAGACCCGCTAACTCAAAACACCACCTCTTTTTCCACCATAAATAATTCATAACACCACCCCTCAAAACAAAAATCACATTTGGTTTTGTTTTTCATATAAATAAATCTTTTCAGATTTCACATTACCAATCAATTTTCATTTAAATAGGCCAATAATTTCATATTTTCTTTTAATATATTCTATAGTTTTCATACCCTTAATTAATGTATAAATATAACCCATTTGAACTACACATTCCACATCAATTCAAGTGTTCATTATACATTTAGACCTATATTCTAGACTATCCCAAACAATTTTGTTTCCAAAGTTATAATTTATTTAACTCTTATACTACCTAGTAATATATCAAAACACAACATTGTCCTATATAATATTTCCCATATTACAACTAGTCATCATCTCCCCGTTAAACAACCACAAACCCCCCACATCAACACTAACATCACAACCAAGCATTGCTTCCCCAAAACACGACCTCGTACCAACAACATCAACCCCATTGCATGTCTTCATAAACCCATCATAACATCACCCCATATCACAACCTTACAAAAACATCTAATCATCAACCCAAAGCATAGAAAAACAAACCCAACAGCTCCATATACCATAACCACCCATCACTTCACACATAAATACCCCACACCACAACTCATAATAGAACATTTTATAGACTTATCAAGGGGACTTTATATCACATTCCACTTCGTTATTTAGGTTATTCTCAGACGATCCCCAAATCATGGGGAAACCAAGTTGTTATACAATTATTTTTCATTTACTAATTTACATTTTCGGGTGACATCCAAACATCCACTAAAAAATGGAACCCCAAATCATATTAGAACAATGAAAACAAAGACCCTAACATCTGCAATATTCATTGTGGATCAATATTATACAATTAAAATATCATGATTATATCAAAGTAGCAATATAACGCGAATCAAACCCCTATAAGTTTAAATTAAAATTATTCATATATTTTTCATTATTAGGATAAAAAAACCACCCCTAGATAAAAATGATTAATCCCATCCTATATGATACAAAAAATAAAGAGACGAGGGATTCTTGATGTCAATAAATCTTTTATAACTCTCTGTTAACCACATGGAGAAGGATAACTGGCCGGAAACCAAAAATGCATATAAGAAACCAAAGATCAACCTACATATCACCAAACGATCATAAAAATTCATCTCATAGACACCAAAAACAAAATACAAACCACCATATAGGATATTCATATATTAATTGAAGTAAAATCATGTAGAATATAGGAGAACTCACCAAAAATCACCTACAAGAATCCTAGGAATCGCAAGTATCAAAGTAGTAGAGGGATTTTTGGAAGATAATTTTATACCACCAAGGGTTTTATTGGAAATAAGAGAGATAGAGGTACATGTTATTGATGAAAGATCATCTGATCAAACTTTTTTATTATTAGGACCACAAATATTTGATTTCAAATATTCATTTCTTGGCATGACATTCATAGGGTTTTCCAATTTCTTTCACTAAAAATTAAGTCACATATTCATAACATTATGACATTTCCTGAGTTAATTTAATTATTTTAATTCATTTAAAAGAATCCACCATTATCCCATATACAATCTACGAAACTAGATAATTACTCAATCTGGAAAACATCAATTCAAGATGTGAACCATGTTGATGTCATGAAGCACCTGCTAAAACACTCATTCTGATATATCCTCCAATGAAACCTCTAGGGATTCCCCCAAAGCACCCCAACAATTTACAAACCCTAAAATTAGTAAATTAATAAGATGGAAAGGAAATATCGGTTACATAAACTTCTGCACCTTTGATCTCTGAGAAATATCAATTGATTTCTGAGTTCTCGCACGGTGAATCCAATGTCTTGCATTGTTCAACATGATTGGTCTAAGATTCTTTATCTATGAAGGATTTATTCTCATTCATAATAGGAATTGATGATAATAAGAGGGAGATATAGAGTTCTATTGTTCACAATTATTTTTATACTAAATTGTTTTATTAAAACTACACAATAGACAAAACAACCTATTTATAGAGATACAGTTTATGTTAAAATATTATTTAATTTAATACCAACCCTTAAATAGTATAATATTATTAAACGATCCCCATTAAATATGACAATAATATAATATTTAGGGTTTGTGCTAACTCTTACAGTGATAAATATCTTATTATCATCTTGTAATTTAATACTTATTAATGGATGTTGTCCTAGTCCATTCATACTCCATGTCATTTATTGAATTCTTAAATAAATTTTATATTTCATAAATAAATATATGAAACCAAAAACTAGTTAATATATATTAAATAAATAAACAATTACATTTTAAACACAATCCAATGAAAAATAATTTATTAATTTTATGTGATCAATAAAACATTAATTAAATTATTTCATATTCTTGCGAGAAATATTTTTTCCTGAAATTAAATTAAAATAGAAATTAATCATTATCAATGGGAACACATAATGTGTGAACCTCTAGGCCTTTTTCTCTTTGGAATTGGTTTGGTATACAAAAAGTCTAATATTAATATCTAGAAATGGGCTAATACACCTAAGGGAAAGAACTTATTATCGCAACATTATCTACCACATATGAATTCTCACTGTGTAATATAATCCCTTTATCTTAATATATCATCATGTTGGTTGTAAATATGTATCATTAGATTATTTTCTTGACATGTATTTCTCTGAGTATCTGAAATAAATGTAACCACACCATGACCATGAAATTTATGTGACATTAATATGTCAATTAAATGGATGAGATAACAACATATATAAATATTTAAGGGATATATCCTTCCTTAACTTTTCCATGAAGAGATTTTTATTCATGACACACTCAACATTCCATACCTTCCACCAACACATGGTGTAATGAATTTTTTTGTTATTATATGTGTTTGAGTCATTACATACATTAATTATAATAATAAATTATAAGTACCATTACAAACACACATAGATAGAAATATCTGATAAAAACAAAACCTGAAGAATTTCTACTAGCGTCTTTGTTCTCATAATCTCACATATTAAAGATTTCCAAGCATGAGCTTGATGAGAATCATCCTCTACCACATATGATTACGTAAAACAAAGATTTTATGTACTATGTTCCCTTTCATATTACATTATCCTAATGTAGAAATATTTTTATGAATATCATTATAGCATTTCACGGTTCTCCATATAGTGGAAGACTATTATGTCCTTTTCAATGAAACAAATGACCCATGACATTTTCACATGCATTTTATGATGAAGAAAAGTAAATATGTGATAATTTGTTTAAAATAATATTCACATATTTTAATATAAATGTAATCATAAGTACATAGTAATTTGGTTCTTGGGACCAACTCAAATAGATATCACCTTAAAATATAAGTCCTTGAGGGGATAAGAGGCCCCCTTAGATATCACCATATTATGTAAATTGTTAGACGGATAGGTTACCCACATATATATTTATATATAATGTAATTCCTCATGTGGATTGGTGGTCTAACATGCATCATCATAGAATTTCTTTAGTAATCGAGACACTAATTTAGATAGTAAAAAACCATTTATAGAATAATCACAAAATACATACTCTAAAGAACATTTATTTATGAGTATATTTGAAAATATGATTTCCTAATATTATAATTTAATATTAAAAAAATAAAATCAACATTTTAAATCATAATAATGTTTGTATAATAATATTATTTTATTTATTTTTTTCAAATTGTTTATTTTAATTTGAATTGAAAAAAATACAATTTTATGAATAATTATAAATATTTATGACTATATCATTATATAGAAAAATATATAAGTTTATAAAAAGATTTATTTTTTAAAATATATTTTAAAGGAGTAGAATTATTTATTTTTTAATTACTAAACATAAATTATGAAACCAATGTATTACATTTTACAATCATAAGTAATATTTTCTATTAAAATAATGTTTTTGCATTGTCTATTGAATTAAGTATATTTTTGGTAAATTTATTTTTAATATAGATTAGGTAGTAAAATTAAATATACTATTCTTATTATAAAAAAAATTAGGTTATAAAATTTAAATTGACTGATAATTTTTGCGTATACATAACATTAATGCTTAAAAATACACTTTTTATAACAATGGGTTTCACACGTGCTAATGTTAAAATTAATTTAATTTTTTCATATAAATATTAATTTTATTTGATAAATTATAATTTATACTTAAATTCCAAAGATAAAAATTATTTACCAATTCCAATTTTAATTTTAATCATTTTAAATAAAATACTTTCATTAAATATTAATTACCATGACTAGAGTAAAACAGTTTTTTTCAAAGAATTAATTTTATAAGATTTATAGAATATTAATTTAAAAAAGATATATTAATGTAATTTCAATTAATCCAATACCATAATTTTTAACCATAATATATATATATATACATACAATCAATAAATTAATAATTAATAGGAAATAAGAATAAATAACACCTAATGTATAATGTAATTTTTTTTATAAAAATAAATTATTTATATCTTATGTTTCAATTTTTAATGTGATCTTATATTATTTAGATGTTGAATTATATTAAATGGAGTTAAAATATGGATTAATAATGTAAATTTTTGGTATGAGGGGTCATCGTATATTTTAATTTTGAAATAATTTCCATGGATAATTTTTTATTCAGGATTTATTATAGTAATAATAGGTAAAAGGAGTATCTCAAATTTTTGATAATTAAAAGGTTGGTTTAATATTTTAAAAATATTTTTTAGGTATTAATGTCAAACCCACATATCCCACAAACCATTTATTTACCTAACCCACCTAATTCATCAATCCCACTAAACACCCATGTGATTTCATTCTCACCCGATACACAACTTTAGTTTCCCTGAGAAGCCCATCTTTTTTATCAATAATAAGAGCTCACTCCAAAATATTATCTCATTCCACTCCATCATAATGGAATTAATCAAAAATTTCTCTTACCTATACCTATCTAAATCTATCATAAGGAGTTATTATGGTTCTATGTAGTCCCCCAAAGATTTCATGATCTACCTAGAAAGGTAATTATTTCCAATGCTTCTCTTTATTTTTTAATTGAAAATATTTTTTTATAATACCATTTCAAAATATATCATTGATTTTTATTTCATTGTATTATCTCATATTTGGTATGTTTTCAATGAGATATTACTTATCTTCTCTCATTATATACTTTTTTATGTCGTGATAATGCCAAATGAAAGTCTCTTATTCTCCATTACATTATTAATTACAATGATTTATTATAATTTCATCATGATTGTAATTATATGAAATTATCACATATTCATTATATAGAAAATTTGATTTAAATTCCTTAAACAATTTTCATAATCCATAATAATGCCTAAAGATCCTAATTTTTTTGAATGTAAAAAAATTTAATTGTTTTCCTAGAAAGGACATCCCACTATGGATAATAGAAAGTAGATGCATTTATGACATTGATTCACCAAGGGGTAATCATCCTAAAATTTTTTCGTTGATTTTATCCCAAATAGGATAAGAACCTAGAAGGGTGGGTGAAGGGATGAATCAGTGTATGAAATAATAAAACATCTACCCCTTTGGATCTTGTTTCATAGTAAATCAAATATATTTTATCCCTCAATCCTATGGTAAATGATAAATATAAACTAAAACAGGAATATGAAAAACATTTTTCTTTTTGGTTAAACATCAATTGGATACATCATAAGATAATAAAATGATAATGATATGATGTTCCAAATACACAAAA
This sequence comes from Viscum album, assembly GCA_963277665.1. Taxonomy (NCBI): domain Eukaryota; kingdom Viridiplantae; phylum Streptophyta; class Magnoliopsida; order Santalales; family Viscaceae; genus Viscum; species Viscum album. The sequence continues at coordinate 642,211,666 of OY728133.1, read as the reverse complement.
TCACACTACTGTTATAAATTTCCGAGTGGACTCACTCTCCTTCCCAGTTTAAAACCATTCAAAAATTTTATGCTTATTACATTCTCTTCACTGAAATAAATTCACTTCCTCTATATTTAAAACCTTTGGAAATAAATTCTAAGTTTATTAAAACTTGAGTGTGTTTTTATTCTCCTACTTCGTCCCAAATATGAAAACCACTTTCACACATGACTCTTATTCTTAGATCTCATTACCCTCAATGGATTACATGATCAAATGACATTATTACAATACCTCTATAATGTAACACCTAAGAAATACCCCTTCATAAGACACGAGTAGTTAACCACCAGTATATGATTCTTATATAGCCTACCTATATACAAATCTCTGAGGGAATAAATTTATTACAAGAATATAAAATCATGCGATTTACTTCGCTTTACATGGAACTCATTATGAGTTTCTATAAACGTGACTTATTCTATCACATAACTCCATTATATTTATGTGAAATACCTATTTCAAACACTAATTTAGATTCATACACTGATGAAAAATAAATAACTCCATTATGATAGGTTAAGGGGTATTTATAAGTATAAATCCACCAGCATAACTACACAAAACACAGATTTTCGTCCCTTATACCACCTTATATAACTCTACCTCAACCTTATACAATTCACATGACCTCATCATGAGATCCATTGGAATTCATACAATCATTAGATCTTTAGTGAATTAAATATTACTCCATCTTTTCATAGATAAAAAACCTTCCTTCCCATCATATGAAATCATTCAAATCTCATGATCATGTGACTTTTAGTCATCATTTTTTCTAAGATACCACAAGACACATTCACTTTGTCCAGACATAATTTTATCACACAATTCAATCATGAATTCATGATATTCTATTAATTTCATGTGATCATGTGAATTCACAAAACTAGATAACACTTCCTACTCATACAATATTGATTTCCAAGACTTATCAGGTTTATGTTATCATGTGAAACACTTTTATTTATGAATTCATGTGACATTTTTTGGATTAAATAATCACACTATCCTTTAGGATGTTTGAAAATATTATTATTCATTATCCTATACAAAATAAAACATAGAAAACATCATGATACCATTGAAAATTAACAATTTTTTTAACAACTTCCATCTTTCTCACTACACATTATTACTAAAAAACACCATAATGATGGATTTTTTTCACAATTTCCAAATTATTGACTCAACAATCATCCTAATGCATGACTAGTGGATCTAATACTACAAACCTCTTTAGATATTATTGGGGAATATTATTTGGGATATTCTCATTCCCTTAATGAACAATGATAAATGATTTACTTTTCATGTAATTTTTTTAAATCAATTTTTATCTTCTATTGACATCCCAACACATTGAATGCAACCTTCACCATTAACTTATATTCATTTATTTGATAAGGTTACTTTACTTTACTTTTTTATTACTCCATGTATTATATATTGAATATGTGTTGTTTAACCATCTAATATATATCTCTATATGGGATATGATCATGTTATCCCTTTTAATGAAAAGGGGAAAATTATTTTTCGTTTTTTATGTTGTTATTTTAATATGGATGATTATTGGAATATTTTCCATATATAGATTAACTATCCACCATATCTTTTTGGATGGGTTAATATCATGTAATCCATTTTGTTAAAATGGTGAATGTATTATAATTTCATATATTGTTATTATAAAACTGATGACTATTAATAAGTTGATTATGTTTTTTTAACCATTCATCATCACTCTTTGGATAGTTTATCATCAACTTATACCTATTATTGAAATAGGGAAATGTATAGATATTCAGAATATAATTACTCTACAATGATCTTTTTGGAAAGTTGGAAAATATATTTTAACCACACACCTTCCCTATCTTGTTGTATTATGATCATGTTATCAAATTTATTAACATAGGGAAAATTATTTCCAGCCTGTATGTTTTTATTTTGATATGGATGATTATTGTAAAATTTTATTTTTAAAAGTTTATTATTTTTTCATATGATAAATGAATTGTAATTAATCAAGTGATGTGTGGGGTCTGACATGGTATAAACCCTTGATGCATCAGTGGGTTTCACGAGACAAACATAATTGATTATTTTGGTGTATTCCTACCCAGAATTTTTTTTACATGATGGTCAGATATTAAGGTCTATGATCATGATGTATTGGATTGTAGTGTGGAATTAGATTTCTAAAATTATAAATATCATCTTTAAGGAACTAGTTATTATTATCCATGTGATATATTTATTTTTATTTATATCATTGGATATATAATGCACTTAGTTTCAGTTGGCTATGTCTCCATGTTTGTTATTTATATCTTCCACACAACATGTGAAAATTTTATGTTACGATAGTTTCCACTATATGTTATCCATTACTATGTAACTAAGGAAACCTTTATTTTTTTCCATGCCCCAAAAAATAGATAAGATTATAATGTTTAATTTTTAGGGATATAATGGAATGGATAATAATGTTGTCAAAAAAATTTATGTTGTATCTTTTCTTTTGAAATGTAATGTATCTATCAGTATTATCTCTCAAGGCTGATAAGATGATCGATCATTCAATAACACATGTATTCTATAACAATACTCTAATATAACTATAGATTCCGAGCGCAATGGAAGCACATTGGTGGGGTGGCCCAACTTTGATTTTAGCGTTAAACAACGTTCAATCCAAGATATGTCACGATATAAAATGCCGGATCTTCATAATAGAATGAAGAATGAAAAAAAGGAGGCAGTCTCGGAACCATAGAGATAAGATCATCATATGATGGTTATAATTAATTTAATTAATTCACAAGAATTACCTTGGTGGAATTCTTTCTACGTTTATGTCTCTGGTCATGATCTTGTGATCCGTCGTTACGTCATAGATTCCAAGTGTAGAGTTCATTTAGGGGTGATCCACACATGTGCCACATATATCTGGATATCGCAGAAGGGATCTCCGGGTGCTAGCACAGAAGAACCTTCGCTTGTGATGTCCGCTTTCGATCGCCTTGATCCGATGGAGGAGGATCTCTCTCGGTCTTGAGAGAATTCTTGGAGGAAATAGTTCTTTCGGCCTTGAAAGAATTGTCCAGAATTATTGTGCACAACGATTTGGAAAAGTCTTGGGGTTGTTAGGATATTTATAATCGGGTTTGAGGTTATAGAGTTACGATAATAAATAAATGTGTTATGTGTTTTATTTATTTCATTAACTCCTATTGAAAACACCCATATAGAATTATTAATTCCTTGACATTTTCCCATGTTGATTATAATAAATATCATTTAATATAACAATATTATATCCTCCAAATATTGAATGGAAAAATTACACAGCGTGTAATCATTAATACACGGTGTGTACTCATTTTCCATAAAACTACACATCATGTACTTTTTTTTCATTTTTTATTATTTCCTCCACCCATTTATTTGACCTTGAGTAATGGGTATTTATTTCTTAAATAAATGTAACTGAATTACTCGCTAATAAATATGTTATTTCACTTACAATATATTCTCTCGAATAACTAGTGTCAAAATAAATGCGATTAGGCATCCTTAAATAATTATTAAACCAGATTCAAGAATACTATTCATTTAACTTGTTATATTAATATTTAACTGAGATACATAGACACACTTAGAGTGTGACCCTCTAGGCCTCTTTCTCGTTGGCATTAATTGAGCATTCCTAAAGTCCAAGATGACTATCTAGCAATGGGTCACGACACCAAAGGGAATGGAAAATACTTTCTCTCATTATCTATTAATGAGGTATTACTCATGACGCACCCAATGTATCCTACCTCACTATGAACAGTTTTTCATCATAGTTTTATTCAATACATCTAAGTGCGTGAGTTGTAATACCCATTAATAATAATATTAAAGTCTAAGTACCAATACACATATCCGTAGATAGGATCATCCAATGACAATATGAAATGTGGATTTCCTACTGGCGGGTCTCGTTCTCATAATATCCTCCTGGATATTACCAAGGGTGTACACCTTGTGAATGTGCCTCAAATTTTTATGAGTCCTCACCCTAATGGCCTAAAATATTTGTGTCCCTCCAATAACATCATCTGGACATAGAACATATATTCAAGAACAATGTTATGGCACTTCCGAGTTTTCATCATAGTAGGGATCCACTATGACCATTTAATGAAACAACTGTCCTTAAGACATTATCACATGTATTGTCACGAAGAAGAACAATTAGGATGTGATAAGGTATTTATTAATTAATAGAGTACAAATTAGTTGGTTCTAGCCCACAAACTCTAGCAAACTCCCACTTAGACTAGAGGCAACTGTTAACAACATTTAACTCACTAGCTATCACGTGATATTCATGCTTCTGCTGAGATATGCCTTTAGTCAAGGGGTCCACCACATTCTATTTCATGGAAACTATGCTCACTGCAACTTCACCCCTCTGATATAAATCCTTCAATATGTGATACTTCTGGAGTATGTTCTTTGTCTATTGATGTGACCTTGATTCTTTTGCAAGATTCACCGCTGTAGTATTATCACAATACAATGTGATAGGTTTTTTACTGCTAGGCAACACATCAAGCTCCTAGAAAAAGTTCCGAATCCATAAGGCTTCCATGGCTGCATAAGAAGCCGCTATATATTCGGACTCCCTATAGAATTGGCGACAACTGGCTACTTTGAACTCTTCCATCTCATAGCTCCTCCATTGAGACAGAAAACATATCCAGATTATGACTTCAGATCATTCTAATCTATCTAGAAACTAGAATCAACATACCCACTGATGACAAGCTCATCATCTCCTCCATAAACCAGGAACATATCCTTTGTTCTTCAAACATACTTAAGGATATCCTTAACAAACGTCCAATGCTGTTCTCTTGGATTTTCTTGATATCTGCCTACCATGCTCAGTGCATAGGCAACATCAATCATGGTACATAACATGGCATACATGATGGATCCTATAGCCGAAGCGTATGGGATCTTACTCATTCTATCTTTCTCTTGTTGTTTCTGAGGACACATTTTCATAGAAAGATGTAGTCCATGTGACACTGGATCCAATCCCCTCTTGGATTGTTCCATACTAAATCTATTTAGTATCTAGTCAATGTATGTACTCTCACTTAGTCCAAGCAGCCTCTTGGATATATCACGAATGATCTTGATCCCTAGAATGTAGGCTGCTTTACCCAAGTCCTTCAAGGAAAACCACTTGTTCAACCAGTCCTTAACCGACTGTAAGACTGGTACATCGTTTCCAATAAGAAATATGTCATCAACATACACTACTAGGATAATGATCACATTCCCATTAAACATCTTATAAAAACCTGGCTCACATTCAATCTTAATGAACCCAAATTCTTTTATGGATTTATCAAATCGAATGTTCTATGAATTGGATGCTTTATTTAATCCTTAAATGGATTTATGGAACTTGCAGACACGTTTTTCTTCCCCTGGTGTCACAAACCCTTCTGGTTGTGTCATATAGAAATCTTCCTAAAGGTTCCCATTAAGGATTTCTGTTTTGACATCCATTCTCCAAATCTCATAGTCATGGTAAGCTGCTATGACAAGTATGATTCTTATGGATTTAAACATGGAAAATGGAGAGAAGGTTTCATCATAGTCAATTCCTTGAAGTTTTCTGAATCATTTAGCCACTAGCCATTATTTATAGGTTCTAAATTGACCTACCATGTCCAGTTTTCTCTTGAATACCCATTTGCATCCAATAGGATTTACATCAACTGGCTCATCGACTAGAACCCAGACATGGTTCTGATAGGTGGAATTCATCTTAGAATTCATAGCTTCTATCCATCTTGCATCTTTTGAGCTTTCTACTAATTCTTTGTATGAGAGAGGGTCATCATTGTCCAACAATAATGACTCACCATCCTCAGGGACTAGGAAACCAAATCTCTATGTTTCCCTTAACTCTCTTGAGCTCCTACACAGTACTTGTGCTTCTAGAACCTCATCCACCGGGACCTGTGAAACTTGTTCCTGTACTAACTCTTGTGTATCTTGAGCATCGACTTCATCGAAGTCAATATTTCTCCCAATATATTTTTTTGATGATGTACTCCCTCTCAAGAAAGGTAGCTTGTCTGGTGATAGTCACTCTCTTTTCTGAAGGGTTGTATAGGTAATATCCTTTCATTTCCTTGGGATATCCTATAAAGATTCACCTCGTTCCCCGGGGTGCCAGTTTGTTACCTGATAAGGCCTTAACAAATGCCTTGCATCCCCATACACATGTGTGTGAAAAAGTGTGTTTCCTTTCATTCCATAACTCGGATGGAATTCCATTTTCCACCTTAGTTGGTACCCGGTTTAATATGTATGCTGCAGTTTGTAATGAATATCCCCAAAAGGATAATGGAAGATCTGAATGACACATCATAGACCTCACCATGTCCAACAAGGTGTGGTTCCTCCTTTCACTAACACCGTTCCACTGTGGTGTATAAGGATGAGTGAGCTGAGATAGAATCTCAGACTCCCCTAGATGACTGATGAACTCTTGGTTCAGATATTCTCCACCTCGATCTGATCAAAGCTTCTTTATCTTCTTACCAAACGGATTCTCTAATTAATTCTTGAATTCATTAAATTTATCCAAGTCCTCTGAATTATAACTCATTAAGTAGACATAGCCATATCTACTCAAATCATTAGTAAACATAATGATGTAATAATATCCACCTCTAGCTTCTATTAGACATGGTCCACACACATCTGTGTACACAAATCCTAGAATCTCTTTGAATCTTTCACCTTATCCACTAAAGGGAGGCTTGGTCATTTTTCCTTGTAAACAAGCACGACATCTATCAAGTGGTTTTAGCTCACTATAATCCAAATAACCATCTTGGTAGAGCTTTTTCAAGCACTTATCATTTACATGACCGAGACGGTGATGCCACAAGTGGGTGATGTATGAGTCATGCGAGTTTGTTTCATTATCAATTGCCAAAAATTTATTTTCATAATTTAATACATACAAAATATTATTTAAATGATCCATACCATACCGTATATTGTTCTTATAAAAGAGACAACACTTGTTTTCAAACATGAAAATAAATCCATCCATATCCAAAAAAGATACAAAAATTATGTTCTTGGTAACACTAGGAACATAATAACAGTTATGAAAAACCAAAATCATCTCAGTCGACAATGAGAGGTGGTAATCGCCAATAGCCAATGTAGCCATCCTCATTACATTGGCAGCTTGAAGATCCACCTCTCCTATGACAATATTTATAAATCTACTTGGTTCCGACATTTGAAAACATATGTGAGCCCCACAAGCTATATCTAATACCCAATTTGTAGAAATATAAAGATTACACTCAATAATGAACATACCTTTAGCCTCCCCATGCTTCTGGGTGCAGTTCCGCTTCCAGTGGCCTTGCTTTCCACATGAAAAACACACCGCCTCTGTAAAACCCCGACCCCTCTAGACAAGAGCTGCTGCATTACTTGTGAAATTGGAATGGTTAGAAGGAATAAAAATCCTGAAGAAAAAATTATTTTAGTAGTCTTGAAGAAACTATATTCATAGATTTAACATAAATTATGTTGGTTAATGGTACAAGATACAATACATAATGAAAAACAAAAAAAAACTGCATCCACAAGCACTCAATAAATGACCTCCTCTTCATAACCTGTTGATGGTAGAAAATGAAATGGGTGAGCTCAAATGCTCATAAAGGGTTACAAATAGCAGAAGAATGATTAAAATAATAAGTGAATCAAAATCAATCTGATATAATCAATATGGCATAGTGAATAAATGAATAACTAATTCCATTAGTAAACTGAGAATGGAACTACATCCATAGATTTTGTCATAGTGAAAACCTCATGGATAATAATACTAACTAATAATGAATAAAGAGAATTATTATTAATTGGACGTCATGTATCTAGCACATGAAACCATAATACCATAAAAACGGTTTACTACTGTGGGTAGAAACCTGTCTAATTTTTTTGGAAACAAACTCGAAGGGTATGTAGCCAAACTGTTTAGTCTCATGAGATCTACCAATGCATTGAGGGGATGTAGTGGGCCCCACCCACCTCTAAATCCAAATAATTCATTATACAATTCATCAATATAATATAAATATGCCTTTTCAATATCTGTATTGAGTATAGAATATGGATTCATCAATAACATCCCAAATATACACCATATGTGAAATGGGATACGATTTAAACAATAAACATATCCAAGACAAGAGATCATGGATATTTAATAGAAATATAATTTCAAATGGAAAAGTGATCTCAAATGGGAAGTAGGTACACCACATAAGTATTATTAGGTGCACAATATAAAGTTAGTCACAACAAAGGGGATACTTTTGAACAAAAGTGAGAGAGAGAATCCCTTACCACAATGTAATCCGTCGAATCATATGACCAATACTTAATGAACATCAAATGAAAAATTTAATAAAATGAATATAAAGAGAATCATGTTATTATATATCATAGGGAAGTAAACATATACCACATACAAGGAATAAGTGGTGAACAATGAAAATCCCACAGAATTAAAGGTGAGATGAGAAACCCCTTACCTTTGGCTCTAGTGTGTTCTTGATTGTTCTTAAAGAGCTGAATAATCAAATTTAGATTCATTAATTAATAATTCCAAAACCTATTAAACATGTAATTGATATGATATAACCTTATTAAGTTCATTAATATCCCTTTTGATGGGTTTAAGAGATTAAATCTTATTGATTTGGAAGCATTTTCTTACTTGGTTTCATGATTTGTTTACTTGTAGTGATGAATGGAAGTTGGTTTGAAATATGGTTAAACATACAGAATTGTTAACATTAATTATTATTGACATTAAATAGATATAAATGATCTTATAATGATTATGGTTATATACCATGAGGATGACTCATTCGACGAGTTAAAAACCAACGCTTGAATTTGACTTGGCAGTTTTGTGCTCAATAAACTTGTTTTGTATTATTATTCCATATTATGAAGGTATAAAGATTGATGAATGTTAATCAAGATAAAAAACATATATTATGACCTGGTTCAACCATATATTTTTTTTCATGACCAGACTTGAAATAATGAATGGAAATTGAAATTACATCGTCCACGATGTCGGTAATTCGACACATCACAGAAAATGTTTTTATTCCTTAAATAACTGGGAGAGGAGAAGAATAATGATGAATAATTTTCCATAAACATTAGACCATTCCAAAAATACAATATTATAGAGCATACATGACTCTTGGTTATGGTGAGGTGAGGAAAGAGGAAAAAAGGAAACTTTAAATGAAAGAAAACTTGATAAATTTCTCACGAAAATTCGGCAGCCTAACCGCGTCTCTTAAAATTTACTAAAAATAGTTTGATGAGAGGAATGAAATATCTCCTCATTCATAAATATTATGAACAGTAAGGGGGAATAATTAATGAAATATCCTAAAACAAGCCAAATGGAAAGGAAGAGAATAACATAAAATGAAAGAAAACAATGAAAGTAAAAGAGGTTATTTACCTCTTGATCTCTTCTCCTTGAGATCCTTCTTAAGATCTTTGGTTTTGGTCTTTTAGTGAGACCATAAGCTCTAGGATATGTGGGAGGAGGTTGGGAAGGTATTTGGACAGAATGTGGAGAAGGAACAAGGCTTGATAGGAGTTAATGGAAGGGGGTGAGAGGGGGTTTTTATAGTGGAGGAGAGAGGGGATTTCTTAATATAAAACTCATTAATTTATTATTTCTCCTCAAGACAAGTAATAGTGAGTATTCCATGACCAATAATAGTAAATGGGTCATGTTAATTCGAACCAAGTGGGCTTACATCTGCAGAGCAACATCGATGAGTCAAATAATCCATTATTTAGCATTTATTGTGAAATATCAGATTTTACTATTCATAAAAAATTCATGTATTTCAGAAAAATCCCAAAAATTCACCCTAACTATTTTTGGACGTGTAGAACCCAAAAATGAAGTGTATTTTTAAAAAATAATTTTTTTCAATATGATTAATTAAATATTTAATTAAATCATTATTTAATTGAAATATATAAACACTTGGAATATTCATCTTCATCTTTAGGGTGTCTAAATTCTTTTATACACTCAAGGGTATGGATACCATTCATAAGAGTCATATTACTATTCATAAGGTTTAGTTACTATTCATATGGGTAGGTTACTATTTATAAGGGTAGGTTACTATTCACCAAAAATTATGTTAATTCTATTAGACTCTAAATATCACCTTGAACACAACCGTGTATATCAAATTTTTAAAATTCAAATCACAGAGTTGGTAAATATAAGTTTAGTAGATATGTTATGGCTATCTCCTATAAGTAACCTTTTTTTGTTCCATAGGGGCTTAGTGCGTCAAGAAATATAGGCTACCTAGTGAATATAGTGTATTTAAGAGAAACATACCATAAAATGTTTGGGGTGTTAAATTATTCCCTCTTTTGAATAATTTCATCCTCACAATTCATTTTATATCCACAAAAGAATGCTCCATGATATTCCTACCACATCTGCCGTCGTAGAGGATCCTCAGGTGCGTTCAGCGGAAAACCCAAATTGATGCTCAACTCTTCTAGTCCTCTGACCCAAACACACCTTGGACAGAAGGGGTTAAACTCTTGCATCAAACACCCGGGCTTCCAGAGGGAGGCTCGAATGGTGGAAAGTTTGGAAATGTCCGAATGTATAAACACACGAAAAACTCGTCGAACTATGTCTCGACTGAGAACATATAAGTCGTAGATGTTGTTGTGGAGGCTAAAACTAAGGATTTGGTACATGTAGGCCGCACAAACGTTTCCCTCCAAAGTATCCTCTTGAAAACATAACCTGGTCGTGTAGTTCCGGCCTAGAGTGAAACATAGGAATAATCCTTTGTGATATTTTCCATTTCACCTATACTCAGCCAATTGTGTTGTGGCTATGCGGTATTAAATAGAAGCATTCCCTTGATAGGTGTGGAGAATTTCCGGACTATTTGTCACATCATATAGTTGTATACATGTTTTTTCATGTTTTCGAGAGGCAGGTACTCCTCTTCATAGGTTTTTATTGAAATAATCTCTGGTACCTCGGAAGAGATAACATATGGGTTTGTCCTTCCATATGAATTTTTATTATGAAATTTCACTTAGTGATACTCATTCAAAAGTATAACCAATGAAAGGATAACAAAAATAAGATACAAAAAGTTATATTCTTATATTAAAACTGGTTCCAAAAGTGAAACAGGGCTAATGGTTTTCCCAGTCCCCCAATACACGAATCCTCATACCTAGTTCAAAGATTTCAACCTCCAAGAACCATATGCAACACTAGAAATACGTCACTCCTAAAATCCATTTACTGGGAACACCACAAATGCTAGGGTTCTAGCATCCACAGGTGGATTCCTAAGGTAGTATTCAGATACTCGATTTCTATAGCCCAGACACACTGCAGACAGCTGGGGTCGAATCTGTGCTTAAAGCACTTAGGCTTCAATAAAGAGGCATGAGAAGTGTGGAGGTCGGAAATTTCAGTGTGGACTATATCCCTATAATTCCCACACACCACGTCATTCTTGAAGATATTGATGTTGTAAATTTCTCTGTATTTACTAAAACTCGGGATATAGAATAGGTAAGTCGCTCGATGGACACTATCTAAGGAAGCATCTAGAAATTTACCCATAGCTCGGTAGTTATTAGCCAGAGTGAAACATATAAAAAGAGGTTCATGATATTTCCCTCTTTTCCTATATGCAGAAAATTGTGCATATATAATACGGTAATATACCATATTGCTTCCTTGGTAAAGATGGAGAATGTTTGGATGATTCAATACATGATGGAGTAGTTTACACGTCAGACGTAAGTTGGCATAGGTATGTTCCTCTTCGGAGCATGTCTTGACTATTATTGTCTCTAACAACTCGGTAGGTAGTGATAAAATTTTTTTTGTTTGACTCATATCTTCTATCTGAAATGGTTTTAGTAAATCAACTTTCAATATGGAAAATTTATTTCAAACAAAGTTATTGTTTTATAAAAACATTTCAAAACAGAAAATACAACATCATTCATTTTGACATGATTTATAAAACTCAAGAAATTATGTAATCTCTCAATCCTTTTCTCAAGACACTATTGTGTACTTCCTGGAGTTCTCTAATAATAATCTTCATAGATTCCACCGATGTTGGCGATTTCCCCATCTTTCAGACAAAAATATCCCCAAAGCGATTCCAAATTCTTCTATCTCCTTGGTCCAGATGCAATGTGTGCAACTAGGGTCAACCGCATGTAAACATGTAGAATTCAGATTGGGAGAAGCATGTCGGGTATCAAGTTGAGAATCCTCAGTAAGAACTTGATGCTGATAATGAAAATAGGTAGTCTCGTCCTCAAGGGCTTCAAAGTACACAACTCGACCACAGAGTCTGTAGGGAAAAATTGGACATATTTATGCTGCCCGGAGGTCACCCCCTTATGCTGCCTCCTCAAAGTTCTTAAGATAAAACAAATTATTGGCTAGGGTAAAACATTTAAATATACCCTCGATGTATTTCCCCTTTCGTACATATAACGAGAATTGTGCGCTCATCATGAGGTAATAGACGAAACCTGCTCCATGGTGAAGTTGGAGTACCTGAGTATAGTTGGATACTCGGTAGAAGATTTTGCATGAAAAACGAATATTTTCAAAAGTCTCATAGTTTTCTGGACATGATTTTCACACTATAGTATCTAACACTTCTATTGGAAGAGGAAAAAGACAAGTACATTCGTTTTCCATCTGAAAAACAAGAAAACATCACTCTTAGTATTGTTTAAGTAAGTGTTTTCATTGTTTATTTCATGTTTCCAAAGTTATCCAAACCAAAACCTCTGAGGAAAAATTTAAATTAAACTCCCTCATAATGGATTGTAACGAAAATGTGAATTATCCTAAGCATATCCCCTGGGAGTGTCATAACCAAAAGTGTAGCAATTCCTCTTGTCATGTACCAGGATACCCTGGGTCAAGCCCGAAACTCCTTGTCGGAGCTTTCACTCCTAGGTAACTCTGTGCTAGAGCCACCTCTACCTGCTCGTATCCAGACATGGATGTATTTGCTAGAAGGATTCACACAATATATTCCTTATCAAAAAGTAGGATATTATTGTATTTTTATCCTCAAATACTACCTTAGGACTTTGTTCCTACCATAAATTTCCTACTCATGTTTCCAAGTTTCCTACTAAACTTTCTCTGATACCAACTGTAACACCCCGAACCCTCTAGACAAGAGCCGATGTATTACTTGTGATATTGGCATGGTTAGAAGGAATGAAAATACCAAAGTAACGATCCGTTTAGTAGTCTTGAAGAAACTAGATACATAGATTTAACATAAATTACATTGGATAAGGTTACAAAATACAATACATAATGAATGACAAAAAAAACTGCATCGACAAGCACTCCATAAATGAACACCTCTTCATAACCTGTTGAAGGTAGTCAATGAAAGGGGTGAGCTCAAACACTCAATAAGGGTTACAAATAGCTGAAACATGAGTACAATAATAAGTTAATCACAATCAACTTGATATAATCAATATGGCATTATGAATAAATGAATAACTAATGCCATTAATAAACTGAGAATGAAACTGCATCCGTAGATTTTGTCATAGTGAAAAACTCATGGATAATAATAATAATTGATAATGAATAAAGAGAGTTATTATTAATTTTACGTCATGTATCTGGAACATGAAACCATAATACCGTAAAAACATTTTACTGCTGTGGGTAGAAACCCGTCTGATTTTTATAGAAACAAACTCGAAGGGTATATCGCCGAACTGTTTTGTCTAATGAGACCTACCGATGCATCAAGGGGATATAGTGGGCCCCACCCACATCTACATGCAACACATTATTTATAAAATTATTCAATACAAGAGCAATATGGATTTTCAATATCTGTATAGAGTATAGAATACAGATTCATCAATAACATCCCAAATATACACCGTATGTGAAATGGTATACGGTTTAAAAAATAAACATATCCATGAAATCAGATTATGGATATTTAATAGAAATATAATTTCAAATGGAATGTGATCTCAAATGGGAATTAGGTACACCACATAAGTATTATTAGGTGCACTATACAAAGTTAGTCACAACAAAGGGGATATTCTTGAACAAAAGTGAGAGAGAGATTCCCTTACCACAATGTAATCTGTCGAATCATATGACCAACATTTAATGGACATCAAATGAAACATTTAATAACATGAATATAAAAAGAATAATGTTATTATATATCAAAGGGTAGTACAGATATACCACATACAATGAATAAGGGGTGAACAATGAAAATCCCACAGAATTGAAGGTGAGATGAGAAACCCCTTACCTTTTGCTCTAGTGTGTTCTTGATTGTTCTTAACGACATGAATAATGAAATTTAGATTCATTAATTAATAATTCCTAAACCTAATAAACATGTAATTGATATTATATAACCTTATTATGTTTATTAATATCCTTTTTGATGGGTTTAAGTGGTTAAATCTTTTTGATTTGGAAGCATTTTCTTACTTGGTTTCATGATATATTTACTTGTATGGATGAATGGAAGTTGGTTTGAAATATGGTCAAACATACAGTATTGTTAACATACATTATTAGTGACATTAATGTGATATAAATGATCTTATAATGATTCTGGTTATATACGATGAGGATGACTCATTCGGTAAGTTAAAAACTAACGCTTGAATTTGGCTTGGCAGTTTGTGCTCAATAAACTTGTTTTGTATTATTATTCCATATTATGAATGTATAAAGATTCCAGAATTTTAATCAAGATAAAACACATATATTATGACCTGGTTCAACCATATATTTAGTTTCATGACCATAATTTAATTAATTAATGGAAATTGAAATTACATCGTCCATGATGTCGGTAATTCGACACATCACAGACAATGTTTTTATTCATTAAATAACTGGGAGAGGAGAAGAATAATGGTGGAGAATTTTCCATAAACATTAGAAAATTCCAAAAATACAATATTATGGAGCATACATGCCTCTTGGTTAAGATGATTCAGGTAAAGAAGAAGAAAATAAAGGAATCTTAATATTAAAGAAAACATGATAAATTTCTCACGAAAATTCGGCAGCATAACGACATCTCTTAAAATTTAATAAAAATTGTCTGATGAGAGGAATAGAATATATCATAATTCATAAATAATATGTATAGTAAGGGGGATATTTAATGAAATATCCCAACACAAGAAAAAGGGAATGGGAGAGAATAACATAAAATTAAAGAAAAGAATGAAAGTAAAAGAGGTTGTTTACCTCTTGATCTCTTCTCCTTGAGATCCTTCTTACGGGATTTGGTTTTGGTATTTTAGTGAGACCAGAAGCTATAGGACGTGGGGGATGAGGCTGGGAAGGTATTTGGACTGAATTTGGAGAATTCAAAAGGCTTGAGAGGAGTGAATGGAAGACAGGGGGGGGGGGTGAGAGGGGGTTTTTATAGTGGAGAGAGGGGATTCCTTAATATAAAACTCAGTAATTTATTATTTCTCCTAAAGATAAGGAATAGTGAGTATTACATGACCAATTATAGTAAATGGGTCTTGTGAATTATAACCAATTGGGATTAAATTAGCAGAGCATCATTGATGACTCAATTAATCCATTATTTAGTAGTTATTGTGAAATATCAGATTTTACTATTCATAAAAAATTCAAGTATTTCAGAAAAATCCAAAAAATTAACCCTAACCATTTTTTGACTTGTAAAATCCAAAAAATGAAGTACATTTTTCAAAAATAATTTTCTAAATATGATTAATGAAATATTTTATTAAATCATTATTTAATTGAAATATATAAAAACTTAGAATATTCATCTTCATCTTTAAGGTGTCTAAATTCATTTATAAACTCAAGGGTATGGATACCATTCATAAGAGTCATATTTCTAATCATAAGGGTTAGTTAATATTCATAAGGGTTGGTTACTATTCAATGAAAATTAAGTTAATTCTATCAGACTCTAAATATCACCTTGAACAGAACCGTGTATATCATATTTTTAAACTTAAAATCACAGAGCTGATAAATATATGTTTAGTGGATAAGTTATGGGTATCTCCTATAAGTAACCATGTTTTGTTCCATAGGGTCTAAGGGATTCATGAAATATAGGATACCTAGTGAATACAGTGTATTTAAGAGAAACATACCATAAAATGTTTGGGGTGTTACAGCCTCCCATTCCTTGTCCTACCTCTGGATCTTCCCCTTCATGGAAGGACGGTGCTCACAGGAATCAGATAATTTATAAGTCTTTGGTCCCTTTGACTTTACCTTCCTTTTCCTATTCACCATAAGGAATTCGTGTTTGTCACGCCCCATGTCTTTATCTACCTGGAGAATCAAGGTCAGAAGTTCAGATAGGCTCTTCTCATTGTTGCTCATGTTGTAGTTGACAATAAATCTAGTGATGGTATTAGGTAGTGATGATAGGATAAGATCTGTATGAAACTCATTTAGTAATTTAATCCCTAATATGTCCAGGCATTCAATGTAGCCAATAAGCTTGACTACATGAGGCCCAGCTGGCACAGACTCTCCAAGAATAGTTCTAAACAAAGTGTTGGAGATCTCATATATCTCATGTATCGCTTTCTCTTGGAAGAGATCCTTATGGTGAGACATCATGATATAAGCATCCATGTTTTCATGTTACTTCAAGAGATCATTAGACATGGATAATAGCATAAAACACTGGACATTTTTGGTATCATCCATGTGTTTCATATAGAGAGATAGTTCCTCATCACTGGCCTCCTTTCCAAGTGCAACTGGAAAAGGCTCTTCCAGCACATACAATTTCCTTCCATGGCGATGGATGACACGTATATGCCTCTACCACTCTTGTAAATTAGTGAATGTGAGAAGGTTTTCCTTTCTGATTATGGTTCGCAATGATATGTTTGAAGTAAATTTTCTTTTCATTTCTACAAATTAAGATGTGAAAAGGATTAGTACTTTATTATAAAAACTGAGACAAATAAATAAATTAATACTTATTAGTCTCCCACTATTTTATCAAAATCCAATAGACCGCACCATTGAATTCAGAATATTTTGTTGCAAGAATATTATATTTTCAAGGATTCATATTTCCCTTCGTATTACCTCAACTAGGGTTGGTCTAGAAACTTGAAGGGTTTTAGGTAGGCATTCCAAATTCCAACTGCATTAAGTTGTAGCTCCATGATCTTCTGAGTGGACTCCCAAATCCTGAAATCCTTTTATTTTTTATTTCCCCATCCTTTGCCTCTTGTTCAAACCAAGTCCTACAATGGCAGACAACCCTTGATGCGAACAAAGTCAAGTCAACCAAAAACAACAATTAGAATTCTCCGATAATTGAAAGTACCCCAATTTGGGTTGGTCAAGAATGTTGAACTATGGTTTGATTCATACCAAGATTATGGAAGGCTATACCAACTTAATATTTCTTTTGAGTGATTTTATCATTATACGTAAATTTCCATTTTATTATCTTTGATAACATTCTTGTTAATATTAATTGGTATATACTTAAGAGAATAACCATTTCTATAATAATATTTATGCATAAGCCAGTTTATTTTAGTTCCATCATTCATGCTTGTTTAATTCATTAATTTTGTAATCGTTACAACACAACCACAATAAATAAACCTTTCAACTGACAGAAATAAAATAAATGGTATGATCATGATCTTTTTCTATTGGTTAGTTTATCTAGAGGTTGATAAACTTAACCAAGACCTAGGGGAGAAACACGTTGAACCTTTTAGGTTCGTGTTTACAGAATTCCCCCTATCCACCTTTGTATCTCCTTGGATTGGTTTTTTCTTTCCTCCTTCCTTGAGCCGCCTCCATTAGCTTAGGAGATCCATCTGTTAAATATGCATTTATCTCACACACAAGTGAGGGGTAAAAATGGGGTTTTACATAAAATAATCTTTGGGAACACGTGCCCTACATATTAATGAGGAGAAGGCTCATAGGCCAACAAATTTAATTTAAATAAATTAAAGAAACGATTCACATACAAAGGTCTTGTTCTAGATCATGATCATCTATACATGCAACAATATTTACACACAAATAAAACTATCATTAAATTATTTAATCATTCTTGTTTAAGATAAATCACGCACGAATTAATTAATTATCTTTTAATTCATCAAATCATTTTATCTTAAACCCTTTTATGGATTTCCTTGAGATTCTCATCCATAATTTTAAACTAATAAATTCATTTAAAATTATCTTTGTATATAACTTGTACCTTGGAGGAAACCCGGTGAATTCCCATTCATTACACAGATGTTAAATGAAACACATATATATAAAACACCTATCACAGGTTATGCCTCATCTTTACACCAGCACTATAGTACATGTCCAAAGGGTTTGTAAAATGTAATTATAAATTTTAATAAATCTCTGTAATTTGGGTGAGTACACGGTGTGTTGTTCCGAATACACGGTGTGTACTTTTCTTCACTGTCCATCCAAAGTACATGCCCGAGGATATGGCGTGTTAATGTTCTTCGGAAATTTTCAGAGTACACGGCGTGTTCAGTGGGACACACACCGTGTAGTTTCTGTGTTACACGGTTTCCAGTCACGCAAGCCTTGTATGAGGTACACAGTCCAACCCTAACCCGAAGGGACTACACGCCATGTTTTGTTGGAACACACAGTGTGTAATTTGGATATCGTGTTCCACATGTTCCTGGTCAACACATAGTGTCATAATTAACTTAGATAGGATCAATACACATCTGGATTTTGCAGACCAGTCGGATGCATGAACCTAGAGTACATGACATGTACTTCCAAATAGACGCCGTGTATTCTCGTGTTTTATGGACAAGAAAGATTGGCTCCTCTATTTTATTTTAATCAACATTAAAATAAAAATTTGTTTCTATATGCTGAACGAGAAACGATAGAGGAGGAATGGATCTCAAGATTCATATTTAATGAATGATTAACTTGAATTGAAATAACTAAATTATTAAATGTGTAAATCTCCAATGAAAAAAGAAATAATTATAATCAACGATATGACCTCTCTGATACCACTTGTAGGATCCAGGCGCAGTAGAAGCGTGTTGGTCGGAGTTACCAACTTTGATTTTAGCGTTAAACAATGTTCAAACCGAGATCTGTCATGATATAAAACGTCCGATCTTCGGAATAGAATGAATAAGGAAAAACAAAAGGAGGGAGTCCCAGAACCATAGAGATAGGATCATCATATGTTGGTTATAATTAATTTAATTAATTCACAATAATTACCTTGGTGGAATTATTTCTACATTAATTTCTTCAGTCATGATCTTTTTATCCATCGCTGCATCATAGAATCCAAGTGTATGATTCCTCTAGCGGTGATCCACACGTGTGCCACATATCACTAGATGTCATTGAAGGGATATCCGAGTGCTAGCATGGAAGAACCTTCATTGCGATGTCCGCCTTCAATAACCTTGATTCAATGGAAGTGGATCTCTCTCGGTCATGAGAGCATTCTTTGAGGAAGTAGTTATTTTAGCCTTGGAATAAGTCTCCAGAATTGTTATGCAAAATCAATGGGAAAAGTGTTGGGTTTGTGAGGATATTTATAATCGAGTTTGAGGTTATAGAGTTATGATAATAAATAAATGCGTTACACATTTTATTTATTTCATTTACTCTTATTGAAAACCCCCATGTCGAATTATTAATTCCTTGACATGATCCCATGCTGATTAAAATAAATATCATTTAACAAAAAAATATTATATCCTCAAAATCCCAACTGGATAAACTACACGGTGTGTAATCATTAATACATGGCATGTACTCGTTTTCCATATAACTACACAGCGTGTATATTTAATATACACAGTGTGTACTTTTATTGTACATTTTTCTTTATTTCCTCCACTACATTTATTAGACCTTGAGTAATGGCTATTTATTTCTTAAATAAATGTAACTTCATTACTCGCTAATATATATATTATTTTTCCCACAATATATTCTCTTGAAAAAATAGTGTTGAAATAAATGCGATCAGGCATCCTTAGATAATAATTAAACAACAGTCAGTAATGGTATTTATTTAACTTGTTAAATTAATATTTAACTTGTTAAATTAATATTTAACTGAGATACATGCACACACTTAGTGTGTGACCCTCTAGGCCTCTTTCTTATTGGTAGTAAGAGAGATTTCCTGAAGTCCAAGATTACTGTCTAGCTACGGGTCAAGTAACCCATTAGAAAGAAGTTGATTCCGCATTGATGTGTCACCTCATACGAATGCTTACCGTGTAATATATTCCATTTGTCTCGATATCTCGAATCAAGAGGGTTGCATGCTGGTGCCATCAGCCCATGTGCATGATTATTCTTTCTTTGACTTTCCGAAATTGAACTTTCCCATTCTTTACCATGGCAATTGATTTACTTAGGCTATATCAATTCCATCAAAGGGCCTGAGATATCTACTTATGTTATGGAACAAAAGGGAAAAATCCTTTCTCGCATTATCTATTAATGCAGTATTACTCGTGATGCACCCAATGTATCCTACCTCGCTGCGAATAGTGTATCTTCACAGTTTTTGTCAATACATCTATGTGTGAAATTTGTAATACCCATTAATAAAAATCTTAAAGTCTAAAGACCAATACACACGTCCACAGATTGGAACATCCAATGACACTATAAAATTTTTATTTCCTACTGGTGGGTCTCGTTCTCATAATATCCTTCTGGATATTACCATGGGCGAACAACATGAGAAGGTACCTGAAGTTTTATGATTCCTCACCCCTAATGTCCTGTATTATTTGTGTCCCTCAAATAACATCATCCAGCCATAAAACATATATTCATGAATAGTTTTATGGCACTTCTAGGTTCTCATCATAGTAGGGATCCTCTATAACCCTTTATTACAACTGCTGTCCTTAGGACATTATCACACGCATTGTCACACAGAAGAAAAATAAGATGTGATAAGGTATTTATTATTATCCATGTGATATATTTATTTTTATTTATATCAATGGATATATGATGCACTTAGTTTCAGTTGGTTATGTCATCTTGTTTTTTATTTATATCTTCCACACCACATGTGAAAATTTAATGGTTGGATAATTTCCACTGTATGTTATCCCTTACAAAGGAACTAAGAAAACCATTATTTTTTTCCATGACCCAAAAAACAGATAAGAGAATAATGTTTAATTTTTAGGGATATAATGAAATGGATAATAATGTTGTGAATTTTTTTTATGTTGTATCTTTTGTTTTGAAATGTAATCCATATATCGATATTATCTTTCAAGACTCATAAGCTATTGGTTCATTCTATAACTCATGTATTATATAACAATACTCTAATATAACAACTATCTCTTGGTTACTAGAGTTTGAGTTTTTATAGTTTTAGTCAAATTAAGATTAGTAGGAAACTTTGGGACAATATTTAGTGGAACCTTGTTAGATAAAACAAATACTATTAAAAACACTCAATATTCATATAGAGCACTCCTAGATAAATCTTATGAATTGTTTTTTACAATTTGTTAGTAGGATTTAATTGTGTGTATTCCATTGAATAATTATGGTTACTAATAGGGGAAATGAAACCATATAAAGTTCAATGATAAATGTTGGGATATTACCCATAAAAAATATAATGATGCATGAGTTGAGAATAATTCACTACAAACCATATATTGGTTATTGACCCAAGTTATGAAAAATAATCTCACCCACATAATGTGACCTACCGATCCACAACATGGTTTAATTATTGTGGACCACTTCATGTGATACAAAACTCCACTAATTAATTAATATACTAATCTATTGGTTTCTAAACAATGGATCCAGTCCCTATAAAATATCATTCTCACAATGGGACGTAGTGAATAGAATAATTTCATCTTGAAGATCTACCATCTGAAGGGTTATGCAGACCAATGGTGGTTTCTAATTCAAGAAACTAAATCAAAATTTGAGTTAAGGCATATTTCATAAGTAAATTTTTAGGATGTATTGTATAAATAATATATTCCTCATTAGAAAATGTATAAAATAAATTATATTCATCAATCTATGATAGATGGATGTGAAAAATGTTGTTAATTATGCGGATAACATTATGAAGTTAGCTAGAAATTTTGTAGGCTACGTAAATAGAAAAAACCAAATATTCCTTATTTTTTTGAAATAATGTTGATATTTGTAAGGTCATTAGTCTATTATACATTTTATTTAGATGAGGATATAGTCTCATGTTCGATTAAGGTGAAGAAGGAGTCCCCCAAGACATATTTCTTGAAAGGAAATCCAGAGAAGAAAATGCCAATTGGGAACCATGGAAAGAAATGTATATAAAATTTGAAGAGAAAAAATTATATATGAATGTAAAGGAAATACTATAGATGAAAGATATACTCATTTTATAAAAATATGTTGATGTATTTCCTTATAAGTGACCTCCTCATCCACAAAAGCATGAAGTTGAATTCTCGATTGAACTAATTCTGGATGTAAGGACTATATCTAGAATTCACTATAGAATGACACCAATATAAATGAGGGTGTATAAGAGAAATATTCAAGAGTTATGTGATAAGGAATATATACACCCCAGTGTTTCACCTTGGGGAACTGCTCTTTTATTCTTGAAATATAAGGATGGGTCTATGAGATTGTGTATCAATTATCGGGAGATCAATGTGATTATTTTAACGGAGTAGTATTATTTAATTACAATGATGACATATTTGATCAACATAAGTGAGATCAATTCTGTCCAAATATTGATATTATTTCTTTTTATCATCTACTAATGGTGAAGAAGGATGATACAAAAAGATGGTATTTCAAATAAGGTATGAACATTATGAGTTTATGGAAATTCCTTTTGCATTGATTAATGAACCTTCTATATTTATGGATATTATGCATATATTATTTAATAATTATATTAAAAAAATGATAAACATATTAAATGGTGAAATATTAATATACTCATAAATTTATTAGGAGAATGATAATTATATGAAAATAGTTCCTCAGTTCCTCATTATTTTTTTATATAAAATATAGTATATATGAATTTTGGATTAGTGAAGCTTATTTTTTTCTATATTTCCCCCAAAGATGGAATATATATTTTCCCTATTAAGATATATGTGATAAAGAAATGGACTACACTGACAAATATAACATAAATACATTTTATTTGATTTAGAAGGTTACTATCAACAGTTTCTTCAAGATTTTACCCATTTGGATGTCCTGTTATGCCATTTAACACATAAATGGGTTAAATTCCCATGGTCAATAGAATTTGAGGATTAATTTAAAGAGTTAATGAGGATACTAATTAATGTAAATGTATTAACACTACCATCAGGTAATAGAGGATTTGTATTATATTGAGATACATTAATGAAGGGACATAGTTGTCCCCATATGAAGAATAATAGGGTTATTTATTATATAAAAAAGAAATTAAATATCTAGGAAAATAATTATCTAAATTATGACCTTGGGTTGGTATACATAATAATTTCTTTGAATTTTTTTTAGACAATTCCAATACCGTTAACGATGTGATATATGTACTAACCATAATAGTTTTATGTACATATTCTCTTATAAGGTTATCATCATTAAGAAACAATGATTTCTAGAACTACTTATAGAATATGATTTATATATACACTACCATCTTGGGATGGTAAAAAAGGTTTCTAATTCATTGAGTAGAAGGGTGTTGGATTAGGTTCCATTGAACCAACATCTATTTACTTAATGACTACATGCATTGATTTTTATTAATATTAATGAAGATTCTAATGCCATCATGATGGTTCCTCTAAATGAAATAATATGTGATAATTTCATAATCATATCTATGTAGAGACTCTGGTTTTATTTTTTTTGAATTAATAATAATCCTTAGAATTTTTTAGGAACCATGTGATGATTTAGCATTACATTCCTTGACCCCATGATCCCAAAATTAATGTTATAAAATAAATAAATATATTAATATTTCACATTAATATTTTTAATGAAAATTTGAATAACTCTTATGTGGATCTTAGAATAAAAAATCTTAGACCCTCACTGATTATAGATTGTGAGGTTTACCTTATATGGGACTAAAGGTTACTTGGAACTGAACGACCGGTCAAAGGAGTCATTGGTGTGTACATTTAATTGAAATAAATAAATTATTTATTATTTTATTTTATTAAATAACCTAATTAAAATATTAAATAAATACCCTCTTATGATGGGTTTTCAAGTGTTAACCACATAAACCTTTCATGATCTATTTGATGGAGGATACTGTTCATCATTAAAGGATCACCATCAAATAATGAATAATGATCCTATCGAGGTGGATCATCTAGTTGTGAATGCAGTGTGTATTCATTATCATTGGATGACACAATCTTCACCAATTATTAATCCTAAAATGAGGTAGGACACAAAAATGTGGATTTATAAATTTTATTAAAATATTGAGTACTGATTAATTGTTTGTTTTTATCTGATATTAATTTATTCCAACACATGAGTTCGATAGATAATTTAATATTCTTAAATAAATTATTTATTTGTTTACACTATTTTATCACAAATGATTCCACACATATCGATCATTGGAAATTATTCAATCAGAAAATGATGAATATCATATTTTTATGCTTTTCTCCCATAATTCTTCACATTCATCATCATTTTTTCATGGGGTCATAGTTTAACATAGTTGGGGTGGGTTCAAGTGTAATAGAATCCCTAGAATCATGGCGGTTGTGCGCATAATAAGTGATATGGTGATTTGTAAATAGGTCAAATTGGTACCAAGAGTGAATTTTTGTGATAGCCGATTACATCTAGGTATTATAGAAATGGTGGAAGATCATAAGTAGTTTAGGATTTGTTTTGTGATCCCCATTTTTCCTAGTCAATTCTTGATAATATTGTTTGATGATTTTCAGTGTGATGATATGGTTTTCGAATAGATTATGTGTCTAGGATTTAACCATTTATGATATATCAGTTGGGGATGGTCGTATACAAGATTTTATCTATATATTTCCTGATAAGAATGATGAATATGGAGAGTGTCTTGAAACCCTGTGAGAGCGGTGGTCGATGGAATGAACTCCCTATGACCAGTAGGAATTGATGGCTTGCAACATCTTATATTCATGATAGAAGGTGGGGGGTTATGTTTCATTTAATAATAATAATAATTGTAAATATTGAAATAAATAAAAAAAAATCATGAACAGTGAGAGGGTCATGATGTATGCGTGAAAGAGGATGGGGAGGCACACCCTTCCTTTTTTTAAATTTATGTGTTAAAATAATAATAATTATATAGTTATGATTTCTATTAAATGATAATAGTGAAGAAAAAAATCGTTGAAGATGTTGGGTATATTAGCATGGATTTCCTCCCATTTTTCATAAAGTATAATATTAATAAATTATTATTATTATTATTATTATTATTAGTTTTTTTTGTTGCGGAAAAAATACCCAATCATTTATTCTTCATTTTATGTCAGATTGGCGATATGTATGAGGGATCATGATCATAGTTTTGAGTCTATCTAATAAAAACCAATTATGGATTTCATTTTTTGACTTGTAGATCAGGTCCATGAAGCTCCCAATAATAATAATAATAACAATGACTTTATTTTTATTTTTAAAAAATATAGTATCAAGTATATCTTTTTCATATACTATTGGAATGATGAACCATCTGTGGAATCATGACCATGATATTTTGGAATTTGTTTTGAGAGAAATATCAGATCTTTTATTCAGACTCATTGCATGGGAACATAATGCAATGTACATAAATTCTGTGGTGATGTGTTTTTCATTCATTAGGTGTATGATTTGGGTATGTGAATAGCCTATCCCAAGAGTCTTTCTTTAAATATTGAAATAGTGTGGTCAATTTTTCAATTAATGAATACTTATGATGAAATTTATGTGGAATTTTTTTATCCTTTAGGACTGAATACAAGGCCCGAGCGTTCTTCAAGAATATTACATACATTGATGCGGGATCATGAGTAGTCCAACCTACAATGTTTCTCATGAATAACATGATTATGACCCTAGTTTTTGGGTTAGGTATATAATGCGATGTGATGTAAGTGTGATGCTTCTTTCAACGATGCTTATCCAGTATCAGTTGAGTGTGTTCCCTTGGTCGATTCCCATAATGATTCTAAACAACATCTATTCCTGATAATAGGGTGGGGACTTCATTATTGATTATTAATTATTAATGAATTGAGGTTAATTTATAAAATATTTGAGTGACTTGTACTAGTGTAATTTGAATATACTACTCAACGGATTGGATGATGTGTCTCTTATAGAGGCCTATAGAGATCCTATTTTCTTTTTCACTTGGTAGGGTTTTTGTGATTGGAATGACCAACACTTACAAGGTAATTGATCCCCAATCTTGGATGTTGTTTTTAGTAGGGTCTGGTTTCCCATATTTATAACTCGGCATTGAACCCCATCTAGTTATTAACATATGAACTTTATGATGTTGTTTTAGTATAATGTATTGTGTATCTAAGATGAACACTCTTATTTTTCCATGTGTATAGTATGGAGTGATTGTTATCAGTCTACATTTAATAGGACCTCAGCTAATAGGGAAATGTATCCCTCTGGGTGGACCACAATGTTCCTTCTATTCATTGTGTTTTTCATAGTTAGGGTTTGGGGAATTGGTGTGACCAACACCTATACATGCATTGAACAACTTTATATGAGTATGTTTATTCTATGGTATGGTGTCCCCCAATGAACCCTAGTGATGGACCCCCCCCCCCCCCAATTTGGGTATTGAGATATGATCTTTCTGATGAGGTGTTAGTTTGATGGAGTGTGTATCTCATATGAACCATCATAATTCCATATTTTCTTATTCCTTTCAAGATCTGAAATGCATAAACTCTTGGATGATTTTCATCAGTGGAATTATATCATGGGGTGCAATTCAACCCCTATGAGCATTACCTTCATTACTCATGTGGATCTATGACTGGAAGTGACTTTGTAATTCTCTGACTTGGAGTATATTATGAGTATATCTAGGTTCATCGTTTTGGTTTTTATATCATAATATGTTTTACATGCCTTTATTGGGTTGAGTTAACTACTTATATTATATATCCTATTTCTACATCTTTAGTTATCAAGGCATCCTACTAGGTATTATATACTCTCCATTATATGGAGTTTTCTCACATATATCTTTTATTATATAGACAACATATATATTGATGGTGATTACAAAAGATAATGGTGTTACCTAGGCCCATTGAACACATACAGTAGTTGGGATTAGAGATTAGCTATCAGGTTCTCTCATATTTACATCATTATGGTTGTTTTTCATATGTGAACTATTTTATAGTTTAGTGTTTATATTCCCCCTTTATATTCTATTTTATACTATCATACCTTTTTTGACTTTTTTTGACTTTGGTTGTATTCTATCTTACTCTGATGTATTACAAAGATGTTACTACATGCGTGGTTTATCTCTATATTTTTCAATATTTATTGTATATTCCTCCAATGTTCTATATGGAGAACATTAGGCACATGTATCTAGGTAGATTAAGAAACAACCTCCTATTTTCGGCATTCCTTCATAGTGTTTTTCACTAGCCCCTATCCAATGAGCTGGGCTTTAGAATGTGGTGGCTCGATCTTCTTCCATCCAGGTGGGACCTAGTGTGTTAGGTTATTATAGATTGGTATCACAGGTGATTCAACCATGGGATGGTTTTATGATTTTCCCCATATGAGGATTGGTTTAAAATTCATGGAAATGATGTTAGAGTATCTTGAGTGAAGATTTCATGATAGGGATCTTAATTTCGGTGCTACAATCGATGATGCCTACACCCAGACTATAACTACCTAATTTTCAACTCGACATACCAAGAAATTGATTATAGGTTAATATTTCCATAAATCATATTGGATTTATTCTTTTTTACTATCCTTATTGAGTTAACTATCAATATACAATCTTTGATAGTGTTATATATTGATAACATTCAATATGTTTTTGCAATGAAATCCAAGTAGGATTTTCAAATACTTTCATGAAGGCAATCAGTTTATATATGAGGCCTCAAGTTAGGGACCTACCCATGGGGTGATAATCTCTAGGTGGGAAAAAATTAGTAATAAAACCTATTGATCAATGAATGGATCCTTATGTTGATCAAGAAGATGATTTTTGGTGTATTGATAATTAAATAGATTCAATAGGATTGGAAGATAATGAATATATGATTAGAACATTAAATGAGTTCTAGAGATTGAGACCAGTGGGGTTATATGAAAAGATAAACCCTCCTATATAAGTGTTTTGAATCATGGTTGTGGTTTAGTTTTTCAGGCTTATGCAGACCCCATTCGAACAAATGGTTTCACTGGTTACTGATCATCTCTGTAGAATAGGTATTGGTTCCAGGGTCAATGATAGATGATTCCCCTATTTTGATTTTGTATCATAGCTTTTAGATATATATATCATCTATGTTTAATCTTGAGGAAGAACACCTTATCATTTGGTAAGGACATATGCACGCTTATGGTGAAAATAATCCACATTGACATAACCCCTTTTAATTGTAGTCCTAGTGGAGAGACTAATATAGTGTGATGTGGGAATCGGTAGAGCACTGTGTTTGTGGTGTTTGATATGGATTTAGAGATAAAGGGAATCAAGACACTTCCCCCACCAAGACACATTCTTTTGACATGATTCAAAACTATGAGGATGGGTGATTGATATCGAAAGTGGAAAGTGTCAAGGTGTGTTGGATATGTTCCATGAACTACATGTTTGAGTTCTTTCAAATGTCAATGTGTTGAAGTGATCCCTAGGTAAGGAGAGAAGTGATGAAAGGGGAAAGATGGATTTATGTAGTGGAGGATTGTTATTCCTAGGTTTCAGGTGTGTCTGTGGTGTGGCCATCATCTTATCAAATATAGTTTTTATTTTGATGCATGGTCATGATCCATTTTCCATTGACATAACCCATTTTATATAGTTACCAATTCATGTGGTGGAAATTTTTCTTGACCCTTTTTTTCGAGGCTTAAGAAGAGAGGGATAGTGATCACATATTTCTATCAAATGTTTGACTTGACTCTATAGGGAGAGAGAGATAATTACATGACATACCTCCATTGCGGTAGTAGGACCCTATCATGTTTTCCACCGAATAGGCTGGTTTTTCCCTATCCCCACTCATATTATAACTACAAGTGTGTGTATCAGTGATTTTGTTTTATTGGGTTATAGTATTCTTCATTTGACAAAGAGTTATCCATAGGCAAGGTATGACAATCCCATTCATTGGAGGTTACAACCGCTTCTTTTTTAGGTGGATAATATCAAACATGGAGCAACATATGTTATGATATATTTTTTCCCACAATGGGGGGGGGGATGTGTGACGATTACTTTCTTAGGTACATTTTAGGTTTATACCCACACTGAAGGTTAGGGTTCATCAAGGATTGACAGCAGGTGGTAGCCTAAGTTTTCAGATGGAAACCATTGAGTATAGTTACCTAAAGGTGTAGTCTGTAGATTTTAGTGGAAGTGGTTTCATAATATGTAGTGTGATGACCTAAGAATCCCAATGTTTTTATCTAGGAGTGGAATGAGTTATTGATATTGGGTGTGAATTGGTTTCAATTTAACTACGGGACATGAGGAAGAGTATCCACTCCTAAGTGTCATTGAGTTTTTCAACTAGTGGTTTAGGTAAAACATGTTCTCAAAGAATGAACATAATATTGGTCATCACAAGATATTGTTTTGGATAAAATATTTACTATAAGTGAATTCAAAAATCCATTTTGTATGTTTTGAGTTCATGGTGGAACCCTTCGGTGTGTTGTACACCATATTAGAGTTATAAGACCCGAGGAATATATTTATAACCATTTATGGACATTCTTAATGTTGTCTTATTGAATTGAAATCCATGTGTGAATGGTGTATGAGTTTGGGAACATGTGAAACCTGATGATGGTACAGTTTTTCTACAGTCAGAAGTTGTTACCCTTCTAATTCTTTATATAGTCAAGGAGGCATAACCTAGAGATATTGATTGTGTAATAGTACATGACCATATATCCTCTTGATATATTTTTTATGGATGTTCCAATGGTTTGTAACTCATCATCCTTGTTCAAGGAAGCTTGGTGGTACTGTTCATGCTATATGAAAAGGATGTGAAGAGATTGTTTCTCCTTATTATCACACCCTGGAGAAAAACTGTTGTACAAATATCCTTTGCCATTGGGTTTAGTTGACAAAGATGTTGTGTCTTTTTACTGAGTTTAACTATCAAAATATCACCTACCAATAGGTGGAGTATGAGGTGATTATTGGACATTGAAATTAGATGGTTTTTTATGTTCTCATGATGGGTCTTTTTTGATTTATGAGAGGCCATGTTTCTACTTGAATATTCATTGATGGACTCACCAGGATAAACCACTACCTACCCATATAAGAGGAGATCATAGTGGATATTTGTAGAGACCTATGCATGATTGAGGTATCCCAACATCATGAAATTCCATAAAAATCATTCTGACCATGATTCTCAATTCATGTAATGATTATTTAGGGGATGGAGGTGGCATTTGAGAGTCAAATGGTGATTGAGAATAGAGATTGTACCCTAGAAAGATTGACATGGAGAGTGGACCATTATTGTTTTGGATAACATTCATTAAGATTTATTTTAAGATTTGGGAAATATTTGGGAAGACGTATTATCATCATTGGTGTATTTATCTCAACATTTATTTCTCCACTGTCAATATAACACTATTAAAACTAATGTATGGTAGACCCTTATAGTAACCACTATACTGGTCAGAGCTTGTGGGATTCGGCATATGTTTTCTACTTTTGATGGTTTTGAAAAGGGTGTAGTTAATCTTGGGGAATATGATGACTATACAAAGAACATCAAGAGTTTTCTTTGGATCGATGATAGCTGCCTTTGGAGTTCGATGAGGTGATCATATATTCTTAGATATCTCAACATGTAGAGGATTATAAGGATTTGGTTAGGACGGTATGGTATTTCTAATGACGGTACACCCATTTTTCTTGTTATAGTTCTTGGTTAGATGGGTTGTGTATTTCTTGACCATGTGATTGCAATTACACTTGGTTATTGGTGTTTTCCACTTATCATAGCTGTGGAGATGTGTTCTTGAATTGTTGCACGATGTCAACATGGATCAGCTGAGATCATAGAGGGTACTAACTTTTCAATGTAACCAGTTGTGGTTTTGAACTAGCATAGGAAGACCCATCACATGCATGTGGTTCCCCTAGATATATGATGGTAGAGAATATATAAACATTTAGGAAATCTCATGGGAATGATAAAACCAGTTGTAACTTTAGTATCCCCATCAATTTATTCAGATTGTAATTTTTTAGAGATAAAAAACTTGAAGATGGAAAAAATGTAGAGGCTATAGTTTTTCAATTTATGATGTTTGAGTACTCTTAAAAAAATTATGAATGATAGGTGCTAAGAATGAGTGATATACCAAGGATTGGTGAGCATAAAGTTAATATTATAAAAATATTAAATATATTCATATATGGTAAGTGTAGTTTTCCTAAAAAAAGTGGAATAACTCTTAAATAGTAAATCAGATTGAAAATATGATACCATTTTTGAGACCAAGATGAAAGGATTACGCTAGGAATTAACTGACATATGCTAGTTCCAAATATCTGGTTAAGATAGATTTTTTCAGTTATTTTTTATTATAACAAAGAATTAGAAAATTAATTGTTTTGTTAAATGACATAATTAATTTTTTTTATAAATACCCTATTACGATTCTTTGATAATGGTAGTATTTACAACCCTTTATGTATCAAATATTATGAGGGTAAAAATCTTTATTGGTGGATCAACATCAAATGGAGAAAAATGATCAAATCATGGTTGATTGATGGGTAACGAACACAACTGGTCTTTATTATTGCTTGCTAACACATTATTCACCAACGAAAAATCCATTATCATTGTAGGTCTCTTCAATTTCATATTGTTATATTTTGAGTAACATAATTTCAATTAATTTATTATTTTATTTTGATCTAGGATTTATTTATTCCATCACATGGGTCGGTTTAATAATTTTATTTATTTAAATCAATAGTTTATTTTGATACACAATTTTGTCACCAATGGTTTTGTACCTAATGATTGTTGAATGGGATCATATTAGTGAATGATGAATATCTCTATTCTTTTATTCTCCCACATAATTTTTCATTTTATTTTCTATTGACCCATGAAGTTGTGGATTAATATAGCTAGGGAGGGTTCGAGTGAAACTGAACCCTCGAAATCATGGTGGTAGTGCAAATGATGAGCAAGATGGTGATTTCAAATGGATTGGATTTTTACCAAAGGTGTAGGTTTTCGACTGAGGATGTGATCGAGGAGTAACATGAATAGAGGTATATTAGAAGTGCTTCAGGATCAGATTGGTCACCTCTATTTATTATGGTTCACACGTGATGATGGTGCACAAATACTTGATGTGTGATTAGATAATTACAAAGTGGACCATATTGTTAGGATTGGGGCATCTGTGCATAATTGGTTCATTTGACCCTAGATATTAGTTTATCACAATGTTTCCTAATATGATTGATAAAAACATAGAGTAGAATTCCCCCCCCCCCATGTGAGTAGTAACCAACATCGATCCCTACCCATGATCTCTGAGTGCTTTAGGCATGTAACCCCCCCCTGTATTAATAATTGGTGAGGTAAAGGGGCGGGGGGGGGGGGGGGGGGAGTTATGTTTCTTTCAATAGTGATAATAAAAATAACAACTATTGAAAAAATAATAATCTAAAAGCATTAATAGGGAGGAGGATTTATGTTGTACACGTGAATGAGGATGGAGAGTCACACCATTTTCCTCGTTTGGTATATTTATGTTTTATATAATAATAATATAGATATTATTATTTTTATTATTACATGGGAATATGGAGGGAAAACATCCGTGAAGAGGGGGGCATAATGGTGAATATTTCCTTTAATTTGGTATAATGTTTAATAATAATAAATAAAATAGAATAATAATATTATTAATTTTTGTGTGGAAACAATGATTAAGTGGTAAGATCTACACGAGACGTCGGATTATTGATCCTTTTGTAGCATCATCAAAATATTATTTATATTTTCAATTCAATAATTATGTTGGATACTTTTTCTAACTCGTTGAATTGGTCTATGAGGCCACCAATAATAATAATAATACTAATTTTGTTATAGAGTGAGTAATCTAATGTAACTTATACTTATTAGATCATAATGGTGAACAAACTATGGGATAATATCCTAATATTTAGGTAGATTATTTAAGACCAATATCAAATGTTTAATTTGGGATCATGTCATTGGACCATGAATCAACATATGTACGTGTTACCAAAAAAATGAGTTTTCTAACGAGTTATCCAATTTTGGAATGTGAACAACCTCCCCTAAATATTTTTTGACAATGATAATATTAGTTTTATTCTTTTGACCATTCATGGATCATTTAAATTTCATATCTTTGTATTTTCTTTTTATTCTTTTAGACTGATGATGTGACCCATACATTCATCATTGTATTTCCAGACTGAGATGCGGGAACACGAGTAGTAAACCCTAAGTATTTTTTCACATAGAACATGATGAAAATCCATACTTTTCATTTTGAAATACATTTTAAGGTAAAATAAGTGAGACACTTCAATTAGTGACGCATAACAAGTTTCAATTGAGTATGTTCCCTTAGTCCATTTCTATGAGGTTTTGGGGACACATCCCATACTCATCAAAGGATTCTTACCCGTATACAACTTCCTGATGATTAGGGTAAGGTGGGTGATTTACCATATTTTAGAATGAGTTGTGTTAGTCCTCTTTTAATAGACCCCTCATCCGATAAAATCATATAACCTTTCAATAATTCTGGAGTGATCCTTATGTCCATCATGTTTTCATCTAGAAGGGTTTGTGGATTTAGAATTACTAACACTTCTATTTTCTTTGATCCCCTTTCCCAGAGGATGTTTTCTATAGGGTATTTTACCCCCTAGTAAGACTTGGGTGTTATACCCATATGTGTGTATTGATATCTGATCTTTCATATGTTATATTAGTCCAATGGAGTGTGTATCTCTGATGAACCTTCTTAGTTTTCTGGGATTATATTCTAGAAGGAGTTTTCACAGTCCTTGTGAACTAACACCTCAGTGTCCTGAAGAATGTTTCCCTTTAAGAGGACCAAAGAAATCCTCATGTCCTTTATGTTTTTCTAGGTAGGGTTTTTAGAGTTGACGTGACCTAAACAAATAAGGGAATCTATCCACAATCTTGGAGGATGTTCTTAGTAAGGTGTTGGGTCCCCCAGGGATCCCTTAGCGTTGAAACCATATCAATGAATTGAGATATGATCTTTATGATTGGGTATTATTTTAATTAACTGTATATCCCATATGTACCCTCTAATCTCCCTACATGCTTCCTCTTGGCTAGAACTAAGGAGTGTGATCTTTAGGAAGATTATTTTCTGTGACAATATTGCTGGAGGAGCAGTTCCTCTCGAATGAGTGTTACTTTAATACCTTGAGCAGAGCTATAGTTGGAAATGGTATATCCCTTTTTCCACTAATCAAATTTTATGTGTATATATAGGTTTATCATTATGGTTTTTTGTATCATATTCTGAATGATATTTCGTTATTCAGTTCAGTTGAATACTTATATCATGCCTCTTATTTCTCCCCCTTTTGTTTTGGGGCATTCTATAGGGTATTCTATACCCACCCCATCATGGTATTTTCCGATAAGTGTTGTGTATTATGTAGATGAAGGAATTTTCAATGGTAATTATAGTGGATCATGGTCTTTCTGAGGTTCATTGAATGCATATTGTGATTGAGTATTGAGACCAGGAGTTGGGCTCTCTCAAAATTACTTTATTCTATTTTTTTGTTAGGATGTGACATATTTTCTATTTGGGAATGTATTTCTTCCCTTAATATTTGTGTTTAAAAAATTATACACTTTTTTATTATTCCCTATGTAACTTTTGTTGTATTCTTCTGTACACATTTTTATTCTCTAAGGATTATTTCATGAATGATTTATCTCAAGATATTACATTCATTAATTCTGATTGATATCATTTCTTTATGGGAATGGTTGGGAGTATAAATATATGTACGTTATGTAAAGGACTAACATTTTAGTTATTTCATCTTGGATTTTTTTCAATTGAACGTGGTCTATATAGTTATATTTTCGGTTGTGGTGGCACAGTCCTCCACTAGCTAAAAATGCCCTAGTTGGTTGGTTCGTTACAATCTATCACACTGAAAGGTCAAAACAGTATCCCTCCATGATGTGGACATGGAATTTCAATGACATTATTCATGTATATAAATGTTTTTAGTGGGATGATATGATTATAAAGGATACAAATGAGACATGAAAATAGTGGTGGAGGCTCATAGGACATTGAGGAACCCTCTTATGGTGTGTTCCCATGGTTATTTCTAGAGAAGGAGATCATGAGAATGAGAAATATTTGTAGGATATTCATATTTAAATGTGTCATTGGATGTTCTTATCTATATATGTGTGTATTGAAACTTATAATCTAAAGTTATCAATAATGAATATCGTATATTCCATACATTGATGTATTTATGAAAACTAGGATGATGCACAATTGTAGTGAAATAAGATTCATTGGGTATGTTTTGGATGATTTGAAATTAATGTATAAGGAAAGAATTAATTTATTTCTTTTATATATTAATAGATAATGAAATATATGGCCCAATTATTGTAATGGAACTGCTTGGATAAATCCATGAGCATAAAATTATATGAGCATGTTTATTTTTGGAAATTCAAAGAACAAGACACAAAGAACACTGGTTGATGATTGAATAAGAATATTCTATATTAGAGATATCATTAAAATGTTATTTTATTAAATAGAGGGTGTCTATACATTGTTATATGATGATACACCATTAACTTATTTATCAATCGGTTATTTTTTGTGATATTATATTCTAAACTAGGATTGTAGGTGTCTCTACCTATTGACATTGATAAAAAGGCCTAGTCAGTCACACACTATGTGTATCAATAATGTTAGTTAAATTGAATGTTGAATTTAAAAAATATTCTTTCTAATTTTTGGTTCAATAATTAATTGGTTTTCTTTGATCATTAATATGTAACAATGAGTTATTTGGAATAGTAAGTGAGTTAAATAATAATGAAAATTTATTTACAAGGTTGGTACAATATAATATTTATTACATATATCAATGAATAATGTGGTGATATTTATATTTAAATAAGTTTTCATTATTAATGTTTTTGTAAATATTAAAGAGGATAAGTGAAATGAGATTAATGGTATAGTCGAAGATAATATAAATGATATTTAATAATTTTTGGGTTAATTAAATTTATTGTGAATATTTTTTCTAAACTATTACACATAGGGTTTAATAAGGATAAAATGGATTGTAAAGGTTATGTGTGAAAATATTTAACCCTAAACCTTCCCTAATAAATATATATTTCTATCAAATTATTATGATAAAAAATATAGAGAAAATATTTCTCAAGATATAGAGAGATGTTAAGAATGAACTCAAGATCCATAGTGAAGATCTTCTATACCTCTAAAATGACCTAGATAGAGTAAATGGATCCTCGTAATATAAGAACATCCTGTTGTGATCAATGAAAAATGATGAAAGTGATTACGATCTCTCGTGAAAGCACTTAATTATTCTATTATGGAATTAGGAGATTTTGGTTCAAGTGTTGATCACTAGTAGGGAAATTTTACTCTTATATCTTACCAATAATATAAGATATGATGAGGTC
The DNA here is from genome assembly GCA_963277665.1 of Viscum album. Lineage (NCBI taxonomy): Eukaryota > Viridiplantae > Streptophyta > Magnoliopsida > Santalales > Viscaceae > Viscum > Viscum album. The sequence goes on along the minus strand of OY728133.1, from coordinate 642,174,352 downwards.
ATGTATAACAATTAATTAATTAATGGAATTTCATGTTAAGGAAATTCTAGATCAGTTTGTTGAAAAATTTAAATTTAAATTTGATGAAATTCCATTGATTCTTGATTTTAAATTTGTTTAGTGATCTAAAAAATAAATATGTTTTTCATGACATCATTTTTCATTTACAACATGATATATTTGTAAATTAAGACTAAAAGATGTGTTGGTCATGCTCAAACAAGTGATTCCCCTATAACCTGAACCTAGAGAGGGACCATAGTGTTTTGACAATGATGAGTATTAACAACGATACTATATACTATGATCAGGTAAATATGGATATGGATATTTTTTCCAAGGTGTTTTATCATTACATTTCCCAGAAATTTTTAATCAATACTTATTAAAAAATATCAGGAATTCATAATTGGATGATGGGGAATAAGAAAATGATATTAAATTATTAAATTACATGAAATTGATAGAATTATTATATTGAGATGGAGTATTAGAGTTCCAAAATAGACAATGTGTTCCATCCATACTATAGGAGAGGAGATAACTATAAGATAAAGTGCATAGATTTTATTTCTCTATATGCCATTCTTGCACCATGATGTATAGATTTAACACCTCAGAAATCTAAAGTAGAAATATTATATTCAATGGCATGCATGAGACTTAAAACCAAGCATGTAAGGGAATATAATACGTCAAAACATGATAATATTTTTACTATTTTAATTAAAATAAATCTATGATATTTCTTGCAAGTCACAAGATACTGAGTTTGTGTATGTCATACAGAACAATGAGTTTCTTCAATGGATAGTGATACATGCAATATCGAGTTTTTTCCGGAGAATAATATATTAAGAAAAAAAATTAATTAATATACTAGTACATAACAGAGCTATTAAATTAGAGGTTATGAATAATATAATCTTACATATGAGGGAACCCACAGATCCCTTTCTTGTTGTGGCCTTACAACAGAACCTGGTGTGAATGCTTAAATTGTTGTTTAGTTGTTTCTCTTTCTATGACGTGTGGTTATGCCTATTAGTTTCCCAGTAGTGAATAATTTATATAAATGGAATCACTTGAACATGAAAACAAGGATCAGATCAATGGGGAATTGTTTTCTGGGGTGAGTGGTGAAACAGTTGTGGGTTCGGTGCTTCTTGTGACATAAACAGTAACGAGGGTGTTTTTATTTTGGTTGATTTTTGGACTCCTAGGTTGGGATGAATGCTTGTTATATATATTATATAATTGTAGTTCTTATATCTCTTATTTGCGCACCACCCATGTTGGGATCCTAGTGTCGACCACCCCCATTTAATGGGGGATGGTGTTTTTCCAAACACTCTTATGAGTGTCTGGTTATTAGCTCTTTTTCTGCTCCATTTCCTAAATAGCCCAAGACTCATTGGGCATGCTGTGATGGCCTGAGGTACATTATAGCCTAGGATTCTTCAGGCCGGGTAGTTGTGGTGGTTTTCCAGTTGTGTGCGGGAAGGTAGTTTCCCATGTGTCTTTGGGATGAGGCCCATGTGTCTTTGAGCATGGAAGTAGTTGTTCTGCCCCAAGTGTTTGCGGGTGTTGTTACGCATGGTTTTTGTGACCCAGATGTTTGCGGGTGGGATGTGTGGTTGTGGCCCAGGTGTGTGCAGTCGGGGTGTAGTATTGGGACTACGGTGAGAATGGCGGGAGATGTTCGATGCGTAGGATATCTGCAATAACAAGTGGGGAAGTGGCGCGGAATACCCAAACATCAGTGTCTTATTACTATTATATTTCATGACTTGCATTATTTGGGGAGTGTGCCTTGGTGAGGCTTGAGTGGGTAGTTTTCCTTGCTAGGTGTTTCAGTTGTCTCTTTTCTCACAGGGCATTAGAATGCCTCCCCACTTGTGCACGAGAGCTTTTGGTTTTCCCTACTAAGTATACTAGTATTTTCACCCTACATAAATAAAATTATTTTCATGTTTCCAGGAGGACATCATGGATCATGCAGGTTCATACTAGTTAAGACGTTGGGACATTTTTTGTTGTTGTATTTCTTTTTTTGGTACTTCTTTTGGGGGATTTCTTTTACTTTTTTATCATTTACTTTTGGAACATGCATATAAGAATGGTTTGTTTTGGAATTACATGTACTTACACTTTTTGTGTTGTTGGGATTTGTTATCTTATCTCTCGATCCTATTAAATAAAAAGGGTAATGCCTTCCATCTTGTGTGTTATTCTATACCCTTGGTGCTAGTAGCCACTCCGGGACCTTTTGAAGGCAGGTCTCGGGGGTAATTATCTCTCATTCAACTTGAAGAAGGAAGGGTTTGGTAACCTTCTGTCCCTTCTCTCATCTTGGTGAAGGCCGGTCCTGACATTTTCATTTACTTCTATTCAGTTTATTTATTATTTTCATGTGTCTTCAGTTATTTACCTTTCTATATTTACTATTATCATTTGTTAATTATTTCTCCCACTACATTTTTTACTATGAATTTTTGATTAATTTTATTATGTTTCTCTCCATAGGAATCCAAGAAGCGTAACTTTGAATGATATTCATGGATTTACATGATTGATTAGATTTATCCTCAATGTTATTTATTAAGAATGGGAAAAAAATACTGTTGTAATTTATGCAGGAATTTTTAATACAAGACTCAATTTTGTATAAGTCCCCGTCCTTAATTATTAAATAATTTTGAGTTTCAGTCAAGAATTTAATTTCATTCCCCATTATTATCATTCCAGGTTTATATTTTTAGATAATTAGGGCATAACGTTTACATAACAAAAACCATAATAAAGAAAGGTGGACACTTCTAAAAAATATCCATTTTTTCACCAATGGAATTAATTTTAAAATGAAACATGATTTATCTATGATAAAAAGCCTCAATTATTTCATCATGACATATTATGTGTCTTAGAAATCTTAATAACTGGGAAAAATACTTTATGATTAAGGGTGAGTATAAAATGCTCAATAAGGGATATAAATAAGGAATGAAACCAGTAGTCTAGGAATATTTTAAACTAATGAATTTTTTTTCAAAAATTAATGACTTTCACCCACTAAACATAAGTTCATTAATATACCTCATGAAATCATAACACATTAACAAGAATAAAGGAAAAATAAAATTTCCACATCGCAATCAGAAAATATAATGTCATGATATAGACATAATAAATACATTATCAATACCATTATAAATTCCAAAATTCTTAAATATATCATATGGCATTTATTTACCTATTAAAAACATTGTGCCTTATATATGATGTAAAATTTTAAATAATGGTCATAGCGGTAGAAAAGTCATTGTCACCACGTACTTCAAAGAAATTCCTTTGGTCTTATAGTAAAATTATTCATAGAAAAAGATTTATTTTGAAAAAAAATTCATGAAATTAAAAGTAAATTGGTTTAATTATACTCGTTATAAAAGAAGGTGGTGTATTTTATTGAATTATGCCTCAATGAATTGAGATTGAGTCGAAGTCCCTTATAGTGATTTTGACTCATCATGTACAATTTTTATATTCTTGTATAAATTTTTTTTTTAAATTTATATATTCTTAAGAACCTTTTTCATGTTTTTTATTTTTATATCACTAATTACCCTGTAATATTACATAATTATTTATTTTCATATCATACATTTTGTCAATTTTCAGTACTTGATTAAAAATTTATCTTCGTTTGAAATCACCAGTCCATGTGGTCATAAGTTATTCATATCTAGAATAAAATTTATGACCAAATAATCACTTTTATACATCAATAATAATTTTAAATCAAACCATTTATTTATGTTATGAACAATGAACAATGTTATAATCATATAGAAAAAATACCGTATATACGCATGAGTAACGTTTCCATTTTTCCATGTTCATTAAGAAAATAATGAAATTATAATTTTACCTTTCAAGAATGATAATAATATTATTAAAATAATAAAAAGAATTAAAATATAGTTATATAAATCATAAAAGTAATGTGGTGAATAAAAATTATTAATATCACTTCATCGAGGTGGTAGTTCACATGTATGGCCAGACGACATTATCATTTTTATGGTCATGGAAAGCATGAAAATAATTAATATATTATTATATTTTAAGGGAAAATTTTTCATTAAAATTATATATATACATTAATTCCATCATTATGACTAGTCTTGAGAGATAGTAATGAAAAAATATCTATATCTGTTCGCAAGGTGGTTGCCTACTATACACATGAACACAATATTAATTTACCATTTGATTAAATTGGAGATGGGTTTAACAGATGATGTGTGTGTAATAGAGAGGGATGTGTGCCTTTTTATAGTTGAGGGGAGGGGCACACATGGATTTGTTAAAAGTATTAAATTAATATAAATTAATTTTAGATATCAAATGGGTATAATTAGAATTATTTATATCATAGGATGATTATGGTTGAAATATTATCATCCAATGAGAATTATTATTGTTTTAAATAATTTTTAATTCTTATAATTTTGAACCCATTCAACCCTTACTGTTTTATCATGTAATTTATATTTTGAGAGTTAGAATTATTACCAAATCATGCTAATAGAAAAATGAATGAGTCAGTACTAACATTTATAGATTTATCTAAACTTTTTGGCCTAGTCATGGATATTTATAAATTTTATATCATTTAATTATTTATTTTATAATTTATGTTATCTGTTATGTCAATTTTGACACTATTCATTACATTACTTGTTTTAAAACCATTCAATCATGATTCATTAAAAAACTACATAAAATAAATACTAACATGTTATATTAACTCATAATAATCATGGATAACATATAATATTTGAATTATATTTATTTTAATATTATTAGTATCATTTATTTGAATCATTCTTTAATAAATCAATCACTACATCATCATTATGTCACTATTTAATTTAAACATTTATTTCCAAAAAATTATAATAAAAATACCATAATGAGGATAATTTTTTGATATTTATAAGTACAATTAATATTCAATTGTATGACTTATATAAACCCATATTAATATTTTCATAGTAAAGAGAGACATATTTATGACAAATTTTCCTTTACGTTAAATTAGATGTTATAAATGTTATAATCACAACCATGTGGCTTAAAAGGCTCACAATTTAGGCCCATGAATTATAATATTGGAAAATATCTAATAAAATAACATTAGGACTAGTGTTAGATAAATTTTATAGGATTACAATATTATTTTTACCATTACATACCCTATTCATCTTTAACAGTTTTTAAAAAAATAATAAAGATACTTTTCGCCAAATATTATATTGATCTTATTAGACTAGATTTTTTATAATGGTTACAAGAATGTATGTTAGTTTTTGAAAAATAAATTTACAAAATTTGTTTAAATAGGTTTGAAACTAATCCCATTGATGGATCGACAAAACATGTTTTTAATTAAAATGTTCAAAAGTTCACATAGTTTATATATTTAATATTAATTTAAAAACTCATACAATGAGGTAAATATATTTAATTCAAAAAAATTCTTCTAATTTTCCATTAAAACAACATAATCAGAAAATCTAAAAATATAAATAAATTAGATGTAAAGGAAGTTTGAATTAAAATGCATTATTTTTCCCTATTAATTATTTTTTTTTGAAACAAAACCGAAGAAAGTATTGATGCACCACATACAAATAAGAATTTTAGTTTGAAAAATATAACATATAAATGTGAAAGAAATATATTTGAAAAGGTTTCACTGTCAAAATTTGGTAAAAATTTGTTTTTTGGAAAACACTACTTTTATTCGTAAAATTGAATTTCTTCTTATACCATGTCTAGAAAACATATATGATGAATTTTAAACATAAAATTTAATTTATATTTCATTAATAGAATCTCTTAAGAATGTTTTTATTATTTTGTAAATCAATTATTCACCTAGAAACAGTTTTTCATAAAAACACAACCTTTATATTCCATTGAATTTTATTTTCATTTCTAATTAATTTTCGTACAAATGAATCATTATATAAACTTTTGTAAATAAAATTTTCCAAATTTAGTTAATGTAATTATTTCCATTTTTCTAATCGATATAAGATAACTATAACCTTAAATAATGATATTAATAATAAATTATTTTTCGATATCACTCAATCTTATGTGCAACCTAATATTTTAGAGAAAATCATTATTGCGTGTCAGGTAAGCTATCCGACATATATCAATGTTATGTTAAAATAACTATATAATTTATAAATATTAATAAATATGATAAAATATTATTCTATTATTACTTGGGATGTTACATCCTTCCCTACTTTTAGAAATTTCATGATCGCAATTTTAAGGTTGGTCTTAGTAATTAAAGTTTAACTTTTAAAAATTAATTCACTGAAAGTGTACATCGGAAAAAGATCCATAATACATACACTTTAAATGAAATAAAGGGATGTACAAATATCACATGAGATAAAAAATACTAGTGTTCCACGTAGGAGAAAATGAATTTGGAAGAGAAAACTAACCATCATGTTCTGATCGAGAATAATACAAAAGATTATCTAAAAATTGATAACAATAAAAATGTTATAAATTTGTGATGGGTTAAACAGTCTTTTATTTCCCAGTATGAAAAGTAAACATTAAATTTTTTTAATATCCTTTTCATAATTTTGAGAAATTATTTTACTATATACAAGGAAATATACATTCTTGACATGAAGCTTTTTATCCATTAATCAAATTCCACCATAAAATCATATTTTTCATTAATTGATGAGTATTTATGATTATTTTTTCATCAAACAAGCACAAGAATAAAATTTATAGAATCAAATAATCCAAAAAAAATTATTATTTTTTTCTCTTTTCCATAGACATTAAAATAACCCAAATTTATAGTATAAGATAATATAAATTTCCCAAAATAATTACCCCATATGAAGAAAAACTACTTCAATATCAATAATTCAACACTAGTATCTATTATTCAACAAAGACCAGTTGATATATAAATATCCTTAAAATTCATCATTATAATAAATACTAATATTGAATACCAAAATTCAGAAGGATTTGATCACATGCTCATCCAATACATTTTTTTAATCTAAAAATAACATCAACCACTCGTATTGACTCATACAAAAAATTAATCAACATAATCACAAATTATTCATGATAGGTTAATCATTTACAAAAATTAAAAAAAATTCCAATAATTCCATAATTATAATAATAGTTTCTTCCAAAATATAATTCAAACATTACTCCTCAGTTAAAATCCTATAGTATTTTATTCACTTTATTCATAAAAAGTTCCAAAAATAGTAAAAGTTTTCAAAAATAATATTTATCTATTAATAAACAAATATTTATCCAATAATAACAACATCCATTTGCTTATAAATGTTTCCAAAATCAACTTATTAATTTTCCATCAAATCATTTATCTAAATTAAAAAGTCCGACGAACTAGGTACTTCAGAAAGGTCAATGGTTGGTGATAAATCCTTATCACTCTTTGATTATGGGTACAATTCCTACATTCTTGTCTAATATGACAAGTTATCACACTACACGTGGGATATTATTTCCTAAATTTTTATAATTATTATAACCCCAATAACATTTCAAAAATGAGATATAATCCTCCAAATAACCAGAACATATTTTATCCTCACAATTTATATCACACCTTTAATATTTCATCCCAAGATATAATATCCCATAATTACATCAAAATAAAGATCATATAATCCATAAATTTTAAGTAATCCTTCATAATTATTTTCACACAAGAAAAGATAATTCTTACCTGAAAAACATTTTCACATAATAAACATTAGGGTTACACATATTAGAAAATGTTTTCAATTGTAATCTTATAATCAATAGAGAATAAATAAATTTTAATCATTTCATCATCAATATATCCAACAAAACTCCCAAATTCATAATATATAAACTTTTTAATCATTAAGAATTATTCATATTCCCTTGGAAAAAACATTCCATCTTAATTATTAATACATATTTTCTAAAAATAAAAACATGAATCAGGTCCTAGGATTCAACAATGTCAATAACTGAGTCAATAAATAATCTATAACTTTCTTATGTCATTTTTTGTTTCCTCGTCTTCAATTAGACTTTCATTTGGTACTAATAAATATATGTTGGAATGATCATTCAAATTGTATTCATGAACCATATTCATAGGACATCTATTTTTATTATGACTATTCTCTCAACATTTAAAACATTTCAATTGATAACTCCAAAAGAACTCCATTCCCATTCCACGATTAAACTAAAAGATTACCTATTTCCTTGGGAGGTTATTGATCTATGAATTTTATTACCTCATCTATAAAACCTTAATATCCCTATAAAACATTTTCATAGTTGTTTATTTCCACATTCATTATGTATATGTTGATGAATATGCTTTCATTTATGATCATTATTACCTGAACTGCCACATGGATTCATTTCTATCATATATAATTCATAAAAAAACTAATGTTATAGTGGTTAATCACTAATTCCTGTAGTTGTTTTAAAATATACTTGAGAGTTATCATTACATCTCACATTTCATTTGGTTTCTTAATCAAGGAACCACCAAATTTTTCTTCACATCCATTGTTACTTTGGTGACCACTAGATCCACCCATTTACTAAAACCCTAATGGTTAGTGTGATTATAGAAGTAAAATCCTAATATACTATCTTATGTGGAATATAATCACTAATATATACATAGAAATGAATATATCAAACTCATTCAATTTATCTAAAATAGATTTGACTTTTCTTTTATGCTATACATTTTGGTTATGTAAACCTTGTAGCTAATTCTTAAATATCACTCTAACCTCTAGAGTTATCCAAACTGACCTCTCATACTAACTATAAGGCATCATCTTTAATAATTACATAATCTTTAGTTTTAGTGAATAAATTATTTTCATTTACATTGAGTATTTATTCAGGTTTATAATTTTAGAGAATTACTCCATTACAATTACATAACAAAATCCCTAAGAAATCAAAGTGGAAACCTCAAAAAAATATCCATTTTCACCTAATTATAATAATTTTTAAAAAACCATGATTTTTTTCATGAAACAAGATCTATTAATTTATCATGACATATTCATTGTCCTTACCAATAGTAATACCTGTGAAAACGGCATAAAACATGGGATGATCATTAAAAACTCAATAAGGGATGTAAATAAAGAATTAAACTATTAGTCAATGAATATTTTAAACTCATGAAAATAGTTTCACAAAATCATACATTTCAACCATAAAACATATACTATTTAATATAAATCATGGAATCAAAACATTCTAGGAAAAAATGTTCAAAATAATATTTCATAAAGGTAACTTGTGGCATCCAAGTCAGTCTTACACTATAGATTTCCCAGCTGCATAGGGAGTAACCATTATAGTCACATTTTGAATACCCATCACAGTATATTACGTAAATATATTAGGAGAAACCATATAATTTAATTCCATCTCATTACCCAATGTATTGGAGGGATATCAAAGCACCACGATCCCTCATTTTATCATAAAACCACTCGTATACATATGCTATTTCCAAGAACCAATACACAATCATCACATAATAAAAAGAATAAATGAAAAATAACATTTCCTCATTCCAATCACAAGATATCATTTCAAGATATCGACATAATCAATCGATTATCAAGACTATTTTCAATACTGATATACCTAAAAATAGAATATGGCAATTATTTTTTTTTAAAAAAATTATAGCTTATAGAGGAATCAAAATATCAAATAATTGTCACGACGACCGATTTTTTTCACCACATACATTAAAAAAAATTCCTTTTCTCATTTAGTAAAATTATTCAAAGAAAAATATTCTTTTTAAATTCCTTTTAATTAAATTAAAATTTAATGGGGTTAATTATATATCTTATAAAATGAGATGGTGTATATTATCAAAATATGCCTCAATGAATGGAGATTGAGATGATGTCCCTTACTGTGAGTCTGACTCATCACATATAGTATTTATATTTATGAATAATATAATAATATTAATTTATACTTTATTGGCTACCATTTTCATGTTAATTATTTAATTTATATCACTTATTATTATTACACAAAAATTATATAATTATTCACATTCATATCAGATGGATTTTTGATATTCGGTACTAGAGTATAAAATGAACCTATATTGACATAACTACTCCTTGTTGTATAAAGTTCTTAATCTCTAGAATAACATTAAAGACATAATAATCAACTGTATACTTCAAATATACATTTAAATCAACCATTTATTATTTTATGAACAAAGAACAACATTATAATCATGGAGACAGTTGTCCATACTTAAGCATGAGTAACATTTCTATTATTCATTGATCATTATGTAAATATGATAATTATAATTTTACCTTTATATAATAATCATAATATAATTAAAATCATAATAATAATTTAAATATTCTTATATATATTTCTATCCTTCATGTGATGTGGTGAATAAAAATTATTCAATTCACTTCGTGGGTGTGATATTTCACACATAAGCACGAAAAACATTTTAATATTTATGTGCATGGAAACTAAGAAAATAATTGATCTATCATTATCTTATAATAATAAATATGTCATTAAAACCACATAGAATCCTTAATTCCATCATTATGACTATTATTGAGAGACTATAATGGAAAAACTATATTAGTTTGCAAGGTAGTAGTCAACTGTATACAGAAACAAAATGTTAATTTCCCATTGGATGAAATTACAGACGTACATAGGTGATAATATTAACATAATAACAGAAAAGTATATTTTGGATATTGGAGTTATTATCTCATTATTGATGAAATATATTTGAACGATGTTGAAGAAGAAATAAAATAGAAACACTGAAATAAAAATGGTACTTCTTCTTCGGTTGATCACCTTTGAAGGACACCTTAACGCCTCTAAAGTGGGTGTTATTACTAATAAATGGTTCTGAGAATGTGGGGAGGGATTATAGAATTTTTTTGTTAATATATTGGATGAACCAAAAGGTTTTATAACTATGAGTAAAAAATATTAATGCGTGCCTTTTTATAGGAGAAGGGACGCGCACCCTTGGAATTATTAAAACTATTAAATTAATATAAATTCAATTTCAATTCCAAAAGTGAAAAGGATGGTTTTGTTAGAATAGATTATTTTTATGTGTATAATTTTAATCATACAAATATAATTAGAAATTTTCTGAATGATGTTTTATCCTTATCTTTTTTTATTATCCTTTTTAACAATAACCATTTTATCAGATAATTACCACATTGAGAGTTGAAATAATTACAAAATCATTCCAAATGACCAATTAATGTGTAATTAATGAATTTTTTAGAGTAATATAAACATTTAGTTGGAATATTTTGTTTTTATAAATTTTATATAATGTAATTATATTTTTTATAATTTTAATTATGAATAATGTCAATTTTGACACTATTCATTACATGATTTTTTTAAAATCATAACAAATTTATTCATTCAAAAAAATATATTAAATCAATAAAAACATGTCATAATAATACATAAAATTCCTTTATGTCATAAAATATTTCAAATTTTATTTATTTTAATATTATTAATATCATTTATTTGATTCATTCTTTAATAAATCAATTACTGCATCATCATTGTGTCACAATTTTATTTATTTTTTTATGTCAAAATAATAATAATGAAATTATGATGATTTAGGTAACATTTAGAACTTTATATGTACTATTTATAATAGAATTTATCATGTATATAAACCCATATTAAAATTGTTTTAGTAAGTAATGATATATTTATGACATATTTGCCTTCTCTTTAAATTAAAAGTTATAAATGTCAAAATCACACCCATGTGGATTCAAAAGGTCAAAAATTATTTCCAAGGATAGTAATGGTTGATACTAACTTATCAAATAAGTTTAGTAAAATTTTTATGGTAATTTTATAATTTTATAACATAAATGTTTCCTTTAATTACCATATTTACCTTTAACTGTGGTAAATAAAATACAAAGGTTACTATTTACCCTAAATTATCTTGATCCTATTAGAAATTTTTTTTCATACTAAGTACAACCATGTATGTAAATTATTGAAAATTATATTCAAAGATGTTGTTAAATTAGGTTTAACACAAATCTCATTGAAGGATCGAGAAAAAGAGTTATTTAAGTAAAATGTTCAAAATTTCAATTAGTTTTTATATTTAATTTTAATTTGAAAAAAATTCAATTGAACTGCATTGGATTAACATGTTAATAATTAATATAATATTACCTTAAAATAATGTGAGAGGTTTATCTACCAATATAAACACATTAGATGAAAATGCAGTTTTGAAATAAAATGCAGTATTTTTCAATATTCATTAAAGTATGTATTTTTTTAGAAGAATACAAAAAATTCAATCAAAGAAAATTTTTGTTCCCCTCTTTAAAATAAAATGTCCCTTTTGTCAAATACGACATGTTATAGTGAATTAATCCATATTTAAAAATGGTTCTCCCTCAAATGGGGGTAAAAATGACATTTTTTAAAAAATAATCATTTTATTTATAAAATTTAATTTCTTCATATATCATGTCTATAAAACATAAAAGATGAATTTAAATCAAACTATTTAATTTATATTCCATTAATATAATCCAAATAGAGCGAATTTATTATTTCATAAATATAATTATATTAAAATAATTAATTTTTTATAAAACACATTATTTATATTCAATTAGTTATTATTTTCATTTATAATTAATTTTATAACAAATGAATCATTATATAATATTATGTAAACCCTATTTTTATTTTTAATATCCCTCAGTCCCTCTATTCTAAAAGCTATGTGATAACTACTAATCATCATAATAATATTAATGATATATTATTTTTCGATATAACTCAATCTTGCATGGAACACAATATTTCAAAGAAACCCATTTTTTTATGTCAGGAATATTATCTAACATAGAATCTATGTTAAGGTAAAATCACTATCTATTTTATAAATATTAATAAATATGAAAAAGTTTTTTTCTATAATTACAAATAATGTTAAATTTTGTATCTAGTTTTCCATGAATATTAAACCCTCGATCATCCAGGATTAAATTATTTATAATTATTCCAATTTAATTGATATTAGATCCTAACTCCAGGCTATTTGGGGTCAAGTGGCTAAAATAAGGATATATGAGAACATTTTTGTGGGATGGTATAAGGCAAAAAATTATAGACTATCTATATAGATGATTGGTATTCTCAAAGTTAATAACTGAAATAAAAATTCATAAAGGTGTAATGTCAACTCTACCATTACATATATAGAAGTGGGATAATATTAAAATTTTAATTGTTATTGGACTATAAAAGACTCCATGGAAGAATAATTCATTATGTTTCATCGTTGGTCATATTAATAATTCTTCTCATTTCTAATTTATAAGAGACGATCAATCACTTGAGAACCATGATCAAATAAATATTTATGAAATCACAAGGCTTCATGGGGAACCCTTTTCAATTCTATCTGATCATGGATATCAATTCACATTTACATTTTAGAGAAGTTTTCAATGTGTTATCGACACTCAGATATATTTATGCACTAACCATCATTAGTAGACTGATAGGTATCATAAGGTGACTATATATACTCTGGAATATATGTTGAGATCATGTAGTCATGACTTATATGGTATGAGGGATCATAATATACATTTCTTATTATTTTAATATAGTAATATCTTCCATTTAATCATCCAACTGGCATCAGGTGAAGAATTTTATGAGAACAGGTGTTATAGTGCAACATATTGGAAAAAAGAAGGAGAAATAATGCTTATTGGATCATATATGGTGAAGGATATCTTAAAACCGTGTAATTTTTAAGAGATATATTGTTTTTAAATAATTTTATTTCTTGATTTTCTGTGCTACATGAATCGCATTATTATCTTGCATTACACACACTAGTGAGATTCTATAAAACATCATTTTATTGTTGTAATTATTTTTACAAGAGAATTAAAACATAGACATTAGAATGGAGGGTATGAACATGATTATCTTTGTTTTGAGATTATGGTCTACAAATGTTTATATAATTCATTTTCCAATTACTTATAAATGAATGTCAAACCCAATTTTAAATAAAAGGAATATTTTTAATGAAAAAAAATTAAAAAGTGTGTTTAATATCCATAAATAAAAAATCACTCATGTTGGATTATATTAATGATATATATATATATATATATCTAATTTTTAACATTCATCTACTGTTTTTTATATACAAGATAATAGAATAATACCAATTTTTCCCCCAAAAGAAGTATTTTTCTAAAAGGTAGTTTTGCGGCCTTTAGAATGCGCAACTATTTGAAATCTAGTTTTTTTAAAAATTTATAATATATATTTCTAAAATGAACTTCTTATTCAAAAATAGAATATAAAAATTTACTTTGAATTAATTTTTGTTATTTTTTTGAGAAGTTTAATGGTTTGATGAATTGTTAAAAATACAAAATTTTAATTGAAAACATCTTCTTCTAGTAACTTATTTATATAGTGAAATTATGTTCTGATTTGGGTTTGAAGTATATTTATTAAAATTGGACATCAATAATTTTATGTAGGTTATTGGAAGTAATTTCAATTTTTAAAAGGATATTAAAACATTTCACTCTTTTGTCTTTTTTACATTAATTTTTTTTTCTCATTCTATAATTGAGATTAATTTTGAGTTAATTTTACCCAATTATGTTTTTAGAGTTGTGAAACATTTATTCTGTATTTTTATTCAGAAGTTCAATTTTTTTTAATTATTTTCCTTTTATTTTTGGACACTATGAATTGTAACTTTAATAATTTTTATTACCACGGTTAACGGGTAAAAATTTAATTAAGGGTAATAATAATATTTAAAATATTATAAAACTATAACCAAACTATATAAAACGTTATTATATAATTTTAATTATACCCTTATCATTGATGGTTTTAAATTTAATAAGTTAATGGACATTGTTCCCTGAAAATGTCTGGGATAATATTAAAATTTAAGAGAGTGAGAAAATGTCACACTCTTACTTTTAATAAGTATAATAATTTAAATATAGGGATGAATAGAAGTTAAGAAACACTATTTATATTATTAATAAATATAAAATGTTCTTATAAATCATGGAATTTTATTTTTAGAATTTAGATAATAAATAATTATCATTAATAATTACAAAATGATAATACAGAAATTATTCCATTAATAAAACAATCAAATAAATGGTATTATATATGTTAAAATAACTATAATTTCACATAAATCATGGTATAAAATAATTAAATAGTGTAATATAAAATTTATATGGGTGTATTAAAACAATTTTTTGATGTTATCATGTTGTATTGATTTTCTTAAAGTCAATGTGTGAATAGTGTCAAAATTGAAAATTATGATATTTTCTGAAAATAATATTTTATTAAATTATTTAAAAATAAAAAGAATTTAAATAAGGAAAATAGGATGATATATGGTATTAACTCTCTTAAATTTGAAATTAATGGTTCAATTTTCACATTATACATAAATATTACATCCTCTTAATATTAACAATATTGTTACGATAGTTAAACGTAAAATAAATTAACTAATGGGTAATAACAAATATAAGGATTATAATTACACCCAAAATTATCTAGAATAAAATTGTTTATTAGATTAAAACCTTATATTTTATTATCTCTTAAACAGTGTCCTTATTGAATTATTCTATTTTAGATTGAATTTTTTATATAGGAATATTTTGGGAAATTCTAAATTTTCCCCTCCCCTCTCTTATGGAAGGGAACCTCTCCTTCTGTTATCTTCAAATTTATGAACCTATTTAACTTCGAAAAAACCTAACAAAAAAACCTACCAAAAACCCTCCCTTCATCCTATAATCCTTTCTTTTGGAATAAATCCAACTAAAGAAGAGCTTATGTAAAAATCAAAACGAAATACCCCAATAATATGTATTGTTCAACAAAGAATGGTTTTTATTTATTCAATAAACAAATTATTTTTTTAATTTAATGTCTATATAATAACCTTAGTATCCTCAGTATATAAAGTCTTTCTATATTAATGGTTGAACTACAATCACACACATTTCCATCTAATGGGTTACAAACCTACCATTCGTGTGTTTGGCAGACTATTGCCTCGCAAAATGAGGATTGTTCCTTTCTCATTTACCACCTCTCATGGTGGGAATTATGATAGGCATGAATTTTTAATTAATATTATATATATATAGTTATGATATATTTGTGCTTATGAAATTATTACATAAAATATACCTTCGTTCTTTCTATTTTGGTAAATACGATAACTTCATTTGTAGATGTGTGGATTTCTATTTTGTCAAAGCGATGTGATTAATTCACACTTTATAATGAATTTATTAAGGTTTTTTTAGTAATATTATATATATATATGTTAAATATTAATTATAATTTAATGATGATATATATATATATATGTTATTTATTACGACAATGAAATGAAAACAATAGTCATGCCGACGTACGTCCAATGATCTCCATGAACTATGTATTCCAAATCATATTTCTATATTATATAAATTATTATTAATATTTATGTACTTAATGATATTTATATGTTTTTATAAATTTTTTTAAAGGATTAAATTTTGATCTATTTTAGTGTATCTAGAATACCATGTCAAAACATATACCACATGGATATTACCCACATGAAGCATTAAGTTATAATTGTTAATAAACGGGTAATATATTGTGATAATGAAATCATATTTGGTATTTAAAATATGAATATGTTTCTTCTGTAGATTGATAATAAATTTATTTTTATTATACATTTGTTTCAAATGAGTACATAGAGAGTTAAGAAGTAAGGAAAGGGATTTTTGTCTCAATTTTAATTCTACTAGACACATGCCTTACACAATACTTGTTTTTTTTATGGTGTATACACTTCCCATGAATGTATTTTAGGAATATTATCCAAAAAAATATATTATTAAAATATCTAAAAAAATTGATATCTTTAACGGGTCATATGATTTGACTGATTATAATGTGGTTAAGGATTAAATCACAATCTCATAAATATTTTGGACTATTTTATTTAAAATATTCGTTGCGGAATATTCATCTTCCACATCCATGATTAATAAAAATGTTTTCAAAAAGGTTTTTAAAATTATTCCATGATTATTTAATGTTGTGTTTACAATTTTTTGACTTTTTTTTAAAATGGTTTGAAAAGGTTATTTTTTCTAGTTTTCAAACAAGGCACATTGGGACGTTACTTATAAAATATATGTAAGGATGGTTTTTTAACATATATATAAGAAATAGAATATTCTTCCCACATGAAACCATAATGTTTTGAAGCTTCATTTACATTCTTACAAGGTTGTCTATAAGTACAAAGTTTTCTATTAAAATTTCATGCAATTTTAATAATATAAGTCATTTTCAAAGAAAATATGATATTTTCCTCGAGGATTATTTTGAAGCGATCACTCAAAATTATTTTCCGTATATTTTAACACTATTTGATATTAATTATGTTTTAATGGATATATTTTTAAATTATAATATCAAAATTTTTCCTATGGCTATTTTATGTTTATAATAAATGATATTTATGAATTCCTTAACATATTCAAGGGTTATATTTTTATTGGAAGATTTTATGACACCCATTTCATTCCATGGGTTCAGATGTGAGGAATTTTTTATGTTCTTGTGTAAAAATTATGTATGGTTTTCATTATTTTTTGGGTGGGGAATATATCTCCCTCTAATAATTTGTTTATATATGTATTACTCACATTGTATATATGTTACGCATAGGCCTTATTCCTTGCTAAAAATTCAATGTCTGTACCTGATCATGATGTCTATCATTTTATGTGTCGACCTAGTTTTCATGTCAATATATTTATCCAAGGGCCTCATATCATGTCCTAAATTTAATTATTGAACCTATTACTATATATACATTTTATCAGTGTTAAAATTATATGTGTTTGACATAATTTCTTTTCTTATCTCAATGTTATGATGTCATTGAATATGTTCTTTTAATCCATTATGATCCATGCCTTATTAACATCCAATATTTATGCCATGATTCATGTATATGATCTTTGATATTTGAGGAATGATCTTATAATTTTATGATCTCATTATCATACCCCTTACACTCATTTTTATTCTTACAAATCCCCCCAGTTTACAATTACTAATAATTTAACTCATCCTTTTATTATTTTCTTTCCCCAGGATATGAATATATTTTTGAATTTATGATATGTAAAAAATGGTTCTAGATATGAAGAAATTGTAGGAAGAAGATATATATTTATTATGAACTATTTGATTATTCTTATATGATTCAAATGAAAATATAATAATATGGTCGTTGGTCATCTATTGGTGTAATGTATTAGGTGTTCCACAGAAATGATGTAATTTAAATGTCTAAAATTGAGGGTAATTATAGTTGTTGTTATAGTAAAACATTATTAAAACCTTGGAATCTAAGATAAGAAATACTTACTAAGATCCATACAGACATTTCGGTAGTTATTTTTATGGTTGAAGCTAAGGATTATACTATGAATAGGTTATAATACAAGAATCATCATAATAATCATGAATAAACATTGATTATAACAAAGGTTTCATAGACTGAAATATTATATAAAATTTACCTTTATTATGTGGTTGTACCACTATTATTTGTGTTTCTAAAACTACAATTTATGGTCTTAATCACTGTATGTAACATGCAGAAACTATGTTAATAATGAATGCTATGGGAAATTCCATGACTTTCCTCTAAAACTACCAAATGTTGTTGGAGTTAGAAATAAATATCATATCACTATACTAATAAAGGAAATGAATATTTCTAGACCTCCATATTTAAAGATAAGGGAGCAATATTCTATTGATTCCTTCATAAGGTAACTTTAACCTTCCTTTAGTGGGTCTTCTGATCCACTTATTATGGAACAATAGATCTGTACCACTAAAAATATATTTCAATCCTTCAGTGTTCAAAACATGAAAAAATAATTTTGGATTTTTAGTATTTATAAGATGAATAGGACCAATAGTGAAATCATATCATGATTTTTATATAGTAATATGAAATTGAAACCATTTAATGTGGGTATTTCAAAAATATTCTTTTCAATAAGTATATTAATTTTATTATTTATATGAAAATTGAAAAGGAACTCCTTGAGTTAATGTAAATGAACGATTAATTTAATGGAACATATGAAGAAAATTTTATAAGATGTTTTCTAGTAGAATTCATATAAAACCTAAAAGTAATATTGATAGATATTTTAATGTCATAAACCCATGTTTATTAAAGTAATTATCCATAATGATCTTTAGTATTTATAAAGAAATTTCTATGTTTCCACTAAAAGTGGAAATGGATGTTGGTAACCATTAAGATTCTAATGATAATAAAAGTAAGATGGAGGTTAATGTAAAAATTAGTTGTTTTACACATGAAGGGAATAAAAATATTCATCCTCCCACTATCCAAAAATGTATTAAGGAGAACTTATTGGAATTTATGATAGAAAAAAGATGATTCTTCATGTGTGTTATGCATGAACATCAAGAAAATAGATTTTTAGAGTGATGTAAAGTTGATAGTCAAGTAAATGAATGGATATAAATATTATAAAAATTCACCACTAATAGTTTTCATCTATAAATATAGATAGTTTGGCCATTATGAAAATAAATAGACTTGTCCAAGGGTTAGTATGGAAGATAATCCACAATAACCTCTACTAGGAAATGAAAAAGTGGAAACATAATCCATCATAATGGTTGGAGTAAACCATGATAATTAAGGAATAAATATCCCCATATCCTAGTTGGGAATACCATGATTGATTTAAAATTTATAATCCCTTTAAAAATTTCATTGTTCATACATTAGTAAAATTTCTGGTAATTATCAACATGGATTATAGTGTAATGAAATCACATATTCTATTTGTACAAGCATGAACCTGAACCATTAATGAAATTTTTTAAATCTAATAAATTATTTTATATAAAGAATGTTGATGTATATGGATTCTTGGGTTGTTACCACTTTTCAATACCATACATGATGATGTGTTTCACATGTTTAGTATGTGATAATTAGAAGCCCCATCTTGTTTTTTGGGTGATTAATGATGTTTTTTAGTTAATTTATTAATCTTGTTTTGAATTTCATGGATTATAATATTTTAATGGATTATAATGTTAACTATTAATGAAATTATTTTCACTAAAACTTGGATGTGGTTTTTGAGATTAATGTTTTCTACCATTAATATTTATGCATATTGGAAAACATGTACTACCGATTTTGTTGTGATGATCACTAGAGAAAAAAGTAATCTGTTTTAATTCTCTTATGGATCTTATAATCCCCTAATAATATATGTGTTACAATTTCAAATTCATTTACTAGAGTATGAAAAAAAGCAGAGATTGATCATGGAACAACCAAATAGTGATATTAAAATTAAGAAATGAAATATAGTAAGTATTTATTCCTAATTGATTTAAAGATAAAATTCTATTCTATTATATTCATTTAAGACAAGAGAAATTACCATTTTATAATAAAACATATTTTTTTCTAATAAACATTGCACAAGTGTGTTTTATATCAACAAACAAACCAATCAATCATGTTGGATTATATTAATAATACATATATATAAATATATATATATATATCCATTCAACATCAAATATTTTATTGTTGAAACAAAAATGTCAACTAGGATTAATGGGGTCTGAAATAATGGAAACCCAAAGTATCTCCTCTAATCAATCATTCCCCCTCCGGCTTGAAGATGTGAGTTTTGGGAAAAATAGTTTGCACCGAGTCCGCCATGGAAGCAAGGTGATCCACAACCTTGTTCCCTTATCTCCATGTGTGAGCCACCTAAGTGATGTTGTTCAATAGTTTTTTTCCATTTTCTAACTGTATAAGAAATAGACCAATGAGTGACACGTCCTCCATGAAAAGTTTCATAGAGGATCAATGACTTAGTTTCCACTTGGTATAACTCCATGTTTTCCTGACTGCATATGGATAAGATTGTCAGCATGGCTCTAACCTCACATTAAAGAGGATCACCATTGCATAATTTTCCACAAAGGCCAGTATGACGTTCCACTAGGAGTCCCAAAACACACCCCCACCTTTCATTATACCCAAAATACATGACCCATCTATATTAAGTTTATATCCCTCTTTCGGTGGGTTCTAGAGAACCCATTGGCCCTCTGGTTTGTTGAAGAAGACCTGGTTTGGCAGAATTTGTACTTTGAGTAGGTTCCATAAGGGAGCATCACCGGTGTCTTCGTAGAGAATGGACATGTCGATCAGAAGGTTCTTTATATGTACCATAATAATCCTTGAATAGGGTTGATCCCCTCATACCTGGCCTAGTTCACTACCTTCCACAAACACCAGAAAGCGCTGCTAAAGATGATATCCCTTGCAATTCATTCAGGACCTACCTCTGAAGTCCCATTAAACCACCCATCTAGAGAGGATACTCCATCATGCGCATGCCCATGGGATAATATGATGTTCCAATAGAAGGACCATAAATCACGAGCCCATTCCCTTTTAGAGAAGAGATGTCTTGTACTTTCACCCCACGGTGATCTACAACAATTACATCGAGATACAATGTTAATACCAAGATTTCTAATGGAATCATCTGTTGCCACTACCTGCCTCCTGATTCTCCACGTGAGAAAATTGTACTTGGAGAGGATCCTATTGCACCAAGACATGTCATTCCAGTTACTGTGTTGATCATGCTCATACTGAAGCCTCTAGAAATCCCCGGTGGTGAACGTGCCTGATAATAAAGCTACGAACATACATTTGTCGGGCTATGTGAAAATGACAATTGATTCGAAGATATTCCATTGTTCCTCATTCAGAACAGCCTAACAGAACTCCGAAAAAAGGACTGCTTCCCTAAACGATATCAAGGGGATAGGATAGCTGGGAAAACCTAAAATCCAACCTTCCCAATTGTTAGTCCAGAAAGGGATTTTACCTTCCCCCACGATCCAACATGAATGCGGTTGGAGGACATGGATGTGCTGCTGTATCTTAGCGCAAAAGGGAGAACATTGTCCTCCATTGTCTTCCAAATTGTCTACCCTTATGTGGGACATTGCTTTCTCCCAGAGCGTACATCCTTCAATGATTTTTAATGCGTGTCTCGCATACATGCATTGAATTTTTCTGTTGAGGCTCATCACATTAATCCCCCCGTCATGGATTGGTTGTGCCATCTATTCCCATGATACCCAGTTACTTTTACATTCGGATCTGGGGTCCCATACAAAACTAGCAAGAATATTATCCATGTTTTTAATTTCACCGTTCTTCATGTTGGTGGAGGCCATATCATGGATGGGTATGGCTTCAGGAACACTATTTACTAAGTCAATCCTTCCTCCGAATGAGAGATACTGGTTCTTCCAGTTGAGTACCCTACATGATGTTCTACTCACTATTTGATTGAAGTCGTGAGCACGACGTCTCAATGATGATATAGGGGCACCAAGGTACACCAATAATAAATATCCCTTCTGTATATTCATAGTAGTACACAACCAAGATACCTGATGGGAAGCATACTTTTTGGAGATAAAAAGATTTCTCTTATCATTGTTGATAATTTGGCCGCTCTATGCACAATAGTCTTCCAGAATTCTTTTTATACCATTCACTGATTTCATTCCACCATGGAGGAATAAAATGGTGTTATCTACGAACATGAAATGGGAAACTATAGGGTGGTTTTATTTCCTCTTGAAAGGAAGGATATCACCATTGAACACACCATTGTTAATGAGTTGGCTAAGAGTGTCTTGTGCCAGTATTTACAGGCTGAGGGAGATGGGGTCTCCTTACTGCAATCCTCGGGTCGCCTTAAAAAAGCAACATGTATTTCTTAGAAAGGATTCCACCATACATGGGGAGTTAAAACATCTGAAAAGGAGATCAATGTATTTATGAGAGAATCCCATAGTCTTCAGCACTCTTTTGATGAAACTCCATTTGATCCTGTCATATGCCTTACTCATATCGAGTTTAATCACCACATTAGAACGATGAACCTTGATATTGATGTCTCTCACCACTTCTTGCAACAAGAATATCACCCCTTGGATGGACCTTCCCCTCACAAACCTGTGTTGTTCCATGTATATCCAACTTGGGAGACGCATCGACATTCTTTGGTTAATAATACTTACTAGGATCTTATAAGGAAAGTTACACATGCTTACAGGTCTGTAGTCCGCAAGGGATGAGAGGTTATTTCTTTTTTAGAATGAGAACCATGGTAGTGGACGAGGATACCCGCAGGAGGTTCCCTCATTTGAAAAAACTCTGGATCGCTGTAACAACATCTAACTTAACAATAGCCCAAGAATCCTGGAAAACACACTTGGGAAGCTGTCAGGGCCTGGTGCACTCTCAGTTTTGAGGTTCTTCATGGATTTATAGAGTTCTTCTTCCTATGGTATCTTCTCCATCCATTCATTATCCCTGTGAGAGACCGATGATGGTATAGTTACCTAGATCTCCACGCCTACAGAGAGAAATCTATTGGTCATCCTTGAGTTGGGCCCCTCTAGTAGATTCTAAAAGAACATCGAAGCCATGCATCCAATTATATCTCTGTCATTCGTAAATGTACCATCCTCAATATCAATGTTGGTAGTGATGTTCCACATTTTTTCAATGATACAAGCATGGAATAAAGTATAATTCTTGTCACCCTTCTTCAATCATTAAATCATGGATCCTTCGTGAGCCATGCACTCAAGTTTGAGGATCATTTCAGCCCAGATTTTTTTCTTCTCCATGAGTCTCTCAAAGATAAAATTATTCCACTCTCCCTCTAGACTTAGCTTCCTGATCTCAATATTCTATTTGATGGAATCCACATCCTGATCCCTTGTAGGAATTCATTTTTACCATTCTTGGAGGCTAAGCTTCATTCTCCGTAACATGTTGTGGATGGATACCTATGTATGTCCTTGGGTTGGCTCCCCCCCATGAGTCACTTACAATCCGTCGGTATTCTGAGTATTTGGTCCAAAAATGAGAGAATATGAATTTATCCGGGACAAACCTCTATGGGGACAACCGAACCATCAAGGGGGAATGATCAGATATACCCCAAGCAAGATGTTCAACCCTAGCGTTCGAAAAAATCGATATCACATTGTTGTTCTATAGGCATCAATCAATTCAGATCTAGCATCTCTGGATACCCTTATGGTAGTTACACCATGTGAATTCATCCCCAAAGTATCTCATATTCATAAGTCCCACATCATTTATGAATTGGACGAACTACAAGAAAGACTACTGGGGGAAAGGCCCTCTTCCCTTCTTCTCCGAAGGTTCAGATATGATATTGAAGTCCCCTCCTACAAACCACGAGAGGTCTCCTGGATCAGAAGAATTTAGGTCCTCCCATAAACGTGATTTGTTGTGTGCATCATAACTACCCTACCCAAAAGATACATAAAAGTTTTCTCCATGTTTAGTTACTTTCATGGTGATGCACTGGTCCTCCACTTGTACGAGTTCCACCTTTATCTCTTATTTCCAGAAAACCCAAATATGTTTGTTAATCAGATACGCTTGCATGGGCCCGTGCATTTGAAGTCTGAGACAGGATTAATTGAGCCTCATCGGGTTCTTCTTGTGTTCATGGACATCCCCAATTAGATCCTTGTTCTTATTAATCTCTAAAACAAGGAATTCTGTCTTTACCCAAGCCCCTAGGCCCCAGGAATTCCATATTATTATAGGTAACATTTACGATCGGTTTGACCCTGCTTTGGCCCCAGGATCCTCAGTCACTTTTCCATGGGACAAAGTGCTCTCCCTAAGCTGCCATATACACAAATTCATGAAAATGCCTGGGCTCGATACTGGGGGATAGATACATGGGGAGATTAATGGGTAGTTGATTTGAAGGTTTCACCTATCACCAAATTGAAATGGGATTCGGTTACAGAGTCTTGCCTCTCACTAGAAGGATCAAGGGACATGGGATCACAACTCTCATCCAGAGAGGTACCATGGTTTGAAGAAAAATTCCATCCCTTTATCCTAGAATCAATACATTGGGATTAATGCCAAATAGAGAAGACATTATTTGAAAAATTCAATGTAAATACCCAAAGAAGTGGTAAAGTTCATCAATGAATGTACATTATGTAACGCCCCGACCCCAGCTACCCAGAGTCAGTGCATTAATTACATAACATTGGCATGATCACAAGAAAGATCAAATCTCGAAAGACCGATTGGTTTAGTAGCCTTGGAAACACTAGATATAATCATAAAGTTTTACATTACATTTTAAAGTGAAAACCACTACAACAACAAAGTCTTCATATACACACTATTAAACCCTCATAATATCCCTGCAAGTCATTCATAATTTACTTCTTCACTACCTGGGAAAATAAAACATAGAAAAGGGGTGAGCTCAAATTCCCAGTAAGGATAACAATATAGCGGAACATTCAAAATAAGCATAAACATTTAAGGCAATGAATTACTAAAACAAAAGCCTTTTAAAATTGAACTTCAACATAGTATGGCAAAAGTAAAATGAAATAATGCCATTTACTTGTTCACATGGATATTCTACTAATCGAATAATCACATGCAATATCAATAACCACTTTCATAATTATGGAATGCATAATGCCAGACTATCATAACCACATAGCCAAGGCCTCGTGCCAAGACTACAAATAAGATTTTGTCAAGGCCTTGTGCCAAGACACTAGTTTGTCTCATGAGACCTACCGATGCATCGAGGAGCTATAGCGGGCTCCACCCGTCACTTATTAAGTCCAATGCATTCCCATATGAAAAGGTTTGAACATAACATAAACATTCGTATTAAAACTAGCATACGAAATGTCAATAATTTCACCATAAACAATGAATGGTATAAAAATAGCACATCCACAGTCAAACATATCACAAAACCTTCAATACAATATGGAAGTTTTGTATCATAATAAATCAACTTCAAATAATCTTAAAATCCATCAAAGGATGTTGACATAGATGAAATCAAAATTCTTTTTAAAGAAGTATCTCCTTTTATTTTGAAATCATTTAAGATCCATATAAAATAAAACATTTTCTTTGAAAATATTCTTATAATCTTGTATGGAAAGCTTCGACGATTTTATAACGGCGGAAAATAACCGCACCCGCCGTATAAGTTAAAAAAAACATTCTTACCTCAATTCTGTCGAAAAGGTTAAAAAGGACCTTGTTTTGAAAACGACGGATAGATTCCTTTATAAACCTCTAATAAAAAGTCAAACAAGGGTATAAATGACTTTAACCCATATTCTTGTAAATAGGAAAAATGTTTTGAAATACATTTTTAAGAAACATGGATGTGGATGATAAAGAGATCCCAGTAGATTATTACGTATAATACAACCTCGGATAATGAAGAGATTGTGAAATAACCCTTACCTTGAACTTTCTCTTAGTCGATGGTATGTTAACCTCCTGTATAATAATTAAAACATTGTTATTAAATTATACAATAATCATATACATCAATATGATATCATATATGATCTTTTAATATTGATTTGATAATAATATCTTAGTATTATCGTTGTTTCAGGTGTGAACTTTCTTGTTTTCTTTTGTATGTTTTGTTACGTAAGACATGTTTGTAAAGGATAGGTTGTATATTATTCATATCCAGAATGATATAAAGTCCTTAAACATCATTTTTAAATCATAAAATGATAATTATACTTGAATGGATACGATGGAGAATGAATCTCATCGCGTTCGTGGAGACGGTAGTCCGTACATACGCACGAACGCTACTTCCATTTAATTTTTTTATTTTAAATGAATCGAATACAAATGATACATAGGTATATTACTATTCCAGTATAATATAATATTTTATATATGTTACATAAGTTCATTAACACCATCCTTTATACGTTCCATGTGTGGTACGAACGAGTCATATCATTTTAAGGAGGCGGTAGTCCGCACTTCCTCAAATGAAATTATCGTATGTATATACAACATGAAACGAATAATGGTATGAAATAAAATGGAATTACAGAAGCTTATATATAAAATATATATCATTAATATCATATTTAATTACAGTGCCATCATAATGGCCACCATGAGAGGCGGTAAGATGTTTTTGAACAATCATCGTTTCGTGAGGCGTTAGTTTGCCATCCACAGAAACATTATGTTCATCATCCATTAAATGGAGTTGTGTGTATGTGTAGTTTGAATCCTTCTTATAACAACATCTTAGTATATTGAGGATACTGGTGTTGTTACAAAAGAAAGGAAATAAAAAGATTTTGGGGGTTGAAGAGGCAAAATAAATGAAAATAATTTAATAGAAATCGTTACCTTTAATTTAGGTAACTCACTTTGGTTGGAACCAAAGGACTTCTTGAAATGCTTTCTGCCTAAGGGGAAGCTTCAAGGAGGAGGAGAGGGATGTGGGGAGCTTAGTTGGGTAGAGTTTGGACGAGCCAAGTGGCTTGAGAGGTGTGAAGAAATGAGAAAGAGGAGTGCCCTTTTATAAGAGGGGTGAGGGGCACCTTTGGAAAAGCTAGAAATATTAATTTATAATAAATTCATATTCGGTTTCCAAAGGATCCAAAGTTGACTATGAAAAGGATGAGGTGGGGATAGGTCGAAAACCACTCAACCAATAGAATTTAGACAGGTTTGGTTACTTATATTAACCTTATCTTTAAGTATTAACTCTAAGTTAATTAGTTTCACTTTTACAATGTCTCTTTGTATTTTTATATAATATGGTTAATAAACATACTATATACATCCATGCGACCCCCAAGTGGTCCATTAATGAGGAACCTATCATAATATAAGTCTCTTGGCCGATCCTTAGATTTTTAGGAATTTAATATCAATTAAAAATATAATATTTGTATTAAGAACTCTTTTATGACAATTTTGACACTATTCAATAGTTGATTTTTGTGAAACTCCTAACAGATTGATTACTTCGAACAAAGTCAATTAAATCAATCCTAATATATCATATTATCATAGAAAAGTAGTTTAATTCATTAAAAGTTTCATATTATAATTATTTGGGTATTTATAAGATCAATTATTTTAATTTTTCACTATTTTAGTAATTACTGCATCATCATTGTGTCATAAATAAATTATTTAATGTCTAAAAATTATAAATAAAATATCATTATGTAGGAAATCTTTTTAGCTTTCTAATGAATATTTATAATCTAAAATAAAACATGTATAACCCTATGTAAAAATTGTTCTTCTAAAAGATTTAAGCTTATGCCATTTTTATTTTTATTTTAACTTTATTAATATAATGTGTCATTATCACTTACAAGTGGATCCATGGGGTCCCAAAATAGACCCAAAGATGCCCATGGTCGACCATGTATCAAACAATAGGGTTAAGACACGTTTTAGGGTAATTTAGTATTATTATAATATTATTTTTTAACCCTTATTTACCGGATTTACCCTTAACCATGGTAAATAAAATATTTACCGCACTAATTATTCAAAATGTCTAAAAATAAAAGTTACCTATTTACACAATTTGAACATCCTGATTCCAAATATGGAATCCATTTTTCTAAATTCAAAACACAGAAGTGGCAGAAATTAATTTAAAATTAATTCCCGCTGTCAAAACAAAAAGCGTGTTTTTAAGAGATAATAACTACCAAAAGATTGACACTTGTTTATGTTCGGTTTAATTGTAAAATTATGTCCAATGACCAACATTGTATTAAATGGTAAAAATATATTCTAAATATACTTTAAAACCACTCAAATTCACAATTTATCACTATTAATTATTTTGATTAAAAAAGTTGTTTTTAATTAAAATTTAGAAATTTTCACTATTCATCAAAATATGAAAGTTATCCGAAATGTACCAAAATTTCACCCTAGGCTAATTTTGATATTCTGAATCTAAAAATGAAGTTCATTTTGAAATATTGAATATATATGATTTCAAAAAGTAGGTATTACTATTCACAACGGCTAGTTTAATTAGTTGTGGTGTGTGTTAGAACTCGAGGTTGCGTACAACACACGCTATCACATTATTCAAAGAGAAGCGTACCGTAGAAGCTTGAGATGTTTTATTTTAAATTTTTTTGATGTCCCCATTTAGTCAAAAGTTTAAAATATTTTATTTAAAAAGGGTTCACTATTAAAAGTTGGTAAAACTACAATTATGTCTAAGAAACTCATAATATGGATTCTAAAATTATAAGGATTATATAAAGTTTAAAATTTAGTTAATACTATTCATAACATCTTTTGAATGGCTTGTTTGGTATGTCATGGTGCACTTGAACTCGGTGTTGTGTGTAGTGCAAGTTATTGAATTATTTTTAAGAAATAACACACTATGAAATCTTGGGGTGTTACATTCTCCCCTCCTTCAATAAATTGCGTCCTCGCAATTTGAAATTGTTCTTCGAAAATAAAAGGTTGAAAATAGAAAATATATTTGTGGGAAAACCCACATCGGAAATTGGGTTACTAAGATTTAGTCTTAATATGAGGAAAAGAGAAATGAAAGTGTCACCACCAAATTATGATCTCTATTAGGAGAACATTGGTGGCAATTAGAGACATATAATTGGAGTAAAAACGTAAATATTTATAGGTAGTGATTGAGGTCATCAATCACAAACAAGTATAAAATTGAGGTCCTTAAACTCATCAATCTATGATTATTTGAAATACCATCGGTTCAACAAAACATAGGGTATTGGGATAACACATTTTTGACATTTCAAAATATCTTAGTTGAAATCTCACATCGAAAAATGAATTAATGAGGCCTCTATTTAAAATAAAGAGTGGAAAGTATGAAGATTACCGAAAATAACACATACTAGGGTTCCATGTAGGAAAATATGGATATGGAGGAGAAATCTAACCAACAATTATCTGATGGAGAGTGGTAGAGAACATGGCTATGAAAAGACCGACAATCCTAAAGCCATAAATTAGTGATGATTTAAGGTACCATCTAGGACAACATTTTTGTTCTAAGTTCCTTTTATTAATGTTGAGGAATTTATTTATGAGTTTGTCTAAGATCATAAGGAGATATACTTACTTTATAATTAGTGTTTTATCTAATAATAAATTTCTACCACAAACTCATCTTTCACTCTAAGAGATAATAAAACGTAAAAAAAATTATACAGGGTTCCAAAATAAATGAATTTATAATTCATCTACCAGATCTTTTAATAAAAACTAAATTATTTAATCCAGGACATCTCGTGGGCCAGTGGTAGGTGATACACCCTTGTTTCCCTTCAGTTGCGGGTTCAAGTCTCGCAGACTTGCCGGACGCGACGGGTTGCCGCCCGACCTCCGGGTTGTCCTTTTATGGTAGTCCAAAATTAATATCAAACTTAGAATTTATCCAAAATACTTCTGTCCAAACTCACAGTCCAAAATTTATAAGGAAGGTAAACATAATGTAGATCCTTTTTACCCTGTAATAGAATATTAATACCTTCATCATGTATTACCATATTCCTTATTGATTACATTCATGTTCCCTTATTCCATATAGAATGCTGGATATACTTCATTAATCCAAAAATGTTTTAAAACCCAAAAATGATGGAATATACAAATCATTAATCAGCTTCAAGGTAGTCAATAATATCCAATATAATTTATCCAAAACAATCATATTATGGTTTATCTTTCACTCAACCATATATTTTCCAAAAATTTATCCTGCTATTGAGTCACTTTTCTTTGTTCCACACAATCTCAAGTCCTTAATGAAATAGTACTGCAGTACAATCCTTATATACTCCATAATTATTATAACAAGTACATTGTTGATACAAAGCTCAATTGACATAATCAACATAAGAACTCTAATAATTCCTCTTCATCTGTGGTAGTATCATAACTTGATTATTATCCAATAACATCATTTGCGGCATAGTCTGATGACTAGGACATAGGTTCGCGTAGTGTCCAAACTCCTTGCAAATGAAGCATTGTACATTTAAAACCATTTTCTTACCCTTGCAGTCACGTACTTTGTGCCCTTTTCCTCCACACTTATAACAAACTCCCATTCCTTTCAGGCAAGTTCCAGGGTGTTTCTTTCCACAGTTACCACATATGGGAAAATTCTTCTTTTCCCTCTTCCCTTTATCCATCTTTCTCTCTTCCATCCTTTTCTTCTCTTGCTTCCCTTCAAAGCCATAGGACTCAGTAAACTCTTTACATATCTTATCAACACATGATATTATTTCTTCATATGATGATAATACATGGGAGACTATTTCTCTTATAAATTCTAGCTTAAGACCATGAAAGATATGATCCTTCCTTCTCTTTGAATCATGTGTATTTCTGGAGTTCTCATTCCTTCTACTGGGCACCATTTCTATACCATGGCATAAACTAGATCAGTTTATGAATCAAAATACATAATCCCATACTTATAAAACACCTAACATAAATTGAACTATTTATGGATATAATCCATAATCATAAGAATGTTTTCTTTGAGGAAGTATATACTCATAATCCCTTCAAAATGATTTGTAAAGAAAATGAGAGTTATCCTAAGCATATCCCCCAGGAGTGTCGTAACCAAGAGTGCAGCAAGGCCCGTTGTCGTGCACCAGTTCCCGTTCGAGTCTAGCTCAAATCGGTGTTTTCGGGTTTTACCCCTAGGTACATCTGTGCCAGAGCCGCCTCTACCTGCTCGTATCCAGACAGGGATGTATTGCTTGGAAAACTCACAAAATCTCTACAATACCGAAATTCTAGGAAGTTCTTCTATACTAATCCTCAAAGTTCATCTTAGGTCTATGTGCTCTAATCAGAGTTTATCTAAATCTAGCTTCCAAGGTTTGTACTAAACTTCCTCTGATACCAACTGTAACGCCCCGACCCCAGCTACCCAGAGTCGGTGCATTAATTACATAACATTGGCATGATCACAAGAAAGATCAAATCTCGAAAGACCGATTGGTTTAGTAGCCTTGGAAACACTAGATATAATCATAAAGTTTTACATTACATTTCAAAGTGAAAAACCACTACAACAACAAAGTCTTCATATCCACACTATTAACCCCTCATAATATCCCTGCAAGTCATTCATAATTTACTTCTTCACTACCTGGGAAAATAAAACATAGAAAAGGGGTGAGCTCAAATGCCCAGTAAGGATAACAATATTGCGGAACATTCAAAATAAGCATAAACATTTAAGGCAATGAATTACTAAAACAAAAGCCTTTTAAAATTGAACTTCAACATAGTATGGAAAAAGTAAAATGAAATAATGCCATTTACTTGTTCACATGGATATTCTACTAATCGAATAATCACATGCAATATCAATAACCACTTTCATAATTATGGAATGCATAATGCCAGACTATCATAACCACATAGCCAAGGCCTCGTGCCAAGACTACAAATAAGATTTTGTCAAGGCCTTGTGCCAAGACACTAGTTTGTCTCATGAGACCTACCGATGCATCGAGGAGCTATAGCGGGCTCCACCCGTCACTTATTAAGTACAATGGATTCCCATATGAAAAGGTTTGAACATAACATAAACATTCGTATTAAAACTAGCATACGAAATGTCAATAATTTCACCATAAACTATGAATGGTATAAAAATAGCACATCCACAGTCAAACATATCACAAAACCTTCAATACAATATGGAAGTTTTGTATCATAATAAATCAACTTCAAATAATCTTAAAATCCATCAAAGGATGTTGACATAGATGAAATCAAAATTCTTTTTAAAGAAGTATCTCCTTTTATTTTGAAATCATTTAAGATCCATATAAAATAAAACATTTTCTTTGAAAATATTCTTATAATCTTGTATGGAAAGCTTCGACGATTTTATAACGGCGGAAAATAACCGCACCCGCCGTATAAGTTAAAAAAAACATTCTTACCTCAATTCTGTCGAAAAGGTTAAAAAGGACCTTGTTTTGAAAACGACGGAAAGATTCCTTTATAAACCTCTAATAAAAAGTCAAACAATGGTATAAATGACTTTAACCCATATTCTTGTAAATAGTAAAAATGTTTTGAAATACATTTTTAAGAAACATGGATGTGGATGATAAAGAGATCCCAGTAGATTATTACGTATAATACAACCTCGGATAATGAAGAGATTGTGAAATAACCCTTACCTTGAACTTTCTCTTAGTCGATGGTATGTTAACCTCCTGTATAATAATTAAAACATTGTTATTAAATTATACAATAATCATATACATCAATATGATATCATATATGATCTTTTAATATTGATTTGATAATAATATCTTAGTATTATCGTTGTTTCAGGTGTGAACTTTCTTGTTTTCTTTTGTATGTTTTGTTACGTAAGACATGTTTGTAAAAGATAGGTTGTATATTATTCATATCTAGAATGATATAAAGTCCTTAAACATCATTTTTAAATCATAAAATGATAATTATACTTGAATGGATACGATGGAGAATGAATCTCATCGCGTTCGTGGAGACGGTAGTCCGTACGTACGCACGAACACTACTTCCATTTAATTTTTTTATTTTAAAAGAATAGAATCCAAATGATACATAGGTATATTACTATTCCAGTATAATATAATATTTTATATATGTTACATAAGTTCATTAACACCATCCTTTATACGTTCCATGTGTGGTACGAACGAGTCATATCATTTTAAGGGGGCGGTAGTCCGCACTTCCTCAAATGAAATTATCGTATGTATATACAACATGAAACGAATAATGGTATGAAATAAAATGGAATTATAGAAGCTTATATATAAAATATATATCATTAATATCATATTTAATTACAGTGCCATCATAATGGCCACAATGAGAGGCGGTAAGATGTTTTTGAACAATCATCGTTTCGTGAGGCGTTAGTTTGCCATCCACAGAAACATTATGTTCATCATCCATTAAATGGAGTTGTGTGTATGTGTAGTTTGAATCCTTATTATAACAACATCTTAGTATATCGAGGATACTGGTGTTGTTACAAAAGAAAGGAAATAAAAAGATTTTGGGGGTTGAAGAGGCAAAATAAATGAAAATAATTTAATAGAAATCGTTACCTTTAATTTAGGTAACTCACTTTGGTTGGAACCAAAGGACTTCTTGAAATGCTTTCTGCCTAAGGGGAAGCTTCAAGGAGGAGGAGAGGGATGTGGGGAGCTTAGTTGGGCAGAGTTTGGACGAGCCAAGTGGCTTGAGAGGTGTGAAGAAATGAGAAGGTGGAGTGCCCTTTTATAAGAGGGGTGAGGGGCACCTTTGGAAAAGCTAGAAATATTAATTTATAATAAATTCATATTCGGTTTCCAAATGCTCCAAAGTTGACTATTCAAAAGATGAGGTGGGGATAGGTCGAAAACCACTCAACCAATAGAATTTAGACAGGTTTGGGTACTTATATTAACCTTATCTTTAAGTATTAACTCTAAGTTAATTAGTTTCACTTTTACAATGTCTCTTTGTATTTTTATATAATATAGTTAATAAACTTACTATATACATCCAAGCGACCCCCAAGTGGTCCATTAATGAGGAACCTATCATAATATAAGTCTCTTGGCCGAACCTTAGATTTTTAGGAATTTAATATCAATTAATAATATAATATTTGTTTTAAGAACTCTTTTATGTCAATTTTGACACTATTCAATAGTTGATTTTTGTGAAACTCCTAACAGATTGATTACTTCGAACAAAGTCAATTAAATCAATCCTAATATATCATATTATCATATAAAATTAGTTTAATTCATTAAAAGTTTCATATTATAATTATTTGGGTATTTATAAGATCAATTATTTTAATTTTTCACTATTTTAGTAATTACTGCATCATCATTGTGTCATAAATAAATTATTTAATGTCTAAAAATTATAAATAAAATATCATTATGTATGAAATATTTTTATCTTTCTAATGAATATTTATAATCTAAAATACAACATGTATAACCCTATGTAAAAATTGTTCTTCTAAAAGATGTAAGCTTATGCCATTTTTATTTTTATTTTAACTTTATTAATATAATGTGTCATTATCACTTACAAGTGGATCCATGGGGTCCCAAAATAGACCCAAAGATGCCCATGGTCGACCATGTATCAAACAATAGGGTTAAGACACGTTTTAGGGTAATTTAGTATTATTATAATATTATTTTTTAACCCTTATTTACCGGATTTACCCTTAACCATGGTAAATAAAATATTTACCGCAGTAATTATTCAAAATGTCTAAAAATAAAAGTTACCTATTTACACAATTTGAACATCCTGATTCCAAATATGGAATCCATTTTTCTAAATTCAAAACCCAGAAGTGGCAGAAATTAATTTAAATTTAATTCCCACTGTCAAAACAAAAAGCGTGTTTTTAAGAGATAATAACTACCAAAAGATTGACACTTGTTTATGTTCGGTTTAATTGTAAAATTATGTCCAATGACCAACATTGTATTAAATGGTAAAAATATATTCTAAATATACTTTAAAACCACTCAAATTCACAATTTATCACTATTAATTATTTTGATTAAAAAAGTTGTTTTTAATTAAAATTTAGAAATTTTCACTATTCATCAAAATATGAAAGTTATCCGAAATGTACCAAAATTTCACCCTAGGCTAATTTTGATATTCTGAATCTAAAAATGAAGTTCATTTTGAAATATTGAATATATATGATTTCAAAAAGTAGGTATTACTATTCACAACGGCTAGTTTAATTAGTTGTGGTGTGTGTTAGAACTCGAGGTTGCGTACAACACACGCTATCACATTATTCAAAGAGAAGCGTACCGTAGAAGCTTGAGATGTTTTATTTTAAATTTTTTTGATGTCCCCATTTAGTCAAAAGTTTAAAATATTTTATTTAAAAAGGGTTCACTATTAAAAGTTGGTAAAACTACAATTATGTCTAAGAAACTCATAATATGGATTCTAAAATTATAAGGATTATATAAAGTTTAAAATTTAGTTAATACTATTCATAAACTCTTTTGAATGGCTTGTTTGGTATGTCATGGTGCGCTTGAACTCGGTGTTGTGTGTAGTGCAAGTTATTGAATTATTTTGAAGAAATAAAACACTATGAAATCTTGGGGTGTTACACATTATTTATTCATTAAACCCCTTAAGATAATTTAATTTCATGTTTACATAATAACATCTGTATTATTAGTATAATGATTTTTTTTAAATTATGTGTTGGACCTAAACATTCACATACATCCATCAAACGGGTAACAAACATATCGTTCGTGTGTAAGATGGACTTCCGCCCCACCAAATGATAATTATTCATTTTTACATTACCACATATCATGGAGGTTTTTATTTTGGAAATAATATTTTTATTTATATAATATATATTGTATTTATTTAGTACATATTATGATGGAATTATTATATAAATAATTCCTCTATTCTCTCCATTTTATGTAAATATGATAACTTTGTTTGTGGACGTGTGGACTACCGCCTCCTCCATGTGATGCGACTCATTCCCACTTCACATGGAAAGAGCTTAGAATGGGTTTAGTAAAATTATATTATATATATATGAAATAATAATAATAATAATTTAATGATAATATATATATACATACATACATACATACATTTCATTTACTATAATAATAAAATGAAAACAACATTTATGCATACATACGACCTACCGTCTCTATTAACGGTGTATTCTATTTAATAAGTCTCTCTTTTATGAATTATTAAAAATATCTATCTATAGAATGATATTGATGTCATTATTTACATTACTTAAAGAATTATATAATTATCTATGTAAGAATATCAATAATATAAATTCAAAATCTCTACAACCTGAACATTAGCGAAAACATAATATTAATATGGAACTATTATGAAACAGGTAATATAATGTCCTTATAAAATCATATATGGTATTATATATATTTACATGGTTCTTTAGTAGATTGATAATAAACTTATATTTATTATAACTGATATTTGGATGAGTATAAAGTGAGTCAAGATGTAAGGTAATAGATTTTTATCTCACTTTTTTTTGTAGGACCCATGCCTTAAACCCATCATTTTTTCATTATTGTAGTGTATATACTACCCATGATTGTATATTATGATTACATTCTAGAAAATTATAGTATTCTAATTTCCATAATATTAAATTTCATTCATTGGTCCTACAATTCAACTAATTATAATTTGGTTAAGGATTTTTTCACAATCTCAACAATATTCATGTTTTTTCCCTTTTTAAATCTCTTTATTGAATAAATAAATTATAAATCTATGTTTAAAAAAAATTCAAAATGGTTTTTAATAATATCCTATGAATATAAAATGTTGTTTTACCCTTTTTCAATTTTTTTACAGAATGGGATGAATGAAATATTTGGGTCATTTTCTAAAACAAGTCCATTTGGGACTTTACCAACAAAAATATAAGGATTATTTTTTTAATATATATGACATGAATGGAATATTACAATATTATGAAGACATGATTATTTTAAGATTACATCACAATCATATAAGGTAGTTTTCAATGAAAATATTTTGTTGTAAAATTTTGCAGCATTTAAAAAAATTCAAACAAGAAAAGATATTTTACTCATGAAATATATTCATGTGATCTCTAGAAATTATTTTCTATCTATGATAGAATTATTTTATGTTGCATACATTTTAGTGGGAATATTATTCAAGGATACTAACCCTATTATTCCAATGGTTGGTTTATATTTACGATGGAACCTTATTTATAAAGTGCATTTCATTTTCATTGTCGGTGTTATGATTGAATTGCGTTTATGTAACACATTTCATTCCATGTGTTCTGATATGATGAATTATTTCTATTGTTGTGGTACCCATATGTATAGATTTAATTATATGATTTTGGGGACCAATACCTCCCTCCAATACATAGGGTAAATATATAAAACTTGTGAGTTTTATATGTTATCCGTAAACATGATTTCATGTTCACAATTCAACACGTTGAACATGTTTGCGTGTACATTATTTTATGTGTAGAGGTGGTTTTCATGTATATATGTTTATAAAAGGTCTTGATATCATTTCCATATTTTAATGACTAATTTTTTTACTATTTATACTTGTTCAAAATGTTACATTTTATATGTATGCCATAATTTCATGTCCTATGTAAATGTTATGAACTCATGGATAATGTTGATTGATTCCCTTATGATTTATGTTTAAGATATTTTATATGTACATTATGATCTTATAATGTTTTGATCTCATTACTATACCCTTTATAATCATATTTATTCTTACATATCCTACTGTCTCACCCTTACTAAGCAATTAAGGTTACCCTTTTCATATATTTTATTTCCCTATGATATGAATAGTTGTTTTAAGTATGATATGTAAAAATGGGTTCAAGACAAAATGAAATAGGTTGGAGAAGATATAGATGCATTATGCAGTTTTTTTATGTTTCCATGTTCCCAAAGAAACTAAATGAATATGTTCTTTGGGAGTCTATTTTTGAAATGTAGTACGTATTTCCCAAATATTTTGTATTGTTAATGTCTAGAATGAAAGGATCATTATAGATTTTACTAATAAAGTAATGAATTTAATATTATATTAAATTTAAAAATATTAGACCAAAGTGCTATGTAAATAATAAAATTAATGGTTTGGAATATCAATTCAGGGATATTTTATTATTAGAGGTATTTATGAAGAATACATTTTAATGATTTTGTAAATAATGGTACGTTAATAAAAAATTAAATTGGTAATTTTCAAATAATAAAATAAATTACATTTTTAATTTACATATTTCCCTAGGCCACCCAACCCTTTTATATTACATGGAAATTTTTTAGGAATCATTATTGTGGAAATAAAAGACCAACGCAACACATATAATTAAATTTTAGGGAATGGATTTAGATATAAAATTATATTATAAATAGGATGATATAAAATTTTGGAAACTAGAGGGAATGTTTTTTAGAATATGGAAAGAAAATTGGTGAAAGTCATTTAGAGAAATTACAAGATAGAGGTGGAAACCTATGACATTTAACAAGATATAAAAAAGTAATATCAATTTTTTTCAATAGATTATATATAGCAATATTTTTAAGATGAAAATATTTATGGAGGATATAATACCCAAGACCCCGCCATTTTTTGTCAACACCATATCTTGAACAAACACATAACATACACTATGAAGAAAAGTTTTCATGGTAATATTTCAATGTTTAGTTTCTAAATGTTATAATTTTTATAAAATAATAATCATTATATTTAAAATCATAATAATTATATTATTTTAGATGAATTTTATTGTAATTTTATAAAGTTGTTTATTTTTAAGTGAATAATGAAAAAATGTTTTATGAAAACTATAACCTTTTTGACCTTATGACTATATATTCTAGAGCCAAACTAATATAAAACCATTATAACGGTAGAAAAAAAGTTTAAAGATTAAAATTATTTGTTTTTGAAATAATAATATTAAATTATAAATCATATATACCATAATTAATGAACATAAGTTATATTATCAAGAAGATAAATTTTTTGTTCCTTTATTTTAGAAAAAAATTATGTTTGTAAAATTCAGTTTTGGATTTCATTGGAATTAACAAATAATTTATTTTTATTTTAATAATAATTATTAGGTCATATGAATAAATATAGTTAATAATGTATCGTAACATATTTTTTATTCTTAAAAACAGAATTTTTATAAATATGGGATTACATGTGCTAATATTAATTTTTTTAACATTACCTATAAATATAAATTTTAATTTATAAAATTTAAATTATAATTAAATTTAGTAGGATTAAATTATTTAAAAAGTAAAATCTTAATCATTGTAATTGGAAATAAATTATTTTGAATAATAATTAACTACCATAGTAAAATTAAAATGTCAATTTTCAAATAATTATTTTTTATAATATTTATATAAATATCATCCTAAAAATTATATTAATCTATATTATATGATGAGTCTAATATGATATAATTAACAACATAATATTTTAAAATATGATCATCATGATTGATAGCATGTATGACATAGAACATCAACCATAGAAGGGAATATAACGCCCTAAGAGTTTACAATATATTTCATTATATTAATTCAATTTTATATCATATAATGAACGAAACATTGGGTTTAAATGAAACCCAATACTGTCTTAAAATATTTTTATTTATAAATCATAATTATACCCTATTCATTTGGATGGTGGGTATGAATAGTAATAACTAAAAAAATTATAAGGGTTAAATATGTATAAAATAAATTAATTGGATATCTACTGAATAGAAATATAATATAAACCATTTTATTTTGAAAGATATGTTTTTAAAAAAATTATTTCTGTAAAAGGTGGATTGGTCTCATTTTTAACACATAAAATAAATTTAAATTTCCAGACTTCCAAAAAAATTAATTTTTTAGAAAAAATTACTTTTGAAATAATCATTTAAAATTATCTTTGGGTGAATTTATGATAATTTTATAAAAACAATAATGGTTTGGTGAATTGTTAGAATTAATAATTTTCATTGAAACTAAATTTTCAATTTAATTATTTAAAATATAAATTATATAATATTTTTTTAGAATTTAAATTTGATCAATTATATTACAATTTAACCGATTTAGTTCATTTTAATCAATTTAATATTTAATTTTGATATTAAAATATTCTATACTTATAAAAATTTTATTTTTGGAAAACCTATATTTTTTCATGTATGTAGTTTAATTTTAAGCTGATATTTACAAATTTATTAAATTGTATTTCGAGAAATGGAATCTATATTTAAAATCATAACAATTCTTATCATATAATAAGGAAAACATAATTTATTAACATAATGAATATAAAATAAAATAAAAAGTAATTACCTTAGTTGAGGTTAAAATTGGTTTATTAAAATGGGGGAGGTTAAACTAAGTATATTAGTGTTAAAATTTACCTAAGAATTATATAAAATATATTTTATGGACATATTTTGATCTTATGACCAATATTTATTATAACCCATTTCATAAGATTGTGTTTTGTGAAAAAACTAATGTATCACATTATCTTTTCAATCAATTCAATGTGTGTATTCTTCCCCACTTATAAAAGGTCACCCCTATCATCCCATCTTCAAACAGAAAAAAATTTGGATTATAAATTATATTATAATACCCCTTTATTAATTCCCTCTGCACATCTTGGGGACCATAGTCTGTTTAAGAATCCATCCAAAAAGGATACAGGTATCAACCTAAGGAGTCTATCCGAGGAAGATGTGTAATTATTTAACACACATATTTGTCTTATTTCATATTCCACCTTTTTAAAAACTACTTAATATTATATAATAATACCATTATATAATATATTTTGATATATTATTTTCTTATTGGAATAACCTAGATCCATTTCAATATCCATCAAATGGGAAACAAAACCATCGAAAATGTGTACAATAGACTACCGCCTTACGAACCAATGTAATATGTTTTACATCACCACCATTAAATGTTGGATACATTGATAGATTTAAAATATTTATATAATATTTATTTATTTTGCATACTTCTATAATCATGATATCACATATACCTTCATAATTTCCATTCCATTGGGGATAATAAACAATCACTTGTTTGTATGATAGACTACTGGCTTATGGAGTGATGTGATTCATTTTTTTCTTATGATTTACATGAAAGTTAGTAACATTAATGTTATTGAATATATTTGATGTTTATTATATAAAAATAATTCTTTAAATATAATATCACGTGTATCTTCATACATTCTATTCTAGTAGAAAATAACAATGTTGCTTGTACCAAGGTGTGGACTATCACCTATATGCAGAGAATTATTTTCATTTTATTTTTACATGGATGGAATTTGGTTAATATACATTATATATATGAAATAATTGTTATTTTTTTATAGTTTAATTAATATTTAATTTCCTTCTATTCCACCCATTTAGTTAGATGGTAACAACATTCATGCGTACAAAAGACATACCGTCTTCATGAATAGTGTAATCCATTTTCTTTATCTAACGTTAATATATTGAATTAAATATATATATATATATATAATGAATATATACGATATTAATATCATGGATAATATTATGATTATGAAATAACCATGATAAAATTAAAATGACCAAAGTTACCAAACTAAAATATACATGAAAAACAAAGCAATTATTGCCCAAATAGTGATTTTAACAAATGTGTTGTTAAAAAATGGGAGATATAATATAATAAAATAAATATATATTATATGATATATATGATTATGGGTTAGTAATATATTTATAAAAAACCTATATTTATTATATAGGAGGTTTGGAAATATATAATGGAAGTCAAATATGAGGTAAGAGTTTCTCATCTCACTTTTACATCTATGATACATATGCCATATTCACCACTTATTCTTTGTTGGGGTGTATATAATTCCACATTTAGTATGTTATATTGATAATATTTATCTTATTAGTATTTAATGTTTCATTTTATGTTCTTTCATTCATGGGTCTTATGATTCCAATGTTACTAATACAGTAATGGTTTATTTCAGAATCTCAGCATTAGTCATGATTATTTCTGATTGAGTCACCCTTGGGGAAATTATATGATATTTATAAGTTAAAAACAATATATTTTATTCTAATATAGTTATTCATGACGTTTTAATTTAATAGGATCATTTTCAACTATTTATTACATAAAATTATCAAGAAACTGTTTTTATGAATATTCGTCCCTATTTCCCTCTCTGGTCCAAAATCTATTTACATCAAAATCCTTGTTTTTTAAAAATAGTTTCCAAAATGTGTTTATAATTTTATTCATTAGTTATTAATTAAATTATTACACATTTTTTACTATAAAAATATTTTTAAAGGGATATTCATTCCATTTTCAAACTAAGTCTCAATTTTAATTTACAAAAAATATGGAAGGAATACTTGTTTTAACGTGTATAGATTGAAAAACATTTCCCACCTTCATAACCAATCATTTTTTCAAATATTATTTTATATGTTTTTATAGTTATTTAAAAAATTCAATTTTAAATTTTTTTGATAACTTTTAGTTTTTAAAGGTGTATTTAGAATTTCAAAGGTTATTTTTGTGAAATTTTATTTTATGGGGCCTTTTAATGAAATTTATATATATTTCCCTCAAAAACCATTATTATAATTAAAATACACTAGGGATATTCTATAATAATACTATCCTTATTATTTATCTAGATAGTTTATGATCAGTATGAATTCGTATGTATCATTTTATTACAATTCTCTATTTTAGTCTATATGGTTTGCAACTGTACTTATTTGATTAATGTAAGTATTAACATTTCTTAGGTCAGTTTTTAAATAAATGTTTATGTTGGAAATGTTTCACCCCTTTATTATTAAGAAATAATTTTAATTAGTAATTTACGAGTCGGTTATTGTTATAGTCATCCCTTCAAAGCATCGAAAGTTCTCATAAGACAAATATATCGACCAATTTAGATTGGTTTCTACCAATTGATATAAAATGTCTTGTGAAAGGTATTTAATTTATGTTTTAGATGTTGCACATTATGCATTACATCATTATGAGATAAGTTATTGATGTCCAAGTTATTATTTTATTAGTTAAAATATTCATAGATATGTTTCATGATTTTTTTATTATTAGACTGGATTTTTTTTATGTTCATTTATTTCTACAATATTATTCTCATGTTAATGTTTAAATTGAATCGATTTCAGTTTTTTAAATTGATATATTGATTATGAATATTTATTCATGATATCATACACTTTATAAATAACCTAACTTAGTTTATCAGCTCACCCCTTTCTTATTTGTTATTTTCATTAAGATAACAAGAAGGGTTTTATTATTGATATACAAGGATATGATAATGGGAATTATGGTGTAATCAAATAATTGTTTTTTCTATTTTATGTTTTCAATTGTAATATGAACTTCATGTATATATCAAGTTTACAAGGACTACTAAACTTTTTAATCCTTTGATATGTGACTCATTGTATGTTATAGTAATGTAATAATGTACAGACATGATCTAGACAACTAGGGGTGTGTGTATATAGTTGGTATTAGAAAAATTTTAGTAGGAAAAATAAGAACTAGATTTGAAAAATATATATTTGGAATTAAAACCCAATGAATTAGCTAAAGGATAAATATAAGTATTGGATAACATCATAATTTTTTGGTTAGGAAAATATTATGTGAATTTACTAATTATTAATCCTTGTATGGATACTATAATTAGATGAAATTATTTTAAAAATGCACCTAGTGGTAATAATATCAGAAAAAACATGTTAGAATTGACTGGAGGGTTACCCA
Source organism: Viscum album (assembly GCA_963277665.1). NCBI lineage: Eukaryota > Viridiplantae > Streptophyta > Magnoliopsida > Santalales > Viscaceae > Viscum > Viscum album. Next base: position 642,129,565 of record OY728133.1, on the reverse strand, counting down.
GAACATGAAAAAAAGACTTACTATGCACCTAGTTTGATACTCTATGGGATATTATTTGGTTTATATGACTTTTATTTACAAAAAATTATGAATTATTTGAAAAAATTATGAAATGACTAACTTTAGAAGTAATCCATGTTCATAAATTTGATATTTTTTATGCATAAAATTTCAATATATGTTAAAAATTTCATGAGTATTGGGGTTATACATTATTTTTCATAGTGTTATGATCTAATATAGAATATTCCATTATTTATGAATGGTTTCTCATGGAAGGAAAGTTAATTGTTTAAATGAACATATCCCATGTAGGTATTTCCCTTTGAGGAAAGTCAATAAATCTTGAGCTGGAGCTGTATTTGGAACTGATGAAATCATAACCATGTTGGAGATTCTTGCTTTAGTAATGATTAATAAACTTTCCCATACAGAGAATCCAACTAATCCACAACACGATGTAAAAATTTTATACTGATTTATATTTGAACATTCTCTATCATTCAATGTGGAAAATAATCTATTTTTAGCGGATAAATAGATTAATTCTGTAGAGAAGGAATTTCATTCATGGTAAATAATTATTGGGAGAAGGTATTCATTGAATTTTATCATCTATATGGAGATGTAACTAAATTGTGGTCATTGGTTCCAAATATTGAGGATGAAGAAGAAAGAACTAACATTCAATGGAATAATTATAAGGCAATCATCATGGAATTTTTTTCCCTTGCACACAATGGGTAGATATAAAATTCAAATGTCTAAGACAAAAGGGACATGAAAACATGGCAATGTGTGAATCAAACATTACAAAGATATCAAGGAATGTTATAGATTATGTATGTAACCTAGAAATTATGAGTTATTGTTTCTTTTATGTGTAATATTGAATCATAAGAATGGAATTTGTGTCCCAAACCTCCCCATAATATGAGGACATATATCATGTGCTATCATGAAACGGAAAAATTATACAAGTCATATAGATTCAAATAAAACAAAGAAAAAAATAGGATGGGTGATCAAAATATGGATAATGTGAAGAAGGTAAAGAAGTATTTTATAACATGTGTTAATTGTGGAAAGAAACACCAACATAAATTCTTAAAGAAAGTGATATTTTCAACAATTATAGATAAAAAGGCCACCATGCTTATGTTTTTATGCGAAAGAAAGACACTCCCAATGTTCAATTATTTAACAGTAATGAGATGGGGCCCCATTCCAATGAATAACCGAATAATCAAGATAATATACATCAAAATAAGATAATCGAGTAAGGTTAAGCTTATTGTAATTATATGACCGAAGTGAAATAATTAAATTGATTGTTTATTTGGAATAAGGAATTATCTCATATGAGTATTTTTTTTCTTTCAAATTTTTGTTATTAGATTCATCAATTATACAAGGATTTTAATAAAATACCATTATTTAAGTATCCATATGTATATGAGGAATAACACTGATGAACATAAAATTAATTCTATAGAAATTTTATATTTTTGGGAAACATATGATTGAGGGAAGATAACACTTAACATGTGGGTGTTGTTGAGGTAATAGTTATAAATGAATACTTATGGGATAATATTGGTTACCTTGAAATTGGTTTTAAATTTATGTTATCATTTTTTGGAGTTTTCTATATGTTTGGATTTGTGGAATATATTTAACAACATGGTATTTTATTTTTGGAATGATTAATTTTTTCATTATGGATTTATGGTGTTCAGGGTATTCACATATTTAGAATGTGACATTAAGACCAACTTTATATTTTTTTGGGGAATATAATTTCTATTTGATGACCCCCATTTTTAATTTTTAGATTCTAATTTTTTTGGGAAATATTTTTTATTACTATTGTGGTCAAAAAATTTCAGAATATATTAATTTAAATTTGGTTGTTATTGGATAAATTTTTTAACTATTTTGCTCTCGAAAAATACTAGAGATTACAGGAATGAATTTTTAGTACTTTATTGATCTAATGATCTATTGTAGTGCTTTAGGAATAAAAAATCCTATTGGATATTAATTTCATGGAGTAAGATATTATATAGAAATCAATCTACGTACAACTAAAAGAGAAAATATTATTCATATTTTTTGAGTTCCTCAATCAAAATTGTAAAATAATCCATCTATATTAGGAAAAAGGTCTTGAGAAAGAAATTATTTCCCATTACAATCATTTTTGTTGAATCAATTTATTTTTAACTCATTATGTATTTATTGGTTTCTAGTGGTTATTATTCTCATGTACATGTAATCTATAACTCTTTATTAATATTTGGGAATTTCTATGACATATATATGTTTTTATTTTCCACTAATGTTATTCTACTTAAAAACCTATTAATGTGTTATTTTGAAAATAATTTAATCATACATTTAACTGTTATATTGAGGAAATTTTATCAAAACCTTTTATGATGTTGGTTTCCTATAAATTTATTATAAAATTTCAATCCCTTTATTATGAGGATCAATATTAAATTGTAAGGATGTAATTTATTTAAGAGGGGTAGATTTTAGCACCCCTCAATTCAAAAATAGTAACATCATGTTTGATAGAATGTGTGAAATGAAACATAATTATTTGAAGAAAATATATCACCTAGATGCAATGTTATATATTTATTTATATTCAATCTCTTTGACCTTTTTCAATACACACAATTCTAGGTTTAAAGGAAACATGATTCTCAAAAAAATATTATTATTTATATAATAACATTATTACCTATCCATTAAGGTGGAGGTTATGAATAATAATAAAAATTATATTATGAATCATATATAGTCTAATCATGTATTAAATAAGTTAAATGTTTATCATGTAATTAGAAAAAAGAGTCATTTTTAGAGAAAGAAATGTTTTCAAAAAAATTGTATTTTTCTTAAAGAGAGATTAGTCACACTTGTCTCACATGATTTAAAATTAATTATTACCATATTTAAAAAAAATATATTAAATAATTAATATCAATTTTTAAATATATATTTCAAAATTATTTCTGGGTTTTTTTCATAATTTTCTAAATGATTAATTTTTTTAATGAATAGTGAAAATAAAAATTATTATTGAAAACTCCCCTTTTGATTAAATTACTTTTAACGATAGATTATATTTTAAATTTGTTTTAATGTTTATTTGGAACAATAATATTAAAATTAATCTAATTTTTATATTTAAAAACAATTTAATATATAATTTTTATACTAAAACCTTTTGTACTTATAAGTGTTTTCACTATGGAAAACTACTTTTTTATCACATCTATGATTTAAATTTAATTTAATTATACCAAATAATTAAATTTAATAAGGAAAATTTGATTAAATATTTGGAATATTAATAATTTATATTATATAATAAGATAAATGTAATTTTTTTACCAGAATGAATATTGAAAATCTCTATATTTAATTATTATGATTAAGGTAGAAATAGGTTTACCAGGGGGAGGTTAAACTAAAAATATAAGAGCTATGATGACATAAAACATTTAAAAAATATATTTTTTCTCGATATGTTTCGACCTTATGACCACTAATGGTTTATAATTATCTATTTGTTTTGTTTTTTGACATGATAAAAACATGGGTATCACTTTACCTTTTCAAAAATTCTATGTGTCTCCTTTACCTCACTTTTAAAGTTCACCCCAATCCTTCCCTCTCCAAACATCCAAAATCATTTGGTTTGGAAAATAATGAGGCAAATAAATTTTTTATCTATCCAAATCATAGAGTCCATATTATTTTGAAGAAACCTTATTTATAAGGCTTTTACTATAAACATAAAGATGTTCTCTGAAGAAGAGGTAAAATTCTTAAACATGGGTATATGTTTTATTTATTATTATTTATCCTTAAAACATTACTAATCATAGATAATATAATATATGACATATATCATATGTAATTATATATTATTTTACTAATCGAATATTCCAGATCCATCTCAACTTCCATCAACAGGGAAATGAAATGTCAATCCTGTGTATGGTGGACTACCACCACATGAATTGATGTAGTTTCATTTTCCATAACGAACTCAATAATATAGATTTAATAATTTATTTATCATATTAATATGATATTTATAATCATATTATACATATATTTTGTTGATATAACATATTCATTCTTACATTCAATTCTATGGGGGATGCGATAATGTTAATCACGTGTACGGTGGATTACCAACTCAAAATGAGATGCAATTCATTTTCTACTTATGATTTACCATAAAAGGTATTAAGGTTAAAGTTAATAATTATATGAGATATTTATGATCTAACCATACTTATAGAAATATAATATTACATCTAACTTCTTTCCTTACAATCCATTGGAAAACAATAACGTTGATTGTGTGTATGTGTTGATAACGTTTCTTGTTAGTAAAAGGTTGATAAATAAATATAATAATATAATATATGGAATTTGATATATGAGAATGTATCATTACTATATTTATAATAAACCTATTTTTATTATATAGGTGGTTTAGAATCCAAAAAATGAATTCAGACTTGTGGTAAGGGTTTCTCATCTCACTTTTACTTCCATGACACATACCCCATATTCACCAAATATTCCTTTGTATGTACTATATAATTTTAATTATTATACGTTATATAATTAATATATTTATAATCATGGTATTTCAATTTTCTATTTTATCTTATTTATTACATGGGACTTAGTTTTGAAATGATTCAAAACTGGTAAGAGTTTATTTAAGAATCTCTATTTTATTTTGGATTTTTTATCACCCTTAAGTAAATTATTTTATATTTATATCTAAATATAAGCCTATTTTATAATAATATGGTTATTCATGATGTTTTTATGTAATTGAAAAATTATAATACATATTTTCAATTAAAATTATTGACAATATTTTTTCTATGAAAATCCAACATTATTTCCCTCTTCGGTCGAAAATCCATTTTCATCAAAATCAATGTTTTCTAAAAAAAAATTAAAGTTATTTTAAACTTATTAAAATGATTTATTAAATTAAATTTTAACCATTAATAATTTTTCAAAATTAATATTGAGTTATTTTTTAAAATATGGTCTATTTTGTTTTTACTGAAAATATGAAATGAGTCTTTGTTTTAACATGTAAAAAATTAAAAAAAATCCCCACCATCATGACCACTTAATATTTTAAATCTTATTTTATTAGTTTCAAATATTATTTTCAATGAATAATATTTTCAAATTTTTATTGTAAAATTTTATTTTTAATGGATATTTTCAAAGTACAATTGAAATTTTCCTTTAAAATATTTTAAAGGACCCATTCATGGAATTTTTATTCATCAATGTCAAAACCCGTTGTTTTGATTTTTCTCTATTAGGGATATGTTGTAATAATAACATCGTTATTATTTATATGGGTTCATTTTCATCAAATCAAATTTTGAGGTATAATTTTATTTACATTCACAATTTTACTTTTAATTTTTTATAACAATGTTTATTTTATTGGGGTAAATATTATCATTTTATATGTTTGTTTTTTAATAAAAATGTTTCTTTTTGTTATGTTTCATAACTATAATATGAATAATTTGTTGAACATAGTATTTTAACATTGTTGATTAGTTATAGATATCCGCTCAATACATCGATAATTCTCATGATAAAAATAAATTCTATAAATTAGACTTGGATCTACTAATATATTTAATAATTATAGTGAAATTTCTTGACAATATGACTCAAAAGTACGAAATTATGCATTCCACAATTATAAGACTAGTTATTAATTTCCATGTATTTATTTGATTTGTTATAATATCTATAGAAATATTTCATGCTTATAGAATTATTTATATAGCTATATTTGATCATAATTTATTCATTCCATATAAGTTTCATGTTATTATTTTAATGGAATGTCTTTCAATTATTTAGTTTTCCATATCCATTATTATTATTTACTCATGATAGCTTCCATTGTATGCATAACCATTCGGAGTATCAGACCTCAACCCTTTATTTTGTTTTGTTTTCCAAAGGATATCTATAAATGTTTTAGGATTAATATGTCGAGATATCCTAGGGGAAAATGGTGTTCTAAAATAAATCAATTTATATATTTAATGTTTTATATTGTAATGTGAATTTCATGTATGTATCTAGTTGTTGAAGATTACTAAATGTTTAATAATTTGGGACGTAATTCATTGTATCTTATACTAATGTGATATTATAAACACAAACTCTAGGGTAGTTGGGATTGGATATTGAAATAATCTATACTTTAAAAAAATTATAAAACTCAATCAATTATTATATAATTGGATATAGGAATAAAAAATACTCAATGTATAAAAAGGAATTTAAAAAAACAAATTTTCCTATATCTTATTTTTTTAATTTGGATATTTATTTTTTTATATTTTGATGTTGAATTATATTAAATGCAATCCAAATTTTGATTATGAATGTAAAAATTTTTAATAGGGGCCATCTTATATTTTTAGTAGAAAATAAATACCAATGTAAATTCTTAATCAAGATTATTTAGGGTAAATAATGGTAAATGAAGTATCTGAAAATTTAAAACATTAAAATTTCACATAAACATTACAAATTTAATTGTTTAGAATGAATGTAATTCCCATATTTACCACACACCACTTCTTCAACTAACCACCCAACTCACCCATTATACTTAATTTCCATGTGATTCTATTCACACACCTTACCTAACAGTAGTTTCCATGTAAAATATTATTTATACACCTATATATATATATCTCAATCCAACACATTATCACATTCCAATCAACCATAAAGTTATTAATAAATAATTTCACTTTACTCTCCCTCACTAAAGACCTATAATAGAGTTAATATCATATTATGGAGTCATCCCAATATTTAATAAGATGATTAGAAAGGTATGGGTTCCCAATCCTTCTCTTTCATTTTTATTGTAATTTTTTATGTAAAACCATTTAATGTATATAATTGACAGTAATTTCAAGGTATTAGCTTCCATTTTTTATGTTTTTAAAGAGTTATTTCTTATCAACTCTTATTATAACCCTTCTCCTATGTTGTTATTTTGGCCAAATAATGGTTCTCCTTCCCCCATTCCATTAGCAATTATAAATATCTATTGTAATTTCACAATTATAGAAATTTTACAGAATTATCAATCATTTTAAATATTGAAATTGATATTTGAAATCATTAAATCATTTTCGTTATCTTTTATAATCCCCAAAATATTATAAATTATGGGAAAGTAAAAAATCGTATAGGTTTCCTAAAAACGGAATCATTATCAAGATACTAGTATGTATATGAGATTGTGGAATGTATTCACATTGGGGTAATCAACATGAAATGGGTAGGTCGAATAATTTAATCAACCATCAGACTAATTCATGATTGGTGCCCATAACAATTCAACACTTGTTAGACACCCGTAGGGGTATGTTTTGGAATATTCACAGGCTCTTTATAAACCTTGAATTCCGATTTATCCATTATGTGAAAGATATTGAAATCTATTTCTATATTCAATTGATAACTAATCACATTGAAATTACCCTTCTATACTTGTTTGTCATAATTTCATTGACAATTGTACTTCCTTTTACAATATTGTGACCTCATTAATTCTTTGTGTGTAATATATTGTTTAACCACAGACCTTCTCTCTTAGGATAGGTTATCATCTTGTTATCCTTTTATTGGAATGGGGAAATGTATAGGAATTATGTATATTGTTAATCAAATTTACATGACTATTGAAAATTTGACTATTTATTATTTAACCAGCTTTATTCTCTCTATGGATTATTTATGATCATGTTATCCCTTATACTAATATGGGGATAAGTATTGAAATTCTATAAGATGTTATTCTAATACAGATGATTATTGGTATATTAACTATGTATTTTCAAACCTTCAAACCTCCCTATCTATATTGATTATGATAATTTTCCACTTTATTGACATTAAGAAAATTGTAATATTTTCATGAGTTTTTATTCCAATATGGATCATTATTTTCATATTGAATATTCATTATTTAAGCATCCACATTTTCGGTCTTAATTGGCTGTGATCATGTAATACATTTATTAACCTAAGGGGAATTATTATCATTTAATATTTTTTTATTCCAATAAATATGATTATTGTAAAATTTTGTAATAAATTATGTATTAATTTACACATATGATAAAACAATAAGACATATACAGGTGATTGATTGGGCCTGACATAATATAGCCCATTAATTAATAATTTTGTCTCACAAGACACATATTATTGGGTATGTTGGTACATTCCTACCAAAAACATGATGCTGGCATGATTATAAGATCATGATGTCTAAGTTCATAATATATTAGGTCGTAGTTTAAAATTAACTATTGAACATTATAAAATTAATCTCTAAGGAAACTATTTATTTTATCCATGTAATCTATTTATCTTCCTTATTATCAATTAATATAATATTCTATTAGTTTCAGTTGATTATGAGTTGATGTTGTTTTCTAAATCCTTCCTTATCACAGGTTCAAAATATATGTTATGATATATTTATCTATATGATACAAATTTCAGATAATCAGAGTTCACACTTATTATTTTCATTCCCATAGTAAACCTAGAGGTAGAATGTGTATAATTTTTAGTGATATAAATGAATAGATAATAATGTTCTAATAATGTGTTCATACTATATCTTATTTTTTAAAATGTAACATTTCTATGTATCAAGTATTCTAAGATTAATATATTGTTCTATCCTCTATAAACTCATTTAATCTATACTAATAATGTAATATTATAACTAAATCTAGGTTTCTGCAGTTCAGGATATTACAATGTAGGTCCTTAGAGGGATAAACAACCCTCTCAGATATATTGATGTATTCTTTGATAGAGTATATGTGACTCTAGAGGAGAAGAATGTGATCGAAGATTTCCTTTATGATGTAAGGATCGTTAATCATATCCTGAGATGAATATAAACTCAATTTTTTTCAATTGTCTCTGTGATATAGGATAAAGGTCAAAATATCTAATGTTGAATTATTTTCACAAAACTGTTGTTACATATGAGATGCAGAATAATTGAAATTAGGTGGTTGAAAAATGGATTTTTTGGGATGTTTTATTCAAAGAATTAAATAATAAAACAATGGATGGTGAATGGGAATAAGAGGAGGATGATGGGGGTAATTCTATTACTTTCTTCAAATTTAATAGTGGTATAAGAAAATATTAAATTAAATATTGCACTTTAATTATTTATCAAGGGAAAGGTTGGTTACCTCATAGAAATTGTTTCCAAAAATTTCAAGATGATGATATAAATATTTATTATCTCATGAATAAATATTTATATAACATTAATCATGGAAGTATTAAAAATAAACAGTTCATCAATAATAAGGTCATACATTCCCAAGAGAAAATTAGATCAGAAGAGACAAAAATAGAATTAATTAAGGGCTGTAAATGCCTTAATGAAGAGTCTATTATGGTTGTTGGATAAAATATGAAAAAAAGAGAATATGTTTATGATTAAGTGAAATTTGAAGGGATAGTTGATGTTAATGTATATTTAGTGGTATAAGTAGGAAAATTAGATATTTTTTGTTCCAAAATAAGGAAATCCAATGGAATGTTTCATGAAACCATACTCTAAATGAAATAATAGGAAGATGATAAGTATGATTTAAAAGTTCAAATTGAAAATCTCAAATATAGAAAGACATATAGCTTAGACAATGTTTTTTGAACAATATCAATATTTAAGAACATTCATATATTATAAATGCAATCACTAACAAAGTGAATGGTTACGTAAAATGAATCAAATAAGTTGAGGGAGAATTTCTTGGTATACTAAAATAAAATTGCTGATCAAAATTGACTCTAGGCTCCCATTCTAGAATCCAAAAATATAATCAAATGACTTATATAAGATGTTAACGAAAATCATTGAGATTTAACAAAATAGTTAAAAGTATACCTATAAAATAAAAATAAACCTCATAATAATGAAGTTGGTATATAGATTGATCATAAATAGAATGAAATATTGGTGTTTGCCCTATCACAATAACATACACAATATTTTAATTTTTTGTTGGGTGTAATTAAAAATTTTAACTCCAAAATTACCAAAAGATATATATGAGGTGAAATAATAATACACAATAGTACCCCATTGACCAAGGGTTATTGTGTGAAAAATGGGGCATTATAAAATTATATGATTTATATCCAATAAGAATTAGAAAGAATATTTTTAAGAAAGGTAGAGACGAATGGTTTATCATTATTAGTATGCTTTAGATGGATACTACTTTTTTTGGAGGATATGGACAAATTTCATGTATAACTCAATGATGACACCAAAGAATACGTCAATGGAGGCCCAAAATAGTCATATATAGCAGTTCAATGAATCATAATGTGGGTCGAAAATAAAAATTGATTAGTTGAATTAATAAATTTTGTGGGTCTATAATAGTAAATGAAAAATTAAACATACCAATCAGAAAATTGTATGAATCTAATGAAAAGAAAAAAAATGGAAATAAATTAGATGAAGATCACTTTAGAGATTTCCCTACATTTAATGAAACAAGTTGGAATATGGATCACTTATTGAATATGATCATTTCATATGAAGTTAAAAATGTATAATATCACCAAACACCAGTTAAATAATTAATGTGCCTCAATATTAAGAAATTATTAAGTATTAAAGACAATTTTATAATGAGACATCAAATTCAAGGGTAAAGATGTTAAATTCATGTATATCATGGTTGTTGAGGTTATTGGTTATAAATATCTGTATATTTCAAATTGGTGACTCTATAAATTCATAAAAGTTCACCAAGAATATCATCATCTTCACTAGTATGGATAGTATTGCGGTTATGAAATGGAAGCGGGTTATCAAAAACCAACAACTATCACCCATCAGACCATGCACTTAATCAAACTTGTGACATATCTGAGTGGAAATATCATTCTTCTTAGGCCCACAAAAATTTATTAGGGAATAAATTAGTACTAGTGTGAATGATTATTCTTGATGAATAAAAAAAATGAAATGGGTTTTGACATAGAAACACAACATATACAATACATAAGTTGCAAGGCCTCATATCCAATTAAAATGATGCAATATAAAAGTGGTCCATATAATTCATAGATTAAAAATTTCAAACATAAAAATTACTATGGATGATAACAAGAAGAAAAAATTATATACAAAAAGTAAAATGACACAGAATATTGAGTATTAGAGTATGCTGAAGAAAGGGTGGATACAACAATGATACAACAATGATAATAAAAAGGAAACTCCATCACTATAACCTATATATTACGAGTGGTCAATGTTCACTAAAAACCATCAATACATGAACCAAAAATGTTACCAACCTTGAGGTAGATATCGAGGATTCCATGTCACAATAAAACCAACTAACATGATAAACCTGTAATTATAATAAGTGTGAGAATAATTTCTTAGTAGGTCACCACCATCTGGTAAATGAATACACATTAAAATTAAAACTCAAACATTCTAGTGTGAAAATAGGTATGAATAAAAATTGGTTTTTGAATTTTTAAATAAAATATGGATGGTTATATCTTTTCCAAAACCATCATTTAAAATAAGGCTCACTATAAAGTTTCTAAAAATTAATATATAACGATCGACGCATATTAAAGTCTTTGAAAATAGGAATATGCATAATTAACCATGAAAGATATGTATTAATTAGAGTATATATATATATTTATAATGAATTACGTAAAAATAAACAAAGAAATATGTTTTCATTTCTCTAGTGAAATGTGAGAAACATATAGTAAAAATGTGATACAAATTAATTTTTTTATATTGGAAACTTATGAACATAAATAATTGGAAATTTTACATCCTGAGAACCTAATGGAAACCAAGTGGGAAAAACGCAGTATAACAATTAAAAGGCCATTAAACAAGAACAATGACAGATAATAATGAACCTGCATAGACACACAATGATTCCCGCATTAGCATAATTGAGGGGAATATCCCATAAGTAGACCAAAATATCTCTCAGGGACACTTTACATAGATTAAACATATTATATTGAAAAAGGAGTAGATATTCCTCCCATATAAACACCCATAGTAACACATGGGTCATAAATTGTTGTAGTCCAAGAAATTAATACCTATAAATATATATAATACATTTCAATAATGAGTCAAATACTTAGCTCTGAAGCCCTAAAATAAAATAACCATTATTTATATTAATATCACACTGGTTATGCCTATCCCCCTCCACCAATAACCATTAAATACATTTAGATAATGATGTATATTGTCAAAATTCAAAGACTCTTGTTTCATACCATGTTTTATTTTTAAAAAATCATATCAAAATTTTTAAATTGGATTAAATTAATTTTTTTAAAATAGAACTTCCTAAAAAAATTAAACTGGAAAACCTCAACAATTACATTCAATGGATACAAATTAATATAAATAAAATTATATATATTTTAGAATTCAGGAAAAAATTTAAAATATAAAATGATCAATTTCCAAATACATAATATGGGAATTTATTTTCCAAAAAAGGATTTGAGCACTGAAAACATTGGAAAATCATTTGTGCTCAGATAAAACAACAGGAAATATATTATTTTCCCCTAAAGATACTAGTTTTACATGGTATCATCTTTAAATCACCTAAAAAGTAATTAAATCAATAAGAAATAATATTCCTTTATTAAATGTTCCATCCATTGGAACATCTAACTTTTATCATTTTTATTTTTCAAATGATGGTGCTGATCCACCATGACACAATCAAAGAACATCTTTGTAGCCTTGAAGAAAAAAACAAGAGCAAAAAACCTCCTAATCAAAATCGAGATTAAGAAAATCATAGGTTGTCAAGATATGATCAGGTTATTGGGAAAACTGTAAAATTAATAAAAAGGAATTAGAAGAGGTTATAGATGAATAAATAGAATAATCCACCCAAAAACATGAAAATTATTTATGAAGATACAATTTGTTGAGATATAAATCAAAGTGGAGAATATCAATGGTGATACACAACCAAAGGAAGGAAGAGTGGGGGGGGGGTAAGAAGAGATAAAATGGAAAATTTAAATTTATAATAAATTAAGGAACTCTACATGGTTCTTCGAGTATTAACCAGTTGTTCAACCTTTATTGGGATCCTGGACCACTAGGAATGATCAAGCTATATGGGTAGAGAAACTATGTGCCAACTATGTGATTTAGATCTGTTACAATTATACTTCCTTCCTCATGGATTCCACATGATTAATACCAATAATTAACCTTATGTATGTGAAATTATTTACAACTATAGAAAACAACAAAATTCAAATTAAAATTACAAAGGAAGAGATAGAAATAAATAGGGACCAAAAATAAATAAAAATATATAGGAAAAGAGTGTCGAGTGAAATAGAATTATCCACTATAATGTTTTCCTCCCCTAGAAAGTATTTTAAGAATCTATTGATATGGGTAAGAAATAGAGGTTTAGGTTTCACAAAAATTATACAGTTTGATAGATATGAAACCCTTAGTGAAAATGAAGTTTTCTCAACTAGAACAAAAAAAGTCCTCATATGATGAATGACCCAAACATGATGGGATTACCATTAAAAAATAATTAACTCATGAAAAGGGCAGATAATACCCATCATAAGAGATCTATAAAAACGAGTGATAAGAACTACAACGTGTCTTGATAAGAGAAATGACAACATAAAAAATGGGAATTAAATACATATCATAGGATAATTTTGAAACTAGTATCAACCCAACCCATGCAGAAGATCATGGAATCCTATTTAACCAACAACCAGACCAGGATTATCCAAAACATAGTTTAATATAAAAGGATATATAAATGTATAAAACCTATCCAAATATATATGGGAATAAATGAAATCATCAAATGTTCAGAAGCCAAATCTAATGAAATGACAAACATAAATTATTACCAGTTCTTCTAAGAGACTCTTTAATATTAGTGTCCCAACCTTATTAGAACTCTCATTTTACCACACCATATGAAACAAAAATAGGTCATGGTACCCATTAAATATAAAGAACAGAAAATAGATGATCCAGGACAAAAGAATTACTTGATTTTATATATAAAATTTCAAAACCATCAATAAAAAAGATATGAACTCACTAAAGGAAATTTCAATGATGAAGAGACATTAAAATAACCACTCACATCATCATCCCAAAAAATTAGACCAAAAGAATTAAATTGGCTATAACACATAGAAATGGAGAATTTGATGGAATAAATAAAAGATAGAGTGGGGAAACCCTAAACATGTTCTTCTTTCCCCCACCAACATTAGGCTCTATAGGCTGAACCTGAGGATATTCCATAGTGGAATATTGAGCTCCACATATCAAGTGAGGAAATCCCGAAAAGATATTTTATGAATGGAAAAAATATAAACTGATTCAAAAACACTTTATATATATTATATAATATTTTTTTCATGCCTTCTTACACTAGTGGAATAGAAAAAAATTCTCCCAGATATGTTTCTTGAGAAAAAAATAACTATCTCTTAATTCTACTACACAACTTCTCTAATTCACATTCTTCCCCATTACATTACTAGAACATTATCCTCCGCTCCTCATGATAGTAATAACATAAAATGCTTCTAGAATCAATTCCATGTAGGCTTCAAACGCTATAGACGTCTTCACTACATCATTATATGATTGTAGTCCAGTTGGGAGAACTGATGTCTGGAGGTTTGATCGAATACCCTTTTATAAACATTAGACCATCAAGGATATATTTATGTTAAGGTCAGGATGGTTGGGAACCAACTTAGTGAATCAGATGGTGTATTCTAACAACTATATATCACTATTCTGGAAGGCAGATAATTCCATCAACTTTGTTACTTTCACCTCATTAGAGAAAGAAATTGACTGAAAAACTCATGTATTCTATATAGTGAAAGATCCTTAAGTGTGGTTTCTACAAATAATGGACTTCCCCCACTTATAACATGGATTCACTAGAATTAAGACTGGAAAATTGAGTCTATGAGCATGGTAATATCAAGATGGATAAAGATACCTTCTAATACTCTAAAAAAAATTTCCCACCTATTATACTTCTTGTTTCCCAAGATGATAAAGTGGATCTATGTTTTTTATGTTTTTTATGTTTTAAATGAATTTTAGAGGTTGGTACTAAGGGGGGAGACAATCCTAAACTAAAAATAAGGTTGATTTTGGAAATGAATCTGTCATACTATGATAAAAAAGGGGGTCATGTATTTAACAACCCATGATCCATCATGCGAATCCTTAAGGTTTGATTGGGGTTCACCATATAAAAATAAGACATAATTATAGTCAAAACACACCATCAATTAAAATTCGATGAATTCAAATATAAAATAAATATGAAATTAAAATATTACACCAAATAAAAAATTGGAATCTAGTATCTCTGAAGAAAAAAATAACAAATTTGGAAACATTAAAACACATAAAGGAATATCAAACCAACAACCAGCTAACATAATTTTGAAAAATATAAAAAAAGTACTTCCATTAACTCACTTTATTAATTTGTATCAAATATATTATAAATTTGAAAACATTTCCCCTCATTAATTGTTTTCAATTTTAGTAAATTCTAAAAAAAATAAAAAATTATTTCTTCTGAATATTTATAGGACATTTTTATGAGATTTATCAATTTAAAACAACCGTTTTTATCAAATTAAAACATTATAACCCCTAATTTATTTTTAATTATTAATATATTTTATGAAATTTAAATGTCCTTATAAAATGATACGCATCATCCAAACAACCTTAGATTTTTTATTTTATAAATAAAACATAAATTAACCAAAATATCATTTGATAAAAAAGATTGAAATATAAATCTTGATTAATTAATAGAAATAAATAGTAATAGAAAATTAATTGACATGAAATATAAATCACAATGTTTCAAAGAAATAATATATGGTCACATTTAGATGGCATAATATAGTTGAATGTGTGCCGAATAAAATTATCCATCAAATCCAATCAGAGGAGTCCACATGGTCCACACATAGTTTTCTAAACATTTCACCCCTGATTTTCTTACAAATTATAGTCCAATAAATTGATCAAATAAAAATTACCCATTAATTATCAATACCAAAAAGAAACACCCAAACAAATAAAAGAAATCCTAAAGCATAAGAGAAATAATCTCAGATTCAAAACATAAACTTCCCCTACTACTATGGAACTCAAGTGTCATCTAAAATGGGCGGTGAGAAAGAACCCTCATGTGACTAACTACATGAATTCTAATGATTGTAACTCCATCCTACCAGACATCCAAAAATATCAATGGAAATGGGAAAACCTAGTCATTCAATGAAACTTAGTTTTTGATACCATTTCATAATGAAACAACCAAGGCTACCCTTTAGTATTAGGACTGAATGTTGACCATGATATATTTGAAAATTGTTCCTTATCATCATGGGATGGAGGAAAGGACCAAAGGAATCAATGACTACAAGTAATAATGATTTTCCCTGATGATTAGAAATATTGCAATGGGTTTCCACTATGAAACACTATGTGACAAATCCAAATTATTGAATTAATATTATCTAATTAAATAATTTAAATATAAAATGAGGCCAAATAATGAGTAATATAATTAGAAGGAAATCATAGGAATAACTTTCACTGATAATCAGAAGTATCAGTAATAAAATGTAGAAAATATATTGAATATGAAGAATAAAATTATGAATAAGAAATGGATTATACAATATAGATGTCAAAAGGTAAATGATTGAAACCAACAAAACCACCTCTTCCTCCATATTCTAAATGAACCACATTCACCAAACACTATATTTTCTCGAATTAAGATCCAATATAAACCATGTTTCTATTATCATGGTTTCATCATCCAAAAAGAAATGGCTAATATAAGAAATGTTTATTGATAATTTTAGTGATTATAATTTCTTAGTGGGTCACAACCAACTAGTCCTTGTACAAACATTAAATGTAAAAATAATTTTTTGTTGATTAAAAAAAGGTATAAATAAAAAATGGTACTCAAATGGTTAAATTAAAAAAATTAGTAAATATCCTTACAAAAAAAATATTTTAAGAAAGGTACCCTATAAATTATCTCCAAACATATATATAATGATTCAAAAACATGTGAGTTTTCCTGGATAAGTATATAAATATGTAACTAGGTAGGTATATGTACACATAAATCTATGTTGAAATTCATGGAAAATTCCATCTGAATTACTAAAGAAACACATTTAAATTTCTCAATTTAAAATAGAGATATCCATAGTTACAATTTGAAACCAATTATATTTTTAATATTGGAATAATTTTAAAACATCACATCATAGGAATATAGGGGAAACGTGGAAAAAAATATGGCATGTGGCTATACAAACTACTAAAAAAGACATACACTTGATAATAATCAACCCACATGAACACTCAATATTATTTTAATATCCCGGTTCCAGGTTCCGGCTAAAGGTTCCTCGAACTCAGTTGGTCATATGACCTTACATGCATTTCCCCAATATCTGGAAGTTTTTGAATAGAAGTTGGGGACACAATGTGATAATGGGGAAACTACGTCCTCATTGGAAGAATATGCACAATGGAAAAACAAATATTATCAATTAAGTAGAAGCAGTAATACCATACAACAAAAGTAACAAATGGAAGAATAACAGTAATATATCTAATGAGGTATATATAAATTATGGATGTCACATGTGTCTAGGTAATAATCCAAACTAGTCACAATGTTGGAAATATAATTTAGAATGAAAATTATAGAAATGCAGTAAACTCCATCAACATCAGTATTCTCAGCTTTGTCCCATGCTCTCCAGCACCCACATCAATCATATACTTGATAATAAAGGGCACTCTCCCTTATCAATACCTACAACCATATAATCTGTTAGGGTCCAAAATCATGACCCAAACATGGGGAGAGAATAATCCTAATAGGAAACCATGAAATGATCTTCACCTAACTGTGAGTGAATATATATAGCTAATAATGAGATGAAATTAAGAAACAAACCAGAAAGTACTCAAAAGTAAACAATCCTAATGTTTTAAATTACATTATTTTACATGCGTTAATTATTCAATCCGTTGACTAATCAAATCATGAGATATATCCTATGATATGTATCCCTTGTGTAATAGAAAAATAGATGTCTCAAAAGACCATCTAAAAAATAACATAGATTGAGTCCAAGCTTGTTCTTTGGCTTGGAAGGCTCGTCACATTCATTATACATTCAAAAGTAACCCTCTGGGAATGTTATCATTGTTTAACCCCTCCGATTGAACATATCATCAATTCAATTAATAATGACCCTATGGGATGCTCACACAGTCTACCCCCTTTGGTCCCTCATAGCACTAATCATTTAGAAACAACCACCTGGGTAGCTCTCATGGTCAATACACTTTGATATTCCTAGCAACAAAAAATTATAATGACCACCCAGAAGCTCTCATAGTCAATTCCCTAAGGCCGAACATTCATTTAATAACAAACCTCTATGTTTCTCTCATGGTCTAACCCCTCTAGTCTATGACCACCAAACATCTATCCCAGCCAATACCTCTAGTTCATTATAATAACAAATTATGCATAAATTACCCATCCTTGGGAAGCTCTCATAGTCAATTCCACCTATTTATACATTTACTATGTGAAACACACGAATCCCATATAAACTGTAACTCCATCCTAACAACACGAGAAATGGATAAGAAAGAAATCCTAACAAGAATTCTACACCAAATGGCCATAATAAATAAAACATTGGAAACACACCCATAATCAATGTATTAAAACTTACGCCTAAGAAATAACACCTATTAAATCAAAAAACCCATAGAAGGTATTAAACATGGTTAAATTCCAAAATAAAAAATACCAAAAATGGGTATTCAGCACTTTAAGCATATATAATCGAAATACAATCAATAAAAAGAACAAAAAACCTATTTTGATGTTGTACGGTGAACACTCTTGAATTCCAACCCTTGAATCAGCCTAGAATGACATATATATATATAAAGGGTAAATATGATCAACCATTGATTACTCATGGGAAAGAAATCAGCAAGAGAGGATCTCATAGAAGAGAAAATGCACAAGTGGGAATCCCACAAACCTGGATGAATCTCAATCGGAGCTCGGATGGAGGAATGGGAGGAGCATGAAGATCTTCAGCTTTATGTCACTCTCCTATACGAACCAAGGGGAGAAAAAGAATGATACATAAATGAGTAGTGGACTCGATCTGAAATTTCAATTTTAAAAGAATATTAAATGATGTTTTTATTTAATGTACATGATGTGTACTAGGCTCAAACAACCCCCACTTTAGGTGGTCCGCCAAGTCACCTACATGTCAATATACTCATCCACTACATGACCAGTACATGGTAACATACGACAACTGGGTACATGACGTGAACATAGAAAATTTTCCAATTCATAATTTATCATAAAAAACAACTTAAAAAATGATCAACACCTGAAACGAAATCTCGAGTTAATAAAAACTCCCTCTTAAAGTAATTCAACCCCAAATTTCTCTTCAAAGGATTGTGAAGATGAAACTACCAATAACTATGGCCATTATGATCATCTGTCCACATCCCCCTCCCAATTCTTATCATCTACTCACCCGTGATTCCATATCACCCATAATAGTGGAACATACTTTTCATGAAGAACCATTGTGATATGATCCAAAATCCTTATAGGGTGCTCTTCCAAGGATGCATCCACCTCTAACTGAACCTCCTATGGTTGAAAAGCATGAAATACGTCTAAAAATTAACATTTTAACTGAGAAACATGAAAGATGTAATGCATAGCCTAGTACCTATGAGGTAACTACAACTGATAATAAACTGGCCCAACTCTATCCAAAACCTCAAATGGACCGACATATCTCAGTGAATGATTCCCATGTCTCCTAATCCTCTTGTGTCCCAACCTTAGTGTGACAAATTACAAAACCTGATACCTAACCTCAAACAATAGATTTATTCTCTTCATATCATCATAAGATTTCTTCCTAGACTGTGTAGTATCCATCATTTTTTGAATTAACACCACCTGCTATGTGGTATCCTAGACAAGATGAGGTCTCAGCATAGCTACCTCTCCTACCTCTATCCAACATAAGAGTAATCAGCATGGCCTACCATACAAAGCCTCATAACATTCCATTTGAATAGTCACCAGAAATAGTTATTGTATGAATAATCCACAAGGTGTATGTGACTCTCTCATGAGCCATGAAAATCCATGACGAATGCTCAAATCCTCTCTTCCCAAACCTGAATCATGCGCTCGGACTGGCCATCTGTCTGAAGATGGTAAGCGGTACTCAGAAGTACTTGTGATCCCAAATCCCACTATAGTTCTACAAGACATGAGATGTAATTTGGGAACACCTGTCTGAAACAATATAGTGTGGAACCCCATGCAGATGTACAATCTCACAAATGCACAACCTTACGTGTTCTTCAAAACTGAATGTTTCTATAATTTTTAAGAGGTGTCCAACCTTCATGAGTCTGTCAACAACAACCCAAACCTTAGAATTTACTCGAGGTAAACTCGGTAAACCCATCATGGAATCTATTGCGACATCATTCCAATTACACTCCAGAATGAGTAACTGCTGTAAAAGTCATGTTGGTCATTGATGCTTTGCCTTCACCTGCTTACATGTGGAACATTTTATAACGAAACCAACATCATCCCACTTCATACCTTGTCACCAATAATGATAGTGTAAATCTCAATACATCTTGGTGACACTATGATGAAATTCCCAAATTGGGGAATGAAAATCCCACATAAGATCCTCATGTATTTTTGTTGATACCCATATGTACCCAATAAAATTAAATATCTAATAGTCACTAACAGACCACCCAAGAGTAGGGTACTTTCATAACACAATCTCTTATAGGACTAAGACATCATAATCCAATAGATTCCTCAATCACACTTGATCAGGAAGAGTAGATGTAACATCTATAGAATAATGAAATGTCTTCCCCTATCCGTCGTCCACCTCCAAATGAATTTCAGATAACAGATCATTAAGCTACCACTAACTTTTTTCATCCTAAATATCATGTATCTGATTCCTCCTAATCAACTCCTCATCCACAACGTTTCCTTTACCAGGTGTTTTGTCTAGATCAATGTCAAAAGACTAAAGTTACTCATCCCACCTTTTCTATCACAAATTCAAATCATGGAAAGTAAAGATATACTTGAGCCTCTTTTGGATAGTGTAGACAAAAAATACTCTGCCAAAATATAATGCCTCTAACATCATAAATCATGCACAACT
Source organism: Viscum album (assembly GCA_963277665.1). Lineage (NCBI taxonomy): Eukaryota > Viridiplantae > Streptophyta > Magnoliopsida > Santalales > Viscaceae > Viscum > Viscum album. Next base: position 642,108,019 of record OY728133.1, on the reverse strand, counting down.
ACCGCTAACTCGAGATCGTGCAATGGGTAATTCATAACAACTGGTCTCAACTGTAAAGACCCATACACAATGACTCTTCCCCCTGCATAATCACTCCTTCCATCTCAACAGTTGTCACATCATAAAAAATGGTCCAACTCTTTCCTAGCTCTGGAAAAATCAGTATCAGTACTGATTTTATTCTCCCTTATACCTCTTGAAAGGCTAAATCGCAGGAATCTATCCACAATTACATTGCACCTTTCTTAGTTTGGCCCACCAGTGGAACTTGTAAGCATGAAATGTCTTGAATAAATTGATATAGTATCCAACAAACCACAAAATTCCATACCTCAAAGGCATTCTTCGGATTATTTTAGGAAAATAACCCTCTCACATTTTCTGGGTCTACTGACACTCCATTCTCTAAGATAACGTGACCCCAGAAGTAAATCTAGCCCATAAAATATAACATGAGAGATTAACATATAACTAATGGTCACTCATTGTACTCAACATGATCTCAAGGTCGGTAGCATGATTATGTCAAGTGTGAGAGTACACCTAGATATTTTCCACAAAGAATACCACAAAAGAATCCATATAAAGACGGAACACTAATTTCTTCAATGTTATGATAAATTATGGTCTATTTGTGATACCGAATAACAGTAACAAATACTCATATAGACCATACCTACTCTAAAAGGATGTTAGAGGAATATCTGATGGTCTAACGTGCTATTGATGATAACATGATCTCATGTCAATCATACAGAATTCCTGCGCTCATCAAAGCTGATCAATGAGATCATCAATCTTTAGAAAGGTATATCAGTTCCTAACAGTCAACGGGTTCATCATTCAATAATACACACAATGTATAAGGTTACCATCCTCCTTCTAAGAAAAAAGGACAAACGAACCCCAAGGGGAAGTACTAGGTCAGATTAAACCCTTTTTTAATAACTCCTTTAACTTCTTCATGATCTCCTGTAACTCAGGTGTAGGCATCCTATATGGAGGAATGGACATTGGTTCCATTCCTGGTACAAGCTCAATAGAGAAATCAAATGGTCGCTCAGAAGGTAAACCTGAAATTTCATATGGAATGATATCTCTGAAATGATCCACCATTGGAGGAAAGTATATCCGTGAAGTCCCCTGGTCATCCAGATATAACCAATAAATCTAGGACCTAAATCCTCCCAACCCATGATTCTCAGGTCCATATCAACTTTCCTGGACATCCCATTTCACAATTATGATGTTTTGATACATTCACTTATGTTATTCATGAAAACGATGCAATATTTATTCACAACACTGTGTCACATTTCACTATAATGTTATGATGTTTTATTATTATATAGATTCGATATGATATAAATTTACCAAATTATTCCTAAAATATTATTATTATGATATTATTCTTATTATATGATGATGAATAATATGATCTTCCACTTACTATTTATTTAAGTCCCATATTCCACCCATGCTATTCCATCCTTTATTGGGATTTTATATCACCCTTTTATTTGATGAATATTATTAGGGGAATAAATGTACCAATAATTAGATGAGATATTTAAGAGGGTGATTAAGAAGTATTTATATAATTTTTATGTTTCATTATGTACATGTGATGTATGATCCTAATTTTCCCAATATAAGAATCATTTTTATCAAAGAATGTATTATTATTATGTTGTTTCTAAAATGATAAATTTGTTTTGTAAGAAAATTTGAGTCTCTTAAGATTGTATCAGATAATACTTTTGAATTTTTTTTAATTGAAATAGAAAACCTCTCTGAAAACCCTAGGTATACGTATGAATTTTAATGGAAGCATAATGAACTTTTATTAATTCACAAGAAAATATGGTTTAATAGAAAAAATAAATGTCTAGATTCTACATGTGGATTTGGCTCTAGCATAAATGTTCTTTGGGGTAATAACCCCACAAATAAAGATTAAATTTTAACTCAATTGTATATGGTGCATGATAAAGAAGATTTACTACACACCTTATCTGGAAAACCCATGGGATATGTTTCAATTAATTCGAAACTCTCGAAAACCTATAATTAAAGATAAATAGATAAAATAATTATTTCATTTAATTTTTCAAGTGGATTAATGTGCATGACCCTAAATGAATAATTTGAGAAAATGGATAAACATATAGATCCAATAAAATATGACATCAAAATTAATTTTCACCTAAAAATAAATTATTTAATCATTTTTCATTGAAATATTTTTTGGAAAACCCATTTAATGTTTATAAAATAGTGGGTACTAAGAAAAAAACCAAAAAACCATGTAATGAAAATAAAATTATTATCCAAATGAAATTACCAACTTCATGGGTAGAAAAGTTCAAATTTTCTTGATGATACTTACCTAGATGTCTTAGGCTATGAATAATAACCAGAATCATATGGAATTATCATCTTCACCCAAGAATGAAAAAATATATCTAATATGTCCCTTATGTAGTAATGAAGACTCCCATTTAGTTGGTCATCTGATCTACTTGTCATGGAAAAAATGGTTAAGTCAACGTAAAATATTTTTTTTCTTCCCCACTTTTATTAGAATGAGAAGGTTACATCGGTAGTTTTTCAAATATATGGAGAGGCAGATAAATAATGAAAATTGATAAGGAATATAAATTAAAATGTTCTAATAGAAGAAATGAAGTGGGAAGACATTATGAAGTAATATTATAATTTGAATTTTCAAGAAGCTCTTAGAATAATGAATGAGATAGAATTCCTAGAGCTTATGAAAAAAAGTAGTGAATCTATCATGGATTACCAGGAAAATTTTCAAAAGTCATGGATAGTATGTTTATGGTTTTTATAATCAATTTCAGAAAAATTGATATATTCATTTGATTTTCAAAACCATATCTCCAAAAGGATGTCTCTGTTAGTGAATTTAGGAGTTATATAAATGTAGTGTCATGTGATCTCAATATAGGAATTGAGTTTGGAGAATGGTCTCACAGATAGAGGGTTTATAATAGAAAAATGTACTTTTATATTGGGTGACCAATAATAAATGGGGAAATAAGATCCCACCACCAAAATTTCATATATGTGGGATGAATAATCATGAGATTTGTCTCAATGGTATATATAAATACCTTATTTAATATAGAAAAGTCCACCAGACTCATGAATATAGAAGAGACAAGAAGAATGATACCAAATTGATGGGGGAAAGAAAAAAACTTACAAATTCACTACCTATGGTTCAATGCTTCAAAAGTAAGATGAAAGGTAACTTTTTAATCTTGTTCACTAAAACAAAATCCTTTTAGAATGATTAACACCAATAAACACCAAAGATGAAGGAGTACATAAAATAATATTCCAGCCCCAGAGTCAAGTTTGAACATGAAAATCAAGTCTTTCATGACACACTTCATGTTCAATATTGAATTAAGAATATTTATTTTATATTTGGTTATACATATTTCTTTATATTCTTCATGTTTGATAAAACTATTTAATGACAACCCTAATACCTTATAGTATCGATATCCACAAAACACATATTGGTGTGATCAATGAACACCAAGTGTTGGAATATTCTCTTATTTGTGTTTTCGGGATGATTTTTTAGTGAATATGACAATCCTTTAGCTGGTGGAATTTGAATCTATATTAGGAATGGAATGGATTTATTTATATTTATACCAAATCTATTATTTGGAAAATTAAATCTATTTTTATATTCTGTAACATCCCATGACCCTATAAAAATTCTAGGATAATAATGATTATCCTTTGAAAAATCATTAAATGGTATGGGTGTGGATACCTTGTGAGGAGGCATATCATTCCAAAATAGTTGTGTTAAAGGAAAACACCAAATATGAGTAAATTACCATTGTAAGGGAATATACTAATTAATTTACCTAATAGTTTTCTGTACATCTCTCTAATTGTGAGGTATAGTTCTCTATAAAGTTTATACCTAGAGCTAGTCCTTTCTTTAAATTACCCTATATGATGACCCTAATAAAACTAAAGGAGTTAGAGGATTATTTTTAATATATTATAGAGAAAGGGTTCAAACACACTAGAGAATAACATAGGGTTTTTATACCCTCCTTATCCTAAAATGGATGGATTAATGTGGATGTGTATCAATTAATGGAAGCTCAAAAATATCTCAAAAAAGTCCACCTATTCCCAGAAATGTTTTTATTTATTCTTTGATCAACTTATTTGATATTATATCTTCTCAATTCTAGATCTTCATTCTAGATATCATCATCTAAATGTGATTAAACAATATATTAAGAATATTTCCTTCCATTCAATGTATTAGAACTATGAGGTCATAGTGATTCACTTTAAACATGATAATTACCCTATAATCATCCTGGATTTAATTAGTTGATTTTTTAGAGACGACCTGAACAAATATGTTGTAGTATTTATAGATTATATACTCATTTAATCAACGTTAATGAAAAAATAAAAAAGAATTTAATAATTGTGCTCATGAATTTTGGAAAGGATAAATTGTTTTCTATGTTCAAAATGTTTGACCTAGAGAGGAATAAAGTCACATTATTAGTTCAAAAGAACACAAGTGGGGGTAATTTTTGTAGAAACCTCAAATAAAAAGGAATTCTATGAATGTCCCAGACAATCAATTTCCATGAATGTATACATTTTTCCTTAACAAACTAGGAATTACTGATGATTTGTGAGAAATTTTTCCTAATTGTAAAACCCAGAAAATTTGTTAACATGATAAGGTGTGATGTATTACTCGATAGAATAATGTGAGGAATGGATCAATAAGATATATAAGAGGCTAATAACTATGAATTTACAGACACTATCATCAAGTGGATAATGGTTTGTGATATATAGTGATAATGAAAAAGAATGTATTAGGATGTGTACTCTTATAGAATGATAGATTGATAGCCCAAGCATCATGATATTTTATGATAACTGATAAAAAATTCACAACAGATGATCCTAAGTTTACAAGAATGATATTCACATTGATGATTTGGAAACATTACCTCTATGGGGAGAATTATGACATATAGTAGATCAAAATTATCTAAATTATATATTCACACCAAGGGAAATCAACACGAATCAATTAAGATATTCAAATATAAACATAGAATATGATTTCCTTATTCACTATAGTATTATAAATGAAAATATGATTTCTGATTATCTAAGAAGAAATGAACCTTTTACACTATCCATGAGGCATATTGAGAAATACCCAACCATCATTGATATAAAAAGGATAGATCCAGAAATCATAATCAAAGAGGAAATATCATAACTGTTTCAAATGATATCACAACTATCTATCCAAGAGAATATCAAAAGTCATAGAGGGATCAGTTAGTGTTTCAAATGAATTTTGAAGTAATAAATGATGGAAATATTCATAAATTCCACATCAATGATGATGAAGCCTTATGGTTTAGAACTTGACACTATGAACCATCATCATACAATATGAAAAAATTAATTATAAGATAATACTTATTTCTCATAATTATCTATCTATCCATGAATTAAAAAAATGTACCATGATATTTGAGAGCACTTCTAGCGTGACACATAAATAAGGGGTTTTTTGAGAAAACCTGAATGTTCTTGGTATTTCAACAAGTTAAATTTGGGAGAAAAAATTAAATGGTAATGATACAACCATTTCCTATAACCACATGGAAATAAGAGAACATATAAATGGTTTTTATAGATTTTCTCATAATGAAATTCAAAAGAAGTAATGAGATACTTATTTAATCTAATTTGAATGGATATGGCATCAATAAATACCATTATTTGAGTTTTCATACATTAAAAAATTCCACTCAAGTATTCAAATAAACCAAAATGAAGTTATATATGGGAATATATGTAGAGGTCATACATGTTTGGAAGAAATTGGTAAATAGATGTTACCTTAACATGATCGCGTTCATGAAATGACTGAAATATTCAACATGTCCAACATCATATAAAAGATACTCAGACTCGGAAGAAGATTTATGTTTACAACCATTTTTGGGACTTATCGATTGATGTTAGAGAATTTTTTTCCTTTTAATATCTCCATGGATGAGTGGCAAGAAATTTAGAATTAAATAAAATCTTAGACCTATGTATATTGACCCCTTTGATCTCCTTGATTACATTGGAGTAGTGGATTGTTGGCTAGAATTTCCAACTTACATGGATGACGTTAATTATGTGTCACTGAAATCTCTACCAAAAAAGTAAATACATGATCCATTACATATAATGAATTTGTGGCGATACAACATGTGATTGGCCTATGTTAAAAGGACCAGTCAGTGACGATATTAGACTGTAAAGATAATGTTATATGCAACAAGAAAACTCACATTGTCAAATTTATGTAGTGGAATCATAAATATGATGCGAAAAAAAGGGAACCATAAGAAATATTAAATCTAATGTACCCTCATTTATTCTCAACCAAGAATATGTGTTTAAATTTTGGTGAAAAATTTTCTAAAGGGGGGAAGAATCTAATGAACCATAGATTATTAATGATTTATTTCATAAATAAATATGTGTTATATTATATTGTATAATATTATGCCCATACAACACATAAGAAAAACAGAAACATTATTTCTGTAATGAATATAATTATATTAGTAAACAAATAAACCCACAAAATTTCAATATTTTACAATGGGTCAAAAATTGAAAATAGGGAAGATAGAAAGTAGAAAAATTAATATCATAAAAGTTAGATCATCCATATCTAGTAGATTTATCATCCCCATGAATAGTAATATGGAAAATAAACATATTATTAGTAAAAAATTATCATTTTAGAAAATGAAAATATATAAACTTGATTTGTATTTTTGTGAATGTTACATGAAGGAATAGATATCCATTTAAACAATTTAATTCGATAATTGCAATAGTAATGTGATTTTTGGAATAATAACAATAATTTGGCCTCAAAATAATAAATTTAATAGAAATATTATTTTTCATGTGTAATTTAATGAAAATAGAATATTTTAATGATATAAAATAAATATCAAGACTAAATACTTTAGAAATTTTGGACACTTTTTTTAATAAATTGTAATTTATGGTATTTTGTAAAAATAATAATTTTTATATTAAAAATTTAAATATGGAAAACCTAGAAAATTTTTATATAACTCATTCTTATATCTTATTAACTAAAATTAATTGTATTTTATATAGTTTATTGATTTTAATAATATTGATTAATTTTTAGTCGATAGGAAAAGAGATTTATGTTTATTGAAATGACATTTTTAGGCATTATATTGTTTTATTTAAAATAATTATTTGTATATCAAAGAATTTTTTTTTAAAAAATGAAATGAATTTTTGAAATTATAATATAAAAATAACCTTATGATTAATTTTTTATAATTTTCAGAATTTTTTAATTTTTCAATGATTATTGTTAATACTGATATTTATTTAAAAACGTCATTTATTTTAATGTATTTACAAGGTTTCAAAATAATTTTGATTAGTTTTTAAAAAATAATACCTTTTTTAGATAATATTAAACAAATAAATGAAATTGGAGTCAACATTAAAATTGAATTTGGTATAACTTTTTTATACCTTTAATATTTTTTTTAGAAAATTTCTTTTCATCAGGTTTTGAAGATTTTTTAAAATTTAAATTCATCCACTTTTATGAATTTAATTTGATAAAATTTATTTAATATTTAAAATATTAATTATTAATATAATTTAATAGTTTTGACATAACTTTTCTTAGTAATTAATAGTTAGCACTATTAATATCTATTACAACATTTTTTTGTTAAAACAGGTTTATCAAAGGGTTAAACCATAATGATAAGTGTTTTAATTAATTAAAAACCTTTCTTTATGTTATTTGTAGAGTTATTCTCAACCAATTACCAATTTTATGTGTTAAATAATTCATTTTAAAACAATATATGTAATTTTTGGACACTATCGTGTCTTTTTAGAAGATAAGTTATATTTTCATCAAATAAAAAACTATTTTGGGGAAACTAAATTTAATGACATTGGTGGAAGCCTATATCCAGTATTGAAATAATAAAATATTATAAAAACATAATTTTTATAAAAAAAAATGTTCATAAAATAAACTTTACTTTATATAAATATACAAATATTTTTCACATATGTATGAAATTCCCCTAAAAATGGTTGAGTCAATAAGGTTTCCTTATGACTTTTACATTTCATGGTGTTTTGAAAATCACAGACACTTTATCTTAATGTAAATTATCTTTCTCTAATGATTATTTTATTATGGAAAATTTCCTTTCTCTATGGGAAATTTTTATCCATACCTTAGTTTTCATTTTCCTCCAAAATCCATGTTTATTATATTACTATGTTAAATATTAGAATCCTTATCTAAAACCTTGTAATCATTTAGTTCCTTGGATATATAGTATTCTTTTTTAAGACTCTGAATTATTTAAAATATAGACTCTGAATTCTATGAAATTCAGACTTTGAATTCTATAAAATTCACACTCTAAATTCATGGAAATTCAGACTCTAAATTCTCTAAAATTCATTCTCTGAATTCTCTAAAATTTGGACTCCAAATTCTATGAAATTCAGACTTAGAATTCATTAGAATTCAAACTATGAATTCATCATAATTTCAACTCTAAATTCATCAAAATTAAGAATTCAATTTCCTCAGAATTCATACTATGAATTCATCAAAATTATGATTCTAAATTTATCAGTATTCAGACTCTGAAAACTATGAAATTCAGATTCTGAATTCGTTGAAAAAAATAATCCAAATATCCATTCTATCTAGAATCTGATTATTAAAACCTAAAATTATATTTTCCCTAGATTTTATATTTGTTAATATTTGGAAATATACTTCATTCTTCATACACAAATTTTTATTTTCAAATTATGTCGTATAATTGGTTTCTAACAAATCGTTGGTAGAGTGACATGTGTACAAGACCCTACAAGATTTCCTCAAAAATATGACTGTTGGAGGAGGGAGTTGACCGTTGAAGTTTTTACTATAAATAAAATCTCATTTTAATGATCTCATTATAAATAATTATCTATTGATGATCTTATAGATTTCATGATGTTATATTATTTCTAGAGAAAGAAAGACTCTCATTCCTTGTGTCTTTTAGGAACATGTTGTTCTGCAATGAACACCTTGTTCAGATTTTTTCATGCTACTTTCATTGTTGCTGAGTACAAATCATGGGCTTACCCTAGTGTGGGTAATAAATACATTCATGAAAGTATAAATCAAGGGACATTTATCAAATGTATCTAGATACCATTCTCTTTGGTTTAGAAGATTTACTACTTTTTAATTGTTCTTGTTTCAAGTTTAATTGCTGTTATATTTTGTTAAATAAATAATGTATTACTTTATTGTACATTCTTGTAATTTTACTTACTCTAATAATTTAGATATTATATGATTTATGGTAGAATATTTTTCTAAGAAAATTTTCCTTATGTTTCTTTTTCAGATTCATCTTTCTGGATCATATGGAAAGTTGTTTCTATGTTTAAGAACCGAAGTGGGTTTGGGAATTTACATTATTTAACATTTTTAAACATAGTTTTCCTTAAAGTGGAAAACATATTTTATTAAACTTACAACTCACCCCCTCTTGTAATTGAGCATCTATATATACTATTTAGTTACTACAAAAACAATTTTTCTTGTGTTTTGTGTTCTTATATGAAATGAAATTTCTTCCTCTAAAACCATTTTAACCTGATAAAATTTTTTGAAAAATTTTATTTATAATGTTATATTTCTGTCAGAATTTCATTTTTATTTTTTTCTATATAATTATATTAACATCGTATAATGTTATGTTATAATGGATAATTATAAAATGAGTTTAAATTTGTTTAACCTGGAGAAAAACATAACATGTGACCAAATCATATCTAAATGTTATTGTATGAGTTTATTTAGACCCTATTATACCTTATGTTTTAATTTGGAGTTCATTATATCCACATTACCTGATTATCATATATATATATATATATATGTGTTATTTAATATTTTGTTAAATTATAATAATGCCCACCTCCCCTCATACAAAGGGCACATCTTCACTTATTTTTAACACACTTAAGAATTATTTTCATCCAATACCTATCTAGAAACCTTATTTATGTCCCTACCCTTATCTTAAATTCCCTATTTTGATTAGTGAACAATCCTGTAAAGGATTTAGGTAAAACCCTAAAGATATTGTCTGATGAACAGTAATACTTATTAACTGAGCATCATTTTATTATTTTTCTTCAACCTCATTAAAATATTCATCAACCGTAATAAAATATTAAAAATAGAATATTAAATATGTAGAAATATAAAATTTTTATTTAAATAACAAATATATATATCTCATAATCGATCAATGTTGAAATAAAACCATTTTTTGTGTGTACGACGGACTATCACCTCACCACCCAATGTAATCTATTTCCATCATCGCCTCTCATAGATTGTTATAATGATGGATTTAGTGTATATATATATAATATTAATGAATTATTAATAATTTTAGAATATATTATATCATCTAATTTCTTACCTTTTTATCCACTGAAATATTAATTTTTTTGTGCACACATCTAGACTACCACATCCACAAAGTGACATGATTCCTTTTTCATCATAAAATCGCATGGATGAAACATGTAAGATCCGAGATTATATTAAGGTTTTATTTTAATTATTCATTTTTATTAACACTAAAAATAGGATATAAGCATCTTTACCATGATTAGGTGAAGGCTCGGGGTGTTCTGGGGCTTCGGGACAGTAAAGAATAAAAAAATGGGAGTTCTTGGGCATGTTTCTTGGTTTTCATATAGTTAGTGGAAAAACTATAGAGCATCCCAGGTAAATATGAATCCATGGACATAATATCATACACAGTTGGCACATAGTTTGGAAAATCATACAAATTCAACTGAAACTATGTAAAGAGGGAGATATTTAGGAGTATCTTTTAGTCGATTTGGACACACTTTACGAAACTGTGTGCAAAACATGCAGCCAATAAACATTGAGAAAATGACAAAAATTCCACCCATGGATTTTAAAACCTAACCTAGGGTTCCCCTCCATTTTACCCTAGAAACCCTAGTGATTAACTAGGATGACCAAATCTTCTCATAGGGGGTTCTACTTCAATATTTGGATATTTGGAGTTCCGTTGGTTGTAGATTGAATCCATGGGTATGTCTAACACCCCTCTTGCCTCGCTTTTTTATATTAGGGGTTGTGGTTTCTTGTATCTTATTCTAATCCACTAAAAACCTCTTTTTTGGTGTAACCAAGTTTACGTCTTCAAGGGGTTCTTAAATCATGATCTAATGCCATGATTGAGAGTGTGTTCATTAAGGTACTCAAGGTATAGGTCTACCAGTTATATCCCATAATTTTTTTGTAGATTGTTTCATATGAGTATGCATTCTTACTTCCTCATTTTGTGCTCTAGATTTCATTAGTGGGATTTGGGAATAATGATCATCTAAATAATGATTTGAAACCCTCACGATCCCCATGGGATGCATCAAGGATGATTTAACAAATTTTAGGCCACCCATGGTGTGGGCCAACCTTTCCGAATATATAAATTGACAATTTCATGTGTGGAATTTATGTGTAATAACATTGAGCTCATGTTGAACATGTTAGTATTTTTATTTTTATTGAATATATAATAACTGTGTTTTCGTTCGGTTTAATAATATCTTATGGGTTTTTTTTTGGCATGGCTTAGTAAATTGGTTAATTAAGGTAAATGGGATTATGTTGAATGTTATATAACTTATGTTGAAATTCCAAATAGGACTAGTACATAATAAATTAAGAGAATGTTAAATTAGAAGTTACATGGGAATTAAGAACATGTAAAGTGTTGTATGAGGGATTCGATGAATATGTAATGAATTAATACATGAGAAATGTACTTGAAATGATAAATGGGTTAAATGGGTTCAAGTGTGGACATTGATGAATATTGACTAAATCATAGGGGTTGTTGAAGAAACATAAATGGTTAAGTAACAAGAATTTAAATTTGGCTAAACTACTATGAATAGTAATTGGTAATAGTGTTAATGTGTTATAAAATAGTATTAATTTCCATGTTGTCTGTCATGATTTGCGATTAATGATTTTCAATGGAATTGGTTATTTTTTGTTCTATTGTGCTATGGTTGTGGTGAATGCTAAATAAGCATGTGAACATGGATTGGTAGAGTGGGTTATTGAATTCATGGTCTACTCCCACGGTTCGAGTTAGACAGTGGCTCAAAACTCCTCCCCCAAATGGACAGGTTTAGTAAGGGGGAAAAGGCTTTATTCCCCTAACAACTGCAGTCCACTCATATTGAGGTTTTGAGTTGAGGTTAAAGTGTTAATTTGATATATGTATCCCTAATGAGATAGAGAGAAGATTTATTTTTCCTATACCATGTGATTTATTAACTTATACTCGTGTGTAGATGATTATAATTCGTAACCCATGGAACATGTGATAAAAATGAATTAAATATTGAATTTGGTATAAGAATTGGGATTGTGATAAAAGCTAATAATGAATTAAATGAACTTTTTTAACTTATAGAACCCAAATTTTCCATTATTTGGATACCATTTATTTGGTACCTGAATGCACTATCTATTATACTGGATATTTTTTAGACATCCTTGGTTGTGTCAATTATGTATTGTACTCACACCCTGCTCGAGCTATCTTTGGGTACTCGAGTTGATTTCTTAGTTGCAGGTCAGGACAAGGGCGGAGGACCTACACTATGGGGTTGGGTTGGGCTTATGATGTATATGTGGAAAGACCCAGACGTAGATTCTCGACCCATCTTAAGTTTTTTTCCAGTTGTTTTATTTTGGGTTTCATTCACTTTGCACTACTAGTATGACATGTCATTATTGTATTTGATTTTAAGTTGTACCCAATTTGGGAAATTTTTGGTTAATAATGTTTATTAGTTGTTCATATTTTCTCTGCTATTTATATTGTGTATGGTTTTGGCATACTCTAGTAAAGAGCATATAGTCTCCCCACACAACTCATTAGACCCTAGTTGCTAGTTGGAAACATCTGGCGTATGGGTTGGCGTGCTTGAGGTCATGTGACGACCTGAATCAGAGCACCGGTTTAGTGGATTCTGTGTCGGGGATGTTACAATTTGGCATCTAAGTAGGACTTTTCTCTTTCATACTATTTGGGGATAGTAGACTTGATATTTGGATGTGCCAAGCCTTGGTAATTAGGTCATTCTAGGGAGTAGATAACCCATGTACGAGGGATTACCTAATTCAGTTTGGGTGGGAATTGTTGTTCATTATCAGTTTTGTTATTGTTTAATGATATTTTACCCCTGGGTAATGCCAATGTTGTTTGATATGATTGATTTATGATATCTTGAACATTTCCTGAATGTCACCATGTTGTGAACTCATGCATCATTTCAGGCATCTAAGGATATAGGTGGCATGAATCCATATAGAAAGACACCTGAGATGTGTGTGCAGGGCATAGATAGTAGAATGAATTTTCATTCCATGATAAATATAAAGAAATGATTCCTAATAATGGTAATGAAAGTAGGTGAATGAGAAGAACAAAATTAATAGTTAGGAAATATTGGGTATAAATAAATCTTGTGACTAAGTTAATGTTTTGGTTTGGGATAAATTGAAATGGTTGTTTTGGTGTCTAAAATAAAAAGGGGTGCATAACGATGGTAAAATTGTTAATGAGTTTTTCATAATGAAATATGTAATTGAGTTTAAATGATTATTTTAACATGTTTTTAAATGGGAAATGTTCCTAATAGGTAAGGATTGTTTTTTAAAAAAATAATTGGTTTCAAGATGTGTTGAAGAAAGACTTTTGGTTAAGTGAATTGGTTACCCCATGTTGACCATGACCCAAAATAGGTATGGTAGAGGGTAATGATATAAGTGTAATGATGACCATTGGGGTAGTGTATGAATAATGGTTTATTTAAGGTTGATAGTGTGAGATCTTTTTCTTCTACGGTTGAATCATTTTTGTCATTCTTCAATGTTTCAGTTGAAAAATAGTTTTAGAATGAGAATGATTGGGTTCTAAGGTGGGTATCCTTTGTGCTTTCTGTTTGACCATTGTATGTGTAGGTTGGGGTAGTGAGATTACCCCAGTTTGATAATTTAGTCTTGGATTTAGTGGCCTTGCCGATTAAGATATTTACTATGTGGTGCGTTCATAGAACCTTTGGTAGGGTTTTTGTCTTTGGGTTTTGAAGCATTGATCGGTAATACGAATGTGAAAACTCTGATGGTTCATGATTGTATGGAGTGTATGATGGACCCTAAGGTCGGTGCCTAGGAATTAGTGGCCTTGTGAGTAGAGACCTGGTGAGTTTTTTTTTGGATCTGATAAAGGTTTTCTTTCTCATAGTTCTGATTAATCTGCATACCCTTGGTACGAAACCTAGTTTAAATGGTCACATGGTGCATTAGGAAAAGTATAGATCAGAATGTGGGTGAGAGTGTCGTCTCAAAGATTTTCTTTGATCGTATCATGATATGTATGATTTTGAGAGAGGTCCAATGGATTTTCCTGGTTGTGACTTTATTTATTGGAGTTGGTATCGTTCAACATTTACGGTGACATATGAGAGAGGTCAGGCAGAGTATTTAGTACCTTTCGGTGTGTCTCGCACATGGAGTTGTTTGGACAATAATAGTGGAACTCAAATTATTGTATAGTGTGGGTTTGGCCGAAAGGGATACATGCAAAGGTTGATGGTTGGTGGTGTTTCTCGAGTAATTGTTATGCAATGATTGTTTTGAAAAATCACAGGTACCTCGTGGGAGGTTAGAGCAACGGTGCAAGTGCCTTTTAATATGAAGCATGAGAGATGCTTGATATGTACTGTCAATTCATGCTTAGTACCAAAAGGTTTTGTTAAATGGTATAGTTTTTCCTGATTCTACCCTAGGGGAATCATGGTCTTTTTTAGAAGGGGTAAGGTTTGTTTCAAAGGGTTTTATCATAAGAATGAATGACTGGACTATTTGGATGATGATTAATGGAGGCATTGAATTTTTTTTCAAGTAGAAATGACAGAGGAGGATAGAGTTTGGTTATATGATTTTTCTTGATGGTGACACTCGAGATGATGGTGTTCACATTGATGAAATTGTTGTATGAATGGCTTGGTTGTTGAGTGAGATACAAAGGCAGCCTCAGTGAAGAAGAGGCTGACTATCCAAGATAAGTGGTTTTGTATATATGTGTGTGATAATTTACACATAGGTAAAGGTTGATTTGTGAGACACTGTTTGTTTGATTGGTTTGATAGACCCTTTTTCTTCATTTTTTAGGTGGCAGGGACACAACAAAAGTACTTGAGTAGTGTGGTGGAAGTAGTTCCCCATGAAACATTGGTTCAATGCTTCTTGGAAATTTGGTCATGATGTGACAGTTAGACTTGGTTGGTGATCACACTTGAGCGGAGGTGGTTTAGTGTTGATATGATCCTTTTCATAGGGGATCTTGAGAATCAATTCCAGCTCATGGTTTCCCATGGTTTGACATTAGAGATGGATAAGTTGGTGTGGGTGTTCTTTAGCAATGTCTTAGTATACCGTATCTTTTAACGAGCATGTCAAACATCTTGACATTGTCCCAAGTGCGGTGAGAAGATCTAGATCACACTATGAGACATGAAGTTGTTTGGATAGAAGAGGGACATTATGATCGTATTCTCATGGAAACAAAATATTTGGAGCATGATGGTGGGATGTACACCCTCAATGTCTTGGGGTGAGGTCCTCGAAATGGACCGAATATCGACAAACGCCATGGGTGTCGTTCAAAATAACTAAGAAAGGGAACTCGGTGACATTTTGTATTCCTGTTTTTGAAAAAAGAATGCTGTCCATGTCCATGTTTTGGGGTTTGACCTATGAATGAGTGTAAGAAATGGTTGTTGGAATCTCTATACGTGAGCAGTGGTAACAACACTCGTAAGGTGGGGAGTGTTAAGTCATCCCTCCATGTGGAAATGATTACATGAAGTCATCATAGAGGAAACGAGGTTTCAATGAGAAACTTGTGAGGTTTGTGTCAGGTTCCTCAGAGATGCAAGTTGGCCTTGGATGTGGTTTCAGATGATCCATGTGTTGTATTGAGCTCACGGTGGTTCCTAGTGAAGCTTGTGATGTATGTGCTGAGTTATTGGAGGGTGTGGTTGGATATGACAATAGGTTGTGGAAGCATAATTTGGAGCCCTATTAGTCCAACAAATATTGGGGTTAGACTCTGGTATTTTACCTTTTGTAGTTTTGGAACGTCATGATGTTGAGTGAACCTTGGCCATGTGATTCGGTGTCATGGCAATGGTGATGCCTGATGAAGGTCAAGAGGGTGGTAATGCCATTATGGAAGAATTATACCAAGTTTCAGGGAGTGACAACAGTGGGTGCATGGGATGATAATGATATGCTTCAAGTCTGTGAGCACCTTGGGAAGGAGAGAAAGGGGCTGCGTATCATCAATAAAAAGTTGTTTTTTGGGGCAAGTAAGTCGAATTTGGTTCGACCTGGTATGGTAAATTGAAAGGGTGTTGTGATAGTGTCCCACCTCCCAGTACATGTTGTATTGGAAAGCACCTTTTTAAATGATGTTGTACCTGAGTGATGTCATTTTGATATTATTCATTTAAAGGGTGTTGTAGGAATGTCATCACAAAGAGTAATTATATGGTGTTAAGACGCTAATACGGGGTGTTTACCATATGGATGTTTGGGAGAGGTGAGTTGGAACATGTTAGATGACGGGAAAGTTGAGTTGAGTTCCGGTGTTCCTTTATTGACCGGGTAGGTTCCATGTAATAAAAAATAGTGGACAGAACCAAACCAGATAAATGGCTGGTTGACAACATGATCAGATTATTCGGTTGGAAGGACTTAAGTGGTTACCATTCGTGAGAGTTGGACCAGAAGGAGAGCCTCAACATGAGTTTAGTTTGTTGAGTACCTGAGAGTGATGGAGGTCATTTGTTACTACACTTATAGAGATAAATTGTCAAGAAATGTGGTTGGAAGGATCGTTTTTTTTCTTTGGTTGATATCAGGATTGGTCACCATTAGAGTTGGGTGAACTAGAAAATGACTCCCAGTTAATTGGGTCAGGATTTGTGTAGAGGATCAGACCGATGAGGTATTGATTGGATTCTCCATGACGATTTTATACTATGTGTTATGTTTCCTTATGTTGTGATAATTTTGTTATAACCTATGTTTCCCCCATTAAGTTCTCGTGGTGAGAATGGGTGAAGTTGATGAATCATGTAGGAGTTTTTTTCTTGTGTTGTGGTTGTAGTGATAAAGGCTTGGGGGGAATGTTTGTTCCCTTGATCCGTATTCGGTGAGAATTGTTATGTGTGACTATAATCATGGATAATGCAAATTGATACACAGGCCTAGTAGAATGGCCTTTAGTTACGGAATCTTAGTGATGTGTGGAAGAGCGGCTCAAGAACAAGCCATTATAAGGTTGGGAGGTTTTATGAACCCAGTTATTCTTAAGGTATAAACTTGTTTATGTTTTGTTTTTCCATATTATTTTTGGCTAGAGGAGTGTTTATTCATATTTTGGTGAAGGGTCTTGGGTGTTACGGGGGTTCGAGGAATGAATGATGAAGAAAAAGGTAGTTCCTTAACATGTTGCACGATTTTCACACGATTAGTAAAAATAGTGAGGGGCATCCCAGGTAAATGTACGACCATGGATAGAAGATTACAAAAAGTTTTCACACCGTTTGGAAAACCATGTGGGTAAATCATGCAGCTGAGAAACATTGAGAAAATTAAAAAAAATTTACCTTCAAATTTTATAATACAACTTGGGTTTCTCATCCATTAACCCCTACAACCCTAGTGACAAACTTGGATGAATGAGGTTTCCATGATTTTGGTTATCCATCGATTCTTGACTGTTTGGAGCATTTTTTGTTGTATATTGAATCCATTGGTATGTTTAACACTCCTCCTACTTCTATTTTTCCGATTAGGGATTGTGGTTTCTTCCATCTTCTTATAGAAACCAAAAAAACGTTTTTTCTGGTTGAACCTAGGTTGCATATTCAAGGGGTGATTGAATCCATATCTAAGGCCTTTATTGAGAGTTTTTTCATCCACACACTCGAGGTACATGGTTTACAAGTAATATTCTATTGCTTTTATAAATAATTGTGCATATGAATATGTGTTATTTCTTCCTCTTGTTTTTCTTGAGATTCCTTTGGTGGTATTTGGGAATAATGAGCATCTAAATAATGATTTGAAAACCTCAAAATACCCATGGGATGCATCAAGGATGATTTGGCCAATATGGGGACACCCTTGGGGTGTGAAAACCTTTCAGAACATAGAATTCAAAGGTTACATGTTGAATTGGTGCGTAATGACATAGATCCCATGTTTAACATGTTAGTATTGTTAGTCGTATTGAATATGGATTTTTTTAGTTTCCTCAGTTTAATAATTGCTTAAGGGGATGTTTTTTTGAATGGCTTAGTAAATGAGTTAATCGGGTTAAATGTAATTGTGTCGAATGGTATATGATTTATGTTGAAATTCCAAATAGGATTAGTACATATGAAATTATGAGCATGTTAAATTGGAAATGACATGGGAATTGAGAATATGTACTGTTTTTCCTGAGGTAATTACTAAATATGGAATGAGTTAATACATGGTAAATTTATTTGAATTGATAAATGGGATAAATGGGGTATAGTATGGACATTGATGAATATTGGATAAAGCATAGGGGCTGTTGAACAAACATAAAGGGTTAAATCATGAGAATGAGAATTTGGGTAAATGGATAATAATTGTTATTAGTAAATTTGTTAATGGGATAAGGTATAATATTAATTCCCTTGTTGTTTTCTATGATTTTTGATTAATGATTTCTAAGGGAATTGGTTATGTTATGTGATGTTATTGTATGGTTGCAATAATTGATAAATATGCATGTGGAAATGGATTGGTAGAGTGGGGTATAGGCTCTAGGTTCTATGACTATGGGTCAAGTTAGAGTGAGTCTCTATACTCTACCCAAAAATGCATGGTTTTGGGAAGGGGACAAAGGATATATTACTCTAACGGTTGCATTCCACCTAGAGTGAGGTTTCGATGTGAGGATAATGTGTGGATGTGATATGTGTATCCCTAGTGAGATGTGGACTTGATTTATTTCCCCTATTCATTATGATTGATTTCCCTATACACTTGTGTAGATGAAAATTATGCCTAACCCATGGAACATTTGATCAAAATGAATTAATTAATGAAGTTGGTATAAGCATGGGAATCATGATAAATGTTATCCATGAATGAAATGATGTATGATAACTTATGTAACCTGAACTGTACCCTTTTTACATATCATTTATTTTATACTTGCATGCATTATCTATTAAAATGGACATTTCATAGAAACCATTGATTGAGGCCTACTGAGTATTTTACCCACCCCCTCCTCGGGCCGCCATTGGGTACCCAAGTAGATTTCATGGTTGCATGTCAGGACAAGGAAGAAGGCCCTGCAAAATGGTGATGAGTTGGGCTAGGGATATACATGTAGAAGGACCATGACATAGAGTCCGGAACCATTTGGATTTTTTGGCTATTTTTTTATTTTGGTTTTGTTTCACATTGCACTACTATTATGGAATGGCGTTGTTGTATTGGATTTCTGGTTATACCCTATTTGGAAAATGTTTGGTTATACATTTTTAATGGTGGTTCTTATTATTTATACTATTTGTATTGTGTTCTTTTATATATTACTTTGAAAATAAGGGTATAATCTTCCACAAGACTCATTTTATCCTCACTGCAAGTCCGCAACCTCTAGAGTATGAGGAGACGTGCTTGGGGTCATGTGACGACCTACCTCAGTGAACCGATTTAATGGATTCCAGTTCGAGGATGCTACAAAACCTATATGATTATTTTAAGAGTTAATATGATATTTATGAAATAGTAATAATTCTATAAATATTATATTATACTTTTATTTCCATCTCAATTGTTGAAAATGGAAACATTACAGATATTCATGTATTAACTACATTCTTTATTATAATAATGTAGTTCATTTTTCATATATATCATTCATGTTAATTTTTAATTAAAATTTTTGAAAAAAATTATAACTATATCATGATTATTATTATTGATATGATTAAGTAATATCCTCATTGACCAGAGATAACATACCGAATTCATTTTGGATATATTAACTGAATATCAACAAAATTAAAAATATGGATGTAAATGATTATGTAATTGAATATAACATAGTAATAAATAAAATAAAAGGAATAATAACAATGAAATTTTATCTTAATAAAGTAAATATTTATCATACATCTATAATTCATGATGATAAGGAACATACGAGATGAGTCTGACTCAAGGGAAGGGGCACTTTACATTAAAAAACATGCTTTAAATGTTTTAAACTTTATTTTGTAAAATTTTTCCGTATATGTTGATATTTTTAAAATAATTTTATTATAATAATTGTATGGTAATTAATGAAGTATAAATGTTACTTTTTTACTTTCTTACCACTGATTTCTAAATGAATATATTTTTATAGAATGTTTTGAATATCATTATAAAAGATAGAAGGAATATACTAATTAATTGTAATAAATATCAACATACTTTTCCACAAAAATTCTAATTTTTTATTAATTCACTGAATTCCATGATTTTTTAATGAAAACCCCCCATTCCATTATTTTTGTAATTTTAGTTGTGGAATTGTGTTTTATTGTCAAGGGATATACCAATATGTAAAAATGTTTTTCATATAGAGTTAAATAGTTATTTTTATAAGTATGATCATAGAAATTCTAGGATTTTGGTATTTTAGGAATGTTATGGTCCTTGGGAATTTTTTTTGATGATAGGTGAGCCCGATAAAGGACCAGATAATGGGTGAGATAGAAATGGCTAATGATGATGAGTGAGCCTAATATAGGTTAATAATGCATTGAATAATCATTATTTACTGAAGAGAATTATATTGTAAGTAAATCATAATAGTTGTCCCAATTGAAAGTTTTAATATAAGGGTTCTAGGAATATTATTTCATAAGTCACCTATAAGACCTTTTGATTATTAATAATGAGTTTTCATAGAAATTATTTCATTCAAAAAGGTAAGCTAATGATCTTTTTAAATGAAAAATTAAACCCCTTTTCAGGTAAACGGAATATTTTAAAAAACATGTCATTAATGTATTATAATTGTTTCAATGAAAACCTCATTTTTATTATTTCCCCTTATATTTTCATTTTATGCGTTTTATAAATATCATTATCCAATAATCTTCACTTAATTGGTGATAAAATATTTTTAGGTTAATGGAAAATACTCTTTAGGATCTCATGGTTTAAAAATATATTAATATGAGTTTTTAATATCTTTTACTGATGTTCTTGGGATCATAACATATTTTTAAATATTTTTATTAGTTTTAAGTTTAATTAGAAAAAAATTATATGTGAGGTGTAAACCATACTGATTTATAATTAAAATAAATCTTATTTCAATTTAAAAGTATTTTATTGTCGGAAAATGTATACATAGAGAAAGTGTATAACATGTATTGTATGGTGTTTAAATATAATATTTATAATCAAATTCTGTAAAAATATAAACCTTAAATGACCATAAAAATGAAATAATGTGAATCATTATCCAAAAATGAAATTATATGTTGAATAAGGATTGAGTCCATCAAATTTATATGATAGGCCATTTTATATAATTTTAGTGGATATGATAATGAAATTAAAAACATTTAAGAGATTTTAATTCATGGTTATCATGATATATCATTTTGAATACTGTTATGTTACTTCATATTTATTATGTACTATTATAATGGTTTACCATAGTTGAAACATGGATTCTAGAGTAAAAAGAAACCAAGAAAATGATATATTTTAAAATTAGGGATTTGGAATGGTTGGAATAGATAAAGTGTTGTTTGTTACTCTGATTGATTAATAGATATAGGCTATAAATAGGGGTGTCATACATGCAATATGGAAACCAAGCTCACTATAATGGAACACTTATTTAGTATATTGTTTCGTGAAACAAATCCCTACAACATTTAGTGGATCTTCTGACCATAGGTTAGAAGAGGCATGGATGAAATCCTTAGAGGACATAGTGTAATTCATGTGTAATTATAATAATCAAAATTAAATTATTTTTTGGAAATTTTTTTCATATTGAAGAAAACAAGTGGTGGTCAAGGGTTAATAATAATAAATATTTAAAATAGATTTATTCCATGGAATGTGGGAAATTTAATAATATTTTCCTTAAAAAATATGTATTTATTGATGTTTCAGATGGAATGGATGAAAAATTTCTAGAATTGGGACTTAAGTAGTACTATTCAATGGGTGTGAATGAAGAAAACTACACCGAATTAGAAATGTATGCACAAAATTTTATCCAAGATCTTGATAGTAAAATTAATTGGTTTTACACAATATTGAATCCATGATATCAAAAAGAATATGATTCTCAAAAATTTAAAAGTACTGATAAACTTATTTGATGTAACATTATAGAATAAGTGGAGTTTACAGATGATTATGTATTCCATAGGAAGAATAATAAGAAATTTTCCAAATAGTAGAATATGGTTAAGAATATGTCAAATATATTTGGATGTAAGTCAATAAGATTTCCATATTGTGAAAAGTGTGGTAAGAAGAACCCTATGGAATGTCTTATAAAATCTTTGATTTTCTAATAATATTGAAATATTAGTAATTTGGCTCTTGAATGAAAATTAAATTATTAAAATAATAATGAAAAGTTGATTATAAGATGATTAAATTGTAATGAGATTAATTATTATGTGAGTACTTTTCCAAATATTGGAATGATGGATAAAAATTATCAAGAATATAAAAAAAGGTGTGTCTAAATCCTTTGTGACTACATTAGTATATGTTGGAACATCCAATGATCTGATTTTAGGTACACTACTTCTTTATTTAGATTATTCTAATGTTTTTTCTAATTCAGGGTCTACACACTCTTTCATTTTAAAGGAATTATATGATAAATTTGAAATTTTACCATAATAAATGATGCTAGAAATTTTTAAAAAAACAGAGAGGGAAAGTATTAAATAAAAATAAAATTTGAAGAATATTCTTGTTATTGTATTTGGGAAATATTTTCAAATAAACCACGTTTCATTTTACATTGTTTAGTTATAGATTATTTTAAGGATGGATTAGATTTTTTTTTTACCATGATATGAAATATATTATGTATAAAAATGTTGATTTTATAATGAGTTATAGATTGTATAAAAATGAATTCATATCATTGATAACATGTAATGAATATAGTAAACTATTAAATGATTGAAATGAATGTTATCCGGCACTTATTTTTGGTAATATAGAATCTACTTACATTAGTGAAGTTCCTGTAGTGATAAAATATCTATATATATTTCCAAAATCATTTATTGGTATTATTCCTTATTGGGAATCTGAGTTTATTTTGGACTAAAATCGTGATGTTGAGTTTTTATGAAAAACCATTAATTTAATGGATTATGTTGAACTATTAGAGATGAAAAATCAGTTTCAATTGTTTTTAAAAAAAAAGTCATCAATGTTTTTCGCATAATTCACAATGGGGTGCCCCAATATTATTTTTTAGAAGGAATGATGGTTAAATGAGACTTTTCTTTGATTATAATGCCTTGAATAAAATCACTATTAATAACTAGTATCTTTTTCTTCATATCGATGATTTTTTATTAGTTACATGTAGCATTTTAATTTTTTTAAGATTGATCCCATATTAGGATACCATCAGCTGAAGGGAAATGAGGAAAATATCATGAAGACTTCATTTTAGAATAGATATGAGCATTATGAATTTTTAATTATACTGTTTGTGTTATCTAATTCACGTAATGCATTACTGAATCTTAGGAATAGAGTTTTCTATGACTATTTTGATTTTTGTGTGTTTATTTATGATATATAATAATATTATAATTGTCAATAAGATTAGGTGAGACACATATTATTTTTTTTAAACTATAAAATATAATAATTTATATTGAAAATTTATTAATTTTGAATTTGAAAGAATGATATTTTTTCCTTGGAAAAAATGATTATATTGATAGAATAACTATTGAACATTATATAACAAAAATTACTGAAGAATGGTTGAAACCACTAAATGTACCATATGTTTATTGTTTTTTTGGATTAGTATTTTACTAATGTTAGCATTTTGAAAAAAATCACAGTTATCTTGAAATAAAAAGATAACTCAAAAAGGAGTTATATTCTTCGGGAAAATTGATGTGGTGATTGGTTCCAGGAACTAAAAATAAGACTTTTCAGTGCTATAGTTTTTGATCTTCCCCCCATAAATAGTGAATTTCATGTCTACTAAAAATGATGATTTTAAATTAAAAATTTAAAATATGAAAATCACCCCCATACCTCGATTTGAAAAAAGACCACATTTAAAAATTTTAATTTCAAAATAAAATGGATGGAATGATGAAATGCCAATCCAAAACCGTTGACCAATCATCTTCACCTACAAATCATGTTATAGTATCCCGACGCATCTTTAACAAGAATAAAAATGAATAATTCATGTCGTCATTGGACAATAATCACAACCATCATAAGGTTACATAAAAGGAACTTCTAGAAATTTATTTGTCATCATCGATCACTATCAATCACGAAACCAACACCAAAAAAATATGGAACCCACCTAACAAATATGGATGAAGCTCATTTGGCTGAATTTTCAAACCAGTAAGAAGGTAATGAAGAATAAAAACACCGTTGAGTTATTGAAGTAATGGATACTTCTATGGTCACACCACATGGACCACCTTCGTCTTATCAAAGAATACATCCCAAGCCTCATATAAATCCACTATACCATAATTAATAGAGTTTTTGGTGAAATCATGATACCATGGAAGAGTTTATCATAAGTGAGACTCTCAATAGAAAACTGTGACCTCCACACCTCTTGGAACATAAATATTCTCAAAAAAGACATCCAAAAAACTCATAGAGGGAAACACTACCAAACCAACCAAGGTGGGTGGTAGAACTATGAATTTATAAAAAAGTTTATAGACTAGATGGATCTCAACACCGATGAAAACTATGACCTTCACCAAGAGACTAGAAATATCCTTCAAAATTCCAACTACGAGAAACTGAAAAATGTAAAAAGGTACCTTGATAATGATGATAGTGAGTGGATGGGAAATCTAGTGACACATCATGTGACACAACATGAATAACTTTGATCCAATGGAAATTATTCCAAATCACATATATATTTTAAGACTTTATATGATGAAGAGCTGACTAATGCAACTGAAAATGAATGACCCAACCAGTCCTTGGGTGGTAGATCTACTCTAGATATTATAAATCAAAGATACACAAAGGAGATGACATAAATGGTAGAAAAACATAGAAATTTGAATATTTTAGTGTCACCCTCCTATAGTGACACACATATGTTTCCAATGGATGGAACGAGTCCCGGCTGGGAGAACTGAAGGAAATGATAACCCCTGACTGAGAAGGTTAATTTTTCATCTAGAACGATGCTATATTAGAGGTACATTGTTATTTTTTGATGTATAAAAATTAGGTAATTGATTATGTTTCATTTCTAATAAAACATCATGAATTGAATAATCCTAATCTTGATTAAGAATTATGTACTGTGTTCTTTTTTACTATAAAAATTTCATAGTTCTATATATCTGTAGTAAGGTGTGAATAATGTACTGATGAAAACATTTAATTAATATATTGAAGTAGAACTATTTGAGCATGAGGTAGAGAAGATGGTTATAATTGATTAATAATTATGACTACATGATTCATTACCATAATTAAAAAAGAAAACAGAGTAGCTAATTCATTGAGATGCTTAAATAATGAATCCTTAACTATACCACTTGTGGATCACAATAATTTGGTTAAAGAATAATTGAATGTTGGATTAGAAATTATTCATTTATTAACTACATATATTTTATTTTGGCTGCCATTAAAATCATATTGATTCCAATGTTTTACATATTACTTTTCCATTCCTTTAGATTTTGAAAGTACAATTACTTTCATAAAGAAAATTTTACTAAATTTGTATGTCCCAAATATTTTTTACTGTTTTTGAAGAAAACATTATCAATTATCATACATAATTTTTTTTAATATAATCCAAATATAAACAATGAATTATTCAATTGGATTTCCAGATTGAGTATATCTATGATACATCATAATTTCTTTTTATGAGACTAGAAGTTATAATTTTGTCTTTTCTATTATTCTAATAAATTTCAATATCATCAGACTGATTCTGGTACCAAAACAAGCAGACTTATCCGTATAATAATTATTATACTGAAAAAAATTATAAATAAGTTTTTCATAATACATAAGTTTATAATTAGAATACATAGATTTATTTCTATCATAATAAATATATTTAACACTGTATTGGTGTAAAATAACGTTAGACATACATCTATGCTAGAAAATTATGATCTGCCAGGCAACAACTATCTGAGGACGTTGTAATAAACACAAAAATATGACCATAGGAGATTCATAAATAAATATAAGAAAATTTGATGAGTTTTAAGATGTCTACTACATTTCACAACTCATATATTATGTTTTTTTTCTATGAGAACATCTCATTCTTAGTTATGATATTGCACATAGAGTTTTAGTTCATAGGAATATTTATCAGGTTGTTTCATTAAAAAAAATTCATTTTTATTCCATGTTCAATAATCATTACAATCCATGGCTCCTAGAGATATAATGGTGGTAAATCCGATCCATAAGTTTGAGGGCTTCTGTGTATGGGCAGAGAGACCCGGATCATCATATCAAGGGGATTCAGGGAGAGGAAGATAGAACTATTCAAATCTACATATCGACGACATTCCTGGAATGGAAATACAGAATTTACTATAAGTATAAAGCATTGGATGCCTTTATTAAATGTTATCCACTACATTAATCTTATGGTTAAAATATTTCAACCTTTTAGATATAGCATGAAATCCATTTTTACTATTATTAGATTTTTTTTCCTTATTTTTACAAGATTCTTATTTTTTCAATCCATGATATAGAAATTTAGTCTTTATAGTTTTATTTTTATATTATTTGATTAATTGTTATAAATTTTATTATGATGAAACATACATTGATATAAATATGATCCAATGTGATTTTTGTCCTCACTCCAATAATTGGACTGAGTACGAGTCTAATAAATTTATATGAAGAGGTATTGTTTTTTGTCTTGTTTAATATTTTTCAAACAATAATTATCCCCATATTTCTTGTATGTTAACCTTATCTAATATTACAATCCGAAAATTGGTATCATAAATGGAATTTTACTACTTTTATACTTGATGAAAATTTTAAAATATTTAATTATTACAAGTCTTTATGTTTTTTATAGACATTCTATTTATAATATTTTACACTAATATGTAATTATAGGAAATATTATCTATTATAATTAATATTGAAGTTATAATAGCTGGATTTGTTTATAATTTGAATCATATTCAACCAACTATGTTTCATGGGAATGAGTACGAATATCAGAGAGATAAAATGATAACATATATGATCCACACTAGAGTTGATAATTTTTTATTCTTATCAAAAGATACATTGTTTTTATATAGGATATTTCATATTTTACATATAATATGAACCTCTAATATAATATGAATGAAAAAGTTATAAATACCTTACTGTGTTCAAGGACAAAGAATATTTACAATCAGATATATTTTAATGAATTTGTAAATAGTATTTAGAGTAAATATAATGTTACTCATTTTGGTACACCAAATGTTATGGAAATAAAATGAGATTTTCTTAGATATGATTACCAAGAAATTTAAATTTTTCCTAGAGATTATGTCATAATGATGCTACGAAGGTTTTTTAATATTATTAACAGTTTAAAACCACTTAGAGAAAAAGGACTTGATGATGATATTTTAGCTGAAAATATTATTGATATTATACCCATTGAGTGAGAATAAAAATTAACGGTTATAGATGATAAAAGGTATTTAACTAGTCTTGATGTTGATGATATTATTGGAAACCTTATAAATTATAAAGTAATAATTAAAGTAGATATTGAAAAATATAAAAATAAAAATGACGGTGTATCTTTTTCAAAAACATTTATTGTTCCTTCTATAGTTTAGTCAATTGTGAAAGTTGTAAAATATTTGAGGAAGAATAAATTTATTATTCATTAATATACTAGTATGTTAGAATATTATATGAAAGAGTTTTCTAATCATTTCATAATAATGATCAAGAAATTTGGGGAGAAATATTTCCAACACATATCTAATAATCTTCATAAGGATATAGTTGACAAGAAATATTATGAAGTCATTTACTCTGAATGAAATAAAAATGAAAATATTTCTACTAATTTTTTGAAGCCTAAAATAAAATTTAAAAAATAAATAAATATATATATATAATCAAATAAGTAAAAAAATTCAAAAGGCAATAATGTTTTGAACTCTATTTAGACATGGATTTCCATTTGTGTAGATTATTCAAAAACTTGTTCTAAAATTAAATGTTCCAAGTTGAGGAACTTTGAGATTTTTTCTAAGGTACCCATGGTAAATACTTATTTAATAGAAATTTTACATACAACTTAATCCTATAAAAATATTTATTAAAATGAAAATTATCACAATGAGAAAAATTCTACATCTTCTTATAAAGAATCTTCCTAAGTAGAAGATAATACATTACCTATTTATGTTATGGTTTTTATATTTTCAAAACTAATTGAAAATGAATGTTACAAGATTTTAAAAAAGAATCATTAATTATAAAGAAGATATTTCTAATGCAGATTTGTGAATAAAAAATTTTAATAATAAAATATCATATAATTATAAACTTCATAAAAAATTATTTTATTTCAAAAAAATTTAAAAATGTTTTTTCTGAGAAAAAAATATACAATGAAATCTTAGTTATTAATTTAATAATAGGGAAGAAAAAATATTTTTTATCGAACAATGTTATGAAATTTATAATTTCAATAATATTTTATCAATGTTTATAACTTGTAAGGAAAATATTAACAAAATGTTTAAAAAATTATTCCTCAGGTTAATAGTTCCAGAATGATTTTTACGAAAAAAAACCAATGTTTATTAATAATTATTTTACTCATAAAATTGGAATGTTTTTACTAAGTTAAAATGTGGTGGGAACTAGAAGAAATATTATACTTTGAATAGAGTACAATATTTTGGATTTCTTAAGGATTAATTCTCTAAGGAAATGAAAATTTCCCAAAATAATTTTAGAAAATGTGGTTACCTAAAATTTTAGTTTCTAATAATATCGAACCAAAGAATGATTGGGTTTTGAGAAATTAATATTTTTTTCTAGAAAATAAATAGTGTACCAACAACTATAATATTAGGTACATGTATAATGGATGTTCAAGGATCATGATTGTAAATAAATGTTTCTTCAAGGATATAATCATGATAGAAGGTGGTAATGTAACATTCATAGATAATTATCAAGTAGAGATTCTTTGAATATTTGACATTTTTATTCTTATAAAATCCCATATTCAAAATGATTCATTTCTTATAGGACTTAATCAAAAGCTCATAAGAATAAATCATTTTTATGATGGTGGATACATTGTGAGATTTTGGCATGATATATTTTTAGTACATTGTTTCATGGAAAAATTTATTCATTATTCCAATTGGCTTGAGAATTTTTAAAATCTAAACATAGAAGTCCTAGGTAGATATGACTTACATTTACTTAGTTAAATGGAAGACCAATACATGTTATAAAATATAATTTTAGGACACTATAAGAATAGAATCTTATCTATGCTGACTATGACAAAAATTGTTATTGATTTGAGGGAACTTTGGTTTGATACATCAAATGTTTATAACCCTTGTCAATAAGGTAAACAATACCAGTCAAGCATCAAATATATCATTTAAGTCTATCCTTATGATGTGTTACAGTTAGTGCACATTGAATTATTTGGTCCTATAAAAATTGAAAATATTGATGGAAAATATAATTTATATGTTTCAATTGAACATTATAGTAGATATATTTGCATTTATTATCATAAAATGAAATTTGAAGCATTTAGTTATTTTAAAACTAGATTAAGTAGAGTTAAAAATGAGAAAAACCTATCCTTGATAACTATTCAAAGTGATAATGGTGCAGAATTTGAAAATTATGATTTTTAAAATTTTTATAGTAAAGAAGGTATTGATCATTAATCTTTAGATTATTGAACACCCCAAAAAATGTTGTAGTTCATAGAAGAAATAGTATTCCTCATAAAATAACTAGAATAATGCTCAGTAAATACTCAATTGATAATTTTTTTTTGAAATGGTTAGTACTACCCACTATACAAAAAATTATGTTTTCATTAGTTGTTTTCTTAATAAAACTTTTTAGGAGATGTAGATAGGATAAAAACAAAAAGTTAATGAAATGAATTTTTTTGGTTACAATGTTTTCGTCCTGATTACTAAAAAAAATTAACCTATGTTTCCCTCCAAATATGATGATGGGATACTCTTAGGTTATTTTGATAATTATAAGGCTTATAATGTTTTGAATAAAAATTCTTCTACAGTCTGGGAAAATTGCATGTAAAGTTTGATGAAACTGATCCTTTTTTTTCAAACAACCCCAACCTACATCCTATTATGTTATTTATAAAACTGATTTTATACCTTTTTAAAACATTCTTTTCATAATTAAATTACTCAATAATTAATTTATAAAGTTATTCATTTGCAATATTTTCTAGTTATTATTGAAAATATACATTTGAAACACCAAGAATAGTGTTGTTTTTTAGGAATCATTATATTGAAAGTATTTTCAGTGATGTAGATTGACTAGTCGAGACTAGAAGATCAATATGAAATGAAATATAACATCTAGTTTTCTTATCTCAATTTGAACACATGAATCTAGATGATTATTTCGGTTATGAGGATTAATTTAAGGAAATACAATATGAACTCAATGAGTTTGAGAGGAACAATGTATGAAATTTGGTGGAATGACCTATAGTATAAGGACTCGTGCCTTATTACATTCATAATTGTAAATTTAGTCAAGAAAATACATCTTTTTTTACATTGATTATATTTTCAATTTTAGAGTTTTAGAGAATTTCTACATAATACATTCCTAACATTACAAATTCATTCAGTGTTGATACCATAAATACAGTTTCCATTTTCTTAAAATTTAAAACATTAAAACTTAAAACATCATTCCCAGATAATTCTTTAATAATTAACATTGATTAATTCTTTTTCTTACAAATCCATTAACTAATTAATGTCAATTAAATCATGGGATTAACACAAAACTCAATAAGGAATATAAAAAATAAGGAAAAATACATTAGTCCATGAATCCTTGTAACGTATGAAATAATTTTCAGAAGACATATATACCACTTATATATATATACTTACATTATTAAACAAGAGATTTCCATAATACCTAAGAACATTAGTATAACAATAAATGTATCTTTGGGAATAACTTACATAATCTGGTAACCCACTCATCTTCCTTATAATTTGTAACCCTCACGGCTAACTTACTATTTTTGTAACCATCACAGTTACAGCTAGAGTAACCATATGGCCAACCTCCAACATAATCATATCCAATTAATTTGATTGAGATATAGTTACCATACTTCAATAAAAACAATGACCATGAACCAGGACATAATCATACAAAATTAATAATAGTATAAAAACATTTCTTTTGAATTATTTAAAACATAATTTTAAAAGAAAATTTTAAAATAAAAGCCCCATTATAAATATCATAAAATTTAATAGATACTTAATATAGTGGAGGGAATATGAATATAAAAAATAATTAGACATTATTAAACATAATATAATAAAAAACCATCCCACAATCAATTATTATACCACATAAATAACATAGTATAAGGTTAACCCAAAGAATGGAAATCGGGTTAAGAATTCCCATACCTCAGGCTTGTCTTAATTCAAACATGTACAAAGATCATTTATAATTGTAAAAACAGTGTTATTCGTATTTTAAAGAAATATTTTCATGTTTATCATATCTTATATGATCATTTGATAACCTCATTTAACCCCTTAATTATTAGTATTTTTTCCTTGCACTATTTTTGGTGAGTTCCTTACATGATTTCCATGATTGGTTCACGATGGATGCTCTGGTCGATTTGAAGTGACAAGAAATAATTATAATGTAAAGGTATTTAAATATTTACATTACCATAATTTATACCATTTATCATTTTGAGGTTTTATATGGGGATGATTCATAATTCAAAACATTAATGATGTTTGTTTAGATCATTTTACTGGTTCATTGATAATAACAACTTTATTTTGTCTTATAAATTAAAACCATGAGTAAAAAAGAATTCCAGAACCATGGATGTGACATAAAACATATATTATAACCTGGTTCAACAATATATATTGTTTCATGACCAGTCTTGAAATAATTAATGAAAATTTAAATCACATCGTCCACGATGTTGGTAATTTGACACATCACAGATGATGTTTTTATTCCTTGAATAAGTGGGAGAGGGGAAGAAGAATGATGATAAATTTTACATGAACATCATAACATCCAAAAAATACATGATTACATGAGATTTCATGCCTCTTGGGTAATAATATATGATGAAATAATACGAAAATAAAGGAACTCAAAATAAAAGAACAATTGAGAAATCCCTTACAAAAATTCGGTAGACTAACAGCTATGCAACAAGGTGTTAGAAAATATTAAAATGAGAGGGAGAAAGGGAAAAACATCTATAAATGAATCATAATACATAATAGATCAGTAATAAGAAGGAAATAAGAACATGGTATGGAAACTTGAAATATATACAACATAAAAGA
Organism: Viscum album; assembly: GCA_963277665.1. Lineage (NCBI taxonomy): Eukaryota > Viridiplantae > Streptophyta > Magnoliopsida > Santalales > Viscaceae > Viscum > Viscum album. The sequence continues at coordinate 642,074,770 of OY728133.1, read as the reverse complement.
GACCATGAATGGAAAAAGAACGAAATTGTGAATTTTCTTACATTTTACATTAACACCTAGAACATGAAGGTTTGGACATTGGGGGATTTAGAAAAACATAGGAGGGATACTAGGTTGTTATGGAGGCTAGATCTTCGATGATTTGGATTTTTTAATGATGTCAATGATTGAATTGGTTTGGTAATTATAGAAAAAGTGGCGGATTATTTTAATAATTTCCAAGGGACACCTCATTAGCAGTATTTGCAAAACCATTGGCTTTTCCATGGTATTTTTCAATGGTATAATCCAATTAAGACAACTAATAACTTATTTTATTATAAACAGGTTGACTGGAATTATTACATCATTATTACATAAAAAATGATTTCATTAACACACCGAAACTCAAAACTGTATTTTTTACTATTCACTGAAAAATCAACTATTTTTGAAAAATTGCCAAAATTCACCCTAACCATTTATCAAAGTGTATAATTAAAAAATTATTTCCATTTTTTGAGAATAAATTTTAAAAAAATATTAATTTAATTTTAAAATAAAATCATACTTAATTCAAAAATTAATTACTTAAAAACTATAACTGATTTTATATCTCCTTGAAAAATTAATACAAATGTCATTATCATAAATACTTAAGAAAATAAAATAATAATTCAATTTAATATTCATTAGGATCATATTACTATTCATAATGGTATGTTACTATTCACAAAAAAACAAGTTGGTTCCAATAGACTCCAAATAACATAATGAACACAATTTAGATGACCATTTTTTGAAATTCAAAACATAAAACCAATAAAATTTTGTTTAAAGGATACATATAAATATCCACTTTAGACAAAACTTCAAGAATTTCAATTTATTTTTAGAACACCTTGGTGTTTTACATTATACCCAATTTCTAGAAATTTCATCCTCACAATTTTATATACTTATTAAAGAAGTGAGGTTACCTTTCCCTTATAGATTTTTCACACTCCCATTTGCTTCTTCAACCATGTGGTTTATCCAAAATATGTTTGCCTAGTGGATTACCTTATTCCACAGTACCATTTCCCTTTGATCAAGAATATGAACTAGTTTCTCTTTATATGAATGGTTCTCCTCTTGCGGAACTGCTTCTGGACTCAAAACATTCATCGAATCTGGTACATACTTCCTCAACATCGAAATATGAAAAACATTTTGTACCTGAGAAAAACATGGAGGAAAATATACATGGTATGTAACTTGTCCAACATTTTCCAGGATTTCAAAAGGAAAAATGAACCCATGGCTTAGCTTTCCTTTATTACCAAAACGCGTCACACTTTTCCAAGGATAGATTTTAAGGAAATCATGGTCTCCTACCTCGAAAGAGAAGTCTTTCCTTCTGTTATCTACATAAATTGTATTTCCTCATCTGAGCTATCCTCATGTGAGACTGAATCATCTTTAAATTCTCAACAACTTCTTCTACTAATTATGGATCCATCAACATTCTTTCACCGACTTCATCAGAAAACGATGGAGTCCGACAATGCATTTTATACAAATCATCAAAATGTGCCATTCGTATAGTAGAATGAAAACTATTATTATAAGAAAACTCAACAAAAGAAATATGTTGATCCCAACATCACTGGTAGTCCATTGAACAATCTCAAAGAATATTCTCCAAAGTATGAATCATTTTTTTGACTTCCCATCTGATTGAGGGTAAAAAGATGTACTGAAATCTTACTTTGTGCCCAACGACTTCTAAAGTCCCTTCCAAAAGTTATAAGTGAACCTAGGATCCCAGTTAGATTAAATGGAAAGAGAAAATCCATATAACCTAACAATATCCTTGAGGTACAATCGAGAATGCTGATCCAATGACATTATATCTCAAATAGAAATAAAATGTGCATATTTTGTCAACCGATCAACAAAAACCCAAATCTCATTGTTACCTCGAGATGTCTTTGGAAGTCCCACCATAATGTCCAAGGATACATTCTCCCATTTACAATCTAGCACTGGAAAATCCTGAAGCATCCCCTTCAGTAACTGCCTCTCTTCTTTAAACTATGGAGATTTCAAACATTTCATAGTAATATTTCCAATATCTCTTTTCATTCCACCCTGCCAATAATAATCTCGATGGTTTCTGTACATCATAGTACTGCCAGGATGAACTGAAAATGGAGAAATATGATCTACATAGAACAGCTCTCCCTTCAAATTGGAATCACAAGTCACACAAAACATTTTACCTAATATTATAACACAACCTTTATCAAGGTTAAATTCTGTAAACTTACCAACTTTAATATATTCATCATTTTTTGTAGTTCATGGTATTCCTTATGCACATTCTTAATCATGTCTGGTAACAATGAATGCACTGAAACATGAAACAAAACAGATGTATTCCCTTCACCAATAACTTCTAAGAAAAAATTTATCAAATCATTAATCAAGGGATCATGTTCCAAAGGTAACATGGTTAATGCTTCCTAATGTTTTCAACTCAAGGAATCCACCACTTTGTTTTCTTTTCAAGGATAGTAATTGATCATGAAATCATAATCCAATATCAGTTCAAGCCATCTTTTCTGCCTCATTTTTTCATTCCTTATGAGAGAATATATTCTTATGACTTTTATGGTAAATATATATTATATATTTGACGCCATATAAATGATTCCTCCAAATTTTAAAAGAAAAAACCACTACTGCCAATTCCAAATCATGTGTTGGATAATTTAACTCATGAGGTTTTAGTTGTTTTGAAGCAGAAGAAATTACCCAGTCATTCTGCATCAAAACACAACTAACTCCCTTCAACGAAGAAACCCTGGAGATGACGAAATCACCATTTTGGGAATGTAAGGCCAAAACTGGAGCATTTACCAATATATTCTTCAATTACTGAAAAAAAAACATAACATTATTCCCTCCAATCAAATTTAACCCCTTTTCATGTTAACTTAGTTATCAGGATAGATAATCAAGAATATTTCTTAACAAAACGTCGATAATAACATACTAATCCAAGAAATCTATGAATATCTATAACATTTGTGTGTATTGGACATTCAAAAAACACATTTGTTTTGGAAATTTCAACAATTATTCCCATCCTTATTTATAATATTCCCAGAAAAAGAAAATGGTTGCAACAAAAAATCTCACTTGCTGACTTTTACATATAGTTTCTTTTCATTTATGGTTTGTAAAACAACCCTTAGATATTTTTCATGCACCTCTTTATTTTTATAAGATACCAGAATGTCATCAATAAATAAAACCACAAACATATCCATGAACTCTTGAAATACTCTAGTCATAATATTCATGAATATAGCATATTTATTAGTTATCCAAAATGGCATAACAAAAAATTCATAATGCCTATATCTAGTACGAAAGGCTTTTTTTGGGATGTCATCCTCTTTCACCTTCAACTAATGGTATCAAGATCTAATGTCAATCTTGGAAAAGCACTAAGCTCTTTGGAGTTGATCAAACAAGTCATCGATATGAGGTAAAGGATACATGTTTTTAACAGTGATGTTATTAAATTCTCAATAGTCAATGAAATGTCTCATGGAACCATCTTTCTTTTTAGAAAACAAAACAGGAGCACCCAATGGTGACATTCTTGGATGAATAAAGCGTTTATCCAGAAAATCATACAACTGATTTTTCAATTCAAGATGTTCTATTTGAGACACACGATATGGGAATTTTGAAATTATATTATAATCAATAACTAAGTCAATTGTGAATTTGACTTCCGGATTAGGTATGACACCGAGTAACTCATCAAGAAAAACATCGAGTTATTCATTTACCACAGACACATCCTCCATCTGAACAGTAGCCTTGTTTTCAATAATATGAGCAAGATAACACTCATTTCTATCTTCCAATATTTTCTCAGTTTCCTAATAGGTTATCAATTTAAAGGGTTCATAATTGTATACAAAATAAAATGTTTTTTGAAAAACAACTTCCTTACCTCCATAGTAAATCTTATCATGATAAATAGAAAGACAATCCATTCCCAAAATAACATCAAACTCGACTATGGGTAAAACCACAAGGTTTTTAGGTAAATTATTTCCACATTCCACAATAGAAATATTATTATAATTCATCATTGCTGTAATATTTCCCCCTTGTATTTAAAAACAATTTCTGGTCTCATTTTTTAGGTGATATTTCCAATTTTCCCAAATATTTCTTAGAGATGAAGGAATGTGTAGACATCGTATCAAAAAAACATTAGAAAAATCTGAGTGAACAGACAAAGAACCTGATACAACATCATTGTATAGACTGACATTTTCTAATGTAGTTTCAAAGGATCTCACTATACCTTTCTACTTATAGTCTAGCTTTATTGCATCATTCAGATCTCCCTTCGTGTAGACATTTGTATAATGACCCATATCACCTCGTTTAAAACACTTTAAAATTTGCTTATTGAGATAAGTCTTAGGATCATTTTCATTGAAATATCAGACCATATATCCAAACATTCCACATTTAAAACACTTCCCAATTTGCCTAAGACATTCCCCAAGAAGTTTTTTGCCACAATTTACAGACATTGGAAACTGGATTTTCATACCATCAGATTTCTTTGGTGGATTCATACCCAATTCTTCCCACCTGAACCACTTCTTATTCATGTTTCTAAAATGCACGTGATCATCAACAAACTCCATCTCTATCCTCTAATCACATCAAACAAGTTTCTCATAACTTTTGAATTCAAGGGAGGCTAACACCCTTTGATACATTGGATTTAGTCTTGAGTAACATTTTTTATTTTTCTATCACGATTCAAAATAAGATTTAGAGCATACATCACCAATCAAGTGAAGTTCTCTTCATACACAGCCATGAAATCCTCCCACTTTTTCTTCAATCCATGGAATTGATTCTCTATCCTATGTCACACCACCTTACGAAAATATAAATCAATTAAAATACTTTTAAATGCATCCCACTCCAAGGCATCAAATTCCTCTCTACCCCTGATATTCCTTACCATTGACCACCACTGACCAGCTTCACCTTAAAAATTATAAATGTAATGACTTACCTTTTGGTAGTTTGAACATCACATAACATAAAATATTATTTTAAGGTATTTGATACGTCCTTCAGCTACTACTAGGTCAGAAGATCCATTGAATGCATGAGGGTGTTGACTTATAAAATGTTCCACCACTGTCATGTTCTTTTTTGGTACCTCTGGTTGTTCCCTTTCATGGAAGCCATCACCGTTTATAGATTTCATAATATGAACAATTACTGTCACAAACTACTTGGTTGCAATCACTACCATTCTAGGATGGTGTCTCCCTTCTTCATATTTCCTATTTCTTCTATGGACTACCTTTCTAAACAAAAATATCTTTAACAAAGAAAAATTGTAATATTTAATTGAAATAACATTTCAAATGAATGATAGAGTAAAAATAATTTATTTCATTCTTTTAACATCATCATAACCCCTAATGTTATCTTAACCATCCTCTAATACAAAATATAAGGACCCATGCCTAATTACATTCATAATCTTGAGTTTAGTCAAGAAAAAACTTTATTTTACATTTAAGACCTTTTTATGTTTATAGCATTATAGAATTGGGACATAATACATTCATAACATTACACATTGTTATAGAGTGGACACCATAAAAATAGTTTCCATTTTTTTTCAAAATATAAAACATTAAAACTTAAAACAAGATTCCTTAATAATTATTAAAAATTTAACATAGATTCATTCATTTTATTACACATACATTAACCTATGAATATCATTTAAAACATGAGATGAGCATAAAAACATATTAAAGGATATAAAAATAAGTAAAGAACACATTAGACCATGAATACATGTAATATAAGAAATAATTTTCAAAAGACATACTTACCACCTGTATATATATACTTACTTTTTAAAAAATGAGATTTCCACAATACTTTAGAACATATGAAGAACCTTAAATGTATCTTGGGGTATTACATACACAATCTTGTAACCCTCTCAGATAACATATAATTTGTAACCCTCACGACAACCTTACTATTTGTGTAACCATCACAATTACACTGGAAGTAACCATATGGCTGACCTCTAACTTACTCATACCCAATGCATTGAAGGGTGGTATATGTCCCACCCTAAATCATAAACAATTCCAATGTACCATAACATAATCATGCATCCTGAATAATATCATAAAAAACATTTCTTTTGAATTTTGTAAAACATAATTTTAAATGTGGATTTTAATAGAAAATACCCTTATAAATATCATACAATTGAAGAGAGAATTAATAGAGTGGATGGAATATGTATATAAACTATTATTAGACATTATTCATCATAATATATTCAAAAACCATAACTCAATAAATTTTAATACCACATAAATAACAAAGACTAAGGTTAATCCAAAGAATGGAAATCGGGTTAAGAATTCCCTTACCTTACGATTTTCTTACTTAAAATTTTTATAAAATTCATGTATAATGTTTGAAATAGTGTTATTAGTATTTTACAGAAACATTTTCATGTTTATAACATTTTATATTATCATTTCATAACCTCATTTTACTCTTTAGTTGTTAGTATTTTGTTCCTCACACTGTTTTGGGTGACTTCCTTGCATGATTTCCAAGATTGGTTCAAGATGGATGTTCTTGTTGATTGGAACTAAAACTCCAGAATTATAAAGGAAATTTATTTACAAATTTCTAGTACCATAATTTAAAAAATTTATAATTTTGATTTTTTATATGAGGATCATTCATAAGTTAAAACATTAATGATGTTTGTTTAGATCATTTTAGTGGTTATTTGATAATAAAAACCTTATTTTGCCTTATAAATTAAAACCATGAGTAAAAAAGAATTAAAAAATAAGGGAAGTGACATAATAAATATATTATAACCTGTTTTAACCATATAAATTGTTTCATGACCTGACATTAATGAATTAATGAAAATAAAAATCACATCGTCCACGATGTCGGTAATTCGACACATCACGATCAATGTTTTTATTCATCGAATAAGTGGGAGAGGATAAGAAAAATGATGATGAATTTTAAATGAAAATTTAAACATTAAGAATATACATGATTCATGGAGATTTCATGACACTTTTTTAAGAAGATATGATGAAAGAATAAGAAAATAAAGGAACTCAATGTAAAAGAATAATTGAGAAATACTTTAGAAAAATTCATGTACATAACGACTTTCCAACATGGTGTTGAAAAATATTAAAAAGAGAGGAGAAAAGAGTCACCCATCCAAAAATGAATCATAATAAAGAATATATCAATAATATGATTAAAATAAGAACACAATATGGAATCTTGAATGTTATACCTCATAAAAGAGAACTGCAATTGAAAAAAAAACGAAAATGAGATTTTTCTTACATTGTACAGTAACTCCTAGAACATGAAGGTTAGGACTTTAGGGGATTGAGGAAGACATGGTAGGGATACTAGGGAGGTAAAGAGGCCATATGTTCTTTTATGAGGATTTTGTAATTATGTTAATGACGAAATGGGTTGGTATTTATATCAAAATTGAGGGATTATTCTAATAATTTCCCAGGGACTCCTCATTAGTGGTATTGAAAACACCATGGTCTTGCCTATGGTATTGGAAAATGGTATAAGACACTTGGGATACCTAATAAATTATTTTACTATACACATTTCATCCTCATTTATTACATCATTATCACATCATTAATGATGTCATTAACACACCAAAACTCAAAACTGTATATTCTTTACTATTTAGAGAAAAATTAAATGTTTCAAAAAAATCCCCTAAATTTACTCTATCCATTTATCAACAATTATAATTCAAAAATGAAGTCCATTTTTCGAAAATAATTGTCTATATATTTTTAATTTAATTTTTAAATATAATCACACTTAATTCAATAATTAATTATTTTAATAGTATAACTCTTTTTATATCTCATTGAAAAATTAATCAAGTTGCCATTATATAAAAGTATTAAGAAAATAAAATAATAATAAAATTTATTATTCATTAGGGTCATATTAATAATCATATTACTCTTCATAAGGGTATGTTACTATTCACCAAAAACAAGTTGGTTCTAATAGATTCTATATAACATAAAGAACACAATTGTACATGACCATTTTTCGAAATTCAAAACATAGAAGATATAAAATTATATTTAAAGGATACTTATAAATATCTGAATGAAACAAAATTTCATGAATTAAAATTTATTTTTAGAAAACCATGGGGTGTTACATATAAAAACATATATAATTCGAGTAAGATGTGGTTTTTAGAATAAATGTGTCAAAAATTGAATAATATTTTGAAATAAATATAGAATTAATTATAAGGGTTATAACCAACACTAATTAATTTATTATGAAGAATATTATGCTCTGATAGTAATGATTGAAGCAATTATAATACTTCTATCCATTACAAAATTCATTAATTTTAAACTTTTTTAAATGGATGTAAGGCGTGATTTTGAAAATCCATATGGTTAGGATTAGTTTAAATTGAAAATACCTTGGTCTTGAAAATTCAAAACGTTCAGAATATGTTTATAAACATAACAAATCATAATATGGACTTAAAAATAACATAGAATTTTTTTTGTAATAGATTAACAGGATTTTTTTATAAAAGTTTTTTGTTAAGGGAGGCACATATCCAACCCTTTTTATAAAATACGTAAATAAATATATTATGATTGAATAAATTAATGTTGATGATATTATAATTGGTTAAAATCACCAATATTTAATATATTACTTTGTGGATCTTATGATTTTTGAGTTTTAAATGAGTTTGATGAGTGAGTTAACATATTTTGTGGGTTTACTAATTAAAAATCTATGTGGAACTTTTACATCTCAACATAAGTACATAAAATATATACTTAAGAAATTTGGACACAAATGTAAATAAAGTATTTTTACTCTTATTTGTTACTCAAAACCATTAGATCTCGATGAGTATAAGATACCAATTGATCAGAAAAAGTTTAGAGGTGTGATGGGAAGATTACTTTACTCAAAATATAGTAATCCGAATTTAATTGTTTCTGGATGCTTAATTTCAAGATTTCAGTCCAATAAAAAATAATCTTATATTTAAACTGTAAAACAAATTTACATAATCTTAAAGGATATATGTATTTATTTATATTATAATATATTGTATTTTTTTAACAAAATGGTTATTCAGATGATTAATTTGGATGATATAGAATAAATTGGAAATGTGAAAATATAACTTTTCATTTAATATTAGAATCTTTAGTTTTTTATCCATGTAAGAGCCAATGCATAATATCACTTTCTACTACTAAATATGAATATATAGTAGTTAGAAGTTATTGTGATCAAGTGTTTTGGATGCAACACATAATCATTGACTATGGAATTAATTTTACTAAAAATAAAATATTAAGGGATAATAAAATTTCAATTATTTTAAGTAAAATACAAGCATATCACTCACATGCCAAAAAAATAGATATAAGAAACAATTTCTATTTTATCACACACTTAATGGAGATATAATTTTTGAATTCATCGCAACCCAATCACTACATGTTGATATTTTCAAAAAACACCCTATTTATGATATATTGGAATACATTAAATATAGTCTATGAAAGATCATTTTTATGTGACCGCCTATATCTACTTCTTGTTGATCTGTCTCCTTACACTAATTTACCCATTTTCATATAGGGTGTATATTTTTTTGAAAAAACATTCGAAGATTCTCATTAAATATTTAGTTTTCTAAAAATTTATTGTTTTTATAATGATTTTTTCAGAATGAGTTTTTAGACTCAAACATTTTAACCTTTTCGGAGTAAAAATTTCCAAATTGTTTTAAGAATTTGAAAATATCACAAAATTTATAAAAAAAATTAGATAAAATATATTTAGATTAACAAACTATCATATTCAGTTTTATTTGTCAAATTATAACTTTTATTTTTCTATATAATATATTGTAATTATATTTTTTAATGAAAATATAACAATGAGTCTTTATTTCAAAGTTATAGTTATCTATTTACAAAATCTAAGGTGAAAATGCCATCATACTAATGATGCTTTCAACTCTGAAAGGTTCCTTTATATTCTTTGAGTTTGTACTCTATTTCATTACATTAGTTTTAAATTTAAGTTGTAATTATACTATTAGTTTTATATAAACTATGTTTTGTTTTCAAAATTTTCAGCTTTTTCCTAATCGAAATGATCTTTACTCTAATAAAATTATATAAAATATTAAGAGTTCAAAAATTCTTAAAAAACGTTTTTCTGATTAATCATGTCCATCATATCAAAATTGGTTTTCAATGTAAATAGTATGTTTTCTTATATAAGTTTAATTGTCACCCTCAGATCTTATATAATGGTGGGTTACCATTTGTCCCACATCAGTTCTTCATAAGGTTCCCTCTCGATCAGTTGTGCCAATCATAGACTCAATTATGAAAATTATTTTTTATATATGTTCTATTTTCTCAGACCAAATTTAAATGGTAACTAACGAAGATTATGCAATTTGGTTCGTGTTTATAGAAATTATTATTTAATTTTAATGGTGTCTTATGATTGAATATACTATAAATAAATTTTTTTACTTCAGGTTCGTGATTTAATATGCATTGAATATAAGAACAATTATTTTCACTTATACTATGGAAAGAGAGATTCTGAATTTTATCAGATTATTTAATTTGGTTAATAGGATGGGAAAGATAAAGTATCGTTTAAATCTATTGGTGAGAGTTATAATTTTTTTATTATAAGATAGTTTCTTACTTGACCAGAGTTCAATCAATAGCGTAATATTTCTTACCCTCTCACAAGTTTCCTAACACACTCAGTACTTTTAAAAAAAATATAGGATTATGTACTCTATTTTCTAGGAAAATTATTGAAATGTGTCTCATTTAAATATAGAAAATATAATAATATATTTTAAGGATGCAAGGTAATCTAATCTTATGGAAGGGAGATATAGATAAATTGATAGTATTAGATGTTTTTGTTCTAAATTATTTGTTGAATATGATGAATCTATTTTTACTAATGTTCATATTTTTTATGGTAGAAAATATTAAAAATTATTAAATCAAATCAATGGTTATTATATTTCTGTCTTTTAAGAGTATGTTGTTTTTAAATTGTAAGGATATATTAAAAGTTGGAAACAAAATCTATCTAGTTAAAGAGATTATTTCCTATATCATTGAAGTTAAACTATTATGAATGAAACTAATATTTGATTATAAATCAAATAAATTTGGGGAATATTTTGATGTTGCTACATCAAATTCACAACCAATAAAAAAATATATGGAATATAAAAAGAAAAAGGAAATAACATTTTAGAATTCCAGACATATTACGATAAATAAGTATAATAAAATAACTGATGATGTTTTTGAATAGATGATACAACATAAATATTATAAAAACCCATGGGATATAGAATTCATAATTGACCATGTATATGCAAACACTTTTAATATTCAGTTTACAATGATTTTAGAGGGAAAAGAAAATTCATAGAAGAAAAATAAATTAACTCCAGATTCCAGCATAGTTTAAATTCTATTTAAAGGAGTTGAAAGAGCATCAAAAAATTTAATCTATTCAATATCCCATACCGACCATGTAAATTCATACACAAGATGATTTTTTAGGAAACAACTATTATTCAAACAAGATTCCTTTTGTTCGAAAATGGATAAATGGAAATTTTGATGTTGAGTAATTGGTCCCAAATCATTCATAGAAATTATCATAACCTGTGTTAGCTAGAAAGATGAGATCATATAACAACAAGAAATCCTAAAGGGGAAAATAGGTAAGATGTTATAGATGTTAATGAAAAGGAATAAAAATAAGGACAAGAAGATGAATTTGAAGATTTATAAGAATCAAAATAATATTAAGTAGAATAATAATGGGAGGAGGAAAAATAAGTAAAAGAAGTGGATGATGATGATGAAAGATAATTAAAAATAATAATCTTTAGAATCATCATCTTCATTGGATTAACCCACAAAATTTATTAAGGGTTGATAATATAAAATTACTCAATAAGAAGGTTCTTCTTCAAAAAATGATACCGAATATTTATCAATGAAAGAAGAAGGAGATCAACATTCAATGAAAAAAGTTAATTATATCTCCATAACAGAAAATGTTTTTGAAATTTTTTATATTTAATATGAAAACAATGTATCAAATGAACGTGAAAATATATAATCATAATAGATAAAAATAAAGGGAAATATGGTGTCACGAGAGTCACCAAAATTAAACCTCCCAAAAATTCTCTAGGCTCCTCAGATTTGGAGGAAATGATTTTTAAAACAAAATTATTTTATTTTTAATTCCATGATAATGTTAGAATCTATAATTATATACATTCATGAACATCCAAGAAGGTTTCATCTAATTCATAAAATTCCCAATGAAAAATCATAATCAATTAATTTTTTTAGAAAATTAGTGATTCATATTAAAGAATAATTGAATACATTTCAGGAAAATTTGCACATTGAAAAAATATCAATAATTAAGATGGTGAATTGTCTAACCATGTTGATTATGATATTCTTATGCATGATTATATGTTTATTTAATTAAAACAACTCTCATTATAATCTTTTGTATCCTTCATCATGTTATCCCTAGACATAATTAATAGAGTTACGTTTCTTGAATATTTCAGCGATGTTATGGATGAAAATAGAGAGGATGTAAATGTTTTAAAAATATTTTTTGAGATATTTAATTGGCGATGAGAAGACACAACTCATTTTAAGACGAGTTTCTCATAATGTGGGATCAAAAAAAGGTGTTATTAGATTATGTAAAAAGATTAAAAACTCTAGATCAAATGTAGGAAGAGAGAATTCAAAAGCATGAGATAGATCAGCATGTGTTCAATAAGATAAATAATTTTGTATAGATATTGATGAAGAAATAATGGATTTTATTCGTATTAAATTGAAAATAAATTTTTAAAAATTTTAATAGTTATTGAATGAATAATGTTTCTTCCAAAATGATTGTGTCTAATTGATTTCCATATCTGATTGGTTATATGTTATTTCATTTTTTTAATGGATTAATAACAAGATAAATGTTTAGTTGCATATAATATATTTTCATAGATTTTGTAAAAACTAGATTCATTCAAATTGATTTTATTAAATCACAATGGGGTACAAGTCTTTATTAAGGGAGATAATTCCATTCCAGAGGGAGAATGTTTTATTATAAGGGTAAGATACGATCATTAGAGTGAGATATTAAAATAAGGGGGAGAAGGTTACATGAATGGTTTTTTTCTAAAACTCTCTATAATATTAAATATAATATTAAAAAGAGTTAAAAAATAAGTGGGTGTTATGTTTGTAAAGAATAATTTCATAGGTATTAAAAGAAAAAATTGCTTTAAGTATTTGAAGTTATTTTTTTCATTTATGTCTTGTGGTTTTCAATTTCCAAAAAGGGGGAGAATTTTCAGTCAGAAGTATTACATTATAATTTTCCATTCCTTTACGTTTGGATTTCACAAACTGACTGAAAATGAAAAATTTCTTTTTTCAATGAATTCTACGGAAAAAGTGAGAAACCAAGTGTTCAACTATTTGGAATTCACAAATAGTTTCATAAAAATATGTTTAATAAATTTTTTTATTCTATATATTTTAGAATGTATTTGTAGGAATCATTATATTTTTCCATACATAGTAAAAAAAATTATGTATTTTTTATAAAAATATTCCATTCTTCACAAATATCATCAGATTGGTTATGTGTTTGTTACATCAGACTAAACATTAATTAGACCAAGAGTTAGGATTTTGTCATGACTATCCTGTTGAAAAATGTCAAGACCATCAGACTGATTATAGTAATGATTCAATCAAACTTATCCTAATAAGGATTATCATATTGACATATGATTGGGATGTCCATCGAACTAACCAAAGTTTATAATTAGAATAAAAAGTCTTATATTAATTGTAAATAATATCAATAACATTATAATGGTGTTAAAAAATACATCGAACATTTAGTTACACTAGGAAATTATGAAATGTCAAGGACCAACTATCAGAGGCCATTGTAATAAAACAAGAAACATGTCCATTGGTGTTTCACCTATAAATAATGTGGAATTTAAAGAGTTTGAATCTATATAATAAATTTTTCAACTCAAGTCTACTAATGTTTTCTCTATGTGAACATATAATTCATAGTCATTGTTATAAATTAGAGTGTTTTAGTTCTATGTAATTATTATCATATTGTTTCATTAAGAATAATTTAATTTTTATTCCACTTCTAATTATAACACCTTAAACCCTCTAGACTAGAGCCGATATAGTACTTGTTATATTGGAAAGGTTGGAAGGAATGAAAATCTCGAAGGAATGATCAGTTTAGTAGTCTTGAAAAAACAAGATACATAGATGTTACTCAAATTACATTGGAAAAGTTTACAAAATAGAAAACTTAATGAAAACTAAAAGCTACAACAACAAGAACTCAAAAATTGATCTCTTGTTTCTCACACGTTGAAATTAAACAATGAAAGGGGTGAGATCAAATGATTATTAAGGGATTAAAATTTCATAATAATGAATCAACAATAACTTTATTTTAAACAATTTGACATAATCAACATGGCCCGGTGAATAAATAAAAAACTCACACCATTAATAAACTAAGAATGATACTGCATCCATAGATGTTTCAACAGTTAAAAACTCATGTATAGTAATAAATGATAATGAATAAAGATAATTATTATTAAATGGAATTCATGTATATTGAACATGATACCATAATACCATAAAAATAGTTTAGTTCGGTGGGTTGAAACTCGTCTGATTTTTGGAAACAAATTCAAGGGCTTTGTCGCCAAACTGATTTGTCTCATGAGACCTACCGATGCATAGATGGGTTATAGTGGGCCCCACCCACCACTAAATGTCCAATTAATTATTTATAAATCAATTCTTTTGAAGATAAATATGCCTTTTCAATATCTGTATAGAGTAGAGTATACAAATTAATCAATATTTCCATAGTTAAAATAACATTCCAAATAAACACCATTTGTAAAATGGTATACGGTTTAGAAAACAAAAATATCCATGATATGATATTATGGATATTCCATATAAATATAATTTATAATGATAATTAATCACAAATGGGCAGTAGGTACAAAAAATAAGGATTATTAGGTAAACAATACATATTTAGTCACAACAAAATAGTAGTTGAGACAAAGTCTATTACAATAATGTAATCGGTCGAATCATACAACCAGAACATAATAACCCTAAAATGAATAATTGAATAACATGAATATAATAATAATCATGTTATTATATATAAAATGTCAATACACATATACGACATACAATAAATAAGTGGTGAAGAATGAAAATCACACATAAATGAAAGTGAGATGAGAAACCCCTTACCTTTAGCACAAGTGTTTTCTTCGTTTTTTTAATGATGGGAATAATGAAATTTAGATGCATTAATTAAAATTTCTAGAACTTCCTATAGATGTAATTTATTTATTGTAACCTTATTAGGTTCCATCATGGCCCTTTTAATGGTTTTAAGAGGGTCAATTTTATTGTTTCAGATGCATTTTCTTGGTTTTCATGATTCTTTTACTTACATTCCTGAGTGGAAGTTTGTTAAAAATGTGGCTAAACATACAGAATTGTTAATATATATTATTTTTGAAAATATAGAGATATAAATGACCATATAATTAATCTAGGTTATATTCTTGAGGATGAATAATTAGTTAAAAGTTTTTGATAAACGCTTGGATTTAGCTCGGCAGTTTTGTATACAATGAACTTGTTTTGTATTATTATTCATTATTAGGAGTTTTTAAAGATTTAAAAACATTAATGATATGAAAGACATATATTTTGATATGTTTCAACAATTATAATGGTTTTATGACCACTAATTAAGGAGGAAGTGATGATCAAAACTCCACCATCTACAAAGGTTATAAATTGCAACCTCATGTACGTTGATTTCGTTTATAAAAATAAAAAGGGGGGAGTAAGAATATTGATGATCTATATTCCATTAACATGATATAATTCTATTATATAGATGATACTAAAGTTAATCATTGTAATTTTTACATAGGATGTGAGAAGAGAAAAAGAAAAGGTATGAATTGGAAAATAAATGAAATATTGAGAGATCCCATATGAAAATTCAGCATCCTAATGGCGCCGCCTACAATTTCATAAAATGATATGATGAGAACAAAAGTTTATCTCATCATATTGAAATAAACGGAATAGTAATAAGTATAAATAAATTCAAAACCCAACATATGATAATGAAAATTCAAATAGATAACATAAAAGAAGTGTCGTCAAAAAGAAGAGAATGGAGGATTCCCATACATTGTAGAGTATCTCCGAGATCGTGAAGGATTTGACCTTGGGTGATTAATGACACCTTGAGAGGACTCCTAGAAATGTAAAACCACCATATAATTGATGATGAGGGATTTTTAATGAATGAAAATGAATGGATGAGTGGGTATTTATAGAAAAAGAGAGGTAGTTTTTTAATTATTTCAAGGGGACACCTCATTAGTGGTTTTTGCCAAACCATGGGATTGCCCATGGTATTTTCCCATGGATTTACTCACATGGGACACCTAATGTCATACGCTACTGTAAACAAGTTGACCATACATTTATATTTAATTATTACATCATTATGATGTCATTAAAATAAAGAAAACTCATAACTGTATTTTTACTAAAACATTCATGTATTTTCAAAAAATCTGAAAAATTAACCATAACTATTTTTCAACGTGTAGAATTAAAAAATAAACTCCATTTTTTGAAAATAATGTTTTTAGTATTTTTATTTTAATTATTAAATAAAATCATAGTTAATTCTAAAAATAACAATTTTAAAGGTATAAATAGTCCTATATCACATTGAAAAATTAATTAAGATCTCATTATCTAATTACCTTATGAAAATAAAATATTATCATTATTTACAATTTATAAGGGTCATTTAATATTCACATTACTATTCATAAGGGTATGTTTCTATTCATCAAAAAATAAAGTCAGTTCTATCATACTCCAAATGACTTACTGGTTACAACTGAAGATGACTATTTTTCTAAATTGAAAACATATAAGTGAAAATTTTATGTTTAATGGTTTTGTTTTGACTATCACATAAATTACCAAGTGTTTTTTAAAAGGAACACAGTGCTTTATAAAAAATAAGCTATGAAAAAATTTATTTAATAGAAGCATACCATAAAATGTTTAGGTTGTTATATTATTCCCTCCTTAAAAAATTTGGTCCCAAAAATTTTATGTATAATGCCCAAAAAAAGATGTATGTGGTTCTTTTTCTTGAAATCCTCTAGTTCCAATGTTGCTTCCTCTATATTATGGTTTCCCCAAAGAACCGTTACTAAATGGGTTGTCTGATTTCTCAATATTTATTCCCTTATGTCAAGAATCCCAATTGGCTTTTCACATTATGAAAAATCAGGTTCCAGTTCAATTTCATCGTAGGTGAGTACATGCATTGGGTCTGGTTTGTATTTCTTAAATAATGGCACATGGAATACATCATGGACATTGGAGAGACTTGGCAGTATTGCTAAACGGTAAGCTACAACTTTGATTCTATCTAGGATCTCAAATGGTCCGATGTACCTGGGGCTTAGTTTTCCATTCTTACCAGACCATAAGACACCCTTCCATGGAGATACTTTCAGAAATACATGATCTCCTACATGGAATTCCATATCCTTTCTCCGATTGTCAGTATAAATCTTCTGCCTACTTTAGGCTACTTTAATATGGGCTGGAATTGCCATTACCTTTCCCATTTTATCTTCAATATGTTCTAGGCCTATAAGTTTCCTCTCACCAACATCATCTCATCGAGTTGTAGTTTGACATCTTTTTCTATATAATGCTTTATATGGAGTCATTTGAATACTAGAATGGAAACTATTGTTTTATAAAAACTCCACCGAAGGCATTTATTGATCCCACATACCTTGGAAGTCAAGAGAGCATGACCTCAGCATGTCTTCTAGAGTTTGAATATTCTTTTCTGACTATCCGTCAGTTTGGGGGTGATAAAAAGTACTCATACGAAGCTCAGTATTCAAATCCTTCTATAATTTTCCAAAATTTTGATGTAAACCGGGGATCTCGATGAGACACAATCGATATAGGTGCACCATTAACTCTTAAAATTTCATTAATATAAATTCTTTCCAGCCGCTCAAGTGGTAATTCATCTCTTATTAGAAGGAAATGTGCTTATTTTGTTATACTATCATCAATTACCCATATTATATCATTACTTCTAGGTGTCCTCGGGATTCCGGTGATAAAATCAGTCATAACGTTATCCAACTTCCACATAAGAATAGGTATAGGTTGCTTCACTCCTTTTGTATGTTGTCTCTCTGCCTTTACTTGTTAAAAAACATGACACCTTGACATGTATTCAGCAATTTCCAGCTTTATATTATCTGACCAAAAATATTCCTTTCGATATCTATACATCTTTGTGAGACCCTGGTGTATAGAGAAATTTGAGCTTTGATCATCGTCTAATAGTTCCCTTTTAGCTCAGGTATGGATGGAACACATAACCTCTTCCCAAACATCATATCTCTTTCCTTATAATCAAAGTATTCCAATCTCTGATCCTTAACGGTAATAAATTTTGAGAGTTGATTTTCATCGTCAGATTGAGATATTTTTATCTTCTCAAGTAAAGATGGTTTAAAAATAATTTGAAAGAGGAAAGATGTTTCCCCATATTTAATCATTCCCATAGCCTTCTTTAGTAGATCCATTAATATAAGATCTCTCTTTATCCCCATTTGAGTCAAAAGTCCATGATCCTTCCTGCTTAATTCTTCTTCCACCTTATTCGCCTTTCTCGGGTGGTACTGTATTAAGAAATCATAATATTTGAGTAACTCGAGCCATCTCCTTCGCCTCATGTCGAGTTATTTTTGTGTAAAAATGTATTTCAAACTCTTGTGATCTGTGTATATCTCTCATTTTTCACAATAATGATAATGTCTCCATATCATTAGAGAAAATATTATAGCTTCTAACTCCAGATCATGTGTTGGATAACTTTTCTCATGATTTTTCAACATCCTTGATGCATAAGCTATAACATTACCATTTTCCATAAGGACGCAACCCTGCCCATTATTTGATGCATCCCTGTATATTACAAATCCATCCCTTCCAGATGGAAGAGTCAAAATTGGATCATTGAACAATCTTCTTTTCAATTCCTCAAATCATTATGTACATTCTCTCATCCATAAAAACTTAATCCCTTTACATGTGAGTTGGGTTAGTGGGTTAGCTAGTCGGGAGAAATTCTAAATGAAATGCTAATAGTGACCTGCTAAGCCAATAAAACTGTGTACCTCGGTTATGTTCATTACCATGGGCCACTCTTTGATTGTATTTTTCTTCACAGGATCAACTATCATTCCACCCTTGGAGACAATATGTCCATGAATAGAAACTGATTATAGACAGAATTCACACTTTCTAGACATCCAATATAATTCATTTCCTCTAAGAATTTTCAGAATTGTCTGAAAATGATCCTCATGGTCTTCATAGATTTTTTTGTATACCAGGATATCATCGATGAATACCACAAAAAAGTTATCAAGATATTTTATGAAAACTATATTCATTAAATCCATGAAAACAGAGGGTGCATCAGTTTTTCCAAAAGGCATCACTTTAATCTCGTAATGCCCATACCTAGATCAAAATTCTATCTTAAGAATATCTTCATTCCTCACAGGAAGATGATGATATCTGGATCGAAGTTCAATCTTAAAAAAGTATTGTGCTCCATGAAGTTGATAAAATAAATTATCAATCTTATACATGGGATACTTATTCTTTATTGTAATTTCATTGATTTACCTGTAATCAATGCATAGCCTCATGGATCCATCTTTCTTCTTGGAAAACATCACTGGGGCTCCCCATTGAGAAACACTAGGTCGAATAAATCCATTTTCACTCAACTACCCATGTTTTTTCTTTATCTCCACTGACTCCATAGTGTCCATTCTATAGGGAGTCATTGATATAGGCCTTGCACCTGGAATTAAATCTATAGAGAACTCAACTTTCCACTCAGGAGGATTTCTAGGTAAATCCTCTAGAAATACTACAAAAATACTCTTGCACTATACATATATAATCAATTTGAAAATTTCTTTTCTCACCCATATATATTGGGTTCTCTTCCTCTCTAAGAATTGAATTCGATAGTGCTGCTAGGGGTGGGTCTAGATAAGAATTATATGGTGAGGTCTCTGCTCTAAAGATAAGTGATTCTACAACATTTTAAAAAAAATTAACTTCCTTTTTCATGAAATAAATCTTCACAAAATAATTTTACATCCAATCCATACAGAGAATTATATCAAATTTATTCATTGGTATGATGATAAGGTTAGCAACAAAAGCACATTTCGGTGTCTGGAGGGGGACTAGTCGACATGCCTTTCTTGCAATGATGCATCCCTTAGGAGTTTTGACTGATAACTCCTTTATTAAATAAAATTGGACATGTCTAATTTTCATAGAAAACATGGAAGATATAAATGAATGTGATGATCCAGAATCAAATAAAGTGCTGGATAGGTTTAGGGAAATAATTAAAGTTCCTACCACCACACCATTAGGAACTTTATCTTCTACGGTTGTAATTGCATAAGCTCTCCCTTGTTCTCTTGGATTTTTCCGAGGCATGTTTCCTTAGATCTTAGGACACTCATTGGAATAGTTTACCTTCTCTCTATAATTTTATCATTGAATATCCTCAAGTTGTTTCCACCCCTTACATTCATGATATTGGTGACCCATTTATCCACACTTATAAAAGACTCCCATGCCTTTCAACCATTTCCCAAGATGATTCTTTCCACAGTTCTCGCATAATGGGAAAATATTCATTCCCTTGTTCTTATTTGGTGATTCACCTTTCCCTTGATTATCTGAGTACCACTTTTATCTTGGATTCCCTTGACCAAATTTTAACTAGAAAATTCATTCTCTGATTTGATGGAACTTGATACAATTTCATCATATGATGAAAATTTTTGAGAAGCCAGTTCCCTTAAATGACTTGCCATAAGACCTTCAATGAAAAGTTCAATCTTGTTTTCCGAGTCGTGTACATAATCTATGGTATACCTGTCTTGCCTACTGAAGGTAGCCTCATACTCTGCGACACTCTTTTCTTCCCTTTTCTTTAAACCAAGAAATTTCCTATTCATTTTAGTTTGATGCTCACAAGGGAAATATTTTTCGAAAATATTTCCTTAAAAGTACTCCATTCTATATATTATATTTCTTCTTCCCCTGTAGTATTCTGAATCAAGGAACACCATTGATCTTCATTATCCTAGATATAGTATACCGCTAGTACCACCTTTTCATTTTCATTTCATCTTAATTCCATGGATACATTTTCAAGGGACATGATCCATTGCACAGAAACCACTGGATTAGTAGATCCATAGAAATATGGGGGATTATTCCACATGAAACGATCCAAAAAAGGTATATAATGACTATTCATTACAACTTGAATATGTTTTCCCAATATTCTCATGATCTGATCAGATCCAACATTGACTGTATTGACTTGCTCAGTGGGGAGATCCCCACCTTGCCCACGAGTATTGATTCCCCTCCTTTAAGAGGCCCCATTTTTAAATAATGGCACACACTAGATTAGGGAATGAATCATAATGTATAATATTAACTTAACAAAATACTTAGCATAAATTGATATCCTATGCATGGCTAGTCACATAAAAAGAAAAATGGTTTCTTTGAGTAATAATTTATATTTCAATCCTTCATAATGGCTTGTAAAGAAAACATGAATTATATAAAGAATATCCCCTGGGAGTGTCATAAAAAAGAGTACTGCAGAGCCCACTATCATGTACCAAGATACCCCAGGTCAAGCCTGAAACTCCTTGTCGGAGCTTTCACTCCTAGGTACATATGTGCCAGAGCCACCTCTACCTGCCTGTATCCAGATAGGGATGTATTTTCTAGAAGGATTCACCTAATCCATTCCGTACCAAAATACCAGGACATTCTTGTATGTTTATCCTAAAATAATCATTATGTATTTTTTCCTAACTAAACATTTCCTACTCTAGATTCCATGTTTTCAACTAAACTTTCATTGATACCGACTGTAACACCCCAAACCCTATAGACTGGAGCCGATGCACTACTTGTTATATTGGAAATGTAAGAAGGAATGAAAATCATGATGGAATGATTAGTTTTGTAGTATTTTAAGAAACTAGATACAAATATTTTACAGAAATTACATTGGAAAAGTTTACAAAATACAAAACATAACGAAAACTAAAAAGCTGCATCCATAAGAACTCAATAAATTATCTCCTCTTTGTCATCTGTTGAATGTAAACTATGAATGTGGTGAGTTCAAACACTCATTAAGGGTTACAGATTTTAGAAGATATAGTCAATAGTAATTTAATTGTAAAAAATATGACATAATTAACATGGCATGGTGAAAAAAATGAAAAACTCATGTCATTAATAAACTGAGAATGAAATTGCATCCAATGATTTTGCGACAGTGAGAACCTCATGGATAGTAATAACTGATAATGAATAAAGATAATGCTTATTAAATATATTTCATCTATTTGGTACATGATACCATAATACCATAAAAATGGTTAATTCTGTGGGTAGAAACCTGTCATATTTTGGGAAACAAACTCGAAGCTTTTGTCTCCAAATTGATTTGTCTCATGAGACCTACTGATGCATTGAGGGGCTATAGCAGGACCCAACTGCCACTTCATGTCCAAAGAATTTTTTATAAATTGATTAAATACAAGATAAATATTCCTTCTCAATATCAGTATAGAGTAGAGTATACATATTCATCAATATTTCCATAGTTAAAATAACATTCCAAATAAACACTGTATCTAAAATGTTGTACAGTTTAGAAAACAAACATATCCATGATATGAGATTATTTATATTTTAAATAAATATATTTTTAAATGACAAGTGATCTCAAATGGGTATTAGGTACACCACATAATGATTATTAGGTGCACAATATAGAATTAGTCACAACATATAGTAGTTGAGACAATGTCTCTTACAACAATGTAATCGGTCAAATCATACAACCAGAACATAATAACCCTCAAAAGAATCATTAAATAACATAAATATAAATAGAATAATGTTATTATATTTTAAATGTTAGTATATATATTCCACATAAAATAAATAATTGGATAACAATGAAAATCTCACAGAAATAAAAGAGAGAAGGATACCCCTTACCTTTTGCTCGAGTGTGTTCTTCATTTGCTCTAATGACCTGAATAATCAAATTTAGATTCCATAATTAATAATTATAGTACCTCTTATACATTTAATTAATTTATTATAAACTTATTAGGTCCATTAATGGCTCTTTTAATGGGTTTAAGAGGATCAATTTTATTGTTTTGGAAGAATTTTCATTGTTTTCAGGATTCGTTTACTTGCATTCATGAATGGAAGTTTGTTAAAAATGTTGTTAAACATCCAGAATTGTTAATATATAATATTATTCTAATTAAAGTGATATAAATGATCTTATAATTAATCTTGGTTTTATACTTGAGGATGAACCATTAGTTAAAAGTTTTTGATAAATGCTTGGATTTAGTTTGGCAGTTTTGTATATAACGAACTTGTTTTGTAATATTATTCCATATTATGGGTGTGTAAATATTGAAGAAACTTAATGAGATTAAATACATATATTGTGATTTGTTTCAACCATTAAAATGGTTTCATGACCGTAAATGAAGGAGAAAGTGATGATCCAAACACTGCCGTCCACAAAGGTTATACATTGGAACCTCATGGACATTGATTTCATTTATAAAAAATAAAAAGGTGAGAGTAAGAATATTTATGATTGTTATTACATTAACATGATAAAATTCCAGTATATATATGATAATAGTGTTTATCATGGTCATTTGTACAGAGGAGGTGAGAAGAGAAAAAGAAAAGAGATGAATCTAAAAATAAAAGAAAAGTTGAGAGATCCCATATGAAAATTCGGCAGCCTAACATCATCGCTTAAAATTTCATAAAATAAAATGATTAAAACAAAAAGGTATCTACTCATAATGAAATGAAATGTACAGTAATAATAATACATAAAATCAACCCCCAACATATGAGAATGGAAATTCAAATAGATAACCTAAAATAAGTGTCGTCTTAAAGAAGAGAATGAAGGATTCCCTTAGAATGTAGAGTAACTCCTAGATTTGGATGGATGGGAACCTGGGGGCTTAAGGACACCTTGGGAGGTATAATAGAAAGTTAAAACCACCATATAATCTATGATGAGGTATTTGGAATGAAATAAAACCAATCGATGATTGGGTATTTATAGAAAAAGAGAGGAAGTTTTTTAATTATTTCAAAGGGACACCTCATTAGTGATTTTTGCTAAACCACAGGCTTGCCCGTGGTATTTTCCCATGATTTTAGACACTTGGGACTCCTCATGTCATAAGTTACTGTACAAAAGTCAACCATACGTTTATATTTAATTATTACATCATTATGATGTCATTAAACTACCGAAAACTCAAAACTGTATTTTTACTAAAAAAATCATGTATTTTAGAAAAATCCCAAAAATTCACCATAACCAGTTTTTGACTTGTAGAATTCAAAAATGAAGTCCATTTTGTGAATATAAATTTAGAGTTATTTTAAATTTAATTTTTAAATAAAATTATAGTTAATTCAAAAAAATAAAACTTTTAAAGGTATAATTATTTCTATATCACATTGAAAAATTCATTATGATCTCTTTGTCGTATTACCTTAAGAAAATAAAATATTATCATTATTTTATGTTTATAAGGGTCATGTTACTATTCATATTAGTATTCATAATGGTATGTTACTATTCCTCAAAATATCAAGTTGGTTCTATTAGACTCTAAATGACTTACTAGTCACAAATGTAGATGACTGTTTTTTGAAATTCAAAACAATGAAGTAAAAAATTTATGTTTAATGGCTTCGTTTTGACTATCTCCTAAATTACCAAGAATTACTTCAAAGGAACATAGTGCTTTAGGAAATATATGCTATGAATAGAATGTATTTAACAAAAAAATACAATAAAATGTTTGGGGGAGTTATACTAATCATAATTACTGTAGAGAAATTCCGAGGATAAAAACATGGTGAATTTGATCCATTGGACTAAGGGAATTTGATGCTTTAAATAAAGACATAGAACATTATATCAATGGATTCCTTGAATAAGAAAACATTTCTATTATAATCATCATATATAGGTATTTCTTGGTATGAGAATATAGAATTCAAAATAAGTATAAAATTGTGAATACCTTTTTTAAAGGTTATTTAACAACTTAATATTAATTTTAAAAGAGATCACTATTTAAAATATTGCTTTTATGTTCTTCTTACTATTACAAGTTATTATTTTTATTGATTTTAGAAGTTTTTTATTTTGTTGTTCATGTTATAGAAACTAGTATTTCTAATATTATTTTTATACTGATTTTTTATTGGTATAAAATTAATTATGATAAAACATACAATGATATAAATCATATCAATTGTGATTCTGGTATTCATTCTGATAATCAGACTAGTTTTTTGTCTGATAAATTTACATTAATAGGTATTGTGTTTTTTTTAATGGTTTTAAACAAAAATTATCTCCCTCTTATAAGTATAGGCATCTAAGCTAATCTTATGATCCTAGAAATAATCTATCTCTAAAATTTATTAAGAATGATTATATACAAGATAGTGTTATACAAAAAAAGGTTGAATATATTATAGAAGGTATGTTTATAGTACTTAATGTTAATATATATAGTGTTATCAAATCTATAAAGATATTTTGTGTGCCTTCTGATTCCCAGATGAGTATTTCATTTTTGAGTGCATCTCAAAGCTCTTTTTTTCCCTATCCATTTAGGTAGTGATAGGATTTAATGAGGCCTTGTGATCATTTCTGGTGGTATATAAAAAAATATACATTTAAAAATATCATTGAAATGTTTGACAAGACAAAAGGATAATAAAAAATGGTAATTATTAAAGTAGGAACTTCATTATTTTTTTATCTTAGAGTGGAAGGAGAAAATACATCAATGGAATTCATGATGGGATTTTCAAAGTCATTTCAATGTAATAATAAAATTAATTCATTTCTGATCGATTAGAGAATTCCATTATTTTTATTTCAATTTGATATACTATGTATTTAGATCAGTTTTCTCAATAGTTCATCAAACATATAGTCCTATTATAGGGATTTAATCTCTCTGTTTCAGTTGACCAAGATCTATGGTTTACTTTTAATTTTTGGATATCCCTTTATAATTCATTGAGTACTAAAATAAATTAGAGTACAAATTTTCATTCTCAATATGATTGATAGTTAGAGAGAATAATTCAGTCCATAGAAGTGATGATTTGTACTTATTCAATGGATTTCCGTGGAATTCTAGATCAACATCATTCATTAGTTGAATTTTCTAATAATTATTTTTTTCATTATAGAATACAGATTGAATGTTTTTAGGAATTATATTTAAAGTGGAAATGGAATGGAGCTTATTATGATTAGTAGGTGATAATAATATATTAGGACAATAATTTTTAGAATAAATTGATGAGATAATGAATATGATTTATCAATGTGGTAACCCCAACCACAATAACCTAGAGTCGATGTCCACTTTATTGCATTGTAATAAGATAAAAGGAATTGTATCTTGAAGGAAAAAATAGTTTAGTAGTATTGGAAAACTAGATTCATAATTTGATTCAAATTACCTTTAAAAACATAAATTACATAAATTATTTTCATTAAGAAAAATACAATTCCACTTTTCATATTCCTAAATATCATTCTTAAAACACATCTCGGTATCCAGGGGAATACAAAACATAATAAATGGGTGAACATAGATTCTCAATTAGTGAATGTATATCATGAAATCTATGAATAAATAAGTCATAATCAATATATAATAGTAAAAAATTCAAAAAAATTACATTAAATAAACTATTTGATCATAATTTGGAAATAAATAATGATGAATAAATAATTCCATACAAAAAATAATGTAAGCATGAAACATAACTAGGGATACTAAAACACTTAAAAAAATCACAAAAATATCAATAACTAAATAAATAATATTGGAATGGATAATGTTATAAATATGAAACATATTTTGGAGGCCAAATTAAAATTATTCTTACCATTAAGGCATTATTTCATGACATCGTACAAATATGGGTTTTGACTCATTCAAATACTCATGTTATTTTTTCATATGAAACCTACTGATTCATCGAGGGGATTTTTAATTCTTGGCACCACTATTCACTTAATAACTCCAACGCATTTATCCCACAAAATGGGTGAATAAGTTTCAACATAAACCTTCATACTGAAAAAATAACATATGAAATACTAATAGTTTCCCCATTCAGTAAACATTATCAAAAACTGTCAGGAATAATATTTTTAAAATAGAACATCCCCCTTAAAACTAATCATAAACCATCTAAAAAATAAAATGGATGGTATCAAGATAATATATCTCTATTTTATCATGATTAAAATAATGGTTTTACATCATTAATGAATATAAATACTATAAACTATCATTAACAAAATTTGTGGAAAATATTTTTTTTAATTTTATAATTACCTTTTAAAACTAAATTTTCAAAAAATATTTTGAAAATAATTTTCATCAAAAATGAAATTTGAAAAATTATTAAATATTCATTAAAACATTTATTGATCATGAAAACATAAATACCATACATGTCATACATACTAAAACAAATATTCATTTCACATTTTGGATAAAAGGTAAACATATTTGATTTTGAAAAAGCATGATATTCAATTGATATAATTTTTAAAAATGAAAATGTGGTTTGAAATTTCAATAATAAATTTTTTTGAAAATGTTAAAAACAATTTTTTAAGTTTTTGAAGGAAACAATGATTTTGATGGAGAATATGAAATAAAGTCATATTTTATCTAAAACATTCTCCCAATCATTTGATGTACCAAATAGTGAAAAAATTGTACTATTAATTGAATTAATTAATTAATGGCCATAGGATAATTAAACTTTATATGTTTAAGATGAAAACATCAAATTATACTCCCATGGGACATATAGACAAAAACAATCTCAAATAATGATGAGATTGTGAAATACACCATCACAAATAAAGTAACATTGGATCATAAGTGGTGAATATTATTTTTTCCATACAGAAGAAAAACTGAGATGAGGAAACCCTACCTCAAGTCTAATTTCCTTCATATATGTCTGAACCTCATATATAATAAAAATATTATTATTATAAATATATTAAATAACCATAATTGTCACGACCCATCCTTGGGGCCCGTGCCGTGACTACCCCATGACGCCTTCCATAGGCCAGGGGCTGGCGACTAGCACCAAAGGCGTAAATAACGATAACTGGGAAGGCATTGCCTTTATAAAAGTGACCAAACACCACATAGTACAAGAGGAAGTAAAACACTAAGTACAAAGAAAGTGCTGAAAAGTAAATGGGCCAGAATACAAACCCAACTAAAAAAACAGCTACAACTGAACAAAAGTACAACAGAAAAAGACAAACAGCTGGAAGAAAGGAAGCATCTCATAGGTCGTCCTCCTCGGATCCTACCTGTAGGGTAGGTACAGATAGCGCAGCTCCTGGATCGTCCACCACGGATCCTACCTGAAGGGTAGGTACAGATAGCGCAGCTCCTCAATGCTCTCACCCATCAACCCGCTCCGAGTGTCGTCTCGATGTGAAATCCACCTCCGGATACTGACTCGTCGGGTGGTCCACCTCCGGGTACCGACCAGTCCTCGAACACTCGGCCTCCATCAGCACTGTCCGTCATCTGCAACCAACACAACGAGGTGCGGGCATAGCCCGTGCAGGGGTGAGTATAACGATACTCAGAAGTGACCCCGAGACCCTCAAGGTCTCACTAAAACCAACAAGGATAACCACAAATAATATCTCAACAGATAACCTCTACTTAGGTATATGCCCATAAATATACCTAAGTTATCAAGTAACCCATCTCAATAAAGTGGTAAACACAAAGGTCATAGACTCAGCTCAAACTGGGATTTTCATTATCGAAACCGTAACTGCTGAAAAGCCCCATCTCTAGAGTGTACAGTGGTCCTGTCACGACTCTGAGGTACTGATCACCAACCTAAGACTACTGACGTACTCCTCCTGTCGAGTACTGTGGTACTGCTGCTACAACGAAGTGCCTCCCACCCTGGGTCTGCCGCTATAACCAAGCGCTCCCCCTCATAGCCTCCAAAGGTACTCCTTCTGTTGAGTACCGCGGGTCTGCCGCTACAACCAAGCGCTCTTCCTTCGTGGGTCTGCCGCTACAACCAAGCGCCCCCCCCCCCCCTCATAGCCTCCAGAGGTACTCCTTCTATTGAGTACCGCGGGTCTGCCACTACAACCAAGCGCTCCTCCGCCATGGGTATGCCGCTACAACCAAGTTCTCCCCAATGGGCTATCCGAAACACACCGAGTCGATCGGTCAAGCAGTCGTCAGGTATCAGCCGGCTACACGGTCTCCGTACTCCGCACGCTTCTCTCTGGGAGAGTCCGCTCCATGGGCTACTGGTCGATAATAAAAGTATCACAAAGTTCCACGAAGAAGTATCTCAGAGGACCACCTCATCACATGGGTCTCGACGCAACAGACGGCGCGTCAATCAGACGCCCGGTCTATGAGTTACTAGCCTTTTTGTCCCCGGGGCCCAGTTGGTTTCGTGTGCGAACCAACCTGGCCGTATCTCAACTATACCCCGAACTCTCATAGGGTATAATCATAGGGACCATTTCTCCACGTGATCACCAACGCTGCTGACGGTTCGTCAAACGGACGTCCAGTCTGAAAGTTATCAGCTTTTCCATTCTAGGGGCCCGGTTGGATTTCGGGTGCAATCCAGCCCAGCCACCATCCAACTGAATCCAAATCTCTGGCGAAAAATGAAAAAAGTTCCATCTCATCAAGAGGAATTCAACGAGACAGACGACGCGTCAATCGGACGCCCGGCCTGTGAGTTATAAGATTTTTCGTTCCAGGGGCCCGGCTGGTTTCGTAAGCGAACCAACCCGACTGCACCCCGACGACGTCCAAACCTCGAGAGGAGTAAGCCAAAAGTTCTTTCTAATCAAGAGGAATTCAACGAGTCAGACGAGGCGTCAATCGGAAGTCCAGAGCTCATGTTATAAGTGTTTCCGCTCCGAGGGCCCGGTTGGTTTCGTGTACGAACCAACCAGGCCGAACACAAAGTATTCCGAAACCTTGAGTGCGATATACCGAAACGACCGTATCTATCCAAGGATTGCATCGCATCTGACGATGCATCGATCAGAGGCCCGTAGCTCATGTTATGAGCAAAATACCAAATAAGGTTCGTAATTAGGGGGTTCGGGCCCGGTCCGACTCGGCTCGATACCCCCAGGGTCGGCCCGGACCGGGTCCACCCATACGGGGTCTGGGTTCGGCCCGCTTGGTCGCGGCCTGGCCCGCTTGGCACGGCCCGGCCTAGCCGGGAGCGGCCCGGTCTGGCTGACCAGCTAGGCAACTGACCCGGCATGCGGTGCGCTGGCCAGGGGTTCGGCCGAACGGCCGAACCGTTCGGGGCGGGGGTGCTACCCCTGCCTAAAGTAAACAGCGGCCCCTTAATGGGGCTGATTCATCCGGCCAGCCAGGGGATTCGAACCCCCGGTTCCTCCATGGTCTGGTCGGCCCTCTCCGGTCAGCCGGCTTCTACCGCCACAGGAACGGCAAGGCTGATCCCCTTGCTCCGACACCGGCGGCCCGGTACCGGCCGCCGGTTCCACTGTTCCGCCGCGGCCCGGAAACGGCCACGGCCTTGGTTCGTCTGGCATGGCGTGACGGTGCCGTGCCCCTCCGCCGCGGCCCTGCTCTGGTCACGGTAATTTATGGGTTCTCTGTTGTGGCGTGACGATGACACATCTCTGGTTCATTTTCAACGGCACGGCATGACGGCGATGTGTCTTGGTTCGTCTTCAATGGCACGATGTGACGGTGCCGCGTTCCTCCCCCTTTCCTTATCAAAATTCCACGCGGTGCTTTGGCACCGCGTTTCCTTGATTGCCGCAACAAAAACAAGAACCAAAAAAATGGGAAGACTGTCGGCCGTGTTCGTGCGGTCCGACCTCCTCCCATCATCACGATAACAGGCGGTTCAAAGAAAAGGAGAAGGGACGAAATATTTCACGAACTAACAAATAAAATAAATCTGTACCTCAACGCTGTCGTCGATAGAGCGTTCGTTGCGGAATTAACCATCAAGGAAGAAGAGGTCCACTACGGAAGAAGAAGATCGCCGCGGAAGAAGAGAATCGCCGTTGGCGTTAGGTGATCTCTGAGGAAGGTGTCTATCGTCGTCGTCCGCCGTCGGAGGTTGGCGTTCTTCGTTGGAGATGGCACGTTCTTCACGTTCTTCGTCGAAGAACGAAGAATCCTCTCTTTTTCTCCCAAGGCTTCAACACAACACAAACCCCCCAACCATAATAAAAAGTCCTCCTCTTATTTTATTATCAACTTAAGAATTTGAAATTCAAAAGATAAGAAACAAATAATTAATTCAATGAATTAATTGTAACGATTTAACTTCCCAATTTAATGGGCCGTTTCTTAACTAGAAAAACGTAAGGTTTGACATTCATTAAAAGGGGGGTTGCGGGTGTGTTACTTAGGAGGGAAGAAACGGTGGGGCTCGTGCGGGCCACACCTCACAAATATCCTACCAAGTGGGTATGATATCGTGGGTCCCACCTTATCTGCTTAACTTAGCTTAAGTGGATTTAAGTGAAATAAAATAAAGTGTTGCACCACTTTTATTTTATTTCTTAACTTAATCCCAAAAAATAAAAACCACACCCAATAAGACGCTACTTCGGAAAAAGCGATTCTAAGAAAATACCGGCGCTGCAATTCCATCGGTGCCCTCGGAATTCAATTCTGAGCACCGGTTCAAAAGTTAGAAAAACCCGCTCGTTCAATCACTGAACGTACCTGAGCTAAACATCGGAAAATGATTCCAGGCACACCAGGCCTCGGAATCATGTGCCGTTAGAAACTGCACTCTTGTAAAATTCCAAAGAAAATTAAGAGAAAAAAAATTTCCTTGAATTTTATGGGTCTTTACATCACTCCCACCTCAGGGCTTTACGTCCCCATAAAGATACATCATAAACCAGGGAAACAAAAGTGGGTACTGAGCACGCATCTGAGCCTTCCGCTCCCATGTGCTCATCTGGAGGTTCCCGTACTGCCAGTGAAAGCACACCCGAGGAATCGACCCGTCCTCTTAGGACCCGCTCCTGTCATTCCTCGATCTCCACTGGAACCTCCGTGAGGGTCACCCCATCGCCCATGTCTAGCTCCTCATGGTCGATGAAAAGCGAATGGTCAAGCTTATATCTCCTCATTTGGGATACCTAGAAGTCGTTGTGCACCTGGTGCAACTGAGGTGGGTGGGTCAAGCGGTAAACCACCTCGCCTACCCTGCTATGGACCTAGAAAGGTCCGTTGAACCTCGGAGATAACTTGTCGCCTCGACCACATCTCTGTAACTCACATCGAGGTGAGACCCGTAGGGAAACTTGGTCACCATCCTCGAACTCTAGTGGTCTCCGCACCCTATCAGAACAAGAAATTTGCCAGCTCTAAGCTATCCTCATCCGCTCTTGGATGACTTGGACCTTTCTGGAACTACAAGAGCTTCTGTGATTTCTTCTTTGACGATAAGAGAAATCCGGTATCATCCCCTGGATGAACCACGTTCTTCGCCTAATACAGTCAATCCCCACATGGATGATACTAATCCATACCAAGGATGACGTTGTAAGGCCTCGATGCTACTACCAAGGGATCCAAACGTTACTCTCGCCTCCAAGGGTTGAGTCACACTATCGGCATTAGTGTGTGGTCACTGGGTCTCCTCCAGTAGGTATCTCAAAGTGAGGGTCATGTCAACGGTTTTTAAACTGGAACCTCTTAGTAACAACTAAAAAAGAGGACAGGAAGGTAAATGCTACAAGAAAGGTGTCTTTTTATTATTGAAGCTCAAAGTACAAAGACACAAAGCAACAACAAACAAACATCAACAGAGCTAGAAGAAACATGAACAAAAGTCTCCAGGGCTGGAACTTGTCCCACTCTTTTCCATCTACTCTCGGAGCTCCATGATCGTAGGCCTCAACTGCCTGCAGCTGAGCTCTACCTCGTCCACCTGTTCCTTGCGGTCTGGGTGGACCTCCTAGTAGTGGTGGTGGAAACACCTCGAAGCGTCATCTACCTACAGCTGCAGGGCCAGCTCCCCTGCCACGGTATCCTGCTCCATGCTGTCCACCTCAATCGAACCTCTTCCTCTTCCTGGGAGGTCCTTCGTTCATTTGCTGGTCATCTGTATGGCGGGTTGGACAGTAACGAGCCATGTGATCAACCCCACCTCAGGAGTAATACTGCCCGCGCATGGTAAGTCGTTCTCCACCCCGGGTGCCTCGCACAAACGATCCCGTGTCATGCGGTCGACCACCTAGAGTTCTAGTCCACTTAGACCTCTGCATCATCTGTCTACTGCCTGCTGCAGAAGACTCTGCCACATGTCGGCTAGTGGTGGGTCCTGCTGCTGGAGACTGCTCAGCACGGAAACTCTCCACTAAGAGGGCTCTCTCCAACACCCTTGTCTATGTCGGAAAGCTATGAGAAACAACTAAAGCTCTGATCTCTCTCCTGATCCCCTGCTCGAAGGTTCAGGCCCTGAAGATGGGTCTCGTACCATGTCTCTGGAATAACGCAAGAGATCGGTAAACCTCGCCGCGTATTGGGCTACTGTCATGCTGCCCTGCCGCAGCTATAGCAGCTCCTGGATGTGCACTACTCGGAGGGTGGCTGGGACGAACTCTGAGTAAAAAAGGCTCTCGAAGTCCGTCCAAAGGAGAGATTCCTCGTCGTGCACATGGAGCATCAAGCTCAACCATCTGCCTGCTGCCGCATGTAGGAGGCCCAATGAAAGGACCACCATAAGGTCAGCTGGTGTCCCTACCAAACGAAAAGCTTTTACAACTGGCTCCAGCCAATCCTCAGCTTCCTGAAGGTCCGTCTCCCCATGGAACCTGGGCGGTTGCTGATGATGAAACTCGTACAGTGTACTAAGGCGATGTGCACCGTCAGCGGCTGGGGCGGGTAGCATCGTTGACTCGGTGGGTAGAGGTACTGCTGGTGCCTCTACTATCAAAGGGCCCTGCACCGAGGCCCCATCGTTCGGTGGGCTGTCATCATGCACAACCCTTAGAACCCTAGCTGGCTGCTGTCGTGGGGCCTTCCTGAAAATAGACAGGTGCGCCACAGTCAGAACAGTATACCTGGTGAGCTGACACAAGTAATCACAAAGAAAACATGAAAGACTCATGCAATCAGTGTTTTAATGTATTATGTCGGAAAACAGATGTCAGGGTCCTGGTGTATAGATACGTCGGCCGTCGCACCAACACTGGACTCCCTGGACTGATAACCACACTCAATACTCTCAACACTATTGCTTCACATAGAAAAACATCAGAGTCCTGAGTTCTGTAGTAGAACCAAACTCCTTTGATACCAATTTGTCACGACCTATCCTCGGGGCCCGTGCCGTGACTACCCCAAGCTCGCCTTCCATATGCCAGGTGCTGGGGACTAGCACCAAAGGCGTAAATCACGATAACTGGGAAGGCATTTCCTTTATAAAAGTGACCAAACACCACAGAGTACAAGTGGAAGTAAAACACTAAGTACAAAGAATGTTCTGAAAAGTAAATGAGCCAGAATACAAAACCAACTAAAAAAATAGCTACAACTGAACAAAAGTACAACATAAAAAGAAAAACATCTGGAAGAATGGAAGCAGCTCCTGGGTCATCCTCCTCGGATCCTACCTGAAGGGTAGGTAAAGATAGCACAGCTCTTGGATGGTCCACCACAGATCCTACCTGAAGGGTAGGTACAGATGGCGCAGCTCCTAAATGCTCTCGCCTGTCAACCCCCTCCGAGTGTCGTCTCGACGTGAAGTCCACCTCCGGATACTGACTCGTCAGGTGGTCCACCTCCGGGTACCGACTAGTCCTCAAACACTCGGCCTCCATCAGCACTGCCCATCATCTGCAACCAACACAACGAGGTGCGGCCATAGCCCGTGCAGGGGTGATTATAACGATACTCAGTAGGGACCCCAAGACCCTCACGGTCTCACTAAAATCAATAAGGATAACCAGAAAAAAGATCTCAACAGAAACCCTCTACTTAAGTATATGCCCATACATATACCTAAGTTATCATGTATCCCATCTCAATCATGAGGAAACACAAGATTATGAAAATCAACAGATAACCACTACCCAGGTATATGCCCATACATATACCTAAGTTATCAAGTAACCCATCTCAATCAAGAGGTAAACACAAAGGTCATAGACTCAGCTCAAACCGGGATTTTCATTATCAAAACTGTAACTGCTGCAGAGCCCCGTCTCTAGAGTGTACAATGGTCCTATCATGACTCCGAGGTACTGCTCACCAACCTAAGACTGCTGAGGTACTCCTCCTATCGAGTATTGTGGGAATGGTGCTACAACCATGCACTTCCCACCCTAGTTCTACCGCTATAACCATGCGCTCCCCCTCATAGCCTCTAGAGGTACTCCTTCTGTTGAGTACCGTGGGTCTGCCGCTACAACGAAGCGCTCCTCCGCAGTGGGTCTGCCGCTACAACCAAGCGCTCCCCCTCATAGCCACTAGAGGTACTCCTTCTGTTGAGTACCGCGGGTCTACCTCTACAACCAAGCGCTCCTCCGCCGTGGGTCTGCCTCTACAACCAAGCGCTCTCCACTGGGCTATCCGAAACACACCGAGTCGATCGGTCAAGCAGTCGTCAGGTCTCAGCCGGCTACACGGTCTCCGTACTCCGCACGCTCGTCTCCGGGAGGATTCAATCCAAGATCTACTATTCTATACTACAAGTATCACAATGTTCCACGAAGAAGTATCTCAAATTACCTCCTCATCATAGGGGACTCGACGCAATAGATGGTGCGTCAATCGGACGCCCGGTCTGTGAGTTACTAGCCTTTTCGTCCACGGGGCCCAGTTG
Organism: Viscum album; assembly: GCA_963277665.1. Taxonomy (NCBI): domain Eukaryota; kingdom Viridiplantae; phylum Streptophyta; class Magnoliopsida; order Santalales; family Viscaceae; genus Viscum; species Viscum album. The sequence goes on along the minus strand of OY728133.1, from coordinate 642,038,243 downwards.
GTTTCATGTGTGAACCAACCCAGCTGTATCTCAACTGTACCCCAAACTCTCATAGGGTATACTCATAGGGACCGTTTTTTCAAGTGATCACCAACGTCGCTGACGGTTCGTCAAACGGACGTCCAGTCTAAATGTTATTATCTTTTCTGTTCCAGGGGACCGGTTGGATTTCAGGTGTAATCCAACCCGGACAGTATCCAACTGCATCCAAATCTCTGGCAGAGAATGCCAAAAGTTCCATCTCATCAAGAGGAATTCAACAAGACAGACGATGCATCAATCGGATGCCCGGCCTGTGAGTTATTGGCTTTTTCGTTCCAGGGCCCGGTTGGTTTCGTAAGCGAACTAACCCGACCGCACCCCGACGGCGACCAAACCTCGAGCGGAGTAAGCCAAAAGTTCCATCTCATCAAGAGGAATTCAATGAGTCAGACGGCGCGTCAATCGGACGTCCGGAGCTAATGTTATAAGCGTTTCTGCTCCAAGGGCCCGGTTGGTTTCATGTACGAACCAACCCGGACGAACCCAAAGTATTCCGAAACCTTGAGTGTGATATATCAAACGACCGTATCGATCCAAGGATCACATCGCATCTGACGGTGCATCGATCGGAGTCTTATAGATGATGTTATGGGCAAAAGACAGAATAAGGTTCGGTATTAGGGGGTTCGGGCCCGGTCCGACCCGGTCCGATACCCCAAGGGTCGGCCCGAACCGGGTCGACCCGTCCCGGGTCCAGGTCCGGCCCGCTTGGGCGCGACCTGGTCTGGCGGACCGGCCAGGCAGTCGGCCCGACGCGCATCGCGCTGGGCAGGGGTTCGGCCGAACGGCCGAACCGTTCGGGGCGGGGGCGTGCCCCCCCCCCCCCCCCCGTGAACTAAACCGCAGCCCCTTAATGGGACCGCTTCGTCCGGCCAGCCAGGGGTTCTGAACCCCCGGTTCCTCCATGGTCCGGCCGGCCCCCTCCAGCCGGCCGGCCTCTGCCGCCACGGGACCGGCAAGGCTGGTCGCCTTGTTCCGACACCGGCGGCCCAGTACCGGCTGCCGGTTCTGCTGTTCCGCTGCGGCCCGGAACCGGCCGCGACCTTGGTTCATCTGGCGCGGCACGACGACGACGCGCCCCTCCACCGCGGCCCCGCTCTGGCCGTGGTACTTTAGAGGTTCTCTGGTGGGGCGCGACGACGCCGCAGCGCGACGGCGCCGTGTCTTGGTTCGTCTTCAACGCCGCCACGCTCCTCCCCCTTTCCTTATCAAAATTTCGCGCGGTGCATCGGCACCGCGTTGCCTTGATCGCTGCAACAAAACCAACAACCAAAAAAAAGGGTAGGATTTTCGGACGTGTTCGTGTCTTCTGACCTCATCCCGTCATCACGATAACAGGTGGTTCAAAGAAAAGGAGAAGTGACAGAAGATTTCACAAACTAACAAATAAAATAAATCCCTACCTCAACGATGTCGTCGAACGAGCGTTATCGCAGAATTAACCATCGCGGAAGAAGAGTTCCACCGTGGAAGAAGAAGATCGCCGCGGAAGAAGAGAATCACCATTGGTGTTAGGTGATCTCCGAGGAAGGAGTCTCTCGCCGTCGTCCGCCGTCGTAGGTTGGCGTTCTTCGTTGGCGGTGGTGCGTTCTTTGTGTTCTTCGTCGAAGAACGAAGAATCCTCTCTTTTTCTCACAAGGATTTAACACAACACAAACCCCCCAACCATAATAAAAATTCCTCCTCTTATTTTATTATCAACTTAAGAATTTAAAATTAAAAAGATAAGAAACGAACAATTAATTCAATGAATTAATTGTAAAGATTTAACTGCCCAATTTAATGGGGCGTTTCTTAACCAGAAAAATGTAAGGTTTGACTTTCATTAAAAGGTGGGTTGCGGGTGCGTTACATAGGAGGGAAGAAACGGTGGGGCTCGTGCGGGCCCCACCTCACAAATATCCTACCAAGTGGGTAGGATATCGTGGGTCCCACCTTATCTGCTTAACTTAGCTTTAGTGGATTTAAGTGAAATAAAATAACGTGTCATACCACTTTTATTTTATTTCTTAATTTAATCCCAAAAACTAAAAACCACACCCGAGCAAACGCAACTCCGGGAAAAGAATTTCTAAGCAAATACCGGCGCTGCGATTCCATCAGTGCCCTCGTAATTCGATTCCAAGCACCGGTTCAAAAGTTAGAAAAACCCGCTCATTCGTTCACTGAACATACCCGAGCTAAACTTTGGAAAATGATTCCGGGAACACAGGGCCTCGGAATCAGGTGTCGTCAGAAACTGCGCTCTTGTAAAATTCCAAAGAAAATTAAAAAAAAATATCCTTGAATTTTATGGGTCTTTAAAATAATAATTAATGTAATACCTTATAAAATCTTCTTATAACATTTTAGCACCCATTTATTAATAATATTTCATTATTTTCATTATTTGGTCGGTTAATTGTGTTATTTTATCAGGATCATTTTCCATGAAAAATATATTTCTTGTTCATATGATATATATATATATATATTATCAATCGAATTATAATAATGTTATGAATATCATATTTTATCATTATATATGTATTTCTAACAAACTATGAATGTTGTGTAGGGAAATTTAATTGCATATCTTCATGGATATGGTAGGCCGTACGTACACATATGGGATGGTATCATTATCTTATCTTGTGAAATTGTAATTAAGTGTATCAAAACCTAGATTATTAACTCCATGATATGGTGATAAATTCATAAACACTTCGTTTTTAGCATTATACCGAATAAGGTAAACCAATTTTCACTAATCATAACACACAACCTAAAAAAGAAATATTGGATCACTTACATACACCTGGATAATTTAGGTTCATAGTTTTATAGAATTAAGACCCGATCAAATTAACATGGATTCATAAAAACCTATTTAATAATGATTGAAATCATCTCTTATTATTCTTAGATTTCTTATTTCACATTAGGTAATCACATTTCTATATGAAATCCCATATATAAAAAATTCAATAAGCATATTTTTTTATAAAATGGGGAATATGAAACATAAAATGGGTGAGCTCAAACACTAAGTAAAGGTAAAATAAGAATTTCAAGCAGAATTTATTCAATTAAAATATGAATTGAATAATATAATGTTGACATAATCAATGTGTATGAGAATAACATAATAATAGATATACCCATTAATAATTGGATCATCAAAAATGATAACATGACATAAGGTTTAGACAAATGAAATAATCCTAGATAAAATATTCATGGACCATGTGATATCAATATTTAAAATTTTAAATATAATAAAAACATAAAATTTATAGATGAAACATATTATTATATAGGGAAATCATCTCATAGAACCCTTAAGAATTTCATAATAATTTGAATAACCCTATGATTGACTTCCATTATAATTCTCTGGAGAATATAATCATTAACATTTGTATTAGAGTGATATCGTGGTGCACCTATCATTTAATATTTTACTATCTCACTCAATGCTATCTGGTGTACCCCATTGTATATGATGTAATGGTCCCACCAATCTCTTTTTGGGCCACCCCATCATATAAGCTATAACAGGATCACCTAATGTTATCTAGGTCACCCCATCATATATAATATTCAAGATCCAAAACTTCAATAAATTACATAGGGACTTAATTTACTCACCAAACTCATATAAATAATCATTTATCTTTTATAACATGAATAACCCATTGAATTAAATGGGTTTGATTTCAATCTACCTAAAACATTATTAACTAATAGAAAAAATGGGTTATATGACAATATCAATGAAACAAGATTAACTTGTTTTATGAGAAATGACGTCCATAACTATCTATTTAAAAAAATAAGTATCAATCTTGAAAATAATGAGGTTGGTATAATTTAAAAAATAATGTGTAGGATAAGTAACCGATAGGGAAATTAGTTTCAATTAATGGAAATATGATTAAAAAATCATTAAAAACATACTTTATGAAAATATTCTTTTTCACTTAGAAAATCAATTTTTAAAGCATAAAATATTTTGAAAATACCTTTCATTGGAGATATTTTTTTAAAAAAAATAATTTAAGTAATTTTCTATATTTTTTCACTAAATCTAGCCTTGTGAACATTTAATGTATACATTAATTAAATTACATTCACGACGGAGGTTAATTATGTACATGCTACAATGAATGTTCCTTTTGCATGGTAAAAATGTAAGAAAAGTTTCTTTATCAGAATGATAAAAATACTCCATTTAAAACATTTTTATGAAAGGATAAATCCTGTAAAAAATTCTTTATTAAACCCTTTGAAAATGGTTTAAAACATTTTTATAAACATTTTTAGAATAAATGTTTTGGAAGAAAAAATATTTCTAACCAAAGAGGGAAACAATGTCATATTTTCCTAAAAACAATTATAAACAATTACATGTTCCAAGGAGTGGAAAAGTTATACAATTAAATTAAAATATCTGGAATAAAAAAAACATAAGATAAGTCAAGATAATTATAATATTTCAGTATCATAGAGTTAATCATACACATTCCAAATAAATGATGATATTGTAACAAATGAAACTTCCACTTTGAAAACATTTAATAATAATCCCCATAAGAAAATAAAAGTAAATTAAAGTTATAAAATAATTAAATTTAGGGTATTGGTGATATAAAATAACAAATAGGTAGTTTATACACCTCATAAAATGGGATAGTTGTATAACATTACAACGTCTCAAAGAATCCAAATTGTAACAAAAATTCGATACTACTTTGAAATATTTGAAATTATAAAACTCATGAATGGGAGATTTTAAAATGGATATGAAAATACACACAACATTAAGTGTTATAATAATAAAATACATTAACAGGTTCTATATACAACACAAAACAAAAATAAGTGGTGAATATGGTATATATCTCATAGAAATAAAAGCGGGATGAGAAAGACCCTAACCTTGAGTCCGACTTGTCTTGGGTGTCTTCATATTTCTAAATAATAAAAATTTATTAATTATTTAGTTTATTTATAACATCTTTAATGTTTATTATTAAATTTATTTAACATAATAACATATTATGTAAAATTTCATAATTAATTAAGTTTACATCAGATGTGTTGACTATATTCAACTTGTGTTACAAAAACAACTTATATTGGTTGAGTTTTGTCAAAAAGGGAATTACTTAAAAATATTAAAAAATAAGAATCAGAAAATATTTCTCATATTTATATGTTAATTATAATTTTTTTATCCTTTATGTAAGATGGATATGAAAAAATAACCAATGTTTCAATCATGTAGATAGTTGGTTGTACATTTTCATGAGTACCATTTATATTTTTCAATGAGAATTATGGATATAATTTAAATAATATTTTATATTTAAATAATGGTAATAATTTCATATGTACCATATTATTTAATTATATATATGTATATATATAATTATTGTCATTTGGTATTGAAAAAATGAATCAAATCGCTTCAAGGATGTGGTAGTAAACACGTCCACAAATGTCGTTATCATTTTTTCGAGTGAGTAAAAAAATGAAAAAACCAATATATTTTATTTCAGTAATGATAAATATGCCATGAATATAAAAAATATATAATCAGTATCATATATATATAATATTTATTTTTATTACCTTATATTTAACGTTGTAGTGAAAAATGAATCGCATCACATTTCCATCCGGTAATACACTATACACACAAGCGGTGTTATCTTATCCCACATACTTTGGAATGTAAAATCTTATATAAGAAATAATGTTTAAATTTTATATTTATGTTTTTAATTTAATATATAAACTTCATATCTACCATAATAATCAACTTTTAGAGGTGGAAATAGGAAAATGAAGGATATCACATTACGAGGTGGTAGTACACCGTAAACACAAATATTGATTTCATAACCCATTTGATGGAAGTGTGTGTCGTTTTAGGTCATAATGTTTTAATAAACACATATTATTATATTTACTATATTTATTATATTATATTATATGTATGTACTAATAATTTAATTGGTTGGATGAATAATGAAAATTAAAATTCTTATAAATGAATGTTACTTCTTATTCGAGTAAATGATTTTTCTATTCACCAATTGGATTTAATAGTGGGTTTTATTCAAAAAATAATTTTCTAGGATGAGGGGATTAAAATATGGAAGTGACTAGGGAAGTTTTTGGATGAACCCAAAAGGTTTCATGTTTTGACTAAGAAAAAGAGTGGGTGGCCTTTTATAAGTGGGGTGAGTTAAATAGTTGTAATTTTTGTGAATGTGTGAATTCAACCAATGTATTTTCATGGTAAAAACACTCATAATAGTAAATTATAGATAATATATAGGATAAAGTATATATATGGACATTAAATGGTATTTTTTTAAGTGTTGGATAGTTTTTACTTCTTATATTCTATTTTAACCATTTTGAAAACTCATTTTTAGCTTAATAACTACAATTAATTTTATGTTTTTTCATTAACCGTTATGGAAAAAATAAAAGTTAAAATTATTATAAATTATAATTTTTTATTTTTAAATATTTAATGAAATTAAAAAAATTCAATTTACATAATACTTGTAAAAAAAATAACATTAATCCCACATATGTTGTGAGACAACATGTTTTTATGAAGAGTATTATGCAGCGAAAATATGATTATATAGTAAATTTGTGACAAATAAAAATAATTGTATGAAACTAAATTAATATTTATTGATATATTATATATAAATTTAATTTAAAACATTCAAAATTTTGTGTTATTTTAATTAATTAAAATTGAAAAACATTATTCATTTTAAAATAGTTTTTAGTAAACCCTGTTTTAAACCAAAATTTTTTTTAATAAACAATATATAAAGTTGATTCAAAGTAATTAAGAAGATTAAATATAAAATAATTAAATTATAAAATATTTAAAAAAATATTCGGACATTTTAAATTAACTAATTTAAAAAAAATTAAATACATTTTACAATAAATAATAATTTTCACTATTGCCCAACAAATCAATATTCTACAAAAAATTATCAAAATTCCACCCAATTTAAGTTTTTATATTCCAAATAAAATAATTAATTTTAACTAATCAACTAAAATGATAAATTTTAAAAAAATTAACTTGGGATAACTGATCTATAAAATGGCCACAAAACTAGTTTTTGAAAAAAACACAATTTTAATCACAAATGTTTATCATTTTTGTATATCATGTCTAGAAAACAAATATGATGAATTTTAAATATTATATTGAATATATCATATATAAATTTCTTTTATATAACCATAAAAGGGTTATTTTTGAATATTAGTTTTATAAAACATGCTTGTGGGTATTAAAATTTTTTTCAGAAAAATATTTTCATTTATTTAAAAAGTGTTTTACTTTTATTCCTAATTTTAAAGGTCAAAAAATAATATATTTAACCCATTTTTTCATAATCCAGAAAATCATGTTCATACCCATAATTCAAACATCAATGTTATAATATTTATATATAACAACCCTTTATTTTCATACATGGATATTTCATTACTTTTGTAGAACACTTAATACATTAGGAAAATACATGCCCAGTGACCATATTATTTTAGTTTTTTGAATCATTGAAAGATAAACACTATTAAAAAAGTAATCTAAATTATATACCACCAATTTATTCATGAATATCATCCTTCTTGATAATATTAAAAATAATACATACCTTCATAACCTAAGATAACGAGAACATAAATAGTGGTGAGATCAGATACTCAGTAAGGGTTAAAAAAGGAGACAAGTAAACACAATCACAAGAATAAGGGTATTAGAACATGATAAATAAAATAAAAGATCATACAATACATATAAAAGAACCTTAAAAGGAATCATTGCATAAATATTGGCAGTTTTTAAGACACAAATCATAAGGAAATAAAGAACATAATCCATTAAATCATATAAGAAGAAAATAATTTTCGTCCTTACGTATGAAAAAGACATGAATTTATTACAAAAACCTAATAATATAAAATTATTTCCATTTTATTTAAGAAATATATTCTAAAAACATTTTAGTAGTACGAGTTCACTAAAAAAACCATATTGGAAGTCATGTTTTATTTTTGTAACTATATGTGTTTTCATGGTTTACTCCAATAAACATATTAGTATTCAAGGATCACTCCCATAACCATCTTAGCTAAAAAGTGCCACACAATTAAAAACAATTATTTTAAAATAACCTTTTATCCATTTATATAAATCCTCAAGGCATTAAGGCGTCATGAAGGTGTAAAAATCCAATCAAGCCATAAAACTTAAACAACATTCTTTTCATACATTTGATGGAAAAGAAAAATGTACCACGTTAGAAAAATTCAAAATGACTCCATTAAAACTGTATAATAGATATTCATACATGGGTTTAAATGAATTTAGAAAATTCTATAAGAATAGATAAAATATTTTAGAACATGTTTTTATAATACATGTAAATAGAAGATAAATATTTCTTAGAAAATTCATACATATAATTTTTTTTCATAATAATGACATTATAGACTAACCCTTAGTACTTGAGTAACTTTAAAATCATGAACCCCTTAAAATAATAGAATCAATTTCATCTTTTAATATTACTAAATAAATAAATTTATGATAAAACATATCATAGGATAGTATATACACCATATGAAATAAAAAATTTTAAAATATGGAATCTCTCTCGTTGAAAAATAGTGAGATGAATTTCCCATAACATAATTCATGAAATCATTCATGTAACGACCCAATTTTTTATAAATCGAACTGTCCTCTATTATAATCAAATTACATCACAAAATAATGAAATACTAAGTGTTATGTGGCCATTAAACATAATTTATTCACTTATGGGTTTGTAATTTTGAAAATCTGACATACATGGTTGGGTTCAGGATGATTTTTGGAGTCTAATAGAACAAACTAAATTTTTGGTGAATAGTAACCTACCCTTATGAATATTTTCCTACCCTTATGAATATTAATATGACCCATATGAACAGGAAATCATCCAAAATAATATTAACCTTACCTATGAATGATAAAATAAAATTTAGTAATCTTATAAAGTAGCAATTTGACCATAGTATGAGAATTGTTATTTTTGTAAGTCATAAAAAAATTATTATAATTAATTAATTAATTTAAATGAAAATTTATTTTCATAAAATGTTTCCATAAATTTACAAAAAATAGTTCTTCTTATTTTTTGGTAATTTTATAATACCTTACGTAATTTTTCAAATCATTATAAAATTTGTTTTAATTTTAAAAACAGTATTTTTCAAATAAATTATTATTTCAATTAAATATTAAATTCATAAAATTGAGAAATTTTTATGAGAAGTGGATTTAATTTTTGGATTCTATAGGTCTAAAAATGGATGGGTTGAATTTTTGTGATTTTATTGGAAGTACTTAAATTTTTGGTAAATAGTAAAAAACATTAATTTACCGTATAAATACATTATAATTTAAACCCACTATTCCTGACATCACAAGTGACGTGACCACCCAAATATTGAACTCACATTCCATATATACTATTAATGGTCATAGAATACTCAGTATTCCATGTATTGTGGGGAAATAAGGAATTAATGAATATTATATTGAGAAATCCCCTCTCTATTCCTCTATAAATACCACCCTTCACACCCTCATTTTCTCACACCTCTCAAGCCTAAGCCATTTCTAAAATCTACTCAAGAATATTCCCTATCCCCAATACCATTTCCATGATCTTCGGGTCTCATAAAAATACCAATCCTATCTTCCTTAAAGATGATCTCCAGAGGAGGATTCAAGTGGTATTTGGTCTCTCTCTCTGTCTCTTTCCATTAAATTTCATTCCATTTCAAGTTCTTTTCTTATTTTTTTTACAACTATCGTCATCCACAATGTATGGTACTTCTATTATCATACATATACTAGAACGTTATTATATTAATGTGATATTATACCATCCAATCCCATTCTCCACTTCATTTTTTATAAAAGAAAACATTGTTCGTGAGGTGTTAATCTATCACCTTCAAGAAAGACATGTTTTAAATTTCCTTTAAAAAATTCATATTTGGTAATGAAACCATTATTTTGGTTGAAACCAATTATATTATATTTATTATACCCTATTGAATGTTCTCAATCTAAATTATGTACATACTACTATATGATCAAATAAAACATGTTCGTTGTGGTCAAAAAACCACCTAAATTAACCCAAACAATATCCATTTTATTCTTATATAAGGATTAATCCACATGGTATATATTATAAATCATTATATTATCATTTTATCCTTATTAATTTCATTAATAACATTAAATATAATTTATGCATGTTTGTCCATGTTCTACACGAACTTCCATTTATGAATGCATGTGAACCACTCAAGAAATCCATAAAAATTACCATTCACGAACAATGTTTTTAAACAGTATAACTCATCCAAGGCCCATAAAATAACTTAATGAAACAATTATTAACCATATGAGTATCTAAAAATTTCTGGAAATGTTAATTAATGAATCTATTGAGGTTATATAGGACAATAAATCAAAGAAAGTGTTCAGATACTTAGTAATGGTAAATTCTCAAACCCAACCTTCTACCTTCAGGTTCTCCCTCTTTCACTCCATTTTTTGGTATGATTACTCAATATAAATCCTTTTTTCATCATTATATTACATATTCTATGATATATATCCTCCCCAAGATTTTATTTCAAATACAATGTTTTCCAAAAGAACTCTTCTTTCGAAAATACACCTTGTACTCCCCAATAATGGTGGATGGTTCTTGTATCAAGTATGTTATTCTCGCTTTCTTTTGGGAACCCAAAGTTCATGAATATCTTAATTTGAGATGAATCTCATTCCTTTCCATGAGTCATTTATGTTCAATTTTTATATATGTTCTATGTGGCATGTATGATAATGACAATGTTATGGTGTGATGAGTGCCCCTGGAATTATATAGCGCAATATGAATGTTTGAATCTGACGGGTCCTCCCGAAATTATATAGTGCTCCAATTCATTGTATAAATTGAATAATATCATGCTTAAAAGTGAAATGTTGTGTGGACATGATGATGTCATTGTTCACAACTATGTGTGGTAGTTAACCACTACGACATGATGTTTCATTTTTTATGCATTTCCACATTTCATGTCTTTTATTAATGATCCCTATCATTTTCATGATCCTTTTACTATCTTATGATTATTCACACCCCAAGCTATATTGTTCATATATAACCTAATACCGGGGTTTTGGATCACCCTTTTTTATGTATATCTTGTGGTGACTACATGTACTAAGGAGAGGTCATGTTCTAATAAGAATCTTGGGGAGAAGGAATTAAATAAATGTTTATGCTAGATGCTTCAACTGTTATGTATGGTCCTAGTTTTCCCCTGAAACTATACCTTCGGATCATTTATGTTTAATACTATTATGTTTTTTATCTTTAAAATTATGTTATAGGAATGTTAGAAAAGGCTGGGTCTATATAGTTGGTATCAGAGGAAAGTTATTGTTAATTTGGGAATTAGGATTAGTGAACCATGTAGAAAAGCTATAGCATGAGACTAAATAAAAATATGCACACAATAATATTTACATAGGGATATCATATTTTATGATTTTAGTATAAATCGTACAAATAAATAAGTTATTCATGACTTTTTGACTTATGTTTTTCCCTATCCATTTCTATTTTAGGAAGTGGTGGGAATCAGGAGAAACCATTCCAACAACTTGTGCCTGGTCTAATGAAATGATTTACCGAAAAACATCCCCAATGATTTGGATGGTGTAGTTCATAACATCATAGAGAATATTACCCAACTATCTCAGACTATGAACAATATCCATAATAATGGGGAATGTACTCCTTCACCAACGAGGGAGCAACTAGCTATTGCATGTTTTATACGGAAAGACCACCGACATTTAGTGGATCATCCGATCCACATGTTTCAAAATAGTTGGTCAACTCCACATGGATGATCTTCTCTATACACCACTATTGTAAGATATATAAGGTGACACTAGCTATTTATCATCTAGATGAAGCGGCCAATCAGTGGTGGGATTTGATTAAGAAACCCAAACCAAGGGATTAAATTGAAGAGATGGAATGGGAAGACAATAACATAATGCCTCTTAACATGTATTTCCCAAGAACAATTCACCCAATGATAGAGTGAAATTTCATAATTCTCAGGAACAAATAAGGAGAATCTGTCACAACCTATGAATAAAATTTCATAAGGATTTGAAGGGATAATTTAGGTTTTTTTATCAACAATGATTGAAAAATTGATATATTCATTATTGGATTAAAACAACACCTTAGAATGGCTGTTGAAATTCGTGACTTTGGGCGTAATGAAGAAGTTGTTTGATATGATCTCAAAGTTTAGATGGAGTTCAGAGAATGTCCCCATTGCAAAAGTGATATCAAACTAAATATAGATATTCGAGATGGTGGATCTAATGATAATGGTGGGAAGAAATCTCAATAACCCACATGCCAAAAATGTGGGAATATTCCCCATGGGAACTGCCTCAAAGATATGGGGAAGTGCTTCAATTGTGGGAAAGAAGGACACCATGCTCAATAGTGTAAAACATTCATTATAAGGAAGAAAAATGTAGCTGAATAATGGAGAGAACAAAATATGGTTCAATGCTATAACTATAGGGAGCTCGAGCACTATGCAAGCCAGTGCACTAAACCTTGATTTATCGAGCTTAATAAGCATTAGCATCCACCAAAGGAAATGGAACAAGAGACGGATTATTCCATCACTACTTCATAGGTAGAACGAGATAATGAAGTCATACAAGGTACAATTCCGATTTCCTCAAGAATGTAAAAAGTCTTATTTGATTCTGGTTCTATGCATTCCTTTATATATTTCATGTTTGCAATAACTATTGAATCGATGCCCTGAAACATTGAAGTAGATATTTTTGTAAAAACACCTAGTGGTGCAATCATTTCAACCCCGGTGTTTAATTCTTCTCTTATTGGAGTTTGAGGGAAGATTCTTCCAGTGAATCATGTAATACATCCATTTGGGGAATTCAAATTTATGATCGGTATGGATTGGCTCTCTTTATATGGAGCATTTATCAACTTTCAAGAAAAGAAAATATCTTTTCATATTCCAAACCATCCCATGCTCCTCTAAAAATGAAAGGAAGATCATGAATAACTTTTAAAAAATCGTTCAATGGAATGGGTGATGATTCTCTATGAAGGAGCATACCTCTCCCAAATGGTTGATTCCAAGGATAGTACCAACCTTGCAGAGTTTCCCATCATTAGAGAATACAGTGGTGTATTTCTCAATGAGTTACCCTAACATCCCCCCAGATCCTGAGGTAGAGTTTCAGTAGAACTCATACCCAGAGATACTCCTATCTCAAAGTGTCCCTATATGATGGCTCCTATAGAACTATGGGAGATAAAGAAGCAGATGCAAGAGAATCGAGAAAAAGGGTTCATACACCCTAGTGCATCAACATGGGGTGCGCCAGTGCTCTTTGTGATGATGAATTATGGAACAATGCGATTGTGTATAGATTATCGGGAACTCAACAAGATCAATATAAAGAACAATTATACTCTCCCAAGGATTGATGATGTGTTTGATCAGTTAAGAGGATCTAAATACTTCTCAATGGTGGATCTTCGTTCTAGATATCATGACCTAAAGGTGAAGAAGGAAGATATTTAGAAGACCACCTTCCGTACAAGGTATGGGCTCTATGAGTTTCTAGTGATGCCCTTCGGACATACTAAATCCCCAAAAATATTCTTGGATTTGATGAACATAGTCTGAAGAAATTACCTCAAATAATTTGTGGTAGTGTTTATTAATGATATTTTAATCTAATCCAAGAGCAAGGAAGAAAATAAAGAACATAAAAGACTTGTGTTGGTGACATTGATAGAGGAGAATTTGTACGTAATGTTTAGAAAGTCTGACTTTTGGTTGAATAAAGTCAGATTTTGGGTCAATTTGATCACATGTGAGGGAATTTCAGTTGAACCTCCAAAAAAAGGCTATTAAAAAATGGTACAAGCCTTATTGTGTCACATAAATCTATATTTTTTTAAATTATCTTGGTACCACTAATGTTTTGTGAGATATTTTCAATGGTTTTCAATCCTGCTAACTAAGTAAACAATGTAAGGGTAAATGTATGTCTATACGGAAGAATGCGAGGGAAGCTTCATGGAGATAAAGAGAAAACGGATCACTGCACCTGTACTCAAGCTATCGAAAATTGGAGAAAGTTTGGTGATATACAATGATGCTTCAACGGAAGGATTGGGATGTGTACTCACGCAAAATAAAAATATGATAGCCTATGCCTCACGGCAACTAAAGATCTATGTGCACAACTACTTGACACATGATCTCAAAATGGAAGCCAAGATTTTTCCTTGAAAATATGGTGGCCCTTCCTTTATGGAGAGAAGTGTGACATATACACCAACCATAAGATCCTACAGTTTATATTCACAAAAAATGAGCTCAACATGCAACATAATAAATTGTTAGAGATAATTTAGGATTACGATTTCTCTATTCACTATCATCCAAGAAAGGTGAACAAGGTAGATGATAATCTTTGAAGAAAAGAACCTACGACTCTATCCATGTTACAGATTGAAAAAGACCTCATCTTCTAAGATATATAAAGGATGGATTTGTAAATCATAACGGATGGAGATACATCCTACCGTGCCAAAATGATTGTACAACCATCCATCTAAGGGAAGATTAAGGAAACAAAAACTGCTAATATGTAGATACAAAAGAGGGTGAAGGTAGTAAAATAAGAAAATTTGCACGAGTTCCATATCGATGATGAAGGTGTGATTCAGTTTTGAATGTGTCACTGTGTGGATTCATAACATAAGAAAAAAGGATCTATTGGACAACGCACATAGATCAACATTCTCTATCCATCGTGGGAGTACAAAGATGTAACGTGATCTCTGAGAACACTTCTAGTGTGATAACATGGGGAATGAGATTGAATAATATATCTCAAGGTGCTCGGTATGTCAGCAAGTTAAAGAAGAGTGAAAAAATTCCAAATGGTTGATAGCCATTTCCTATTCCCATGTAGAAATGGGAGAATATTACTATGGACTTGTCACGGTTCTCCTAAATATTTCTAAGGGAAATAATGTGATATGGGTAGCGGTTGACCGACTCACCATGACTTCCCATTTTATCGCAATTCAGGAGGACCTATCTCTTGAACAAATTGCAATGATATACATGGAGGAAGTGGTGAGACCGCATGGTGTTCTACTCTCAATTGTCTCTGACCGTGATCCATGGTTCACATCTAAATTCTGGAATGGTCTCCAACATTCTCTGAGTAATGAATTAAATTTCAGCATGAACTATCACCCCAAAACTGATGGCCAATCGGAAATGACTATTCAGACTCTTGAAGATATGCTAAGAGAAATAACTCTAGATTTAAAAGGTTGATAGGATCACCATCTTTCATTAGTTGCATTCTCATAAAACAATAGCTTCCGCTAGAGTATTCAGATGGATCTATATGAAACTCAGTATGAAAAGTGATGCATAACTCCAACTTGTTGGAATGAAGATCGAGAAAGAAAGATAGTTGGACCTAATCTTGTTCATGAGATGATAGAGAAGGTTCAAGTCATCCAAAATCACTTCAATTCTGATCAAGTTTGGTAAAAGATTTATGCAGACGAAGGTCGAAGGGACATGGAGTTCGAATTTTGGAATAAAGTATTCTTTCGAATATCACCTTGGAATATAGTCATGTGATTTTTTAATGAAAGGTAAGTTAATCCCATGGTAGATTGCCCCCTTTGTAATCCTAGACTACATAGGATCTTTGGCCTATCGGCTTGCACTCCCACAAAATATGGATCATTTTCTTGATGTGTTCCAAGTATCACTCTTATGTAAGTACACACCAGACCCCTCAAATGTACTAAATGTAGAGGTGGTACAAATAAAAGATGATATTTCTTATGAGAAGAAGCCATTAAAGATTCTAGACTGGAGAGATAAGTTTTCAAGAAACAAGGCAACCCACCTTTTCAAAGTGTTATGGAGGAACCATTAGTTTGAAGAAGCTACTTGGGAACTGGAAGAGGTGATCAAAGATGGGTACCCTCACCAGTTTATGTAAAACGAAATATCGAAGGCAAAATTTCAGATTAGGGGAAAATTAAACGACCCAATGTTTTGAAAATCAAAATTTCCTTTCTTATAATTACACGAAACCACAAAATAATGAACTACTAAGTGTTGTGTGACCTTTAAATGTATGTCTGTCACTTATGTATTTTGAATTTTGAAAATATTACATACAAAGTTGTGTTCAAAAATATTTTTGGAGTTTAATAGAAAAAAATTAATTTTTGGTGAATATTATCCTACCCTTACGAATAGATTCCTACACTTATGAATAGTAATACGACTTCTATAATGTAATGCCCTGAACCCAGTTACCAAGAGTCAGTGAAAAATTACGTAAAATTGGTATGATTACAAAGAATCAAGTACTGAAGGACCGATCATTTTAGTAGCCTTGGTTAACAGATTACATACATGAAGTTCAACATTACAACTTGAAAAGAAAAACAACATTAATTTATTCCCTTAGAAACTTCCAAGCCTCACATATTATGCCTGTAAGTCACTCTAAGCTAAATTCTTCATATCTCGGGAAAATAAAATATAAGAAATGTGTGAGCTCAGATTCTTAGTAAGGGTAAATAATTTAACAGAAGCTATGAACTTTTAAGGAAAAAAGTGTAATAAAACAACTGCCTTTTTAAACATAAACTTGAACATAATATGTATAAAATAAATCAACCATTACCATAAAAAAACACACATGGAAATTCAACTAGTCGAATAATCACATGTAATAACTAATTTCATAATGAGGGAATGCATATTACTGAACCTTGATTTCTATGTCAAGGCCTCATGGCAGGATCTATGTGAAAACTGTAACTGGACCCAAACCCGGAGAGGCTCTATAACCAGACTCCATCCCGGAGAGCCTCTGTAACTGGACTTCAACCCAGAGAACCTCTATAACAGGAATCCAACGCAGAGGGTCTGTTGTAACCAGACCCCAACCCGAAGGGCTTACTTTTACCGGTCCCCAACCCTGAACATACTAGTCTAATACATTCATCATAAAAAAGTTGAAATATCACATAAACATTCATATTAATACTAGCATAAGAAATGTCAACACTTTATCCATAAACTATGAATCGTATAAAAATAACACATCCATAGTCAAAAATATCACAAAACATTAAATACCATATAGAATATTTGTATCATAATAATTCAACTTCATTCAAGTTTAAAATTCATTAAAGGATGTTGACATTGATGAAAATGATCAGTAAAATTCTTTGATAGAAATTCCCCTTTTTGATGAAATCGTTTAAAATTATCACAATTTATAAAGGTAGTCATTTAAAAGGGGTTTTTGAAACAAATTTTCCCATACCACTTTGAAACATTTTAAAATAATTATAATTTCAAAAACATTCATTTCCATATAAATAAATCCTAAAAATCATTTTGAAAACATGGACATTAATTAAAATGGTTTAGAAAGATAAATCATTAAAACATTTAAAATGATGAACTAGTTAAGTAGAACCTCCAATAAAACCATAAAATATTTCTTTTTGAAATCATATATATATATATAATAAGGTATTTATAGTATGTATTTCTCAGAAAATACTTACACATGAACAATCTCATATAATAACGAGATTGAAGAAATAACCCATACTTCATTGTAATCAATCGAGTTTTATGAACAATAGTCAATAACCACCAAATGAATCACAGGATATCATGAATATAAATATAATCCTGATAATATATATCAAATGTAAGTACACAATAAACCACATGCAATAAATAAGTGGTGAACTATTGAAATCTCAGAGAATTAAAAGTGATATAAGAAACCCCTTACCACGTGTCCGAGTTGACTCGCTCGTATGTTCCCTATTTTTATTGAATAATAAACATAAGATAATGTATACATTATTAAGAATATTTTTATGTTTATTATTCCTTTTATATCACTTATTACCTTGCTATAAGAATTAGTTAATTATTTGAGTTTATATCAGACATTTTGTCGATGTTCGGAACTTGAGTAAAAAATGAACTTGTTATAATTATAAATTGTCCATGTGGTCAAAATTACCTTATCTATAGAATGATATTACTCATTTAAATTTCATATATATCATATATGTCCAGTATATATTTGTATTTTGTAAAGACCCGTAAAATTCAAGGGAAATTTTTTCTTAATTTTCTTTAGAATTTTACAGGAGCGCGGTTTCAGACGGCACCTGATTCCGAGGCCCGGAGTGCCCGGAATCAATTTCTGAAGTTTGGCTCGGGTGCGTTCAGTGAACAAACGAGCAGGAATTCCTAAATTTTGATCCGGTGCTCGGAATTGAAATCCGAGGGCACCGATGAACTCGTAGCGCCCATTTTCGCTTAAAGAGACCTTTTCGGAAGTTGCGTTTGTTGCGGGTTGAAAGTTAGTTTTTGGGTTTTTAGTTTAAGTTAAATAAAATTTGTGAAGAACAAATTTTATTTTAACTAGATAAATCCTACCAAAGGGAGTTGGGAGTGGGACCCACATCCACTTAACCTCCCTTGGGAGGATTAAGTGTGGTGGGGCCCACACGAACCCCAACTCCTCTAATTCTCTCAAAACCTCCCCTTTAACCCATTTCAATTAATGTTGACAACTTGGCTTAATTAATTGAAGAGGGTTAATTTAAATTTCAAACCTTTGAAATTCTAAGAGGAGGTTTGTGTAATAAAATAAGCTTAAGCTTATTTTATTTTGTTGGGTTGGTTTCCTTTGTTCTTGAGAGGATTTTGAGAGATTCCCCTTCATCTTCAAGCCTTGACGAAGAACGCTCAACTTGACGAAGAACGCTCAAGTTCCGACGAAGAACGCCGCTCCTCTCTTCTTCGTCTTCCGTGTCAACGAGAGGGAACACCGCTTCCTCCTCGGACTCCCTTCGTCGGCATACGAAGATTCGCCAACGACGTATCACATCGGACGCACCTCTTCGTCATCGGATTTGACGAACTACGACCGCGACACCCGACCTCCGCGACGTTGTCTTCCGCGGGTCGTTGTCAAATCTTCGAACCTATACCCGATGTAGGGGTTGTTGATTTATTGTTTAATTACTTCTTTCTTGATCGTGGATCTAGCATGTCTAACGTGAGGCAATTGAATATTTTAAGTTGTGTTATTATTTAACGTGAGGGGGGCCGGACCGCATGAACACGGCCGAACCCCCTCCATCGTTCATGTTGTTTTATCTTGCGGGTGGAAGCAAGGTGGCGTGGTGCCGTCGCACCAAGCGGATAATTGAATGTTTATCTTGCACGACGCCGTCACGCGCACTCCATGGAAGAATCTTCAAGAACGCGACGCCGCCGCGCCACATTAAGGGGAATCGAAGGCGCGGCACAGGGGCGCGGTGCCGTCGCACCATGCCGGACGACGAACACCGCGGCCGGTTCCGGGCCGCAGAGGAATGAGAAGACCGGCGGCCGGGCCGCCGGCGTCGGAAGCCGAAGAGGGGACCGGATTTTCCGGTCCCGTTGGAGAAAAACCGGCCGGCCAGCTGGCCGGCCGGATGGTAATGAACCGGGGGAAATTATTCCCCCGGCCAGCTCAAAAAACCCCCCTCATAAAGAGGGGGTGGTGTCCATGAAGAGGGGGGCAACAGCCCCCCGGTTTTTCCTCAAGCCGGCCCCCACGTGGGGGCCGTTTATTTTGCAAAGGGCGCGGCATTTAGCCGTGCCGCCAACCAAATCAAGCGGGGGGCTTCCCCCCCCCCCCCCCCCCCCGCGTGCAGCCTCCGTGCGGCGCCAGGCCGCCGCGGCCCCCGCGTCGCCGCGCCGCCGCAACGCCGGCCGGCCGGGCCGGGTCGGGTCGACCCTGTTCGGGCCGACCCATGGGGGGGTCGGGCCGGGTCGCCCCGGACCCGGACCCCCCGTTTCGAATCATTTTCGGTATTTTGGCTATAACTTGAGCCACGGACCTCCGATCAAAAAACCGTCTGCGGAAACGCGATCCTTGGATCGAGATGGTCGTTTCGGTATATCGCACTCAAGGTTTCAGTTTACTTTGAGTTCGGCCGGGTTGGTTCGTTCACGAAACCAACCGGGCCTTCGGAGCGGAAACGCTCATATCTTGAGCTACGGACGTCCGATTGACGTGCCGTCAGTTGTGTTGTGTTCCTCTTAGTGAGACGAATCTTTTGGAATGCTCCGCCCGAGGTTTGGACGCAGGTGGAGTACGGTCGGGTTGGTTTTGCCTTAAAAACCAACCAGGCCCCGGGGACAAAAAAGCCAATAACTCTCAGATCGGGCGTCAGATCGACGCGCCGTCTGTTGCGTTGAGTTCCTGTTGATGATACGGAACTTTTTGGATACATCAACTCTGGACTTTGTGACAGTTGATGTATCAGCCTCTCGGCTCGTGGAGCGGACCCTCCGAACGAGCTTGCTGTGTGCGGGAACCCTAGTGCTGGCTGCGACTCTTACTGTGACTACTACTGCTTCTACTGCTACTGTGACTGCGACGACGACAGTACAGAGATCCTGTGTGGATTCGACGACGACGACTTCAACACTCAGCTATCCTACGTGGATCAGTGCTACAGGTCCTGTGTGGGCCCGATCCTGTGTGGGTCCGATCCTGTGTGGGTCCTTGCGCTCAGCGGTCCTGTGTGAACCAGCGCCTACAGGTCCTACGTGGGCCTGATCCTGTGTGGGTCTTTTGCGGGGGTTAGTTACCTATCGATCCTTCGTGGGTCCGACGACTTAGATGGATCAGAGATCATCTTTATCGTCTATCGAAGAAGTATACCTGTGTGAGCTGAATCTGTTGCTTTCCTGTGTGGATTTTGTTGTGCAATCCTGTGTGGATTACGTTTTGCTTTCCTGTGTGGAATACGTTTACTTTCCTGTGTGGACTGAGTTGTACTTGGGCTCGGAGGTTGGAGCGTATTTGAATTTTATGACTTAGGTATATGTATGGGCATATACCTAAGAAGAGTCGGTTGTTACTTCGTGATTGTACCTTTCTTCGTGGTTTATCCTTTGTGGATTTGAGAGACCTTCAGGGGTCTCGGGGTCCCTACTGAGTAGCTTATACTCACCCCTGCACGGGCTTTGCCCGCACTACGTTGTGTTGGTTGAAGACGACGGACAACGTTGACCTTAGCTGAGGCTTGCAGAGCGGGACGGTACCCGGAGGTGGACCACTGGGCGGGACGTGCACGGAGCGGACGGCGGAACCCGTGGAGCAGAGGAGCTATCTGTACCCACCCTTCAGGTGGGATTTCCAGTGGACAGCTCAGTGTAGCGGTTTTTACTTTTCAGTTGCTGTTTTCCATTTCGAGTTGTACTTTACTTACAGTTTGGGTTTGTATACTGGCCCATTATTTTTCCGCACTTTCAGTTGTACTCTGCTTTTGATTAGTGTTTACTTTCCGCTTGCTTACTCTGTGGTGTTTGTTTACTTTTCAAAGGAAATGCCTTCCCTTTTTACCGGGATTTACGCCTTGGTGCTTGTCGCCAGCCCCTGGACTATAGAAGGCGGGCTTGGGGTAGTCACGGCACGGGCCCCGAGGGCGGGTCGTGACAAATTGGTATCAAAGGAGTTCGGTTCTACCGCGAACTCTGATCTTTTCTATGTGAAGCAATAATGTTTAGCGTATTGAGTGAGGTTATCAGTCCAGGGAGTCCAGTGTTGGTGCGGCGGCCGACGTATCCGTACACCAGGACCCTGACTTCTGATTTCCGACTTAATGCACGAAAACATTGATTGCGTGTGTGTTTCAAAGTTTTCTTTGTGATTACTTATATCAGCTCACCAGGTATACTGTTCTGACCGTGGCGCACCTGTTTCCTTTTCAGGATGGCCCCACGACGGCAGCCAGCTAGGGTTCCGAGAGTCGTGCGTGACGACAGCCCACCGAGGGATGAGGCCTCGGTGCAGGGCCCTTTGTCAGCAGTGGCACCGGCGGTAGCTCTACCCGCTGAGCCCCCGATGCTTCCAGCAGCAGCCGCTGACGATGCACGTCGCCTCAGCGCACTGCATGAGTTTCAGCGCCAGCGACCGCCCAGGTTTCGTGGGGAGACGGATCCCCAGGCAGCAGAGGACTGGCTGGAGGCAGTAGTACGAGTTTTTAGGCTAGTGAGGACACCAGCAGACCTCATGGTGATCCTCGCTGCGAGCCTACTACACGTAGCAGCAGGACGATGGTGGAGCTTGATGCTCCAGGTGCAGGATGAGGCATCCCTACTTTGGACGGACTTTGAGAGCCTCTTCCGCTCGGAGTTCGTCCCATCCAACCTTCGTGCGGTGCATATCCAGGAGCTTCTACAGCTGCGGCAGGGCAGCATGACGATCGCTCAGTAGTCGGCGAGATTTACCGATCTCTCGCGCTACTCGACCGTCATGGTACGGGACCCATTCTTCCGGGCCCGGACCTTCGAGCAGGGTTTGAGACACGAGATCAGGGCATCACTGATCTCCCTCAGCATACCGACTCAGACAGGAGTACTGGAGCGGGACCTTCTGATCGAGAGCTTCCTTGCTGAGTCTACACCAGCACAGCGACCCACCGCAGGGCGGCACGTGGCAGAGTCATCTGCAGCAGGCAGTCGACGGATGACTCAGGGGTCCAGACAGACCAGACCTTCGGGCAGAAGACCTCAGGACACTAGCTCAGCAGTGCGGGGCACACAGCGAGGAGCCAGTCATTCAAGAGGCAGACAGTGCGACTCGTGCGGCGTGCAGGGCCACATGGCTCGTGACTGGCCGACCCGCCGTGCCGAGGAGCAGTAGACGGTTGAGGGACCACCGAGGCAGAGGCAGAGGGTCGACCGTGGCGGTCCGCCGGGAGGAGGCGGACGAGGCAGAGGAGCTGGACGAGCAGCCGGTGGTGGGCAACGCTTTGAGGCTCTGCCACCACCACCACCAGGAGGTCCACCCCGACCACAGGGAGCTGGCGGGCAGAGACAGGCACAGCTCCAGGCAGCAGAGGCCTACGACCACGACGCACCCGAGATGATTCGAGGTACTATCTGTGTCTACTCCACCCTTGCTGCAGTTCTTATAGACACAGGAGCGAGTCACTCTTTCATAGCCGATGCCCTTGTTCGGAGCTTGGAGATTCCGACAGAGCCGTTGGCTCGATCCTTACGGCTAGAGACTCCTACGGGAGAAGACTCGACGATTACGCACTGGTGCTGGCAGTGTGAGCTTACTCTAGGAGGCGAGATCTTCGGCTGGGATCTTCTTGTAGCAGCGTCGAGGCCTTACGACGTCATCTTGGGCATGAATTGGCTATCTACGGTCCATGCACAGATTGACTGTTTTAGGCGCAAGGTGCGATGTGTATGCACCGACGGGAGCAGGTTCACCTTCACCGGCGAGAAGGGAGCCTTAGCAGCACAGGATGGACTTCCGCGGAGGAGAGGGCAGCCCATTACTAATCAGTTGGCTAGCCTTATCCTTGGAGTAGTTGACGTGCGGAGTCCTGGTTTTCCTGCAGTGGTGGATCAGTTTGCGGACATTTTTCCCGACGACGTTCCAGGGCTACCTCCTCGTAGAGAGGTAGACTTTTATATTGACTTGTACCCCGGGACAGCCCCGATATCCACTCCAGCATATCGGATGGCCCCCGCCGAGCTTCGAGAGCTACGGGTACAGTTGGAGGACTTGCAGGGAAAGGGGTTCATTTGACCCAGTGTTTCACCCTGGGCTTCCCCGATATTGTTCGCCAAGAAGGCGGACGGGAGCTTGCGACTTTGTGTTGACTATCGTCGCCTGAACCAGGTGACAGTGAGGAACAAGTATCCGCTACCGAGGATTGATGACCTCATTGATCATCTCAAGGGAGCACGGTGGTTCTCGAAGATAGACCTCAGGTCAGGCTATCATCAGCTCAGAGTCAGAGACGAGGATGTGCAGAAGACAGCCTTCAGATGTCGGTATGGCCACTATGAGTTATTGGTTATGCCTTTCGGTGTAACCAATGCTCCAGCAGTGTTCATGGCTCTCATGAACAGGATCTTTCAGCCATACCTCCATCGGTTTGTCGTGGTCTTCATCGACGACATTCTGATTTACTCTACGACAGAGGAGGAGCACGCCTATCACTTGCGAGTTGTACTTGACACACTCCGAGAGCACCAGCTTTATGGTAAGATCTCGAAGTGCTAGTTTTGGATACGTGAGGTCCACTTCTTGGGACACGTTATCTCTGAGGCGGGAGTTGTAGTGGATCCCGTGAAGATTGAGGCTGTGTTAGCATGGGAGCCACCCAGGAGCGTGACTGAGGTTCGGAGTTTCTTGGGACTAGCTGGATACTATCGGAGATTCTTTCCAGACTTCTCTAGAGTTGCGGAATCACTCACAGCTTTGACAAAGAAGGGGAAACCCTTCGTGTGGTCTGACAGATGTCAGCAGAGCTTCCAGGAGCTGAGACAGAGATTGACCTGCGCACCTATCTTGAGGTTGCCTGAGGAGGGAGTAGGGTACGTAGTTTATTGCGATGAATCAGGGACCGGACTCGGATGTGTTTTGATTCAGGAGCGGGCAGTGATCGCCTATGGATCACGTCAGTTGAGGTCGCATGAGCAGAACTACGCTACCCATGACCTGGAGTTAGCAGCAGTGGTCTTCGCTCTGAAGACATGGCGACACTATCTGATGGGCGAGCGCTTTACAGTCTTTTCTGATCATCAGAGTCTCAGGTATATCTTCGCTCAGAAGGACCTGAACCTGAGACAGTGG
This sequence comes from Viscum album, assembly GCA_963277665.1. NCBI lineage: Eukaryota > Viridiplantae > Streptophyta > Magnoliopsida > Santalales > Viscaceae > Viscum > Viscum album. The sequence continues at coordinate 642,013,261 of OY728133.1, read as the reverse complement.
CGATGGCTCGAGTTCCTCCAGGACTATGAATTTGAGATTGTCTATACTCCTGGGAAGGGGAACGTAGTAGCCGATGCCCTCACCAGGAGGACGGGCATTCAGTTACTTGAGGAGGCGATGGAGTAGCTAGCCTCTTTGCAGATATCCTTCGTGGAAAGAGATGGAGCAGCCTTCCTTCAGTCTCTCACAGTCACTCCTCCACTACTGCAGCAGGTCAGGGAGGCACAGCGTGAGGATGCTGACTGTGAGACACGGCGTGCACAGATATCCTCGGGACAGGCACCTGATGGTTTCTCCCTTGGAGAAGAGCATGACATCCTTTTCAGAGGACGTACCATGGTACCAGTAGCTTTGCGAGAGGAAGTGTTGAGAGAGTTTCACACTTCTCCTTTGGCGGTACATCCTGGAGTGGCGAAGATGTACCAGGACCTCAGACGACAGCACTGGTGGCCGGGCATGAAGAAGGCAGTAGCAGAGTTCGTTTCTCGATGCCTCACCTGCCAACAGGTGAAGGAAGAGCATCAGGTACCAGCATGCTTGGTACAGCCCTTGGAGGTTCCAGAGTGGAAGTGGGACGGCATATCTATGGACTTCGTGACTGGACTTCCATGCACTTCCAGAGGTCACGACTGCATCTGGGTGATTGTTGACCGACTCACCAAGTCGGAACACTTCTTACCCATCAGAGAGCAGGGCTCAGTGGAGAGCTTGGGACGTCTCTACGTTCAGGAGATTGTGCGGCTCCACGGTGTTCCATCATCTATCGTCTCCGATCGAGATGCCCGCTTTACGTCCCGGCTTTGGAAGGGGTTACAAGAGGTGTTCGGGACGCAGCTACGTCTGAGCACAGCCTTTCACCCTCAGACGGATGGTCAGACGGAGAGGACCATTCAGACTCTCGAGGACATGCTCTGCGCATGTGTCCTCGACTTTGGTCGTAGCTGGGAGGACCACCTACCCTTGGTGGAGTTTGCGTACAACCACAGCTACCACTCTACTATCGGGATGGCACCGTACGAGGCGTTGTACGGCCGACCTTGTAGATCTCTTTTGTGCTGGACAGACCCTGGGGAGTCATCACTAGTGGGACCGAAGATGGTCCAGGCCACGACAGAGAAGGTCTAGGTCATCCAGGAGCGGATGATGACAGCACAGAGCCGACAGAAGTCATACGCTGACAGGAGACGGAGGCCACTGGAGTTTGAGGATGGCGACCACGTCTTCTTGAGGGTCTCACCTCGACGTGGTATTCGGAGATTTGGCCGAGGCGGCAAGTTATCTCCGCGCTTCATCGGACCCTTCCAGATTCTCAGCAGGATTGGTGAGGTGGCTTATCGCCTGGCTCTACCACCTCAGTTGCACCGGGTGTACGACGTCTTCCACGTATCCCAGCTGAGGAGATACGTGCACGACCCGACGCACATCATTGACCATGGGGAGCTTGACGTTGACGATGGGGCGACATTTATGGAGGTCCCGGTGGAGATAGAGGATCGACAGGAGCGGGTCCTGCGTGGGCGATCGATTCCTCTTGTGCGCATCAGATGGAGGCATGGGAATCTCTAGGAGAGCACATGGGAGCGGGAGGCTCAGATGCATGCTCAGTACCCTCATTTGTTTCCCTAGTTTTTGATGTATCTTTACGGGGACGTAAAGCCCGGAGGTGGGAGTAATGTAAAGACCCGTAAAATTCAAGGGAAATTTTTTCTTAATTTTCTTTAGAATTTTACAAGAGCGCGGTTTAAGACGGCACCTGATTCCGAGGCCCGGAGTGCCCAGAATCAATTTCTGAAGTTTGGCTCGGGTACGTTCAGTGAACGAACGAGCGGGAATTCCTAACTTTTGATCCGGTGCTCGGAATTGAAATCCGAGGGCACCGATGAACTCACAGCGCCGATTTTCGCTTAAAGAGACCTTTTCAAAAGTTGGGTTTGTTGCGGGTTGAAAGTTAGTTTTTGGTTTTTAGTTTAAGTTAAATAAAATTTGTGAAGAACAAATTTTATTTTAACTAGATAAATCCTACCAAAGGGAGTTGGGAGTGGGACCCACATCCACTTAACCTCCCTTGAGAGGATTAAGTGTGGTGGGGCCCACACTAACCCCAACTCCTCAAATTCTCTCAAAACCTCCCCTTTTACCCATTTCAATTAATGTTGACAACTTGGCTTAATTAATTGAAGAGGGTTAATTTAAATTTCAAACCTTTGAAATTCTAAGAGGAGGGTTGTGTAATAAAATAAGCTTAAGCTTATTTTATTTTGTTGGGTTGGATTCCTTTGTTCTTGAGAGGATTTTGAGAGCTTCTCCTTCATCTTCAAGCCTTGACGAAGAACGCTCAACTTGACGAAGAACGCTCAAGTTCTGACGAAGAACGCCGCTCCTCTCTTCTTCGTCTTCCGTGTCAACGAGAGGGAACACCGCTTCCTCCTCGGACTCCCTTCGTCGGCATACGAAGATTCGCCAACGACGTATCACATCGGACACACCTCTTCGTCATCGGATTTGACGAACGACGACCGCGACGCCCGACCTCCGCGACGTTGTCTTCCGCGGGTCGTTGTCAAATCTTCGAACCTATACCCGAGGTAGGGGTTGTTGATTTATTGTTTAATTATTTCGTTCTTGATCGTGGATCTAGCATGTCTAAAGTGAGGCAATTGAATATTTTAAGTTGTGTTATTATTTAACATGAGGGGGCCGGACCGCATGAACACGGCCGAACCCCCTCCATCGTTCATGTTGTTTTATCTTGCGGGTGGAAGCAAGGTGGCGTGGTGCCGTCGCACCACGCGGATAATTGAATGTTTATCTTGCGCGACGCCGTCGCGCGCGCGCCATGGAATAATCTTCAAGAACGCGACGCCGCCGCGCCACATCAAGGGGAATCGAAGGCGCGGCGGAGGGGCGTGGTTCCGTCGCACCGCGCCGGGCGACGAACACCGCGGCCGGTTCCGGGCCGCGGCGGAATGAGAAGACCGGCGGCCGGGCCGCCGGCGTCGGAAGCCGAAGAGGGGACCGGATTTTCCGGTCCCGTTGGAGAAAAACCGGCCGGCCAGCTGGCCGGCCGGATGGTAATGAACCGAGGGAAATTAATCCCCCGGCCAGCTCAAAAAACCCCCCTCATAAAGAGGGGGGCGGTTTCCATGAAGAGGGGGGCAGCAGCCCCCCTGTTTTTCCTCAAGCCGGCCCCCACGTGGGGGCTGTTTATTTTTGCAAAGGGCGCGGCATTTAGCCGCGCCGCCAACCAAATCAAGCGGGGGGCTTTGCCCCCCCCCCCCCCCGCGTGCAGCCTCCGTGCGGCGCCAGGCCGCCGTGGCCCCCGCGCCGCCGCGCCGCCGGCCGGCCGGGCCGGGTTGGACCCGGGTCGGGTCGACCCGGTTCGGGTCGACCCAGGGGGGGTCGGGCCGGGTCGCCCCGAACCCGGACCCCCCGTTTCAAATCATTTTCGGTCTTTTGGCCATAACTTGAGCCACGGACCTCCGATCGACAAACCGTCTGCGGCAACACAATCCTTGATCGAGACGGTCGTTTCGGTATATCGCACTCCAGGTTTCGGTTTACTTCGAGTTCGGCCGGGTTGGTTCGTTCACGAAACCAACCGGGCCTTCGGAGCGGAAACGCTCATATCATGAGCTACGGACGTCCGATTGACGTGTCGTCAGCTGTGTTGTGTTTCTCTTAGTGAGACGAATCTTTTGGCATACTCCGCCCGAGGTTAGGACGTCGGTGGAGTACGGTCGGGTTGTTTTTGCCTTAAAAACCAACCGGGCCCCGGGGACAAAAATGCCAATAACTCTCAGACCGGGCGTCAGATCGACGCGCCGTCTGTTGCGTTGAGTTCCTGTTGACGATACGGAAATTTTTGGATACATCAACTATGGACTTTGTGACAGTTGATGTATCAGCCTCTCGGCTCGTGGAGCGGACCCTCCGAACGAGCTTGCTGTTTGCGGGAACCCTAGTGCTGGCTGCGACTGTTACTGTGACTACTACTGCTTCTACTGCTACTGTGACTGCGATGACAACAGTACAGAGATCCTGTGTGGATTCGACGACGACGACTTCAGCACTCATCGATCCTACGTGGATCAGTGCTACAGGTCCTGTGTGGGCCCGATCCTGTGTGGGTCCGATCCTGTGTGGGTCCTTGCGCTCAGCGGTCCTGTGTGAACCAGCGCCTACAGGTCCTACGTGGGCCCGATCCTGTGTGGGTCTTTTGCGGGGGTTAGTTACCTATCGATCCTTCGTGGGTCCGATGACTTAGATGGATCAGAGATCATCTTTATCGTCTATCGAAGAAGTATACCTGTGTGAGCTGAATCTGTTTCTTTCCTGTGTGGATTGTGTTGTGCAATCCTGTGTGGATTACGTTTTGCTTTCCTGTGTGGAATACGTTTACTTTCCTGTGTGGACTGAGTTGTACTTGGGCTCGGAGGTTGGAGCGTATTTGAATTTGATGACTTAGGTATATGTATGGGCATGTACCTAAGCAGAGTCGGTTGTTACTTCGTGATTGTACCTTTCTTCGTGGTTTATCCTTTGTGGATTTGAGAGACCTTCAGGGGTCTCAGGGTTCCTACTGAGTAGCTTATACTCACCCCTGCACGGGCTTTGCCCGCACTACATTGTGTTGGTTGCAGACGACAGACAGCGTTGACCTTATCTGAGGCTTGCAGAGCGGGACGGTACCCGGAGGTGGACCACTGGGTGGGACGTGCACGGAGCGGACGGCGGAACCCGTGGAGCAGAGGAGCTATCTGTACCCACCCATCAGGTGGGATTTCCAGTGGACAGCTCAGTGTAGCGGCTTTTACTTTTCAGTTGCTGTTTTTCCTTTCGAGTTGTACTTTACTTACAGTTTGGGTTTGTATACTGGCCCATTTACTTTTCCGCACTTTCAGTTGTACTCTGCTTTTGTTTAGTGTTTACTTTCCACTTTCTTACTATGTGGTGTTTGTTTATTTTTCAAAGGCAATGCCTTCCCTTTTTACCGGGATTTACGCCTTGGTGCTAGTCGCCAGCCCCTGGCCTATGGAAGGCGGGCTTGGGGTAGTCACGGCACGGGCCCCGAGGGCGGGTCGTGACATATTTATAACAGTATATAACATTTGGAGACAAGATATGAAATGCCCCTTTCATGGAGAAGTTAAGCCCTACGTACACATGAATGCTACATTCATTTATATTTTGTATTTTAATGGAATTAAAGCATAATGATACATAGTTATATTATAATTAAAGTATAATATCATATATAATACCATTAACCCCATACTTTATATATCCCACATAAGTCATTAACGAGTCATATCACTTTGAGGGGGCATTAGTCCGCACTTCCTCAGATGAAATTATCGCATTTTACACATAATGGACACCATAAAGGTATGATATAAATGGAAAATACAGAAGAAATAAAATCATAACCTAAAATATATATTGTATATGAATTCACTGTCATCTTAATGTACATAATGAGAGGTGATAGGAGATAATCGAACAATCATCATTTCGTGAGGCGTTAGTTTTCCAACCATAGAAACAATATGTTATTCACCCATTAGATAGAGGTGTGTGTAAGTGTAGTTCAAATCATTCTCATAACAGCATCATAGTATATTGAGGATACTATTTTTCTTATAAAATAATGGAATAAATAGTGTTTAGGGGGATTGGAGAAGTAAAATATAACAAAATAATTTATGTGAAACTGTTACCTTTAATTTGAGTAACTTCCATTAGATTGAACCAAAAAGAACTTTTTGAAGTGACTTATGTATATGGTAAGTCTTCTAGGTGTCAGATAGGGATATGGAGAGCTTATTTGGGTAAGGTTTTGACAATTCAAGGGGCTTGGCAGGTGTGTGGAATGGGTTAGAAGTGATTTCCTTTTATAAAGGAGAGGAGGGGCTATTTAGGAAGGTCTGAAAATATTATTCTATTATATTGTGATATTCAGTTTTAAAGGTAAAAAATTAATTAAAGACAAATATACAATGACTAATGGACGAAATAAAATCATATAATAAGAATTGGATAGGTTTTGGATATAATTTTAATTCTAATAATCTTATTTATTTAAATTATTTATTAATGAGGTAAATACTTCATCATTATTGTGTCATAAATAATTTAATTTATTTGACGTCTAAAAATTATAATAAAATTCCATAATGTTGGAAATATTTTTAGCTTTCCAATTAAAATTTATAGTCGAAAATATGACTTATATAACCCCGTGTGAGAATTGATTTACAAATGGATATTTTTTTATGTAATTTTTGCCTTTACTTTATGTTAATTAAAATAATGTGTCATTATCATTCATAAGTGGCTCCATGGGGACCTAAAATCGACCAATGGATGACCATAGTTAGACATGACTCACCCAATACGTTTATGAAAAATGTTAAGGTAATTTTGTATTATTATAATATTCTTTTTAACTTGAATTACCCTATTTACCTCTAATCACGGTAAATAATAGTAAAATGTTATTATTCACCAAAAATTATTTTCAACTTATTCATCCATATTTTACATACAGAGGTTAATCAAGTCTCTTGGAATTTTGAAATTCAACTCACATAAGTGGTAAAATTATGTTTTATGCAAATTTAAAAATTCTACAAAGAGGTGGGTAAAAGATGGTAAAAAGTTCAAGAAATTTTTTAAATATTTAAACATATTATAAAATGAATCCAAGGAATTATATTGAACAAATATATGTATTATGTTATATTATGACCTTAAATAAATTTATATAAAATAAATAATTATTTAAATAAAAATTCGTGTTTAACCAATAACTCAGTGTTTTTCACTATTCATAAAAAAATGTACTGTTTTCAGAAAAATAAAAAAATTTCACCCTAAGCTAATTTTGATATTATAAATTCAAAAATGAATTCTATTTTACTCATTTGAAAACATATAAGTTGCATTATTTCTTTTAAAATTAATTTCTGTTTTCAAAACCAAAAAGCATATTTTTAAAACCTTTTTCTTACCCTTGCAATCATGTACTAGGTGTCCTTTTCCCCCACACATATAAAAAACTCACTTTCACTTCAAGAATTTACCAAGGTGATTATTTACACAGATATCACATATCGAAAATCCTTCTTTACCCTCTTTCCTTTATACATCATTCTCTCTACCATAATTTTCTTCTCTTGCATCCTTTCAAAGCCAAAAGACTTAGTGAATTCTTTACTTATCTTATTTACAGATGATACTATTTCCTCAAATGATGAGAATTTATGGGAGACTATTTCTCTTCTAAATAATGGATTAATACCATGACATATATGATCCTTATTACTCTTTGGATCAAATTTATTTCTAGAGTTCCTTCTACTGTGCACCATTTCTAAACAATGGAATACACTAGGTCAGTTTATCAATCACGATGCATTATTACAAACTTGTAAAATACCTACCATAAATTGAATAGTTTATGGATATAATCCATTATAAAAAAACATTTTATTTGAAAAAGTATTTACTCTTATATTTTTTATAATATCTTGCAATGAAAATTTGAATTATCCTAAGCATATCCCTCGGGAGTGTCATAAACCAGAGTGCAACAAGGCCCATTGTTGTGCACCAGTTCCTGCTCAATTCTAACTCAAAGAAGTGTTTTCAGGTTTTACCTCTAGGTACATCTTTGTCAGAGCCACCTCTACCTACTAATATCTAAACAGGGATATATTGGATGGAAAAATCACAAAATCTCTACATTACCAAAATTCTAGGAAGTTCATCTATAATAATCATAATAGTCTATATTAGGGTAATGTGCTCTAATCAGAGTTTATCAAAATCTAGTTTCCATGGTTATTCCTAGGCATCCTCTGATACCAAATGTAACTCCCCGACCCCAGTTAACCTGAATTGGTGCATTATTACATAACATTGGAATGATTACAAGGAATCATGTCCTCAAGGACCAATTAGTTTAGAAGTCTTGGAAAACAGATTACATAGATGAAGTCCAACATTAAAACATGAAAAGAGAAACAATAGTAATGTATTCCATTAGAAACGTCCAAGACTCCTAGATTATGATTGAAATTCACCCATAACTAACTTCTTCATATCCTTGGAAAATAAAACATAAGAAAGGGGTGAGCTCAGATGCTCAGTAATGGTAAATAATCTAGAAAAAGCTATAAACTTTTAAGGAGAAATGTGTAATAAAACAACAGCCTTTTTAAACATAAACATGAACATTATATGGATAAAATAAATCAAATATTGCGATATAAACAAGCACATGTATATTATTTTAGTAGAATAATCACAAGTAATAACTAATTTCATAATGAGGGAATATATAGTAATGTAATTTGAATTCAGTGTGAAGGACTCAAGCCATGACCTATGGGATAACTATAACAGGACCCAAACCCGGAGAGCATCTATAACCGGACTCCATCCCCATGAGCCTCTGTAACCGGAATCCAACCCAAAGTGCCTCTATAACTGGACTCCAACTCAGAGGGTCTGATATAACCAAACCCCAACCTTGAGGGCTTAATTTTACCGATCCCAACACAGAACATACTAGTCCAATACATTCCTCATATGAAATGGTTGAAATATGACATAAACATTCGTATTAAAACCAGCACAGAAAATTTCAATACTTTATCCATAAATTTTGAATGGTATAAAAATAACACATCCATAGACAAACATACCACACAACATTCAATACAATATATATGATTTGTATCATAATAAATCAACTTCAAACAAGTTTAAAATCCATTAAAGGATGTTGACATTGATGAAATTGATCAGTAAAATTCTTTGAAAGAAATTATCATTTTTCATGAAATCATTTTAAAATATCACAATTTTCCAATGTAGTAATTTAAACGGAATTTTTGAATCAGAGTGTCTCTAACCAAATTTAATCATTTTAAAATAATTATCATTTCAGAACATTTATTCCATATAAATAATTCCTTAAAATCTTTTTGAAAACATGGACATGAATTAAAAGGGTTTAGAAAGATAAATCTTTAAAACATTAAAAATAATGACATAGTTAAATATACCCTCCCATGAAACCTTAAAATCTTCCTTTTGAAATCATTTTTATAAAATATGGGTATCTAATATATGTATGTACCAGAAAATACTTACACGTGAACAATCTCAGATAATAATGAGTTTGTGGAAATAAACCTTACCTTGTTATAATCAATAGAGTCATATGAACAATAGTCAATAAACACTAAATGAATCAAAAAATATCATAAATATAAATACAATCACAATAATATATATCAAATGGAAGTTCACAGTACACCACATGCAATAAATAAGTGGTGAACAATTGAAATCTCACGGAATTAAAAGTGAGATAAGAAACCCCTTACCATGTGTCCGACTTGACTCGCTCGTATGTTTTTTGTTCATCATGAATAATAAACCAAAGTTATTTTCTAATTTGATAAGAATATTTTCATGTTTATTATTCTTTTTATATCACTTAATACCTTTCTATTACAATTAGTTAATTATTTGAGTTCATATCAGACATTTTGTTGATGTTCGGACGTTGAGTCAAAAATGAACTTGTTATAATTATATATTTTACATGTGGGAAAAATTACATTATATATATAATGATATTACTCATTTATATTTCATATATATAATATTTTTCCAATATATATATTTATTTATAAAAGTACATAACATTTGGATATAAGAAATGGAATGCACCGTCCCTGGAGACGGTAAGCCGTATGTACGCATGATCGCTACTTTCAATTCTATTTTGTATTTTAATGGAATTAAAACATAATTATACATTAGTATATTATAATTCCTGTATAATATCATATATAATATCATCGAGTCTATACTTTATACATCCCACATAATTCATTAACGTGTCATATCACTTTCAGGGGGCGGTAGTCCGCACTTCCTCAAATGAAATTATCATGTTTTACCCATAATGGAAACCATAAAGGTATGATAAAAATGGAAAATATAGAAGCACAAAAAAACATAAACATAATATATATACCATATATAAATTATGTTCCATATTAATGGCCACCATGAGAGGCGGTATGAGATAATCGAACAATCATCATTTTGTGAGGTGTTAGTTTTCCAACCACAGAAACAGTATGTTCCCCACCCATTAGATGGAGGTGTGTGATGTGTAGTTAGAATACTTCTCAAAAAAACATCCTAGTATATTGAGGATACTGGTGTTTTCATAAAATAAAGTAATAAAAAGAGTATAAGGGGGTTGGAGAAGTACAATAAAAAAGAATAAAATTAAATAATTTAAGAGAAACTGAAACCTTTAATTTGGGTAACTTCCTTTGGTTTGAACCAAAAGTTCTTTTGGAAGTGACTTCTGCCTATAGTAAGGCTTTTAGGTGTAATAAAGGGATCTTGAGAGCTTATTTTTATAGGGTTTGGATGATTCAAGGGTCTTGATAAGTTGGTGGAATGAGATAGAAGTGGTGTCCTTTTATAAGGAGGAGGAGGGGCTCTTTAGAAAAGTGTGAAAATATTATTTTATTATATATTGATATTCAGTTTCTAAATCTCAAAAAATAATTAATGTAAAATATAAGATGACTCATGTTCCAAATAAAATTATCCAATAAAAATTGTAATGTTTTTGGATATTGTTTTAATATTAAAAATTTTATTTATTTAAATCATTTATTAATGAGGTAAATACTACATCATTATTGTGTCACGAATAAATAAATATACATGATGTCTAAATATTATAAAAAGAAAAATAATGTAGGAAATATTTTTATCTTTACAATTAATTTTTATATTCGAAAATATGGCTTATATAACCCCATGTAAAAATTGATTTACTGAAATATATTTGTTTATGTCATTTTTACCTTGACATTAAGTTATTTAAAATAGAGTGTCATTATCATTCAGAAGTGGCTCAATGGGGTCCCAAAATCGACCAAAGGATGCCCATGGTCGGCCATGACTCATATAATAATGTTATGAAAAATGTTAAGGAAATTTTTTATTTTTATAATATTCTTTTTTACCTTGAATTATCTTATTTACCTTTAACCACGATAAATAAAAGTTAAAAATTACGAATCAAAAAAATTATTTTCATCTTATTGAGCCAAATTTTACTTACTGAGGTTTACCATGTCTCTCAAACTTTTGAAATTCAACTCACAGAAGTGGTAAAATTACGTTTTATGAAAATTTGAAAATGCTCATAGGAGGTGGGTAAAGGATGGTAAAAAGTTCAATAAAATTTATATATATATAAACTTATTAAAAAATGAATCCAATTAATTATATTGAACATATAATAGAATTATGTATTTATTTTTACAGAAAACGAATTAAAAAAAAATTATTTAAATAAAATGTTTTTTATAACCAATAACTTAGTGTTTTTCACTATTCATCAAAAATTGAATGTTTTCAGAAAAATACCAAAAATTCATCCTAAGATAATTTTGATATTATTAACTAAAAAATTAATTCTATTTTACCAATTTCATAACATAGATGTTGCATTAGTTAATTTAAATTTAATTCACGTTGTCAAAACCAAAAAGCGTATTTTTAGGAAATAATAACTTTAAAAAGATTAGTACTTATTTATGTCCAATTTCAATCTGAAATTACATCCAATGACCAACATTGGATTAAATGGAAAAAAATATAATTTAATATACTTTATAACCATTAAAATGTATAATTGAATAGTATAAAGTATTTTCATTAAAAAATATGTTTTCAGTTAAAATATAGTATTTTTCACTATTCACCCAAATATGAAAGTTATCAAAAAAACACTAAAAATTTATTGAAACTAAATTTTTAGGTACTAATACAAAAGAAAAGTTTTTTTTCTTCTAATTTAATATATAAAAGTTTCAAATATTGGATTTAAAAAGTGATCCCCATTAAAAGGCGTTAAAATTGTATTTTTTTTTAAAATACTTCTTTTATTTGAAAAAATGTTTTTTTTCATTATGTCTAAGAAACTCATAATATGGATTCTAAAATTATAAGTATAATATAATGTACAAAATGTAGTTAATAATATTCATATCTCTTTTGAACGACTAGTTAAATAAGTGGTGGTGCGCTTGAACTCGATGTTGCGTGTAGTTCAAGTTATTGAAATACTTTGAAGAAATAACATATTATGAAATCTTGGGATGTTACATATGAATATTAAGTCATTAAAAATAATACTAACCTTACACATGAATGATTAAATAAAATTTATGCATCTTAGAAAGTGACAATTTGATCATAGTAAGAGTATTGGTATTTATATAAGTCATAAATAATTAAATATAATTAATTAATTAATTATAAAGAAAATTTATTTTCTGAAAATGTGTTCATAAATTAATAATTCTATTTCTTCTGGTTTTTTTTCAACTTTAGAAGACCTTATGTAATTTTTCAAATCATTATAAAATTAGTTTTAATTTTCAAAATTGTATTTTTAATGGAAATTGTGATTCTAATTAAATAATAAATTAATCATATTTTGAAAAATATTTCTGAAAAATGGACTTCATTATTTGGATTCTACATGTTGAATTTTTTTGGGGTGGCTGTTTGAGAGTTTTCTGAAGTACATGAATTTTTAGTGAATATTAAATTACATTAATTTACCGTATAAATACATTATAATTTAATAACACTATTCATGACATTACTAGTGATGTAAGCATGAAAATTTCTAATTCAAATTCCCTATTTACTATTATTGGTCATGGAAGAGTAACTATTCTTTGCCTGATCATGAGATAATAAATTAATGAATTTTATATTGAGAAATCCCCTCTCCCCAGCACTATAAATACCACCCTTCACACCATAATTTCCTCACACCTATAAAATTTCAATCCTTGTCTAAACACTGCCCATGAATCTTACCTAGCCCCTCCCCCATGCTCAATAGATTTTTGTTTCATCAAAAGACCATGTCTAGCTTTCTTATAGAGGATCTCAAGAGGAGGATTCTAGAGGTATTTCCTCTCTCAATTTTCCCTTTAAATTCCATTCCATTTAATGTACTTTTCTTATTCTCTTCCCACCTATATTCATGAAAATTTTATGTTAACTCTAATATAAGACACATAAAATAATGTTATGATACTAATGTGATATTATACAATCCAACCCCCTTCTCTTATTCATTTTATTTTATAAAAGAAAGTGTGGTTTGTGAGGTGTTAACCTATCATCTTCAAGAACAACATGTTTTAAATTTTCATTAAAAAATTAATATATGGTCCTGAAACAATATATATGGTTGAAATAGATTATATTTTATGTATTATGTCCTATTTAATGTTCTAGAACTAAATTATGTACATATTACTAAATGATTAAACAAAACAAGTTTGTTGTGGTCAAAAAACTGCCCAAATTAACCAAAAAAATCATATTTTAATTCTTATTTAATGACATAGTATATAATATAACTAGTTATAAGCTAATTATAACTTATGGAATATCATTAATAACATTAAATATATGTTCTGTATGTTTATACATTTTATACGCAAACATCCATTTAAATAATACATGTGAACCACTTAAGAAAACCATAAAAACGAGATTTCCCGAACAATGTTTTTACTCTATAACTCATCCAAGTGCCAATAAAATAACTTCATGAAACAATAATGAACCAAATTAATGTAGAAAGGGTGATATAATTGTTAATTAATGAATCTAATGTGGTTATATAGGAAATTAAATCAAAGAAATCATTCAGATACAAGGTGAGTGAAATGCACGAACCCAACCTCCTTCCTTCAGGATCTCCCTCTTTGACTCCATTTTTTTGAATGATTACACCTTAAAAATAATTTTTTCATCATTATATTACCTATTACAAGATATAAAAGTTCTCCACTATATTTTATGTCAAATAAAATGTTATCTAAAAGAACTCTTCTTTAAAAAACACACATTTTACTACTCAATAAAGGTGGATGGTTCTTTTATCAAGTTTGTTATTCCTGCTTTCTTTTGGGAACCCAAACTTCATGAATGTGTTATTTTGAGATTAAAACCATTCCTTTACATGGGTTATTTATGTTCATTTTTGATATATGTTTTATGTGTCATGCATGATAATGATGATGTTACGGTGTGATGGGTGCGCCCAGAATTATACAGCGCTCCAATGCATTGGGTAATGTGATGAATCTCATGAGTAAATGTGAAATGATGTGTGTACATGATTCTTACATTTTTCACAACTATTTCTGTTAGTTAACCAATATGAAATGATGTTTTATTTTTTATGCATTTCCACATTTCATATCTTTTAGTAATGATTCCTCTCATGTTCATGATCCTTTGCCTATGTTTTGATTATGCTCAACCCATGCTATATTGTTATTATCTATCCTATTACTGGGATTATAGATCCCCACTTTTGTTGTATATTCTCTGGTGTCTACTTGTACTAAAGAGAGTTCAAATTCCAATAAGAATATAGGGGATAAGGAATTAAAGAAATGTTCATTCGTGATATTGTAATTGTAATGTATGGTCTTGTTTTTTCCAAGACAGTAAACCATTGGATCCTATATGTGTAATTCTATTATGTTGTTCATCTTTAAAATGATGTAATAGTAATGTATAAAAGGGATGGGTTTCTAAAATTCATACATTTTAAAACCTCATATATAATAAGTTTAATTTTATAATAAATGTACCATAGAGTCATATTCAATTACATCATACCATAAATGATTCAATTATGTTCTTTTATTACATTCTTATTAACTCATATCTATTAACGATACATTTTGGTTAATAATTTCTCTATTTATCATACATGTTTGTAATTATTATTATTTGACTTCTTACATAGATCATGATTTTAATAACTTAAAAAATTTAATACATGATATATACATCATATATATTTTTTTATATAAATATATATAAAAAAGATAGATATATAAAATGAAATACAATATTCATGGGGATAATATGTCTTATGTTGGCATGAACGCTATTTCCATTTTTTATCACACTGAAAGGAAGAAGTTTAAAGATATATATGCATATATATATTATTTTAAAATTATTTTTATGTAATATTTTACATATTTATTTGTTATATTCATTTTTATATTATTCATTAATGGTTAACATGGAATATGAATCTAATCCCATCGTGGAGACAGTATGTCGTATGTATGCATGAGCGATGGTAACATTCCCTTAATGGTGAACCTGTAAGTAATTAGATAGTATATAAATTTTACATAATAAATATAATGTAATATTTATTTTTTATATACATCACATCAATTATTATTACCATCTAAATAATGTAGTAATGAAAATGGTATTACACCAAGGTGTGGATATGGCTAACCACAAGTATGCATGCATGATGATATTATTTTTAATAGGATGGGTAAAAGGATTAATATGGTTTTCCTATTATAATAACTAAATATTATAATATATATTATAATATATTTATTACATTATTATGTAATAAATATAAGAAGCCTACGTAAAAGAAAAAAATAACATTATTGAGTTGATGAAAAAGATTATCTCTTCTTCAATGGAATTTATTTGGATATCCTCTTATAGACAAAATGTGTCATCATTTTATATAAAAAGGGCATCCAGAACATATTTAATAATTTTGAGGAATAATAGTAATTTTTTAGTCGATCTAGAAGGCTCATTGTGATTTGAGGATGTGAGGGAGGAGATGCATTTTTAAAAGAGTGGGGAGGGGTACTCTTTGAATCCTTTAAAATACAATATTAATATAAATTGATTTTAGATTTAAAATATATCCAAATATATTTATTTAGAATTTAGTACAATGGTGGGTCAAAATCCTATCGAAAAATAATTTTTATTCATGTTTAGGTAACAATTTTAACCATATATTTCATCTTTAACCCTTAGGTAAACCAATTAACTTTTACCACGATAACATGGATTTTTAATTTTGAGGGTTAATATAGTTAATATAAATTCCAAAAGAATTTGAACCAGATCATTGATGAAAATTTTTAAACATATTTCAGTAAGCTTGATGAATTATATATATTTTCTAACCATATATCATTTAATGAAATATTATTTATTTTAAAGTATCATTTATGTTAATTTTGATTCTATTCATGATATTTTTTTTAAGAAATATCATATTAACAAGTTAACATCGAACCAAAATATATAATATCTTAATAATATGTCCAATGTGTCTAAAAATTCATCTATATCCTTAATAAAATCACATTTTAATTATTTTACTATTTTTCTTATTATTTATTTGATATTTCATTTAATTAAAAAATTTCACCATCGGCATTATGAAAGCTTTAAATTAAAATAATTATTCTCTAGAAATTTAAAATAAATTTTCATGATGGAGATAAATTTATTATCTTTAAAACTCATATTTACAGTAGAATTTATCTTATATCTTACCCTATATTAAAAGTTATATAGTTATTAAAAATATGAGTATGACATTTTTAACATATCGTTAAAATTAAAATAAAAAATTTATTATTTTTATGTAGGTGGATTAAAGAGTTAATTGTTTATTTCTAAGGTTGATTTTGGTAGAAAACAAAACTCATCCAATAAAATTCGGGCAAGTTTTAAGGTAATTTTATAATTTTATAATATTATTTATACAATTAATTACATTATTTACCCTTAACCATGGTAAATAAAAATTATAAAATTATTATTCATAATATCCGAAAAATATTATGTTGATCATATTGGACTCTAAATATTATAATGATTACAAACCTGTAAGCCTATTTTTAAAACATTTATTCATAAAAAATGTAAAATTATGTTTAATGACAATCTCTTAGATGTGACGAGAATAGGGTAAAAAGAACATTCAAAAGTTCAATAATCTTTATAATTAATTTCTATATAAAAATGATTCCAATGAAATAAATCAAATTAATGTATTTATAATTGATCTATTGTGAATTTAAAAATAAATTTAATTTTAATATTTATTTAAACAAAAAAAGAAGTTTTTTACTTCAACAAATCATTTTTTCACTTTTAATAAAAAAATAAAACATCTCATCTAAAAAAGGGTTTATCATAAGTTATTTTTGACATTAATACTTATAAAATTATGTTTATTTTATAATATTAAATTTCTAATATTTTCTAAAATTAATTTATTATTTATCATAGAAGGACATAAAAAAAAGTTCCTTTCATAAAATATTATTTATAAACATATGATGACTAAAGAAAATTTACATTTCATTATAAATATGTTTTATTTATGTGAAAAAAATTAAAAATTAGTTATTACTATTCATATTAATATTTTTAATTGCTAGGTTATAACTATATAATTTAAATAATTATAATAATAAACTATTGTTTTGTAGAAACTATGTGTTGCATTTACCACCAGCCATGTTAGCGTTGTGTGTAGTGAATGCTTAACTTGGGGTTTCATAAAATGTAATCCAAAGATAGTGTTTTTTATAATAACAAAAATCTATATTCATTGTTGTGTAAAGTGAATAATATAATAAATATTAAATTAATTTCAAAAATAAAATCCTAAAAATCTCTTGTTGTTATGTAAATTTAATCAGGGGCCATTTAAGTTATCTGTTTTATGTTGAATATTATATCAAACAAAAAAAATCATTGGTTTGTGTGTAATAAAAGATGAACACATTTTTCAATGTCCATTATTTCTTGACTCGTCCTCTAGGGCCCGAGCCATGACTACCCAAATCCCACCTTCCATAGGCTAGGGGTTGGTGATTAGCACAAGATAGGTGTATCCTTAAAACGGGAAGCATTTCCATTAATCATGTATAATAAAATAGACAAGAATTAAATAAGATACAACCATAAAGTAAAACATCTATAGTAAAAGTTCATACTAAATTAAAGTCGGCATAAATACAAGCCCAACTAAAAAGATACAACTACAACTGAAAATAGAAAACTTTATCCTAAGATTGTCTATCGAGGATCCTAACCGAGGGGTAGGTATAGCTCGTCTACACAACTCTCGACATCATTCGTCATCATCGTCCACCGTTAGGTCCTAGATCTATCAGTCTCAATAAAGTCTGCCTGTCGCGTGTAGAAGACACAACAAGGTGCAGGTGAAGCCCATGCAGGGGTGAGTATCACAATACCCAGTAGGGATCCCGAGACCCCTAAATGTTTCTTAAAAGTCCACAATGGAAAACCACAAGCATGATATCAATCATAAAGCACAAAGAAAGAGACACTACTCAGACTAGGTATAACTGTGTACAGTAGTACAAATGATTAGTCATAAATATAGTTCATCTTATTCTGTTAAGAGGAAATACTACTGACCCACACATGGTCGCTAAATAATAACCTTGGTAAGACCCGCACAAGATTGATAGGTGTTGATCCACATAGGATCCCAAGGTGCCGATTCCCAGAGTATCGCCAGGCGCTGATTCACACATAATCATTAAATGACGATTTACACATAATTGCAAGGTGATGATTCACACAGAATCATTGAGTGCTGATTCACATAGAATTTGATGGTGCTGATTCACATAGAATCACTCGGTATTGATTTATAAATAATCTCTTGGTGTTGATCCACACATGATCGCTCTATATTATTCATGTCTCAGCTAGCCACAAGATTACCGCTCACATTACGCTTATTTCAGGAAGAAACAGCTCCTCAAGACATCAATCAAATTTCAACCAGCATGATGTCCTACAAAGATGTTTCCTAATCATCCAACATTTCATAAAGGTTCCAACACAATAGATGCAACGTCAAACGGACACCGTCTTTATGTTATTGTAATTTTAGTATCGAGGGACCGGTTAGATTCAGAGTCGATCCATCCTATCCATACTCCAACATTTACCAAAACTCATATGGAGTATATCAAAAGAACTATCTCCCCTCAAGGATCCTAGCGCCAAAGATGGTTTTTCAAATAGACATATGGTTTGCAAGATATGGCCTTTTAAGTTTATCTTGGCCCGAGAGGGGTCTGGGTATAGTCCGACCACGCCCCACCCGGGTGGACCAACCCACCCGACCTGGTAAGGGACGAACGAACCCGTTATAGCCAAAACCGGCCTGAACCAGCAGTCCCAGGCTGGGCTGCGCATCGACGGCTTAGCCCATCGAATGGTGCGAACCACGCATGGTTCATGATGTCTACCTCCTAAACGGCTCAAAGTTCCATTGAACTCATTAATTAGCAGAGCCAGGTGGTGCTGCCTGGGTATCTATGGGACTAGCAGGGAGTGGGTCCCTCACATCACGGCCGCTTCGAAGCCACCGCCTACTTCATTGTGGTTCGCGAAAACACAAAACCTATTGCTTCCATGGACGGCCAAGATTCATCCACCTGTTCTTCCACCGAAGCGTCAAGCGGCGCCGCCCTCATCCGCGGTCATCGAGTTCATGCCATCGCGTCTACCGTCATCTTAATCGCCGATGCCGCCTCACTGGAAGATCTTCTACGGGCCATCAGGTGAGCTATGGTGGTCTGTTCTTCATTCTAGATGCACCTAAATCTCTCTCAGAAGGACAACGTCATTGTGTTCCACATGTTTTCTGCTTTCCGTCAAGGTGAAAATTGTCCCATGAAGAACGCATCAAGAAATGAAGCAGTGGAGTGTTTGTGCCTTGTTCGTTTAGCCCGAAACCTCTGCATTAATATCAAAATAGGTGACATCTATTTAATTAATTAATGATACGCTTTATTATTCAACCCCTAGTTCGAGTTCCGCTGGAGGTGTTGCTGTTGTCGCGAGAGAAGAGTCCTTGGTCGATGAAGTCGTCGACGTTCGATGATCCTAGATAATTTCCACCCAATCTTCCATTCTACATCAGTGGATGTTGTTGCCATAATTTTCCAGAGGGTTATCTCTTGATTATGCCATGTCAAAAATGAAACCTCAGACCACACTTAAATAGAAGGTGGAAATGTGAGTAATATATCAAAAGAGTTAATGAGGATCATTAATAAGTTTTAAATTAATGAACCACTTTTAATTCCCAATGGTGTGATTAAAAATTGAAGAGTCAAGCCATTAAATGGATGGAAAAACCATCAGTCTCACCACTGCCTCTCAACTACAGGAGTAAAATAAAATAACAATTACATGTTATTTTATTATTCTATAAGAAGTCCAAAAAATATATTATTTCTCCTGACCTACTATAGTGGAAGTGAAGCCTCTATAAAAATAATATCAGTACTGTAGATTCAACAGTAACCTCAAATTTTTAATCTGAGCACTAGTTCAAGAGATAGAAAATGTCGCACATGCATCTACTAAACGTACCTTTAAAAAGTTGAAAAATCTGTTATGGGCACACCAAGCCTCCGAATCACCCACCGCCAATTTTATCAGACTCATAATATTCCCAAATTATTTTTAAAAAATTTACATTGGATTTCTGTTCATTTCACTTTACACTATCAAATATAATTTTCATCTTTTAAAATATCAAGGTGTCAAAAAATGGTTATATATTAAATATCCAAAAATAATATCATATATATCACATATATGAATTATTTTTATCATTATTAAATTCCATTTAATTTTTTCTAAATATAATCACATGGATTTGTGAGGTAGTAGTTCTCTGTACACCCGAGTAATGTTATATTATTTAAAACTAAATGAGGCATAAAAAGAAATATATGATTTTAAAAGTGAAGAATTATAATAATATAACAATTATATTATAAATTTATCAAATATATCTCTATATCCATCCATTAATGGTTGTGATGTAAAACACATTACATTGTTTTTTGAGGTGGTAGTTCATCAGACACAAGATTGATGATTTTGTTTCCAATTTGATGGAAGTGGAGATGTATAAATTTTATGAACATAACATTATAAAATCACAGTATATTAAAGATACTATTCATATTATATTTTATCTGTTGAGACCTAATTAATGATTGAAAAATACGAGATCAAATGAAATAGTGTTGTTAAGACAATTATTATTTCTAAGGGAAGCCTCTTATGGGTCTTCTCTAATAGACCCTTGGGATGGATTTTTTTAGAGGAAAAAAATCTATAAAATATATCTAATTATTTTGGGATGTTATTTAGGAATTATTTATAGCTAATAGTAATGAAAGGTATAAAAATGTGGGAAGGGAGTTCCCTGTTATTAGTTTGGAAAACAAACCCACTTGGAAATTACGTAGAAATTTTCAATAATAATCCAAAATGATAAAGTCATTATAAAAACAATGATTCCAAATGACTATATATTCTTATATTGGTTGGATATGGTCAAAATATTTCCCTAAAATAATATTTTTTTCATGTTTTTATTTTAATCCTTGTCTTCTAATATTAACCCCAAAATAAATCCATTTTTACCTCAACATTGGTCATTAATTTTTACTATTTTCACTATTAATTTTAGTCAAAAATTAAGATAAAATTATTATATTATGTAAATTATTCTAATTCAAAGTTTTAAATAAATGATTCTAAATTACATTAGAAAAATTAATATAAAAATAATTCTACAAACGTGACGTGAAATAAGGATTTCAAAGAGAAAATATTCAAAATTTTACGATTAAAAAAAACATAGATTTGAAAACAATTCCAATGAACTAATTTTGATTCATACTCATATAATTCATAAAATTTTAAATTAAAATTTTTATGATATATATTTTTTTTTTATAATTTAATTAAAATGGAATTTTTCATAAAAAATCTGTATATTTCATTATTATATAGAAATAAAACATTTTTGAAAACCCCGATAATTAAAACTAAGATAGTATTTATATGTTAATATAAAAAATAAATTTTATTTTTTAATAAGTAAAATTTATACTATTAGTAAAAATTAATTATAAATTTGATGCCAAAAGCGCGACTAAACACGAAAGTAATAAATAGATGAACATTGAATTTATATTATTATTGTGTAAAGCATTCAATTTATATAATTCATTTAGTAAAATTGTATCCCAAAAATTTATTTGAAATGGTTTTATGGTAGTGTATAAATAATAAAATTTTAATAGAGTATCATTTTTGATTTAAAACTAGTGTTATATGCATCAAAATCTATCAAATGGATTGAAATTATTTTTAATAGAAATTTACCATAAATTAAAGATATATTATATTCTAATCTATTATTTGTGTTTTGTTTCATACACACTATCAAACATGATGTTCCAATTATAAAAATCATGACCTGTTATATTCTACCATCTTAAATGAATTGCATCATTTCAATTTGTTCATGATCTCGATAGTCAAGGGATTCACATTTAAAAAAATTCATTGAAATCCAAAATCATTTTTTTAAGAAAACATCATATTAATAATAGATAATTATAAGTACAAATTTCATATAGAATAATACACATCTATGTTTTTATGTAGGATAAAATTGGTTGGAACTGAAGATATGAACAAGGACAAAAATACAATATAATTATAGTGAAAGATAAAGATTACTGATCATAAGAAAGATAATGATCAATGGAATGTTAAAGACCTAAAAACCATAAATATAAGATGATTTAAAATTAAATTGGTTTAATATAAATATGCATATTAGGATTACATTTTTCTAAAAAATCCATTAACTCTTGTTGATGAATTCTAATATTTTATAAATATAGAATATTTAATAATTTACATAATTGATATATTTTTATTTGATCAGAAAATTTTCTTCTTTTGGTTGTTCTTTATTAATATTTTACTTCATTTCTTACTCCAAGAAATGAATATAAACAAATAATTTTTATATCTTATTAAAATAAAAAAACAAGAATTCCAAGGCATTTCTCCCATCTCTAGAAATTTTATAAATTCAAAATTGTAATAATAAATTATCTAATAAAACCCATAGTTCAAATTAATTTATTATATATATATATTTAACATTATAAATCATCCGAAATATGTCACTCCAAATTTAAAATCCAAAAATATTTAATGCAGGCCACTAAATCAACATTATATTCCCCATACAATAATAAGTTGCATTTAATCTCTCATTAAAAGGATTTCAATAACCCTATTACCATAAAACCATAATGAAAAGATTTAAGCCTCCAAATATAAATTCTCAGGTTTTCAAATATATTTTATGAACAAATAATTGCTGCAAACACCAGTAATGGTAAGATAAACCATAAAGAAGATAAAAATTCAATGTTCAACATTACTATCCTATAAACATATCATGATCATAATTTTATTGAATTTTTGTGGCTGAAACCTAATTTTATTAGTAAAGAAAATATATATTTTTGTCTGTGTTGAGGGAGATACATTACATATCCTGAAGGTCCATGTTGAAGTGGCCTAAATACAAGGATCGAAGCCCCAATTTTTTCCCAAAACGGTCCATCAGTGAATTGTATAGCTACAATACAAGGGCTGCTATAGTTCCTGCAACAATATGAACTCCTCTAATATTTCTAATAGAGTAACTATGCCCCTAAAATTCTACCGCTGCTACAGTACCTTAGATGCTAAAATATATATATAATATTTGATATAATGTTGTTACATTACCCCATGAATTCCTCCCCTTCTCGGATTTGATCCTTGGTCTTTTGGATGCAAAGAAGGATCCTCTAGCACTTGGTTATATCCTCACTGACAGATATAATTTTCATTATAATCTCACCATAGAGAACATATAAACTGTTATCAAACTATAATCATGTGTTTTTATAAAAAGATAAACATTCCACAGAATCACTAATCTTCGTAAAATTCAACGCATGTATTATAATCATTTATGAAATACAATTATAGTTCAATATTTCTACACTAAAACATTCGTAAAATGATAATATATTCAATAGAAAAACATATAAAACATATTCACTACATCCAAATTAATAATAACATTAATCATTTCACTTCAGCTATATCAACAAAACAAGATTTACTATAATCCCTTAGCATTTTGTGAGGTATATTCCGGTGACACATAGGGAATTTGATGGAATTATTCCCCATATCCATACAGTTAATGAAAGTTAATTTTTGGATTCTCTATTAGAGAATAATTCAAGATAATGATGGACTTTTAATCAACACATAAAGAAAAATCCTTTTCATTTTAGGAATATACAATGTTTATTCTCCCCAAAAGTATCTTTGGGAAATTCAATCATTACCTTATTCTATTCATCCAATACAATCTATAAAATTGTACACTTCTATTAGTTCCCTTAAAATCCATAGTAATTATATAATTATTTCTCTGTATTTATATAACATGATACTATGTAATTGTATGATGAAATTGTTTTGGAGACAAGTTCCCTTCTATGTATTGTCTTAATACCATCAATAAAATGTTTAATCATAATATTTGGATCATGTAGGTAGTCTGGAACACTCATTTCCAATATTTTAAAATTGGATTCATACTTAGAAATATATTCCTCTTATTTAAGTCCTAGACATAAGAACTTTATTACCTTATCCTCTAATTGATCATGAAGAATTTTTTTTCCTAAAAAGAGTACATTGAAATACTTCAATTCCATGTTTTCTTTTTATTCTTCATCCTTGTTATTATTAACTAATGATGACCATTTATCCAAATCTGTTGATAGAAAATGATTATCCATGAATTTTTTCTCACTTTCACTAATTCCCAGAGAATGAAATATCTTATCAAAGTAACTTATCCATTGATCAGTTAAAAATGGATTTTTAGTCCTATTTAATAATGTAGGTTTCTAATGTATGAAGGTTCTAACATTTTTATACCATATAGGGGATTAGTAGGATACTCTATATTAGAATGTGTTTTACTCATATCCCAAGTCAACTTCTCCAATATTGTTATAGTTTTATCATTTCCAACTATAGCTCTAGCTTGTGCTTCATTATCTTTTCCATGGTGTCAATCCTTATATTGAGTATTTGTATTGATTCTGTCCCCATTCCATCCTTTAAGAACATTTTTTAAATAATTTCATATAGTAGATAAGATCATATCATTACGAAAGATAATATATAATATCAAAACTATAGAAACACTATAACAAATTAAAAAATTTATACATAGATAATCTCATAATCACAAACACGGTTACATTGGGGATATAATTATTTTCTAATCCATCATAATGGTTTGTAAAAAAGTTTGAATAAAAATAATAATATCCCATGGGAGTGTCAAACTGGAGCTCAATAATGCCTATTATTTTTCACCAGGTGATGATCAGTTCTAGCCAAATGCTCCATTTTTAGAGTTAGGTCCACATGGTATATGTCTTCCAAAACAACATTCGCATAAAGTAACCATATATGATTTTATTTCTAGGAAAACTGAAATAATAAATTACTTACCAAAATAGTATTATTTTATTCTATACTTATCCTAAAATTCTATCATAGGGATATGTTCCACAGTCTATGTTTTTCAACTCCTTTTCCAAAGGATTCATCTAATATCTATCGAATACCAACATCAAAACCCCTAGCCCATGCTACCTAGATCTAGTGTCTAATTTATTGAATAAGAATAAGATACGTGGAATCACATCCTAAAGGACCGAATAGTTAATTATTATTGGTAAACTAGATAAATATTCGATTTCAAATTACAATTTCAAAAATAAAATACACAATGTATTGTCCTTGATAAAATCAATTTTCCCATTATCATATTCTTGTATATCCATCATAAAACACATCCAAGTTTTATAGGTAAAACAAAACATAAGTAAAACATGATATCACATGCTAAGTAAGGGTAAGAATACAATAGAAGATATGAATAGATAAGGAATAATAAATAAGCAATGTTAAATTATCAGAACACATGGCATTTAATCTATAAAATGGGCATAATATGGAATGAATAAAAACTGATAAATTATTTCCATATAAATAATCACATGAGCTTGAAACATAACCATGTATATTCTAACTGATAACATAAAAACACAGATTATCAATTAATAAATTCATAGTGGTGGAATATATAATAGGGGAAATATGAAACATTCCGCCCAGGTCCAATGCTAGGAATTCTAACCATGAAGGTCATGTTCCAAGAAGTATTACATAAGCATGTAAGGTCTTGTTGAAATAACAAATCTATTTTTCCTTTTAGGCTAACCAATGCATCACGAGGTTTTGTAATTTTAGGTCCCATAGTTCACATAATAAGTCAAATTTATTTCTCATATTATAGGGGTAAAATGTAATCAACCCAAATATTTTTATTTGTAAATTAACATACAAAAAGTTAATACTTACCCTAATAAATGAACATAATCATAATCCATATAGAGTAATATTGTGAAAATTTTACATCTATTGTTAAAAAGATCATAAACCATCTGCAAAAATAATCAGGATGGTATCAATACAATAAATCCCCAATGAATCATAAGTATAATAAATGGGTGATTTCATCGATGATAATAAATACCATAAAAATTTCATTGAATATTTTTTTGAGAAAAATGAAATTTTAACTTAATAAATGATTTATTAAAACAAAAAATTTTAAAATAATTTTAAAAATAATTTTCATTTAAAATAATTTTTTTTTATTTTTTGAAAAAAGTTTATAAAATATTTGGGGGTTAGGATGGTAGAAAAAATATTTCATGTCTTTAATTTTAAAACAATTTTTACAATCACATTTTAAATAGAACCCAAGGATGACATTATAAAAAACAATCCCAAATAATATTGAGATTGTGAAATAAACACTAACCTCTTCGGTAACACTGATTAATAATCCCCAATAAAGAATTAAATTAAAATTAAACAGAAAACCATGAATTAAATATTTTATGGATATAACATATAATATTTGGTATCAAGTACAATAAATAAAATAATATCGGAGGAATATAGTGTATGTCTAATGAATGTAAAAGTGTGAGGAGAAACCGTTTCCTTAAATATCATTTTATTCATACATGTTTAACCTAAAATATTATAAATATAGGCTTATTATAAATCTAATTAATAAAAATAATAAAATAATTAACCCAAAATATTATACTTTTATATCAATTTACTACACATTTGTTAATAATATTTAATTATTTTCATTACTTTATGTGTTAAGAGCATTGTATTCTCAGGTGCGTTCTACCAGAATGATCTATTGTTTTGTGCAAAACATATATATATATATATATATATACATACATATATATTAATACATGATATAATATGCTATAATTGTGTTATAAATATTATATTCTTTATTTTAAATCATTCTCTATAAGAGTGATGGTATTATTCCCTTCAAGAGTGAAAGATTAAGCAAGTGGGTGGTATTTCAATATTAAAAAATAATATCATCTCATATTTATAACATATATTAATAATTTTATAATTATTATATTACATGTAAAGATTAAGTAAAAAATGAATCATAACGCTTTGTGAGGAGGTAGTTTTCCATATAGACGAGCATCATTACCACATTTAAATTGAATTGAACATAAAAAGGAATATATGATATTAAAATTAAATAAATATAATAATATGAAAATTATACTATAAATTTAAATAATTATTAAATATATCAAACCATGAATGGGCTGATGAAAAATGAACTTCATCGGTTCCTGAGGCAATAGTCTGCCATACACATGGGTGATGTTTTCATTTCCCATTTGATGGAAGTGGAGATGGATAAAAATTATAAAATAAAAATAATAAAATCTATACATATGTGATATAATTATTTTATTTTATTTTTAGTTTTAATAAATAATATTCTATCTAAAAAAAGATTCAAAATGAATGAATTCTGTTAAGATAATTACCATCTCTAAGAGGAACTACCATGGGATATTCTCTTAAAGACTCAAGGGTTGGACTTTTTAGAGGGCCAAAAGCACTATAATAAGTAAAAGTATATTTTGGAGAGATTTTTCATGGTTTTTATCCTAATGTGTTTATATTTGAGAAAAAATAATGGGTGGTAGTTTCTTAGTATATACGGGGAAAGGGAACACTATTGGAAATTACGTGGAAATTTCATAGAAGAATCCAAAATGATAATGTAATTTCCATGAAAAATGATTCCAAAATGACCTTAAGTTATAATTTGAGATTTAATTTGTTCTAAAAGGTATGTCTAATAATATTATGAAAAGTAGGTTAGCTATTTTAGCCCTTATATTCTTTCACTGGCCCCACATTAATCATATTTATACCTTAACAATGATAATCAATTTTCACTATTTTTACAATTCATTTCGGTGAAAAATTAGTTTTAACTAGATTTAAAATATATATTATAGTGTATAAAAGTATGGAATCTATTTTTCCAACATAATTTTTTAGGATAAATAAATTTATTTTAAAACTAATAACATATACATGACGAAAAAGCAGGGATTCGAAGTGAAAATGTTCAAAACATTACAATGATTATATATCAAAATTAAATATGAAAATTATTATTATGACCTAAATTGAATTAATAAAATTATAATTGAGTTAATATTTATTTTAAAAATTATAACATATTTTATCAATGTATTTAATTTAAATGAAGATATAATTTTTAGTTAAAATTTTTATTTTTTAATATTCATAAAAAATTAAAAAAATTAGAAAATTAACAATAATTCAGCATAAGATTATTTTGATATTATTATTTAGGTAATAATTTTTTTTGTTAAATATTTTTTTTAAAATTATTAAAAATTAAATCTGAATTATGTGTACAATTCATAACTGAACCACCTTTTAGAATTTTTTATTTCAAAAAAAATTTCTTTTAATTTTTAAATATTCTTATTTTATTACAAATTAAGAGATAACAATTGATTTAATTTTATAAATGTTTACAACATAACAATTTTTTAATTTTTTTTATTAAAATTCATTCTTATCAACTTAATAGATTTGTTATAATGGCTAGGTTTAAATAATAAAATTTTAATATAGTACCATGTTTTATATAAACCTTGTGTTATGTTCATCACAATCTATCAAAATATAATTAAATTATTTAAAAAGTTATGTGTCCTAAATTTGATATATTTTACATTCTCTTCTAATATTTTCTTTTGTGAAAAACAAGATATCAGACTTGCTGTTTTTATTTTTGGAATCCCATGGTGTTAAGAGAAAAAAACGAGGTTAACTCAATGTAATAATAATATGTATGCAGATAACCAAATGAAAGATAATTTTTTCATGGTAGTAGATCATTTTTTCTTCAATGTTTCTCTCTATAAAATTCTTAAGATTGTTGGTAAAAAGGGGATTTACATTTATAGTTCATGGGATTGTATCAAATCTTAGACAAACCAAGATCAATTTTCTATTGAGTTGGTTTTCCTCTTTGGGTGTCTCTTGTACTTGAAATATTTCATGTTTTTTTGATATGAATATATGTGTGAGATGAATCTCATATTTTTCCCCTAATGTAGTACAATTGGAATAATTTATGTCATATATGGAACATCCTATACAGATTATTAAACATTGATAAATAGTGTTATGGAATAAATTTATACACATAGATATTTTTTTGGGGAACAATTA
The DNA here is from genome assembly GCA_963277665.1 of Viscum album. Taxonomy (NCBI): domain Eukaryota; kingdom Viridiplantae; phylum Streptophyta; class Magnoliopsida; order Santalales; family Viscaceae; genus Viscum; species Viscum album. Next base: position 641,983,657 of record OY728133.1, on the reverse strand, counting down.
TATGATAGAAGAAGATACATAAAAATCATAAAAATCTATTAAGGAAAAATAACCCCACATTTTTAAGTAACAAATAAAATTATGAGGGTATAATTTTATAAAGGGGGAAGAATGTATGGAACCTGGAAATGTAATGAAAAATTGTTTTTACTTATTAATAACATTACCTAATTATATTTTATAATGTTATATTCATTATTACAATATTTGGAAATTATTAATTCACAAGAAAAAAAGCATTATTTTTATACAAATTGTTTTTTAATGCGTTATATTGTTTTATTTAAAAGCATGATTTACAAATTTACAAATTTTTATCTTAAAAAATGTATTTTATATTTTAAATAATCAAAAAAAAATTATCTTAGGGTGATTTTTTGAAAAATTTATAAAAATTACGATTTTTTTTCAATGATTAGTAAAAAATACATATTATAATTGGAAATTGCGTTTTCCATTCAAGCATTTATTTGGTAACAGTATATTATAGACTAATTTTTAAATTTATATATTTTAATTTTCATAACATAATAAATTTAAATTCATTAAAATAAAACTTATTCTTGAATTATGTATAAAATATTTATACTAAAATTCATTTTTCAGAGAACCACTTTTTTTTTTATTTTTACGCGATTTATTTTAAATTAAATTATTCTACTTATATGGATTGAATATGATAAAATTTTTTCATTATTTTTAATTATTATATAAAATTATAAATTAATATATTTAAAATTTTTTTGGGTCATAATGGATTGGATAAATTGTAACATCACAACTTTTAAGAATGAAACACTATGTTCGACAACTTACATGTTACGCTACATAAAAATGAAACAACTACATTTTATTATTTAAATGATCTTGTTATAACAATGAAGTTGGAATGGCTAAAAATAAAATTATTAATTGAATTGTGAAAATATGGTTTACACATGTATATAATAAATTCTATTTTGAATAATTATTTATAAATTAAAATAAATCCATTTTTAAATAATAGGAATTTTTTTTTTAAAAAGTATCTAAATGAAAATAATTGAGTGTATAAAATAATAAAATAATTCTTTATGGATTTTATTTATTAAATATAAATTAAATATATTCAATTTCATTTATAATATTCATCTTATATCTTTTTATAGACATGATTTTGGAAAAAATAAAATTTTTCCATTAATGAAGTATTTCTCAAGAAATGTTGTTATACTGCCTTTTGTTAGTTATCATATTTTAAATATTTTTTGGAAAATTTTATAAGTTATATTTTAAACATTATAATTTTTATTTTTAATATAGAAATAAAACTTATGTTTAGATATTTTTGAGGATTTGTTTTGATAAATTTAATATTTCCATGAAAAGTGAAAATACAGAATTTTAATTCAAAAATGATTTTTCATCGAATTTACTTATATTATTACCATATACATTTAAAATTTTTTAAATTATATTATAATTTTTTTAAATTTAATCAAATTTTTTTTCATTAGAATAAATTTCAAATTTATATTAGATAAGAAAACATTTCAAACTTTTAAACGTTTCACTTTAAAAACACGCTTTTTTATTTTGTTTATGAAATTGGTTTTAAAGATAATTCTTAAAATTATGTGAACAAAAATGGTTAAAATGGATTAAATATTTGGAATATAAAGGTCCAAATTAGGTATAGGGATAATTTTTTTTTTGTTACAAAAAAGTTAGTGTGGTAAAAAAATTATTTACCGTGTTATATGTGAAAAATAAACCATGTTAATGTTAAAAGGGTGAAGGCTTAAAATATCTAAATACTTGTACTTTAAGAAGTTTTATTAGGTGTGGATAGACCCAAAATAGACTAAAAAATATTAAATTAATTTCAAATTCATTGAAATAAATGACACCTCAAAGTGGTATGCTTTAAAAATAAGTTAATCAATAATTAAATCACATGAACCCACCTCTCACCAAGCATAAATACCACCCACACCTCCCCTTTTCAACCCAATTATCCATATAGATTCTAAAATATTTCCTAAACATCTCCTCCTAACTCTCCCCATGTCCATGTTCATATCTCACTCTGAAATTCCAAATCTAATGTCCTCAAGGGTCATTCAATGAGGGAATATTCAAGAGGTAATTTTATCATACTATGTCTCTTAATTTTGTTAATTTTTCTAATTTATCCATACCTAATTCATCCATAAATGATTTATTACTACATAGTAATGTATATACTATTGTTTTATGTCTCTAATGTAAAATATCATATCCATATCATTTCTGACCTCTTGTTATTCAATGAAACAAAATTATTGTCTAGGTTATATTGGTTAATAACCTCCATATATAATGTTTTTTTATCCAATATCACGTTGATGGATAGTTAAGAATCTATTTTCTAGTCAAATAATATTTTAATATTTATTTTATAAACTAATTAATATTTCGAGAATTTTAAATTAAGTATACCATCATGGATTACATATCGTGGTTATACGATTACTTCGTTTGGGGACATCTGGACTATCACAGCCTCAAAATGATGTGATTATTTATCCCATCACCTATAATATATTAAGGATTGTTTTTGTAAAAATATAGGATAAAAATGAATATTAATTCTACTATAATGATTATATATATATATATATATTTATTTATTTACATACATTTCCTTTAATTTTGTTCTTTCAATACGATAGGAAAAATGAAAATAGCATTCATGCGTACATATGGCCTACCGTCTACAAGAAATGTGTTTTTAGGTTGTCTTAAAAGATTAATATAAATAGATATATAATTAATATGTGAGATATTTATATCATGTTCTATTTTTTTTTGAGATTATGGACTTTTGACCATGTTGACTATTGATATCATACAATGTTTATTTTCGTCTCTCGTACCGAATATTGACCACGAACATAAATAATTGTGTAATTTTTATAAAATGTTTATTAATGAAATAAAAGGAATAAAAAAATGAAAATATTAAGAATCTAGTATATACTAACATAATTTTATTTTTCAGGATGAATAAGGAACATATGAGATGAGTCAGACTCGATGTAGGCGAATTTCGTAAAGCAATATCGATTCTTCAGGTTAAACATAATCATTTAAATTATATCATTCAAATAGAATTTTTGAAAAAAATTATTGACATCTTAAATTTTAATTATACTTGTTTTATGTGGTTTTATAGTGAAAACGTATAATCGATCTATTTAATAAACAAAAATGTCCTTTGAATGGGACTCTTTAACTAAGAAATCATTTTAAATGTTTTAATGATTCAGTCTACTAAATCATTATCACTAATGTCTATGTTTTACAAATGGATATAACGATTTATTTATATGTACTAGAATTGTGGAAAATGTTAATGGCTATAATAATTATCAGAGTGGTATGGAACGCTTTGATTCAAATAAAATTCATTTTAATTGTTTTAATTGTGTATTAAGAATGGATTGATTATTTCAATAACATGGAATGATTTATTTATCCTATATTCCATGAACCAAATTTATCCCCTTTAGATATGTTTAATGTTATAATTTTTATTTTTCATGGTTACAGTTTTATTTTCAAATAATGTGCATACATTTATGAGTGTGGGACTCTGTAAAAATGAAATGTGATTTCAATTTGTAATTGTTATTTCTTCTGTTATGCATGTTTTATGTGTTATTGTTATATTATGGATCTTGGAAATTATTTATGTATATTTGTGTTTTTTGATAAACCTAGGGAGGGTGAGCTCATTAGAGCTCTTCAATTCATTGGTTAATGAGATATAGTTAATCAACAAGGTTTATCCTAAGAGATTTATGGAATATAATAAGTTTGATATTTAAAATGTTAACATGAATGTTATTCTATATGTAGTTGTGAAAGACACAATGTTCATATGATATGAATTACTCACGTAACATTTATTATTTTTAATATATAATATTTTTTATAAATCTTATTATTTCATGAGGTATTTTATATATTAATGTTTTATGGGTGAGGGGTAATATTTTGTGAAAATGTTTTCATGAGTATAAAATATTCAAAAACTAATGGTTTCAATCCTTATTGTTTTTCCCTTATTGAGATATTTCATCTCATGCCTGGTTTTTGTAATGATTTCTATAGGGTATAAGGATGGGTAAAAGAATTTAACATGTCAAGAATATTTTAATCAAAAAATGAATCAATGTTTCATTTTAAGATGCTTATTTTTTGAAAAATGGATAGTGAGTAGAAGTTTCTATTTAATGATATTTGAGTTGTCATGTAATAGTTATGGCTTATTTTTCTAAAAATCTAAACTTGAAAAGATAATCAAATTCAATTCATTACATAAATGAAAAATATGTGACATTTAAGCCTGGGGCCTTATAGTTTGTTCTAAAGGGAAGTTTAGATAAATTTAATTCTCAGGGTGTTATTTAATAATAATTTACAAGTTTTATCTAACAAAAATGGGTATAATATTATAATGAGTAATGATTATTTCAAATAAATTGAATGAGTTTTGGATAACATGAATATGTATATCTTAGTGTTTATGTTCCTCATAAGATATTAAATGATTATTTTATTGATACAATCACACTAAAATCTTTTGTTTTTGTAAATGAATAGAAGAATCATGCACCATAATATCAATGGATGTGGAGGAATCTATGGAAGTTCTCTGAATAAGTGAATGAATGAAATGGGAGATCTAATGATAAGTGTTTTGGTAATTCTAAACCAACGAACATGAGTTATGATTAACCATTAGAACCTTGGTGAGTTTTCTAATGTATAAAATATGAGGGAAATGAAACAATGTTTATGTCCAGATAACAATGATCATAAGGTAAAATACATTCAATGACATAGGCATTGAGTATCTAGAAAAAAATCCTAGGAAAATGCGTAAATGGTATTATAAGATGTTTTAGGTGTTGAAATGGATGTCAGAAAGTGGTAATCAACCATGGGAATGGGAATCATTCAGTAGACTCCATGAAAGGGAAAGAATTTCCTCCTGAGATATCAATTAAATGTTTTAAATGTTGGGAGTATGCTCATTTTGAAAATAATTGTCCTATGAAGAAGGATCGTGAATGGGATCAGCATGTGGAAAATGGAAATATCATATTAAAGGTATGTCACGACCTGTCCTCGGGGCCCGTGCTGTGACTATCCCAAGCCCGCCTTCCATATGCTAGGGGATGGAGACTATCACCAAAGGCGTAAATCCCGATAAAAGGGAAGACATTTCCTTTATAAAGTAAACAAATACCACAGAGTACACAAGGATAAGTAAAAACTAAGTAAACTGAGTACAAAAACAAGTGCTTGAAACTAAATGGGCCAGAATACAAACCCAACCGTAAGTAATGTACAACTGAAAAGAATGTACAGCAGCAGAAAAGTAAAGCAGCAACACCGAGCCGTCCTATGGAAATACCACCTGAAGGGTGGGTACAGATAGTCTCCTCAGATCCTCGGGTACAGACGCCCGCTCCATGTACGTCCCGTTCAGTGATCCTTTTCTAGGTACCATCTAGCTCCAAGAGCATCCACCTCGATCAGCGTTGTCCGTCATCTGCATCCAACACAACGTAGTGCGTGCATAGCCCGTGCAGGGGTGAGTATACGATACTCAGTGGGGACCCCGAGACTCCCGAAGGACTCCCAGAATCCACGAAGAATAAACCACAAGAGAGGGATACAATCTCGAAGTATCAACCAATTCTACTTAGGTATATTCCCATACATATACCCAAGTCATCAATTCCAGTTCTACTGCAACTCACGAGCCCTAGTTCAACCCAGACCACACAGGAAAGTACAACCCAATCCACATAGGAAAGCACAACCCAATCCACACAGGATATCATGTCAATCATATCGAAGAAAATGATTGAAAGTCAAGACTCAGCTCACACATGTATACTACTCATGAGTTGGGGTGGATATGATAGATGTAGCCTCTGAATCATCTCCTCTGTAGAACCCACGTAGAATCCAAGTATTGATGTCATTGCTGCCGAACCCAGGTAGGATCCAAGTACAGTAACCATTGCTGCCGAACCCACGTAAGATCCAAGTACAGTCGTCATCACTGTCGAACCCACAGAAGATCCAAGTATAGTCGTCCTCACTGCCAACCCCACGTAGGATCCAAGTACAGTCGTCATCGCTGCCAATCCCATGGAGGATCCAAGTACAGTCGCCATCGTCGTCGTAGTCACAGCCCGCTCTAGGGTTCCCGCACACATCACGCTTGATTCCGGGAGGTTCCGATCCATGAGCCGAGGGGTCGATACATCAACTATCAAGAAGTCCAGAGATGATGTATCACAAAGTTCTGTCTCGTCAATAGGAACTCAACGCGTCAGACAGCGCGTCAATCGGACACCCGGTCTGAGAGTTATTGGATTTTTCTACCTAGGGGCCCGGTTGATTTTTAAGATAAAACAAACCTGACCGTACTCCAGCTGCATCAAAACCTCGAGCGGAGTAATCTAAAAGAACCTTCACACTAAGAGGAATCCAACAAAGTCAATGGCACATCAATCGGACATCCGGAGCTTATGTTACAAGCGTTTCCACTCCGAGGGCCCTGTTGGTTTTGTGTTCGAACCAACCCGTCCGTACCCAAAGTTCTCCGAAACCTTGAGTGTAATATACCGAAACGACCATCTCGATCCAAGGATCATGATGAAACTGATGGTTCATCAATAGGAGGTCCATAGCCCATGTTATGAGTGTTTGAACGGATCTGACTGAAAAATACGGGGTTCGGGCCCGGTCCGACCCGGCCCGATACCCCCTGGGTCGGCCCAAAGCGGGTCGACCCAACCCGGGTCCGGGTCTGGCCCATTTGGGCATGGCCTGACCCGGCCCTGCCAGCGTGGCCCGACCCGGTGCGGGTGGCCTGGCCCGGCGCTGGCGGTCCAGCCTAGTGTGGGCGGTCCGGCACAGCGCGAGTGGCTCGGCGCCGGCCGAGCAGGGCAGCTCGGTGCTTGCCGAGCGGGGCGCAACGGCGGGTTCCGCCCCTTGCGCTGGCCTGGGGTTTCAACCCCCGACTTTTCTAGAAGGGCCGACCATTAAGGCCGGCCTTGTGTAACCACAGGACTCGTGGGGGTCCCGCATCCAGGTGGCGCCGGCGGCCAGCCGAGCCCGGCTGCCTCCTGCTAAACCACCGCGGCCCTCTCCGGCCACAGTCCTCCTGGTTATCGCGCGGTGCAACATCACCGCATCACCTCCGTTTCAAGACAAAATGAATATCAACAACAAAAGGGGAGAAGGATCAGCCGTGTTTGTGCGGTCCGACCTCCTCCCATTATATTGATAACATGCGGCCAATCATTTAACAATGAAGTTCATTAAATAATCCTTGAATGATGAATTAATCCCTACCTCAACACAAGTTGTCGAACAATGATCGTCGAGGGAAACGATGTCACAGTGTAATGCTCCATATACGTCGACGGAGAACATCTGAGGAGGAGGTGGAATCTCCATTCCTTTGAAGTGGAGAGAAGATTGAATAGCATGATTTCATTGGAGAGTTTCCGTGTCGGTGCCTCCTCCCTTTTCGTGGAGTAAGAAGAGAACGGAAGAGACCGAGTCGCCGAGTCGTTTCTCTTCCTCAGAGAAATAGCATTCTTCCTTGAAGTAGGGACGTTTTCACCGGAGAATATGAAGTTCTTACAAGGGAAAAGAATACTAAAGATCTCTTCCCCCTTTTCTTAACACAACAAAATCCACCAAAAATAAAATAAGGCTTTGCCATATTTTATTTACACATGCAAGAAATTCAAAACTTCAAAAACTAAACCACTTAATTAAATGAGCTTGAGTTGTCAAATTAAAAGGGGTTTTATGTTGGCAAGATTAATGGGGGGGAGAGAGAGAGAAGAGTTACTCACATTTAAGGGTAGTTATGGAGTTAAGGAATGTGAAAAAGTGGGGGATTGTGTGGGCCCCACCTCTCCTTTAACCTCTCAAGAGAAGTTAGCAACCTAGTGGGTCCCATCACAACTTCCACACATAGGTTATTACCACTTAGAAAAGAAATAAAATTGTAACCCATATTTTATGTCACTCTTCAATTAAACAACTTTTTTTAAACAACTCTTCCTGAGTAAACGCACCTTCGGAAAAGGTCCTCCGAAGCAAAAACTGGAGTTGCAGTTTCATTGATGCCCTCAGATTTCAATTCCGAGCACCGGTTCAAAGGATAGAAAAACCCGCTCGTTCGTTCACTGAACACACCCGAGCTAAACTTTGGAAATTGATTTCGGGCACACCAGGCCTCAGAATCAGGTGTCGTAAGAAACTGTGTACTCATAAAATCCCAATGAAATTAAGAGAAAACTTCTTTGAAATTTAAGGGTCTTTACAAGGTATGTATTATTTTTTGACTCATTTTTTAAATTATTGAATCTTAGGACATGATTCATGTTTTTGTTTGTATAGAAGATGTATTAATGAATAAGATGGAAAATCAAGGTTAAAGGTTCATAAAAAATTATAAATGATTATGAGGTATAAATTTAAAGAATTTAAGTGTTATGTTTGATCTATAGATGTTGAAATGTTTAAAATTATTAATGATCTTTTGATGATGGGATTACTTTGGAAAATTTATTTTCATGTAACAATGATGTTAGTTATGTGAAAATGTTATTCGAGGAATAATTATATTTTCTTGTGTGGACATAATTATAAAGGTATAAATAACCTTTGTGGTTTATATGATCCTTAATTTTTGTGATAATTATGGGATATTACATTTTTATATGAAACATGAAAGGAATAAGATAAAAATTGATTTTATAATATATTATGGTTATTTTTTATAATTTTATATCAGTTTAAGAATGTAGTAAAATTATATACTTTTTGGAAAATGACAACCTGTAACAGGGGTGACAACTCCCCATGTTTGAAAAGGCTGTGTGAATCGAACCCACAACCAATGTGTGATAAGTCTTTTTCACCCACCATTTGACTATGTGAATTCCCTTGTTCATATGAATTATTATTTTTACATAAATTATTATATATATAATATAAGATTATTTGAGTGACATATATCTTATTGAATAGTTATACATGTAATTGGAAAATGATCTAGTGAAAATGTGAATAATGTCATTTCTGAATATGTTCTTTATTTTGGGAAACCTATATGATCAAGGTAAATATAATACTATGTAATTATATTTAAGGAATAGTGGATGAATTATATTTTTGAATAATTTACAATTGACAAATGGTGATATAAGTTATTTATGGAAATAGTTAGTGTATCTTGAATATTAGTTGGGAAATTACTTTTTGTTTGATACTTAAAGAGTAATTGGTGATATTAAGTGATAAATGATGAATTTTATTCTTGTGAGGATATGTTATCAAATCTTACTGATTTTTGGTTTTGATAAAATATTTTTATTTTAATTAATTTTAAGTAAAGTTTTTTGTTGAGTGGTCTATGTAGAACATGAGTATTACCGTTGAAATTTTTAGATTAAATGTACATTTCATCATAAAATGGTTTATTCTATTTATAAACTTACCTCTCAACTACTAAACATTTTGGTTTTTCTTAATGTCTATATATAAGAGAAATATATATATAATATTTTTTAGATTATTATATTATATGGATGTGGATTCTAGTGCTTCCTGTGTGACCATGTAATCCGGAATACTTATCATTTCTAGGAAAAAAATGAGTTTTTGGTAGGAATTGATCAAAGGATGAAACTATACATGTTATTTAATTATATCTCTTTTTTGATCTTATTCTAGGAAGTAATTGAATTTTTATTTTTTATGAAAAGGTCATTAATGTAAAAATTGTATATGAACTGGTGTAAAAATAATATTTAACATCAGTTTTTTTTTTAATTTTGATTTTGGGTTTAAACCAACTTCTATAAAGGTGATGTAAAAAACAATATTTTTAGGGTTAGTTTTTTAAAAAGCAGATGAAAAAAATCTAGACTAGGATATATTTTTGACATCAGTTTATGGAGGAAACCCATGATAAAAACCGAACGGATTTAGGTTTTCATCTTCGGTTCCTATAGAAACTGACACTGAAAAGAGTGATAATTTTATTAATGATTCGACGTGGGTTTTGATAAAAAGTTGATGTGAAAAGTTAAAAAAAATTAAAAATTTATTATGTTACACACCAAAATAATAATATTTCCTATAATAGAAATAATTATACAATAATCAAACTTTATGTATCATTGACTTAATATCTATAAAAAATACATACATTTATCTAGTTAATCCAAAACATATGTATGCATTAGATTTATAAAGTATAATTGAAATACCAATACCTCAATTTTACAACATGAACCTTGTTAGTTATTTTTGAAACATTAATTTTATATCATTATGGTCAAACACATATTATAATAAAATAATAGTTTTTTGAACACATTTTGTTACGAAAATGTAATATAAACCTTAAAATTATAATATATGTACCTTAAATCATAATCATATTTAATAAATAAGTCACTAACAAAGATTATTGGTGGGTATGTTCATTTTTTCATATAAGACTCATCATCATTGAATGAATACCATAAAATTGATTAATATGTGATTAATAAATAGCATATTATGATAGAAAATATAAAATAATTAATATTGCTATCCTTATAAAATTTAGTAGTTCCACTAGTTCTGATTGTCTCATACAAGAATCATAGAACCTAATAAACACATTCAACATGTCCTTATTGATAATGGAATGAATGTTATAATACATTACCTTGATAATAAAAACAAATATATAAATAATTATATACATATCTATTTATCAAAATTAATAATACAATTTGATACAAAAATTAATTATCATTACATTCACATATTGGATTACATTTGGTGTCTTTATCAACATGTGATCTTGGCTAATTTTATTACTTGAACATCATTTTCATATATATAAACAAATAATACATGTATAAAAAAAATAAAAAAATAATGAATTTATAAAAAATAAGAAAACATACTTCTCTAAGAAGATGATATTTTTTTTACAAAAATCTCATAGTAATGAGAAAACCCAATATTTGGTGCATTAACTTAGGTAGAATATTCCTATCATCTTATTCCCCTACAATATAAAAAGTTAATAATTAATTACATTATAATTAACAATGGTTCCTAATTATGTTTGTGTTCAAACCCATAAGGAAATAGCGAAAACCAACACCCAATATCGGTCTATGATAATCTCTCACATATATATACAATTCTATTAGGATTCATCACATATTTTGAATAAGTGGAAATTAAATATGGATCTATAAAACCATAAAGTCATGTGATGTAAGTTTTTATAAGAAGCATGTGTAGATACGATATTTTAAAAGTAATATAGTTATTGAATTTAAACAATATTTAATTAATGATTTTTTTCAAAAAATCAATTTAGTTACATATAAATCAATTGAAAGATAGGAACAATAAGCTCTTCAAATTTTTATAGATCGAAGCAATTTTTTTGAATATTATCGATGTATAGTATTTTATGCTTATATTGGATGTCATATATGTTGGATTTAGTGACCTTGAAGCAACTACTTTGTACTTTATTCATTAATAAATACCTTATCACATCATGATTGTTCTTCTGCATGAAAATTAATGTGATAATGTTTTAAGTACAACTTTTTCATTAATGGGTCATAATGGATCCATGCTATGATGAGATCCCATATGTGCCAAAACAATGTTCTTGAATATATGTTCGTTGGCCATATGATGTCATTTTAGGGAAACAAATAACACAGACCCTTATGGGTGAGTACTCATAATTATTTAGGCACCTTATCATGGTGTGCGCCCTTGGTAATATCCAGGATGATATTATGAGAACGAGAACTGCCAGTAAGAAACCCACATTTCATAGTTTCATTGGCTGTTCCTTTCTACGGATGTGTTTATTGGTCCTTAGACTATAAGATTAGTACTAATGGGTATTACAACTCATGCACTTAGATATATTGACGAAAACTGTGACAAAACACTGTTCACAGTGAGGTAGGATACGTTGGGTGCATCACGAGTACTACTGCATTAACAGATATTGCGAGAAATGATTTCTCGCTTCTGTTCCATAATAGAAGTAGATAACATAGGACATTTGATGGAATTGATATAGCCTAAATAAATCCATGGCCATTATAAGGTATGGGCGAGTTCAATTCCAGAATGTCAAAGAAAAAAATAATCGAGCACATGGGTTGATGATACTAGCATGAAACCCGCTTGATTCAAGATATTGTGAAAAGGGGATTATATTGCACAGTAAGAATTTGTATGAGGTGACACGTCAATGCAGCGTCAACATCTTTCTCTTTGGTGCCTTGACCTATTGCTAGACAGTAATTTTGGACTTTAGGCAAGCCCTCCTAATGCCAACGAGAAAGAGGCCTAGAGGGTCACACACTATGTGTGTCCATTTATCTCAATTAAATATTAATCTAACAAGTTAAATAATGATTTTTCATTATTGTGGTTTAATAATTATTTATGGATGCCTGATCACATTTATTTCAACACTAGTTATTTGAGAGAATATATTGTGGTTGAAATAATATATATTTATTAGCATGTAATACAATTACATTTATTTCAGAAATAAATAGCCATTACTAAAGGACACATAAATGTGGAGGATGAAATAAAGGAAAATGGAAAATAAAATTACACGCTGTGTATATTTAATATACACGCAGTGTTATTTTATAGAAAATGAGTACACACCGTGTATTAATGATTACATGGCGTGTAGTTTTTCATGTAGATATTTTGAGGAAAAAATATCTTTTTATTAAATGATATTTATTATAATCAGCATGGGAAAAAGTCATGGAATTAATTATTCAACATGGGTGTTTTCAATGAGAGTTAATGAAATAAATAAAATGTGTAACTCGTTTATTTATTGTAATAACTCTATAACCTCAAACCCGATTATAAATATCCTCACAACCCCAACACTTTTCTCAATCGATGTGCCCAAAAATTCTGGAGAGTTTTTTCTATGATGAATGAACTCTTTCCTCCAAGGATGCTCTCAAGACAGAGAGAGATCCACCACCAATGGATTTAGGCGATCGAAGGCAGGCATTGCAATCGAAGGATCATCTGCGCTAGTACCTGGAGATCCCTTCGGCGATGTCCAGATCTATGTGGAGCACATGTGGATCACTGCTAGAGGAATCCTACAATTGGATTCTACAACACAATGACAGATCAATCTGGATCGTGACCGGAGACATCAGTGATGAAATAATTCCATCAATGTAATTCTTATCAATTAATTAAATTAATTATATCCAACCTATGATGATCCTATCTCTATGGTTCTTGGAATCCCTCTTTTTTATTCATTATTCGTTCTATTCTGATTATCTGGCATTTTACATCATGAAGGATCTCAGATTGATCATTGTTATCACAAAAATTAATGATGGACTCTACCACCAATGCACTTCCACTGCGCATGGAACCTACAAGTTGTATCAGAGGCAGGTTATACCATTGATTATAATTATTTAGTTTTTTGTTGGTGATTTATGCATTTAATAATTTAGGTGTTTCAAATCAAGTTAATCGTTCTTTAAAATCTGAATCTCTAGATCTGTTCCTCCACTCTCATTTATAGTTCACCTTATAGAAAAGATTTTTTCTTTTAATTTGGATTAAAATAAAATAGAGGAACTCCTCTAGAGGTTCTAAACGTTCCTGGAAGTATAACACCAGAATACACGGCGTTTATTCCGAAGTACACGCCATGTATTATAGGTTAAATGTATTGGACTAGTCTGCTAAATCAGACCGTTTATTGGATCCTATATAAGTCATTTATGACACTGTTTGTTGACCAGAAATAGGTGGCACATGCTTTCGGGATTACATGTCGTTTGGTCCACTAAAGTCGGCGTGTAGTCCCTTTGGGCTGAGATTGGACCATGTGCCCCATACACGGCATGCCCAACTGGAAACCATGTAACGTGGATACAAAACGACGTGAGTCCAACTAAGCATGCCGTGTATTCTGAAAATTTCTGAATTATAAGGCCTCGTGCCTTAAAAATTACTTAATTTTGAGTTATTACAATATTTCACATTGAGGATCTTTTAAGGTTTTGAGTTTTAGAGAATTAGATCATAAATCATGCATTACATTCCACATTTGAACAAGGTGGTTACATAGAAGACAATATTGACTTTTCCCATCAATGGAAACATATTCAAAACAAAACATGGATTCTTTCATGTCACTTCCTTGACACTATCATCACATCATGTACATTTACCTTGATCTGTGAGAAACATTTCAAGAACATAGGATGACCATAAAAAGCTCAGTAAGGGATATAAAAGTACGAAATGAAAATATTAGATCATGTATACATAAGAATTTATTGAAATCATACTTTACTAATAAAACATAATCACTTTAACATACTTCATCAAATTATGAATAAGTCATATAAATCATAAGAAATAAAGGTAACTTTATGCATTCATAACATTATTACGTACGGAGTAACCCTCATGGTTACATTTGAAATACCCATCATAGTATATTCCCTAAATCTCATCAGAGAAAGCTTAGCGTTTAACCCCTTCGCATTACCCAATGCATTAGAGAGCTATATCGGGCTCACCCCCTTATTTTATCACGGAACCACCCGTCTTCATAAACAATGCACAAAAACCATAACATAATCGTATCACATAAAACATGCATAAAGGAAACATAACATTTCGACATTTCAATCACAATATATAGATACAACTCGTTGATATAATAAAAACATTATCAAAACCATTTTCAATACAAATATAAAATAAAAGTAAAACATGGTATTTATTTTTAATTTAAAAAAGTTATGGCTTGTAGAGAAAGCTGAAACTCAAATAATGGTCACGGCGACGAAGAAGTCATTGTCGCCGCATACGTACGAAAAAAACATTCCATTTTTTCATTTAGTAAAATTATTCATATAAAAAATATTCCTTTTGAATAAAAGTAAAGTCAAAGGGGTTTATACACCATATAAAATAAATTTGTGTATAAAACAAAATTTGCCTCAACGAAAGGAGATTGAGACGAAGTCCCATACCTCGTGTCCGACTTGACTCGATCATTCATTAAAATCCTGAATAAAAAACCTGATTCAATTTATACTTTCTCAAGAAACTTTTTCAATTTAATTATTCATTTTCTATCACTTATTACCATGTTATTAACACTATGTAATTATTTAAGTTAATAACGGTCGATTTTTTGATCATTGGTACTTGAGTCAAAAATAAACTCCTTATAATTAACATTTGTTCATGTGGTAAAATATCTATTATATACAGAATTATATTCATGATTTAGATATAATATATATCATATATATCCATCATATACATTCAATTATAATATTACATAACATTTATAGGTAAGAAATGAAATGCACCGTTCATGGAAACGGTAAGACGTACGTACGCATGAACACTACTTTCATTTCTATTTCATATTTAATGGAATGAATTCATAATGATATAAAGGTATATTATAATTCCAGTATAATATCATATATAATATCATTAACTCCATCCTTTATACGTCCCAAATATGGCATTAACTAATCAAATCACTTTTAGGGGGTGGTAGTCTGCACTTCCTAAAATGAAGATATCGCGTTTACCCATAATGGAAACCATAAAGGTATACCATAAATAAAAAATTAAGAAGCATAAGGAAAACATAAACATAATATATATCATATATAAATATAGTTTCATCTTAATGGCCACCATGAAAGGTGTTATAAGAAGATTGAACAATCATCGTTTTGTGAGACAGAAATTCGCCATCCAGAGAAACAGTATGTTCTTTAACCATTTGCTGCAGGTTTTTATAAGTGTAGCTCTAATACTTAATATAAAAACATCCTAATATATTTAATATAATGGAGTTTTTAGAAAATAAAGGAAGAAAAAGAGTTTAGGGGGGTTGGAGAATCAAAATAAATCAAAAGAACACAAGTGAAAACATTATCTTTAAATCGGGTAACTCCTCTTGGTTTGAACCAAAAGGGTTTCTTGAAGAGATTTCTGCCTATGGTAATGATTCTATGATGAAGAGAGGGATGTGGAGAGATAAAATGAGCAGATCTTGTCTGAGACAATGGATTGAGAGGTGTGGGTAAGGAGGTAGAGGTGGGGTCCTTTTATAAGAAGGAGGAGGGGCACTCTTGGAATGTCAAAAATGTTACTTTATATTAAAATGATTTTAGGATTTTAAAGGTCCCACATTGAAATATTTAGAGGGTAAGGTGATAAGGGTTCTAAATATACTCATAAAATAGGTTTTTTAAAGTTTAAATCTTAGATTTTACATTATCTGTACATTTTATTTAAATCATACATTAATGACGTAATCGCTGTATCATAATGGTGTCACAAAAAATTTAATTTATATAATGTCTAAAAATAAAAAAAAAATATCAGGATATAGGAATTTTTTTTTGATTTATAATGAATATTTATAGTCTAATTTATCATTTATGTACACAAAATTAAATTTTTTTTAGTTAGGTGTTACATACTTTTGTGATATTCTACTTTCTTTAAAAATAAATTGATAATGTGTCACTATCACCCAAAAGTGATTACATGGGGTCCTTAAGATTGGAAAAAGACATACCATGGTCGTCCATGACACAAAAAGTAGAATTAGGACACATGTTGGGGTAATTTTTTATTATTATGAGATTATTTTATTATCCTTAACTACTCGATTACTAATTAATAACGATAATTAAAGATAATTACCGTCGTTACTTTTCATAATGTCCAAAATCAAAAGAGACTTAATTACATAATTTGGACCTTCTAATTCCAAATATGGAATCCATTTTACCAAATTCCAAACACAGAAATTGCAATAATTAATTTAAAAATAATTCCTGTTGTCAAAACAAATAGCGAGTTTTTTAATCAATATCTATGAAAAGATTTGCACTTGTTTGTGCCCAATTACAAAGTGAAATCAATTATAATGACCAAAATTTTATTAAATGGTAAAAATATATTCTAATTAAACTTTAAATAAAATTATAAAGATAATATAACCATATAATTAAATTAGATGAAAAAGCAGTTTTGATGTAAAATGCCGTATTTTTCACTATTCATTAAAAAATGAACATTGTTAGAAAAATACCAAAAATTTACCCAAATTAAATTTCAATGTCCCAATAATAAAGAATAAGTTTATTCTAACAAATAGATCTTATAAAATTTTCAAAATATATATTTAAAAATGGTTCGCCATCAAAAGGTGGTAAAATAATCTTCTAAAAATAATAGAGAATTATATGCTTAAGATTGGATTTATTCCCATTTTAAGTATTTAAAACACTTTTTAATTCATAAATAGACATAGATAAGAAAATATATATTTCTTTATTTACTTGGGATGTTACATCCTTCCCCCCTTTAGAAAATTGTGTCCCTGTAATTTAATTACCTATCGAATAAGTGGGGGTATTTATCCCTCATTGCATTTTCAGATTCCCATGTTGTGTCTTCCATCATGTAGTTTTTCAAAAAAACCTTTACATGATGAATCACCTTATTCCGTAACACTTGCTCCCTGTGGTCAATAATCTGGACCGGTTGTTCCTCATAAGATAGATTCTCTTCCAGCAAAACTACCTCTGGACTCAAAACATGAGATGGATCCGACATATACTTCCTTAACATTGAAACATGAAAAACATTGTATACCTAAGATAAACTCAGAGATAAAGCCACTTGGTATGCAACTGATCCAACTCTCTCCAGAATTTTATATGGTCTAATGAACCTTGGAATCAGCTTTCCTTTCTTACTAAATCGCATCACACTTTTCCATGGTGAAATATTGAGGAAGACATGCTCACCTACCTCAAAAGAGAGATCCTTCCTCCTATTGTCCGCATAAATTTTCTGCCTGCTCTGATCTATTCACATGTGACTCTGTATCAGTTGAACTTTCTCTGCCAACTCTTCTACCAATTCTAGTCCCATTATCTTCCTTTCACCCACTTCATCCCAAAAAGTTGGAGTTCGACACTGCTTCCTATATAATTCCTCAAATGGTTCCATCTGTATACTAGAATGAAAACTGTTATTATAAGAAAATTCAACCAAAGAATGTTTTTGGTCCCAAATTCCCTGATAATCCATCGAAAAAGCTCGTATCATATCCTCCAAAGTCTGAATTGTTCGTTCTGACTGCCCATCTGATTGAGGATGAAAGGATATACTAAAATTTAATTCAGTACCCAATGACTTATGAAGGCCTTTCCAAAAGATATAAGTAAACCTGGGATCATGATCAGATACATTAGAGAGGGAAAATCCGTGTAACCTGACTATCTCTTTAAGATACAAATGAGAAAGTTGATCTATATAAAAATTAACTCATATAGCAAGGTAATGAGCAGATTTAGTCAAGCAATCAACAATAACCCAGATTTCATTATTACCTTGAGGTGTGTTCGGTAATCCCACAACAAAGTCATTGGATATATTATCCCATTTCCACTATGGTACTGGTAAAGGTTGAAGCATCCATTTTGATAACTTCCACTCTACTTTAACCTATTGACAAGTCAAACACTTCACAGTAAAATCACCAGTATCTCTTTTCATTCCATCCCACCGGTAGTACTCTCGAAGATCTCTATATATCTTAGTACTTCCAGGATGAACTGAAAACATAGAACTATGAGCTTCAGATAACAACTCTCTCTTCAACTGTGAATCAAACGACACACACAATCTCTTCCAAAATGTAAAAACACAATCATTATCAATGTTGAATTCAGGAAACTTACCCTCTTGAAGCAGATCTACCTTTTTCTGGAACTCATTATCTTGCTACTATGCTTTCTTAATTCTGTCTGATAGAGAAGATTTCACTGATACCTGAAACATAACAGAAGAACATCATACACCAAAAACTTCTATGCCAAATTTAATCAAATCCTTGACCAAAGGATCATGTTCCATATATATCATGGTTAATGAAGCATTAATTTTTTGACTCAAAGCATTATCCACTTTATTTTCTTTTCACAGAAGGTAGTGTATCATACAATCATAATCCTTGATTAATTATAGCCATATCCTCTGTCTCATATTCAATTATTTCTGAGTGAATATATACTTTATACTTTTGTGATCAGTATATTTTTCAAACATTACACCACACAAATGATGCCTCCAAATTTTTAAAGCGACAACAACAGCAGCTAATTCTAAATCTTGTGTAGGGTAATTTACCTCATGAGTTTTCAACTGATGTGAAGCATAAGCAATTACCTGATCATTCTGCATTAGGAAACAACCAAGTCCTTTCAATGAAGCATCATTGTAGATAACAAACTCACCATTCCTGGATGGGAGTGCCAAAACTGGTGAATTCACCAATATTCTTTTCAATTCCTGAAAACAATCATCACATTCTTTTTTCTAGATAAACATAACACCCTTCCGAGTTAGCTTAGTCATTGGAATAGATAACCATGAAAATTTTCTAACAAACCTTTGGTAATGGCCTTCCAGAACAAGGAAACTAATAATCTCAGTTACATTTGTGGGACTTGGCCATTCTTCAACAACCTTTGTTTTTGAAGGATCAACAGTTATTCCATCTTTAGAAACAATGTGATCAAAGAAAGAAATTTGTTGCAACCAAAACTCACACATTCTGAATTTACCATACAATTTCTTTTCTTTTAAGGTTTTAAAAATAACCCTTAAATGACTTTCATGCTCCTCTTTACTTTTAGAAAACACCAAAATATCATCAATGAAAATGACCACAAACTTATCCAAGAAGTCATGGGAAATTATATTCATAAGGTCCATGAATACAACAGGTGCATTGGTAAGCCCAAAAGGCATAACTACAAATTCATAATGGCCATATCTTGTACGAAATGCGGTCTTCGGAACATCTTATTCCTTTACCTTCAACTAATGGTACCCTGATCTCAGGTCAATCTTTGAAAAATAATGATCTCCCGGGAGCTGATCAAACAAATCATCGATATGAGGAAAATGATATTTGTTCTTAACAGTGATGTTATTCAAAGCTCTATGATCAATGAAAAGTCTCGTTGAACCATCTTTCTTTTTAACTAATAAGACAGGAGCACCCCATGGTGATGTGCTAGGTCAATTTAAACCTTTATCTAATAAATATTGTAATTTATCCTTCAACTCTAAAAGTTCAATTTGATCCATTCAATAAGGGGGTTTTGAAATTGGCTTAGCATCAAGAACTAAGTCAACAGTAAATTTATCTTCCCGATCTCGTATTATTCTAGGAAACTCATTAGGAAAAACATCAGGATACTCATTAACCACTGGCACATCATTAATTTGAATGGTTCCTTTGTTTTGAAAAATATTTGAAAGGTAACATTCATTTCCATCTTTTACAAGTTTCTTAGCCTCTTGATATGTTATCAATAGTAAGGGTTTGTTCTTGTAAAAAAACTGAAAGTATTTTTGAAAAGAAATTTATTTAGATCTAAAATCAATCTTATCATGGAAAACAGAGAGCCAATCCATATCTAGGATATCATCAAACTCCACTAGAGGTAAAACAACAAGGTTTGAAAGTAGGTTCTTTCCACAGATAAGGATAGGAAGACTCTTATAAATTATATTTGCCTCAACATTTCCCCCAGGTGTTTTTACCACAAGTTCAAGAGTCATTTCTTGAGATGGAATTCCAAATTTACTAGAAAATATTTCAAAGATGAATGAATGTGTATACCCCGAATCAGACAACACACTGGCGTAATCTGAAAAAATAAACAAAGTACCTGATACCACATCATTTTTTGCCCCAACATCTGCTGAAGTAATTGAAAATGATTTCACCACTACTTTTTGATTGTATTCTGACTGCTTCCCATCATTTGATCTCTTTGTCGAACACTCGTTTGAAAAATGATCCATCTCATTGCACTTGAAACATTTCACTAACTGTAAATCAAATTTGGTCTTACCATCACCCTTATATTTTTCAGTGAAATAATGAGCCTTATGTCCTATCTTACCACATCGGTAGAACTTTCCAGAATTTAGAATACATTCCTCAGCATGCCTTTTATCACATTTATCACAAACTGGAAACTTAGTTTTCTTACCATCAGTCATTTTTAAAGAATTCTTCCCTTTCTCCTGCCACCTCGGTCTCTACATCTATTGGTTGTTATAGAACACTTGATCATCAGAAAACTCCATTTACAACTTCTCATCACATCGAACAATATTTTTATAACTCTTGAACTCACGAGAAGCAAAATCTATTCAATATTTTAGCTTTAATCTTGAGTAAAAATGATTGATTTTACTATCCAGGTCTCAGATAAAATTTGGAGCATACCATTCCAATTGAGTGAAACATTCTTCATAAGCAGCCACTGAGTCGTCCTCTTGCCTCAATTCCAAGAATTTTTTTCCATTCTAAGTCGAAAAACCTTAGGAAAATACTTCTCAAGATACATACATTTGAATTAATCCCAGTCAAGGGCATCAATATCATCAGTGTCCCTGATATTTTTAACCATCGACCACCATTGATCTGCTTCACCCTCTAAACGGTAAATTTCAAGACTATCCTTTTGATTGTCTGAACACCCCACGACATCAAAAATCTTCTCTAGTGCTTTAATCTAACCTTTGGATTGCACAGGGTCAGATGATCCTCTGAATGATGGGGGATGTTTCCTCATGAAATGTTCCTCCACTGACATGTTCTTCTGCGGTTGATCGGGATGAACTTATGCATGGATACGAAAACCATTTATCTCTTGAGTCAATTGTGCCATTACTACAACAAACTGTTCTGTTCCAATTCCGACCATCTCCGGATGCTGATTTGGAAGGTCATTTCCTTCCGTATTCCTTCCTAGCAATGCTTCCCTGTTTCCTCTACGGAAAACCATTTTGAACAAACATGTCTTAGATGATGCAACATGGTAATATTCAAATGCTATATCATTTCAATTTGACCCTAAAAAATATTTTTCGATAATAATTTTATAGAATTATAACTCCTAAAGTTATCTAAACTAACCATTGATACCAAAAATAAGGCCCCGTGCCTTAAACATTACTTAATGTTGAGTTATTACAAGATTACACATTAAGCATCTTTTCAGGTTTAGAGTTTTGGATAATTAGATCATAAATCATGCATTACATTCCACATTTGAACAAGGTGGTTAAATAAAAGACAATATTCACTTTTCCCATCAAAGGAAACATATTTAAAACAAAACATGGATTGTTTCATGACACTTCTTTGACCCTATCATCACATCATGTACTTTTCCCTTGACTGGTGAAAAACATTTCAAAAACATTGGATTAGCATAAAAATCTCAGTAAGGGATATAAAAGTACGGAATGAAAACATTAGTCCATGTATACATAAGAATTAATGAAATCATACTTTACTCATAAAACATAAGCACTTTAACATACCACATCAAATCATGAATAAATCGTAGAAATCATAATACAAATAGGTAACTTGAGGCATTCACAACATTCTTACGTAGGGATTAACCCTCATGGTTACGTTTGGAATACCCATCACAGTATATTCCCTAAATCTCTTCGGAGAAACCTTAGCGTTTAACCCCTTTGCATTACCCAATGCATTGGAGAGCTATATCGGGCTCACCTGCACTTAGTTTATCACGGAACCACCCTTCATCATAAACAATGCCCAAGAACCATAACATAATCGTATCACATAAAAAATTCATAAAGGAAACATAACATTTCCACATTTCAATCACAAGATATTAATATAACACATTGATATAACAAAAAAATATCAAAACCATTTTCAATACCAAAATAAAATAAATGTAAAACATGGAACTTATTTTTCATTTAAAAAAATTGTTATGGCTTGTAGAGGAATCCAAAACTCAAATTATGGTCACGGCGGCGGAGAAGTCATTGTCGCCGCATACGTACGACAAAAACAATCCTTTTTTCATTTGGTAAAATGCTTCATATAAAAAATACTTAGTTTTGAATAAATTTATAAGTCAAAGGGGTTTATACACTGTATAAAATAATGTTGTGTATAAAACAAAATATGCCTCAATGAATGGAGATTGAGACGAAGTCCCATACCTCATGTACGACTTGACTCGATCGTTCTTTAACCTTCTGAATAATAAACTTGAGTTAATTAATACTAGCTTAAGAACCTTTTTCAAGTTCATTATTCCATTTATATCACTTATTACCAAGTTATGAACACTATATAATTATTTAAGTTAATAACGGTCGGTTTGTCGATCATTTGTACTTGAGTCAAATATGAACTCCTTATAATTACAAGTTGTTCAGGTGGTAAAAAATCCATTATATCCAGATTTATATTCATGATGTAGATATAAAATATATCATATATATCCATTTTACACATTAATTTACAATATTACATAACATTTAGAGGTAAGAAATGAAATGCACCATTCATGGAGACGGTAAGTCGTACGTACGCATGAACGCTACTTTTTTTCTATTTCGTATTTAATGAAATGAATTCATAATTATATAAAGGTATATTCAAATTCCATTATAATATCATATATAATATCATTAAATCCATCCTTTATACATCCCACATATGTCATTAACGAATCAAATCTCTTTGGGGGGGCGGTAGTCTACACTTCCTAAAATGAAGATATCACGTTTACCCATAATGGAAACAATAAAGGTAAGACATAAATGAAAAATAAAGAAGCATAAAGAAAACATAAACATATTATATATCATATATAAATAGATTGAAATCTTAATGTCCATCATGAAAGGAGTTTAAAGAATATCGAACAATCATCGTTTAATGAGGCAGCAATTCACCATCCACAGAAACATTATATTCTTTAACCATTAGATGAAGGTGTGTGTAAGTGTAGCTCGAATAATTCACATAAAAACATCATAGTATATTTAAGATACTGGTGTTTTTATAAAATAATGGAATATAAAGAGTTTAGGGGGGTTGGAGATGTAAAATAAAACAAAAGAACACAAGTGAAGACATTACCTTTAAATCGGGTAACACCTCTTGGATTGAACCAAAAGGGTTTCTTGAAGAGATTTATGCCTAAGGTAAAGCTTCTATGATTAAGAGAGGGATGTGGAGAGATAAAATTAGTAGAGGGTGGACGATCCAATGGATTTAGAGGTGTGGGTAAAGAGGTAGAGGTGGGGGCCTTTTATAAGTGGGAGGAGGGGCACTCTTGGAAAGTCAAGAAATGTTACTTTATATTAAAGTGAGTTTTGGATTTTAAAGGTCCCACATTGATATATTTCGAGGATAAGGTGATAAGGTTTAGAAATATACTCATACAATAAGTTTTTTACAAGTTTATGTCATAGATTTTACTTTAACTTTTCATTTGATTTAAATCGTTCATTAATGAGGTAATCGCTGCATCATAATGTTGTCATAAAGAATTTAATTTATTTAATGACTAAAATTCAAAAAAATATATATAATGATGTAGGAAATATATTTATCTTTCCAATGACTATTTATAGTCTAAGATATCATTTATTTATAGAAAATTAAATTTTTATTACTTATGTGTTACATACTTTTGTGATATTCTCTTTTCTTTAAAATTAAAATGATAAAGTGTCATTATCACCCAAAAGTGATTCCATGGGGTCCCTATGTTTAGAAATTGGCATCCCATGGTCGGCCATGACACAAACCGTAGCATTAGGACACATTTTGGGATAATTTTTTATTATTAAGATATTATTTTATTGTCCTTAACTACCGGATTACTAATTAATCACGATAATTAAAGATAATTAACGTCGTTACTATTCATGATGTCCAAAAACAAAAGAGTGTTAATTTCATAATTAGGACCTTAAGATTCCAAAAATCGAATCCATTTTACCAAATTCCAAACATAGAAATTTCAATAATTAATATAAAAATAAATCCCATTGTCAAAACAAATAGAGGTTTTTTTAACAATATCTATGAAAAGTTTGGCACTTGTTTATGCCCAATTACAAAGTGAAATCAATTATAATGACCACAATTGGATTAAATGGTAAAAATATATTCTAATTAAACTTTAAATAAAATTATAAAGATAATATAACCATATAATTAAATTAGATGAAAACATAGTTTTGAAGTAAAATGCCGTATTTTTTACTATTCATTAAAAAATGAACATTGTTAGAAAAATTAAAAAAATTTATCCAAAGTAAATTTCAATGTCCCAATACTGAAGAATAAGTTTATTTTGACAAATAGAGCTTATAAAAATGTCAAAATATAGATTTAAAAATGGTTCTCCATCAAAAGTTGGTAAAACAATATTTTATAAATATTAGAGAATTCTATGCTTATGATTGGATTTTTTCCAATTTTAAGTCTTTAAAACACTTTCTAATTCATAAATAGACATAGATAAAAAAATCCACAATTATTTACTTACATGGTATGTTATATTATGTGCATCAACACTCCATGTCCCTGGGCATGTACTTCGAATGGACGACGAAGAAAAGTACACACCGTGTAGTCAGAACTACACGCTGTGTACTCACCCAAATTATGTAGATTTGTTAATTTTTTTTTTATTATATTATACAAACCCTAGAGACGTGTACCATAGTGAAGGTGTAAAGATGAGGCACAACACATGATAGGTGTTTTATATATATTTGTTTAATTTAACATCTGTGTAACGAACGAGAATTCACCGAGTTGCATCTAAGGTACAAGTTACATACAAAGATAATTTTAAATAAATTTATTTGTCTAAAATTATAATGGATGATAATCTCATGGAAATTCAGAAAAAGGGTTTAAGATAAAAGGATTTATTAATTAAAGATAATTATTTGATTCGAGAGTGATTTATCTTAAACAATAACGATTAAATAATTGAATTCTAGTTTTATTTATAAGTAAATATCATTGCATGTATGGATGATCATGATTTAGACGAGGACATTTGTATATAGATGGTTTTATTAATTAATTTATTTAAATTTTTTGTCCAATGAGCCTTCTTCTCATTAATATGTAGGGCCTGCATTGCCAAGGATTCTTTTATGTAAAATCCCATTTTATCCCACACTTGTATGTGAGATAAATTCATATGTAATGGATAGAGATCCCAATTTAGTGGAGGAAACTCATGTCAGGAGTGAAGGAGAATCCAATCCAAGGAGATACAAAGGTGTATAGTTGGAAAACTATAAAAACGAACCTGAAAGGTTCAAGGTGTTTCTCCCCTAGGTATTGGGTTATTTTATCAACTTCTAGATAAACTAACCAATAGAACAATCTCATAATCATACCATTTCTATCAGTTTCATGGTTTATTGTGGGTGTGTTATCATGATCACACAATTACTGAATTAAACAAGCATGCAAGATAGAACTAAAATAAATAATGACTTAAGCGTAAATATTATCTTAGACATGGTTAATCACTTAAGAATATCCCACTTAATATTATCAAGCATGTAATAAAAGATAATAATATGGAAATTTACGTATAAGGACAAAATCCCTCAATGAAATATTAAGTCGGTATAGCCTTCCATAATCTTGGTTAGAATCGAACCATAGTTCAAAGTGCTTGACCAACACTAGCTGGGGTGCATTCAATTATCGAGGAATTATAATTCAAGGTTTTGGGTTGACTTGACATGGTTTACATCAAGGGTTTACTGCCACAGTAGGACTTGGTGTGACCAAGAGGCAAAGGTTGAGGAAATCGAAAATAAATGGAATTCAAGATTGGGGAGTCCACTCAGCAGATCAAGGAGCTACAAGTTAATGCAGTTGGAATTTGGAATGCCTACCTAAAACCCTTTATGTTGCTTGACCAACCCTATTTGGGGTAAAGCGAAGGGAAATATGGATCCTTTCCACTAGAATATTCAGGAAACAGAATATTCTGATGTCAATGGTGAGGGCTATTAAATTTCGATAAAATAGTGGGAGAGTAATAAGTATTAATTTATTTATTTGTCTTATTTTATAATAATGTACTGAACCTTTTCTCATCTTAATTTGTAGTAATGTAATGAAAATTACTTCAAACATATCACTGCGAACCATACTCGATAAGGAAAACCTTCTCACTGGCACCAATTTCCACGAGTGGTAGAGGCGTTTAGCATCATCGTTCAACACGAAAGAAAATTGTATGTACTAGAAGAGCCTATTCTAGTGGCGCCTAGAAAGGAGGATAGTGATGAGGAACTAACTCTCTACATGAAACACAAGGATGATGCCACGTATGTCTAGTGTTTCATTCTATTACCATGTCTAATGAGCTCTTGAAGCAACATGAAAACATGGACGCATATAGCATGATGTCTCACCTTAAGGATATTTACCAAGAGAAGGTGAGACGGGAGAGATATAAGATATACAACGCTTTGTTTACCACTAATCTTGGAGAGTCTGCGCCAGCTGGGCCTCATCTAGTCAAGCTTATTGACTACATTGAATGCCTGGAAATATTAGGGATTATGTTCTCAGATGAGTTGCGTATAGATCTCATCCTATCATCAGTACCCAAGACCTTCTCCAGCTTCATTGTCAATTATTACATGAGAATAAATGAAGAGAGTCTATCAGAACTTCTAACCCTAATTCTCCAGGTAGATAAGGACATGGGGCATGATAAACCTACCATCCTTATGGTGAATATGAAAAGGCAGGATAAGGAAAAGGGTCCAAAGACTTATAAACAATTTGAAGCCCCCGAGCGACGACCTTCCAAGAAGGGGAAGATCCACAGGCAGGGCAAGGAATGGGAGGCACAATTTTTTTCAAGTGGCAAGCAAGGCCACTGAAATAGGAACTGCACCAAGAAGCATGGGAATGCTAAAGGTGCGTTCTTTATCGAGTGGAATATTTCTATTTATACACATTGGGTATTAGATATAGCATGTGGGACTCACATCTGTATTGAAATGGAAGAACCAAGTAGATTTAGAAATATTTCTAGGGGAGAGGTGGATCTTAGAACTTCCAATGGTGCATGGATGGTTCTGTTGGCTATTTGTGACTACCACCTCTCATTGCCGACCTGGATGATTTGGGTTTTGCATAACTTTTATTATGTGCCTAGTGTTACCAAGAACACATTTTTTGTATCTTGTTTGGATATGGATGGATTTGTTTTCATATTTGGAAATAACAGTTTTCTCTTTTATAAGAAAAATGTATGTTATGGTATGGCACATTTAAATAATGTTTTGTATGTATTAAATTATGAAAACCAAGTGTTGGTAATCAATAAAACAACACACTCACATGACTCATACATCACCCAGTTGTGGCATAATCGTCCTGGTCATGTAAATGAGAAGCACTTGAAAAAGCTCTTCCAAGATGGTTATTTAGACTCTACTGAGCTAAAACCCCTAGATAGATGTCACACTTTTTTATAAGGTAAAATAACTAAGCTGTATTTCGGTGGACATGGTGAAAGGGCCATAGAGCTTCTAGGATTGGTGCACACAGATGTATGTGGACCATTTCCAGTAGAAGCTAGAGGTAGATATTCTTACTTCATTACTTTTACTGATTATTTTAGTAGATATGGCTATGTCTACATAATGAGGTATAAGTCAGAAGGCTTATAGAAATTTAAGGAAGTGAATAATGAAGTAGCGAATCAGATTGGTAAGAAGATAAAGAAACTTTGATCAGATCGAGGTGGAGAATATCTGAACCAAGACTTCATCAATCTTCTACGGGAGTGTGGGATTCTATCTCATCTTACTCCTCCTTATACACCATAGTATAATGGTGTTAGTGAAAGGAGGAACCACACCTTGAAGGATATGGTGAGGTTGATGACGGGTCATGCAGATATTCCATTATCCTTTTGGGGATATGCATTACAAATTGCAGCATACAAATTAAACCGAGTACCAACAAAGGCGGAAAAAGTAATTCTATCCAATTTATAGAATTGAAAGAAACCCATTTTGTCACACACACGTGCATGGGGATGCAGGGCATTTGTTAAGGCCTTCTTAGGCAAAAAATAGCACCTTGGGGCACAAAGTGTATCTTTATAGGATATCCAAAGGAAACTAAAAGATATTAACTTTATAACCCTTCATACAAGAAAGTGACTGTTGCTAGAAAATCCATTTTTCTCGAGAGGGAAAACATCCTCAAAACAATAGTTGGAGAAATATTGACTTTAACGAAGTAGATGATCAATATACCAAGGAGTTGGTATAGGAACAAGTTCCACTGGTCCCTGTGGAAGAGGTTCTAGAAACACAATTACTATATAGGAGCTCATGAGAGGTAAGGCAACCATAGAGATTTGGTTTCCTAGTCACCGAGGATGGTGAATCGTTGTTGTTGGAAAATGATGAACCTTTCTCATACAAAGAATTATTACAAAGAATAGAAGCTACAAGATGGCAAGAATATATGAATTCTGAGATGGATTCCATGTATCAGAACCAAGTCTGGGTTCTGTTCGATGATCCAGTTGATGTAAAGCCTGTTGGATGAAAATGGGTATTCAAGAGAAAACTGGACATGGAAGGTCAAGTTAGCACCTATAAAGAAAGGCTAATGGCTAAAGGATTCAGATAGCATCATGTAATAGACAATTCCAATTTCAATATTGAAATCTATAAGAATCATACTTTCCATAACAGTTTACCATGACTACGTGATTTGGAAAATAGATGTCAAAATAGCCTTTCTTAATGGTAACCTTTAGAAATATGTCTATATGACACAACCAGAAGGGTTTGTGACACCAGGTGAAGCCAAATAGGTTTTCAAGTTGCAAAGATACATTTATGGATTAAAGAAAGCATCCAAGTCATTTAACATTCGATTTGATAAATCTATAAATGGAGTTGGTTCATTTAAAATGAATTTGAGCCATGTGTTTATAAGCGGTTTAATGGGAATGCGATCGCTATCCAATTAGTTCATGTTGATGACATATAGTTTATTGGAAATGGCATACAAGTATTAGAGTCAGAAAAGGACTAGTTGAACAAGTGTTTCTCCATAAAGGATTTGGGTGAAGCATCCTATATTATAGGGATCAAGATCATTAATGATAGATATAAGAGGATTCTTAGACTATGTCAGGGTACATACATTGACCAGATACTAAAGAAATTAGTATGGAACAATTCAAGAGTGGATTCATTCCAGTGTCACATGGCTTACATCTTTCTATGAAAATGTGTCCCCAGACACAAAAGGATAATGATAGAATGAGTAAGATCCTATATGCTTCGGCTACAGGACCCATCATGTTTTCCATGTTATATACAAAGATTGATGTTACCAATGTACTGAGAAAGGTAGGCAGATATCAAGAAGATCTAGGATAAAAACATTGCACTAGTATTAAGACTATCCATAAGTATCTGAGAAGAACTAAGGATATGTTCCTGGAGTATGGAGGAGATGAGGAGCTTGTCATTAGAAGGTCTGCTGATGCTAGTTTTCAGATTGATCAGAACGATCTGAAGTCAAAATCTGGATATGTTTTCTGTCTCAATAGAGGAGTTGTGAGCTGGAAGAGTTCAAAGCATCCAGTTTTCACCGATTCTACAGCGGATTCTGAGTATATAGTGGCATCTGATGTTGCTAAGGAAGCCGTCTGGATTCAGAAATTTGTCCAGGAGATTGATGTGGTGCCTAGCATTAATGAACCTATCACACTGTATTGTGATAATACTGCAGTGGTGGATCTTGAAAAAGAACCAAGGTCACATCAACGGAAAAAGAACATGCTCTAGAATTATCACCTCTTAAGAGATTTCTATCAGAGGGGTGAAGTTGCAATGAGCATAGTGTCCACGGAAGATAACGTGGCAGACCCTATGACTAAAGGCATATCATAGTTGATTCATGAATATCACGTGAGATCTAGTAGGGTAAAGGTTGTTAGTAGTTTTCCCTAGTCCACGTGGGAGTTTGTTGGAGTTGTTGTCCTAGAACCAACTACTTTGTACTTTATTCATTAATAAATTCCTTATCACATCTTGATTGTTCTCATGCATGAAAATGCATGTGATAATGTCTTAAGGATAACTATTGCATTAATGGGTCATTGAGAATCCCTATTATGATGAGAACCTAGAAGATCCATAACAGTATTCTTGAATATATGTACTATGGCCGGATGATGTTATTTGATGGACACAAATAATACAGGCTATTATGGGCGAGGACTCATAAAAAATTTAGGCACCTTCTAATGGTGTGCGCCCTTGGTAATATCTTGGAGGATGTTATGAGAACTAGACCCACCATTAGGAAATACACATTTCATAGAGTCATTGGATGTTCCTATCTATGGATGTGTGTAATGGTCCTTAGACATTAAGATTATTATTAATGTGTATTACAACTCGTTCACTTAGATGTATTGATGAATGATGTGACGACACACTGTTCGGAGTGAGGTAGGATAAGTTGGGTCTGTCACGAGTACTAATGAATTAATAGATAATGCGAGAAATGATTTGTCCCTTCTATTCCATAATGGAAGTAGATACATCAGGCCCATTGATGGAATTGATATATCCTAAATAAATCAATGGCCATGGTAAGGTATGGGAGAGTCTAATTCCAGAAAGTCAAAGGATGAATAATCGAGCACATGGGTTGATGGCACTAGCATGGAACCTGCTTTATTCAAGATATCATGACAAAGGGATTATATTACACAGAAATCATTCGTATGAGGTGACATGTCAGTGCGACATCAACTTCTTTCTCTTGGGTTCCTTGACCTGTTGATTGATAGTAATCTTGGACTTTTGGAAATCCCTCTTAATGCCAATAATAAAAAGTCCTAGAGGGTCACACACTATGTGTGTCCATTTATCTTAGTTAAATAAATATTATTCCCGACTGTGGTTTTCTAATTATTTAAGGGTGCCTAATCACATTTATTTCGACACTAGATATTGGAGAGAATATATTGTTGACGAAATTATATATATTTATTAGTGAGTAAAGTAGTTACATTTATTTATGAAATAAATAGACATTAATCAAGGACTAATAAATATGGTGGAGGAAATAAAGGAAAATGGAAAATAAAAGTACCCGACGTGTATATTGAATATATACGCCGTGTATTAATGATTACACGATGTGTAGTTTTTCTAGTTGGGATTTTGAGAAAATAATATCATTTTATTAAATGATATTTATCAAAATCAGTGTCGGAACATGTCAATTAATTGATCATTCTACATGGAGGTTTTAAATGAGAGTTAATAAAATAAATAAAACACATAACACATTTATTTATTGTCATAACTATATAATCTCAAACCTGATTATAAATATCCTCACAACCCCAACACTTTTCCCAATCATTGTGCACAATAATTTTGGAGAGTTCTCTTAAGGCAGAAAGAACTCTTTCCTACAAGAATGCTCTCAAGGCCGAGAGAGATCCACCACCACTGGATCAAGGCGATCGAAGGCGGACATCGCAAGTGAAGGTTATTTCAAGCTAGCACCCGGAGATCCCTTCAGTGACATCCAGAGATATGTGGAGCACATGTGGATAGCTGCTAGAGGAATCATACATATGGATTCTACAACGCAATGATGGATCACACCAGATCGTGATAGGAGACGTCAAAGAAGAAATAATTCCATCAAGGTACTTCTTGTCAATTAATTAAATTAATTATAACCAACATATGTTGATCCTCCCACTATGGTTCTGTGACTCCCTCTTTTGTTTTTTGTTCTTCATTCTATTTAAAATATCCGGCATTTTACATTGTGACGGATCTCAGATTGATCATTGTTAATTCTAAAATTAAAGTTGGACTCTCCCACCAACGTGCTTCCACTACGCCCGGAACCAAAATCTAAATATTATATATATTACGCAAGGAAGAAGAATTATGACATAATCATTGTATCCCATCTGAAATATCAGAAGTCTCTACAATGTTTTGATCCCGAGCCTTTTGTTTCTTTTGTTCCATTTATGTTTCTTTTAAATACTAATATATAAGTTAAAATTCAGAAAAAATTTTAATTAATTTTCAAGTTGATGTAAGTAATATTTAAAAAAAACACACCTCATACAAAATATAACGAATAAAGAGAGATGGCCAAAGTAAAAAATTACCCAGAAAATCCCTTACTATTATTACTTCGTCATTAAGAAATGGTTGTAGAGTAGTATGATCAATAATATCAATTAATAATACTCTAACCTGACCCATACACATTGGTTGGTGATGTATAATATCCACCAAAAAATGAATCAGTCATAATTCAACAATTTTTATATGAATATATCTAGCATATAACTCGCAACATAAGGCTGGGTCTGAGTGAGGAGGTTGAGGATCATATTAGGCAGGATGGGAAATGTGGTCAAATAGGGATGGCTGTATAGGCTGTACAACCGGCTAGGTTTTCTAGATAGGCGGGGAAGGATAAGCATCATATGAAGGTCTCATTAATTATTTTAATATAGCTTTCAAATATGATTTAATTTTATCTCCCATGGACTATTTAATATATTTCATATATGATTTGAATTATTCAATTTATAGGTATCTAGATTACTTACTCTAATGATAAAAAACATTCCAAATACTAACAACTTCCCAACATCCTCTTATGCGGAAGAGGTGTTGTAACACCCTGAGATTTTATGAGAAATAAATTTATTAAGTTCATTGAGGTATTGGTTTTTATACTACACTAAGATTATCTTGTGCTATATAGTCTGTACAACTAGCTAGGCAGTCTAGATAGGCGGGGAAGTCTATGCATCCTATGACTGTCTCATTAATTGTTCCAATATAGAATTCACATATGATTTAATTTTATCTCCAAAAAACTATTTCATATATTTCAGATATTATTTGAATTATTCAATTTTTAGGTGTCTAGATTACTTACTCTAATGGACAAAAACATTCCATATACTAACACCGTTCCAACATCCTCTTATGTGGAAGACGTGTTGTAACACCTCGAGATTTTATGAGAAATAATTTTTTTAATTTTTGTTGATGTCTTGGGTTGTACGCTACACCATGATTAACTTGTGATATATGAAACATTGTATTATCTTATAGTATATGTAAACACTATTCTTGGCTTGTGTTACATAGAAGAGCGACCTTCCTCAATAACACGTGTTTTATGAAATTCCAAGTTTCACTCAACAAAGATATATTGTTATAAAATTATTAATAACTAGCCTTTATCAATAATATTAACCCTATTTTTAATTTTATAACAATATAATTCATCTTAAACATATTCTATAACATGTTATGAGAAAAGATAAAATTTTATCGGGTAAAATAAGTATTTTTAAAAAAATTCTGTTTTTCCTCCTTTTGATGGCGCACCCACATTAAAAATAATTTGTGACACGTTTATAAGTTCAAATTGATGAAATAAACTTCTTAATTTCAATAAGGATGTAAAAATTAACTTTGGATAATTTTTTAATATTTTTCAATTAACTTTTATATAATGAAGAATAGTAAATAATACGCTAAATTTTAATTAAAAACAAATTTTTTAATCAAGATAATTTATATGGATTAATTATAATATTTAATGGTTTTAAAGTATAAATAGAATATATTTTTACCATTTGATATTATTTATGTCATTATCATTAATTTTACATTGAATTCATAGGTAAATTTTTTTCAATATTTTGCAATGTTTTATCTTTTAGAACCCGTTTTCTCAACCACAAGATAACATTTAAATTAAATACCACAACTGCTGTGTTTTGAATTTTGAAAAATGGATTCCATATTTGTAATTATTAGGTCCAAATTATATTAATAGGATAATTTTTATTTTTAGGTATTATGAATAATAACTATGTTTATTTTTATTTTCTACAGTTAAAGGTAAATCAGGTAATTAAGGGTAAAAATAATATTATAAAATTACCCTAACACTTGTATTAATATAATTAGATGAATATATTTCACCCTAAAATATTCTTGGGTCTCAATGACATCTTTTAGAACCCACTTGGATGTGATTAAGACCTTTAATTTATTTTATTTAAAGATAGTGAAATATGGATCACTCAATCTTTAATAATTAAAGTATTTTTAATATAAGGTTATACAGAATACAAATACAATTATAAATACTCATTTTAAATATAAAATGTTTTTCTTCATCATGGAAATTTATTTGTGATTTTTAAAAAATATTTAATTACCCTAATAGCTTATACATTAATGATGCATACATTATTTTTTTAGTGAAAAATCAATAATATAGTTTATATTAAAATAATAATACCCATCAAAAGGACCAGTAACTTGAAAAAAGTAATTTTTAGAGTATATATATTCCATAATAATCCCAGGGTCTACTTTTGGACCATATGGAGCCTTATAAAACAGATTATGACATTTATATTATATTATTTTAAACGATGTCAAAGTTGTCACCTTCATCAACTAATAAACAAATCATTTTAAAAGATCGGTGTTTTAGAAGATAAAATCAAATAAATGTATTCTTATGAATGATATAATATTTATCCTCATCATAGAATTTTATTTTTAATTTTATGCAACAAGTAAGTATATTAAATAATTATAAAAAAATGAATTAGTAATAATTTTATTAAGATAAATATCAAATAAATGGTTTTAAAAATATTAAAATAAATATTATTTGAACTAATTAATATGCTCCACAAATTTTCTAAATTAATATGACATGTTAGTAATATATTAAATATTTTGGGTTGACTCTATCATTTGTTTAGAATTTATTTAAATGAAAATAAATGAATAGTGTCAAAATTGACATAATTGATATTTTATAAAAATAACATATTATAAAATTTTTTAAAAAATCAGAAAACTATTTAAAAATTAAAAATTGAAATTTATATGGATTAAAATGTCATAAATTATCCAATTATTTACAATTCACTATACATATGTATGTATTTATAACAATTTAAAATTTAAAATATTATTACCACAAGTAAAATTAAATAAATTAAATAAGGATCAATCAAAAAGATAAGGTTTAAAATAAAATCCAAATGTGTATAAATTTTTTTTGATGATGATATTAAAACCCTATCTCATCTCATTTTTATAATTTGAGTCATTTTGGCAGTTTTATGTGGGGTTTGAGTTTATTATAAATTCATATTTTGGAGGTTTCCAAAATTTCCCCTCTCCTCTCTTATAAAAGGGCACCTCCTCCCTCTTATCATCAATCCATTTTAGCCTTCATGCTCAGCTAACCCCTACCAATTCCACTTATGATACTTTACAGTTATATTATAGAGGTTTTGGTCCCCTCAAAAGTCCAACTCTAGTGCCCTAAGAGGATGTTTAAAAGAGGCACATTGAGGAAGAGGATTCTCG
Source organism: Viscum album (assembly GCA_963277665.1). Classification (NCBI taxonomy): domain Eukaryota; kingdom Viridiplantae; phylum Streptophyta; class Magnoliopsida; order Santalales; family Viscaceae; genus Viscum; species Viscum album. The sequence continues at coordinate 641,947,102 of OY728133.1, read as the reverse complement.
GACACATACAGAAGAAATTGCAAATAAGGTAAAGGATAATTATTCCAATATAATTATTATATGAGATTGTTTATTCATAAGTACATAATTGGGTTGGGTTTATCATCTATGTCTATGTTTTCTAAAAATGATTTCATAAAATTTTTACTTTTCATCAATGTATGTTTAAAGTCATTTCTACCCTTTTTGGACTTTTAACACATGGTATGGATGTAATTTTTCTTTTGTTTACCATATGAGGTACTTTACGAATTTTCTGGAAAAAGTACAATAAGAATGTTATTTGTAACTTATAAAGCATGAACGGATTTTTACAGTTTTATAATGCCATATTTTCATGAATCTTACAATATAAGATTTCATTTATTATTTTCAAGAAAATAATTTTATTTAAAAATTGCACGACATTTTGTGAAAAGAAAATGATTTTGAAGAAGAAAGGATATTTTCCTCAGGAAATCATTTCAAGTGATTTATCAAAACTATTTTCCATCTATGAATACATTATTTAGTATGTTTATATTTCAAGTATAATGTCTCTGTTATATACATGGTTTGATTTTTCTTATGATTAATTGATATCCACTTGTTTTATATGGATTATGTTATGATGGGATGATGTTTATGAAACCCATTTTATTCATTGGTTTATGATAAAAGATTTCTGTTTATTTTGTGGCACATGTAAGAATGAATTCATTATGAGATGGGTGGGACCTATATCTCCCTCCAATGAATTGGTTATATATTTATATCTCATGAGATATACATGGCTAGAACGAAAAGTAAATCTGGTTCAGTAATATAGGGCTGGAAGGACACGTAAACCCGGTTCAGTAATGGGCATTGTCCACTATGATGGTCTTGGTAGAAATTCCTTGGCTACTATGGAAATCATATCATGTGCTTAATGGTTTGTCACAATTACAAGTTTTATTCTCATGATATGTTGTCATGATTAATGTTACTTTGTGATCAATGCCTTATGTACTGCCAAGATTTATGTCATTACTCATGTTTTACGTTCATGTTTTTACGTTCATATTTTTATGTATTGTTTTATGTTCTCCATTTTTACCCTTACTAAGCATTTGAGCTCACCCTATTTATGTTTTATTTTTACCAGGATATAAAAAAAGGTTTTAGGTAAGAAAAAAGGGGAAGATCTTAATGGGTGATGTTGAATATATTTCACCATGATTAGAAGATTATGTTCTGAGTTTACAAAGACACTAAACTAATACTGTCTTTGGGTGTCTGTTTTTGTCATGTGTTAAGTATTCTGCAAAAGTAATGTAATTTCAATGTATATAAAGCTTGGGACTTTACATTTGGTATTAGAGCAAAGGTTTATTTAGCCTTTGGAATCTAGGATGCGAAAAATTTAGTGACATCCCTAGAGATATTTCTACGGTATGTATAGGGATTTCCCTATGGTTATGTTCAAGTATATGTTATAGTCCTAGAATTATGGTAACGATCTTATAAATAAACCTTAGATGACAGATATTGAAATTATTCCCCCATGATTATGTTGTTTTCCTAGTATGATTTTTTTCTCACACACTATTCTTTTTGGGTTTTAGAAAATGGATGGAAATAAGAAGATTCATGTTAATGGATAATATGATGGAAAATGGAATGATATTATTAATGAGCTATCATGACCCGTCCTCGAGACCTGTGTCGTGACTACCCTAAGCCCGCTTCACATTGGCCAAGGGCTGGTGACTAGCACCAAGGCGTAAAACCCGGAAAAAAGGGGAAGGAATTTCCTTTATAAGTAAACAAACACCATAGAGTAAGCAAGCATAAGTAAACACTAAGTAAATCTGGGTACAATAGTAAGTGAGGAAAGTAAATGGGCCAGAATACAAACTCAATCTTAATGTAAAGTACAACTGGAAAGAAAGTACAATAACTAAAAGTAAAGTAGCAATGTTGAGCCGTCCACTAGAAGTCCCACCTGGAGAATGGGTAAAGATAGCCTCCTCAGCTCCTCGGGTCCAGTCATCCGCTCAGTGTATGTCCCGCCCAGTGGTCCACCTCCAGGTACCGACTTGCTCCTCAAGCCTCTACCACGATCAGCGTTGTCCGTCGTCTGCATCCAACACAACGTAGTGCGGGCATAGCCCATGCAGGGGTGAGTATACGCTACTCAGTAGGGACCCGAGACCCCCGAAGGTCTCCCAGAATCCACAAAGGATAATCCAAAAAGGAAAGATACAATTACGAAGTAACATCCAACACTACTTAGGTATATTACCAAACATATACCTAAGTAATCAATTCCAGTTTGGCTCCGACTTATGAGCCCATGTTCGTTCAAGTCCACACAGGATAGTACAACCCAATCCACACAGGAAAGCTCAACACATTCCACATAGGAAGAAAGTCAATCATATCGAAGATAATGATTGAATGTCAAGACTCAGCTCAAACACATATACTTAATTGTAATGTGATAGAGATGATCAGATGTAGCCACCGATTCATCTAAGCTAGGACCCGCGTAGGATACTAGACCAACTAAGCTTTTGGACCCACATAGGATACAAACCAGCTACTCTGCCAGAACCACGTAGGTTACAAGAACAGAGTCAAACACTGCCAGACCCACATAGGATACAAGAATAGTAGTCATCGCCGTCGAACCCACGAAGGATTTCAGTACGGTCTTCATCACTGCCGAACCCACAGAGGATTTCAGTGCAGTCTTTATCGCTGGCGAACCCACGGAGGATTTCAGTGCAGTCTTCATCACTACCGAACCCACAGAGGATTTCAGTGCAGTTGTCGTCGCTGCCGAACCCATGGAGGATTTCATTGCAGTCTTCATCGCTACCGAACCCACGGAGGATTTCAGTTCTGTCTTCATTGTTGCTGAACCCACGGAGGATTTCAGTGAAATCTTCATCATTGTTGCAGTCGCAACCAGCTCTAGGGTTCCCTCACACAGCATGCTCGATTCCGGGAGGGTCCGCTCCATGAGCCAAGGGGGGTCTATACATCAACTGACACGTAGTCTGGAGTTGATGTTTCCCAAAGTTCCGTCTCAACAAAAGGAACTCAACGTGACAGACGACGCGTCAATCAGACGCCCGGTCTGAGAGTTATTGGCTTTTTTGTTCCAGTGGCCCGGTTAGTTTTTAAGTCAAAACCAACCCGAACACACTCCAAATACATCCAAAAATCGAGCGGAGTAAGCCAAAAGTTCCGTATCAGTAAGAGGAATCCAACAAAATCGACGACAAGTCAATCGGATGTCCGGAGCTCATGTTATAAGTGTTTCTTCTCCGAGGGCCCGATTGGTTTCGTGCTCGAACCAACCCAGCCATACCCAAAGATTTCCAAAACCTTGAGTGTAATATACTGAATCGACCGTCTCGATCCAAGGATCGCATCTCAATAGATGGTGCGTCGATCGGAGGTCTGTATCCCAAGATAAGGTAATTTAAACGGAACTGCCTGAAAATAAGGGATTTTGGGCCCAGACCGACCTGGCCCAAGATCCCCTCGGTCGGCCCGAACCGGTTCAACTCGAATCGGGTTCGTGTCCAGCCCTTTAGGGCACGGCCCGACCTGTTTGGTGCCGCCCGACCCAACCGACTCGGCCCGACCCCGCCGACACGGCCCGGCCCGGCCAGGGCGGCCCGGCCCGGTGCGGCCGGTCCGGCCCGGGGCGGCCGGTTGGCCTGGTGCGGGCGCGGCCCACATGGCCAGAGAGCTCGGCCACCGAGCTGTCGAGGAAGGGGGGGGGGGGGGGGTGCCCCCTGATTGAGAAACTGCGGCCCCCACATGGGGGCCACTCCTTTGCCAGCCGGGGGATACGAACCTCGGCTCCTCCGTTCAGCCGGCCCGGATATCCGGCCGGTGCCACCGCCGTGGGACCCCGCGGTCCTGCTCCTCCGAGGCGACGGTGGCCGGCGGTTCTGGCTGCCGCTCCCTGATCCACCGCGCCCAAAGGCCGCAGCCTCTTCATGGTTCTCTGGCACGACGCGACGACGCCGCGCCCCTTCGTCGCGGCCCGACTCCGGCCGCGGCTTCGTTCAGCCTCAACGGTGCGGCCGACGACGCCACGCTTCTTTGCCTCATTCCTCCATGTTTCTGCGTGGTGTCGTTGCACCGCGCCGCGTTCTTTCGAGCCGCAACAAACACAACAACAAAGGGGGAGGTGGGTCGGCCATGTTCGTGCAGTCTGACCTCCTCCTGTTAAGTTGATAACAAGTAGTCCAAAATAAAAGACGAAGAATGACAAAGAATATTTCACGAAAAAAATTGCAAACCCCTACCTCAATGAGTTTTCGAACAATGGTTGTCACGGAACAACGACATCGTAGAAGATGGCGTCGCGGAAGACGGCGTTGCGGATCGATGCTTCGTAAGCATCGTCGGCGTTCGCCCGATGAAGGATTTAGCGCGCCGTCGTTCTTCGAAGAAGTAATCTCTCACCAGCCACCGAGAGAGAAGGAGATGGCACAACGATTCCCTTGCAGTGATGGAGTTCTTCATTGAATACTCGGCATTCTTCGCGTTCTTCGACGAGGAAGAAGATATTTTTCAAGAGCGCAAGAGTCCTCCCTTCCTTTCGCACAACGAATCAACCCCTAATAAAATAAGTCATGTCTTATTTTATTATCACACACGCATTCCATTAATTTTAAATTTACAAAGAAACTCATTCAATTTATTCACATAATTGAAAAGCATTTAATAATCCAAATTAAATTCGAGGGTTGACTTTCCATTTAAAAAGGGGTTGTAGGTGAGTTACAAAATTAAATGCACGTGGGAGGTTTTAAGGGATTTGAAGGGATGTGGATCGTGTGGGCCCCAATTCACTAATATCTTACATAGTGGATTTAGGATATTAGTGGGTCCCAATCCAATCACCATGCATAAGTTATACTACTTAGAATAGAAAATAAAATTCGTTGCACGAATTTTTATTTCATTCCTTAGTTAACCCATTTTTTTAAAAACCTCACTCGAGCAAACGCAACCCCAGAAAAGGTGTTTCTAGGAAATTACTGGCACTGCGATTCCATTGGTTTCCTCGTATTTTGATTCCAAGCATCGGTTTAAATGTTAGAAAAACCCGCTCGTTCGTTCACTGAACATACCCGAGATAAACTTCTGAAAATGATTCCGGGCACACCGGGCCTCGGAATCAGGTTCCATCAGAAACTGCATACTCATAAAATCCAAAATAAAATTAAGAAAAAATTTACCTTGAAATTTACGGGTCTTTACATTACTCCCACATCAGGGATTTACATCCCCGTAAGGATACACCACAAAATAGGTGAACAAATGAGGGTACTGAGCACGCATCTGAGCCTCCAACTCCCAAGTTCTCTCATGGAGGTTCCCGTGATTCCATATGATGCGAACTAGAGTAATCAACCACCCACGTAGAACCTGCTCTTATCGATACTCAATCTCCACCGGGACCTCCGCTAAAGTCACCCCATCGTCAAGGTCTTGCTCTCCATGGTCGATGATATGCGTCGGGTCATGCACGTATCTCCTCAGTTGAGATAAGTGGAAGACGTCGTGCACCTAGTGCAACTGAGGTGGTAGAGCCAGGCGATAAGCTACCTCGCCTATCCTGCTGAGAACCTTGAATGGTCGGATGAAGCAAGGAGATAACTTGCCGCCCCGTCCAAATCTCCATAATCCACGTCGAGGTGAGACCCGCCAGAAAACGTGGTCACCATCCTTGAACTCCAGTGGCCTCCGCCTCCTGTCAGCATAAGACTTCTGCCGCCTCTGAGCTGTCCTAATTTGCTCCTAAATGACATGGACCTTCTCTTTCATGGAATGGACCATCTCTGGTCCCACAATTGTTGACTCCCCAGGGTCTGTCCAGCACATAGGTGATATGCAAGGTTGTCCATACAATGCCTCGTATGGTACCATCCCGATGGGGGAGTGGTAGCTGTTGTTGTACGCGAACTTCACCAAGGGTAGGTGGTCCTCCTAGCTGCGACCAAAGTCGAGGACACATTCAAGGAGCATGTCCTTGAGATTCTGAATGGTCCTCTCCGTCTGACCATCCGTCTGAGGGTGAAAGGCGTTGCTCAGTCGTAGCTGCGTCCCGAATGCCTCCTGCAACCCCTTCCAAAGCCGGGAAGTAAATCGAGCATCACGATCGGAGACGATAGATTTTGGCACACCATGAAGCCATATAATCTCTTGAACGTAGAGGCGTCCCAAGCTCTCCACCGAGCCCTGCTCTCTAATAGGTAAGAACTGGGCCGACTTGGTGAGTCGGTTGACAATCAACCAAATGGAGTCGTGACCTCTGGAAGTACGTGGAATTCCAGTCACGGAGTCCATAGATATCCCGTCCCACTTCCACTCCAGGACCTCCAAGGGCTATACCAAGCCTGCTGGTACCTGGTGCTCCGCCTTCACCTGCTGGTAGGTGAGGCATCGAGAAACGAACTCAGCTATAGCCTTCTTCATACCCGTCCACTAGTGCTGTCGTCTGGGATCCTAGTACATCTTCACCACTAATGGATGTACCGCTAAAGGTCAAGTGTGAAACTATCTCAGCACCTCCTCCTGTAAAGCAGCTAGTACCATGGTACGTTCTACGAAAAAGACGACATGCTCTCATATTATAGAGAATCCTTCAGGTGCCAGTCCTGAGGATATCTGTGCATGCCGCATCTCACAGTCAACATCCCCATGTTGTGCCTCTCTGACCTACTGTAGAAGTGGAGGTGTGACTGTGAGTGACTGAAGAAAGGCTTCTCCATCTCTATCCACGAAGGATATCTGCAAAGTGGCTAGCTGCTCTGTCGCCTCCCAAAGTAGCCGAATGCCCTTCCTCCTAATGAGAGCATCGACTACTATGTTCTCCTTTACTGGAGTGTAGAAAATCTCAAATTCATAGTTCTGGAGGAACTCGAGACATCGCCGCTATCTCAGGTTCAGGTCCTTCTGTGTGAAGATGTACCTGAGACTCTGGTGGTCAGAGTAGATTGTAAAGCGCTCACCCATCAGATAGTGTCGCCACATCTTCAGAGTGAAGACCAGTGCTGATAAATCTAGGTCATGGGTAGCGTAGTTCTACTCATTATGCCTCAATTAACATGATCTATAGGCGATCAATTCCCGCTATTGTATCAGGACACATCCGAGTCCGGTCCCGGATTCATCGCAGTAGACTATGTACCCTACTCCCTCCTCTAGTAGCCTCAAGATAGGTGTGTTGGTCAATCTCTATCTCAGCTCCTGGAAGCTCTGCTGACATCTGTCTGACCACATGAAGGGTTTATCCATCTTCATCGAAGCAGAGAGTGGTTCCGCAACTCTGGAAAAGTCTGGCACAAATCTCCGGTAATACCCAGCTAGACCCAAGAAACTCCGCACATCCTTCACGCTCCAGGGTGACTCCCAAGCTAGCACTGACTCGATCTCCACAGGATCCACCACAACTCCTGCCTCAGAGATGACGTGTCCCATGAAGTGGACCTCACATAACCAGAACTGACACTTTGAGAGCGTACCATAAAGCTGGTGCTCTCGAAGTGTGTCCAGTACAACCCGCAAGTGGTAGGCATGCTCCTCCTCAGTGGTGGAGTATATCAATATGTCATCGATGAAGACCACGACAAATTGATTGAGGTATGGCTGAAATATCCTGTTCATGAGACTCATGAACACTGCTAGAGCATTCGTTATGCCGAAAGGAATAACCAAGAACTCATAGTGGCCATACCAACATCTGAAGGTCGTCTTCAGCAATTTCTTATCTCGAACTCTGACCTGATGATAGCCTGACTTGAGGTCTATCTTTGAGAACCACCGTGCTCCCTTGAGCTGATCGAAGAGGTCGTCAATCCTCGATAACGGATACTTGTTCCTCACGGTCACCTGGTTTAGGCGACGATAGTGGAAACACAGTCGCAAAGTCCCATCCGCCTTCTTGTTGAACAATATCGGGGAAGCACAGGGTGAAACACTAGGTCAGATGAATCCCTTTCCCTGCAAGTCCTCAAGCAATACCCGTAGATCTCGAAGCTCTGCGAGAGCCATCCGATATGTTGGTGTGGATATCGGGGTTGTCCCGGGGTTCAGGTCAATATAAAAGTCTACCTCTCTATGAAGATGTAGTCCTGGAACGTCGTTAGGAAAAACGTCCGCATACTGATCCACCACTACAGGAAAACATGGACTCTGCACATCAACTGCTCCAAGGATGAGGCTAGCCAACTGATGCGTGATGGGATGTACTCTCCTCTGCGTGAGTCCATCCTGCACTTCAAAGGCTCCCTTCTCGCCGGTGAAGATGATCCTGCTCCCATCTGTGCGAACACACGACACCTTGCACCTAATACAGTCGATCTGAGCATGGACTATGGATAACCAATCCATTACCAAGATAAATTCATAAGGCCTCGATGACGATACAAGAAGATCCCTTCCGAAGCTATTTCCTCCTAGAGTAGGCTCACACTGCCGACACCAGTGCATAATCGTAGAGTCTTCTCCTCTAAGAGTCTCTAGCCGTATGGATCGACCCAACGGCTCCGTCGGAATCTCCGAGCTCCGTAAAAGGGCAGCGACAATAAAAGAATGACTTTATCTTGTGTCTATAAGAACTGCATAAAAGGTGGAGTAGACACAGATAGTACCTCAAATCATCTCTGGTGCACCGTTGTCGTAGGCCTCCGCTGCCTGAAGTTGAGCCTACCTCTTCCCGCCAGCTCCCTGTGGTTGGGGTGGACCTCCTGGTGGTGGTGGTGGTGGTAAAGCCTCAAAGCGTCGCCCACCACCTGCTGCTCGGCCAGATCCCCTTCCTTGTCCGCCTACTCTTGTAGGACCTCCATGGTCGACCCTCTGCCTCTGCCTGGGTGGCCATTCAACCATCTGCTGCTCCTCTGCACGGCGGGTCGAGCAGATACGGGCCAGGTGGCCCTGCCCTCCGCAAGCGTAGCACTGTCTGCTCCTCGGAAGGCTGGCTCTACGCCGTGTGCCCTGAACCTTTGAGCCAGTGCCCTGAGGTCGTCCGCCTGATGATCTGGTCCTCCTGGACCCATGTGATGTCCGTCGGCTGCCATCTGCAGATGACTCAGCTACGTGCCGCCCTACGGTAGGTCTCGCTGCTAGTGTAGGCCCAGCTAGAAATCTCTCAATGAGAAGGGCTCGCTCTAGAACTCCTACCTACGTCGGAATGCTGAGGGAGATCATCGATGCCCTGATCTCATGCCTCAGTCCCTGCTCGAATGTTCGGGCCCGAAATAATGGGTCTCATACCATGTCCATCGAATAACATGAGAGATCGGTAAACCACGCCGAGTACTGGGCGTCCGTCATGCTGCCCTGCCACATCTATAGTAGCTCCTGGATGTGCACCACATGGAGGGTGTATGGGAAAAACTCCAAGTGAAAGAGCTTCTCAAATTCCTTCTAGAGGAGTGATGCCTCGTCGTGCACCAGGAGCATCAAGCTCCACCATCTGCCTGCTGCCGCGTGCATGAGTCTCGCTGAAATGATCACCATGATGTCAGCTAGTGTCCCCAATAACCTAAAAACTCGCACAACCACCTCCAGCCAATCCTCGGCTGCCTGAGGGTCTGCCTCCCCGCGGAACCTAGGCGGTCTCTGATACTGAAAATCATATAGTAATCTAAGGTGTAGTGCACTCTCAGTGTCTGGGGATGGTGGCATCGGTGGCTCGGTGGGTAGAGGTACCCCCGGTGCCTCCGCTAAAAAAGGGCCATGCACCGAGGCCTCATTGCTCGGTATGTTGTCGTCTCTCACAAAGCTCGGAACCCTAGCTGGCTACCGTTGTGCGGCCATCCTGAAAAGAAACAGGTGTGCCATGGTCAAACAGTATACCTGGTGAGCTGACACAAAGTAATCACAAAGAAAACATTTGAAACACACATACAATCCATGTTTTCCTGCATTGAGTCGGAAATCAGAAGTCAGGGTCCTGGTGTATGGATACATCGGTCGCCGAAAAAACACTAGACTCCCTGGACTGATAACCACACTCAATACCCTTAACACTATTGTTTCACATAGAAGAAATATCAGAGTCCTGAGTTCTGCAGTAGAACTGAACTCCTCTGATACCAATTTGTCACGACCTGTCCTCGGGACCCATGTCGTGACTACCCCAATCCCGCCACCCATAGGCCAGGGGCTGGAGACTAGCACCAAGGCATAAAACCCGAGAAAAAGGAGAAGGCATTGCCTTTATAAGTAAACAAACACCACAGAGTAAGAAAGCCTAAGTAAACACTAAGTAAAACTGGGTACAATAGTAAGTGCAGAAAGTAAATGGGACAGAATACAAACCCAATCTGAAAATAAAGTACAACTAGAAATAATGTACAACAACTGAATGTAAAGAAGCAACATCGAGCCGTCCACTGGAAGTCCCACTTGGAGAATGGGTACAGATAGCCTCCTCAGCTCCTCGGGCCCAGCTGTCTGCTCCGTGTACGTCCCACCCAGTGGTCCACCTCCAGGTACCTATTTTCTCCTCAAGCCTCGACCACGATCAGCGCTGTCCGTCGTCTACATAGAACACAACGTAGTGTGGGCATAGCCTGTGCCGGGGTGAGTATACGATACTCAGTAGGGACCCTGAGACCCCCGGAGGTGTCCTAGAATACACAAAGGATAATCTATAAAGGAAATATACAATCAGGAAGTAATATACAACACTACTTAGGTATATGACCATAAATATACCAAATTCATCACTTCCTGCTCAGCTCCAACTTCTGACCCCATGTTTGATCATGTCCACAAAGGATATTACAACCCAATCAACATAGGAAATCTCATCACATTCCACAGAGGAAGAAAGTCAATCATATCGATGATAATGATTAAAAGTGAAGACTCAGCTCACACAGGTATACTTCTTCATAAGGTGATAGAGATGATCAGATGTAGCCACTGATTTATCTAAACTGGGGCTGACATAGGATACTAGACCAGCTAAGCAGTCGGACCCACATAGGATACAGAGATGATACTCTGCCAGACCCACGTAGGATACAAGAAGAGAGTCAAACACTGCTAGACCCACATAGGATACAAGAACAGTAGTCATCCCTGTCAAACCCACAAAAGATTTTAGTACGGTCTTCATCGCTTCTGAACCCACGATGGATTTCAGTGCAGTCTTCATTGCTGCCGAACCCATAGAGGATTTCAGTGTAGTCTTTATCACTGCCGAACCCATAGAGGATTTCAGTGTAGTCGTCATCGCTGTCGAACCCATAGAGGATTTCAGTGCAGTATTCATCGCTACCGAACCCATGGAGGATTTCTGTTCAGTCTTCATTACGTTCGAACTCAGGGAGGATTTCAGTGCAGTCTTCATCGTCGTTGCAGTCGCAGCCAACTCAAGGGTTCCCGCAAATAGCATGCTCAATTCTGGGAGGGTCCACTCCACGAGCCAAGGGGGGTTGATACATCAACTGAAACGTAGTCCGGAGTTGATTTATCTCAATGTTCTGTCTCGACAAAAGGAACTCAACGTGAAAGATGGCACATCAATCGGATGTCCGGTCTGAGAGTTATTGTCCTTTTCATTCCAGGGCCCGGTTGGTTTTTAAGTAAAATCCAACCCGACTGCACTCCAACTGTGTCCAAACCTTGAGTGGAGTAAGCCAAAAGTTCCGTCTCACTAAGTGGAATCATACAAAGTCGACGACATGTCAATCAGACATCCGGAGCTCAAGTTATAAGTGTTTCCGCTCCGAGGGCCCGGTTGGTTTCATGCTTGAACCAACCCAGACATACCCAAAGTTCTATGAAACCTTGAGTTCAATATACCAAAACTTCCGACTCGATCCAAGGATTTCATCGCAACTGACGGTGCGTCAATCAAAGGTCCCTAGCCCAAGATACTGGCATTTAAACGGAACTGTCTGAAAATAGGGGGTTTGGGGCTCGGACCGACCCGGACGAAGTCCCCCTGGGTCTGCCCGAACCGGGTCTGGGTCCGGCTCATTAGGGTGTGGCCAGGCCTAGTGGGTACGGCCCAACCCAACTGGCGTGGCTCGGTCTGGGTAGCCCGTCCCGGTACGGCCGGTTGGCCTGGCGCGGGCGCGGCCCACGTGGCCAGACACCTCGGCCACCCGAGCTGTTGTGGAAATGGGGGGGGGGGGGGGGCTGACCCCTGATTGAGAAACTGTGTCCCCCACGTGGGGGACACTTCTTTTCCAGTCGGGGGTTACGACGCCCGGCTCCTCCGATCGGCCTGCCCAGTTAGCCGGCCGGTGCCGCCACCGCGGGACCCCACGGTCCCGCACCTCTGAGGCGCCGGCGGCCGACGGTTTCGGCCGCTGCTCCCTACTCCACTGCAGCCAAAAGCCGCAGCCTTGGTCCAACCGGTGTGGCGCGCTGGAACCGCGCCCATCCGCCGTGGCCCCGCTCTGGCCGCGGCCTTTTCGGGGTTCTCCGTCACGATGCGACGACGCCGTGCCACTTCGCCGCGGCCCGACTCTGGCCGCGACATCGTTCGGCCGAAATGGCATAGCGCAACGGTGCCATGCTTCTTCACCGCATTCCACCATGTTTCCTCGCGGTGTCATTGCACTACGCCACTTTCATTCAAGCCGCCACAAACACAACAACAATGCGGGAGGAGGGTCGGTCATGTTCGTGCGGTCCGACCTCCTCCCGTTAAGTTGATACCAAGCGGCTCAAAATTAAACACTAAGAACGGAAAAGAATATTTCAGGAAAAAAATTCCAAACCCCTACCTCAAGGAGTTTTCGAATGATGGCCATCTCGGAACAACGACGTCGCAGAAGACGGCGTCGCAGAAGATGGCGTTGTGGATCGATGCTTCGTAAGCATCGTCGGCGTTTGCCAGATGAAGGATTCGGCACGTTGTCGTTCTTAGAAGATGGCATCTTTCACCGGCCGTTGAGAGGGAAGAAGACGACGCGGATATTCCCTTGCGGTGATGCAGTTCTTCGTTGAAGACTCGGCATTCTTCGCGTTCTTCGACTAGGAAGAAGATATTCTTCAAGAGCGCAAGAGTCCTCCCTTCCTTTCGCACAATGAATCAACCCCTAATAAAATAAGTCATGTATTATTTTATTATCACACGTGCATGCCATTAATTTTAAATTCAAAAAGAGAGTCATTCAATTAATTCACTTAATTAAAGAGCATTTGATAATCCAAATTAAATTCGAGGGCTGACTTGCCATTTAAAAATGGGTTGCGGGTGAGTTACAAAATTAAATGCACGCGGGAGTTTTTAAGGGATTTGAAGGGGTGGGGCTTGTGTGGGCCCCACTTCACTAATATCCTACCTAGTTGAGTTAGGATATTAGTGGGTCCCACTCCAACCACATTCATAGGTTATACTACTTAGAATATAAAATAAAAATTGTCGCACAAATTTTTATTTCATTACTTAGTTAACCAATTTTTTTAAAAACCTCACCCGAGCAAAAGAAACTCCAGAAAAGGTGTTCCTAAGCAATTAACAGCACTGCAATTCCATCGATGTCCTCATATTTAGATTCCTAGCACCGGTTTAAAAGTTAGAAAAACCCGCTCATTCCTTCACTGAACGTACCCGAGTTAACCTTCAGAAAATGATTCCGGGCACACTGGGCCTCGGAATCAGGTGCCGTTAGAAACTGCGTACTCGTAAAATCTCAAAGAAAATTAAGAAAAAATTTCCCTTAAAATTTATGGGTCATTACATGATCAAACAAATGAAATGGGATTTGGAATGTGAAACATCATTATTATGGACAAACAACAATCTGATAATATGATCAATAATCTCATCTTTGGTAAGTTTCCGAACTCATCTAATAAGAGAAATATTGTGTTTCATGATGATCATATAAGAATGAATGTTCAATTTCCCTCATTTAAATCATGTGGGAAGATGCATCATGGATAATGTTTCAAAGGAACTGGTAGATGCTTTGGGTGTGGAAAAGAAGGAAACAAAGAGAGTAATAGCCAAGGAAAGGGTTAAATTAACATCATGGACAATGATAATGGTATTTATAAGACATCAACAACAGTTAATTTTTTTAAATTTGGAGCATATAGGCATTATGAAAACCAATTACCTAAGGGTAAATATCATGAAGAGAATCAGCATGGTCGTATGGGTAGTATTTACGTTAACGATGATGAAGAGACTATAATTGACATATGAGATGAAATAAGTGTTGAGAAATAAAATGATGAAGCTCGGTCAATGGTTTAAGAAGGTAGTGGAATGATTGCATGTTTATCAAGAGTAATGTTGTATAATTAATTTCATAGTACTATGGAATAATGAAAAATCTAAGGATTGTTACACTATTTTTTTTCCTTATGTTTTTTAATGTATATGTTGAATGGTACTGGTAAGCATGAATGGTTACGAAGATATTTTTGGAAATCACCTAATATGCACACAATGAAGGGATAATGAGATAACGAAATGTTTGATACTATTAATGATCTCATGGCTGATATAAGAACAAAGTGATATCATGGTTTGAGTATATATAAATTTTGGGATTTTGGGATGTGGAAGGAGTTAGATTTTGATAGCATTCATGTCTTCACAAAGATTCTATAGTAATTCATGTTTCAAGAGAATACATGATTAAGGAATTCACATGTTTGGAATCTGACCAATAAGATACATCTTTTGATATATGGTGTGTAAATGATAGTATTCACCTACTCAGTGGATGAACTTTCTAGTAATAAATTTTTGATACTATGAGATGAACACAAAGTATTTTCAATAAGCCTAAAGGATGGAATTGTTTATGTTTGACATCAGATAGTATTGTTTAAGTCTAAAACATTTTTTATAGAATTTAAAAATAGTATTGTTTTAGAAAAAGGACACCTGAAGGATGGGCGACAACCCGTCACGTCGGACAGGGTTGTGGGAATCGAACCCACAACCGAAGTGCGACATGCCTTTATCACTTACCACTAGCCTGCAAGAAGTACCTGGTTTGTAGAAATTACTTTTATTTTATTAAGAACTATGCTAGATAAAGTATAAGTCCATTTTTGGAACCATGTATCATTAACCTCACCATATATGGACTTATGACTGAGTAAAAATTATTTTTTACTTGATTATCAAATCACTTTTCAAGGAAAGTGAGAAACTGCAGCGTCCACCAAAACAACCAAAAAAGATACAGAAAATCCCAAGAAGATAAATTATCTACCTCGCCCCAGAATTTTCATCGTGTCAAGGTCCCACACTAGAACATAGGAACTCAGACAGTCCTGTGCAAAGATGCGCAGGCACAATACCAATGGCCAGGCCATACCCTCTCAAAATCCAAGTGACATGCCGAAAGGAGACCTCATGCTCTGAACCCCATCTGAAGTAGAACCATAAAAATACTGGTAACAAAACACCTAATTCACCTTTAGATCCACCAACTGAAAATCAAGCCCTCATTAACAAAGACTTAAACAAATAGATAGACCAAGCATGATTTAGAAAATGAATGGATGGATTCCCTGAAAGAAATTTTCAACCTGCCAGAGTTCATATACCTAAACAGCTTCCTTGGAATATCTGTTACTTGGGTGTGAGGCTCTTCCATTATTAGGACTTCTAAAGCAGAAAATAGTTTATCCCAAACCTGTATGTATTCCTCGAGCTTTAACAACCCTTTTGAATCCCCATACCAGAATCAAGTCCGGTTTTTCAACCCATGAGTATTGTTCCTCATTAAGGTTTATTTCAATATTCCGACCCATCATCTTGGATGCATCCTCATCAGATGAATTGAGAAACAACACCTGCTATTTAACCTCATCTCACAAGATCATAATTAAACCCCATGATCCGGGTTGATCCGGGCATACCGGTTGACATAAACCCTCGTAGGCCACCCTCTCATCCACTCTCTCTTTTACATACTGGGTCTTCAAAGGGGGTGTTAAGGAGGAGTAGACCTTCCTCCCCTTCCTCCTCCTGTTACTCCTTCTACTCCTCGGTCTTCCTTATCCAGTAGAGATACTCTTACTTTCTCCAATGGAATGCTCCTCCCATTCCCTATTTTCAATGTCTGATTCTTCTTGTTTATGGATCAGACCTTCCATAGTGAGGCCAACAAATTGATTCCCCACCTGTATGGAGTACTGAATCCCCCTGACCACTTAATCATAGGAGGAATCAACAGCTTGCTCGACCCATGGAATAACCACACTGTTTGAAGGGACCACCTCCATATCAAGCTATTTCCTTACCTTCCTCAGGTCATCAAATTTGGATCCCTCCACTCCCGTAGTAACCTCTGCCACATAAACCCCCAGTTTCTCTGGTACAGGAGAAATCCCATCCACTATTGTCCCTTCCTGGGTTGCAGCCGAGTGAACCAAATCATTCCCCCTCCCAGAAATCATTCAAGGTGAACTACTGCTAGAGGATGGCCCAACCAAATCCTATCATAACCTCTTGAACACATTATCCACTATCGGATTCACCTGATTCTTCATGATTTTCTTCACCAGCGAACACACCCGTGGAGACCGCTCAGTTAAAAACTCCCTAGACCCCTCACACACCCTGGGAGGACTGGCTGAACCGCTTTGACAGTTCATCAACCCAGAAGATTTCAAATCTCCCTTATGATGAATTTCATCTTCTCTGCAACCGATATAACTCGACTCTAAGGCATTCCTCTTAGACTTCCGACGACAACCCTCCTTTAAGTGGCCCAGTTGTTTGCATTCAGAGAAGTAGTCCGTCCATGATTTGAAAACCAATGTTGTTTGCAGTGGTATTCTTCGCCCATAGTTATCCACGCCATATTATATTTTAGTATATGCAAACAGTATTCTTGTCTTGTGTTACACGCAATAGCGGCCTTCCTCAATAGAGTGTGTTGTACGCATTATCGTGTTCTACTAAACAACGATATATTGTCATGAAATTATTATGAACTAGCCATTATGAATAGTATTAACCACATTTTAAATTTTATAACAATATAATTTAATATACACATTTTTTAGAACATGGTATGAGAATAAAATATTTTTTTGGGTAAAATAAGTATTTTCCAAAAAATGCAGTTTTGCCACCTTTTGATGGCACACCCACATTAAATCTAGTTTTTGACACATTTATAATTTCAATTTGACGAAATAAAATTATTCATTTCAATAAGGATATAAAAATTAACTTTGGATAATTTTTTTATATTTTTCTGTTAACATTCATATTTTGATTAATAATAAAAAGACACTAAATGTTAATTATAAAAAACATTTTTCATCATGAGAATTTATATGGTTAAATAATAATATTGAATGGTTTTAAAGTATAAATAGAATATTTTTTTAAAATTTAATATTATTTATGTCATTATCATTAATTTAACATTGAATTCATAGGTAAAAACATTTCAATCTTTTGCAATGTTTTAACTTTTAGAACCTGTTCTATCTACAACGAGATTAATTTTAAATTAAATACTGCATCTTCTATGTTTTTAATATTAAAAAATTGATTCTATATTGGGAATCCATAGGTCCAAATTATGTTAATATTATATTTTTCATTTAAGGCATTATGAATAGTTACTATGGTAAATTTTATTTACTACAGTTAAGGTAAATAAGGTAATTAAGTGTTAGAATAATATTATAAAATTACCCAAACACATTTATTAATATAATTGGATGATTATATTTCATCCTAAAATATACTTGGGTTGAAATGGTATCTTTTGGAACCCACATTGATATGATTAATACCTTTAATTTATTTTATTTAAAGAATGTGAAATATGTCTCACTCAAACTTTAAAAACTAAAGTATTTTTAATATAAGGTTAGAGAGAATATAAATTTGATTATAAATACTCATTTTAAAGATAAACTAATTTTATTCATCATGGTAATTTATTTGTGATTTTAAAAAAATATATAATTACCTTATTAGCTTATACATCAATGATGCAGAAATAATTTATTTAGTGAAAAATCAATAATATTGTTTTTCTTAAAATAATAATACTTATCAAAAGGACCATAAACTTGAACATACCTTTTTGGGAGAGTATAGATATACCCTATGAATCCAGGGGTCTACTTGTGGACCATTTGGAGCATTATAAAACAGATTATGGCATTTATATTATTTTATTTTAAATGATGTCAAAGTTGTTCTCTTTTTAATTTAATAAACAAATCATTAACAAGTTGGATGTTTTAGAAGAAAAATTTGACTAAAAGTGTTATAATAAGTGATATTATATTTATCATCATCAAATTATTTTATTTTTAATTTTATGAAACAGATAATATTATTAAATAATTATACAAAAATGTTGTAGTAATAATTTTATTAATAGAAATATCAAAAAATTGGTTTTAAAAATACATAAATAAATATTATATGAACTAATTAATATGATCCACGAATTTTTATAGATGATTATGATATGTTAGGAATCTATTAAATATTTTTTCTTGATTCTATCATCTGTTTGGATGTTATTTAAATTCAAATAAATGAATAGTGTCAAAATTGACACTATTGATATTTTATAAAAATTACATATTATTAAATTGATTCAAAAATCACAAAATATATAAAAATTAAAAATTGAAATTTATATGGTGTACAATTATATAATGTATCCAATTATGGAAAATTCCAAACCTATAAGTATGTATTTATAATTGTTTAAAATTTATAATATTATTACCACAAATAAAATTAAATAGATTAAATAAGGATAAATAAAAAATTTATGTTCTAAAATAAAATAAAAACATGCATAAATTTAATTGGTTGACGGGATTACAACCCAATCTCATATCATCTTCGAATTTTAGTAATTTTGGAGGTATTTAGGTGGGGTTTTGATTTTATTATTAATTAATATTTTGGAGGTTTCCAAAAGTGCCCCTCTCCACTCTTATAAAAGAGAACATCTTCCCTCTTCTCTTCACTCCAATTTAAACCTTTATGCTTGTCCAACCCCTACCAATTCCACTTCCCAACCTCTCATGTTATATTATAGAGGTTATGGTACTATCAAAAGACAAATTCTATAGCCCTAAGTGGAAGAATAAAAGAGTCACGTTGAGGAAGAGGAGTATCAGACACATATAGAAGAAATTGGACATAAGGTAAGGGATAATTATTCTAATCTCATTCTTCTCTAATATTATTTATTTGTAAGTATTTATAGGGGTTATTTTTATCATCCATTTCCATGTTTTCTAAAAATATTTTCATATTTTTTTTAATCTTCCATTTATGTTTAAAGTCATTTCTAACCTTTTTTGAGTTTTACCACATGGTATGGAATGAATCAATCTTTTGATTACCATATGAGGTACTTTTTGATTTTTCTAGAGAAGTACGAGAAGAATGTTTACTTTAACTTATACAGAATGAATGAATTTTTACAGTTTTATGATGCCTTATTTTCATGAAGCTTACTCTATAATATTCCATGATTATTTTCAACAAAATAATTCTCTTTTAAAATTTCATGCTATTTGTGAAAAGAAAATGATTTTTAAGAAGAAAGGATATTTTCATTAACAATTTATTTAAAGTGTTTTATCAAAACTATTTCTCATCTCATATGACATTATTTAGTATGTTTATTCCTCAATTATAATGTATCTATTATTTACATGGTTTGATTTTTCTTATGATGAAATGATATTCATTTGTTTTATATGGATTATGTAATAATTAGATAATGTTTATGGAACCCATTTTATTCATTGGGTAATGATGAATTATTTGTATTTATTTTGTGGAACATATAAGAATAATTTCATTATGAGATTGGTGGGACCGATATTTCCCTCTAATGGATTGGATAAAGATTTATATATCATGATATAGAGATGGATAAAATGGAAAGAAAATCATGTTCAGTAATATAGGGCTGGAACGAAAAGTATACCGATTCAATAATCGACATTGTTCACTGTGATGGTCTTGGAAGAAATTCCTTGGATACTATGGAAATCATATCATGTGCTTAATGGTTTTCCACAATTACATGTTTTATTCCCATTCTATTTTATCATGATTAATGTTCCTTTGTGATCAATTCCTTATGTACTGCCAAGATTTATGTCACTACTCATGTTTTATGTTCATGTTTTTATGATCAAATTTTTATGGATTGTTTTATGTTCTCCATGTTTACCCTTATTGAGCACTTCAGGTCACCCTTTTTATGTTTCATTTTCCCCATGATATAGAGAAAGGTTTTAGGTAATAAAACAAAAGGGGAAGATCTTTTTGTGAGATGTTAAAGATCTTTCACCATGATTAAAAGAATATGATCTGAGTTTCCAAAGACAGTAAACTAATACGGTATTTGGGCTTCTATTTTGGTCATATATGAAGTAATATGAAAAAGTAATTTAATGTCTATGTACACCATGCTTGGGTCTCTACAGGTGTTCTGGATTTCCTAAACTTGTGTATAGGATATTAATCTAACCCTTATGAATAAAAGTTCCCTATGTCTCTTAATAAAGTAGTTTATCTTGAAATAAAATAATGAAACTTTTATATTGTTGTTTTTAATTTATAAAATAGAGAAATTGATTAAAAATAAATAATATTTAATTATAATTTTATTACCTATTCCCTTAACTTTCACTGTAAGATACATTTCATTTTCTATTCTTTTCTCACATTCCAATTTTTTATGGTGAGTGGGGGAGATGGGGGACTGAACATTGCCTCACCAAAACCACTACTGTTGTTATCTATGTGTGCTTCAAACATTTCCACAAGAATTTGTTTTTTCCAATAATTGATACCCTCTACAAGATAAAGTATGACGGTATACATTCTACAAATGGATTTAAAGATGGGATTTCCTAGAGGCCTATTATAAAAATTTTAAACTAATGAGTACATATGTACATATATATGAAGTTGTATAATAGAAAATAATTATCATACTAGAAAGGATTTATCATATCATTCAGTAACAAATATCTTCCATGTATCTGCATCTGTAAACTCATACATCAGGATTGGGTTTTCATTTTCTCTCATCGCAAAGGGGTAAATTTATTTTCAAATTTATTTTTGAAATATCTCCATCTAACCGCCATTGAAGTAAGACATATTTTCATAATTGATTTTGTTTCATCAAAATAGACTGTCATTTGTAATTGAATTAAATAATAAGTTTTCATTTGAAATATATCATATTCTAAAAACATGAAAAAATAATTCAATTGAGATATTTTATCATTATGGCATACCAAAGCCGATCATTCTCCATTTTATTGATGTCCTTCTGAGTAGGATATAATATGTTCATCATATAACACATATGCATAGAGATGTAGCTAATAAATTGTATAGAGTTTATTCCAATTTCATTATTATAATCAATAAAAGTAATGTGTTATCGCTCATCTCCACAAGAAATTGATAGTTTTATTTAAAGTTTAATTCCACATTAACCAACTTGAGAACTATATTTCGTAATAGAAAAACAATAGGACTCTACTAATGTAGTCTCCTTAGTAGTCCTGTAATTATTTTTTGTAAATTGAATGATTGTTCTCAGTAAATAATTATATTAATAAATATATAATAATATGAAAAAGGAAAAATACCATGGTAAATGTTATTCTATCTCTGTATCTATATATATCATTGAGAGAGAAAATAGTGAGAAATTATTATAGTCCTTCATATTATTATCCAATAGAATAATTATATAACAGGAAAACTGAAATATTTAAGTGAAACAAGGGAAAAAATGTGTATGTTAAAGAAGAAAATAAATATGTTATGATATTACCCAAAAAAATAAGAAGACAAATTGTTAAATATAAAAAATTCATACAAAAATATAAATATTTATGAATTTAAATATCAAATAGTTAATAAATAATATATTTTTTACACATGTAAATTTCTAAAAATAACAATAATGTACATAATTATTAGATTAGTTAGAAGGGTAATTTTGTGTTTTCTAATATCACTTTATAATGATTATTTCATAATCCATGCACCATGTCTGCGTTATCGTCATTGTCATATGAAAATCATGTAATAGAAAAATAATCCTTATATAAATGAATAACATCATCATAATCATAATTTTCCTTAGAAAAATGGAATATGTTTCCTTAGAAAATAATGGACCACATATTTTTTGATGGAATAATTACATAATTTTTTTTGCATGTGTGACCATGATAAATGGCTGATCATTGCAATTAAATCATTGTAAATCAAGCAGAAAAAACCCATATTCATGATGTTTCACACCACTATTACGTACAACCCAAATAAACTTAAACATGTTGAGTCAATATTTAATGTAATTAATTTTCCATATGTCCTCAATAACTCTAAGATATGGCCTTGATGCTGAAATTGTATTTGATTGTCTTTGGCACTTGAAAAATGAATTGTTTTAGGGATGACCATTACACCGTTATTATGAACCGTACTGTTGTCATCCATATTTTGTGTGTGTAAAATTTGTACCCATTAATATCAAAAGAATAACATGTGTTCACATAAAGAGATGGTCCTCATGCCAACTATTTAATTTTTTTGGTATCGATATATCAATGATGAATTTATCTTTAAAAAAAGAAAAAGATATCCTTTTGTTCCCAATCATAATAATATTTTCATTTATTTTTAAATATCATGACTTTAATTCAGAAATATGTGATGATAGGTATGATCAAACCTCATCTGTGTTGTTTTAAATTTATAAATATACTTTCATCACTCCATCACATGGAATAAACATTACCTTTATGCCTCAAATACCTCTAAAAGCACTATTAACTACCATATTTTTAGATATAGGGAGTCCAATATGCTCCACATCATAAAAATAAGTAGTATAAAACTCAATAATCAATTTTGATATATATTTTGGAATAATAGAGGACCTTGGTCGATAAGGATTTTTAATAGACCCCTTAAAAATTATTATATATCTTTCAAAAGGATACATCCATCATAAATATTTTGGCCCACATATTCTTATCTCACACACCAAATGAATCACCAAATGAAACATTATTTAAAAAAACATCAGTGGGAAATACATTACTAGATGATAAAGAATAAATGAAACTCTATTCTCCAACACATCTAACAAATTTGGATTAATGAATTTGTTATAAATGGATAACAGAAATAATATTACTGGATAATAGTCTTTATAACAGCTATCTACAATATATCACATATTGAGACTAGTATATGTTATAGAATAAATATATGACAATAATTATATTTCATATTAACTAATTTATAATACTTTAAGGACAAAAAGTTATTCACATTTTAAGAATAAACACCAGATACTTTAATAATAGTAAGGCATTGAAAAAAATTAATCTTCCCAATCTTACTTAATGTGTGATATGCCAGAGGTAAATATATTATATTTCCTTTCATGGTGGGAGCTAACTCTAAATATATTCTCATTTATATCAAGTAAAATATAGTACTAAATTCATCTATATAATATAATATTTTTTCTAAAAAAATTTCAATCAAACTATTCAATATGTTTTCCTAAACATCCATAACATAAATGTTGTGTTTTATCTTCAAAAATATCCAATACAGTTTAAAAGGCAGATTGTTTCTTCATGATATTTTTTGTAAGACCAGAACATGCATTCATTCCAAATGAGGAATAAATATTTTTCACTTTTTTGTAATATTTCACAACTAAAAATGGTCTTGGGTGAAGATTATATTCTCGTGATACATTAAATTATTTTTCTAATCTATTATTTGGATTATCAATTTGAAAAAAATCATTGATGTCCCATGTATATTTTATTTCATCCATTCAATAATTAATAATATGAATACTATTCTTCACAAATTGTACATTATTTATGTCCTATAACATTGTATCCAAATAATTTTCCATATGCATAAAATTAATTTACAGTGAACATTATCATAGAATGTAGATAGAAATACTCTTTCCTGAATGCATCAAAAACATTAACACATGTCTCCCATAAAAGTTTCTAATCTGAAATCAGAGGTGAAAGATACACATAAAAAATTCTTCCGTGTTGTTTTATTTCATAAATCCTCATGCTCATCATAACATATTTTTTAATTGATACATATATGTGGGGAAAATTTTCAAACTACCAAAAAACGAAGAAATGAACTATATTGCCTACATAGGCTCTGATATGGATTCGATCCTTCTATACATAATCCCATTATGATATTTATAACATCACTACCAAAATCATAATTTTTTTAATCATATATTTTCCACTTTGATGAATCATCCAAGTAATGTATGTTACCATCCGAGATTTGCTAATCTGAAAGCTATATTATCCATATTGTATTAATTAAATTTGAAAATAGATGCTTCAAATGAGTAATTATTGGAAGTAACCGAATTTAATTACAAGTAGGATTTATTCTAGTACATAAGGGTAAAACATAGTTTAATTATTAGAATTATATAAAGGTAAATTTGAATGAAATTGTTAGAAAGTTTACATATTGATTTTTAATGAGCGTAGAATCCAGTACCAAATAATTAATTAAAGTTTTTTTTCATCCATCATATAGAATCATGTCCCACATCCAGGATAGTCTGATAAATTATCACATTATTTCCAATACAATAGAGAATAATTATTTTAATCTTGTATATTTTTATAATATAAAACCACTGGGCACAATATTTAATTCACTGGGTAATTGGAATATAAAATCCAATTGCCTTTTGGATGTTGTTCAATTAAAAGATAACGTAATTTAGAGAAAAGTTTATCACTCACCCATTTATATCTTTGGAGTTATCTAATATGAAAACATCTCGTATTACAATATATTTACTATAACTAGGGAATATTAATTTCAAGAATCTCTATGTAATAGATCAACAGTTGCTTTTTTTTCGATTGTTTCAACACCTAAATCCTGAATTATTTTTAAAAAATGGTCATCTTCATCATTATGATATTTTCATCAACATTAGATATTGAATTTTCAATTCATTCACAACACCGGATAAAATGTTTATAATTAAAGACATAACCATATAAAATGGGATGATCCTTGATTTATTTGGAGATTAAATTTGACATATTCGAACACTTGACAGATGGTTGGAAAATAAAATATTTGTTTTGAATATTTTTTAAGGAAATTCCATGAAATTATAAACTCTTCTTTCATATTCACTATTGGTTCTTTGTAAATTTAACGAATTACGATCCATTCAATAACATATATCTAAATATTATCTGTAAATATATTATAAGTTATAAAAAATTAAAAATATAAATATTAATAGGTAAATTTTAGTCATAAAACCATTCAATAAAAATTATTTGAAATCATATAGGAAACATTAACGACAATTAAAAAAACACTAATACACAATAGGAATTTATTTTTCGTGATGTTTTTTCATGAAAATCCAATGGATGTGACATGTAATGACACTAGAAGAAAATAATAATAGAAAATTATTATTTTTTAAAATAATATATTGTTTGGTTTTATATCCTATATTATAAGGAAATAAACTATTGGGATAATATTAAATGAAGTATTGTCTAAATATCATATCAAACATATATGATAATTGACATATCGAATGAGATAAATACTATCAAAAAAATCAAGGGTGAAATAATATGATTATTTGGATTTATTTGATATGTTGTGTAAATTTATCCAATCCTAAGAAATATAATAACATCCCACACAATATTTCATTAAAAATATACTTGGTAAATGTAATAGGAAATTGATAAATTGTTTTGTGGAGCTATGAATGACATAAACCGAACTAATTCTATGGTACTGATTGAGAATGCAGATTAAATTCACAAAAAAATAATTGGACTAGTTCTAGGAAAATATTTGTTCTTATAGTAAGATCCTCTAAATAATATTTACCTGAACATTAAAATAAGAAAATAATAAATGTGGTTTGACTAATTAACGTTTTAAAATAAAATGACTTATAATCAATAATCATGAAACATGGTAATTATTCTTCACCGTATAATATTACAATTTTTAAAATAAAATAAAACAAATGTTGTGCTAATACAATTAAAGGATAACTTTCAACTACACAAGACTAACAATTAGATTAGAGATAATAACCATATATTTTATGTGTTTCAAAAATTGATAAAACAGGAAAGAACTATAATATTCATCAATTATATAAAAATTAACCATTAAAAAGAAACATACGATTCAAAAAAAATTCTAACCAACAACATTTTATCAAGAAGTTTGATAAATAAACATCATAATGTTTACATGAAAAAATATAACACCAACAAAAGATATGAATTTAATGGGTAATGAACATCGATTCATTATAGATAATGTACTCTATATCGATGAATGAAGACACCATATATCATTGTGCATTTCATAATATAATCAAAATCATTTCATAATTTCATCAAATAAAAAAATTATCAAAATAAAAAATTTTAACAAATAATTTGATAAAAAATAATCAATTACATATAAATAGTTAAAACAAAAATAGAAAAATATAACTAAAATATAAATAACATAAGATAAAAAATAGGAGATCAAAAATGAAAATTAACCCTAACTCTGGGGTTGCACCCATGAATTCGTTGGATGAATAAACACTATATGACCAGACAAAAATGTTTATAGAAATGGTTAATAAACATGAACAAAGAAATAAAATCAAACCACAATGGATGTTCCACTATAAAATGGATTTCAAATTGAAATAATTTGGTAAATGGATAAACAATGTTATATAATGAATAATTTAGACATCATATCATGAAATGATTATAAAAATCAATGAAAAACAACAACTATGGCTATATTGAGGGTTTGTGGTTCTCTTTTAGGGTCAATGTGAGTTGAGGGAAAAATGCTTCAAAGATCCCAAAAATGAGGGATTCATAATCCTATGTCTATTTAAAAAAAATTGGCATCAATTTTTAGAAAAAATGATACCATTTTTTAGGGCTTTAGTTTTTTAGAAAACCGTCACCGTTGATTATTTTTTTGTGGCATCAGTTTTTGATAAAATTGATGCCGATTTTTTTTGATTTATAGATTACGGTTTTTTACAAAACTGACACCATAAATTCAAATTCTCAAGTTATTGGAATTGGTTTTGTTAAAAAAGGAGGCCAAAAACTCAATATAAATATAGTTTTTATTAGATTATAAAAATCCAATGCCATATCATCGACGATAAATCCATAATTTCTATTATCGATGCTTACTTTTACTAGCATACTTTTCCCATCAAATATTTACGGTATTGTGATGCTTAAATTTACATTATCAAGTTCTCTATCACTATCTATTAGTATATAAGAGTTGGTTTTATTGTCCATATAAATTTTTTCCTCCATGGAACCATAGTATTTTTTATGCATGTGACCATCATACTCCTCTTTATTTCTTTTAAAGTGGATGTTTAATTAATCAATATTCCGTTGTGAGATTTCTATAATGGTATTTTGAGAAGACAAGAATTAGTTAAAAATAAAATTTTAAAATTGTGTAGATGAATTTTATTAAAGTGGGTGAGGATGTAACGTCTTGAGTTTAATGAATGAAACTATATATTCGATAACAAATATGATATGATACATCAAGTATAAACATATAACTAAATAATATTATTTAAATGATACCACTGTAACCTAGATGTTTTAATGTATGTAATTAACTATATTAACTAAATTATAAACATATTTTTACCCAAGTATATAATAAATTCTTTTGGGAAAAATTAATTATAAATGAAAATAAAATGATTTTAAATAAAATTATTTTTTTTGTAAAACTATTTAAATGAAAAAAAGTAATTTTTAAAAAAATCATTGATTGATTTGATTATTTGAATATATATTTAATATATTGAATTTAATTTGTATATTTATTTATATTGTTTTATAGACATGTCATAAGTACAAATTCAATTATTCAGATAAAAGATATATATATATTTTTGAAAAAATGTAGTTTTCAGACATTTGATGAATAACCCATTTTAAATCTAGTTTCTCACACTATTATAAGTTCTATTTTTAAAAAATAAAAGTATTCATTTTAATTGGCACAAAAAAAATTATTTTTGGAATTTATTTTTGTATTTTTATTATACCTTACTTATTTTAATGAATAGTGAAATAATACTGCATTTTAATTCATAAATTATTTTTCTTCTAATTTAATAATATTTTTAGAAGATAATTTAAATGGTTTTTAAATTATATTTAGATTTTATTTTAATCATTTAATCTAATACTTTTCATTTTAATCAAGTTAAAATTAAATTTACATATAAAAATAGTTCAAACTTTTGAATATTTCACATTAAAAACATACTTTTTCATTTTTATGTGGAAATAATATTAAATTTTATTCATGAAAATATATGAATTTAATTAGGTAAAATTGATTGCATAATTTTAATCATAAGATAAAAATTATTTTTCTAGGTCAATTTAATATGATGGTATAAAAAATATAACCATGGTAAAAAAAATATTTACTGTAGTATAGGTGATAAATGAAACATGATTTTTAAAGGGTAAATGATTAAAGAACATAAAACATAATCATTTAAAGGTTGGGTGAGGTTTCTATCGACCCTAGAAACCATATATAAAATTAAATTAAATTAAAATTTATTAAAGTTAATTCCACCTCAATGTGATTAGATTTAAATATAAAATAATCAGTAAATTGATCACTTGAACCCACCTATCCCCAAGAATAATTAACACACCTCACCTCCCCATTTCGATAAAAAAAGCTTTTTAGATCCTTAAATCTCTGTCCAAACCTATTCACATCACTCACCGAATTTCCACAAGCTTCTGGTCTCACCTAAAACCAAATTCAAGTTCCTCAAGGGACATTCAAGGAGGTGACTTTTAGTAAAAAAAATTCTGAATGAAGATCTCTTAATTTCTTTTCATTTTCATTTTTCTCCTCACCAAAATCATCCAACAAGGAATGATAACTTGAGAATAATATTTTTTTCCATCATATACTACCCCAGACATAGATGTTCTAGAATCTATTTTTCTAGTAATATAATGTTTTAATATTTAAACTCTAATATATTAAATATTCTAGAAATGTTATATTAAGAACACATTGTTGATTTCCATATCATGGATATATGATAACTTCTATTGGGGACGTGTGGACTACTACCTTCTCAAAACAGTGTGATTCTTTCCCATATCACATGTAATGTATTAATACATTTTTTAGATAAAATACATGATATTAGTGGAATACTAATTATAATATTTATATTATATATATATACATATATACATATATTTAATTTAGTTTTTTTCTTTTAATTCGATAGGGAAAACAAAAATAGTGTTCATGTATATGTTTGACCTATATTCTCCATGAATGGTGTTTTTAGTTTGTCTTCAATTATTAACATAAATACTTATATAAAGAATAAATAAGATATTTATATCATGTTTTATATTATGGAGATGATTAAATTATGACCATGTGGACTATTGACATCATACCACATTTATTTTCTACTCAAGAGCTATATATTAACAAAACGTCCAACATGAACTTAAATAATTATAAAATTGTTATAACATGGTAATTAATGATATAAAAGTAATAATAAAAATAAAAAGGATCTGAGGAAAGTTTAAATTATCCAATGTTTATTATTCAAAAAGAACAAGGAACATACAAGACGACATAGACTATAT
Organism: Viscum album; assembly: GCA_963277665.1. NCBI lineage: Eukaryota > Viridiplantae > Streptophyta > Magnoliopsida > Santalales > Viscaceae > Viscum > Viscum album. The sequence goes on along the minus strand of OY728133.1, from coordinate 641,917,342 downwards.
GTAATGGAATTTCATAACCTAATATCTGTTCTATGGGTTAATATTATACTTCATGAGTATTTCATTCGACTATTATGTGTGAAATTAATTATTAACATATTATATTTTATTCTACATGTTTAATGTGGATTTATAGTGAAAAAATATAATTGAACTATTTTATTAACAAAATTATCATTATAAGGGACCCTTTAACTAAACACCGTTTTATATGTTTTTAATATTTATTATACTGAATACCTGTCATTAACATCCATGTTTTCAAAAATGGTATCAAGGATTTATTTATATGAAAATGGATGTTTTAAAATGTTTTCTTCTTTAAAATGATTCTATGTGGTATGGGAAGCATTGATTCAAAAATATTCTTTTTAAATTTGTTAATTCCCCGTTAATTTTTTTTATTAATTCAATAACAGGAAATATTTTTTTAATATATAAATAATGATCCAAAATTTTCACTTTTATATCAATTTAGTGTATGATGTTTTAATTTACAATCATACAATTTTATTTTTAATTAATATTATTTCATTTATGAGTGTGAAGCTTTATAAAAATGAAATGTGATTTCAACGTTGAAATGCTATCATTACATTATGGAGGTTTAATGGGATGTTATCGTTCTATCTTTATATGGAATGTTTTATGAATATAGGTTGTTCCATGAAAAAATCAGGTCAGGTGATCCCATGATATCACTCTAATGCATTGGGTAACGAGACAAAGATAAACCGTAAGGTATCGCCTTAAACATTTAGGGAATATACAATGATAGGTATTCCAAATGTAACCATGAATCTTAATCGCTATTTAGCTATTAAAGCTAATATTTATGTTTGAAATATATTCCTTAAGTTAAATTTATGATTTTTTTTTCTAATATATTTTTTAGAAATCTTAGGATTTCATGAGGAATGTTAACAAGTTTAACTATTATGGGTGAGATGTATGATTTTGTGAAAATATTTTCATGAGTTTAAAATATTCAAGAACTGATAGTTTAATTCTTTATTTTATATCCCTTAATGATACTTCTTGTGCTCATCCCTTTTTATTTAAAGTATTACAACATGGTATAATTATGTGTAAGAAAAAGTAAAAATACAATAAAAATTTTATCTAAAAAAGAAATCAAGAATAATTTAAACAGTTTTCTTTTGAAAAAATGGGTATTGAGTAGAATTTTATATTTTTTAACATTTGAGTAGTTATGTAATAGTCGTGGACTAATTATCTATAAAAATCAACCTAAAAATACCATCAAGGTTAATTCATGACATAACATGAGATTATTTAATAATTATGGATGGGGCCTTACAAAAAAAAAGTAAAAATTTATTACCATAATAATGTTTAAAAAATGGTTTCTAGAAGGTTAAACTAATAAGATATGTTTTATAATTACTTATACAATTTCATTACACTAATTTGATGAGTTTTTTTACCAGACATATATTTAAAAAGTAAAATTATTTATTATCAATCATTGATGTTAATTTTAGAACCTTACATGACTTTGGAGAATATAAGTTATATTTTATTCAATATTAGAACTATTGTTGGGTACTTTAAATTAATTTAATGGTTACGATATTCCCTGATGTTTTATATTTCTCTATAATAAATAAAATTATTTCTCAATTAATGAATAATAAAATTCATGGAAACCAATTTATTACTTCATTTGAAGGTTAAATTATTTTCACACATAAATTTTGAATTTTTTTTAAAAAAAATTTCATGCATTTTATGTGTGTATATTAAATGTAATTTTTTCCATCTATTTAATTTTACCCTAATAAAATTACCTCTAATCATTGAATCATCATGTTCAAATGTTTCTCTATATCCCATCATATTTTTGGTCATATAATTTTGTTATCACTATTGGTAATGGGTTTATCCAATAATTTAATTTATTTATTTTATATGTTGATTCTAAAAAATACCCACATTTATGATTATAATGAAATACAGTATGTGGATATTGGGATAATTTTTTTTGAAAAAGTTATTTTTATTCTAAAATTATTTTTGATTTTCACCTATTTTAACATTTTTTTTATTATCACAAAGTATATGTATTCTAATGTGTTTATATTACATATAAAAACAATGTTTATACAATATTTTTTTAGCAAAACATATGGTTTGTGAATCTAATTTTGGTAAGGGAACATACATTAGTAACATGTGGTTGAAATAAATTTATGGATCAGGAACCCTAATTTTGGAATGAAACCTATGTCCGAGGAGCTAATGAATTGTTCAAAACCAAAAATTTTAAATTAAACCATATATTGTCAACTATAATATCATAGTTTACCTTATATTTGATTTAGTCAACTATGGAATTATAAAATATGGATTCCTTTTGTTATTTATGATAACCTTTCACCAATATTAAATATATCGTTCAAGTAAGTCCAATGATTTTTTCAAAGGACCTTTTTAATGGATTAAATTATTCTTACTAATAATGGATGTTATTATTTTCTCTAAACATACAAATTTAATATAAAATCATAATGTTTTCTTTGAATATAAAAATATTTCTTGTGATATTTCTTAAGTTGTATGACAATAAGAAATTATATCTTATTTCTAAATACAGAGAGTTTCTTATTTTGATTAGGTGGCTGATTCACATACAAAAATATTATTTTTACATTTTATTTTGTTCATTAATGATATACTATTTTAGAAAACACATATTTTTATTCTTAGGTATTTTATCTAATTTTTGTTTCAAAAATTTCCCTTTCTTAATATTTTTATGTTGTTAAAAAAACAACCAAAGAAACAAATTTAATAAATACATATTTGAATATACTATATGTGGTCTCTCTAAAATTACTCAAATGAAAATATGGAATTATTATTTTTAGGATACTTTTTTCTATTATGAAATATTAAAGATCTTTTATTCTATCTATTATTACCAATATATAAAGTCGAACATGTTACTCATCAGTCTACATCTCATATTTTTTCTATTCTAGTTTATACTTATGGTACATAGTCATAGTGTTGTGTCATATTCATGTAATATTCTGTGGAAATATTGGTTACCTATAAAGTACCATAAAATCCTATAAAAACATTATTTTAATATTTTCTACCCCAATACTTAGTTATAGAGGTGTTTGGAAAATATGCACTAATTGTGAAAATCACTAAGATCATTAAGAGAGCACCAGTGTAGTGTAATACGGGAATTATGTATTCCAACCCACTATTAACGAATGTTTGCTATTATTTCCTTATTTATTTCTAATTCTCAATCATATTTAAGATATAAGGAAAAAATATCTTTAAACATAAGAGGGATATTTCAAATATTTGGAGGTTATAAGGATAACACAGTTCTCCCCCCTTCAGTATCTTCATCATTTCCATTCAGACCCAATAATTTGTATCAAAGGAAATGATATATTACATTGTTTCTCTTTTGAATAATCCCTTAATATTATGTGATTTATACTTAATACCAATAATAAGTATCAATATATGAGAACTAGTGAATATTACTTTTGTATCTAATAAGCATAAGTTAAAGATCCAAATTAATGTTAATGAATGAGCTTAGATATGGTATTTTGATGATTCATGGACCTTATTTTAATGGAGATAATTATGGATTCTAGAACTATTTAGTGAATATTTATTTGAAATATCATTTCATAAGTGTTTATGTTAATGTATTCCGGACCTGTGATATTACAAAAAAAATATCAGAAGTGGAATGATAACTAAAAGAATTGTGATGATTTTAATTCAAGAGATATTAATGCTCTTATCTATGGATTAGTGTCTGATGAATTTAATCATGTTTCATAGTGTCATACTATATATATTATGTGGTTGATTATTTTTGTTTCAAATGGATGAAATAATAATGTTAGAAAAATAATCTACAATACTATAAAATTAAAATTTTATCCATTTAGGATGTATGGATAATAAATATTACAAGAAGTTTACAATGATGTTTATACTCTAGGGGAACTTATTAAAATATTAAATGAGGTTTAAATGGTGTAAATATTTTTAACATTTCAATGGAATGGAATTTCAAATACTATTTTTAACCCACACTATTAAAAATATTTACATGAAATAACATATTTGATCTTGTATGATATATGAAGATGAGATAAAAGATGAAGGTCAAAACAATGTTTTTATTAAAAAAATAAAATATTCCCTTAATGTTTTAATGGATCAATGTTCTAATTTATGTAATTTAGATCCAATGAATATCTATCTATTCATGATAATTTTTTTGAACTATTCAGTTGGATAAAGGAGATGTAAATGGAGAATAAAGACAATGATGTTAGTTGCTATGAATTTTATATGATGGGCCATATGATATCTAATTTCCCCACACATAAATATCATAGGAATTATGATTATGGAACACGATTGAAATCATGAAGGCTAATTTGATTTCCTATGATGAATCAACTGATGGATCAAATATAAAGTATAAAGATGTGAATGAAAATAACATGGTCAATCTATGTGTTATGGAACATGTTGATGTGGTATAATCTTCTTACTCTCAATATTCTAATTATGAAAATCACTTTTATGTTTAACTAAATAAATATTTTTTAATTCTCCAAGATAAATTTAAATATTTAATAAAATCTCTTAAAAGACATAAAAAATTTTAGGATTCAATTCCTATTAATAAAGATTTTTTTTCATAATGGATTGTTGATTTAAGATCTAATAATACAAAAAGTTCTTGGATTTATCTTGAAAATATATTTAAGGATCTATTAGATTATGTTGATACATCAAAACAATCTTCTAGAATAATTATCAGAGGAGGAAAATATTTGAATCAAATCCATTATTAAAATAATGTAAATAATAATGGTAAGTAGGCTATGGGTGGTAATGTGAAAAAAAAACAAAATATAAAGGAGTTATTTTGATAATGGTTCAAAAAGAAAGTGAATATACACTATTAAATTTTTTCATTGAAAAATAAAATGATATTTATTTTAGAAATCTATGATTTTGTGGTTCCACATATATTCATTATTTAAATGAAATATATATATATATATATTTAATTTTTTTGTCTCTACTAAAATTGTTTTATTTTACTATATATATAGTTTATAAAAAATCAAGAACCAAAATAATATGGGTACTGAAGAGAATATATGATTTATATTTTAACGATATATAACACTAAACTCCATAATAATATTTTTGAGTGACTATCTTGAAAATGAATATTTCCTCTATAATTGATCAACTCTATATTAGTTCATATTCTAAATGAACATATCCTAAAAGCTGGAGCCTTTAAAATCTTGGATTAATTTCAATTTATACATGAACTATTTTATATATGGAGAGATACGTTAATTTTTAGAATGGGGTTAAATATTTTATTATTATGGAATGAATTATATTTATTTTATTTTTATTTCTTTGTAATATTTTTATAGTTTTAATAAATGATATTTTATATCATTATAAAGACTAGTTTTCTAGAAGAAAACATAAGTAAAGGGGAGTGTATTTTATTCAACGTATCAATTCTAATCATGTATAGAATGAAATGTTTATTTAATTTTAACAAATAAATGTTTTATTAATTAATATTTTATTTTGTAAAACATTCTCCATTTTAATTTTTTCCAATAAATATAATTTAATTAATTTTAGTTATTAATAAAATAATTCTTATGTAAACCATTATTTAAATTCTAAAATCGAAAATTATTACACTTCTTTTTCAGCTCATAAAATTTAATTGTCACATAAAAATTATCCGAATAAAACTATTTTTCTTCCTTTGAACCCTAATTCTATTTTTTTTTCAAAACCTATCATATATTTAATCTAATTTATATTAAATTTCCATATAAATGAGATATGATGAAGTTATTCTAAGTTACCTATAGAGACTTAATCACTCTAGATCTAAGAAATTGTATCCTTGAATGATAAGATTTTAAGATCAATATTAATTATTTTATAATAGTTTTTTTTATAATTTTTTATGAACACTTAGGACCTTTTAAATACGTTTCCTTTGAAAAAGTATTCTAGATATATTATAGAAATCATCCATTTTGATGTAAAAGAAGATCAATATGATTAAATAGTTAATTATGGAATGTATCCTATAATAAATCCATCTGTTGATGATGATTCATTTTATAGAAATCATACTACTTCGAATTCAGTAGAGTTGGGGTATACATTTAATCTTTTGGAATGTTAATTAGTGATGATTGGTAAATATAAAAGGAAACATTTGAAGAGAAAGAAATTTTTATGTTTTAAAAATAGAATTTTAATCTCATTACATGAAGTATCAATTTTTTTAGTAACGATAAATTTCAAGAAATGATTTTGGTGAAATTAATGTGGATATGGTAATATAAATTGATTATGTCAGGCAAGAAGGAGTTTCCAAATTATATCTTAATGATTTAAATGATTTTATATATAAATAGTTATCTTATTCAATGGTGGATAAAAGAACATCATATATTCATATAAAAATAATATTACTATTAAGAGTTATATATGGTGAGAGTAAAGAGATCATAGTTTTGATTTTGAATAAGAACTATTTAACCTTCAAAAAAACATCATCATTTTCTGCCAACTTGTAATTTTTAATATCAAAAATAAAAAATATCTTCTCCTAAATGTTTTAAAATAAAAAATTCTAACATTTTTTATTTTTTTGTTTTGTTATACTTTTAATATTTTTGAATGTATTTATTTCAAATGAAAATAATATAATTCTTAATTTTTTTTCTAAAAAGAGTGAGAAATGTTTGGGGAGAAATAATTTTAGAAATGGAGAAAGGATTGAGAAATATAGAAAATATATGGGTGGATATAACTTTGTAAAAATGTTTTTCATATGATATATATATTGGATAATCAAAAAATTTCTATCATTTTTATAATGATTTAAAATTATACAATATTAAATAATATGGGATTAATTTTCTTAAATTTTCGTCAATATTGTGTTTTTAAAATTTTATTTTTATTTTCAAAATTGGGATAAACCTATCATCTAATTTATTTGTATGTTTTTTTGATTCTGTATTTGTTTTATAGATTTTTTGATCATTGAAAATGGATAGATTTTTGGTAATGTTTTGTCCCACAAATTTAATTATTATCTTATGGATTTTTATGCAAAAATACCCATATTTGAGATACCAATGAAGTTACATTATGTATATTTCTTGATAATAATTATTTGAATATATTTTTATTCTAGAAGTATCTTATAGTATTATCTAGTAAATAATTTTTTAATTTCTCAATGTATATTTATTCTATATGTGGTTATGATATGTTTGGATACTCTGTTTCTGCCCTATTATTTTTTTTGGAATGTTTGAATTTTTTGGTAGAGAAACAAACCCTAGTGGCACAGAGTAAAAGAATACATAATTAAATTGGTATAATTTGAATGTAATCACATCGTAATGTACTGAATAATTTCGTAGTCATTGAAAAAAAGATACATACCTATAACTCACATTATTATACTAAATTAAAAATACACATTTTTAAAAAAATTAGAAATCCAAATATCCCCTTAACATATCCATGTATATCACTCATAAAATAACTCCTACAATACTTGGGAAATTAAATCATAATAAATGGGTGGGATAAGATTCTTAGTTAGGGTTTGAATATAGTGGAGTATATCAGGAATATATAACCATAATCAATATTTAATGTTAAATTACTAAAACACATTATACTTATACAATAACTTGAGAATAATATTGATCAACTAAATGATGATAAAATTAATCCATATAAATAATCATATGAGAATTAAAATTTTCCATGGATATCCTTACAAATTTAATAATAACATGTACGTCAATAACTAATTCCATAGTGATGGAATTTTTATTTTTAGGCATTATAACCATACCATTAAGGCATCTTTCTAAGACATCTTTTATAAATGGGTATGTAATCAACCAAATACCCAAGCTAGACAATCTCATAACTCTTACTGATTAATCAAGGGGATATAGTAACTAACTCCCATAACATATTAAGACCAATTAATTTCCAATATAAATGGGGTGAAACATAAATAATATAAATATTTTCCTTAAAAATATAACATATAAAATGATAACAATTACCCACATAAAAAAATCATACCTGATACTACGTAATATAAATGGATTCAAATCGGTGAATCCTTAGTCACACTAATCATAATCCATATGGAATAATAATAAGGATGGTATCATAACAACATGTTCCCAATGGAATATAATGAAAATGGTGGTTTTTGTCTTTGATGAATCCAAATACCATAAAATTTACATTAAACATTTGTGATGAAATACACTTTTCACATTCAAATTCACATCAAAAATATAAAATTACATATTTGTTCATAAATAACATTGAAAACATGTACAATAATCTTCAACAAAATTAGTGGTTACGGTGGTGGAAATTTCAGTAGCTTCCATGTAGTTTAAAAAATATTCTATTCACATTTTTAGTAAATAAAAACATAATTTTTTTCGAAAATGATATGAATAATCCATTCAAATATTTTTTTAAAAACTAAAATAAGGGTAAAAATTTCATTATTAAATAATTTGGGTAATACTAAATACATTTTTGATTTTTTTGAAAACATCAATTTGGATGAAAAATGAATATGGATTGAAGAGAGAAATAAATATATATTTTCATAAAAACATTCTTCACATTATTTTAAGTACCAGTGAAGGGAAAACTAGAACAATTTATTTAACAAGTTATTGAATAACCCTATGAGAAAATATATATTCATTTTAAGATATAAATTTTAAATAAGTCCCCTATGAGAAACTTATACATAAAACACCCACATAATGATGATATTTTGAAATGAACTCTTTCCACTTTGGTAACATTTGATTCATAATCCCCAAGATAGAAATAAAATAAAATGAATCATTAAATACCATGAATTAAAAAATATTCCTGATAAAAAATATCTAATGGGGATGTATATTCAATACATAATGGAATAAGTGGTGAATATGGATTAAAATCATAGATGTAATAGTTTGATGAGAAACCCATACCATAGGAGTGATTTCCTTTACATATATTCGATCCCCAAATATAATAAATATAGGTTTGTAAAAAATATATTATTGACGATTAATAATATTTTCCATACCATATATTATTTACTATTAGACTTTTACAACCCAATCATTTACATGTCTTTATTATAACCAATGTTTCAAGTGACAATTGATTCATTTTTCATGTATGTTTTTGATCAGTAATATGAGTGGTTTTCCTTTTATCATGTTTACATAATATCCGTATTTTTTTCCATGATTTAAAATATATATATATATATATATTCATTATATAGGTAATTATAGTAATCTATAAAATTAATAGTAAAAAATGGAATAAACCGTTCATAAAGACTGTAAACTGTATATACGCACGAACACTATTTCAATTTTTATTGATGGATGGAATCCATTGAGAATAAATGTTAATTCACATGTATAAATTCATTATTTATTTATATTTAGGATGCATATTAATAAAATCTATCCTCATTACCTTAAATTTAAAAATAAAACAAAAAACATTTAATATCATAATGTAGAGGTGGTTATTATTACGTATGAAGGAGCGACATTATTTTCATCCAATAGATTAAAAGGTTAGAATTTAGATGTGATATTATATTACCAAAAGTGTTTTTAGGTCATAAATATAAAATATATTAAATAAATTTTTTCTTTAATGCCTTACATGTAATTTTTAATCTACAAATGAACCATATTTCTTCATGAGGAGGTAGTTCACCATATGCATGATCATCATTTTCATTTCCCCCACAAAATGAAAGGTACGGAGGTTTATGAGATATAAAAATTACATAAATATAATAATTTCATATATATCATATAAATATTTTATATCCATCATTATATGTCCCCATTAAATATGGTGATGGGAAGATAATTACATTAGTTAATGAGCCGATAATATGTCATACACAAGATCTATGATTACATTTTTCATTTGATTGATGTAGGTATAGATATGGTTTATTACATTAACATAATAATATATTATGATATATGGTATAAATAATGTATTATATTATCATAGTTAAAAATTATTTTATGTAGATGGAAGAAGAAATTAATCAAATACACACATTTATTAGTTTTTCCTTTTCATTGGAGAGACAGTTTATATATATAAATAAACCATTCCTATGAGGGATTTCTAAAAAAATACGGCCTCAAGGATGTGAGGATGGAAGTAAGGAATATAGTTTTTATAACAATTTTATGGGGAAAATGGTTTTTCATGTTTGAATACGAGAAGAGTTGGTTTCGTATTTTAATTTTGGGGGAGAGGACAAACATTTATGTTTTGAAAAGATATAGAGATTCCCATATTTTTCTCATTCAAAATGTGTTAAAAATAGGCCAATATGGAATCAAAGTGGGAATTGTTTCATATTTTTATTTATAGTGGTAAAAAATTAGGTCAAACAGGTTTTATAATATTAATTATTATTTTTATTACAACTATAGAATACATTCTTCTAAATTCAATTCACATAATTAATAGAATTTAATTTTAAATTAATCCCAAATACATGATGATAAAACAGATATAAAAAATTATATTTTTCATGTAAATGATTTTATAATATTAATTGTGTATACATGAATCATCATTATATTATTTAAACACAAAATATAATTTTATAATCAATACATTTTATTCAAATCACTATTCATCAGGTGTTATTTTGATTAATAAAATTATGCAACATTATGTTTTCTAACCCAATAAATTTTTTTAACTAAAATATATTATAAATGATATTGAAATATAATTAAATGAATTAAATATAAATAAATAATAATTTATTTACCATTATCCAAACTCAAATCATAATATATCTATTTAAATTTCTTAATTTTTTCAAAATAAATGACCCTTTTACTAAAATCGAAATTTTTAACTATTCACTGGAAAATCAATATTTTTTTGAAAAATGCGAAAATTAAACCATAATTAAATTTTTATATAATAATTTAAAAAATATCTTTAACTTTTTAAAATAAAATTTATGAAAAGTGAAAAAATTATTTTTCAGTGTTGAACTGAAAGAAAACCAAATTTTTTATTAGAGAAAAATATAGTCTGCAAAAAATTATTTCTATTTGAAATGGTTCTTATTTCATTTACAATCAATATATAACCATTTAATTTAATTTATACAATTTCAAACCATTTAATTTTATTATTTTAGTGATTCTTATTCATTCCCACCAATATAGGGGCTACGTTATAAATGTAATGTTCAAATTAAAATATTTTAAAAGATTATCACATTTGGTGTAATCTCGGGGATGCCTACATTGCAAGATATCAACGATATTAAATTTATTTAAAGAGGAATATATTTTAAATTCTTAGGGTGTACCATTATCTTCTAATATTGGTATTTCTTTTATAATAGTATATTGAACATGGTGTTCCTTTTTTATAACACAAGGGTAACACAAGGACCCTATTCAGTAAAGAACCATACTCTTATACCCAATGTTTGAATTAAGCATTTGAATGAATAATCATGTTAGAATAATCAAAATAAATAACCTGAGTTGGGGTTAGGGTGAATCAATCAATGAAGGATTAAAACTACTTCTCCTTCGAATCTTGTTTTGAAAATAATAAAAACACTATTCTCTCCCTTTACCATAGAAATTTATGAGTAGAATTAGAAGCATTAATGAGATGGATACTTTTTACTTGGTAGACCATCTTTGGGACTCATGTAATTGGTATAAAATGACAATGTGTCTATGTTCCACATCCTCTAAATCACATTGATGTTACAAATTTTAGATTAGTATCATTGTCCCTCATAGTTTACAACTAATATCTATTTGAAAAATCACTAATATGTTAACTAAATTGTGATAACAGATCTTTTAGATGATTTTAATTTTGATCCTTTGAATCAATATGTTTTACAACTCATTGGTAGAATCACTAAGTTCCACTTTCATCCACTAGATGAGTAAAACTTTACCATAGATTTAAATGGTAATCCATTTTCAATAGGTTCACAATTCTCAGTATTATCACAAAGCTCTCACAACCTTCATGAAACTATAGAAAAATTAACAAGAATATACTTCATACAAAAACACCTCATCTTATATGATGAGCACCACTTTTGTGAAGCTCAATAAATCTTCTTCACGAACCATACTTTCATGAAGGTGACTTATACTTTTATAATATCACTACTTTTTCAAGCACACTTATCCATCATGAATCCCAAAACATCCTTGATACATACAACTTTCAGTTGGCATACATAGCCCTCATGAATGCTATTTCTTTTTGAAGTAGTTTTCAATAACATCCTTCATGAATCACCTTCACAAATTTAGAGCCTTTGGATTTTTTAAGTATTTATCATCACATATAATGGGATTTGTGGCCAATTTATATTCAAGGATTTCTGTTTCCAATGCTTGCATCATCATAATCCCCCTTTCATGGAGTTGTTCAAAATTATTAATAAACCTACCTACCATCATGGGGAACTAGGGAAATTTCATGATTCACGAAGCATCTTATAGTTGCATAGATTTACAATCAATTCCCCATGGTCAAACCATCCATTACATTTCCTATAATATTTTTCAACATCCCTTGTCAAAAATCCCTCTCAAACTCCAAAAAACCAATGAATATGGACCTGTCCAAAAACAATTCAACCCAAAACACTATAAGTTATTTTATGTTATTTTTTGAAAAACAATACCCTCCTTAATTTTTTTTAAAACTCTTCGAAATTTGAAACGACCTTTAATGTTCTTCCATCTGAACCAAAATTCACTTCTTTTGAGCTAGATAGTGATCAATGATTTATCAACACACACTATATTCCCACACTATCTATGCTTGGTGTGATTAAAATGAGTAGCATGAAATGTTCATCAATGAATCAATTCATTCTAGAGAAACTCACATGCTTTCATCAAGAAACCCATTTTTCAAGATACATTAACTTTTATCAATCATTTTTAAAATCATAATATTTTAAACTCCCCATACATCACTTCACCAATTATAAGATTCACCCATGTCTTAACTAGGATATCATCCATACTTTTATAGACACAACATATACCCCTTCATAAATGAAACTGAATTCAATTCTTTGTGCTATAAACCAGAGTAAAAACACATATCATCACATATAGGGAAAGACACATAATACATCACGGAGGGGTAATACCACATTCACACATTCTATGAATGGTGAGTCAACTTAACTCCAAGATCATCATGATGAAATTAAAACAAAAATTTGGCTACATACATTGTAAGAATATCTGCAACATATATTTAAGTAGGCAGATAGTCCAACTTCACAGGACCATGCCCCACCTTCACATTGATAAATTGATACTTCATTTATCTGTTCTTTTTTCCTGAGTGGTGAAATGATTTTTTATAATTCTTATCGGACTTTTATTATCATAATGGATTATGATCTCAGACTTTATATCAACTCCCATATCATCTGGCAACTGATTCGTCATTAATAACTGTGTGCAATCATCAGTAGCCAAAATATAGTCATTTTATATAGTGATCAAAAAAATTAAATAATTTTTATTTCTTATCAAATAAATACAATATCTAACAAAATAAAATGAACCAACTAATGTTGACTTTTTGTCATCTTCCGATCAAACAAAATCTGCTCATGTATACCCCAATAACACTTACAAATATTTTTCATTGATCATAAAAACTAAGTCCATCGTTCCCTTGATATATTGAAATAATATTTTTAATAAATTTAAATGTGTCTATTTTGGATTTATTTAATCCAGTTGATCTTGAAATTTAAAAAAGAATAATTAGTCATGTCACTGTTATGTGCAATAGATATCTAATAGATTACTTATATTGTGCGGAAATCTCAAATTATCTATAATTATAAGGTGATAGATTCATCAAAGTTGCCAAAAATGTATCCATATCCTTGGAATTAACCATTCCAAATCTCCTGGAAACCACTATGGCATTTTAGGATTGTGAAAAAAATGTTCCATTCCTCCCATTTGACACCTCTAAACTATTGGAAACGGTCATATCACGAATCATTGAAATTTTGAACATAATTTTCATAACATTGGAGAACTATTTTCACTAATCATTATCTGACCAGCCAAATGTTATTCAATATATATAAAAAATCACTATTATCTTTCGACTTTTGGGATTATAGACTTAATTATTATATTCAAATCGACCAGGCCAAAAACTGATCTTCTTTAAAAAAACTAATCCACTCATGAATACCATGATCCCTATTCTTGCTTTAGCCAATATAGTGCCTTTCTAAAATAAAAAACCCAATTATTATCCCCATGAATGAGAAAACCATCTGTCTACTCGATTTAAACTTCTTCTTCTAGAACACCATTCAAAAACGATGACTTTACTTCAATTTGGAAAAGATTGAACATTATTTACAATACTACAGATAAGAATAATCTTGTTGCCTCTTTCCTCAGAACGGGTGAATATATTTCATCAACATTAATTCTCTCTATCTAGGATTACATCGTGAACACTGTTCATTATTTTCATTAAATCACTTTACATATTCATTCACTATGTTGTAAAAGACCCATTTAGTCTCTATGAAAATTTTATTTTTTGGCCTCAGAACAATCTCCCAGGGCTTATTATTCTCAATTTGGTCAAGCTCTTCATTTATAGTCAAGACTGAGGTCCCATCTCCAATTGTTTCATTAAACATTTAGAATCAACCTATTATGGGAAGTATGCATTCTATAAATACATTATTCTCGGTGTTTCAAATGGATGAAATAATCACCAATAATTGTTTTTTGTCAAATATATCTCGAAACATTAATTTTTTTGAATATATAGATTTTACTTCCATATGATCAAAATAAGTATCTTCTTTTGAATCATCGTTTTCCATATCTACTTCCCCTGAGTTGTTACATCTTCTGCACATTCACTAGGTAAAAGAGCACTCTGTTTTTGAATATTATGTCCTTTCTCTACTATAGTGTCCTCATTTCATTAAACTAATTTTCCCAATCTCTTATTGAATCATTTATTTGTTTTTTATTTTCTTGGATAGCCAAGTACTATCCCCTAATGTACAAAATTTGAAAATTTTCTATGTTTATAATTATTTAAAATATGAAACATATTACTAAAGAATAAACCATTTTTTATTATTGGCTACTTTCCATAAAAAATTTGTAAACATCATATTCAATATTTGAAAAATAGAGTTTTTTAACACCACTTATGGAGTCTGATTTCATACATAAATTTGAAGAGTTTATATTTTTTATGTTGTCAGGTATGTACATTAAACTTATGCACTCATTCCCATTCAATACACACACATCCCAAAGATTTTATATCCACCTCAGTTCTGCACCAAATCTAGAAGATATTAGAAATTAATATCACATATGTACAGGTATACCTTTGGAATCATCATGAAGAGGATTATGATCAATCCTGATGAACCAACACTTTATTATTTTCTTTCATAGCATTGTACTCACTTTGTTTCCCTTATAACATCCCATCCTACATCAAATAATCTATCCATATAACATGACATTAATTATCTAATTACTTATTATTCTTTTTATATGTTAGTTTTACATGCTTTTCCTTTTTCATAATTTTTGGTTCATGCACACTCATATAAATTTATTTAATTTTTCTCAAATTGTATTCTATTTTTCTTGTGCTTATATAGGATAAAGAATATTTACATTGATCAGATATTATTTCTTCATCCTCTAATGGTGAGATATTTATCTTTCATGCACTAATCACTTTATTTAATAACACCAAATTTTGTTCAGACATTATTTCCAGTTTTATTTTATCATTTATCCAAGTCATCTCACCCTGATGTGTTATGGATGAAAATTTCACTAAATGTGAATTATTTTTACATACAAATAGAGAAGTTACTTTTTTCCTTCAATGAATTAAAAAAAATTCATCATAGTTGGATATATTCTAGTTTTTTCTTTCTCATGATACAACACTAGAGTAGGAGATAACCTTTAATGTTCCTTTTTCTTCCCTATTTTATATTAACTATAATAAATTTCCAAATTCCCATGATTAGAACCTCAAAAAAAATGTCTCATTAAAAACATACATCACATCATCATTTATCTGGTCAGATGTTGGTAAAAGAAAATTTATTCTTCTATAATTGAGCCATCTTGATTTTTTACACATAATTATAGCGTTTTATTGTCATTCATAATAGTATAATTTCATGGATAAATTCTTCTAAGAGATTTCCCTTTCATACTTTTCATGAAGCATATACCTATCATGAAAATTAGAAATAATTAAATATTATCATTATGAAATGTAATTAAAATCCTACAAAAACCTTATTTATGAGTATGAATCCATCTGAAATAGAACATATTTCCATTGAATCCTACAGAACCCCTTTTAGATATGTTTTCTACCACTGCAATGTTTTCCCCCTTTTCTAAACTATTCATGATTCTCTACCTCTCATGCATAGTAGAGGGATATTCTTATCTAATAAACGAATTTATCAAATTTTATGGCCTTTTGTATGAGACAATAATTATCTTTTTCCCTCTAAAATAGAATATTTTCATTTTACTTCATTGTTACCTTCCTAAGAATAGTAAACTAATAAATGTAAAACATCCATTATTTTTTACTTTCCTTTCATATTATATTTCACCACTTCTTTCTTCAAAAATTATTACTATTCTCTTAATTATTTGATATTATTTTCCCCTGATTCATGTTTATAATTAGATTATATATTTACAGAAATATTATCATCAATTTATTATTAAACCATAAATATCATGTTAATTTTCCCATTCCATTTAAAATTTTTATGAGCTACTGAATCATTACAACATAAATTCTTTTATTTTAGAATTTATTTCTCCTAAACTATTTTAGATATTTGTGTAGAAATATCATTATTTTTTAATTCAAATTATAAATTTCTTATTATTTCAACTTCATTACCTTTTCATCATCTTTGAGGATTTTTATCATCGTGGAAATATTTTTCAATTCTTTATCATTGTAATCATTCTTATCCCTTAGATTAGTTTCGACAAAAATAATCATTTTATTAAATAAATTTACTTTATTGACCATATCTTACTATAAATGGAATTAAATATCTCGACACTTATTTTTATGTTTTAATTTCTAATACAATTCATTTTTCATATAAACAACATGTACAATTAGACTTCTTGTAATTTATTTATCATGGGTAGTTCCAAAATCACATGGAATGTCATGTTCTTCATTCATTGTTGAAGAATCATTGAATAATTAAATAACATCATAATCAAATGAGTTTTTGGATGCCTTAAAATAAATATCAATCATTACATATATACTTCCATAATGAAGAATTTCACTTGACATATCAATCTTCATTGATATTCTCCCCTTTTCAATAGCACCAGGATATAAGAGTAGTCCGGAACAATAGGGCACCAATATTATTACATTACATAATCTAGATATTAGTGAAGAAATCAATTACTTTCACATTGATGATATTTTATAGTTTAGAGATTTAGATAATTGGTAAAAGAAATATATTCATTACATTAAATATTATTACCAAGTGGATACCATATAAAACAGTACTCATGTCTCCAAAAATATAAAACTTTTCAAATATAACATGATTTATTTGAAAAATATTAAATCATTTAACTTGGATTATTCTTTTTCCTATACATCCTTATAAACTGTGAAAATTATTTAAAAACATGGGATGAGAACATAATCCTAATAAAGGATATGAAAATAATAAATGAACATATTAGTCCATGAATACTTGTAACATATGAAATCATTTTCAAAAGGAATAATTGTCAGTCATATATAATTTTTGAAACATGATACTTCCACAATATTCCAAAAAAATAAAAGAACATAAATATAACCACAAAGGTATCTTGGGGGCACAACATACATAATCTTGTAACCCTATCAGCTTCATTATATTTTGTATCCCTCAAATCTACCTTACCATTTGAGTAACCATCATAGTTACACTTGGAGTAACCATAAGGAAAAACTCCAACATACACATTACAAATGTATTGGAGGGAGATATAAGTACCACCCTTCATAGAAAAAAATTCAAAAGATCAAAAACAAAAACATAAAACATTAATAAAAGCACAACAACACTGCTTTTAAATTTTGTAATATAGAAGTTTAAAAGGGTATTTTAAAAGGAAAGTCCATTATAAATATCATTTTATTGAAGTGCGAATTAGTAGAGTGGATGGAATATATATAAATATACAATGTAAATACACATAATTCAACAAATTATATACAAAAACCACCAAAAAAACAATTTTAATACCACATAAATAATGAATTAGAATGTTAACACAAAGAATGGAAATAATGTTAAGAATTCCATTACCATAGGTTTATCTAACATCTAAGTCATTTAAAACTCCTATATAATGGTTAAAAGAGTGTTATTAATATATTAAATAATCATATACATCTTTATAATACCTTATTGGATAATTTTGTTACATTATTTCACACTTTAATTGTTAGTATTTTATTCCATGCACTGTATTGGGTGAGTTATTTACATGTTTTCCATGATGAGTTCATGATGGATGATCTTGTTGATTGGGAGTGAAAATACAGAATTTAATTGCGATGGTATTTACATATTTCCAGAAACATAAATTATACCACTTATCATTTTTATTTATGTCATTAGGATGATTCATTAGTTAAAACATTAATGATACCCATTATGATCATTTTAGTGGGTCTTTGATAATAACAACCACATTTTGTTTTATAAATTAAAACCATGTGTACAAAAGAATTCCAGAACCTTGGATGAGATATAATACATATTTAATAATCTAGTTAAACCATAAAATTGGTTTAATGACCATACTAGAACGAATTAAAGCAAATTAAAATCACATTGTCCACGATGTCGGTAATTTGACACATCAGAGACAATGTTTTTATTCCTTGAATAAGTAGAAGAGAAGAAGAATAATGATGATAAATTTTACATGAAAATGATAAAATACAGAATACACAAGATTTTTGGAGCTTTCGTGCCTCTTGTATAAAAGGAGGGGAAGAGACTATGATAAAAGAAAAGGAATGGAATGAAAAATATGAAAATTAAGAAGATTTTTTACCTCATGATCTCTTCTCCTTGAGATCCCCCTTAAGGTGTTTGATTTTGGCTTTTGGATGAGACCAAAAGGTCTTGGAGGTGGGGAAGGTGATTGTAGAGGTAATTTGGAAAAAATTAGACAATGCTCAACTATTTAGAGGAATGAGAGGAAGAAAAAGAAATGGGTGGTATTTATAATGGAGGAGGGTAGAGATTTCACATTATTTTATTATTGTTTTATTATTTTCCCTTAAGACAAGAAATATTGCGTCATCCATGACTAAAAATAGTAATAATAGCATGTGGGTTCGAGATAATGGGTCTAAATCTGCTCCAAAACATCGATGAAACCTTCATGACGCAGAAATTAATTTATTTGTCTAATACCAAAAATTCTCTATTCACCAAAAACCCATCTATTTCATAAAATTTACAAAAATTCACCCAAACCTATTTTCGAAATGTAGAATCCAAAAATGAACTCCATTTTGTCAAATTAATCTTATAAATATCAGGAAATTAATCTTTAAATAAAATATTAATATATTAGGAAAATAAAAATATTAAATCATTTATTTACTAATTCCTAAGGACGAGTGTGTCATACGTTCAATTAAATATTATATATATACACTATCATAGGTTAGGTTTATATTCATTAGGGTATATTATTGTTCATAAGGGTAACATTTCTATTCATAGGGCTACATTACTATTCATTAGTGTCATGTTACTACTCTTATGGTTACATTACAATTCATATGGGTACATCACTATTCCTTAGGGTATGTTACTATTCATAAAGGTATGTTGATATTCCAAAAAAAATTAAGTTGCTCTTATAAGACTCTAAATAACATACTGATCATAATTTTAGATGACTATTTTTCAAAATTCCAAACATAGAAGTGGGAAATTAAGTTTAAAGTAAATTGTCTTATAACTACATGGGTTGTTACATTCTCCCAACCCTTTGGAAATTATGTCCTCATAATTTTTATTTATATACCCAAACAAGTGAGGGTACAATTCCATCATAGAATTTTCATATTTCCATGTTCTTTCTTCATCCACGTGGTTTTATTTACAAAACCATTACCTAGTGGATTTCCTTATTCTACAATACCAATTCCCTTTGATCAAGAATCTAAACAGGTTTCTCTTCATAAGAATGGTTCTATTCCAGCTGAACTGCTTTTGGGCTCAAGGCATGAGTAGAATATGGAACAGACATTGTCAACATTTAAACATATGAATCATTGTGTACCAAAGAAAAAATTGGTGACAAAGATACTCGATATTAAACTGCTCCCACTTTCTCTAGGATTTCAAAAGGATCTTTGAACCGTAGAATTATCATTCCTTTCCTAAAAAAATGCATCACCCTTTTCCAAAGAGAGATTTTATAGAAAACATGGTCACCTACATCAAAATATTAGTTTTCCCTCCAATTATATGGATAAAATTTTTGCCTTCTTTGAGCTATAATCACGTGTTGCTGGATCATCCTCGCTTTCTCAACATTTGTCTCTACTAATTCCGACCCCATAAAATTTCTTTCTCCAACTTCAACCCAAAAGACTGGTGTCTGACACTACTTCCCAAACAATTACTCAAAAGGATCCATCTCTATAATAGAATGAAAAAAATTATTATATGAAAACTCAACTAAAGAATGACTTTGATCCTAACATCCCTTGTAATCTATTACAAGCTCAAATCATATCCTCCAATGTCTGAATTGTTTTTTCTAACTAGCCATCTGAATGTGGATTAAAATATTTACTGAAATTTAATTCAAATCCTAATGACTTCTAAATTACCTTCCAAAAGTTATAAGTGAACCTGAGATCCTACTTAGATACAATAGAAATAGGAACTCCATGTCACCAAATAATCTCTCTGAGGTACAACCAAGCAATAGGATCCAAAGACATTATATCTAAAACGGAAAGAAAATGTAATGATTTTGTTAGCCGATAAAAAATAACTAAAATCACATTTTTACCTAGATAAGTCTTTGGTAGTCCCACCACAAATTCCAGGAAGACATTCTCCCATTTCACTTTGGGATTGGAAAAGGAAGAAGCATCCCCTTTGGTAAATGCTGCTCTACTTTTACATGTTTACATTTCAAACATTTCAAAGTAAATAAAGAAATAACCGTTTTCATTCCATTCCACTATTAATACTCCCGAAGGTATTTGTATATCATAGTACTACTAAGATGAACTGAAAATGGAGAACTATGAGCTTCACACAAAAAATATTTCTTGAACTAGGAATCAAAAGGAACAAACATCATTCTTCCAAATATTAATCACATTATTTACAAATGTTAAATTCTAGAAACTTACCCATTTAAACCAATTCAACCTTTTTCTATACCTCATGGTCTTCCTTATTTTCATTCATAATTCTCTCTGATAACGATGCTTCCACTAAAATATGAAACAAAATAGAGGTATTTATCACCCCAACAACATCTTTTCCAAAATTCATCAAATCATTAATCAAAGGATCATGTTCCAAACATAACATGGTTAACAATTCATGATGTTTTCGACTCATGGAATCTGACACTTTGTTTTCATTTCTTGAATGATAATTGATCTTGAAATCATAACCCTTTATTTGTTCAATCAATCTTCTCTTCCTTATGTTAAATTTTTTTTTGTGTAAATATATACTTCAGACTTTTATGGTCAGTATATATTTTGAATTGGGATCAATATAAATGATTACTCTAAATATTCAATGAAAAAACTATAGCTACCAAATCCAAATGATGTGTGGGATAATTTAACTAATGAGATTTTAGTTATCTTAAAGCATAAGAAATTTTCTGATAATTTTTCATCAAAACACAACCATGTACCTTCAACGAAAAATCACTGTAGATGCCAAACCCACCATTTAGGGAAGAAATGGCCAAAACTAGAGCATTCCCCAATATCATCATAAATTCCAAAAAACAAACAACAAATTCTTCTATCCAAATAAATTTATCCTCTTTTCACAATAACTTAGTTACCATGCTAGATAACCATGAAATGTTTTTAAAAAATCGTCGGTAATAACCTGCTAATTTAAGAAAACTATGAATCTTTGTAATAGTTGTGGGTATTAGCCAATCATCAACCACTCTTTTTGGTAGGATCAACTATTATTCCATCCTAATTTACAATGTTCCCATGAAAAGAAATTTGTTGCAACCAAAAATCATAGTTTCTGAATTTTATATACATTTTCTATTCCATTATGTTTTGTAAAACGTCCATTATATATTTTTCATGATCTTATTTATTCTGAAGAATAATATAATGTCATCAATAAACAAAACCATAATCTTATCCAAGAACTGATGAAATATTCTATTCATATGATTCATAAATAAAATATGTGCTTTAGATAACCCTAACAACATAACAAAAAATTCATAATGACCATATCTAGTATAAAAGCCTGTTTTAAGGATTTTATCTCTTTCACATTCATCTAATGGTACATGGATCTCAAGTCAATCCTGGAAAAGTACTGATCTCCCTACAGTTGATCAAACAAGTCAACGATATGAGGCAAAGGAAATGTTTTTATATTTATGTCAGTTATGTTATTTAAAGTCTTATAATCAATGTATATTCTCATAGAAATATATTTATTGTTAACAAACATAATAGTATCACCCCTTGGTGATGTGCTAGGATGAATGAAGACTTTATCAAACAATTCCTACAACTAATTTTTCAATTCAAGAAGCTATATTTGAGTCATACAATATGGGGGGGTTGAAATTGGCTTTGCATCAGGATCTAACCCAATTGTGAATTCCACAACCTGATAAATTATGACACTAGGTAACTCATTAGAAAAAAAACATAGAGATATTCATTTAACATTGTCACATCATTAATATGAACAGTTCCTTTATTTTCAAAAATGTAAGCAATATATATTTCATTTTATTCTTTAAAAAGTTTCCTAGATTCCTGATATATTATACATTGTATGGGTTCGTTCTTGAATATGAACTAAAACTATTTCTGAAAAACAAATTCTTTAGATTAACATTCAATCATAACATGATAAACAGAAAGCTAATCCATTCCTGGAATAACATCAGACTCTATAAAAGAAAAAACAAAATGGATAACAGGTAAATTCTTTCCACAGATAAAAATAGAATGATTCATATAATTTATGTTTTCTGTAATATTTCCCATGTTTTTTTAACTACAAGTTCTGGTCACATTTTCTGAGGTGATATTTCCAATTTACCCAATAATATATCATAAATATAGGAATGTGTAGACCCTATATCTAAAAAAACATTAGAAAAATCAGAGTAAACAAATAACGTACCTGATACAACATCATTGGATGGCTCCACATCTTCTGATGTAGTCGAAAAGGATATCACTACAGTTTTTTTGCTTATAGTATGGCTTCACTGCATCATTCAAATCTCTCTTTGGGTAGGAATTTTCATAATGAAAAATCTCACAACATTTAAAATAATTAATAGATTCATTATTAGGATTAGTTTTAGGACAATTTTCATTAAAATCATGTGCCATATGTCTAAACTTACTACATTGAAATTGCTTCCCAGTTTTGGTAAGGCATTCCACAAGGTTCTTCTTTCCATAGTTTTCAGAATATGAAAACGATATTTTCTTACCATCAGATTTCATTGGTTGATTTTTAACCGTTACTTTCTATCTGGACCTTTTATTATCTCTGTTTCCAAAATGAACATTGTCATCCACAAACTCTATCTCTACCATCTTAGTACATCAGAAAAGTTTCTAATAACATTTTAATTCACGGGGGGCCAATACCCTTCGATACCTTGGCATTAATCCTATGTAAAAGATTTTTATTTTTCTATGAATATCCATAATAATATTTGAATCATGACTCACTAGTCAGGTGAATTTTTCTTCAAAAAAAGTCACTGAATCTTCCTATTTTTTCTTCAATTCAAGGAATTTATTCTCCATCCCAAGTTATACCACCATATGAAAATATTTTTTAAATTAAATTCATGTAAATTAATCCCACTCTAATGCATAAATATCCACTATATCCCTGATATTCATTACCATTGACCACCACTGATCAAAATAAACTTAAAAAAGGTAAACCGATATACTTACCTCTTTATTTATCGAACATCCAATAACATTGAATATATTTTCAAGTGATTGAATCCATCCTTCAGCTCCTACTAGGTCAGAAGATCCATTGAAGGAATGTTATTGTTGTCTCATAAAATGTTCCACTATTGTAGTGTTCCACTATGGTACCTATTTTTGTTTACATGCATGGATTTGACCAACATTTATTTCCTACATTATCTGAGCCATTACTATCACTAACTTCTCGGTTCAAATCTATACCGTTCCGGGTTGTAGATTCAGATTAATATCGTTTTGTCGGTGCCTCTCCTCTTCAGCTTCCCAATTTCTTCTACAGACAAACATTATGAACCAACATATCTTAGTCGAAGTAACATGGTAATATTTAAATTATATAACATTTATAATTTAAAATAGGGTAAAAAAATATGGTACTATATTAACATCGTCCTTACACCAAATGTTATCTATTCAATCCTCAAATACCAACTATAAAGACTGAACCTTATTTTATTAAATAATCCAGAAATTTTTTAAGAAATAAACTCCTCTAACATTGAGAATATTTTGATGTTTATAGATTTAGATAATTGATATATAATAAATTCTTAGCATTACAACTCAATACAAAGTGGATACAATAAAAAATTGTTCCCATTTCTCTCAAAATAATATACTTTTCAAACATAACATGATTTTCATTGAAAAATATTCAGTCATTTAACTTGGATGATTCTTTCTCCTACACTTCCATAAAAACTATGAAAATCATTTAAAGACATGGGATGAGGACAAAACCTCAGTAAGGGATATGAAACAAAGGAAATAACATATAAGTCCATGAATACTAGTAACATATGAAATCATTTTCAAAATGAATACACGACACCGATATATACTTACTTTTTGAAACAAGATATTTCCACAAGATTCCCAATTAATAAAATAACATAAATATAACCATAATGGTTTCTTGGGGCATTAAATAAATAACCTTGTAACCCTCTCATCTACCTTATAATTTCTAAGCCTCATGGATTCCCTACAATTTGTGTAACCATCGCAGTTACACATGGAGTAACAATATGGTTGACCTCCATAGTACACATAAACAATGCATTGGAGGGAGATATAGGTCACACCCTTCATCATAAATAATTCCCAATAACTCTAACATAATCATGCATCATGAATAATAGCATAAAAAAATTTCTTTTTAATTTGTAAAAAATATATTTTTAAAAGATGATTTGAAGAGGAAATTCATTTTAAAATATCATATAATTGATGTGAGACTTAGTAGAGTAGATGAAATTTATATACACACTATAAATACACATAATGTAACATATTATATAAAAAACCGATCACACAAACAATTTTATAACTACATGAATATTTATGTAGAAGATTAACCTAAAGAATGGAAATCGGGTTAAGAATTACCTTACATCGGGGTTATCTTACTTAAAACTCATTTAAACATCCTATATAGTGGTTAAAATAGTGTTATTAATATCTTATAGAATCATATACATCTTTATAATATGTTATATGATCATTCCATTACATAATTTCAGACTTTTATTGTTAGTATTTTGTTCCTTGCACTGTTTTGGGTGTGTTCTCTACATGATTTCCATGATCAGTTCATGATGAATGTTCATGTCGATTGGGAATGAAACTATAGAATTGGAATTTAGTGGTATTTACATATTTCTATAACAATAAATTATACCATTTATCACTTTTATTTCATGTCATGAGGATGATTCAGAAGTTAGTACATTAATGAAGTTCGTTTAAATCATTTTAGTGGTTCTTTGATAATAACGACCTCATTTTGTATTATAAATTAAAACCAAGTGTATAAATGAATTAGATAACTATGGATGAGACATAATAAATATATTATAATCTTTTTAAATCATAAAAATGGTTTCATGACCTAACATGAATTAATTAATTCAAATTGAAATCACATCATCCACGTTGTCGGTAATTCAACACATCACAGATAATGTTTTTATTCCTAGAATATGTTGTAGAGGAGAAGAAGAAAGATGATGAATATTTCATGAACATTATAACATACATAATATAAAATATTTATAGATTTTTAATGCTCATTGGATAATATTATGGAAAGATTCTATAAAAAATGAAAATAAAATGAAAGAAAAACACATGAAATGGAAGAGTATTTCTTACCTCTTGATCTCTTCTCCTTGATTTCCATCTTATAGCCTCTTATTTTGGACATAGGGTGACACAAGAAGGTCATGAAAGTTGGGAAGGAGTTTGGGGAGGGAATTTTGAAGAAATTAGCCCATGATATAGGCTTGTGGGGTGTGGGAGGAAGATCTGGAAATGGGAGGTATTTATAGTGGAGGAGGGGAGAGATTTCTCATTATTTTAATTATTATTTCAATATTTTGCCTCAAGAAAATAAGTATTATGTGTTCCATGACTAAAAATAGTAATAATGTCATTTTGGTTCTAGATAATGAGCCTACATCATCACCATATCATCAATGACACCTCCATGATAAAAAAAATTCATTTATTTGTCAAATACCAAAAATTCACCATTCACAAAAAAATAAAGTATTTCAGAAAATTTCAAAAATTCACCCCAAACATTTTTTTATGTATAAGATCCAAAAAATGAACTCCATTTTATCAAAATAATTTTATAAATATGAGAAAATTAATTTTTAAATAAAACAATACTTTATTAAAAAATAACAGTTTTGAAGCATTTATTTACTTATTCAAAGATATGGGTGTTCCATACATTAAATTATATAATATATGTATACCATAATAGGTTATGTTACAATTAATAAGGTTATATTACTATATATAAGATGAAAATTACCATTCATAAGGGTACATTACTATTCATTAGGGTCAAGTCACTACTCACAAGGTAACATAACAATGAATAAGGGTACATTACTATTCTTAAGGGTATGGTACTATTCGTAAGTGTATATTACTATTAATAACGGTATATTACTTTTCAAAAATATAAGTTCATTATATAAGACTCTAAATAACTTACTTATCACATTTGTAGATGACCAATTTTCCAAATTCAAAACATATAAGTGGGAAATTAGGTTTAATGTTATTTATCTTATAAGTACGTGGGTTGTTATAGAAACATTGATTTTAATAATAAAATGAACCATGTTATAGAAAAATATTTGATATAAGAAACCAATTCTCTAATAAAAATTGTTATCCCAAACATGTTATATTACTTGAGCGGGGGGGATCAGGGCATGAAAGATTAAAACTATGTCACATTTGGATCTTGTTTCATCATTAAACATAACACACTTTTCACCATTTCTTATAAAAATATATTAAAAGAAGTAATATAATGCACGTAAAAAAATATTTTTATTGGTTGACCCTCACTATGTCATTTCGTGGGATCATATAAAGGAATTTAGCCGATATAGAAAATACACTTTTTTGAAAAACTATTACAATGATTGAAGTAGACTCAATGACCCTCCAAGTTTACAAAAAATCAAAATTTTAAAGATCAAAGCTCTCTTAACTAATGTTTTTCCACTAAACATTCAAGTGATTATCCATTTGATCAATTGAATCAATAAGTTTTAAACCTTATTTTGTGAATCATTAAATTCCACTTTCATCCACCGATGATAACAAATTTCCCACAAATTTACTTGGAAATCACTTTTGAACACTTTTGTGATGCTCACTAAATCTGTCATTCTTAAAAATATATCACGAAACTACCAAAATATTTACAGGAATATATTTATTTTGGGAAGACATAAACATTTAAGGCTCACCACTTTCAAAAATCTCAAACAACCTTTTAAAAGAACCCACATTTCTTGAAGCTAACTTATCCTTTACAAATACCACTACTACTATGAATCTCACTTTTACCAAGCATAAAACATTCAAAATTATTACATGTTTTAGTGACCTGACATATCAATCAAAAACATTTTTTCATTATAAATTTTCTTTTCACTAACAGCATTTGTGAAAAACCACAGAGAAATTTGTGTTTTAGGATTATATTTAAGGAATCATCTTCACTTGTGAAGGGGTTATAGGAATATTAATAGGAAAAACCCCATGTTCACAAATATTCTATCCCTTTCATCACCTTTTCCTGAAGTATATAGAACATGTTCTTGAACCTATTTATCTTTATTGAGCACTAGGTAAATTTATCCATTGATGAAGTTTCTTGGAATCATGAAGATTTAACGTAAATCCATCACACTCTTCCTACATTTTCAATCCTCCACACTATTATAATTTTTTTAATCACCATACGTCTAATAAACACAATTAATTGGTGAAATTTTTGACACCTAGAAAATATAATGTATGAAAATTGTATTTGATGGCCTATATGAAATGTGACACCAAGCACGTAACGTAATATAATATGATGAAACCTTATAATATATTTATTATTTAAAATTGATTTCATATATTCCAATTCATGAAACACTTACATAGAATTCATTACACAGAATAATGGCCTTCCTTGATGGATTGCCTTATATTAAAGACCGCGTTTTATCGAAAAATAATATATTATTAAAATATCATGATATATAACATAGTTATTATGTTACTTATTATTAATTGTATTAAATATATTGTGAAAATGTAAGGTATATATAAACATAAAGTTAATTCATTGGTTACCTATTAATGTGAAATGAAAAGAAGAACCAATAGGATATAAAAACAAATACTCTTATTATTATGCTTCCAATGGAATTTTTTATAATAAACATTATTAAATACAATTAATGAATGATTTTATTTAAATATTCATTATATATATTCAATTAATTTTTTTTAATCTTCATACTTTATGGTTGAATGAAATATGATAATAAGAAACTCTATTTTACACATCAAAACTGTTATTTTTATAAAAGGAATTTTACATCCTTTTATTGGTGAACCCATTTGAAATAAAAATTTTGAAACTTTAATTTATTTAATAAGTAAAAATTAACATCATATTTTATATTTTATCAGATTAATTAGGTTAGGGTGAATTTTTTAAAATTATCCGAAACATTTAAATTTTTAATGAATTGTTAAAATTACAGAGTCTTAGATAAAAATAGCATTTTCATAGAATTTATTTAGAATGATAAATTCTAATTTTAATTGATATTAACGTTTAATTAGTTAATATTTTTATAAATTATTACCATTTTTGTACATGTAATTAATTTATCTATGAAAATTATTATAAACACATATCACACAATTAGACATTTTTATTTTAAAAACCGACATTGTTATCCTGCTTGCAGGTTCACTTTTAAATTACGTTTTACCACTTCAATGATTGTAAATTAGAAAAATGGATTCCATATCTATATTAACCATAATTTATAATTTCAAATAGGAAAAACTTTGTTTTTGACCAAAAAAACTAGTGAAGATAATAGAAATTAATTACATTGATTAACGTAAATTTAGGATTTTCTAAAGACCAAACCAAAAAATTATGGCCAAATGAGATGTATACACTTGTAAAAGAGCTACTAGAGGGAAATATTTGGACCCTATAAACCCATTTCAATAATTTAGTCTATTTTTGGAGAAACCTATAACATGGAAAACATGAATGGAATTCCTTTGTCAAAATATTACAATAGTGCCACTCCTCCTCCATTAAAAAAGGACCTCCCCTCCTCCCCCTACCTAACACCTCTGAGAAAATTTTAGAATTAAAATTATCTTCACAAATAAATCATAAAATTATCTCCCCTAATCATAGAGGACTCTCCTTTGGAATAAAGAAATCCAATGATGCTTTTGGTTCGAACCAAAAGGAGTTACCTGATTAAGAGGTAACAAACATTCTTAAGCTTTTTAGTTTTATTTCAATTTTCTAAGACCCAAAAATTTCTTTTTATAATATTTTATAACTAAACCAGTATAATAAATATACTAGGAATTTTTATTCTATATATTTTATCTATAATTACACACACTTCTATCAAAATTTTAATGAACATACTATTTCTATGTACGACAAACTACCACCTCACGAAATGATCATTATTTATTTTTCCTCTACTACCTCTCATGGTATAAATTATTAAGGAAAATATATTTATATGGGATAATATGATATTAATTATATATTTATACTTCATGAATATTTTTTGAACAAATACATTAATTAAATTCCCATTTACTTTATTACGATAACATCTTTTGAGGATGTGTGCACTACAACCCCCTCAAAGAGAAGTGATTCATTCACACAATACCTAGAATGTTTAAATGATGGTTATATTTAAAACAATGATTAATAAAAACATATATTATATTCATGAAAAAATTACACATATGGAAATAACATATATATATATATCTATCATTTTCATTATTATCCTTTCACACACTTAAAAGTGGTAATATCGGTTGAGGATATGTGGACTACCACCTACACGTCATGATGTGATTCCTTTCAACTCACAAGAATTATATATATGTATATATAATTAAATAAAATTGTATTTATGATATAATTATCATTATTTAATTATTTAATTTTACTTATCATATTTCCAAAATGATCGTTGAAAATTTTAACGTTACTCATGTGTACGAATGACCTCCCATCTCCATGATTGTAACATTGAATCATTTTATATAACGATATTTAATGATTGTTTATAAAAGTAAAACTAATTTATAAATATGATATTTATTTTATTATTATTCTAGATATTTTACATAAATACCCCTTTGACCATAGTTGACCTACCAATGTTAAATTTGACACATTAACCGAATTTAGTAAAAACACCACACTTAAACATAATTTTTTATATAGTTGTATACAACATAGTAATGAGTGAAATAAAATTAATTATAAACAATAAACATATTATGAATTATGTATAAAAATAACATATGTTCATTATACCCAAATTTAATTGACGATCACCCAAAAGTAAACTCATGGTAAGGGATTCTCATATCACTTTTTACATCAGTGAGATAAATATCATGTTCTAATTTGGATAGAAGCCTTATATAGGGTTTACCAGATATTTTGAAAACTATATTTTGAATGGTCATGATATTAATGGTTCCAATTACTTAGGAATCATTTCCTCTAATAGTAATGAATTCCATTCATTTTTTATTTAGTTATTATTCATCAATGATATTTTTCTTCGACATATCTATAGAAACATTTCATTAATAGTTATTCAGATGGAATGTGTTTTAGTTTCTTTCCCTTAAACATTCATGTTTCATTATATAGTTATTTTAATTTAATTTGCTATCAATTATTAACATTTCCCTGTTAATTTATTTTCATTGATTTATTATTTCTTTAAAATTAATTACCTTTACTGAGAATTTGGTTTCAACCTTATTATTTTTATTTCCCCAAGAATCTATGCAGCATAAAAATAATGATATGCAAGGATATACATGATGGATTAGAGTTATCCTCATATTTATTTATTTAGAAATAATGGAAAAAATATGTCGTAAGTACTCTATTCTTTTGTAATAAAAGTCCCAAGTACATATCTTGTTTACCAATACTACTAAAATCTCGGTCCTTTGGGGCTTGATTCCTTGAAATCAAGACAATGTAAATAGTAACTGACCCCAAATTCAGGCTATCTAGGGTTGGTTCACTACAAATGGTATTATAGGGAGGTTTAGTAGGATCATTGGGAACTAGATGTATGAAAAATTATATTAGAGAGCATATCTTTATAGTTTATATTGAGGATAAGTGTAGAAGAACATCCATGAATTTTGGTAAGGTTGAGATTATGTTGGTATTCCTAAAAATATAATGATGTCTGGACACTATTAAAAAATTAGGTTCTAGTACAGATGTACCTAGGGGCAATAAATATAACAAGGTGCTTCGAGCCCGACTCAGGTTGACTTTGTACATGAAACATGGCCTTACTTTACAACTTGTTTGACACACCCGGGGAATATTCTTTGGATGATTCACATTTTCTATAAAAACCATTTTTATGTATGTGAAAATATGATGAAAATAAATAATCTATGTTAAACATAACATGTTTTTTAATGAAGATAAGGAGTCACGATTTAGAAATCCAACCGACCATATTTTGGATAAACATTAGTCAATGGAAAGGCCAATGTCAAAATAAAATAGATGAAGTATTTATGCATTGATTTTGTATTGAAACCCATAGTTAAGAGTCTATTTAAGGAATATATTTCAAGGATTCCATTAGAATAATTTTGGAAAGTATATTAAACTTAGAAAAGGGAACCGAGTAATCCATGTGACAACCAATCAAATCTATCAAGGCCATATATCTTGAACCCATGACCGAATGAATATAAGGGTTTAATGCCAACCACTGACCTATGCAATGTCCTGGTTAATTTTCCATGTTTTTAGTTTAATAATTTGAATAATAAATGATAATTATGAACCAATTGTATCAATTTTTATGAAAAAAGATCAATTTATTAACCACATTGGTTTTAGAATATAGTTAATGAAAAATAGTTATACCTTTCACTCTTTCAAAGGTCTTATAATCCTTTAATAGTTTCTTTAAGTCCTTTAGGAATAAAAAATTTATTATTGGTAATTAATTTATAGTTATAAAAGAATGAAATAAAATTTGATGAAAAAAGAACAAAATGATAAGATTGTTCAAATGAAATTGAATCCCATCTAGTTTAAATATTTTTTTTATATTCAAGGATAGTAAAAGAATATCCCATCAATAGTAAAATAACTTCGAAATAGAATTTTGGTATATTAACTTAAAATACATTGAATTTTTGGTCTCCTAAATCATCAAATATTTATATATTTTAGGTCCCAAAAATTTCCTTGATGATTGATTTTTTTTTGATTGATGAGCTAACCCACTCACTACTTATGCTTTTTCTCCATGTACGTATCTATACACGCCACTAATTTTCTCCTACTTAGTAATCTAGTTACATTGTAGTTCGCGTGATGTTTATACAATTAATTCTCTCTTTTATAGAAAAATACTTATGAACCCATCTAATGATTTCTAATTTAAAAAAAGCAAATAATTAAACAATCTATAACCATGTTAGAGTTTATATTAATAGGACATTATTTAAATAATGTGGGGATAATGTGAAGCCCCAAAAATATAATGTAAGAACCTTTTATTTGATAACATATATATTTCAATTCATGATACACTGAGTTAGCATGTGTTACACCCAAGACAAAAATTCCTCAACGGCTTGTGTAACATGAAAGACCATGTTTTATCGAAGAATAATATATTATTAAAATATGATAAGACATAACATATTAATTATTATAGTGGTTATGAATAGTATTAAAAATATTATGAAAATTTATGGTTTATAAAAATATAAATTAATTTATTGCCTACATGTTAATGAGAAACACAATTATGAACAATTGGATATACAAATAAATAATATTATTATTATTTTACCAAAGAAGTTTTTTCCTAAAAAAAATTATTAACTACAATTAGTGAATGATTTTACTAAAATATTTATGTTTTATATTCAATAAAACATTTTTTATATTCATCTATTAGGATTTATATGCATAATATAAGAAAAAATCTATTTTACACATTAAAACGTATATTTTTATAAATGAAAATTTACCACCTTTTAATGAAGAACCCATTTTAAATCTAAAATTTGACATTCTAATTGATTTAAAATGTAAAATTAAACTTAATATTTGACACATAAACATAATATAATTTTTATGGGGATTTTTTGACATTTTTTTGAAACATTTCAATTTTTAATTAATAGTTAAAAATATTGAATTTTAGTTCAAAATTGATTTTTCATCTTATTTATTTATAAGGATAAATTATACATTTAATTGGGTTTTAAGAGTAAAAAGAAAATATTTTAATCAATTAATAAAATAAATTTCCTTGGAATCAATTTCATGATGAAATTGATTATAAATGATTAGAATAATTTCATGTGTTTTTACTTTAAAACCCCATATAGTTATCACACATGTAGGGTGAATTTTAAATTAATCTCATCCAAATAAATGATTTTAATTTTAAAAAATGGATATCAAATCTGAAATCAAAATAATTTATAATGAAAAATAATAAAAACCATTCTTGCCAGAAATATTATTGAATGTAATTAAAATTAATTACATCTATTAATGTAAAATTAGGCAAAACAAAAGAATAAAACTAAATGTTAAGAACGAAAACTAACAATAAATCTTCTCAGAAATATTCGATGCCCATATATCGATCCTATAGAATTTTTTAGAATTGGGATGAATATTGGAGCCACATTCAACTTGAAAAACGTTCATTGAATTCCTTTGTAAAAATATTACAAGAGTGTCACTCCTCCTCAACTATAAAAGGACCTCCCCTCCTCTCACATTCTCACAAATACCAGCCACATTAGATCGATAATTGTCATCCCAAGTAGAATATAAACATCCCTAAACTCATCTTAGAAGCCTCCCACTGTGGATTAGGCAACACATAGAATATTATGGTTCAAACCAAAAGGTGTTAACTAATTGAGAGGTAACAAAAATTATTAAGCTTTATACATTTTTCCATTCTCCCACCACTCAACTATTCTTTTTAAATGATTGTATAACAACAATAGATTCAAAAATACAGTAGGATTCTGTTATATTATGGTTTATATATATAATTACAATCACTTCCATATTATGATCAATGAACATACTCTCTCTATGTATGATGAACTACTACCTCATGAAATTCAGATTGTAATTTTCACCTTTACCACCTATTTATAAGCCTATTTAAAGGCACCACCAATGTAAGAATGACTTAAGGTATATAATCTGAATTATAATTTCATTGAGACATAATTGTTAATATTCATCTATTTAATTTTAAGTTGTTAATATACCATCTCTTTGTAAAATTTAACATCAATAACTTGTTATTAATTATTTTATAGTGGATACCTATATTAACCATGAATGAATGATCACCTTTAATTTATTGTTCAATATTGTGATGATTAAATTTTTCCCATGATAAAAACATTTTTATGATCATTTTCATTAGAAATTCCATTTCTATTAAATATCCATGTTTATTATATCATATAAATTATTATTTATTAAAGAATATATTATTCTTACATACAATGGTTAAATTTTTTATTATATTTTTAAATGGAAAATTTTGGATAAATATATATTATTTTATGAAAACCTATATTAGATTATACGACCCAATATTCATGATTTAAAATTTTATTTTACATATAAGGAATGTTTTTGTAATATAGTGGTTGGTGAGTCTTGTTTATACATAAACACTCAATGTATCAGAAGTATCATGTGTAAAATTAGTAATATATCTTAAAATGGATTTTTACAATTTTTTAAACTATCTAGTGAAGGGTCTTGATAGTAGAGGTATCATAATTCTTGATATCATGAAGTCTAATAATTAATCATTTACTTCATTAAAAATTTAGTTATTATTACTATCCATGATATCTTCATAATAAAATTATCTATGGTTGTATTTAATTTTTAATTTGTTAACTAAATGGCATGTTTGTTTCATTAGTTACCATTCTATATTGATTATACCTTACATAATAATTATATTAGAGTTATTGATTAAATGTAATGAATTTTCATTAATTTTCCAAAGAATATTTATTTTCCCTTATTGATTCACCATATATTATGATATACAAAAACCTTATTGATAATTTAATCTATCCCTTCCCTTGTATCTTTTCCTTGGGATATGATGCTAAATTACATGAATGAGTTTAGGGATACCATGTTTTTTCCGTAACTATGAATTTTTTTATCCCCAATGTAAAATGGGTATCATGTATGAATTTTGTTTTTTTATGAAAAATGAAACGATCAATTCATTGTAATGTGATCCCAAGTATCTTATTACATTGTAATAAAGTAGAAAGTAGCTCAAGATTACAACAGACATTGTCATTATAGTTACGATATAAAATATTTTGTTTTTGAGATTTAAATAGTTGGATTTTTGTGGTGAGTGACGTGTAAAGGTAGTGATGCATAAGGGTTAAGATGTGTAATGTTTTTTATGCATAATGTGGCCATTAATAATGGTCATGATGTATAATAGTTATCATAAAAAAAGATGTAATAAAAAAGGATGTGAGATTTATAGGTTATCTAATGGAAAAAAATAAGTAAGGGTTATCCATATAATTTGAATGAGTGACATTATGATGTGTAATGGTTATCATAGAATAAATAAGTTTCAATCCATAATATTTTGTTATATCTAATAGTATATGTGTAAGGGTTATCAGCATATTACTAATTGGATACTTTGATGTGAATGTGTCAATAAAATTTGAAGTCCTTGATGCATAAGGGTTTCCTTTCTAATATGTAAGGGTTTCTATACATTGTGTATTGAGAATTTGGAAAAAGAGGTAACTCATAATATGATATTTTAATATTACCATATTTTAATTTGAGATTAAAAGTGTAAAATTGATGTATCGTGGTTAAGAAAAATGATAAACCACTTGACAAGTAAGGGTAAACTATGATATATAAGTTTTACCATATGATTATTCAAAGTAAAAAAATTGGTAATTTCTATATAAAAGGGTTGATTTATATGGTACATAAGGGTTAACCTAATACATTAGTTGTATAAAAGGGTAAATTAATCGATAAATTTTGGATTATATATGATATATTAGTGTAAATAAAATAAGTAAGGGTTATATACTTTTCCAAAATTTGGTGGTATTGGATGTAGCTCATGAATTTAATGAATCATAGAGTGTTATATGTGTAATAAATATGAATGATTTAACCAATCATGTCATAAAACCCAGCTCCCCTATACCCACGATGTGAATCATCGACCCCCAAAAGTTGGAAACTAGTTCTTGGGTATTAGGAATACTCATATGGGAATGGTCCCAACATCACATAAAAATAAACATACAGTAGAAAAAGTGGGTGATATGAAATGTGGAGATCATACTTTCGACCTCCATGGACATGAAATAAGTACTTTCGAATAATTAAATTAAAAAAAATCAAAAAAATAACCATATGTACTAAATGAGGGATAATAAATAGAGTGGTTTTTTCATCCAAAACATAAACAATTTAAATAACCAACATCACTTATAAAAAACAGAACACTTACAAAATTAATGTGTACAAATAAGGGTGCAAAATGATGTCTAGAAGGAAAAAAAATAATCTAAAAATTAATAAAGCAACAAAAAACTACCATAAAATATAAATACAAATCGTGATCAACACCACATCCCAACACACGCATTACAGATCCAAAAGATCAAGATCAAAACATGGGAACCTAACAGAAAATATAAGAGATACAGAAGCATTTCAATGTTTATTTAGGGTGTGATGTAAATATTCCCAATAATTTATAACACAAGAGTTCTTGAAATTATATATATTAAATATTTCGTAAATGGTAGTCTCAATTAATGGTTGAAAAAAATATTTTCTAAAATCACAAGAATAATGAAAAAAATAATAGACCTTATTATTTTTAAATATAATCCCTATATTTTTATATATAATAAAATTAAAAATATCAATTTCAATGAAAAAATCCAAATAAAAAATAATACTTAAAAACATCATAAAAATACACCAAAACTGATTTCCTTTATCTGTCTAAACTCAATTTTCAAAAATAAATCATTTTATGAAACTTCAAACATTTTATTTTGAAACCCAACATTCCAAACCATTTTTTAAATCCATTTTTATTTAAACCAAAATAATGAAAAAACAAAAAATATAAAAATAAATAGGCACTATGATATCACTAGTGAATAAAATATAAAACCTAAAATAAATGATTTCATATAATCAATACAAGTGGTTGTGGATAGAATCAAGACATATGATATGATCATATATACAATCCTTGATTGAAAATTAGAATCAAGTGAAACTCACAAGTATTTGACATGAAATATTCTATACGAATATCATTATAACAATATTTGATTAATGTGAACCTACCAATTCTATAAGCTCCCATGATCACATTTGGTTACAAATACAACCCATTATCTCACTCAGAATAACCCAACAACAATGCCTATCTAGGACCTGAACGAAACTAGGGTCACACTCAGGAAATATATTTAATTATGTACATAGGTTTCTCTTGATAGAACTCATGTTGAGGTGATAAATCAAAAAATCCAAGAGGTCATCAAATGAATGAATAATAAAACAATTTTACTAAACCTCAAATCTACTTCGATACCCACTAAAAACAACCAATTACATAATAGTAGAAGAATAAAATGACGACAAACATTTCAATTTATATAACTCAAAGGGAATAAATAAGGCATTATAATAAGGGAATCATAAATAAAGACCCTAATTACTAAGAAACATCATTCAATAATTTTCAAATTGGGATATTTAAAATATGAATTTGTTGCCAATAAATTTCAATATATTTTGAAAAGTCATTCATGATAATAATATTATTCAAAAACCATATAATGATAATCACTATACATTAAAATTAATTTAAACCACTCACAGTGGTTATCAATTAATAACACCACTTAACATGATCTAAACATTACCCTCTTTGAATACAACTCTTTAGAAACACAAAAATCATATTTTCCCTTAATATATTTTTTAGATAATATAAATTTTCTTTTAAAACCAATGCGTTATCATGTAACCCTTTAAAATAAAAAAAATCCAATAATAGAACTTGTTGATCATTATCACAAACACTTGGAATTCATAACATTCACATGATATTTTTGTACTAGAATATTATAAAAATAAATTCCACTATATGTATATAGTTTTTTGATAACTATTTGGAACCATTAAAATGTATTATATATAGTCATATTTATTGTGAACAACTTCTGATACATTTAATCTCTTCATAATGTGTGATCCATAGAACTGATTAGAAATATCGATCTTAATCAGTAGAAAGAGGTTTAAAAAAATTTCCTTTGATAATTTAAGAAAAAACTAGGAATAAGAAGAACCCCATGATCCCTATACTTAAAAAATTTCACTATAAAAGGAATAAATAAAAAAAATTCAGTCAATAAGGGCACCATGGTTTCTGGAGGGAAAAGAGTCCATGTCAAATAGAAGGAAATAGGAAATACAAAATGGAAATAAAAGAAATACCATTAAATCTCTCTTGTAATTAATAAAGATTAAAGTCTGGATTCTAGGACAAAGGAAATTATATATCACATGATCCTCCTCATGAGTGGATATTATTAATGTGTTGGAAAATAATCCATATAAGGAATAACGTAGATAGATAAAAAAATAAAAAAGCATAAAATTTAAAACTAGGAATAGAAATGTCATAGTGATGCATCCATAGTGTAGTGCAACATACATCCCATAATAAGGAAAGGTCATTTTGGATCACTACCTACCATTAATGTGTGGAAAAAACCATCCTTTACACTAGAAATCCCTTTTTTCGAGAAACACCTAATAGTTTGGCACTTGTCTGTGATTCCATAGTAAAAAATTAAATGAGGTGAAATGTATAATTCAAAATCGGGGATCTTACATTTCAATATATGTTTTTAACCAATGTTTATTATTGTGATGTTATAAATAATAGTTTCAGCAATATTTTGAACAAAACGGACATATACACATTATATAAAAAGTATTTATGGCGTATTTCAACACCAGTTTTACAATAATCCAATGTAGGAAAGATCACATTGATATTTCAATGTCCTCTTTAAGGGAAAAACTATGTGGAAAGTCATGTTATTTTTTAGGTGGGAAAACCTCTAAATTATTTCAGGGTTTACTTTTAGTAAAAATGTAATTTAAATACCACCTTTAATAAATCAGTTATGGATTTTAACATTTGGGTTTTGTAAAATTTGAGCTTGGAAGTCCAATAATTTCATTTACACATTGATTTAATAAACATTGATGTGGAAAGGTGATTTTTTAATAAAAAGGTAAATTATATTCGGTAATATTATTTAAAAACATTTAAAATGTAATAAAATATATGGAAGATAAACAACAAATACAACAGAGAAAAAACGAGTAAAAATCACAATTTAATAAATTAAATCAAATAATGACAATCTAATTAATAATTTTAATAACTAAAATAAAAACAAACATACCAGATAATTTAAATTTTAGTTATACATAATTTTCAATGAATCATTACTTAAATATCATTTTTTTATTCATCTTTTCAATTAATGATGTAGTGGGTCCAAAATCAATTCCAAGATAGACCTATGGCTTACCTTCTAGTTGTTTACCAAAAAGAAAAAAACATTACATTCTGGATTATTAACGTATGGGTTTAAACAATTTATTTTTAAATAAAAAATGATGTTTTATGAAATATATATCAAAAATGTAAATATATTATGTAGGAATTTATCAAAAAAAGAGGGATTTAAGATAAAATTTCAATATGCTAAAAACATATTATTCCTATTATATTTCATGTAATTCTCCAAGCATCTATGGGGGATATATCTATCATATTAAAATGATTATAGTGTAACATTTTGCAAATTTAGAAATTATATATATAATGATTTGTAATTATTTCAACCATAAAAAACAAAAATATAAAACCACAACCAAAGGATATGTAAATAAAAAAACATTGTATATTTGAAAATAGTGAATAATATTTGTTTTTAATGGAAAAATATTGTAGCTATATTATTAATAATATGTATCAAACAACTATCAAATGGTATTTGAAATAAAAACATAGGTGAATTTTCAATTATATATTAACAATGAAATCATAAAAAATGATCTTATTGGTATTAACCATGAAATAATAAAAAAATGATTTTAGATTGTGTAGTTAGTAAAATCATATTTCAAGAAATTTTCTTAGCAAAAGAAGGCTTGAAATTATTTCAGAAAAATTCATACATTTAATAAATTCATTAAAATCTACAATATTGTACTATATTAGTTTTTGATAAAAAACATTATTATCTCATATTTTTGTAATATAATGATGAAAATAATTAAACAAATTGAATGTAAATAACATGGATTTGGTGAAGAAATTTATTATTCATAATCTAGATTTATCATTGGTTGATATTTAAATATTATATTAAATCAAAATATAGTTTTATCAATGATATAATATAAAATAGTATCACTACTATATAATCATCTAATAAATAATTCAGTCTTTCCAAACTAAAAAAATAGAATAGTACATTATTTAATGTAATATAAACTCAATCCACCATGATGTTCTATATAGAACCCATGCAATGAAACTTTCTAAAAAAGGTATAATTTTATGTGTATAATAAATTAATTGAGATAAAATATAATAAATTTAAATATAAAAATTATTGAAAAACATACTCACAATAATACTAGTGTAATGTTAATGGTGATTGATGCAAGTGATGTCAAAAAATGAGAAATTGTAGGTCACAAAATAATATTGGAAATTTAAAACTATGTACCCCAAATATTTGGGATAATAAAGGATCTAATATGATATTTCGATAACATAGTTTCATTTCATCAATTCAATATCCCATTCTGAGATTTCAATTTTTACTTTCAATATCATGAAATTTTTTACCAAATATCTTTCATTATGTTGAATCAGTAGGGTGATGCAAGCTACCATTAGACACCCTCTCATCTATAATCCATCTTAACCTTTTATCATCAGTTGATGTTCTGAATAGATGATTCAAATGAGGAATTAATTTAAAGAAACAAATTTATTTATTATGAGGATTGACTTAATTACCGATGAATGAATTGGAGTTGAATTATTGGATGCTACCAAATTGATTTAGAAGAAGGTTTTATTATATTAACTAAAAATGAATCTGAGTTGAATATCTTATTCATGTTATAGTTTGATGTCCAAAATTTAGTTAATTTCTATTAGAATTCATATTCCTTCTTATACAACACAAAATCATTATAGAATTCATGTAATGTTTTATAACCTTATATGATTTGGTGTAATATTTTCTTTCCCACATAATTGGATCATGGAATCTTATTTCACTCTAGAAGTCTCTCTTTTATAAATTCAAGATACCTATATAATCCTTTATCCCTCCACCCATTTTTTAATTTCACATTTAGTACTCTCAGAACTACTCATAAAACTATACATATATTGGTACCAGAGAATAATTTTTTTTAAAAATCACTCAACAATATTTCAATAGTTTCATTTTTTAAATGGTTTCAATACCAACATCATGAATTAATTCTTCAAAATTATCATCTATCTCATTCTTAATGTTTTTTTCAACATTAAATGTTAATGTTTCGGTTCATTCACCAGTATATATCAAATGTGTATAATTATGGGTAGAAAAATTTAAAATATGATGATCATCGATTTCTATGGAATATGAAATTATCATATTAAAACAATTCACAGATGGATATAACATCATTTTATTTGAAGATTATATTTAGAAAATTCCATGAAATAATCATATATTTTTTTCATATTCTTTGGTTATTATTTTTAAATTTATCCAATTATGATACATTAGGTAAATAAGAACGTTATATAAATTTCCAATATTATTAAAAATATAAAAATACTTATAAAAACCAAAATTTTAAATATAAAAACATCCAATAAAAAATCAATTATAGAGAACTATTTTATCATTAAAAACCACTATATATAATGACCAAAACATGTAAATCATTGATTTAAATATAGGTTATTATATATATATATGAATAATGTGTACATTTTTAATCAAATAATTTGTCTTTAATGTAATTAAAAAAGAAAATCAGGTTATAGGAATAATGATAAACAAAATTAATTATATTGAAAAAGAAAATTTATATATGTAAAAATAAAATGAAGAAAAAAATTACAATAAAAAATTTTAAAAGTTAAATATTTATAAATAAAAACAATTATAAACTAAAATAGTATGATAAGAAAATAAATTATAGAAAAAAATTAACCATAATAATGTTTTTATAACAATAAAAAATTGTTAAAAATATTATTGTATAAAATAAAATAAATTCAAAAAATGAAAGAATGTCATTTATTACTAACACATAGTTAATATTCATTTTAAAATAAAAAAAACATACTAAATATAGAAGTTTATAATCTAAAATATAGATTTGACTCCAATAAAAAACTCTATGTCATTGGAAATATGGAGAATGTTGTAATATTGATGTAAAATAATTTAAAAAATTTACAAAAAAGAAAAAAACATTAGGTGTTGTTTTTTGTAAGCAAAAATTGGGTTTCTTTAATGAATATAATAACAAGGATCATTAAGAAATGATGAATGATTGAATATTGGGGATAAATGACTTGAAAAAGTGATGAAAATATACTAAAATTGAAGAATCTATCATCATTATGGGTTTTGGGTGTCTTTGGTTTCATCAAAGGTTAATAGAGGAAGAATATTGATGGAATATGAAATGATTATTTTAGATTCAATTATTATTTTGGACTTTTTACATCGTTTATTATTAAATCCAGAAGATTAAAAGTATTTTTAAAATTTACATCTCAATGTTTTTTCAAAACTGATGTGAAATGATTGTTTAAGATTGATTTTATAAAAACATGACATTACAAGTTACACAAACATCATTTATATGTTGGTTTTAAATTTAACAGATGTTAACGAAACCCTTGAATAACTTTTAACTTTGGTTTCAATGAAACCAATGTAAAAACCAAGATGATGAAGCCCATATTTTAAGAAGTGATAGAAACTTTTTTGTATGTCATCTAACGATTCTCAACTCCTACTTCACAGTGTGACACACCTCCATCAAAATATTGCTGCACTGAATGAGCTACATCATGGAATGAATACCCCAATCATATTGATATATAAATTCACCA
This sequence comes from Viscum album, assembly GCA_963277665.1. Taxonomy (NCBI): domain Eukaryota; kingdom Viridiplantae; phylum Streptophyta; class Magnoliopsida; order Santalales; family Viscaceae; genus Viscum; species Viscum album. The sequence goes on along the minus strand of OY728133.1, from coordinate 641,872,868 downwards.
TATAATTGATAAAGGAAAATGGGAAGGTCACATAATGACCTCTATTTGTAAAATTGTGTCCTTCTGTAGTCCTAGGATAGCAGTTCACTGAGAATTCAAAAAACACCCCAAAACAAAGACGAGCATAATAATTTCTAAAGAAACAAAATTATATACTATAATATTAAATACAGACATGGCGAATCAGAATTCTACCACCCCATGATAAATTTTTTGATTATAAAATCATTGATAATTGTACAAATAAGAAAGGTCAAAACCTTCAAAATTAGACATAAGAGGTTAGAAGGAGAGGGAAAAAACTCAAGAAAATTCTTTTGAAAAGGTAATAATAATAGTCATATAATTACTTATATTAAATTCAATAATTCTTAAAACATTAACAAATAACATCAAGAATAATGTATTTCACAACCACCAATTATAGATATATTATAAAATGGTTGTCTAATATTTATGTCTCCACCTTTTAGAGTTGGTCAAAAATTGAAAAATCGAGAATATTCACACTCAAGAGAACATATTTCATAAAAAAATCATGTATGCAAATAATTTAAAAGGAAATTTTTTTTCTCTATCAACAATATTCAACAATACTATAAAAAATGATGAGAACATCCAAATATAAATTAAACCCATAGAAAGATTACAACAATAAAAAACATGCCAAAACATAAAACAAAACATATTTCCCCTTGGATAAAAATATGAAACAAAATTTAACATGAGACCTCACACACAGAGCAATAAATCATGGTGAACTCACTAAAAATCCTAATTTCAATCAAAAAGTGTATAAATGAATTCCAGGTAAATTCATAAAATTTACTCATTCACCTAATAATGGTTTCCCCAAATATAGTCTAAAAAAACATAATTTTTTCTCAAACCCAACTCTCAGATATTATCCAATTAGAATTGAAAAATCAATGATTCATGAGATAAACATAAATAAATACCAATATTTTCAGATTTTTTGTATTTCTAACAACCATAATAATCATATCAATATGGAAATGGAAAATATCCTAATAATTATTCCTAGCAAATGTATTTCTACTCACATCAGAACTATTCTTAGAGGTATACTCTAAAATAAAATCATGAAATCAACCAACTAATGTCTCAAAAATAAAAACAAAGTATCCTAATATAATACAGGGTTAAAAACCACAGTTTATTTCATCAAACCAAGAACATACAAAATTTTAATTTTTTTAAAATCTATAAAAATTGATTATCGGTCAAAAAATCAATTTAAAAAGAACATACAATTCGAAAAAAATTACTTTAATTGTGGATACTATTTAATATTCCATTTTTACAACATTTATAAGAGATAAAAATTATATCTCATATGTGAGAATTCAAAAAAAAATTCATGAAGTACTTCCATTTCAAAATATCTGAAAAGTTACATAAATAAATAAATAAATAAATAAATAAATAAATAAAAAACTAGAAGGATTAAAATTTATTATAAAATAAAACATTACACTTTGTAAAAAAAATATTTTGAAATTCCTCTATTTAATTAATCCACGGAAATAGTTATCAAAATAAAAGCCGTTTACAAGATTCTCTTTCATTTCCAAACATTTATATAATTTCATTTTATTTAATCACAATTAAAAACATATGCTAAGAGAATCGAAAAAATTTATAATTAAACCACCCAAAAATTTGTTTTAAAATAAAACCATTTAGGGAAATTAATTTTTTTAAAAAAATTAAAATTTTATAACAACCACATAATCAAATATATACCTTATAAATAAACAAAATCCCACTCCAATGATTTCAAAACATTAAAAATACATTCAATCCATCCAAAATTTTTGGAGACTATCTTTATATTTAAACTAACAGATAAAGGCGGATAAATAAGAAGGATAATTGGTAAAAAAAAATATGAATGAATTAGGTACACGGTTTGATAGACTGTGATCAAGTTAGGAAACCACAATTGAAATATTTTCATAACTAGGAATATGGTCTCTGCATGGTTTTTATCAGGTTGTGAAAATTGACTAAGATCTAATGGTTTATTTTCCGTTCACATCCAAAAGCTCATGTAAAATTACACCAATTAAACCAGTATAACTAAATTGGTATTAATACCATTAAAAATACAAAACAACTCAAATTCTTAATCTATATACTGACTTTCAATTGTAACTAAATGATCAGATTGGGAATGTGCTACCTATAATCTCCATGTTCCTACATCTCAAGCTCAAAAAATTCACGTCTTCATATTCCAAGACCTTCCAATTAAAAATATGAACATATGAGAATCGAGGATTTCCAAAATACATATGATTTGATAAAATTTAAAATATACATAACAAACCACAACTAATGAATCAGTTGAAACATATATCTAGAAGGCCTAATGGGAATTCTTAATCCCCATAGGCAAAATACTAGTTCTGGTTGATCCAGAATATGAACCCTAGAATAGTTTCAACCTCACATAATAATAAAAACATAATGTAATCTAGATGAGGATATGATATAAGTCACAAATACTTTATACCTTCCTGAACATGAAAACATATTTTTGATTAACGAAAAAACTAAATAAGGAATAATGGTAACAAACAATCCAAATGATATATAATAAATATCATAACTAATATTATTCAAAACATAAAAAATTTAAATAATAAAAATCACATTAATAAAATTTATCTAAAAAACAAAAATATAAACGACTATCAAAATGGTATAATAGTCCACCAAAGATGATACTCAAGAATTTTGGATTTAAAAATGCTCAAACAACTACCACACCACCATAATGTGGCTGGTGGTATCCAACATATCCTAACACATCCATTATGAATCCAAAAAATCATCAAATGTATAGGGTTAAAATAAAGTCTCATACTAGGAAATATCTGAATAACACACAATAATCAGTGTTTATATAGTTTATTATCAAGAAAGATCTAATAGGATTTCACTAAAGTGTTTATAAAATATCTTATTATAATGATTTTGGAAATTTTTATTTTTAATAAATTTTAATGTAAATTTTCCACATACAAATGTATAATGGAAACAATTATATACTCTACACTATTTACAAAATGTCCACCCCTTTTTATGAAAAAAAATTATTGAACCGACACTTAATGATAAAACACATCCAAATAAGAAATGGAGAATATTAATTTTCATGGAAGAAATCATAAATAAATTTTCTTCAACATTTAAAAAATAATTCTCCTAAAACCCATTTTTTAAAGAACGCCACTTTTTTCCTTTAAAACCAAACTTTCTAATGATTTTTTTATATTATTTTTGAGGTGAACAAAAAAATTGAATCATAATATAAATATTAGAAGGAAAAAATATATTAAAAGAGAACAAATTAAATGAGAAATCATTAATGATGATAGATAACATTATTATATATATGAGATAAAACGAGACATAAGATGGGCCTCCAAAAAATATTTAATAGGAACTATATATCATGGGAAACTCAATAGGTTCTAAGATGAGTTATACTAAAAAAGATAATGACAATTCTAGTTATCTTATGTGATACTATCAATTCATGTATCTCTCATGACCCCATTGAGTCACAAATTTATCCTATTAGCTCACACTATCAAACTGGATCATAATAACTATCCCATACACAATCAACACTAAAGATACTCATGTATAAAAATTCTATAAAGCTACCTAGTTTAAACATGATAGGACTAAAGTAAATGTGTAATAATGTGAAATAAAACTGATCATCATATGAATAAATAATAAAACTCCTTAAATAAACCCCATTTCACCTAAAACAAACAATTAAAAAACAATATCTTAAAAAATTTCTCAATCATCAAATAATAAAACGAATTTCATATTGTATAAGTTAAAATTATTAAATAAAAAATCTGAATTTGGATCTTATAGTATGTTATAAAATCACTAAGAAATATAAATTTAAAAATTTCCAATCATTTTCAAAACAATTTTGTGATTGAAATCCATTTAAAAATATTTAAAAAATCATTGATGAAAACATAATTTTGTAAAATCCAATTAAAAAGGATCACTAAAATTAGATATTACATTATATTCCTAAAAACGATTAATTATTCTAAGAAAATGAATATTGGATTAAAAAGATGCAATTTATATCCAATTCTATGTAAACAAAAAACGCCACCTTTTAAAAATAATTACTTTGAAAAGATCATTTAATAACTTTTGAATCCAAAATGGTGCTAAAACCTCTTTAAATTATAAAGACTAATATTTATAGGGACTCTTCAGCATTCTCTCAAAAATTTTGATTTCATAAAATTAGAATTATAAATTGATAAATAAAACCATGAAAATACATTATTTATGATGTGTGAATTTTTTTGGAAGCCATTTAAAAAACATAATGGTTATTATATATAGGTATAATTTAAAGGAAACCATGCTGGATTCATTCAATAATTTTATTAACTATTGAATAATATTTTTTTATATAAACACCTGACTAAATAATAAAAATCAAGTCACATCAAATTTCAGTTAATGGAAAATGAACAAATGGGCTTGAAGATAGTCTCATAAAGAAATATATTTAAAAATACCCATGATTAAATAAACTGAAACCCAAAATCCACCAAAAATAAGAATTATTAATTCCAAGTAGAAGAGAAAATAATTGAATATTAAGAAGGAAGGATACATAATATTTAAATTGAGGATAAACCTTTAAAATAATATTTGAATTAGATGAAAAATGCAGTGTTGATTCATCGAGAATGAGATTGAATGATTCCATGAAATTCCTCCCTATTTAATAGCTTTATAGATGTGTAAAATAGGTTACACAAGGCTTAAAACCAATAGGGGAATGAGGTAAAATCATAAAATTATAATCCTTGTATAAGAATGTCGATGTAGAGACACTCTATCACAGAGAAACATGACTTCCCCAAGGAGGAACAGACTCAGGGGGTCAATTTCTTGGGTAACATTGGGGAGAAAAAATACCTCTAAAGAATGAAACCCATGGTGTGGGATACCCCTATTAAATGAAACTCAACTGTGAAACCCATTTAAAAAACACCACTTCACTCCAGGATATGTTGTGGAACAACACTCACCCTTTATGGTGTGACATAAATCACACAAACTATTACACAATATACAAGAAACACCAGAAAATGAATACCCTAGTTGTGGTGTGACCTATATTCACCCCAAAATTTATGAAGGGAAAAGTGGATTGTAATGGAATAGCCTCACTTGGTCACATTGTGACATGTTGCAGTCCCAAGATCAAAATTCACCAAAAACTCTAGAAATACCTGAAAACAATATAGAAGAAAATAACATTCAAAATATAAAATAATATAATAATCAATAGTTAAATAGAGGCTTCATATTAAGGGTAGAAATACATGATAAATAATGTTTTTATGTTTAGGATATGATGGATCATGTTGCCACACCCTAGAAATGTCATGATTTTTTATAAAAGGAAAATATAATGTTGTAGTTGTTAGGCTATGAGGTATAGGATACTTGAGTGGTTGTAACATTGGGAAACTCCATGTGTATGATTTCTCTAAGGGTATTAAGGACATATCATAATATGGATATCTAGTTTTTTAAATATAAAGGGTATAATTGTCTTATGGACATTAAATTGGAATCCCCCTTCCACATTCATTATTTTTTAGTATTTCTAATAGGTGGATGATAAGTTCTTTTTTCCATAAAATTCCATTATTCATAAAAATTGAAGCTGTTATTCATCACCATTTAAGGTAATATCTTATTATTATTCTTTGACCCATTTCCATTATAATTATCTACTAATTTTGGTGCCTTTGGCTATGGTTGGTGAACAAAACCATTGGGGAATGGGGGAATTATATGAATTTGATGTGGCTTTTATTTGAATGTATCAGATTATATTCTAAGAGGTTTGACACATTAGGATTTTCTTAGAATTAGTGAGTTATGTTGTTTCATTAGGTTATTTATTGATTTCCACAAAATTAGGGGAAATTTAATGATGTTTTAAATATTATTTTTTATATTATTCAAGTGGTTCTGGTAGATACTAAGGTTGGTGTATACCCTATTACTCAACGTTAACACCACAAAAGGTCACAAGATGAGTAATTATTTTTTATAACCAATTAAATAGTTTTTAATTATTTGTCATATTAAATATGAATGTATTATTATTTGTTTCACAATATATTAATGTTTTGTTGATACATTTAGAGCCTCTTGTAGATGAGAGATGAACCATTGGGTTTTGATCAACATTGGTGATGGTATTCCATATTTTTCTAAATGAAATAACATTAAATGAGTAATGTTTTACCAAATCATATACCTTATGTTACAATTTTTTTATTTTCATGTGATATTTGTCCCAACACTTATGTGCAATCAAAACAGAATTATAAATTAATTTTCTTAATAACCTATTATAAGATGAGTAGAATTAATTTTTAAAAGAATAGACACTTGAGCACTAATCTCGATGAATCTATCACCGATTCCTAGGTTATTTCACATAAACATGTCATATGTGACATATGGAACTAATAGGGGTATGGATTTAATTAATTAAATATAGTCTAACCCAAGATGGGAACCCTTATATGACTTTGAGTTGGGGACCTGATGAATTAGAAATGGTTGGCCTAGTAGAAGTCCACATAGAACCTTGAGTTACCTTATAAACTTTATGGATAGTTGATTAGAGTGAGGGGTAGTCTTACATTAATAATAATATGTGTGTATTCTAGTGGATTTAAATTAAAATAATCCATGTATATGCGCGGCATGACCGGAATAATGTAGATGGGGTTTGGGAGTGAAATGGGAATTATCTGTTTCTTTTCTGGCACTCTATATTGTGTTCCCAACATGACTGGTTAGGAAAAGATGTATTTTTTTTCTATCTTAATAGATATGATTACCATTATAAAATTTGATTTTATCCAAAATTATGAGTTTTATATAATGTATCACTTTTTTGGAATGGATGAACACATTATTTTTAATGGCGTTGGGTCAATTACTAGTGTCTCATTCTAGACACTGGTATAAAACATTTATCACTTTAGAATAGTTAAATGGTGACCCTAGTAGGGTTTTATAGATGAGTAGACATATAAATTGTAACTATATCATAGATGATTTGTGACTATGACATGATACTTTCTCTTGGTGAACCTACATTCAAATTTAATATGATATAGAAGACTTCCTCTATGGATTCTAGAACTGTAGTAATAAATTACATTATGAGATCATTTTGAGAAAGGTTATTTATTTCTCTATATTTTTTATTTGAAATATTTATATAGAATATAATTATTTTTTTAGCCTCTCTATAGAGGTGATGATTATTCCAAAAGTATGTAAATATTATTTCTTGTTATCTTTTTCTTGTTGTTTTTTCTTTTTTTACTCGTATTTTATATGAATCTGTCATTGTAGTTTTATGGTTTTTTGTTACAACCTTTTGGGGTGACTATAATCTGATGTAACCAAGGGGACCATAGTTATTGCACCATTTTTGTGTTGTATTCCATGATATTTGAATTGAGTCAGTTAATATTGTAGAGACTCGTATCTTGACGTACATGGACATTACATTACATTTGCGGAATACTTGGTACATAACAAAAACACACACACAAGGATTGTAATAGTTTAGTGTCTTTGGAAACTCGTAACATAATCTTCTAATCGTGGTGAAATATCTTCAATATCTCCAATAAAGATCTTACCTTTTTTTACCTAAAACGTTTCTTTATATCATGGTGAAAAGAAAACATAAAATGGTGAGCTCAAATGCTCAGTAAGGGTAAACAAAAGAAATATCAATCACATCATATTCATAAGAACATAACATTTTGGAAATCATAACCTGCAAAAGAGAGCATAATTTCATAACATGGGATAAATCATGGTAGTGAAATTTAATCACAATAATCATAACTTAAAACATGAAACTTTGTGGCATTCACACATAATCATAGAGAATCATTTCTTTTTAGTCAAGACTCATTGCCAAGACTATCTTAGTGGACAAAGTCCCTTTCTGAACCGAGTCACCCTCGTTCAGTCCTGTTTCACTGAACCGGTATAACCTACCGTTCAGCCATGTCTATCTCATGAGATATAAAATCTTTACCCAATGCATTGGAGGGAGATATAGGTCCCACCAATCTCATAATGATACCATTCTTATGTGTGCCACAAAATCATAAATCATACATCATTGCATAACCCATGTAATACAAATGGGAATCTTAAACATCATGACATCATAAAACAATTCATATAAGATAAATGAATTCATAAAAATAATTTCCATCACAACATAATCAAATCAATGTAATAATAGGGATAAAAACAGAACCCTTTTATTATCTTAGATGGAAAATAATTTTGATAAAATACTTGAACTTCATTCTTGAGGAAAATATCATTTCTACTTCAAAAACATTTTTCCTTTCATAACATGTCATACAACTTTAAAATAAAAGAAGTTGATTAAAAATAACCGTGAAAACTTGTAAAGGAAGTTTCTTGGAAATAATGTTTTAAAAATCCATTCATGCCGTATAATTTAAAAAAACATTCTTCGTACTTTTGTCAGAAAAGTCAAAAAGTACCTCGTACGAAAAATGACAAAAGATTCCTTTCATACATATTACTAAAAACTCACCGAAGGGTAAAAATGGATTTAAAAAATTGTAGGTGGATGGAAATAATATTACATATTGATTAAACATGGATGTGGATGATAAAATACACCCCCGTAAATACTTACGAATAAACAATCTCGGATAAAAATGAGATTGTGATATTTCCCTTACCTTAGGTCCGACTTGCTTTGTTAGTGTCCGAACCTCCTGTATAATGATTTAAATCATGTTATTGACTTATTACAGAATCATATTCATTGTTATGATATCATATATGGTTCACTTATGACATTATATTACCCGTTCTTTTGTAAATTCCATGTTAAAGAAGCGTTTTGGGTAAAATCGTTTCATTTATCGTAGGTGTTTTGACTTGTTGTTCTTGACATTATTATTACTTATATCATGATTTATCTACTTCCAGAATATAAAATATGATTTATATATCATATATATTCAGTATATATATATATATAATAGATAGATAATTGAAATGAAAAACAACGTTCATGGAGACGGTAGTCTGTACGTACGCATGAATGATGTTTTCCTTTCCTTATTGTCTTGAATGGAAGTAAGTAGATGACATACATATATATATATAAATCCAGTATCTTTATAATGTCATATATTTCATTATTATTTCTTATATATACTTTATAATCATTCTTAAATGGTTAACATGGAGAATGAATCTCATCGCGTCGTGGAGACGGTAGTCCGTATGTACGCACGAGCGATGATATCATTTCCATAAATATTGAATTGAATTGGAGTGGATTATACAATATATCAGAATCAATATTATGTTGTAATAACTATGTATATTTATTCTTTACACCATTATACCCATCCATGTAAGGTGGTGGTGGAAAATAGATTACACCACGGTGTGGAGACGGTATTCCGTACGTACGCACGCGCGGTGATTTCTTTTTCCGTAGGATGGATAGATGGTGAAATAGGGTTGTTTCATACTTATAATAACATATTAGTATATGAGTGATACTGATGTTATTACTTTATAATGAAACAACCTAAGAAGAAGAAGTGGAAGAAGAAATAAAGATGAAAGAATTGGTAACGGTAATTACCTCTTCTTTGAAGTTCCTCTTTGAGACCACCTCTTAGGGCACTAAAATTGGTCTTTGAGGAACACCAGAACCTCTAGGATGTTTCTAGAGAAGTGGAGAAGAGATTTTGGCAGGGGTTGGCCGAGCTTGAGTGCTCAAATTATTGTGAGGAGGAGGGGGAGAAGGTGTCCTTTTATAAGGGAGGAGAGGGGCACCTTAGGAATATCTCAAAATATTATTTTATATTAAAGTCAAAATCAGTTTATAATGGTTCCAAAGGGTCTTATTTCGAAGCTAAAGTGGGGATGGGTCGAACTCATATCCACCAATAGGATTTAGACAAGTTTAGGTTATTTTTTTAACCTTATGAATTATATTTAACTTTAAGTTAAATAATTTAACTTTTACCGTGTCTTTTTGTTTTCTTACACTATATGGTCAATACACTTACCATAACATGCCAAACGAACCCCAAATTGTTTATTATTAATATATATATCCTTATCTAAGTCATTTGGCCAAACATTAGATTTTTAGGAATAAAATAACAATTAATAATATAATATTAGATTTAAAAACTATTTTGTGTCAATTGTGACACTATTTGATATATGATTTTTGTGAAAGTTATAACAGAATTATATGTTCGAACCAAGTTGATTAAATCAACAATAATATATCATAGTAACCTATAATATTAGTAGAATTCATAAAAAGTATTAAATTACATTTATTTTGGTATTTATATTATCAATTATGTCAATATTTCATTAATAAGATAATTACTGCATCATCTTTGTGTCATAAATAAATTAACTTATTTAATGTCCAAAAATTACAAAGAAAATACCATTATTTAGGAAATAGTTTTATCTTTCTAATGAATATTTAAAATCGAATTTATCTTATGTATAACCCCTTATTAAAAATGTTTTAGTAAATATACTTTGATTTTAACTCTTTTAACTCTTCTTTGAATTAAATAATAATAAATGTCCTAATCTAATCCAAGTGGGCTTAAATGATAATATTTTACACTTAAGGTTGTTTTTGGTCGAGATACACTTGTCCAATAGAATTAGGACATGTGTTAGGGTAATATTAATATCATTCTTACCCTTAATTACCCTATTTACTTTTAACCGTGGTAAATAAAAGTAAAAAGTTCCTATTCACCAAAAATTATTTTCATCCCATTGAACCACATTTTACTTACTGAAATCAACCGTGTCTCTCTCGGATTTTTGAAATTCAATTCACAGTAGCGGTAAAATTAAGTTTTATGAAAAATTCAGTTTTTTAACCACTTAGTAGTTTCACTATTCATCCAAAATTGATGTTTTTCAGAACAATGCCAAAATTTCATCTTAAGCTATATTTCATATTCCGAATTCAAAAATGAAGTCTATTTTACCAAATTCATAACATAGAAGTTGAATTAATTAATTTTATAATTAAATCCCGCTACTAAAACAAATAGCGTATTTTTAAGAAACAATATCTATCAAAAGATTGACACTTGATTATGTCTGGTTTAAATGTGAAATTACATTTAATGACCAACATTGTATTAAATTGTAAAAATATATTCTAAATATAGTTTAAAACCATTCAAATTAATAATTTATCACTATTAATTATTTCGATTGAAAAAGTTGTTTTTAATTAAAATTTAGTAATTTTCACTATTCATCAAAATATGAAAGTTATTCGAAAATTACCAAAATTTCACCTTAGGCTAAATTCGATACTCCGAATCCAAAAATGAAGTCCATTTTGAGAGCTAAAAATTTTAAAAAGTGGTTATTACTATTCATAACGGCTATTTTTAATAACATTTTAATAGCATATCGTTGTTTCGTGAAACTCAGTATTGCGTACTACACACGCTATCGAGGAAGGTTGCGATTGCGTGTAATGCAAGGAAAGTCAAAGATGCGTGTTGTGAAAGCTCCTTTTGGTGTAGCGTACAACACAAGACATTAATAAAATTAAAAAGAATATTTTTCATAAAATATCTGGCTGTTACAAATATAGTTGTATCATAGTAGGTATGTGGTGATGGTAGTATGTTATGTACATTAGAGGAAAACTATGGTAATGTATATAAACATTGAGAAAGTTTCCAAACCATGAGAGTGTATTATTTGGTCATATATAAGAGATTAATTTATCCCCTAATGAGTATTATATGTAATGATATCCTTGGGGGCCTTTTATCCCCAAGATTAGTGTGAGATTTGGTGATATCTGGTATCGAATAATGTTGTAACCTCTAGAGATTCTGAAATATATTAATAATATAGATACTTTGACATGAAACATCAAACTAAACCGAAAAATGGAACATTATATATATATTATTAATAAAATTTAAGAATAATAAAACCACAAGTAAATAAAAATACTATAATCCATTAAAAATGAACACAAAATAAGTTCAAGAACAATTGATATATAAAAAGATTATTTTTCATGAAGAGTAATTATTCTTTTTATATATTATTTTCATTTAAAATATAAAATTATAAATTTAATAAATTTATTTCAGAAAAAATAATTCATTTTTTATTAGTAATATCAACATTATATTTGGATGAATTTAGGATATTTCAAAAAAATAATTGATTTTATGGTGAATAGTTAAAAACACTAATTTAGATAATCCCAACACTTTTATACAATTAAAAAATACAAGAATGGATTAAACCTTTTTAAAATCAATTATCTTATAAAATATGAATTTATAAAGAATAATATATCATTTAAAAATACTATAAAATGTAGGTTTATCCTTTTTGAATCATATCAATTATATTAGTTAATTATTTATTATTATTGTTTATATTAAAAATAAATTTTCATCACATATAGAAATTAATAAATAAAAAATATTTTTTTCATATTTTCAATTAAAAAATCATATTAAATAATAAGATAAATATCTTTTTTAGAAAAAAAAGTGTGATTAATAAGATCTAATTAAACTACTTTGATAATTGTGATAAGGTTATTTTCATACAATTTTTATATTAATGTTGTCAAGTTTATATGTAATGAAAAATTGGTTTTTTTCAATAATATTGGTAACTTTTTAAACATTTATATTAATAAATTATTACATATTTAAATGATAAAAAAATTATATGAGATTCATAACACTCAATGTTAAATACAAGATTTATCTTCAAAATAATATATATATATATATATATATATCGTTTATAACATAATTTTATCTTACATATAAATTTAATTAGAGTATAAAGTTACTAAATATATTTTTAAAACATAGAAAAATATTATTTTCTAGCATTTATTTTATATTAAATATAAATTACTTGTGTAAAAATGAGTTACCATGGAAAACACCAAAATACGAAAATAAAAAATTCAAGTAGTAAAAATCATGAGACGTGTGAAAAACTTGTGTCAATATTAATTATTATACGTTTAATACATTATTTCTTCTAACAATCATTTATTTTATATTTTGGATAGTTTTAGATAGGTGAAACATGTCATCTCATTATTATTTTTTCAATTATTTTCAAAAATACTATTATCATAAACTATAATGGGGCCTCCCATAACCCCTTAAAGACAAATATAATAATTAAACTCCCTGTAGAAACTATGGTATTTTTCCTTACCCAATATTCCACTTCATTTTTTCATGGGTTTTTTTCTAATGACCTCTCCCCTAGTAATCCCTAGTCAGGGGTCACAATATTGTATTGATGATAGATATAAGTGATTACATCTAAAGGTAAAAAAATTGTTTAGTAGTGTTATAAAACAATATAAATAATTTAATTTCACATTAAAACTAAAAACATAATTAAAAAATATATTTTCTTGGTTTACAACCATATTAACTTTTCCATTTTTCTACATATCAATAATAATAAAATTCTAGGAATCCTTGAGAAAGGAAAAAATAATAATGGGTTGAACTCTAATGCTCGGTAAGGGTACACATACAATGGAAGATATCAATAATAATAAGGGAATAATGAATATGAAAAATTAAATTTCTAAAACATATAAAATTATATCAATAAATTGAACATGATTAATATTGTTACATGGGAAAATAGTGGTCATATAATCCTTTATAATCAATCTCCTGTGCTTAAAACTTATTTATGAGCATTTTTACTAAGCGAATAATCACTATGAAATTGAAAACTAATCTAATAATGATGAAATTAATAGTGACAGAAATTAGAACCATAACGTTAATTTATAGTTCCAAGACATATTAGATAAATGGTTCAGGCCTCAGCGAAATTCCCAAGCCAGAAGTTCTTATTAGTCTTTCCAATGCATTGAGGGGCTATAACTGGCCCCACATCTCAAATACTATGTCTGATGTAGTATTCAAATGAAAGGGGGAACATAATAAACGTAAAAATTAATATTTTTAAACTAGAATACTAATTGTTAAAAAAAATTCATTCAATTATCATAATAAATATAATCAATATTTTTGAAAAACTAGCATATGAATATTAATACCTTCCCTAATCCATATTCATATTCATAAACCATCAATTGTAATAAGTATAATGGTATCACAATAGAACATCTCTTATAAAATTGGTCATAAAAAACTAGAGTAATAAAATTCATGGTATCACTATATCATACACCCAAAATAGAATAATTTAAAATATGGGTTTTTTCATTGATTATTTAAATACCATTAAAATTTTATTAAATAAGTTCTGGAAGAAAATATCATTTTCCCATTAAACATTTATTACAAAAAATAAAAATATCAATAAGATTATGTAGAATTTTTTTATAAAACATAAACTTGTAAAATTTTTACGGGTTTTTCAAATAAATTAGTGTTCATTATGGTATAAAATTTTATACAATCTGACTATGTAAAGAAACAATCTTTCCTTTCATATTTTATGTAAATATAAAAAAGTATCTTATATGGAAAAACGAAAATGATTCTTCTTATATAATTTTTAAAAAATTAAAAAATATTTAAAAATATATAGAATGAATTATATTTATAACTTCCACTTCATTTTTTTACCATTTTAATAAAACATAGACATTGGGGGGAAATAATTTTTTGCCGAAGAAGGAAATAATGTTATCTTTTCTTAAAAATAATTTCATAATCATTAAAAGTATCAGGGAGAGAAAATTGATAATATTAGATGTAGTATTGTCTAATAACCATAAGAGAATAATATATATTTTATATATTATATAAATTTTAATTAATTCCCCACATGATTCATAAAAATAAAAAATTCTAAATACTAATGTGATAATGAAATAAACCCTTACCACATTGGTAAAGTCTGATTCGTAAGCCCCATAAAAGGAATAAAATCAATTGAATATTTAAATACCTATAAGGTAATTTTATTAGAGATATTAAATATATATAGTGAATTATATACACAATATATATCTAATTAGTGGTGAATGTGGCCTATGTCTCATATAAGTAAAAGTGAGAGAAAAACCCTTACATTAGGAACGTTTTCTATCATTAGTGTTCATACCTCCTTTATAATAAATATATATTAATAATAAAACTGACAAAAAAAATAATATTGTTCATACAAAATTTCATTTAACTATTGTATTTTATAAATCATTTATTAAAAATTATTTGTTCAAAACATTTTTTTTGGTGATAAATGAATCATTTTTCATATTTGTTTTGGTTCTATAATTTCAGCCCTGTTTAATTGATCGTGGTTCCAAAATTTCAAGAATTTTATCCATGATATAAATTTATTGAATAATCTATATATTAATATTTAAAATATTCCAAACAATTTAGATATTAAAAAATGGGTCCCATCATTCATGGAGAGGGTGAGTTATACTCACACAATAACATCTTTTCTATTTTTTCAACTGATGCAGCATAAGAAAGAGAAAAAATATTTATACATTAAAAAATAAGTATTATATAATATATTTTATTTAGTATCATATAATATATCCTTATTACCCTCCATGTAAAAATAAAATGAAAAAAATTTCACATTGTTACGTGGAGGCCGTTGTCCACACCAACACAAAATCAACGTTAATATTTATAAAATGATTAGAATATGATAAGTTACATGTAATATTAAAATCAAAAAAGTATATAAATGTAATTAATATCATATGAATATTTTAAATACCTAATTTTATCCATCCATAAGAGGTTGTGATGTAAACCAAATTACATTAGTTCACGAGGTAGTTGTCTTCCATACACACAATCAATAGTGTATTTTTTATTTTTATGGAATAGTTGATGGGAATTTCTTATGAAATTAACATAATAAAATCTCAGTATAAATTATACACTTTTTAATTATTTTAACAAAATTTATTATATTTTATGTATTTATAAGATGATTCAAAATGAAAACTCATGGTTCAAAACATTACCTCTTCTTCGTAAAACCATTTTTGGTTTATACCTAAATCCTTCTATGAGGGAATTTATGATGAATATAGGATTATAGGTTTTAGAGATGTATATAAGAAATATATTTTTTTAAGGAATGTATAATCCAAAAATATTTTTGAGTGTGATGAGGAGAGAGCGATTGGTTTTGTTTTAGATGTGGGGAGAGGATTTAATTTGAATTCTTTAATGGAAAACTCTATACCCATATTTTTTTTACAAAAAAATGAAATGAAATAAAATATTATAAAACCATGGATGATATAAGGGAGATCTATCTTTTTAGAATCGAAATATTATAAAATTATTTTTCATTTTATCCCATATATTTTTAGTTTAGCCACAATAAACTCATTTTATCAATATCCATAATAATTAAATATTACATATTTTTATTTTTTATTGAGACCAAAAAAAAAATTTAAAATATTATATAATATAAATAATGATTATTCAATATAATAAATATTTTTTTTCAAATTATCATTACAATATTGGAAGAATTTAACTTAAACATAATCTTATATGCGTAATGAAAAAGCGGGGTTTAAAAAAAATGTTTTAATATGTATAAAATTTTTTAATATAAAAATAAAATATGAATTAGTTGTAATATCCTATATTTTACATTTTATAATATCATTTTAATAATATTACTTTTAGAACCAATTTTAATCTAAATTAAAAAATTAAATTATTCAAATGAAACGGAAGTTTTCAGTAAAATCTATTGTTGTACACTATTTAATGAAATATAAATAATTTATGAGAATTATCAAAAATTAAATCAATGTGATTTTTTAAATACATATTTAGAAAATTAGGTTTATTTTTTATAATATATTTTCTAAATTATTTAAAAATTATTTTAAATTATATGTGAATTTTGTGATGACACTACGTTTTAGAATAATACAATTTTTCAAAAAACATTTCATTTTCATTCAAATGTTTTTTATTATAATTTATAATCAATTGATTAAAAATGATTTTATTTTAAATTTTTGTAAACTATTAAATTTTCATAATTTAATTTAACCTTTACTTCATCTCCAACATATCATATATGTTATAACTATATATGTTTTATTTAGACTCTAGGTTTCATTGACTATAAGCAATTAATGAGATTAAATAAAAAAAAACATATTTTATGGATCCCTAAAGATTAATGTTACATGTCACAAATGCTATCGAACATAATTTTCTTCTATTAAAATATTAGGGTGCTGCATTCTCCCATCATTTAATAAATTATAGACTCTTAATTTAAACTTGCATTCAGAAATTGAGGGTTTTTTAATAGAAAATTTATTTTTTTGGAAACCCAAATAATAAAAAGGGTTAACAAAATTTTTTATTTATAATAGAGAAAATTATTTATAAAGTTATTCTAGAGTATCTCAAAAGTGGGTTTTCGTGTAAGAAAATATTAGATGAATGTTTTAAAATGGACATAGAATAAAAGTATAAATAATTATGGAGTATGATATATATCATTTATCAAAATAATATAAATGATACACTGAAAATTAAAAACAAAAAAACCATTAGTCTATGATTATTTAAAATACCATTTTTTCATCAGATACTATGGTAATAAGATCACACTTTTATCAAGATCCTTCTCATAGAGTTGGGGAATTATTTATTGATTATCAAAGTGAAAACCAAAAAATATCAAAGACGAATTGTTTTCATAAAAAAAATATTTTTAATAGATTATATGATCTATAAAATAATTGATAGACATTCTATATATCTTTATGTATTTTCCAAAACCAAAATCGTAAGAATGATTTATCCAAAATATTACATTAAACTATAAAATTTTACAGTAATATCCAAATATAAAATTAATCAATTCTAGAATAATGTTTCTATCATATAAATTTAGGAAACTCAATTAAATTTCAACTAGAACATCATATAGGCTAATGGTATTTGATGTACTAATATCATCCTTCTATTGTGGGTTAAGGGGTATAACATTTTTATATTCAACTAGTTTCCACCGAGAAAGATGATTTTTATTATTATAAAACAATATTAATATAATTACAATACTTTTAAAAAAATATGGTAAATAAAATCAACAATTCCTTTGTTATCTAATAATTTTATTAACCATAAATACTTTTTATAATAGTTTTTAAGATATTAAATAATTTTAATTTTAATTTATTACATTAACCTCGGTGATCATATTAAATAAAAATTTTATTAATAAATTTAATTCAATACCCAAAAATTTGAAGGAGTTATTCCTTAAATATATATTTCACTAAAAATGTTACTAAACAAATGTGTTTTATTTACATAAATGTCTCAAAAAATATTATTATTTTTGATAAATATTCATAAAATGAAGCCTAAAAAGGGATGTTGAACACATTGAACATATGATCATCATTAAAATCATAAATAGACAGTGGTATCCATAAATTATAATATAATCATACATTAATACATATATTCTTCCAAAATTAATACAATACATAGATTTTTCATGATTCTGATAACCAAAAATTTCATTGGTAAAAATATTTTTACAACATAATTAGAGAATCCAAATTCATAAAAACATTATTAATTACACATAAAAATTAATAATAACATATGATTAACCATGATCAATTAGATTATTCTACAGAATATTTTTGTGACTCTTAAGGAATTCATCTTCATAGTTCATTATCTTTTTATAGTTGAAATATTGAACATTATGGGTTTATTTTTTACCCTTTAATTCATGAAACGAATGGAATTTATATCAATAATTGATGAAAATTCCAATTCAATTTTACCAAGAACCACCGTGCTTCTTTCCCTAAGTATCAAAATTGGAAAAATTATTCTTTCCATTCATCCCTTATCCATATTTGTCTACCTTCATCTTCTTCTCTTACTTACCTTCAGATCCATAAAACATGGATTATTCATTCCTTATATTTATATAATAATGTGAAACATCGTCAAATGATGAGACGGTTTGAGGGATTATTTCCCTTTAATGTAATGGGTTTAAATCATTAAACAAATTTTCAATATTACTCTTTATATTATGTATATAGTATGTATCATACCTTTCTATCCTTGAAATGTTGGATTCATATGTAGAAACATTTTTTATCATCCTTTTTTCTTGTATTCTATGATTGTTTCTCCATATTCTCTTGTTTCTCATAAGGAAAATATTTTTTCATTAGTAGTATAGTAAAACCCTTATCCTCGATGTTTTTTTATTATTTATCTTATTTGTTTCAAATAAATGGACACAATAGATCCGTATCACCTGAGAGATGATAAATATCCATGATTTATTCATCTCGAATTAATTACTATAGAATGAAATAGATTTTATTAGAAACAAATCCCTTTATAAACTTCAGAGGTATTTATTTTCACATTGAATGAGAGACATTGATCATGCATGGAGTTGTTTAGAATTTTTACACCACATGCTGGGTCAATATGTTAATCTATATAGGAAAGGATATTTTACATAACTTGTGTAAAATTTCCTAATATGGTTATAATGTGATATTTTCCAATTATTAATCAATATCCAGCTATATTATATTTTATAGGAGTAAAATCCCTACACATAGTACATATATTGATAAAATTCATTTTCCTTCCTCTAGGATCCATTTATAAAAAATGTAATACATATTATTATGTCATAACATCATGAAAAATAATTTATAATCCCAAAATGAGTGAAATACTAAAAATAAATTAATTTTTTTTCATTACTAATATCATAATTAAAAAAATAGTTAATTTGGGAATGTTTTAAAATCATAAAAAATATATTAAATCATTCATAATGGGTATTAATTAATATTTTAATAATCCAAATCATACCCCCATGAGTGTCAACACTGGTACATAGTAAGCATTGTTGTTGTGCACATGGTGAAGATTGAGTCAAATACTAATATTCCATTTTTCAAATTTATTACCCCTAGGTAAAACTAAGCTATAACAATGTGCACTTTTAGTATCATTACATGGATTTAAGGATAGAAAAGACTACACAATCTCTTCCTCGCCAATACTTTTGGGTGTTTATATATACATATCCACAAAGTATATCATAGTTTTTTGTTCACAAATCTAAGATTTCTTAAATCTCATTCCCATTGTTCCTCAAAACTGTTCCCTGATACAAACATTATTAACCCTTAACCTAGTAACCAAGTGTCAGTGATTACTTTATCATATTAGTTATATAAATAACTGATTAGATCCTAATGGACAGAATAGTTTAATAGTGTCGAAAAACTAGATACCTACATGCATTTTACATTACAATATGAAACCTAAACTAAAAATAGTATTTTCATTGAGTACACCATTATTTATATTACCATATATCATTATATAATCTACAATCCATATATTGACCTCCCAGAGAAAGGAATCACAAAAATGGGTTATCTCGAACAACAAGAAAGTGCATAAAATCATTGGAAGCAATCAACAATAAATATGGCACAATCAATATGACTGGGTAAATAAATAAAACACTTTCCATTTAATCAAAAACATAAATAAGAAAAAAATAAAATATATGTGATAAATGATGATCTAGTAAATCTATATAAAGAATCACATGGTCTTAAAACTTATCTATATATTTTATAAAAAATTAAATTATCACAAAGACTTTAATAAACAATCTCAAAATGAGGAAATACATAAATAAAGAAATTATAGGCATAACATCAAGATATTGTTCCAAGACCGCTTTTATAAATGGGTGCGACCTCAAAAAATACCCAATCAAGTTTTTGATATTATAAAATCATATATAGTTATAGGATATAGTGGGCTCCACCCATTTCATACTAATTCTAAAACATTCTCCATATGAAAGAGGAGAAAAAAATAAACAGAAACAATAAAATTGAAAAAAATATGAAATGATAGTCATTTCCCCAACAAAAAAATCATTATCCATAAAATAGTTTTATTGGAAAACTAGAAAATGAATGTTAACACTTTTCATAATCAATAATCATAATCACAACCCAACTAGAGTAATATATAGAATAGTATCAATATAGTGCATTTCTAATAAATATTTCATAAACATTATATAGAAATAAGAAGGATTATATCATTAAAAACATCCAAAAAACATAACAAGGTAAAATTAAGATTGTTTTCATTAATGATCAGAAATACAATAATAATTCCATAAAAAATAGTCCTATGGAAAATATCCATTCCACATTGAAAAACACATAAAAAATAAAAATATATCCTTAATATTAGAGAAATAGATATCTTTTAAACGAACCTTGTAAAAATTTAAATGATGATTCAATCCATTTAGTGTTCATGATGGCAGAAGAATTTATACATGAAGATGATGTTAAAAATTGTATTCCTCTGTCATTTTATGTAAAATTCATAAAGTACATCATTTAAAAAATGAAAAAAATATTCCTCTTAAATAATTTTAAAAAAAGTGAAACATGAGTATTTTTTTATTAAATCATTTATATCTTGTTAAAAATATTTTTAATTTTTTTAGAAAACACGTGCGTGGTAGAGAAAGTATTTTTGATTAATGAGTGAAATAAATTTAGTTTTTATTAAAAACATTTTCTAAATATTTTTTAGAAAAAAGAAAAAGAACTGTAATATTAAATGAAAAAAATCCTGAATAACTACAAGAGAATATAATATATTGGTTTCATAATATAAATGCAAAATAATTCCCCTAATTGATACATAGACATAAACAATTCAGAATAATGATCTGATCGTGAAATAAACCCTTATCACTTTAGAATCATTGGAATCGTAAGCATCCTCAGAATAATAAATTCAAATGAAAATTTAAATTCCTGGAAGATAAAAAATTCCATCATATAAAATATCAAAGGGATATAATTTACACTACATAAAAAAACTATATGGTGAATATTGAAAATTTACCATTGAAGAAAAAGTGTGGCAAAAAACCATTACCTTAGGGACAATTTTGTTCATAGTTATTAATTCCTCATGTATAATAAATATATACTTACTATATTTCTGTAATAAAAGGGTAATTTTATTTTTGATACCATATATGATATTCATAAATTTTTTATTACCAATTTATAAATAATTCATTGTTAAAATCACATTTTCAGATGATAACTCTTTGTTTTTTAGGTAAATTTTTTGTTTGAAATTTCAATAAATTTCTTTTATCGTGGTTACATAATGTAGATAGTTTTATCCAATATAAAAATATTCTATATAATAACTATAAATGAATTTATAATAGTCCATAAATTATGGAAATGTTAAAATGAATTACCTCATTCATAGAGATGATAGGCCATAAGTATGGATAAACCATTTTTTTCAAACACGTGGAAAGATTAATAGATAAATAATATTAAAACTTTCCAGAACCAGTATTATATCAAACATTTCACTTATATTCGTTATATACATATATATATCCTTATTACTATCCATGTCAAAATGAAATTATTTTTTTCAACTGCTACACGGAGGGGGTAGTCCACACATACACACGAGCGACATCAATTTTTTCCAATGGATTGGTAGCTAAAAACTCCTATGAGATATTATAATTCAATATGTATAATAATATCATATATATATAATATAAATATATTAAATAAATCATTATCTTATATAATGAGAGGTGTTCATGGAAAAGGAAGATCATCGGTTTGGGAGGCAATAGTCTGTTGTACACCTGATTGATAGTTTTATTTCCCATTCAATGGAAGATAATATTAATATAGGTTATTCCATTAACATAATAACTTCACAATATATAATATATAAGGATGTTATTATTTTATCTTATTTTTTGATAAGTTTAAGCATGCTGAAGAAGATGTAAAATGGAAATGCATAGTTAAGAACATTACCACTTCTTTGAACAACCTCTTTAGAATTTTACATGAAGACATACTAGGTTATATTTTTTATCACAAAAAATAATCTAATATGCGGTGAGTGTAGAAACCTATACACCAATATCTTGAAGCCAGTTCTTGATAACATTTAATTTTCATAATATACAAGTAATCATATCTTAAAGAACCAATCATTTTAATAGTATTGGTAAAAAAACATGCATACATGATTCACACAATACATTGGAAAAAAATTACAACATATCTTTCTGGGTTCAAAGAAAAAATATAATCCATTTCGAATATCCTGATATTTTAGTCATAGAAAATGTCATATAATCAAGGGAAAAGAAAAAAATAATGATGAATTCAAATTCACAGTGATGGTAAAGTACAATAGAATATATTAATAATCAATAAGAATAATCAACATGGAATGTTAAATAACTAATCAAGGATTCTATTTAAATAATTAGATAAGGAATAATCTACAATGAATGTCTAATAACTAATCACACATTCCATTTAAATAACAAGATAAAGGATAATCAATATGTAATAGTAAATAACCAATCACACATTCTATTTAGTCAATAAATTTTTATGAAACGTATCCAAATCTAATATCATTGTTAAAATACTAAAGTCATTAATAATAATGTTAATTAAGGAAATTATCAATTATTGGATATCATTTTTTATATAACATGATTCTATTATCATTATTAATAGTCCTCAAGAGAGTTAAAAACTTACTTGGTGAATATCCCTTTATTAGAGGGAATCCAACTGATTTATCCACTGATTATACTGATGCATCAAGGGGAATGAATTATTTGGTCACTATCCCATGTATTACATGTCTAAAGAATTAAAAATATATTTAATATTTTATTTAACTCATAACCAATGTGACTTAAGAAATAGAAATGATTATTAAATGATTAAGAATTATAATGATATCCCTAGTTAATCAATTGAAATTCAAATTAAACACTATATGTAAAACTGATATATGGTATTAGAAATAATCACATCATTGATAAATAGAATGTATATTTTTTGTAAATTTAATGTTTTATTATCTCATGAATGTTAATAACAAAAATACAAGTCAATGGCTTAGAAAATGATTCAAGCAAGTGAATTTCAAAAAAATAGATATTTAAAATAATCATAATCCATCTATATAAATAATAAGGGTAGTATAAATATAATGTATACCCATTAGAGTATGAATAAGGGGTTTTTTAATTGTTGAAATAAAAATTTATTTAAAAAAATTATTGAGGAAAATTATTGTTCTATTTTCTAAAATAATTTTTTTATAACATAATACATTTTCAATTATAAGGATTTGTGAGATGGTTTTAGGGATGGACTTATATTCCACCTTCTCCTCCCCGCTCTTTATATGTGTGTGATGATGGTGGGTGGGATGAAATTCCATATAATTGTTTCTGTATTAGGATCATAACATCGAACACTAGTCGACATAGTTATAGTCAAACACTAGTGACATTTATAGTATTTATGGGCATGATAATATCATTTTATACATTTATAATTTATTATATCTGAGAGTAACATATGGTATATGCATTATATATAGTAATCATGTTAGGTAAACTACATGCAGTTCTTACCGAGTTGTATTCAAACCTACTCGAGAAACCCTGACACTATTTTTGTTGGGAAAACCTCGTGATCATAGGTATTTGTAGGGTAGTGGAAAAATATTGGAAAACTATGTAATATAGCTTGGAATGAGTCAATATATGAGATCATATTAGTACTCATTAGTAATTTATGTATTTACATTTTTACTTCTATTATATGTTGTATATGATATCCCCATGAGAGTTATTTTTGGTGAATTCTTGGCTAATATGATATTTTGTGTTGTTATTTTTTTATGGATTCTGGAATGTTATTTATTTCTTGATGGACATGGATTTGGGGCCTCTTTTATTATATTAGATATTGTGAAGGATAATTTTATGTTATTTATATTATTTTTATCTATCGTGATAGGAGTGATAGTCTTCCCATAGTTTCAACATATAACCTTGCTATTAATTAAGAACCCATATCATATAGTGAGGTGTGCCTAAACTCACATGATACTCTGATCCAATTACTATTTAGTGTGATGGGTTAGGATTATATTATGGTCTCTATTCCTATATCTAGATGATTTTTTATGGGAGATGCATAATCTCTTGAGCCTGAGAAAAATAAATGTATATTATAATGTTCCATATTGGAAAATATCTTGATCATAGGTTATATTGTGCTACTATAAATATTATTATAGACAATAACGAACCATCATTATATCAAGTACGATTATCCCTCCTAGTAGCATCATTCCCACATCAGAGTTTTTGGTAAATGATAGACCCCTTTATAAGGTAGTGTGGGAAGCCAAACTTTTAAGGAACATTTTTTAGGGGAGATTACTTGGGCCATGGTTCTTATAAAATTGAATCGATGATGATAAAGATCAATTTTGAAATATATCTTGATCAGTGGTAGACTGGTCTCTAATAGGTATTATGATTTTCCAAACTATTCATAAAATGTTTATGGGATACCAAATGTATATTTTTACATTAATGGATTAGAAACATAGTTCAAGAATAAAATAATTCTTCCATTAAACCTAGAATGTCTTTTAAAAATTAAAAACTATACTAAAAGTACTAAATAAATCCATAAAATAATCAATATAAAAAATACGTTCCAAATAGTGAGACCCCGAGTGTCATAAAAATATCAAGAAGAATAAGTTTTCTATTTTCTTGAGTAAAATTAAATGGTGACGCTTATTTAATGATTCAGGTCTCTTAACATGATTAATTTTTTAAAATAATATTTTGTCATAAGTGTGTATCTGGGATATATGACATATGTTTTTTTAAAAAATGACATATTAATAATTCTTCTATGATAGCAATTATCATAACCACATATATAAAACCTCAAATCCATTACTATTTTAGGTAGTTATGATGATTTTAAAATTTTATTTATGATGGTGAGTAGTGTTGATTATTTTAGTGGGTAGTAATGTGTGGGAAATGATTAAGCATAATTTAAGATAGTGAATATGATTTATTAAGATAATTTATATTTTGATAACCTACATAATAATCATGTTGAATATATATATATATATATATATATGATATGGTAAAAAATATGACTTGGACTTATTCAGGATGTGCATTCACTATATGATATGGTTTGATATGTACTCGAGGAATTATTATTACCATCAAATTAAACAACATGTGTTATGATATTCAAATTTTCTCTAAAAATGAATTTTATTTATCTATTTCATTGTATTATTAGGGGGTTTTGTGTTGAGTTTACGATTCAAATATCATAGTGAAATTATGCATTGGTTTTTTATTAGTGAGATGACTATATCATTTTAAACATAATCTGTTATTTACTGATATAATACTCTCATATCATATAAATATATGATTAAATATGTAAATCGACTGTACCTTGAGTTATTTTCTCAATTGGATGACAATATTGTGATAAGATATGTATATAAACTTATAAAGTAGTGAAATTTATAAATTATATATAGAAATTACTCTCATGATTTCCTTGACATCTGGTAGATTAATTTTTTTCAATGATGATGATGTAGTTTCTACGATAATTAAATAAATGGTATAATTTTTATGATAATGAGATGATTTGATACATGTATTTTTATATTATTTCATTAGTTACGTTATAATATGAGTATTCCCCAAACCACCACAATATGAGGTTGATTTTATAAGGCATTAAACAATATCTATTTAGTTAGTTTTATATTTAATGGATTTTTTAGTATACTAGTTACCCCAAATAATGTGGTATTAATATGATAGTGGGTTGTTAATAATTTATTAGTCACAAGATAATACATGTATTAGTTGGTGAAAGATGGCTTACCGAGGAAGTATCTGATTTTCTCTGTTCTGTGTTATAGAATATAATATTTTATTATCATAGAAAGATATTTTTAGTTATATTAGTTATTTATATCTCTGATGAACTATACATTACATGGTTTTATAAATATTACTATGATGGGGTGTTTTCAATAGCTGAGAGTTTAATTTTTTTTATCAGTGTGGTAAACTATATAATGCGATCAAGCCTATGTATTATAATTTTACATCATTACCTATTATACATTCTTAAAAATGATGTTCTTGATTATATTTTTATATGATATACTATGTATATGGATATAATCTCTCATAATTTTACAAACATGTTTTTAGGATTTATTTAGTAGTTAAAATATGTAGTGTTATCAATGTTTCACATCCTCTCCATCGAATTTATAGTCATATTTTTCTTCCATATATCAATAAGGTATAATTAGTTGGCAGGGTTTTCTATATGTGGGGGGTTGAAATTATTTTTCATTGGGTATTTTAGTCATTTCCACATTTTTTTATAATATCAATTTTGTTTAATATATGTTCATAATGATTCATTGATTATTATGATATTCGGTTTTCATCTTTGTTTTTAGTCTTAAACTATATTTTCTATAGTTTAATGTATTTATTTTGAGTGTTGAAAACTCTCTATGAATGTAGTAAACCCTTTTCACAATGAAGGTATTCTTGGGATGACACTTTTTTTTTCATCACAAACTTTAGGAGGGGTCTCAATAGGGATGGGTCATGTATTAGTGGTATCATAGGATTTTGTTGAGATCTAGGTTAGAGTTTATATTAAAAAATATGTGAATTTTTAGAGGCCATGGTATAAAAGACAGGGAGAATGTGTTTGATGTATTATTTATTAATTTGATTGAAATAATTACACATTATATTGTGTGGTATTCAGTTAATTCCTATGTGTGGACACTAATTTTTTGTTGTTTTTTTAGAGAACATAATTTTTTAGTTTTAGTTAGGTTAGTACATGAATTATATCATGGTTATGATATGATATATTTTAATTATTCCTTGTGATATGAGAAAAATGTTGGGTGGTAAAGATAATAAATTTCAATGATGTCAATAAAATATTCTTTTTTAATAAATATATATATATCAGTTTTTTTAATATATTTTGGAACTAGGTTATATGGAAACTCTTATATAATGAAATTATTTGAGAATATTAAAGTTATTAATTACTAGAATGAGACATACTATTAATTATAAGGTTTATAAGGAATTTTTATTGGGACCCAATATGAGGGACATACACATGCTTTCATATAGAGGAATGAGTTATTTTTAAATGTATCTAAACATCACATTGGAAAATTTTTCACAATGATGTTTAGTGATTATATGAGATATATGGGTATTTTCATGTTTTTTCCACTAATAGTTGGTATCTCTTATACTTTACATTATTTATTTTCCTTATTTGATTTCAAATTTAACATTATTTGATATTATATCCACAATTGTTTTTCTATTTTTTCATCATTACTTTTTTGATTACCTTATTATTGTTTGTCCCTCTTTGGTTATCATTATTTTCCATTCATCTTTGGATTATGTGTCAACATATTATTTATGGTTTTTATATTAATTGTTATGTGTGTTAATGTAAGGGATATACAAGATTATAATTATTTGTGATATATTGTTTCTTAATGATATTATTTCAATTTTGGATGGTGTATGGTGGATGATGATCATCATGAATCATGATTTTAGTATCATGACATGATTATTTTGGTCCAAATTTACTATAACAAGACTAGTTCTTGGTATTAATTATTTGTATATTTATGAAGATATTATATTCTCAATCTGTAATTTTTTAGGTATAATGTATAAATAATTATGTTAGAGTTGTTTTAGTGGATGGGGTAATAAGTGATGAGATTCAAAATACATATCAATATAAAAATATGTTATTGGATGTATTTGATGTTGATATCATATCTCACCATACATAAAGATTTTGTCATAGAAGATTTTGTTTTGGATTTTATTAGCCATACATGGATTGAAGTTTTCACACCTTTATTTTAATGAGAAAATACTCAATTTTATTGGAATAAAAGAATGGTAAGATTCTTAAATTGATTTATGTGGATACTATATATTTAAATGGTAATAAACTATATATGGTAGTTATATGTTTTATATATTAACTTACATAATTAAAGGGTAGTTCTATTAATATTTAGACATTTGGTGTGTTTATATAGTCAGATGTTTGTCTAGAATAAATCCTTAACATTTTATCCATTAAAAGTTACCAACTCTCGAATTTATTTTTCATTTTATATGTTAAAATTAATTACATTATCTAATTCATTATTAGGATTTAATGTATAAATTTTAATGACAATATGGTAATTATTGATCTATTCAATTTATATTATGGTTTTATTAGTCCCTAATGGAGTACAACATTAAGAATATTCAGTACCTATGTATGACATGATGATGAAATTTAATTACATATTAGTATAATGGTTTCGTCAATAGAAAAGTACACAATACCATACATTATTGTTTACCATGGTTTTATTGATCTTTATGGTATAATTTAAGACGATGAATTTTAGTAGTAATATGTTACATTTTCTTAAGTTCCATGAGTCAATGAGTGGTTGGATAATAATTGATGTTGTAGTCATGATGGAATAATGAATGGAATCTAATTGAGACTTGATGTATATGGGTAATATACTGATATTTAAATGTTATTAACATAAAATGTGTTCCTTTTTCTAGGTGGAATATGGATGGGAGTTAGAATACAAACATCTCTGTAGAAGAAAAAATTAGCTGATGATAACATTTATTTATAGTTCATAAATATTTACGAGTTTGTAAAATGTGACTGGGGGATGAAATTATTAACTAGGAAATGAATAATAAGATTTTTATTCATATAAATATAGAGAATAGAAGTATTATATTATGTGATATTCAATGAAATTTGAAATTAAGTAAATTGAGGAAATGAACTGGTGATAAAATAATTGAAGTGACTATAAAGGATCATTCTATTATTATATTTAAATTTCCAATTCATAAATATTTAATTATAAATTTTTTTTATGAATTTTTTTTTTCGATTTATTATAAAACTCAATTTTTGGTTGTACTATTATAGTTTGTGTTAGTTTCCAAAACATATCATAAGAGTTTTATGTTATTAATTAATTATAAATGAAGTTTATTTTTGTATCAAATCTATCCAAATAAACCAAGTCTATCACCTGAACAGGATAATCAATTTGATTTTGAAGCATTGTGATCACCTTAGCTGTAAACTAGTTCCAATGCATCAAAACAAGCCAATATAAATAATTTTAGCCACAAAAAATAAACAACCAAAATAAAATTTGAACAAAAAAAAACATGGAAAGACCCATTTTTAAGTTGTATTTCCCCACAGTCAAATACAAATTTTCATAAATAAATATAAAATCTAGACAGAGCATATATTAGTAGAAAAATAACAAGATAAAAATTTTAAATCATCGAACACTTTTAAGACAATAAATAAATAGTGAATGGAAACATAAATAAAAAATGAATACCAAATCATTCAACAACTATAATAAAAAAAAGTAAAAATTATTTGAATCACAAAAACTCTCCATAATAAACTCTATATGTGACCCTTGAATTCTACATGATACCTAGCCAAAATGATGATGATCATCATGGACAACCCCAATGAAAATTGATTCCCTTAAATATTAATATATCTTACAAAATGAAATATACATTGAATAATTAAATATGTAGGGTGTTGATATTAGTAATATAGGATACCAAAATGAATATGTATAATTAATTTCACAATAAAATCCATTAGTTTTAGTTTGAAAAAATAAATTTAAAAGAAAATTTATTATAAAAAATTTATGAAATTATTTTCTTTTTAAAAAATAATACAAGTCCCGAAACAAGGATGAAAAAATAAAAAATGTTAAAAACTTGAGATACTTATAATGAAAAAGTCAGAAAATAAAAATAAGTATGTTATGTGAAAAAAATTTAATTGAAAAATAAACACAATATATTATCATGGTTATTTTACCTTAGGCCAAATGAGAACAAGTAGTCACTCAGAAAAAAACTACTCAATGTATGTGAACAAAAAAAACCGAGATATCTCATGGTATCAACCGGTTTAGCGAACCAACGCTTTCACTATCAAGATACTTGATTAACATTACCTATTCCATACATAATCTATAATATGTAGAAACCTATCCATCTCACTCATACACACCCATGGTCTCCCATGTTCTATACCATACACAAAACTAAAAAAAAGATTAATTGTACCACCAATATCACAGATTACCAGAAACATAATCAGAGATAATTTTAATTTCCAATAAATCAATTGAAGAATCCTTTTTGAAACAAAAAAACTACTCTTGGACTTTTCATCAATCTTTTTCAGTGTAAAAAATTGGATTTAAGGGAAAATATATGTGATACCATTATTCCTTTCAATAAATGCCAAATATTTCATAGAATTATAAATATATTTCCATTAATAATAGATATCAGGAATATTTAAACAATGTAAACCAATCTAATATACAATCAATTAGTGTATCAATGGAAGTACATTATATATAAAGACACCTACCTAAAAATAATATGTAATCCTATCTCCTTCTTATATGAATATATTAACTGGAGAAAAGGAATCCTCTAACCCCAATACAGTAATGGAATTCAATAAATGATCAATTCCAAACCATTGTTTTGGACCCACTAGTTATATATGGAATAACCCCTCTAGATAGACAACTAGGAACAACACCGTTTAATATAATATTTGGGGTTTCACATGGTTCCCTCCATATGAAACTCTATTTTGGGACCCAAAGGTTGTGACATGGAGGTTCTGAATATGGAGGATCCATGATTTTTATGACCTAGGCCTCCATGGAAATGATTCCTAGACTATACCATAACACCTCATACCATATCTATAGTGTATCATTCAAGGATTCATTATGGTGAGCATGACATAATGCTTTTTTTCACTAAAAATTCGTAAACAACTCCACAATCTAAAAAAACAATAACCTAAATGAATCATCTAAAACAAAAAAATGTAAAATGTACGAATGATCATGTTTGTGTCATAGTTCTATCCTTTATTACACTTTATATCCCCAAAAGTCATTAACGTTCAACATCTGTGAACAAGAGAGGCCACCACTCCCTCGCCAAATATTTATGATCCCATGTCACAAAGATATTGTTACTATACTACCATATCACATAGTTCAATGGAATCAACATCCCAATTTGAAAATGATTTTGATAATTAATGACATGAAGGGGTATCTCCCCCACCTCGGGATTCTAATCGTGATCTAAATTTCCTCACCCATCCTTGTAGTTTGGGTCTTAGTGATAATTCTTTTATTGTGAGAAATGTTATACATATTGATAGGATGTAAATAAAAATTGTAGGTCAATTTAGTTTTCTACAGTACTGATATGGTATAAAATATTTACCAATATTGCAACCATGAAATACAAATACACTACATACCTAAGTGATAATAACTAAGTTTAGAATAAAACCTAAGAATCACATGATCCCTATCCATGAAATATAATGAGCGATATAGATAACCAACATCAGAATTATGTTGAATCTAAATCATTATCATCCATTTAGGAATTAGTTTATTCTTTATCATCATCACTTGAATGAGGATATGTCATAATAAGGAATGATCATCCAATTTATACCATATGAGAGGGGATAGAAATAATAATCTATATAAACCATAAATTGATACATATTAATCAAACCATGATTACTATTATTGTACATGAATTCAATAAAAGGTATCTAATTATTATATGAACCTCCAAAATATATTACACATTATTAGAGTATTTTTTCTTACATTTATATATCCCTCTCATTCTTACTATGCATCTTTGGATGATATTATATACTTAAGAATCTATAAGATCCTAATGATTCCTAATTCCATTCCAAACTAATATGTAAAATATACGTTCTCATCAAGAAATGAAGTCAGAAGGAATGAAATGATTTTATACAGCCTATAAAAATAAAAGTTTCTATTCTCCTATAATTTATTTGATTCCATTATTTTAAAGAAATGTGGGGATTTTATCAACAATTCTATAATCAACCATATGGTGTTTTCCCCAATCAAAATATGATCAATTTAAGAACAAAAAAATCCATGGAAATATCAATCTATTCCTATATCAGTATAGGAATTGGTTTTAATAGACCCATAATACTATGGTTTTTTACTTTAATTATTTGAAATGTGAGGAACTAAGATATGAAATCTACCACTATCCACATCATCCATGTCCAATAATACTAACAAGTTAACCACATTTTATCACATCCTATATCATTGTAAAGGGAACAGAAGGAATAATTTTTATATATACAGATATATTCTGAGACCTTATCCAATCACTAAAAATCTCATGTCCATTGAAAGGTAAATTTATACATAGATAATTAGGGTATACTACCTAATTGAGTTAGACATCATCATCAATAGAATATATAGACTGCACACTTTCTAAGAATACCTACTCATATTTTTCTCCGACAAAAAAAATTATAACTACAAAAATCCCATCAAAATTAACTCCACCATGAATTTTACACAACAAGAGATGGGTGTTTCCAGATTCATGCATCCACCACTATATTTCCTATACTGAGTTATAAACAATAAAATTTTTATTTTTTTAGAGATACTCTACCCAATGTCTTTGATGGAGGATTATATATATTTATGTAATACTATACATTTCACAATAATGGTTATAATATTATATAAACCATTCTATGTAAAAGAAGTGGTAAAAATTATTTAATTAACAAATCAACACCAAAAATTCTAATTCATGGGTGTGGTATTTCTTCTTATGTGGGAATAAATAGAAATTTCTATAAGCTAAAACTTGATCAGGCTTGATCAACACACACCTCAACCCCATTCATGTGTCTTAAAAAACATGAAATAAACCTAACCTATATTTTTAAGAATTATAACTAGAGACGATGTAAAAATGTTCTTCAAGTCCTCAATGTATTTATGAACATACTCACCTCATTCATACTTCACAACTCTTGGAGTTAAAAATTTCAAGGGAGATACTATCATGGAGAAATATTATACATACAGTCTTATAATACCCATACAAAGCTAAAAATATCAATATATCAAAGTATTTATTGGGATTTTTCCAGGAAATTTTTACTAAATCTTTTCATGATCCATATATATTTCTATCTGAGATATCTTGTGTTAAATATACTATACGTATAGGATTAAAAACTAAAACATTGTTAACTTATCATATTGGTAATTTTCCTCCAAGGATAGAAAAATAATTTCGATGTGGTATTCATGATCCTCCATCACTTTGTAAAATACTAGTATTTTATTCGATAATAAAACCAAATAAGTGTGAAGGTGTTTCTAGAATATCAAGATCATTAGTTGAATGAAAAGTATTAAAATATATAGAAATATCAAATGATATAACATGTAAATAATAGCATTCATACCTTCCCGTAAAAATATATTTAGAACATCCACTTCCTTGAACCTCAATTTTTTGTTTATTATTGAAGAAAAATATTTAAAAACCAAAACTCACCTCTATTCTATTCAAATAAGGAAGCAATTCATTGAAAAGGGTATTAACACGTTACAATTTCATGATTGTGATTTTAGTTGTAAATTAAATTTCATATAGTACCATACACTATATTAGTAATGAGAACTAGTGATGCCCATAGTGACACACTCAGGTGAATAAAACCCTTATTATTAATATCCTCTAATTGAACCATTATTTATTCAAACATAGTGATTGATATTTGATATAATGAAAATGAAATGAGACTCTTCCATGATAGTATGTCAGTGCATAAATCTACCTTTCGAGTGGTGGAAAGCTGGAGAAATAGTCTAGAATGTTATAAAAAAATAAATAGAACAATACTAGAAGCTGACACCATGAACAGTTATCCACTGCATCAAAGACAAAAATTTAAATATTATAATAGAACATTCAAATATCCAGACCATCAACTCTTTCCCAAGATGATATAAGGTCTCATTCCACCTCAATGACTTGAGTGCTCCCATGAGAAAAAAGGGATTGGATACCAAGATGGTAACTGTCAATCATATCATCAAAACTCATAATCTAATCCATAATGATAATAATATTGAAATTATTAGGATCATGAATAATAAAACAACATGTCCCTGATATTAGATGTTACTATATTACACGTGGGACACATGAATCCCTTATCTCTCTTCTTTTATAAGGTAATGGGAATGATTTAGTATAAATATAATAAATTATACTCATAAACCCAACACATGAATAAGAATATATTAGATAAATGAATGATATTCACTACAATCACACAATACTAAGTATATAAATGAATAAATAATGATAATAACTTGAAATATCTCCTAATCAGCATTAGACTTATCTAGAACATACACATCCATATGGAGGTGCATAGATGATGGCCCACTCAAAGCCTTATTTTGTTACTAGGATATACATTCACATGATAGTGGGAACCAAACCCCTTATAAGTGTTCTAATTCACTTGAAAACCCATAGTAAAATATGATACCACTATTCTACTCCGAAGAGGGTTCTAGTAAATATGATAAAGATGGAATACATTTTTGAAGTTATGGAATGTCCTAGTATTATCATGGAAATAAATTTTAGTGTTTCATTCCCATATTGAAATTATTCTACTAGTTTCAACCCTAGGGGTTCAACTGGGATAAAATCAGATGAATAATAAGAACTTACACTACAACTTCAAAAATGCTACTCATTCTTCGTCTTCCAATCGTAGGATGCCCTCTTACTATCTCCATATAACCAGAGGTATTAAATATAAATTTCAATCTATCATTTTTAGTTTCAATCATCATCACATCATATACCACTTTAACACAAGTCATTTCCTATAAAATAATGGTTATTTACCAGATCACTAGATTAAATAATATTAAGTGGG
The DNA here is from genome assembly GCA_963277665.1 of Viscum album. Lineage (NCBI taxonomy): Eukaryota > Viridiplantae > Streptophyta > Magnoliopsida > Santalales > Viscaceae > Viscum > Viscum album. The sequence continues at coordinate 641,836,681 of OY728133.1, read as the reverse complement.
AAGATCCTTGAGGTATGAATTCAAAAAAAATTCTGGATCAATATTTTACAAGCTGGAAATCTGATTATTATACTCCATAATAATTCACATACTTAACTCATGGGTCACAATCTCAATAGTTGTATCAACTCATAATATTTTTGGATATAATGTCTAATTAATAATATTATTTAATAGTTTCTATGATTGATCATGATGTAGTTCAGTCAACATTATTGACTCCAACCACATGTGAGTAGGTTTATCAAGACTATACAATGAAAAATGACCTTATATGTCTCAATAGTTTAAATAAATATAAAAACTAACTCAATTTTTGTTATTTGTTATTTGGTATTTCGGGATCCTCAATCACCCAAAAGGTAGGTGGGTTCTACCTATAAACCATTGTGAATAATCTAGTTTTTTTCTATAAACTCATCCACTCTCCATTCAAATGATTAAATGGTCTTGATTAATTATTTGAAAATGGGAAGTAATGCTAGCATGCCATCCTACAGTGCAAGATCTATGGATCCCACTTGGAGATTAGTTGAAGAGACTTTGGGTAGAATGATTTATCAAATACAGAACTCAACCCCAATAAATACATAAAACAATCCTAATGAAATATATGAAGCATGAAAACCCAAACATGTAAAATAAATCTCAACAACAATCTTATCAGAATACATTAGAACAAATTAAATGTTAAGAAATATTTAATGACTACCGTTGGTAGATAGATGTTCAAAAATTACAAATGAATGCTAATAACTCTATTTCACACTCAAATCAACCCCTTATGGTGATATATCATATTTACCATAATTTACAAGTTTTAATATGGGGTATTAATACCATTTTTTTATAAACCAACTAGGGTGGACCTAACATATCAATATACTCAACCTATTATAATGATTGAGGTCTCTTCCTGATCAATCTGGGAATGAAAATAATGCAAGGACATCAATGCTACTAAAAGGGAATTATCTCAACATTAGAATACAACAAACAACCTTATTATTTCTATGTATGAATATATAATCACCTAATTATATGTTATAATTTGACATCATCAAATAAGTAGTTTCTAATATAAAAACATAGAAAAAATAAATATCTATTTTGAAAAATAAATGGACAATCCAAATAAATTATCCAACTTGTTTAAAATAATAAATAAAGGGAAATTTAAACATAAATGAAATATAAACCCCAAAGTATCCATGTAAAATGAGGCTAATGAATACTTTTTTTTTAATTTAACAACAATTGGGAGTCCCCAAAAAATAACTAAAATAAATATCTCATGTGACCCCTGCTCCCAATAAAATAGCATGCCAAGAATTATGTTGATCAATAAGAAGGGACACTTTAAATTTTTTTACCTTTCCTTTACATTTATAATTTAAAAATTTGTTTTTATATGCCTAATGAAATATAAAGCATGTTGGGTAAAATATATTTGCATAACTACAGAAATATATATAATTTATTTCCTATCATAGAACAATTGTTACAATATTAAAAAAATAAATATAAAACAATTATTAGAAAATATTTCATGAATAATTTGGTTTTTACAAAATGATTGGAGACTCATAATCACTATAAATATAAAAGAAATAATATTTATCCAATTTAAATATAGGATTGTAACATTAAAATATACAAATAAGGAAAGTAAGATAATAAAACATACCATGGAAAATAAAAACAATATCTATAAATGAGATCAAATATTAGGACTACGGGTATCTATGATCAACTCATGGAATAATAACTTATAAATGTGAACAAAAAAATATATGGAGATCCTATGGCCTTATAATGTTTGATAAATCCAAAACATTCCAAATGAATATACCCATTCCATATCCCTGATTTATTGTACATTCTTCATTAAGGAAAATGTTATCCATGTCTCCAATATGCACCCATGGTCTCCCATGCCCCACACTACAAATGAAATGAATATCATAATCTTAAATATATAACCAACATTCCACTTTCACAAAAACTTCATCCTCAGTAATTTTATTTTCGAAAAAATCCTTTGAATGGTTCTTTTTTAAATAAAATCCACTTTGAGATATTTCATTAATCATTTTGACTGCAAAAAAAAGTATTTAGAGAAAGAAAAACCGATTATTCCATTAAACACATTCCAAATATCGTATCACATAAGAAATAGTCTTAATAGTGAATATAAAACTTATTTAACAAATTTTATCATATTTAAATTAACAAATATGAGTGTTCTAATGGAAATATATTCTATATATTGAATCCTACATTATAAACTATAATATAATCATCAACTTCATTTAAAACCACATGAAATAGAATAAAGTAATCCTTACAAAACTAAATAAATATAAAATTCTATCATCCATGTACCCCTAAACCTTTGGTTATTCCCATATAGGCATCTAGACTAAAAACTCATTATAAAAGATGAAGAAAATAATGATACAGGAAGAGGAAAACGAAATTTAATAGGAACCAAGTGACTTCCTTTAACATTACATGAATAAAACATGAATCCTAAAAGGAGAATTTTTGAACATGTAATCCTGAAAATATATCCTATTATGTAAAATTAGGAGAAAATAGTGTTTAATAGTGTTAAATCCTAATTGGTGAAATATTATAAACTACTGTTTTTTCTTGGTGGACAGTATCTCATGACAAAACCCTTAGATTGGGGCATGAACCTTCCTCACCCGAGCCCTCCAAGGAATAGCCTTTGTGAGGATTATTGTAGATCCTCTACATGTCATGGACATATGCATAGATTTAATGGGAACAATGATATAAGACCCTCCACCATATGATGAAATCTCAACCCTTTGGACACCATTTAATGAACAGGCTCCAAGATGTGGCACAATTTCCTCTATCTAGTACCATACATCATGACCTCTAGGATATGATGTGGAGGGTTAAGATGTGATAGAGTTTAATTTTTTGGGTTTACATGACTCCACAATGTAACACCCTACATTATTCCACAATTCAACCCCTATTCCCTCCGCACAAAGTAGACTTAAATGTTTAGTCATAGTGACCTCATAAAAGTGAATATTTTCCCCAAATATTTCCAAACACATTATAATGTAAAAATACATTAAAATAAGATACTTAACTAAATTAAAAAATTAAAAACATACGAATGATGTATTGGGTTCCAAAAATTTATCCCATTATTGAAATATTTGGGAATTTCTAATAGGATTTAGTTTAATCAATTTGAATGACACATTAAAATGCGCCTTAATGTGTTCACCATTAACTATTAATATCAAAAAGTTTATTGGTTTTATATGGGTTTTTTATGGGTTATGATTATAATGTTATATATAACTAGGATACAAAGAGTTATATATGTGGTCATGTATGTTTAGGATGTCTATTTTATCAGAAATTAATATAGATGTTTTGTGATAAAATAATGTGGTTATCTGGTTGTATTGAAATAATTTATTTTTGTGTTTAATTTAGAGATATTTTTTAATCTCTTAAAACCTATAACTCTTATAAATATATTGAATGATGTGTTAAATATGGAAATTATTGAGGTATATTCTGGATCCTTCTCTTGATGTGGAATAGAATGAGTTAGATTTGGAAATGCATGTGGCATTTATTGAGTTTCTTGTATAGTTTATAAGTTATTGTAAAAATTCATAATTACTGTAATGAGGTCATAGTCAATGTATAGGGGACCATAAATTGCATGAAAAATAATGATAGATAATTTATTTTTACCTAAAGTTATTATGGTATTATGGTGTACAGCTGAGTACCAGAGGGTAAGAATCCAAGAAGAGGTGGTAGTTTTCAATTTTATTAATCTTACCTTCACAAAATTTGAGGTTTACTAAATAGTTTTGAATATTTAAATTAAATAGATGTTCTAGTTTTCCAATTGGGATTTTTGTTTTACCCTCATTGACATTATGGATTATCCTTTTTGATGGACTATCTTTCACATAATATGATTTCATATGTATATATGAGAGATTATGTAATTAATGACTGAATTTAGATCATTTATTAAGATATTTTGAAGGATATAATGTTTTAAGGACCAATACACTATAATGGTATGATAGTTTTCAGTCATAGTGTTCAATTTATTCCAAGATAATGTTTTTCTATTTCAATATAGATGATTAAAAGGGTAATTCATATAAAATAAAATAAGTAACATATAAATTTAAGGGCCTTTTTAGTTCAAAATATGGTATTTACCCGTGGTTGAATGATTTAATTAAATATGAAAAACTTTGGATTTACATATTTTAATTCATTTTAGTTATATATTTATTTAAATAAATTGGTGAAATATATTAATTTTAGTTGAAAATAATGATTTTTTGAATAGGGACTCAAATATAGATTGCATAAATGGATTATTTTTTAGAATGTGGAGTTTTATTTAATAAAATCATAATTTGATGATGGGACTATTGGGGATCTAGAATACTGATCACTATATGTTAAACTACTATAATTTCATGTCAGAAAATATGTATCAAGAACGTCACATACTTGAAGAACACATCATCCTTAATGTACCAAAACATATTATATAAAGATCACCCTAAATCACTGAGCATGTTGGAACACCTAATATAATCAAATAAACTAATATAAACCAATCATGAATGAAAAATAATTCATACAACAAAATAAAAAATTGACTTACATGGATAAAAATATATATCCAATATCAATGGAAAATATATTGCATTATTTCATTGATTTAGGTTTATATAATTTCATGTTCTATTTTAAAATGTTAAAATTATATCAATAATTGAACTATAAAATAACATGTATGCAAATTAGACCACCCCACATAAATACTGGATCCCAACTGGTCATCTAGTCCCACTATCCTCCTATATTTGTAAAGGTCCCACCGTTTTCCTTATATATAATCATTGGTCGGTTTATCTACCACAACTATCAACACTTTATTGAAGTAATTTTAACACTATCATTTCATTCCAAGGAATCTCATGTAACCCACATGTTTTTAAAATCTACAATAATTTTTTTATAAATCCTTCAAAAGGCCCATATATATGTCTTAACTTCAAGGAATATATCTTCTAGAGAACTAATCTTTTTCACACGACTTATGCAATGTTAACATCTATACCACCTACCTCCACTTGACTTTTATAATCACTAGTTTTATCATTACCATGAGACATATCATAAAAGTGTTTTTTATAGAAATATGAATTTAAAATAGAAGTAGATATATCCATTTTAAAACAATATTCGACAAGATAACTTATTACACACAAAACACAACAACTACCACAACATTGGAAATAAAAATGTATCCCACGATGATAAAAACAATAGATTCTACAATTAATTATAGACACTCAAGTCACACTAAAGAATAATCATTCCTACGTTATTATTAAATAAATAATTGGGGAACATGTCATCTAGATATTTTTTTATACATATATTGAAAAGTATAAAATTATGTCTTCTAGTATCTACTAGGTGAAATGGTTTTTCTGTTCAATGTGGTTTACCTTTAAGTGAATCCTAATATTCCTTTATAATTGAATTTTAATTCACTATCATGGTATGAAAATAATAATTATTTAATTATTCTATGATCTTGTAAAAAATTATCGATCCTTACCAATTATTAACATGAATCTCATATATTCACATATTTAGAATCTTTTATGGACAACACTTCCACTAGTTGTAACCTAAACATCTATGTTATGTTTATTTCTCCAAATATAGACACTTAGACATTGGAAGTATTCCATGGGTATGTATTCCCACCACTATATGCATCCATAAACCCCTATAATAGATCATATGTTACAATAAATATATATATATATATTATAATCCTTTGAGGTATCTTACAACCCACTTCATAGATTCTCAGTGTTCTTTTCCTGCTTTTTCCATGAACTGACAGAAAATTCTATCTGGAAATCCAATATCTGGAGACATATATACAATAGAATAATAAATGATTCATAATATTAATGAAAATATAATTTTTTCCATACCCTTATCCTCATCTTCAATTTTTCATGTTTTCCTTAATTTTAAAAGTTTATACAATGGTGTTAGAATTTTTTTCATCCAATCATTATGAATTTACCAATTACCTTTCAATTGTAATCCCTTTAGGAATCAACAAAACATCCTTCATTCCCTTGATTCTAAATCACCATCACCAATATTTTATTTTCCTCAATGAGATCCTTTATCTTGAATCATGTGGACAACAAAATTTTCATCTCATAAACATTGTTGGAATAATATCATTTATATACAGTTGTAGCATTATATGGCTCTCATCATTTAACACCTTATACAATAAATAGTGATTTGATTTTAAATAAACTCATTTTCAGTATACGTGCCTTGTCATTATTAAATTAATCCACCATACCCTTACATTGCTTCATATATATCTATTTTTACAATTCATCATGTATGATTTTCATCATTATATTCATATAGTATAGGGGTAATATTACTAGAAACAATACAATCTGGAGAGTAGTTTACTTTACTACTAGTGATCGTATTTTAAAGAATTCTACTCCGTTATACTAAATCACTTTAAAAATAAACCTAGAATGGTAGTATTCATGTCTTATAAATTGAAATATATATATTTTTTGGCTTAAGATTATGATCTATGATATGAAAGGAGTAGATTTAAAAAGTTAAGATCATGTTATCATACCCTTATTATCATGTTATCCCTATGTGATCAATTATATCACCATTTTCTACAATTATAATGATTATGTGGTCACCATTTATTATGTTTTTCTTCACCATGTTATGAAGACATGATTTATAAATGATTTTACTAAGAAGGGTGATAGTTAGGATGAACATAATGGGATATGATATAGATCATTTATTGAGTAGTTGATTGTATGTCCAAGTTTCCAAAGGAACTATACTTCTAAAATTCAAGTGTGGATCAAAATATTATATAATTAATTTTCAACAACATAGATGTATTATATATTTATGAAAATTCAAGGTTGATATAGTTAGTATCATAGAAATGTTAAATTATCCATTAAAAAATAAAATGATAGGACTTTATTTATATCCATAGGGATATGTAAATAGGAAATTGAATGTATATGATAACGTCATATATTTTTAGGGATCACTATGGATAACGGGGGTTAATCCTAAGGTGTCTTGGTATGAAAAGAATTCATGAGTAAAATTTGTTATTAATTCGTTTTCATGACTATAATGTCTCTACTATGATTATATTTTCTCACACTATGGTATTTGGTTTTTTTTTCAATGAAAAAAATGATGAATCATGTTTAGGATAAATGTGATGAAAAAAATAAATGATTGTTCACATGAATAACTAAATTTCAATGGAGTTATAATACATAATATTAAATCTATAATCACACAAATTTCCCAGGCTATGATCTATAATAACATTAAAAATTAAAAAAATAGTGAACAATGTTCTATAGAGTGCTTCATGAGGAAATTTTAACCTTATTTTAGTGGGTAGATTGGTCTACTAGTCATTGAGTAATATATTAGAACCACTGAAGAGGTATTTTACGTTGTTCAATTTTCAGAACATGATAATTTTATTCTGAATATTTAGAATTGGAAAGGTAATTAAAATAAAGGGTGGATTATTATCAATAATATTAGTCAATATGATGAAATTTAATCCATGGGATGGAATAATATTAAGGGAATATTTTCCAATAAAATTATGTTCATATTTTATGTAAATAATAGAGGAGGTATTTCTTATGATTTAGTTGGAGGAGGATGAATCCATTGGTACATATGAGGACAATTTCAAATGTCCTCCATCGTATGCATGAGGTTTTATCATTTCCCCTAAAAGTAAAATTGATGAATTCTATCATTTTTTGAAACCAAGGATTTGAATGTCATTATCCGTAAGGGACATTGGAATCTTTTTAGAAATTGGTTTATGTGTACTGAAAGTGAAATGGTACCAGGAAAACCACAAGGATTTGGTGATAAAAAAGGAAGATATAGATTCATGAAAACTCTACCAGTCTATCATATGGAAGGGAAAAAATGTCTTAAGATATAATTTTCCCAATATGTGGGAAGGAGAACATATTTGAATGTTCGAAAGGAATAATAAAATGTTTCATATGTATAAATCCAATCCATTAATTAAACAAATTCCATAGTGATGTAAATCAGCAATTCATTGAAATAAATAAAATGATATAAACAAAATACACAACCTACACTTCAATGAAATAAAATCAATGTGTTTTGTGACTAAGTGAGTGAATTACCAAATCCAAGGGATATTTAATATTGTATGACAAAAAAACCTCATAAGTCAAAGGACAAAGAGAATTATTGTTAAATTTCAACAGTTTAAGGAATCATTATACATAGGTCACATTTTTTGATGCACAACTTTTATAGGTAATGAAATTGTTTTTACATTAAAAAATTATATTCTAGTGGATAACATCGGTAGTCACCTATACAGGAATATACAGAAAAAAATTTCCGCTTTTTACTAGGGTAAAAATGGGATGTTTTTAGAAGAAGACCATAAAGAATTATTGAAATCAAAATTTATCTTCAAATGATTCAAAATTATGTTATTAAAAATTTGATTAGGTTATGGTCGGTTTCCCAATTTAAATTATATCATTGTTCAATTTAACTCAATCCTCTTCTTTTGAGTTTATTAAAATGAGATTCCACAATCCATTCCTCTCTATTCTTCAGTGAAACAGTGATGGTGAAAGAGAAACATACCAACATCTTAGTTTGGCCGAGTATCCAACCATGCGAAGGATATTTTCAATGAATATCTTCAATTGAATTAGTTAATAACCAATCATGTCTTATTTATCCTAAACAATCATGAACATACACTACCCCTATTAAACATACTAATGACCATTGAGTACTTCACCGCTAATCTTTGGTATATTCTATCACATATAAACCGAAAATAAGTGGAGGAAGATAATGATCATTTACCAATGAAAAAAATAAAAAATGGAATTAAAAATCATAAACAATTGAACATGAATATTAAATAATCTTTATGAAATAGAAATAATCATTGAGGAAGAAATAAATTTCATTCAATTATGTCTTTAAAATCAAACATTGCAAAATTGAAAACCAACCCTTCCCAAATCACTCACAATGATTACCCCACCATGGAAAGGGAAATAGAGATGAATGGGGAAGTAGAAGGCATTAAAAATCAATGGAGAATAAAAGAAATAAAATAGAGAATGTCGAAAAGTTTTCATTCTTTTTGTAATAGAAGGAATTAGATGGAATGAGATGCTTTGATAGGGAGGTGATCCCCTACTTCTATAGGAAGAATTTCCCCCATAAAAATTGACAGGTTGTAGGAAAAATAAATGAGGTCTTCATGCATTCCACCCTTGATGAATGTTGTTAATAAATATACTATTCAGATCTCCTAAAAATGTTAGCCTCTTGGGACATGTATTCCTAGTGTTATTTCCATTTTACTCTTACAATATATGTTGTTAATTCAGACTCTTAAAACTGCAAACCCCTAGATTATAATGACCTAATGAAAATAAAAATCTAAAATTCATGTACTTGAGCCTTCATCAATGATGTTCCAAAACTACTTTCCATCCAACCCACTAATTTTCACTATAATTGGGATTTCCAAGAATGAGTTATAGTCCCGATACAAGAAACCGACAGATCTGTAAACACTTTACATTGTCTAACTTGTGAGTATATTTTGTGCTTACATATAGTTGATTCTCCTTTTTTCCAAGATGGGTGAAATTATGAACTAGATGTGTATAATCACAAAAATATTTTCATAGTTTCAATTAATATATAAAATATTATGGCCATAATATATAAATAATTTAAAACCATTTAAAATAAAAAATGGTCCCTTTTTATAATTAATCTCACAATTGTACCAATATAATAAAATGTGGAAATTTATCATAAAGTAACAATTCAGTGGGATTTAAAACAATAAAATTAAAATTAAAATTATTAAAAACAAAATTCAATATAAATTCCTTTACACTTAGTCCATGGACTCCTAGACAAGTAAACATCAAAATTAAATCAAATCCAAACCACATACCCATATGATATTCCAAATCCACACCACGAAACCAAAAGATATCATGCCTTATAAAAAACATTATTTCAAGTTCTCCATTTATATCATTTAATATATTTTAACATCATTTATTATCCAATGTATATAAAACACCAACTTCACAAGAATGTTCTCTCATATGACAGATGTAAATGTTCAACATATATTTTATCAGTCATACTAATGAAATAGTCACATAGCCTTGATAAATTATTACGTATCTACCCTATTTGATTCAAGGACATGTGTTTCTCAAGAAATCTTTGTAGGTTTATTTTATAGATTTTGGTAGGTAGGATTTAGATGTAAAAATTTTCAAGGTCGAATAAAGAGGGCTTGGTTTTTTGGAAGAAAAATTGAAAGATTCTAATTTACACTCAAGAATGGTATCCTCTTCACTCCTCATGGTATAAAATCCTCACTATAATCATGAAAACTCAAGATATTATTATTATATTTAGAATTTCACCACAAAAAATTATCAATCTTTATAGTTTTTCATGAATTCTCTAGATAATAAAAACATTATTTCTCAATTGGATGCTTTAGAAAAGCACACCTACATTTTTCTTAAAAGCTCTAGAAAATCACATCTTTTGAAAGAATAAATTATTTATTAGAAACATCATCTCTTAAAAATTTTATTTCCACCTAACATATCATCAAAGGAGGTAGTACACCACAAGAAAAAATCTCACACACTTATATTCAACTAGATCATGATGTATCACCTCATGACTAGGTTGGATATGGGAATTTAGATTTCAATGGGGCTATCCTTATATGGTTTTCATTAAATATATGTGATAAAACGAATAAAATGTACATGTTTGTCCAGAATAATAAGAATTTTCATTAATATCAGGATTTAAACCTAAATAAATTCTTCAAAATTTTAAAAAACAAGTAAACTCTCAATTCTTGCCAGAAATAAATCTAATTATATTTAAAGAAAGCAAAGGATAGTTCTCTAATAAAATGTGGTGAATGTAATATATAAGAATAAAATAGTATAAAAGCATTACACAAAAGTTATTATTAAATAAAGACACTAATATGTGTAATTGGATTCAACAATCAGAGTACTTTTTATGAAATTATCAAATATTTTAACAAGAAAAGAAATTAATTTTCCAGATTAATTTAATCTCAATTTCATGGAATTTATTTCATGACTCATACACATGGGTGTGAATAAATGTAAATGATAATTATTTCATCTCAAAAGTTTAAAATCTCACCAAAATTTTAAAATCATACTGGAAAATAACATAAGAAACAAAAATCAATTATATGTAAAAACAGTAAAACAAAAAAATAGAAAAACCTAAAATTCAGAGGTTACCACCCTCTCACATAAATGATGTTGTGTCCTCATTTCATTAAAATACATTTAACATGTAATTGCTTTTGAAAATGAATTATAGAATGTAATAAAATGCAATATATTGGTACGACATAAAGTCTTATATTGATAAATTGGATAGAAAAGTGTTCTCTTTCACTATCTCTAATTATAGGGTCCCAAAGAATTACTTCAACCTATGTCCATTAACAGTGAATGGATCATGCTATCCATCCATCATAATCTGAACAAAATTAAACGGATAAACATGAGTAATAATAAATGGACCTTCCCATCTGGAATAATTTTTACCTGGAATCAAGTTGAGTCATGAGGTGCATAATAACATGTTTTCTCTTGGATAGAAGTAATTTAGTTAGATCAGATTTTCATTGGACACTGTAGTTATTTCTCCATAAATCATATAATTTTAAAATTATCTCCTTCTAATTTCCTCCATATCATTCCACAACAATATTCATTATTTCCCATCACCTTCAACATCCAAATTCATCTTCCTTGTAGCCATGAAAGCCTTATGGTCCAATTCTAATGGTAGGTGGAAACTTCTCCCATAAATATGCCTATATGGACTCATACCAATCAGGATTTTTTAAGAAAATCCTATAGTCCTATAAGGTATATTCCAATGTTTGGATCCCATAGTTTCTAATTTGATGAATAACACTTTCTAAAATTCTTTTGATTTTTCTATTGGGCACTTCAACTTTCCCATTAGTTTGTGGATGATATGTCGATGATGTTTTATGATGTACCCCATACTTATTTTGAAAAGAATATATTCTATAATTGAAAATGTTATTCCCTTGATCACTAATAAGGGATCTAGGGACTCAAAACATATAAAATATAATACCACTGATAAAAATGAAAAGCATCCTTAACATTGTCAGTGCTGGTGGATTTGGTTCCACCCATATGGAAACATAATCAACTACAGGAAAAATATAATATTTTCCAAATGAAATTTTTAATGTTCCCATAAAATTAATCCCCATTATATAAAAAATTTACTAAGAAGTCAGTGTATTTTCACGAATTTCTTTTCCCATCGAATTATTTCCAAAAAACTAATATTTTCAGACATTTTGATAAATTCATTACCAGCATTAAAAAGGGAGGGAAAAAAATTCATGATTATAAAACATTCCTTGCATCCCTTTTAGGTACAATGTTTCCTCCTCAAGCTAAAGTGTGAAAAAAATAAAAGACAAAGCTATCTCCACTTTAAGGGAAACATCTTCTTATTACATGATCATTACAGATCTTCCAAATAAATGGATCATCTCAAATGTAATGTCTTGATTCAGCTTTCGGTTTTTGAATTTTTTGATAATATGAATGTGATGGGGCCTGATATGTTACTAGATAATCGACCATGTCTTCTTACCAAGGTACCTATCCTTTAATCAGTTAAAACTGATCTCATGGAATTTGATCATTTAGTGGGTTTTTTCTAGATTTTTAGTTTCATCAATTTTTGGTAATCTACTTAAGTGATCAACCAATTTCTTCGAAGATTCCTTCTTGTCCTCAATTTAAATAATGAACTCCTAAAGTAGTATCATCCATCTTCTTAGCCTTAGTTTAGAAAAAAATTTCATCATCAAGTACCGATGATCTGCATTATTAGAGAACACAAGGATTTTATCTCCAAATAGGAAATATGAAAATATGTCTAAAGAAAAATTGCTAATAAATAATTTTATATGGTTGTATAAATAAATAGGACATAATATAATGTTCTTGATGAATATGAAATGACATATGGCCTACCATCAATTTTTAGAGAAATTTCTACTCCAACTACTTGGTTAGAATCATCACAATCTAGCACAAATGGTTCATCCAAATTTAGCGGATACATCATGGGTAGTGAAATCTATCTCTTCTTCAACTAATAAATGGATTCCATTAATGTACCGTTAAAATGAAAAATTGTATCTATTAAAAGTAATATAGGGATAGGAAGGGAAATCTTACTAAAATATTTGATAGACCTCATGTATAATCTTTCATGTCTGAAATATTATCAAACATGTTTCACATATGTAGGACAATGAAATGAATTTATCACTAAAATCTATGATTTATCCACTTCAATGATATTTTGGGAAATGATATACCCATGTAAAATTCTTCTCGCAACCATAAAATTACACTTTTCAAAATATTAAATATGATTATTTTCAGTGAAGGGTTTTAATACTTTTCCCATATTTTACAAACAATGATCAAAATAATATCCAAAAACAGTGAAATCATCGAATAAAACATCCTATCAATTGTCAGTGTGATCCAAAAATATAATTAAAATTCACTTCTGAAATAGAGCCAGAGCAATACATAATCAAACTCCAATCCTTTTATTTGAAAAAGTGCTAAAGGTACATGTAAATTTTAACTTCTCTTGATACTTAGGATCAATGAGTACATAGAAGTAACCCACAAATCCATCCAAAAAGCAATAACGATTTCTTCGTACCAATCTCTTTAACATCTAGTCAGTAAAGGGGATTGGGAAATGGTATTTCTGAGTAACGTGGTTCAATTTCATAAAAAATGCACTCTCTGCACTTATTTGTAATTTTTATAGTGATTAACTCATTTATTTCATTCGTCATAGAAGTCAAATCAATTTGTTTTGGAACTATATAAATGTGGCTAACCCACTGTGAACATGAAATGTGATCGATGATCCCAATCCTGTTTTGGGCATTCTATCAGGTTTGGAATTACCCATAAGAAAAATTCCATGTGATCATATTTTTGGGTTTCTTCCTAGGATATCACATATGCTCCACCCTATTGAACGATAATTATCTCTCAAAAGATAAATAAAACATCTTCCGTATGTTTTATACATATAATTTGCAATTATATTTGGTAATTTATCTCCCTTTCTAAGGTACGAATATTTCAAATCATTGGGGACTGGTTTCAATTAAAATTAAGGGGGATGATCAAGGGATGAAATTAAACTAATATTCCACACATCCAATGGATGGTCCTCTTGAACACAATAAACCATATAATATTCCTAATCAATAAAAATACAATAAATAAAATTGGATTTTACCTCTTCATCCCACATACAATAAGAATCTATAGTGTTATGGGCATTAATATGTTCATTAGTGGAAAAATTTTCTGCTAAGACAAAAATCTCATGGAACATACCTAATTCATCAATAGGTTAAGTACCATCGTTATGAGAGAGTGAAAATAGGGGGTTATCATTTGATGGGTGCCTCAAGGATTAAAAAATGTTGAATATGATAGTGTTATCTCCAAATTGAAAGGTGACTATACATTCTTAAAAATAGATGATGGTTTTTGTAACATCCCAAGTAATTAAAGAATAATATATTTTCAAATATATGTCTATTTATGAATTATATAGTGTTTTAGAGGGTTAAAATGAGAATAAATCCAATCTTAGGCATAAAATACTCTAATATTTTTAAATGATTGTTTTATCACCATTTGATGGAAAACCATTTTTAATCATTATTTTGACAATTTTATAATATATATGTCTAAATAAAAAAATTCTTTATAATTGGGACATTGAAATTTACCTTGGATAAATTTTCTGAATTTTTCTGACAATGTAAATTTTTTAATGAATAGTAAAAAATGCTGCATTTTACTTCAAAACTTCTTTTTCATCTAACATAATTATATGGATAGATTATCATTTTCATTGGTTTTAAAGTTTAATTATAATTTATTTTTCCCATTCACTCCAACGGTGGTCATTAGAATTAATTGTACTTTGAAATTGGTCTTAAAAATTGTTAATCTTTTGATAGATATTGTTTCTTAAAAACATGCTATTTGTTTTACCACGAGAATTATTTTTAAATTAATTTCTACAATTTCTATTATTGGAATTTGGTAAAATGGATTCCATATTTTGAATAAGAAGGTCCAAATTCTGTAATTAAGATTTTTTTGTTTTTGGACATCATGAATAGTAATGACGGTAATTATCTTTAATTATCTTATTTAATTAGTAATCATGTAGTTAAGGGTATAAAATAATATCATAATAATATAAAATGACCCCAACATGTGTCGTAATGCTATGTGTGGTGTTATGTCCGACCATGGTATGCCTTATGACAACTTAGGGACCCCATGGAATCACTTTTGTGTGATAGTGACCTTTTATCATATTATTTTTAAAGAAAGGGAAATATAAACAAGTATGAAATACCTAATTAAATTAATTTTAATTTTGTTTATATAAATTAAATATTTTACTATAAATATTAACTTTAAAGATAAAAAAATTTCCTACATAATGGAATTTTATTTAGAATTTTTAGACTCCAAATAAATAAATTTATTTATGATAAAATGATGATGCAATTATTACATCATTAATGAAAGACTTAAATATATGATATTATAAGGGTAAAAATAATTTTTTTTGAGACAACAGATGCTATCCAAGAATATTATAGATTATTATGACATGTAAATTATATTTTATTGATTTTATTTTGAAGTAATTATGCTTTTATGCCTTTATCAAAAGTCAACTACCAAATAGTGTCGAAATTGGCATAAATGTGTTTTTAAAAATATGTTATTTTTTTAAATGGTATAATAGTCTAAAAAATATTATATTCTTTCAAATGAGATATAATATATTAAAAATATTTTTATTGGTAAAATTATTTGAATATTGGCATTTTAAAGTAATTATTATGACCTTGTAGTTTGAAAATAAAAAAAGACGTGGTGAGAATTGTTAATTTTAAAAAAGGGTTAAAATGTAAAGATAAGGTGAATTATTTGACCTCCACTTGT
Organism: Viscum album; assembly: GCA_963277665.1. NCBI lineage: Eukaryota > Viridiplantae > Streptophyta > Magnoliopsida > Santalales > Viscaceae > Viscum > Viscum album. Next base: position 641,820,317 of record OY728133.1, on the reverse strand, counting down.
TGAAATGATAGTTTATTTGAATATTTCTACCCCTTATCCTCTTATACTAGAAATATATCATTTTGGAAACATTCTAATTTGAAAAAAATTTATAATAAATTAATATTTCACGACTTTCCAAAAGAGCCCATCCGCCCTCATATAAAAATCCCCCACCTCTACCCCCTTACCCACACCTCTCAATCATTTTTCTAATACACAATCTACTAATATATTCTCTCCATATCCCGCTCTACCTTATAGAAGCCTCACTTTGGGAATTATTCTTTTCAAGAGAGCCTATTCCAAAAATCAAAAAAGTTACCTGATTTAGAGGTAACACCTTATCTCAAAATCATTTGATGTATTTTCCATCTTCACTCCCACTAACATTGTTATTTTTTGATTTCATAAAAACACCAGTATCCTCAATATACTAGTATGTTGTTATGAGAGGGATTTTATTTACACTTAAACACTCCTTTGTCTACTGGGTAAGGAACATATTGTATCTGTGGGTGGTGAATTACTGCTTCACAAATAGATGATTGTTCAATCTTCTTTTAACACCTCTCATGGTGTACATTATGTTGGAACTATATTTATATATGATATATGTTATATCTATGTACACTCTATCATTATGTATTTTATAATTAAAACATAACTTTAATCTTTTAATGTTGTTCAAATGTGATAATTTCATCTGAGGAAGTGTGGACTACCGCCCCCTCAAGTGATGTGACTCGTTCATGCCAAACATGAAATTTATAAATAATGTAATTAATGAATGGTGTATTTCATTTTTGTCTCCAAATGTTATGTAATAGTATAAAATGAATATATACTATATATATTTGATATTTAAATCATTAATACCATTCTGGAGATGATCTACTTATAACTACATGGGAAATTATTTTCAAACAAGTTCATTTTTGACTCATGTACCAAACATCGACAAAACGTATGATATGAACTCAAATAATTAATAAATTATTATAACATAATAATATGTGATATGAGTTGAATAATAAAAATTATTGGAATTACATAAGAAATTATAAATTTACCTAAGTTTATTATTCAGGAATATAAAGAACGAACGAGATCAAGTCGAACTTGAGGTGAGGGACTTCGTCTCAATCCCCTTTTCTTGAGGCATACTTAAATTTATATATGGCCTTATTTTATTAGTTGTATAATAAACTCTTTTGACTTTTAATTTCATTCAAAAGGAATCTTTTTACACGAATAATTTTACTAAATGACAAAAGGAATGTTTTTTTCTTACGTATGTGGCCAACAACGACTTCTCCGCCGTCATGACCATTATTTGAGTTTCGGTTTTCTCTACAAGCTATAAAATTTTTCTAAATGAAAAATAAATTACATGTTTTACATTTCATTTAATTTGGTATTTAAAATGGTTTTGATAATGGTTTGATTATATCAATGTGTTGTATTGATATCTTGTGATTGAAATATGGAAATGTTATGTTTTTTTATGCATATTTTATGTGATACGATTATGTTATGGTTAATGGGAATTTTTTATGAATTTGGGTTGTTCCATGATAAACTAAGGGCATGTGAGCCCGAGATTTCTCTCCAATTCATTGGGTAATGCAAATAAGTTTAACACTAATGTTTCTCCAAAGAGCTATAGGGAATATACTATGATGGGTATTCCAAACCTATCCATGAGGGTTACTCCCTAAGTGAGAATGATATGAATTCCTCAAGTTATCTTTATGTCTTATGATTTCAATGAGTTATTCATAAATCTTGTAATTTCATGAGGTATGTTAAAGTGATTATGTTTTATGAGTAATGTATGACTTCATTGATTCTTATATATACATGAAAAAATGTTATATATCTATATTTTTATATCCCTTACTGAGCTTATTATGATCATCCCAATCTTTTGAAAAAAATTTCCAAGGTTAAGGGAAAGGTACATGATGTGATGAGGGTGTCAAAGAAGTGTCAAGAAGGAAACCATGTTTTATTTTAATTATGTTTCCATTGATGGGAACAAATGAATACTGTTTTTGATGTAACCACCTTGCTTAAATGGGGAATGAAATGAATGATTTATCATCTAATTCTCTAAAACTCTAAAACTGAAAAGATCCTCAATGTGAATTATTGAAATAACCGCAGATTAAGTAATGTTTAAGGTTTGGTCCCTATAGTTGGTATCAAAGGTTGGTTTATATAACTTTAGGAGTTTTAATTCTATTAAATGATTATCCAAAAATAATTTTTTTACATTATGGTTAAATTGAAATGATATAGAATTTGAAGATTAACATGTTTCTTCATCTAAGACATGTTTTTTCAGAATGGGTTTCCGTAGAGGAAACAGCGAAGCAGTTCCAGGAAGGCATACAGAAGAGAATGACCTTCCAAATCAGCATCCTGAGATGGTCATAATTGGATCTGAACAGCTTGTTACGGTAATGGTGCAGTTAACTCATGTGATAAATGGTGGTGGTATCCATGCACGATATCATCTAGATCAACAATAGAGGAACATATTAGTGTTGGAACATTTCATTAGTTAACATTCCCTATCATTCAAATGATCATCTGACCATGTGCTAGCTCAAGGGTTGATTAAATCACTAGAGAAGATTTTTGATGTCCTATGGTGTTCATACAATCAAAATGTTAGCCTTGTTGTTTACCATTTAGAGGGTGATGCAGATCAGTGGTCGTCGATGTTTAAAAATATCAAGGATGCTGATGAGATTTATGCTCTTGACTGAGATGAATTCAAAGGTATATTTCTTGTTAAATATTTTCTTAAGGCTGTTTGACATAGGATGGAATAAAATTCTTGGAATTGATGCAAGAGGACGACTCAGTGGCTTCTTATGTAGAAATGTTAACTTGATTGGCAAGGTATGATCCAAATTTTATCTGAGTCCTTGATATTAAAATCAATCATTTTTTACTTAGGATTAAAGCCAAAATATCTAAGGGCATTAGCTTCTTGTGGTTCAAAAGTTATGAAAAGCTTTTCCGATGTGATGAGAAGGTGAAAATAGAGATTTTCGATGATCAAGTGTTCTTTGAAAAACAAAAAAATAAGAGGTCGAGGTGGTAGGTGAATGGGAATTACTCTTCAAAAAAGTCTGATGCTATAAAACATAAGTTTACAATTTGTGAAAATTATTGTAAAAATCATGCTGGGGAATGCCTTTTGAACTCTGGGAAGTGATTCCGATATGGTAAGATGGGGCATAAGGCTCATGATTAAACTAGAAAAGATCAGGGTAATGGTAAGACCAAATTTGATTTACAGTTAGTGAAACATTTCAAGTGCAATGAGATGGGTAATTATAAAAACGAGTGTTCGACAAAGAGCTCGAATGATGGAAAGCAGTCGGACTACAAGCAGAAATGTGTGGTGAAATCCTTTGAAACAACATCAGCAGATATTGGGCCATCAAATAATGTTTTATCAGGTAATTTTTTTGTTTTTTCAGCTTATGCCAATTTGTTGTTTGTTTCGGGGTCTACACATTCATTCATCTCTAAAAAAGTTTCTAGAAAATTGGTAATTCTATCTCAAGAAATGACTCCTGAACTTGTGGTAAAAACACCTGGATGAAATGTTGAGGTAAAAAGAATTTATAAGAATCTTCATATCCTTATCCATGGAAGGAACCTACTTGAAAACCTTGTTTTTTTACCTCTAGTAGAGTTTGATATTATCTTAGGTATGGATTGGATCATTTTTACCATGCTAAGATTGACTGTAGAGCTAAAGAAGTTTATTCTCAAAAATAATTTTAGTTTGTGTACAAGAATGAACCATTACTTTTTATAACATATCAAGAGGCTGAGAAACATGTGAAAGATGGAAATTAATGTTACCTTTCACATATTGTTGAAAACAATGGAACCATTCAGATTAATTATGTGTCAGTGGTAAATGAGTATTTAGATGTTTTTCTTGATGAGTTTACTAGAATAATACCAGATCAAGAAGTTGAATTTATTGTTGACTTATTTCCTGATGCTAAGCCAATTTCGAAACCCCCTTATCGAATGGCTCAAATTGAACATTTAGAGTTGAAGGAGCAAGTGCAAGATTTATTAGAGAAAGGTTTCATTCGACCCATCACATCACCATGGGGTGCTCCTGTCTTATTTTTTAAAAAGAAATATGGTTCAATGAGACTTTGCATTGATTATAGAGCCTTGAATTACATCACTGTTAAGAAAAAAATATCCTTTGTGTCATATTTATGATTTGTTTGATCTGCTCTAGGGAGCTCAATATTTTTCAAAGATTGAAATGAGATCGAGGTACCAATAGTTGAAGGTAAAGGAATCAGATATCCTGAATACCGCATTTCGTACAAGATATGGCCATTATGAATTTTCAGTTATGCCTTTTGGGTTAACCAATGCACCTACTGTATTCATGAACCATATGAATATAAAATTGTATGAGTTCTTAGATTTGTTTATCGTTTTTTTCATTGATGATATTTTTGTGTTTTCTAAATGTAAAGAGGAGCATGAATGTCATTTAAGTGTTATTTTGAAAACCATAAATGAAAAACAATTGTCGAGGAAATTCAGCATGTGTGAGTTTTGGTTGTAAATAATTTCTTTCCATGGTCACACTGTTTCTAAAGATGGAATAACTGTTTATCCAGTGAATAAAATGGTTTTTTAAGAATGTCAAAGACCCACAAATGTAACTGAGATTTATATTTTTCTTGTTTTTCCAGGCTGTTACCGAAGGTTTGGTAAAAAAATTTCATGGTTGTCTAGCCCATTGACTAAGCTAACTTGGAAGGGTTCTATGTTTATCTAGAAAAAAGAATGTGAAAATTGTTTTCAGAAATTGAAAAGAAGATTAGTGAATGATTCAGTTTTGGAACTACCTTCCAGGAATGGTGAGTTTGTTATTTATAGTGATGCTTCATTGAAAGGACTTTGTTGCGTCTTAATACAGAATGATTAGGTAATTTCTTATTCTTCACCTGTGTTGAATACTCATGAGATAAATTACCCTACACATTATTGGGAATTATATGTTATTCTTTTCGCTTTAAAATTTTGGAGACATCATTTTTCTAGTTTAAAGTGTGAAATATATACTGATCACAAAAGTTTAAAGTATATATTCCCTAATAAGGAATTGAATATGACACAGAGGAGATGGCTAGAATTAATCAAGGATTATGATTGTACGATTCACTACCACCCATGAAAAGCAAATAAAGTGGAAGATACTTTGAGTCTAAAAAGTAATGTTTCATTAACCTTATAACATTTGGAACATCATCCTTTGATTAAGGATTTGATGAATTTTGTCTTTAAAGTTGTTGGTGCAAGAAATTCTTCTGTTTTGTTTCAAGTGTCATTGAAATTATCCATATCCGATAGAATTAAGCAAGCACAGAAGCAAGACCGTGAGTTGAAGAAAAAGTTAGAGCTGGTTCAGAAGGGTATGTTACCTGAATTCCACATTGATAATGATTGTGTTTTGAGATTTGGGAAGAGATTGTGTGTTCCTTGTGATTCCCAGTTGAAGAGATAGTTATTTTGTAAAGCTCACAGTTCTCCATTTTCAGTTCATCTTGGAATTACTAAGATGTATAGAGATCTTCAGTAGTATTACTGGTGGGATGGAATGAAAAAATATATTGCTAATTTTGCTGTGAAGTATTTGACTTGTGAACAGGTTAATGCAGAGCGGTAGTTACCGAAAGGGATGCTTCATCATTTTCCAATGCTATATTGGAAATGGGAGAATATATCCATGGACATCATTGGGTACTGAATTAAATTTTTGTACAGCTTTTCATCCCCAATCTGATGGGAAGTCAGAACGGACAATTTAGACATTGGAGGATATGCTACGTACTTCTTCGATGGATTATCAGGGAAGTCGGGACCAACATCTTTCATTGGTTGCAATTTCTTATAATAACAGTTTTCATTATTTTATACAGATGGCACCATTTGAGGCATTATATGGGAAGCGGTGTCAAACTCCATATTTTTGGGATGAAGTGGGTGAAAGGAGGTTGATGAGACTATAATTGGTAGAAGAGATGGTAGAAAAAGTTCAGTTGATATAGAAACACTTGAGAACTGCTAAGAGCAGGCAGAAAATTTATGCAGACAATATGAGGTAGGATCTCTCTTTTGAGGTATGTGATCATGTCTTCCTCAACGTTTCACCATGGAAAAGTGTGATGTGATTTGTTAGGAAATGAATGTTGAGTCCAAGGTTCATTGGACCATATGAAATTCTAGAGAGAGTTGGATCAGTTGCATACTGAGTGGCCTTATCTCCAAGTTTATCTTAGGTACATAATGTTTCTCATGTTTCAATGTTAATGAAGTACATTCCAGATCTATCTCATGTTTTGAGTCCATAGGTAGTTCAGTAGGAAGAGAATAATTATTATGAGGAAAAACCAGTCCCTATTCATGACCACATGGAGCTAGTGTTACAGAATCAGTTGATTCATCAATTAAAGGTTCTATGGAAAAAACATATAGTTGAAGAGGCAACATGGGAATCTACAAATGCAATGAGGGATAAATACCCACACTTATTTGATAATTAAATAAATTATGGGGATGCAATTTCCTAAAGGGGGGAAGGATCTAACATCACAAGTAAGTAGCACATAATATATTTTCATATCTATGTCTATTTATGAATTATATAGTGTTTTAGAGGTTTAAAATGAGAATAAATCCAATCTTAGGCATAAAATACTCTAATATTTTTAAAAGATTGTTTTACCGCCTTTTGATGGAAAACCATTTTTTATCTAACTTTTGACAATTTTATAATATCTATATGTCCAAACAAACTTATTATTTATAATTGGTTGATTAGAATTTCCCTTGGATAAATATTCGGTATTTTTCAGACAATGATCATTTTTTAATGAATAGTTAAAAATACTGCATTTTACTTCAAAACTACTTTTTCATCTAACTTAATTATATGGTTATATTATATTTTAAATTTGTTTTAAAGTGTAATTAGAATATATTTTTACCATTTAATCCAATGGTGGTCATTATAACTAATTTCACATTGAAGCTGGACATAAAAAATTGTCAATATTTTGATATATATTGTTTCGTAAAAACACGTTATTTTTTTTGACAACGAGAATTATTTTTAAATTAATTACTGCAATTTATGTGATTAGAATTTTCTAAAATGGATACCATATTTAGAATAATAAGGTCTAAATTATTAAATTAAGACTTTTTTTTATTTTGACATCATTAATAGTAACGATGGAAATTATCTTAAATTATCATGTTTAGTTAGTAATCAGGTAGTAAAGGGTAATAAAATAATATCATAATAATATAAAATGACCACAACATGTGTCCTAATTCTATTAGTGGTGTAATGGAAGACCATGTGATTCCTTCTACCAACTTAGGGACCCTATGGAATCACATTTTTGTGATAGTGACCTTTTATCATATTATTTTTAATGAAAGGGAAATATATTAAATATATGTAATACCTAAGTAAAACAATTTTAATTTTGTTTATTTAAATGATCTATTTTACTATAAATAGACATTTTAAAGATAAAAACATTTCCTACATCATGGTATTTTATATATAATTTTTAGACCATAAATAAATAAAATTATTTATGATACAATGATGATGTAGTTATTACCTCATTAATGAAATATTTAAATATATGATATTATATGTGTAAAAATCATTTTTTTTTTGAAAATTTGGATTCTATCCATGATTTTTATAGATGATTATGACATTAAAATATATGTTAATTCTTAAATTTTGAATGAATAATGTAATTCCCCGACCCCAGTTACCCATAGTCGGTGTATTATTACATATCATTGGCATGATCACAAGAAGGATCAAGTCTCGAAAGACTGATTAGTTTAGTAGCCTTGAAATAACTAGATACATTCATAAAGTTTACATTACATCATTAAGTGAAAAACTACTACAAAAACATATTTTCTTCATATCCCCTCATATTATCCCTGCAAGTCAGTCATAGATTACTTCTTCGCATCCTGGAAAAAATAAAACATTGAAAGGGGTGAGATCAGATGCTTAGTAAAGATAACAATATACCGGAAACATTCATAAATAAGAATAAACATTTAAGGAAATGTATAACTAAAAAAAGCCTTTTAAACTTGAAATTCAACATAATATGGCATAAATAAAATGAAATAATTCCATTTACTTATTCACATGGATATTTTAATAATCGAATAATCAAATGCAATATCAATAACCACTTTCATAATGATGGAATGCATAATGCCAAACTATCATAACCACAAAGCCAAGGCCTCGTGCCAAGACTAAAAATAAGATTCTTTCAAGGCCTTGTGACAAGACACTAGTTTGTTTCATGAGTCCTACCGATGAATCTAGAAGCTATAGTAGGCCTCACCCGTCACTTATTAAGTCCAATGCATTTCTCATATGAACGAGTTTAAACATAACAAAAACATTCGTATTAAAAATATCATATCAAATGTCAAAACTTTCTTCATAAACCCTGAATGGTATAAAAATAACACATCCATAGTCAAACATATCACAAAACCATTAATACAATATGGAAGTTTTGTATCATAATAAATCAACTCCAAATAAAGTTAAAATCAATCAAAGGATGTTGACATAGATGAAATCAAAACTCTTCTAGAGAATTATATATTCCTATTTTGATATCATTTAAGAGTCACATAATTATAAAATAAATCATTTAATTTGAAAATTTTCTTATAAGGTTGTAAGGGAACCTTCGACGATTTTATAACGGTGGAAAATAGCCGCACCCGCCGTATAAGTTAAAAAAACATTCTTACCTTAATTATATCGAAAAGGTTAAAAAGCACGTTGTTTGGAAAAAGACAGAAGGATTCATTTAAAAAAATATTATAAAAAGTCAAACAAGGGTATAAATTACTTTAACCCATATTCTTGTAAATAGTAAAAATGTTTTGAAATACATTTTTAAGAAACATGGATGTGGATGATAAAGAAAACTTAGTAGATTATTACGTATAAAAAACCTCGGATAATGAAGAGATTGCGAAATAAACCCCAACCTTGAACTTTTCCTTGGTTGAGGGTAGGTTAACCATATTTATAATGGTGAAATAATTGTTGTTAAATTATACAAGAATGATATACATTAATATGATATCATATATGATCTTTTAACATTGTTTTGTTAATGATATATTAGAATTGTCGTCGTTTCAGGTGTTAACTTACTCGTTTTATTTTATATGTTTCATTACATAAGTCGTGTTTGTTATGGATATTTTGTATCTTATTCATATAAATAATGATACCAATTCCTTAAAAATTATTTTTAATCATTAAATGATAATTAGACATGAATGGATTCGACGGAGAATGAATCTCATCACATTCCTGGAGACGGTAGTCTGTACGTACACACGAGCGAAAATATCATTCTTTTGATGTTAAAATAATATAAAATTGGATATTATATCATATATAAAGAATCAATGTCATGTTAGATTTATTATTTACATGAATTACAAATCATTATTAGCCGTACGTACGCATGTATGGTGACATGTCATTCAAAGGATGGGATATAATACTGAATATGGTTGTACCATATTTAAAAAAAAATCAAATTATATAGAATATACTAGATTTATTATTCTAGAATTGTAATAACAATTAATGAAGAAGTTGAGGAAGAAAGGAACTTGAAAGAGGGTGGTGAAAACATTACCTCTTCTTCGGGTTCTTCCTTTTGATTGGATCAAAAGGGCTCCTTAGTATGAATTTCTGATAAAACAAAGGCCTGCAGGTTGTAGTGAGGAAAGTTGAGAGAGTATTTGGGCAGGGGATGGATGAGCTAAAAGGCTTTGAATGAGTGAATTGGGGAGAAGGGAAATTCCCTTTTATAATAGGGGTGAGGGGCACCTTTGGAAAAGATAGAAATATTATTTTATAATAAATTCATATTCAGTTTATAAGGGCTCCAATGTAAATTATTTAAAGGTTAAGGTGGGGATGGGTCGAATAAAACTCAACCAATAAGATTTAGACAGGTTTGGGTCACTATATTAACCTTATCTTTATGTATTAACTCTTAGTTAATTAGTTTCACTTTTACAATGTCTCTTTGTATTTTTATATTATATGGTTATTAAACATACTATATACATCCAAGAGAACTCCAAGTGGACCATTAATGATACATCTATCATGATATACATCTCTTGGCCGATCCTTAGATTTTTAGGAATTCAATATCAATTAATAATATAATATTTGTATTAAAAACCATTTTATGTCAATTTTGACTATATTTGGAAAATTGATTTCTGTGAAAATCATAACAGAATGATTACGTTGAATAAAATGTTAATTAAATCAATAATAACATGTCATATTAACCTATAAAATTATTATAATTCATAAAAAGTCTCAAATTATATTTATTTGGGTATTTATAATATCAATTATTTTAATTTTCCACTATTATGGTAATTACTGCATAATCATTGTGCCATAAATAAATTAAATTATATAATGTATAAAAATTATAAATAAAATATAATTATGTTGAAATTTTTTTAGATTTCTAATGAATATTTATAATCGAATTTATCTTATGTTTAACCTTGTATTAAAAATTTTTTAGTTATAAAACATTCATTTTACCTCTTTTAAATCTTCTTTGAGTTAAATAATTATAAAAGTCCTAATCTAATCAAAGTGGAACAAAGAGGTTCATATTTTATTCTTAAGGTTGTTTTTGGGGGAATTAATCTTATCCAATAGAATTAAGAAATGTGTCAGGGTAATATTAATATAATTTTTACCCTTAATTATTCTATTTACTTTTAACCGTGGTAAATAAAATTAAAAAGTTACTATTAACCAAAAATTATTTTCATCTCATTGAACCACATTTTACTCCTTGATATAAACCATGTCTCTAAGATTTTCAAAATTCCACTCACAGAAGCAGTAAAATTATGTTTTATGAAAAATTCAGTTTTATAACTACCACTTAGTGGTTTCACTATTCATCAAAAAATGATGTTTTTTAGAAAAATACCAAAAATTCACCCTAGGCTATTTTCGATATTCCGAATCCATAAATGAAGTCCATTTTGGAAAAAAAATTATAAATTTCAAAAAGTGGGTATTACTATTCATAACGGCTAGTTTGATTGGTTGTGTTGTGTTAGAACTCGAGGTTGCATACAACACACACTATTGTATTATTCAAAGAGAAGCGTACCATAGAAGCTTGGGGTGTTACAAATAAATCTTTTATGCCTTTATCAAAATGTTAACAACCAAATAGTGTCAAAATTGGCATAAATGATTTTTTAAAACAAATATTATTTTATTAAATGGTATAATAGTAAAAAAAATCTAATATTCTTCCAAATGACATATAATATATTACTGATATCATTATTGATACAATTATGGGTCTGTTTTAATTTTAATGTAATTATTTTTACCTGATAGTTTTAAAATAAAAAAATACGACGTAAGAATTATTAATTTTAACCAAGGGTTAAAATGAAAAGATAAGGTCAATTATATGACCTCCTATTGCCTAAATCCTATTGGATTAGTGTACTTATTCCCCTTATCCTCTTAGCCTCGAAATATATCATTTTGTAACCATTCTAATTTGAAAAACATTTTATAAAAAATTAATATTTTAATGACTTTCCAAGAGTGCCCCTCCTCCCTCTTATAAAAATCCCCCACCCATACCCCCATACTCACACATCTCAAGATCTTGGGTCATCCAAACTTTGCTCATATTATCTCTCCACATCTATATCCTCCTCCTATAAGCCTCACTTTAGGCATAATTATTTTCAAGAGATCCTTTGACTCAAATCAAAAGATGTTACACGATTTAGAGGTAACGCCTTCTCTCAAAATCCTTTGTTGTATTTTCCTTATTCAATCCCCCTAACATTCTTATTCATTGATTACATAACAAAAACTATATTCTAAATATACTAGGATGTAATTATGAGATGGATTTTATTTACACTTACACACACCTTTATCTAATGTTTAAAGAACACACTGTTTCTATGGGTGGTGAATTACTGCCTCATGAAACGATGATTGTTCAATCTTCTTTTAACACCTCTCATGGTGGCATTATGATGGAAATATATTTATATATGTTATATGTTATATTTATGTCCCAAATATGCTTTTTTATTTTATATTTACAACATACCTTTATGCTTTTCATGTTGTGAAAATTCATTAATTTCATCTGAGGAAGTGTGGACTACCGCCCCCTCAAGTGATGTGACTCATTAATGCCAAACCTGGAATTTAAAAACAATGTAATTAATGAACTTATGTTACCTATATAAAATATATATTATACTTTATTAATAATATATACATGTCTCATTTAGTTTTAATTCTTTAATATGAGAATGAAATGGAAGTTGCGTTCATGCGTATATACGACCTAACGTCTCCTTGAACGGTGGATTTTATTTTTATCTCCAAATGTTATGGAATAGTATAAAATGAATATATAATGGATATAGATGATATTTAAATCATTAATACCATTCTGGAGATGACTTACTTATAACTACATGGGCAATTTCAAACATGTTCATTTTTGACTCAAATACCAAACATCAACAAAACGTATGATATGAACTCACATAATTAACTAATTATTATAACATGATAATATGCTATATTAATTGAATAATAAACTTTAAATTAATTTATAAAGAAATTATAAATTAAACTATTTTTATTATTCAGGAATATGAATAACAAACGAGAACAAGTCAGACTTGAGGTAAGGGACTTCGTCTCAATCTCCTTTCACTGAGGCATACATCAATTTATATACGACTTTCTTTTATTAGTTGTATAATGAACCATTTTGACTTTTAATTTCATTCAAAAATAATATTTTTACATGATTCATTTTACTAAATGAAAAAATGTAATGCTTTTGGCATACATATGCGGCGACAATGACTTCTCCACCACCATGACCATTATTTGAGTTTCGGCTTCCTCTACAAGCCATAACTTTTTTTAAAATGAAAAATTAATTCCATGTTTTACTTTTTTTTTATTTTTGTATTGAAAATGGTTTTGATAATGTTATGATTATATCAATGTGTTGTATTGATATCTTGTGATTGAAATGTGGAAATTTTATGTTTGCGTTATTCATGTTTTATGTGATACAATTATGTTATGGTTCTTGGGGGTTTCTTATGATGCCGGGTGGTTCTGTGATAAAATAAGGGTGGGTGAGACCGAGATAGCTCTCTAATGAATTGGGTAACATGAAGGCATTAAACTCTAAGGTTTATTCGAATAGATTTCGGGAATAGACTATGATGGGTATTCCAAACTTAACCATGAGGGTTACTCCCTACATAAGAATGTTATGAATGCCTCAATTTACCTTTATGTCTTATGATTTCTATGAGTTATTCATAAATCATATCATTTATTGAGGTATGTTAATGTTCTTATGTTTTATGAGTAATGTATAACTTCATTGATTCTTATGTATACATGGACTAATGTTATCTTTTGGTATTTTTATATCCCTTTCTGATATTTTTATGCTCATCCCAAGTTTTAGAAATGTTTTTCACAGGTCAAGGGATAAGTACATGATGCGATGATAGTGTCGAGGAAGTGTCAAGAAAGAAACCATGTTTTATTTTAAATATATTTATTTTCATGGAAAAAAATGAATACTATTTATTATGTAACCACCTTGTTTAAATTTGGAATGAAATGCATGATTTATGATCTAATTCTCTAAAAATCTAAACCTAAAAAGATCATAAATGTGAATTCTTGAAATAACCCAAGATTAAGTAATTTTTACGGATGGGGCCTTATAGTTTTGGCTATCTTCAAGAAATGTCTCCCTAAAATGATGTGTGACTGTAATAGGAACCTATCTTTGTCCATATTCAACACATTTATGTCATATTGGAATAAGTGATCATTGAATTTCACTAGGACATACTCTAGTACTCCAGTTGAAAAAATAGTGGTTCTATTTTCAAGAAAGGCCACCACTTTTTTGGGCTTCAAGTCTCCTATATGAAAATAAGTGTATAATGAGTGAGAAAAGTTGTTAATCAAAGAACCTAGATAACACAAATCATTAATGAAATTTAATGAAATAGTGGTTTCTAGAATGTAAAACATTACTAGATATTAAAATTTGGTTGAAAAAAGTGGAGTGATAAGGTCTAAGACACATCTCACACAGTTTATTATTTAATTATTATGAGGTTATCACTTTTTGGTGAAGAGATAATTCAAACAAACTTCATATCTAGGAATTTGTTTGAATGATTCCAGTAAAGGGATATTTAATTTTAATTTCAAAACAGTGTACGTATTTTTTAACTGCTTCATCCTTTATTCTATTTGATTTGACCATACAACATGAAAATGGTAAGGGTAATTATTTTTTATCTATTTTTGTCCATTTCATTGGTGTTTACTATCACTTCCTCATCGTTCTTGTGTTATGCATTTTATATTTCCACAGAATTCAAACATCATTCTCCACTAGTTCATGTTGCCATGTTTCAGGTTCATGGGCTAGTGGTGGTGAGTGTTCTATTCCAATTTTTTTTGTTATCACAATGAAATTAACTTTTGTGTTTGGGATTATATGGGAAGGGGGTTTTCTTTTGTATTTTGAAATTATTTCAATAAGTCTTCCCACAGTTCCTTCAATTTTATCAACCATATCTACTATTTTCTCATAGTTGGATTATATATGTTCCAAAAATGGATTTGTTCTACTTAATAGTAGATTATATCTCCTTCCTTGGATTTTTGGGGGATAAAATTATTACTATTTTTGGAAGGTATGGTTATAGGAATGTTTTAATTATAGAGGGTTTTTGTATTTCCACTAATTGTAAGGAGGTTGACTGAGGAACTCGTGAGGATTGAATGATCTGATTTAGATTTTTTTTGGTTTCCAAAGCATTATTATGATTGAGGTTGATGTGATTGATTTTTCTGTAATTGTATTTGTTGGAAGGTCACAGTGTACGGTTATATCCCATATATCATTGGACAGAAGTCAATATAATGAGTTGAATAATAACATAAACCATATAACTATGTTTAATCTTGTTTTTAATTTTCTTGAGAAACATCTATATGATAGACTAACCAAGGAAGGTTATAAACGTTGGTTTCAATAAACATAGAAGAATTAGATTCTTTAACCTCATTAATCCCCTTTGTTCCCATACCACTTGTTCTAAATTATTACAAGGTTTTCACAATCTTCTTAATCATTGATCGAACATTAGAAGGTGACTTTTCAATCTAGTATCCTCTCAATGAGTAATCTGGTAGACTTTGACAATTATCAACAAGTCTTGGTTAGAAGAACACAAGGAATTGACTTTGCTCCATTTATTGATGTGGGGCAGCTGGAACAATTCTTTTCAAAACACTTCCAAAACTTATAGGGGGTATCTCTAATTGATTATTGTTTGACATAAATTTTATTTTTAAGGGTATTTATTGTGGATGTGGGAAAGTATATCTAAATGAAGAATATTTTTAAATATTCATAGTCACTAATCTCCCCTAGTTTTAGATTTTAAAACCATTCATTAGCTGCTTCTTTAAGTGAGATGGGGAATTACCTCCATTAAAATTTGTCTTGAGGTTCTCCTCTTGCCCTGAAGCTCAAGAAGACATAGTGGAATTCATGGATGTTCTAATTCTTATCTTCTCCAATAATACAATGAAACTTCAGGTTTATTATAATCATATTGACACATAATTCAAAATCATTTTTCATTTGGGTGCAATGAGTTAGTTATGTCGTATGGAAAATTGTGGCACACATAGATCACTTTGGGTTTGTTTCAGATTGGTAGCTTTGATTTCAGGTTTATAGTTAATACTATGAGTTTCACATGAATATGAGAGATATATTTCTTCAATTATTTATAGTAGTTTTTTTTATGTTGGGTTAATTTTCTCACAATTTCTGGATCAAACTCTATTAATGATTGTTTAGAGTTTCAAATAATTTAATTTTGAAAATAATTTTTTATGTTGAACTGCCTCCCCAGAAACAGATTTCAAGTCTGACACACTCCTATCGTAGAGTGGTTCAAAACATATTGATTATATTACCTATGTATATTCTAGTGGATAACCTATATATTATACCAAATGGAAGTGCACACAAAACATTTTTCACTTCATAACTAGGGTATAAAATTTCATTTTTAGAAAAAATCAATAAAAATATAATTGAAATGAAATTTGAAATTACAATGATTGGAAAATATGTTGTTAGAACAGTTATTAGGTTGAGGTTTATTTAGAATTTTTAATACTATCCTTTTTCAATTTAACTCAATACTATTCTTTAGGGTTGATTAATGGTATATTCCACAATTGTTTCCTCATACATCATTATTGAAATGGGGATGATGAGAGAAAACCATTCCAATATCTTAGTTTGGTATACTATCCATCCATGTGCTATAGAGTTTCAATGAATATTCTCAATTGACATGGGAAATACACGATCATGCCTTTTTTAACATAAATAATAAGAAAAAAACAACTACCCATTTTACACATACTGATGATCATTGAGTACTTCACCACTAATCCCTTGTATATTCCATCATATATAAACCAAAAATTAGTCAAGGGTGACATTGAATATTTACCAAATATAAAAACAATATCCATATTAAAATTCATCAATGATCAAACATGATAATAAAACATTCTATATGAAATTGATAACACATTTAAAGATGAAATAAATTTCATACAAATATGTCCAAGAACTCAAGCATTACAAAATTGAAAACCAACCTTTCCCCAATCATTCAAAATGTTTTCCAAAAATTGGTAATGGTAATAGAGAATAATGTGGATGAAGGAAGAATTACAAATATATGGAATATAAAATAAAACAAATGGTCAAATATTAGTATTTTTCTTATGTGTTGTCTTGGAAGCAATATGAAGGAATAACATGCTTTGAGAGGGACATGCTCCGCTCATTTTATAGGTATAATTTTTCTCCAATTTTTGATGCACTGTACCTACAATAAATGAACTATTAATACAATTCACCCTAAAAGAATGTTTTTTCCTAAATATATTGGTTATATATCCTAAATATTTTAGCTTATATTGACATTTATTCTATGAGTTATTCTTGTTTTACTCTGACAATGTATTATGTCCCATAAGACTCTCCAAATTGAAAATCTCTTGATTAGAATGGCTTAATGATCATGAAATAAGGAAAATTTACACATAATAGCTTTCATTAAAGTTGTTAAAAACATTATTTCTCGTCCATATAATAAATTTCATATTAATTAGGTCCACCATGACGAGAATGAAACCCAACACCAAAAATTAGAAGATCATTAAATAGTTTTCATAGTATAACTTGTGAGCTTCTTTTGAGCTTCCATATAGTTGATTCAGCTTTTGGTCAAAGAGGATAAAATAAATATATGGATTTGTATAATCCTAAAAATAAAAAATGAAATATACGGATTAATATAAAATAATTTATTGCCATAAGACAAAAATAATTTATAACTGTTAAAAATCCAAAATGGGCCATTTTTAGAATTCAGATTTAAATTTCACTAATAATATAAAATGTGGAAATTTCTCTTAAAGTTACACTTTTGTGGGATTTAATATAATAAAATTATATATAAATGTACTAAAAACATTTTCTCTATCACTTATAATATACTCTAGAATAAAGTATTCTATCTAGACATTTATATGAATAATCCCGATGAAAAACATATCATTTAATGAAGTTTGATGTGATTATGAGAATTGTTATTTCTACCTATTTATATTCCACATATATTTCTAGAGAAATAGTTTATATTATTTAATTTGAATCTATCTATGCTCATATACTAGTGTATATATGAAACCAGACCTCAGATTTAAATATTATTATCTATGATGAGATATAATTTAAATAATTAATAGTGAATTATCATTTTAAAGCATATATGTTGTATCTATTTGGTAAATGATTAGCACACCATGGAGAATATATGATCACATTTTATTCATTTTGGTTTGATAATTTATGTGAAATTCAAATTAATTTAATGTTGATCATCAAATGATATGACATCAAAATATTTAAGGGTTGTAAATATGGTCATTAATATTTCGGTGGTTTATTATGGTTAATTACTTGTGGAATGGATTAACATGAAAATATTGATATTATTAATTGATGTTAAATTATAATTTATTATATATTTTACTATAAATTTTGGTTTTTGTAAATATTTAGGGGCCAAATGAATGACTTTTTGGTATCATGATTTGATAAAACTGCTACAAGATTGAAACTTTCATCTGGAATATCTATTTACTAGAGTAATAAATCATGTGGAAATAAATCGAAACACAACCAATGGATAAGATTATTTTTACGACATAGAAGTAAATAATGTATATTTAATTTCATGACTATTATATTTAGATTTTAAAAAAATTCATATAATTTATGAAGCAATTAATACAAATAAAAATTTCATTTGTTTAATTTTATTACCGAGAAATCAATTGTCTTTTAAACTATTATAGGTTTATAGTTTGTATGGATATATTTATCCATATCATGATATCTAACACCCATTATTTTTCCTCGAGATATTGGATTTTCTTACATATCCATGTTTTCACTTCCCATCCATGGTATCCTGTTTTAGAACATACTTATGTGTTATTCTAAAAGATCTTCTTACTTTCCATTCCCTATTATAAGAGGATGTTTTATTAACCCATTATTCACTATGTGTTTATACAAAAGAATTTTAAAATTTCAATTCCTTTTATAATAGATAATTAATCCTAATTTTGAGGATTTAGATTATTAAAGTGGAGAGAAAGAAAAACCTTAATGTTTTATGAAATATATTTTTTCCATTAAATTTAATTCCGTTAATAGCTTGTGTTACACGCATGAATTAATCTGAAATGAGCCATGAAATAATATTATTATGATATTTATAAACTAGTACTTGATTTGGTTGGAATGAATAATATTAACACAATTGAGAAATATATACAGTTACTACTCAATATAAAATTCATTTATTAATTCATAGTAAAAAAGTACTCAATTTTTAGCAATGTTGTTTTATTCTTCATAAATATGATCTCTTCAAAAATGGTTTTTTTAATTTTATGATTGAATATTATATTTAATTTTTTGATTTTCTAATATATTTATAGGAATATTTATTTTAAAATTTTAATTCATATTTTTAAAATTATAATTGGTAGTTTTTTTATAATTGTATTAAAATATTATTTTTCAGTAAATAGTGAAAATACAATTTTTGTATGAAAATTTTATTTTATTTTTAATAAAAAGTGCCATTATTATTTTAATTTTACATAAAAGTAAATATAATACTATTTATTTAGATTTATTCTATTTAAATATAATTTTATAATCCTTGTAAATTATTTTTAAATAAGTACATTTTTGTTTTAAAAACACATTCTCTAAGGAAAATATTTTTTGTTACATTCTACAGAATAATATTAAATTTAATTTCTAAAAATTGGGGGACTTTAATATTGAAAAATGAATTCATGATTTTGATTTATTGGGTCCAAATTTGGTAAATCGTCCCCATTAAATTTTGGTTACTATGAATAATTATGATTGAAAATTTATTTTCTTGGTAAGGGTTAATTGGATAGTTTAGATTAAAAATAAAATGATGAGGGAAAAATGTCCAAAACACATGCCTAAATTTTATCATATGATCTAATTTTATACACACACAACCAATTTATACTAATATGAAATTTTTCGGTTATTCGAATGATAATATGCCCCTTATTGTATTTTATTCCAATAAAAGTAAAAGATGTCACACTCTTGTTTTCAATAATTATAATATTTTTATTATGGGGTCAATCCAAATATATTTTCAACTATAAATTTTATTTTGATATATAATGAATTTTACTTCATCATGATAATCTATTTTTAATCTTTAGTTAGGAAATTAATATGATATATGCTCACACAATGTTTTCACAATAATTATTCAATCATTAGACAAATCAAATACGTGATATTATAAATATTAAAAGTATTAATATATGGGAAAATTAATGTTATATGAAATTATATATATTAACATGAGATATTGGGTATGTGATAAAGTACATATTTTAAATTTATACAATTTTCACAATTTTTTAATGTCAATTTATTTAATAGTTTGAAAAATATAAAATTACGATAATTAATTAAAAAATATATTTCATTAAATTATTGAAAAATAAAAAAAATTAAATAAGGGAAAACAAGACGTGATGTTGTCTAAAATATCATAACATATTCATTTATATTCCAATTTAAATTATTTGTATAGATAATTTTATTTTTATAATTTAACATTTTATGAAATTTAAAAAGTTCACCCCTCATAAATTATAAAAGGGACCCTCCTCACTCACTTCATTAAACCACATTTATCTTTCAAGATCGAATATAATATCCATAAATATATTCTATAATTACTTTTACACTTTATATAGTTTATGGTCTTCCCAAAATACCAACCCTCGATCCATTTAGAAGATATCTGAAGGAGTCATTTATAAGAAGATCTAGTCGACTGAACCGATCACTTTCGTTTATCTGATATAATTTTCCACCTAGAAATCAATGATATTT
Source organism: Viscum album (assembly GCA_963277665.1). Lineage (NCBI taxonomy): Eukaryota > Viridiplantae > Streptophyta > Magnoliopsida > Santalales > Viscaceae > Viscum > Viscum album. Next base: position 641,799,510 of record OY728133.1, on the reverse strand, counting down.
TTCATAAAATAATATCTTATGAATATTTAATATATTAAAATGTTATTTTAATTATGAAAAAACTATTATACACCCTCTTTCCTACAAATAATTAAGTGAATGTATGCTCGTGCATAGGTATGACTTATCATCTCCACAGAAGTTTTCATTTCATTTTTCATCAAAATATTTAATGGTTGGGTTTTATGATTGGATTACTTTTTAAATATTATATGTAGTAAATAATTATAAATATATACTGAAATTATCATGTTATTCGTTGACAAATAATCCTTTAAGAAATGATAACTCCCCTCATACATTTGTATGGACTACCATCTCTATGATGCAATGTGATTCATTTTTCATTTATACTTCATTTGGATGGTAATAAAGATGGGTTTGATGAATATATATGTTATATATGATATTATTATGATTATTTAAATCTTTAATTTTTATTTTCCTTTTATTTATTCCTTGCATCAAAAAATAAAAACAACTATCATGTGTGTGTACTACCTACTATCTCTATGAACAATGGAATTCATTTTCTTATTTCCAACTTTGATTAGTGACCCCAAAATTTTATATGTTGATAATATATTATATTTATAAAATTATTAACAATATGAAGTTTAATTAGACATAACCATAGTAAATGGACCAAAACTACCAACCCAAAACATATGTGAAGAGACAAAGTAAATATATACCAGAATATTTATTTTAGTAATGAATTTATAACAAATTGATGATAAAAGGATATATATAAATAATAAATCATATTATATATATTATATATAATATTATGGTTCAATAATATATTTTAGTAAATTTATACATATTATAGATGACTTTCCAATGTGTACGATGGAATTTTGACCTATTGTAGGGGGTGTTCATCTCACTTTTACTTTTGTTATACATATTCAACATTCACCCATTATTTCATTTGTATTTTATAAATAGTTCCATGTTGATATATTATATCACATCACAAAATCTCTTCATGAATTTAACATTTCATTTGATGCTATTTCATTCATGGGGAATATGATTTAACGAATCCTTTGTTATAAGGGTTTATTTCACAATCTCATCTTAATTCAAGATAGTAAATATTTATGTATTTAACAGGGAATATTTTTTGTCCATATACATGTTTTGAAAAATATATTATATATATTTTTTAAAATCCCCCAAAATTTGTAAGGAAAATTTTAATTTTTTTAACCAAAAGGTTTGAAATGAATCCATTTTCATTTTCTAAATTTTTTACTTTGTGAATTTTCTAAAAAATATCGAAGAAATATTTTTTGATATTAAATTAAATGAGAGGATTATACCACTATTATGATTCATAAATTATATTAATAATATATTATATACTTAAAAGATTATTTTAAAATAAATGGTTTTTATTTTATACTTAACAAATAAATAAAAGAGATTTTTATTTAAAATTGAAATGTTATTTAACTAAAGATTTATTCCATGTGATCTTTCAAAATCATTTTTCTCGTCTAAGATTCCAAAATTTTAGGATACCAATGTTTTACAGAAAATATTATCCTAGGATAAAATCTATGTTTTTTTCTGGATGGTTTATTTTTATGGTGACATGATTTTGATGAATGTCATTCCATTTCAAATGGGGTTTACTCTGATGAAATGTTTATGAAGTTTGTTTTTGATCAAGAGTTTAGAGATGAATAATGTTTTATGATAATCTTTCATATATATATATATTTATATATTAATTTATTTTTGTGACTTATAGGACCTATATCTCCCCCCTAGGAATTGGGTAAATATGGATAACTCAAGATGTAAAAATGTAATTCGTGAACTAGATTTCATGTACAAAATTTTATGCATTGATCTGGTGTTCATATTAATATGTTAATCATTGAATATGTTTTCTCATCCAAAAATTTATATGAGGACCTGAGTTCATGTCCACAACATAATGAGTGAAACCATTTCTATTTATACATGTTCAGAATGACATAATTGATTCTACAATTATGTGTGTTATTTTAATGTTTTTCACTCATGAGTTTTGTTATTTTATTTTTTATTACTTGTGCCTTATAAAATGACAATATTTATTCAAGGACTCTAGATTTTTATTTATTATATGAAAAGTGTAAATTTCAAATGTTATGTTCATGTTCCCATATTTTTATGGTCATGTATGCTTTTGTGATTATTGATTTCTCCCTTTTTTACCCTTTCCGAGAATCTACTCTCAGCCATTAGTATGTATCCCTTCCCCATATTTTGAAGAATGGTTTAAGAAATTTTGTGATTACAAAGGATTCAAGTTATGAAGAAATATTTAGAGGATGATATAGATCACTTATGAACTAGTTGATTATGTCTCAATGGTTCCAAAGGCACTAGACTTCTATGATTCTAGAATGAATCAAATTTTAATGTAATGAATATTAGTTTACATAGATGTAGTATATTTTTATGAAACATCTGGGTCACTATAAATGAAAAAATCACGCATATCATTCCATATTTATCGATCAACCCATATTCATAGAAATCAAGTGCATGATAGTAGTAAAAACTATTTATATTTTAGTAAAAATATATTAAAAATAATTATACATATGAAATGTTATATAATACACTATAAATTTTAATTTGAATTATATGTGGTAACTTCATACAAGTCACAAAAGAAAATTTTGTTTTTAAGAATTATAATGACAATTCAAGTATGTTTCCTGGTTTTTATTATGTGATATCTATTTTGATGAATAATTACACTTTTAAAAGAAAAATGAACTTTTGGTCATACAGGCCACACAATGTGTTCAATTGATGTAAGGTAAATTAATACAAGTTTAAAATAAATCATCACCTATTTTCCTTCAATAGGAATATAATTAGAGTAAAATTTCTCAGAATTGTGAATTTATGTATTGTTTTAATCTAAAATTTATTTACAAATGAAAACATGTACTATCGGCCATACCAACCACATCATATAAGAAATTGAATTGTGGCTATCTTATAAATCTAAAAATAAATAAAAAATCATTATCATAATTTATCAATAAATTATGATTGATTTTCTCAGTTTTATGTATGTGATGATAGTTTTAGATTAAAAGCTCACTTTTGAATTAAAACATGAAGATTCAGTGTATTTGGACACTATGTGTGTCAAATTAAAATGAAATTAATTCCATCATGATAAAAAATGGATCCCATATCAGTTTGTTAATTTATAAAAATAATATGAGAATGTTCACTTAGTTTTGTGTATGTGATTCTTGTTTTGAACTAAATATCACTTTTAAATGAAAACATGAACTTTTATTCATACGAACTGCCATGTCTTCCAGATAGATGTGTGGATAATTCCTAAATATTAAAAATTAATTATCATCTTTTTTTAAAATAACTGTACTATTTAATTCAGTTTGATTATCATTGACTATGTAATTCATTTTTGATCTAAATTATCATTTTTAAATAAAAAATATATTATCAGTCATATAAACATTAAATATATCATATTAAATGGTGTTTTATTCAAAAATTAATAAATTTATAGTAGGTAATTGTCATAAATAATAAAGATAATATGATTTTTACTCTTTTTGACTATATTGAATTAATTTTAGACAATAATTACACTATCAATCTCAAAAAGTATACGTTCTATTATTTAGACTACAATATGTGTGGGATTTTCGAATAATTAATTTACTCCCCTCAAATATTAATTGAAAACCATTTTATCGACTATTCGACAAATTTCAATTGTTTTTTATTGGTTTTGAATATATGAAATGTATTGTGCGATAAAATGTACCCATTATAAAAGAAACATTCACATTGAGACATACCAGACACACCATGGAAGATATTGATTTACGGTTGATTCTTTCAAATATAAAATGAATACATGAATTTTTTTTTAAAATATAAATATTAATAAAATTGAATATTATTAGTTTATAGAATCTAAATCTCATTATGAGATACAATTTCACTTTTAAGTGAAGACACCCACACTTTGTCAAACTACCCACTCAATTTTTCATACTGACATGTAGTTAATTAGTGTAATTCAAAATTAAAATATATATTGTTTAACTAAATAAAAATACATTTAAATTATATTTTATAGTTCTGAGTATATATATGTGTTTTGAACTAAAATATTAATTTTAAATGAAAATAAGAAATTTCTATCATATAATACAAACCATTGGTTTAATTTATGTGGAATTAATTCCTAAAATTAAAAAAAATTTATAAAAAACATGATATATTATTAATAAAATCCCAGAATTAGTTTGTGTATTTCAATTATGTGGCATGTGTTGTGAGATAATGTTTAACATTTACTCTGAAAAAACACATTTTGAGTCATATACATGACATCACTTATTTGATTTATGTATGGTCGACTACCACATGCAAAAAATACATAATGGATATCTATCATAATTTATAATTAATATAAATGTTTTTTACTAGTTTTAATTATGTGATATATGATTTGAAATGAAAAATCGCCAGTAAATGAAAACAAACAATTTCAGCCACATCAGTCACACCATGTGTAATATTGAAATTTGATTATTTCCTTCACATAATAAATATATTTTCAATTTTATTTATAAGGACATGTAGGGATTTTTTTGGTTTTTAGTATCTGACATGTGTTTTGAACCAAAAATTTACATTTAGATGGAAACACACTCATTAAATCACATAGATCAAATGTTCATTCAAATTTATAGGTTATTAAACCATATACATCAAAAATTCATTGTAAATATTTTCCTGAAATTATAAATATAATATGATAATGTTATATTATATTTGAGTGTGTGAGGTTCTATTTTATCTAAAATGTGAATTTAAATTAAAACCCTGTGCTTTTAGTTATACTAGGTCCACCATGTTTCTAATTTATGTGTGGATAATTTTTACACAAATTAATTATAGATTTCGACTATAATGTCTCAATATAATCCAAGAATATTTTATATTTTTTTATTATGTGATGTTTGTTTTATCTTAAATTATTAATTCTAAGTAAAAACAGACACATTCAGTCATACAATCCACACTACATGTTGGATTTATATATGGTTTATTTCTTTAAAAAAAATTAATTAAGGAAATATGGTAGAAATCTTCAAACCAATTAATTTTTTATTGGTTTTGACTGTATGAAAAGTGTCTTGAACTAAAATATCATTTTTTTAATTGAAAACACAAAAATTCAGTTATACCAGCCTCTGTATGTTCAAGGTTTTTTTTTGAAATTTATTCATACAATTCACATATAAGTCATGAAAAAATAGAGACATGGTTCAAGATAATCCGCAATTTTTTGTTCAATTTTTACTATGTGATACACTTTGTTAGATAAATTGATACTTTTATCCTGAAAACATGTAATTTTAGTTATAAAAAACACAAAGTGTGAAAGATTGATATAGGGTTATTTTTTATCTGTTGAAAATGAATTATAGATTGTTGTGGTTAGATACTTGTTAATTTTTATTGGATTTAGAAATATATACATTAGTGAAAGACCATGGAGAATTTTTAACAAAATATATGGTAAATTACTCAAGATTTATTATAGAAAATACATAATAGAAAATTACACAATCCAGGGGAGAAATATCACAAGACTTTAAATATATGGACATGGCCATAAAAATTAAATAATGTAGTTCATTAAACTTGAGTAAACTGATTAAATTCCCATATATCCCTTTAGATTAGGGTTTTATAAAATTAAGTCATAAAACATACATGGTAGTGAAATAAGGAATGCCATGTGGATACTAAAAAAATTCCCTAATATAATTTTTTTTTATAAAACATTATTTCTTCAAAAAGTTCACCTTGGATAATTCTTCTCTCTTAATTATTCCATAAAACCTATGTTTTTACTACAAAATAGTATGAGTACAAAAAATATTAGTGAGAGATTTAAAAATAAGGAAATAAACTACTAGTCCATGAATTATTAATTTCATATGAAATCATTTTCACAAGATATACTTCTTACCCTAAAAGTATCATATACATTGTGAAAACATGAGATTCCATAAAACATAGAATACACAAATAAAAAATAGATGTAAATTTATAAATTTTTTTATAGAATATTAGAACCCTTAAAGATACCATTTGATTAGTAACACTCATATTTACATTACAATGCAACCACAATGGCTGCCTTTTGTTGTATTGATCATAGTTACACTTTAAATAACCATTAAGGTAAACCTTCAATATAAAATTTCCCAATGTACTAGAGGTAGAAATAAGTCAAAACCATCATAAAAAACATACCATGAGACAAACCATAAATATAAAAAAAGAATAATGGAATCATAAAAACCTTCCTTTTTAATTTTGTAATAATTAAAACTTAAAATATGATTTGTAATGAAAAGTCTCCCACTTCTTGTTCGTCTCACTTTTAATATGTTCAAGACTCATGTATAATGTTTTATATAGTGTTATTAACATATTAATTAACTAAATTATTATCTATAATACCTTATATAATCATTTTATAAAAACATTCCTCACATTTATTAATAATATTTTGTTATTTTCTTTTCTTTCAGGTTCACTCTTCTCATGGTTTCAATTGTGGGTTCGTTATGGATTTTCTTATGAAATGAAACAAAAACTCCATAAATAAACCAAAATAATTTTTTCTTGTAAAATTATATATTTTTTAAAAATAATCGTGTCTTTAAATAGATTATGGAGTGCACTAAAAAAGGTTATGAAATCAAGAAGTTTTGCTGAATCAGGATTTATTATCGGTAAAACATTAGAAGGGAACCATTTTAAGACATGTATTTCCCGATCAAAGAAGGATGATAAGATCTGGGTACAAGATCTCATTAAATATATATATAATATAAGATATTTAAATAAAGATAATTAATTATTAAATATTTTTAGGGTGAGATAATGAGAAAACTAAAGGTAAAGAGTGGAGCGAAAACAATCACATAACTTATGTCTGAATGTGTTTTGCTCCTGAACATAATATCATGGATACGAAATTAAAATCCAATAATTAATTTATTGAAAACAATATATAAATTTATTTTATGCATTTTTATTTTATTTTGTGCATTTATATAATTTTACATAAGTTCTAAAACACAATTTTATCATTGGGTAGTGTTCATTTACTTCATTTTAAAGAACAATTTACTTATATGCATGTATAGAAAATTTGGTAAAATGAGAATAGGTTTCCATAATTAAATTTATATATTATTAAGTGACTCCTAGAAAAATATTGGTCTTATATATTATTTTGGTTACATTTTATGATGATGAATCATTACATCAAACATTAGTGACGAACATTAGTTTATTTGGGTGAATTTTTATCTTTACAGCCTATTTTTGTTTTATTAATTAATATTAGATATAAAAACTAGTTCCAAACCCTTATATAATATATTATATGTATAATAAGTTCTTATTTTACCATAATAATAGTTTTAATAACAAGTATTGAAGGTGAAAAAGGAAAATGAAAACACATTTTCAATGATGTCGGTAAATTGACACCTCACAAATGGTGTTTTTTATTAGAATAAAATGTATTGAATAACATGTTTTATGATGAATTTTTTGATGAAAATTTGAAAATGAAATTATATATAAGATTATTTATGATTCAACCAATTTTGATAAGGAATATTTATAAGAGAAAAAAATAAATGAAATTAAAAGGGAAAAAAATAAAGTGAAAAAATATTTTACCTCTTGAATTTCCACCTTGAGAACCACCATAAGTAACATAGTTTTGACCTTTTGATTAGACCAATAGGTCTTGGAAATGGGTAAAAGGTATTAAGAGGTATTTGTAAAGATATTGAACAATATAAATGTATTTGAGGTGTGAAAATAATAGATGGTGAGGTGTGATATTTATAGTGGATGGAAGAGGTGTTTTTACATTGTTTTATTCATTAGTTTATTTTTTATTGTCATGATTGGGAATATTTTTAGAATTATCACTAAATGTATTAAAATAATGAGGATTAGTTAGAGATTATTGTGCTTAAATAATCTATGAATCTGGGAATATTATGATTAACTTATAAGGTATTTATACTACAAAATACACTATTTTATTTTTTAATAAAAAATCAAATATTTCAAAAAAATAAAAATTAAAAATAAATCCTACCATTTTTTGTTGTGTGTAATTAAAAATGGACTTCATTTTATTAAAATATATTTTTATATATGATATATAATTTTTTTAATTAAAATCATAATTTATTATAAAAATACCAATTTTGACATTATAAAAAATTTTATAAGACATTACAAATTACATAAGGCCTCATAAATTAATCTATTAATCATATGATAGAAAAATAACAAATTATGAATCAATTCCATGATGAAATTTTTTCATTTATATAAATATAGTAATTAAATAATTATAAATAATAATTTATGTGTCATAAAAATACCAACGGTTAATTTATCAATTTTGAAATATTTATTCATTTAATCATTTATATAAATATATCATATTTTCACATACTAGGTACATAATTTTATTTGAACTCACATAGGATTGGTTACTATTTATTGGCTAGATTACCATGCCTATGGGTGATGTTACTATTCCTAAGGTTATGTTACTCTTTAACCAATATAAATTCCTTAATAATGATAAATGCCACTTATTTAATTAAAAACTTATAATGAATTTTAATATAAAATTTGAAAATGATAATAAATTATTTTATAAGTACCTAGGTTGTTACATTCTCCTCACATATTAGAAATTGTGTCCTTAAAATTTTTATTCACTTATTAAAAAAATTGGAGATACTTTTCCCTCATAGAATTTTTAAATTTCCTTGTTTCTTCTTCAACCATTAGTTTCTCCATAAAACCATAACCTAGTGATTTAAATTATTAAAAAAACATGCTATCTATAAATAATAATCATAATTGTATTTTTATAATAAAAATGGTTCTTTTCCAAATGAACTACATTTGGGATCAAAACAGGAGATTAACTGAGCACATCATTTCTTAACATAGAAACATGAAAAATATTGTGTAACTGAAATAAACTCATAGGAAAGGCTACCTAGTTAGAAACTGGTCCAACTGTCACTGGGATTTCAAAAGGTCCAATGAATAGTGGAAAAATATTTCATTTTTTACCAAAACACAAAACAATTTTCCAATGATATATTTTAAGAAAATCATGATCACCTACCATAAAAGATAAGTTTTTTCTTTTCTTATCTACATTACATTTCCATCTAATCTGAGATTTCCTCATTTGTTACGAAATTATCTTCACTTTCTCAACTACTTCCTCTACCAATTTTGGACCCATCAACTTCGTTTCCCCGACTTCATCCCAATTTTTTAGAGTCCAATACTATATTCCATAAAAATCCACAAAAGATGACATATGTATACAAGAATGAAAAGTATTATTATAAAAAACTCAAATAGAGAAATATGATTATCCCAACATCCCCGTTAATCCATTTATATTGATCAAAGAATGTCCTCCAATACCTAAATAGTTCAATCGGTCGATCTATCAGTTTGTGGATGAAAGGATATTCTGAAATTTAATTCATTTCCCAATGACTTTTGATGGCCTTTTTAAATGATATATGTGAAACTGGGATCATGTGCAGATTCAATGGAATGGGGAAATCCATGTAACATAACAATATATTTGAGTTATAGTCAGGAATGTAGATATAGCTAAAGAGTGTCTTGAACTAGTGGTGAAAGTGTACATTTATTCATTCGATCATTGATAACCCAAATAATGTTTTTTCATAGATAATTATTTGGTATTTTACACATGAAGTCCATGGAAATATTTTACTATTTACTCTCTGGCACTAGAAAAGGATGAATTATCCTCTTTGTTAGATGTATATCTACTTTAACATATTGAGAAACAATAATTTCACTGTAAAATCAACAATATCTCTTTTCATTACCACCCACCCATAATACTCCAAATATACTCTATACATATTAGTGATTCCATTGTGAAATGAAAATAATGAACTATGTGCTTATCATAAAAATTATTTCTTTAACTGGGAATATCAGGGAACAAAAAAGATATTCCCAAGCATGAAAATAAAATCTTTATCAACCTTAAAATCAAAATATTTTATTATCTTCACCAATTATTTCTTTTTTAGAAACTCATGTTCTTATTTCAATTATTGCTTAATTTTGTCTGAGACAGATCACTGTATTGAGACCTGATGAAAAATAGTGGTATTTTCTACACGAAAATCATACAAGCCATCATTCATCAAAACATTAATTAGTGATTCAGGATCCAAACATAGAATTGTTGATGATCCATGATATTTTTGACTCAAGGAATTCACCACTTAGTCCGCTTTTTTAAGATGGTAATTTATAGTGAAATAATATTTTTTTATCATTTACATCCACCCTCCCCATTTTATGTTCAATTTATTTCAAGTAAATATATACATCACACTTTTATGATGAGTAAATATTTCACATTTTTTCTATATAAATTATTCCTAAAATTTATTAAATTGAGAACCACAACTAGTTTTTTCAAAATCATGTGTGAAATAATTGAAGTCATGGGGTTTTAGTTTTATAAAAATATAAGAAATGATGTAATCAATTATCATTATAATTCAACCATTTCCATTAAATGAATAATCACTATAGATAAAAAATCACCATTTCTAAAAGGGATGGATAAAATGAATCAGTCACCAATATTTTTTTTGTTCCTGAAAACCAACATCACAACCTGATTTATAATAAATTTATCCCATTTTCGGGTTAACATAGTTAGTGGGCTAGATAACCACACAATAGTTTTTGAAAAATGACTAGAAATACACTATTATTACATTAAAACTTGGAATCTTGGTAGCATTTGTAGGGATTTTCCATTCATCAACCACTATTCTCGGCAATATCAATTGTTATTACATAATTATTTACAATCCTCCCAAAAAAATATTTCGTTTACAACTAATAATATCATTTTCTAAATTACTGTATAAATTATTTTCATTATGGGTTTGTAGAACAATCCTTACATGTTTTTCATGAACCATGTTATTTTTTTAAAACAAATTAATATCATCAATAAAAACGACAACAAACATACCAAAATATTCATGGAATATTCTATTCATAAGATCCATAAATACAAAAGAATTATTTTTCAAACAAAATATAATAACAACAATCTTATAATTAACATAAATAGTGTGGAAGCTATTTTTGGAAAATATTCCTCTTTTACAATCAGCTGATGGTACCCAGATCTCATCTAAAACTTGGCATAATACATATATCCTTATGGATAATGAAACAAGACATTGATATAAGGAAATGGATAATTATTCATTATAGTAATTTTATTCAATGTTCTAAAATCTAAGAATATTTTAATGGAACTATATTTTATTTTTACAAAGAAAATATTTTAACCTCATGGCGATGTTCTTGGATGAATCAATCCTTTTTTAAAAAACTCCCCTTATTTTTTTTAGATTTAATAAGTCCCATAAGAGTCATTTAAAATGTCGGTCTTCAAACTGGATTAGAAGTATGATCCAAGACAATAGAAAATTCAGCATACTAATCATGTATAACACCAAAATACATATTTATAAAAACATACGGGTATTCATTTACCAGTAGAACATCATTAATATAAACAGTTCCCTTATGATCAATAATGAATGGAAAAATTATTCATTTCTATATTTTAAATTTTTTTATATTCATAATATTTTATCAATGGTATGGTTTCATTATTTTAAAAAAACTAAAACTATTTCTTGAAAACAACTTCTTAATCTCTAAAATAAATTTTTATTGATAAAAATAATGAAATTGCATAACAAGAATTACATTAAACTATAATAAGGTAAAAACAAAAAGGATTTCTGGTAATTTATTTCCACAAACAATAATAAGAATATTATTATAATGTAATTGAGCATTAATATTTCACTCTAGTTTATTCAACATAATCCACAATTTCATTTCTTGAGGTGAAATTTCCAATTTTCAAGAAAATTTCATAGAAATAAAGAATTTGTAGAACTTGTATGTAACATAAAATTATAAAAAGCTGGGTAAAAACCCAATGTACATAATACCACTTAATGTAATGGAATAAAATTTACCAATGTAGTCACAAAGGACTACATTGAATCTTTTTTCATATAATCTGGTGGCTTTCCGTCATTTGATCTCTCTTTGGGTAGGTATTTTCATAATTCTTGATATCATCAAATGTAAAACACATTTCAATTTTCTTAGCAGAATTAATTTTATGATAATTTTAATTCCTCTCTTGGGCCTTGTGTCCAAACATAGCACATTGAAAAAAAATCCTTGTTTTGTTAAGGCATTCCCCTTGTGGTATTTTACGACATTTCCAAAAAACCGGAATTGAAATTTATTACATATAGATTTTTTGATTGATTTATACCCATTGTATCCCATCATTACATATTCTGACCATTTTTTTCAAATTGCGTTAGATCATAAAAAAATTCTAACTTCTCATAACATTAGAAAAGTTTCTCATAACATTTTACATCAAAAGACATCAATTACATTCAATATCTTGTTTTCAATCCTAAGTAAAAACAATTTCCTTTAATATCTGAATTTTAAATAATATTTGGAGTATACCTTTCTAATCGAATGAAATTGTCATCATAAACTGGCACTAAATCAACCCCATTTTTCAATTAAAAAATATCATTTATAACCTAAGTCAAAACACCTTAGTAAAATATTTTTCAAGGAACAAATTCACAAATTCATCTCATTCTAAGGATTCAATTTCATCACTATCACTGATATTCATGAACATTGATCTCCACTAGTTAGATTCAAATTGAAAAAAATAAGAATACAATTTTTATTAGAGACGTCTAATATATTTTCAATGAATTTAATCCCACGATATTCTGCAACTGGGTTCGATGATCCGCTAAATGCAGGATGTTGTTTTCTCAAAAAATGCTCCACTATCTTCATGTTTTTTTTAGATATCGGTGTTCCCTTTCTGGGACCCCCCATTTATGGCTTGTATCTGTTGATCCATTTCAATAAAAAAATGTAGGGTTCAAATTCTCACCATTCAATAATGCAGATTTAGGAACATATCACCCTCTCAGTGCGTTTATACTTCATCTTCTATATTTATTTTGTTAGAAACCATTCTAAACATACGTATATTAGATGAATAAAAATGGAATTCATTAAATTATATATAATTTTAACCTAACTAAATATTCAAAATAATTTATGGTATTCTATTAAAGTCACCATAACCCCTATGATTTTCAAAATCATGCTCTAATACCAACTATAAGAACACAACCTAGGACATTACATAAACTAGTTAATTCAACTATAGTACACTTATTACATTCCTAAAGTTCATTTTAGTTTGGATTCATATAAAATTCAATCAAAAAACATACGTGACAATACTAGTACATAAAAATGTAGATACTACTAAAACAGTGTTAGTTTATTACTTAATAATTTTTTTTACATGACCCGAATTCTTCAAAAACAACTTCATGGACTCTTTTGTTCTATTACCAATCTATAAACATTATTAATTTATTTTACAAACATCATATGATAAAAAACAAATTTTTTTATATTCAAATATAGAAGTAAAATTTTATCTTGTGATTACTTATACACACATAATATCATTTTAACAAGATATACATATTCCCCTTAAAGTATCATGTACATACATTGTGAAAAGATGAGATTCTTTAAATCATAGAAAACATAAAAAAATCAAATAGGTAACAAGGAGAATTGATTACTTAATATTTTAACCCTCATGGATAGCATATTATCTATAACCCTCTCTACCACCTTACAATATAACCATCACAACAACTTGATGATGTATCAATCATAGTTATACATAGAATAACCATTATGCCTGACATAAAACATTAAGATACCCAATGCGATGAAATGAGATATAGGTCCCAAAATTAAATATAATAAATTCCCATGAAACATAACATAAAAAAAACACGAATATTTTCATCATAAAAACTTTCATGTGGAATTTTGTTATAATAGAAATTTAAAATATGATTTTTAAAATAAAATATACATTCCATAAGTTAATTTTACATGAAACATGTTAAAAACTATAATATAATGGTTTATATAGTGTAATTAACATATTAAATAAATATATTCATATCTATAATACATTATATGAACTTTTTATAACTACATTCCTCTAATTTATTTACAATATTTTGTAATTTCCATTATTTTGGGTGTGCTCTACTCATGGTTTCGATTGTCATCTCTTTAGGAATTTACATTTCAAATGGAAGAAAAATTACTTAATTGAACCAAAATATAATTTCATGATAAAATTTATTATTTTAGAAATATAATGATTTTTTGAAATACATTATGGAGTTCACTTTAAAACAATTATCAAATTTGGATGTTCCCCTAAATCAGGATTTCTTATCAAGATGAATTGTGAAAATAATTATTTTTAAACACGTATTTCCAAATCCAAGAATGATGATATGATATGAAAACATTATTTTAGAACATATAAATGGAATTTAGGATATTTAAATAAAAATACAGAACACTAGAATTTATATAAGGGGAGAGAAAGTGAAAACCAATGGAAAATGGAGATTTGGATAGAGTCCCTTATTTTAAGTCAGGAAGTGTTTTTCACATTTTTATAATATTGGTATAATAATGTTAAATCCATTAACTAATAAATTTATAAATTTTTATAAATTATTTTTATTTATTATAATTTTATTACGGTCATTTATATATTTTTTATGTGTTATAAGCTACAATATTATTGATTAGGAGTGTTTGTTTCCTTGGTTTTCAAAATCAGTTTACCTGTAAACGGGTATAAAATGAGAATAGTAATCCAGAATTGAAATTACATGTTATTAATTAAGTCATATAATATTAAAATATCTTATATATCATTTTGGTTATATTTTATGTGGTTAAGTCAATGGATTAAATTTTAGTGACGAATGATAGTTTATTGTGGTCCATTTTGATAATTACCAACCACTTTTGTTTTATTAATTAATATTATGTGAAAATACTTATTATAGAAGAATATCTGACATAAAATATTTATAATAAAAAATAATTTGTCGATAATAATGGTTTTATGTCAAGTCATGAAGTTGTTAATGCAAAATGAAATCTCATCGCCCATGATATTGGTATATCGACATATCATAGACTTTGTTTATATTTTTAGAATAAAAGGGACGATGAAAGAATTTGGTGATAAGTTTTTTCATAAACAATATAAAATCCCATTACTTATAAGATTTTGTATCTTCAATTATATATTTTTTAGATATGTGAGAAGATTAGAAGAAATGAAATGAAGTTAAATTGAAAATAATTAAATGAAAGAGGATTTTACCACTTGAATTCGCCTCCTTGAGAACCGCATTAAAGCCCATGGTTTTGGCCCTTTGATGATACTAGTAGGTCTTGGACGTGGGGAAGATTCTTAGGAAGTGTTTTGAGTAGAAATTAAATAAGATAAAATTCATTTAGGTGTGGTTATAATAGGTGGTTAGGGGTGATATTTATATTGGAGGAGTGGGGTGTTTTCTCATTATTTTATTTATTAGTTTCTTATTTTGGCTAAATACTATGAATAGATTGATAAATGTCACTAAATATAATAAAAAAATGAATTGGAGTTATATATTATAGGTTTTATATCATTCATGACTCAAGGAATAATTTATTTAACTTATAATTTATTTATAACATAAATTATCACATTTCATTATTCTGCAAAAATTAAACTAATTTAAAAAATTCCAAAAAAATATATCCATCTAGTTTTAGACATGTAGAAAAAAAATAGACTAAAATTTTTGGTAAATAATTTTATAATTATTATATATTTAATTTTTAATTAAAAAGAAACTTTATTCAAAAATACCAATTTCAAAATTATTACTGATTTTATAATACATTGAAAAATTAATTAAGTTCCCTTAAAATTATCTAATAAAAAAAGAAAAAAATTAATTTATATATAAATTTCATGAAGATAATATTTTATTTTAAATAGTTTTCTTTATATAATCAATTTAAATAAAAATTACGATTTTACAAAAGTACTATCACATAATTTATTATCGTCAAAAAATTTATTTATTTATTGAATGAAATAAATATATTAAATTTTCATTTATAAGAAACATAATTTTTAGTTATTTCTTCAGTGGTATTTTTACTATTCTATTCTCTGTATTACTATTCTCAATGGTCATATTACTTTTCCCAGGGTCACCTTAATATTCTGTCAGTATAAATTACTTGATTTCTATAAATGCTACTTATTTCATTACATATGTGTAATGAATTTAATATTGAATTATAAAATGAGAAAAAATATTTTATAAATATTAGGGTTATTACATTTAACATATTCCTAAAATACACTATTTTTCAATACGGGACTCGATGTATGGGTACCACATGTGAACTCACTGGCCATGTGCTTCACCATATTGTTAGGAAACAGGGTAGTTAATACTATATTTCAATACCTAGGATTTGGCATCTTTTTTTTGGAAAATGATCACCCACTAACTATATTTAAAATGATTCAAATCTTCCATTAACATTGATTCATGGTACAGGGAATGAGCATGAAATATTCTAGGTTCTTATTGAGGTATAAACCCTATGAAATATTCTCAATCTCTTGTTTTATCTATATGGGAATTTATATAGCAATAAGATAGGCATGGGGAGAATCTAAACTAGTCTTAGAGATATGATATCCATTTTATGAAGATATATATAGATATTCATGGTTTTAACGTGGTTAGTGGTATAAATACCACAATATCACAAGACCCAAAAAAGGAGGTGAACAATGTGTTTAACTATATGGAGGCACATAAATTACAATAACCAAGAATAAATTATAGGTGCATGTAACAAAGTTGGTTCATGTTTTATCCTAACAATGTTCCTAGGCATGTAAGGGGTGGAATCCTTAGAGTGTGGGCATGCATGGGATACACGTGGTCTGTATAGTTGTGTGCTTAGCCATGTGAGTGGGATTTCACCATGGGATGTAGGTGCACACGTATGATGCATGATCTGGAATTTTTTTTGTCCAAACTATGTACCCAATTAAAAGTGGTGAAATTTTATTTTTCCCTATTTAACATTAACACATGGACCACTTTTCTCCCTCACTCGCATGCATGAGTGCCTCTTCTACTTGAATATTTCTCTACTTTCTCACTTAGGCCTTAATAGATCACCTTTGTTTGATATCATAGTAAAAAATCATTAAGAACATTGGATCCCAATAAATGAGTATATAATTACACTTCCAAATTTTCTTAATCTCTGTTACTATATTAGATTCTATATCTTTGATAACTAATGTGCCAAATATTCAGGTTGTCTCATATTTATTTAACATATATATTTATTTGGTGGATTATATATTGGTACTGGAATAGGTTTTAACTCTCAGTATAATCCAGGTGATCTAGCCTATTTCCCTAAAACAATTTTCTATATGAAATTGCATAATAGAATGTTCCAGACCATCCTTGGGATTCCCTTCAAATTAAAAATTGATTTATTAAATTTTTTAACCTTAGATTTTTTATCCGTGCAACCTAAATTTCATTATTAGAGGTTGTCAACCTCGACAAAAATAATCCCTTAAATATATGTTTTTTAAATATTTGAGATGTCTATACCCTATAATGTAATTCAACAACCCTTGAGGTGTGTTTAATTTCATTTAAAAAAGAAATGTGTTAAATGAGATTAATAAAATGGCATGATACATTGATTTTTCTGTAATATAAGGATCTGTATCAAAACCTACTTATAATGTTGGTTGATTCACATTTCAACTGATATAACCTAATGGTTTAAATGGATGTTGAATGTAATGACCATGTAACCAATACATTGTTCAGTTATAATTTTTGAATATATTTATCATCAGGAAATGGGAGACTTCATTAACTATTATATGTTGTTTTACTATAATTATGGACTAGAATTACATTACAAGTGTGGTATTCCATGAGTAATAATTGGGATCCCATAGTTTCATTCCTTGGATGAGTTCATGGTATTCTAACCAATTTGTTGAAATGACTTATTAGTGGAATAACACAATTGTATCTGTTCTTCATCTTATATTTTGGATGCCTCAACCTGGAATTAAGGGTTAAACAATATTTTTGGAAATTAATCTGATTGCATTACATTATTCTCCGAGGATTTAACATGGCGTTATATACTAAATTCTAATATTAATTGGGATCCTTTCAAGTATCTCATATAGGATTCCTCTAACATTATCCATAGGCTCAGGTATAAATTTACTCATAATGTAAATTACTAAAGACACACCCATCAGGATTTCACAAATCATAAAATACATAAATTCCCTAGAAATTAAGGAACCTTATATGATTATAATTATAAATAAATATAATGGTTTCATGAAATTAGCCACAAAAACAATAAAATAAATAAAAATGAAAATTTTTCATGGAAATATTCATCTTAGGGAGAAGTATGTAGTGTCTGACAGGTATTCTATGAGAAACATTAACTATCAAGAAAAATTTATTTATGTTATTTATTTATTATTCCCCCACACATCTTATCATATATAAACAAAATGGATTACGTCTAGATGTAGTTGGAAATTTCCAATTGAGTTCAATAAAATCCTATTCAAACTTCTAATTGGTTCCCAGATAGACATAATGGATTCAAGTAGAGATAAAATAAATTTCTTAGCTATAGATGCCTAATTTTATATACTGTGACGGAGTACATAATCAGAGGGATGATATTTTTTTACATTTTCTGATATTTTAATATATAATGAACAATGTTATGTCATCAATTTCCATGACCTGACCCTACCTAGTCTCAAACCATAACTACCCCAAGCCCAACTTCATAGGCTAGGGGCTGGCGACTAGCGCCGAAGGCTAAACAACTGAGGGAGTCTTTTTCCTCAGTACCTGTACACACACACGTAGTCCACTCAATGCTGTAGTGAAGCGTAAAAGAAAATACAAGTAAAGTAAAGTGAAACTGCTATATATAAGCCACAAAAGGGCATCAACCTCTAAACATTACAAAGCAAGTGCTGAAGGTAAACTGAACAGTAAAGGGGAAAAACACGCGCCCATCCAGAAAAGTGCCACAACCCGACAACAGTTAAACAAAAGCAATCACCTGGGAGAGTCCCACACCTGGAACTTGACTATGACCACTGCATGCGGTCCGTGCTCCCAAACTCCTAAACTCTGCTGAAGTCACGACCAACCAATCCATCGTCTTCAAGGGCACACCAAGTGCGGGAAAAGCCCAATTAGGGGTGAGTATAAAAATACTCAGTAGGATAACCTGAAGGCTCGAGGGATAAATAAAGGAGGTACTGAAGGGTGAGCAGTAGATCAAACAGGGTAAGGTAAAGGAGTACAACTAAGAGTGCAGTATAGAGTATAACAAGTATTATAGTAGAGTAATTGTAGAGCGTCCAACTCAACCCAACAAGAGAAAAGAGGTAGACTCGTCCAGACACGAGGAGCTGGAAACGATGAGAAGATGAACTTCTCGTCAAGTCTTCTCTACCTATAGCAGAAGAGTAGACTCATCCAACCATGAGAATCTAGACAAGGAAAGTACGTGGAATACCCCGCACATCTTCATCTCTTCTTTAGGGAGGGTAACAAATCCCATGAAGTGGGTACTTGAACAAGGTATATATATATATATATATATGATCTGTCATGAAAATCGAACAAGATCGTAAGGGGATCTTCTTCCCATAGCTCAGCCCATGAAAGTGAGTAGCCAACAGCCCCAAAAGTAAACACCATCGATGCCCAGCATCCGACACGTCTGCTCCGAACTACAAGTCGAGGCGCTAAAATCACTACACCTTGACACTATCCTCTTTGGGCTGCAATAACTCGCCCACACGGTTTTAGGTCGTGTCACAAGGATGCGTCTAAGTGGGGAAATTGCCACTCATACTTGAGAGTTCTGGGGAATTTCAAAACAAACCACGCCACTGCCCTGTAGTCCAGAGGTCTCCTCAAAGTTGACAGGCGACCCCCTGCCCGGCCCCGCTAGTGGGTAATCCCCAGAAGCCGACGGGTTCCAACTGGAGGGAGAACCAACAAGAGTCGACGGGTGCCACAATGCCCAGTCCCGTAAAAGGGTAATGCACAAGAAGGAGACCCATCTAAAGTCATCGATGAGTCCCAATTCCCAGTCCCGTAAAAGGGTACTCCACTGGAGGGAGGCTCGAAACGGTTATCGGGGACCACATCCCAGCCTATCTAGAGGTAAACCTGGCATCAGGGACCACTTTGCAGCCCCACTGGAGGTAAACCTGGAACCGCTCTGGTCATTCCTGCTGGATGGTACTGCTTGGTGAACACCGCTGTACAGGCCATCCCTACTGGATGGGGACCCATTGGCTATTCCTGCTAGATGGTAACCAACTGGCCACCCCTGATGGGTGGTACCGCACTGGCCATCCCTGCTGGAATCAACCTCCTGTCCAACCCTGCTAGAAACAACCTCCCGACCAGCCCTGCTAGAAACCTCCTGGTAAGCACTGCTGGAAACCCCCTGGGTAGAGGATCGCTGCCCGCGTTATGTGTTGGCCACGCCGAATCCACAAGAACTATACAAGGGAACACGAAACAACTCTTCCAGCCAAACCATCGAGAACAGAACTAGGGGAAAACCACTCTACCCTGCTGGTCAAAACCATCGTGGAGAGGACCAAGAGGGGAACCCACTCAACCCTGATAGTCAAAAAAACGATAACAGAACCAGGGGAAACTCAACCCTACTGGTCAAATGAACGAGAACCGAGGGACCCACTATGTCGCGAGAGGACAAGGGTACACAATACAGACCACGACACGCACATGGGGCCCACATGGCATGTGGCCCCAAGTCAACTCCAACCAAGAGCACAAACATTCTCAGGTATAAACAACCACATGTATCTACAAGCATTCATGCATACTCCCAGAGTATACCACGTTTTCAGCCCAAAGGATATTGTGCACACGACTCCCAATGTCAACGCGAAGGGCCTAAATGTAACAACTCCAACTTGCCACCTCGTCGGCCCAGGAATGGCCAACTATATCTCTTCAAGTATTACTTCACTCACACAGGAGTTAATGAGATCTCAGGCCAAGGGTTATCTTCGGAACACATCAAGAAGAACTGCCACCAGAGCAACATTCATATTTTCACATTTAATAATATCACGTAAGAGGATCCGCTTTCCTGAATAGATTACACCGTTGTAATCATCATGAAAAAACATGCGAGATAGACTACTTACTCGCCACAAATGGATATCTGATTGAAAGGTCATCCAACACTACTTTACGCCCGAACGGTGTTCCGTGATCCCGAGCCCCAGTCCCGAAAATAGTCAGGCACATCGGACCATTGCGATCTCCTCAGAAAGATACGTCAAAAGGACCTCTCATTTGAGTGGAACCGATATCCGGAGATAAAGATGCATTCTGCCACACTACAAACAAGCGGTGCTTCTTGGGACCCGCATCCTGGTCCCGATATGCTGGCAACAGATCGCACCATTACGATCCTCTCGGAAAAGTACACAGGATGCACTATTCACTAGTCCAAAACGGACACCCGGTGATAATGCTGGAAATCACTACCAGCTCCCAAAACTGTTCTCACGGGGCCCACAACAGCGTGCGGAATTAAAGAGGGTTTATTGCGCCAATGCAATGCCCTTGGAAAAACACCAAAAAATGATTGTTCGCACACCCCGAACGGACGTCCGATGAAAATGATTCAAAATGATGCTCGCAGCTCAATAGATGGGTCGTGGGGCCGACACCTCAACCCCGGTTACAATGCCCAAAAACCCCTTGGAAAGCATCATCTCAACACCAGGATCACAATGCCACTGACGGTGCTCAATTCGGACATCAGATGTGTCTGCGCCGTCCAAAACGAAATCCTCCGGTAAAAGTGCTAAACCCCTTAAAGGCGTCTCGCACCATCGAGGCCACCGTTTCGAGAGTTAAAAAACCCCGAACCCATCTCAAAATCTTCGTCTCGACGCCTGGAGTACGCTTCCATAGACGGCACACAAAATAGACACCCGTAAAGAGAATTATGGATGTCTGAATCGGGGGTGCAAAGCCCCTTAGTCTGGACCGGCCTGGGTCGACCCTCGGTTCAGTCGTGTGGGTCGGCCGTGGACCAGCAGTTCACGGTTCCGCTGACTAGCCTCGAGGCCGGTTGCTTCATCCACGCGGAGACCCATATATGGCAGGTCTCTGTCTCCCGAGCGAGGTCGCACACTGTGACCCCGACCTCCATGTCTATCGGCCGACACAGCAGGTCGGTCCTCCCCAGCCGCCCGCCCGAGGAGCCCCGCGCCGACCTCCTCCTGGAGCCACCGCCTGGACGCCTTGCTGCTGAGGCCGCCGCCTGGAGCACAGCCACACGGAGGAGTGACCGTCGTCACCGCCATCGCCAGCTGCTCCCATCTGCTGCCTTCTGCCGCACTCACCCAGCCGACGTGCCGTCATGCTTCCACCACCCGAGACCCCGCCAGACTACCTACCGTAACCCCCATAGCCGGCCGTAGAATCTCCAAAACCAATGGAAAACACCAAAACCCGCAATCTTTTGAGGAAGTTTGTGAGATCCTCGGAACACGGATTTACAAACCGAAACAGGCAATGGAAAGCTCAGAAAATATACTACGCATACATGGGATTTGTTCGAAGATCAAATGGAAACTCAACAAATAAATAAACTAGAATGAAATATTCATAAATTTAAAACGCAAAACCGATAACTCCTACTTGCAGGGGCATTGCCCGAAGCTTCGTGATGATCCGCCAGACAGTCACGCCTTGCCAGAGAGGTGGAGGAGAGGATGGAGTTCCCCCTTCGTTGGGACCTCCTTGTGCCAGGGAAGAACAACAAGGGGGAGAGGGTGTGGGGGTTAAGTATTTAAATAGAAAACACACATAACCGCCTGCCTGTCAGCCCAAACATGAACTTATGGTGGGGTCGAGATTAAGCCTCCAATTGGGTAAACACCCCTCTTGAGAATAATGGATGTCTATGAATTTTAATCCGAGTATCCGTTCAAAAGTTATTAAGCTCAAGCTAGAGGCCGCCAAATTATGAAAACTCCCCTGGTGGCATCATTCACAGTAGGCCCGCGCCTTCAAAAGTTACACCCCTAGGGTAAACAGCATGCTCCAGACTCAATGGTGCCCTCAAATTTTCAATCCGAGCTAACATTTAAGAGCTACTTGAGTTACACCATTAAACGAATAAATTAATAATTTTAATTATCCGTTTAACGTTCCGTTAACGGGTGAGGGGTCCAAACGTCCCGTGTCGACATGCTTTATGTCATTCCTAGGGTAAACACCCCATTTCAGACCCATCCGTATATTCACATCTCTGATCTGAAACAATGTTTAGGATTTATCCCATTTATTTTGCGTGCCCAGTGTGAACGCACTGAAAATTTAATTCCGGCCACACTGGGGCTCGGAATCACACGCTGTCTGAAGGCGCTGATCTGGAATAGCATCAAGAATATTACAGATTTTTTATAAAAAAACCTGGTTTTTACATCATTCCCTCCATTAAGCTTTTCATCTCCAAAAATCAAAACCTGGGGAACAACTCAGGGTACCAAGCCCGTATCTAGCTGTTCTATACCCAGAGGAAATCTTGCACAGTCCCACATCACCGCACACACACCAATGTATTTGATCTGTTCAAGTGAGGTTCTCCCTCACCGATGATGTGAATAGGGGAACGCACACATATTATCCAGTGAGTCACGTGGGAGATTTCGTGCTCCCACTTCATACCATGGGGTTAGGGAAAGGAGGTAGGGAACTTCACCATCCATTCACACGGTCTCAAATAGCCCGAAGGCCCTCGGGGGTAGCTCACCTCCCTGGCCGAACACCTACGTCGAACGCCACGACTGGAATCATCGCTTGGACCTAAGACAATGTCTGGTGATTCCCTCCATCAGAATATCCATATGGTGAAAAACCTAAAGGTATATGGTCACGTAAGGTTCCATAGTCTATGTACCATGACCTAGAGTCTCTTACACACTCGGAGAGAGAAGGAGTCGACCCCATCGACTAAAGAAGAGGTTCCACACCTTTTACCGTGCCAACACAGGGTTAAAACGACATCTCGCGCCACCCTGGTAACAACTCAAAAAAGGAACAGGGAGGAAAGAACTTCACACATAGAGTCTAACAATTCTACTTCAAAATGTAGAAGAGCAGTAGAACATGCCTCTTATCACCTCATGCTCTGCAGGATCGTAGAGATTCAAAGCTCGTGGATGTCTGTGGTCCCAACTGTCAGCTCTTGGAGCCTGAAATGGACCGCCTGGTGGTGATGGGAAGACCTCGTATTGTCACCCTCCACTTCCATATTTTACATCTCCTCTGCAAGCACCACCTGTTTGGGTACCACTCCAATCACGGCGCTTCCTCTGTCATGGTGGTGCACCTGCTGCCTGCCCGATATTCTCAGTGTGCCTAGTCGGGAAATCCTGCGCCAGGTGACCTCGCCCATCGCAAGCATAACACTGACTCTCTACGAGCTGCACTGGTGCCCTCCAGAGCCACTATGGTGTATGACCACCCCCTAATTCCGGTAATCATAAATCCACATGCATCAAGGTTCTGTCACCCGACCCCTCCTAGCTGCGGCAGATGTCTCAGCTCTGTCGAGCCTGCTGCCACCACCAACTGTAGAACGCGACAGAAATATCTCTATCACCGGAGCCTGCTCTAGCACCTAGATATATGTGGAAATTCCCAAGGGTACTATGGAAGATCGAATATCACAGTGGAGACCCTGCTCAAACTCCTGCGTACGGAAGATGCCATCATGGTCCATGTCCGGGTAAAAGCATTCATGGTCTGCGAAACTAGCCGTGTACTCGGCCACTGTCATCCCACCCAACTGAAACTGTAGGAGCTCATGAATCCGAACATAGCGTAGGAAGGAGGGGAAAAACTCCTCATGAAACAACAACTGAATGTATCCCCAAGAAAGCGTCGAATCCTCATGAAACTGAGTCTCCAGACTCCACCAACGCCAAGATGCTCCACAGAAATGGTTAGCGGCCAAAGCCACCAAATGATCTGTCGGTGTCTGCATAGTCCTAAAAAGGCGAACCACTACCTCTAGCTAAACCATTGCTGCCTGAGGGTCTGGATCACCATGAAACCTCATCGGTCTCTGTCGCTGTATCTCACAAAACGCGCTCAACCTGCGCTCAGGCTCAGCCTACTCTGTTGAAGCTGTATGCTGCTCACCAGGTGGGGGTGCTGTTACCGGCCCACCCGGAGAAAGGGACTCACATGATGGGTCCTGGACTGAATCCTCATAGATCATAGGGTCATTGTCATGCACCAAAGCTGGTATCCTGGCTGGCTATCTTTGCAGAGACATCCTAAATGTTATCATGGAGTGTCACGATCAGATGAGAATATTTGTATACAACCGTAACAAAAACGGGGAGCTGACTCAAGAAGGACAGTCAAAGGCTCAATTCTACGTGATGCACAAACCAATTTTCACTGCAACGAGTGTCTCAGTAAGCTGAGTCAACAAGCGGGTTATCAAAGTCCTGGTGAATGGATACGTCGGCCGTCGCACCATCACTGGACTCGCTAGTCTGAGAGCTGCTCTCAAGACACATTAACACTATTGTCCTAAATCCCAACCAATTACTTTTTTTAGGGGTGTCTGAACAACGTCCCAAAGAACGAACGGCCTCTAATACCACTTTGTCACGACACGAACTTACCTTAGATCGAGCCGCAACTACCCCAAGCCCACCATCATATTCCAGGGGCTGGAGACCGGCGCCGAAGTCTAAAAAACTCATGGAGGCCATAACGTAAGTACCTACACACACACATGCAGCCCACACAATTAAGAAGTACAGAGTAAAATAAAATACAAGTAAAGTAAAGTGTAACTGCTATATATAAACCAAAAAAGTGCATAGACTCTAAACAGTACAAAGAAAGTGCTGAATGTAAACTAAAAAGTAAAGGAGGAAAACACGCACCCAACTAGTAAAGTGCCACAACCCGACAATAGTTAAACAAAAGCAAACACCTGGGAGAGTCCCACACGTGGAACTCGACTATGACCACCACATGTGGTCCAAGATCCCAAACTCCTAAGATCTGCCGAAGTCACAACCAACCTGTCAATCTTCTGTAAGGGAACACGAAGTCTGGGCAAAGCCCAAAAGGGGGTGAGTAAAAAAATACTATGAAAGATATCCCGAAGGATCGAGAGAGTAACAAAGGTGGTACCGAAAGGTGAGCTGTAGATCGAACATGGGAAAGTAACGGAGTAAAACCAAGAGTTCAATAAAGAGTACAATAAGGAGTGCAGTATTGTAACAGTAGAGAGTCCAGCTCAACCCAAGAAAAGAAAGGAGGTAGACTCGTTCAGACACATGGAGCTGGAAACGGAGAGAAGATGAACTTCTCGTCGAGTCTTCACTACCTATAGCAGGAGAGTAGACTCATCCAACCACGAGAAGATAGAAACAGAAATCACGTGGCATACCCAACGCGTCTTCGCCTCTTCCGGAAGGAGAGTAACGAAGCCCAAGAAGTGGGTACTGGAGCAATGTTTATACATATATATATGCTCTGTCAAGAAACCCGAAAAAAATCGTAAGGGGGTCTTCGTCCTGTAGCTCAGGCCAAGAAAGTGAGTAGCCAAAAGTCCCCAGAGTAAACACCATCGATGCCCAGCATCCCGCACGTCTTCCCCAAACTGCATGTCGAGGGGCTAAAATCACCACACCTTGACACTATCTACTTTGGGCGGCACTGACTCGCCCACACACTTTTAGGTCACGTCATAAGGATGCGTCTTGCTGGGGAAAATTATCCTAGTACTTGAGAGTTCTGGGGAACGTCAAACCACACCTCGTCACTGCCCCATAGTCGAGAGGTCTCCTCAAAGTGAACAGGTGACCCCCAGCCCAGCCCCATTGGAGGGTAATGACTAGGAGTCAATGAGGTCCTACTGGAGGGAGACCCGAGAAGTGTCGATGGGTGCCACACTCCCCAATCATGTAGAAGGGTAATCCACTAGAGGGAGACCCAGCTAAAGTCATCGAAGAGTCCCAATGCCCGGTCCTATAAAAGGGTACTCCATTGGAGGGAGGCTCGGAAATGTCATCGGGGACCACTTCCCAGCCCTACTGGAGGTAAAACCGGCATCGAGGACCACTTCCCAGCCCCACTGGAGGTAAACCTGGAATCACTCTTGCTATCCCTACTGGATGGTACTGCTCGGTGAACACCGCTGTACTGGCCATCCCTGCTGGATGGTAACCCACTGGCCATCCATGCTAGATGGAAACCCACTGGCCACCCCAGCTGGGTGGTACCACACTAGCCATCCCTATTGGAAACAACCTCTGGGCCAGCCCTCCTTGAAACAACCTCCCATCCAGCCTTGCTGGAAACATCTAGGCCAGCCCTGCTGAAAACCTCCTAGGTAGAGGATCAGTGCCCGCGTAATGTGTTGGTCACACCGAATCCACATGAACTCTACCGGGGAACATGAAGAAACTCTACTGGCCAAACCATAAAGAACAGAACTAGGGGAAAACCACTCGACCCTACTGATCGAAACCACAATGAATAGGACCAGGAGGGGAACCCACTCAACCCTGCTAATCAAAAAAACGAGAACAGAACCAGCAGAAACTCAACCCTACTAGACAAACGAATGAGAACAGAGGGACCCTCTACGTCGTAAGAGGTCAAGGGTATGAAAATCAGGACATGACACACACATGGGGCCTACATAACGTGTGGCCCCATGTCAACACTAACCAAGCACACGAACATTTTCAGGTAAAAATAACCACATGTACCTCCAAGAGTTCTCGAATACTCCCAGATCATACCACCTTTCCAGCCCAAAGGCTATCGTGCACACAACACCCAACGTCAACGAGAAGGGTGTAAATGTAACAACTCTATCTTGCCACCTCATCGGCCCAGGCATAAAAAACTACATCTCTTCAGGCATTACTTCACTCACATGGGAGTGCATGTGATCTCACGCCAAGGGTTCCCTTCCAAACACAACAGGAAGAACCACCACCATAGAACCCTTCATATTTCAACATTTAATAAGATCATGTAAGAGGATCTGCTCACCTGAATATATTACACCATTGTAATCCTCACGGAAAAAAATGCGAGATTGACTACTTAGTCACCTCAAATGGATATCCGACGGAAAAGTCATCCAACATTGCATTACGCCTGAACTACGTCTTGTGATCCTGAGCCTCGTCCCAAAAAACAGTCGGGCGCATCGCACCATTGCGATCTCCTCGGAAAGACACATCAAAAGGAATGATTACTTGAGTGGAACGAATATCCGGCGAAAAATATGCATTCCGCTGCACCACACATGAGCAGTGCTTCGTGGGACCTGCATCCCAGTCCCGAAGTGCTGCCAACGGATCGCACTATTGAGATCCTCTCAGAAAAGTACACAATATGGACTATTCATTTGTCCAAAACGGACACCCTGTGATAAAGCTGGAAATCACCGCCAACTCCCAAAACGGCCCTCATGGGGCCCGCACCAGCATACGTAATTAAAGCAGGTAGATTACTCCAATGCAATGCCTTCGAAAAAACACTAAAAAACGACAGCTCGCACGCCCCGAACGTACATCCAATGAAAACGTTTCAAAACGCTGCTCGCAGCTAAACAGGCAGGTCGTGGTTCCCACGCCTCATCCATCGTTAAATTGCCCGAAAACCCCTTGGAAAACTTCGGATCAATGCCAGGGTCGCAACGCCACTGATGGCACTCAATTCAGACATCGGATGTGTCTGTGCCGTCCAAAACAACATCCCCTGGGAAAAGTGCTAAACCACTTAAATGTGTGTCGCACCACCGAGGCCCCCATTTTGGGAGTCAAAAAACCCTAAAACCATCTCAAAAGCTTTGTCTAGACCCATGGAGTACACTGCTGCAGAAAACACACAAAACAGACACCCGTATTGAGAATTAAGAGTGTCCAAATCGAGGGGGCAAAGCCCCATGGGCTGGACCGGCCTGGGCCAACCCGTGGTTCTGCCGCGCTGGCCGCCTGTGGACCTGCGGTCAATGGTTCCACCGACCGGCCTCGAGGCTGGTCACTTTTTCCACACGGAGACCCTCATATGGTGGGTCTTTGTCTCTTGAGCGGGGTCGCGCGCAGTGACCTTGGCCTCCGCGTCAAGCGGCCGACTTTACTGGCCGGTCCCTCTAAGCCTCCCGCCTGAGGAGCCCTGCGCCGACCTCCTCCTAGAGCCACCCCCCGGACACCCTACTACCGAGCCCACTACCTGGAAGCACAACTGCGCGAAGGAGTCAACGCCGCCGTCGCCTGCTTCGATCCGCCGCCTGCCGCCACGCTCACCGAGCCACCGTGCCGGCCTGCTGCCACCACCCGAGTGCCCGCCTAACTACCTGGTAGAACCCCCAAAGCCGGCCAGAGAAACTCCAAAACCACTAGAAAACACCAAAATCCGCAATCTTTGGTGGACGATTGCGTGCTTCTAGGAACTCAGATTTATAAACCAAAACATGCTATATAATACTAGGAAAAGGTACTACGTATACATTGGGTTTGTTTGAAGATCAAACGGAAATTCGACACATAACTCAACTCGAAAGAAGTATTCTCAAATTTAAAACTCAAAACTAAAAACTCGTACTTGCAGGGGCATAGCACGACGCTTCACGACAATCCGCTGGACTACCTCGTCTCGCCGGAGAGGTGGAGGAGAGGATGGAGTTCCCCCTTCATTGGGAGCTCCTTGAAACAGGGAAGAACAATAAGGGGGAGAGGGTGAGGGGGTTTAGTGTTAAAATAGATAAAACACTTAACCGCATGCCCGTAGGCCCGAACCCGAACATCTGGCGGGGTCAAGATTAAGACTCCCCTAGGGTAAAAACCACCCCCCGAGCACAATGGAGGTCTTATAATTTTAATTTGAGTCTCTGTTCAAAAGTTATTAAGCTCAACGCCCGAGGCTTCCAAATTAAAAAAACTCTCTTGGCATCATTTTTTCACAAAAGGCCTGTACCCATGAAAGTTACACCCCCTTGGGTAAACAGAATGTTACAGACTCAATTGCGCCCTCAGTTTTCCAATATGAGCTACCATTTAATAGATAATTGAGTTAATCCTTTAAAATGATAAATTAATTATTTTAATTATCTGTTTAACGTTCCATTAACGGGCGAGGGTTCCCAACATCCCGCGCCGACATGTTTGATGTCATTCCTGGGGTAACCATCCCATTTCAGACCCATCCTTACACTCAAATCTCTGATTCAAAACATTGTTTAGGAGTTATCCCATTATTTTAGTGTGCCTAGTGTGAACACATTGAAAATGTAATTCCGGCCACATCGGGTCTCGGAATCGCATGCCCTTTGAAGGCGCTGCTGTGGAATAACATCAAGAATATTCCAAAGTCTTTTATAGAAAAAACTGGGTTCTTATATCAAAACATTCAAAAAAACTACAGAAAATCATAAATTTTTATGGTATTGCCTCTAGCTATGATTGAATATTTATAATTTTCTAGTTGTATATTTATGGTTCCTTGTAATTATTTAGCTATTGTTTTATTTTTATATCACTAATGTGATCTATAGGGATAATGGGGGTATTTTCACTCCACCATACCATAGTAGGTAGTCGCTACTAATCAACTACCTCTGGTATTAAGGGTGGCATGGAAGAATCTATGTGACAACTAGGCCATCTCACTTATTAGTGGATTGCGCTCAAGACATTGAAAAGTGGTATTTGAATTATTTTATTTTCGAAAATATTTTATGATAGTAGGGAAAGGTCTTGGATATTTCAGAAATTTTCAATGATATTTTTCATGAGATTAGATAACCCACATAGACGTAAAAAATCAATGTTTTATAGAAGGAAAATTATTATTATATATTTCACCTGTTATTGTAGTATTATTTTTACTATAGGATAATGAACATTATTTTTGTTGTTTATTATTATTCTACAGAACATTTTTAACCTCAAAATTACATGTCGAGGTATTATTGATCCTGCCTCATTATAGGCACCAAAGGAAATGGCTTTCATGAATATTCCATTAAATTTTTATTTTATTATGCAAATTTTCTAAAACAAGTTGTAGTGTCGTGACAACTATATCTATGAATTAGACTAAACTTTCATAAAGAAAAGAGTTTAATTTATTTGTTATATATAATGTCTGTTTCATCCAAAATAGTGTTTTTTATAGCGTGATAATGGTATATTAATTAACCAATTATCACATGTTTGAGCTATGCAAACAAGGTTACTCAAGATGAAACATTAGTTTGTTGCGATTAACTATATTCCAATTATAATTGGTAAATATAGTACTTTTATAAATTTTTAATGATGGTATGTATAATGAAATCATTGAATATGGATTATTATATAGTGAGACGTGATGTAACATGTCTAGTAATAGTAATATTAGGTACTAATTATGTCTTATAAATTATAGTTCATTATATTATGGGAATGTTAAATCATCTAAATAGACCATGGTATAAATATAAAATTTGATTGATTATTATATTTGTTATGGATTCCACTTAATGGGGATTCCAATTATATCTTTTGTGGAGTTTTCTTCTTTATCATGGAATTGACTGAGCATAAAACAAAATCCTCTGTGATTGAAGATCATGACATTACCAATCTCCTAACCATATATTTGGGTAGTTAGGTTATTATATCCTAGAATAAGATCCATTATTCCAATCTTGTTATCATAAGTAAATATCTTTTTTATTATATCTTGATTAAGGTATGTGCTTGGTACTATAGAGTCATTACACCGTGATTTCATTTGTTCATATAACCATAGGGTGGTGATGAACATGGACTAGAAGTAGTGTTAAATAACATACCAGATGTTATACCTATAACACTTATGAATATTCCTTTTTGGAAATCAATAAAAAGAATCAAAAGGGATCCCTAATGTTTTCACAGACTAGGTATGATACCCTATGACCAACATCTTCTTCATGTGAGATTTTCTATTAAACACCTACTTAACTCTTTGGGAGACAACAATACCATGGTGGCTATGTCATGCCTTTAGGCCATGTTATCAATATTTGTGAACTTAGAGACACCAAAATATAGTATAGTAATTTTTGAAACATGCATCCTTAGAGGGTCTTCCAAGATATGGTGGGATGTTTTGACCTATGCTGATTAGCATTGGGTATTGTTCTAGAGGAAATTCAACGAATACTTATACAATTAAATACTTATTGAGACATTATGAGCTAAATTACAAAGAGATTTTATGCCTATGGAATTGGGATACTTATCCAGTATATACATCTCTACTCATTTCATGGAGCATGTGTTTATAATTCATGTTCTACATGGTAACATGTTTCCTTGGGCTCAGTTATTTCCATATGAACAAATGTATGACAAACAATCTCATGTGAATATCTTTGGTTTGAATATTGTTACTAATATTGTGAACTAACCCCTTATCTTACAGTATATCATCAGGGACGATAATTTTATAGGTCATTGTGGTTCTGTAACTTGAAAAAGATATGGTTTGATGCGATTAAGGAAGCATCATTTTGAGAATTTGTTTAAAGGATCAAATAATCATAGTTTAATCCCATGTATCTATGTCATATATCACCAACGTTCTAGGAAATGATTCATAAATTCCCACTGTGGAGAGCACCCAATTTATTGTAGGGATGATGGAAAATGGATCAATTTTTAGTTTTTTTAGAATATTTCATTCTGTTCCCATTGAGAGGGGTCTGCAATGACTCTATAATTTGATGTATTATTGGATAATACAAATAAGACAGTGATATGGAATAATTTTGGACAATCAGAAAAATGTGGTTGTCGTAGATGAGGAAGCAAAAAACATGTTATTTTGTTTTGGAAGAGGAACCCCTTTTGTGTTGTATGGTTGTAGATCAGGGACTTGGATCAGGCTAGTTCCATGTAGTATAACAAAAATTCAAGGAACAACGGGCCGATTCATATAGTATTCATGGTATTATGGTGATTGGCCTAACATTTGTGTCTTTTTTAGTTAACAAATGATCATTTCACTCTATTATATTGGTAAATATCATAGAAATATTGGGATAAAACTTTAGTATTTATGTGGAGTGATGAGTCATTAATATCCATTGGGAGTACAATCCAAAAGTGTACTCTACTGAATGGAGTGCCCCAAAAATATTAGAAGATGTCAATTCTAATGTATTCAATTAATCCATTTGATGGTAGGGTTTGATATAATTCCTTGAGTAGATTTATTAGTGACCTATCATGGCAATATTAATCACTATAATTAGTGTGTGTCTTTCATATCACCTAAGGGTGGAAACTATTTTCATAAAGGTGAATTGGATGTCAAGGAATGTTGAGTGGAACATGAGAATCATGGGTTGTGTAGAGAGACTTCCTATATTACTAACTATTTTGTGAGGGACAAGGGAATACATCAAAAATATTTCCCTCTAGTAATGAATCATTTCAATGATTTATTCACTAATGAATTTTCGTATCTACCTCCTGATATAGAGAGAGAGTGGTGGTTTTTAATGTTGTGTTAGTTCCAGGAGTGGCACCTGTGTCTATTATTCATTATATGATGACACCAAATGATCATAAAGATCATCAAATATAGCTATAAAACAAATAAGATAAATGGTTTAAATGAGGCAATAATTTTCATTGGGATCACTTATGTTTTTCACTGAAAATTTGGATGAGATTTTTAGGTTGTGTGAAGTGAAAACTGAATTTTATTTTAGTTACGAACAAGTATTTAATAGAAGATATAGATAACCTCTTTGTACAACGTCATAGACCTAAACTAATCCTGAATATTAATTTGAGGTGAATCTATCATCATATATAATTAATTCCTTCAGATATACCTTTTTCATCCATCCAAATAAGGTATGGAATGTACAAACACTTGGTAATGACATTCATTATGATAAACACAACACATATTTTCAGGGATCTGATGAATTAAGATTTCAACCTAGGATTGTAATATTTCATTTTGGTATTCATGGAATTTATCATTGTGTAATATAAACCCAGACACAATAAATCCTAGACCCATGAAATATTATTGGGTGAACTTAGAGAGAATAGGTATTATTCCATTTTCACAAAACAAAACATCAAGACAGAAAAGTTATAGTTTTTGGGTCCCACCATATCGCAAGAAGGGGTGTCTATATACCCAAATAAGGTGGGAGCAATGGTTTGTTGGGAGTAGAGCCAAAATTAATTTGATATAGGTATTTTATTAGGGATAGATGATTATTATTTGGTTTATATCTAGGATTTCTCATGCCTTTCATCACCTCTTATGGGAGTGACAAAGAAGTGTGTAAAATTTATATATTCTAAAGATAGTGAGAACTCCTTTAGGAGTTGTAATGAATATTGAAATCATCAATGATCTTGATTCTTCAGGATCTTGGTAGATGGTATAACATTTACTATGATTCATAGACCATCTGTTTGGGAGCTATTATAATTTAATTGGATGAAGTCATGGCATACATGTCTTTCTACTAAATTCCAATGAATAAAACATCTTAATGAATGACCTCATGATACAATAAGTTGTCCATGCCTTGTATTTCTGGAGACAGTACCATATGGGAGAGTATTGTTTGGTGTATAGAACTCATAGAAAACTCAAATAATTACTCACCTAACACGATTCAAATATCAGTTAATGATACAAATTATTGAATGAAAACATACATGAAAAAACAAAACGGTTATCACCCAAAAAAATTATTTTTAGTAAGAAATTTTAATAAATGGGTGATAAAGTTCTACAAATTAATCATATATGGTATTAAATATATTATTATGGTTCAATTATAGATTTATAATATATCATTTTTTATTATAGATGAGGTTTGAACATGTATAAAAGAAATCCGATATATGTTAAAGGATTATCATATAAATTTTACTTCTATGAGACATATACAATATTCACCAATTATTCCATTTGGTGGTGTAATAATTCCACTATTTCTATTTTAAGTCATTAATATATTTAATTTTAAGGAATTTATAGATTCCATTTATGTTTTTTCTTTTATAGGTCTAATGATTCTTATGATACCAAAGAAAAAAAGATTTATTTCATAATCTCATCATTATTCAAGATTTTTTTTATTTAACTATCCCATTAGAGAATTATTTGATATTTTTATCTTAAATTAAATATAATATATTCTACTATATTTATTAATAAGGGTATTCAAGTAATAGTACAATTTTTATTCTATAACGTAATGTAAACAATAGAGAAAATGTATTTGATAAAATCTAACTTCATTTCCTGCTTTATTCAAAAATGATTTTTCATCCAAATATATGTTATCTAAAAATATTTTGAATTTCGTAAAATTATCAAAATGGGTTTTTAAAAAAAAATTCCCATTTTTGACTTCATAAAAATATTATGAATGTAATATTCATGTAATTTTTTAATAAATTACCACATGCCTATTTTCAATATTGTAAAAGGAATCATTGTTTTTACGTGTATGAAAATTATGAAATTTCCCATTATAATGGCCAATCATTTTTCTCAAGATTAATTTTAAATTTTATAGGTTTATTTTAAAATTTATTTTTTTCATAATTTTGGGTTTTTAAAATTTAATTTAAAGTGAAGAGGTTAACTTCCTCAAAAATGTTTTTATGAAAAATTAATGGAGTTTTGATTCATTAATGATAATAACACTCATTTTACATATCCTCAATTGGTAATATGTGTTATGATTCCATTATTATTATTGTTTTTATACAATTTAGGATCATATCGATAGTCTTTTACTCATTTATATTATTCCTAGTACTATCGATGGTTTATTATTATGTTAACTGATTGGGGGTAATTGTTAAGATTTAATATGCATAAATTTCAATATAAATATTTTTTCTGACTATGTTTCACCCCATATAACATGATTATTTAGTTAGACATAAACTATTATGGGAGGATCCTGATCTAGCCCCTTGGTGAATAAGTATGTATCACAAGACAAACAAAATTATCTATTTTCATGAGGCCTTACCCATTTATGTAATATGTCATGGAATGAGGCATTGATGGAAAGGTTGTGAGTTTTTGATGAATTCATTACTTTATTATGACATTAGTTAATAATCTCCATGTTATATTTTATTAGTTATAATATCTTTGGATAACTTTCAAGATCATGTAATCATTTATATGGATTTATTTTATAAACATGTATTACTTTCATATTATTCTAATTATATTGTTTAATTTGAATTCGTTTTAGTTATTTACCTTTATATTATAATAATAATTATTTATTCCTAATAGATTCTTTTGTATGCATATATGTCTTTATCATTTGAACTCACCACATTCTATTGTTTTTTTCCCAAGCATACTGAGAAGTTTTATATGACTAATATATGGAGATATTCTGAGCTTAAATAATGTCTTCTAAAAGAAAACTATTTGTTTATATTCTGTGTTCAATTTTTGTTTGAATTTAAATTATATATGTATTTTTCCAGGATAGAAAAACTATTTTTTCCTTCAATATGATATTACATCAATCTTATGAAAATGTAACGAAGTAAAGAATGAATCTGGGATTTTATGGTCAGGATCTTTAGAGATTGTATTAGTTAAAGATTAAAATAATCATTGGGAACTAGATATAATAAAACATAGATAATGGAACATATCCCAATTAATGAAATTGATGTTAAGTATCGAAGAAAAAGAAAAAGATTCAAAAATGATTATATTATGTGTTTTTCCTTGAAATACATCCTTTTCTGGATACTATATGTGGAAGTAATTCTTACATAGATGTACCAAGGTTTAATAACTCCAAAAATGTTACATTTTTTTGACGCTAAGGATACTTAGTACATGAGAATAGTCCTTACTATACGACATGTTAGATAGTCCTGTGGGATATAATATTCATAATTAAAATTGTTTATAGTCCGTTATCAATGATTTGAAAATATTTTTATGATTTGAAAACATTCCCAATGAGACCATGTTTATGATTATGAAATTATCCATGCATATTATTACAAATTTCACATGTATCTCACTAGTTATTGGATTAAACGTTATAGTATATAGTGTTATGATATAATCTTGTCCATGTAATTATTAAAACAAATATCCTAGAGTAAGGAATGAGAATCATATCAATTAATTTAATCCATATATGTATTTCCCTCATATGAATGAAAATGATGGTTGAGGTGGAGCTACGGTTTAAACTGATCAAATTATAACTATATTGGGTACCTGTCTCAGTTTTTTAAAAATAACCATACCCTTATAGAGAATAATACTTAGTGACCTCGTGGTGTAACAATACTTGACTACATCAGGAATTCAAAACCCCTATCATCAAATGTGACTACAAAATCGGTTGTAGCTAAGAAATAGATAAGTTCCTCATAATTCTTTTTCTCACTCAAGGAAGAAATATTATGAGAAAATACATTCACTGGAAATTATCATTTCTCATGGGATACGGATCAGTGGAATGATTTTATTCAAATCCATATGGATTAATAAGAAATATTAATCCTGAAATTGAAGTATTTAAAGTTATATGTTTAGAGAATTTTTTTCCTCCTGAGTAATGTTCAGTTATGGAGTGAATATAAATAAATATGAGAAAAAATGATAAT
Organism: Viscum album; assembly: GCA_963277665.1. NCBI lineage: Eukaryota > Viridiplantae > Streptophyta > Magnoliopsida > Santalales > Viscaceae > Viscum > Viscum album. The sequence continues at coordinate 641,761,463 of OY728133.1, read as the reverse complement.
GAAAATATTAATAATTATGAATCCAATTTTTAAAGGTTATTGTGGAATTATATAAACTATATAAATAATAAAAATTATAATATATACGTTTTATTTTATGGTACTATGAAACTACTTTGAAGTGTACCATTTTCCCAAGACTTTTCAACATACAAGGACAAACAATCATGGTCTACCAACACATATATTGAACCTCCAAGTAACATGGGTTTGAAGGTAAGAAATAGAATAGGTTGAAGGATGATTAATATATTGATAAGGGGATGAATTTAATGAAGTATTTTACCATATTTTATAGTTTTGTAATGAAACACCAATGTACATTCTTGATGGGAATGAGATTTGTCTACAAGTGTAGAGAAAAAATCTATCAATATCATGATTATATTGGAAGTAACGTTTCAAACCGTCAACAATTATTATAATGAATTGATATGTGGAGCTATGAAAATGAATTCCCTGAGTTTCATTTTAATGTACTTCAAAATAAGAAAATGAATCGAGGTCATTCATTAGGTATTACAATTGATGAAGTTTAATGATGAATGTTATTTTTTTGGATTAAATAATTATATTATAAGAATATTTTATCAAATATGATATAGTTATATGAATATGAAAATGTATAAGGATTTTATTGAATTTAATTTTATTTAATTATCTAAAAGCATATGTTGAATGGTACTAATGAATAAGAAATGTGTTTCTATGGAACGATAAAATTATTTGGAAGCATGTTATCAAGGGGGATATCCATTAATATTTTCCTGATGTTGATAAAAAAATTATTATCTTATTTTTATGAAGGCATTGTTAAACTTTTATGGTTTATCTAAACATTGATGTTGACGTAATTATAATTTATTAAAATTTTGTATCATTGCATAAATTAATTAATAATATTTAGAAAAAGGACATCCCACCTATCGAGTAAACACCCATCACATATAGAACGACCTCGGGGCTTGATCCCATAACTGATGGGTGGTAATGGCTTTATGCAAACCACTAGCTTAGGTGATATTATAGTAAATATTTCATTGTTTTTACTTAAATTATTTGATGGATGAATATTATGATTAATCCTTTTATGTTACTGTTGAGGTTTAAAGATCAATTTATTATATTGGAAAACTTATTCCAACAATATTTTTCTTGGAAATTTGTTAGAGAAATATGGAAGGACTTATCACCCTTTTATAGAAATTATTATCCCTTAATAGTTAATTCTTGTGCTTCAGGAATAGAAAATAAATTTTGGATATTTATTTCATGTAGTAAGAGATGAAGTGGAAATTAATGGAATCAAAACCAATCTATGTAACTATTTTTATGAAATTTAATTATTTCAAGAATATATATTTCTTTATTTTCATAGGCATTAAAACAAGTCTTCAACATTATCAAATGTATCAAAAAAAATATTATCATCCTTCCATCATATCAAATGAATCAAATGTTATTTTAAATAATAAAAAATTTATGGTTTTAGGTCTTTACCATTCCATTTATCATTCATTTTTTTATGATCAATGATCACTATCATTATCTATAATTGTTTAATATTTTAATCCATTTTCATATATTCCCTTCCCACTAGTGTTTTTTCTACATGGAAACCTGATAATGAATTATTCTACATGATATTCCTAGTATGATTGTATTATAATCAAGAGTGTGTTTTACTATACCTTTTAATAATGTGGGATTCCAGAAAATATATTTTTCAATATCAAACCCTTGATTATTGAGATCAAGATAAATTTTAAGGACATTATATATAAATGTGGGTGGAATATAACACCATGATGTTTAAAAAAGTAACATCTTGTTTGTTAGTGTGTTTGACATGAAAACCCAATATTAAAAAGAAAATGTAACAGCCTTATAATAATAAATATAAATATCTTAATATAAATTTAAGTTATTGGATAACTTGTGATGAACACAACACCGGGATTAAACAAAACACTATACTCTATTAAAATATTACTATTTTAAATGATATATGTAAACAAGAAATTAAGATAGTAGGATTGAATAAGACTAAAAAATTTATGAATATTATATGGTTTACACATGAATGAAATAAATTAAATGGTTATATTTTGGTATGAAATAAAATTAAAAACATTTAAAAGATAATGAATTGTTTATTGAATAAGTGTATTTTTCTAAACAGTTGTTTAGTGAAGATTTTCAAATATAATTTTCATTTTTTTTGCACTTTATGAAAATTTATTTTATTATATAAAATTATTTTTTAAAATAATCATATAAAAATATTCATAGGTTTAACCTTTTTAATTTTACAAATAATGTTGTTTTTTGCAGTTAATAGTTAAAATACATATTTTTTAAAGCTTTTTTAATTAATTATATTCTTTAAAATTAATCTTGTGATTTTAATTTTATTTAAAGAAAAATAATAATTAGTTATTAACATTTAATAAAATTAATTACATTTAATCACTATTATACTAAATTTTACTACAACTTTATTTTATGATAGAAAACACAATGTTTCCCCAATTCAATTAATAAAAAAACACCTAATGGTAAATGATTTAAGTAAATTGATATATTATATATCTGAATTTATATTTTTATTTTTATATAATGATTATTTATATTTATTGAATTAATATAAAATAATCCATTCCTTCAAATGTACAGGTCTTGAAAATCACTTTTACATCACCTTTGAGGGATTAATTATTTATTATATTATTGCAGTTATTTGAATTGAATTTGGAAAAATTGATTCTATATTATTATATATAATAATTAATAATATCAAAAATTGTTTTACTTGATATTTTATAATAAGGAATATAACATTAAAAGATAATTATCATGATAAAGTTAAAATTGGGTTTTTTGAGGTTAAATGAAGATGATAGGGGTTAAAGACGACCAATTTATTTTTTAAAAAATAAATTTAATGGACTTATTTAGACCTTATAACCTATAAAGGTATATAATTTATCATTTTGAGGCTTTTGGAATGTAAAAATTAGGGTATCATATTATCTATCAACAAATATCATCTGTGTTGTCTCCCCCACTTATAAAATCATACATGTTGTCGTATTTCCTTCACACTTTTTAAACCCTTTTTCTCAACCATTAATTACCCATATATTTTACATAAATCCCTACCCACATACTATAATCCGGGTTTTTATTTTTTGCTTCATATTATAAATTCTTTATGTATAAAACTAATGAGGCTCTCTCAAGAAGCGGTAAAATTCTTAATTGTGTGTATCTATTTTATTTCTTCCCTTACCAAAATCAAATAATTTAAAATTATTATAATATAACAACAAAAATATCCCCACTTATACTCAAACTTTATTATTTTTATTTGATAATCGAGATTCATTTCCACTTCCATGAAATGGGAAACGAAACCTTCAATCATGTGTATGGCGGTCAACCACCTTATAAACAAAAGTAATTTTTCATCCATCAAAACCTCTCATGTATGAATTTAATAATGTATATAAAATATATAAATTATATATTGGAAATTATTATAATTATATAATTATTATATCTCATATACCTTCTTAATTCCCTTTCTATGGAGGATATGATAAGGTCACTCGTGTGTACGATAGACTACAGTATCCCCAATAGATGAAATATGTTTTTCAATTTCACTTTACATGGAAAGAAGTAAGGATAATAATAACTATAATATTTTTTTATGAAATAATAATTTATATTGTAATATAATATCACATCTAACTTCTTATATTATAATCCATTAGAAAATAATAATGTCCCTCTTGCGTACATGTGGACTACCGCCTCTACGTAGTGATGTGAAATGTTTTAAATTTTATTTTCACATATATGGTGATAAGGAAAGAATTTATAGATATATATATATATCATTGTAATTTTTTATGTTTAATTATCTTTTATTTTCTATTCAGTTAATCCATTGATAAAAAGAGAAATAAAGTTCATCTGTACCTACGACTAACCATATACATGAACTATTCAATCCATTTCCTCTATATAACATTTAATGAATAATGTTATTTCATAAATAATTTAATATGTATGATATTTATATAATATTCAATATAATATAGATTACGTAACCTTTGGAAATGTTAAAATACCTAAATTAATAAACAGAATCCTTAATGAAAAATAAAGAAGTTATAACAAGATACTTTGATTTTAACAAAGAAATGTTAATAAATGGGTGATAAAATACAATATGTAAATTTTATATGGTATGAAATATTTCACTATGGTTATTTAATATATTGATAATAATAAAATATTTATTACACATTAGTATTGAAAATATATGAATGAAAGTAGACATAGAGTAAGAGTTTATCATATAACTTTTACTTCTATGAGATATATTTCATATTGACCACTTATTATTTTTTGTGGTGAATATAATATCGGTTATGATATGTTATATTATAAATATATTTTTTATAAATATCATTTAAAATTTAATTTGAAGTTATATATTTCTTATGGAATATTATTCACAATTTAACAATGTTGTAAGGGTTTACGTCATAATCTAATCTTTATTCAGGATTGGTTAAGTTTAATTTTCCAATAGAGAAATTATTTCATATTTAGGTCTTAAATCCAGGTTTATTTTGCAATTGTATGGTTATTAATAATTTTTTATGTCATATTAAAATTTTAAATCTCTTTGTAACTTATAATTTTGAAAAAAAAATTAGTGAAAATCCAACTTTATTTATCTCTTTTGTAATTAATCCATATTCACCCAATTAGTTTTTTTTTCTGAACATGATTTAAAAATGTTTTAAAATTCAAAAAAAAAATTTAAAAAATATTAATTATTGTTGATTTTTTATGTTTCTAATGGGAACCCTTAGGTTCTATTTCAAATAAGGATTGTTTTCATTTTCTAGAAAAATTTAATGGAATCAGTATTTTAACATGTATGACATGTATGAATGTTTTCCACAGTGATGGCCAATTTTTTTCAAGATTCCATTAAAAATTACATGGTTATGTTCTATGAAAATTTTTACCTAATTTAAATTTTTTAAAAGATACATTAAAATTTAAGGGAATATTTTCATCATGAATGTATTATTTTATTTGTTTTAATGGTATTTAAATATGTCAATATCAAAAAACACTCATTTTAATTAGTCCCCATTGAGAAATATGTTATTAAGATGTCACCCCTATTATTATTTTAATTTATTTATGATAATTATTACAATAGATGTAATAATTTCATAACCTTAATATTACATTGGATGGTTTATACCCATAATATTATTTTGGATGATTTGTGATTATTTTGAATAATTTTTGATCAATATAACAGTGGATGTAAAATATTCATAACATTAATATCACTTTGGATTCTATTCTTATTATTACTTAAAATTATCTATGATTAGTATAATAATTGATGTAACAATTTCAAACCCTTAATATTACATTGGATGGTTCAGGATTATGTTTATTTATTGTGGTAATTTTCAACATTTTGTATCGTAGATTTTCAATAAAAATATTAATGTTTATTATGTTTTAAAAATTTCATATGGGGAATGAAATGGAAATTATAACTGATGAGTTAGGTCCTCTATAGTTCCTTCATTCCTTAGTAGGTCTCATTAGAATAACTAGTTTGGGTATTTGGTTGATTCCTTTCCCAATAATGTTTGATATCATGGAATGAGGCCTTGAAAGTATTTTTATGATGTTTTGAATAATGAATTACCTCATTTTTAGAATAGTTATTTATTTCCCTAGGATTATTTGAATAGTTAGAATATCATTGGATAAGCTTCAATATCATGTAATTATCTATATATCGTTAGCTGATCATCATTTATTATTTCCAAATTATGGTGAATTTATTGTTTAAATTCCATTTGTTTCAGTTATTAGAATTTCCACATTGATTAAGAAAATTTATTCCTGATATAAATCTCTATACCTATATGAGTTTTGAACATATAGAAACACTCCTTTTTATTTTTTTATTTTTCCAAGGAAACCATGAAATGTTTTATGATTGATATGAAATAATATTCTATTGGGAAATATGGAATTATAAAAAACACATTGTGTATTTTATTTTTTCAATTATAATAATAATTTCAATAATATATAGTCGACCATGTCTATTAAACAGTTGGTTGATTAGGATGTGATATTATGATAATGTAATGAAGTAACCACTAAACCTAGGATATTATGGTAAGTTTTATTCCATCATATGTCTTATTTTGATCTTCTACACTAAACTATTGATTTCTAATTAAGATATCCCTTCTTTTTACATATCTTTACTAGATTGGTTCCTCGTTTAATTTGGAGTTATGAAAATATTCCACTAAATTAATCATGATGATTAATATTTTTGATAGGGTTAGACCAGTTGGTTATTGGATTGAAAAATCTCAAATATGAATGGATTTGAATGATATTTTTTTCAGATATCTTAATTACAATAATATCATTCATAAATTTCTCATTTACCTCATCTTGATGACGTTGAGTTGGATTTTGACGCTTCTATTGAGGAGTATCCTATACGTGTGGTTGATCATTTCATGATAGATCTATAAGGATGGTCATTTACTTTAATTAGTTAGTATGTTTTAATTTTCATGTATTGGATGAAGCCTAAGAGCGAGAGGCAGATATACATTCATACTGGATGTAATTTTTATCAAATGATATCAACATCTTTCAGATATGGGAAATATGTATGATTTTTTAGGGAGGATAGGTTGTAAAATTTCTTAATTTTATGGATGTACATGTTCATTAATATATTTTCAATCACTTATTTTATCTATATGACAATGTTTAAAGGACTAGGAAAATATTTAGAAGTGTATTGGGATTTTCTGGAGTATAGAGATCCATTCCTAGAGTAGGTCCCATGATATTCAAATGGATTATTCTAACTATGTGAGTATCAAAGAAAGGGGTGTAGTCCTTTTATAATAATACGACATAGTTTTTTCACATTTTTTTACCATGACATTATCCACGTGCAGGGGTGTCAACCTAGGTAGTTAGTGTGCATGATTGAAACGCGATTTTTTCAACAGTGTGGCCAAACCATGAAAACCATAAAAGTGATAAAATTATGTTTTCCAATTTTTAATTTTAAAAAATTAACCCATTTCCACCCACACTCTCATAAACAAAATCGCATTCTTGATATCTCACCTGCTTCCTCTTCCAAGATTAGGGATATATTCTTAGTTTGAGAATAGATACAAGAGTCATCCATCACGTTGCATCCTTCTTGGCAATTCTGTCAATCAACATAATAATTTTCTTTTTCCCCTTCAATATATGATAAGCTATATATATTTGTCTTAATATGTTATATTTATAGTTTTCATTACTATTTCATTTATATCACTTATTTTTTCCAACATTATATTTTGATACTAGAAGAGTTGCTGACCACCATTAAAAAGTAGGAGGCATAGCCCCTTCCCAATTGTTTTTATGTCTATATCATGTGTTCTTCTGTTTGCCTCTTGTACATCTTTGAGATAACTTTTAAATGATATGTTAATTTAATAAATTATTTGAACCATTGATTAGTTATCCTTAAAAAAAATTCCCTCAATGGGTCGTCGACCATTATAAAAATCACACTTTAGAGTGATTTGTTTTATTGTATGTGAATTCTATACCAAATTATGTAATTAAACCACCATCGAGGTGTGTATAATTATATTTTATATATTAAATGGATTAATTGATTTAAATTGAATAATTTATTATCTTCATATCCCCATAATCCATGATAAGTATAACAAAACTTTCCAAGGTGTATTGAATCACATTTTTATATGATATAGACTAATAATCTAAATAGATGGTGAATGGTATGGCATTATAACCTTACCCTTGTTTAATTATAACGTGAGAAAATTGATATTATTAAGTTTTGGAAACATTATTAAATATTATATAATGTTTGACTATGTTCATGAACTGGAATTACCGTACAAGTGTGGCATGGAAAGTAAATCATTGATGTGGCATCCAAGTGAATATCCACACATAGTTTTCAAACATATCATATATTTTGGGGGCACTGTCATGGCACCAAGGGTTCACCTATACTTATAGAAAATAAATTAAATTCCATAAATGAATATATTAGTGTTATTATGGTTGTTATATACTACCTTGGAATATATCATGGTCTCCTTTCACATTCGTATCGAGGCTACCAGTGGAATCATCCTAGGGTTGGCTACAACATTACCCATAGGATGAATTTCCAAGGTCACACCCATAGAGAATTAACCATGCATAAAAATATTCCTAAAAAATATGGAATCATATATGATTATCAATATATATTTATTCTTGGGTTCTATACCTCACGTATACCTTTATAAAAATAAATGAAAATGTCAAATGATCAGAGATATATCCAGCATTGGTCGAAATAGGTAGTATCATTAGGTTGTTCAATGAGGAACTTGTAACAATTTTTTTTATATATTTATGGCATTTCATTATTATTAAAACAGAATACTCATCAAAAATTCAGAGACTATATTATTACCAAACACCACTGGTTGTAGCCCTTTGAGTTTCATTCACACCCTGTTTTGGCCACCTATTGATACCCCAAAAGGAATCATTGAGAATGGTAGGGAAAAAGTAAATGTCACAAATATGGTTTCATGATTTTGTATACTATAAAAGTGGAAAATAAAAGATAATTGGGGTTGTTCTCATGATTCTATTATAGGAAGTTTTTTTCTGTTGATTATTATAATAGCATGTATTTTATCTATTATTACTCCATGTTTTAACAGCATCATGAAATATTCATTTTTTATACGACACTACCAATAATTTTGATTGTTTATTTATTATTATATAGATGTTTATTTCTATGTCCATTTATTTAAAGTTATTTCAATTTAGTTTTAAGTTACCACTATGATCTACTATTGATATGAGGGTAGAGTCTCCCCACCCTACCAGTTTTGAAACTTACTAATAGTTTTGAGCCTTTGGTGTTTGGGGAGGCATGCATGAGGTAATGTTGCCACTATGTCAGATCAATTATCAAAAGAATTGTCTTACAATGTTATAGACAACACCCATCATAATTTGATAATGTCTTATCTAGTGCACTATTGTGTGGTTATTCATTACCAGGGATCACTAACAATACATGGAATAAGTCTTTTGATGGGGGAGGGTTCTTGGAGGACATATAGTACAATACAAAAATAGTACATTTAACCATCCATGACTCATGGTTTGATCCCCATGTGTTACCTCACTAATGATATGTGATACTCGATAACCAGGTAGAATGGAATGTAGTCCTTATTCATAATACCAAGGGAAGGTGATAAATTGTATATGGTAAATAATCATTATATTTTATTACAAAAATAAGTTAATATTTTCATAATTTTTAGTATGTGATGTGTAATCCAAACAGAAATCGCAATTTTTTAAAATAAAACATGCACGTTCAATAAAATAATCCTCACTATGTGTGGGATCATCAAGTGATTGATCCCAAAATGTCACAAATAAATTATCGATTATTAGTAAAACCAATCAATGAGACATAATAAGGTAGACATAGTTTTGAGTATATGACCCGAGTTTGGAAACAAAGAGCCAATTTTAAAAGGCAACACACATTTTAATTCATACCAACCACACTAGATGTCATATCAACATGTGGTTAATTACATAATGTCACCAATTAATGACCAATATTTCCATAATTATTAACAAATTTATAGTGTTCTTGATCAATTTAGAGCATATGAAAAAACTTTTGATCTAAAACAACAATTTTTTATGTGAACATGCACTTATAGTAAAACCAGCCCACTCATGTGTGTAATTACCCATACATTATAAAAGATATTTGTTTCATGAATAAATGTTGTTTCATGTTTTACAATATTATGCATATATAAAATAAATAGAAAAAATTATATATCATTAATAAATATCATTACATTATTCATTTATGAAACCAATTAAAATGAGAACCCCTACAACTATACGCTGAATATAAAATTGAATATCAAAACTTTTAAAATAAGGATAAGATTAATTTTATATAATCATCAAATCCATTGTAAATATTATAAATATGACAAAATATTAGAAAACGAGTCAATGTCTTGAATTTAAAATGTAACATTAGGGACATTTTTTTATGAATTTTTAGTGAATGAATAAATGTTATATATAGGGTATAATAGAAAATGTGATCATTGTGATTTACTTATTTTACAACCATTCATCACTATGATTTGTAGAAACAAAGGGTAATTATTACATAAAATAGAACCAATGTCCTTAACTATTTGAGTTTGGTCATTTCAAGACCACTTGTATGAATGTAGAAGGGAGGTTGCTTCACTAGTGTCTTCCCACTACCAACCCCAATCTTAGCTTCATCATGTGAAGATTGAAAAAAATCTCATATTTGATATGTTCTAGTTAGTGGATATTACCATTTTTTCGATGTAATTCAAGCACCACTCCCCTTGAAACTATCACCATCACATAGCATACCCTTATGCTGTATATGGGTGTAATACTGGGTTACATGTCTAAGACTAAGTTACATAATGTGTATTTTCCATTTCATAAAAAAATTACTTCATTATATCCATTTAAGAATAGTTTCTACAAAATAAATATACATTTAATTGAGAAAAAACTGATAATTAATTTTTGGATAAAAAAAATAATCGATTTTTCCCTGAAAATATATTAAATTTCAAAATAAAATCATTTATTATGAATAATATATGTATTAATAAAATATACCATTAAAATGATATCACCTATATATAAATGATTACTTAATTTTTGAATGTCATAATGAAATTTTTTAAAATTTTCATACATATGAAACTGTGTTAAAAAAATTCCTTTTTTAAATATGTATTTTTATATTTAAAATTTAAAATTCTCATATTTTTATAATTTTTCTAATAATATAAATAACATATTTGAAATAATAATTTCAAAATTAGGTTATGTTAAATTTAAGAATTTTTTTAAAACACTTTAATGGAATATTAAAATATTATGAAAATATTGTTTTGGGTTTTCATTATGTTTATTGACATTAAAATTATGTCATAATGATGTAATAATTAGGGATCCCCCCCCCATGACCTAAAATTGGTTATTTTTGTTATATTAAATATTTTAATATATTCTAATCATTTTTGAAAACCCTTATGTGACTTTCTAGAGTCTAAAATAGAGAATTTGACATCCAAAAGGATTTCTTGTGAAAACACTTATTTTCTATGCCATAAGATGTAATAAAAATGATTCCTTGATATTAAAGATTAAAATAATATAAAATGGGAACACAATGTAGAAAAAAATTATCAAAACCCAAGGTTATTCCAATGGTATTAAATTTTTAAAAAACATGATGACCAAGGCCTATTTTTGAAAATTATTAAGAACAACACCCAATTTTTATATAAATACCCACCCATTTCTCCTTTCACATTTAGAACCAATCCATCATATACAATGTATTGGTGGATTTACTTCTAAAAGATCCCTCAAGCATCCCTGAATCTTATAATGGACCAATCCTAAATATTTAGGAGTAACTATTCATGGTAATGGAATTGTCTTTCCTTCTCTTCAATTAATGAAATTTGTTGTGTATATGTATTATAAAACATATGGTTACTCATTTTGATACCCATTTTATTGTACCACCACTGAAAACTTATATTTATCTATGGAATAATATTTTCCACTACAAATTTACCATTTTTTAAATCCATGTTTGATACCCTTCATGATGCCATGTTTACTTATAGAAATTTATATCTAATCCTTAAGATATTATCTTTTAATTTAATTGTGGGGATACCCTAACCTTTTTATTTTCCATGGGTATTCCCCTAGATGTAAAAATGATTTATTTTATTTTGGGATGTAAATATATAAAACCCATATTTCCATTCATGGGTTAAAAATGACTTAATGATCATGTCTTTAATAAATTATTTAATCTGTTATATTGATAAGAAAATCATTCATTATTCTCCATAGGTTATTGATGACATGATTGATTGTGATAAATTTGGATAACAAGAAGCTAATAAATATGAATATTGTTCCCTGATAGCACATCAATGCATTTTATATAATTTAATATCTAGAGATAACATGCTTTATAATATATCGGTTAATAACCTTGGTAATTTTCAATTATGATGCCTTGGTCAAAAACCTTGCTGATATTATTATGAATGTATCAATTAACTATATCTGTAACACTGATAAGTTATTATTAATGTATTTATTATTATATTACCCATGTTCTCTTTCTCATTCTATATTGATATTCCTCATGTTCTTATTTATATTCTTCACAATCAAATATAAATAGTTTCCCTTATTGTGCCTCTTGCTCACCCATTCATTTGATGTATGTCCCTAGGTTATGCGATGTAGTAAATGTAACTTTGGATGAACCCGTGAAGAATAATTTAAAGTGTTTAAGATGAATGTTTAATGTATTATTGTGTTATGTAATTTATTTACATGAAACTGAACATTAAAATATCCTATATTAGTACCATGTAATGAAATGTTATATAATAAAAATAATTGATTCCATTTTTGGTACCAAATTAATATTTAGTTATTTTGGAAATTCTGTCTTGAAAACATTATGGGAACCATAGTGGAAAGTTTATATAAAGGAAAATATCCTAGTATTGTTTTAGTTTTCAGTATGTGGAATCCCAAAAAATGCTTCCCTACCGGGATTCAATCACTAGATGGTACTATTAAACAAATGTACAAAGGGTAATTGGTAAAAACAACCATTCGATCAAGACTCAAATGGGATGTTCTGTGCTATAGTGGTCATCAATTCACAACTGGTTTGACACTCTAGGGGGATATTATTGAACAATCAAAATCTACTTATAAGTTATTATTATTGATATATAGAAAATGTAATTATTATTATAGGGGATAAATTACATATTTCCATGTGATGTTTTATGAGAAAAAATACCATCAAAATTAGATAATTTGTAAATTTATAATTTTTATCACAACGGTTCACTTATTCATTGAAATAGGAGAAACGGTGTATATGATTATTACAATAGATGAGGCACTGACATCATTTCGAAGGAATATGGAATAAAAACCTTCCAGAGGAAGATGAATCAACTTTCTTGTTTTTTGAAAATTATAATAAATCATGTTGAGAGACCAGATTCACCACAAAGGGACCACATTTCTAATGATTTTTTATGTGTTCATTACCACATATTTTAGTTGATGTACCAAACCATTGACAATTAATCAATGGCTAATATATATTGAAAAGTTCATTTTTGTACTATACTGTGAAAAGAAAGAGAATATTAACCTTACAGTATACCACTTAGAAAAAGAAACTGATCAACGGTGGACTGCGATTAAAAACACAAAACCAAGGAGTGATATTGATTCTGTGGAGTGGGAATAGTTTGGGGGAATCCTTATTAAAAAATATTTTTCCTATTCAACGTGAAAACTAATATATAATAAATTTTTTCAAGTTTAGGAATAATATAATCAAGTCATAGGAATAAATGAGTCCAAATTTACAGAACATACTTGATACACCTTTAGATTTGTTATTGATCAGAATAGAATAGTAGATAGATCCTTTATCGAACTGAGACCCCATCAATAGAGGAATCTAGAATAAATACCTATGAATTATATGAGGATTTATAGAAGATTTTTATAATAGATAAATTTAATTTTGGAGAAATGCAGTGGTTATATATGTTGCATGACAAGAATAGAACTATGGATGAAACATTAGGGAGAAAATTTGATCCTAAAAGTAGAGAAGAAAATGTAATACTTTCCACATGCAAAAATTGTATGAAGAAGCATTCATGGTACTTATTTCATGGGATTGGAAAATTATAAAAGTATGGATGAGATTTCTATATATCTCATAACTGACATATTACGGCGAAGCATCAACTTCTCAACTATAATGTCAAAGAGAATATGATGTAGTCCTATCCTATAGTTTAATTCTCCATTATTGGATAGCATGGGACATTAGATATCAATTTCTAACTTAAAAGATAATACTGGAGAACCACCAACAACCTCAGTATAGTCTAAGGGAGTATGGTCAGGATTTTTCAATCATGATAGATTATGTAGAGGCCCTGGTGATAGGTACACAAACTATGAAATCAATGATAGAAAATGATTTTTCATGATTATGGTTGTATTCAATCCTTTATTTCTTCTTTTTATTAAATGAATATAGAATCATTATTCTATATTCTAGATATAGAGTAATCATTCAAGCCTCCTAGTGGGATTATCCATTCATGGAAAGTGTATTAAAACTCTAGTATTGACTTTAGTGAGAATAATATCATCTAAAATATAGTAGTCATTCCAATGGTCGAGATTGACACTATACTAGTGATAGAATGACTCTCAATGTATAATTTTAAAATCAATTTCATATAAAAGTAAATATCTACAGTTTTGATTGGATAAACTATAGTTAATTTCACTGTAGATATACCCAAACCTAAGGTTTTTATAGAAAAAACTCTTATTTCCTTCCTTATGAAGATTATAAGTGAATTGATAGAAGGAAATGGAAGTATAATGTTAGAAAATTTCCCCATTTCCATGAATAAATTGATTTATTTCATGAAGAGTAAACTCTACCTCCCCATGAAATAGTGGAATAGTTATTCATTAAAACCATACCTGGACACATGCTGATACCAAGGGACCCATCTAGGATGGAAAATATTGAGATATAGGGATTAAAGAAAATAACTCAGGATCTTCTAGTGAAGGGTTTTATTCGAACAAGTGTGTATCAATGGGGATCATCGGTTCTCATTGTGAAGAAGAATAATGGATCAATACAGTTGTGAATTGATTGTAGAGAATGTAATGGGTTCACAGTGATGAAAAAGTTACATATTCTGAAAAATCATATGGGATATGGGCTTGCATCATTCTTCACCAGCTTCACAAATCTAAGTGCCTTCCATAGTGATCTTGATGATGGATCCCCAATCCCCGAGTATCCCCTTTTTTGTCATGATAGGGTTCTATCATAGAATCTTTTCTCCCTCTCTATCATCTTCTCCATCTTGGTGAGTCTTTTCTCACTAGTGCTCTTTCAATTTTATCATTCCCATCCCCTTGTTTTTATTTGTTCGTGATAAGTTTCGTTCTTCAGCTTTTTCATTCCCTTAATTGCTGATGATGATTGATTCATCAATAGAATTGACGACTACAAATTTTTCTCATTCTGTTGAAGACGTCGTGAACAAAAACATCTTGGTTTATCTCTACAAAACTCTAGGGATATGGGTGTTTTAGTGGAACCTGACATTGTTCATTTCTGATGGATATCAAGTCTCTCAGCCTTTTCTAGCTCTTCATTTCTCCTACTCTACCCTTATTTCCCTTAACTTCAATGGAATACCCCAATTTTAGTCCAATATGATAGTGTTTTGAGGTTTTTTTGGATGGTAATGGAGGATGGGATGATTGTGTTTCCTCTTTAGTTTTTTCATCCATCATATTTTTCACATATTTCACCTTCCCCCATTAATTGGTTTTCTATTTTTTTATTTTAGTTATGTAGATATTGATTTCAACTCTGTATATATTTGGGATTATGCTTGTATGGAAAATATCATGGGGTTTTATATTATCTTTTTTCTTTTTATGGGTTCAATTTCAAATTTTCTGGTTGATGGATCCATTTGATGATTCTTCATGATGGTAATGATGATTTCTTATGTCAGTTTGGCATTTTTATCTTCATAGTGGTTCCAAAATAGTGGTGTCAATGGTGTATTAATGATGTAGAAAAAGGATTTGGATGGATTGTTATTTGTAGTTATTTGATTATCTTAGTAGTAGTGTTTTGTTGTGTTCTCATGTATATGATATTTTCTATTTGGTGATGGTGGATCCAGCATTGTTATCGATAAAAAGTTATTAATTTATGTCTGGGGACAATGATCTTGGTTTTAGATCTGTGACTAATGTTCAATATTGATGATTTTGTGATGAAGCCTTGGGAAGGAGTTCCTCCATTCCAGGGTGAATGGGTCTTGTGATTAGTAGCTCAAGGAAATTATGTTGTCCATATATGTACTTTGAATGCATTAATTTTGGAATTTGAATTCATGGTGTTTCATTAATTTCCTAGGCAGTTGATTTTGTTTGAATTTTGAACCAGGTCTTTTGATTTGTGCAAGGTTATCACTCAACCATAAAAGATATTCATTGAAAATATAAAAATATAAAATTGGATTACCATCTTCCAAGGATTGATGATTTATTTTACCATCTTTCTAGGGTGAAAATTCATCTCCAAAATTGACCTCTGATATGGGTATCAAAAATTGAGGGTGGTGAAAGAGGAAATTCCAAATATTACCATTCAATAAAGATATGGGCATAATGAGGTTGTTGGTATGACCTTTATCTTTATAAATTCTCCTTATATGTTTTTTTATTTTATGAATAGAGTATTTTAAGACTACAATAATAAATATTTTATAGCTTTTATTGATGATATTATGACATATTCAAAATTTTTTGAGGATAATGAAGATCATATCCACATTAAATTGAAAACAATGAAGGAGGATAAGATATTTGGAAAATTCAGAAAATGTGAATTTGGGACGAAATAGGTTTCTTTCTTGTTGAACATTGTTACCAATAAGGGAATGTCAGTTGAACCTTCTAAGACCATGGTTTTTGGGGTGTGAAATCATCCTATAATAATAAATGATACTCATATTTTCAATTATTTATACTAATATTATTGGATTTTTTAGAAAAACAATTTATGGCTCTCTATCCCAAGAACATTTTCTACTCTAATTCATCTGTAAAAAATGAGTTTATCATAGTATTTTGTGAACTATAAAATATATTGGTTACTGAACATGTGTTCTCCCTTCCCTCTATCAGAGAAGGATTTTTTATTTTTAGAGATGCATATTTGAAAGGGTAGGGGGTGTCCACCCTAACAATATCCTAATGGTTTCCTATGCATATCGATAGCTAAATCCTTATAATATAAATTATCCCACTCATGACCTGGATAAATCTATGGTTATATTTTTTATGGAAATATATATGCACTTACATTATGGGGGGAAATTTTATATATACATAGACCATAATGGTTTTTATATTTCTATTCATGCAAAAGTAATTGAAAATGAGACAAAAGAGATGGTTAGAACTTCATAAAGACTATAATTTTTCAATTCATTATCACTTCATAGGAAAAAAATATTATTGGTTCTATAAGTAGGAATGAACACATTACGCTGTAAATGATGAGTATTCAAGGATTTCCTCAGATAATGGACCTGGTAAAACTATAGATGGGAATCATAATGGAAGGGGCATCATCAAACCTATACCAAATTATCTCTCAACCATAATTAGATGGGAAGTTCATGAAATAAAAAAGAGATGACTGTTTGATATAATTTATGATAGAGTTTGTGAAGAAGGAGAAATTTCTTGAGTTCAATATTGATCAAGAAGGTGTACTGAAATTTTATAGAAGGGTATGTGTTCCATCTATTATGAAGATAATGAAGAAGGTGATGGGTGAAGATCGTAGATCTAAATTCTCTCTATATTTTTGAATAACTAAAATATATGGGGACCTTCTTGAATAGTATTGTTGGGATAATATGAAAAGATAGATTTTAGAGTACACTCAATGGTTCTTAGTGTGTTAGAAAGTAATGGTGGAGTGACTACTTCCCAATGGAGCATTGAACCCACTAACTATACCAACATGGATGTAGGAAAATATCACACTGGATATCATCACTTGTATCCCAAGAAAATCTAAAGGAAACAATGAATAAGGTTTCATTTGGGAACTACTAACTAGGGTAACCCATTTCATCTCAATTAGATAATATTTCTATCTTGACCAACTTTCTATGATATATGTAAAGGATGTGGGGGGGTTGTATGGGGAGAAACATTCTATCATTATTTATAATGATCCAAGTCTCACATATTATTTCAAGATATATCATTAATATGATCTGAATACTGAATTTAATTTTAGTACACCAATCACCACAATCATATTTCCAATATGAAAGTACTATTAATAAAATTTTTGAAATGTTGAGAACGTGACTGATGAAATTTAATGGTCGATGGGATCAACACCTCCCATTATTTGAGTTTTCATACAACCATAACTCCCAATTGAGTGTTAAAATGTAACAACGTAAAGATTTATAAGGAAAGAAATGTAGAACTCCTACTTTTAGGGATGAACATGATAAAAAAATATACATAAGCCTAATTTTGTTCATGATATGACATAAATGGTTCATTCTATCCAATAAAATATAAATTCTACTTAGATTCGACAGATGAGTTATATTGACATCCATTGAAGGGACATAGAGTTTGATGTTGGAGAGAAATATTTCCATCAAATTTCACTATGGTAGCTATTCATGTGGCTTGGGAAGAATGGGATGCTTTTCCCTAGGTAAATTTTCCCTTTTGAAATCTTTAATCACACAAGAGTAAAGGAAAAGTTTCTAGTACATACACTAAATCTAGCTCAAACCATTAGGTATTCCATGTATTTCATTGGAGGAAGTACATACCTAATCCATCATATGTATTGAATCTATTGGTGGTATAACTAAAACATGACCTATATTATAAGGATCATCCATTGGAGATTGTGGCCCATTGAATCAAGGCTCTATGAAATAAGAAAAACAAAATTTTCAAATTATTTTTGAGGAAAAATAAATATGAACAAGATACATGGGAACCAGAGGAGTCAATGTGATAGGCAGACCCTCACCATTTCTCAACTGAGGTAATGAGTTGAAATTTCAGTGTTGAAATTTCATAAGATGGAAGAATGTAATGAACTAGACTCTCTAAGTGACATTTTCTTCCAAAATAAATGATTTTACCTATTATATAATATTATACATGTACAAAATAAATATAAACCATCAAATTTCAAGTCCTTAACAAAGATAATTATATTTTTCAGTTGGGAATCAAATTAAAATTATGAAAATTGCAAATGGGAATAGAATATAAAATAGAATATCTGTAATGGGAAAACAAGGATATATCTAATCTACTAGAGTCATAGTCCAAACTAAAAACTCTATAGAAATGAAACAAAATATTACTAAATCAGTGAACAACTTAAGAAATGATAAGATAACATTAGGAGCAAATTATAGTTAATGTTGAGTGAAATAATGAAGTGGTATTTATTAGGTATAATGGGAAGTGTTACTATTGAAATTTGACAGTTATATGACCATTAAAAAAATTACGATTGTATAATATGTTTGCTGGAAACTATAACCTTCGTATATAAATTTATAATTAGAACTATTTTTTATATGTAGTAATGACAAATGGTAATTGGAAGATAAAGGATAATCGATGGCCTCAACCAGTAGATTTGTTCCATTTCAAGCTCATTTTTCCAAACATGAGAGGGTGGTGGAATCACTAGTGTTCATAGTTGATGAATCCTAAGAGAAGATTTAATAATTGAGGAATGAAATATATTATATGATAAAATTCAATGTTAGTCGAGATTTCCACCTGGACAATGTTTGCCGAGTCACCCCTTCAAACTACCACCATGCACACCTTTCCCTTGTGGCGCATGCCTATGTAAAAAGAAGTTATGTAACTTCAATTTACTTAAAAATTGATAATTTTATATTTTTTTAATAAAATATTGATTCCATGATTTTTTATAAATAAATTTTCTAAATGAAATATATTTTTATTTTTGATGAATTTGATAATTTTTTTCTAGACTAAAATAAAAAATAAATGTTTCTTCTTTTAAGAAACATAAACAATTTTATATTAAGCTAATGTATTTTGAATAATATTTGTTTTAAAAATTATATTCCTTTAAAACACTCTCACCTATATATAAATATATAAATAATTTTATAATATCCATGGAAATGTTTTATTAGTGTTAAAAATTTGAAACTTCCATAAAACTACTATTTTAAATATGTATTATAATATTTTAATGTTAAATTCAACATATATAAAGAAATTGTTTTCTAAAAAAATATCATATTTAAAATCATCACTTCTAAATTAGGATTGGGTGAATTTATGAGAATTTTCTAAAATAAATTATTTTTTTTGGGAGTAGTAAAATTATAATTTTGGGATATAAGGATTTTTATTGTCTACGAATTTATATCATAATTATTTAATAAATAATTAACTACATTTTAAGATCTAAAATATGTTATTTTGATCATTAATTATTTTAATATATTTCAACTAATTTCCATAAATAATAAATTACATTCCAAAATCTAAAAAAGAAACATTGACTTTGAAAAAATTAAAATATAGAAACATTACTTTTCAATACAAAAAATAAGTAATAATGAATGATTTTAGGTTATTTATTGTTACAACAACATAAAATGTTAAAAAAATAACAAAAATCATGGTATAAAACCATGGATAATCCAATGGTTTTATATTTTCCACATCCTAGATTTCCAAGGCCTATATTTGGAAATTATTAAACAAATCCTCCTCTTTTTCTATAAATACACACCCATTTCTATTTTTCCACTCACTCCAAATTCATATATCACAATGATTTGGTTGATCTTCCCCCCATGGAGTCCATCAAATGTTATGTAAACTCCAAGGTCCCAATCCTCAAGATTTAGTAGTTACTCTTTAAGGGAAGAGAGTTATCCTTCCATTTTCTTAAATTTAAGATCAAATTTTGGTATATTTATTCTAAATTTTATAGTTAAAATATTTTTTGAAAATTGTTATCATACCGTAATTCGAAATTATTTTTTACCAATGAGTTACCATTGCCTAATATCTATGTACCATTATCTAAATATGTGTTCTATAACCATCATTCAGTTTATTTATTTCTCAATATTTTTCTATTCTCATTATGAAATAATATTTTATTTTCATTTTTCGAATACCAAATCTTTTATATTTTCAATAGTTATTCGACTAGATGTAAGAAATGTTTTTTACATTATTTACATATATGAAACCCACATTTCCATTCTTAGGTTAGAAATGAAGTAATGATCATATCTTTATAAAATTATGAATGTTAGGATATTGAAAATAAACCTATTATTTATTCTCCATAGGTTATTAATGAAATTAATTATTATGACATATGTTCATCACATCTAATTTCAAAAAATAAATGTTTCTCCATGATATAGCATGGATGCATTGGGTAATGAATTTAATCTCTATATATGACTACTTTTATGATACCTTGGGGAATAACCTCACGAATATTCAATGTCTCATTTATATGTTTTAACAACATTTCCTTGATATGATTCATGTTTTTTTATTACGATATTAATATTCTAATCTTGATCATTCAAAATTATATTCCTAATGTTATTATTCAATTTCTTCATGATCACATGATCTCTTTTTCCATTGATGGTCCTCATTCTCTTCCCATTTATTTGATGTATGTCATTAGGTTTTAAGATAACATTAATGTAACTTAGGAAGAACCCATAAAAACTCAATCGAAGTGTATTAAGAAGAATATTTATTTTATACATGTATTATGTGCCTAATTTACATGAAACTAATCTTTAAAATATCTTCTATTTTTAACTTGTGATGAAATGTTATATAGTAAAAAATGTGGTGTTCGATAGTGTGTCATGTTGTTGTGTGATAAAATTTTACTTTTAGTAGAATCCAAAACCTCATCAACTTAGGGAAAATCACAATTTTAATAGGAAGAACTTTATATGAATACATAATATATCTTATGAATAAATGTATAGAATTTGTAGTTTCATTCCCATATCACCTACTAAAGTAAATTTAATAACTAAACATTAAATTTGAAAAAACAATTGTGTCACCAACATATTATTTAAAGGTATTGAACCAAAAGAGAATGAATTTAATCAATAAATAATATATTAAATCAAATAAATATTAAATTTCTACATTGATATAGCATTAAAAAATATCTTTAATAAATCATCCTTTCCGAAGCTTTCAATAAGAATAAATTTTTATCTGTGAAATTTAATCCTACTTTGATTAAAATATAGCCCCCCATATAATGTATAATTTCATTCTTAATGGATGATATCATTTGTTCTTTATAATATGACATTATGTAAGAAAATCATTTCACCTTATGAGTAGAAGATCATTAACCATATAAATGATTTTAGCCTTCATGAAGTACATTGAATGTTGTCTGTAAGTTTTTATACTATTCAATGAAACAAAAATGATTGGATATAAATTAAAGGTAAATCACTTCTATAAGATCTCAATAAAAATTAACTAATCATTTTAGCGATAAAAATGATCATAAAATTAACTAAATAAGTAGTGGAAAATTTTATTAGAAGATTAAATAAATATAAAAGTAAATAAACTATTTCTTGATGATATCTGTGGGAAAAAGAAAATAAAAATGAAATTAAATCATCTCTTCATGATGGAAATAAACATTCACACACCATGTGTGCTCTTGGCTCATTTAACTATAACTATATTTATTTAGTAGGATACATGTAAAATATATTTCCCTAATAGTTCTAGAAGGATATAAATAACAAATGGGTAAATAAATATTATAAATTAGATTATAATTACCCTTATATATTCCTCATCAGTGATGTTATTTTATTGATTGAATAAAATATCTTCCATTAATTTAGAAGTGCAATAACACAAATCATTTTCATTAACTAATTTTAGAAACTATTAAAAAAATTAAAAAATAAATAATCTGGATAGATATATTTTATTATAGTCAAAGATTATTATATATTCCGTAATAATTTTTAGGATGAAGTTATTCATTATCTATTTATGTGCATTGGACATCCATATATTGAATATAAATGATAATTAAATATAGCCTTATCATTACAAAATTATTATTCAAAATTAATATAAGACATATAATTTTAATTTTACATAAAAAATGATGAATATATTATATTATACATTGGAAATGTAAATCAAGTGTAGTAGATTTATTATAAATACTCGTTTTGGATCTGATTAAAAATATTTTTTTAACCAAATTAACATCAATGATCATCCACACTTTCTAAAAAAAGTAAATTTTAATGAACCAATTTAAAATTTATTTTATATGATTTTATTATACTATTAGTCACCTTAAATATAGGTATAATGAATATTATGTGTTCTTTTATATTCTATTAAAATATTTTAGCTACTAGAACCCTCTTTTTTTTCTAAATTTATATATCTCCCACTATAAATTCATATATTGATTTGATATGAGGACTACTAAGTGAACACATTCCATAATAGAGTTTTACACAACATCATAGTAATATATAAACCTTTATAAAATATGAATACTATATAATTTTAATTAACATAGTAGATAAATTAATGGACGTGATATTATTAAAATATTTCTCATGTATACATTCACAACTGGGGCTCCCGACTATTCATGCTTGAGAATTTATTTTTTCATCTCAAGAAAAATAAAATATAATATAGAAACATGATACAATTATTATTAATATTAATTTTAGAACACATTTTTTTATTTTAAAATCATATCCATATAAGCTTTTATTTTCAATAAATGTGGTAGTGGGATTAGTGTTTTAAATTCACTATTGGAAGATCCTTTCATTTTTTTATTGATCATATAGATTTATTTATGAAAACATTCTGTTTCCACATATATTTATCAATATATGATAAAATTTCAGAAATAATCCATTTATTCTATAATTTTTATATGGGTTTTCATGTAAATTAAATTGGAATAGGCATACCTAATTTTCTTCATTTATCGGTATAAAATTAGACAACCATGATATAAATGTTCTTACAGAATTCTTGATCGTATTAAAACCTATATCATTAATGGGAATAAGTAGTTCAATTCATAACTCATGATATACATAATAGGCATCTAAATATGTTTTATTCAATTGTAATAGATTTTTTTTCATAAAATTTAATTACTTTGAGAATGTAAAGCCTTTGAGAGGACTAGAAAACATAAATGTTAGGATGGGGTGGATTTTATATAGTGGTATCTGGTGTGTTGTTTCTTTTACTTCATCCATTCATATAAATTTACCTAAAAAATATACCATAAACTGTATTTTATCTTTATGGAATCAATTTTTTGGTACATGTTATATAATTTCTCATATGCATCGCCTATATCATTTCATTATCAATATATGTCAGAGGTTAGAATATGAAACCTATACCTTCGGTGAGGACATAGTCTTCTAGTTTAATTATTGATTCTATGAGGAATACTTCATTTAATATAGGTAATGATTATTCTTATCACCTATGAAGATAAAAAAAATTGTAATATAAGTTTTCATTTATATCTAATAAAAATTTTAAGTGGAATTAATTTATTTTCTTTTCATACATAAACATGATTCCAAAATAATTTGTGTGTTTTAATGTATTATTTTAATATTTTCATTATATGACCATCCTATTATAGAAATTTATGTTGGATAAAACTCTCTTACAATTCTAATTCATGAATCTAAAAATAATTATATATATATATATATTATTTTGTTTCTTATTCTATAAATTTTTTGCTAAATTTTTTTAATACATCCCACTTTATTCAGTTGAAGTGTACCATATCCATTCATTATAGTTGGAGTATGTTGGGTTTCCTGAATTATACATATTTTCTATACACATTTATTATCCTTTATATGTATGTACAAAAACATAATGGGGGTATAGTTCAAAAAACAAACAACAATTGTTGTATTATAAATTTGAAAACCTAAAAAAGATATGAGTTTTTGACTAATCGTAAATATATCATTGTAAAATAATAAATATAAAACCATGAAAATATATTTTCATAATTTTTAACACATTCAACAAATAATATAAAATAGGATAAATTGAAATTAATACCCCAATGAATTAACAAAATTCATATATAAGGGATAACAATCTAAAATTTATAAATGAATATAATCATTGAGACATATTTTTCAATAATAAATGATAGAGTATCTCTAAATATGATCTAAGGTATCCATGTTTTAAACAATGTGATTTACATGAAATTAATGCCATTAGTTGGTTTCATTATGTTCTTTTCCCTATAAGACCTCAACATTAGGCTATCGGAATGTATCTTAGTCTTCTTCACCATGACTCTCTCAATCAAAGTAACTGATTACAACAAAATTAAAAAACACCAAAGGTCATAATACATATGATATGATACAAATAAATTATTCTCATAGAATCTATTTATTTAATAGTATTTGAAACAAAAAAATTACCACAGACTATTCTATGATCATTAATATAAAATATTCTACAATCAATTTTTTTAGAAAAAAATATGAATTTCATTACAATTGAAAGTACTATCATCAAAACATGTTATTGTAGAAATTATGATATGTAATGATTATATATTGTATTTTAATCATTTCTTTTGATCTTTTATGTTATTAATTTTTTATAGACAATGTTTTAACAAATATAAATATTTAATTGTAGTGACCTGAGTCTCTAGTATGTATCCCTTTAAATTTGATTTTTATTGTTTAAATAATAAGGGTGAATGTTGAAGAGTTTTTATATCTTTATTTGAATTTTTTGGTGCATGTGGGAAGGTGAAAAGGCATGACAGAGTTTGTTTAAACCATTCGGCAACTTAAGAGAAACAAAACAACTTTGGAAATTTGATGTAGTGGTTTTAGCATGGTTGGAACATGGTTTATGAGACCATGTGAGGAGACTATTCAAAAGGTCCATAATTAAGGAATATGCTAACACATGATTAGTGAACTGTTTATCTATCTATGTGACTAAACCATGTACGGTTCAAAACCACTTCCATAAAAAGTAAATCCTGGCCAGACATGATGTTTAATGCTTCTTTCCTCCACCTATGTAGCCCTAACTCCGGAATTTCCATCTCCAATGGTCAAGGAAGGTTCTTCCAGTTCTCGAGATGTGATATGAAGTCTTCAATTGTCTATTAGAAGTAAATTCATTATGGAATGTGTTTCTTCATCATCATTCGTGTTGTGTTTCTTAGATCTTCCTCTCATATTCTCTCAGTATCTTAGATCAATTCTTGATGTGGGTATATATAATGTTTTGATATAGAATACGTTTATATTTTGACTTAATAATGTGTTGATGAGTGATCTACATTGGATTCACGAAGATTTAACATAGTTTCATTGGCATTCATTGTTTGTTTATCGTTGTTGAAAAACACTCGAGGTAGGTGGATTCATACTCGAAGCCTCTTTATTGACTTGATTGTATTAGTTTCAATATAATTTAGTTTCATGAAATTGAAAAGGAATGTGTTTTAAAAATCTTGTTATAAATCCTATTTATTGGTTATTTGTTATTTTTGGTGAAATTGTAAAATTATGGTGAAATGTTGGGTAATCTTAATTGGGTAATGATTTTAAAATAGTGATTTTAATATATGGAATGGATGTATTTTTGATATGGATTGATGGGAAATGATTTTTCAATAAATTGATATTTTATTGGAAATATTTTGGAACTGTTTGTTTTGGAAATGATATTTTGAATACTTGTGTGTGAATTCATGTTTCATTTATGAGGCTTTGTAGAAATATGAAGTTGTGGTAAGTGCTAAAAGTGTAATGGAATAAGGTACATAATTATCATGTGATGAAGTAGTAGATCTATGAGACACCTGTCATGAGTATGGAGGTGTCATAATAAGGCATTAATGGACTGTGGTTTGAATATGTGATGTGGATTTGTTTTGACTAGTGGAACATATGTAATGGTTTTAAATCATGGCATGGTCATTTTCAAGAAAATATATTTCTGGAAATTGGTTGTTAAAGAAATTATTTATATTGAGTTATAAACTATTTTATATGCTGATTATATTTAGTTATGAACTATTTTGACATTTTTTATATAACCATTTATATATATATCATGCTGACTATTCTATCCTTATGGCATGAGTAGGGAATTCATTTCGAAAAATATATTGATTTTTAATACTCACAACTATTTTGGAACTTTGTTGATTTTGCATATATCATCTACCAAGACATGAGAAATGGTAAATTAGAACATATTTAGTAGTAATTTTTGATACAAGGGATGTTTGGTGATATAGGAGCTTGGAGATTGTGGAGAAAGTATTCTTTTCATTGTCTTGGTGTTTTATTAATTTGTTATATACTGTTTAATTTGATGTTGTGGTCTTCTATTGTGGAACATTATTTGAGTGTTATTTTTGGTATAATAAATGTTTAGTTATACATCATATTTATCATGCATCATGTAGTGGTATGGTTTTTGTTTTTGTTAGGTTAGTAATTTTTTATGATTAACAAGTAAATAATACCCCACATATTTTGAGACACTATAGATTTTATTTCTATCCTTCATAATCATGGGGATGTCTGTTTAGGCCAAGTATCATCTTCTCACCTTCTGAATCCAATTATGAGAAAGAGGGATATTAAAAATGGTATCAGTGTTTTTATGTTCAAAATCCCTTTTAAGTAAAAGTTATTGAATTTTTCTTTTCCATATGAAACAAGTATTTTCCAGTTTTTAATGTTTTAGAGTGGAATTTATTGTTTTCAATTACATAGGCTGGAATCTGTGAAATTAGTAGTTCTTTTGTGACATTATATGTATAGAATAAAGAGACATGTCTATCCTTTTTATTCTGAAAATCATGTTACCATGGTGTTGGGTACATGAGTATTTTTCATACACATATATGATATTGGGATCTCATTGTCATGGATTTAGAAAATTATATGAGTATGACATGCATTAAATTAATGACTTCCCACTAGGATTTTTAATTTAATTTCAAGAATTTATTTATGATTTGATGCACCATATTGAATTTTGAAAAAAAATTCTTTTTTCTTTTAAGTGGATGACTTTTAAAAAATCATAGTTAGTTTATTATGAAAATGATTTGATTTTCAAAATCAATTTCAATGTTTTCAAAAATGGGTATTCATTAAATTTTTTTTTATAATGAAATGTTTTGGAATTTGGTTTTTTTTGAATTTGAAATACTAAGCCTTCAGATTCTATAGAATAATACATATAGAGTTTGCGTCTTGTTTAGAAAATGGCACCTGGTAGGAATTGTCCAAATTGACTGAAATAAAATACTATGAAAGTGCTTGCACCTGAGACACTTGTTAAGAAATATCTAGTTCATATTATCATTAATGAATTAGATATTGTGGAAATAGGGAAGTAGTGGTATTCTTAAATAAATGTGTATCACTCCATCCAATTCAAGAAATAGAATCCACCCATATTCTGAAGTGATTATGAACTATAAAGGATGAGGTGTGGTAGAATAGGATATTCCTTTTCTTCCATTTCATCAGTACACATGTGGAGTTGAAAGCCAAGCTAAAAATGTATATTCTCTAGGATCATTCATGCCAGTGGTGGGATCGTGAAGTGTAGGATTGAGTAAATCAATGCCTTAATTGGGATGATGTTGAGAAAATTTTTAATAAACAATTCCAGAATCAGACATTTTAGATTCAATGTAAATCATACTTCTTCATCTTGAAGATGAAAAATATCTCTTTCACTAAGTATGCGGCTAAATTACTAAATTTAATGCACTTTTCACAAGAGGTTGCTGCTAGTGAATCCTAGAATGCAGGAATCATTAAATTAGGGATGATACATAAGATTTTTTCGACAATAGTTTTGGTCTTCAGTATGGAATATATAGAGATGGTGAATATAGAGACAATGGATGAAAGTGAAATATCATAAACTATTGGAGGAGTAATTATCATGAAACCCATGGGAAATTGTAGGAACAATAATACTAAGAGAAAGAAAAAGAGGGACACATACTTTTATGGTGGGAGAAGAAATCGGAATCATACAACTAGCTCAGCGAATCTTCCTATGAGAACCAGGAAAAAGGTGATATATTTCCAATGTGGTTACTTAGACCACATATTGAGAGAGTGTGAAAGATCATATATAAAATTCCATAATTTCAAAAATATGAGACATATTAAGTGCTATTGTCACTGTGCTCAAAGATCATGTGCTGGGGACACTTATTAGTTTTTCCAAGCATTCTATTATTTGATAGTGTGAGTACACCATAATAAATCTCGTTAGTATAACAAAGCTAGTCATAGTGATTAGAGGAATACCATGACACCCTAATAAGGGAAATCTTAGCTAGGTAACAATGAAAAAAATTACAATGATTGAGCATTTATATGGAGTTAAGTTGATGATTGAAGATGGCCAGGTAGGGCCATAAATGGTCAAAGGTAGGATTATTTTGAATTCTACAATTATGTAACTATGGTTTGATACTGGTGAATCACAATCCTTCATTTATTATCATTTTATTTATTATCTATGTTCAAAACATGATATTAAACCTTCGGTGATACTACTTCAAAATTCTCTTTGTTAATCAGAATGTCGATCTTTTCTATGTAGAACATGTTCTATGACTCTTGATATTGTTGAATTGAAATGGGATTTATTACTATTATAGATTATTATATATGATTTAATCCTAGTTATGGAATGGTTGACAATGTTCAAGGCTCACAATAGCTGTTGTAGAATAATAGAAAGTATCACAACTGAGGATAGAGATGAGAATCTAATTAGAGTAGAAAGGGTTTTAACGGTATGTGAAATGTTCATTCTTGCAGAAATAGTGGGAAACCTCTCTTACTAGATAGTATCATTGTATTTAGAATTGTTTGAAGAGATAGATGACAATATATTTCAAATATTCATGGATCAATTACCAAATTATTTTTTTGATAATTCATCTAGTTTTCCTCCCACAAGGGATGTGGAGTTTACAATTGATCTCATCCAAATGACTGGTCCTATATCACTTCCCTCTTATCAACTATAACCAAAAGAATTTAGGGAGATGAAGATGTAGGTTGTATGCCTGGAAATAAAAGGTTTCATAGGGTATATCACGTCTCTATGGGATGAATCCGTTTTGTTCGTAATAAAAGAATATGGAACTTTAAGGCTATAGATTTATTATCATAATATTATCTATATTACGAAAAAGAATATATAACTAAATCCATACATTGATGACCTATTTGATCATTTGAGGAGAGCTCAATGGTTCTCTAAATTTGACTTGTGACCAGGATAACACCAATATCATGTTTGGAAGGGGGATATTCCAAAAAATCATTCAAAAAAATGTTTCAATTAAAAATACCTGTTAATGACTTCTGGTCTTATGAATGCACCAATTATTTATATAAAATTTACAAATCAGATATTTTAGTGATATCATGATCCATTTTTTCTGGTATTTGTGGATGACATATTGGTGTGCTTATGTACTAGGTCCAAAAATGGGAAACAAATGGAGATAGTTTTTGGATTCTTGAGAGATAATAATTTGTATTCCAAATTATCACAATGTGATTTTTGGATACAATATATATGGTTTCATGGCCATGAAATACTTGAGAGTTTTGTTTCATTGTATCCATAGAAGATATTAATTGTTATCTCTTGATAACCGCCAAAGAATGTCTTTGTTAAATAAAGATTTCTTGGTCTCTCTGGTTATTATCGATGTTAATTTCATTATTTCCCCTGACTTGAATAACATATGATAAATTTGAAAACTAAGAACATTATATTCTAATGGAATGAGAAATTCTATAAATCTATCAAATGGGTTAATGTTCATCTTATATCCGCACCTATCTTAATATTGCTGGAATAAAGACATTGGTATTTGGTTTATTGTGATGCATCTAGATCGAGGCTAGGAAGAGTCCTCAATAAAGAAGACCATATTGTTGCTTATGGATCAAGGAATTTTAGTATGAATTTAGGGAATTACCCAACACACCATTTGGAATTAGTATTAGTTTTCCATGGATTGATGACTTGGCAGTATTATCTCTTTGGTGAGAAATTTATGGTGTTCCATATCATAAGACTTGGAAATGTTTTTCTCAAAAAAATATTTCAATCATTGAGCATGGTTATTGATATTGTATCACCTGTGTTTTTACTTTGACAAGATTTATAAACCTAGAAAAGGAAATACAATGGAATATTTATTATGTAGAAAATCATATTCTTAGTTCGAAAATGACGATTCAGACAAGTGGAAGTTGAAGTCGGTCATAGATGGCATTCATGTGTATTGTGTGGAACAAGGTTTTGTTTTGGTTTTATTTTCAATTTATATGGTTCCTAATTTGATTAATATGGTAATTAAGGATTTGAAATATGATTTTGAATGTGTTAAAATTAGTTTAATACTCAATGGTGGGAAGACCATTGAGAGATGGATGTTGGATGATGGTTCATTGTTTATATTTATGAATTATATGGTTGTACCTATGGATTTTCAAGAGAAAAATCTTTATTCATACAACCATTCGAGATAGGGTATTCATCCCAGAATATAGAAAATTTATAATGGTTTTAAATCACAATTCTTGTGGAATGGTATGAAATAGATAGTGGATGGTTTTGTTTGAATGCGATTAACATTTAGTAAGTTTAGGTAGGGAATCATCGATCAAAAGGTATTTTGTTTCCATTTCATACCCCTATAAAGAAGTGGGATCATATAGTTAGGGATTTTTTAACTGGTTTCCCAAGAATTCTTAAAATACATGATTTTATATGGGTGATAGTTGATCGACTCCCCAAATAGGATTATTTAATTCAAATTTGTGAAACCATACTGCGGAAGATCTATCCAAAATCTATATGAAAGTATTGGTAAAGAGAGAGGGCATACCCGGTTTGATAGTGTTAGAAAGAGATATGAGGTTCTAATATTATTTCTAGAAGTCCTTTTAAAAATCCATTGGAAATAAATTTATTATGATCATGATGTATCATCTTCAGATGGATGGGAAATCCAAATGGATGATATAAACATTTGGTGACATCATTAGAGATTTTGTGATGTTTTTTTGTGGCTCATGGGAATAGAATGTTCCATTAGTGGAGTTCTTCTATAATAATAGCTATCAGGACTTGATACACATGGATTATTTTGAATCAATGTATGGGAGTCCCTTACCTTATCCACTGCGTTGGGTGGAAATAGGACATACATCACTAGTTGGGCTGAGAATTGTCAATGTGATAATGGTGAAGCTTCATTTTATTAGGAATTGAATGTAAATGGATGGAATTCATCACAAATAATATACGGGTCCTTATTGAAGACCTTTGTTGTTCGTAGTGAGTGATTATGTGTTCTAAAGAATTTATCCAGGGCATGGTCCTTGACATTTTTAGAAGGGAATGTTATCTCATCAATACATAGGAAATTTTGAGACACTATAACATGCTGGATGGTGGCATATAAGTTGGAATTTCCACCATAGTTTAGTGTAGTGCATAATTTCTTCCATGTATCACAGTTAAAAATGTATCAACCTAATATTGACCATATGATCAAATAGTATCATGATCACCTAGATCTAGATGCATTATTGGTACATTTTATAGTGGGAATTGTTGATATTAAATATAAAGTTTTGAATGTAATAATCATAATTCTTGTACATGTTATATGAAATTAGGGTCATATTTTGGATGATAATTAGGAGTACGATAAAGAAATGAAAGAGAAAAAGCCCTAACTCTTTCAGAGTATGGATGGTTTTGTACTTTCCAGGGATGGAATGTCCAATGGTGGCAAGGCTGTTGCACCCGCAATTTCTGGTATGTAACACATTTGTTTTTTATGTTTATAATGTATAGGGATAAATGTTCAGAGAGTTTGGAGATATTTATTTGTGTTTTTGGGATAGAGGGAAGGCCCATGGGTAGTGCGTAGTTTGTCTAAACCATACAACAACCTCAGAAAAACCGTGTGGCATAGTGTGTTTGAGGCTGTGGCTTTGGAAAGGTTGGAGCACAATCTGGGAGATCATGTGAGAAGTTCATTTTAAAGGGTCATCGTTAAGGTAGTGGATAATGTACGGTTAACACACAATTGTGTCCACCGCACAACTAAACCAATCACGAGTCAAAAACACCTCCTCAAAAAGTTTATTTGGGTCATTCTTAATGTCTAATGCCTCATTTATCCTCCTATATCGCCACAACATGATATTTTTATTCCCCAAAGGTCATGAATGGTACTTAAATTGATCCAAAGGTGGTATGAAGTATTCAATTGGTGATTAGAAGTCTATTCCTCATGGTATGTATTGTTTCTTCATCATTATTGTTGTGTTACATAGATCTACTTCTCCTCTTCTATTTGTATCATAGATCTATGCCCACTATGGGTAGTTCTATGTTTGGTGACGCCTAATAAGTTTATATTTGGAATTTTTTGTGTTAGGGGAATATATTTAAGGTGGGTTTTGTGCATATTTAACCCACTTTATTTGGCGTTCCTCATCTCTTTATAATTTTAGTTAATTCGCTCAATGTCCATGTATCCACTCTAGAATTATCCTTTTAAAATTGATTGGGTTAGTTTCGAACTAATTTATTTTTTGGAATAGAGTATGAAGGGGTTGTGAAAATCATTTTATAGATGCTCTTTAGTGATTATTTATGGTTTTCGAAGAAATTGTGAAATGGTGGTGAATTTTTGTGTAAAATGATTTAGTTCTTGATTTTAAAATAAAGAATTAAAATATATTTTGGATACCTCTATTTAATGATTTAATGGAAATGTATTTTTCAATAAAATGTATTATTAATTTTTTTTGGAAATGTTGGTTTAGGAAATGGGGTTAGGAATACATGTGTTTTATTCATATTTTAGTTAGGTGGCTTGGTTAAAATATAACCTTGTGATTGATGTGAAAAGTGTAATGGAAAATGGGGCATTATTATTATGTAAAAATATGTTTTATCAATTAGAGAACTCTTAAGATTATGGAACTGTCATAATAAGGCTTGCTTCGTTAGTGGTGTCAATATGTGAAGTGGGTTGGTTATACCAAGTGGAACATGTGTAATGATTTTAAACCATGGCATGGTTGTTTCTCTGAAAATATCTTGTGATAAAATGGATGATATAGAAATTGTTTATATATAGTTATAATCCATTATTTATCTAGATTATAATTACTTATTAACTATTTGGGAAATTATTTTTATATAAATTATTTTTATATAAATGATGTTAACTCTTTGATCATAGCGTCATAAATATGGAAGTAAATGTGGAAATATTCTATATTTTACTACTCGCCCATACTATGGAACTTTTTTTCTTTCGCATATTCCATCATTCCAGACATGGATTAAGGTAATGTACCACATGATTAGAACTACATCATGACACATGGTCTTTTTGTGATGTTGGGGTGTGGAGCTTGTATATCATGGATTATTGTGTCCGTCATAGATATATATTTTTTTATATTATGTTGTTTACATTTATATAGTGGTACTATAGTGTAGAACAATATTTGAGTATGTCTTTTGATATAAGAAATTTTGAGTTATATCCTCTATGGTTATCATGCATCATTTAGTGGTATTTTTGGATGTGTTTTTTGGTTAGTTTCGTAATTAGTAAAGGGTAAATAATCCCCCACATGTATTGAAACCCTTTACCATTTATTTACGTCATATTTTGTCTTTGGTATGTCTCTTAAATCCAATTTTCACCCTTATACCTTCTCAATCCAATTAGGATAAGGAGAGATGTTACACAAATTCTATTTTATTTAGAGTAAGTAGTGACTAACTAAAAATATTATTGATCATATTTTGATTAATTCAACATATATCATCATTTTACAATGATGCCAAACTAATACTCTATAATTTTGTATATCAAGTGAACATAATATGAAATGATAATTTAAATATCTAGAACATTATTCTTCCAAAATTAATGTTTCCAAAGTTTCATTCTATATACTAAAAAACTAAAAACCATCAATGTAAGGAATTTTATTTCATGATTATTATATGATACTTAAATATAATCAAAACGTTAGTTTATAATATAAAATATCTCTATTTTTATATATGATGAAAATTATAAAAATCTAGATTGACTTAATTCAAAATGAAATTTCATTTGACATCTATAATTTGAATGAAATTATTTTCATATTTTCATTTAAAAAATAAATATGATATTTTTAATCCAAATTAATATCTCATCCAATATTACATAAACTATATACTTTAATTACATGAACATACCCCTTTATAGAATAGAATAATTTAATATTTTATCTAAAAATACCCATTTTATAAGATTGTTATATAGAATATTAATATTATCACCAATTCTATTTTTTATCAAAATTATTCCCCTCTGTGATATTCATATTGAAAAAGAAATTAATAAAAAAACATTGAATAAAAAAAATATTATTTTTTAGATTTTAAGAAAACATGACCCATAAATTTAAATATTACTAAAATTATGAAAAAATACATATTAGGAAATATTTATTCCATAAAAAAGATCTCCCATGTTATATCTCAACAAGAAATTTAGAAGTAAGATGAAGTGAATATTATTGTTATTACACCGTGGGTTATAATGTTCTCCCCTTAGAGTTTCTGATCTTGACTAACCACCCTTCCACATGGAGTTTTATCTATTAGAAAGGAAGATGTTTCAGGTTGGATAATGGGGTGGACTAGTACATACTATCTATATTGTTGTGATCGAAACTATCTCATGAAGAATTTCCCAGTTGATTGGTTTTAATGCCCTAGGTGGGGAAAATCATGATGGTGGGATGCATGAAGATCATAATGGAGTAGAATTAGAATGTGGTCATGTATATATGTAGGGGAAAAGACATAGTATTAGAGAAATGGGGGTAACTTTGTACAACCTCATGTAACACCAATGTTGTGATTACTACCCCCATGATTTTTATCCACTCCCATCAAAGTCTGCAACTACGTAAATCAACCCATCTTGTTTTTGGATTGTCTTTTAGTGAGTTATAATTCATACAATGGGATATTGGAATGATCATGTAATCCTTATAAAAAATTTCCAATCAAACCTCTTTCCTACGTAATGTTTTTATTGAATGGGTGTAATTCCATAAGAGATTAAACTATATAAAAGAGGTTCCCAAAGAATAAAATATCATGGAAATATTGTGCTCTAGTTTATAGATGTAGGGGCCTAAAAACTACCATCCACTAGTCTAAATCTATTTGTTCCACCATTAACCTAAATCCTACCATGTGATCGACCCGTGAGAATATGTTCACCATTTTTTCCAAACATGAGACTCGTCCATGCAATGACTCTCCCATAACCCCTAATTTCACTCTATTATACCCTAAAACTACATGAATTGATGAACCATTATCATGAAATTAATACGGGAAAACTTCTATAAATGATGAATTTTAAAAATACTTCTCTTCAGACTTCCATCGTATCCCCTGAATATCAAGTGTTCCATTCGATATTTCTCCTTCTCTCTTTTTCATTATCTCATATATTTTATAATAATTTTTTATCTACCTTGGATGATGTTATTAGAGGTTTATTTATAATCCAAATTCCTCAAAAACATTCAAAACCCTGAGATTATTATTCAACCCATCACTAAATCCCATCAACATACTCCCTTTGTGGTCTACGTGAAATCACCACATTTTTTCAGCTAATTACCCACATGGTCTATATATTCCTATCATGGTTGAAACCATAAGAAACACTATGCGTGAAAAATTTTCATGATCCCCAAACCTTATCATATGAAAATAGTAATAAAATCACTTAAATTACTAACCGCAATGAATGGGTTACTTCTGTAAACAATTTCTCATACTATACGAACACCATGATCAACGTGAAAATTATTGAAAAAAACACCATACACTATAAAATGGAATTTAAAATCAAAATAGACCCAAAATGTAATTTTTTTGATTTGAAAGACAATTATAATTTAAATAATTCTTTGTAAATTCAATTATCCATGATAATATAAATACTACATCCATTCATGAATTATTTGATAATCATCATTCGAATATTCAATATCGATTCATTCCAAAAATAATGATGATATAATTGTTTAAAAAGGTTGAACATTTAATTTTTTTTTCTTATTGATTTATTAAATTCAATTTGATAGCAAATGTTATTTATCATCATATAAAATAAAAATTTCACATTTTAATAAAATATGTAATTATTTTTCATATATAATTAAAAATTTATGAAAATATATGTGTTTAAAATAGAAATGATACCTTTCTATGGATTTTATCTTCTGATAAATTGAATTGATCTTCATAGAATAATGTAACACACATACCCCATTTACCCAAAGTCATTTCAATAATAAATAACATTGGCATGATTACAAGTAATCATGTCTCGAAGTACTGATCAGTTTTGCAGCCTTGGAAAATAGATTACATACATGAAGTTCAACATTACAACTTGAAAACATAATCAGTAGTGATTTATTCTATTAGAAACATCCAAGAATCCTAGATTATGCCCGAAAGTCACTCATGACTAACTTATTCATATCCTAGGAAAATAAATCATAAGAAAGGGGTGATCTCAGATGCTCAGTAAGGAAAAATAATTTAGCAGAAGCTATACACATTTAATTCAAGATGTGAAATAAAACAACATAATTTGAAACATAAACATGAACATATTATTGTACAAATAAATAAAAAATTACTATATAAACATGCACATGGATATTATAATTGTCTAATAATCACATGTAATAACTAATTTCAAATTCAGGGAATATATATTACCAGTTTTTAATTTCTATGTCAAGGCCTTATTCCAGGACCTATGGGCTAACTATAACCAAAGTCGAAACCGGAGAGCCTCTATAACCGAACTCCATCCCGGAGAGCCTCTATAACTGGACTCCAACCTGGGGGGTCTGCTGTAAGCAGACCCCAAGCCAAAGGGCTTACATTTACAGGTCACAAAACCTGGAACTTACTAGTCCAATACATTTATCATAAGAAAATGTTGTTATATAACATAAACATTCATATTAAAACTATCATACAAAATGTCAATACTTCATCTATAAACCATGAATGGTACAAAAATAACACATCCACAATCAAACATATCACAAAAAATTTAATTCAATATCGAAGATTTTTATAATAATAAATCAACATCAAACAAGTTTAAAATCTATTAACAGATGTTTACATAGATGAAAACGATAAGTAAAATGCTTTGGGATAAATACCCCTTTTTCATGAAATCATTTAAAATTATAACAATTTATAAAGGTAGTAATTTAGAAATAACTTTTGAATCAAAGTTTCCCATACCCCTTTGAAATTTTTTAAAAAAAATTTCATTTCAAAACATTTCTGTCCATATAAAAAAAATCCTTACAATCATTTTGAAAACATAGACATTAATTAAAAGGATTTAGAATGATAAATCTTTAAAACATTTAAAATGATGATATATATAAATAGACCCTCCAATAAAACCATAAAATATTCCTTTATAATTTTTTTATGAAATATGGGTATCGATGATAAATATGTCCCAGTAAATACTTGCACATAAACAATCTCGAATAATAATGAGATGGAGGAAATAACCCTTACCACATTGTAATAAATCGATTCTTATGAACTATAGTCAATAACCACAAAATGAATCACATAATATCATGAATATATATAGTTTCATGATAATATATATCAAATGGAAGTACACAATACAGCCCAAGAAATAAATAAGTGGTGAATAATGGAAATCTCATGTAATTAAAAGTGAGATAAGAAACCCCTTACCACCTGTCCGACTTGACTCACTTGTATGTTCCTTGTTTTTCCTTAATAATAAACATAAGATAATTTATACTATATTAAGAATATTTTCATATTTATTATTCCTTTTATATCAATTGTTACCTTGCTATAACAATTAGTTAGTTACATGAGTTCATATTGGACATTTAGTCGATGTTCGGAACTTGAGTCAAAAATGAACTTGTTATAATTATAAATTTTCCATGTAATAAAAATTCAATTATATATTGAATTATATTTATCATATAGATTTCAAATATATCATTTATGTACAGTATATATATGTACTTATAACAGTATATAACATTTGGAGATAAGAAATTAAATGCACCGTTCACGGAGACGGTAAGATGTACATACGCATGAACGCTACTTACATTTCTATTTTTGTATTTTAATGCAATTAAAAAATAATGATATATATGCATATAACAATTAAAGTATAATACCATATATAATATCATTAACTCTATATTTAATATGTCCCACATAAGTCATTAACGAGTCATATCACTTTGAGAGCGGTTAGTCCGCACTTCCTCAAATGAAATTATTGCGTTTTACCCATAATGGAAACAATAAAGGTATGATATAAATGGAAAATAAAAAGGCACAAAGAAAAAATAAACATAATATTTAAATCATATATAAATACAATTTTATATTAATGGCCACCATGAGAGGAAGTAGGAGATTATCAAACAATCATCATTTCGTGAGGCGTTAGTTTGCCAACGACAGAAATAGTATGTTTTTCACCCATTAGATGGAGATGTGTGTAAGTGTAGTATGAATAATTCTCAAAACCATATCCTAGTATATTGATGATACTGGTTTATTCATAAAAAAGAATCAAAATATATTAGGGGGGGTTGGAGAAGTAAAATAAAACAAAATAAAAGAAAATAATTTAAGAGAAACTATTAACTTTAAATTGGCTAACTTCGTTTGGTTTGAACCAACATGTCTTTTTGAAGTGACTTCTGCCTAAGTTAAGGCTTCTTGGTGTATGATCGGGATTTTTAGATCTTATTTGGTCAGGGGATGC
Organism: Viscum album; assembly: GCA_963277665.1. Classification (NCBI taxonomy): domain Eukaryota; kingdom Viridiplantae; phylum Streptophyta; class Magnoliopsida; order Santalales; family Viscaceae; genus Viscum; species Viscum album. The sequence continues at coordinate 641,721,436 of OY728133.1, read as the reverse complement.
ACGATCCAAGTGGCTTGAGAGGTGTGTGAATGGGTTAGAAGTGCTGTTCTTTTATAAGGGGGAGGAGCCACACTTTTTTAATGTGTGAAAATATTATATTATTATTTATTGATATTCAGTTTATAATGGTCCAAAACTAATTAAATTATAAGATAAGATGTCCTATGGACGATATAATATCATCCAATAACAATTGGAATGGTTTTAGATATTTTTTTAATATTAATAATCTTATTTATTTAAATCATTTATTGATGACGTAAATACTACATCGTTATTGTGTCATAAATAATTTATTTTATTTTATGTCTTAAAATTATAATAAAAATAACATAATTTATATAATATTTTTATCTTTTCAATGAATATTTATAGATGAAATGATGACTTATATTACCCCATGTAATAATTGATTTACTAAAAGATATTTTTTTATGTCATGTTTGCCTTTACTTTAAGTTAACTAAAAGAAAGTGTCATTATCATTCATAAGTGGCTCCATGGAGTCCCAAAATCGACCCAAGGATGCTCCTGGTTGGCCATGACTCATCCAATAAGGCTCAGACATGTGTTGAGATAATTTTTTATTATTATAATATTGTTTTTATATTGAATTACCCTATTTACCTTTAATCGCGGTAAATAAAAGTCAAAAGTTACTATTCACCAAAAAATATTTTCATCTTATTGAAAAACATTTTACGTACTGAGGTTAACCGTGTCACTAAAATTTTTGAAATTCTACTCACAGAAATAGTAAAATTATGTTTTCTACAAATTTGAAAATTCTCATAGGAGGTGGGTAAAAGACAGTAAAAAGTTCAATAAATTTTTTATTTATCTAAACTTATTATAAAACGACTCCAATGAATTATATTGACTATATATATGAATTATGTATCTATTTTGATCTAAAATATATTTAAATAAAATATATATTTATATAAATGAAATGTCGGTTTTAACCAACAACTTAGTGTTTTTTTACTATTCATCAAAAATTGAATGTTTTTAAAAAAATACCGAAATTTCACGCTTGACTAATTTTGATATTATGAATTTAAAAATTAAGTTTCTTTTACTAAATTCAAAACATAGAATTTCGATTTATTAATTTAAAATTAATTATCATTGTCAAAACCAAATAGCATGTTTTTAATAAATATTAACTAACAAAAGATTCATACTTGTTTATGTTCAATTTGAAAGTGAAATTATTTCAAATGAATAACATTGGATTAAATTGTAAAAATATAATCTATTTATAATACGAAAAATTTAAAATTTATAATTTAACAAGACATATTATTTTGACAAAAAATGTTGTTTTCAGTTAAAATATGGTATTTTCTCTATTCACCCAAATATGAATGTTTTCAGAAAAACAACAAAAATTTACTGAAACAATATTCTTATGTCCTAATTCTAAAGAAGAATTTTATTTGGTCAAATTGAATATATAAATCTTTAAAATATTGTATTTAAAAAGGGTTCTCCATTAAAATGCAGTAAAATTACATTTTTTTAAAATAGTTCATTTATCTGAAAAAAATTAATTTCTTTTTTCATTGTCTCTAAGAAACTCATTATATGTACTCTAAAATTATATGAATTATATAAATTTAAAATTTTAGTTAATAATATTCATAACCCCTTTTGAATGGCTAGTTTGGTATGTCGTGGTGCGTTTGAACTCGGTGTTGTGTGTAGTGCACGTTGTTGAATTACTTTGAAAAAATAAAATACTATGAAATATTGGGGTGTTACATCTGAATATCATTCAAAAATACTTTATGAAATAAAAATGAACCCAAAAATATAAATGTTACATGATATAATGTTTAGTTAAAAGCCAAACCAAAACACACCTCAATATTTAGATTTAATTCATATTATTAAGAACAAATTATCTAATTTAAAACAAACCCATTCATAGTAAATGTATGTATGTATAAACACTGAAATAATATTTTCCAAGTATGAAATATAAATATTATGTTTATGATCTGTATGAACATCAATTATTCATAAATTACATCATTTTTAAATGATCATAATATAGTTTATATGTTTTTAAAAATAATACATTAAAAAAACTTATTTATAATTTTTTTTGATTGTAGAAAATTAGTTACATGATGATAATTTCTCAAGACCATCGAAATTACTATACACTATTAAAAGAAAATTTATTTATCTAGTGTTTTACTCTTTGACACATTTATCGGAGATGCTCATAACTAAGTAATAAATAATTTTATTGATAAATGGTTAATTTTGTCGATTTAATCCCAAGAACAAAAGTATAAATCTTAGGTATCAACTACCCGTAAGCTATCTATCAATATCTTCAACAAAAGTAAAACTTTTAAATACATTTTCTAAACATCCAAATATTTATTTTAACTAGATAATATGACTCTTATCATAAAAAACTACTTTATTTTAATAATTTCTAGTATATCTATTATTCTACTTTGGATGAAAATTGGATGATTTTATTATTCCATTAACTTTACTATCAATTTAACTGTGTAAAATTAATGGTTATACTCTTCTAACAGAGTTATATACTTTGTATAACAATTATTTATGTAATATGGATAATCAATTAATTTTTTTAATACCATTTAAAATTTGTATGTCTTTGATTACCATTAATTTTTTATAATATTTAGAAAGATAATTGTAACCCTTCTCAATTGATTCTTTCACTATTACTCTATTTTTTCATTACTTGTAACATATAATTCCATATATTCTTGAGTAGGGAACTAAAATTCATAATAAATTTATTATTACTTTTTATAAAGATAATTTAAAGTCAGATTTATTTTCTTATTTGACATAGTAGTCACATTACCTAAGAAAAATTTCTCATTTCATGTAATGTATTATAAAAAACATATTTTCTTAATAATTTCACTATCTTTTAATGAAAAATTAAATGTAGTAATATAACTACCACTCGCACTTAAAGTTTCTATTCATTTTATACTTTTCTAATCATTATATTTAGACCATTCATCTAAAAAGATATATCATTCCTCTTAAATATAGAATATATTATTAAATTATTTCCATGATTTATATGTAACATAAGAACCCATATACATTTTCATTTTATGTTATAGAGGTGTTTATTGGCATTGAAAATTTAATTCCACCCACATTTCTGAACAACCATTGATATTATCCTCCCATAGAAAACACAAGTCAAGATTTGGAAGAAATGTACCCTTATTCCAAATAAAGAACCATATTGAATTTTTATAATCCACTAGACTATGAAAACTCCCACGTAAAAATATTTCTTATAAATAATGTCCAACCTAATGTCAAAGTTGATAGTTACACCATCCAAGAGTAGTGTATATATTTTTAAAATTCATTATAAAAAGTTTTTCATTCATTAATAAAAATTTTATTAGGTGGAATAAGAAAACTTATTGATATGGTGTATAAACCATAGATATGGGATTATGTTACTTCTTAGGATTAAATTTTACTTATTTTGGAGACCAAGTAGACTTATAGATCATATTATAAAACTCTCAAAAGGCTAAAAAATATAAAAAAGTTAGTTCTTTCTCAGGTATCTCACTTAGCACATTATCCCATCCCACACAAGCTAATCACAAATGTATTTCACACAACTACTTAAACAATCTTATGAAATACACTCAACTGACTTCATCAGATATCTAGTTATCCCATATTGAAATGGTTTCTTATATATAATTCTCACCTATATCTATAGGGTATTCTATAAATAGACACCCTAATTAAATGTTATGGGTGGTAGATGAACTCTAGAAGTATGGACTGGTGGAAATCCCTGATTGCTCTACTCTTTCATCAAACCAGTTCTCTCATACATGAAAATACCAATATTGGAAGCTCATCTATAGGATGTGTTCCCTTATTATACCTTACTATTTTGAACCACATGAGTGTGCCCTCACTGAGGCTAATCCATTACCATGTTCTCTATTTGAGAGAAATATTTCGGTTCCCATGCTCATTTAATGTTGATCCATACCCAAACCCACAAGAGAAACCCACCCAATGGGTGGCCCAAATTATGGGAAACCCTCTACAATGGTGACCCACTAGATGGGGCACCCACATCGGTGACCCACATTCTAGCTACCATACATGGGTTCCCCTCTACAGGGGTGACGCAACTGAGAGACCCTCTACTTAGGTGACCAACCACTTGGGAGACCAAAATAGGGGAACGAATATATATGAAACCTTAATTGTCATACCCACTACTTATGGGTGAGTACCCAATATAGAAGGGTAATTTGGAGACCCTTCACCCAAGTCACTTCACCTAGCTATCCATTCACCCATGGATCTCTACTTGAGTAACAATTTTCTCAAGGAACTATACTTGGACGACCCTTCTCCAAAGGCACTAATAAATTGGAATAATTTATAATTTTCTCTATCGCTAGGCTGAAGAATATATTTTGGTCCTTTATTAAGAATAAACAACTTTTATATACATAATAATAGTTATGACAATTTTCTTCCGATAAGATGAATAATCACCAATTCATTCATGTCTCAAAACTATGAATCGATTAATTTTGTATACACCTAGAGTTAAAAAACTACTCCATGATTACCTCATGGAAATACTCCTAGGTGTAAGACCCATCCAAATCATTAATGATAATTTATTTTAGATACTCACTATGGTTATCACTATTCACATTGGGTAGAGATACTCATATTTCCTTCAAATATTTGGGCATCCTTCTAGATGTAAGCCACAACCAAAATAGCAATTACCATTGAGTTGAGATAGTATTCATATTTATCAATATTCATCTTGAGTAGAGGTACTACATGCAGATTCAAATATAAAGGAATCCTTCTAGGTTTCTGGCCTAATGAAACATTGAATTTCCATTGAGTTGAGATAATTTAGATAATAATCAATATTCACATTAAAAAAATACACTAATATTTTTTTAAAATATATAGGAATACTCTTATGTAGAAGACTCAAAAAATATTTTAATTAATTTTGAGTTGAGATAATCCTCTTGGTTAAAACTATTATCCTTGAGTAGATATACTTCTCTTGGTTTAAAATATATTGTAATCCCTTAATGTGTATGCCCCAACCGGACCATCAATTTCCATTTAGTTGAGATCCTTCTCATAGTTATTACTATTCTCATTGATTATACATGCTCCACTTGGGATCAAATATACGGGAATCTTCCAATGTGCAATATCCAACCAAACTGTCACATTCCATTACGTTTACATATTACTCATGGATCTAACTATTCAATTTGAGTCAAGATTCTCCTCAAATATTCAAATGTATATGAAAAATCCTATGATTAAGTACCAATCAAATTGTCAATTAGAATTATATTGAGATACCCCTCATTTTTTTTCTTTTAACCTTTAGATGAGATAATCTTCTTGGATTCAAATATATGGGCCACTTATTAGGTGTAATACCTAACCATAACAATATCCCTTCATTATATGTCAACCAATATAAGACCGTGGGGGAGGGATGGGCACACTAAAGACACGGTCATTGTAACACACCATGTCTTAAAATTATTTTTATTTCTAAATAAAATGGTTTTTTTTGTAAACTTTTGAATAAGAAACACTATGTTATGCTTACGGTAGACACAATAATGAGTTGGCTTGCTTTACATGCAAGGTCGATTTTTCCAAACAACAATAAATTATTTGAAAACTATTATTTAATATATTAACATATAACCAAGGCATTAATTTTATGGTTATGAATAGCATTCAAAAACTAATGAAAATATATTTTTGAATTCATTGGTTACAGATTAATTATAAATTAATATAATTATAAACTTAATATAATGTGAATTCTTTTATAAAAACTATTTATTTGCTAACAAATAAAATTTAACCTAAATTAATAAATTAATTTCTATTTTTGAATGATATTAAGGAAATATATATTTAATATATAAATTCAATTTATTTGAAATTCTTAAAATATATTTTATAAGCATAATATATGAACAACCCCAATATTAGACATGAATATATATATTTTTACCAAGGTAGTTTTTCCACATTTTGAAAGAGAAACTCTTTTAAATATAATGATTGACACTTTTATATATTCTATTAGACATAATAAACTTTATATTTTAAATTATAACAAAAAATTTGACATTTTTTGATTTATTTCAATTTTTCAGAAATGTTTCACGTTTTGGTGAATAGTGATAATAATAATTTTAATTAAAAACAATGTTTTTCATCAAAATAATTTATATTTTTGAAATATAATTTTAATTGGTAACAAAAAAATAAATTGAATATTTTATTATAATTTAATTTAATTTATTTCATTGAAATAAATTTCACATTTAATTTTGATATAAAAATGTTTCAATATTTTGCATGTTTTAAACATTAATAACATGTTTTCACACCCTATCAGTTGGATTAATTTTAAATAAGTTAATGAATATTTTTTTTTGATTTATAAAAATGGATTCCATATTTAAAATCAGTGATTCCAAATTATGTAAATAAGATTATTTTATTTTTGGGCGTATGAATAGTAAATTTAATAATATTTTAAGTACAATGGTTGAGTGATAATAAGATAATTAAGGGTAATAATAAAATTATAAAATTACCCAAAATCATTTTCAAATTTAATTTGATGTGTGATAATAGAAAAAAAATCATCCTCGTGCCAAATTTATGGACTCTTGTAGCCACATTCACGATAAAAATGAATTTATTGTATTTTTTTCAAAGGAAATTCAAATATTTCTTACTCCTGTTTCTAATAATTATAACTTTTTTATTTATGGTTATTATAAAGATATCGTTGACTATAAATATTAATTAGATATATATAAGGTTTATCAAATACATGGTAATTTATTTATAAACTTTAAGAAAAAAATAATGAAATTATATGATGATGAAATGATGATTCAATACTTTTTTAATTAATGGGACAATAAAATAAAATATTTTAAATATATTAAAATTAATATAATTTTATATAATTAATGCCATACATAAATTTTATGTCATACATTGACATTCTATGGTAGACTTAATTGCATTTTGCTGAAGATATCTTAATTTAAGGATATTTTTAAATATCCATTTATTGAACAATGTCAAATTGTAATTATTGATATTTTAAAATAAATAATATTTTATTAAATGATATAAAATTAATAAAAAATCAAAAATTATGCCTAAGTATTAGTAGAATTCAGTTGTTTTTATAAATTATTCAGTTAATGTCTATTTGATGTTTTATAGAAACTATATTAACCTTAAAATTTATTAAATCAAAGTTGTCATTGTAATAATTAAATGGATTAAATAAGGGATAAGACAAAAAATATAAGGGTATGAATGTGGCCTAAAATTTTATAATAATAATTGGATGAAGATAATTTTACCAATAAAACCATAATATAGAAATTGTGTTCTGTAGAGGAAATGTGTCATGAAAATTTCCTATATATTGTTCAAATCAATGATAGATAAAATATATCACTCATTTTGTATTTAATATCTTTTTTATGTTTACATAGGAAAAAATAATGAAATGAATGAAAAAAATTTCTATTTTGACATCCATGAAATTATTTTCATTATATAAATTTATTTTTAATTTTTTTTAGTTATATAATTACCTTAAATGATATTTTAATGCTAAATAAATTTATATATAATTAATATAAAAATAAAATAATTCATTTTAAATGTATTAATTTGTATATTTTTTTAGGATATAATGTATCAAATGAACTTTAATGACCAATAATATATAATAGAGATGTTTTAAAATTTTAATTTTGAATTACAATATTGTATCGATGTATTTAAAAAGAATATTAACATTATAGTATCAAATTTGACAATAATAAGTGTTTATTGAATTAATACATTATTAAATAATTTATAACTAAAAAAATTTAAATAACAACAAATGGGTTATATATGATCTAAAATTACTTATAATACTCATTTATTTTCCTTTTTGAATTTTTTTTATCCAAAATATTATTTTTTATGTTTTCATATTTCGAGGATTTACGAAATTGGCCCTCGCCTCAATTATAAATGGGAACCTTCTACCACACATCCAAACACTACTTAGATCCATCTACATTGAACAATACCTCATAAAATAATCTAATAAATTAACTTTATTAATCACAAAATCCTCTATTTTTAAATAAATCAATCAATGGAAGTGTTTTGATATAAAAAAGGAGTTAGTTGAAAACGAGGTAATGTTCTTCAATGATCACATTTGTTATATTTCATTATGAAATGATTATTTAATTATCATTTCATTTTTATATATCAAACTAAGTATACTAAATATACTAATATTATGTTTTATTAAGGTTTGTATATATAATAACACATAATTCTATATTTTGGGTAAAAAAACATATTGTTTAGTTGAACAACCGCCTCACGAAATGAAGATTGTTCATTTATACAATACCACCATTCAAGGTTGGGAATTATAATTGAAATTATTTTTTTATATGATATATATATATATATTTATGTATGATATTTATGTATTTATTCTTTAAGAATTATTTTATAACTCATACATTTATACATTTCATTTTTTGTATATACGATAACATAATTTGTGGAAGTGTGGACTACTGCCTCCTCAAAGAAATGGGATTCATTTACCATATAAATGAAACATATAAATAATTATTTTAATAAAAATATTTTATATTAATGACTTATATTGTAATGGAATTATTATATACATATATATCACATAATTTTCATTATTTTAATACGACAAGGAAGAGAATGTAGCGTTCATGCGTGTATAAGACCCACTGTCTCCTTGAATGGTGCATTTAATTTCTTATCTACATAATTTATGGAGTATTAATAATACATATAAGATGAGTATATATAATATTTTAAACATTTTTTATATTATTTGGATTATGAAACTATGATCTAATTACGAGGAACAACAAATAACATGTCAAAACATACTCAAGAAACATGTCAATTTTCACTAGAAATAGTGAAAATAATGAAAAAATAATAACAATTTGGTAATAATATATATAAAACTAATGATATATGATATAATAAATATTAAAATGGTTGTTTAATATTTTATTAACACTCTAATAAATATTATTTAGGAGGTTAAAGCACGTTCTTCTAAAAGAATTGAATGGTTCAGATTTTGTCTAATCTTGCCTTTATTTGTGTGAGATTTTCCTTATTCAACACTTATTACATGAATGTGGTATAATTACCCAATGATATATCATTTCATGAATCACTATATCATAATATTATTCATTTTTTATTTGATAATTTTATTTATTTTATGGGGATTATGAATCAAATATTTCAAAGTGGTATGTGACCCTTTTTTTTAAAATATCATATTAAATCGATTATTTGATATATAAGGAATGCCTTGGACTTGAAGACACATGTGGGTCCTAGTTATAGATAGAACCTAAATGTATATTTACTATCGTCAGATGAATCAGCTGTCAAAATTAGAGTCGTTTAAAGTTTCTCTAGAATAGATCTTGATGGTATAGTGGTTCATGTGACAGATGCATGATGTCTAATATTAAATCACTACTTTCATTCATAATTCATTACAATTATTATCCGTAAGAATTTCACCCTAAAAAATCCAATGAATGAATTTTTATATTTAGAGTATTATTTATTATAATAGAATTTGGGTCATTTATTTATCTTTCTATATTGTATACTCAATTATACTTATAGATTCTATTATAAAATTACCCTTAAGGATCATTTAAGCTCACCACATTCAAATGTTTCATTTTTTCCATGATTAAAAGAAGTATGTTATTACTTATATGAATGGTTATGCAAACTAGAAATAATGGAAAAATCATATAAATTAATTGTGTATTTTATTTTTTAAAATATAACAAAAATATTAATTATAAATTAGTTTACCATGACTACATAAGTATTCCATACATTGGGAAGCGATTAATCATATATAATTCCAATGTAATAAATTAAGGCACTATCTCCAAGGTACAGGGGTTTGGGTTCTTAAAATTTCTATTACCAAATGTTTACAAGGTACGTTGCAGACTAGATTTTGAAAAAGTAAATTGTGGAACAAAACCATAAGACAAACATTGATGAGAAGCATAAAATAAAACCATAGAATATTGTTTAGTTTGAAATAATCTGGATCATCTTGGAAATACATCCATATCTGGATACTATATATGGTCATAGTTCTAGAAAAAATTATCATAGAGGAAAAAACTATGAAAAGGTGTGTTGGGCCTAACACATCATAACCTGGTACATGACAATGGGTATTACTACACACATAGTTTGACACTCCCCGGGGATATTATTAGGATAATTAAATTTTTTATTACAACCTATTAGAAGGTATTTTATAGTAATTGTATCTCAAAAAACCTATTTTTATGATTATGAGATTATAAATAAATAATATATTTAGTTTATGTTATTTGTTTCACATGTTTTGGGATTATACATTTTGTTATAATTTAATCAAAAATATGACATTATTTAGAAATGGTGCCTATCATAAGGATCATGACAAATGCACATTATCCAAAGAGTAATAAGGACCATGTATTTTTAGTATTATGCTAAATTTCCCAAGGGAAATAATCTCCAATGTATTATCATCATATGGGAAAATAATATAATGCACTAAATAGATAGGTAAAAATTATCAATTTATTATGTTATAGAATTGTAGGAAGAGAAGAATATGATTGTAGAATAAACAGTGGATAAAAGTAAGAGGAGGAAGCAATATTTTAACACAAGTGATAATTGTGGATCAAATCACCTTGGGAAGTGCCAAAAAGGATTGTGTGTTTGTTATATGTTCTAAGAAAAGGTTCTGTATGAAAAATAAAGAAAGTGAAGAATGAAAATACAGATATTCAGAGATTCAGCTCTAGTAATATGGGGTACTATGGAAATAAATATCATTATCATCATTGAAATATACCTCATATGAAATAATTTTTTCATGGTTTTGATTATGATATAACTATAATTGAAGTGAAATAATTAATGTATTTGTGTTTTTTGAATCATAAATTATGTTAATATATTCTGTTTATAATAATTATGGAATAAAGGAAGACAGAAATGAAATAATTTTTCTTTAAGGATTTGAGATCAAATGTTTAATAGTAACAAGAAAATTTCATCAATATAATGTAATATTTTTGGGAAAACAAATGGTTTAGGGAATGATTAGAAATAACATGTTCCAAATGATGAAACATTTTTTTGAATAAAGATATGATTTGGATAAAGTAAATTTGATAGTAACAACTACCTTCAAACTGATTGATGATTTATCGAGAAAATGTTTTATGATATCTTTTATGGAGATTAAAAACATTTTTATTTATGGAACATATCAAACAACATTTGATTCACTTATTTAAAAATAAGGAAGGAATGTTTTGATTATGGTTATATATAAATTAATGTTATTAAAATATTGTTATGTTTAGAATGTGACAATTTAAATATTCTTAATTTTTATTAAAGGATAATGATACATTCATTTTGGAAATTTTGTAACCTTATTTCTATTGTATAGGATAAAAATGGTTTAATATTTCTAACCATTTATGAAATGGTTTATGTTTTACATTGAATGATGTTTTATATATTGATATTATACGTCACCCTATGATGAATCTTTTCTTGAGAGATGAAATTTGATTATTTAATGGAATGGTTAATAAAAAAATATAATGTTTGGTGAATCATATATTTTATTATACTGATTGGGAGTGGAGAAATTTATCAACTACAAGAAAAATATTTGTTAAATTATTTTTGTCAAATTATTATCTTTTTTTTATGATATCGATGACCTTTAATTGAACTTCTAATTTATGGTTTTGTGGTCAGTAACATTCTCATGAACCAGTTTCTATCACTCTTTATCACAACTTGACGACCATATTTCTCTTTTATATCCATGTTTTTACTAACCTTATTCTATTTTAAAGCATATTTTGTGGTATCCAATTCATTTACATTTCCCTCATATTAATAATATGTTTTATTTACCCAATTTACAATACAGTGTTTTTATAAATAATTTATTATAATATATCAAACCTTAGACTATTGAGATGATGTTAAAATTGTGATGTTGAAATTTAATTAAGTTAGGGAGAATTTGATGCCACAAAACATATAAATTTTATAATTTTTGAATAATTTTTTATCTATATTTCATTGTATGAGATATCGAGATCATATTATGTCACATAGAACAATGAGTTGTCTTACATTACATGCAATATCTTGATTTACCCATCACCAATATATTAGAAAAATATTATTATTTAATATCAAAAAATATAAACAAGAATTTAATTTGGTGATTATGAATAATTTTTACTATCTTATAAAAATATACTATATAATTCATTGGTTTAGAATTATTCCTAAAAGAATATAATATCTAATTGAATACAATGAGAATGTTTTTCTAAAGGAAATTTTTATGAAAACAAAGAAATTTTAACATAATAAATTAAATTAATAACTATTGGTGAATGATATTATCGAATTATATATTTTATATATTCAATAAAATAATTTTTACATTAAACTAATATATTTTATAGGCATAATATTTGAACTAATCAAATATTAAACATTTAAATCTATCTTTTTATAAAGGATGTTTTACCGCATTTTGATAAAGAACCTATTTTATATCATATTTTCGAAACTTTTATAAATTACAATAGAAATAATAATATTAAATTTTTAAATTGGAATATATTAGGCTGATTTTATGGCCTATAGTAGCCACATTTATGTCCTTAATGATTTTATAGTATTTTATTCTAAGGAATGTCTATTCTGACATAATCTTGTTTCTAATAAATTTCACCTTTTTTATGTATAGTTATTTAGATTATATATTTGACTATTAAAATTAATTATAATTTCTAAATGTTTAACTACATCTAGTTTTCTTATATACAATTTTAGGAATTAAATAATTAAATTAAGCATTGACAAAATGATGATGTGATAATTTTTTAGTTATTGGGAGAATCAAAAAATGACAATAAGAAAATTGAAATTAATATAATATTAAATAAATTATGTATAAATAAATTTAATAGATTATTATGACATGTTATGGTTGTGTTAATTGATTTTATTTTAATTTTTTAATGATATTTTTAGTAAGTCATGTATTCAATAGTGTTAGTATTGACATTATTGATAATTTAAAATAAATAATATTTATTAAATTATATAAAATTTTAAAAAATATAAAATTAAAAACACATATTTTTATAAGGATAATGGTTCCCTAAATGATTCATTTATTGTTCATTTTATATTTTTTAGTAACTATATTAACCATTAAATAGTAAAAAATAATGTTGTCACAGCAAGACATAAAGGGTTTAATAAGGGTTATAACCAAAATATAACGGTAGGAATGTGACCTAAACATTTCAAAAAATTATTGGATATAGATAATTATAACCATAAAATCTTATTATAGAATTACTATTTTTAATTTAATCATTTCCATGAAAATCACTTATATATTATTTAAATCCAAGATAGTTAAAAAAAATTAACTATCATTGTATTTAATATATTTTATGAATTCTCATTGGGAAAAAATCATGATATGAATGAATAGAAATTTATATTTAAAATTCATGAATTTTTTTTCAGTATATAATTTTATTTTCAATTTTTAGATATTATATTATTACCTTAAATTCTCTTCTTATGCAAAAATAATATATATTTAATTAATAATAAAATAAAATAATTGAATTAAAAAGAATTAATTTTGATATACTTAGAATGCGTTAATATAACTAATGAATTTTATAAACCTATATGATATAATATAGAATTTTGAAAACATTTTACTATAATTCCAACATTTTATAGATGTATTTAAATTCCAATTAAATTAATAATTTTAGATTTGAATATTTTGATATTTTTTGAATTAGTAAATTATTTATAAATAACATAATATGCTAAATAATATCAAATGGGATAATATATGATCAAAAATTTCATAACCTAGTTCTTAATATATGATTTCTAATTCATTTTTTCTAGAATAGACTTATTATATTTTAATATTTTGAGGATTTCTGAAAGTACCCCCCACCTCATTTGTAAAAGGGAACCTCCTACATAAATTCCACATAGAACATTGAGCTTTCTCTATTGACCAACCCCGAATGAAATAATATATTTAATTAACTATATACATCCTAGATTCATCCCTTTGGGAAGAAATAAATCCAATAAATAATTTTGATATAAACCAAAACTATTTACCTGAAAACGAGTTAATGTTATTCAATAATCACTTTAATTTTTTTATTTCCCAACTCATTATTTTAATATTTATTCAGGTAAATATAATAGCTTTAGTATCTTCAATATACTGATAGGTTTTTCTATTAATGGTTATAACTGATCATACACACAATTCTATTTAATTGGTATCTAACATACTATTTCTGTGCGCACCAGACTGTCGACTCATTAAATGAAGATTGTTCACTTTTTTGAAACTACCATTCATGATTGAGAACTATGATGAGCATAGTTTTTTATATGATATATATATATATTGATACTTATTTATTTATATTACTTGTGACACATACCTTTACACTTTTCATATTGTGTAAATAAAATTACATTGTTCTTGTAAGTGTGGAATACTTCCTTCTCTAACAGACATGATTCTTTCACACTATACATGGAACATATAAAAGATTGTTTTAATAAAAATATGTTATATATATGATTTATATATGATAATATAATCATTATATTCACATATATAATTTAATTTTCATTCTTTTAATTTGACAATGAAATGAAAGTAGTGATCATGCGTCGGTATGACCCATCGTCTCCAAATATGGTGAATTTCATTTCATATCTCAAAATTTAAAGGATTATTATAAATAAATATATAATAGTTATATATAATATTTAATTCATGGTTTACATTTTTTATATGTTTATAACATGATCTAATTAATAGGAATAATAAATTACAAGTCAAAACATATTTGAAAAATAGGAAATTAACATCTGAAATGGTGAAAATAATGAAAGAATGTAAAAAATGGGTAATAAGATATTACAAGATTTAAAAAATATGATATCATAAATATTAATATGGCTCTATAATAAATTTTTAATACTATTAAAAATATTATTCATGATCTTAAAAAATATATATTTTAATGAAAGGTCGTTGTAAGTGTTTTTCTTATCTCTCAATTATTTCATTGAGATATTCCTTATACACCACTTATTTAATTTAGGTGATTTACTTCCTCATTGATATATCATATCATAAATCTATTTAAATTCAAGGTATTTAGAGTTTCATTTGAAAATTTTTTACATTTATGGAGAATATGATTAAAAAATTTCAAATTCGTGTTTGAAAATTTGATTTGAAAATATATTATTAAATAAATCAATAGATACAAGTGGAATGCCTTGGATTGATAGAAATTGGGGGACCTCATTTATAGATATCCCCTCGATGCACTGATAGTCTCATGAGATGAATTAGTGGGAAAATTTTGATTAGTTTATAAATTCTTGAGAATATATTTTCAAGGTATAGTGGTTAATGTACTTGGCACATGATGTCCAATATTAAAGCATTATCTTCATTCAGAATTAATTTCAGATATTATCCATAGAATTTTCTCATGAAAAATTATATGCATTATTTTTATTTTTAGTCTATTCATTTTTTAAACTAAATGTTTATAAGTTATTTACATTTCCATATTATTTTCCATTTTACTTATCGATTGGGTAGTACACATACCCTTAATGAGAAATTATTCTAACCTGATAATTTCTTTTTCAATATTCCCAAGGTTCCTAGAAGTATGTTATGACTGATATGAAAGGTCAAAAAAATAGGGAATAATGGAAGACTCTGGGAAATTATATATGTTATTTTTTTCAATATTTAATGTGTATTACAATTATGTAACAAGTTTACCGAGATAACTAAACTTTTTGGTCCCTTATGATGAAATTCATTATATTTTATGCCAATGTATTAAATTAAGTAACTGATTATAGGTTACCTTGGTTTTTTTCATTAAAAGAATCATCCAATTTTTAATTCCCTATAAATCCTTAAATTATTATTGATTCAAGATACCCCACGTTGTTATCATTATTTTCATTGAGTCGTGATTCCTTTCTTAGTTTGCAATAAATAGTCATACTCCAAGCGGTAATACCAAACAAAATATTTTTCTACAATTGAGTTGACATACTCCTCATGGTTATCATTATTCATCTTCATTTGAGATTATACTCTTGGTTATTGATATATGAGCATCCACTTAGGTGTAATACATATAAAACCCTTTAACTAACATCAGATAAAGTTACACCTCATGGTTTTATATACATGAAAATCATCTTAACAATCCGACATGACTATTCCTTAATAAAAATTTATTCTATATATTAATCTTAGATCCAAGACATGGGCTTCTTCTTAGGTGTATACCCCCAAAACATTCCATCACTTAACCCACCTACTATCTCAAGTACAATAAGGAATCTTTTTAATATGACCAACTTTATTTCCAATATATTCCATTATCATGTCACAAACAATCTTATTATGGAAGCTCAGGTGTAACACAACATTCGTATCTAATGGTACGCATGTAATGAAAGTAATATTTCCCTATATATTGTTTCTCACGGAAAGCTTGAATCATATGGTCTTAGAGATATGAAATATTCATCCCATTATCATGATGAATCTATCTCCATCAAAGGAATATTTTTAATATGTATTCCAAGATCATATGATCAAAATATAGGAGTTTTGATTTTGGATCTCAATGGATACATAGGATTCTTCTTTGAGTTTCCATCCCGACTACAAAACACTAACTACCATCCTGGATGAGGATAAACCCCAGAGATCCCAACTAGTTAGTTCTAAACCCAATAATCACGAATTAAGAAGGGAAACATTTTGATCCTTAAATGAATATATAGGTTCACTACAAACACAGGGTCTAAATCCGATCTTTTTCATTTGAGTAAATTATCCCACAAAACATTTTTAAATTATTAATTAATATATATTTTTTGTTTAACAAATTCCCATAGTAGTTAATATCCCCCCCCCCCAATGGTCTGGTGAGCCCAACCATACATTTTATAGTCCAATGTTTTTTCAATGATGTAGGAGGATAATTATTAATGATAACCTACCACTAAAAATAATACATAAATTAAATTGAAATGATACAGTTTTTGGAATCATTTATAGTTTCCATGTTAAATACATCTATTAGACTTTGGTCACATCTCTAGACACTAGATATTAAAAATAAATTCAGAGGTTTTTGTGAAAGCAGGGGGGAACAATTTACACTTTTCATACACACACCTGACCTTTAAAAGAACATAACATAACCACTATATATGAAGAAAGATACATAAAAATGAACTCCGTTACATAGACACACTTTAATTTGAGTCAGAGAATGAAATGATATAAAATTGAAGTCTACAAATGGATGATAAATGTAAAGGGTTGCAGTAAAAATTTGGAATCACCCAAGACATGAATACTCGATCAAACTCCCATAATCTAACTCCAATACCCCGTGATGGTGGAATAATGAAACACTATTAGAAAATAGTGAAATCATAACCTATCATACATCTGGAGAGAGTGTTTCTACATACACACTAAATTTAATTTTCACGGTGTGGGTATAATAAATCAATTGGAAATCCCCAGTCTTCACAAAAATACCCCAAAACCAGAATAAGTTAGCTCCAACATTATATAAAATATTAAAAATATATATTAAATCCAATAATCAAGTTCATATATGAATAAAAATTAAATAACAGAAAATAAAAATTCATTCCTGACACAAACCAGCCGGGATACACCTGATCCATTGCATCCTCTACCGAAATAATACACTAATCATAATAGAAAATGAGAAGTACATGATCATTAAAACTAGAAGCCCAAAATTTTGGTATAATTGAATAATCTATGTTTTTTCCGTGGATATATCCCACAAACAATGACCCATTATATTTATATGAACACACAGTAATGGCCCTATGTTCTTTAAAATTTTACACAGCGAAAAACTATATTTTTTTGAAGAAAAAATAATCAATTAAAATAAAAAATCTATTTCTGTATCACTCATAACCCAAGGATTAATATCAAAAAGTAAGAGAGATTCATATAGTGATTTTGAAAATAGTTTTCCATTTATATAAATTATCAATTTATTTAAAATACAATAAACATTACATTTTAATTAATGTAAAAAGAGTGATAAGCCACATAGATCAAATGAATTCAACACATATTATCGAATCATGATATAGAAAATCCAAATTCTATTTTTAATTGCATAAATGAAACCCAAAGAATATCCCATCAAACAAATCCAATCCTACATATCCAGGAAGAAAATAATTTTTTTTAGTTTATGTCTATTTTAAAGATTGAAAATTAAGGGAAGGAAGAGGAACAAGAATCCATACATCTACTTTGTTAATAGAACATGTTTTGATATTATGGATTAAAAATTTAAAGGGAATAATATCCTCATATTCACATCGTGTAAGGTTGATGATTGAGTAACTATGTAAAATGAGAAAAATGACTATTTATAGGGTGTTTTTTCATATAAAATCCAATTATTTAAAATCATTAATGATGTCACATGGTTTTACATCATGTATTTGAAAACCGTTAACAAACCATGTGAATTCAAACTATCCAAAAATTTCACATATGTATGGTTACATCAAGGTTTGTCTAAATCATGCGGTAAATATAAACCATCCTTGTAACCCCTCTATACATCACATAGTTACGGGGGGAATCCATATGGTTTCCCCTAACCATTATAAACTTGTGCAACCTTAAAAAGTCATGAAAATAACAAAAAAACATCATGTAGATTCCACATGCCCAACCTAATCATTCTGTAAGATAATATATAGAATAAATCAATTAAATAAATAAAAATATGGTTGTTACACTATCCAGAACATTGTTTTTATTTTAAAAATAATGTTAAATATTATTGTTTAAAATGATGAGTTAAATACATTTATCTTGGGTATTATTTTCTAATTACCATGTCTCATAATAAATATGACCTTGCATTTCATGACCTGACCCATGCTGAGGCTGAAGATGCAACGACCCCAACCATGATTCCATATTACATGGGAGACAACAACTGATGAAGGCCTGAAAAACATCGAGAGTCATTTTCCAGAGTACTTTTACACACACACACAACCAACTAGATGAAAATGTGAAAAGGGAGAGAAGTAAAAGTTTCCACATTGCTGTAAATAAAAAAATCATGAATACGACAGTAAATGGTACACATACCATAATGTATACTAAATGGAAGATGAAAATAGACATGCCTATAAAGAGAAATATCCCAATCTGACAGGAATTGGAAATGTAAAATAGTTGAGAGTCTGTCTCCTAGATCCCAAGCTACGACCACCATAGATTTTCCAATAACATGTTTCCCTATACTCCTCTTAAGTAATGATCTACCTGTCTGATGTCTTCATAAGGCATGATACATTTGGGAAACTCCCTTACAGGGGGAGTACTAATATACCTAGTAGGATGCCCCAAAATATGTAGGGGAGAAATAATAGATACAATAGAAAAAGATATATATTATATATGAACAATGTACAATGAAAGAGTGAAGCTCAAACCAAAAAGAGATTTAAATAAGATCAAGCTAACACAAGGATATAGAAATGGTGAGAATATGAACTTCACATTGAGTATTCACTGCCTATATTAGGATAGTAGGCTCATATAACCAAGGGAATCAAGACATGGAAAACATGTAGAATACTCCATTGTTATCACCTCTCTTGGGAGGATTGTAATCAAAACCCAAGTTGTTGGTACTGATAAGGTATATATATATATATATATATGATCAGTCAAAAAGAAACCCAAAACAGAGATTATGGGGATATCCATCAAACAAATCAACCCATGAAGAAGAGTACCCGATAGTTCATGAAGTCCCACAAAGATGCCTAGAATCCAACGCTCCTTCCCTAACAACACAAGATAAAAGGGATCAATCCCCAAACCTTGATACTATCTTCTATGGGCAGAACCGACTCAACCACATAGAATTAGGTCACATCACAAGGATATGTCTTTGTGGGGAAATTGTCCCACATTATCGTGGGTCCAACTATATGTGAAGTCACATCTAGTTATTGATTTTTTAGCCATATAGTGAAAAATCGAAATAGAGGACTCGCGCCCTAGTTAATCTGGGCGGTTCCACTCTAGTAGTAGTTATAGAGGATCCTCTTATTAGTACCATGTGGGGGTTACACTATAAAATTCATTTACACTTCCTTGGTATCAAAAGAGGGTTACACTATAGTAGTAGTTGTAGAAGACCCAAAACCTAGTACAATAGGGAGTTCCACTCTAGTTCATCTCGGACCCATGCCCTACCCGGTAACGGGTTCTACCCAGAAGTAATTGTATATGTCCCACTCCCATTCGTATGTGGGGTTTCACTCTAATATCATCAATGACCAACACTATAGTGTGTTAGAAAGGTTCCACTCAAGAAAAAACTAAAATACTTTCCTGACCACGAATTTGGTTGACCACCACCTATAGATGTGTCGGGATTGGAAAACCACATATCATAAATTGAAAGCCAAATTATAGTTCACCATCAATCTATACATAGAGAAGGAAAATGGTCTCCTATTAACTTGCTCCAATTGGGTAACCGGTGTGATTTTCACCGCAACATGCCAAATTGGGACCTCGTGGGGACCACATATTAGTCCCAAATTTCAAATTACCAAATTCACCTCAAAACGTCTATCTATGAAAGGAGATAACCTTATCATAGAAGAAAAATAAATTGGACACTACTTTTAGAAGTTATGGGAGTTTGATGTCATTGAATAAAGACCAATCAGTGACCATGATTGAGTGACCTAGGTGGTTGGTCCATTGACCACACTGACCGATTACCATGGTCCACCACCCCAGACCATCCATATTCACTAACCCAATAAAATCATGAGATTTTACGACCTTATGGTTGACTTCATGGAACCGACCAAAGTCGAAAATGACCAATGACTTCCCCAATCACACCCGGTCTGACCCAGGTCCCACTCGTTCTGGCCAACATGGCCCGCATCCGCCTGGCCTACCTGGATACTTGAGCGTAGCCTACCTAGTAGCATGGGCTATCCCCATATGGCTACTTGGGAAAAACCCACTTGACTCTACACACACGACATTGACTGATGTGTTCACTACCTGGAGTGGGTAATTGTTGTTGCCCGCCACATTTTGTGGCTTCCTCAATCCACCTAGTATCGCCCTACGACACCTCCATGACCTTGTGGCTTCTCTATATGCATGACCACCTCGTATGATCTCTATCTATCCCCATTCCACGTGATCACCACCACCATCTACGATGAATCCAACTCCCTTGATAGGGGCCATCACTGGTCACCATTGTGTTGATGGTACCTTTTATGGACCACCGATCCTCCTCTGGATTACTAAAAATTCTAAAAAACATTTATCTGAAATACTTGTATCAAGGTCATCATGGACCTAATCTATACTTTATTATCCATTGATGATTTTATGTGAATAAAATTAAATTAATATTTTGTGAAGAACATATGAAGAAAAATAATGAAATTGAAACAAAAAATAGACCAATCAATGGCTGTGCTAGTATGGCCATCATCATTAATGTTCAAAGTAGAAGAATCAACACCAAATTAAAAAATAATGTAAAAATTAAAAATTGGGGTGATGAAACCAAAATAATCTTACATACTTTTTATAATTTCATCACAAAATATGTGTTTTCCATGTTTCCACTATGATTCAACGAAACATGGTAGATTATTTCCCAAATGAGGATGGAGAGATATTCATCATTGGAGGTATGTGGATTTGAGGACAACCCAAATAAAGAACCCATAATCACCTATTTATAATAGTTTATTAGGTAAAGTATATCATATTTACCATACCCGCCAATGGTTGTGAGATCCAAACATCATTCACCCTCTCACATATGGTCATGCTTATGTAAAACACTCCATTATGAACTAAAAAACGGTGTGAAATATCTAATATGAGTCCCTATTCATGATTTATTTGAATAAACATCCAAAATAAAAGAATTAAATCAAATTATTTTATTTACGGATATAACCTCGGTGACTTCTTCCATAGAAAGCCCACACCCAAAAAAGGTATTTCTTTCCTAGGGTCTTCGCCACATTCTGGGACTTAAATGTTCCCGCATTTTTCTTATCTAGGATAATTTTAAAGAGTTATCCCATGTTTTTCATTCACATAAGATACAATATAAATAATATATTAATAAAATTAATTCCGGGTACAACGGGTCTTAGAATAACATGTCATATAAGCACTTCGATTTTGAAATTGGTAGAAAAGTATTTCAAAGTCTTACCAGAAAAAATCAGGTTTCTACGTAATTACCTCATGAATATTTTTTCCTCAAAACGAATAACAATGAAAAAAATTAGGATACGTAGCCATGATCTGGCTATCCCATTCCCAGGACCACTATGAGATGTTTTCAAACATCAACAAATTTAGAACCAAAGGGATTTTTCATCCATGTATGCTTAACTTTTGTCGATTCTCATTCATCAAATGTGGCTTTACAGATGTGGCTCCATTTTCAATATCTATCTCACCCTAGTCAATGATGTGTGTAGGATCATACACATTTATCTTAAACTAGTACACATAGAAGACGTTGTGCACCTGCATCAGGTGTGGGGGTAGAGTAAAGCTCAAAGACACCTCAGCAAACATATGTACAATATTGAAAGGCTCGATCAACCATGGGGAAAACTTAATTCCCTGAATAAACCTATTACTTCTACATCATAGAGAGACTATAAAGAAGATATTGTCTCCCTGTTAAAACTCCAAGTGTCTTTGATGGTGAACTTCATTGTATTTTTTCCTACTCTGGGTTTTCTTCATCCATTCACAGAGGACCTGTACATTTTCTTTCCCCGACTGCACAAACACTAGAACCATGAAGGATGACTCTTAGACCTCATCCAAAAAATAATGGACTATAGAATCTTCTGTATAGGGCCTAAAATGGTGTCATTACAATGGTATAGTGGTAGTGTTTTTTGTATTAAAACTCTACCAGAGGCATGTGATCCTACCAACTATAGTCAAAATCCAACACACAAGGCTCATCATGTCCACCAACACATTTATAGTGCACACATTCATCCCATCAGTTTGTTGTGAAAGGCCACATTCATCTGAAGCTGGGTCTTAAATGCCTCCATCAGGACACCCCATAATCGTATGGAAATCTAGCATCACAATGAGAGACAATCGTCGAGGTCACCCCATGAAGGCTGATGATCTATCATTTTTACAACAACCCCAAATTCTTCACTGAACACTAAACCCTAATAGCAAAGACATGCACTTAAATTTTGAGTCGTTCTACTATCACCTAGATGGAATCTTGTCAATTTTTTGTGTTCTGATTCCTTGTGATGGATTATATACATATTCCATTATATTTCAACCACATGATCTCAATAGTGTGCAACTAACCTACTAGAATATTGTGCCTAGCCTTTACCTACTGACAGGTGAGGCATCATTAGGAGAAGTAATCTATGAGTTGTATCTTTCCAAACAACCAAAACTATTGTGGAATTTCCCTACACATCATTCCCACAATGAGATGTATAAATAATGCAGAGGTGTGGAACTCCCATATCACCGCCTCCCGCATCATAGATAGAACCAATGTTTACCTCTGGAACAAGATCTCAAGATTAGATCCATTAGAATTTACATTTGAAGCAATACCTGTGCATATAAGATCACACAGAACATAATAGTTTATTTCCATTAGCTGGTCTCTTATACACGCTCATGGAGAAAATTTTTCAACACCATCAAAAATAGAAAATCCATACAATCCTACACCACAAGGTTTAGATGTTGGGAATCTCAAATATTTGAAGTTTCATGCACTAGGAGAGCCAATGAATTCATAATAAGGTAATATATTATAATTATTCCATTTCATAGTGTATAGATGGTCTCAAAGTCATAGTCGTTCCAAAACTCAAACCAGTGTCAGTAGCTCAGGTTCAGGTCTCTCTGGGTGAATATGTACCTGTTACTCAAGAGGTTTTCAGTGAACCAAAAATATCCCTCCCATAGTGTAGTACCTCCATATACATAGGGAAAAAACTACCAATTATATTACTAAGTCATGAGTTTCATATTTATACTCATTTTGTCTCAAATGCATCTACTCATATGCAATGAATACATATAGTTCCATCAACACGAAACTAAGCCCAGCTCCTAAGGCATTACAATAAACTATAACTTCAACACCATCCTTTGGTAGTGCAAATAGTAGAGAACTCATTATCCTCTACCTCAACTACTGGAGGGAATTATAGTACAACTTAGACCAGGTAAAAAGGTTTATATTCCATGTAATAATAATAAATGGGGTTTTAATCCTAGATAATATTTCATGAATATCTTGTAGAACCGTACAAAATTAATAAAGGTATGCACCTCTAACACATTCTTGGGTGGATCCCCCAAAAGCTCTGCTTTGATATTTTATAGATCTATGGATAAACCATGTTCAAAAATGATATGACCGAAAAAGTGAACCTCATGTATCCAAAACGTGATCTTTGAGATATTTTTATAAATATGAACCTATCGAAGTAAATTTAGAACCCTACTTTATTGATCTACACGCTTATCCTCTATTTTAGAGTAAATGTGTATGTCATTAATGAAAAAAAAACCAAAAACCCAATCCACGTATGGCTGTATGATTTGGTTCTTCAATTCCATAAAGATGGAAGGAGAATTTTTCACACCAAAGGGAATCACTTGGAAGTCATAGTTCCTATAAGGACATAGAAAATCCAATTTCAAAATATTAGCATTGAGAACATACAACTAGTGGTAACCAAACCTGAGATCGATATTAGATAACAACATCACACATCACATCTAGTCAATGTGGTCATTGATCCGTACTAAGTGGAAAATTTTCATTATAGTTTCCTAGTTTATGCGATGATAATCCACATAGAGTCCTATTCTATAGTATTCATTCTTCATAAATAGAACAAAATATATGGAAAGGGGGACACACTGGTTCTGATGAAATGATTATTGTGAAGGTCCTACCACTATAACCATAGCTCCCATATCTCAGTGGGTTCCATTCAATATACAACAGAAGATAGATGGGTAGTACCTAGTTTCAAGTCAATACAAAACTCCTACTGCCACCACAGAGGTTATCCGAGAACATTTTTAGGGAAGGTTCCCATATTATATTTCACATCTTAAGAAACCTAGATTCCTCAAGAGTCTTCTACACCAAGGGTTATGTTATCTAACTAATGGGTCAAATTTTTTACCCTCTTGTATATCAAAGATCATTAACATGATTCATGTAATAAATATTCCAATTTCATAAGACATAAATCATAAAGAAATCAAAGAAACTAAAACACAAAAAAATATTGTTAACATAAGACATGGAAGTGTGGAATACACATAAGTATAGAAAATCATTTATATAGTAGTAAAGGATCACATTCTAGGGTCTCATAGTGATATTATTTCACCCCAAAAACTATCATATTATTCATGTTTCACTACCATGACCATCATAGGGAACAAATCCCATTAATGAACTGAGTTCACTCCCCATTATAGGCTTATATATCCCATGAGATATAAATATTTACCATCTTCATTAGAGGGTGATATTAGTCCCACTAATCACATATTAAATTCACATGAATGTGTACCTAATGATCATAGAACATTCATCATATCATGACCTATAAATTGAAATGGGTTTCATAAACATTTCAACATATCATTATCTATGAAAAAACAATAGGTTTCATAATCATTTCATAACCTATGAAATGAAGCATGTTTTAAATGAATTCTATTATGGTATAACTCGTGGAAGAGAAATGGGTTCTGTAAACATCATGTCATCATAAACATAATATAATTAAGGAATGATTAATAATTTTAACCTTATATAATATCCACAGTAAGTAATATTTAACAAAAATGGATGAAAATAATGATTGAAAATGATTTTAAAAATATTTTAAATCAATTACTTCATAAATTAAATTTTATTTCGTAATCAATTTTTAATCTAAAAAATTATAAAAAAATTGGAAATACTTTTCATTAAAAATAAACATCTATACTTATAATGAAATCATTAAAACCCATTTAAAAAATTTATTGAAAAATATTTCTTTCCCATTTGAAATCAATTTGAAAATACTTATGAAATATTTTGTACATAATGCGATGAAAATGATTTTAAAAAAATGTTTTCATATGAAATATCCATAGTTGAAAAATATTAATTTTTTTCTTAGGAGATATATCATATGATTTTATCATTGGATTCATAATTATAATTAATCTAATAAACAATGAAATTTAATCATAAAACCCTTACCTCTTTGGTTGAATTGAATCGCAATCCACATGAAATAATAAAATTAAATGCCACATAAAATATCGTGATAAAAAATAAATTATTTATATCAAATGTAAAAGGGGGTTTACATACACCTAATAAAATAATATTAGTGCATAATATAACATATTTCATTAAGAAGTTAAATAAAGAAAAAAATATCATTTTCTACATTAGAACATTTTGATCCATAAACACCATGAACTAGATAAAATAAATGCATATATAAATACCTATTATATTTAGGGTAAGAGAATAAAAATAAATTCATGGGATTTATATAAACCGCATAAATGAAATTGGTGGTGAGTATATTTTGTGTCTCAAAGAAGTAAAAAGTGAGATGAAAATTACTTAACATAAGTCTTAACATCCTTCATAAAAATTAAAAAATAATTTATAATAAATATAAGATAAATATAAATATATTACCAAACCATAGTTTTATATATCAAACCATATATGATTTCCTTGTGACCTTTTATAACCCTTTTATTAAAAATTACATTTCAATGTCACTTTTTTGGAAATAACTACTTTGTTTTTTATGTTTTGATTTATTATTTTTGTTTTTATTAATTTATCATGATTCCATCTTATTTAGAATTTTATAAATTATATTAAAATAATATGTATTATTTATATATATATTTTTTTAATCCCTGAAATATAGACTTATAAAATTAAATACATCGTTCAGGATGACGGTAGTTCATGCATACAGATGAATAATGTTTTCATTTTATTGATGGATAAAAATAAAAATAAAAGTAATATATTAAAATTAAGAAATATTTTTATTTACTATATATCAAATTTTTTCATTGAAACAATCATTACTGTCCTTGATGTAATGTGTGAATTAAGCACATCACTTCGTGTGGCAGTAATCATCAATTTAAATGAGAGACATTATAATATCCAATTAGAAATAGAAAGTATGAATGTATATTTGATATACTAAATAAATAAGTTAAAAATATCCTAAATAATATATATATATATATATATATATATATATTCCCCATTATATCTATCCATGACAGGAGATAAGGAAAAAAATGAATGACATCAGTTTGTTAGGAGGTAGTCCGCCGTAAAGTGAATGATGATATTATAACACATTTGATTGAAGTGGAATGGTTTTAGGTATATAACATAAAATAAAAAAATATTTGTATTTGAAATATTATTTTTATTATTATTTTTTAATTTTCAAACAATAATTTATGACGGTGGGTGAAGAAATAAAATAAAAACACTTATAGATGAATTCTACCTCTTCTTCGGGTAAATACATTGGGATTTTAAGAAACAAAATAGTTGGATGGATTTATGACCAAAAAAAGGATTCTAAGATGATATAAGAGAGTAAATTAAGGTATTTTAATAGTTTATTCTGAGATAATGGGTTATTATGTCATGAGTAAGAGAAGAGAGTGGTTGGATTTCTATAAGTTATTTGAGTTTCACCATTGTATATTTTGGAAAGAAAAATGCATTCATAAAACTTCCAAATTCCAATAGGTTGAAAAAGGGACCATAATAAAGAGTATAAGATATAAGTTTTAAATAATTAAATTAAATTAGTGTGAGATATATTTTGGGTCAGTTTATCAATTATATTTTTAATTTAATTCCCACGGTAAACATATTTTTACATTAACCAAGATAAATAATTTTTTTAACCTTCCAATTTTGTAAAAAATTATGTTAAACATATTATATAATATAAACTATTATTAAAAAATGTGTAATAATTTTTTTAAAAAAAATCACATTATTGTAGAAAGTTAATTCTTGTTTAATCATACTGATGTGACGAGGAATCGATTTTCCAATGTAAAAAAGTTCAAAGGATTTAAATACATTTATATAAAAAATTGGTAAAAATTTCATCAAAATGAACTAAATTGGATAATAAGGAATTTAATTGAACTAATTTTACCTATAAAACCATCAAAAAAAATGTATTCCTCGAAATGCTTTAAATGTAATGAAAATTATTAACAAAAACAAGTATTATTTTCTAAACGTTGAAATATTTATCTTCTCGGTAAACATTCAAAAAATAATCTAGCAATATTTTTACAAGATAATTTAAATAATTTTGTTTATTTTCTGAAATAAAGTTTCTATAATTAAAAAAATTACTTTTTTAAAATGTGTGAAATTTATTTTTAAAAAATAAATTTTAGAAAATTACAGTTTTAATAATAAAATTGTATTTATTCATACATCTTGCAAGAAAAAGATAAAATTAATAATTAAATTTAATTGAATATATATTATATGAAATCAATTAGAATCATTTTACAAAATTTATTTTTTTAATTTATATAAGTAAAACAATTTTTTCATTAATGTATATTTTCAGATAAAGATTTATATTGTTTTTAAATGTTATTTTTTTCCTCTTTAATTATTTGGAAAAACATTCATTGTATATATTTTTATATCTGTGTGTTTGTAAAATATATATTTTTATAATTTATTTAATCAT
Source organism: Viscum album (assembly GCA_963277665.1). Classification (NCBI taxonomy): domain Eukaryota; kingdom Viridiplantae; phylum Streptophyta; class Magnoliopsida; order Santalales; family Viscaceae; genus Viscum; species Viscum album. Next base: position 641,692,141 of record OY728133.1, on the reverse strand, counting down.
ATTCATAACATATTATTACAATGTATAGGTGATAATTTTCCTCTTAGTTAATAATATTTTAATAGTGTGTCATTTTTCAGTTAAACTCAATGTTTCTTGTAACATAAGAAAAAAATAATGGTTCATTTCATTGAAAATATCAACAATTTCAAATTTATTTGAAGAAGTAATTTCAAATAATTATTAGTGTGTTATATTTAATCCATTTAATTATGCTCTATTCTCACTATTTGAATTTTTCATCAGTAAATAATGGATTAACATTGGAAAATCCCATTGTGATAAAACCATATCATAAAAAGGGTTAATAAAAAATCCTCTTGAAAATAAATAAGGAGATGATTGATGGTAATATATATATATATAAATAGTTGGTTATAAAATTAGGTAACGTGTGTGGGATGTGATGGTTTGGACAGGGAATAAAATAATAATGTCCCAACAATGATGTAGACTGGCAGAGATCTTGGATCACAAAAAAGATAACATTAATTTGAAATTTAAAAAACAATAAATCATAAATCATATGAGTTTCAAAAGGTTATTGATATAGTGATACATTATTATAATAAAGGAAAAAAATAATTTTAATTTTTTTCCAATTGTTTTATAATTTTCATGAGATTATATTCGTACTTGATTTAATTCAATTTCCTAAGTGAAATATATCCCTTTGGTTTTTTTCTTCAATTTCCACTCCATATATTACATACGGAAATGGAGATAATTGTATTATTCTAGAATATCTACTTGATCATAATATCAATAAAATAATGATTTCTAATTTCATTATTATTATATTTTTCTAAAAAACAATGTTCTTGGACCATGTTATCCTTTAACATATAATGGTAAACTAAAAAAATTTCATTAATAGTTACCGTTATGACTCATCAAATTTTAAAAAAATTTATTTTAGGTAAACATAGTTTCAATATAAACTTATCATAAATCTCTCAGACATCATTTATTATCTTCGAATGGTCAGATAATGAATATGTGAATACCTAGGTCATATAATATCCCGAATGACATTAACAACTACAATTACAATAAAAATTGAATTAAAACATACATCTGAACCTATTACCTAAATTAAAAAACAGCATATTTAATATATTCCATAAATCCTATAATTTATTAAATTATATGAATGATAAAATAAATATATATTTCTAAAAAACATCAATTGGTTTAAAGGTGATGAATACCCTCCAATTTACATTTTTCATATCAATAATATATTTATCCAAATTGGACTATTTTATCTCAAAATTAGGTACATATTAAGGGTAATCATTTCCATGATAAAAATATCACCTTCCAATTAAATAGCTTTACAAGGCCATCATTATTTAAAATATTCTTGGAAACTCCTTAATAAAAAAATATTAATGAACAATATATATATTTTTTATAATTATTGAATTATGGTATATAAACACTTCAATTATTCTGCCTAATTATTATAACATTTACTATGATTTTTCATCTTATTCCTTAATACCTCTGTCCATTAGTAGGTTATTAATGGTATCCTGATCATATATATTATAAACATTAGTCATACAACCTTGTTGATTCTAGTCTGAAACACCCCTAGGACATTGATTCATATAATGTTCATTAATTCCACATTAATAAATATTGAACTAGATGATTCCTTAAGTAAATCATTATTATAAAAAATTTCATTAAGTGAACATTTTTTATTTCCTTGGAAATCACTTACACATTACTGTTCTTCTCTAGACATAAAACAATATCTCTTTTATTTGAGTAATTTTATTGGAGCATTCTTCCCACATTCTTGACATGTTGAAAACTAAATCTTATTTTCTATAAGGTATCCATCATATACACATTTAATGAAATATAACTATGTCTTATTTTGTGGTTCCATGAGATATTTATAGGAAAATTTAATAATTATATAACAGGATATATGATTAGGAATAACCGAAATATCATTAACTATAGCCATCAGACCATTTGAATTCTCATCCAAACATTTTCTATCATAATCATCATTAATTAAAATCCATCTAGTTTCCACAATTTACTAGAACCCAAAATCATAATAAGAGTGACAATATACATAGTGTAAAACAAAATAATATTTAAAATTCACATATAATATTACTAAATAATGAAACCTTCTATTTAATCTGTGAAATCATAGGATTAGAAAAGGTTACTATGTTTATTATTCAAATCAATCACAATGGATCATAACAATTTTTTTAATTTCAAAAGCGTATCCATTAATGTTTTTAATTTGGGTGTGAAACATTGAAATTTTCAAACAACCATGAGACAATTAGATCAATCATAATTCAATATTTTCAGAGTTATTACCCCGAATCACATCTATTACAAAACAAAAAACAATTTCTTTAATGCATTTTTTTTGTATTTTCAAATGAAAATTTTAAAGGGTATGTGTGAACCCAAAAAACATCAACCAATTAAAATAACATAAAAGTAAATTCATCCTAGATAGAAACTATGTGAACTACCCCTCACCAGTTACTACATTATTGTGACAAACCTCCACCAATACATGGCCGCTGGGCTAGCTATCTCGTGCAGGGTTGTACAGGCCTAGTACTAATGAAAAACCCTATTTATTTACTTCAACAAAATTGTATGAAATTTTATTACATTTTTACTCATTCATGGATATATCCTTACCCATATCCCTATATTTATCATTATAAATATCATTAGTAATTTCAATAACATTTTCTCATTCTAGATATCAATGTTTAACAAAATGCTTCTTCAGATACCAACTATAGTGACCCAATATTTTCATACATTGATATTAAATTATTTTTGTTAAACAGTAATTTAATTATTTGAACACATTCTTGAGGACTATAATTTTATAGTTTATTTGAAGACAAGATAAAAAATCTTTTGGCTTATTTAAATATCTTCTTCATCTAGGAAAAAAACTACCTATATAATTCTCTTCATAGACATTGCCTTCATCAAATCATTATTCATAACCTAAGGAAGGGAAAATTTTAAAATGGTGACATCATATGAATAATATGTGTAATAAATGAGATAAGAAAGAATAACATGTTTGTATGTTTAAGATAACACAAACATAATATTTGAAAACCATACCCTACATCCATTGTTCATAATCTTGAGTCATGGAATAAATATTGGCATTCCATAAGATATGAATAATAAAAAAATAAATGAATATTTTCTATGAGATAATAAAATTGAAAAAAGACATGGAATTATGGGTTACACATAATAAAAAAATTATTTTGGTAGTAGTCAAGGATCACTACAAAGGTCATCACAATGGAATGGGTTCACTCCCAAAACCATCATAGTTGTTGGGGTTCACTCATAAGATCTTCATAGCATATAATGTACCATACTGATGTGAGTTAAATTCCAATTTTATCATATATTTATCACCAGATACAACTCTTTTCCAAATTATTTGGAGGGATATATAGGTACAACATGTGACATAATTAATATCATGCTTATTTTTGCAAAAGTATCATTGAATATTCATCATATGATAACTCATGATATGAAATTTTTTTTATAAAAATTTCTTCTTACCATAGCCTATAGAAATAAGAATGGTTTCGTAATAATTTAATCTTTTTACCATAATATATCCTATTAAAATAATCACATTTCATATTTACTTTATAATGGTATAACCCATGGAATAGAATCATGATTCATAAACATCATGCCATCATAAAAATAACCCATTATGTCAAATATTAGCAATAGTATCCTTGGATCATATCCACATTAAGGAATAGGTAAATTAAATTTTTTTTATAAATGATGTATATTTATTTAAAAGACGTGTGGACAATTTTCAAAGAAAAAATAATAATTTGATATAACTTTTTAAAACAAAAATTTATAAATCATTTTGGATATCATTTTCTTTTTAAAATATACTATGAAACCTAAATTAGATGATTTGAAAACCATTTAATAAAGTATTTGAGTAAAATATACATCCCAAATTGAAATAAACACATTAAATCATAAATTTCATTGAAAAAAATTTTCCTTGAAAACATATAAAAGATGATTTAAATATCATTTAATGCATTTATTTGGAAAAATATACATCCCACTTTGAAAAACAGTTTTTAAATCTAAAAATTCTAAAAAATTAAGGATATTATTTTCGTTGAAAATATAAATTTAAACATATGCAAGATTCATTAAAATAAGTATTGGATATCATAGTATAAAATATAGGTCATTTTGTACACTTCTATGTAAAGATTCTTTTCAAATTGTCTTTAAATTTCAAACAAACATTGATAGTAAAATGATAAGAATATTTATTTTAAAACATTTTTAAAAAATTGGAATATAGAAATACATGAATTTAACAAAATATTAAATTAATTTTATAATTATTCATACGAACATTAATATAAAAAATAGATTTTAAATAATTTTTTGGATAAAGATATAAATAATGTTGATATTTATAAAAAAATTATTTTGAACACCTCTATATATAAAAAATGGGAAATAATTGGAAAACATTTATTATCAAGGAATAACCAAAGGATATAAATATTCATGAGTTTCTTAAGATATAGATCATATTCATTCATTATTGGAACCATTATCATGAACTACCCCAATATGTAATGAGATTTTATCAAAAAACCCTTACGACTTTTTTATCATTGAATTATAATCCCCATGAATGAATAAAATAGTATAAAACAAAAAATATCATGAGAATAAATATATTAATGTTGTTTTAATTTAATGTATTTGTATATATGCCTCATGAATGTTTATGGGTGACTAACACAACATATGTCTAAAAATTAAAACTTGAGGGAAAAAATACCCTATCACATTGGTAAATTTTGAACCAATAACATCGTAAAAAAGATATCCTAAAATGTATATTTAAATATAAATAATTTTTAGATTAATCATAAAAAAATAAATTCCAGGGATTTATTTAATCCACATAAAATAAAATTGAGATTATTATTCCTTGTGTCTCATAGAAGTTAAAAGTGAGATATCAATACCTTACCATAAGTCATCACATTCTTTATACACATTAAAAACTACTATATAATAAATTTATGTTTATTATAAATATATAACAAAGAAATACATATATATATCATAGATTATATTTTTCGTTTTAACTGTTTATCAAAATATTATTAATAATGTCGTCTTAAAGTCATGTTTTGGGAGATAACTACTTTTTTATTAGTTTATTTTTTGAATTTTTTTATTTATGTTCCTATTAATTTTATCATAGTTACATCATAACCAAAATTTCAATGATGAAATAAATTAAATATATATTTACTATATATGTTTTTATTATATTCTATATGATATACAGATATAAAATTAAATTCACCGTGAATAGAGATTGTTGGTCGAACATAATGATGAAAATTGATTCCAATTTCTAGATGGATCAAAAAATAATGTTAAATAATAAATTAATATTATTGAATTAATTTTATGTCATATATTTCCAATATGTTCATTAATAACATCCTTATTACCTTATAAATAATGTTTTAATGAATCACATCACTTTTTGAGGCTGTAGTCTACTCTACACATAAGCGACGTTATCATATTCCCTCAGAAGAAAAAGTACAAATGTATATGTGATAACTATATAAGTATAATAACATCATTAATATAATATATAAACATTTTATCAATTATTATATTCAGTGGTAAGGGGATGAAATACTGCAAAATATAACTTGACAAGAAATACAAATGGCCTTCAACTGCATTAGAGAATTGCCGAATATCCCAAGTTGATTAAATGTCATAGTCTCATCGCAACACTATAAACGAGATAATAAAGGTGTGTGTTATTAAAAATTATAGATGTAATGATAAAGGAAACCATTTATTAGGGTTTCTATATAGTGTTGATAAATGACCATATTTATCATCTCTTTTAGAAGTTCTTATTTAGGGATCATTTACCATCCATTTTAAATAACTGATAAATGTGCATTCTGCAATGTTCTGTAATATCACACTACTGTAAAAACCAACATCAAAAAGAAATAATATCTTGTAAAAATAATAAAATTTATAATTATTTAAATTTATAACACAAATAAATGAAATAAAAACATTGATATGGACATTTTAAACTTGGTTTTTTACCATTACATAATTAAGTAATAATTATCCCATACATTAAAAAATATCAATGTTCTTTTTTCTTTTTCCCTAATCCCTGACTCAGGATATTATTGATCAAAGCCCCCACCCCCCCCCCCCCCCGTACCAAGTAAAATGATGAACGTTTATAAAAAAAAAATTTGTAATAATATATTGAAATTATTAAAAACAAATGTGTTAATTTTAAACTAAACATTGAGTTATATGAGGAAGCTATGTATTAGATTGAGTCGGGATTGACTATTGCAATTCAAAAAAATTTGTTTTTGTTATTAAGATTAATCTATATGAAAATTATGTTGATATTTATAAGATAAAAAGTATGAGAAACTTAATAAAGCTATAACATATATAATGATGAGAAAATAATTTATGCGCATTTTCTCAGATTTTGTGATGTGATGCACATTTTAATCTAAAATAAGACTTATTAAATAAAAAGTTTCACTTGTAGTAATATCAGTAACACCGTGCATCGTGTTGAGGTTAAGATAATTTCTACACATCATAAATTACTAACTGATAGTTTTCCTAAAGTATCAAAACAATCCTAATAATCTTTCTTGATTTTGAGTACATCACATGTCTTTTTTACTAAAATGACATTTTAAAATGGAAATAATCACTTCAAGTCATACTAATCACATCAAGTGTCAGTATTATTTAATATTGATTAATATATGTAAAAAAACATATAAATTATTTTCCCAAATTATCATGACTGTCTGAAATATATTTTTTGATTTTTGAGTGAGTGCCACTTTTAAAACTAAAATGTTAATTTTAAAATAATAGTGGATAGTTTGAGTCATACGATGCACAAAATGTATAATATTGACGTGAAAATGAATTAAAAAATTCACAAATAACATATGGATCATTTTAATAAATTATAAAAACAACCTGAATGTGTTTTCTCTATTTTGAGTATGTTAGTTTTTTTTCTTAAATTAATGTCAATTTTAAAAAAGACACACTTTTACTCATTACCATCACAGCACACATCAGATTGACATTTGTATGATTGATATGCAATTAAAATGAAATATTGATCAATTTAATAATTATAAAAAAATAGAATTATATTTCTCTGGTATGATTATATCAATTATCTTTATTACTACAATGTATTTTTAAAATAGAATCACACACATTGAGTCATACAAGTCACATCATGTTCTGGTTTGAGGTGAGACTAATTCCTACCCATCACAAATGAATTATGAATTGTTTTTATAAATTATAATGACAATATAATATTGATTTCTTAGTTTTTAGTGAGTGATACTTTTTTTAAACTAAAATGTATATTTTAAACTGATATCATACAATTTGAGTCATCTCAGGAACAACATTTATCGTATTGAGGTGAAGATAACTTCTACATGGAAAAAATATTATATGGATCATATAACAAAAGTATTAAACAATGATTAATTAATTGTTTTTGGGTGTGAGTATTGTCTTTTTCATTCATTCACAAATTTATGTCAATTTTAAATAAAAATGCATAATTTTTGTCATACCAGTCACACAATACATTGGATTATGGTTACATTGATTCGTAAATGTCTTAAATGACTAATGTATATTTTTCCTATTGTTCCAAAAAAATAGAATGATCTTGATGTGTTTGGAGTACTTTACTTATCTTTTTTTAAAATTTCATTTTAAACTTGAAACATGCAATTTGAGTCATATCAGTCACATATTGTGTTGGATTAACATAAGACTAATTACCACCCTTTATGAATCACATATAGATCATTTTTATAAATTATCAATACAATATTATTTTTTCTGGGTTTTTAGTGAGTGATAATTTTTGAACTAAAATGAAAAATTTTAATTGATAATTAAAAGTTTGAATCAAAATAACCACATCATGAAAAATATTGAGCTTAGGTAGATTTATACTTGTCAAAAATGACTTATGTAACGTTTTCTTACAGTATGAATAAAATATGAATGCATTTTCTTGGTTTATAGTGTGGTAGTTGAATTTTTAAAAACAATTGATGTTAATTTAAAATAAAGGGATGCACTTGGACTCATACTTATCACCCCAAATGTCAGACTGAGTTGATTATAATTCATATACGTACCAATGTATACAAAAAATATAACATTCCAATTTTCCACAAGTTTCATTTCCATAATTTTTTAAAGTGGGCATAGTTCAAATTGGGTCCATTTTTTTTGCTGAAAATGGTTTTATGGTTAAAAAAATGAATCAATTTGTAGTGTTGGCTGTCTCAAAAACAAATACATTTGAAATCCTAGTAAAATTTGATGAAAGGGAAATTTTATCTTTTTTGAGGCTTGTGGTAGGTAGTTGAAAGCACAATACAACATCCCAAAATATCTGAAAAAATAACAAAATTAATATTAGATAAACATTATTTATGAATTAATATAAAAGTAGTATATAAAATCATATAAAATTTTGTTAAATATTAAGTAGGAATTCAACATTTCATGATGGTTTTATACATTCTTGAATCATTAAATTATTTTATTTATATCATTTTGATCCTCTATGTCCAATCACTCATGAGTATGACCAGATTCAAACAAACCGCCTCTACTTGAACAAAAGAATCCACCTATATAATAAATCAATTATTAGGTGAATAATACTATTAATAAATAAATAAAACATAAATGTGAAATAATAAGTCAATTCTATTGAAAATAAATCCACTTTTAAAACATTAATATTAACTCTATGATTCATTATAGGCATCATCTTTTCTCTTCCTACAATAAAAGTGGAGTTAACCTAAAATGAAGTGATAATTTATAACACTTATGGGGTGAAAAGTTTGTAAGTAAGAACAAGTATACAGTATTTGGTTGTAGAGATGAATTAATTATGCATTAAAATGTTCTAAATTAAACAAAAAATATACATGGAATAATGAAAATTAAATCAATGTTTAATTACATAATTTTTTAGTAAAATAGTGAATGTATATTGAAACATTACCTTTACATATCCTAAATAGTTTACATAATAATATTCTCTTATTCCATGTGATTGGTAACATTATGATGTCTAGAATAAAATTTATACAAGAGTGGTCAATCATTTATTTAGATTATATTAATGTACTATTGAAAATATAATACTATGTTGAAAAACATAGTATATTAAAATTTCATTAAAATTATCATTCATCTCCCTTTTAACTATTTTATAGATTTTGTTCCACTATCAGGAATAATAATCCCATCATTGTTCTATAACATAAAAGTAATTTCTTACATTATTTCAAACATGAAATTATTTTCATCTCTTAATTAATGGTTCATCCTCAATTAAAATTTCATCTACACATGAAATCATTTTATTCTCTAGTAGGAAAACATTCGATTCTTTTTCTCTAGTTTTGAACATATAATAATTTATGTTCTTTTGATGGCACTCAGAATAGATAAACTTTTCCCCATCCACCCTTAAAATCTATTTTATAAATCCCTTTTCATCAACATTCACTACAGTCTTATTTTAAACTGATCTATAATGAAAAATTAGTAATTGTACTATTTTAAAAACCAACTCGTATATATGTTTGATAATTCCATAAGAGGCCATATTTTAATAAATTGGATTTCTATCATTAGAACAATATATTTTCATCACTTACAGCATAGGCATAACTCCACTTATTTCATTGTACTATGTTCATCATGTAATGTTGTATATAATGTATGACCATTGATTACAGAATGAGTATAAGATATAACATTTTCATTTTTCCCATGTCTAGCCAGAGAAGTTGTTTAACAATTAAACTCAAACTTTCAGTTAACTCCTTCCAAAATAGATCTCATAAACATCATATATAATTTTTAATATTAGTATTTGATATCCATTATTCATCCTTAAGTGTATTAAAATATCTAATAATTTCATTGTGTTATTCCATGTACGGATTGAAATCATTTCTATTATGTAAAATGTAATAATGTTTTTTTACACTATATGAAGGTAATTGTAACCAAATATCCTTCCAAAATACCTTCACCTATAATGTGTACACTATTAAGAGACCTTGGGAGACCGATGCAATCTACATCTATAAGGTAATTGGAACAGAATTCAATACCTTATTCACCAAAATATCATTATGCATGAAAACCATTAGGATTACTTGGATTCTTGACATACATTTTCAAAAACATCAGATATTTGACAAGAACCATCTCCCGGGGCATGTGTCGTGACTACATCAAGCCCTCCATCTATATGATAGGGGCTGGCGACTAGCACCGAAAGGCGTATTCTCTAAAACCAGGATGGCATTGCCTATATATCCTATAACACACACAACCAATAACACATCAAGATACGAACAAATCAAGATACGAACACAAGTAAACTGTAGATTAGAAAGAGTGTGTACAGTAGGTAAAAAGAAGCTCTAGTAAAATCCCAAATAGAATGTACAATTAAAATGGAAAGTACAAGTAAATTGAAATAGCTCATGTGAACACCTACCACATGCCATACCTGAAGTGTAGGTATAACTCTCAAATAGTTGTATATGCGATATTCCTCTTCTATGGTCCACCTCCGAGCTACCTCTAGTCCTAGTACCCTCACCTTAGTCAGCATTGTCCATCTTTTCCAACAAACACAACATGGTGATGGAATAGCCCATGCAGGGGTGAGTATAACGATGCTCAGTAGGGACCCCGAGACCCTCAAAGGTCACACATAATCCAAAAATGATAAACAACAAAGCATGGAAAAAAATAACAACCCTACTTAGGGATATTCCAATACATATACCTACGTTATCAAGCATACCCATCTCATTTTTGAGGAAAAAAGTTCCATCCCAAAATCGAATTGCTCAACAATTCCACAAATAAAGTAATACCCCAAAGGTAACACCTCAAAGTTAAGTACAACAAAGGTAACACCACATTGAATAATACCACCATTATACCAGCAGGAATCTATGTACCACAAAGATATGCCACATATAAAATTACCACAAAGGTAAAGACTCATCTCACACCAGGTATAACATTTGAACTGTAGTAAAGATGATTATGAGTAACTACTGAAGCATCTTAGTCTGTTAAGAGGCAAACCCAAGTAGGATCCAAAATCATTAGAACCATGTAGGATCCTATATCATTAGAACCACATGAGATCACAGTACTGCATACCCACGTGGGATTGTAGAGTAGTCCCATGTGGATTCCTAGAGCAGATCCAAGAGGGATACTAGAACACATACACATGTAGTATTTCAAAAACACAGACCCACATAGGATCCCTTTCTCATGTTACAGCCAGCTACAGGGTTCCCGCACTTTGCTTGCTTGATTCTGGAAGAATCTGCATCTCAATCCACCGGTTGATACTCCAACTATAATGAAGTCCCACATAGAATTATCCCAAAGTACTACCTTGTAATAGAGGTATCAACACAATAGACGGTGCATCAATCGGACGCCCGGTTTGTATGTTATCGGCCATTTAGTCTCGAAGGCCCTGTTTGATTCGTGTTCGATCCAACCCGGCCATACCCACAACATTATCCAAAATTGATGTGGGGTATACCAAAAAAGACCGTCTTGATCCATGGTTTATAGAACTGTTGAAGGTTAATCAAATGGACACCTGAAGCACAAGATATAGCTGAAAGAGTGGAAAAAGGTCGAAGCTGTTCTGAGTGTAGTCTGACCTGGCCAGACCCGGCCTAGGACGACTTGGGTTTAGCCCGGGGTCCGGCCCATCTGGCCAGCGAGGCCCAGCCTGCTGGGCGGCTAGCGATGGGTGGACCGCAAGCTCACACTAACCCGAGCTGGCCTATGGTTGGGTGGCACCGTGGTGGGGTCCACCCTAGACGCCACCCAAGGGGGAGGCGCCCCTTGTGTACCCGAACGACTGGGATATTCGGTTGGGTAGCTGACTGGACGGTGTGACAAGGCGCTGAAAGCAGGAATGCGGGACCTCAGGTCGTTCTCGGCTCCCTGGCTAGACGGATTACTCACTCTCCTCCGCGGCGCTGTCGCAGGCCTCGTAACTCCCACCGGTCGGTAGCGAGCCGGTCACCCCTCCAACACCATTGTGGCTTTGAGCTGTAGCTCCAACATGCTGAGCGTCACAGACACGCGCCGTCGTCCCCATCATGTGGTCGTCCATGCATCGTCCACTACCCTCGCGCCATCGTAGCCAATGGGATGTATCCCTTCTCCGGCAGCATGGTTATGCCGCCACCATCTTCACGGTCAGCCAAGGTGCAGGCTTCCACCCTCGCTCCGATGTAGCCAATAGGCCACAACCTTTCTCCGGTGGCATTGTTGTGCTGCCCCATCTTCACGACTAGCTGGGGTGCTGTACGCCGCTCCTGAGCCCTTCCGATGTCATTCCTCGGGACACTCGGCGCACCCCAGTGCCCCGTTATTCAATTCATAGACTCCCGCACTAACCTCAGGATGTCATCGTCGATTAAAGACCATAAAAAAATCCCACAAATTTTGCTGAGTGGTCGGTTCATGTTCGTTCGGACCATACCCTCCACGATAGAATGGTATCAAGACGCTTATTTGTTATGGAATCTAGAGGATCATAAATATTATTAAACTAAGATTAACATCAAGAATGGGTAATGGGGTTATCAAACCACAATCTCTAAATTTTCGTTCATTGGAGGAGTCGAGAGGTAGAAGATGAATTCGTTGAATAACGTCGACGTTTGTTTCTCCCGCCAAGTGCTTTCGATCCGGGATCGGGGTCGGTTCCTCATTCAACATTGGAGAGGAAAAGTTCTTCTTTGGAGAGAATGTTTCTCCGAAATTATTTCTAGCTCCTTTTCCAATGAAATCATATGTCCCAAAAAAAATGAAGATCCAACTAATTAAAAAAAATGTCTAACAATTAATTAATGTGGACATATTTAATTTATTATAGTTGGCTCAATTTATTAATTGGAGAGTTGAGAGGTTTTCTCTCATTAAGAGGGATTCGGGTGGTCCCCACCACCATGCTCCCTTCCACGGATCAAAGAGGTCATCAATCCTTTGAAGTGGGTAATTGTTCTTCACAGTCACCTGGTTCATCTGCCAATAGTCAGCAGAAAGTCTCAAGATCCCATACGCCTTCTTGGAGGACAGAATTGGGACTCTCCAAGAAGAAACACTGCACAAGATGAATCCCTTGCCCAAAAAGTCCTCTAGTTGTACCTTCAGCTCACGAAGCTCTGCAAGAGCTATCTGATACACTGGTGTTGATATCGGTTCCATCCCGGGGTACAAGTCAATGTGAAATTTCACCTTTATACGAGGATGTATACTTGGAGCATCATCAGGGAATACATCCATGTACTGGTCCACCACTATAGGATAGCTCACACTCTCCACATATACCACTCCTAGGGAAAGTCTAGCCAACTGATGAGGGATCGACTGCCCTAACCTCCAGGTAAGTTTGTCCTATGCTGTAGAGGCTCCCTTCTCACTGGTGATGGTTATCCTAGTCCCATCAGTGCGTAAAAAGAACACTATGCTCCTAATACAGTCAATCTGATCATGGATTGAAGATAACCAGTCAATACCCAAGATGACATCGTAAGGTATCGACACCACTACTAGGAGTTCCCAACCAAATCTCTCACCTCCTAGAGTATGCTCACACTACCGACACCTGTGTGTAATCGTCGAATCCTCTCAAGTAGGAGTCTCTAGCCATAATGATCGAGCCCACGACTCTACTAGAATCTCTGAGCTCTGAACGAGGGAAGTGGAAATAAAATAATGACTGGAACATGTGTCTATAAGTACAACACCTATGGTGGAGTAAAAAAATATCGTTCCTCGTATCATATCAAGAGTACCATGGTCATAGGACTCAGCTGCATGGAGCTAAGATCACCCATATCCACCTACTCCTTGTTGTCGGGGTGCACCATCTGGTGGTTGTGGCTGTAATATCTCGAATCATCACCCACCGCCAGCTGCACATCCAACTCTTCTGACATGTCTGCCTACTCCCTGCAGACCTCCTCAGTCGAAACTCTTTCTCTGCCTAGTTGGTCTTTTGATTGTCTGATGATCATCTGTACATCGGGCCATGCAGTCACAAGCCATGGGACCCTACCCTACGCATGCGTAACAATATCTGTACCTCGCATGACTGGCTCTGTCTCCGTTTCCCCGCACAACCGACCCTGAATCTTGCGGTTGCCCACCTATATATCGGGTCCTCTTGGACCTATGTGACATCAGTCTGATGCCAGCTATTGAAGTCTCTGCTATGTGATTCCCGATGGAGGTTATCACTTCTGGCGACTACTCAGAATGAAAACTCTCTACTAATAGGGCTCTCTCTAACACCCCCTAATGCGTCGAGATGCTGAGAGAAATCATCGACACCCTAATCTCCCACCGAAGTCCCTGTTCGAAGGTCTGAGCCATGGAGAATGGGTCCCACAACATATCAGTGGAGTATCACGAAAGGTTCGTGAACCTTGCTATGTACTGAGCCACAGTCATGCTGCCTTAATGCAGATGAAGAATCTCTTGTATGCGCACAATGAGAAGGGTCACTAGGACAAAATCTGCCTGAAATATGCTCTCAATGCCTACCTAGAGAAGTGTCACATCATCGTGAGCATGTAGTATTATGTTCGACCATATTCATGCTTCTGTATATAGAAGACTAGTGGAAAGGATCCCTGTGAGATCAGGTGGTTTCACTACCAGTCAGAAGAATCTAACCACGGCCTCCAACCAATCCTCAACCACTTGTGGGTCCACCACACCCCTGAACCTTAGAGGCCTCCGGCAGTGGAACTCATGCAATGTGATCAAGCGGCGTGCACCCTCTACTACTAGGGATGGTGGCATCAGTGTACCAATGGTTAATGGTACCATATGTGCCTCGATCGGTTCCTATACTGATAAAGGGCCCTACATTAAGGATTTATCACTCGGTGGGTTGTCCTCACATACAATACCTAGAACACTAGTTGGTTGTCTTCATAGAGACATCTTGAAAAGAAACAGGTGCACCATGGGTACTAAGTTATACCTGGTGAGCTGATTCAGAGAGGTCATAACGAAAACCTTTCGAAACACAAACACAATCTGTGTTTTCATGAATTGAGTCCGAATTCAAATGTCAGGGTCCTTGTCTATGGATATGTCAGACACTGCACCAACACAAGCCTAAAATGATAACCACAATCATTACACTTAACATTGTTGCCGTTAAAAATATCAGACTCCATTGTTCTATGGTAGAACTGACTCCACTAATACCAATTTTTCATGACCCATCACCCAGGGCCATTGCCGTAACTACCCCAAGCCTGCCTTCTGTAGGCCAGGGGCTGGTGACTAGAACCAAAAGGCATATTCCCTAACACCAGGAAGTCATTGTCTTTATATCTTGTAACACACACAAACAAGAACAAATAAAGATATGAACAAAAGTAAATTGTATAGTAGAAAAGTGTGTGTATAGTAGGTAAAAAGGGGCTATAATAGAAGCCCAACTGGAAAGTACAAGTAAACTGAAACAACTATTGTGAACACCCGCCAAGGACCCTACCTGATGGGTAGGTACATCTATCGAACAGTTGTCTCTATGGTACGCCTTATCTAATGTCCACCTCTGAGCTACGTCCCGTCCTTGTACCCTCATCCTCAGTCAGTGATGTCGGCCATCTACACCAAAGACAACAAGGTGCATGCATAACCCATGCTGGGTGAGTATAACGATATATATTAGGGACACCAAAACCCATAGTGGTCTCACAAAATCAACAAGGTCTAAACCAAAATGCATGGAAACAACTGACAAACCTACTTAGGCATATGCCCATACATATACCTATGTAATAAAGTATACCCATCTCATTCGTGAGGAAATTAGGTCCAGATCAAAAGGTCATAGCTCAACTGTTCCACAAAGGAAGAAATACCCTGATGGAAACACCTCAAAGGTATGTACCACAAAGGTAACTCCACACAGAAGAATACCACAAAGGTATCACCATAAAGGTAAGTAATACAAAGGTACACAACAGAAAAGATTACCACAAAGGTAAAGACTCAGCTCATAACTGGTATAACATAGGTATGTTAGTAAAGATTATTATATGTAACTACTTAATCATCTTACTCTATTATGAAAAAGTCCCATGTCGGATACTAAATCATCAGACCTACATAGGATTGTAGATCATCAGACTACATAGGATACTGGTACAGCAGACCCACGTAAGATCCTAGAGTAGTCCCACATGGATTCCTAGAGTAGATCCAAGAAGGATACTAGAACATAGGCCCACATAGGATCCCAAAACATAGACCCACATATGATATTTTTCTCATGTTACAACCGGCTACAAGGTTCCCGCACTATGCATTCATGATTTAGGGAAAATATTCTCCACAAGCCACAGGAAGATACCCCAACTACCATAAGGTCCCACATAGAAGAATATCAAAGGACCCACTCGTAAAAGGGGTCTCAACAAAACAGATGGTGTGTTAATTGGATGACCGGTCTATAAGATATCGGCCTTTTAGACCTGACGTCCTGGTTGGATTAATGTTCGATCCAACCCGATCAGACCCCAACGTTATCCAAAAATCAAATGGGGTATACCCAAAAGGCCGTTTTGATCCAAGGTTTTCAGCGCCATATACGATTTGTCAAACAGATACCAGAAGATCAAGATATGGATTAATTTGTGGAAAATGGTCGAAGCTTGTCCGGGTCTTGTCCAACTCGGTCAGACCAACCCGGCCTGGGCCGACCCGTGTCCAGCCCGGCAAGCCGTGTTGGCCAGTGATGGGTGGTCTGCTGGGAATCCTACAGTGTGACCTGCATTGGGCGGCCCATTGGAACGCAGTGGCCCGCGGTAGGGTGGCCCCGTTGTGGGGTCCTCCTTGGATACCACCCAAGGGGGAGGCGCCCCAAGGGTAACCGACCAGCTGTGACGTTCGGGTTGGGTAGCCGACCAGCCAGTGTGACGTGGCGCTGACAGTTGTCATGCGGGACCCCAGGTCCCACTAGGCCCTCTGATGTCCTGATGGCCAGCCCTCCTCTGTGGCGCGGTTACTCATCGCACCCCCATCGGTGGCCAGCAGCGATCCTGACACCCCACCGCCGCTGCCAGGACCATGCGACACAGAACATGCACGCCGGGAAGCATGGATGAAGGCCACCATCGCAGCCACAAGGTCGGTCGGCTGCCAGCCGTCACCCTCACTCTTCCATGGTCTACATGTCGTGACCCTTCTCTGGAGGCATGGTTATGTTTCCACCATCTTCGTGGTCGGTCGGGGTGTGGGCCACCACAATCTCTCTATCGCGGCCAATAGGGCACGACCCTTCTCTAGTGGTGCGGTTGCACTGCCGCCATCATCGCGGCCGGCCGGGGTGCTGAACACAACTCTTGAACCCTTCCAACGATGTTCATCAGGCCACCGGGCACGACCCAGTGGACCGTTCATGAATCTATAGACTCTCGCACTCGCCTTGGGATGTCGCTGTCGATTCAAGACCATCATAAAATCCCACAAATGTTGTGGAGAGTTCGGGTCATGTTCGTTTGGGCCGCACCCTCCGTGTTAGAAAGGTAGAAAGAAAATTATTTGTTCATTAATCAAGAAGAATATAAATATTCCTAAATTAATATTGATGTGAAGAATAAGGAAAGGGATGATCAAACAACAATCCCTACCTTGTCGTTCATTGGAGGAGTCGAGTGGTAGAAGACGCAGTTGTTGAAGAACATCGACATTTGATGCTCTTGCAAAGCACTTCTGATCTGGACTCAGGGTCAGTTCCTCTTTCTTCATTGGAGAGGAAAATATCTTCATTAGAGAGAATGTTTCTCCAGAATTCTCTCTAGCTCCTTTTCCAACTAAATCCTCTAACCCAACAAAAATGAAGAGCCAACTTATTAAAATTAAGTCTAACAATTAATTAAAGTTGACACATTTAATTAATTTTAGTTAGAAAAATTTATTAATTAGAGAGTTGATAGGTTTTTCCCCATTAAGTGGGGTTCAGGTGGTCCCCACAAACAAGAATTTAAATTGGGGATTTTCTAGCTCGGTTGGTCCACACCTCCATAATTTAAAAAGAGAGGTTATAAAAATAAAATATTATTTTTTCTTTATTTTATTTTTATTTCCATGAAAAACATGAAAAATAACATTCACACTCAACCTACTACGGTTGAGTTGAAGGTCCCTTTAACAGAATAATGGCACGGTGAGTTAAAATCTATCCTCGAATTTCAATTCCAACCACCGGTTCAAAAGTTACAAAAACCTGCACACATGCTTACTGAACCTACTTAAAAAATGTTCAGAAATATATTTCATGCACTCCGAGTGTTGGAATCATGTGCCGTCAATTTTTGTGGACTTGTAAAATTCCCATATAATTTTAAAAACTACATGGAATTTTGTGGTCCTTACAATATTGTTCAAAGGGGTTAATTCATATGTAATGGAAAAAAAACATTTGTTATTCTCCTTAAACAATTGAACCATCATGTGGATCATTATATAAAATAATGATCATGGGAAGAACATATATTATTCATATAAAATTTCTGAAAATCATCATTCACCAATATATAATATGAAAACTCAACAATATTACTGAATTTGGATTTGATAAAAAGTAGAGTCTAGTTAATGTATACCATACATTTTTTATCAGAATTCAATGGAAATGAAGAAACATCAATTATTTCATCAAATCAACAATTTTGTTTAACTTAAGTCCATCTAACATCAAATTTGACATTAAAACGACATTCCAAAAATTTTAATGATACCCCCAAGAACAAATAAATTATTATAAAAAATGAGAAAATTTAAATTTTCTTATTAGGATAGAGTGTAAGCTATGGGAGAAAGAGAAGCCCTCCATTTATCCTTCACTGGTGTAAACTATTTCCTTATCCCCTTGTTAATAATGCAAAACGTATCCATGATTCCTTCGTATGTTTTTCTATGAATATTTAGTAATTCTATTTAAAAATATCAAATTGATTTTTTTTTGAAATGATTGTAATCATGAAAATTGTTGACCTAAAAAAAGTTCAATTACAATAATTAAAATAAGAACGATATCTTCTTTAAACATGATTTCATATGGTTTTTTAAAATTGGTATAATAAAAACAATGTCAATACCTTTTACTATATCAAACACTTGATCATTCATTATTGAAGACAATTTTTTACCTTTTTTGATATTCCCATTAAATGTTCTCATCATGGAGTGGAATTTACTATGCTAAAGTAAAAATATCTTCTTTACATAAAATATTATTTGAGAAATGTTTCAACAGAACTGAGTGTGTGAATTATCCAAAAATGGGACACCCCAACATTCCTTTAATGATATAGCTTAATAAATTTCCATAAGTAAGAAATCCATTTATCTCCCTATACAACATGAAACTCAATTTGGATTTCTCACTTATATGAGCATCACACACTGAAACTCTGTTATCCCATATTAATTTTATATCATTGATCAATGTATCCAAATAGACATAAATATCATTACATGGTCGTTTTGGACTAAATATATGTAGGGACAACATAATGTATTTTCTCTTTATCAATAACCATGGATGAACTTTACAATTTTACAACATGATGGGTCTTGTACCATGATTACTACATTGTATACTGAAAGGATTGATTCTATTTATAGATAATGAAAAATGAATGATTCTCAAATAAATTCCAAAATTAATAAAATCATAATCAATTTTCATACAATGTGGAAAATATGTTGGAATAGATTGTTTCACATAATTATTTTTGTATATCCATGACTTTTAAATTGTATCATAGTTTAAATAAATACATATATCCTTATATACAATGGAATGATATGAATTGTTCAATAAATATATCAAAGGACATTAATCATCTTTCTTGAATTGATTCATTCCACAAATAGGGAATTTTTTGAGTCATTCATGGTCCCTGCCAAACCATATGAAAAGATTAAAAAAAGATTTTATTTTTTTAAAGATGATTCCCTTTAAAAGTGGAACTCATTTAGGGTCATATGTTCAATAAGGAAGCTCATTTTCTTTTGGAATCATATCATTTAAGGGACCATGTAGTTCAATAATGTGGGTTTCACTCAATATTCTTCTACCATTCAAATTATATAACCATAAAATAGGTAACAATTTTATTTATTTTGTAAAACTAGTATACAATGGTCTTTTAGCAAAACTATTTAACTTCTCAAAAAACTATGGAGAATCATGTTGTTCATCTTCATATTCCATTGATATTTCTTCCTTCTTTTCTCCGTTATCATTTATACTAGTATTCATAAAAAATGGTACAAAAACCACAGTATCAACTCATTCATTGTGCAAGTTTAGTTTTTACCCTTGTTTAGTCCAATGTTTATATCTATGATCTATTATGTGAAAAAATAAAATCTTCTTAAAAAAAATTGACTATATTTTTTTCACAAAAACAATGTAAACATGGACAAATGATTTTAGAAGTTTCATGTAATGAAACTTTTTAAATGTTCTAAAATCCTCAACATCATCATCATACTCTTTTTTCAAATTATTATTAGGCATCCATTTTCAATTTATATCCATATAATTAGGTTAATAAAATATTCAGTCCATATTAAAAATAAACAAATTTACATAATATATTCATTATCTAAGGTGAATGTTATTGATAATTCAAATAAGTGTATCCCAATATTTTATTAATTCAAATTATTTCTATATGGTTTTAAGTAAGTGTGTAATTGAATTTTAAAAAATAATTAATCCATTATAGTAGGTGTTGTCCTCTGAATTCATCCAATGGTCGAAGTTAATGATAACTATCTCCCTCATCAACCTCAAATCCTAAATATTTATTAATGAATTTTGTTTCTTGAGACTCATCCCCCATCTCTTGCAAACATCAACATAAGTTACATGAACTACTATTACCTAAATAATCCCATACTAAGTACCAGTGATGATTTTTGAAGACTACTACTCAGAGTAGTACAATAAATATAGAGGACAAGGGGGATGAGTGTCTATTAACAAATAGAAATAATAAATGTTAGGAAGATAATGTTTATGAGGATTAATTGAAACCATTTTCCTATAAATAATGGGGGGTGAATATAAGTTTTAATAGTTTCTATTAAAAAATGAACTGAAACTGAAACTAAAACATTTAATTATGTTTTTTCCTCGGGAATATAATAAGAAATCATATAAAAAATTCACATAAAATCTAACGTAATATTTTAATCTATTGGTGTATACTTTTTTACAAATAAATCTATTTTACGATTAATATAATAAATTTTTTCATCATAGACATTGATCTACTGTATCATCCAGATAAGATATAATGGACAAGAATAATGATGATTCATGAGTTGAAACAAAATTGAGTACACGATCTAGATATCATAATCCTCATTATCATGAATTCATGTATTTCAAATTATTCATTTCTCTTATAGATATAGATCAACATAATAATGTTATGACATAATATCTTATGGGGATTACCATAGATATTGATATCATGTTATATAAATGAGTAATGACTTCAAAATATTTTTCACTATATAAATAATCATTTAATGTTGAAATATATTATACTATGAGAAGTATTACTTGCAACATTAATCTTTTTCTAAAATATTTCAATCATATTTTTTATTAATCTTTATTTATAGGAATGTATGAATCTAATGATAAAATTCATGTTTTTAAAGGTATATTAATAATCAATTGGTTCAAAATATGAAATGGATTGGGTATTTTGATACATATACACATTTACTTAAAATTGCAACAATAAAGACATAATTTAACATTAGATTCAATAAATCATTTGTGTTTTAATTAAAATGTTTTTTAAACTATATTGTTAAACTAAAATTTAAATAAATATGTTTAAATGGAATAATATGATGATTTAAAAACTTATACGGTAAACACCGTAAAGATAATTTCCATTTAAATAGTTAGTAATTTGTTTGGAGGTTGTAAAAATATTTATAATGATATAACTAAGAATAATTATGAAAATAAATCAATTGGTTTGGTTTGAAAAATTGGTTTACATATATTTTAATCTTTCCACAATAAGAAAGAAAAACAAATAAAATGATTTTCTAGTTCAATGACTAATTCATAAATTTTAAAAATGTTTATCTCAATACAACTCAAAAAGGAAAAAATTTAAGAAATGGATTCATTAGACAAATCAAAAATAAAATATGTAATTATTATAAAACTATTTCACCTAGATATTAGTGGTATAAGTATTAATGACATTGAAAATATAAAAAAAGAAAATAGACAAATATATGATGATAATGTTTGACAGATAAAAATTTCATATGAAGTCAAAATGAAGAATATATTAGAATGAGAAAATCATTCTAAATATGAAATTATTTTAGATTTAATTTAAATTGGGGAATCTGGAATCAATACAATCATTGTATTATAAAAATGTAAAAAGGAATGATCATACCTCATAATATTCTATGGAGTATTATAATAGTGTAAAAACTATGTCTCGGGGAATGAAAAGACTCATATCATTCAATCAACTAGATATATCTACATAATAATCGTAATATAACATCTATTTTTTAATATAAAATTTGTGATAAAAACTATTTTCATGTAAACTACATGTTTAAAACATTATTGTTTGATCAAATTGTTGATGATAACATATTCAAGTCCCTAAATTATATACACAATTAATTCTAAAATGTGTATAACTAGTTTTCCACAGAATAAATTCTGAACAATTGATGTAATAAATTAAAAAATAATAGATTATAGTTATGGAAAACTAGATATTATGTGGTTAAAAATTATAAAACACTTTTTTTGAGTCATTTAATTTAATATAATAAAATTTTATAGAGTGTATTAAATATTTCATACAATTTAAGAAGTCTAATGGTAGAATGAAATACTATTTTTTGGTGAAAAGAAGATGAAGAAACATCCATAGACATTGAAAACACATATGTTAAACTCAATAAGAGATGAAAAGATTAGAAATAAATGAGGTATTTGAAATGGAATCATTTATTATGATGAGGAATTTAAGTAAAAATCATTCACCTATAAATTAGCGTAGGATAATTAATAGAAAGCGATAACAAATAAATGATAAAAAGATAAAATCAAATAAGAAAAAGGCTGAAGATAGAGATAAAATTTAATATAACATATAATAAAGCATTGATTCATAAGAGAGAAATAAGGATATTGAGAGTGAATTCTTGGATTTGTTTGAGACTTGTATTTTTTGGCATAGACTTGTCGTCCCTTGGATTCGATCCTTGGATTCATTCAAGAATTCATTCATGTTTTGATTCGCTAAGGAGGAGCGACAACAAGAGGTATATTCTGCGGATATCATGAGAAATTCATAAAGATTCAATTGAGGTTAGGGTTATTAAATAGATTATGTAATCTTTTATCTTCTCTTATAAAATATTACTGATCAAGATAGATTTCCTCAGGGCTAAATTAATAAGCATTGATCAAGGAAATTTTACTAGTGTTAAAAAATTAACACTAATAAGTAATTATAATTATAATTATAAATATGTTTCTAAATATAATTATATAACTATATATTTATTTATTACAATATTATAATTTTTAAATGTATAATTATTTATTTAAAAATATGTGGATACTTTTATAAAAATTATAATGATTTATTTATAATTATAAATATATTTATATCATTGTATATATTTATATAATAATATATATTTAAAATATATATTTAAATACAAATTTACTAAATATAGTAATTATTTAAATATTTTTATTATAATTCAATATTTAAAAATATATGTATATCTTGATATGTATTACATAATTGTGGTAAAAAAATTATTTTGAACATATTAACTAATATAAATTATTATTATTCCAAATATATGATCCATTTTTTAAAATAACATTCACATAAGTTTTAGAAGTCAATTTAATAATAATCCCCCAGTCGTAATGAGAAAGAAGGATTTTAAAGTGAAAATTTTCTAAATTTTACAATTTTTTTCAAATTCCATATTATATTTGTTAGCATAACCTAAACTGGATTATTTGATTAGTAATTGATATAATTGTACTTTTTAACATATATAGAATATAATTTATGTTTAATTATTTATATGAAAAGTCTATTTTCAATGAAAATCTAGTACTTTTCAAAATTCATAAAAAATGAATCTTCTATGAAAAACACCAATAATTCATCCTAATAAAATTTATAAATTTCTATTTCAAAATTAAATTTTAGTTTTTCTAGAAAAATATCTAAAATATTCAAAATCTGGTTTTAATGTAAGGGTTTCATTAAAAGGTGGAAAACCTTCTTTAAAAAATACAACTTTTAATGCGTAAAATTGGTTTTTTTCTTATCTAATTCCCATAAAATATATTTGACAGATATAAAAAATGGATTGAATATATAATATATAAATTTAATTAATACCATTCACTAATTTTGACTAATATAATTTATTTGATAAAATTCTTTAGGGAAAATAAAAATTTACTATTATAAATACATTTCATTTATATTGAATTGTTTTTTATAAAAATTTATAATTAATTATTAAAAAATTAATTCAGTTTTATATTTTAATAAGTTAGTTAATCCTATTCAAAACTATCAATATAATATTTATGATATAATTGACATTTGAAATAAAAATATTAATGGTATTCGTTAAAACATAATTTTTCATGTAACAAAAGTTATCAAATAATGTAATTGTTGTGTGTAATGCATGATAACTAGGTGCAGAATGCATTGAAATGTGCCTCTTTGGATGGAATCCCCAACGTATTTAATTTGATGGGTTTTATTTTAAAGACTCACATATTAAATATACATCATGTTTATATTAAATTCTTATGTATTACATATTATGTACTCATTATCGTATCATGTTTAATTCCATTCTCTATGGCATGTTTCTAATGATATCATTTTTGAATCATTATTCCATCCACAAAATTAATGTGTTCACACCACATTAATTAGTAACTCTTTACATAACCCAAATTATGTGTTATTATCCGAAAAAAAGTAAAACATCTTACTACAAAAAGGGTTGTAGTAGTGGTTATTTAATTTATAGGTGGTTGGTTAAACAACCTCTTATAATATAGCGTTGATTAAAAAAACTTGTGCCTAATGCACACTCACTAGTAATTTAGTGGTGTTTTCTACAATGGGAATTAGTTTTGATATTTTTAATTATGGAGAAACTAGAACTTGTTTATTTAATATTTTATGGTAATTTTATTTAAAAATGTTCTATAGGGATTTCAATTAAATGAAACTAACTTCCACTAAGTATATTTTTCGTGGTTAGATGTAGTGATGGTAACCCTTAACAATTGGTTAAAATAATTTTACTTAATCGACTTAAAAAAGGTTACCTAAGACTGTCGTTATACATTATAATTGTATTCTTTGTAAAATATTTAATAAAAACATTGATTATAAAAAATGATTTGAAATAAACTAAAACATAAATATATGATAAAACCCTTAGGCATACTTCATACAACCATAATTATATATGAAAACTTCCATAATCAGTATGACCAGAATCTTATCCACCCCATTCATCTATCAACCCAAAACTCCATTATAATCGCTATTTATATAAATGTCTAGAAATAACCAATAAAAAATATACATCCACTTCATGACCTCCACTGCTTTCGTATTCATTCACATCATTACATCAGTTGAAACTAACAACATCATTTCATCACCTTTAACAAAAAAAAAATTGAAATTAAAAATAAACATAATAAATTAATATTACAAAAGAATAATTAATAAAATTTTATCATTCTATATAAATTATGAACCATCGTTACTTCTATAGGATGAATTGAATCGATCTGAATGGTCATCCTCCTACCAACTACTAGAATCTGTCACCTATAAAAAAACAAAAACATTTATGAAAATAAATTTGAAAGAGAAAAGACAAAAAATATATTCATAATGTTTAACATAAAATGTATTATTTTGTTAATACGAAAAGATAAATTCTAATATATAAAAATAATATATCATGTAAAAATATTGTAAAACATAAACATAAAAATTTAATATTTGATTCAAAACATGAAACTAAAAATGTATAAGTAAATTTTATAATTAATTCTTAAATCAACATTTGGTGTGCTATAAAATTAGTTAATATTTTTTTAAAATAATATCATATAAAATCATATACTATATTTGAAATATAAAAAAATGGTGGTTTTAGCATCATTTCATGTCAATGTTAGGTTGTTTTATATTATTGGTACCGTTACATGTGCATTTTAGTGTTCTGAAACACTAAATACATGTTTACAATTATACCAAGAAAACGGTAAGTCGGAAAGATATTCTATACATTCAAACATTTCATTATTCAATATATGGTCATTTTCCAATGACTTCTAGGTAATCTGATATATTTTCTTAGTTTAGACCAAATCTATGCTTTTTTTTAATGTTTATATACCATTAGGAAGTTTTCACCAAGTCATTATGTCCACAATACAATATTTATGAAAGTACTTTCTATATTTATGTCCCAAAAAAACAAAAAATTGGGTTTCCATTTATGAATCATCAATATGAGGTCACCTACTATGGGTTTTACTTATCCATACATGTTTTGGTCTTTTAAAACATAAAAATCACATTACAGTGATCAAAAGATAACAATGACTAAGAATGTAATGTCATTTTTTTATAAATAACAAAATTAAATCTATATTTATCTTCCTCTAATTTTAGGGAAATCTGAAATATTATTCTTATTTTTAACCCCAAGAAATATTTTGAAAATCATTGGTACCTTTAAGAAGCATTTATGTAGTCATTCGGACCATACTCTATGTCTGATTTAATTTTTTGCATCATGTACATGTCAAAAATAACTCATTGTGGTTTTCCCATGAGTCCACATCAATTTGATATTGTTTATACGATTTTGACCATTCCATGACTATTCTTGTGTATCAAAACACTAAACACGTGTTTATATCGATCTTTGGAAAAC
The DNA here is from genome assembly GCA_963277665.1 of Viscum album. NCBI lineage: Eukaryota > Viridiplantae > Streptophyta > Magnoliopsida > Santalales > Viscaceae > Viscum > Viscum album. The sequence goes on along the minus strand of OY728133.1, from coordinate 641,664,799 downwards.
AATGCCTCAGAATTAATTTTTTATAGTTCCTAGATTTTAAATATAAATTTAAGGTAATTAGAAACTGATTTTTTGCCAAATATGATGTTGTTATCCTGATTTTGATCCTTTAAAACATGTTTTTAATGGGTTTTGTAACTTTAAGAAGTGTTTACTAAATCATTCTAACCACATCCCACATCTAATTTTCATTTTTCCTAGGCATATACATCATCAATAAAACAATAGTGGTTGTCCAATGATTCCACATCAATATGAGGTCATTTTTTTGGTTTTGGTCATTCAATGAACATTTTAGAGTTTTATAACACTAAAAAAACGTTCATCACCATCTTAACAAAACGGTTACTGTGAATGATTTATCATCAGTTACTATATTTACCAAATAAATTTATATTAGTTTTCATCTTATTTTAGGGTAATCTGATGTTGTTTTCCTAATTTTGACCTCCTACACCAATTTTTAAAGGGAATTATAACATTAAGTAGTTTTTATAGAGTCATTTTGACTACACAACATGTCATATTATAGTTTTTTGGATGTGTGTATCTCAAAAATAATTCTACAGATATTGTCACATGAATTCAATTGATTATAAAGTCTTTTTCTGTGGTTTATATTCTTCTATGAACATTTTTTTGTTTAAAACACTCAAAATGTGTTTATAGAAATTGAAAGAAAATCCTAACTCAAATTGAATTTTATTCTAATTTGACATTTCAAAGTTTAATCTATGAGAATTTTTCACTTATTTCAATGTAATACGAAGTCATTTTTCAGGTTTTCCCCCGATTCATATTTTTAAAGGCTTTTGTACATTTAAAAACTATTTACCAAGTAATTATGGCCACAATGCACATCATATTAATGCGGTGTTTTTGATTTCACATCAAAATAATTAAGCGGTGATTATACTATGATTTGACATCATTATGTATTCTTTTTATATGGTTTTGATCATTCCACAAATGTTTTAATTCATTAATTCAGTAAAAACGTGTTTTTATCCATCCTAGGAAAACTGTAACTTGAAATGACATTTCATCAGTTACTACTTTTCAAAATAAAATATACTGGCATTTTCCTATGATTTTAGTGCAATCAGACCTCATTTTCATGGTTTTGACCCCATGACACAAGATTATAAAGAGTTTTGTACCTTAATGATTATTTTTTTGAGTTATTCCAACCAAACCACATGTCAGATTGATGTGTTATTAACACATAAACATTATAAATTACAAAACAATTGGTTTACCCATGATTTTACATCAATATGTGGTATTTTTCTGTGTTTTTACCATTCTATACACGTTTTTGAGTTATAAAATATAAAAATCTATTTATTTCTATTCTTAGAAAAATGAAACTCAAAATGATGTGTCATTGAGTTATAAATTTAAAAATTCCACCAAAGACCATTTAATTATGATTTAAGGTCAGTACTATGTTGTTTTCATAATTAATATTTGTAGATTTATGTTTATAAAGGCATTGGTAGAATTTAAAAAGTGTTTATTGAGTCATTCTGAGCACACCACATTTCATATTAATGTGCTTTATACACATACATATCAAGAAAAACTAATTGGTTCTTTTACCATGTTTTCATGATAATATTATGTCCTTATATATGGTTTTGACCGTTCCATGCACATTTTACTATTTTAAAACACTAAAAATATATTTTTATCTATCCTTAGAAAAATGTAACTCGGAATGACATGATGTCGATTCATATATTTCACAATTCAATATGTGGTCATTGGTATTAGATATCAATACAATCCAACATCATTTTCTTTTTTAGACAACCTAAAATATGTTTTTAAAGGATTTAGTACACATTAAGAACTATTTTCCGAGCCATTTCGACCACCCGACACATTATATTTACATGATGACTATATTTATGCATCAAAAAAATTATTATTTGTGGTTTTACCTTGATTTCATGTTAATTTGATATCATTTTTTTGTTATAACCATTTGACTAATGTTTTAGTGTTTCAATGCATTATAAAATTATTATCACCATCCTATGAAAACCATTACATAGAATGACATGTCGTTAGTTCATAAAGATCTCAAATCAATCTACAACAATTCCAATCTGATATAATTTAATTTTTACAAAATTTTTGGGGATTTGACACCCCAACACATGTTTTTATATGCCTTGGTAACCTTTATAAAAAAATTTTCTAAGTTATTTTTAGCACACCACATTCCGAACAGATGTTTTATCTAAACGTACGAGTCAAAAATATATCAGAGATCATTTCCCCTTAATTACTCATAAATTTGATGTTGTTTTCTATTCTATTGACAATTTCACTAATTGTTTACAATTTTAAAGTAATTAAAACGTGTTTAAAATTATCCCAATAAAATCATAACATTGAATTATGTGACATTTGGTCCAACATTTCAAAATTCAATATATAGTCATTTGCCTTTGATTTCATGTAAATCAGACATAGTTTTCCTAGTTTTGACCCCCCCCCCCCCCCACTCAAATCATGTTTAAATGGAATTAGTACATTTAAGAAGTGTTTACTAAGTCATTCCTACCACACTACATGTTATATTGACATTTTCTATGTGTGTATGCATAAAAAATAACTCAGGTTTTGTTTTCCAAAGATTTCACAGCAATAGGAGGTCATTTTCTTCATACCACTAAAAGAACATTTTAGTGTTTTAAAACATTGAAATCATTTTTTTCTAGCATCCTGAAAAAATTATAACATGGAAATACATTCCGTTAGTTCCTATTTTTCAAAATTCAATGTATTGTCATTTTCATCTGAATTCATGGAAATCCATATACAGTTTCCTAATTTTGACCCCCCCAAAACATGTTTTAAATTTCACTAATTACCTATATGTTGTGTTTATTGAGTCATTATGACAACACCACACATCTAAATGATTATTGTGTATTTTTACAAGCTAAAAATAACACAATTGTGGTTATCTCATGATGTCACATCAATATAAGGACTTTTATGTGATTTTTACCATTAGATAATAATTTTAGTGTATTAAAAAATAAAACACATTTATAGAAAATCTAAGAAAACCTTGAAAATTTTGTTTCTAGTTCCAAAATTTCACAATTCAATATAAAACAACATTCCTATGATTTTAGGGAATTTTGACACTATTTACTAGGCATTGACCCCCCAACATGCATTTTAAATTGATTTTTTAACATTAATTAATATTTACCAAGTTAAATAAAATCAAAAAATATCATTCTATTTTAAAACTTATTTATTATAATTTTAATTCATTTTTGGTTTATATGAATCAATCAGACTCCAATCTACATCAATATGTGTTCTTCATGACTCTAATTGGTTTTTTCTATATATATGTGTCATTTTAATTTTATTTATGGATGTTGTATCTATTCTTTGAAAATGTATGATTGATATATGGGATTTAGAATATATCATGATAGTATGATTGTTAAGGCTAAAAATTTCCTCTAGGATCATTCCAATCAACTTTGGAAATATAGAAACTTTTTCATTTTACATTTTTGATCACCACTGATCATTTTTTCCCCATGGGAGTCTTTTTTTGGTTATTTTTTTGAATCATTTAATTTATCTTTCTGATTACTGGTCAAAGACACTAATCTATCCTATACTAGGTGCAGCATCAATAGATGATGATTCAATACCAATGTTAGCTAATGGATAAATCCTAGAACCCATCCATTATTCATGTATGAGATGCTCTTTCCCTAAAAAAAATCAATCAGAATTTCTCTAGAAATTTGATGACGATTTTGAAGGTTTTGTATCCAAGACATCTTGAATTTTAACATGTTAATATAAAAATTTTAACAATAATTTTTTAAAATATATGTACATCATGATATTATATAGTTCATAAATTATTCCATATTATTTATTTTTATTCCACTAATATAAAATCATAATAATAAAAATGTGCTATAAATTCAAACAAGCCTTTTACCAAATTAATTGGGGACTTCTAGGTGTGTCAAATTATGCCAAATTTGTAATGTTTTATACATGAAGCCATCCCCAGTTAATTGGGATTACTTATAGTTAGTTTTTATAACATATTGTTCATTATTATGTATTTATAATAATGATATAACATGAAATGGAAATGAAAATTACATACCATGATATCGTTGTTTGGCTTATTTACACAATGGTTGTTGGGTTTCCTAGAAAATGTTAACTACTTATCTATTCAGCTAACAGAGTGACCTAATTTATTATCCTTTATAAAAATATATAAATAAGTTAGAAAAAAATTACTTATAATAAAATGATATAAATAATAATGATGAAAAAATAAACCAAATTTTTTATTTTTACTAAAAATCTATTTGACTTAATGATGTGAGGAATGACATTATCCACAGGATTCCAAGTATTTTTTCCTAATTCATAAAAAATTCAACATTATTAATAATTAAAATTCAGTTATTTTTATATTAATAATGTATTCTAAAATATGAAATTTCCTCATTAGATGCATCTTTTTTAGTATCAATAAAGTGATTCAATTTCTCATGATATATGCCTTCATGAATAACCCCATTCAACAATCACGAGCTTAGATATCTATCATTAAAATCATCCTATAATCTAAATTTTAAAACACTCTCTTTTATGCCCAATATTTTAAATGTCCATTGGAGAGAAACAGAGTTGGGGAAATTAATATGAAATAAAATATAGAAATAAAAAGCAAAAAAATTTATAAGTATGTATCAAAATTTAATTCATGTATATTAATTTAGTTATCAAGGAATATTAAATTAATATTAAATTTAATTGAGTTAAAAATAACTAATTTTTTGAACCTATAATAATATATTTCAAAAATATATAATCAATGGAAAATCTTATCATATCATAAGCAATATGTGTAAGAATCATCCCATAGATTCCAGCTACTTCATTGGTAGGGAACCCAAACCCATCATATGGAATGAAAATATTTAATTCTTTCAGGTACCATACATATTTCAGGTTTATATTTGTATCACTTCTATGGTTGTCATTATATATTTGAAAAATGTGACAATAAATTAATAGAATATATATGTATTTAAAAAACACTACGCACATTCCTGTGCTAGAAACTCAATAATATCCCCTATATATAGGGGTCTCCAACTCCTCCATCACGAGAGGTGAATCATGAAGTGGGATACCAATAATGTCTAGGGAAATGGCTGGCATGCTAGTAGTATTTGTTATAATAAAATCTGTCATACCCAATGAATTTTGCGGTACTAGTTGTGTGCTCTAAGATACTGGTTGGCTAGGATCCTGAATTTTTTTCTCATAATTCCTATAATTCATGTTTTTAATTAATATTAAATATATAAAAAATGAAATACTAATAGATTTATACAATAAAAATTATTAAAAATGTACATATTAATTATACACTTATCAATGTGAAATTGTAATATAATTCAATTACAAATTTATACATTCAATTATCATCATCTTCATTATCATCTCTGTTATCAATCTTCATTATGACAAGTCCTTCATTTTCACCCTATCATGTATGTCCTATTGTATTAGTATTTTTAGTAAAAAACTATTCAATGTATTGTGGTTTATGTGGTACACTATCACGAAGTACCAATAGATCTTCATCACCCATGTAATGTAAGAATATCTGGTTTAAGTGTACTAAAACACTCCAAACATCCTGTATTTCATCATCCACATAATAAAACATATTCACATATGATGGTAAGATAATTGGACCAAGATATACCTGCTCATCGTTGTGGATAAAGTCAGAGTATTTGACAAAATTTATATTTAATTAATCTTTCATTATACCCCTTCTTCTTTGAACTATGTTCAACTAAATAATACATTTAAAAAGTTTCCATGATAGATTAGTTCAATTATATCATTCATATTTCTATATTATCCTATGATTGATTAATTTAGTTATATCATTCAACATTCAATAGTATCTAACCACTGAATGTTTAACAACATAACTATTATGAGTTTTCATGTATTTTTCATGATAAATAGTACAAAACCCAAATCCATGAATATTGTAGGAATTGAATCTCCTAACCTTCCTTAAAGTGACTTTAGCCAAACATGTATAATCATTTTATATTTTATCTTGATTCTAAATATTAATTATTTACGCCAAAAATATATAAGGAGTTACTTTCAACAAAAACCAAGAAAATAAAAACCAATAATACAAATATAAGTATATACTTACATAATGGGAGAACTATTCAACAATATCCATATTAAAACCATAAGTTAATTAAATCTCATATCGAGATCTACCCTTTATTCTACTTTTTGTTTCTAGACACAATTCTATAATAAATTGGTATAAAATAAAACAATTGAGATTTAGATGGCTATATTCTTGTATAATATTTAATCTAGTCACTATAAAATTTGATCCAATTACAATTGATCTTCTAATAGTTGGAAATACTGATGATTGGTTTTCATAACAAGATTGAGTGGAGATGTTGTCATCACATCCAAAAAATTAGAATATACTCTCAATCCCATAAAAATACATATATTATTTAGTCTATAACCTTTAGCAATAGATCCATCTAGGTGGGATTTATTCAACATATATAATTTCAAATGACCAATGTACCTAGTTTGAAAAAGAAACATATAAAAAAATACTTAATGATTTGATAAAATAGAATTCACCATTTAAAATAATAATAATATAACTGTACCTATCAATTTGATACATCCATTAATAGTGTACTATTCCACTTTGTTTATATTATTCTACTAAATGACCCATCAAATAAATCATGGATATAAATAATTAATTGAAAAATGACATGTCAAAATGAAAAGGGGTCTAATAATTTATTTCATGATGTTTATTAAGCACAATAAAATTTAATGTTTTCCAAAAATCTATTAGAAAGAGTAACAATACACAACTAATACCGTAATTAATTTTTCAAGTAATGTTTCACTCAATGCCAACAACAAAAACATCTCCATCATAATATTTGAGTGATAAATTTTTAATCCATTAAAAATTATTTTTTTTAAGTCAATAAGCCCTAATATGTTACTTCAATATCTAACTGGCACATTTAAATTCTCTTTCCTTTAATGGAATACAACACTCTCGTGATTTTATCAGTGTAAATATGGTTAAAGGATACATTCTATTATAAATTTCCAACAAAATTTGTTGTAAATTAGTTGACTCAGATTCTTTAAGAGAACTATGGCGATTCTTAGATTTACTATACTCTAGTATGAAATTTACGAAATACATTTTCATATACATTATTATCAATATAAATTAAATCAATATTAAGATGTTTCAGATTATATTGACATAAAAGAATATTGAAAAATATAATTTTTTCCTTCCATTGTTTTGTTCCAGATACTTTAAATACCATACCTCATACCCTTTTCAATAATTCTTTAAAAGGATCACATTTCCCAAATTCTACGTCAATATTCATTAATTTTACAGATATTTCTTATACAGATAACACCTTCCATGACTTTTTTACTCAATTTTCACATTGAATCATTTCTAATAAAACCTGAATTTATAAGAAGAATCATGAACTTGGAGAAGACACATAAAAACCTATTTCTCTAATATATGTTAATCCTTTTGGGTCAAAATTAAAAATTATAGGCTTGAAAAGAAAAACTAGTCTTAATATTCCAAATAGATAAATTATCTTGTCCAATAAAATCATAAATTTTCCACATTAATGCATCAAGAATTTTGAATACTTTTCTCAATGAATATTCATATATTTCAATGTAGTCATCCCATAATTCTCACTATTATATGATTATAGGTTAATGGTATATATAAATTTCACTTCCGGGAATTTTTTTTCAAGGAAAGATCCTTTAAATAATTAATGGAGTCTTCATCATACACATCAAATGAGGTATATTATCCGGGATAAAAATAACTGAACAAATGACATAATTTGTATAGAATGTACCAAAAGTATTAAAACCATCAGAATATAATCCTAAATGTACTTTATTTGGATCTGAAGTAATATATGTATACATATTTGATGAAAGATCATACATGATGTTGAATATTTTTTAATTCTCGTCAATCCATTGTTACTATCCTTATCAAGAAATTTTTTTTCGTATATAGCTGTACATGACAGAAATAATCATTTTTTTCATGGTATCAAAGGAAATTAATAGAACACCATTTCAAGAGTTTTTTTATTCAATTTATTCTTAGGGGTGCATTGATTTAGACTCTTAGTATTTTTAATTGACTTCTATAAAATTGTATGAAATATTAATCATTGTTCTTCTTCAGACTCTTCTTCTTTGTAAATCATGAAATTTTTAGGGAATGAATTTATCTATTAATAATAAATTCCAATGTTTTGGATGACTTTTTCTTCTTATTAAATGATTCAATAATCTCGACTTCACTAAATTCATCATAATGAAACTCTAAAATCTTAGACATTGCTTTTAATAAATTATATATTGAAAAATGATATGACATATCTTCAGAATAATGTAAAACATAAAATACTCTATACACCCTTCTTGTCAATTTTGTTTTATATAATCAACTAATTTATAATACTCATTTTTTGTTCACTAAGGCTATAAGATTGATTATGTTTCTCATGATCATCTGAAGAATCTTTAGATCTATTTAAATTAAATATATTGTATTATGTAAAATCTAATGTTTCATTTAACAAACATTGAAATAAACTCCCCCTTTCTGGGTAACAGTGGTTTTTAATGTATTTATGCTATTTTCACATTCTATATCATTTGATTTAGGATTAAAAATCCAACCTACATATTAATAAGGAATAGTTTTTAATATCAAATTCGTTTAAACATAATTCTTGTTCAACAATAACATAAATTTAAAACATTTACACAAACATTTTATTTTATCATCCACTGATCTATTTTCAATTGCATAATCAAAAAATTATTTAAAACCCTAGGAATACCGAGTTGTGTTTCAAGGTAGATTATTTTATCATTTATCTATAGGAATTAGATTTTATTATAGCTTTATATTGAAATATAAATATATTAATATTTAATCATATAGGAATAATGAAAATAAAACATCCCCCAACTGAATCATTGACATTGGTAAGGTCTTGATCCAACATAAGGAAAATTTAACATAAAATTAATAGAATAAAACATTAAAAACAAAAAAAACATATTCAAAAGGTTAATATATTATTTAATTTAAACTCTTATAAAAATTCAATTAATAATACCTTAAACTATTTAAAATTTGGGATCTATGTGGGTCATAACTGTCACATGTAGGGGGTCAGCTTCACAGTGGTAATCGAGATGGGGTATTGGGGTCACAATATAACCAGGTAGGAAGTTAGAAATCTTGTAAGTATATGGATGGGATGGTAAAAGTCATGGTTGTAATGACCCAATGTTTTTCAATGGAAATTACATCCTTATAAATATTTCAAAAAATCACATGAAAACACAACATGAGGAACATCTAAGTTCTAAGTGGCATTTAAAAATATTTTTGTCACTTCTGGGTTTGGAATTTCCAAATTTTGATATACACGGTTGCGATTAGTAAGTTATTTGGTGCACGATATGAAAAAATTAATTTTTGGTGAATAGTAACCTAGTATTATGAATAGTGACATACCCTTATAAATATTTATATACCCTAATGAATAGTATCCTTACCTATGATAACATATAAATAATATTCATGTTGAATGTACAATATACGCATATTTTAGAATAAGTAAATGAATGTTTTGAAACAGGTTTCTGATAATAAATTATGATTTTAATTAAATATTAAATTAATCATATTTAGAACATTATTATTGAAAAATGGATTTTATTTTTGGAATCTACATGTCAAAAAATGTTTAGGGTGAATTTTGGTGATTTTTCTAAAATACTTGAATTTTTTAGGAATAGTAAAATAAGGTAGGTTACGATAAATGCTAAATATTGTATTTATTGAGTCATTGATGAAGATCTGCTAATGTAAGACCAATTTGTTCCAAGACACCTGATATTATTACTATTCATTGACATGTAATACTTACTATTCATTGTCTTGTAAATAAAAATAAAAAATTAATGATTATAATATTTTGAAATCCCTCCTCTCCTCCACTATAAAACCCCCTCTCACTACATCTTCACTTCACTAATCTCTAGCCTTGTGTATTTTCTATATTCTAACAAAGTCCCTTCCCAAGCTCCTACCCCACGTTCAAAATCCCATAAATTCTTCTAAATATAAAAATATCTCAACTTAAGAGGTTCTCAAAGGAGGATGTATCAAGAGGTAAATTCCTCTTTCAAATTCCTTTATATATATTAACTTCATTTATTTTTGTGTATTTCATCACCTCCCTTCACCCAAATAGTATGATTAATCCAGTAAAATACATGTACTAGAATGTTTTTATGATAATTTGATATTTCATGATCTTCCCTCCTTTCCCAAACTTTTATTTTAATGAAATGAAAGCACCATTTGAGATGTGCTAATTTAACACATTCAAGGACAACTGTTTGTCAATTTCTATTATTATCTATACATCTAGTCACGAAAACATTTTTTTTATATAGTTGAACAAGGTTACTATATAGTTAATATATCTTTTTTTAATCCTTCTTTACAATTGGTTTTATCTTATAAAGAAAAACATTTTCATTGTAATCAAACCCACTGATTAACAAAAATGGTTCTCAATATGGTTTTATATAATAATTCAACTTATCTCTAGGTAAAAAATTATATTTAAAACCATTTAATCTCCTGTATGTTCACTAATATCATATAACATCAATTATGGACAACTGCTTTCATTCTATATGTTTATCCAAACATGAATACAAGCGAACCACTCATTAAAACCATGTAATCAAACATGCCCAAACAATGAAATTGAACCTCATAACCATTCAAAACGGTTATAAATGAACAAAAAATGAATATACTAAACCAATTAAATATACAAGGGGTTCTAGAATTATTAATTAATAATACTATTTTTTTATCCAGGACATTAACAACAAGTGGATAACACCAATCGATTTTAGGTAAGAGGGCCTCTCTATTTCATTCTTAATATAGATTATCCTCTATGCTATTCCTTTTTATGTGTAATCACAAATTAAGGGGTATTATTTCTGTAACATCCCAGGTAATTAAAGAATAAATAATTTTCATATTTATTAATATTTGAGAATTAAATATGAATTTTAATTAAAAGGGGTTGCTATGTTCGATAGCGTACCCGATACGCAACGATGAGTTTCTTTGAAACTTACGTAGCACACTAGTAATATAATAATATTATTTTAAATGTTAGTTAACAAGTAGCCGTTGTACTGGCGGGAATGAATAGAAATAACTAAAATATTAATAGATATGTTTTTATATGTTTTTACATTTACCCAATAAAAGATAAAGGCTTAAAATACGGAAAGAGTTCAATTTTAGGCTTTTATACTCTAATTTTCACTAAAGGTTCACTTATCACCTTTTAATGGTGAACCGTCATTAAATATAGTTTTGAACACTCTTATACATTCTTTTGGACCAAATAAAACTTTTATTAAGAATCGGGACATCAAATTTTACTTTGTGTAATTTTTGGTACCTTTCTGATAAAGTTCATTTTTTATGAATAGTGTAAAATGTTGCATTTTAATTCAAAACCTCTTTTTGATCTAATTTATTTATATGATTAGATTATCTTTTGAATTGGTTTTAAAGTGAAATTAGAATATATTTTTACCATTTTATCTAATGGTGGTCATTGGAATCAATTTCACTTTGAAATTAGACTTAAACTGGTGTCAATCTTTTGATACTTATTGTTTTGTAAAAACACGCTATTTGCTCTGGCAGCGGGAATTAATTATTGAATTAATTAATGTGACTTATATGATTTGAATTTTGTAAAATAGACTTCATTTTTGAATTCGGAATATCAAATATAGCTTAGGGTGAATTTTTGGTAATTTTCTGAAAAACTTCAATTTTTGATGAATAGTGAAACCACTAAGTGGTAATCAAGCAAACTGATTTTTCGGTTAAATGAAATTTTACCACTAATGTGTGTTGAATTTTGAAAATCCGACATACATGGTTGTCATTAAGAAGTAAAATGTGGTTCAATGAGATTAAAATAATTTTTTTGGTGAATAGTAACTTATTAAGTTCTTAATCGTGATTAGTGGTAATTAGGGTAGTTTAATGTATAAATAATGATTTAATAATATAAAATGACCTAGACACATGTCCCAACCTCATTGGTTGTGTCATGGCCGACCAAGACAAGCCATGTCCAAACTTGGGGACCCCATGTATCCACTTTTGTTGGGAAATGACATAAATTACTTTTTATTTAATGTTAAAGTGAAAATGACACTAACATAAATTGTTTTACTAAAACAATTTTTAAGTGGGGTTATACAAGTCCAAATTTCGATTATAAATATTCAATGGAAAGATAAAAAGCTTTCCTACATCATAGTAATTTTTTTATAATTTTTAGACATTAAATAAATTTAATTATTTATGACATAATAATGATGCAGCGATGACATCATTATTTGACGATTTAAATAAAATGGAAAGATAATATAAAATCTATGAACTACACATGTCCAAAACCAATTGGATGAATGGATTTCGATGCCTTATCACCTTATCCACGAATTATATCAATGTGGGACCTTTTAAAACCGATACACATTTTCAAATAATGTAATGTTTCTTAACTTTCCAAAAGTGCCCCTCCTCTCCTCTTATAAAAGGCCCCCACCTCTACCTCATTTCACACACTCTTCAAGCCATTGGCTCGGCCAACCCCTGCCCATTTGCTCTCTCCACATCCCTCTACTCATCCTAGAGGATTCCCTTTGGGCAGAATCCTTTCAAAGGAAGCCTTTAGGCTCAACTAAAAAGGAGTTACACTTTTTAAGGTAATTCATTCTCTCATGTTCTTTTGTTTTATTTTGCTTCTCCAAACCCCTAAACTCTTTTTATTTACTTCTTTTGTAACAACACCAGTATCTTCAATATACTAGGATGTTGTTATAAGATTTATTTGAGCTACACTCTCACACAACTACATCAAATGGTTAAAGAACATAAGGTTTCCGTGGATGGCGAAATTCTGCCTCCCGAAACGATGATTGTTCAATACTCATTTAACACCTTCAAAGGTGGCCATTATGATGTCACTAATTTTATATATGATATGTAATATTTTTATGTTTTACTTATGCTTCTGTATTTTTCATTTGTGTCTTACCTTTATGGCTTCCATTATGGGTATACGCGATATCATCATTTAAGGAAGTGCGGACTACCGCCCCCTCAAAATGATGTGATTCGTTAATGCCATATGTGGGACGTGTAAAGGATGGATTTAAAGTTATTATATATGATGTTATACTGGAATTATAATATACCTATATATATCATTATCATTTATTTCCATTAAATTATGAGATAGAAATGAAAGTAGCGTTCATGCGTACGTACGGACTACCGTCTCCATGAACAGTGCATTTCATTTCTTATCCCCAAATGTAATTTATTATTAAAAGTACATTTATATAATGGATATATATAATTAATGATATATCTAAATGATGAATATAATTCTGGAATTAAAATATACATACCTCTCATTTAGTTTTAATTCCATTAATATGACAAAGAAATGAAAGTAGCGTTCATGCGTACGTACGGCTTACCGTCTCCATGAACGGTGCATTTCATTTCTTACCTCTAAATGTGATGTAATATTATAAATGAATGTATGTACTGGATATATATGACATATATGATATCTACATCATGAATACCATTCTGGATATAATGAACCTTTGACCAAATTAACAACATGTAAGTGTAAGAAGTCTATTTTTGACTTAAGAACCAAATACCGACAAAATAAACATTATTAAATTAAATAATTGCATGATGTTCATAACATGGTATAAAAGGAATAATGAACTTGAAAAAGATTCATAATCAAGTAGAGATTAACTCAAGTTTATTATTCAGGAGTTTAAAGAACGGTCGGGTCAAGTCGGATACGAGGTGTGGGACTTCGTCTCAATCTCCTTTCATTGAGGCATATTTTATTTTATACACTACTTTCTTTTATATGGTGTATAAACCCCTTTGACTTTTACGTTTATTCAAAAGGAATCTTTTTTATATGAAGCGTTTACTAAACGACAAAAGGGAATGTTTTTGTCGTACGTATGCGGCGACAATGACTTCTCCGCCGTCGTGACGTTATTTGAGTTTCGGCTTCCTCTACAAGCCATACCTTCTTTTTAAAAGAAAAATAAATACCATGTTTTACTTTTCTTTTATTTTGGTATTGAAAATGTTTTTCATAATGTTTTTATTATATCAATGTGTTGTATTGATATCTCGTGATTGAAATGTGGAAATTTTATGTTTCCTTTATGCATGTTTTATGTGATATGATTATGTTATGGTTCTTGGGCATTATTATGAAGACGGGTGGTTCCGTGATAAACTAAGGGCGGGTGAGCCCGTTATAGCTCTCCAATGCATTGGGTAACGCGAAGGAGTGAAACGTTAAGGTTTCTCCGAAGAGATTTTAGGGAATATACTGTGATGGGTATTCCAAACGTAACCAAGAGGGTTACTCCCTACGTAATAATGTTATGAATGCCTCAAGTTACCTTTACGTATTATGATTTATATGATTTATTCATGTTTTTATGAGGTATGTTAAAGTGCCTATGTTTTATGGGTAAAGTATGATTTCATTCTTATGTATATATGAATTCATGTTTCCTTTCCATGTTTTTTTATAACCCATACTGAGTTTTTATGCTCATCCCAAGTTTTTGAAATGTTTTTCACAGGTCAAGGGAAAGGTACATGATAAGATGATAGAGTCAAGGATGTGTCAAGAAATAATCCATGTTTTATTTTAAATGTGTTTCCATTGATGGGAATGAAGAATACTATCTTTATGTAACCACTTTGTTTATATGTGGAATGTAATGAAAGTTTTATGATCTAATTCTCTAAAACTCTAAACCCGAAAAGATCCTCAACGTGTAATCATGTAATAACTCAAGATTAAGTAAGGTTTAAGGCTGGGGCCTTATAGTTGGTATCAAAGGTCGGTTTAGATAACTTTAGGAGTTAGAATTCTATTAAATGATTATCCAAAAATATTTTTTTTTCTTTTTCGAAATGATATAGCATTTAAAGATTACCATGTTGCTTCATCTAAGACATGTTTGTTCAGAATGGTTTTCCGCAGAGGAAACAGGGAAGCTGTGCTAGGAAGGCATACAGAAGGAAATAATCTTCCGAATCAGCATCCAGAAATGGTTGGAATTGGAACTGAACAGTTTGTTGCAGTAATGGCGCAGTTGACTCAGGCGATAAATGGTGGTGGTATCCATGCACGAGATCAGCCAGATCAACCGCAGAGGAACATGTCAGTGGTGGAACATTTCATGAGGCAACATCCCCCATCATTCAGAGGATCATCTGACCCTGTGCAAGCTGAAGGGTGGATTAAAGCACTGGAGAAGATTTTCGATGTCATGGGGTGTTCAGACAATCAAAAGGTTAGTCTTGCTATTTATCGTCTGGAAGGTGAAGCAGATCAGTGGTGGTCTATGGTTAAAAATATCAGGGATGCCGATGAGATTGATGCTCTTGACTGGGATGAATTCAAAGGTATGTTTCTTGAGAAGTATTTTCCTAAGGCTGTTCGACTTAGGATGGAAAAGCAATTCTTGGAATTGAGGCAAGAGGAAGACTCAGTGGCTGCCTATGAAGAAAGGTTCACTCGATTGGCAAGGTATGCTACCAATTTTATCCGGGACCTTGATAGTAAAATCAATCGTTTTTACTCAGGATTAAAGCCAAAATATTGAAGGGCATTAGCTTCTCGTGAGTTTAAAAGTTATGAAAAGCTTGTTCGATGTGCTGAGAAGGTGGAAATGGAGTTTGCCGATGACCAAGTTTTCTATAACAACAAGCAGAAGAAGAGACCGAGGTGGCAGGAGAAAGGTAAGAATTCTTCAAAAAAGTCTGATGGTAAGAAAACTAAGTTTCCAGTTTGTGATAAATGTGGAAAAAGGCATGCTGGGGAATGTCTTCGGAATTCTGGAAAGTGCTACCGATGTGGTAAGATGGGACATAAGGCTCGTGATTGCACTGAAAAGGATCAAGGTGAAGGTAAGAATAAATTTGATTTACAGTTAGTAAAATGTTATAAGTGCAACGATATGGGTCACTATGAAAACGAGTGTCCAACAAGGAGTTTGAGTGATGGGAAGCAGCTAGACTACAGGCAGAAAGGGGTGGTAAAATCATTTGCAACAACTTCAGCAGATGTTGGGCCATCGAATGAAGTGGTATCAGCTCCAGGAAGCTCAGTATTTTTCGAAGATTGACTAGAGGTCAGGGTACCATCAGTTGAAAGAAAAAGAAGTAGACGACTGCGTTCCGTACTAGATATGGCCATTATGAATTTGTAGTTATGCCTTTTGGGTTAACCAATGCACCTGCTGTATTCATGGACCTTATGAATAAAATTTTCCATGAGTTCTTGGATAAGTTTGTGTTTGTGTTTTGAGGTTTTTGAAGAGGTTATGTGTGCCTTGTGATTCACAGTTGAAGAGAGAGTTGTTATGTGAAGCTCATAGTTCTCCGTTTTCAGTTCATCCGGGCAGTACTAAGATGTATAGAGATCTGCGGGAGTATTACTGGTGGGATGGAATGAAAAGAGATATTGCTGATTTTACTGTGAAGTGTTTGACTTGTCAACAGGTTAAAGCAGAGCGGCAGTTACCGAAAGGGATGCTTCAGCCTTTTCCAGTTCCAGAGTGGGAATGGGAGAATATATCCATGGACTTTGTTGTTGGATTACCGAAGACATCTCGAGGTAATAATGCAATCTGGGTTATTGTTGATCGCTTGACCAAATCTGCTCATTTCCTTGCTATACGAGATACTTTCTCTCTTGATCAACTTTCCCGTTTGTATCTTAAAGAGATAGTCAGGTTACATGGAGTTCCTCTCTCCATTGTATCAGATCGTGATCCCAGGTTTACTTCTAACTTTTGGAAAGGCCTTCAGAAGTCGTTGGGTACTGAATTAAATTTTAGTACAGATTTTCATCCTCAATCAGATGGGCAGTCAGAACGAACAATTCAGACATTGGAGGATATGCTACGAGCTTGTTCTAAGGATTATCAGGGAAGTTGGGACCAACATCTTTCTTTGGTTGAGTTTTCATATAATAACAGTTTTCGTTCTAGTATACAGATGGAACCATTTCAGGCATTATATGGGAAGCGGTGTCGAACTCCAGCTTTCTGGGATGAAGTGGGTGAAAGGAAGTTGATGGGACCAGAATTGGTAGAAGAGATGGCAGAAAAAGTTCAGTTGATTCAGAAACACATGAGAACAGCTCAGAGCAGGCAGAAGAGTTATGCAGATAACCGGAGGAAGGATCTATCTTTCGAGGTAGGTGATCATGTTTTTCTCAAGGTTTCTCCTTGGAAAAGTGTGATGAGATTTGGTAAGAAAGGAAAGTTGAGTCCAAGGTTTGTTGGACCATACAAAATTCTGGAGAGAGTTGGATCAGTTGCATACCGAGTGGCTTTACCTCCGAGTTTATCTCAGGTACACAATGTTTTTCACGTTTCGATGTTGATAAAGTATATGCCAGATCCATCTCATGTTTTGAGTCCAGAGGTAGTTCAGCTGGAAGAGAACCTATCTTATGAGGAACAACCGGTCCAGATTCTTGACCACAGGGAGCAAGTGTTACGGAATAAGGTGATTAAGCAGGTAAAGGTTTTGTGGAAAAACCACATGATTGAAGAGGCAACATGGGAATATGAAAATGCTATGAGGGATAAATACCCCCACTTATTTTGATAAGTTAATAAAATTGCGAGGACGCAATTCCCAAAAGGGGGGAAGGATGTAACATCCCAGGTAATTAAAGAATAAATAATTTTCATATTTATTAATATTTGAGAATTAAATATGAATTTTAATTAAAAGGGGTTGCTATGTTCGATAGCGTACCCGATACGCAACGATGAGTTTCTTTGAAACTTACGTAGCACACTAGTAATATAATAATATTATTTTAAATGTTAGTTAACAAGTAGCCGTTGTACTGGCGGGAATGAATAGAAATAACTAAAATATGAATAGATATGTTTTTATATGTTTTTACATTTACCCAATAAAAGATAAAGGCTTAAAATACGGAAAGAGTTCAATTTTAGGCTTTTATACTCTAATTTTCACTAAAGGTTCACTTATCACCTTTTAATGGTGAACCGTCATTAAATATAGTTTTGATCACTCTTATACATTCTTTTGGACCAAATAAAACTTTTATTAAGAATCGGGACATCAAATTTTACTTTGTGTAATTTTTGGTACATTTCTGATAAAGTTCATTTTTTTATGAATAGTGTAAAATGTTGCATTTTAATTCAAAACCTCTTTTTGATCTAATTTATTTATATGATTAGATTATCTTTTGAATTGGTTTTAAAGTGAAATTAGAATATATTTTTACCATTTTATCTAATGGTGGTCATTGGAATCAATTTCACTTTGAAATTAGACTTAAACTGGTGTCAATCTTTTGATACTTATTGTTTTGTAAAAACACGCTATTTGCTCTTGCAGCGGGAATTAATTATTGAATTAATTAATGTGACTTATATGATTTGAATTTTGTAAAATAGACTTCATTTTTGAATTCGGAATATCAAATATAGCTTAGGGTGAATTTTTGGTAATTTTCTGAAAAACTTCAATTTTTGATGAATAGTGAAACCACTAAGTGGTAATCAAGCAAACTGATTTTTCGGTTAAATGAAATTTTACCACTAATGTGTGTTGAATTTTGAAAATCCGACATACATGGTTGTCATTAAGAAGTAAAATGTGGTTCAATGAGATTAAAATAATTTTTTGGTGAATAGTAACTTATTAAGTTCTTAATCGTGATTAGTGGTAATTAGGGTAGTTTAATGTATAAATAATGCTTTAATAATATAAAATGACCTAGACACATGTCCCAACCTCATTGGATGTGTAATGGCCGACCAAGAAAAGCCATGGCCAAACTTGGGGACCCCATGTATCCACTTTTGTTGGGAAATGACATAAATTACTTTTTATTTAATGTTAAAGTGAAAATGACACTAACATAAATTGTTTTACTAAAACAATTTTTAAGTGGGGTTATACAAGTCCAAATTTCGATTATAAATATTCAATGGAAAGATAAAAAGATTTCCTACATCATAGTAATTTTTTTATAATTTTTAGACATTAAATAAATTTAATTATTTATGACATAATAATGATGCAGCGATGACATCATTATTTGATGATTTAAATAAAATGGAAAGATAATATAAAATCTATGAACTACACATGTCCAAAACCAATTAGATGAATGTATTTCGATGCCTTATCACCTTATCCACGAATTCTATCAATGTGGGACCTTTTAAAACCGAAACACATTTTCAAATAATGTAATGTTTCTTAACTTTCCAAAAGTGCCCCTCCTCTCCTCTTATAAAAGGCCCCCTCCTGTACCTCATTTCACACACTCTTCAAGCCATTGGCTCGGCCAACCCCTGCCCATTTGCTCTCTCCACATCCCTCTCCTCATACTAGAGGATTCCCTTTGGGAAGAATCCTTTCAAAGGAAGCCTTTAGGCTCAACTCAAAAGGAGTTACACTTTTTAAGGTAATTCATTCTCTCATGTTCTTTTGTTTTATTTTGCTTCTCCAACCCCCTAAACTCTTTTTATTTACTTCTTTTGTAACAACACCAGTATCTTCAATATAATAGGATGTTGTTATAATATTTATTTGAGCTACACTCTCACACAACTACATCAAATGGTTAAAGAACATAAGGTTTCCGTGGATGGCGAAATTCTGCCTCCCGAAACGATGATTGTTCAATACTCATTTAACACCTTCAAAGGTGGCCATTATGATGTCACTAATTTTATATATGATATGTAATATTTTTATGTTTTACTTATGCTTCTGTATTTTTCATTTGTGTCTTACCTTTATGGCTTCCATTATGGGTATACGCGATATCTTCATTTAAGGAAGTGCGGACTACCGCCCCCTCAAAATCATGTGATTCGTTAATGCCATATGTGGGACGTGTAAAGGATGGATTTAAAGTTATTATATATGATGTTATACTGGAATTATAATATACCTATATATATCATTATCATTTATTTCCATTAAATTATGAGATAGAAATGAAAGTAGCGTTCATGCGTACGTACGGACTACCGTCTCCATGAACGGTGCATTTCATTTCTTATCCCCAAATGTAATTTATTATTAAAAGTACATGTATATAATGGATATATATAATTAATGATATATCTAAATGATGAATATAATTATGGAATTAAAATATACATACCTATCATTTAGTTTTAATTCCATTAATATGACAAAGAAATGAAAGTAGCGTTCATGCGTACGTACGGCTTACCGTCTCCATGAACGGTGCATTTCATTTCTTACCTCTAAATGTGATGTAATATTATAAATTAATGTATGTACTGGATATATATGACATATATGATATCTACATCATGAATACCATTCTGGATATAATGAACCTTTGACCAAATTAACAACATGTAAGTGTAAGAAGTCTATTTTTGACTTAAGAACCAAATACCGACAAAATAAACATTATTAACTTAAATAATTGCATGATGTTCATAACATGGTATAAAAGGAATAATGAACTTGAAAAAGATTCATAATCAAGTAGAGATTAACTCAAGTTTATTATTCAGGAGTTTAAAGAACGGTCGGGTCAAGTCGGATACGAGGTATGGGACTTCGTCTCAATCTCCTTTCATTGAGGCATATTTTATTTTATACACAACTTTCTTTTATATGGTGTATAAACCCCTTTGACTTTTACGTTTATTCAAAAGGAATCTTTTTTATATGAAGCATTTACTAAACGACAAAAGGGAATGTTTTTGTCGTACGTATGCGGCGACAATGACTTCTCCGCCGTTGTGACCGTTATTTGAGTTTCGGCTTCCTCTACAAGCCATACCTTCTTTTTAAAAGAAAAATAAATACCATGTTTTACTTTTCTTTTATTTTGGTATTGAAAATGTTTTTCATAATGTTTTTATTATATCAATGTGTTGTATTGATATCTCGTGATTGAAATGTGGAAATTTTATGTTTCCTTTATGCATGTTTTATGTGATATGATTATGTTATGGTTCTTGGGCATTATTATGAAGACGGGTGGTTCCGTGATAAACTAAGGGCGGGTGATCCCGTTATAGCTCTCCAATGCATTGGGTAACGCGAAGGAGTGAAACGTTAAGGTTTCTCCGAAGAGATTTTAGGGAATATACTGTGATGGGTATTCCAAACGTAACCAAGAGGGTTACTCCCTACGTAAGAATGTTATGAATGCCTCAAGTTACCTTTACGTATTATGATTTATATGATTTATTCATGTTTTTATGAGGTATGTTAAAGTGCCTATGTTTTATGGGTAAAGTATGATTTCATTCTTATGTATATATGAATTCATGTTTCCTTTCCATGTTTTTTTTATAACCCATACTGAGTTTTTATGCTCATCCCAAGTTTTTGAAATGTTTTTCACAGGTCAAGGGAAAGGTACATGATAAGATGATAGAGTCAAGGATGTGACAAGAAATAATCCATGTTTTATTTTAAATGTGTTTCCATTGATTGGAATGAAGAATACTATCTTTATGTAACCACTTTGTTTATATGTGGAATGTAATGCAAGTTTTATGATCTAATTCTCTAAAACTCTAAACCCGAAAAGATCCTCAACGTGTAATCTTGTAATAACTCAAGATTAAGTAAGGTTTAAGGCTGGGGCCTTATAATTTCTATACAACCCTATACATTCCTCATGTTTTTTATGTTATGATAAACCCCTTATCTCTCTCATCAAGCCCTCTTATGTGCACCTTACACCATGCTGATAATCCGTAACGAAATCTACCCAAACCTCTATTGTTATTTTAGGTTTTTTATCTTTAATAATTTCTAAATAGAGTAATCATATCTATTTTTTACATATTTTAAATGATTTTTAGTTGTATAATTTTTTTATGAAGATTCTTTCATCACTCTTTTTTGGGGATAAACATGTTTTTAAAATATTTCCTCATTAGAACTTTTTGATAAGCAAAATTGTTTTAAGAGAACTTCCCAAATTTTTAACCAATTTGTAGTGAAATATATCCATCTTTTTATGCCACCATTTTATTTATAAAATAATCCTTTTTATTATTAAAACCTTCTTGGTTAAATTTAGGTTTTATATAAAATATTTTTTTCTTTCCAATTTTAAAGGCTCTACTGTAATTTCTATTAAAGTGTACAAAAATGTTTTAATGATAATGGTTCTAAAATAAATTTATTATATATTTTAACTTCTATTTGATAACACATTGCAGGTTATATGACAATTCTACCTTCTTAAATTCCACGTATGGTCTAATCCCTTTCTTTCATGGACACTTTCATGATACACCCATTGGCTATGCTTTATGTCCTAGTAGTGGAACCCAATTCTTTATAGGGGTACCATTATGTTTATGTATGGTTGATTATGTATGATTACTTATGTGGAAAGAATATTCATGAATATGATGATATGGGTGTACCTATATTGCCCTCTAATGCACTGGGTAATGTTATGTCTCATGATATGCGATGTGAAACAGGATTGGTGGTCAGTCTTGACTCAAACTGAAATGGGAAACAGGATTGGCAGTTATTCAGGACCTGTACTAAAATGGGAAACAAGATTTGCAGTTATCCGAGACCAATAATAAAGAAATGTTTTATGATTCTTATACATTAATATGATTCCATGTTTATATGATTCCATGCTTATATGATATGATTTTATATGTTCCATGATTTGGATATCATTATATCATTTCTCGTAACTCATGTGCATAATATGTATCATTATATTCATTCCCTTACTGAGATTTTCAGCTCATCCCTTGGTTCATGTGTTCCCTATGGTACCCTATACAGATGTAAAGGCTAAAATGTAGTTATGATCTCTTTAAAGAGATTAAATAATGAAATTTTTTTAGCACCATGGTTTATGTTTTATGTACCTAGTCTTTCAAGACACTAGACGTAATGATCCTTGGATTGTACTCTAATTTATAATTAGGAATAAAATCATGCAAGGTTATATGTAGAAGGCTTGGGTCACTACTGTTGGTATCATAGGATGGTCTAGTTATTTTTAGTGATTAGGAATATATTCCCTTAGTGAGAACATTAAGGATGAGATTATGTATAAGAAAATAGTACTAATTTTTTGTGAGTATTCAATAAGTTGTTTATCAATAAAATACATCCCTATATGGATATGATTATGTATAGGTGGCTATGGTAGGGATCTACCTAGGAGTGAAAACACTGACAAAGAGTTTCGGGTTTGACCTGTGGTTTCAGGGTACATGTGAATGGGCCCTGTTGCACTCTTGGTTATGACACTCATGGGGGATATGAATTGTTAGATTCATGAGATTAGCACATACCATTATTAAAGAAAAATAGCCCATAAGAATATATGTTAAGAAATACATCGAGCATAATCTGGATATAAACCTATTTAATCACAAGTTAGGATATACCTCTTATTTATAAGTTTGTATTTTGATGTTCAATTTTTCTTTTTATTCTAAATAGATATATATTAGAGACCTATAATTAAACATTCCTTTTCATGGTTAATGGAGGGAAATTGAAGAACACATTTAATCAACCAATGTGGTAGGAAATGTGAATATTTCCTTAATGATATTCTAGATATGATAAAAGCATGTGATTAAAACTCTATAGCAGTACTTGCCCAGCTGGCTTGATTTATGAATAAAAAAATTAATCATGAAGAACACCCTCCTCCTCTAAAGAAATAGAAAATTTTCAAAGGATCCTCCATGTGGA
Source organism: Viscum album (assembly GCA_963277665.1). Taxonomy (NCBI): domain Eukaryota; kingdom Viridiplantae; phylum Streptophyta; class Magnoliopsida; order Santalales; family Viscaceae; genus Viscum; species Viscum album. The sequence goes on along the minus strand of OY728133.1, from coordinate 641,640,660 downwards.
AAAGTCCTACAATTTTTAGCATATCTTTGAATCCCCTCCATGCATATCAATGGATTAACTTTATTAAAAATATATTCTCCATCCTCAAGTACTTTAATGAAGAGAAGGTTGTACTAGTGGTCTATAGTTTTAATGGGGAACCTGATTAGAGGTGAATACTAATCAAGAATACAATGTAACAAGTGGAAATTTATTCAATGGATTTGGATGAATTCAAGAGGATGTTTTTCAATAGATATTTTCCTTGAATCCTTTCATTCACAATGGAATGAGAGTTCCTTGGACTCTAACAGATGGAAGATGAGTCCATTAGGGAAGATGAAGAAAACTTCACAGGGCATGAAAGTTACTCCTCTGGTATCATCATGAACACCAAAGGCAAGGTGGATCGAGTCTTTAGAGGACTAATGCTGAGTCTATGAAAAATGTTGGTGATTCGATAGTTTGAATGTTATGAGGATATTGTCTGTTGTTCCCTCCAGATTGAAATGGATATTGGAGACTCTTAGTGGCTTCATGGGCCCACTTACATGAAGAGGAAAATGAAGAACAAAATGGGTTGTTCATCCAAAAAATCCTTTGATGGAAAGAAACCTGAATTTTCCCCTTGTAAAATTTATGGGATGAAGAATCTTTGTAACTGTTTGAAGGGAACATAGAATTTCATCAAATGTGGAATGCTTGGTGATCTGGCTAAGAACTGTTGAAGGGATGTGAAAAATCCCGCTAATGTTGAAGAATAAAGGAAGGTTTAAAGAAACCCTTATTCTATAGTGTAGTGTTATATCTTCAATGAGCATTGGAATTATGCAAACAATTTACCTAAGACGAGGGTTATTAGAGGCAATTAGAAAAAACCTCCAAGGAAACACGGAAGGGATTAAGCTATCAGGAATGCTGAGGTGGAGTTGGAAAAAGATGCGGTGACAGGTACACTAGTAATTTATTCAATAATAGAGAACTTCATATTTGATTCTCATTCAACACAATCATTCATATCTTGAATGTTTAGTCAAACAATTCCAACATCGCCTAAAAATATAGATAAAGTGTTATCTGTGAGAATAGAAAATGGGGAAATTATTTCATCTATGGTTTATAACTACTCTCTGGTTAATGTTTGTGGACAGATCCTCCTAGAAAATCCCATCATTCATCCTTTAGTGGAGTTAGAATCAATCTTGGGCATGGATTGGCTATATTTATACAAAGACCACATGCCACACCTTGACCCGGAAACTTCAGGATTTTTTAATTTATTTTTTAGTTTCTATTTAATTTTATTGATTTTTAGTTTATTAATAATAATAATATTATTATTAATATTAATATTATTAATATTAATATTATTAATATTAATATTATTTTTAATTTTAAACTAATGGAATCAGAATATAATAAATAAATAAAAATCCATAATCTAACACTCACCCTTTCCATGCGGCTGACCCCCTCAATCCCCTCCAATTCATGACGCCGACCCCCCACCCTCCCCCTTCTTATTGAATGACACCAACCCCCCTCCCATTGGACCTCCATCCAGCCCCCTCCTCTCCCCTCCGAGACCACCACAGACCTCCTTCGATGGTGCGAAATCCCACTGTGTGCCCTCCCATGTCCAAATTTTTCATCAATTGTGTGACCCCCTATAGCGATGTGACACCTCACCCGGGTCCTTCCACAATTTTTTCGTCTAGTTCCTTCACGAGTAATGTCCACATTGACAAGGTATGACCTCATCCAAATGTCTCCATATTTGCATCATCCATTTCAGTTTCCCCATTGCCTAATTTTAATTTTCCCAAAAAACATAAATTAGGGTTTGACCAGTTGTGATTTTCGTTAAATTTCAGGGTGTGCGGTGCCTCACCCGGGTGATATTGGTTCGTAAAATGGAATCATCTTCTAAAGGAGAAGTGAATTTACTCCTTTTAAATTCATTTCCAACATCTACAATATAGTTTTATATCATCATTTGTTTTCCCAGTTGTTGTGTGGCATCCGTTATGTGTTTTATGTTTTGTTGTAATTATCTTGCAGTTTGTTAGTCATTGCATTGTTATTTCAGTCTATCTATGTTATCTAGACACTATTTGAGGTGGATCTGATTTCAATGTGGTGATTTATGTGAAAAATGTTTTTATGTGGAAAACCTAGTCGCGTTACTGCTTATGATTTTGTAAATCATGCATGCAGTTTATTAAATTATGTGTTCTCTTGAAATTGTATTTTTATAAGGCTTTGGTATGCAGTTGATTTTTTTTAAGGGAGTTTAGGTTTAATTTGGGTTTAAGAGCATTTGGGTGTGTAATTGAAGTTGTTTTATAATATGTTTTAATTGTGTATTTATTTTTGTAAAAGGTACAAACCATAAATGGAAAATGTTTTCAGGAACACTTGATTTTATAGAAAGGAGATGGAGTATGTTTTTAGTGTAATGATTTTTTTTTCATTTTAGAAATGTTTTATTAATTATTAAAATGATCTACTAATATATGAGTGTGACACAAATGATACTTTGGGAAGGTTTCGGTGAGTTATTGGTTTTAACAGTGGATTTTTATTGTGCTTTTGGTGTATAGCCTTGTGGAGTTTCTTGGAATTGTTTTATTATGTTTCTAAATGATATATTAAATTATAAATGTGACTAAAATTATGATTTGAAATTGTATTAGTGTGATTTTGGCCTCCAATGTGGAATGTGAGAGGGTTTTTGTGTACAAATTCTTGCGATTCATATTGAAATTTCATTATATAATTTTCAAATGGTTTATTTAAATTGCATAAATGATGCGAGTCATGTTTTGGCATGGTTATGATGGAAAAATGGTTTTAATGTTATGTATTGATATATATTGGGTGTTTTTTTGTGTAAATTTTTTGTTTCTAATTTTATATTGTTTCATAAATTGTTTTATTAATTTATTATATTATTTTTGTAGTGTAGATCCCTGGTCATCAATTTCAAGTCACCATGTCAAGGGAGACTTTCCAGCGTATTCATAGGTATGAATTTTTATATATATAGGGTCTCCTATTACACATATATTCATGCATGGAATTGTTTATATATGTATGGGGATAAGTGTGCCTATGTATATATATAAAAGTGCATGCCTCGGTGAGTGGAGACATGCATATGCATATATGCGTATATGTAAGGACCCCTTGCTCATGACCATGGAAATGAATGTGTGTGTATTAGGATAGGGTATCCTTGAATATATAAAAAGTGTGTATTCTTAGAGGGGGAGAAGCATCTTGAGTGATAAAGTGCCAAAAAATGATGTGGACGACATGATTACACTATGAGGTAAGTTCCCTCTTCCCTGACCTCAAATTAAAAATTTCCATAATTTAATATTGTGTTAATAAAATTCCATCTTATTCTTCCATATGAAATACATATGGAATATATATATATATATATATGTAAATGAAATTGGTTCTTGAAAAGTGATTTTTTTAATGATTCGAAAATAAATCAGGTACTTTCAAAGATGCATGGTGTTTCAGCTGATTTTCTTATTAAAGTGAGATGACATGTTGTTTTCCAATAAATATCTAAAATTATCTCCAAATTGGGTTTTGGGTGAACTTATTTTCTATTGAAAAATCATTATTTTGGAGTAATAGGGCCTTTTTCCCCTTGAAAATGAATTCAGAAAGTGAAAAACCACTCTTAAGTCTAGCCCCATTATTTTAGAAAATTGATGTGCATTAAATGTGTGATTTGTGATATTGCACATAATTAAGAGTGTTATGTGATGTTTTATGACATAAAAATTGGAATGCACTTAAGGATGAATAACAGTGGTGAGAGGATGAATGGATTTTAGATAATGAAAATATTATGTTCCCTATTGCACTTTGGTAAAACCTCACCACCCTTTGAAATGGAGAACATGTGAAACCAATGGTATCTAGCTGGGTAGAATAGTTCTAGAATACTAGTGATTCCGAGTGGTTCTCCCCTGCTTCAATTGGAATTTCTGATGCTTACAACACTAACTAAACATTTATGATGAGGTTGAAGACCACTAGGTTATGGATGTGTTTCCCCACTAGTGGATCATGCACGGGAACTAATAATTGTTATGGCTACTCTTACACTGAGATGAGAGGTTTTAGGGTCCCAATCGAGCTAGTTGAACCTTAGGGGTTTTGACCATGGTTCTCATTTATGACTTGGTTCTTGTGTAGTGATTTTCTCTACTATTGTTTTTACCACATTTGTGAAAACTATGCTTGATTTTAAATTGTTTTCCTTTAATTTTTAATGTTAATGAATGCTTGAATCAACATTAAAAATATATGGGAAGCGATATGTTATTACATTATAGTGAATCTTGTTACTTAAATTTTAAATAAACAGAGAGAATTATATTAATAGGTCTTATATTCAAAATATCATGATTGTGTTTCTTTTTAAAGACAGAGGGATAAGGTATTGATTATTATTGGCATTCTTACTGAGCATCACGATGCCCACAATTTCTTGTCTTTTGTGATTCAGGTTTTAATTTTGGATCTCTCAAGTTTGGTTTTATGTTTTTTGGTTACCCATTTGGTCACATTAAGGTATGTCTACCTGGTTTCCATTATTTTATTTATTTTTCCTACTATTAGTGTTTATCTTCTTGTCCGGTTAGTTTTTGTTTATCTGTATTTTTTAGGATAAAACATTCCTAACTACTTTTTTTGATTCCCGACACTAGTTGCTATCATGTGAGAGATCAGGAACACCCTTCGGGCTTTGCTATGGACCGGCTCGGGCGATCAGTTCAAGGTCGACCCGGGTTAGTTCATGACAAAATGGTATCAGAGGAGGTTTAGACCATGTCCTTTGGGGATGTTTGATAGTTTGTAGTGATGTTTGTTAGAATACAAGTTGTTAATTGTTGGTATTTTCTTGATCCCCACCTATTCGGAATGACCCTTGAATTTCCAGAGTTTTCCAGGATAGTCATTCCATAAAGTCTTTTTTTGGCGCTTAATTGTTTTCAAGGTCTATAGTCCTATTTGTGTGTTTCTGGTTAGTTTGGATATTTGGATTTCATTATATTGGGGTGCATGGTTTTTGTGAATGGCCTGGAAAGCCATACGCAAACCATCTATATGCCTATGATGACTTCCTATGTGCTCACCTAGTTGGTGTACAGTCATCCAAACCGTGTGACCAAACAATGTGTAGCAGTTTTTATTTGAGAATTTGGAATACATATTAATGGAGTGAATTGGTTGCATTGGGACGTTAATGGTGTGAATTGTTTTTGGTTTTGTGGTGTTTTTTAAGTTTTCAAAATTGATGATTGGTCTTTTGAAATTGGATTTTCGAAATGAAAATATTGGTATGTTTAAAAATATAATGATTTGTTTTGGGGAAGGAATGTGTTTTAGAAAATGCTTTGAGATCTAGAAATTTTTTTGTGAATAGTGCCACTGAAAATGTATTAGAACGTGTTTGGGGGGTTTTGGAAGTTAATGTGGAATGTAAAATTGGAGTTTCATGGAAATAGAAATTTGGAGATACTTAATTTTATAATTGTAATGGATGTGTTAAAAATTGGAATGGAGTTTCAAATCTGGTATGATGTTTGGTTTTAGAAATGAGATGGTTTTGTTTTGATTTGGTATTCTTATAGATTCCCACATGTATGGAGGAATGTAATCAGATGTTGTTGGTTGATGGTATGCATGGATTGGTGCCCGAGTAGGCATAAGAATATACACACGTGGGGTTTCATGGAATAATAAATTGAGGGTGTTCAGTTTTCAAGGCTTGTTTTGTTTTCAAAAAGCATGTTTAGATTAGTGATGTGCTAGGATGAAATTTGATTATGAAATTTTAAAGAAGAAAGTGGGTCTTAAAAATGGGGTTTTTAGAATTCAGATGGTTTGAAATGGGATGGTTTTGAAAATTGGTATTTGTTAATGTGGGGTTTATGCTTGGTTGGGGATATTCCATGGTATAATTATTTTGATTTTTGATTTGGTTATGGTTTGGTTTTGTAATGTATTAGTCTATGAGATGGAAGCATGTTATCGAGCTCTTTTAAGGCTGTAATGGTGTTATGAGTTCGAGTTAATGATTTGTGGTTAATTGAGGAGGCTTGTTTTGTGATGTGCTTCAGGTTGGTTTTGTGTTTCTTGTTTAAATTATACCATCTAAAAATGTACAATGTTCCCTGAGGGGTCATTTTCAGTTGTATGTTTTACCCAGACACCTAGTAGAGTGGTGTGGTAATTATCATTTCATCATCGCTTATTTTCTCTATGGTTACTGAAGATCGATGGAGGTTACAATGTAACATGAGGAATTATAGTGTGTCATCCGGTCTTTAGGAACTCCAGTTGTTTGGAAGGGCATGTAGTCCTAGTTTTGATGTAAGGGTCATGTTCGGGCTTACGAAGGGTGATTTCAACCTTCTCCTTGGAAGTTGTTGTCACAGAAAGGGACAAATAGTAATCCTATTTTTCAAGGAACTTGTGATGGGATTCCCATCCAATGAAGATGGGGAACTAGAGGCATGTGTTCTTATAATGATTCATTATTCAGTTCTTGTTTCTCATTCCAAATACCACACACTCGTTTGTTTCCAATGTGGTCGATTTGGGCACTCAAAACCGTTATTCGTAACCATATGAAGGCTTGTCAATGGAATTCCTTTTTGGGTAATATGATGAAGCCTATCAATGGCCTTTCCCAAAGATGAGACCTCAATTTAATGCTATTAGTCGCTAACTACGGTGCTTCTGATGCTTCAATACATCAGAGTTCCAACCATAGGTCTCAGTGTGAAATATTTCATGCAGTTAGGCGGTTTTCGGGCGCAAGGGATGAAAGTCCCAGAAGCTATTTATTTTCTGGTAAGAGACCATTTAAGTTTTTTCTTCATGTGGTTATCTATATTTGGGGGGGGCTTGTTTTTTGAGGTCCTGGAGGACACTTTCACAACGATTCCTTGGGTTTGTATCATAGGGTATAAACTCTCTAATGGATACTCTTCCCCTTAAGTGGTTTTGGGATTTGTGTGTTGCCTATTGGAGATACTTGTTTCATGGGGAAGTGGTGACTCTGATGTCAGTGTTCGTTTCAGGTCCCTCCTGTTTGGACACCTCGAATGTGTAGGAAGCCACCCTGTGTTGGTGGGTTTAGGATGAAGAAAGCAATCTTCATTGTTGAAACTAAATTGAGAGATCCCATGTGGGTGAAATTTTAATACTCATTTTATAATATGGTGGGGGAGACCCACTATGGTTCTCTCCAATGTCTTCCCTCAAGCTGGTTGGGTGTGACTCAGAATGTTGTGGGGTCACACCAGCAACAGGGGTTTTGTTTGGATTTCTTAATTTGTCTTGATTTTGGAAATCTAGAATTTGGGTAAGTCCTAAAATAACGGGGAGACCCACATAGAACAAATTTGTAGAGAACATAATCATCAAGGTGTTCTTGTCAGCGTAACTCATTCCCTCTACTCCAATCGACCCCAATCATTGTAAATTATGGGTTGTATAGAAAAATTTTAATTTCAGATCACAAGCGGACTATAGTTGTGGACATGTTTGGGGTCGGCGTGTTCAAGGTGTTGGTTGTGTTTGGAAATGTGAGTCCCGTATTGTTGGTTATTTTTCATTGTAGTCCATGTCTCAAGGCTTAAGGTCTTTGGGGTAAAATGAGTGTTTGATCCTCAAGTGGTAGGGGTTTTGTTTCCACGATACATTGCCTCCTTATTTTGAGCTTTGAATTGCTTAATCTTTTGGGACTTTTGGGGTAGAGAGTATCATGGTGGGGAGAATTGTCCAACCGTGACCTGACACCTCACATTTTTTTTAAATTTATTTTAGATTTTATATTAAATTTTATTCAATTTAAATTTATTTTTATTATTATTATATTTAAATATATAGAATTACAATGAAAAAATATTAAAAAAATAAACCCTAATCTAACCTTAACCATTACCTCACTGCCGACCCCACAACCCATCTTATTAATGTGGCCGACCCTCCATCCTACCCTCTTCCCCCTTCCTATATGACGATGCCAAAACCCCCCTCTTCTTGGACCTCTAGCTGACCTCCTCCTCTCCCCGATGAGATCTCCACCAACCTACTTTCGTGACGCGGCTTCCCTCTTTGCAACCTCCACTGGCCGCATTTTCTAGTAGTGGTGCAACCCCCCACCCCCCCATAGCGACATGAAGCAACACCTCTGGTCCTTTTTCTCATGTTTTTATTCTATTATCTTTAATGTCCATGTCTGTATCATCAAGGTTTAACATCCTCCAAACGTCTCCATCTCTACATCATACATTTTGGTTCCCCCGTGGCCTAATTTTCATTTGTCTGAAAACCATAACCTAGGTTTTGAATCATTTTGGTTTTCTTGTAATTATAGTGTGTCTGGTTCCTCACCCAGGTGATGTAGGTTTGTAATCCAGAATCTCCTGCTAAAGGAGAAACGGATTTACTCATTTTCAGTTCATTTCCAGCAACTGAGGTATAGTTGTATATCGTCATATGATTTCCCAGTTGTTGGGTGTCATCCTTTATGTGTTTTAAGGTTCGTTGTAATTATCTTGTAGTGTATTGGTTATTTCTTTGTGATTTTCATCCATCTCGATTCGACGTTCACCATTTTAGGTGGATTTTATTTTAAAGTTGCGATTTCACATGAAATGATGTGTTTTATGATGAAAACCTAGTATCATTACTAATTATGATTTAAAAAATCATGCATGTAGTTTATTAAGTTATGTGTTGGATTAAATTAGTATTTTGATATGGCATTGATATGAAGTTGATTTTTTAAGAGTGTTTGGGTGCTCTCTAGGATTAGAATCATTTATTGGTATTATTGAAGTTGTTTTATATGTATTTTTAATGGTGTTTTTGTTTTTGTAAAAGGTTCAAATTATATTTGGAAAATGTTTTGAGGCGTGTTTGATATCAAAGACTGGAGATATAGTATGTTTTTAGGGTAATTATTTTTTTAAATTTTAGAAATGTTTTATTAATTATTCAAATGATTTATTAATTTGTGAGTGTGATTCGAATTACACTTTGGGAAGGTTTTAGTGTGCACTTTGTTTAAAAAGTAGATTTTTAGTGTTTTTTTGTGTATTGCCTTGTAGAGTTTCATGGAATTGTTTAATTAAGTTATTAAATGATATATTAAATTATTTAAGTGATGAAGATTGTGATTTAAATGGTCTTAGTGTGCTGTTCCCCTCAAAAGTGGATTGTGAGTGGGATTTTGTGTACAAAGTCTTGTGATTCCTATTGAAAGTTCTTTATAAAATGTTTAAATTGTTTATTTAAATTGCTTAAATGGTGTGAGTCATGTTGTGGCATGGTAATGGTGTGCAGTTGGTATTAAAGTTATGTTTTGATATAAATCGGGTGTATTTTTTGTGTAAATTTCATGGATATAATTTTAAGGTGTTGCTTACATTGTTTTAATACTTTATTAAATAATATGTATTGTGTTGATCCTATCTCATCGGTTTCGAACTACCATGTCAAGGGAGGCTCATCGGCGTATGCATAGATTTGTATATATATATATTTAGGTTCCCCAATTACACTTATATTCATGCATGGAGGTGTTCAGTCGTGTGTGGGACTAGGAGTGACAATCTATATATTTAAATGTTCATGTGTAGGCGAGTGGAGGTAGGCATATGCATCTAAGCGTATATGTAAGGATCCCCTTGCACATGTCCCTGGCCGTATAGGAAACTGTATAGTGTCTATGTGTCCTTGCATGTTTGTGAATGTGTGTATTCATAGTGGTGGAGAAGCGTCTTTATGTTAGAAATCAACAAGAGCTGAGGTGGACGACTTGATTTCACTCTGAGGTAGGTCCTATATGCCCAAATCGTTAATTATAATTTCCATAATTACATAGTGTTTTATTAATAATGAATCTTCATTTTCCATATGACAAACATATGAAATATATATGTCTCTGTGTGTGTGTATATATGTATATGTAAATGGTTTTGGTTCTTGAAATGTTATTTGTTTATTGTTTCAAACATAAAGTATGTATTTCAAAATACGCATGGTCTTCCAGACGATTTTGTTATAAAAGTGAAATGACACGTTGTTTTCTAATGAATTTCCAAAATGATCAACAAAATGGGTTTTCGGTGAACAAGTTTTCTAATGCAAAATCATTCTTTTGGAGAAATGAGGCCCATTTGGAACCTTGAATGTGAATTGTGAAAGTGAAAAAACCCTCTTAAGGAATGCCCCATTATTTTAAAAAAATTATATGTGTTAATTGGGTGATTTTTGATATGTTACTAATTAAGAGGCTTATATAATGTTTTATGACATGAAAATAAGAGTTTAATTATGGAGGGAGAATGATGGTGAGGGGATGAATGGATTTAAGATAATGAAAATGTTATGTTCACTATTTCACATTGATAAAACCTCAAAACACTTTGATATGGAGCACATGGGAAACACATGGAATCTAAGTGGGTGGACTAGCACTAGTGTGCTAGTGATTCCTAGTTTTTATCCCCGTCTTCTCGTGGCATGTCTGATGTTTACAACACTAACTAAACATTTATGATGAGGTTGGAGGCCACTAGGCTATATATGTGTTTCCCTATTAGTTTCTCGGGACAAAAAAAATATTATTTATGGTTATTCTTACACCAATATGTTAGGTTATAGGGGCTCACATGAGCTAGATGAGCATTATGGGTCTTGGGCCATGGTTCCCACTTATGTCTTGGTGCTTGGGTAGTGATTTTTTGTACAGTTGTTTTTCCCACTATTGTGAAATCAATACTTGAATTTAAATTGTTTTCCTTTTATTTTAAACATTAATGCATTCTTTGAATCCACTTTTAAAATATATTGGAATTGAAATGTTTTTCCTTAAAAGTGAATTTGTAACTTGAATTTTAATAGAACAAAGCGCATTATTTTAATATGTCTTATTTTCAAACTAACATGATTTATTTTATTTTTAACGATGAGGGAATTGGTCTTTGTTTATTCTTGAAATTCCAATTGAGACTCTCGGTGCTCACACAAACATTTCATTTTAGTTTTAGGTTTTAGTTTTGGATCACCCATGTTTGGTTTTATGTTTGGTGGTGACCCATGCGGTCATTGGGAGGTATGTCTAGCTAGTTACCTTTATTTTATTTATTTTTTCTTTTGTTAGTGTTTACTTTTTTGTTTGGATTATTTTTGTTTATCTGTATATTTATTTGGGATAAAACGTTCCCAACTACTGGTTTTGATGCTCAGTACTAGTTTCCAGCCCATAGGGATTGGGAACACCATTCAGGCCATGCCGCGGACTGGCTCAGGTGACCAATTCAAAGTCGACCTGGGTTGGTTTGGGAAACAACATCAACTGTTGGGAATGGGAGATCACAATTCATATCCCAAAGCATCCTTTGATTCATTACATATGTAATGAAGAAGATGAATCTCATTTAGAATCATCATCTCAAATGTGGATATTTTTTCCTTGCGATTAGGCATATCTAGCCCTAATGATTGAGACAAAAGAGAGAATCGTGGTTGAAGACATTCCCATTATGATAGATTACACTGATGTAATACATGAATAGTTTCTTGGCCTTCCTCCTAACCATGAGGTTGATATCTCAATTGAACATATCCTGAGATCTCTTCCTATATGAAAGAAACATGATAGAATGTCCACTGTAGAGTTGGAAGAGCAGAAGAAGTAGTTACCGATGAATATAGAGGATGGTTTTATACGCCAGAGTGCTTCACCGTGGGGTGGTCCAGTCCTCTTCATGAGGAATAAGGAAAGATCAATGTGCCTCTACATTTATTATCATGATCTTAAAAAAATCACAATAAAGATCATATATCCCCTTCTATGGATAAATGACTTGTTCGGTCAGCTTCATGGGGCCAGTTATTTCTCTAAGGTGGAACTTCAGTCAGGATATCTCCAATTAAAGTTGTGAAATGAATATATTACCAAGAATTCATTTTGAATGAGGTATGAGAACTATGAGTTTATAGTTATGAATTTTAGACTAACTAATGCTACATGAATTTTATTTATTTAATGAATAGAGTTTTTGGATATTACCCTGACATATTTATGGTAGTCGGTATTTATGATATTATGATATACTTTGAGAGGAAGGAGGAACATGATGAGCATATGAATACAGTGTTAAAGACATTGCGAAGGAAGAAGTTCCATACAATGTAATGTAAATTTGAGTTCTATATGGAGGAAGTATCATTATTGGGGAATGTTATCACTATAAAATGGATATCTATATACCCTTCCAAAAAAAGGAAATTGAAGAGTGGACCAAGATAACTTCTGTAATGGAGATGTACGTCATTTTGGGTTTAAATGGATATTTTCGATGATTTGTGATAAACTTTTTTGAGTTCTCCAACCTAATGACTATGATAACACAGAATGGAGGAATGTTTTTCTGGCCACAGTAATTTGAAGACTATTTCAAGGAGTTGAAAAAGTAGCTTATCACTGTGCCAGTACTCACACTCTATATAAGTGGAGAACTCTTTGTGGGAAATATTGATGCTTCAAAAAATGGCTCAAGCTGGGTTCTAATGTAAAATGATAATGTAATAGCATATTCCTTATTGGTAGCTAAAATCCATGAGCAAAACATTCCCACACAAGATCTAGAGTTGGCGATTGTGATCTTCATGTTGAATATTTAGAAGAATAATCTCTATGGGGTGATGTGTGTGATATATACGGACCACAAGAGTATAAAATATATATTTACACAAAAAGATCTTAATATGCACTAGTGAAGATTCACTAAGATCATTAATTATTATTACTTCTCAATCTATTACCTTCTTGGTTAGGTAATCAAGGTGGAGGATGCTCTATGTAGAAAGAATACAACATCATTATCAATGATGAGAATTGAAAAGTTTTTGATCTTCATTGATTATAAATGGATGGATATGGGAATCATTAAGGATTGAACATCATCAATATTGTCTCAAATGATTTCTGAACCATATCTCTTAGAGAAAATAAAGAATACTAAAAGAAAATATGTTGAAATTTAGAAAAAGGTGGAAGCTATAAGAAATGGGGAATACACCAATTTAAAAATTGATGTGGAAGGAGTTGTATGATTTGGGAAATTATTTTGTGTACGATATGATCTATATATAAAAAACTATTTATTTAATGATGCATATATCTTGACCTTTTTTATCCACCCGAGGAGCACAAAGATGTATTGAGATATCCGAGAATGATTTTGGTGGGACAACAAGAATACTTAGATTGCTGAATATACATCAATGTACCTGGTGTGTCAGCAAGTTATGGATGATGGGAAAATGCCTCAGGGATGAGGCAACCACTACCTATACCATCATGTAACTAGGACAATATTACTGTGGACATTGTCACTTGACTTCCAAGGACATCCAGAGGAAGCAACTCTATTTGGGTTATAATGGATTATCTTTTAAAGACAACTCACATTATCGCAATTCAAGAGGACTTTTTTTGGGGTCAACTTGCATGGATTTACATCAATGGAGTGGTAAGGCTGCATGGGGTACCACTATCTATTATATCTGATCGTGATTTGAGATTCACCACAATGTTTTGGAAAAGTCTCTAAATTGATCTATGCACCGAAGTGATCTTCAGTACGACCTATCATCATCAAAATAATGGCCAATCTGGGCGAACTATTCATACACTAGAAGACCTATTGAGAGTGTGTTCTATATAATTCAAAGGAGCATGGGACCAACATCTTTCACTGGGTGAATTCTTATACAATATCAGTTTCCACTCGAGCATCTGTATGGAACCATATGAATCCCTTTACAGGAAAAGGTGCAGAACACCGGTGTGTTGGGATGTTGTTGGTGAGGGTAAGCTTATAGGACCTGAAATGGTCAAAGAAATTGTGGAGAAGGTGATAACCCTTCAGCAACATATCTAGGTCACCCAAAGTCTACAAGAAAGTAATGAAGACAATCATCGATGAGACCTTGAGTTTAAAGTTGGAGACATGTTACTATTATCATATCTCTCTGGAAGATGGTCATGAGGTTCGGAATGAATGGGAAGTTAAGTCCCAGGTACATCGGCCCTTCAAGATCCTTGATTGATTCGGATCTGTGGCTTAATGACCATCACTTCCACCTTCCATGTATAAAGTACATGATTTCATTTAGGTATCCCTCTTTTGAAAGTTCATATTGGACCCCTCACATTTACACTCTTCAGTGGTGTTACTGTTTGAGGATTTTCATTCCTATGAGGAGCATCCAGTGAAGATTTTGGATCATAGAGACAATGTTCTATGAAACAAGACTACTCATTTGGTCAAGGTACTATGAAGAAACCATAATTACTATTAAGAGACATGGTAACTGTAGGAAGAAATGAATTAAAATTACCCCCACATGTTTTTTTCATAGAATGTTAAACAAAATTTTGAGGGTGAAGTTTCTTAAGGGGGGAAGAATGTTACGACCTAATGTTTTCCAAAAAAAATTACCTTCTTATAAATATTTCTTAAAATTACATGGAAACATAAGATAATGAACTATTATTTTCTAAGTGTCCTTTAAACATATTTTTGTGACTTCTGTGTTTGGAATTGTGATAATATGACATATACGGTTGCAATTAGTATGTTATTTGGAATATGATAAGAAAAAATTAATTTTCGGTCAATAATACCCTACACTTATAAATGAAAAAAATGAGTATACAAAACCAATTAAATATACAATAGGTTATGTACTTATTAATGACTAAATTTTATTTTTTTATTCAGATCCTTAATAACAAGTGGAGAACACCAACTGATATAATGTAAGGAATCTTTTCCATTTCACTCTTAATTAGGAATTTTTACAATGCTATGCCTTTTTATGTGTAATCCCAGATGATGGTGTATTATTTCACATCTCCCCCATAAATCCCAAATTTTTTATAAGATATGAGAAACCCCTTATCTCCCTCATCACTACCTCTTATGTGCACCTGACACCATGCCGATAATCTGTAAAGAAATCTACTCGAACCTCCTTTGTTCTTTCAGGTTAACATATCAAAATGTATATCAAAATAGAGTTAAATTATCCATTTTTTTATATTATAAATTATTTATAGTTGTACAAAATTATTTTATGAGTACTATTTTAGCACTCTCATTCAGGGATTTACATGTTTTTAAAAGATTCCCCCTTATAAAATTCCAATAAGAAAATCTGTTTTAAGGGAATAACCTAAATTTTTACCCAATTTCTAGTGAAACATATCTTATATTTTAGGACAAAATTTTATTTATAAAAAAAGTATTTTTATTTCTAAAACCATTTTGGTTAAATTCTTATTTTATATAAAATATTTTCCTCTTACTGATTTTAAATGATCTATTGTATTTCCCTTAGAACCATACAAAAATGATTTAATTATAATGTTTCTAAAATACAATTTGTAAATGTTGTTATATATTTTTGACACAAATTACCATATTATATTACTAGTTTACCATATTAAAGACCATGTATGTTCTAATGCATTTCTTTCATGGACACTTTCTTGATACTCTCATTGGTTATGCATTATGTCATGATTGTGGTACCCAATTATTTCCATGGATACCCTTATGTTTATGTATGGTTGATTATGTATGATTATTTATGTGGAAATAATATTCATGAAAATTTGGATATGGGTGTTCCTAGATATCACTCCAACTCTTTGGGTAAGGTTATGTCTCTTGAGATGTGATGTGAAACAAGATTGAAGGTTAGATTTGACACGTACTAAAATGGGAAACTTGATTGTCGGGCATCCTTTACCCGTACTAAAATTGAAAATGGGATTTGTTGTTAGCCTTTAACCATACTAATGACATGTTTTATGATTATTAAACATTTATATGATTCCATGTATATATGATTCCATGCATATATGAATCAATTTTATATGTTCCATGCTATGGATATCATTAAGTCATGCCTCTTAACTCATGTGTTTAATATGTATCCTAATATTCATTCCCTTATTGGGATTTTCAACTCGTCAATTTTTTCATGTGTTCCCCAGTGTTCTCTATGCATATTTAAGGTCTCATTGTAAGTTAGGATCTCTATATAGTGATTAAATAATGATATGTTTTTTAGGACCATGTTTTATGTTTTATGTACCTATTCTTACAAGATACTAGACTTAGTGATCCTTGGAATGTACAATGAAGTATAATTATTCTTAAAATAGTGTAATGTTATATTTAAAATGCAATTGTCACTATAATGGTGGTATCGAAATTGGGGGGGGTCACGGTCATGGAGGTCTCGGAAAGGGGTGTCAGGTACACAAATGTCGCATATAGGGGTGTTGGGTGAAAGAGGTTTTTGGAAGGGGTCATGGTTAGGGTTTTGTAGGAAGGGGTATTAGGGTCATGGAAGATGTTGAGGGGAGTGGGAGGTTGGGTTAGTGGTTGGTATTCCTTGTCTAGGAGGGTAGGAAGTGGGGTCACTGCAGATGAGAGTGGGAGGTGGGGGTCATGGGGAGTTGGAGGTGGGGAATTATCCCAATGGGGAGCATGAGGTGGGGGTGTCAACCCATGAGAGAATGAGGTACGAGGGTTAGGGCTTTCCACCGACTAGGGGAAAGTGGTAGATAGGTTGGATGTGCTTTGTTGTCATCACTGATGAGGGGAGAGGGAGAGGTTGTTCGAGGAGGTCGAGGGTCTCATCTGAGGATGGGAGAGGGAGGTCCGAGGGGGGGGGGGTATCAGGGGTCTCCACCTAGGTGTAGGTGGTTGGGGTTGCGACCGAGTATGGGATATAGAGGTCAGATGGGGGGTGTGGCTTGGGTTGTGGTCTTTGTGGGTATAACAATGATAGAGGGGGGGGGGATAATTTAGGGTTTTCCAAAAAATATAGTTTTGGTTTAATAGAACTGTTCCTTTGTTATATTTTATTATATGATTTATTTCATGGTAGTTATTAGAACCACTACTAATAAATAAAATCTTAGAACATAATTTTTTTTAGTATTATTCATATATATATGAATGAATAATATTTATAAGTTCCTTGAACTCGTCATTTAATGAAATATTGAAATATGAAAATGAAAATATACATAAGAGAAAACCTATATAAAAAAATGACTAACCCAAATCACCGTTTAAGATCAATGCATAAAATTTAAGATAGGTTTGTATTCCGACCCCAAGTCACATTACCAGGGGATATAGTACTGAAGTGATAATTAAATTAAATATATCTTTAACACTTAAAATGAAGAAACTAATATTATCAACAAATTTAAATCTAATAAAATCTATGTAAATACGTGTTTAATGTTTAATAAAAATAAATTTCATAGTGTCCCTCCATGAATGAAATTCACGACTCTTTATCGAAGAATTAATGTAACATTAAAACTAGAGATTACACATTCCTAATATCAAATTTATAAATATGAATAAACAATGAGAAATATTATATAGATGAATAATTTATTTCTTAAAAAAATTTGATATCCATTTACAAAAAATTTATAAATACAATCTAATTATAATCCATTTTATAATTTATCTAGAACTGTAGAAAGTCACTAATGTTTACTTTTAATTTCATAATTATATACCCTTTTATAAATTACATAACATTATAAACATTCCATAACATTAAATATAATATATTTTATTATCAATCCTACAAGACGTCGTTCATATTATTTATAATATGAAATTTCATGTTATTATTTACTCCTTTGATCAAATCATCAATCAAAACCATTTTTAGGTATGTTTAATAATATCATTAAATATAGAACCTTATTATTTTGAATAATTTTAAATTTATTCATTATAAAAATTCCATAATTATAAATACAAACATCATTTAAATTCTGACCATGTTTATGAGGTTTCTATACTCTTATAAGTCATTTTAGAATATTTAAATACCCATTTTATTTAATTATTACAAATAATTTTAGGTAAAAATAATTTAATATGAATCATTTTGATTTAATTTTTTTACAATATTAAATTCAAAGGGATAGTAAATATATTAACTCTAAATTATTAATGAAATATTTATAATAAATTGTTTAAGAAATTTAATTCGTTAACCAAAAATATTTTATATTTTATTAATTTAAAAATAACCCTTTTTATATATTTTTAAAAATTTCAATAAAACCTTTTCAATATTTATAAAAAATTTATATGAAATCCTTTCCATTTCATTATGATATTTTCTTTATAAATAAAAAAAATTATTTAAGAAAACAATAGTGATATTTACTCAAAATAAAGGCCTTATAGTTTTGAACAATTTCTAATTAAATATTTTTTTTAACATTTCATAATTTGACATATAAAAATAATTATATTTTGGAATTATTAAATAATTTCAATCCATTCTTAATGTATATCTATATACTATTAAATAAGAAATTTATTTTTTTTATCATAAGGCATACCGAATAATTTAATAAAATATACATACTACATGAATTGATTTTGGAAAAGGGGATTCCATATTTTGAATGAAAAAAATTTATATTATATAATAAGTTCCACTTAAATATTTATCAAAATTATTAATGAAATAAATTAAAATTAATTATAGAGAATAAATTAAAAATGTGTTTACTTAGTGTCCAAACATAAAAAATGAAGTGTAAAAAAGAGACAAAACGTTTCCAACACCTAGTTTGTAATAAGATTTGTAAATTACCCCTTATAAGAAAAATATTGGGTCATTAATAGGGAACAAGGAAATGAAAAAAGATGATGTTGGAATCCACTCTTTCAAAAAAAGTATAATCTTTCCACTAAATACTCTTATAAAAGTCTACTCACTTTTTCTCAATTTTACACCTTTAAACCAAATTTTTTAGCCAATAACTAACTATATAATTTCCCAAAATCCCTAAAAAATAATATAAGCCTTATTTTTGGAATCAAAAACACCTAATAATGATATAGTTCAAACCCAATGATGATTCCAGATGAACAATTAATGTTCTTCAAAAAGAATATTTATTTTACATCATTATCCACCACCTTCAATTTTTATAAATCAGTGTTCCTACAATGACATCATTATATTACATACACTTGGATGTTGTTTTAATATTTTCTGGACCTAATTCCACATACACATCAATCATTTGGTTCATGAAATCAGCATTTCTGGGTACAAAAAATTACCACCTTGTGAATCGATGTCATCAATTTTTCAATTTCCAACTCCTAAGGTTGGGTATGATGATTGATCTAAAGTTTATATATGATATTTATTACATATTTATACATATGGAGTAAATATATAATATATATCTTTTACCTTCCATTACACAAGAGATATTATGACATCGCTTGAATGTATGGTAGACTACCGCCTTATGTAGCGATGCGATTCATATTTCACTAACGATTAACATGGAAGGTGATAAATATAGTGTTAATGAGTATATGTAATAAAAACATAATTATTATATTAATGTAATATTTGTAATTCTTAATATATAATATATATTTATATATCATTCCCTTTCTTCCATATTCACTCTTATAAATATGATAACAAAATTCTTGTTTGTGTGGACTAAAACATTTACAATGCACTGTGGCTCTATATTCATTACCATACAAAATGTATAACATATATAAGTATAAAATAATTAATATTTGATATCATGATTATTATGGAATGTAAATAAATTACCTACCCCCTTTTTATAATGATCGGTGAAAAAATAGAAATGTAAATAATGTGTACGTACAACCTACCTTCTTCATAATCGTAACATACTTAATTTTTATGACCATAATTATGTTTTGATATAAAAATTAAAATTTCTTTAGAAATATGATTAACAATAATTGGATCATTCATAATGAAACACTCATGATAAAAGAGGACAATTAAGATAAAAAATATTTAAATTAATGAATTATAATTAAAGAATGTGTATTAATATGCTATAAGAGTATCATATATGAAATCATAAATATTAATATGGATTTAAAATGATTTAATAACTTTTTAAAAACCAATATGAAAGTGTTCAATACACATTTAACCAAAATAAAGCCTAAGGTAAGAGAGTTTGTCTCAATTTTATTACATAAACGAATATTATAATGTTATGAACCAAATTTATTTTATATAGTGCATATATTATCCAATTAAAATGTAATATAATTAATTTAAAATTATCGATGTTAAATAAGTATTGAATTTGAATTATTTCATCAATTGGAATATTAACATAATGATACCATGTGGTAAAAAATTTAACAACTATACTTATTTTCATTTGGATATATTACTTCTTCGCTATCAGTGATTTTATTTGATTATATGTATAATGAAATTTTAATATATATTGTTTTATATACACTATATTATGTGAATTTATTGTTGATACACACAATATATTCATTTATTAATTATTACTTCAATGTTAGGATCATTTCAATAGATTATTTCTCAATTTCATTATAAATAAGATTATCTATTCTTATATTTACATTAAAGGAAATTATATTATCATTATTTAATAAAACATTTTATTTTATTATCATCTATTTATTGATGCTATTTTTCATGTGATAATAACATTTTATACTCTTTGAAAAATATAATTATAATGAATATATTCTAAAAAATCTGGACTTCATTTATATATTCAATTAGAAATTTGTTTTCTTACAAAACCATGTTTTCTAAATACCATTTTATTATTTCTATTTAACAATTTAAAAATATTTTATTAGGTAAAATTTTTACCCAATTTTTAATTTCAAAATAGGAATTTAAATGAATATTCGTGTCTTTTACCAAACATAGATCTTTTCTATGCTTATTACCTTGAAAAAAGAATATTCCTTACAACATTGACAAAATTACCCTCATTCATGATTTCCATTTCATTAAGTATTTTTAGTAGTTTAATACCATATTATTAGATAATATGTTTTTAAATTTTATTTTAAAATGAAATTATTTTATAAATATTTTTTAAAATTAAAATAATATTTTCCTAAAGAACATTAATAATGATATTTTATGATATTTTTAATCATCGATGGAAAAAACCATTATTAGTACTCTAATGTGTATATTATAGATGGATACAATCCTCATTCTTTATCTAACTTTTTTTATTATCTTTAACAAAGACAGAATTGATATATCACTTATTTGTTTTATTTTTTCATTTTTAATAAAATCATATTGAAATATTCACTTTACTTTGATCATTAGTTATTTAATCTACCCATAACATCTCTATTATATACCATGGATATTATTATTTACCAAAATTTATACCATTTTTACATACAATGTTTACTTTTAAATTTTATTGATTCACTTGGAAAATATTGATAAATTTGTGTCCTTCACTCATTATAGATATTTGATTATAAATATTGTTTAAAAATTAAATTTTTTTTATACTTGAGGAATGATTTGGACTAGTATAATAGGGGTTGGGGATTAGATAATGTAATTCACTTGATACATTGGTAGTCTCATTGGATGGATTAGTTTGAAACACTCAACAAAAAGGATTTTTACTTACTAGGTTTTGAATTGTCTTGTAAAGGGTCTTGATTGAAAAGGTACCATATACCTTAAAAAAATAAAACCCAAAATTTCAGCATTTCTATCATTTTGAATTTAGATATTATTATCCAAGAGATTTCCACTATGTTATTATCATTAGATTTAGTTCATTTTCAATCTTTTATTAAATGGAATGTGTTTTACTTTATTTACCAATCCATTCTAATTTATCCATATACAATTATCTTAATGGAATGTGTGGTCAATTATTTTCAATCAATATTTATTTAATATTATTTAGTAATTTCAATTTAATATGTATTCAATTATTTACCTTATTGTGTTGATTATTCTTAGTGATCCATTTTTACTTCTGTTATACATAACACTTCCCGATCACTCAATATTTCCCTTATTTTTCTTTATTTAGATAGGATTTCTTGCAATTTACTATGACTAATATGAATGGATATTTTATATAGAATAAATTTATCCTCAATATAAAAAAATATTGTAATTTTAGTATTCGACTGCAATTTAAGACACCTGTATGCATCATTTTTCTACCATGAATACATAATTGATAATTCATTTGGGATCTGGATCATGTATTTATTTCAATTTAATAGTAGATGGCTCTGAAACTGGGATATTAGGGTTGAGGTCCCTATAGTTTGTATTAGAGTCTGTTTACCATAACCCTATGATAAAATTTGAGGAAAAGTATATATGAACATACTAATGATTTGTAATGATATATATTATGTTGTTTTCCAGTATTAATTTTTTTCTCGATACTAAAAGTATAAATGGTTTAGGAAGAGGTACCTAAGGGTAATAACTCCAAAAAAGGAATGTCGATATGGAATCAAGATATACCTGGTACCCGAAAATGTTCTTTATTGTACACATGGTTTAAGAATCTGGGGTGATATTTTTAGGATAATTCGTATTTTCTTTACAAACTATTATAAATAATTTAAATATTTAATGAAAATTAATGACTTTGGGTTTACCCTAGACCATGAAGAGGCCTATGTTGAAATAATTTCTAAATTTTGTTTATGTACTGGTATTAAAAAATAAAATATACAAGTATTTTTACCATTGGTATATTGGATACCAAATTCATGAAACATATTTTTATTATGTTATAATTGAATATGTATAAATTTAAAAATTTTATATTGATATATTAATTGTTCAACGATTTTATGTTTGATAATATGTTAAAATATAGAAATAGATTTATTTTTTATAAGATGAGAGCCTACCAAGGTTAAGTAAATTTCTAAGAAATTTCTCGTACGAATATAATTTAGTTAATATTTTTAGGAATAATTCCCTTAAATTTTATAGACCTATGTTTAAAGATATTGATAAACTTTAGGTTTTATATGACCAATAACGATGTTTCAATTATATTCAAATAATATTATTATCCATTGTAAAAAATAGAAGGAAGGAATAAGTAAATTGTTTTGAAAGCCTTTGTAAAAATTGTTATTTAATGATTAACTTTATTTCAAGTATGTCTATCATATTTTTGGGATATATTATAGAAAATATATTAATATAGTGTTAGAAAAAAAATATATTTTGTGGAATCCCATCACATCATGAAAGTTAGTGGGGCTTAAACCCATGATCGAAGGATGATAAGGGTTTCACTCCTACCACCATTCTATATAATGTCGCAGTTTATTTATTATTGTTTTTATTTAAAAAATATGATGAATAAATAATATCGATGATCTAGTAGTATTAATATTGAGGTTTATAGAATAATGTATAGCCATAATGATTTTGTAAATTATATAGAGACAGATGGGAATACTTATCACTCTTTATATATCATTTGAGCAATTAAAAGTGTATAATAGTGCTTTCAGCATAAAAATTATTATTTTGATAGTTATTTCATAGAGTAAAACAATAAATTAAAAATTGGCCAAAAAATAACCAAATGATGAAATTGTTCTTATATAATAAAAATATATCATTTAAGTAAATTTCCCTATATTCTTAAGAAGTAAATTAATTCCTCAAATTTTGATTTTTTTTGATAATGTATTATCATATTGACCACATTTCTGATGATATCAATGAACCTTGCTCACATACTTGATTTTTGGATTGGAAGCCAATTATTTTTTAGTGATCATTCTATTTCTTGTGATCAATGACAACCATCATGCTCTATAAATTCTTACAATTTCGTCCATTTCAATACCCCCACATTCCATTGATGTCCTCCTACTCGGAAACCAAGATATGTGTTATTACATATTACCCTAGTACTTAATTTTATTTAATTTTTTGTTGATATCATATTAAATCATTATGATACGTGTTTTTCATCAATGGTATTTCCAAATTTCAAACACTTGATTTTCTGATTGATGTTCAAGTTACTAGGATGTAATTTATTTATGGTAGGGAGAACATAACACCCATACACATTAAAATATGAACATCATATTAGATAATGTATTTGACACACAACACCAAGTTTAAAAGATACTATAACATCTCAAAATTTTATAATATATATTTTTTATTTAAAATAAAATTAATTTCTTATATTTCTTGAAATTAATGCAACACTGATTTTATCTAGAAATAAATACAAGAAAAAAAAATTTATATAGTTTTCATTACATTCAACAGTTTTCCTTAATATCATGCATTATATTCAAAACATTTTTTACATAAAAAAATATACATTAATTTTTAATAATAATAGTTTCCAACAAGTAGTTGGAAGAATGATTATGAAAAAGAATAAATGAAGTATAAAAATATATAGTTCACACATAGTTATTTGATATATATTTTTTGTAAATAATAGTGTGAATAATTTAAAATAAAAAACGATTTCTAAAAATAATATTTTTTTAAACATAGAAAAATAATGTATAGAAATAAGAATTTAAATTTATTTTTTAAAATAATTAAAAAAAGAAGTTTGAATTTTTTTTTTATTTTTAATAGTAAAGAATAAAAATTGTCTTATCTTGTTTGTTTTTTGGATTTTTTGTGATGTTTTATTTTTTGAAAAATTCTAAAAATACTGAATTTTAAAAGAAAACTGTTATTTTGTATAATTAATTTATTAGGTGATAATATATTTTTTAATAGTTTTAATGTAGAATTAGTAAAATTTTATATCAATTAAATGAATTTAGGTCACTGTAATAATTATTATAGATTATTTTAATTTAAATACATTACAATCCTTTGAACATTTTCAAATTAAAAATAGGCGATCTCATCACGTCTTTGATTTTAATTTAAAATTAATTTTTGTATTTCCATGAATTGAACGCGGACAAATGGATTATATGTTCCTATTAATAATAATTTATATTATTCAATGAGGTGAACATAATTTTTTTACCACATTGATTAGTGAAAATAGTTAAAACTATATATATTGATTGAGCCAAAAATGAGTGTACTGAGTGGTTAATCATAGAAGATAAGGTGTAAAAATGACCCAAAACATATCCAAGACCCATTTTCCGTATATATTTGGAAATTTTATCTTCTACAATCGATAGTGAATTGTTAATGGTCTTGGTGACATGACAAAAATATGGATAGAATTCAACCCTAAAAATTTTCAAGTTCGCCACTCACCCCACTTCTAAAAGCCCACCCCTCTCCTCTCCACATGACAACTTATAACCACATTGGTTTAGAAATTTCCTTCCAAAATAAATTTCATACTCCTATATAATCCCCAAATCCTTATTTTGGGTAGAAATATAATATTACAATGTTTTAGTGAAAACCGATGGATGATACCCGAAGAAGAGAAAATGTGATTCAATGAGAATCTTTATATTACATCACTCTAAACTACTTTAATATTTAATTAAAGAATTATAATACAGTGAAATAAGTATAAAAACTATAATGGGATTTTTTATTATAATTTCATGTCTTAGAAACATATCCAATTTTGGCAAAAGGATTATAAAACTGTCATTCATGTGTATTGTGTAATACTACCTCGTGAACCGATGTCATTCGTTTTTCATTTCCACCCCTCATGGTGTGGTATGATGATGAATTTAAAGAATATGTATGATATTTATAACATATTTATAAATATTTATAAACAATGTGATATATATATATATATATTACTTTATCTTCTATAGTGGATCTGATAACATCACTCATGTGTACGATGGACTACAACCTCTTGAAGTGATGTGATTCTTCTTTCACTAATGTTTCACATCGATGGTGATAATGACAAAATAAATGATTATATCGGACTTAAATGAAATATTAATTATATTTATAGAATAATTATATTTATGGATTTAATATATATATATATATATAATTTTATTTCTTTCATTTTCACTTAATTAATGATGACAACATCATTCATGTTCGTGTGAACTAGCGCCTTGACGAAGTGATGTGACACTCACGTCTTCACCAC
Organism: Viscum album; assembly: GCA_963277665.1. Lineage (NCBI taxonomy): Eukaryota > Viridiplantae > Streptophyta > Magnoliopsida > Santalales > Viscaceae > Viscum > Viscum album. The sequence goes on along the minus strand of OY728133.1, from coordinate 641,614,598 downwards.
ACCACATAAATGAAATATATATGTTAGAAATATGTTATATATGATATAATTATTTTTATGTTAATATATTACAAACATCCTTTCATTGATGATTGGTGAAAAATTGAAAATCTACTCATGTGTATGTACGACCTACCATCTACATGATTGTAACATACTTCATTTTTTTATAACCATGACTAATTAATTGTTTTCACTATATCTTTTATATGAAAATGTGATAATTATGTTTTTATTATTATTTTGGATACAATATAACTATAAACTATGCTTTAGAAGTGAATATTTTATGATGAAATGCGCATGAGAAAACATGGAAATTAACACGCAAAACAATGTAACCAATGAACGATCATTAAGAAAAAGTAATATTATGTTATAAAAAATCATATATGGAATAATAAATATTTTTATTGTTTAGTAATATTAAAATAAATTCTTTATATCTAATAAAAATATTGTCAAATAATGTTTAATCAAAAGGGAGCTTAAATCGAGGGATTTCATCTCAATTTTATTTCATTGATGTAAAATGTATTTATATTCACCTAATTACATTTATATGAAGTTTAGAGTTATATTTAGTCATGAAATATCATGATTAATTCATTAATAAACATCTAAAATTTTATGTAAACTTTTTTATGTGTATTTATATTTTATACACATTGTTTATTCTTTAATTAGTTCATATAATGATTTTTTGATAATTTTATGGGATTACATCACAATATCATTCTAATCATGATTATTTATTACTAAGTTTGCATAAAAAGAAATTATATGATCATTGTTCAAAACAAATTTCATTTTTCAGTTCTCTAGTTATTTTTGATCATTTTTAATTGATTGTACCATTTTACCACTCTTTGGTAATTAAAATCATTGAGATTTTTTAATAAAAAATGAATTCATTTATCTCTTCATGTAGAATTTTTTTTTCTTAATACTGTATGTTTTTAGAATTTAAATTCAAAAATGTTTTCAAAAATGTTTTAAATATTATTTATTAATAAACAATTTTACACATTTTTTCTTTTTACAGTTTTTTTATGGAAGCATCATCTCGATTTCCAAAAAATGTCATCTTCTAGCATTTTTACCATGCGAATGGATTGTTCTTTACAACATGAATGTAATTACCTTCCTATATGACACTAATTTCATTGAATATTCAGTTCCATGTTTATGATCTTAATTTTAAATATTTTCAAAAATTGATATAAAATAAGTATTTTCATAAGGAATTTAAAAACTAAAAGTATATTTTCCACATAAACTTTTTTAAATATATTTTTATGGTTTTTCTATTCATCGGTGATGGTAACCATTTATTATTAATATATTTGAAATAACTTATATTTATAATTACTGTATTCTTCCTCTTAATGGTTTATAATTATCATGACCATGGATATTATTGACATTAACTTTCCTATTTTATTGTTTTGTAGTCATTAACACCGCTTTTAGTTATTCACTTTTCAATTATAATTTGAAATTAAATTTCTCCAAAGTAACCATATTATTTATCATTGATATGATTATTTCATAAACTTTAAACCATTTATAAATAAAGTGCTTAGTTTGAATTTTATTTTCTTACATAGGAAAATAATGCTAAATTTATATCTATTAATCAATTGAGATTTTTGATAAGGGAAATTATTTTGTATAAAATCAATAATTCAACATAAGAGGAATGATTAGGACCTCTATGTCATGGTTTAGGGACCATTTAATATAGGACACACAATGAATTTTCATTCTCATGGGGAAAATCAGTTGGATAGCCTCAACAAAATTGGGTGTTAAGTAGAATGTTTTAAGATGTACTATGTAATATGTAGATGGTAATGTTACTTTTTACCTAAGAAACATGGAGTTTACTATATATGTATTTTCTTCATTTAGAATTTAGTTATTATTGTCTAAGATATTTTCACTATGAAATTATCTCGGGATGAATTTCATTTTTAGTTGTTTGGTTAAATATAATGTGTTTTATGTTATTTACCAAGAAGTAATTAGTCTTCCTTTTATAGTTATTTAAATGGACATTTTGATTTGTTATTTTACTTTCTATATTTATTTTTATTATCCAGTTACTTAAATAGACTGAGTGATCTGTTATTTACTATTCTATGTTGATTATTCTCATTTATTCATTATTTCATCCCATATACTTAACCCTTACTAATAATTTGGTTTTTCTCTATATTTAATTTCATTTCCATATGATTCTGTGATGTATAATATAAATGATCTGTATAGATATTATAGATGGAATAAAGTGATCCATAATTGGAAAATAATTATATTGTAGTTTTTTCATTCATTTTTAATGTCATTCTCTTGTGTGTATAGATTTTACCAACACTACTAAACAACATGGACCATTGGGAATTGAATTTGTATCTCTTCTATTGTAATTATTTTATAAACTGGATCCATGATTCTTGGTTCTAGGTCACTACACAATTGTTATACCTCAACCGCTATATATGGATCATTTTTATGATTTATTTTGACGTTTACATGAAAAGGGTCTTCCTATTACATCTCCATTTACAAAAGTTGAAATTTATTCCTAGACCTATATTCGATTTCATTGTTTACATTATATTTATTAAATCCTTAAATAGTATGATACCTTCCCTATAAGAGTTATGAATGGTACCATCCCATCTCAAGACTCGTGTAGTGATGTTAACAATAACAAATCAACATATCTTCTAAAAACTATTCCTTAACCATTTTGAGAACCATGTTAAGGTACTTAAAATGATCTACCACTGGTATACCCATTTAAATTCAAATTTTTAACAACATTATCATCATGAAATAAATGTTATAATTTATTTTATTATCTTACATGTATTCATGAGAATTAATTAGCTCTAATACATACTCTACGTCATATATGTCAAAATAAAACACTCTTTTCCAATAAAATCTAAATATATCCCAATGTCGTATGGTATAATATTTCCCATTCATCCTTTTTTATTTCCTCTAATTTATCTCCCTTGAATATTTCCATATATCTCTTTTTAAATTAGATTATCCTTAATAATTATCCTCTAGATTCTAAATTCATCTATGAAATTTTTTATATGGATCATTTCTTTGTCCAAATATATACCTTCTAAAAAAATTACTCTCACATAATTAAGATACTTCAACATAATAATGTTAACTGGGAGTCTATTATTGTATATTTTACCATGTTTGGTGAACCAAAGTTTTTGATACGACATGTTTCTATCTAAAATAAAAATAAGTACACTCTATGATGCGACCTATTGGTATTTAGAACATTTATCACTTAAAGGAAATACATTAGATGATTCAATCATATAATAAAACTCAAGAACACCCCACACTAGAATAATATTTTTAACTAATATATTAGAAATTAGGAAGTCAATGCACAATCTAAATCACAACACAATGATTACATTATTCCCACACTCAAAAAATAGCTTGTAATACAAAATCAAGTAAAAAAATTAAGGAAAAATAAATAACATCTAATATTCATATGGGTCAGATGATTATATAACCTTCGTGGGAGAAAAAATCTTCTTCATCACATTTGAATGAAGATACAATTTTATAGATAGTGTTACTATTTTTGGAATTTTATTTTAAATTTTTATTTAATAAGAGTAATTACTAATTCACACACATGTGTAAAACAAGTCACACCCCACCATTCTAGTACGTCTTATTGAATTAATTGGCTTCACAAAAAATATTAAATTTTGAGGGGTCTAAATATCTCCCTTGGCAATAAAAAATCTTTTATAGGTGCCTCATCTTAGGCATCAACTTTTTTGGAATAAATAAACATAGTCATATATATAAACTAATGAACTATTTCAAATTCCCTTCAATGAAAAAACCTAAAAGTGAAGAAACTTATATATCACCATAAATGACTATTATTTTTTCACATTTTATTCTATTCAATCTTCCTCGAAATAACAATTCTCACTCAAGATCTATAACATGAACTTCCAAACTACTACCTCTATTAGAATTATATACCAACATATGTGAAAAATAAAAAATATAATTTCTTGGGTATATTCATTTGAATTATTCAAACATGGAAATAAATTAAACAACACATTTTTAAGACCGTGTCCATCTATATAAAGGATGTTATTATAAGAACTTTTCATTGTAGTATCTTGTTGTATCACTGTCCGTGGGAAACATACCATGGAGATTCCTCATAGTTATTCGACTGAGTCCATTCCCCTAGAAATATACTTTACATTCTAGATGACTATGGTTATTTCCTATATATATATTTAAGGGGGTTACATATGAGGTTTTTGTCTATAATCATATTATGTTTTTCTAATACTGTATTTTGATGATATTTCATGGAAGAGTTCTAATACAGTATTTTGATGATATTTCAAGGAAGAGTGTTTCATTCCTTATGAAACCACCACCCAATGATGACTTTACCAGGTGTGACCCAATATATATTTGATGAGTGGTCAAACAAGTTCCCAACGTAGTATTATAACATTACGCAAAATATATTCTATTGATATGATAATTGGTTGATAGAGATTATTTAAGCCATCAATGAATATAGACACTAATTGGTAAAAAAAAATTACACCGTTCCATTTATATTTTATTGTTATATATAATATAATATATACCATGAAATTCAATGAGTGAGTTTAGTAGTGGTCTTGGTTATTTATTTCCTAGATAAACAAATCATTTAGTGGATTTTACTAATTCCGATGTTGAGGTGTTTCTGTAGTATAATGCTTGTTCTAGTTCACCATTAGGCAGAAGCATATTGTGAGATCACTACTGTGGATTAAAAATTCACATCATAAATTATTATTTATAATCGATAGTTCATTTATCGATTTATTATTGAGTATATAGATATACTGATGCCTACATTTTTATATTGGTTTTTTATGATCACGTTGTCAAGTAAAAATGTAGTGTATGATTATTTTCAATATTGTTCATTGGAGCATGATGGTGGGGTTTTACTTCATTGAAGATTTAGTAATAATAAGTTTATTGGATTTATAATATTTATTGGATTGAAATTACTTTACATAGTGTTGTTTAATTGTTTTTTAAATTAATAAATTTGACATTTTTTTTATATCACTTATGATAATAACCTAATTCATTTATATATTTGGGATTGTAAATTTATTTACAACTTCCCATTATGTTCTCCTGAGGGTAATTCATTCAATTTTCTAAATTAAAATCCTAAAAAATAATCATTATCATTTATTTTAATAATTAATATCCTATATTGGCATCTTTTTTTGATGAAAACATCTACTCTGACATAGTTATACTTGTAGTAATAGAACACGTTTTTATAATTCCATCAAACTCACAATCATATATTAATGAAATAACATCCTGAATTGAAGTTATATTATTCAATATTACTGACCCAATACGCATCTGTATAGCTATATAATTGATGTTTCTAAACAGTTGTTTACCAAAAACTATAGTCTGGTGCCCCTTTACAGATCTAATAATTATCTTTATATGAATAATATGAATATATATTGAATTATTTTCGAATCATTTATAATGTGTCAATACTAATAAAATGATTTTATGAAAATCCATAAAATATAGAAAAATAATAATCAATCATAAAAAAATTAATTTAGAGATGTTATATCTGTACTCTATCAATTTTATAAAAAATGGGATTGTATCACCAACTTCCTTTTAATACTTAATACCATACCCACAAAACAACTAATGATCATATGTCCGTTATGACTAACTGAAACATAAATTGTTTATTATCAGAATAATTTTGAAAAAAAGTGTTAAATGACATGTCCCACAAATAAAATATAAATAAAATCATAAGGGAAGTTAACTGAGAGTAATAATATTGGAACTACCCCTCCCTAGAGACTACATCCTGATGTAAAGAATCTACCTTTAAATGACCACTCGGCTAGAAATACCATGTAGGGTTGAGCATTGCTATTATTATTGGCAGATCTATACCCTCTCAAATAACCCAATACAAATGGAAATTCAATGGTGAAAGCTTCCTACTCTGATCCCTTTATAGAGTTGGTCCTTGTAGTGTTCAAGAAGATTTCACTCACCAAATTCACAATAAAAATAATTTCAAAAATACTGCATCAAATCTTGACCATTAGAGATTCTAAAAACATCCATCAAGAAATTTACAATTTCAAATCCATATAATTAATCAAATTGAGTTGATCTGTGAGATTTTTATATGAGGAAAAAAATTTATAATAAAGAATCATAATGGGAAAAATTATGTCATTTTATTTGATATAAAATATAGTACACACATTTAATTTATGATATTTAATGCTTATAAAAAAGATATCCACCTTTTTATATGAATCATTTTGGGATTATTTTAAACTTTATAAGGAGATTACCATTTTTTATAATCTATTTTCATTATTATCGAGAAAAAAACCTTCATGTTTCTTGATGAATACTTATTCATTAATATATCAATTTAAGAATAAAATTTCATTATTTAATTTTTAAAATTGTATCTAATTTTGGAAGAAATTTTGAAAAATATTTTTATTTCCTATTAATTATATTGAAACAATTGATTCATCAATTTATATTTAACTAAATTATATATACCGATTTCTTATAAATAATGCATTATTACATGCGCATTCCCTATCATAATGTAGTTTGTTATAAAAACACCAATTTATAGTAATTATATATTTTTAATTTTTACTTTTAATGAATTAAAATGTCTCATTATTAAAAATATTATATGGATCCTAGTTTATATCATGACCCCAATATTTTGGTTTTGGTATATATTTAACAAATTTCTACTAAACATTCAAAAAATATGTTATACTTTATTTCCTGATTTGTCTTTATGTTTTCACTCATATTTTCTCATTTATAATAATATTTTTTTCTATATTACATTAATTCTAAGTAATTAATAATCATTTTTAATGTGAAAAACATATTTTCATCATTTTAATATTTTAGATCAACGTCATTATCATGGTATTGATCATTTTTTCTAGAGACTTTTCTTTGCGTCCTATTAATATCATCATCAAAATAATCATATTTTTAATGAAATAGTGAATCATAAATGAACATTAAGTCATAAAAATAAATTTTAATTCCTTATTTATTACTAAAATAATGATAAAATATTAAATTTGGTCTATACACAAGGAATATATATCAACATTCACCCACTTATTGAATTTTATAATATTTTTAGGTTTTAAATTTATCAATCATAGATTCTGGTGAAATATTGTTATTTTACTCTCTATTATTGTTGGACCACATTAAATACTAATTTATATATGAATTTGGACTTAAAATATATTAATTTAGAATATTTCTTAATGTTGAAATCAAAATCCTCAGAAAGCTACTTTATGTATCTGTCAATATTAACATGGTTTTTTCTATTCTCATATTTTTCCTTTTTCAAATTCCATTAGAATTAATGTGTATGTAAAAATAAACTTATTTTATTATCAATGTTTATCAGGTTAAAACTAAAATAGAACATTTTAATATTTCATCCACATTTTACACATAAACCACTAAATTTCATAGTCGAATTCAATTTCAATGTATCCTTTGATAATTATTAAAATTTATATGTATTAAGATTTTATTACATGAATAACTTGATAATAATAAAACTTTGGGTTCTAAATATAAAACTAATAGTGGAAGGGTGAATGAGTTAGTCAAATTATTTACATATTTTTCAATTGATAACATTCATCAATTGTTAAGATGAGTAAAACATGTGATTTTTTTTCTTTCTTACATCATCAATTATAATTTTGTAAGGAAAATGACCCCAATATCCAAGAACAAATTTCTTATGTTTTCATATTTTCATATATATAGTATTTAGGTATCAAAGGACAGACTTGTTTAATAGTTTTTGAAACTTGATTACTCAAATAAATTTTACATTATAATATAAAATTTAAAATACAACATATTGAATCTTTTGATAACTCCATTATTATTGTGGATTAACACTGCATATTAGTCATAAAAAATCATAAAATAAAGGAAAAAATTCACCAAAAATAATGGGGTGAGCTCAAATTATCATTAATGGTATACATTTATTAGAAGCTATCATAAAAAATAATAAATAATAATAGAAATTATTGTTTTTGGGAGCAGTGCAAGTGCAGGATGTGAGGTACCCAACATCAATTTTCTCTATATACGATGATCAATCCAATATAAATACAATGACGATGCCCAATATCTATGGAATTGAATAGTGTATTAAGACAATATAATAGAAACCCAAAACCAAGAGAGAGATAATCAAAATATTTTGTTCATAATTATTTTAATTAAATTAAATAATTACATACAAGGTGACTCTTACTTAATTTATGTGTTGGACCACTGATCTATAGTTCTACTTCATTGCATTGTAGAGATCATAAGTAGTCATCCTCTTTCGGCGATCTGCATATGCTATGCGACTCTCTGGACGTCGCCAAATGAGTTTTTGGGTGATAGCATGAAAGATCATTTCTCTTACGTCATCCGCCATAAATTTACTTTAGAACCACTTCAAATGAATTCTAAATGATTCATTCAGGGAGTATTGATCTCAATCTTGATAATGTTCTTGGTGAAGAAAGAACTGTCTCACCTCGAGAGTAATTTTCCAAATTATAGTTCACAACATGATTGGCTAGCTACCACTTTCCCCCTCTGCTAATAAGAGAATAATGTTACCAGGAATTTAACTAAAAAAGTAATCATAAAATAATTTTCATTTTAGCTTTATTTATATTTTTAATCTTGTGAATCCCCCATGTTATATTATATTAGCAATTTAATTTATTTCGTAACATGTTCATAACATGCAAGTCATAATTAAATGTTATTTTAGTCAAATAAAATTTAATATTATTTTTTCTTACTAGACCTAAAACAGGGTTCACTAATCTACTTCAAAATTTATTGGGCCATGAATAATGGAATTTTATTTATTAAATATATGTAACTTCATTTTTCTCTGATAAATTAATAAATATTATATTTTCTAAAATAGAAAATAAATATTTAATACATATTACATCTGCAATATATTCTCTCGAATAACAAGAGATTATATAAATTAAATTAAGAAGACATGAATAATTATTAAATGAAATCCAAGAATAATATCTATACATCTTGTTAAATAAAAAATTATTTAACTGATATTTTAGATATAATTATCATGTGACGTAGAAGGCCTCTTTCTCAGTAGCATATCATGAACCTGCATAAAGTCCAAGGATTGTGTCTAGAGAAACTCCAAAGTACCCATATAGAAATAGGTAAATGTTGCAATGAAATTTCACCTCATACTAATTCTTATCATGTAATATAATTCCTTTTCATTGATATATCTAATCAATCAGTTGTCATGCATGTTACATCAACCCATGTGCTCGATTTCTCATTCTTTGACTTCCCAGAAATTGAACTTGAATATATTACACCATGGACATGTATTTATTTAGGATATATCATTTCCATAAATGGGAATGAGATATCAACTTATATTATATAATTTAAATTAAAAAAATCCTTTCTCGCGTTATTCATTTATACAGTATTACTCATGACACACTGAATATATCAAACCTCACTATGTTCATATATAATCCCAGTTTTCACCAATACATCATAGTACTTGAGTAAAAATTATCATTAATAATAATAATAAAGTCTATGGACTAATAAAACATCTGTATATTGGAACATCCAATGAACTTAAAAATGTTTATTTCCAACAGGCCACTCTCATTCTCATAATATCTTCAAGGACATTACCAAGGGATTACACCATGAGAAGTTTCCTCAATGTTTATTGAGTATCCAAACATGATAGAATTTATCTTTTGTGTCCATTAAATTGATACCAACGAACTACACAACATATGTTCAAGAATATATTCATGTAACATCTTGGTTCTCAACATAGTAGTGATCCGCTAAGCCCTTTTAGTGCGACAGGTATTCTTAGTACATTATCACATGAAATGTTACATAGTAGAATAATTATGATGTTATAAGTAGTATATTAATACACATAAAGTGAATTCATGTTTATAAAAATGAAAAAATGAATTAGGTTCTTCGGAACTAACTCCAACTGACTCCCACTAACACTAAAGCCAACTACTTACATACTTTAGTCCAGTAGCTCTCACATGATATTCATCCTTCGGTTGAGATTTTCATTTATTCAAGGGGTTTTCCACATTCACATCTATGGGTAATATTCTCACTAAATAATCACCCATTTTATTAAAATAACTCAAGAGTTGATACTTACAGGGTATGTTCTTGGTATGTCATTGTGACCATGGATCTTTTTCAATATCCACCACCGTTGTATTATCACAATACTATGTGACTGGTTCATTACTTCTAGGTACCACGTCAAGCTCATTGAAAAATATCTTAATCAATATGTCTTCCATTACATCATTAGATGCCATAATATATTCAGACTACACTATAGAATCAGCAAATTCTAGCTTCTTTGATCTCTTCTAGCTCAGAACTCCTCCGTTCAAGTAGAAAACATATCCCTATTGTGACTTGAGATCATTCTAATTTTTCCAAAAGCATGTATCATCATTCCTCCTGATGAAAAGCTCATCTTCTTATCCATATACCAAGAACTTATCAATAGTTCTTATCATATAATTATATATAGTCTTAACAATAGTCCAAAATTGTTCTCCTGGATCATTTGGATATCTTCCTAACATTATCAGTGCATATGCAACATCATGCTTTGTAAACAACAAGGCATACATGATTTATTTTATCACAAAATCATATGGGATATTATTCATTCAATTATATTCATGTTCTGTTAGGGGACACATTTTCATAGAAATATGTAAACCACATTACACTATAACCAATCCACTATATGATTATTCTATAATAAATGTCTTTAGTATCTGGTCAATACATGTATTTCAACGTAATCCAAGAAGCCTCTTGGATTTTTCACAAACGGTATTGATCCCTAGAATATAGGATGCCTCACATATATCCTTCATGGAGAAGCACTTGGTCAACATGTCTGTAACTGATTATAAGACGAGTTTGTCATTTCTAATAAGTAATATGTCGTCAACATAAAATACTTGGATAACGACCTCATACTATCAATACTTTTTTAAAAACATGTCTCGTATTCATTATTAATGAAATTCAATTCAATTATATCTTCATATAATCGTATATTCTATGACTTGGATGATTTATTCATTCCATTAATGGACATATGCTACTTGAAACCCGTTTTGGAATCACCTGGTGTCACAAAACCATCAGGTTGTGTCATATAGACATCTCCATGAAGGTTCTAATTATATATTGCAGTTTTGAAATCCATCTACCAAAACTCATAGTCATGGTTAGCTAGTATCTTCAATATTATTCTATTGGATTTATACATGGTAACTAGTGAAAAGGTTTCATTATATCCAATTCCTTAATTCTATTTAAACCCTTGATCCACTAGCCTTCTTTTCTAGGTACTTAATTTACCTTCAATGTCTATTTTCCTCTGGAATACCCATTTATTTCCAAAAATCTTTAAAATAACTGGTGCATTCACCTAATCCAAATCATGGTTTTGATACATGGAATCCAACTATCAATTCATCGCTTTTATCCATCTAGCTTCTTCTAAGCTCTCTACATCATCCTTGTAAAATATAGGTTCATCATTTTGAAATAATAATGAGTCACCATCCTCAGTGATAGGAAAATCATATCTCTCTCATTCCCATACCTCTCTTACACACCTACACAGTACTTGTGTTTTAATAACTACATCCACATGGAACTATAGCACCTGTTTCTATACAGGCATATATATATCCTGAGCATCACCTTCATCAATGTACATATTTTTCCCACTATTCTTTTTTTATATATGTGAGGCATCTCAAGAAATACATATTGTCTACAAACAATCACATTTTTGTTTGAGGGGTTTTATAGGTAGTATCCATTTGTTTTCTTAGGATGCCCAATAATGATACACCTCATTCCCTAGGGCGATGTATTGTTTCAAGAAAAATCCTTACCAAATTCTTTTCATACCCATACACATGTATATAATAAAATTGGATTTATTCCACTCCATTTATCAATGGGAATTCCATTTTTTGATATTTTTGGTACATGGTTTAATGTGTATGGCATAGTTTGTAAGGTGTATCCCAAAAATTTTAATAGAATGTCTTCATTTATCATCATCATCCTTACTATGTATAATACGGTATAATTCCTTCCCTCAATAAGACCATTCCATTGGGTGTATAAGTTGGAGTTAGTTGAGTTAGAATCTCAATCTCTAGTAAAATGTCAACAAACTATTGGTTATGACATTCTGCACCCTGATCTGATTAAAGCTTCTTTATCTTCATATAAAGATGATTCTCTAAATAATTCTTTCATTCCATGAATTTCCTAAAGGACTCAGATTTATACCTCATCATGGAAATATATCCATATCTACTCATGTCATCAGTAAACGTTATGAATTAGGAATAGCCACATCTAGTTTCTACTGGAATTGGTCCACACACATTACTGTGTATCAATCCGAGAAGGTCTATGGCCCTTTCACATTGTCCACAAAATGGTGGATTTTTAATTTTCCCTTGTAAACAATCATGAAATATATCAACTGTTTTTATCTAGAAGGAGTATAAATAACCTTCTTGTTAGAGGATTGATAGGTGATTCTTATTTACACGAACAAGGTAGTGATTCCAAAACTGGGTTTTTTATGAAACAAGTGAACATGATTCTCTATTAATTTACAACACTTTGATTTCAAAATTTTATACACCAATACCTTTATTTAAATGTTCCATACCATAAAAAAAGTTGTCCTTATAAAAAATAACATTTAGTACCAAATTTGAAAATAATTCCAACAGTATCTAAAAAATACAAGTAAATTATGTTCTTAGTAATATTTGGTAAATAATAATTGAAATGTAACACCAAAATCATTCTAGTTGGCAACAAAAGGTGGTAGTCCCCAATAGAAGGAGAATCCATCCTACAAGAATTGGCCTCTCACAGATCAACCTCTCCTATGGAAATTTTCCGTAATCTACATGGGTCCATCATTTGAATATAGAGTTTAGCACCACAAGCTATATATAATACCTAGTGTGTATAAATGGAATGATTTTACTCTATAACCAATGAACCATTGGCTTCCTCTTTCCTCACGTTTGATTTCTTATTACTATGGACTACCATGAAAAATGTAAAACACATTGCATCCTTTTCCATTACCTAGCTACGGATCTTCTTCTTCCTGGGTGGACGGTGCTAAAGGTCGTTAAACTATTTATAAATTTTAGTCCCCTTTTCCTTGTCATTCCTCTTCTGATTCACCATAAGGACTATATGTTTATCTTTCCCCATGTCCTTATCCACTTGGAAAATAATGAAAATATGTTCTCATAGGATCTTCTCATTATTTCTCAAATTATAATTCACAATAAAACTAGATAAGGCCTTTTTAGTAATGATATTATGAATTCTAAATGTAAGTCATCTGATAATTTAATCTATAAAATCTCCAAATTCGCAAAGTAGATGATAATATTGACTACTAGAGGGCTAGCTAGCGTGGACTTTTTATACTCAGTGGTAAACAAAGCGTTGAAGATCTTATACCTCTCCTAGAATTCCTTCTCTTAATAGATATCATGACGGAGAGAAATTATGCTATATGAATATTATTCATTATATTGCATCAAGAGCTCATTGGTCATGGATGATAGCATGAGACACTGAACATCTGTTGCATCATTAAGTTGTTTTTCTCACATAGATATCTTCTCATTACTTGCCTCATTTCTATCCACAACTTATAATGGATCTTATAACACATGTAGTTTCCTTCCATGGAAAATGATAACTCGATGGTGTCATTGTGACACATTAAAAATAGTGATAGTGAGAAGGCTTTCTTTATCGAATGTGGATCGAAATGATATTTTACATGTCATTTTTAATTTCATTTTTACAAATAAGATGAATATATTTTTCGGACATGAACTAATAAAATTAAGGAGAATAAATAATTAAATATTCATTAATATATATCTATTTTATTAAAATTAAATATCCCTCACCATTACCATCAGAATATCATGATTCATGGATATTCTACCAAAATGAATCTATATTTCAATTTACATTACCCCAACATTGTCCGGTCATGAAATTTGAATGGTTTTTAGTAGGAATTCCAATTCTCAAAATCATTAACTCATAGCTACTTGATCTGTTGATTGGACACCCCAAACCTAAAATTCTTATTTTGGATTTCCTTAGCCTTTTCCTTTCAGTTAAACTATGTCCAGCTTTATTTTTCAACCCTCTAATTAATCTAATTCAAGTAAACCAAAAATCACAAATAAGAAATTCCAATAATAGAATGCACCGAATTTGGCTGGGAATGCACTTTAAACTATCGTTTTATTCAAACAGAATTAATGGATGGCTATACAAACATAAAAGTTTATTAAGGGAATTTATCCTTCATGCATAAATTTACCTTTATTATCTTTTGGAATTCATTTTAATATTATGCAGGATCATCTTATGTTACTTCCCATGTATTAGATAGTGTTTATGTATATGTTAGTTTATTTTAGTTCCATAATTCATGATTTTTAATGAATTAATTAAGCGATCACGACAAAAAATTCATAATGAAAAACCATACAACTGAAAGAAATTAAATAAAGGGCATGCTCAAAATATTATTATATGGCTAGTTTATCTAGTGGTTGATAAACAAACCATTGATCATAGAGATAAACACATTTAACTAATTAGGTTCATGTTTACAGCTTTCCAGATATTCAACATTGTATCTCATTGGATGTATATCATCTCATCTCCTAACTGGAACCTTCTCCACTAACATGGGTGAAAAATACATAAAAATATTATTTTACTCACAAACATGTGACTGGTAAGTGGGTATTTACATAAAAGAAACCATGGGAATGTAGGACCTATATATTAATTAGGATATAAGGTACGCAAGACAACAATTTAATTTATTAATAAAATAAATTGGAAAGCAATCACAAACAAAGGTATTGTCTTGCTAACGACCACACACTTGCATAAAATGAATTATTCATTTAATAAAACCAGCATTAAAGTATTTAATTCATTCTTAATTAAGATAAATTGACCTCATATTGATTAATTAGTATATTTAATTAATCAATCCTTTTTTCATAAAACTTTTCAGTATTTCCCTGAGATTCTCATCCAATACTATTATATAAAAATTAATAAATTAACTTAAAATTAACTATGGACATTACTTGAACCATGTAAGTAACCCTATGAATACTCTTCTAAAACTAACCAAAATTTATAATATTTGTATACACCTTATTTTTTATGACATGTAGAATGCACACATAATTATAATTCCAATAAAACTCATACATGATGTGCATATCATTAAATAGTAAATAGATGTCAATTATACACACACACAGATATAAATATATATCAAACGCTTATCATATTTTGTTTCCAAGATTTATGCCCATATGAAGGTACCTATGTCAATGTTTACAAAAAATAATAATAAGTTTTAATCAGTGAAATCTGGAAAAAGTACACTATTTCTAGATCCAAGTACATAGTGTGTACTCTCCTCACCATTTTTGCAAAGTAAATGCATATAGAAATATTGTGTGAGGTGTACTTCCAAAATATTTGGACTACACGACATGTACAATGAGACACACACTATGTAGAATCATTGTTACACTTTCACCTGCCGATAAATCCATGTATGGGATGCACAAATCAATAATGACCCGAAGGTATTACACACCGTGTCTAGGGGCCACACATCAAGTAGTTCAGTTGTCCATGTTCCGTTCTATCTGGGTTAACAAGCAGTGTAAGAATTAATAACCAAACATTTCATTAATGAATATGAATTGATAAATATCCAAAATACCCCCAATGCGCAGAACATAATTACAAAGAGTCTGATTAGTATTACAGGACAAGTACATAAATTACATGGTTTGTAACTCCGAATACACATCGTGTACTATCATGTTACCTGGATAAAATCGTCTTGACTCCTGATGAGATCCTCAATTTAATTTTAATCATAAAATTATTCTTTTATGTTAGATCTATGAGAAACAAAAAAGGAGGGACATATCTAAAAATTCTGATGTTAAGAATGATTAAAATTGTATTGAAAAAATAAATTATTAAATATTAAATCATCAATAAATTATATAAATAATAATAAACAATAATATTCCTTCTCTGATACCACCTTTATTTTCCATGAACAGTGGAAGAATATTCGGGGCTGTGACCAACATTAATTTTTTCCATATTCAATGAACTATATGGGATCATTACTATGATAAATTCCAGTATCCACATATTTTAACCAAGTATTAATATAAATTAATAGAAACATGGTATTAAGAGTGATATGTCCAATATATTTTGTTTTTAATTAATTTAATTAAATTAAAGAATTACCTCCAAGTTGAGTCGTTCTTTGTTGATGCATTTGACCATAGTTCTTAAATGAATCATCATTGGGGTGTATAGATCAAGGGTAGACCACCTCTAACGCTGATCCAAATGTGCTCCGTTAATCAATATACATCACGCATGTAGTCTCTCAGTTCTACCACAGAATATCCTTATGTTTTCCATATCCAATTATGATCTCCTTGAGAACCACTTCCATTACATTCTCTTTGACCAAGACATGGGGGACTACTCTTGTTCTTGAAAACGTTCTTTGAGACGAAGGGATTGTCTTTACTTGAGAGAAATTCTCCAAATTGATTTTTCACATCTTTATTGGTTGGCCTATCAGTTTCCCCATTTGCTAATTAGATAATAATGTAACATGGAAGTTAATTCAGCAGGTAATCAGAAAATAATTTTTATAAGAGCTTTAAATATTTTATTAACCAATTAAAACCCCCATGTCAAATAATAATAGAAATGTTATTATTTATTGACCTGTTCTTATCTTGTAAGTTACAATAATGTATTATTTTAATGAAATACTTTTTAACATTATTATTTCTCAGTGGACGCGAAACATTGTCCACCAATCCTCATCATTATTTAATGGGCCATGTATAATGAGTATATATTTGTAAAATAATTATAACTACATTATTTGCTGATAAATTAATAAATATTATTAATTTTAAAATTTAAAATAAATATTTATGAACTATTTCATCCTAAATATATTCTCTCACATAAATAGTGAAAAAATAAATGTGATCAGTAATACATGAATAATTATTAATCCAAAACCTAGAATAATATTTATTCAACTTATTAATTAATAAATTATTTAACTGAGATTCCATATATACATAGTATGTTACCCTAAAGGACACTTTTTTAGCATTATAAGAACCTACCTAATGTCCATGGTTATTGTCTATCAACAAAAAAAAGGCACCATTAGAGAAATAATTTAATGTTTTAATGACATGGACATCATTTGAATGATTACCATTTAATATAATACCCTTTCCTTGATATCTCCAATCTGGTGGGTTGCATGCATGTTCAATCAACCCATGTGCTGGATTTCTCATTCTTTGACATCTTGGAAATTGAACAGTCCTATATGACACCATGACCATGGATTTATTTTATCTCTATTATTTCGGACAAAGGGCATGAGATATCAACATCTGTTATTGAATATAATGGAAGAAATAATTTCTCAAAATATTAATTAATGTCATATTTCACGTGAAATAGCCAATATATCCTACTTTATTGGGAACATATATCGTCATGATTTTCTCCAATACATCTAACTGCATGATTTATAATAACCATAAAAATTAATATTGATTTACAAGGACCATTAAACATGTATACATATATAAACATCCAATGAAACATATAAATTTGGATTCTATTTTTGGAAAGAGTATTTCATAAAACATCAGTGTGGGATTTACCAAGGGAGTACGTCAAGAGACGCTGCCTCAATGTCCAAAGAGTCTCCACCCATGATATCCTGTATCATTTAAGCCCCTTAAAATTATTTCATTCTTCTATAGAATATATGTTAAACAACAGGGTCATAGATCATTTGGGTTCCCATCATAACAGATACCTGTTATGACCTTTTAGTGTGGTAGCTACTCTTTGGACATTATCACCTGAAATTATTTGTAGATTAAAAATCGTGATGTGACAATGATTTTATTAAGATCCATCCAATGAATACATGTTTATCACAAAGTAAAAAATATGTTTGTTATAGGGAACCAACTCCCACATAAAATGAGTAATTAAAACAAATAAAATTTAATAAATAACATGACCTTTATAGGGAAGAATAAAATATGACAAAATAACAACATATAAATATTTCACATGTGCTTTAAAAATTATCCATGAACATCAAAATAGTAAAATAATCAGAAGGAAATCAATGAATAATATAATAATGAGGGATTTCATATTTTTTGAAATCTAAATCATATCATGAAGTCCTTGATTAATAAGTCCAAATAAATTGGTAAGGCCTTATTCAAAACAAGGTATACTTCGTCTCATGAGACCAACTGAGGCATCGAGGGGATGTAAGAGGACCCACCCCACACATAATAATTCCAATGAATTAATTATAGGTAATGGGAGAAACATAATCAATTCAAACATTCATATTGAAACTATCATATGAAATATAAATAATTTCCCCATCAATAAAGATAATAGTAAACCATCGACAATAATATGGTCAATGTAAACAAAATATTACATCCCCAGTCAAAATGACATAAACCATTCAATATAATATATTTTATGGTATTATAAGATATCAATATCAATAGATAATAAGATTCAATAGAGGGTGTTGAAATTGTTGAAAAATAATCAAATAAAATCATTGAGAAATTCTCGAGATAATTACCTTTTTTACTTTTGAAAGAATATTTATATTGGATAATATTTTGTATTTGTAATAATATAAAAATGGAAACGTGTATATCAACAAAAAGAATGTGTAATAAAAAAATAAATTATTTTTTAGGAATATTATATGAACATTTACATTGAATTTTTGCATGAAAGAGGTATATGTCGATGGAAAAGTGGATGGTTTTTTAATCCCATTACCATTATGGAAATAGTAAAACCCAACACCCCATAAAAATAATGATAATAAATTGAAATATATAACACCATGAATATAAATAGATTCATGATGTTATATTATTAAGGAGATTATTCATACACCATAGTGCAGAAATAAGTGGTGAGTAAGGAATATCTCACAGAAATAAGAGTGAGATGAGGAAACCCTTACCTTAGGTTTAACTTCATTAGAATGTGTATGAACTCTTTCAAAAGTGATTTAAAAAATATTATTAACTTATAGAATAATCATATTAATATTTATGATACCATATATGATACCATTATAACATTATATAACATATTTTTGTCAATGATATTTCATTATTACCCATTTTTTGGGTATCCATTTGGAAATTTTATGATATATGTTTTATAGTGTACGTCCCAATTAAAATAAATAGGTAATAGATAAAAAAATATCCCTAAAAAAACTACATTCATAAATATCACATTCAATAATTAAATTAATTTTTATAAAAATTCTATAATAATGGACATAGAAAATTATTACACCACTATGTGGAGTTGGTATGTTGTACGTACACATATGAAGTTCTTTTTTAAATAATATTGATATAAGGTGGAGTAATAATGACCCAATCATGACATATTTTTATATTGTATTACTTTTTTTAAATACGTTAAACATTACAAAAATAATTGAACATAGACCATATTAGTTTTGTGCCTTTGGGGACATGGAACACATTCATCAAATTTGTTAAATGATCTTCAATATCTCTAATAAATATCACTGCCTTCAGTTTTACAACATAAAAACAATATTTATATCATGTGGAAAATAAAAAATATGAAAATGGTGAGATCAGATTCCCATTAAGGGTAAACAAGAAAAATATCAATGAAAGCATAATATTGTAAAAATGATTGGTTCTTAGTGCTGCAGAAGCATGTGATAGTGAAAGATATATTAATTTTTTTAATTACAATTACTAGAAACCAAAATATAAAATCTTACACATATTTTTTATTAATTTATCTAATATCTAAATAAATAAATAACTACGGTTAAGAACATTATTTATTTATGATTGTTCATCATCTAATGTAGCCATTCAGTATTGTCTTCATTGAACTTGAGAGGATACAAAGGTTAAATCCCTCTAGAGGTGATCCACATGTGGTTAAACAGTATCTGAGCAACACCACTCATTCTCAGGATTAGAGCACGTCGAATAAAATTTTTGGTGTTATTCATTCTAAATCACTCATTCTTAGGTCTGGAAGAAATTATCTCTTGTGTTTCTCATTCATTAGAGGGAGAGATGAGTAGTCCAAATATAGTTTATTGGGTGCAACAATTCTTTATTACATAACAAGAAATTGGTTTGAATGGAATTACATTATAGACATATCCATCAATTAATGGATTTTTGATTTTGGTTACAAAATTTAACTTCATAACAACCATTAAATAAAATTATAACCATTAATAAAATACCATGGTACATAATAATGAAAATTGTATTATTATTATGTGGCTAGAAAACTTGTGAAAAATCGATAACTAATATTTATAGACTCGTAAATAATTATTTTTTCACTAGACCCACTCATTTTCCATTGAAACATCTCTTGTATTTATCGAATGCCGGAATAAATATTTTATTCTCTTAATTAAATATTTTATTCCTAAATTAGTAAAAAAGTATTTGATAAATATTAAATAAAATAAATAAATAAATTTTCTTCACAATTGAGTGAAGAAATATTAATTATATTTAGGACATCAATATTTTATAAATAAAATTCTTCATCGGTATTGAGAATAATATTTCATCGATTATTTAAATTCAAGAATAATTTAATCAATACCATCAGAAACACTTAGTTTGTTACCCTCTAGGACTCTTTCTCCTTGGAATTATGTAAGAATTCTTAAAGTGAATGATTAATGCCTTGTAATGAGTAAAGGTAGCCAAGATAAAGAACATAAAGTAATAATAATGACAACCATATATGAATGCTCACAAAGTAATATAATCAATTTTCACATAATCTCATCAAATAGGATACATGATGGTTTCACCATAATAAATGATTGATACATCATTATTTGACTATCTGGAATAAAATATTCATTACACCATCAACATAGAATTTAGGGTGACATTTATATTTCAATCAATGGACCGAGATGTCAAATTCCATATATATGGTTGGAAGAAATCTTTTTTTTGAGTTATCCATTAATAACATGTCATTCTTGAGGCAGCCAACATAACATACTTACCACCAACATGTGGGATGATAGTTTTCGTCAAAAAATCAATGTACATGAGTCATGAAATGAGTTATCAATAATGAGAAAGTCTAAGGGCCATTACACACACTTTAAAATTGGAATTTCCTATGATAATAACAATTATAAAATTTCATCTTGTGGGTATGTTCTCTTAATCTCATGTCTTGGAGATTACCAAGTGCAAAAATAATGAGAAATAGTCTCATATACATACGAGCACTCACATATGGTAGTCTATATATGATTTCTCCCATCATATTATGTTATCCATCCACATAACTATATTAAGAATATTTTTCACTTCAAGGTTCACATCATCGGTGTAGCTACTCTGACCATATCAATGCGAAAAATAATCTAGGGTATTATTAAATTGTGTTCATGTAGAATAATAAACTATATGAAATAATATGTGTAATTTAATATTTAATACATCAAAAATTTAGATAATCAATGTAAAAATTGGTGGTTATAGGACACCAACTCTAACAAAATACCACATGGAATAGAGAAAAATTTCGACGACATCTAGTTTTCTTGACCTCACATGATAATAATTTTTCTACTTAGTCATGTTTTATGTCCAGGTTCTATCATGTATTCTTATTTTGAAATACTAGTCACCATAAATTTATCTCTCCATGAAAAATACATTTAGAGATGACACATCAAATGTATGTGCTACATCTTTTAATTTGACCTTGGCTCTTTAGTGAGACACATGGACATATTATTATCACAATTGAGTGTGATGAGATCTTTACTGTTAGGTTCCAATTCATGCCCTTGTAAAATATTTTTCATCCAAACTACTTGTTCGGCTTCTTGGGCTGCTGCAACATACTTGAACTCTGTATTAGAACCAACAACCACAACCAGCATTGATCTCTTATAGCTCCCATTACCTCCATTAAAAGTGAAGATGTTACTTTTTTTTGAATTCATGTCCTCTTGATTAGTCACAAAACAAGAATAATTATATCCTCTAACGATTTTTTCACCATCTCCTCCATAAACTAGGAAAAATATACTTAATATTCCTTGGATACTTAAGTGCAGTCTTGACTGCCCTCCAATGGAGTTCACCTAGATTTGGTTGAAATATTCTAGACAAAAATAATATATAGGAGACATTTATCCTAGCATATAACTAATCCAAAATTTACTGATCCAATCATAGATTCATTTGGGATCCTTCCAATTCAAATTCGTTCCTCATTGGTATGTGGACACATTTTCATTGAATGCCGACTGAGGTATTGACCTAAATATTTATGAATAAAATTTCATTTTTTTAATTAAATTTCATATGGATTTTTAAAACACATAGACTCTTTTTGTTTCATAATATCCAATTTTATTTAGATGACCATCATGTTTACTTAATGTTGATAATATAGAAATTGAATAGTGATAAAATTACTAGTGTAAATATAGGGTTTTGACAATTCCTTTTAACATAGACAAGGTGTGGTGATGACCTCAACCAGTAAGATCATACCCTACGAAGACCATTTATAAGAGATTTTGGGGGAGGTATAATTTCTTGTAATTTCCCTAGGTCAACCACAAGACAACATATATCATTATTAGCATGAGAAAAACCATTTATGAGAGAATTTTATGATCATCTAGATCATGACCCAATCCATTTCACTGAACGCCACGATGAAATCCCCACCATTGCACACCATAATCATAGGGTGTACGATGATGTAACAAAGAGTCATTTTAATAGAACCTAGGACTATGTTTTTAGGATTTATTTTTTATAGAATAATCAATCTACATTCATTCTATTATAGTTTGTTTAAAAATGATTTTAAGGTAAAAATTTTATTTTTTAGTTAATATTCAAATTCAATTAAGAAAATATATTTTATTGAAGTAATTGAATTTTTAGTTACTTAATATTTTAATAAAATATTATTATTATATTACTTTTAATTAATTTTAATTATCATATAATTTTAATAATGTTAAAAGTAACTTTTATTAAGGTTTGAAAACTATTATTGGTAAAACGCGTCAATTTTCAATAAATGAATGTTTTTAAATTAAATTTAAAAATTCACACATTTAAAAAATTATTTATATAAAATGAATATTATTTCCTGAATCAGAATGTCGAAATTATACATTATTAAATTTTTCAAAATTTTCCAAGACTATCAAATTTTTCACTAAAAATTAAATACCGTATAAATGTATAATGTGTTTTAGGACATCATAATTACCCACTAGTGATGTAATAAAATAGTATAAAAGGTTTATTTGGACAAATTTATGTTTTTCTACTTTAATATAATGTAATTTTAGGATTATTTTAATTATTTCATAATGCCTTAGTGAATCCTCCAAGACATATAAAATATTTTAATATTTTTAAATCATTTCATTGAAATTGTGACTCACATCCACATAATAAGGGGAAATATTTTAATATATTCAGCCATTATCCATTTAAAATAGTGTATGCATCTCCCATTTTAAGGATCCCATGAGAAAAATTCTTGGGATGTTTTGTGGTTTTGAATATTTTGTGTGTCGTGCCCCTAAAAAAAATTCCCCCCACCATTAAAATAAAAACCCACATGTGCTCCATTTTTTCCACTCAATATCAATTAATATAGACCAACCTCTACCTATTACTCCCTAGAGTTCTCCCATGGAGACCAGAAGCTCCCAAGAATCCTCCCCAAGCCTTTGGGATCACACATCCTTGTATTGGATCTTGTAACAGCCCGAGGTTTTATGAAAAATATTCTTTTTTATTTCACTAATGTCTTGTGTTGTACGCTACACCAAAAGGAGCTTGCACAACACGTATCCTGGACTTGCCTTGCATTACACGCAATCGCGACCTTCCTCGATAGCTTGCGTCGTACGCAATACCGAGTTTCACTAAACAACGATATGCTATTAAAATATTATTAAAACTAGCCGTTATGAATAATAATAACCACTTTTTGAAATTTTATAAATTTTATTTTTCAAAATGGACTCCATTTTTGGATTCGGAATACCGAAATTAGCCTAGGGTGAAATTTTGGTATTTTTCTGAAAACTTTCAATTTTTGATGAATAGTGAAACCACTAAGTGGTAGGTTAAAAATGAATTTTGCATAAAACTTAATTTTACCGCTTCTGTGAATGGAATTTCGAAAATCCGATAGACAAGGTTGATATCAGTAAGTAAAATGTGGTTCAATGAGATAAAAATAATTTTTTTGGTGAATAGTAACTTTTTACTTTTTTTTACCGTGGTTAATAGTAAATAGGGTAACTAAGGGTAAAAATGATATTACAATTACCCTAACACATGTCCTAATTCTATTGGATAAGTTTAATTCGACCAAAAACAAACTTAGGAATAAAATATGACCATTTAGTCCCACATGGGTTAGATTAGGACATTTATTATTAATTTATTTAAAGAAGGGTTAAAATAGTTAAAATCAAAGTTTAATAAGTAAATCATTTTTAATATGGGGTTATACATAAGACAAATTCGACTATGAATATTCATTAGAAATCTAAAAAGATTTCCTACGTAATGATATTTTATTTATAATTTTTAGACTTGAAATAAAGTAATTTATTTATGACACAACGATGATGCAGTAATTACCCTTTTAATGAAATATTAACATAATTGATGTTATAAATGCTCAAATGAATGTAATTTGAGACTTTTTATGAATTAAACTAATTATATAGGTTACTATGATATATTAGTGTTGATTTAATCAACTTGGTTCGAACATATAATTCTGTTATGACTTTCACAAAAATCATATATCAAATAGTGTCAAAATTGACACAAAATAGTTTTTAAATAAAATATTATATTATTAATTGTTATTTTATTCCTAAAAATCTAAGGTTCGGCCAAATGACTTAGATAAGGATATATATATTAATAATAAACAATTTGGGGTTCGTTTGTCATGTTATAGTAAGTGTATTAACCATATAGTGAAAGAAAACAAAAAGACACGGTAAAAGTTAAATTTTTTAACTTAGAGTTAAATCTAATTGATAAGGTTAAAATAATACCCTAAACTTGTCTAAATACTATTGGTTGATAGTATTGCGACCCATACCCACTTTAGATTCGAAATAAGACCCTTTGGAACAATTATAAACCGATTTTGACATTAATATAAAATAATATTTTGAGGTATTCCTAAGGTGCCCCACTCCTCCCTTATTAAAGGACACCTCCTCCCCCTCCTCCTCACACCAATTTGAGCACTCAAGCTCGGCCAACCCCTGACAAAATCTCTTCTCCACTTCCCTAGCAACATCCTAGAGGTTCTGGTATTCCTCAAAGACCAATTTTAGTTCCCTAAGAGGAGGTCTCCAAAAGGCGCTTCAAAGAAGAGGTAATTACCGTTACCAATTATTTCATCTTTATTTCTTCTTCAACTTCTTCTTCTTAGGTTGTTTCATTATGAAGTAATAACATCAGTATCACTCATATACTTATATGTTATTATAAGTATGAAACAACCCTATTTCACCATCTATCCATCCTACGGAAAAAGAAATCGCCGCGCGTGCGTACGTACGGAATACCGTCTCCACGCCGTGGTGTAATCTATTTTCCACCACCACCTTACATGGATGGGTATAATGGTGTAAAGAATAACTATACATAGTTATTACAACATCATATTGATTCTGATATATTGTATAATCCACTCCAATTCAATTAAATATTTATGGAAATGATATCATCGCTCGTGCGTACGTACGGACTACCGTCTCTACGACGCGATGAGATTCATTCTCCATGTTAACCATTTAAGAATGATTATAAAGTATATATAAGAAATAATAATGAAATATATGAAATTATAAAGCAACTGGATTTATGTATATATATATATGTATGTCATCTACTTACTTCCATTCAAGACAATAAGGAAAGGAAAACAGCGTTCATGCGTACGTACGGACTACCGTCTCCATGAACGATGTTTTTCATTTCATTTATCTATCTATTATATATATATATATATATATACTGAATATATATGATATATAAATCATATTTTATATTCTGGAAGTAATTAAATCATGATATAAGTAATAATAATTTCAATAACAACATGTCAAAACACCTACGATAAATGGAACGATTTTACCCAAAACGCTTCTTTAACATGGAATTTACAAAAGAACGGGTAATATAATGTCATAAGTGAACCATATATGATATCATAACAATAAATATGATTCTGTAATAAGTCAATGACATTATTTAAACCATTATACAGGATATTCAGACACGTACAAAGCAAATCGGACCTAAGGTAAGGGAAATATCACAATCTCATTTTTATCCGAGATTGTTTATACTTTAGTTTTTACTGGGGTGTATTTTATCATCCACATCCATGTTTCCTAAATATTTAATATTATTTAAATTCTCCTACAATTGTTTAAATCTTATTTTACCCTTCGGTGAGTTTTTAGTAAAAGATATGAAAGGAATATTTTGTCGTTTTTCGTACGAGGTACTTTTTTGACTTTTCCGACAAAAGTACGAGAAAAATGTTTTTTTTAACATATACGGAAAGAATGGATTTTTAAAACATTATTTCCAAGAATCTTCCTTTATAGGTTTTCAAGTTTATTTTTAATCAACTTATTTTAGTTTATAATTGTATGACATGTTATGAAAAGAAAAGTGTTTTTGAAGTAGAAAGGATATTTTCCTCAAGAATGGAGTTCAAGTATTTTATCAAAATTATTTTCCATCTAAGATAATTAAAGGGTTCTGTTTTTATCCCTATTATTACATTGGTTTGATTATGTTGTGATGGAAATATTTTTATGAATTCCTTTATCTTATATGAATTGTTTTATGATGTCATGTTGTTTAAGAATTCCATTTTTATTATATGGTTTACGCTATGATGTATGGTTTATGATTATGTGGCACACATAAGAAAGGATTCATTATAAGATGGGTGGGACCTATATCTCCCTCCAATGCATTAGGTAAAGATTTTATATCTCATGAGATAGACATGGCTGAAATGGTAGGTTATACCGGTTCAGTGAAACAGGACTGAAACGAGGGCTACTCGATTCAGAAAGGGACTTTGTCCACTAAGATAGTCTTGGAAATGAGTCTTGACTAACAAGAAATTATTCTCTATGATTATGTGTGAATGCCACAAAGTTTAATGTTTTATGTTATGATTATTGTGATTACATTTCACTACCATGATTTACCCCATGTTATGAAATTATGATCTCTTTTGCAGGTTAAGATTTCCAAAAGTTATGTGCTTATGTATATGATGTGATTGATATTTCATTTGTTTACCCTTACTGAGAATTTGAGCTCACCCTTTTATGTTTTCTTTTCCCCAGGATATAAAGAAAGGTTTTAGGTAAAAAAAAGAAGATCTTTATGGGAGATTTTGAAGATCTTTCACCAGGATTAGAAGATTACGTTCCGAGTTTCCAAAGACACTAAACTATTACGATCCTTGTGAGTGTGTTTTTGTTATGTACTAAGTATTCCGCAAATGTAATGTAATTTCAATGTACGTCAAGCTTCGGGTCTCTACATTTGGTATCAGAGGAAAGGTTTAGTCAACCTTCGGAAACTAGGATGCGAAAACGTTAGTGAGATCCCTAGAGATATTTCTACGGTATGTCTAGGGATGTCCCCAAGGTTAAGTATACGTATAGGTTATAGTACTAGAACTACGCTAACGATCATAGAATTAAACCTAAGATGTTAGATATTGAAGGTACTCCCCCTTTATTATGTTGTTTTCCCTAGCATGATTTTTGCCTCTCACACTATTTTTTTTGGGTTTTAGAAAATGGCTGGAAACAAGATGATTCACGATAATGGAGGATATGATGGACAATGGAATGATATTCTTCATAATGAAATGGGATTTGGAAGTCCAAACATCATTATTATGCCGAATCAACAATCTCATAATATGATCAATAAAGTAAAATATGGTAAGTTTCCTGACTCAGCTAATAAGAGAAAGATGGAGTTTCATGATGATCATAGAGGAAAGAAAGTTCAATTTCCCCTATGTAAATCATGTGGGAAGAGGCATCAAGGAGAATGTCTCAAAGGAACTGGAAGATGCTTTGGGTGTGGAAAAGAAGGACACAAACCAAGTAAATGCAAAGGAAAAGGTTCAGTTAACAACATGGATGAGGATAATGGTATTGCTACGACATCAACAATGGTTAAAAGTTTTAAATGCGGAATGTGCGGGCATTATGCAAACCAATGCCCTAAGGGAAAGTCTCATGAAGATAATCAGTATGGTCGTATGGGAAGTATTTATGTGGATGATGATGAAGAGACTACAAATGATATGTGAGATGAAAGAATTATTGAAGCTCGGTCAATGATTTAAGAATGTAGTGGAATGATTACATGTTTATCATGTGTAATGTTGTATAAGTAATCTCATGGTACTGTAGAATAAAGAGACATGTAAGGATTGTTACACTGTTGTCTGATTAATGTTACCAGTATCCATGAAAGGTTATTCAGATATTTTTGGAATGTAGATGATATGCGCATAATGAAGGGATAAGGAGAAAATTAAATGTTTGATAGTATTCATGAGTTCATGATTGATATAAGGACTAAGTGATATCATGGTTTGAGTATATAGAATTTTGAGGATTTTGGTATGTGGAAAGAGTTAACTTTTAATAGAATTCATGTTTTCTATAAAGTTCAATGGGTATTCAAGAGAGTACAAGATTAAGGCCTTTGAATGTTTGGAATGTGACCAACAAAACTTATCTTATGATATATGGGGATTGATGATGGTGTTAAATCTCTGGTAATCGTTTTCACTATGTTATGATAGTGGACTGCAGTATTATGGATAAGCCTAAAGATTGGAATGGATTATGTTGGACATAAGTTAGTATTGTTTAAGGATAGAAGTTTTTTCAATATTATTTATGAGATGTTATAGTAATATAGTTTTAGAAAAAGGACAACCTGCAGGACGGGCGACAGCCCATCGCGTCGGACAAGGCTGTGGAAATTGAACCCACAATCGAAGTGCGACTGGCCTTTATCGCCTACCACTGCCCTACACGAAGTCCCTGTTTAGTAGAAACTAGTTTTATTATATTAAGCAGTATGATATATGAAGTATAAGTCCATTTTAGGAACCATATATGATTAATCTCACTATAGATCGACTTATGTATATAATTTTTGCTAAGATTTTGTTTGAGACAGATGGAATGACCCGTCATTCTATCACATGATCTGCTAACACTTCACGAATAACAAATTCAACTTCATTTATTTAAGAGATGAAGGGGAAATTGTTCAAGGCACGAACAACAGTGAGATTGTACCAAAATAAGGTAAGTATTTATTTTAATTCATATTTTCAACTTTAGGGAAATGATCTTGAAAACCAAAAATGTTGTCCTAGTGATCTTATACCTGATGAATCAGATGGTACCTTAGATCGTCGCAAATTTATGGATTTGTGATTACTGGATTTTCCATATCCATGTTCTCTACCACTCTCCATCAGAACATGATGGTTATATTTCTCTACCATATCCATATTTTCACCTATGTGGAAACCCAGTGATTAGTTTATTTGGGTAATCGTTACATTTCATAATTTAGTTTTTAAATCCAAGTTTTGGTATTCCTTTTTATGATGTGGGTTTCTATTAAAGAAACTTTCGAATAGTAAACCATTTATAACCCCGACAAATTTCGAGGGCGAAATTCATTTTAAGGGGGGTAGAATGTAACAGCCCGAGATTTTATGAAAAATATTCTTTTTTATTTCACTAATGTCTTGTGTTGTACGCTACACCAAAAGGAGCTTGCACAACACACATCCTTGACTTTCCTTTCATTACACGCAATCACGACCTTCCTCGATAGCTTGCGTCGTACGCAATACCGGGTTTCACTAAACAACGATATGGTATTAAAATATTAATAAAACTACCCGTTATGAATAATAATTACCACTTTTTGAAATTTTATAAATTTTATTTTTCAAAATGGACTTCATTTTTGGATTCGGAATACCGAAATTATCCTAGGGTGAAATTTTGGTATTTTTCTGAAAACATTCAATTTTTGATGAATAGTGAAACCACTAAGTGGTAGGTTAAAAACAGAATTTTGCATAAAACATAATTTTACCACTTCTGTGAATGGAATTTCGAAAATCCGACAGACACGGTTGATATCAGTAAGTAAAATGTGGTTCAATGAGATAAAAATAATTTTTTTTGGTGAATAGTATCTTTTTACTTTTTTTTACCGCGGTTAATAGTAAATAGGGTAACTAAGGGTAAAAATGATATTACTATTACCCTAACACATGTCCTAATTCTATTGGAAAAGTTTAATTCGACCAAAAACAAACTTTGGAATAAAATATGACCATTTAGGCCCACTTGGGTTAGAATAGGACATTTATTATTAATTTATTTAAAGAAGGGTTAACATAGTTAAAATCAAACTTTAATAAGTAAATCATTGTTAATATAGGGTTATACATAAGATAAATTCGACTATAAATATTCATTAGAAAGATAAAAAGATTTACTACGTAATTATATTTTATTTATAATTTTTAGACTTTAAATAAAGTAATTTATTTATGACACAACGATGATGCAGTAATTACCCTTTTAAAGAAATATTAACTTAATTGATGTTATAAATGCTCAAATGAATGTAATTTGAGACTTTTTATGAATTCCAATTATTTTCTAGGTTACTATAATATATTATTGTTGATTTAATCAACTTGGTTCGAACATATAATTCTGTTATGACTTTCACAAAAATCATATATCAAATAGTGTCAAAATTGACACAAAATAGGTTTTAAATCAAATATTATATTATTAATTGTTATTTTATTCCTAAAAATCTAAGGTTCGGCCAAATAACTTAGATAAGGATATATATATTAATAATAAAAAATTTGGGGTTCTTTTGGCATGTTATAGTAAGTGTATTAACCATATAGTGAAAGAAAACAAAAAGACACGGTAAAAATTAAATTATTAAACTTAGAGTTAAATATAATTGATAAGTTTAAAATAATAACCTAAAATTGTCTAAATACTATTGGTTGATAGGATTTAGACCCATCCCTACTTTAGCTTCGAAATAATACCCTTTGGAACCATTATAAACCGATTTTGACATTAATGTAAAATAATATTTTGAGGTATTCCTAAGGTGCCCCTCTCCTCCCTTATAAAAGGACACCTCCTCCCCCTCCTCCTCACACCAATTTGAGCACTCAAGCTCGTCCAACCCCTACAAAAATCTCTTCTACACTTCCCTAGCAACATCCTAGAGGTTCTGGTATTCCTAAAATACCAATTTTAGTTCCCTAAGAGGAGGTCTCCAAAAGGCGCTTCAAAGAAGAGGTAATTACCGTTACCAATTCTTTCATCTTTATTTCTTCTTCCACTTCTTCTTCTTAGGTTGTTTCATTATGAAGTAATAAAATCAGTATCACTCATATACTGATATGTTATTATAAGTATAAAACACCCCTATTTCACCATCTATCCATCCTACGGAAAAAGAAATCACCGCGCGTGCGTACGTACGAAATACCGTCTCCACGCCGTGGTGTAATCTATTTTCCACCACCACCTCACATGGATGGGTATAATGGTGTAAATAATAAATATACATATTTATTACAACATCATATTGATTCTGATATATTTTATAATCCACTCCAATTCAATTCAATATTTATGGAAATGATATCATCGCTCGTGCGTACGTACGGACTACCGTCTCCACGACGCGATGAGATTCATTCTCCATGTTAACCATTTAAGAATGATTATAAAGTATATATAAGAAATAATAATGAAATTTATGACATTATAAAGCTACTGGATTTATGTATATATATATGTATGTATGTCATCTACTTACTTCCATTCAAGACAATAAGGAAAGGAAAACAGTGTTCATGCGTACATACGGACTACCATCTCCATGAACGGTGTTTTTCATTTCATTTATCTATCTATTATATATATATATACACTGAATATATATGATATATAAATCAATTTTATATTCTGGAAGTAAGTAAATCATGATATAAGTAATAATAATGTCAAGAACAACAAGTCAAAACACCTACGATAAATGAAACGATTTTACCCAAAACGCTTCTTTAACATGGAATTTACAAAAGAACGGGTAATATAATGTCATAAGTGAACCATATATGATATCATAACAATGAATATGATTCTGTAATAAGTCAATGACATTATTTAAACCATTATACAGTAGCTTCGGACACGTACAAAGCAAATCATACCTAAGGTAAGGGAAATATCACAATCTCATTTTTATCCGAGATTGTTTATACTTTAGTATTTACTGGGGTGTATTTTATGATCCACATCAATGTTTCCTAAATATGTAATATTATATCAATTCTCCTACAATTGTTTAAATCCTATTTTACCCTTCAGTGAGTTTTTAGTAAATGATATGAAAGGAATCTTTTGTCGTTTTTCGTATGAGGTACTTTTTTGACTTTTCCGACAAAAGTACGAGAAGAATGTTTTTTAACATATACGGCAAGAATGGATTTTTAAAACATTATTTCCAAGAATCTTCCTTTATAGGTTTTCAAGTTTATTTTTAATCAACTTCTTTTAATTTATAATTGTATGACATGTTATGAAAAGAAAAGTGTTTTTGAAGTAGAAAGGATATTTTCCTCAAGAATGGAGTTCAAGTATTTTATCAAAATTATTTTCCATCTAAGATAATTAAAGGGTTCTTTTTTTATACCTATTATTACATTGGTTTGATTATGTTGTGATGGAAATATTTTTATGAATTCCTTTATCTTATATGAATTGTTTTATGATGTCATGTTGTTTAAGAATTCCATTTTTATTACATGGGTTACACTATGATTTATGGTTTATGATTATGTGGCACACATAAGAAAGGATTCATTATAAGATGGGTGGGACCTATATCTCCCTCCAATGCATTGGGTAATGATTTTATATCTCATGATATAGACATGGCTGAAATGGTAGGTTATACCGGTTCAGTGAAACAGGACTGAAACGAGGTCTACTCGATTCAGAAAGGGACTTTGTCCACTAAGATAGTCTTGGCAATGAGTCTTGACTAACAAGAAATGATTCTCTATGATTATGTGTGAATTCCACAAAGTTTCATGTTTTAAGTTATGATTATTGTGATTACATTTCACTGCCATGATTTACCCCATGTTATGAAATTATGATCTCTTTTGCAGGTTAAGATTTCCAAAAGTTATGTGCTTATGTATATGATGTGATTGATATTTCTTTTGTTTACCCTTACTGAGCATTTGAGCTCACCCTTTTCTATTTTCATTTCCCAAGGATATAAAGAAAGGTTTTAGGTAAAAAAAAGAAGATCTTTATGGGAGATTTTGAAGATCTTTCACCAGGATTAGAAGATTACGTTCCGAGTTTCCAAAGACACTAAACTATTACGATCCTTGTGTGTGTGTTTTTGTTATGTACTTAGTATTCGGCCAATGTAATGTAATGTCAATGTACGTCAAGCTTCGGGTCTCTACAGATCTCCAGTTCTCCTTTTTCTTCAAGAATCACTTTTATTTCATGCCTTTTAATTTCCCATTTCATGATTTAGGATATGCTCATACACAACTAATTATTATGAAATTGATTTATAAATTATGGGATCGTCATTTCACTCCCATTAATCCACCAAATGATCCTGTGAATCCATATATTACTACGCCAAAATTCTATAAGGGATTTCTCAATTCCCATTTTCATACAATCAATTTTTATTAAATTATTCCTTAAAATTCTAATTAAAATGATAGTATATTATCTTCCATGATCCCCTAACTATCCATCTGGCATTTAAATGATGATATAACCCTTTCTCCTTCAGTAACCAAATTTTTTAATTTCTATATGATGTTGTTATGTTTCCCAAATTTCACCACACTTCCCCATGGAAAAATCATTATATAGTGAATACCATACCCATTCCACTATCATGACATATTAAAATTTATGCACACATACTTATATAATGGTTAATTACATGTATTAATTCCACATTGCTCAATCACGATATAAATTATTTGGTTGAAGTAATCAATGTTATATGATCTATAGGGAACACTTAATCATGCGATTGAAATGATTTTGATGGGTCCACAATGAAGGAACTCTAATTAATTGGGTAATGTTTAGAATAATTATACATCATGAGCGGATAGGGGTTAACTAAATTCTTTTATGTTAATGATTCTATTTTTTAAGTTGTTTCAATATTTACATGTTATGATAATCATGCTATATCATGCCTTTATGTTCATGTTTCTCTTATACTCCAATGATATACCTATTTTATAACATTTATAGTATTATTTATATAATTAATTGTTTACTCCCTTACTAATAATTATAGATCACCCTTATCTTATGTATTTACTTAGGTTATCCCATGCATTGTTATGTACAAAAAAATGTTGTGGTCATGTGAAAGATGTTTTCAATAAAGAAGTTGTAATTATTATTTTTTGTAGTAATGTAATGTTCATAATTTTCCCTCACACTAGACATATCAATATTTTAGATTCTATTAAATGTTTATATGTTTAATAAATCATGTATTAATGTGTGATAAATCATAGGGTTATAATAGTTTGTATCAATGTGTTGGTTCAGTTATTTATTTTTTTGTCATAAAAAATAGTGAAATACATATGGATAAGACTTAGTATAAGAACATAATCTTGAAGTTATGAAGAGTATAGAGTATTTGGTTTATCATTGAAATAAATCTTTGTTTGGATAAGAACATGTAATGGTGGTTCTGGCACAAATTTAACTAGGGGTATAAACAAAAAACACCACTTTCAGCTAGACTCAAATGAGAAATGGTGCATAAATACATGCATTAATTAACTCTTGGTTCGACATCCCAAAGGGGTATATGATTTGGTAAATTCCTAAGAATAGTACAAACCATTATTAATTGATCAAAAAAATGCTCAAAATAATATATGTTCGGATGTAGATCATGGATAACAGAAATTTAAAATAATAATTTCATAAGTTAAGAAGATAATTCTAATTTATAAGTTACCCCTTTAATATCATTAAATTCCCCTTTATGTGTTTAATAGTTTAAAAAAATTTCCATTATTTATCCTTTTATTCTATCCAATGGCCAGTAATATGAGGAATCAGGATAACAACTGTTTTGAAAGTCAATGTGATAACTACTCTATGAGAAACCCAATCCGATGAAAGTTGAAATAGAAAACTTTTTTTAGGATACACACTTAGATAAATCATGTTTTTAAATAAAACATGGATCTAGAGAAATGGCCAACATCCCCTAAGAAGAAACATGATTCAATAGACAGCTTTATTATCCAAATACCACCTACATCTAATAGATCAATTTATCCTTAAAGCACCAGACAATAGATTAAATTCATTGAAAAGATCTTCCCGATCCTTCAATGTTCTGAACAGGTGAAGGTTATTTTGTCAGCTTATTATATGAAGGGTGAATAAGATCAATGGTGGGAATTGATTAAAAATAAAAATATTAAAGAATAGATCAAGGTGATGGGATATAATTATTTCTATAAAAAAATTGATTAATATTTTCCATTGACCCTTCATCAGAAGTTGCGATGATATTTCCTTGCACTCAAGAAAAAGGATGATGAATCCATTGATGCATACAAGAAAAAACATCACCATCCTTGAATGATAGACATTTTTTCTTCTCTGTCTAATGGAAGGATAACCACTTATTTTGTGGGGTAAAATCAAGCCTATTTAAATCCATAATTGTCCATGAAATTGACAACAATGAGGATATTTTTTACTGTACCCTCAATTATGAGATGGATATCGGTAAATCTTAGGCGTATCATGGGGATAAGAAGTGAATAGTGTACTATAAGTATGGAGTTCTGATGGATAAATACAATGGTGTTGAAAAATTATATAATCCCAATTGTCAAAAGTGCATAATTTATCACCACAGAGATTTCATGAAGGGGATGAGAAACTGATTTAGGTTTTTGAAGGAAGGGAACCTAGCTAACGATTTCTGACATGAAAACTCCCCTACCACTATAGAGGAAAGGAATCCTCTATTCGATCATTATTACATATTTCATTGCTAAAATTTCAAGGAAAAAGGGATCTTAATAAACCAATTTCCAAATCTATGGGTTTTGCAGTCAACCAATATCCTCTAAGGCAGCAGGGGTGATATTTTTTCCATCACTACCACTAAATTGAATCCTAAAAATTAATTGGTGATATGTATTCTGAATATTCATTCATGAATAGAAAACATATGTTTTGAATCTAGATCTACACATTAATTTATATCCCTAATGTTTACGTAAACAATCCAAAACTATCACAAATACTGTAAATAGATATGTGAGTGAAAATGTAAAAAGGGTAGATTATATCATACCATGAATATGACTCCCCCTTTTTCATAATTTTTGGTTTGAAGTTACCTTTGACCTAATCATGCATCCCTTAGTGGAATTTGATGTAGTTCGTGGCATTGATTATATTTTCCTATATAAATCCATCATAAATAATCATGAGATAGAAATCACTCCCAATATGGTGAATAAACCCCTGATTCTATACATTTTCATGGAGGCAGATTTATCTTCCATAACATCATCATTTCAAGCATGGATATTACTGCCATATGAGAATGTGTATCATTATCAGATGATCTATTATAAGGAAGTAACCATCATCAAATACATGCCTACAGTGTGGTAATTCGTTGATGTGTTTCTTGATGAATTTCCTTGTCTAAATCTTAGAAGAGGTGTTGAATAATAGATTGATCTTATACCTGGTCCTTTTTTAATATCCACAGCTCTATATAGAATTGATATTATAGAACTTGAGAATATTATGAAACAAATCCATGAGAATTGGGATAATGAGTTTATACACCCATGATTTTCACCATGGGGTGTACCTGTCCTCGTCGTCAAGAAGATGGATTGGTCAATGTGCCATTGTATTGATTATAGAATGATCAAGAAAATCAAGATAAAGAAAAAGTAGCCTTTTACATGAATTTAGGTCTTGTTCGTCCAGCTATGTGGAGCACAATATAACTCTATGGTGGATATTTTGTCAAGATATTTCCATGTAAGTCTGGATAAAGAGGTTATTCCTAAGACTACATTTCGTACATGTTAAAGATAATGTGAATTCATATTAATTCCATTATGACTCACTAATTCTCCTGAAATATTCATGGACAGTATGAATAGAGCCTCTATAGATTACCTCAACAAATTTGTGGTTGTATTTATACATGTATTCTATTACACATTCAATCATTAGAGGATCATGAAAACTATCTGAGAGCTACTCTTGAGATCTTGTGAAAGGACAAGCTCAATTAAATGTACACAAAGTATAAGCTTTGGTTGATGTATTTCTAATTCATGGGGAATATAAACACAAGAAATGAGATATCTGTGGATCTTTCCAAAACATAAGAATTTATGGGACGGTTGAGGCCAACATCTATGATGTATATCTATAGCTTCTTGGGGTTAGCTGGATATTATCCCTAATTTGGGTGAAATTTATCATGATTGTCAAACCCTCTTACCAAGATTACTCATAAGGGAGTCAATTATTTTTGGAATGATGAATGTAAATAACTATTCATGGAGTTCAGGAGAAGGTTTTTCACAACCCCTCTATTCACACTAAACACAAGTGGGGGTATTTTTGTAATATTTAGTTATACATTGAAGAAGGTGTTGGGATTCATGTTTATGTAGAATGATAAAGTCATTACAAATGCCTCAAGTCGGTTGAAAATTAATGATAAAAGCATTTCCATGCATGATATGAAGTTGGATGCTATGATCATTGCATTTAAAATTTAGTTGTATTATATATGTGGGGAGAAGTATGAAATATATATGTATCCCAAAAGTCTCAAATATATATTCAAATTGAAAGTGATGAATATGTTCCAATGAAGATGGATAGAATGAATCAAGTATTAAGAATTCTCAATAAATTTACATCATACAAAAGCTAATAATGCGGTATATGGTCTAAGTAGAAATAAACCTTCAATTATCTCATTTAAGATAATTTAAAAAAATAAAATCGTCTTATGTTCGATGAATATTGACATGGAAAACATATATTAGGAAACATATTCCATCCTTTCACAAACTATTTCTAACTGTCTCTTTTGGAAGGGTAAATGGATTCAAAAAAAGATAATGTAAAAATTTAGAAGAATGTGGAAACTATCAGAAAATGGAAATCCTCAAAGATCAATGTTAATAAAGAGGGATTTTTGTTATTTGGAACAAGAATGTAATGACCCAAAATTTTGAATAAATCATATTTCTAAATTTTGTGTGTTATTTTATTTTTATACTCAACAAAACTATTTCATTTGATAACATGTGTATAATTAAAATGAGACTGTTGGGTTTTGACTGTTATATGACCATCAGTCAATATGACCGTTGGAACAAAACGTTTCGATTATTGTCTCTAAATACAAGTGATCTTAGTTAATTAATATAGAAAGAAGATTTAATGGCCTCATCCAGTAGTCTCGGGCCAATCAAAGCCCATCTTACGGAACATGGGAAGGAGGTTGCACCACTGGGCTTTGCTCTGGACCAAACCCATGCCGAACTTCATCGTGTGAAGCTATAATGGAATCACCTTCGTGAGAAGTTCAAACTAATAGAGATTACTACTCGTGCGATGTTGTTCAAGACGCCCTTAGATTCTCTCACCTTACCACACCTTACACTTAGGTCCTATACTGGGGTATAAGGGGATATGTAAGGAGACCATAACTGCATTGTGTAATCCTTTTTTTTAAATAAAAATTTCTATTTCTTCTTATGATGAAGTTTATGAATTTTCAAATGTCCGGATAAATATAGTATGCATATTTTTTATTAATTTATGAGAAAGTATATTTTAAAAATGTCTATGTAGACCTTAAATAATTAATAATGTGTAATGGTTTTAAAAAAAAGGTCTTCTACAATTATGTTCCGTATGAAATTTAGAGTCAAATAAGATTAACATAATTTTTGATGAATATAAAATTATGAATAGTGATTTTATGCTTAGGATTAGTAATGTGACCAAATGAATTAGTAATCTCACTTATTGAAATTATTAATATAATCTAGGAACCTTGAATAATTAATGTGATTCAATAAAATTGTTAAATAACAGTTTCATAAATTATTTGTCAAGTATTAGTTGTTTCAGGTAAATAGTGTATTTTAATTAAAAATTAAATTAAATATATTTATAAAATTATTTTTATAAAATGGACTTTATTTTTGAACTCAGAGCATCGATATTATGTTAAGGTAATTTTTGGGTATTTTTATGAAAAAATGAATTTTCGGTGAATAGGGTATTTATTTAAAAATTAAATTAAAAATATTTCAAAAATTATTTATATAAAATGGAGTTCATTTATGAAATAAGAGCATTGATATTCAGTTAAGGTGAAATTTTGGGATTTTTCTGAGAAAGTTGAATTTTCAGTTAATAGTAAAAATACAGTTTTAGGGTTTCAGTTTGTTTAATGACATCATAAATGTGTCATGATGATGTCATGAGATATTTTAAGGGTTGGCCGACCAAAGGTGATGGATTATTGTTTGGGGGGACCCATGTGGCCTAAATCCATGGGAAATACCATGGGAGAGCCCATGGTTTTGAGAAAACCACTTGTGAGGTGTTCCTTGGCCATTAATGTCTTGTCCCCTCACATTCCCTATAAATAACCACCCTTTCCTCTATTTTTCACTCCCAACTCTCCCCAAACTAATTTCTGGTCTCATTACCTCCCAAAGAGTCGTCCCAATGTTCCCCCAAGCCCTCAAGGTCCCAACCTTAGAGTTTTAAGAGATACGTTTTAAGGCAAAGGATCCTACCTCTCTCTTTCTTTTCAAGTAATCTCTTTTATGTCAATTTTTTATGCTCTATTCTCTTATGTTGGATTATTATCTTTTATATTCCTCTTACTGCCCTTTTAATTTTCATATGATAAGATACCCCCTCTTTCTCTCATCAATTCATTTTCAGAAAGACTAAGTGACGCCGTTAGGCTGCCGAATTTTTAAGGGGATCTTTCACCGTTCTCATTTTTTTAAAATTCTAATTTCGTGTTAGGACTTTCATGTTCCTTTTTATTATGCTGGGGTATGAACTATATATATATCATACTGATATTTTTTTTCATATGATGAGAGACCCTATTTTATCTCTTCAATTCATTATTTTCATGTTTTAAGTGGCGCTGTTAGGCTGTTGAATTTTTAAGAGATTCTTTCACCCTTCTCGTTTTCAAGATCTATTTTCATGTCAAGTATTTCATGTTCCTTTTTATTATGTTGGGGTATTATCTCTATATCTATAATACTTCTCTTCTATGATAATATGAAGATAGACCCTATTTTATCTCTTAAATTCAGAATTTTGATGTTTTAAGTGGCGCTGTTAGGCTGCCGAATTTTTAAAGGGATTCTTTCACCATTCTCATTATGATGATCTATTTTCATGTCAAGTATTTCATTTTACTTTTTCTTATTTAGGTGTATGTTATCTATATCAATCATACTTATCTTTTATTTTCATATTATGAGAGACCCTTTTTGACCTCATTAATTCATTTTTTGAAGTTTTAAGTGACACCGTTAGGCTGCCGAATTTTCATAAGAGAAATCTTACATTTGTCCTCCTTCCATGTTTTTCAATTAATATGGTATGTCTTTAAAATTTC
The DNA here is from genome assembly GCA_963277665.1 of Viscum album. NCBI lineage: Eukaryota > Viridiplantae > Streptophyta > Magnoliopsida > Santalales > Viscaceae > Viscum > Viscum album. Next base: position 641,573,100 of record OY728133.1, on the reverse strand, counting down.
ATTACCATGTTATTATATCCATTATATTCTGTCCCTATACTAATTTTCGAATCATTAATGAATGGGTGACTCATGTCCCTTCTCTTTTCAATGTTTTCTATAACCCTGTAACATAGCTATTATGCTCCATTATTTTCGTCTCTAAATGTCTCACTCTTTTTCTCAAATTCTTTTAATTTATTAAATGAATACACAAAGAAATTTTTCTACAGGGGTATTCACATATATATCAAAATTTCATATTTTAATTCTGGGATTTACATACACGAAATCCTCTTTCCTTTTTCATGAGTTTAAAGTGATATAAAGATCATGTCTTTAAAGCAGTTTTTAAAACGTTATGATTATGAAAGGAAACCCATTTCTTTTATTCTATATGGGTTGTTTATGAAGTTTTTGATGATGATATATGTGGCTCACATGATAATAAAGAATAAATTAAGGGTGTGCCCTGATAGCGCTCCAATTCATTGGGTAAAGACTTAATCTCTAGAGATGACCATTTTTAACGACGCCTTGGTGAATAACCTGGGTAATATTTAATGACACCTTGGGGATGGACCATGGTGAAATGGAAAAGATTTTCAATGTTATATGTTGTATCCACATATTCATGTTATGAAAAACTTTATTTTTATTAGGATATTCCTCATGATTTTTTTCTCATGCCTTAAAGTTCTTTTCATGACCTTATTGAAGTATCTCAAGTTCACATGTAAAATGTTTCTCTTATTTCCCTTACTGGGCCTTATGCTCACCCTTTCTTTTGATTTATGTCCCCAGGTTATGAGATGCAGTAATGAACCTAGGATGAACTTAAGGACAATCCCTTTATGTGTTTAAGAAAAATGTTTTATGTTGTTTTCATGTATTCTATTCATGGTTTCCAAGGCACTAAACATTAAAGATCCTCAATTTTGTGTAATGTAAAGAATGTTTATGTTATAAAAAGGTGGGATGTCATAGTTGGTATCAAAGGATGGTTTAGTTATTTGTGGAAATTAGGATATGAAAACTTTAGGAATAATCCTATAGAAAAGTATAAATATTGGAAATCATCCTGGTATTTTGGTGAGTATTGAGTAAGGGGTTGCTAAGAAAATACATCACTGTCTGGATACGAACATGTAGAGGTGGATCTGGAACAGATGTACATAGGGGTAAAACCCGAAAACCTCTCTTTGAGCTAGACTCGAACGGGAACTGGTACACGACAATGGGCCTTGCTGCACACTTGGTTACGACACTCCCTGTGGATATGCTTTGGTAAATTCATATGATTAGTATGAACCATTATTAAAGGAACAAAGAAAAAATAAAATAATGATTCACATAAGAATATATGATCATGGATAACATAGTTTGAGACCTAGGGGATCACAAGTTAGGATATACTTTTCTTCTACAAGTTATCCTTATTTGCTTTAAGTTCCTTTTCATGATTATTGGATAAGTATTTAAGCCCCTAATTGTACTTTGTTTTCTTAGTTAACGGCGGGAAATGGAAGAACATGTCCCAACAACCAATGTGATAGGAAATGTGACGATTTCTGTATTAATATGACCGAGATGATTAAGGTATTAATAGATGATTATTATTTTGGAAGTCGTTCACTATTTTGGGAACCCTATATGATCGAGGTAAATAGATTACTACAGTATTGTCTTTTAGGAATAAAGGATTACTTATATTTTGAATAATAGACGAATTTAAGGTGAACATATGGTAATATAGGTTACTTATGGAAATGATTAACCTATCTTGGGGAAAATATTTTTATGTTGGAAACTTTTGTTGTAAGATATTCGGAGTGGTTGAGGTTGTTGGAGATGAACGATGAAGTTTATTTTATCAAACCCTTCTTATATTTATATTTCAATCTTAGTTGGTTTTATTTTGAGGATTTTTAAGGACAGTTATTTATGGAATGATCTATGATGAACATTGGGTAGTACCATTGAACATTGAAGATTTTAAGAAGTTTCCCTTCATATGGGATTCATTCTTTTTGAAGAGTTGTTTTAATTTACCCTTTCTATTTTTGGGATAATGTTTAAAGATATAAGAATTTGAGAGTTAATCTTTTGTGGATTATGTGACACTCAAGAAGATGATTCTTGTGCTGTGATGAGACTAAGTAGTTTTGAATGATCATCATTTAGAGAAAAGATTAGTTTCGTTAGAAACTTAGTAAAGGATGAAACTCTACATGAAGGTAGGTATATTTCGCTGTGTTTTATTCTATGTAGTAAATGAATTTTTTAAAACTATGAAAAGTAACATAAAACAAAAACGTTGTCTGTTAACGTTTCGTACTGGGAAATCAAATACCATTTAACTAATCATATGTTTTTGATTTTCTTGTTGTTAACTTTCTCCTAATCACGTTTTCTATCACTCTCCCTCATAACATGACCATTTGTTTTCTCCTCCATGTCCATGTTTTCCTACATGGAATCTTAGTATGGGTTAACTTGGGTGACCTTTATACTTCCCTTTCTTTCTTTTAAAGTAATAGTTTTACTGAATCCTTTTCTGATGTGATATTTTCAATGGAATTTCAAAACCCAATTTTAGAAATTGCGAGGACGCAATTTCTTAAGGCGGGAAGATTGTAACGACCCGAAATTTTGAAGAAATCATGTTTTCTAATTTTGTGTGTTATTTTATTTTTATAATCAAAAAAAATGTTTCATTTGATAACATGAGTATAATTAAAATGAGACCATTGGGTTTTTACTATTATATGACCATTGGTAAATATGACCATTGGAATTAAACATTTTGATTATTGTCTCTAAATAAAAGTGATCTTGGTTAATTAATATAGAATGAAGATTCGATGGCCTCATCCAGTAGTCTCGGGCCAATCGAAGCCCATCTAACAGAACTTGGGAAGGAGGCAGCACCACTGCGCTTTGCTCTGGACCAAACCCATGCCGAACTTCATCATGTGAAGCTAGAACGGAATCGCCTTAATGAGAAGTTCAAACTAATAGAGATTACTACTCATGCAATGTTGGCCGAGCCGCCCTCAGATTCTCTCACCATAGAACACCTTATACTTAGGTCCTATGATGGGGTTATAAGGTGATATGTAAGGAGACCGTAACTTCCTTGTGTAATCCTTTGTTTTAAATAAATTTTTTATTTCTTCTTATGATGATGTTTATGAATTATCAAATGTCTGGATAAATATAGTATGCATATTTTTGATGAATTTTAGGGAAAGGATATCTTAAAAATATTTATGTAAACCTTAAATAATTAAAAATGTGTAATAATTTTCAAAAAAAGGTCTTCTACAATTATGTTTAGTCCGAAATTTAGAGTCTAATAAGATCAACATAATTTTTGAAGAATAATAAATTATGAATAGTGATATTATGCTTAGGATTAGTAATGTGACCAAATGGATTAGTAATCTCACTTATAGAAATTATTAATATAATCCAGGCACCTTGATTAATTAATGTGATTCAATAAAATGGTTAAATAACTGTTTCAAAAATTATTAGTCAATTATTAGTTTTTTTAGGTGAATAGCATTTTATAATTAAAAATTAAATTAAAAATAATTATAAAATTATTTTTATAAAATGGAATTTATTTTTGAACTCAGACCATCGATATTATGGTAAGGTAATTTTTGGGGATTTTTCTGAAGAAAATGAATTTGTGTTGAATAGTTTATTTAATTAAAAATTAAATTAAAAATATTCAGAAAATTATTTTTATAAAATGGAGTCCATTTTTGAAATCAAAGCATTGATATTTGGTTAAGGTGATATTTTGGTATTTTTCTGAGAACGTTGAATTTTCAGTTAACAGTTAAAATACAGTTTTAGGATTTCTGAATGTTTATTGACATCATAAATGTGTCATGATGAAATCATGAGATATTTTAAGGGTTGGAAGACCAAAGTTGATGAATTATTGTGTGGGGGGACCCATGTGGCCTAACTCCATGGGAAATATCAAGGGATAGCCCATGGTTTTGAGAAAACCACTTGTGAGGAGTACCTTGGCCATTAATGCCTTGTCCCCTCACATTCCCTATAAATACCCACCCTTTCCTCCATTAGTTTTCACTCCCAACTCTCCCCAAATGATGCTCTGGTCTCATTACCTCCCAAGGAGTCCTCTCAAGGTACCCCCAATCCCTAAAGGTCTCAACCTGTGAGTTTTATGAGTTACTTTTTAAGGTAAGGGATCCTACCTCTCTCTTTCTTTTCAAGTAATCTCTTTTATGTCATTTCTATTATTCTCAATTATATTATGTCATAGGATGACCTTTAATGTTCCTCTTAATTACATTTTCATGTTCATATGATGAGATACACCCTCTTTCTCACATCAATTTGATTTAAGAATGACTAAATGACGCCGTTAGGCTGTCGAATTTTTAAGGGATTCTTTTACCTTTCTCATTTTTTTAAAATTCTACTTTCATGTAACTTCTTTAAAGTTACTTTTTATTATTTTTGGGTATGATCTCTATATATATCATACTGATCTTTTAATTTAATATTATGAGAGGCCCTATTTGATATCTTAAATTCAGTATTTTGATGTTTTATGTGGCGCTGTTAGGCTGCTGAATTTTTTAGGGATTCTTTCACTCTTCTCGTTTTCAAGATCTATTTTAATTTCAAGTATTTCATGTTACTTTTCATTATTTTGGGGTATTATATATATATATATATCATAATAATATTTTTTTTCATATGATCATAGACCCTATTTTATCTCCTCAATTCAGTATTTTGATTTTTTAAGTGGTGTCGTTAGGCTGCCGAATTTTTAAGGGAATCTTTCACCCTTCTCGTTTTCAAGATCTATTTTCATGTCATGTAATTCATGTTTCATTTTATTTTGTTGGGGTATTATCTCTATATCTATCATACTGATCTTTTATGTTCATATAATTAGATACCCTATTTGACCTCATCAATTCATTTTTTGATGTTTTAGGTGATGCTATTAGGCTGCCGAAATTTTAAAAAATAAGTATTATTTTTGTCCTCCTTCTATGTTTTACCATTAATTTGGTATATCTTTCAAATATCATTACCATGTTCTTATATCCATTATATTCGGTCCCTCTACTCTATTATGAATCATTTATGAGTGGGTGACTCATGTCCCCTCTCATTTCAATGTTTTCTAAAAGCCTGTAACATAGTCGTTATGCTCCAGAATTTTCGTCTCAAAATGTCTCTCTCTTTTTCTCAAATTCTTTTAATTTATTAAGTGAATACTCAAAGATCTTTTCTATAAGGGTATTCAAATATATATCAAAATTTTCTATTTTAATTCTTGGAATTACATACACGAAACCCGCTTTCCTTTTTCATGGGTTTAAAGTGACATAAAGATCATGTCTTTAAATTAGTTTTTAAAACGTTATAATTATGAAAGGAAACCCATTCCTTTTATGCTATATAGGTTGTTTATGAAATTTTTGATGATGATATATTTGGATCACATGATAATAATGAAAAAAATTAATGGTGCACCCTGATAGCCCTCCAATTCATTGTGTAAATACTTAATCTCTAGAGATGACCATTTTTAAAGACGCCTTGGTGAATAACCTTGGTAATTTTTAATGACACCTCGGGGATGGACCTTGGTGAAACGGAAATTATTGTCAGTGTTTAATGTTGTTGGTGCATATTCAAGTTATGAAAAATATTATTTTTATTATGATATGCCGCATCATTTCTTTCTCATGCCTTGATGTTTTTTTCAAGACCTTATTGAAGTATCTCAAGTTCACATGTAAAATGTTTCTCTTATTTCCCTTACTAGGACTTCTACTCACCCTTTCTTTTGATGTATGTCCCGAGGTTATGAGATGAAGTAATGAACCTAGGATGAACATAAGGAGAAGTCCTTCATGTGATTAAGAATAATTTTTTATGTTGTTTTCATTTTTTTATGTTCCTCGTTTCCAAGACACTAAACCATAAAGATCCTCATTTTTGTGTAATATAATGAAAGTTTATGTTATAAAAAGGCGGGATGCCACAAAGACTATGTGTTCCATCAAATATGGAGTTAAATAAAGATCACATGGATGATTCAGAATGTTCATATTTCTCTATTCACCTAGGAAACACAAGGATGTATCATGATCGTGGAGTACAATATTAGTGGAATAACATGAGGAAAGAGATAGCTAAATATACATAAAAATACCTAGTATGTTAGCATGTGAAGGACGAGAAGCATAAGTCTAAGGGGAGGATGCAACCATTTCTGATACCAACATGGGATTTTAAAACATCACCATGGAATTTGTCACCATAAATCCAAATACATCAAAAGGAAACAATGATATCCGGGTTTTTGTGGATCGTCTTACCAAGACTAGTCACATCATTTAAATTTACTAGGATTTCTCATCAGATTAACTCTAATGGATATACATCAGATATATGGACATTATTAATGGAGTACCACTATCGATTGTGTACAATCAAGATCTACGACTCAACTCTCTGTTCAGGATGTGTCTTCAATAAACTCTGAAAACTGAGTTGTACTTCACAACAACCATGGATACTCAAACTAATGTCCAATATGAGAATACTATCCAGACACTTAAAAACATGTTGAGAGTTTGATCAATGGACTAAAAATGTGTATGGGACCAACATATTTCTTTGGATGAGTTCTCTTACAACAAAAGTTTCCACTCTACAATCCAAATGGATCATTATAAAGACCATTATAGAATGATGTTCAGAACACTAGAATTTTGGGGTGAGGTTGTGGAAAAAAACTTATAGGTCAGTAAATGGTTAGAGAAATGGTGGTGACTTTTATGAATGTACTACCGTACGTCAATAAAACCTAATGTGGAAAAAAATTGTTATGTTGAAAATCATCCATGAGACCTAGAGTTTGAATTTGGAGACATGATATTATTCAAATATCACCATTGAAGTGTGTTATGAGATTGGGGAAGAACCTAAATATTAATCTAAGGAATATAGGCCCATTTAAGATCTTTAACTACATAACAGAAGTGGCCTATTGACTAACACTCCCACCAAACTAGTATCATATACATGATGTATACCCTGTATCACTCATGAAGATGTTCCTACTTGACCCATTGAATTTACTCAATTTAGAGGTCGCACCATTGGTTAATGAACTATCCTATGCAAAGAAGATGATAAATATCATAGATATTATGTAAAAAGATCTATGAAATTTGACAATTTCCAATTTCATGGTGTGGTGGAGAAACCATATCTTTAAAAAAGAGACATGGGAACCAGAGGAAGTGATGAAGTAGAGTAACCCTCATTTTTTTACTGTGTAACAACTAAATTTGGAGGGAATAATCTCTTGGGGGGGTGGTTGTAACGGCCCAAAATATTATGAATAAAATTCCCTTCTTAATTACATGTTATATGGATATAGAAAAACATGAACTATTTTGTTTTGTTATATTCAACTCGATTTAAATGGTCGTTATGTATCCTTACCATAGATAATGTAGTCATTGAACAATGATCAAATGGCTAGTATTAATATTGGGTTTTATCCATTTCTTTTTGAAACATATGAACGAAGTGTTAGCCTCAAACAGTAGGGTAGTACCCCATGAATACCATTTATCATATCGTTTGAGGGAGATATCATTTCTAGGATTTTCCTAGACCAGGTCCAAGACGATTTCCAAAAACATAATTATGAGTGAAACAATTTACAGGAGATTCTAAATATCATTGAGATCACAACCCCAACCATGTTCACCAAATGACCCCATGAAATCCCCAATATTTCTTACCTTAACCTTAGGGAATATGATGGTGTAATAAGGGGATATGTAATAAGGCCCCATCATTATTATTATGGGAATTATTTTTTATTGAATAATTAATATACTTTCGTTTTGTTTTTTGTTACTTTATAAATTATTTTAAAAGCAAAAATTTTATTTTTTGGTTAATAATAATATTCAATTAAGATATATATTTTGTAAAATTAATGAATTATTTTATTAAATAATATTTTAAATAATAATATTATTAAATTTTTAATGAATAGTAATTATTATATAATTTTATAAATTCAGAAGTAACATTTATTTTGGTTTTAAAATAATTTATGTCAAAACCTATCAGTATTCAATAAATATCTACATTTATTTTAAAAGTTAAAATTAAAAAATTTATAAAATTAATTAGATAAAATGAATATTATTATTGGAATCATTATATCGAAATTATGTAATGGTGAATTTTTCATCATTTTCTGAGTCATTTATATTTTTATGTAAAAATTAAATACCGTATAAATATATGATGTATTTTATGTCATCATAATGAACTATTAGTTATGTAATAAAATAGTATAAATTGTATATTCAGACAAATATATGTTTAACTTCAAAATAATACGATCTTAGGTTTATTTTAATTATTTCATAAAGCCTTAATGAATCATCTAAGACATATAAAATATTTTGTGATATTAAAATCATTTCCTTAAATTTGAGACTCACCTCCACATAATTATGTGAAATATTTTAATATAATAGTCCCTTACCCTTATAAAATAATATATTCTACACCCCTTTTATAGAACTAATAGAAAAAGTCATGGTATGGTTTGTGGTTTGAAATATATTATTGTGTAGTGTCCAAAACCATTATAATAACGAATTCCCCCCCCACCATTCCTATATAATCTCACCAAAGATCCCATTTCTCCAGAAAAGATCAATAAATATCGAAAAAGTCTCACTAATACAACATATAGTCCTCATATGATTCCCATAATCTCCCATGAATCCTCTCCCAAGCCTTTGGGATCACTAATTTATGTAAGGGATCTCTCACTCTCCTTTTTCTTCAAGCACATATTTAATATAATGCCATCTAATTTCCATTTGATTGATTTGGGATATGTTATTACATAAGTAATTTTTTTCATTTAATATATAAATAATGGGATATTCATTTTCCTCCCATTAATCATCTCTTATGATCCTTTATACCCACTCATTACTATGCCGAAATTCTGTAAGTGATTTCTATCTACTCATTTCCATTCTGGAATTTTATTTTATATTATTCATCTACAGTACATTTAAAATAGTGGAATATTATGTTTCATTATCCACTTACTATCCATAAAATTTTTAAATTATGAGAGTCCCCTTTCTATCTCATCATCCCTATTTATGAATTTTTATATGACATTATTATGATGCCAAAATCACACTGTGATTTTAATTCCAAAATCATCATATAGTGAAAAGAATAACCATTCCACTATCAAGGGTATTTGTATTTATACACACATACATTTTCAATGATTAAATAAATGTATGGATTACACATTCCTTGACCTTGGAATAAATTTTTATGTTGAATGAATCCATGCTATATGATCTATGTGGAAAATATATGTGTGGGATTGAAATTATTTTGAAGGTTGAGCCCTGATAGTGCTCTAATGCATTTGTTAATGTTTAGTAGAATGATACATCATGTTGTTATAGGTGATTATCAAATTTTATTATATGAATTTTTTTCACCATGGGGGGAATGGGTTTACCTAATCCATTTTTTATAATTATGTAGTGTTTTATGTTTTCTCCACATTTTCGTATTGTAGTAATCATGTTATTTCATGCCTTTATGTCCATGTTTCTCTTATGATCCATTGATATTACTATTGGCAAAAATGTATTATATTATTCAATTTATACTCCCTTACAAGCCTTTATAGATCACCCTCTTCTTATGTATGTCCCTAGGATATCCCATACAGTGTTAATTACAAAGGAATGTTGTGGTCATCTACAAGAAGTATTCAATAAAAAGTAATATGTCATGTTTTATGTTGATATGTAATGTTCCAAATTTCCTATGACACTAGTCCTCTCAAGTATCTATGTTTTATTAAGTGCCAATATATGTAATAAATCGTGTATTAATGTGTAATAAATTGGTGTGTTGTTATAGTTGGTATCAAAGGGTAGGTTTAGTTATTTTTTGGATTTCAATTAAAAAACAACAGTGAAATAATTAGGGATAAGACTAATATGAGAACATAATAAATAAATTATGTGGATTATAGATTATACATTTTATCAAAAAATACATCCTTGTATAAATAAGAACATGTAATGGTGGATTTATATCATATGTATCTAGGGGTCAAACATGAAAACACCACTTTGTTCTAGACTCAAACAAGAACTAGTGCAAGAAAAAAGGTCATGATTAACTCATGTTTTGACACGACTGGGTGGTATGCATCAGAATATTAATAAGCTTTGCATGAACCATTATTACGGGAACAAAAATTTCAAAAAATAATATATTTTGGGAATTATATCATTGATAACATTGTTAGAAGATTATAAATTCATATGTTAAAGAGAAAAATGTAATTTATAAGGTACCCATTAAATATCATTAAATTACAATTTATGTGTTTAAAATTTTAAAATAATTTTCCCAAATATTAATTTTATTTTATCCAATGTTTGGTAATATGAGAAATCCAGATAACAACTGATGTGAAGATAAATATGATGACTGCTCTAATGAGATGCCCAATCTGATGGGAGTGGGAATAAAAATCTTTGTCACGATAATCTCTCAAAAAATTATCTTTTTAGTATAAACATAGATCCAGAGGAACATACTACACCCTAAGAAAGCATAATTGATAATCGATATCTTCATGTGACAAAGGCCTCATAATTTTAATGTATCATCTGATCTCAAAATCCCGGAATAATGGATCAACTCCATTGAGAAGATCTTCTATATCCATCAATGTTCTGAAAAAGAGATGGTTTTTCTAGATGCTAATCTAATGGAGGGTGAGGCTGATCAATGGGGTACATTGATCAAATATATGAAGCTCGAGGAAGAGATCAGGGCTATAGGATTGAATGATTTCCATAAAATGATTTTCAATAAATATTTTCCCCACACCCTCCATCTTAAAATGGAAAGATATTTCATTGATCTCATGAAAAAAGATGAATAATATATTTTTGAATATCAGGAAAATTTCACCATTATTTCATGATAAACCTATGGTGTTTTCATTACCCATGAATGTAATTTTTACCTCCTCAATGGTGGTACAAAACATATCCTACTAAAACTAAAATTGATCCTTAACAATGATAGTTTTGAAGATATTCTTCGATGTGCCCTAAAATTTGAGATGGAGATTAGAAAATATTTGGGGTATCATGAATATATGAAGTTTTATGTGGTGTTAAATTCTAAAGTTATGATGGATAAATCCAATGGTAATAAAAAATTCCAACACCCCGCTTGTCCAAAATAGGGAATAAATCACCCTTGAAATTGACTGAAGTGGGTGAGGAAATGTTTTAGTAGTGGGATGGAAGGGACCCTATATAGCGATTTCAGGCAAGAAACCCCACCAACCATGATGGAGTAAAGGAATGTATCATTCGATATTCAATGCATTTTTCATTTCTACAACTAGTAGAATCTCTGACACATTGGAAACAAGTACACTAATCCAAGGGTTATTGGAGCCAACAAACAACCTCGAGGGAAGACAGGGAATTATTTTTACATCACTACCACCAAAATGAATCCTGATAAAAAAGATGTGATAAGTAATCTAGATATTCATTCATGAATATAAAACATACTTTTTGATTCTATTTCTCCACATTCTATAATATACTGAATCTTTTGAAGAACAACCAATAAACCACAACAATATATTGAATCAGAGATGTCGATGAAAATGGGAAATGTGGAAATCATAGCATCCCATGAATATGACTCATACCCCATTGTAATTTATGGTTTAAACATCTCAAAGAACAAAATCATAATTCCCTTGGGTGAATTTGATTTAATTTGTAGAATGGATTAACTTTACCTATATAGATCCAACATAAATTTCTGTGAGAGGAAAATCGGTCTCTATATAAAGAATTGACCCCTAAATCTATACATGTTTATGGAGGCAGATCCCTCTTATTTAGAACAATCATATCATTCAAAGATATTACTTCCAAATGAGAACAGGTATATTGATCATATTGTTGATTCTATGTAAAGAACCATCCTCAAATACATTCCTACTGTGAGATATTTCACTGATGTGTTTCCCATGTAATTACCTCTTCATCCACCTATAAGAGATGTTTATTTCTCATTTTTTCTTACACATGGGTAATTTTTAGTATCTATGACAACATATATAATGGCTAATATTGAAATTGATGATCCAAAGAAACAACTACCGTAGAATTTGGATCAATGGTTTATAAACCCAAGTGCTTCACCGAGGGTAGAACCCATCCTCTTCATCATGAAGAAGTATGGTTCAATGCACCTTTGCATTGATTATCAGTAGAAATAAATCATGAAAAAGATCAAGAATCCTTTAGTATAAATTTATAATTGTTCAGTAAGTTATGTGGAGCACAATACATCACCAAGGTTGTTTTTTGGTCAGAATATTACCATGTTAGTGTGAAGAAGGAGGATATACCCAAGACTACTTTTCGTACAAGGTACGAGATCTATCAATTCATAGTAATGCCATTAGGACTCACGAATTCTCTAGAAATATTAATGGAAATGATTAATAGATTCTTTATAGATTACCTATAACATTTTGTTGAAGTATTTATAAATGATATTATAATATTCTCCCCAACCAAGGAGGAGCAATAAGAGAGTCGGAAAACTATTCTAGAGATCTTCTGAAAGGTGATGCTCTATACAATTTAAATCGAGTGTGAGTTCTGGTTGAAGGATGTATAATTCTTGGGGAATATAATCACATGTAATGAGATAACTGTGGATCCTTCCAAATAAATCCATTGAGGGATGGCCGAGGCCGAAATATTTGACAGATATCCATGACTTCTTGGGGTTATCTGGTTATTATCACCGATTTGTGAGAAATATGACATGCTTTTAGAACACTCTTACCTAGATAACTCAGATGGGAGTCAATTTTTCTTGAAATTTTGAATTTGAAGAAAGATTAGTGGAGGTGAAGAAGTGGTGTGTCACTACTCCTATTCTCACATGACCCACAAGTGGGTAGATTTTCGGAATATCCAACAATGCATCGATGAAGGATAAGTGATTTTTGTTGATGTCGAATGAAATAGTCAATACATATTCGTCAAGGTATTATATAATTAATGAGAAAAACTATCCGAAAAATGATATAGATTTAGAAACTGTGAGCTTTGTGTTGAAAATCTAGTGGCATTATCTCTATAGGGAGAAGTGTGAAATATATACATATAAAAAAACTCTTGAATATATATTCACATAGAAATAGACGAATATGAAACAATGAATATGGTTAGAGCTCATTATGGATTGCAAATTCTCAATCCATTTCAAGCATAGAATAGAGATAAAGATGGTATATACTCTTTTTATAATGGATGTATCAATATTTTCATTTATAATAATTATGAAAAATCCAATCGTATTGTATTTGTTCAAGGTAGACATGCGAATCATAAAAACTGGAAACAAAATCTACCATTTTACAAATGATTCCTCTACAATATCCTTTGGAATAGTTAAAATATACTAGAAATGATGATGTTTGAATTCAAAATATAGTGGAAACTATCAAAAAAATGTTAATCCTAAGAGTTCAATTTTAATGAAAAAATAATTTTGAGATTTCGGTCCAGAAAATGTGTTCCATAATATATAGTGATAAAGAAACAACATTTGGATGATTCCCAAAGTTAAAATTTCTACTATCAATGAGGAAACACAATTATGTATCAAGATATCCATGTAAACTATTTGTGGTATAACATGGTGGAGGAGAACGCTAAATATACATCAAAGTGAAAATTATGTCAGCAAGTGAAGGATGAGAGTAATATTATTAATGGGATGATGCAACCATTACCTATACCAACAAGGAAATGAAAAAAACCCACAATAGACATTGTCACCGGACATCCAAAGTCATAAAAAGTAACATTTCTATATGGGTTATTACGGATCATCATAAAAATACAACACACATCATTTCAAATACAATCAATTTCTCACCATATCAACTAACATAGATATACATTAGAGAATTAGTAAGGATACATGGAGTACTGATATGTATTGTGTCAGATCAAGATCCAAGATACACATCTAAAATCAAGAAGAGTCTCCAATACACTAGGAACACTGATTTAAAAATTATCACCACCTATCATCCTAAAACTGAAGGCCAATCTGAATGGAATATCGAAAGACATGAGGAATTGTACAGAGCTTTCTCAATGGATATCAATGGGGGATAAGACCAACATCTTCATTTGGTAGAGTTTTCTTACAACAAGATTTTTTTCTATAGCATCCAAATAGATCATTATTAAGCACTTTATAAGAGGAGGTACAACACATTGATATGTTGGGATGATGTTGGGGAACAAAAACATCTATGTCAGGAAATGGACAATGAAATAATGGAGAAGGTTAAGACCATCCAGAAACACATCAATGATGAGTAGAGTCGACAAAAAAAATTTGTTGGTAATTGTCCACGAGACCTAGAGTTTGATGTTGGAGACATGGTATTCCTCTGTATATCTCCCTGGAAGAGTGTAATGAGATTTTGGGAAAATGGAAATATTATTCCAAGTCACATCATCCATTTTGAAATCCTTGATCGCATCAGATAAGTGGCCTATCGATTAAAACTCCCCTCGAACCTCTCACATGTAAAAGAAATATTCCATGTATCACTATTGTGGAATTAAATACATGAACCTGCACATTTACTAAATCCATAGGTCGTTTATTTGTAGAATTAAATATCCTATATGGAAAATGCATTGAATATCTTAGAATATAGATAAAAGGTCTTATTAAATAAGAATATTCTCTTTGTCAAGGTGTTGTGGTGTCACGAACCAACCTGAGTCGACCCTGAACCGATCACCCGAGTCGGTCCGCGACATGAACCGAAAGGCGTTCTCCATCCTTTCGGGCTGGCGACAAGCGCAGGGGCTTCAATAGAGGACAAGTGGGAACGATTTTTCCCAATAAAAATAAATAAAGTAGCCGAAAAGTAGAACAACGCAAAGTAAATAAGTGATCTTGAAAAGAAAGAATGACCAACAAAACACACTAACCTCGTCTCGGCCAAAACTCCTCGTGACTCCGAGAGTCGCACACCAGTCCACATCCAACTCTCACTAATGGGGATCATGCTCGAGCCAACCTGCAGCAAAAAAAAATACAGAAAAACACTATAGGTGTGAGTATTAAAACTCAGGTGGCGTTCCCAACAACTATTCCAAATGCACTACCTTTAAATAATGAAATTTATCAATTTTAGGTTTGAACTAAATTATATAAAATATTAGTTTCCAAAAACACCTTCATTTATAAAACAAGTATCATTCCATTGCCCTTTTTAATTCAAAAACATGTTTTTAATGTTTGAAAGGAGAATGTGCATTACACATTGAAAACGTCTTCCTGAACAATTTTGAAATCCACATTTCAGTTCTTATCCAAAAGGGAAACCACACATAACCCACAACACACACCAAGGGAAATGGGAAAAGTGGAATGCATGGGATAGAAACTGAAATAAGCCTCTCAATCATCCACCACATACAAATAAACACTAATGGAAACATGGGTCGAACCTAGGATATTGCGAACAATCCAGAACGTACTACACATCTGACTCATCTTGAAGGAATGCCCTAACTCGATGACATCATAACGCCGTAATGCTCATCATAGGCCTGAATGACCTAAACAAGGGGCCCAATCCCCATCGTAGCAATAACTCAGTATTCCCCTACTATGGGGCCACTAGCCAGTGCGTAATCTAAACTACTATAGTAATCGTTCTCAGAAGATTCACTCACTATGCCAGGTTCCAATGTCAACACATGCAATAAAAAGGGGTGAATCTATAATGTAAAAAAAATAGTCACGATGCACAAACATCACATACAGCTAACGCAATCAACACACACTAAATATCACCCCTGAATGGATTTTCCAAAATAATTTATTTTATTAAAGTGCCAAACGGGCCTTCACCAATTTTAAAGCAAAACCTCATTTCTCGAGAAAACCCAAAACACTCATTCATATAAAATCATTTATCATTAAAACTAGAAGTACATTTGATATTCTGTGAATTATTTTTAAAGGAAAAACATGCATTATTTCAATACAGGGTGTCCGCTCGTCATGAAAATGTTTCAAGTGTTTGGTATAAAATAAAAGGCTCTTTTCACACCAAATAATCATTTATAAAATAATTGTCTTATTTTATTTCTCATTCATTAAAATTAATGAATCATCAAGAAATTAATAAATTATAAATTTAAAGGTGAGTGTAGTGGGAGACCTACCTCAACTTGAAAACCAATCACGACGATGCAACAAGCCTCGCGCGGGTGCACATGCACGTGCAAGCTAGTGACCACAGTGTCATGGAAATGCCTTTCCAATGTGCTACAACTGAAAGTAAAATAATATAAAACACACAAACACTGACCAGCGACAATTGAACATCGTAAAAATAACTAAAAACAAAAATAAAATTTAATTTAAAATAATCAAAACAAAATACATTGCATACCTCACCTGATTTTCAATGTAGTCGAAACAGCGCGAACTCAAGCCACTCACTTCCGGTGGCGTATGCTCATAACGCACCCAAGAAGGGTTCGCGGTCAGTCGGAGGACATGCGACGATTCCGAAAGAGTTACCGCCAGGTCGAAGGCAGGTGCGTGTGGGTGGATCGGCGCCGCCGCAAGGTAGGACGCGGTGCTGGCTTGATGGGAAGTGCATGGTCAATGGGTGCAGAGTCAGCTAGAGGGCACCGGATAGAGGTGTCACGCCCGCTGGTTTCCGGAGAAAGTTGCTGGCCGGAGCAAGGGGGTGGCCTAGGTGCTGCACATGGGGGGGGGGGTCCCCAGGCCGGTGGAGGCATGGATATGGAGTTGTTACACAACTATTGGCTGGAGCCAGGCGACGTCACGGCGGTCGGACGAAGGGTGTCGGCTATGCGAACAGCGGGAGGAGCCCGGGTGCGTACTAGTTGGCCGGTGAAGAGGGAACCGGAGCAGCGAACAAGGAGGAGGTGTTGTTCGGGCGTGCTGAGTCAGGATAAACGGAGTGGGAGCAGGAGGCCTAAAGTGCCGTGCATTCAAAGGGTAGGAGGAGGCACCGTGTAGCGGGAGAGATGCGGTGTGGCGTTGTTGCGCGGGGCTACTACAAAGCTGGCTGGAGGTGGCACAACAGGTTGCGAAGGGTGCTGCGTGGGCAGGCTTTGTGCGTCTACTAGGCAGGAGCAGGGGTGGCGCTGCGGCGCTATAGTAGGGAGCTGGGTGCAGGGTGGCGGGAATATCCGGAGCAGCGCATGGAGCATAGTGGAGTGCTTGGAAGAGGGTAATCTACTAAGGGGGAGCATGCAACTCAGCAGGGAGGGCGTCGTCCATGGGGAGAGAAGTGAAGCCGCATGCAGGGGCTAGGGTGTGGCACTACTGTGAGAGGCCCATGGCTGCAGGGAAGTAAGGAGGCGGCTGGACGTGGTCATGTAGGGTGAACAGCAGGTGGACAACGTGTGTGGGTTGCGGAGCCGCTACTAGAGAGGCTGCTGCTACTGTGCGTGCTAGCCGTGAAGAGGTAGGAGGTGCGGATGGAGCATGCGGAGAGGGAAAACAGGGAGGATGGCGCTCTGCTGGGGCGTGATGGCTGGGGAACGAACCAGGGGGCGTGGTTCTGCGGGTAAGGCGTAATAAGAGCAGGGGAAGGCTGGGGCGTGGGATGTTTGAGGGAGGGTGCGGTGTGGGAATCCAACCATTGCTATGTGTGGGGGCTGGAATGAGCTGTTGCAGGAAGAAAACAAACAAAAAAAGATGGGGGGGGGAAGTCGGCTTCATGGCAGGGGACACGGTTGTGGAAGAACCAAAAGAGAGAAGAGAAAAAAAGAGAAAAAGAAAGAGGAATAAAGATAAAAATAAAATAAAATAAAAAGTAAATGATAATAATAATAATAATAATAATTAATTCATATAAAATTAACGAATGGACACTCCATTACATGGTATATGCCGCGCGGCGTCGTGCTCCGCCCGTGCGTCCAACAGCGTCGAACCCAAAACATGAATTTTTTGACAAAGCAAAAAAATATGGTTCTAGAATAAAAGCAATAGATAGTTTGAGGTGTGAAAATTCTACCCACCATAACACTTTCCATCCCCCGGAAGCCAAAACAAGACCTAAACTATAGAAGAAACTCATTAAGTGTCCCTCACCCCCAAAAGTTTAGGCACCTCTAGTTGATCGATCCAAACGAACAACAAACTCCCATGACACACAACTTATCCTCTAAACATGAACACGTTAAGAAACCACCAAAACGAAACTCTGATACTGAAGTGGGGAGGGCTGAACAGACTCTATTCCAGAGGAAAGAAGCCAAAATGAGTTCAACAGGACCCGTGATGTGTCTCCCCAGCATTAGGACTAACAAAACTAACAGAACATGAAAACTTTTTATATGGACCAAAAACCCCCCACCTCGAGGGGGGGAAGGGAAGGGCCCAATGGATCAAATATCAAAACAACTACCACTGCTAATCCAACGAAATCACACTCTCGGATGAACAAAAAGCACACCACACTAAAGACATAGATTATACCAATATCTAACACCGTTGGGGTTCACCTGACTACGCACCAGCTTCACTCCGAGGCCTATGGATGGAGTTCTATTGATTGAAAAATCTCCTCCCTCGTAGTCAGGATTCAAAAATTTCCAATCATAACACATGAACAAGAATTTTACCAAACACACATCCATTAGATCAAAGGATTCAAAGAAGTTCATCGACAACCATTCTTACAAATGAAAGAATAGAAACACCACAAAACAATACAGGTGACCACTACTACATCCAAAAAACACTATAAAGAGAAAACCCCAAACTGATCTCCAAATACCATCCTACTCCTGCGGACGGGCTGAGGTGACCTCCAATGACCCAGGTCTGGCATTAGAGTACTTCTTGAAAACACCTTGATAGAATCGTTGTAAGTGGCCCAAACGTCCACAGGTGTGGCAGGGTTTCGGAGCATTCGGGCACTTCGGCCTCTTATGCCCCCACTTACCACACTGGTGATAGATCAAGGCATTGTGCTGTGAGGAAGACGACTGATGGTCTAAAGGCCTCTTGATTCCTCTACTAGTTCCACCACCATTATGTCGCTTCCCATTCTTCTTATCTCTATCTTCTACACTAATTCCCAAAGCCGGAAGAGGATTCTTCACCTCATGTCCTCCTGTTAACTCAGCTTCGATGAGGAAAGCTTGTCTCACCATATCAGGGAAAGTTATCATGTTGAATTCTCCCACCTCTGACTGCAGCTCACGATGTAATCCAAGCTCAAAATTCCACGCTTTCACGGGATCATTCCCAACATACCCCGTTTCATACAGAGCCAGGTCCAGGAAACGACAGAAGAATTCCAACACCGATCTGACACCTTGCTGGAGACTGCACAACTCCACCCTCTTCCTCACCTTTGTCACATCAGATAAGTACTATTGGATGAAGGAGGACTTGAAGAAATCCCAAGTGAGAACTTTCCGAGGTTTATTTTGAGACACGGAATTCCACCATTTCCAGGTTGGACCTTCAAGAATAAAGGTATCCAAAATCACCTTTAATAACTCAGGAAACCCAATGAAATTGAACATCCTCTCAATCTTCCATAACCACTCCTCTGCCTCAAGAGGATCTTCCTGCCCATAAAAGAGAAGAGGGTTCAACTTCCAAAACTCGAGGAAATAGTCTTTGGGATGATCAACTGGAGGATTTTCTAAGGATGCATCACCCGAAGATGCACCTTGGGAATCCATTGAACCTTCATTGGGGCAAACCCTAAGGAACAAGAAAACAAAAAGATGGGTCAAACATGGTCATTGTAATTTCAAATACCAAAAAAACACTTTTCACCATATGTTTCAGAATGAAGGAAAACCTAGATGATTCACGAGAGGGAAACTAGTGATGATGGATGACTCGACCATATAGTTGGCGGCCATACGCCAGTCACACCACCATCACTGAGAGAATTATAGGGTAAAGTCTCTAGCTCCACATGGCTTTCCAGACCATGTGAGTTCATAGAGGTCACTTTCCCAACTCTCATTTCATTTTCCAATACCAAACAAATCATAATAATCAAAAGACAATGGCAACCCAAACATCCCATGGTAACCTGAGGTTCAGAATGAGAAAGGGTTCATGAAGTCCTTCTAGTCCGTATACCTCAAGTCTCGACAATCATACTCCTTCTACCATGACAACCCCAAATAACAATGGGCGCTCCAAAAAACAATGTTGTCTCCGTAGCTTACCCCCCCTGATACCATTTTGTCACGAACCAACCCAGGTCGACCCTAAACCGATCACCCGAGCCGGTCCACGAAATGACCCAAAAGGCGTTCCCGATCCTCCCAGGTTGGCGACAAGCACCATGGCATCAATAGAGTACATGTGGGAACGATTTTTCCCAAAATAAATAAAGCAGCGGAAAAGTAGATCAACACAAAGTAAATTAGTGATCTTGAAAAGAAAGAATGACCAACAAAACACACTAACCTTGTCTCAACCAAAACTAACCGTGACTCTGAGAGTCACACACCAATCCACAACCAACTCTATCCCACGATGAGCAAGAACAAGACAACCTGCAGCAAAACTAAAAACAGGAAAACACTATAGGTGTGAGTATTAAAACATAAAAGGCGTTCCGAACAACTATTTCCAATGCAATACCTTTAAATAAAGAAATTTATCAATTTCAGGTTTTACCTTAATTATTCAAAATATTAGTTTCCAAATACACCTTAATTTCTAAAACAAGTATCAGTCCATTGCCTTTTTTAATTTAAAAACATGTTTTTAATGTTTGAAAGGAGAAGGTGCATTACATTTTGAAAACGTCTTCCCGAACAATTTAGAAATCCAAATTTTAGTTCTTAGCCAAAAGGGAAACCACACATAACCAACAACACATAGTAAGGTAAATTAGAAAAGTGGCACGAGGGGGGCAGCAACTGAACTAAGCCTCTCAATCATCCGCCAAATAAAAATAAACACTAAAAGAAACACGGGTCAAACCCAGGAGATCGTAAACAATCCGAATCATACTATGCATATGACTCATCGTGAATGCATGCCCTAACTCGACGAGGTCATAACGCCCTAACGCTCGGCATAGCCCTGCATGGCCTAACCGAGGGGTCCAATCCCCATAGTAGCAATAACTCAGTATTCCCCTGCTATGGGGCCACTAGCCATTACGTAATCTAAACTAGTGCAACAATCGTTCTCAGAAGATTCACTCACTATGCCAGGTTCCCATGTCAACACATGCAATAAAAAGGGGTGCGTCCATAATTTAAAACAATCAGTCATGATGCAAAAACATCACATATAGCTAACACAATCAACGCACACTAAAGATCACCCTGGAATGGATTTTTCAAAATAATTTATTTTATTATAGTGCCAAACAGGCCTTCACAAATTTTAAAGAAAAACCTCATTTCTCGAGAAAACCCAAAACACTCATTCAGATTAAATCATTTATCATTAAAACTAGAAGTACATTTGAAATTACATGAATTATGTTTAAAGGCCAAACATGCATTATTTCAATATTGGGTGTCCGCTCAACAAGAAAATGTTTCAAGTGTTTGGTATAAAATAAATGGCTTTTTTCACACCAAATAATCATTTAAAAATTAATTATCTTATTTTATTTCTCATTCATTAAAATTAATGAAACATCAAGCAATTAATAAATTCTAAATTTAATGGTGAGTGTAGTGGGGGACCTACCTCGACTCGAAAACCAATCACGACGATGCGACACATCTCGCACAGGCGCACATGCATGTGCAAGCTGGCGAACACAGTGTCACGGAAATTCCTTGCCAACACGCTACAACCAAAAGTAAAATAATCTAAAACATAGAAACACTGACCGGTGACAATTGAAAATTGAAAAAATAACTAAAAAAACATAAAAATTAATTTTAAATAATCAAAATAAAAGAAAACACATACCTCACCTAAATTTCATTGTAGGCGAAATGGTGCGAACTAAAACCACTCACCACTGGTGGCAGACGCTCGTCGCACACCCAAGAAGGGTTCGCGGTCAGTCGGAGGATGTGCGACGGTTCCGAAAGAGGTCCTGCCAGGTCGGAGGTAGGTGCACACGGGTGGAGTGGTGCCTCCACAAGGAAGGAAGCGGTGCTGGCTTGATGGTCAGTGCACGGTAAATGGGTGCGGAGTCATCTAGAGGGTGCCAGACAGAGGAGTAACACCCGTTGGTTGCTAGAGAAAGCAGCTGGCCAGAGCAAGGAGGTGGCCAAGGTGCTGCACAAGGGGGGGGGGTCACCAGGCTGGTGGAGGCATGGATATAGGGCTATTACACACCTACTAGCTGGAGCCAGGTGACGTCGCGGCGGTCGGACGATGGGTGTCAACTATGCGGACAGCGGGAGGAGCCCGAGTGCATACTAGTCGGCCAGTGAAGAGGGAACCAGAGTGGCGAACATGGAGGGGTACTGGTCTGGCGGGCTGAGTATGGAGAAACGGCAAGGGCGCAAGGGGATGCATGTTTCATGAAGTCACATGGCAGGGGAGGCACCGTGTAGCGGGAGAGATGCGGTGTGGCGCTGTTGCGCAGGGCTACTACAAGGCTAGCTGGCGGTGGCGCACCAGGTTACAAAGGGTGTTGTGCGGGCAGGCGTTGTACAGCTACTCGGCCGGATCATGGGTGGTGATTTGATGCTATAGTAGAGAGCTAGAAGCAGGGTGGCGGGCAGATCAGGAGCATCACGTGGAGCCTAGTGGCACTCTTGGAAGAGGGGAATCTTCTAAGGGGGAGCGTGCGACTCAGCAGTGAGGGCGTCGTCCACGGGGATAGATGTGGAGCCACATGCGGGGGCTAGGGTGTGGCACTATAGTGTGAGGCCCGTGACTGCAGGGCAGGAGGGAGGTGGATGGACATGGTTGTGCAGGGCGAGTAGTAGGTGGACAACGCTTGTGGGATGCAGAGCCGTTGCTTGAGCGGCTGCTGCTACTGCGCGGGCTGGCTGTGAAGAGGTAGGAGGAGTGGATGGCCGGAGGCAGAGCAAGGGGCGACGTCAGGGTAGGAGCAAGGCCAGTCATGGTGTGAGATTAGGGCGGCGACCTTGGGAGCGACTGGTACATGCGGAGAAAGAAAATAGGGAGGATGGAGCTCTGCTGGGGCGCGATGGCTGGGGAATGAACCCAGGGGCGTGGTCCTGCAGGTAAGGCGAAAGAAGAACTGGGAAAGATGGGGTGCGGGATGTCTGGGGGAGGGTGCGGTGTGGGAAGCCAGTCGCTGCTATGCATGGGGTTGGAATGAGCTGTTGTAGGGATAAAACAAACAAAAAAAAAAAGAGAATGGGGGGGGGGCAGTCGGGTGCAAGGCGGGGGACACCCGCGTGGAAGAACCAAAAGAGAGAAGAGAAAAAAATAAAGATAAGAAGAAAGAGGAATAAAGTGAAAAATAAAATAAAATAAAAATTAAATAATAATAATAATAATAATAATAATAATAATAATGAATTCATATAATATTAACGAAATGCCATGTCATTGCATGGGCGAAGCCGCGCGGCGTCGCGCTCCGCTCGTGCATCCAACAACGTCGAACCCCAAACATGCATTTTTTGACAAAGCACAAAAATATGGTTCTGGAATAAAAGTAATAGATAGGTCGGGGTGTGACATGTGGTCAAACCGCATGTTTGATTATGTAACATGGGAGCCGAAAGAAGTGATAAATTTTAGTTACCCTCTCCTATTTTTAATGTGTGAAAAACAAATTTAGTGGGATAAATTAATTAAATGGGGAGGTTTTAAAGACTTGAAAATTTATGAATAATACTAAATTTCATTTAATTAAATGTCTAATGGATATAAAAAACACAAACAATCGTTTTTTTGTATTATATCTTGTTGGATTTAAATTACTATTATGTATCCCTAACATCGATAATGTCGTCGTTTAATAGAGGTCACATGACCAGTATAAATTTACAGTTTTGAAAATTCCTTTAGGCATAGAAAACGGAATTGATGTCCTCCGCCAGTAGGATAATTCTGTATGAAGACCATTTATCATAGATTCTGAGGGATATATCATTTTGGGGATTTTACCCAGACCAAATGATCCAACAACATAATAATTAGTGAAACCATATATAGGAGATATCGATTCATTTCGAGATAATGAAACAATCCATTTCCACCAAATGACCCACACCCCCTCCCTCCGCCCAGTACACACCTTACTCATAGGGTGTATTCTACTGTAATAAGAAGATATGGAACAATACCCAAGCATTATGATTATGATCAATTTTTTTGTATAAATAAAAAATATAACTTCATTATAATATTAATACATTGTAAATGATTTTTAATGTAGAAATATTATTTTTTGGTAATATGCAAAATTAATTAAGAAATATATTTTAATGAGTTAATTTATTTTTGAATTAAATAATATTTTATGAAAATGATATTATTAATTAGTTTTAATAAATTTTATTTATCATTTACTTTTATAAATTCAAGAGTATCATTTATTAGGGATTGAAAATTGTTTTTTTTTCAAAACACGTCAATTTTCAATATACACAACTTTTTATTTTAGAAGTTAAAATTCACTTATTATTAATTTTTTTTAAGATAAAATGAATATTATTTTTGGAATAATTATGTTTAAATTATAAAATGGTGAATGTTTCAAATTTTTTTGAGATTGACATATTTTTTGCTGAAAATTAAATACCATACAAATATATAATGTGATTACGATATCATAATGAATAAATATTGATGTAAAAATTTATATAAAACGAATCTTCAATGAAATATATGATTTTTCTTTAAAATAATTCAATTATTTTTTTTATTTTATTTATTATAAAAATCCTTAGGAAACCTTTCATTGAATTAAAAATATTTTAGGATTTTAAAATAATTTCTGTGATAGTGTGACTCAAATTTACATAAGGGAAATATTTTTATATATTAGGCCCTTAGACTTATAAAATATCAAATTACACTACAATAATCAATAATCCATGGGAAAATTCTCTGGTATGGTTTGGGTTATTGAATATATTTTTCTGGGTTTTCCAACACCAAAATAATAATAAATTTCCCACCCATTCCTATATAAACCAACCTGAGATCCCATTTTTCATCATTAATATTTTTTAAGTGTTTCCAACTCTACATATTACTACCCATTGTCCTCCCAAGGCTCCCTCAAGCTCTAACTAAGCCTCCCCCAAGCCTTTGTTATCACACATCCATGGAAGGGATCTCCCTCTCTCCTTTTTCATCAAGCACATATTTTATGTCATGCCATTTTTTTACATTTTCGTGATATGAGATATGTTCTTCCATACCACCTTACTAACTATTTGATGTATAAATTATGGGAACTTAATTTCACTCCAATTAATCCCCGATATGATCCTATAAACCCAATTGTCATTATGCTGAAATTTTGTAATGGATTTCTCTATTCTCATTTCAATTAAAGAAATTTCATATATATTATGCATCCAAATTATACATCACATTTTTGGATATTATGTTCCATGAAACTCTTAGAATCCATCCCATTGATAAATGATGATATAACCATTTCTCCCTCATCAATACAACATATAAATTCTCATATGACACTGTTATACTGCCAAAAGTGAACCATAAATTTCTAAGCCAAAATCATCGTGTAGTGAATACCATACCCATTCCCCTATCAGTGGTATTAACCTTTATGAACACATGTATATCCAATGGTTACATAAATTTTGGATTTATACATTCCTTGATCATGGAATAAATGATGATGTTTAATGAATCCATGTTATATGATCTATGTGACACGCTTAAGCATGATAATGAAATGATTAGGAAGGGTGAACCCAGATAACACTCCGATACATTGGGAATGGTTTAGTATCCTGATGAAACATGTTGGGCCATGGGTTTACCTAATTCCAGTATATCAATTTTTCAACCAAGTTGGGATAGGGGTTTACTTGATTCCTTTATGTTAATTATGTTGTCTTTTATGTTGTTTCCACATTTCCCTATTAAAATAATCATGTTAAATCATGCCTTTATGTATATGTTCTCTTATTCTCCACTGATATGCATATTTCCTAACAAGTATTGTATTCATCATGTTTTGATTTTTTTACTCCCTTACTAGGAATTATATCTCACCCATTTCTTATGTATGTCCTCTAGATATCCCATGTAGTGTTCAGTGTGAAGGAATGTTATGTTCATGTAACAAGAGTTTTCAGTAAAGAAGTTGCATGTTATGTTTCAAGTTATTATATATTGATCATAATTTACCAATAAAAAATACCACCCAATCATATATTTTATATTAACTACAAATCTAGGTAATAAATAATCTATAATAGTTTAATAATGAATGGGGTTGTTATAAATTCCTTGTGTCACTGGAAACAATTCCCCCTTGTATTTTTCAACTCATAATCTATTTAGTGTCTTGTGAATTTATGTTCATTGAATTATCCCAAGAAAAATATTGGATATATAATGATGGATATTAATCCGAAGAATATATGCTACCTCTCACATGTATTTCATGGAAAATAATTTATTCAAAAATAACTTAATTTACTATAAGAATAGTATTTAATTTTTAATAAGTAATATGATATCAACATATAATATTAAAAAAATTACTGCACTCCCAGTAAACCATTTATTTACCCAAGGATCACATTCGTTCTTTATAAAAGCAAATTCCATTATGGAATCATCAAAACAAATGATTGATGACCTGGATTCTCCTTTTTAATCTATAAAATGATTTTTTTCACATGAATATCTTATTAACATCCTTTGTAGTGACAAACCCTTCAGTTAGTGTCATGTATACCACTTCATGAAGGTTCCTGTTAATAATGGATGATTTTAAATCAATTTTAAAAATCTTATAGTCATGCTAAGACTCAATGGAAGGTAGAATTCTGATGGATTTCAACAATGCAACTAGTGAAATAGTTTTCATCGTAGTAAATAATTTTTACCATTCAAACCCTCTTTCAAGTAGTTGTTAATTATTGGTACTAACATATCCTTCCATATATATATTCTTAATGAATACCCATTTTCAAACAACATTCTTTTCATTCACTAGATAATCTACCAAAATTTATACATTGTCTCAGTATAGGGAATTTATTTTAGAATCCATGGTTTCATGCAACTTAAAAGCTTTTAGGCCACATAAAAATTCATTGTGGTTTAGAGGATCGTTATTATCAACTAATCATGAGTAAACAACCTTATTAACTTGAAATCCATACTATTCTGGTTCTCTAACGACTCGTGTACTCCTACATAGTACATCTATCATAGGAACGGTTTCATCTTCCATTGGGCTATGTGGAATCTGATAATGTACTAACTCTTATGTTCCTTGAGCCTCGACTTCCATGAAGTTTATCTCACTCAAAATATCTCTTTTTTAGATGAACTCCCTTTCAATGAAAATGAAATTAATTTTTACTATAATCCTTTTTATATGAGGGGTTGTATAGGTAATATCCCTTTGTTTACATGGGGTATCCAAAAATGTTACACATTGTGCCTTGGTGTGATTGATTTTTACCTGAAGAGGCCATAACAAATTCTTGACATCCACACAAATGTAAAGTTGAAAAAAACTTTTCCCTTCCACTCCAAAATTCATATAGAATAACATTTATTTCATTAGTGGGTACTTGGTTTAGTATGTGTGCCATTATCTATAATGCATATCCCAAAAAGGATAATGGATGACATTCATGACTCGTCATTGATCTCACCATTTTGAAAAAATGTGTGGTTCCTTCTTTAGATTAAACCATTAAATAGAGGTGTATAAGGATATTTGTGTTGGGATAAGATATGATACTACAATATGTAATAAATGAAATCTTAATTAAGTTATTCTATACCTCAGTTTGAGTGGAGTTTCTTAATATTCCTACTAGTATGGTTCACAACATCATTATTTTTCCCTTGAATATTACAATACAATATGACTTATACCACATTAAGTAAATATATCTATATCTATTAAAATAATCAGTAATATTTATGAAGTATGAGTACTAACCCCTTAAATAATTTTTAAATGGTCCACACACATCAGTGTGAACTAATTCAATAATCTCTTAAGTCATTTTAGCATTCCCAATATACATGGATTTGGTCATTTTTTCTTATTAGCATGCATTACATACACCATGTGGGTTTAGTTCAAATGAAACTATATATTCATCTTGATTTAATTTTTTCAAGAATTATTCATTTACCTATCCTAGTTGATGATAATGTTGTTGGGTGTGGTATGAGTCATGTGACGTTACTTCCTTAGCAATTTCCATTACTTGGTTCATGTAATCCAAAACATAAAAACTAATATGTAAATGTGCCTTACCCTAAAAAATTATATTTTTATAAAAGAAAAACATTTCGTTCCAAATTAAAAAATGAATCCATCTATACCTAGTCTAGACTCAGAAATAAAGTCCTAGGTAACTGAAGGAACATAATGAAAAAACTTAAAAAACAAGACCATTTTGGTCGATAATGTGCAGTGGTAGTCCCTGATAACTATAATAGAAAGTTTCCATTTTTTTGGTTTCTTATTAATCTACCTCACCATGGTCCATTTTTTTGAATCAACCCGGTTCCTGTATTTTTATTCATATGTGATCACCACAAGTAGTATGTAATATGAAATTTGTAGAAATTGTTAGATTGTACCTGATAACAATAACACCTGAAGCTTCCACTTGATACTTTATCGGGGTGTAGTTTTTCATCCAGTGGTACTTTTTTCTACATGTGTAACTAACAACATCCCATTCCATAGCTTCCCATTTGATCTTCTACATCTTGTAATGGCATGGAGAATCATTGGTCTTAAATCACATGATTTCTTTTTAGTTTTTTTAATAGTAAGGACTTCTGTCTATTCACACTTCATATGTTCATATACATAGATGTGGAGTATAATAAGATCAAGAAGATACTTATAAATGTTTTTCATATTAAAACTAACAACTTTACTAGATAATATCTATGGTAGTGATGCCGGAATGGGACTAGTTCTCGGTTAATCGGTAATTTTAAACCCTATAACCTCTAGTCACTCAATGTAGCCAATTATCTTGATTATGTGAGGCCCAACTGGGGATCCCTATCCATTATTTCACTAAAAATTCCCCTTAGAAATCTCAAAATATTGTTGTATATCTCTATTCAGGTAAACACCAGAGATGTTGTCAATCATTTTATATGCATCCACGCATTCATGAGACTTCATGAGTTTACTTGAGATATATGAATGCATCAAACATTGAATTTTGACCAGGTCATTCATATATTTTCTATAGAATAGTACCTCTTCATAATTATCCTATTTTTTATGTAGATAAGGAATTAAGGATTCTATAAATTAAGATTTACATTAATGGAGTAGAACTACCAAATTGATTCTAAATCACTATTGGATGCTTGTAAAAGTGTGGTGATTGTATTTATCCAATATTGATCATTGTAATAGTGAGCTGGTCATTTTTTATAAAATATAAAAGAGTATATTATTTTCACATTTCTTGACTACTGATTGAGTAAGAAATAATTAATTTGTTTTATTCAATCTTCCACTATTTTTTCACGTCCCAATATCCCTCACCACAGAACATTGAATGTCTAGTTTATATTACATTCTAGTAAAAATGATCTATATTACCCTTCTCATAACCTCAAAAATTGTTTCAAAATCTATTTGAAGGTATTTATATGGGAAAGTCGTTCAAAAATATGGTCTTTCTATTCCTTGATCCATTGAGTGGACACCCATATCTATAAATAATGACTTGAATTTATAAACACTTGCCTCTAAATTAGACCTAGTTTATCATGGGCTAATATTCGTTATGTAAAATGGTTAATTCCACCCGTAAAAATCATATGAACTCCCCTTATAAAAACATCTTTCTCAACAAGGGTTTTTTCTTCACATTTTTTATTAGGTTTTGTTACTATTCATGTAACAAAAGGCTTAGTCCAACTTCATATTAGATTGAGAGATTTTATTTTATTGTGCAAAAAATTATATTTTTTTATCCTTTACATGTCTTGTTAATATTGTGGTGTTAATTTACATAATAAAATATCCCATTTTGGATAAAACCTTTACACAGAATATATTTTAGTTAAATTATTCCTTTTAAGATAAATTCATTTATTTATATGATCACATTCTAGACTGAATAAATATAATATTAATGCATTAGGAAATATAAATTAAAAATCAAATGCCTTAATCATGATATTTTTTATCTGTTGATTTAATGAGTGGACATTAAATCCACCTATATCCCATGATAAATAACACATCCTAATCGACATGGAATGAACTACAACATTAAACATGTCCACTTATGTATAACGTAGTTGGTGTCATTAAGGTTTAGTTTTGAACCATCCTCACATTCCATGGGATTATACATTAATTAAAAAAATTTAATACCCAGACATAGGTGAGGGTAACCAGAGGATTTGTTAAAAGGAATTACATAAATATCTTTAGACATGCAGTTCCTACATAATAATGGAGGGAAGGATGAATTCCATTCCATCATTAATATAATATTAAATAATTGAAAAAACTGGAAAAATATTTAAATAAATATATTACAACACATACATTGGCCTTGGTCAAGCTCATGAGTGGTCATATATGTAATTAATACAAAAATTTTAACATCTAGTATTCATCTCAATATTCATTCATTTTTTATTTAAGATAAATGAATAAGAATTAATAAATAAATAAATTAATTAATTAATTCTCATTCATATTTAGGATAATATGATCTTATTTTGAGATACAAATAATTAATGGAATTCTTAGAAAATAAACAGTAGAACCTATAATGACATATTAGTTACAATTAAATAATTTATCATTTAAAATTATTTAAAAACATTATTAAATTTTCTAAAACACAATGGTGTGTTAATAAATAAAATATGTTTTTACTATTGCATTTTAAAATTCATTATAATATCTTTTTTTCCATTAATTAGAGACTACATGGTGTATACATGTAGCTACACGTCATGTACCTCAGTTTCTATATATACACGTCATATGAATGGGGCTTTGGTGTGTTGAATCGGCCAGAATACATGGTGTGTACATGAAAATTATAGACCTTGTATCTGCTTTCCATGTTTCAGTTTGTCCCAATCAACATGCGATATGAAATAAAAGCACTTCATGTAATTAATTTATCTTTATATCTTGATACCTTGCACAGGGGTAAACAATGTGTTCTATGCACAGAGGTAGTGTAACCCACATTTACTGGCCAATGATTTGGAAGATCTCGATTGTATCTATGGCCATTATTCATATTTTATTAATTCTTTATGAAAATATACCACTGAATGATCTTGATGAATATGTTGATAAATTGTGAATTGAAATCTTATTAAAGAATGAATAATATGAACTGAATCTAACAAAAATTGTGTATAGAACAAAAACCAAATAAATCATTAAAAAACTAAACAATACCCCATTGATGAAACCTGTTGGTTCTGGGCCAACCTGCAGCATGTGATGCTTGGTGATATATTAAAATTTTATTTAATAATTGTTTCCAGAAACCAAGAGTGAGGGTCTTTCATGTCAAATTTATATTTAATGTATTTTATATCTATATAAATAATGTAACACCCTAAGAATTGACAAATATATTTAAAATAGAATGCATGAAACCAAAAGTCTCTACAAGGAACCACGTTGTTATAACCAATCTAGTAAACATAATTTTTCCACCTTTGTTATTTGAATTTCAAAAAACTTTCATACATGGTTGTGTTCAGTAATATATTTTGAGTCATATAAGACAACCATAATATTTGGTTAGAGGTAACATAACCTTATCAATTGTAACATACTCTTTTGATCAGTACTATTACTCTTATGAATAGTAAATAATAGTAAATCATCCATAAATAAAAACTTCACCCATGAATCTCTAAATATGATTTACATATCTTATAAATAAAAAGATCATCATTGTATAAGTATTGGTATTTTTGTAAGCAATATATATTTTAATTACAATTTTATGATTTTTTTAATAATTTAAATTTGGATATTTATTTTCATGAAATGTAATGATAAGTTTTTATATTATTGTCCTATGGGTATAAGTAAATTTTATAAAACATTGATAAATTTTTCTCGAGTGTTATAAAATGATTTAAAATATAAATGGTTTTTAGAATAAATTATTATTTTATTTAAATATAAATTAAAAAAAATTTACAAAACAATATTCAATTTTTTTTATTTTATAATTTGACACGTTGAAAAATATGAATGGTGAATTTTTTGGAAATTTCTAAATTACATGAATTTTTTTTGAATTGTTAAAATACATTTTTCAGTTTTATGTATATTTAATTAAATCATAATGATGTAATAATTAATATAAAATTCTTTTAGAATTGTGTGCATTGAAATATGATATTAGGTGTTCCATGTGGCCAATACCATGGAAAATACCAATGAAAGACCATGGTTTTCAAAAACCACTAATAAGGTGTCTTTTGAAATTAATGAACAACTCTCTCTCTTTTACTATAAATACACATTCATTTATTAGTTTTACTTAATTAAAAATCATATTCCTCAAAGATATAGTATTTTAGCTTCCCTAAGAGTCCTCCCATGGTTTCCTTATTCCCCCATTGTCCCAAACATCATGTTTTAGGAGTTACTCTACAAGGTAATAGAGTTTTCAACTTCTTTTTCCATTAAGGTTCACTTTTTTGGGGTATGTATTTCAAGATTCCATACCTCATTATTATTTATATTAAATTCTATCCATATACTAAATTATGATTCCTTTACGAATTGGTTACCCTTTTATACTTTCTTTAAAAATTTTCCTATGAACTTGTGTCATAGTCGTTATGCTGCAGAATTTTCATCTTAAAATCTGTCTCTTTTTTAAGAACTCTTGTTATGTTATTCTATTATAATTTTAAATGAATTATTTTTGGATATGTTATTCCATATCACTCATAAATTATATATTATGTAATAATTATGAGATTACATATTTTCTCTCATCCAAATAATTTATGAATTTGTAAGTGACCTCGGTAGGCTGTAAAATTTTCATAAGGGATTTCTCAACTTCTCCTTTTTTATGTTCGTTTATTTTTATTTTCATTTATCGCTTCCTTTCATCCAAGTGATATGATAACCCAAATAACATAAATTTAATATAATGTTGTTGTGATTATTTAATATCTTATCATCATATCTTTCACCCCATTTTTTATACTTGAAATTAAAACACTATCTGAGATGTGTTAATTTTTCACATTCAAGAATGACGAGTTTTCAAATTCTATTACCATATTCAATTCTGGTAATGAAACCATTTTTATGGTTGAACCAGAATATAATATATATATATATATATATATATATATTACTACTTATTCAATGTTCTGTAATGTTTTTTCATATGTGATATTAATTTATAAATCAAAATGACTTCATCGGGGGAAAAACCACCAATAATCAAAAACAATTTTCATTAAAGTTATATATAATGATTAATCTATACTCCACATAACCAAATAAATTTTTTAACCATGTAATGTTATGGATATTTAAAACTAACATCATAATTATATTCGATAAAACCATCCTTATCTTACATGATTATCCATACTAGTGTACAAGTAAACTGGTCATGATTTCTAAGAAAGAAAACGCTCCCAAACAATGAAATTTAACCATTTAACCCTTGAAAAGGCCATGAATGAACATTATAAGGACATAAAAACAAATTAAATAAATATTTTTATAATTAAATATTAATAAATGAATTTAATTTCGTTATCCAGGACACTTAGGTCAATTGAATAACTCGATCAGTCTTAAGGTAAGGGTTTCTTCATCTCACTTCCATTTTTGTGAGATATTCTCAATTCCCTACTATTACATGTGTATGTTGTATTTATACTAAAAATTGTAGATTAAAAAAATAAATATCTTTATTTTCATGATATTTAATGTATGATTTGATGATTATTAATTTTTGGGAATATGAATCTATTTATTACCATGTTGTAATGGTTTTCAACATGAATCTCGATTTTCATTAGGGTTACGATTATTAAGAATAAAACTAAATAAAATTAAATTTTATTCATATTTATCCCCTATAATTCACTTCAAATGTTCTATATATTTTTACTAAACAGAATCCTACATTAAATTATTTATAGTTATCTGTTTTAAAAAGTTCATTTGAAAATTCTTCCCAAAATAAAACTAGTTTCAAGTGAATTTCCTAATTTGTAATCTATTCTCAAGAGAACACTAATATCAGTTTTTTTGAAATGATTTTCTTTATAAAATCATTTTTTTTATTATGAAAATTCTAACTAGATTTACATATGGGTTTTTAAAAATATCTTTTCTAAAATAACACTTCATTTCAATGTAAAAGAGTATTTCTCAAAATCATTACTCGATGGTTTTATAAGAGTATCTTCATCTATTTAAACAAAATTGTTGATTATAATGTGTTTGTTGGGCTAGAGTACTTAATTGGGGGTTTAATTGAGTATCTATAATAATTTATGTTAAAAAATATTAATTGAAATTCCTCCAAATTTAAAATTTAATGGCCCAGTCAGCCATTTGTGATTTTATAAGTGCTTGGTTGTTAGAAATTTTTTTCAAAATGTTGATTAGTTCTCATATGCATCAATTTTATAATTTATACAACATTAAAGTCGTAACATACAAGTCAATACTTTTATAAATGCTTTCTAATACTAACACTTAGATTTCAATTTAGTTTTTTTAAATATGTGATAAAAATAGTAAATCAAAAAGTTAAAAAAATGGAAGAAATGAAACAAGATGTCCAGTCTCAAGATAAGACATATTCTTCTATACTTGGTGATCACCTGCCACCAAGAAGTTCATGTATGTAAATAGTTTTATCCACACCCTGGATCGGGGTTCACAATAGCCGAATATGCTATCCACGTCACCCTTGACTTATTCAAGAGTTCTTCATGGGAAAAAACTACAAAAGGTCACAAAAAACCTCTTCTAATGTCTTGCATGGTATTAAAATGGACTAATAGGGAATAATATTTAAGATATAAAGTATCACACATTTATATAATGGATTTGGTGTGTGTGTAACAAAATGATACATAAAATGCAAAAAAATATAACTAAAATGAGCACAAACAGAGCTAAAGATGTAGACATATTTTTAGTTGGATCTGTGTGTTATGTGGTGCAGCTATAAACTCATTTGATGAAGTAGAATTGATGTTTGAGTCCTCTTCTATAGGTTGACTCCCCAATAATGTGTTATAGCCTACGTTTTCAGGATTCCATTAGTGAGTATGGTTATAGAGGAATATTCTTATCCATCTTTGATATGTGGATGTAATTTTATAATTCGATGGTAATCTCAATTGAGATCACCTCGTGTGTTCTTCTGCTATTGTGGTCTCATTTGTTGCATGATAGTTTCATATTTTCTTTAGTATATATATCTCACAAACAGCATGCACCACACCAAACAGATCATCTATTTTCAGAAATGCTTTTATTCATGGGGGCTGAAAAAGTGTTTGTAAATTTCATGTGAATAGGTTCATCATACCTCATACTATCTTTGAAAAGTCATGCAATGGATTATAAAATATGTTATTATAATTAAATGACTCAAATATGACCATTAGAAATATTATTAATAAATCAGTATTTAAAAGTCTATTGGTGGCTTGTCTAATGATGTCTCCTTCTATCGATGACCCAATATATCAGTGCCTCAATCTATCAATGTCTCAACCCATTAGTATGTCATTATATAAGTTTTTTCATATGTGAGTGGCTTATTACAATGGTGGATTGTTCCATATATCATTGAGATAGTTGATCTATCAGTTACTCATATCAATGGTGAGTCATTCATTCTATCGGTGAGATAGGTGAACCAACGATGATTGATTTCAACTGGTGGTGAGTCCTTCCATCGGTAGTACTGTGTAATGGTAGTTCACTTATACTGACGTTAGGTCATCCACTTTAGTGAGTCATATGCTACAGTGTTCCATCGGCGTCAGTGATTCATATGAAATAGTGTGTTGTCTATGTCAATGAGTCATATGAAACGGTGCATCGTCTATGTCAGTGAATCATATGCAACGGTGTGTCATTTGTCTAATAGTGTATATAACTTCTACATATATAATTTTATATGTTCTCTCTATATTACAATTCAAGAAAATAATAGAGTGTTAATACTCATAATTACACCTAGATAATCATTTATAATCTCATTTAGACTAAAAAACAAATAAATAGTTATACTATTTAAATGTTCTGATATTCAAGATATTTTTTTGACATAAATTAGGATCTGATAGAATATATGATATATGTTAATATCTAACATGATTTGTGATAATTAAAAAAATTAGTTGAATATAGTGACCACTAGTATCTATGGGCCAACAATCTACCAATTTTTTATGATCACAAATCATGGAATTATTATGTACTATTACAGAATTATTAATGTAAAAAATCTGATGATGAGTTCCCATAAATAAGAATAGACTAAAAATTAATTATGGGAAGTAAAATTTATGTGAGAAAATAATTCCTAACCACATAATAATTCATAAATGCTTAATAATTTTTAATAATGTTCCCCCACCCATTTAATATTGCTTAATAATGTTCCCCCCGTTAGGGATTAGAAAAGGTGTATGGTGAAAAGAAAACTAAAAATAAAAAATTACAAATAGTAAAAAGTCATTAATTTTGAAAATTATACTAAATTACCAAAAGAAAAATAATTTAACCATATCAACAAATCACTCCATACTACATGGTAGGGTCAATAGGTTCCTCCCCATTATCATAAGGATTTAAAGAAGGTTTGGCAGAAGGGACAGTCTGAGAAGGAAGAGGATCATAATGTTTTTTCAATGGAGGTAGAGGTTATTATCACAAACCGAATCGGGTTCCTATCAA
The DNA here is from genome assembly GCA_963277665.1 of Viscum album. Lineage (NCBI taxonomy): Eukaryota > Viridiplantae > Streptophyta > Magnoliopsida > Santalales > Viscaceae > Viscum > Viscum album. The sequence goes on along the minus strand of OY728133.1, from coordinate 641,535,815 downwards.
CTCAACGCCCGACCCGGCGCGCGGCAAGGCCCGAAGGGCATTCCCAATCCCCACGGGCTGGCACAAGTGCCCGGGTATAAATTTAAAATTTTTGGGAATGATTTACCCATATAAAAACCAGAAACTAACCATAAGTATACTGAAATCCGAAAGCAACATTACAACCACAAGTTTAACAAAATAGCCCGAACGAGTCTCAAAAAAATGGAAACTACAACCCAACCACAAAAAACTACCAAAAATGGGACCAAAAACCAAATCATCAAGAGTCACCTGGTGGAAGAATATCCCTATCAGGCCTCCGCCACCAATGCCAAAGCAAATGAGACAACTAACAACTCGGGCCACCGTGCTCAAAACTTTGGCATTTCCCTACATCAGACATAACAATATCTACATACACCCAAAGGTGTAAGTAGGGTGTCATCAATTCTCAATAGGTTGGCACTAGAGAAAATATTCCAAATAAAAAGGGTTAGATGACCAAATCAGTTTGCAGGTTCAAATTTTAGAGAAAATAAATAAATGCACAAACATTTTGACGGAAGCAGTTTTGAAGAAAGGAAGTCAGTTTTTTAAAAAAAAGGAAAAAAATGGTTTTTGGTACTGAAAGAAAAAGAAGCATTCTTACCTTTTGGAACCACATAAGTTGCCAAAACCAACCAGTGATGAGTATATAATCTCACAGGAGCAACAAAAGGTGAGAGAGGCCCTAAAGTACTAAAGTCGTGTGGGACTCTAGAACCTAACGTCTCGGTGAACCATATCATATGTTTCCCGTGCACGAGCCACCGACAGGGAAACACCTCCTACCGTAGTGGTCTCCAGTCATCATAAAATATTTAGTTAGAGTTGTAAGCGTCAATCCTGCTAAGTGAAACTCGGCTGAGGCCACTCCCGTATCACTAGCACGCTAGTCTAGTCCGCCCACCTAGTACCCAAGCATCCCCTTTTGTGCTCAATATTCAAATATCACCCTACTCATCAAGGTCAATTCACAACATGAAACATAGAACCACACAACATGCAAGAACCATGGAATTTCGAGAACTAAACTAATGTTTATCAAACATTTGGAAAAATTGGTTTATATGTTTTAAGAAAATAAAACAACACAATGAACAATGCAAAACCCACTCGGACGCACACTAAAAATTGTAGCAAGGATCAAATTCCATCTGCTACATTTGTTCAAAACCAAGGTACAACATGGTATAGACCCGACAATCTAAATAAGCCACTAATAAAGGAAAAACACTGCTCTACCAGTCAACCAACAACTCACAGCAGCATTTAAATAAAAGACATATTAAATTAATCAAACCAGTAGACTAAATGATCAAATTCCCTAAGCATGCGAAACCACCTACCTCAAACAGGTGCAAGAAGCGACACGGTGCAAAAATCCCATTGTGCAATGGTCGCGCCGTATGAAGCCGTTAAAAGGGTCCTAAAACAGTGGACCAAACACCCTCAATTCCAACCTAGTGAAACATCAGTAGTCCATAAAAAAATTAACATCAGCAATTAAATAATTCAGTTAACCGCTTAATAGGTTCAATAATAATTAAATTAATTAATTAAACCAAAAAAAATAAATAAGTTGATTAATAGGTATACAACTCCAAAACTAAATAAATAAATTAATTAACAATTTAACAATTTCAATTAAATAAGATGATTACAAATTTAATAATAACTAAATAAATTAATTAAATATTTAAGAATTTCAATTAAATAAGATGATTACAAATTTAATAATAACTAAATAAATTAATTAAGTATTTAACAATTTCAATTAAGTAAGATGATTAAAAATTTAATAATAAATAAATTAATTAATTAACTATTTAACAATTTCAATAAAATAAGATGATTATCAAATTTAATAATAATAAATTAAATTAAATAACAATTTTCTAAAATAAATATGTCACTTAAAAATATAACCAATTCAAATAAATTAAATAATTAACACATTTAATAACAATAAATTAATTAATTAACTCCTAAACAATTTCATTAATAATTAAATAACTCAATATCAATTAAAACAGTTAAAATAATTAAATAAAATTAAAACAAACCCTTACTGAAAGTCAGGAAGGTGATGTGGGGGGTGCACAACCATCCGGTAGCACGAGCAGGGTGCAGGAGATGTTCCGGCTACGCGAGCAGGGTGTGGGAGACCGTTGTCCGGTGAGAGGAAGGAAGGCGTTGACTACTGGTCGGTCTGGGAAAGGAGGAGGGAAGGAAGAAGGGAGTTGGGGCACAACTTTGACTGAAGGGGAGGTAGTAGGGGGTATCAGGGTGGTCGGCCAAGTGGAGGAAGCAGGGGGTAAGGCGTGGCCTGGTGTGTGCGGGAGGCAGCAGGCGGAGAGGGTGAGGGTGCGACCTAGGTGAGCGGGAGGCTGGTGCGAGGTGGGTCAGGGGCGCCGCAGGCCGGGAGATGGAGGAGAGGAGGTCCGACGGGGAGGTAGAATAGGGTATCGCGGCGGATGGAGGGAGGAAGAGAAGGGGAGGCGCATGAGAAGGGTATGTAATGGGGGAAGTGGGCGCAGCGGGGAAGAGAGGAGAAGGGAGGGAAGGAGGAAAAGTAGAGAAGTGAGAAGGAAGAGGGGAGAGGCGCGACCGAGTGGGGAAGAAAGGGTGAGGGAGGAGGGAAGCCACGGGATAGAAAAGAGAAGAAGGAGAGGGGATTCATGGGGAGGAAGAATGAGGAGGAAAAAAATAAAGAATAAAAATAAGTAGAGTGGTAGCTAGGGTTTGCATGGGGGGGAAGCAAATAAAATAAAATAAAAAGAAAGAGCCCAATACAATAAATAAAAGAACTAAATGATATAAAAAAAGATAAAAGGTTTTAATTATAATAAAATTAATAACAATGATAATATAATAATTATAATTATAATAGTAATAATTAAGTTAATCATTCGGTATTTGAAATGTCCGTGCAACGGACACCACACGTTAAAATCGCAAAGTCGCGCGGCTTCGCCCGTGCCTTGCCCATGCGCCGAGCGGCGTAAGGCTCGTGCCCACACATCGTTGCCGCAACGGGCAACCTGCATCGGGTTCAGCCCATTCTATAACCAAACAATTTAAATAAATAGACAATTAATTCATGAAATAAAAATTTAAAATTTAATTTGTAGCCCAACGAAGTCCGGGAGTGATAGTTCTCCCCGCCATGAAAACATTCCACCCTCGGAAAGTCTGCTCGATGCCTAATCAGAGAATTGAAATGGGTACTCCTTCTCAACCCACGACATCCGATCCCAAGTCTCATGCTTATTATTCCCTTGCTTCCAGAGAATACGGACCAGAGGAATAGACTTTTGACGAAGCACCTTCTCCTGAGAATCCACTATCGGCACTGGTCGCTCAAACACAGATAAGTTATACTCTATCTCCAACACCTCCCAATTCAGCACATGTGACGGATCAGGGTTGTACTTATTTAGTCGGGAGACATGGAATACGTCGTGAATCGACGTCAACTGTGAGGTCAAAGCTAACCTATATGCCACCTTGACAATCCGCTCAAGAATCTCGAAAGGTCCGACATACCTCGGTGTCAGCTTCCCCTGCTTCCCCAAACAACGGTGACCAAAATGAGGGGCCACATTCAGGAACACTATGTCCCCACTGAAAACTCAGGATCCCGCCACATCTGATCTGTATAAGAATTGTGGCGACTCTGAGCAGTCAACAACCGCTGCCTAATCAGCTTGACCTTCTCAGACGTCTCTTGAACAAGGCTCGGTCCCAAGAGTGAGGTCTCGCCTACCTCAGCCAAACACAGAGGAGACTGACACGGTTATCCATAGAGCTCCTGAAAGGGTACCATCCTGATGGATGTCTGGTAACTGTTATTATAAGCAAACGGGACCAGTCCGAAATGGCTATCCCATGAGCCTCCAAAATCTAACACACAGGCTCAGAGCATGTCTTCCAGAATCTGATTCGCTCGCTCCGTTTGGCCATCTGTCTGAGGATAGTATGCCGTACTCATCAAGATCTGTGACCCCAAACCCTTATGGAGGCCTCCCCATAACCAAGATGTGAAGCAGGGGTCTCTGTCAGAAACAAATGCCGACAGCACACCATGAATTTTGACCACCTCCTGAACATACAAGCGGCCCGACTCATCTACCTTAGCTGTATCTCTGATCGGGATAAAGTGAGCTGACATGGTCAAGAGGTAAATCACTACCCAGATAGCATTCCTCCCTCGAGGTGTAAGAGGAAATCCAATAATGATTTCCATGGTGACCTCGTCCCACTTCAAGGTAGGAATGGGTAATGGTTGGAGTAGGCCATATGGTCTCTAATTCTCTGATTTTACATGCTGGAAAGTGTAGCACCTCGACACAAAGTTGGCTATGTCCCGTATCATACCTAGCCACCAGAACTGACGGCGAACATTGTAATACATCTTGGTGGTACCAGGATGGACGTCCCACTGAGATTGGTGGCTATCTTTCATCACCACCATCTGCAGAGATAACGACACCACATCACAGCCCGTGAAGCACAAGACCCTTTGGGAAGACAAAGACCAGTCAGAAGGAGTCTCCCCACCATGAAGAAACTGCATAGATCACTGACACAACTCATCACCGGGATGCTCTCGCTGAATCAACTCCAGAAGAGCAGGAGTCAACTGGATGCTAGCCAAGAAAGAACCTCCACTGTGCTCCCTGCTCTCCAAGTGCATCTAAGCGAAGAGCCCCATCAAAGTCCACTCATCATTGGACTTCCTCAATGCCTGCACTGGTACTTTTCTGCTCAAAGCATCAGCTACCACATTACCCTTGCCAGGGGTATATACAATATCAAAATCAAAACCCTGTAGGTACTCGACCTAGCAGCGCTGTCTCAAATTGAGGTCCTTTTGAGAGAAAATGTAGGCCAGGCTCTTATGGTTAGAATAGACTACAAACTTCTCCCCAAAAAGGTAGTGGTGCCACGTCTTCAAAGCATGCATCACCACTGCCAACTCTATGTCGTGAGTCAGATAATTTTTCTCGTGCCACCGTAGCTGGCTAGAACCATAAGCCACAACATGGTCATCCTGCATGAGCACACACCCAAGGCCCATACCTAAAGTGTCACAGTAAACCACATAGACCTTTCCTGACTCTGGTAAGGTTAGCACAGGGGCGGTGGTCAACCGCCGCTTCAAATCCTAAAAGGATGTCTGACACTAAGGGCTCCACTCAAACTTCACCCCTTTCCGGGTGAGTGCGGTCATGGGGGAGGCAAGCCGCGAGAAGTCCCGGACAAAGAGCCTATAATAACCAGACAAGCCCAGAAAACTCTTGATCTCAAACACATTTCTCGGCTGCTCCCATGACATAACTGCCCTGATCTTCTCGGGATCCACTGAAACCCCTTGTTCTGAGACGAAATACCCCAGAAACAACACTTCCCTGATCCATAATGGGGACTTCGAGAGTTTGGCATACAGGTTGTGATCCAACAAAGTGCCTAAAACAATGCGCAGGTGATGCTCATGCTCCTCCTCAGATCCAGAATAAAGTAGGATGTCATCCAAGAATACCATGACAAATGAGTCGATATATTGGTGGAACACCCTATTCATGAGCTCCATGAAAACTGCAGGAGCATTCGTCAATCCGAAAGACATGACCATGTACTCGAAGTGACCACACCTGCTTCGGAAAGCTGTCTTCGGGATATCTACTTCTCTCACCCTGAGCTAGTGGTATCCCAAACAAAAATCAATCTTGGAAAACCACTTTTCCCCCTCAGCTGGCCGAACAAGTCATCAATCCGAGGAAAAGTGTATTTATTCTTGATGGTTACCTTGTTCAATTTCTGGTAATCAATGCACAACCGGAGAGTTCCATCGACCTTCTTCGTGAAAAGAACTCGGGCGGACCAATGAGAGACGCTCGGGCGAATGAATCCTTTGGATTCCAAATAGTCCAACAGTATCTTTAATTCCCTCAATTCGGTGGGGGCCATGCGTTATGAGGGAAGAGATATAGGCTGTTTTCTTGGCACCAACTCAATCGAGAACTCCACATCCCGCTCTGGGGGTAAGCCAGAAAAATCATCTGGGAAGACATCTGGGAACTCATCCACTACACGAGGTAACCCGCCTTGTAAAACACCACTATTGTCCTCCAGTGCGAGCGACAACAACTGATAGGAAATATTTCCCAACATAGGGAGTGGTGGTCCCGCACGTCCCGATCGAGGATCTCATTCTCTATGAAAAAACTGGGGAGTCCCATCTGGTGCCGTAAAACTGACTCGGCGCCGATAGCAATCAATGTTAACCTGAAAGCGCACGAGCCATTCCATATCGAGGATCACATCAAATAGGTCCATGTAAAGGACCTTGAAATCCCATTCCATCTCAACTCCCGACACAGAGAGAGTGCATGATGGGCACCTAAGGCCTTGCTCTCTCTTTTTCCCCCACGGTGTTGCCAACTCCATAGGAAACGATAACAGCTCGGTTGGTAGGTTCAGCAGATTCACAAGGCGAGCAGATATGAAAGAAACTAAAGCACCAGTATAAAAAAACTACAGCTATAGAAGATGAAACCAGAATGGTACCTAGAACAGTCGAAGGCCCTGCATCAGATCCTGCTGGTTCCTGATCCACACCATGCAGTTGCTTGGTCCTTGCCTGAGAACGACCGCTCGCCTGTGGCTCCGCCCTAATCTGGATCTGCCCAGAAGATGATCTGGTCCTGCCACCATGACCACCAAACCAAGATCCCGGTGTCCTGGTCGGCTCTGGCTGCACTGATATACCCATGGAAGCTACAGATCTAGTCCTACTCTGGTAAGGGCATACAGTCCCGCAGAAACGTTGTAGGTGCCCCATGACTCCACACCTATACCAAGGTCTGGGAGGATGTGGACACACAAGTCGGATGTGACCTACCTTTCTGCACTGATGGCACACAATGGGTCTCACATCAGAAGCCTCAGATGATGTCTTCCTAGAGGGATGGCATGAGCCACCACCACACTTCTTCCACTGCTCAACACGCTTCCTCTTCTTTTCTGAGGAACTACCACTGCCATAGCCTGAAACTGATCCAGAAAACCCTGACTTTCCTCTCTGGTCAATCTCGGCCATGCAAGCACGATTGAACACCATGAAATAAGTCTTCAGCTTGAATAAGAAAACCTGAGAGTGGATCTCTGGTCGAAGACCCTTCTCAAACATCCGAGCTTTCAAGAATTCACTCGAAACTATCTCAGGTGAGTACCGCACCAGCTCAACAAAGAGGTTTGCATATTCCTTCACTGTCTGGATCCCTTGAGAGAGATCCAAGAACTCTTGAGATCTAGAATAGGCTAAGAACTCTGGACAATACTGCTCGTTGAAGATACCCTTGAATTCTTTACAGCTCATGTGCTCATGTTTCCCAGCCTGGACCACTGATTGCCACCATTTTCGACTGGAACCCTCTAGATTGAATGAGGCACACTTCACCCTGACTTCCTCGGGCGTGTCAAGGAATTAAAACATGCATTCTATCTTTTCAAGCCATTCATCTGCCTGCTGAGGTTCTGAACTGCCTCGGAAAGAATAAGGTTTTTTCTTCAGAAACTCCTGAGCTCTATCCTTCCTGGAGCCAGATTCTTCCCCTCTAGCTAGAATAGGGGTGGGGGCAGGAGTCTCCCCTTGTCCCAAAGCCTGAATGGCTCATACCACACTCTATACCAATCTCTGATCAACCAGCGCGGGAGAACTCTCTCCAGCTTCCTCCCATGGGTGCTTGGGAGCTCTCCGGGGAGGCATCTTTCTACACAGGGCAACAATCATAAAGGAATACCATCAGTATTACTTTTCTCAAGAGGAACCAAAATTTTCAACAGGTTAAATAATCATCAATAAACCAAACATGCAAATACGACTTCATGTCAAAACTCTACTTTCCTACCTGGTGTTCACGTACAGTCTGTAGGCTGTACGTCCCACCTAGGAATGAAGTCAAACAAGCACCCTGACATCCCATGGTGACTCAGTATCTGTCACGAGGCGTGCTGGCTAGGAACCCTACTAAGACATGAATTCCGAGCCACCTGACAGTCCCAACTTATGTATAACCAAACTCACCCAAAATAACATAGACCAATAGTTTACCTCCTCTGATACCATTTTGTCACAAACCGAATCAGGTCACTATCAAATCAATGCCCGACCCGGCCCGCAGTGAGGCTTGAAGGGCATTCCCGATCCCCATGTGCTGGCACAAGTGCCCGGGTATAAATTTAAAATTTTTGGGAATGATTTACCCGTATAAAAACCAGAAAAAAACCATAAGTAAACTGAAATCCGAAAGCAACATTACAACCACAAGTTTAACAAAATATCCCGAACGAGTCTCAAAAAAAGGGAAACTACAACCCAACCACAACCAAATCCCAATAAGGGGACCAAAAACCAGATCAGCAACAATCACCTGGTGGAAGAATATCCATGTCAGGCCTCCGCCACCAACACCAAAGTTAATGAGTCAACTAACAACTCAGGCCACCGTACTCAAAACATTGGCATTTCCCTAAATCACACATAACCAGATCTACATACACCCAAAGGTGTAAGTAGGGTGTGAGAAACTCTCAATAGGTTGGAACTAGAGAAAAGTTTCCAAATAAAAAGGGTTAGATGGCCAAAGCAGTTTGTAGGTTCAAATTTTAGAGGAAATAAATAAATGCACTAACATTTTGATGGAAACGGTTTTAAAGAAAGGAAGTCAGTTTTTTTAAAAAAAGGAAAAAAGTGGTTTTTGGTACAGAAAGAAAAAGTAAAATTCTTACCTTTTGAAACCACAAAAGTCGCCAAAAGCAACCAGTGATGAGTATATAATCTAACAGGAGCAACAAAAAGTGGGAGAGACCCTAAAGTACTAAAGCGGTGGGGGACCCTAGAACCTCAAGTCTCGATGAACCATATCATATGTTTCCCTTGCATGAGCCACCAGCAGGGAAACACCTCCTACCGTAGTGGTCTCCAGTCATCATCAAATTTTTAGTTTGTGTTGTAAGAGTCAATCCCGCTAAGTGAAACTGGGCCGAGGCCACTCCCGTATCACTAGCACGCTAGTCTAGTCCGCCCACCTAGTACCCAGGCTTCCCCTTTTGTGCTCAATATTCAAAGTTCACCCTATTCATCAAGGTCAAGGCACAACACCCAACATAGAACCTCACAACATGCAAGAACCACGGAATTTCGAGAACCAAAATAAAGTTTATCAAAAATTTGGAAAAATTGGTTTATAAGTTTTACGAAAATAAAAACAACACAATCAACAATGAAAAACCCACTCAAACGCACACTAAAAATTCTAGCAAGGATCAAATTCCATCTGCTGCATTTGTTCAAAACCAAAGCGCAACACAGTGTAGAACCGGTAATCTAAATAAGCCACTAATTAAGGAAAACACCACTATACCAGTCAACCGACAACTGACAGTAGCATTTAAATAAAATACATATTAAATTAATCATACCAGCAGACTAAATGATCAAATTCCCTAAGCATGTGAAACCACCTACCTCAAACAGGTGCAAGAAGCGACACGGTGCAAAACTCCCGTTGTGCAACGGATGCACCGTATGAAGCCGTCAAAAGGGTCCTAAAATAGTGGACCAAACACCCTCAATGCCAACCCAGTGAAACCTCAGCAGTCCATAAAAAAATAAAAATCAGCAATTAAATAATTTCGTTAACCTCTTAACAGGTTCAATAATAATTAAATAAATTTATTAAACCAAAACAATTCAATAAGCTGATTAATATGTATACAACTCCAAAACTAACTAAATAAATTAATTAACAATTTAAAAATTTCAATTAAATAAGATGATTAAAATTTTAATAACAACTAAATAAATTAATTAACTATTTAACAATTTCATTTAAATAAGATTATTAACAAATTTAATAATAATCAATTAAATTAATTAAAAATTTTCAAAATTAAATAAGTTACTTAAAAATTTAACCAATTCAAATAAATAAAATAATTAGCACATTTAGTAACAATAATTTAATTAACTAACTCCTAAACAATTTCATTAATATTTAAATAACTTAATATCAATTAAACCAATTAAAAAATTAAATAAAATTAAAACAAACCTTTGCTGAAATTCAGGAAGGTGAATAGGGGGGTGCACGACCGTCTGGTAGCATGAGCAGGGTGCGAGAGACATTCCGGCTGCGCAAGCAGGGTGCGGGAGACCACTGTCCGGCGAGAGGAAGGAAGGCGTCAGCTGCTGGTCGGTTCGGGAAAGGATGAGGGAAGGAAGAAGGGAGTTGGGGCGCAACTTCGGCTGAAGGGGAGGTAGCAGGGGGTAGCAGGGTGGTCGGAAGAGTGGATGAAGTAGGGGGTAAGACGTGGCCTTGTGTGTGCAGGAGGAAGCAGGAGGAGAGGGTGAGGGCGCGACCTAGGTGAGCAGGAGGCTGGTGCGAGGCAGGTTAGGGGCGCCGCATGCCGGGAGATGGAGGAGAGGAGGTCCGACGGGGAGGGAGAACAAGGCAGTGCGGCGGAAGGAGGGAGGAAGAGATGGGGAGGTGCTCGGGAAGGGAAGGGAATGGGGGAAGTGGGGCGCAGCGGGGAAGATATGAGAAGGGAGGGAAGGAGGAAAACAAGGGAAATGAGAAGGAAGAGGGGAGGGGCACGACCGAGCGGGGAAGAAAGGGTGAGGGAGGAGGGAAGCCACGGAAGAGAAGAGAGAAGAAGGAGAGGGGATGCGTGGGGAAGAAGAAAGAGGAGGAAAAAAAGAAAGAATAAAAATAAGTAGAGTGTGGGTAGGGTATTCATGGGGGGGGGAACAAATAAAATAAAATAAAAAGAAACAACCCAATAAAATAAATAAAAGAACTAAATGAAATAAAATAACGATAAAAGGTTTTAATAATAATAAAATTAATAACAATGATAATATAATTATAATAATAATAATAATAATAATAATAATAATAATAATGAAGTTAATCATCCGGTATTTGAAACGTCCGCGCAACGGACACCGCACGTTAAAATCGCAAAGTCGCGTGGCTTCGCCCGTGCCCTGCCCGTGCGCTGAGCGGCGTAAGACTCGCGCACACACATCGTTGCCGTAACGGGCAACTCGAATCGGGTTCAGACCGTGCTACAACCAAACAATTGAAATAAATAGACAATTAATTCATGAAATAAAAATTAAAAATGAAATTTGTACCTCAACGATGTCCAGGCGTGTCGGTTCTCCTTTAAAAACTATTGAAAATAGGGAAGGTCTGTGCTAATGGATATGTCTAGGCTGAACATGATCTATAATGATGGGATTGATTTGAGATAAAGCCTAATAAACTATCATCTGATCACAAACGGGCACTAAACAATCATGGCCATGTGGTGTAGCAAGAGATACCACAATGGGTTCACATTAATCATGGAGACATGGTTTTATCATCCTGATGAACTCTTCAATGATATCACCACTATATTCTATTTCCTTTTCAAAATCAACAATTTTTTCAATAAACTTTTCCAATAAGGGAGTGAATTATCTCATCTTCTGAATTTGATCCTTAATTATTTTTCATTGGAAGAAGAGTAATATTGGATTCCAAATACATAAATATATATCTCATTTCATTCTTTGTTATGAGTTTGTAGATAAACAAATTATATTTTTGGGTCTGGTCTTCCTGAGTGGGTGAATCACTCTTTCTATAATACTTCACATGATCATGCACCATATACAGGGTGTCTGTATCCTTGGCCAGAATGGAAATTAAATTTGGATGCTCTTCTTTCAAAACTGAACGGATAGTAGCATGATCAGTACATTGAGAAGAATGAATATGTGGAGCATTGGTTAAAGCAAGGGAAGAGGAGGAATGTTCCTTAAGCTATTTTTTTGGAAAAATAAAGATATTTAACATGAGAAACAATATTCTCAAGTCCTTTAATAAAACTATAAATTTTATTTTTGTACTTTGTGGTCATGTCATTGGTGCCAGTCGTTAATATATTTATTTTATTCCAAAGCATAGTGTTTCTCATCATAATTGTTTCTGTAGTTGTAATCAAATTTGGATGAATTTCATTTATCACCATTATGGAAACTGAATCAGCTTTATCTGGAGACACAATGGTTGAGGAAGGAGTAGAACTAGAAGCTCCATCTTTCATTACACCTTTAACCATGGATAAAATAGATTTCAATTTTTTTAATTTGCTTAGTATTCTCTCTCCAAGATTCATCAATATCAAATCTCATATGGGATTTAAATGATCAATTTATGGAAGAACATATGACTTTCTAAATGTTTTCAAAATCAGCTTAGTAACATAGTAACTAGAAGAGATCTCCAACATTGGTTCTTGTGTAGTAATCACAAAGGCATCATTATCAAAATATTCAAAATATAATCCCAGTTCAACATAACCAGGATTCCTAACCCATTCATCCAAAATATCATAATCCAATGAAGTAAGGGTATAAAGCCTTACTCTTCAAATTATATGTTGTTCATAAACTTCAGTTACTTTTTCTTAAGGCTTTTCTCATTGTTAGATTGCATGGAATATTTATTCTTCTCACTTAATTCTTCCTTTTCTAGGATGCTTCTCCTCATCTAGTGGCCTTTTTCTAGAAAATACCACTTGAAAAACATGTTCGACTAATGAAAAAGTTTACTTTGAACATCACCTTCTACTGATAAACCAACATTAGATACTACAAACTTCATATTAAAAGTATCTAGATTTTCCTTAAGATGACATGATTCAAATTCACTCCCAGATTCACTAATTTATTCATTATCATTGGTTTCATTGTTTTTCATGCCATTTTCTACATCAAATCTATCCACTTCTACATATCTACCTGATTCTGAACCACTTTCACCACTTTCATTTTCCTATTCTTCGTATTATTCATCACTGATTCAATAACATATTCTAACCTTCCTTTATCTTTGGTTTCTTCAATTCCAATATCATTGAAAATGAGTTCGAGGGAAAGTATGTCCAATGGTGAACTTGGAGGTCCAATAGAAACTCTTTTCTTTAAGTTATGTCTGGGTCGTATATATGATCAACTGGTGATCCCATATCTCTAACTAGAGTAAAAGGCTCTTCCCCCTCATCTAAATGATAGATTACTTGAGAATCTTGACTGAGGCTTGGATTCACTATATTCCTTGGTCTAATTGGATAATTTATAGGATCACACATCTCCTGTAGTCTATCTTCATCAACAACCCATTCCATTATCCATGGGTTTTAGTTAATTTTCATTATCTTATAGATATTAGAACTTAATCATGTTCCTATTCATTCACTAACTACAATATAATCTTCTTCACTTACATATCCCATCTCTTTTAGCATTTCTGAAATCACTTGTGTAGAAAATTGAATTATATTTACAACTGTGTTTTACTATCTCATTTATGTGAACCATTATATATGTTCATATATTCAATTTAACTCCTTTCTATAGAAAATACACCAGGTATACATTCTGATACTTGAGGGAAGTAAATCACACATTACTAGGACACATCTAGTCTTGGATAATCCTAAATAAAATAATGAATTCACCATTTAATTATGAGGAAATGGGTGTCTTATGTTCCTTATTTCTAGTTAGCTCCATCAGATCTATATCATAACAGAATAATTCACTTTTGGGTGGAAAAGTACCTTGGTAATAATAATACATTATTTCATGATGAACCTTAAGACATCCAACACAATTTCTTGAAGAGGAAGATATTATCTTCCCTTATATTATCGACTTGACCCATGCTACATCACTTCCTTCCAACAGAAGTTCTATATTCAAGTAAACATCATGTACTAGCTTTGCAAGAAAACTGTGTCATTGTTTGTGATCCAGTCAGGCCATTCGTGATCTTGCAAAAACATTCACAATAATGAATTTCACTCTATGAGACACATAACTAGTACATATTTCTCTTAGTATATAACACGGTTTACCAAATGTGGATTTATAGGACCCGATGGATTGCTCCCTTCACATTTTCTTTCTTAAAAGCACAAGAATCACCATCTTCAAGATTTTTCTTCACGCATGCCAATCTAATCAGTTTAGTCTTTAGGTTTGAAGGTGAATGTTTAGAGGTAAAGAAAGAGAGAGGTGACAGATCGAGAGTATCAGTAGAGGAGTAGAGTGGATCGATTCAAATTAATATAATTTAGGGATTTCAAAATTACCCAATCAAGAAATCATGAACTTGTTTCAAAACAATTATTGAAGAAATGTTGTTTTGATGAAGAACATAAAACATATAGAAATCACGAGTCATCAGTGTCATCATGATAGAAATTATATAACACTAATAGTGTCGGCATGAGAATTGTTTATCAAGATAATGGTGCCCGAATGACAACGGTTTTCAGCAAGAAAACAGTGTTTGAATGAATTTTTTTTGGCATGACAATGAAGTAGGCATGGCAACGGTGCCATTTTTCTGAATTCTCAGAAAATTATCAAATGGTAGGCAACATAGGGTCTTACTGATTAACCATTCCAAAGACATTTCATATGTAATTCATTCATTTAGAGTTCAATGGATTAGTAAATATTTCATCAAACTGATATTAATTCCCAATAAATTCTATTGTGATATCACCCATTTGATAATGATATCTCAAAAAGTGATATCCTACATCAATAATTTTTGACTATAGTATGAAAAATGGTTCTAGGAATTGTTAATATCAAATGTATTGTCACAATTTATAGGTACATGTGTAAATTGATATCCATAGTCTAGTATAGTGTGTTTTATCCACAAAATTTATGTTCATTAGCTACCAAAAGCTATGTATTCAGCTTCGGTACTAGATAATGCAACATAATTTTGCCTCATACTTCACCATGAATCCAAATACTTAACCAAACAGTGACTTGTCCCAAGGGTTTTCTTGTTATCTAACATTCAACCACCAAAATCGGCATTCTAATAACTCCCTATATGAAATGAATTTTGTTTGGGGTAAAACAAACATAAATGGATTTTATTTTTGAGGTATTTAAAAACTCATTTAATATCATTTTAGTGATATAATATAGGATTATCTTGAAAATAGGATCACATACAAACACTAAACCTTATATCTGGCCTAATTGAAGTCAAGTAGATAAATATTTCAATCATTCTTAAATATGTTGGTTGATCAACTGATTTACCATCTTTATCAAGATCTGTCATTCAAGTAGTACTCATTGGAGAGTCAATACTTTAAATTCTATCAAAGACAAAAAAAAATTAAAATATAATTTGTGTATTAAATTTTATTTAAAATGATACCTTCTTTATTATGAAAAATCATAAATACAAGAATGAATATTTTTTCAAAAATAAAACTTTTTTAATATTCACATTGCATCATTTTAGAAAAACATGTATATAAAGAATATCATGGAGATCCAAAAATAATATCATCAATATAAAATTGAACAACTAAAACATCTTTATAAATTTGTTTCATAAAAAGAGTGCGATCAACAATTCCTTTTCTAATACAATTGAAAATTGGAAAACAAATTATTCTATCATACAAAGCTCTTGGAGCATGTTTTAAACCATATATAAGTTTTTGTTATTTTGAAAACATTATTATGAAAGTGAGTGTTTGTAAAGCCAAGTGTTTTTCAACAAAAACGTCCACTACTATATACCCATTTAGGAATGAAATTTTAACATCCATTTGGTAATGGTTGAAATTTAAATGGGAAGAATAAGAACGAAAGATTCTGATTTCCTCCATTCAAGAAACATGTGTAAATTTTTCTTTAGATTCAATTCCTTGTTCTAGACAATAACACTGTATAAGAAATAAATCTTTTTTTCTAATAGTATTACTAGATTTATGAACCTTTTTCCTAAACACCACTTAGAGCCTATGGCCACAGTGAATTTTGGTTTATCCATGAGTTTCCAATTATTATTTTATTCAAATAAATTGTTTCCTACTTGTATCACCATCTCCAAAATATCATTAATTGAATCATTGATGTTTTTCTCTTCAAGTTGTGACAAGAAGGATTGATTTGCAACCTGATATTTATGATAATATCTAGTTTGTGTCCATTTATCTAATTATCCAAAAAAAATTAAGGGATGGTTCTTAAGAGCTCTAGATGGTCTAGAAACAGAGGGGAATGTATCATCTTGTTCATCTATAGGTTTGGGTTCACCGTGATAAGATTTTAAAAAATTTCCATAACTATTTGATTAAAAAAATTACATGAAAGAGTATTAGATTATTTTCATTTATGTCCAGGTTTGAAATCTCATATTAATGATTATTTAGATAGGTCTGAGGTTCAGGTGGATAAGTTTAATCAATTTGGATATTCACATATTCTTCAACACACATGGTTGTTTTATTAAATACTATAATATTTTTTAGTGGTTGAGTGACCTAGGAATATTCCTCCATCATTCTTGGATGATAATTTTTAATGTTGTCTTTGGGTTTAAGGATATAGACTGTAACATACTAGGTAAATAAATAAATAATTCATTTTCTTTTTAATTAATATTTAGTGAATAAAATTTTAATTTTTCCTTAAAAGTGTTTCTATGTTTGATGGATTACCCTATACTAACAATATGATTCATTGAAATCATACATTGCACACTAACAATATAATATTATTATTTTAAATGGAAATTAACGCCTTGTCATTACATTGGAGGGAATGAATCGAACTAACTACAATATGATTATAAATTTTTGTTAAATGTTTTTAAATTTATCCAATTAAAGTTAGAGGCTTAAAATGTGAATGAATCTAATTTTAAGCATAATTTACTTAAAAGGTTGATTTACCACCTTTTCATGGAAAACCGTCTTTAAATATATTTTTATTCACTTTTATATGTTTTATTTTAAAAATTAAAATTCTTATATAGAATAGGTACATAGATATCTATTTGGGTAAAATTTTGTTTTTCTGATAATGTTCATTTTTAATGAATAGTGAAAAATACTGTATTTGAATTCAAAAGTTATTTTAATATAATTTATTTATAATGTATGATTATATCTTTAATTATTTTAAAGTGTAATTATATTATATTTTTACCAATGAATACAATTATGGTCATTGAAATTAATTTCACTTTGAAATTGGACATAAACAAGTGTCAATCTTTTGATAGTTAATATTTCTAAAAACCCGTTTTTTTTTGACAACATGAATTAATTTTAAATTAATTTCTGAAACTTATGTGTTTTAAATTTGAAAAAATGGATTTAATATTTGGAATCATGATTTCCTAATTGTTTATATTGGTCACTTTTAGGTTTAAACATTATGAATATTTACTTTAGTAAAAAAATTGTTTACCATGGTTAAAGGGTAAACTTGGTGTATAAGGGTTATCATATATTATTATAATAATATAAAATCACCCTAACATGTGTCCTAATTCAATTGGTTGATACATATCCAACAATTGGCATCTTTATGTTGATTTTGGGACCCCATGGGGCCACTTAAGAGTGATAATGACACTTTATTTTAATTAAAATAATGTAACGTCGAAAATAACATTTACAAATATCTTTTAGTTAATTAATTTTTAAATGGGGTTATATAATTTATTGATAATACTATAAATAATAATTGGAAATATAAATATATTTCTTAAATAATGGTATTTGTTTATATTTTTTAAACAACATATACAAAAAAATATAAATGACACAATAATGGTGTAGTGTTTACCTCATCAATAAATGATTTAAATAAATAAGACTATAAAGATTAAAATAATATCCAAAATCTGTCCAATTATAATTTAATGATTATATTTAGTCTATTAGTCATATTTTCTTAGAAATTAATTTTTATTGGACCTTTAGAAACTGAAAATCATTATATAATAAAATAATATTTTCACACTTTCCTAAAGAGCCCCTCTACTCCCTTTTAAAAGCCCACAATTTTTAACCCATTACTCACAACTCTCAAGCCACATGACTCATCCAACCCCATCCTATATAAGAACTCTATATCCCTATCCTCTTCCTATATCCCTTACATTAGTTAGAACGAACTTCAAGAAGCCTTTTGGTTCAAACCAAAGGGAGTTACCCAAATTAAAGGTAAAGATTTCTCGTAACTTCTTTTCTTTTATTTAACTTTTACAACCCCTAAAATCATTTTATTCCTTTAAAAACACCAGTATCCTCAATATAATAGGATTTTTTATGATAATTATCATGACTACACTTACACACACCTCCATCTAATGGGTGAATAACATACTGTTTCTGTGGATGGAAAACTAACACCTCACGAAATGATGATTGTTAGATTATCACCTACCGCATCCCATGGTGTACATTAAGATTACACTATATTTATATATGATATATATTATGTTTATTTTTTTCCTTATGCTTCTGTGTTTTTTATTTTATCATATCTTTATGGATTCCATTATGGGTAAACGCGATAATTTCATTTCAGGAAGTGAAGAATACAGCCCACTCAATGTGATATGGTTCATTAATGCCATATGTGGGATGTATAAAGGATGGAGTTAATGATATTATATATGATAATATACAAGAATTATAATATTCCTATGTATCATTATGTTTTAATTCCATTAAAAAAAATAAATATAAATGAAAGTAGGGTTCATGCGTACGTACGACTTACCATCTCCATTAATGTTTCATTTAATTTATTATCTCCAAATGTTATATACTATTATAAATATATATATATACTGGATATATATGATATATATGATATCTAAATCATGAATATCTTTCTAGAGAATATAGACTATTGACCACATGGAAAACTTGTAATTATATGGTGTTAATTTTTCTCAAGTACCAAATATCGACAAAATAAATGTTATTAACATAAATGATTACCTAATGTTTATAACATAGTAATAATCGATATAAAAGGAATAATAAATTTTAAAAGGTTTTTAAAAAATATTAAATTAACTTTTGTTTATTATTCAAGATATTAAATCACGAACGGGTCAAGTCACACACGAGGTAAGGGACATCGTCTCAATCTGCTTTCATAAAGGCATATTTTGTTTTAATACACGATATTATTTTATATGTTGTATAAAATCCTCTGACTTTTCATTTCATTCACTTGAAATCTTTTTCAACAAAGCATTTTATTAAATGACAAAAAAATATTTCTTTTAACGTAAGAGATGATAATGACCTTTCCATCGCCATGAGTATTATTTGATATGTGGCTACCTTAACAAGTCGTAATGTTTTTAAAAGGAAAATAAATACCATATACCCTTTTACGTATTTTGGAATTGAAAATGGTTTGGATAATGTATTTGCTATGTCAATATATTTAAGTGATATATTGTGATTGAAATGTGGAAATGTTCTCTTTCCCTTATGTTTCTTGTATGTGTTATGATTTTATAACGATTTTTGGACATTTGAAGGGTAGTTATGTGGTAAAAAAATGACAAGTGGTGCCATGATAAACTGGGACAGGTGGTTATGTTATAACCTTCAATACATTGGGTATGGAAGTCGGACATATGGCTATTCCATTTAGTGATATTTTTGGAAGTCGACTGTATGGTTATTCCATTTAAGTATGTTTATGTCCCAAGTTACATGTATTTTTTATGTGTTCTTTATATGGGTTTTAATGTAATATTTTTGTTTAAAAAGGTTAAGAATTTATATTTTATTTAGTGAATAGTATTTACTGCTTCATAAAGGTGAAATGTATTACTTATGATAAAGTATTCATGGTTTACTTTTAATACTAATAGTTCACCTTCATTGTGTATCCCTTACTGAGCTTTTTATGGTCATACCATGTTTTGAAATATTTTTCACTGAATTTATTGATGGATAGGGTCATAAATGGGATAATGGAAAAGTTATGCTGTCGATAACATGGGGGTAAACATGACACTTTTTTTAAGAGTTTTTATTTTATGAAAAAAATTGAAACTGAGTAGTAGTGTATAACTTTTAATTTTTCAGATGTAATGTAATAGTTATTGCCTACATCTCTAAAAATATAAACATGAAAAGATCATCAATTTTAATTTTTCATTTAATTCAATATTATGTAATGTTAATAGCCAGGTCCTTATAGTTGGTATCACATGTCATTTTATATAATTTTTGGAGTTAGGGTGTTGATAAATTAATATCCAAAAATAAATTTAATATATGATTGATGTGATATAGAATTTAGAGATTACCATGTTGCTTTGCCTATGATATTTATATGTTCAGAATGGTATTCCGTAGAGGAAAGTGGAATCTATGTTGGGATGTCATTAAAAGTAAGATAACCTTCCAAATTCGCTACATGAGATGGTCGGAATTGACACTAAATAGTTTGTTGTAGTGATGGAACAGTTGACTCATGCTATAAATTCTGGTGGTATCCATGCACAAGATTAGCTAAATCCACCACAGAGGAACATGTCAATAGTAGAAAATTTCATGAGGCAACATCCCCCATAATTCAGAGGATCATTTGACCCTGTGATAGCTGAAGGATGGATTAAACCACTAGAGAAAATATTTTACGTCACATGGTGTTCAGAACATCAAAAATTTAGTCTTGCTATTTACCATTTTGAAGGTGAAGTTGAACAGTGGTGTTGGATGGTGAAAAATATCAGGGATAATGAGAAAATTTTTGCTCTTGATTGGGATTAATTCAAATGTATGTTTTTTGAAAAAATATTTCCTAATGTGGTTCGTCTAAGGATAGAAAACAAATTCCAGGAATTAAGGAACGAGGATTACTCATTGGATACTTATGAATAAAATTTCACTCAACTGGAAAGGTATTCTCTAAATTTCATATGAGATCTTGATAGTAAAATATACAATTTTTTACTTAGTACTAAATCCAAAGTGTTTAAGGGATTTAGCTTCTCGTGACTTCAAAAGTTATGAAAAACTTGTTCGATGTGCGGAGAAGGTGGAAATGGAGTATTCCGATGATCAGGTGTTCTTTGATAACCAACAGAATAATAGTTCAATGTGGCAAGAAAAATGGGAGAACTATTCAAAAAAGTCTGAAGATAAGAAACTTATGTTTTCATTTTTTGAAAATTGTTCTACAAAAGCATGCAAGGGAATGTCTTTGGAGTTTTGGTAAGTGCTACCAATGTGGTAAAATAGGACATAAGGCATGTAATTCTACTAAAAAAGATCACAGTAATGGTAATAAAAAATATGCTTTACAATCAGTAATATGTTTTATGTTTAATGAAATGATTTATTATGAAAATTACTATACAATGAAGAACTCAACTGAGGGAAAGAAGCTAGACTACAAGCAGGAAGTGGTGGTGAAATCCATTACAACTACTTCAGTAGATGTCAGGTCATCAAATGAAGTAGCATAAGGTACGCTATATTTTTGTTCAGATTATGCCAATGTGTTTTTTAATTCAGGGTCTACACACTCTTTCATTTTGGATAATTTTACTATTCAATTAGGAATTCAATATCAAGATATAAAACCTGAACTTATGGTAAAAAAAACCATGTGGAAATTTTGAAACAAAAATAAATCATAAGAACCATTATGTCCTTGTGTGTGGAAAGAATGTACCTAGAAACCTTATTGTTTTGCCTATAGTAGTGTTTGATGTCATTTTTGTTATGGATTGGCTGTCTGTTTATCATAATAAGATTGACTGTAGAGATAAAAGTGTTTCTTTTAAAAATTATTTTTAGTTTGTACAGAAGAATGAACCCTTTTTTTGATGACATAGTTGGATGTAGAGATAGTAGTGTTAGATGGAAATAAATGTCACTTAGAACATATTGTTGAAAATAAAATATCTATTGATATTAATGATGTGATAGTGGTAAATGAGTACCATGATGTTTTTTCAGATGAGTTTTCTGGTATTATACCAGATAGTGAAGTTGAATTTTCTGTTGACTTGGTTCCTGATGCTAAGACATTTTCAAAACCCCCTTATCGAATGTCTCAAATTAAACTTGTAGTGTTAAAGAAGAAATTGTAGGAGTAATTAGATAAAGGATTCATTCAACCTAGCACATCACCATGGGGTTCTCCTTTCATGTTTGACAAAAATATAGGTGGTTTAATGTGACTTTATATTGATTATAGAGGATTTAATAACATCACTATTAAGAACAAGTATCCTTGGCCTCATATCGATGATTTGTTTGATCACCTCCAGGGTGCTCGGAATTTTTTGAAAATTGACTTGAGGTCAGGGTACCATCAGTTTAATGTAAAAGAAGCAGACATTCTGGAGACCATGTTTTGTACTTGATATGGCCATTATGAATTGGTAGTTATGCCTTTTGGGTTAACCAATTCACATGTTATACTCATGAATCTTATTAATAGAATTTTCTGTGAGTTCTTGGATATGTTTTTGGTTGTGTTCATTGATTATATTTTGGTTTATTCTAGATCTAAAGTGGAGAATGAAAATCATTTATGGATTTTCTTGCAAACATTAAAAGAACGGAAACTATATGGGAAATTCAGCAAGTGTGAGTTTTTCATACAGAAAATTTCTTTCCCTGGTCACATCGTTTTAAAAAATCGCATAACTGTTGATCCTAATCAAACAAAAGTTGTTGATGAATTTCCAGGTCCATCAAATATAACCACGATTTATTGTTTTCTTAGTTTGGAAGGATATTACTGGATGATTGTTGATAATTCTGAACGGTTATCTAGTCCAACGACTATGTTAACTTGAAAAGGTGGTTAGTTTATTTGGACAAAAGAATGTGATGAATGTTTTCTAGAATTGAAAAGAAGATTAATGAATGCTCCAGTGTTGGAATTACCTTCCTAAAATGGTGAGTTTGTTATTTATAGTGATGTTTCGTTGAAAGGACCTAGTTGTTTCTTTATGTATAATGATATATTAATTTCTTATGTTTTGAGTTAGTTGAAACCTAATGAGTTAAATTACCCTACACATGATTTGGAATTAGCTGCTGTTTTTTTGATTTAAAAATTTTGAGGCATAATTTATATAGAGTAAAATGTGAAATATATACTGACCAAAAATGTTTAAAGTATATATTAACATTGAATGAATTGAATATGAGACAGAGGATATGGTTGGAATTAATCAAGGATTATTAATTCATGATCTTTTACCAATCAGGAAAAGAAAATAAATTAGCTGATGCTTTGTGTCAGAATTGTAAGGCATCATTATCCATGCTACATTTGGAATGAGATCCTTTCGTTTTTTATTTGATGAACATTAGAGTAGAAGTTTTTTGTGTAGGAAATTATTCTGTTTTGTTTTACGTGTCAGTGAAATCGTCTCTATCAGATATAATAAAGCAAGTGCTGAAGGAAGACACAGAGTTTCAGAAAAGGTAGAGTTAGTTCAGAAGGGTAATTTTCATGATTTTAACATTGATAATGATTGTGTTTTGAGGTTTGGGAAGAGAAATTTTTTGCCTTGTGATTCATAGTTGAAGAATGAGTTGTATGTGAAACTCATAGTTCCCCATTTTCAGTTCATCCTGGTAGTAATAACATGTACAGAGATCTTATAGGGTATTACTGGTGGGATGGAATTAAAATATATATTACTGATTTTACTGTCAAGCGTTAGACATGTCAGCAGGTTAATGAAGAGTGGTTGTTACTGAAAGGGATGCTCCAGTCTTTACCGGTGCCAGAGTGGAAATGGAAAAATATATCCATGGACTTCGTTGTGGGATTACCAAAGTCATCTCGAGGTAAAAATGAAATCTGGGATATTTTTGATCGATTGATTAAATCTGCTCAGTTTCTTCCAAATCTAGATACTTTGTAACTACGTAAACTTTCTCAGTTGTATGTTAAAGAGATAGTCAGGTTGAATGGAGTTCCCCTCTCCATTGTATTTGATCATGATCCTAGGTTAACTTCTAACTTTTGGAAAGGCCTTCAGAAGTAGTTGGGTAATGAATTATATTTTTTTTATAGATTTTCATCTGTAATCTGATGGGAAGTCAGAACGAACAATTTAGACCTTTAAGGATATGCTACGTGCTTGTTCAATAGATTACCAAGGAAGTTAGGATGAAAATATTTATTTAGCTGAATTTTTTAATAATAACTATTTTCATTTCAGTATACAGATGGCTCCATTTGAGGAATTATATAGAAATTGGTGTTGAAATACAGATTTTTGGGATGAAGTAGGTCAAAGGAAGCTGATGGGACCAGAATTGGTAGAAGAGATGGCATAAAAGGTTATGTTAATTTAGAATCACATGAGAACATCTCAGAGATGGGAGAAATTTTATGTGGATAACTAGAAGATGGATCTATCTTTCAAGGTAGGTGATCATGTCTTTCTCAATGTTTCTCCATGGAAAAGTGTGATGCATTTTCGTAGGAAAGGAAAGTTGAGTCTGAGGTTCATTGGACCTTATGAAATCCTAGAGAAAGTTGTATAAGTTGCATACATAATAGATTTACCTACAAGATTGTCCTAGGTAGACAATGTTTTTCATGTATTAATGTTGAGAATGTATATTCTAGATCCATCTCATGTATTAAGTCCAGATGTAGTTCAGTTGGAAGAGAATCTCTCTTTTGAGGAACAACCAGTCCTGATTCTTGACCTTAGAGAGAATGTGTTGTGGAATAAGGTAATTCACCTGGTAATGATTTTATAGAAAAACCATATGGTTGAAGAGGAAATATGGGAATCTGAAATTGGTATGAGGGATAAATACCACCATTTATTTGATAAGTGAATAAAATTATGAGAACAAAATTTCCAAATGGGGGGAAGAATGTAACATCCCATGTAAATAAATAAATAATTAATTTTCATTTTAATTAATATTTTGGGAATTAAATATTAAATTTACATTAAATGGGTTGCTTTGTTCGATTGAGTACCTCATACGCAACAACGAGTTTCATTGAAATCTTTTGTTGCACACTAATAACATAATATTAATATTTTAAATGTTAGTTAACACCTAGACATTTTATTGGAGAGAATGAATAGAACTAACAAAAATATAATTATACATGTTTTTTAAATTTTCTTACTTTTATCTAATAAATGATAGAGGCTTAAATGTGAATGAATCTAATTTTATGCACAATTTACCTTAAAGTTTGATTTACAACCATTTAACAATGAACCTTATTTGTATCTATTTTTGCAAAAATTTATATTTTCTCTTTGAAAAAATAAAATTATACATTAGAATAGGGAAATAAAAATTTACATTGGGTAAATTTTTGTTATATTTCTGGTAAAGTTCATTTTTAATTAATAATGAAAAATAATGTATTTTAATTCAAGAGGACTTTTAATAAAATTTAATTATATGGTTAGATTAAAATTTTTATTAGTTTTAATGATTAAATATATTATATTTTTACCAATTAATACAATTTTGGTCCTTAAAATTAATTTCACATTGAAATTGGATATAAACAAGTGTCAATCATTTGATAGTTAATATTTCTAAAAACAAGATTTTTGTTTTGAGAGCAGGAATTAATTTTAAATTATTTCCTTCCACTAATGTGTTTTGAATTTGGAAAATGTACTTCATATTTGGAATCTGGATTTCCATATTTTTTAAAAAGGTAACTTTTATTTCTATACATTATGAATATTATTTCAATAAAAATTGTAATTACCATGGTTAAAGGGTAAATCTAGTAAATAAGGGTAATCAAATATTATTATAATAATATAAAATTACCCAAAAATCTATCTTAATCATATTTTTTGATAAATATCCGACAATTGGCATCTTTGGGTCGATTTCGGTACCCCATTGGGTTACTTAATAGTGAAAATGACACTATTTTAATTAACATAAAGTAAAGACAAAAATGAAATTACGAAATATCATTTAGTAAATTAATTTTTACATGAGGATATAAAAGTTTTATTTTTGACTATAAATATTCAATTTAAATATAAAAATATTTCCTACATCATTGTATTTTTTCAAAAAAAATTAGACATCAAATAAATAAAATTACCTAAGCCAAAGTAATGATTCAGTGTTTACCTCATTACTAAATGATTTAAATAAATAAGATTATAAATATTAAAATAATATCCAAAACCTGTCAAATTCTTACTGGATGATTCAATTTAGACCATTAGTAGTCTCTTATTATAAATTAATTAGTTTTGGACTTTTTTAAACCAACAATCATTATATAATAAAATAATATTTTCACACTTTCCTAAAGAGCCCCTCCTCTCCTTTATAAAAATACCTCACTTCTAAAACATTCCTCTCACATCAAAAACCCCTTGGATCATCTAAAACCTACCCAAATAAGCTCTAAATATCCCTCTCCTACTTCTAGAATCCTTAATATAGGCATAAGTCACTTTAAGAAGTTCTTTTCGTTCAAACCAAAGAGAGTTATCCAAATTAAAGGTAACAATTTCTCTTAACGTCTTTTCAAATATTTTATTTCTACAACCCTTAGACTATTTTTATTACTTTCTTTTATAACAACACCGGAATCCTGAATATACTTGGATTTTTTTTATATAAGAATTCAAACTAAACATACACACACCTCCATCTAATGGGTGAAGAACATACTGTTTCTGTGGATGAGAAACTAATGCCTCACGAAACGATGATTATTCGATTATATCCTACCACCTCTAATGGTGGATATTAAGATGAAACTATATTTATATATGATATATATTATGTTTATGTTTTCTTTATGCTTCTGTATTTTTCATTTTTATCATATCATTATGGTTTATATTATGGGTAAACGTGAGAATTTCATTTGAGGAAGTCCCGCCTACCGCCCCCTCAAAGTGATATGACTCATAAATCTCATATGTGGGATGTATAAAGGATGTAGATAATCATATTATATATAATATTATACTTGAATTAAAATATTACTTCGTATCATTATGTTTTCATTCCTTTAAAATAAGATATATATATATATATATATATATTAAAGTAGCGTTCATGAATATGTACGGCTTACCGTCTCCCGTAATGGTGCGATTAAATTTTTATATCCAATTGTTATGTACTATTATAAATACATATATATGCTGGATATATATTTTATATATGATATCTAAATCATGAATATCATTCTGGATATAATGGACTATTGACAACATGGAAAACATGTAATTATATGGTGTTCATTTTTATTCAAGTACAAAATATCGACAAAACAACTATTATTAACATAAATGATTAAATAATGTTTATAACATGGTAAAAATTGATATAAATGGAATAAAAAAATGTAAAAAGGTTCTTAATCAAGTTGAAATTATTTTTTGTTTATTATTCAGGAGATTAACAAACGAACGGGTCAAGTCGAACACGAGGTACGAGACTTTATCTCAATCTCCTTTCATTGAGGCATATTTTGTTTTAATACTTGACTTTTTTTTATATAATGTATAAAAACTGTTTAATTTTAATTTAATTCAAAGAGAATATTTTTCAACAATTCGTTTTAATGAACAACAAAAAAAGAATATTTATTTTACTATAAGTAGTGACAATGACATTTTCACTGCCGTTAGTATTATTTGATATTTGGATTCCTTAACAAGACCTAATGTTTTTAAAGGAAAATAAAGACAATATAACCTTTTACGTATCTTGGTATTGAAAATGGTTTATAAAATTTATTAGTTATATCAATATATTTATGTGATATATTGTGATTGAAATGTGGAAATGTTTTCATTCCATTATATTGGTTGTATGTGTTATGAATTTATAATGGTAATTGTAAATTTAACGAGTGGTTATGTGATAAACCAAATTATGGGTGGTGTCATGATAAACTAATATGGGTTTTTATGTTATAACCTCCAATGCATTGGGTATGGATGTCGCCAGTATGGCTATTCCATTTAGTGATATGTGTGGAATTTGACCATATTGTTATTCCATTATGTATGTTTATGTCCCAAGTTAACAATATATGTTATGTGCTCTTTATATGGGTTTTATGGTATTTGTTTGGTTAAAAAATGGTTATCAATTATGTTTTATTCTGTGAAAAATATTTACTACTTCATAAAGGATAAAAGTATTACCTATGATAATGTATTCATTGTTTAATTGTTGTTTTAAAAAAACTACTGGTTTTCTTTCATTGTGTATCCCATACTTTGCTTTTTATGATCTTCCAAAGTTACAAAATGTTTTCCATAGGACATAAATATGAATATATTAAAGGATGCAATCTAGGAGAATTTTTCCTATCTAAAACATGGGACTAGACACGAATCTTTTCTTTTCATGAGTTTTTTCTTTACGAAAAAATGGAAACTGAGTAGAAGTGTCTACCTTGTAATTTTGGAGACGTAATGTAATAGTTAAGGCCTAATTCTCGAAAACACTAAAACTAAAAAGATACTCAATGTGAATTATTAATATATTTTAAAATTATGTAATGTCTAAGGTTGGGTCCTTATATAGACATTGTAACAAAAAAATGAAATAACTAATATCCAGTTTTCTATTTTGCCAAAACTCATAAGGAGTCTTCTTGAGGATAGAATTAATTAAGGATATATTAATTATCTAGAATTATTTATTCACAGCCTCAACCAAAAGGAAAATGTTAAATCATTTTCATTAAGTATTGTTCGAGCTATTTCTTGTAAGGTTATATTCCTTCCTTCGAGAACTACATTTTGTTGAGGTTTTTGTGGGGAAGAGAAGTTATGACTATATCCATTTTGGGATAAAAAAGATTCAATGTCTTGACTTTCAAACTTTTTTCCATGAACAATTCTTAAGGATTTTATTTTAAGTCCACAATTATTTTCCACTATTTTAGCATACATGGTGAAGTAAGTACGTGCTTCACTTTTGTGAACAATGAAATAAGTCCATGTATACCTATAGTATTCTTCTATAAGAACGTAAAAATAGTGTTTCCCATTTAATATAGTGACTCGAGATGGTCCAAACAAGCCATAGTGAACCAAATCTAATGGTTGATAAGTTAAAACTTCTTTATTTGATTTGAAATATATCTTGTACTATTCAACCTTTTGATAAGGATTACAAACTTTGTCGTTTGGAAAATCATGTTTGGGTAGATCATTGAAGAGTCTGTTTTAAGTAATATTTCAAAGTGAGTTTAGATTATAGTGTCGTAATCTAATATTCCAATGTTAATAATATATATGAATGGAAATTAAAAAATATACATTTTTTTGAAACTATAGAATCAAAGATAACAGAATATACATTTTCATTTCTAAAATCAGAAAGTTATAATTAATTATTAGAGGTTAAAATATTTAAGAAATGTTTTCAAATATAACATGAAAAATAGCATCTCATAATTGTGTAATACATAGAATATTATATTTAATTCCATCAATAAAAAGTTAATTATAAACTAAAACTGAGTTAGATTTACCAATCTGGCATCAGACAATTATTTTTCTTTTAGTATTGTCACCAAAGGTGACATATCCACCATCAATCTTGATTAGGTTATTGAAGCCTGAATATTGTCATTTCATTTCCCTTGTACATCCACTATCTATGTACCACTGGCTCTTGTAAGAGATCTTTTAACAGATTTACTACCTGATAAAAAATTTATATTTTGGTACCCTGATATGTATGGGTCCAGTAACATTAGTAATTAATGCTATATATACCCACATTATTATTATGGTTTTATTATAAAAAATATATTAAATATGTGACTAATAGAATATATTTAGTAAAGAAAAAAATAATATAGTAATGGATTTTTTAGAAATGGTACTGGAAGTAGAATTTTTATTTTTAGGTAGAAGAACATATTTTTTAAATTTAGTTGCAAATTGTGTTTTGGATAAGTTTCTCTGTTTGGGATGATAAAAAATATTGCAAGGGTACATTAAATCTATATATTTACCAATAATTTGAGTTAGAGTATTTTCACTTAGGTAAATATTTCTTGATCCTTCTTCAATTATTCATTAGATATTTTTAATTCATTGTTATCATTATATAGTTGATCTTTTTTTTCAACAGCCAGTTCAAATTTAATAGTTATAGTAAGATCATGCTATTTATTAAAAATATATATTTATCAATTAGTTCATTAATTGTTTCTTCCATCATGTTACAATATACAAATAGTTCATCACTTATCACATTTTCAAAAAAACATTCAATTTCTGAATAATAGGATCTGTGTGTAGGAGAGTATAATGTTACCTGAGATGTGTTTATCAAGAAACACATATTTTCCATGTCATCTTTATCATGATTAGATTATGATGATTTACTGGAGCTACCCTCATAGGCACATAAGGTGGCCTTCATAGATTTATTATTTTTCTTACCTTTTTTCATACTTAGTTTTTTATTTAAATTTTGGACATTCATCTTTGACATGTCCTATCCTCTAGCAAAAATAGCAAGAAGTCTCATATGATTTGTCATTTATTTCCTAGTCCTTTTTCCAGTTTCACTAATTATCATATCTTCATTTATAATTGGGCATCCAGAAAAATTCTTATTCTTATAGAATTATTTAAATCTTATGGCCAGCTGAGCCATATCTTCATCACTATATGATGTGGATTCATCATTACTGGAGCTTTCAACATGGGATACAACCTTATCTTTTTTAATTATTATTATATGAAGTATACTTGAATACTACACAGTTTTTCTTATGTTCAACAACTTCTTATTTCTTGAATTTCATCTCTTCCTCAAACATAATTAATTTTCCAACGATATCATTGACGGGTAATCTTTTGATGTCACATAAATATCTAATTGAGATACATGTTCCACTACATCTATCCGGTAAGCATTTGAGAATACTCATATTTTTTTAGTAACATCTTTATACATAGAAAACTCAATTTTCACTATTTCATTAAACATGAGATACATGTCAGAAATAGGGTAATCTGGATTCATCATAAAATTTTCATATTTAACTATCTATTTGTTAACTATCATTTATTTAACACTATATGTTAATTTATATGAAACAGAAAAAGTATCCCCAAATTCACGGGCATATTGACATGGATAAATTCTATTATATTCCTTATATCCTAGAGAAAAGTATAAATAAGGGATTTCTTTAAAATTATTTTCATAAGCAGTCTTAGTTGGGTTATCCCAAATAGTTCTAGAAGTAGAAGGATTATTATTTTCATCTACAATTGAAGACCAAATTTCAAAAACAATACTTTCAAAGTGCATTTTCATTTTAATTTTCAATTGTTCATAATATATTCCATTAATGAATCGAGTTCCATTGGTAGCAGCACCATCCAATCTAATAACCATAATAAAAATTTTAGAACAAAACTTTAAGGAGATAAATATTTACTATTAACATAACATTTTAAGATAAATGAAATAAAAATAAAATTAAAGTGGATAATATTTAAAAATATTTGATAACTTATAATTTCAAACACCTCTGATACAAGATGTTAGACAAAGTAGAGTAATCAAGAGTTGGGTGAATAGAGTATCTATAAAAATTTCTATTAAAAAGTATTAATTTAGAATTCCCCAAATTTATAATTCATTAGCCTAGTCAACTAGTAATGACATTATATGATCTTGACTGTTTGACTAAATTCTCAAAATATTGGTTAGTTCTCTGTTTTATCAATTTTATAATTAATACAGCTTTTGAAAATAACATAATAAGTCAATAATTTTATTAAGTCATTCTATGAATAACTATCCGAGTTAAATTTAGTTTTATTAAATATGTGATATAATAGTGTAATAATAAAGGTAAAAACATTAGAAATATAACTAGAGGTTCCGTTTTCTAGGAAATTCATAATCCTCTCTACGTGGTGATCACCGACCACCAAGATGTTTAAATAAATAAACACTTTGATCATCAACCTGGATTGGGGTTCAAAACAGCTCACAAGGCTATCGAAGTCACCCTTTATTTATTCCATTATTATTCAAGTGAAAAACAACAAATAGGTCACACATAGCCTATTCCACAGTTATACATGGGATACAAATTGATAAATAGGGTGTATGATTTAGGATATAAAGTATACTCTAGTTATGTACATGAGTCAGTGTGTGTAAAAAAGACATTCAAAAAAATCTAAGAAATTTAACTAAAATGAGCACAACAGAGCTTATGATGTAGAGTTAGATTCAGAAGGCTCTGTGTGTTATCCAGTGTATCTCTAGACTAGTTAGACGAAGATGATTTGAAGTTTGATTCCTCTTCTGGATGATGACTCCAAAATAGAGTCTCATAGCCTATGTGTTCTAGCTTCTAGGAGTGAGTACATTTCTACAGGTATATTATTCTCCATCACTGATATACTGAATTAGTTTTTCAATTTTATATTCAACTCAATTGAGATCAACTAATGTGATATTATGTTTTTGAGTTCATAATGGTTTCATGAGAGTTTTATATGTTATTATTTATATCTCTCTAGCACTAAGCATGAACCACACCCCATGGATCATCTGTCATTACAAATTAATTTATTATTGAGGTCCAAAAAAGATCATGGTCATTCTAGATGCATAAGATCATCATTACTCGTACTATCTATCAAAATTCCTACATTGGATTATAAAATATTTCAATATCATTTAATGTAACAAATATTAATGTTTTAAGTAATATTAAAAAATGTTGATTTGAAAAGTCTATCGGTGACTCGTCTGTTGCTGTCTCCATATATCAGTGTCTCAATCTATTAGTGTCCCAATATTTTGGTGTCTCATACCATTATTATTTCATTCTGTCATTCTTTACATACATCAATGACTGGTTAAATTGGTCACTTGTTCTTTATATAAGTGATACATTTTACCTATCAGTGACTCATATTAATGGTGAGTCCTTCTTTCACTCAGTGAGACAGTTGAACCAACGTTGACTCATTTTGACTGACAGTGATTGCTCACATTAGTAGCACTATGAAACTGTAGGTCACATGGAATTATGGTTGGTTATATGCGTTGATGAGTCATATGAAATGATGTGTCATCCGTGTATGTGATTCATATGAAACAGTGTGTCGTCTGCGTCAGGGAGTCATATACAATAGTGTTTTATCTATCTGTTAGTGTTAGTGACTCATACATCGATAATTTTAGATGTTATGATTGTCTTATAGATCATCCAAGTCAGAGAGAATTAATACTCATAGTTACACATAAATAATCAGTTACAATCATGTTTAAACTAAAACCCAGATAAATACTTATATGATTGAAATGTTTTGATATTCAATATAATGTTTGGAAATTATTTAGGATCTCACATGAGGTAAGATATATGTTAATATATGACATGATTTTTTATAATTAAAACCATTAAAGTAAGATATAGTGGCCAATGGTATCTATGGGCCAACATTACGTATTATTAGGATTGACATATTATGATATCATCTACCATATTTAATTGAATGGATTATTATTTTTTATTGTGGATGTGCTATCTTAAAACCATTCTGCAATTGACATCAAATTGTCTGTGTTTATTCTTAATGTTTGGGGAAAGATATTTACATTTCATATATTAGATTAAATATGAATTTATTATTTTTTATGTTTATCCCCTTCATATAAATAATGAGTTAGACTTAGTATGTTGAAGGTGGCGCCCATGGTTTCCCCTTGGTGCATCTGTAGGTCTCATGAAACAAACACTAGTCTTTGTATGAAGCATTGAAAAAATGTATATTTAGGGTCTTCGCATGAGGCCTTTAATGTATGGTTACAATGTCCTACATTATGCATTCCATCATTAGGAAACTAGAAATGGTTGTTCACATGGTTATTTGACTAGTAGAATATCAATGACTATTGTTTATTATGGAATTATTGATTAATCTATTATTGGTACCATAACGTGTTCAAGATTATCCTTAATGTCTTTTGATTTCTATTATTAACCAGGCTTAATGTTTCTGTTTTTGATATCCTGCTATATATTTCAAACCCTCACAAAGAATTTTATCTCTCCCCTTTCATATATTTAATTATATTAGGACATCAAGATGTTTGTTATGAATGACCTATTGGGATAAACTTAGAGTTGTGGATGTTCCCAAAAAAAACATAAATATTTTATTTATTTAAAAATTGTAATGTTGAATAATTTATGTATCTGGTTTTCCGAAACTACTAAACTACAATTTACTTGGGGTTTTAATTCTTTGTAAAAAAGCACAATGTACTAAAATAATGCACCGACATCGGGAATCTAGGGTCTGGGAATTATATTTTGTATCAAATAATGTTTAGTAGAAAACATTTAAAATAGATTTAGAAAACCTAAATTATGGTATAAAACCCTAATATTGATTTTGAGGATAAACATACATGAACCACATAGAATTTTGTAATGGAATAGATTATGTGGATCTTCCTAGAAAATACACCCATATCTGGATACTACAAGTGGATGTTGTTCTGGTACAGATGCACCTAGGAGTATCAAATCATAAAAGGAGTTTCAGGCTTTACTAGGGGTATCCTGGTACATGACAATGGGGCATACTGGGAACATGGTTTGATAATCCCATGATATTTTCTTTGCATAATTCCTATGTTATATAACAACCATTATGATGGAATTAAATGTAATTTTTTCCTTAATGATACCATGTATATGATTATCAGATTGGTTATGGATACTATTTTTATTTGTGCTATGTATTTTTCTATATTGAGATTATACATTATGATTAATATTCTAATCTAGTGTACGCAATTGTTTTATAAATGGTTTCTAGTAGAAGTAATTATTTCATCACTAATGCATGTGATGAAAATAATAATAAGGATCATATCTATCATGGTCTTAAACAATTGTTTCAAATGAATATAGTCTACCATGTTTCATCATCATATGTAAAAATAGAATCATATTTTAACAAGGGATGTAAAGAAATCTCTATGTCCTAAGGCTTTTAACGGAAGAAAAATAAAATGACGATGGTAGAGAAAAATATGGATAAAGGGAAGAAGGAAGAAAATGGTTTTCCCACATGTGATAACTATGGAAAGAATCACACTGGAAAATTATTAAAATGGAATGTGTGTTTTTTAGTGTGGAGAAAAAGGACACCAAGATCATGATTTAATGGGTAAGGAAAATGATTCAAATATATAATGATTCAACTGCATGTAGATGGGACACTATGCGAATCAATATACCAAGTGTCAATGGAATATACCCCAAATGATGATTTTGGATAATTTTCATTCTCTGATTCTCCTTTTGATGAATTATAATCATTAATACTTCTATTCAAGAATTTTTTAATTTGAATATTTTTTTAGAAATGTATTATTTTTAATAATAAAGGAATATTTGTGGATTGTACTACAATAATTTTTAATTAAGGATTTAAAACCATAATTTTAATGGTACCATGAAATGATATTCAGTGGAAGGTTAATATTTTTAGAAAAAAAACATGATTGATTAGACGAAAACCCTTAATATATATCTAATTTTGATAAAATTATTATGAAATGATTATTTCAAATTAGTGCCGACTACCATGAATTCGATTATTTACCTGTCGAGAAGTGGTGTATGCTATCATTGAGGAATTTTTAAACACGTTTGGATTTAAGGAATATATCCAATAACATTAATATTACAAAAATAATATGGAATAATTCATGTTCCAAATATGGTTTTTACTATGATTCATGTTTATAAAATATTTCAAAAAGATACATGACGAAGTTGTTCACATGTTTGGAATAAGAAGATTAAGAGATTCTTCATCTTCAATAAGGGTTAATGATAAGTTAATCTTGGATATTAAGAGACCTTATTTCTAAAGTGTTGAATCATTGAATTTTTTAATTTTTAGCCATTTATAAAATGGTATATGTTGATCAAGGAAAAATAATTTATAGGTTAATGTGATACTACACCATATGGCTTAAAATGTGACATGTGATAAATTATAGATAGTTGATGGTGATATAAAAGGAATATTCTGTAAATAGAAATGTATATTTATACTCTTATAGAGTGGAATAATTTCACAACATAAGGAAAAGAGTATTACACAACATGTGTTCATATTGTCAAAATAATTGATAATATTGATGAATGATTTTACTACATTTTATAGTTTTGTATTACTCATCATTCATATGAACATGTTATCTATCAGGTTTCATTATAACATCATAGTTATATTTTTTCCCTATGTGTTGATTTTCAGTTACAACTATTGTCATCCCATTCGAGATCATAATTTATATGGTGACCACCTCATTTCTATTAACCCTTTTTAGGAGGATATTTAATATCCCTATTTCTGATGAGTGTTTCCCATGTGTAAATTTTCATGATTCATCCTTTTACATTCTAGGTATTGTTTCAAATTGTGAGGATTAAATTCAGTTAATGGGTGAATAAGGTAACAATCTACGAATTTACAAATAGATTTAATAGAGAATTTGTGAAACACTGAGTCTCTACAAAGATCTAATTTGTTATATCCTATCTAGTACACAATTTTTTTCTACCTTTCTGATATTAATTTAAAAAAACTGTAATATAGGTTTGCGTTTAGTAAGGTATTTAGAGACTGATAAGATAGAAATAATTTTTGGTGAATAGTAACATACAATTAACAATAGTACTATTTCTCTTATGAATAGTAATGAATAGTAAATCAACATAAATATAAGAAATTCACCCATGAATATATAAATACAATCTAGAAATCTTATAAATGAAAAAATGATCATTTTATAAGTATTGGTATTTTTGTATGATATAATTACCATATTTACAATTTTATGATTTATTTAATAACATAAAATGGAAATGTGCATTCATAAAATGTAATTTTAAATTTTTATTTTATAGTCTTATGGTTATAGGATAATTCTATGAGATGATAATTAATTTTCCAAGGTGTTATAAAATAAGTAATAGTTTTAAAGTTGTTTTTTTGGAATAAATTATGATTTTATTTATAAATTAAATTAAATGTATTTATAAAATTGTATTCAAAAAATGGATTTAATTTTTTAATTCTACACGTTGAAAAATGTTTGTGGGGAATTTTTTTATTTTCCGAAAGAAAGGGAATTTTTCTTGATTAGTAAAAATAATGTTTTATGTTTTGGGTATGTTTATTGAGATCATAATGATGTAATAATTAGTATAAAATACTGTTTTACATGTTTACATTAATATATCATATGAGGTGTCCTATGTGGCCAATACTATCGAAATATACCATGGTAATTCCCATGGTTTGTTAAAAAACTATAAATTAATAAAAAAACCACTCTCCCTTTTTCTATAAATATCCACTCATTATTCATATTGTTTCATTAAAAATTTATCATCATTGAATCACTTATATTTTTACCTCCCTATAAGTGATCCCAATGTTTTCTAAAGACCACAAGGTCCAAACATTAATGTTTTGGGAGTTAATCTACTAGGTAAGGTAATATTCAACTTCTTTTTTCCATTGATGTTCTCTTTTATGTTGTATGTATTTCATGTTTCCATGCCATGTTCTCATTTATTTTTTTCAACTCCTATAATATATAATGATCCTTTTGTGAATACGTGACATATGTCCAATATCTTTTAATTTTTTTCTGAAAAAATGTTGCATAGCCGTAATGATAATGAATTATCGTATCAAAGTATTCATATTTTTTCATGATCTCTTATTATGTTATTCTATTTTAATTTAAATTCTATTATTTTGTGATATTTCAATATATATCCCCATTATATTTCTTATTATGCATGAATTATTATACACATCTTTTTACCGCAATGTAATATATTAATAATTTCTATGTAACATCGTTTGGCTGTAAACTTTTTGTAAGGTATTTCTCAGCATTTCTTTTATTTCATGTTCCTTTCCATTATTTTTCATTCCTCGCCTACTTTCATCCAAATGTATTGATAACACCAGTAATATACATGTACTTTAATATTTATTTTATAATTTAATAATTCATTACCCAATCTTTAATCCCATAATTTCATTCTCGATATGAAAACATCATCCAAGATGTGTTAATTTATCACATTCAAGGATGACGTGGTTTCAATTTATAATACCATCTCTAATTCCGTGTATGAAACCATATTGATTGTTGAGACAGACTATAATATATATATTACAACTTATTTTTTGTTTCGGTATATTTTTTTTAAATGAAAATAATTTATGATTCAAAATGAGTTTATTGTGATTCAAAGTAACCAATTAACCCAAACAATTATCATTAATGTTTTATATGATGATTCATCTTTACTCCCAATAACCCAATAAAGATTATGTTCATTTAATATTATGGATGATAACAATTAAAAAAAATTATATTCTTGAAAACCATTCTCATCATAAATTTTTATTATCACATTTATATAAGTAAACCTATCATGAATACCATAGATGAAAACACTCCAAAACAATGAAATTGAATATATTATCCAATAAAAAGGCCATAAATGTACATAATAAGGATATTAAAATCATTCACATAAATAAAAGGTTCTGGAAATATAAATTGTTGAATTTAATTTGGTTATCTAGGACTCTAAGATCATGTGAATGACACCATTAGACTTAAGGTAGAGGTTTCTTCAACTCACTTCCATTTTTGTGAGATATTTTTTATTCACTAATATTAATTGGGTATAGTGTATGTATAGTTCCCACAACTGTTTCACATCATGAAAATATTTATTTTAATTAAATGAAATGTATAATTTAATGATTATTAATTTTCGGGTCCATGATTCAATTGATTACAAATTTGAATTGGTTTTCTACCCAAATATCCATTTTCATTTGGGTTACTCTAATTCATTATTTACCACAATAAAATTATTAATTATTCTTATTTAAAATCCATACATTATTTTTTATAATTCTATAAATGATTACCAATAACAATTAAACTGTATTTTAAGGGGGGTTATATGTTTTAAGAGGGTCATTAAAACATTTTAACCAAAATACAAGCCCATTTCAAGGAATTATCTCAAATTCTTATCTATTTAAATGGAAATATATAATATGTTTTTATTAACCATTATATTTAAAAAATATATCATTTTTATGAAAATATTATCTTACTTCATTTTTGGTTTTATAATATTTGTTTTCCACAATAACTCTTATTTTGAAAGTAAAAGAGTATTTATCTCAAGAATTACTCTATGGTTTTATAATAATATCTTCATATATTTAAACATTATTATTTATTACTATGTATTATTGTGATCAATATTTTAATAAATAATCTACCATATTTAATATAATTTTTTAATATTACTTTGACTTTGGATGTGCTATCTTAAAATCATTCAATAATTTACTCTGAATTGTTAGTGTTTTTTCTTAATGTTTATGGAACGTTATTTACATTTAATATAATAGTTTGAATATATTTTAATATGTTGTTTTTTTATCCCCCATTAATATGAGGATTGAATTGCACTATGTCTATGTTAGTCGGGGCCCACTATATCCAATCAGGGCATCAATAGGTCTCATTAGACAAACTATGGTTTTGACATAATGATTTTATAAAATAGAGTTTTATTGTCTTGGCACGAGGCCTTAACAGTATGGTTATGATGTCTCACATTATGAAATCCTTAATTACAAAACTAGTATTGGTATTTCCTGTGGTTATATGACTAGTATAATACCCATGATTAGGTTTTATTATGGAATTTTTTATTCTGGTCTTATTTTTTATATAATATGGTCATGTTAATTTTTAATGGGATTTGTTTTTAGCTATTCACCATGACTAATGATTATGATTATGATATGATCCACTATTTTTCTTACCATTACTGAGAATTTGAGCTCACCCATTTCTTATGAATCAGTTTATTATGACATGACGAAGTTTATTATGAATGGCCTACAGGGATAAACATGGAGTTATGGATGTTACTAATAAAAAATATGCGCAGTATTTCACTTCTAATTGTAATTTTGATCCTATATATGTATATGGTTTTAAAAAACTACTAAACTACTCAATCCTTTTGTGTTTTATTCTTTTTAATCATGTCAATTTATTAAAATGAAGCATTAGCTCCAAGATTCTTGGGTCGAGGCATTAAAAAATATACTTGGGATTGGTAAATTTATTCGTTGATGATAGTTGATCATATGAAATGATAGTTAGGGACTTAATTAATATGGATTTTGAAGCTCCAACGGTAGAATCCCTCTAGTGGTGATCCACACATGCTTCAATGGTCTCGAGCCATCTCCACTCATTCATTGAGTTCTAGTGAAATGAATAAAATGTTTTTTATTGTTTATTTTTTCCCCAGTAATTCTATGTTCATGAGAAATATTTCTACTGGCTTTTGCGTTCTTGAGAGGTATAGAGTAGGAATTAAGAGATAATTCATTGTGTTTACCAATATTATATTCCCAAACATGGAAATTTTTGGAAATTAATTACACAATAAATGTAGCTCTGTCTTTATAAATATGGGATTAATTTTACCGAATTTAGTTACATAAAATCCATTAAATATAATTTTAACTATTAATAGAATCCCATGCGATATAATAATAACAATAATAATATTTTTTGGTGCCCCATCTAGTGGAAAATTGATAAATAATATTTATCAACTCATAAATAATTATTTTATCATCAGAGAAATTCTTGGTTGGTTTCAAATCCCCTTGGATTTATTAAACACCTGAATAAATTTTTTATTCTCATAAATAAAAATTTTAGTCACAATGAAATAAATAATTATTTATTAAATAATGAATACAATAAATATATATAATTTATTCAAGATCGGGTGAATAAATATTTATTTAATTTATATGATCAATATAAAAGGGATAAATTTATTCCATAGTCATTATAATAATCATAATTCCATTAATTTAATTAAAAAATATTTTAATTGAGACCACCATAAACACTTAGTACATGACACTCTATGATTTTTTCTCATTGGCATAACAGGCTTGACTAAATTCCAAGATTATTGGATATATATGGGTCAAAGTAACCAAGAAAAAGAACTTGAATTTTAATGAATAAAACCACAGAAGAATGCTCACTATATAAAAAATCCCTTTGTAACATAATATCATATAGAAGGATTAATTATGATGTCATCAACTAATATGATTGATATGACATTCATTGATTATTTTAAATAAAATCATCATTAAACCATCCCCATGGAATTATGGTCTTTGGATCTATTTCAATCAATGGGTTGAAAAATCAACGTCCATAAATATGGAAGGGACCAATCCTTTTTGGGTTTCTTCATTAATAACATGTCATTTACGATGCACCTAGTATACCCTAATTCATGCAAATATATAGAATTCCAGTTTTTGTATCCAAATCTAAATCTAAAATTCATGACATGAATTAATGATAATCTTATTGTCTAAGGACTATTATACACTCTTGCTTATTGGAATATCTGATGACACCAAAATATGCAGAATTACTTCCGGTGGGCATAATCTCATAATATTTTATCTTGGGGATTACCAATTGAGAGCATCATGAGATGATGTCTCATCAACATAAGAGTACTCTAACCTAACTGTCTATACACTATGTGTCCCATTATCGTATGTTATATAGCTGAAAAACTATGTTAAGAATATTTTGATAGCACATCATGGTTCTCATCAAAGTAGTGAAATACTAAAACATTTTCAATGAAACAAATCATCTAGGACATTATTACATTTTTATCATGTATAACGATGAAAGATATGTAATAATATTTTTAATTTAACATTTAATATAATAAATAGTCATGTAGTCAATGATTAATTAGTTAATTCCAGGACACAAACTCTTACAAAAACAAGAACATAAATTTTGAAAATCTTACCACATATAAATTATATCAAAATCATGAGTCATGAAATAAATCATGGTTGTTTATAATTGATAAATCATAATGTATCATGATCCATGTGAAAATAACATTGGAAGAAAACATGAAATAGTGGGAAACACAAAAGCCTAGAAAATTATTTCCATATTATCCAAGGGTAATTTTAAAAACCATCATAGTGTTTATAGTCTTTTCCTACACTTACTTCTCTCCTTGTTCTATCCATGTATTACTAAACTAGGTTTACATATTATTCTAGCCTTATATTACGGAACTGAGATCATTTTTTATTCTAGCCTTGTATAAATTATCTAAAATAATTTTCAGTAATAATATTTATATCTCATGAGATATAAATCATTACCCAATGCATTGGATGGAGATATATGTTCCACCCATGTAATAATGGAATCACTATTATATTTTCCAAAAAACATAAATCATTCATAAAGTATAACCAAAAGAATAAAATTGGTTACTTAAACATCATTATTTTATATCATAATACATGTAACTCAAAAGGGTTTTATTAATACTATTATATCCTAAAAAATGAAAATATAAGAATAATATCAATAACATAAATGAAAATATAAGAATAATATAAATAACATACATGTAACATAACACTAATATTAAATTCCATCATAGATAGACAAGAATTTTTATATAACAATTTAAATTAATTGTTGAGGAATATACCCTTTATTATTCAAAAACATATTATTTTTCTCTTAATTCCCTGAAATTTTAAGAGAAATTAATTTCATTGATAATAATATTGAAATCATATAAAGGAATGTTCATGGAAATAAAAAATTATGAAAATATAAAAATTCATTTACTATATATACCTTTAAATAAAATATTCTTTGCATACTTTTTGTGGGAATGTTAAAAGGTACATTATATTAAAAATGACAATATATTCCATTAATACCATTTAAAAAATAACCAATGTGTTAAATTGAATTTAAATAATTTCATAAGGATATAGAAAATATTTTGGATTAAAAATTTAGGAAACATTGATGTGGATGATAAATATACTCAAGTAAAAAATTATT
Organism: Viscum album; assembly: GCA_963277665.1. NCBI lineage: Eukaryota > Viridiplantae > Streptophyta > Magnoliopsida > Santalales > Viscaceae > Viscum > Viscum album. The sequence goes on along the minus strand of OY728133.1, from coordinate 641,492,798 downwards.
TACAAACTATATAACATACAAATGAGAATGGATAATTATCTCTTACAATAGGCTTGATATCCTTTGAATGTATCTGAAACTCCTGTATAATTATTTAAATAATTTCATTTACTTATTAAATGTTCATAGTAATTTTTATGATATCTTATATGATCATATTATTATCCTTTTGTTAATAAAATTTCAATATTACTTGTTATTCAGATATTAATGGGATCATTCTCGTATGCATTTTTTTCAAATTAGTTCTGGTTCTCCTTCTTAGGTCATAGTTATAACCTTTAAAAATGATATTAACTTAATATATACGATATTTATTCATTATTTACACTTATTTAATCACTGTTTCTTTGATTTAATGTAAAAGGAATCACATATCATTGCGGGGACGGTAGGTCATATGTATGCCCAAGATATGATATCATTCCCATAATTGTGAAATGGTATGGATTTGGATGGTATATATTTTGTGAAAAAATCTATATAATGTTATATTAATCACTTATATTTATTATTTACATTATTATATCCATCCATGTAAGGTGTTTGTGAAAATAATATTACACCACATTAGGGAGATGGTTCACAATACGTACACACATGAGGTGATTTCATTTTTCATAGGATGGATAAGAGGTGGAATATATTAATTCTCTATTCATAATAAAATAATAGTATATAATTGATACTAGTATTATTATATTAGAATGGAAACAACTCATGGAGTTGAAGAAGTTGAATAAATATGTTTGACATAATCTGTAGAGAACATTACCTCTTCTTAGATGAGATCCCTCAAGATCACATCATAATGGAACTAGAGTATATATTTTGACAATACCAACACCTTTAGAATGTAAATAAGGACTTTGAAATGGGATATTATCATAGTACGACCAATAATTAAGGCTCAATGTGAAGTTAATAAACTTGGGAGGATATTCCCTTCTATCATTGAGGTGTGGGGCACTTTTGGAATGTCCAAAAATATTAATATATAATATAATGAAAACCCCGTCAAAACCACAAAACTCTCATAATTTCAACGATTTGATGATATGAGGATTCTTATAATCAAACAGTAAATTTTTTAAAAAAAATCCATCATTTTAAACTATATCATTTTTATTAAAATTGTTGTGTTCTGATTAATTTATAACTAAGGTAAAAAATATATCTATATTTAAAGAGTTCAATATATATATATATCTTATTCCAGTTAGACCATTAAATATCAATTTAAATAATTTAATATTATATCATAATTATTTAATACTTTTTATATTTTATAATATTTTAAATAAAAATCAATAAATTAATATGATAAACAATCAATAGTGTCAATTTCAGCACTACTCATTTCAATGATTATTAATAATATACATATAACAAGTTTTCATTGAACCATATATTAAATTATATTATAAATAGGTATCGGTAAGATATAAATATTCATTGGTTATATTAATTAACCCATAGTATAATTATTTTCATAGTTTTAAATAAATTTATTTGTTCTCTCTATTAATAAAATACTTACAGCATCAGTTTTGTGTAATTAGTTTATATAAATATTTATTGAATAAAAATTAAATGTAAAATAATATGATAAAGATAAATCTTGATTCTTTTATAATACCACTTATAGAATAATATATATTTTGGGAAATACTACATTAAATATAATATATTTATTAAAACATTAATTTGACAACATAAACATCACATTAAATAAAATACAATATATGTTTGAATCCTTTCCATCTAGATCTAACTGAACAATAACAAATACCCTAGATGATTATTGCAATATATACTCAAAAAAAACATATAGTAATATTTTTTCACCTTTTTATAGATATTATCATTTTAGTAAAAAAAATATCAATTATATTGAATTAACTAATTTATACATCATCAATGTATAAGTCTATAATTTCAATATATATATATCCAAAAAACTGAAAATAAATTACCATAAAAAAATTATCCTCTAAATGATTATATATAGTCTAATTGAGTTTTTGTATAATATAATATTAAAACTGATATACTTATTAATATTTGAGTAAGACATATTTTAATTTTAACAAAATAAAATATAATAAATGTCATAATCTCATAAATGTGTCTCCTAAAGGATACAATTTTGACCAAAGGATGATTTAGGTCAAAAAATCATAAAATTATATCAGGACAAGTGTTAGGGTAAATTTATAATATTATATTTACACTTAATTACCATATTTAACATTTTACCATATTAATAAAAATTACAGATGTTACTTTCCATAATATCCAGAAAGTAATAATTCTATTTACATAATTTGGATCCACTAATTGAAGGCATGGAATACATTATTTCAACGTAAAAACAAATAAGTTGCGGTAATTATTTTAAAATAATTCACATTGGTGGAATGAGAAAATGAATTATACATGTTAAAATATAAAAAACATTGAAATGGTGTTTACTTCTAATTTCAATGTCAAATTAATTACAATGACATAAATTATATTATCTGATAAAAATATAATATACAGATAACATAAAACCATTAAATTATATAATGTAACCACATAAATAATTCTGAAGAAAAAATTTATTTTCATTTAATATATTTTATACTTTTATTATTTATCTAAAAACCAATGTTATCAGAAAAATTTCAAAAGTTTTTCCAATGTAAATTTTTATATGACTATTTCAAATAAGAAGTTAATTATGATAAATAGAATATATAATGGTGTCAAAAATAGATTAAAAATTTTTCTTCCATAAAAGGCAGCAAGACATCAATTTTTTTAAAAAAACATCCCATGTCTGAAAAATTGAATTTATTCTTATATAGTGTTTAAAAAACATATAAGATAAATTTTAGAAATTATATTGAATATACTAAAGATTTATTTAAATTTTAAAATAAATTTAGAATGATTTTATTATATTATAAACTCACTTATTTTTATTTAGGTGTTTTTTAGAGAACAATATTCTTTTTAAAGGGATTTATTTTCATTCATAATTAATTTCTTAGCAAATATTTAATTAAATATAAATATGTAAAGTATAAATTAATAAATTAGTAAATACTTTTCATAATCACAATTATAATTTATAGGTTTTAAGGTAACATTAAATATTTATTTGATTATTTAAACTCGGTCTTCTGTGAAATAAATGTAAACAAAAGAACTCAAAATTTTGTGTTACATTAGCCAAGCATAGTGTCATTTATACCATAATAAAAGATTTTATTGTGTGTAACACAAGATTATCATAGTGTAGAGTAAAAAAAATACATTAGATAAATTAATAAATATCTATCTAAGAAAACTTTAAAGGAGGAAAATTATAGATTCCTTAAAATGAATTTCACCCAACAAATTCAAATCAGTTATAAAAAATTTAATAAATGAAATTTTCTTCCATAAATACACAAATTAAGAACACAATTAATAAAAGATTATTTTAAAAAGGAATATATATAAATTATAAGTTACCCAATGTAAATTATAACTACGTCTCTATGTTGGATAAAACATTAGTTAATTTGGACATGGATGAAAAGAATAAATAATTAATGAGATTGGTAAATATCACTGATCATAAGAATGTGTGCGATCTAGAGATGGTTAAAAATTATAGAACCATAAACTAAAAAATAATAAAATATATAATTTATATCATATAAAATGATTATAATAAGGTACCCTTTTACATCCACTCCCCTTCTCATAATGTTGAATAATTAACATGTGAGGATATACTTACTTGATTTTAATACAATCTTGGCATTGGTCACGACTTGAAATATTTCCACTTATTCCCATTTTAAATAAAATGAAGTTGAATATTGAATTACTAAAATACTAATATATAATGAGATCCAAACATATATTGATATGTCCTTGATTTTTTCATTACAAATACTAGTTTACAACTAGTTTTGAAATGTGTTATAACACACCTATGGTGAGATAATACATTAATCTATCAAAAATAAATGAAATTTTAACATAAACATTCCATAAATGAATTACAATAAAACACATACAATATATGAAAATACAAAACTTTATAAATTTTTGTACTAAATTATCAAAAAAAATTCCTCCATATATCATAAATTACCTCCCATTGGTCGCATTCACAGCATATGAATACTTTCGTCACATATCTCTCTTAAAACACTATACTAACCCAAATTACCATAAATACTAACTGAAAACTCACATGTTTCCTTATTCTAATGTTTAGTGGAATTATTCCTTTTGTAAAAAATGTTTCAATATTCATTCATGATATCATAACACACATGTAAAAAAATCTTTAATTAGTATAGTCTAATTATTCATATCCAACATATCATTATCCAAGATAAACACAACTTTATTAACATATTGTACCCATTAATTGTTATCTTCTCTTAATCCAAATATTTCCTTTCCCTTTAAATCACTTTTCTATGTCTTCATTATCGTTTAACATATCATTTTCAATCCATAATGAAAATGTTATTCTTAAAATACATATAAACAATCCTTGGATTCAAAAATATATAATCTTCAGATGTCCAAATTTATTCATAAACAATTTTCCAAAATTAATTTTTATATTCATCCTTAGAATGATTTTTTTACATGTATTAACGTTCTTCAGTTTTAATCTAACCATTCATATTATGTTAATGGGAAAAAATATAGTTACAATATTCACATGTTGTTTTCAGTCTCTTTCTCCTCTGTTGTATAACCTATAATAGTACCACCTTAATAATTCTCTTCATGATATTTTTACTTATGAAATAAATTTTTATAATTCTAATAACATCCACATCTGAAACATTCAATGTTAACTATGGAATATCTTGTTCTCACTGTTAATTTAAACCAGAAAGAGAAGTGTGAGAAACAATTATCATAGATGACAATTACATAAACAAGGGAAATCACATAAAATATTTCAGTCTATAAAACAATATGATTAATCCTATATTACTCATTATTGGTACCAATATTACTAGATTATTATATATAGTTATACATATCCTTCGGTACATCCCAAGAAAAATCCTTCAGTAAATCTCTATGGATTTCACTGCTGTTTTTACATCATAGATTCCAAATGTTGAGCAAACCATTCATATAATACCAAATCCAAGAGTCATGAATTATTTCTAGTGAAAAAGAATTGATTTCTACTATAGCAATCCATGGGAAGCTATACCTGTTGGGTGGGACAAACAACCATCCCTAGTGGAATCAATTTCTTCACGGAGCCCTTGGGTGGGGATCCTTGCTTTGTCCAACATTAACAAATGAGAGTTTCCAAGGATCATATACGTCTACCCTTTTCTCTAACACCAACTGGTATAACCAAATATTGATGTACGTGGATATTACATTACATTTTCATAATACCAAATAAATTAGTTAAATAGACACCCAAAGACAATATTAGTTTAGTGCATTGGAAATCATGGAAAACACTCTTCTAATTTGGTAATATATCTTCAATATCTCCCATTAAGATCATAGACTTCATTTTTTGAACCTAACTTTTATTGCAGATTCAAGGTAAAATAAAACATATAAACAAGGTGAGATCATATCATATGTTTGGGTAAACATAGAAGATATCCAACAAAAAATTATAATGTAAAAGCGTGATCCTATAATTTCAAAGTAATAGCACATATAACATATATCAAAATATGGATTCATTAAATAAATCATAAAAATTCATAAGGTATAATTCATAATAAAACACAATCATTAAGAAAATATAATTGTCATAAAACATGGAAATATGGGAAACACATAATCAATGAAAATAATTTTAATATTATCCAAGGATCGTTTCCAAGACCGTCATAGTGGAAAAAATAATTTAGTGAATCAAATTCACCCATCGTTGTAGCCATGTTTTACTAAACTGAGTTTACATAACATTCTAGATATGTATTACTGACCCAAGATCGTTTTATATTTTATCACTATATAACTGAACCATTATAAATTATCATTACAGTCATATTTATCAAATGAGATATAAATCATTACCCAATGATTTGGGGGGATATATAGGTCCCAACCATCTCATAAAGAAATCATTCTTATGTGTCTTACAAAAACATAAATAATTCATTACGACATAATGCAAGTAATATAGTGGGTTTCTAAATAATCATTCCATCAGAACATATTACATGTAAAACAAACGGATTTCATAAATATACTTCCTTCATAATAATAATCAACTCATTGGAATAATTCGAAAAATATACTTTTAACACATCCCTATTAACAAATCCTGTCATATATGGAATTGTTTTTAAAAGAACACTTGAAACTAATTATTGAGGAAAATTTACTTTCTTCTTAAAATGGTTTTCCTTTCTTAAAATGACATGAAAATATAAAAGAAACCAATTTATATGAAAATAATCTCGAAATATTTTAAAATTTTCATCATGGAAATAAATCATTATAAAAAAAAAAGAAAATTTGTTCATGATATATTAGTTAAAATTAAAAAATATTCTAGAATTTCAATCGAAAATTAAAAAATTAAATCATATTAAAAATGAAAAAATATTCATTTAATACTATATAATAAAAAAATGGTTAAAATTGACTTTAAGAAATTATATATTGATAGAAAACATATTTTACAAAAAATATTTTTTAATACATGGAAATAGATGATAAATATACCCCCATTAATACTTATGTTTAAATAGTCTCAGATAATAATCAGATAGAAAATTTATCACATAACTTTGGTATGGTATCCTTTGTATGTATCTAAACCTATTATATATTGTTTTAAATTTTATCCTTGAATTATTTCATAATCATAGTCCTTTTAATGGTATCATATACGATAATATTATTATCTAGTTATTAATAACATTTCCTTATTTCTCATTTTTTGGGATTTAATGTCTTCATTTTCTTATACATGTTTTGTAAAATAAGTTCTGGTTATCCTTCTTATGTCATATTCATTTCATTAAAAATTATATTAACATAATATACACCATAATTAATAATTATATATGTTTATATAAATATGGTTTCAGGGATATGTTGTTAAAGGAATCACATCGCATCATGGAGACAGTAGGTTATACGTATGCACTGGTAATGATATTATTCCCATAATTTTAAAATTGTATTAATTTCGATCGTATATTTTCTATTCAAGATAGCATATAATATTATAATTATAATATATTTATAATATTTGTTTATTATACCCATCTATTTATGGTGTTGGGGAAAACATTTTACACCACAATGTAGAGAGGGTACGTTGTACACACACACACATGGTGATTTATTTATCAATATGATGGATAAATGGTGAAATATAATTATTCAATAATCATAATAAAATCTCAGTGAATAACTGATGAAGGATTTAATAATTAATAATAGAAAAAACTAGTTATGGGTAAGTATAAAAAGTGATAATTTTGAAGGAGTCCGTATAGGAGATTACCAATTCTCTAGCATTATCCCTTTATATCTCATCTTAAAGACACCATATTTGGTATTTTTAAAATAGCAGATCATCTTGAATGTAAATAAGGATTTTCCTAAGAAAATGAGTTGAGTATAGCAATCTGTTAAGGATAAAATTTTTGTTAAGATGTGAAGGAGGATGTTCTCTATTATAATCTAGGTGAGGGGAAATTTTGGAATATTCAAAAGTATTTATATATAATAAAATAACAACCCATCTGAAAACACTAAAAATTTCCTTGTTTTGAAGAAAATTTGAGATAATGTTGTAATATCACCAACCAATAAATATTATACAACTTGTTCATTCAATATAAATAGTATCCTCTTAATTATAACTTGGATGTTCTTTTAAAATATTAACTAAGGTAACAAATATTTCAATATTAAAAGGGAGAAATATTTACCTTTTTTGTAAATTATACTATAATTGAATAATTTATAAAATTATAGAGTATATATTAATTAATATATATTTTAAAAAAATCATAGTTTTTAAATAATTCAACCAATCATTATTTTGATAAACAATAAATAGTTTCAATTTTGACATAATTATATTAATTGAATATTAAAAACATAAATATTACAAGATATATTCAATGAAAATATTTTATTATATTCTTAATAGTTATTGTCATCTATAAAATTCAGTGTATATTTTATTTATCCCAAATTATATTTTTTTAATATTTTTAAGAACATTTATTTTTTATCCCTATTAATAAAATAATCACCACAACAATTTTGTGCAATTGTTTAATATATATATTTATTTATGATGATTAAAAATAAAATAATATGATGAAGATAAAACCTATAGATTAAATTATAATAATTATAGTAGAATATATATTCTATAAAATCGTACATTAAAAATGATATATATATATATAAACATCATTCTGACAACATAAATATAACTTTAAATAAAATATTATATGTGTCATAATCATTTCAATATGGCTTCAAATGTTCAATAACACTACCCATGGATTATTATGGATTATATATACTTGAAAAATATTTTTTGGAAAATTTTTTTTGTCCTTTTTTGAAAAATATCATTTTCATAAAAATTATTTTATTTATTTTTCATTAATGAAATAATTTAAGCATCTTTAATATATAACAATTTATGGTTATTATATGTCTCCTAAAAAACATAAATTTCCATGATAAATAAAATAATATTTTATTTAAAATTAGTATTTATAGTTGATCATATATTATTTATAACCATATATTATAAATGATAAAGTTAAAAAATTGATTAAGATATAATCATATATTCTCAATATAAAATATATTAAATGTCCAAATCTCATCCATGTGGCTTCTAGAGGATATGATTTTGACCCAAAGATGATTTAGGTTAAAACCAACTAATCCTATGATATTAGGACAAGATTTAAGGTAATTTAATATTATTATTTTTACTCTTAATTAACAAATTTACCCTTTTACCATATTAATAATAATTTCCCAAATTACTATTAATAATTCCTAAAAATAAAAAAACTTATTCACATAATTTGAACCAAATTATTCCAAATATGAAATCCGTTATTTTCTAAATTAAAAAAAAATTCAGGTAATTAATTTAAAATAAATCACATCCTCAGAATGAGAAAACAAGTTTTACATGTTAAAATATAGGAAATATTGAATTAAAATTACATCTAAATTCAATGTAAAATTAATTACAATGACCTATATTATATTAACTGAAAAAATATAATATATTTTTTACTTTACAAATTTTTATAAATATAATTTAACCTGTAATTTAATTTTCTGAAAATATTTTTTTAAATTAAAAGTTAGTATAGTTTTACTATTCATGAAAACATGAGTGTATTGTGAAAAAAATAAAAAATAATAATCTAAAGTAAATCTGTATATCCCGATTTAAAAGAAGAATTTAATGTTTTTAATATAATATATAAAACTTTTAAAAAAACAAATATATAATGGGTTCACCTTCAAAAGGCATTAAGTCTTCATTTTTAAAAGAAGATATATTTTATCAAGAAATTTTTTATTTTTTCTTATATCATGTCTGGAAAAAAAATATTAGATGAATTTTAAGAAATAAATTGAATATATAAAATATATATTCCATTAAAAAAATCCATCCAAAATGATATAATAATTTAATAAAATCACTTATTTCTATTCAAAATGTTAATAAAACAACATTTCCTTTTAAATGATTTATTTTTATGTTATAATTAATTTATAAAATATAATTGAAAATATATATGTGTAATGAATATTTTAGTAATTTAGCTAATATAACGACCGATAATTTACATACATGGAAATTACATTACTTTTGCGGAATACTTAATACAAAACAAAAACAGACACACAAGGACCGTAATAGTTTAGTGTCTTTGGAAACTCGGAATATAAACATCTAATCATGTTGAAAGATCTTAAACATCTCCCATAATGATATTCCCCTTTTTGTTTCCTTACCTAAAACCTTTATTTATTTCCTGGGGAAAATAAAACATAAAAAGGGTGAGCCCAAATGCTCAGTAAGGGCAAATATAGAGAACATAAAACAATCCATAATCATTTGAAAGAAAACACTTGAACATGAAATCAAAACATTAAATCCTTTAGAAAATTCATAAATCTTGGAAGTACATAAGGCATATATCATAAATGAACATCAATCACGATAAGATATCATGGGAAAAAAACATGTAATTATGGCAACCATTCAACACTTGTTATGATTTCCACATTAGCCAAGGCATTGCTGCCAAGACCATCTTAGTTGACAAAGTCCGTTTCTCAATCGAGTTCACTCCTCATTTTAGTCCAGTAACACTTATTCGGATTAACTTACCATTCCATCCATGTCTATCTCATGAGATATAAATCTTTACCCAATGAATTTTAGGGAGATATAGGTCCCACCCATCTCATAATGAAATCATTTTTACTTGTGCCACAAAATAAACATACATCATTCATAATAACCCAATAAATAAAATGGGTTTCATAAACATCGTCCCATCATCACATAATCCATATAAAAGAAATATATATAATTTTATAATAATAAAATTGAAACCATGTATGCCATAGAAAAATTATACTTGCAACATACACATATGAAATAATGTCATATTAGATGAAAATGGTTTTGATAAAACACGTGAAATGAATTCGTGAGGGAAATATCCTTTCTTCTTCAAAATCATTTTCTTTTCACAAAATGCCATTAAATTTTAAAAGAAAAGTATTTTGTTGAAAATATTCATAAAACCTTGTAGAGTATACTTCATGAAAATGAGGCTTTATGAAACCAAAAATATCCATTCACGCCGTATAAGTTAAAAATAACATTCTTCTTATACTTTTTTCGTAAAAGTGAAAAAGTAAATCTTATGGTAAACAAAAAAAATTCCTTATATACCATGTAGTAAAAGTAAAAAATGGGTAAAAAAGGACTGTAAACATACATGAAAATATTTTTAGAAAACATGGTCTTGGATGATAAAGTTAACCCCAGTAAATACTTACGAATAAACAATCTTGGATAAAAATGAGATTGAAAGATTTTCCATTACCTTAGGTCCGATATGTTTCGTATGGATATGAAAATCCTGTATAATGATTTAAATAATGTCACTGACTTATTACAGAATAATATTCATTGTTATGATATCATATATGTTTCACTTATAACTTTATATTACCCGTTCTTTTGTGAATTCCATGTTAAAGCTGTGTTTTGGGTAAAATCATTTCATTTATCGTATGTGTTTAAACTTGTAGTTCTTGATATTATTACTTATATATTGTTTTAAATAATTCCATAATGTAAAACATGAATTATATATAATATATATTCATCATATACATATATATTATAGATCAATAAAAGGAATGAAATACACAGTTCATGGAGACGGTAGGCCGTACGTACGCGTGAACGCTGTTTTCGTTTCCTTATTGAATTGAATGAAACTAAATAGATGGCATTAATATATATATACATAAATTCAGTAGAATTATTATTTCATATATTTAATTATTATTCATTATATAAACTTTATAATCATTCATGTATGGTTAACATGTAGAATGAATCTCATCGCGTCGTGGAGATGGTAATCCGTACGTACGCACGAGCGATGATATCGTTCCCATAATTATTGAATAGAACTAGAGTGGATGATAAAATATATCAGAATTAGTATGATTTTATAATAAACATATATAGTTATTCTTTACACCATTATACCCATCCATGTATGGTGTTGGTGGAAAAACAGATTACACCACAACGTGGAGACGGTATTTCGTACGTACGCACGCGCGGTGATTTTTTTTCCATAGGATGGATAGAAGGTGAAATAGGGTTTTTTAATATTTATATTAAAATATAAGTATATTATTGGTATTGATGTTATTAATTCATTATGAAAAAACTAAATAAGAGGGAGTAGAAGAAGAATGGAACTTGAAAAAAACGGTTGAAGGTATTGCCTCTTTCTCGAAGTGCCTCCTTTAAACTAAAATTGGTCTTTGAAGAATACCAGGACCTATACGATATTTCTAGGGAAGTGGAGAAGATAATGTGGAACAGGTTGGAAGGGCTTGAAGGCTCAATGTGGTGTGAGGAAGAGAGGGAGGAGGATCCCTTTAATAAGGGGGGAGAGGGGCACCTTTGGAATAACCAAAAATATTATTTTATTATAAAGTCATATTCAGTTTTTAATTGCTCGAAATTGAGTTATTTCTAAGATAATGTGGAGATGGGTCGAAATCATCTCATACAATATAATTTAGTCAAGTTTAGGTTTCTATTTTAACCATATCATTTAGATTTAACTTTAAGTTAAATAATTTTTCTTTTACCGTGTCTTCTTGTTTTCTTACACTATAAGGTTAATAAACATACTATAACAAGCCAAAAGAACCCAAATATGTTTATTATTAATATATATAACATTATATAAGACATTTGGCCGAACCTCAGATTTTTAGGAGTAAAATAACAATTAATAATTTAATATTTGTTTTAAAAACTATTTTATGTAAATTTTGACACAATTTGGTAATTGATTTTTGTGAAAATCATAAATGAATTATTAATTCAAAAAAAGTTAACTAAATCAATAATAACATGTAATATTAACCTATAAAAGTAATTTAAATCATAAAAAGTCTCAAATAACATTTATTTGTGTATTTATAACATCAATTATGTCAATATTTCATTAATAAGATAATTACTGCATCATCATTGTGTCATAAATAAATTAGGTGATTTAATGTCTAAAAATTATAAATAAAACACCATTATGTAGGAAATATTTTTATATTTTTAATTAATATTTATAGTCGAATTTATCTTATGTATAACCCTATATTAAAATGATTTAGTTATTAATCATTCATTTTAAATATTTTTACCCATCTTTAAATAAATTAATAATAAATGTCCTAATCTAATACAAGTGGGCCTAAATGGTCATATTTTATTTATAAGGTTTTTTTCGGTTGAATTACACTTATCCAATAGAATTATGACATGTTTTAGGGTAATAATAATATCATTTTTACCCTTAATTACCCTTTTTACTTTTAATCGTGGTAATAAAAGTAAAAAGTTACTATTCACCAAAAATTACATTCATCTCATTGAACCACATTTTAGTCCTTGATATTAACCATGTCTCTCATATTTTTTAAATTTCACTCACACAAGCCGTAAAATTATGTTTTATGTGAATTTGCAAATTCTCCTAGGAGGTGGGTAAAAGACGGTGAAAAGTTCAATAAAATTTTTATATATCTAAAATTATTATAAAATGACTCCAATGACATAAATTGAACTTATATAGGTATTATGTATCAATTATGACCGAAAATAAATTTAAATAAATTTAATAATTATTTAAATAAAAAGTCGGTTTTTGAATAGTAACCCAATGCTTTCAGTATTCATCAAAAATTGAATGCTTTCAGAAAAATAAAAAAATTCACCCTAGGCTAATTTTGATATTCGGAATCCAAACATGAAGTCCATTTTGAAAAATAAAATTTATAAAATTTCAAAAAGTGGGTATTAATATTTATAATGGCCAGTTTATATAACATATCTTTGTTTAGCGAAACTCGGTATTGCGTACAACACACGCTATCGTGGATGGTCGTGATTGCGTGTAATGCAAGCCAAGTCAGGGATGCGTGTTGTGAAAGATACTCTTGGTGTTGCCTAAAACACAAGACATTAATGAAATTAAAAAGATTATTTTTCATAAAATCTATGGGTGTTACATTCTACCGCCCCTAAAATGAATTTTTCCCTAGACATTCTTCGAGGTTATAAAGCATTTACTATTCATAGAAACCCACATCGTAAAAAGAAATACTAAAACAGAATTTTAAAAGGTAACGATTAACCAAAGTAACTCATCACTGGGTTTCTATATAGAAGAACATCGGTTAAAATATGGATATGGAAGAAAAATCTTACCATCATGTTCTGATAGAGAGTGGTAGAGAACATGGCTATGAAAAAGCCATCAATCGCAATGCCATAAATTTGTGATGATCTAATGTACCATCTGATTCATCAGATATAAAACCACTAGGACAACATTTTTTGTTTTCAATATCATTTCCATAATGTTGAAAATTTTGAATTGGAAGAAATACATACTTGATTTTGTTACCATCTCACTGTTGTTCATGCTTTGAACATTTTCCACTTCATCTCTTAAAGAAATGAAGTTGAATTTTTTATTCGTGAAGTGTTAACAGATCATGTGATAGAATGATGGGGCGTTCCATTTTTTTTCAAACAAAAGGTAAGAAAAAGTTATCAAATATACATAAGTCCATCTATGGTGATGTTAATCGTATACGATTAAAAAATGACATTATACTTCATCTATCATGCCGCATAATAAAATAAAACTAGTTTCTACTAACCAGGGACTTCTTGTAGGACATTGGTATGCGATAAAGGCCAGTTGCACTTCATTTGTAGGTTCGATTCCCACAGCCTTGTCCAACGTGGTGGGATGTCGCCCGTCCTACAGGTTGTCCTTTTACAATAACACCCATCAATAATATCGAAAAAAAGTTCTATCCTTAAGAAATACTAACTTATTCCCAAAATAATCCATTCCAATATTTAGGCTTATCTAAAATACTTCGGTCCAAAATCATAGTATAAAGAAAACCATTACTAGAAAGGTTATCTACCTAGAATGTGAATACAAGCATTTATCCCACATATATCATAAGATATATCATGTTGATTGTATTCCAAAAACTTTAATACCTTAGTCATATATTCTCTTGAAACATAAATTACCATAGAACCTTAGTCAAAACATGAATACTGTCAAAAGGTAACTCTTTCAACATACCAAAATCCCAAAAAAAATCTATATAATCAAACCATAATATCACTTAGTCCTTATATCAATCATGAGCTGAAGAATATAATAAAACATCTCATTATCTTATTATCCATTCATTATGCGCATATCATCTACTTTCAAAAAATATCAGAATAACCTTCCACGGTTACTGGTACCATTCAACATATACTTTCAAATACATTAGGAAAAACAATAGTCTAACAATCCTTAGATGATTCTTTATTCCTTAGTACCATACAATCATTCCACTAACTTCTTAAACGACTGAGTGAGCTTCATCATTTCTTTCATCTCATATTTCATTTGTAGTCTCCTCATCATCATCCACGTAAATACTACTCATATGACCATACTGATTATCTTCATGAGATTTTCCCTTAGGTCATTGGTTTGCATAATGCCCATACATTCCACATTTAAAACATCTAATAATTGTTGATGTCATAGAAATACCATTATCTTTTTTCCATGGTGTTAATTGAACCTTTTCCTTTTCACTTACAAGATTTGTGTCCTTATTTTCCACACCCAAAGCATCTTCCAGTTCATTTGAAACAATCTCCCTGATGCCTCTTCCCACATGATTTACCTGAGGTAAATTGAACTTTCATTCCTCTATGATTATCATGAAACTCCATCTTTCTTTTATTATCTGAGTCAGGAAACTTACCAAAGTTGAAATTATTGATCATATTATGATATTTCTTATTAGGTTCAACAATGACATTTGCACTTCCAAATCCCGTTTCATTTGGTTTCACATAAAGAATATCATTCAATTGTCCGTCATATCCTCCATTATCGTGAATCTTCCTGTTTCCAGCCATTTTCTAAAACCCAAAAAGAATAGTGTGAGAGGAAAAAATCATTTTAGGGAAAACAACATAGTAAAGGGGGAGTACCCTCAATGTCTCACATATTAGGTTAAATTCTAAGATCATTACCGTAGTTCTAGGACTATATACTATATGTATACTTATCCTTAGGGACATCTCTAGACATACCTTAGAAACATCTCTAGGGATCTCACTAACATTTTCGCATACTATTTTCGAAAGGTTGACTAAACCTTTCCTCTAATACCAACTATAACAACCCATACTTTACATACATGGACATTACATTACTTTTGCGGAATACTTAATTAATAACAAAAACAGACACACAAGCACCGTAATAGTTTAGTGTCTTTGGAATCTCAGAATATAAACATCTAATCAAGTTGAAAGATATTCAACATCTCCCATAATGATCTTCCCCTTTTTGTTTCCTTACCTAAATCCTTTCTTTATTTCTTGGGAAAAATAAAACATAAAAAGGGTGAGTTCTAATGCTCATTAAGCGAAATCATAGATAACATAATAAAATCCATAATCATTTGAAAGAAAAAACTTCGACATGAAATCTAAACATTAAAACATTGAGCAAAGACATAAATCTTGGAAGTACGTAAGGCATATATCATAAAGGAACATCAATCACGATAAAATATAATGGGAATAAAACATGTAATTGTGGAAACCAATCAGAACTTGTTATTATTTTCATAGTAGCCAAGGCATTGCTACCAAGACCATCTTAGTGGACAAAGTCCCTTTCTGAATCGAGTTCACTCCTCGTTTCAGTCCTATAACACTGAACTGGATTAACTTACCGTTCCATCCATGTCTATCTCATGAGATATAAATATTTACCCAATGAATTGGAGGGAGATATAGGTCCCACCCATCTCATAATGAAATCTTTCTTACTTGCGCCACAAAATATACATACTTCATTCATAATAACCCAATAAATAAAATGGGTTTCATAAACATCATCCCATCATCACATAATCCACATAACAGAAATGGATATCATTTCATAATATGAAAAGTGAAACCATGTAAACCATAGAGACATTATACTTGAAACATACACATATGAAATAATGTCATCTTAGATGAAAACTGGTTTTGATCAAACACTTGATATGAATTTTTGAGGAAAATATCCTTTCTTCTTCAAAATCATTTTCTTTTCACAAAATTCCATGAAATTTTAAATGAAAATTATTTTTTTTAAAATATTCATAAAACCTTGTAGAGTATGCTTCATGAAAATGAGGCGTTATGAAACCAAAAAAAATTTGTTCACGCCGTATAAGTTAAAAATAACATTCTTCTCGTACTTTTGTCGGAAAAGTTATAAAGTACCGTTTATGGTAAACAAACAAAATTCCTTACAAACCATGTAGTAAAAGTAAAAAATGGGTAAAAAATCACTCTAAACATACATGAAAATATTTTTAGAAAACATGGGCTTGGATGATATAGATAACCCCAGTAAATACTTACAAATAAACAATCTCGGATAAAAATGAGATTGATAAATTATCCCTTGCCTTAGGTCCGATATGCATCGTATGGATCCGAACCTCCTGTATAATTATTTAAATAATGTCATTGACTTAGTACACAATCATATTAATTGTTATGATATCATATATGTTTCACTTATGACTTTATATTACCCGTTCTTGTGTAAATTCCATGTTAAAGCAGCGTTTTGTGTAAAATCATTTCATTTATTGTATGTGTTTTGTAACGCCCCGACCCCAGTTACCCAGAGTCGGTGCATTATTGCATATCATTGGCATGATCACAAAGATCAAGTCTCGAAAGACCGATTGTTTTAGTAGCCTTGAAACACTAGATACCTTCATAAATGATACATTACATCATAATGTGAAAAACTACAATAACATAGTCTCTATTTTCCACACTCATATCCCCTTCAGACTATCCCTACAGGTCATTCCTAAAATACTTCTTCACATCCTGGAAAAATTAAAACATTGAAAGGGGTGAGCTCAGATGCTCTGTAAGGATAACAATATAGTGGAAGCTTTCATCAATAAACATTAACATTTAAGGAAATGTATAACTAAAACAAATGCCTTTTAAACTTGAACTTTAGCATAATATGGAAAAAATAAAATGAAATAATCCCATTTACTTATTCACATGGATATTCTACTAGTAGAATAATCACATGCAATATCAATAACCACTTTCATAATGATGGAATGCATAATACCAGACTATAATAACCACGTAGCCATGGCCTCGTGCCAAGACTAAAATAAGATTTTGTCAAGGCCTCATTCCAAGACACTAGTTTGTCTCATGAGACCTACTGATGCATCGAGGAGCTATAACGGGCTCCACTTGTCACTTATTAAGTCCAATGCATTCCTCATATGAACAGGTTTAAACATTTCATAAACAATAACATAATCGTATCAGATAAAACATGCAGAAAAGAAAACATATCATTTCCAAATGTCAATCACAAGACATCAATACAACACATTGATATAATAAAAACATTTTCAAAACCATTTTACAAATCAAAATAAAGGAAAATTAGAACTTGGTATTTATTTTTCTTTTAAAAAAGTTATGGCTTGTAGAGGAAGTCAAAACTCAAATAATGGTCATGGCGGTGGAGAAGTCATTGTCACCGCATACATATGACAATAAAAACATTCCTTTTAGTCATTTAGTAAAACGGATCATATAAAAAGATTCCTTTTAAATAAACGTAAAAGTAAAAAGGGGTTTATACACCGTATAAAAGAAATTTGTGTATAAAACAAAATATGCCTCAATAAATGGAGATTGCGACGAAGTCCCTTACAAAGATTATTTTTTAAATAAAATAGATCTATTATGTGTATTCACTATAAGTACACATAAAGAAATTACAAATGTAGGATAGGACATAATAATATCATGACATAATTTGAAATTAGGAGATTAACCCAAAAATAGAAATTGGGTTAAGAAGTTCCCTTACCTCGTGTCCGACTTGACTCAACCGTTATTTATCTTCCTGAATAATAAATTATAGTTAATTTATAATTTCTTAAGAACATTTTTCATGTTCATTATTCCTTTTATATCACTTATTAACATGTTATGAACATGATGTAATTATTTAAGTTAATAACGGTTGTTTTGTCGATCATTGGTACTTGAGTCAAAAGTATGATTCTTATAATTACAAGTTTTTCATGTTGTAAAATATATATTATATCCAGAATTATATTCATGATTTATATATCATATATATCATAGATATCCAGTATATACATTCTTTCATAATATTATGTAACATTTAGTGGTAAGAAATGAAATGCACCGTTCATGGAGACGGTAAGCCGTACGTATGCATGAACGCTACTTTCATTTCTATTTAGAATTTAATGGAATGAAATAATAATTATATAAAGTTATATTATAATTCCATAATAATATCATATATAATAGCATTTAATCCATCCTTTATACATCCCACATATGGCATTAATTATTCAAATCACTTTGAGGGGGTGGTAGTCCGCACTTCCTAAAATGAAATTATCGCGTTAACCCATAATGGAAATCATAAAGGTATGCCATAAAAGAAAAATACAGAATAAAAAGTACAAAAACATAATATATATCATATATAAAAATAGTGTCATCATAATGGCCACCATTAGAGGTGTTAAAAGAATATTTGAACAATCATCATTTCGTGAGGCAGTATTTCGCCACGCACAGAAACAGTATGTTCTTTTACCATTAGATTGAGGTGTGTGTAAGTGTAAATCAAATAATTCTCATAACAACATCCTATAATATTAAATATATTGGTGTTGTTACAAAATAAAGGAATAAAAATAGTTTACGGAGTTGGAGAAGCAAAATAAAACAAAATAACATAAGAGAAGATATTACCTTAAAATCAGGTAACTCTTCTTCATTTGAGACAAAGGCTTCCTTGGGAAGACTTCTGCCCAATGTGAGGAATCTAGGAGTAAGATAGAGAAGTTGGGAGAGTATTTGGGCAGAGTTTGGCCAAGACAAATGGCTTTATGGTGGGAATAAGGTGGTAGTGGTGGGGGCCTTTTATAAGAGGAGAAGAGGGTCACTCTTGGAATGTCATGAAATGTTACATTATTATATAATGAGTTTTAGATTTTAAAGGTCCCACATTTATATATTTTGAGGCAAAGGTGATAAGGGTTTGAAATATACTCACCCAATAGGTTTTTTACAAGTGTATGTCTTAGATTTTACATTATCTTTTATTTTTTTTAATCGTTAATTAATGAGGTAATCGCTGCATCATCATGGTGTCATTAAAAATTTAATTTATTTAATGTTTAAAAATTATAAAAAAATTATCATGATGTAGGAAATCGTTTTATCTTTCCAATGAATATTTATAGTCGAATCGTTAACTTATATATCCCCATGTAATAATTTTTTTAGTAAAACAACACATGTTTTTGAGAATTTTATTTTTACTTTAAATAAAACGTTATTAATGTCATTTTCTTACCCAAATGGATCCATGGGGTCCCCAAGTTGACCCATTGATTTTATTGGTCATCCATGACTCATCAAATAAGGGTAGGACAAGTGTAAGGGTATTTTCATATTTTTATAATATCATTTTTACCTTAAATTTCAGTAATTACCTTTAATCGCGATTAATTAATCTTAAAAGTTACTATTCACCGAAAAATTATTTTAATCCCATTTAACCACATTTTACTTCCTAATGACATCCATGTTTGATGGATTTTTGAAAATCAAATCATATAAGTGGTAATGTTTCATTTAAATGAAAAATCAGTTTTTTAACTACCACTTAGTGGTTTCACTATTCATCAAAAATTGAAGTTTTCAGAACAATGCCAAAATTTCACCTTAAGCTATAATTGATATTCTAAATTAAAAAATGATGACTATTTTACAAAATTACAAACATATATGTTTCATTAATTAATTTTATAATTAATTTCCGCTGTCACAATAAATAGCGTGTTTTTAAGAAACAATATATATCAAAACATTGACAATTGTTTATGTCCAATTTCAATGTGAAATTAATTCTAATAACCACCATTGGATAAAACGGTAAAAATATATTATAATTATACTTTAAAACCACTCAATATTATAAATTATCACTATAAATTATTTCGATTAAAAAAGATGTTTTTAAGTATATTTCACAATTCATAAAAACTTGGAAGTTCTCAGAAAAATAAAAAAAAATTCAACATAGGATAATTTCAATATTTCGAATCCAAAAATGAATTCCATTTTGAAATATAAAATATATATAATTTCAAAAATTGGGTATTACTATTCATAATGGCTATTTTGATTAGTCATGGTGTGTTAGAATCTCAAACTTGCGCACAATGCAAGTTATTGCATTATTGAAAGAGAAGTGTATCGTGGATGCTTGGGGTGTTAAATTCTCCCCTCCTTTAATAAATTGCGTCCTCTCAATTTGAAATTTTTCTTTGAAAATAAATGGTTGAAAATAGAAATTTCCTTTTTGGAAAACCCACATCGGAAATAAGGTTAATAAAATTTAGCCTTAATAAGAGGGAAAGAGAAATGAAAAGGTCACCACCAAATTATGATCTCGATGAAGAGAACATTGGTGGAAATTAGAGACATATAATTGGAGGAAAAACATGAATATTTGTAAGGAGTGATTGAGGTCATAAATTACAAACAAGTGTAAAATTGAGGGCCTCAAAACCTTCAATCTATGTTGATTTAAAATATTATCAGTTCAATAAGACATAAGGTATTATGATAACAAATTTTTTGTTTTAATATCCCTTTACTAAAGATTAACAATTAATTTATTCATAGAACAAGATATAGGTATATATATATTTATGCTTGACAAGTACAATTTGAACCTTCAACTAATTTCTACCACAAACTCATCTTTCACTCAAAAAGATAATAGAACTCAAAAATATTATATTTATCCTAATCTTACAAGGTTCAAAATATTAACACATACCATTTAGATTAGGAAAACTATTTTTTAATAACCAGGGACTTCCTGTAGGATAGTGGTAGGTAATAAAGGCCTATCACACTGTGGTTGTGGGTTTGATTCCTACAGCTTTTTCCGATGCGACGGGTTATCCCCCAACATACAGGTTGTTCTTTTCCTAAAACTAAAGTATTATAATATTAAAAAAATAATATTCAGAAGTGTTTTATCCTTAAACAATACTATCCAATGTTCAACTTAATCTATTCCAACCTTTATAGTTATCCAAAATACTTCTATCCAACTCACAGTCCAAATTTTATAAGGAAGGTAAACATAATGAAGATCTTTTTTTCCGTGTAACAACATGTGAACACCTTCATCATATATTCTATTAAAACACTGCAACATCCTGAATTAACATAAATAATTATTTATTACATTCATGATCCCTTATTCATAATATAATACTAGATATACTCCTTCTATCAAAAAATGTATACAAATCATTAATCAGTTTCAAGGAAGTTTAGAATATCCAATATAATTTATCCAAATCAATCATGTCTTATTCCAAAATCACTATCTCGGTATCACAACCATATTATGGTTTATCTTTCTCTCAACCATATATTTCCCAAAAATTTAACCTGTTGTGGAGCCACTTTTCTTGGTTCCACACAATCTTATGTCCTTGATGAAATAGTACTGCAATACAATCCTTATATACTCCATAATTATTATAACCAGTACATCATTGATACAACACACAAATGACAAAATTCGTTAGTAACAACATAATAACTCTAATCATTCCTCTTCATCTGTGGTAGTATCATAACTTGATTATTATCCAATAACATCATTTGGGGCATACTCTGATGATTTAGACATTGGTTTGCGTAGTGTCCCCAGTCCTTGCAGATGAAGCATTGTACATTTGAAACCTTTTTCTTACCCTTGCAGTCACGCACTTGGTGTCCTTTTTCTCCATAATTATAACAAACTCCCATTCCCTTCATGAATGTTCCAAGGTGTTTTTTCCCATAGTTATCACATATTGGAAACTTCTTCTTTTCCCTCATCCCTTTATCTATCATTCCCTCTTCCATCCTTTTCTTCTCTTTCTTCCCTTCGAAGCCATAAGACTTAGATAATTCATTACTTATCTTATTAACATATTATACTATTTCTTCATATGTTGAGAACACAAGGTATACTATTTATCTTCTAAATTTTGTCTTAATTCCGTGAAAGATATGATCCTTCTTACACTCTGGATCATATGTATTGATGGAGTTCACATTCCTTCTACTGGGCACCATTTCTATACAATGGCATAAAATTGGTTAGTTTATTAATTGAAATGAATAATTCCAAACTAGTAAAATACTTAATGTAAATTTACCGGTTTATGGATATAATCCATAATCATAAAATTTGTTTTCTTTGATAATGTATATACTTATAAACGCTTCATAATGGTTTGTAAAAAAAATGAGAATTATCCTAAGAATATCCCCCGGGAGTGTCGTAACCAAGAGTGCATCAAGGCCCGTTGTCGTGCACCAGTTCCCGTTCGAGTCTAGCTCAAAGCGGTGTTTTTGGGTTTTACCCCTAGCAACATCTGTGCGAGAGCCGCCTCTACCTTCTCGTATCCAGATAGGGATGTATTGCTCGGAAAACTCACAAAATCTCTATAATACCAAAATTCTAGGAAGTTCTTCTATAATAATCCTCAAATTCTATATTATGGATATGTGCTCTAATCAGATTTTATCTAAATCTAGCTTCTAAGGTTAGTGATAAACTGCCTTTGATACCAACTATAATGCCCCGACCCAAGTTACCCAGAGTCAGTGCCCTATTGCGTAACATTGGTATGATCACAAAGATCGTGTCTCGAAAGACCGATTAGTTTAGAAGCCTTGAAACACTTCATACATTCATAAATGTTACATTACATCATAAAGTGAAAAACTACAATAACATAGTCTCCATTTTCCTCACTCATATCCCCTTCAAACTATCCCTGCAGGTCATTCCTAAAATACTTCTTCACATCTTGGAAAAATTAAAACATTGAAAGGGGTGAACTCAGATGCTCAGTAAGGATAACAATATAGAAAATGCTTTCATGAATTAACATTAACAGTTAAGACAATGTATACATAAAACAAATGACTTTTAAACTTGAACTTCAGCATAATATAAAAAAAATACAAAATAATTCCATTTACTTATTCACATGGATATTCTACTAGTCGAATAATCACATGAAATATCAATAACCACTTTCATAGTGATATAATGCATAATTCCAGAGTATCATAACCACGTAGCCAAGGCCTCGTGCCAAGACAATAAATAAGATTTTTTCAAGACCCCGTGCCAAAACACTAATTTGTCTCATGAGATCTACCGATGCATCGAGGAACTATAGCGGGCTCCACCCGTCACTTATTAAGTCCAATGTATTCCTCATATAAACATGTTTAAACATATCATAAAAAATAACATAATCGTATCACATAAAACATGCATAAAGAAAACATAAAATTTCCACATTTCAATTACAAGATATCTGTACAACACATTGATATAATAAAAACAATTTCAAAACAATTTTCAATACCAAAATAAAACATAATTAAAACATTGTATTTATTTTTCATTTTTAAAAAGTTGTGGCTTGTAGAGGAAGCCGAAACTCAAAAAATGGTCACAACGGCGGAGAAGTCGTTGTCTCCACATACGTATGACAAGAAAAGCATTCCTTTTTTCATTTAGTAAAACACATCGTATAAAAATATTCCTTTTGAATAAACATAAAAGTCACAGGGGTTTATACACCGTATAAAAGAAATTTGTGTATAAAACTAAATATGCCTCAATGAATCGAGATTGAGATGAAGTCCCTTACAAAGATAATTTTTCAAATAAATGAGATCTATTATGTGTATTCACTATATGTACACATAAATAAAGTACAAATACAGGATATGACATAATAATATCATGACATAATTTGAAAGTAAGAGATTAAGGCAATGAATAGAAATTGGGTTAAGAAGTTCTCTTACCTCGTGTCCGACTCGACTCGACCGTTCTTTAACCTCCTGAATAATAAACTAGAATTAATTTATAATTTCTTAATAACCTTTTTCGTGTTCATTATTCATTTTATATCACTTATTACCAAGTTATGAACATTATGTAATTATTTAAGTTAATAACGGTTTTTTTTCGTTCTTTGGTACTTTTGTCAAAAATAAAATTCTTATAATTACAAGTTGTTTATGTGGTAAAATATCCATTATATCCAAAATTATATTCATGATTTATATATCATATATATCCAGTATATACATTCGTTCATAATATTATGTAACATTTAGAGGTAATAAATGAAATGCACCGTCCATGGAGACGGTAAGCCGTACGTACGCATGAACGCTACTTTCATTTCTATTTCATATTTAATGGAATGAAATCATAATGATATAAAGGTATATTATAATTCCAGTATAATATAATATATAATATCATTTAATACATCCTTTATACATCCCATATATGGCATTAACGATTCAAATCACTTTGAGAGGGCGGTAGTCCGCACTTCCTAAAATGAAATTATCGCGTTTACCAATAATGGAAATCATGAAGTTATACCATAATTGAAAAATACAGAATCATAAGGAAAACAAAAACATAATATATATCATATATAAAAATAGTTTCATTGTAATGGCCACCATTAGAGGTGTTAAAATAATATTTGAACGATCATCATTTCGTGAGACAGTATTTCGCCACCCACAGAAATAGTATGTTCTTTAACCATTAGACCGAGGTGTGTGTAATTGTAAATCAAATACTTCTCATAACAACATCCTAGAATATTTAATATACTGGTGTTGTCACAAAAGAATGGAATAAGAAGAGTTTAAGGGGTTGTAGAAGAAAAATAAAACAAAATAACATAAGAGAAGACATTACCTTAAAATGGGGTAACTATTTTTGATTGGTGACAAAGGCTTCCTTGGGAAGACTTATTAACAACGTGAGCCTAATATGAGTAATAGAGGGAATTTGGGAGAGTATTGGGGAATATGTTGGCCAATCCAAATGGCTTGAACGTGTGAATAAGGTGGTAGTGGTGGAGGGCGTTTATAAGAGTAGAGGAGGGGCACTCTTGGAAAGTCATGAAATGTTACCTTATTATATAATGAGTTTTGTATTTTAAAGATCCCAAACTTATATATTTCAAGGCTAAGGTGATAAGGGTTCTAAATATACTCATTAAATAGGTTTTTGACAAGTGTAAGTCCTATATTTTACATTATCATTTCATTTTTCTTAATAGTTAATTAATGAGGTAATCGCTGCATCATCATGGTGTCATAAAAAATATAATTTATTTAATGTCTAAAAATTATAAAAAAATATATCACGATGTAGGAAATATTTTTAGCTTTCCAATTAACATTTATAGTCGAAAGGTTAAATTATATATTCCCATGTAATAATTGTTTTAGTAAAACAACACATGTTTGTGACAATTTTATTTTTTACTTTAAATAAAAAGTTAATAATGTCATTTTCTTAACCAAGTGGATCCATGGGGTCCCCAAGTAGACCCATGGATTTTCATGGTCTACCATGACTCATACAATAAATTTAGGACATGTGTAAGGGTATTTTTATATTTTTATAATATCATTTTTACCTTAAATTTCACTAATTACCTTTAATCGCAATTAATTGAACTTAAAAGTTAATATTCACCAAAAAATAATTTTAATCCCATTGAACCACATTTTAAATCATAATGAAAACCATGTATGTCGTATTTATGAAAATAAAATCACAGAAGTGGGAATGTTTCATTTAAAAGAAAAATCAGTTTTTTAACTACCACTTAGTGGTTTCACTATTCATCAAAAATTGATGTTTTCAGACCAATGCCAAAATTTCACCCTAAGGTATAATTGATATTTTGAATTAAAAAATGATTTCTATTTTAAAAAATTCCAGACATATAGGTTTCATTAATTAATTTTATAATTAAATACTACTGTCACAACAATTAGCGTTTTTTAAGAAACAATATATATCAAAAGATTGACAATTGTTTATGTCCAATTTCAAATTAAAATTAATTCTAATGACCACCATTGGATAAAATGGTAAAAATATGTTCTAATTATACTTCAAAACCACTCAATATTATAATTTATCCCTATAAATTAATTTGATTATAAAATTTTTTTAAGTATTTTTCACTATTCATAAAAAATTGGATGTTCTCAGAAATATACAAAAAATTCATCATAGGCTAATTTCGATATTTCGAATCTGAAAATGAAGGAAATTTTGAAATATAAAATATATATAAATTCAAAAATTGGGTATTACTATTCATAATGGCTATTTTTATTAGTCACAGTGTGTTAGAATCTCGAACTTCCGTACAATGCAAGCTATTGCATTATTAAAAGAGAGGCGTATCGTGGAAGCTCAGGGTGTTACATGATTCGACTTGTCATTATTGATATTATTATTTATATCCTTATTTATATAATTCCAAAATGTAAAACATGATTTATATATAATATATATTCATCATATACATATATATTATAGATCGATAAAAGGAATGAAATACACCATTCATGGAGACGGTAGGTCGTACGTACGCATGAACGCTGTTTTTGTTTCCTTATGGAATTGAATGAAACTAAATAGATAAAATTCATATATATATACATAAATCCAGTAGAATTCTTATTTCATATATTTCATTATTATTAATTATATAAACATTATAATCATTCATGTGTGGTTAACATGGAGAATGAATCTCATCACGTCGTGGAGACGGTAATCCGTACGTACGCACGAGCGATGATATCGTTTCCATAATTATTGAATAGAATTGGAGTGGATGGTATAATATATCAGAATCGGTATGATGTTATAATAACCTTATATTGTTATTCTCTACACCATTATACCCATCTCTGTAAGGTGTTGGTGGAAAAACAGATTACACCACGGCGTGGAGACGGAATTCTGTACGTACGCACACGCGGTGATTTTTTTTCCATAGGATGGATAGAAGGTGAAATAGGGTTGTTTCATATTTATAATAACATATTAGTATATTAGGGATACTGATGTTATTACTTCATTATCAAACAACTAAAGAAGAGAGAGTAGAAGAAGAATGGAACTTGAAAAAAACGGTAGAAGGTATTACCTCTTTCTCGATGTGCCTCCTTTAAACTAATATTGTTCTTTGAAGAATACCAGGACCTCTAGGATGTTTCTAGGTAAGTGGAAAATAGTCATTAGTAGGGGATGTCCGAACTTGAAGGCTCAACGTGGTGTGAGGAATAGAGGGAGGAGGTCCCCTTTTATAAGGGAGGAGAGGGGCACCTTAGGAATAACAAAATATATTATTTTATTATAAAGTCATATTCGGCTTTTAATATCTCCCTATTGAGTTATTTCTAAGATAATGTGGGTATGGGTCAAAATACACTCATCCAATAGAATTTAGACATGTTTAGATTTCTATTTTAACCTTATCATTTAGATTTATCTTTAAGTTAAATAATTTTTCTATTACCGTGTCTTCTTGTTTTATTACACTATAAGGCTAATAAACATACTATAACAAGCCAAAATAACCCCAAGATGTTTATTATTAATATATAAAACCATATCTATGTCATTTTACCGATCCTTAGATTTTTAGTAATAAAGTAACAATTAATAATATAAAATTAGTTTTAAAAACTATTTTATGTCAATTTTGACACTATTTAGTAATTTATTTTTTTAAAACTCATAACAGAATTATTGGTTCAAAAAAAGTTAACTAAATAAATAATAACATGTAATTTTAACTTAGAAAATTTATGGAAATCATAAATAGTCTAAAATTACATTTATTTGGGTATTTATAATATCAATTATGTCAATATTTCGTTAATAAGATAAATACTGCATCATCGTTGTGTCATAAATAAATTTAATTATTTAATGTCTAAAAATTATAAATAAAACACCATTATGTAGGAAATATTTTTATCTTTCTAATGAATATTTATAGTAAAATTTATCTAATGTATAACCCTATATTAAAATTTATTTAGTTATTAAACATTGATTTTAACTATTTTAACCCTTCTTTAAATAAATTAATAATAAATGTCCTAATATAATCCAAGTGGGACTAAATGGTCATATTTTATTACTAATGTTGTTTTTGGTCTTAATAAAATTATCCAATAGAATTAAGACATGTATTAGGGTAATAATAATATCATTTTTACCCTTAATTACCCTATTTACTTTTAACCGTGGTAAAAAAAGTAAAAAGTAACTATTCACCAAAAATTATTTTCATCTCATTGAACCACATTTTAGTCCTTGATATTAATATTGTCTCTCGGAGTTTCAAAATTCCACTCACAAAAGCGGTAAAATTAGGTTTTATGTGAATTTGAAAATTCTCCTAGGAGGTGGGTAATAGACGGTGAAAAATACAATAAAATTTTTATATATCTAAAATTATTATAAAATGACTCCAATGACTTAAATTGAACATATATAGGTATTATGTATCAATTTTGACCTAAAATAAATTTAAATAAAATAAATATTTATTTAAATAAAAAGTCGGTATTTGAATAGTATCACAGTGTTTTCACTATTCATCAAAAATTGATAGTTTTCAGAAAAATACCAAATATTCACCCTAGGATAATTTGGATATTCTGAATCCAAAAATGAAGTCCATTTTTAATGATAAAATTTATAAAATTTTAAAAAGTGGGTATTACTATTTATAACTACTAGTTTATATAACATATCATTGTTTAGGGAAACTCGGTATTGCGTACAACACACGCTATCTTGGAAGGTCGCGATTGCGTGTAATCCAAGAAAAGTCAGGGATGCGTGTTGTGCAAGCTCCTTTTGGTGTAGCGTACAACACAAGACATTAATAAAATTAAAAAGAATAAATTTCATAAAATCTCGGGGTGTTACAGCTAACATTATTCATAATTTCCTTTATAATGTCTTGGTTATAATGTAACATTATACTTTTTATTTGATTGGATAATCTTGGTTTTTTGTGAAAATAAATATATCAAATGAACAAAAAATTTCCTGTAACATAATACTAGAATAGTATTTTCCATATATATCAAGATAATTTGGTGTTTCATGTAGGGGGAGCTTATCATGGTGAAGCATACAACACATGACATCAAATTTTAAAAAATATATCTCATAAAAAGATCAAGGTGTTGCAAGAATTTTGTTGTTTCATAATTATAATAACATCTAAGTATAAATATGAAACCAATGTTATTATTTTAGAAGAGAAAAACATAAAATGAATAAGTAAAAGGGGAAATAAATTTCAATGAGTTCGTAAAAATGATTAACTCTTTGTTGGAAGACATTAATGAGATTCCTTCTTAAGGGATCTAGAGATGATATTTATGGAAATCCAGGACCTACAAAACATGTAAAAGGATTTCATAAATAGAAATGGGTAGGTATTTGTCAATATAAAAGTCTCAGGTGGTGAAATGAAATTAATTAATTAGTTCAACATTATAATTGTGGTGAGAGGCACTCTTGAAAATATTCAAAATATTAAATTATTATGTATTTATTTTTTTCCAAATACAACCAAATGGAAAAGGACTCAAATATATTATGAGATATGGTTTTAATATCATCATCAAATTGACATGTTCATTGTTTTACCTTAAACCATATCATTTTTATTGAATTTATTTAACATAATTTAATTTTAATTACAGTTATCGTTTATTTTATATTAAATGGTGGTAATATTTTTGTTTATAAAATTTAAATTAGGACAAAACTGAATAAATTATTATAATTTAGAAAAAATATAAAATTCTTTATTATTTTTTATTATTTTTAAAAAATTTAATGAAATAATATTATGAAAAAATATCGTGACTGTAAATTTTGAAACTATTCATAACATTGATCGTAATGAATTCAATAAAACACGATAAGTTATAACCACAACATTTAGAACAACATTACTAGGTTATATTAGTCAATAATGTATTTTAGAACAATAATAAATTCAAATTATGTTTTTTTAGAATTTTTATTATACTTTATTTGACTCTTTATTTAATAAAAAAATTAATGCATCATCATTGTATAATTATTTTTTTTAATTAGTTCTTCACTAAAAATTATTATTAATATAAAATTATGTTGATAAATATGTTTGAGAAAAAAGTAATAACTATTGAAAATATATTTAATGGCCCGGACCTCTCCAGTCCATTACTTTGTGAAAATGTGATGTTGGAGGCGTTCCGGGAGGTCAAGGAAATATATCCCCAACACTTTGCCAAATTTCCAGTTCATTGAACAGTGTTTCGAGTTTTATGAACAGTAACAATAGGTGTATATTGTTTCACATATCGGTTTCACAGATCGGTATCAAAGATTGGTTTCACAGATCGGTGTCACATATCGATTTCAGAGATCGGTTTCATAGATCGGTCTCACAGATCGGTCTCATAGATCGGTTTCACAGAGCGGTTTCACAGATCGGTCTCACAGATCCGTTTCAAATATCGGTTTCACATATCGGTTTCGTAGATCTGTTAGACAGATCAGTTTCATAGATAGGGAGGTGTACAATAACTGTAGGTGAACAGTGATTCCTGATTCCTATAGTTTTTCCCCTTTTTACGTTTCCTTTGACGTAAAATACATTTAAATCCTTATTTTTAAGGACTATTAAGGCCGATTCAAAGGCCATAAATCTTATATTAATTATTCCTAAGGCTTGGGATGTTTTACTTGGTCAAACTGCATGGGTTAATGCGATCCGCTTTTAATGGAGAATTAAACAGATCTTAATCCGTCACCCCATTAAATCATCAAAAGAGATGAGATATCTTCCTCCCTTTTTCTTCCTCTTTGTTCTCGGCTATGAGATGCTAGAACCTTTCAATCCTTCCCATGCGAGTTTCACAATCAAACTTTTCTCCTCAGGTTGGTTTGGCTCTAACCTAGATGCAACCCAGCTGTATCAATCAATCATTGATATAAGGCATGTTTTATCATCGTTCCTTCAGGGATCATCTACTCTTGTTTCTATTTTCCATATTATTGCATGTAATCTTCATGCTTATAATAGGTTTTTCTTGGGATTTGGTTGGTGCTATCACACCGTGGCACCCTCAGGTGGATGCAGTTGTCTTTAGAGGAGGATTTTTACCTGTTGTGAGGATAAAGAACATGGGGAACTGTTTGAGGTAGGAGATTTGTTTCTTCTCTTTTATTTTATGTGCAACTGTATCGTTAGCATGTTTTATACTTGTGGATCACAATGGAATTTACATAATAAATATTGGAATTAACAAATAAATTGATATCTATCATATTTTATTGCCTCATGTTTTTCTAGATAGTGTGAAATCTATGCATTCTTTGTTTAGCTATTTGTTCTTGATGGAAATCGGTAAAGAACATTAACCAGGATTAAATGATATGTGTTGGCTAAAGAAAAAGAGGCATGAAAACGAATCTGGTTCTTGTTGTAATTTGATGTTAATCAAATTGGTGCAGTAAGAATGTTTATTTATTTGTGATGGATTACTGATTAGGTTTCCTGAATTTGGAACCTATGAATTATACACCTGTTAATAAGAGATGGATTAAAGAACGAATTGTTTGATAATATCTTAAAGGGTTCTAAGTTACCCTCTTGATTGTTAAAGGGCCAACAGCCCATTGATGTGATATTTTTTTTCATGCTGCTTGTGTTGTGATGTGACCCTTGAGGGGTATTGTGATATGTGGAGGTAGGGAGGCCTAGTGATTGTGGTAGTGGATGACGACTAGGGTGGGGAGATGCATCAGTTTATGCATTTGGGTGTCGGGGAAGACCCTAGGGATGATGGTATGGGATGGATGTGATGGCTGGATATTGGTGGTTTTGATTGGTTATTTATCTGATTTACTTTTCCCCACTTCTCAAGGCAGCTGGTCTAGTTTACCCTCCTTCCAAAAGAGGTGAAGACAGGTGGGGTATGCCACATGATTTTCGTGATTAGCCTCTCGAGGGAGAATGGCTCTACACTCTTTCTATAGGCCGTAAATATTCGACAGGTAGTATATCTACTCACCTTGTTGAGCCCCCTTGTGTTTAGTATCATATGATGAGTTTCTAGAATACTTGGGAATATGGTAATGAAATTCTATAATGAAAGATTGATTAGATGGTGATAATCCGCGGGGATGGAGATGCTAGAATCAAATGGCTATGTTTTAACTTTTAAAGGAATAGTTTATATTGAATGTGATGCCAATGAAGTCTAATGTGGTTTTAGTCATGGTTAATTAATGTGAAAAAAGATAATTAACGTAATATGGAATTGATGAAATAGAGAATAAAGTGAACTAATGAAGATCTTTAATTGGTTGTGTTCTTATAAGATACCTAGTCTTAGAAATAGCAGCCAGGAGTCCGAGAGACATTAGTTGTTGTTGAGACTAAGTCTAGGTTTTGCCCATAGTCTGGTTGTGAGTTATATATTTTCATTACTTTTTGTGTTTCTATATGCTACTCCACCCTTTCAGTAAGGAAAACTAACACCCTGAGGATTCTGAGCCATGGGGGGTGTTTTCCCCAACATTCTGATGGGAAGTTGAATGGCTGACTACCCCCATTAGCCCTGCTCCCTTCTCTTGGTAGATACTTGTGCTAACAGGCATAGCTGTTAGTTTCCCCATATATGTGTGTAGAGGGATGTAATGGCTTGTGGTTATTTCACACACATATATTCTAGATATATTATCCTATGGAATATTATAGGTGTAATGTGTATAGATTGTGATGGATTGAGGATCCTTACTTAGTGTATGTGCTACAATTGCTTGAGGTATAATACCTGACGTATGATACACGTTATGCGGGCTGTGGTGGCTCCCGAAAAAAGACCTGGTTACTTTTGGTTTCGAGGATGTTGTGGTGCTTCGCCCAAGTGTATGTGGGCAAGACTTTGTCATGCACGAGGTGTAGATTGTGAATCTTAGCCTAGGTGTCTGCGGGAAAGCCTTTGGAGAGATATGCACATGACATATGTCGTTGGGGAAAAGCGGCAAACCAGTGGGGAAGTAGTAGCGAGGTAACCTTGATATTATTTACTATATGCTATATTCTTGTATGTGTTACTTGGTGAGAGTAACCATGGTGAGGTTGGGAACATAGTATACCTGTTTAGGTGACGAGTTAGTTTCACTTGATGTTCACTGTGCTTTAGCATGCTTTCTTTAATTTTCATGAGAGGCTTTGGGGAGGTTACTACTGAGTATACTGTTATACTCACCCTACGTATGTAAAAACGTTTTTTCAGGTCACTTGGAGCAGGTTGGAGATCAGGCTGGTTACTACTAGCTTGTGGTTGCAGGAGCTGTTCGGGCTTCTTGTCTCTGCTGTTTTTACTTTCTTTTGGGTACTTGCAGTTTTCCCTTCCAATTGTAGTAATTTTTCATGACATTACAAATGTGCACTTGGGTTTTCTTTTATACTTATGTTCTATGTTAGAGTTGGTTGGCTGCTATCTTATCTCTCTCTTCCGCATGTGTTCTCTTAGAGGGTAATGCCTCCCATTTGTGTGTTTATTATACCCTCGATGCTAGTCACCAACCCAGGGGCCTACTAGAGGCGGGACTCGGGGGGGTCATTATCTCCCTTCTCACATTGCTGGCCCAAGAGAGGTACACTTTGTGGGTAGGGGTCGTGACAATGTATATTCTTAATGACATCATATTAAAAAAATAATGTTATTCAAAAATGAATGTCAAATTCAAATCATTTCCTTAAAGTACAATATTATAAATATCACAACTTCTTCCAAATATTTCCCAAAAATTATAACTAAATTTAGATAATAAAAATAAGTTTATTATGTTAAAAATATTCAAATAGATTTGTTTACAATGATCTCTTTTCCCTATTTCTACACATAAGAGATATATAAGGCAAATAATGGAACACTTGTGATTTTTTATAAGTTAAATATTATAAAAGTCATTGTTAGGGAAACATATCATTTAAATAAGTAAAATTATAATCTCAAGTTATAAGGGATGAATATATGTTTTTCAATAATATTTGAAAATAAAATTGGGTACTTTTCTTGTATATATAATTTTATTTTTACCCTAAATTACCCAAATTACACTTTATCTTGGTAACCAAAAATACCAAGCTTCATGTTAATTTTAGAAAAAAATAAAATGGACCTATTTAATAAATTTAAACTTTCCTAAAAAAATATGGAATCCATTTTCATTATTAAAAACAAATAATATATAGAATTTAACTGAAAAAAATCTCACAAAATACAAAGAATAATAATTTTATTGAAAAATATATTTTTGAGAAAAAATGTAGTTATACCAAAAGAATGTATAATGGTGAAATAAATTAGATTATTTAAAGTTATAAATAATTAAAATAACATTATTATTAAATTAAATTAATCATTAAACATTTAATATAATGAAAATTATTGTTTTATAAAATATGGATTTTTCACTATTTTTTTGGAAAATAAATAGTTTCAGCGAAATATAAATTTTTTCCCATAATACACTTTTGATATTACACTTTTAAAAATATATTTTATTTATTTTCAAATATATTTTACAAAAGGTTCTAAATTTTGTTTTCAAATAATCCTATGAATAAAATTCTAAAAAATGAATTTTGAAAAATATTTCCTTTTATGCTT
Source organism: Viscum album (assembly GCA_963277665.1). Classification (NCBI taxonomy): domain Eukaryota; kingdom Viridiplantae; phylum Streptophyta; class Magnoliopsida; order Santalales; family Viscaceae; genus Viscum; species Viscum album. The sequence goes on along the minus strand of OY728133.1, from coordinate 641,457,169 downwards.
AAAATTGGATATATTTAAATATTATTCCTATAAACATTATTTGGTTGAATATAAAAATAATTTATTGAATATATAACATATAATTTTTTTAATTTTTTTAATAATTTTTATTCAAACCTATTTAATGGATATGTTATAATAGTTTCAATTTAAATAGTATATTGTGGTTTTAAACAAATTGTTGCTTGAAAAATAATCTATCAAAAAATTAAAATTAAAGTTACAATCTATAAAATAATCGGGATTTACATTGTCCCATTTTTATATAAAATCCACCCAAACAATTTTAATTTCAATGAAAATATAAAGGTTAATACATGAAAATTCGAATGTGGAAATCTCATTTCAAAAAAAATGTTAATAAAAATTATTTTTAAAATAATGTAAAGATAAATATGAAGGTTACCAAAACCATGGATTTTAAAAAAGGATAAAATTACTAAAAATATGGTTATTGAAGAGAAATAAAACTATCATGTGTAGATTTTGATTGATAGAGAACATGCTGGTTATAAATTCTATGATCACCAAACTATAAATTTTCATTCTGTTAAATGAATATTTATTTCATATTATGAGAAGAAAACACATAACATGTTTAAAAAAACTCCTTTTCATATAATTGAGGGATTCATTCATTATCCAAATATGAACTTGAGAGGATAAACTTAATTGATTTCATCACATGTCATAGATAGAATATCATCCTTTGGTAGTGGTTCGATCTATTTATACATCATTTCATACACTGGGAGATGAATGTTCAGGATGGGTTTTTTAATATATGAATCTCTCTAATTTATCATAATAACCCAAATTTACTATTTTAAAAATAAATGTTTTACTAAAACCATAATTGATAGAATATGATATCCAATATAATAAATTATACGTTAACCTAAAACTATAATATCCAATTGTCATCATAATCCATTCCATAAGTAAATAATCTTATGAATCATAAAAAAAATCTTTCCAAATTCCATGCAGAAAAATATATAAGGTAGGCCACGATATTTCCAAAATAAATTTAACATTATATTCCAAACATAATATAATATATATCATACTTTTACATTTCATATATATTAATACCTTGGTCACCTTAAAAACAGAATTAAAACAATTCTTCATCCAAATCCTTTTAGAAGAAGAACTTCAGTACAATACTTATATATATCATTATTATAATAAATAGACAATTATAGATAAAATAGACCAATAACATAATTCATTAATATAAACCTAGTAATTTTTTTCCTTCCTCTCTATCTTTGGAAGTAACATAAGCTTGATCATGATCCATTATCCTTATTGGGGTATATTCCTTAGATGCTCAAGACAATGGTTTTCATTGTCTCACATATCCTTATAGTTGAATAATTATACATTTGAATCATTTTTATTACCTTTTAAATCATAATAAATGTGTTATTTCTCTCCAAAAATTTATCAAACTCCCATTCCATTTATGAATGTATCTTTATGCTTCCTTCTATAATTATAACACGTGGGAAAATAATTCATTCTCTTATTTTTGTTATCCATCTTTTTCCTACCATTACTCTTAATCTCATAAATCCCTCTACTACAAGAATACTTATATAATTTTTTATTTGTCTCGTTACCACATGATACTATATCATCATATGATGAAAAATATTTGGAGACCTATTGTCTTTAAAATATTTTCATTAGACAATAAAAGATATTATCCGTCTTTCCCTTTCGATCACGTGCATTTATGAGGATTCAATTAATTCGTCATTGAGTCATTTGTAAATTATGATATATAATATATTAGGCCTTGTCACTATGTATAATTTCAAAAAAAGTAAAATACTTATCAAAAATTGAAACATTTAAGAGTTGATAATCTTATAAACAATTGTTTTTGATATGTTATTCTATAGCTGTCTTTAATGTCTATCATATGGTTATATTCCATAATCTGTGTTATCCGAAATCTAGTTATAATGGGTTGTACTAAAATTTTTATGATACAAACTCTATGTACCCTAACCCATGTAACCAAGAGTTGATGCCTTAATTTATTACATTAGAATAGATACAAGATTTTAATCCCAAAGAACTAATTAGTTTCATAGGTTTGGAAACTTGATAACACAAATGAATTGGAAAACATAATTTAAGATATAAAACCCAACATAGTTAATCATATGAGAACACTAATATTCTACTACATTAACCTTATATACAAGTCATAATAAACATCATTTCATCATAGGAAAAATAAATCATAAGAAAGGGGTTAGATCATATTTTTAGTAATGGTATATATATTGTTGATGATATCCAAGAAAATCATAAATTATTATGGAAATATGAGTAAATAAAAAAATGAAATTTAATTATTATCTGGGTTATGACCTAGAAAAATAAAAGTTAAATAAGGTATACTAATTAAATATTTTTCATAATCTATAAAACATAACCATGTATATTATACTAGTCGAATAGTCACATGGAAATAAATGAATAATATCATAATTAGGTAATCCATAACATATGATTTCCAAAACACACAATCAACTCCTCATCCAAGATATTTATAGAAATATGTTAGGCCTTTTCCAAAACATGATCTATATTGTCATATGATACATACTAATGCATGGAGAGGAAATAATGGGACCCTACCAACTCTTACAATGTACAATGAATTCCTAAAATAAAAATGGAGAAACCTAATAAACATATATTTTCATATTGAAACTAAAATATGAAATGAAAATAATTTACCATGTCATGAAGAATAATCATAAACTATCCATAATAATATGGAGAATGGTATCAAGATATTACATTCCAAGTCAAATTGATCATAAATCATTCAATAAAATATCAAAATAGCCAAATAAGACATCAATATCAATTAAAAATTATATTCAATAAATAGTGTTGAAATATATAATAGTACATCAATGAAATCATTTAGAAATTCTTGAGAGACATAAATTTTTTAAATTTGAAGAAAGAGTTTTTTAAATTTTATTAATTATTCATAAAATCAGAATGAGAACCTGTATATCACTAAAATGAAAATAGAAAAAATGAAATTATGTTTGTGGAATATTAAAATAACATCCACACTAAACTTTTTCCTGAAAGAGGTATATGTAATGAAACAGAGTTGGGATTGAAAAGCCCATTAAAACTTTGGAATACAGTCAAACCATATACCCCATAAAATTATTGATCATTAAATTAATCATTAAGTACTATTAAGATAAAAATATTAATGATATTATATTTAAATATCTAGTATACATATACAAAATACATGTGATTAATGGTCAATAAGGAAAATCTCTTAGAAATAATATTGAGATGAAAAAACCCTTACCTCAGTTTTGACTTCCATAAAATAAGTCGTATTCTCATATAAGTTGGTTTTAAACATATTATAATCAGTTAAAAAAGGATATTAATATTTATGACATCATATATGATCCCTTTATAACATTTTATCACTTTTTTCAGTGATATTTCGTTATTAAAATTGTTCCGAGTGCCAACTAATTAATGGGAATGAGTTGTTAAAAATGATTACCACTTTTTTAGTGGACTTCCTTTAGATATTTCATTAAGGGATATTGAGATGGTAATTATGGAATTTTAGGTCCTCCAAGACTTGTATAAGGTTGTTATGAGAAGAATTGTGTAGGAAGAAGTAATGATAAGAGGTTGGATGTGGTGAAATTAAATTATGTTAGGAGTTCTGTTTTATAAATGTGGTGATGTGCAGCCTTAGAAATCCTCAAAATTTTAAATTATAATAAATTAATTTTCCAACCAAGTACCTCAAAATGGACTAGTATTTGAATATATGATTATATAATTTTATAATCACCTCATAAAATTAAATTTTTACAATTTTTGTTTTTACATTAAAACTTCTCAATTTGATTGGATTTAGTGAACATAATTTAATTTTATTTACGGTAAGAATGTGATTAATAGTGAATGAGGGTAATTTTCCACTTATAAAATATCAATTATTACATAAATGATTAAATAATGACATTATAGACCAAATAATAATAATTTATTATTTTTAATTATTTATTAATATTTTTATATAATGTAATAATATTTTTTTAATAAAATATCATTAGTGTCAGTTTTTACACTATTGATCAATTTTTCTTGACCAAAAAATAATAAAACTGGATAACATCTAAACAAGAAATTTCAAATATAAATAATATGTCATAATAATCCTGAAAATTCTTGGAGGAATATAATTAATTTAAATATATTTATTTTAATATTTTATTATAAATTATTTGATTGTTTTTTTTAGAAAAATAATTAATGCATCATCATTTTATAATTTATTAATGTCATATATATTTAAATAAAAAGTTTTAAAAAATATGATGATATTGATAAATATGTTATCATTCAAATAATTATGTATTTTTGAAGATATATTATGAGTAACGTCATTATAAAAATAATATTTTAATTGAAATACGATTGGGACATGTTTTCCTTTTCCATAAATAAAATATTATAAGATTAATATCCTCATATAAATGTTTCCCAAAAATTATAAATAAATTTATTTTTTAATAATAACCTTATTATGTTCAAAATTGAAACTTATATTCATTCTTAGCAATCCATATTCTCTATGTTGTCACATATAGGATATATACGACAAAGAAAGAGACATTTGTGATTTTCTTTAATTTAAATAATATAATTTTTTTCTCATATAAAATTATCAATTAAATAAATAAAATTCACACCATAGGTGTTAAGGATTAAATATAAAGTCATTCAATATAATTTTGAAAACATTTCGTGTTATTTTCTAATCCTTATCATTTTATTTTTAACCTAAATTACCAAATTTACTATTTACTATTGTAACAAAAAATGCATAGGTAACTATTCTGAATGGGAAAAGAATAATTTTGAAATATTTAATATATTTTTAATATTTGAATATCAACATGGAATATATTTTTTCAGAAAACAAAAAAATATAATTTATAGAATTTCATTTCAAATTAATCTCAAAAAATTCAATGAATACACGTTTTATTGAAAAATTCATTATAAAAAATGTACATATTCGTAAAAAATGGTATAATGATAAAAATATATAAGATTATTTATGTATAAAAGTTATTAAGTTAAATTAATGTTAACCTAAAATCTTAAATAGGATTTTCATATAATGAAAATGAAAGTTTTCTAAAAATCGGTATCTCTCAATATCAATTGAAAAATAAATATTTTTAAAATACATTCATTATTGCAATATAAAATAATATTGACATTATCATTTGAATAAATTTTTATTATTATTTTTCAATAGGTTTTATTAAAATGTAATAAATTTGGTATCAAAATATTAATTTCATTAAAAGGAAATAAAACTATATTTTAAAAAACATATCATTTTATGCATAAAATTCGAATTATTCTTATCTCATGGATATAAAAATCATTTCGATAAGTGTAAAAAATTACTTAATATATAATATATATATTATATATTGTGGTTAATACTCTTCATTCATTCTAATTTGACTTCTAGGTTATAAAAATATTATTTTATAGATTATATCTTTGTTTTGAAGTCGGTTATGCATGAAACATAAACTACGAGGGATGTTAAAATTGAAAGATATGTACATTAAAGTATAATCATGATAAAGATTTTATTAATGTTAATTAAATTAATATGAATCTAAAAATTGATAAAAATAAAGGGAATAATTATTTAAAAGGCTCTCTAATCAATATGAATTGTTTTATATGAATGATCATAGATTTTCAAAGTGGTTTAGATTTTTTAAAATATTATATAAACACTTTTTATACTCCAATAAAACATCCCATGAGTTAGAGGAAGTTCTCAGAAGTGTCATGGGTGTTTTAGGGTCGTAGAGATCTATTTTTAGAGAAACAAGATGAGGCCCACGGTTGGAGCATGGGTTTGGTTTACAAATGTGACTCAATCGTGCGACCTAAAATTTAAGGAACACTGTTTGAAGAAATTTTTGTGGGTGTACATATAAATATGAAAAAAATTACATATATGTTGAAATTGTGTCCTCTATATTATGCACAATAATTTTCAATTGTGCGAAAACATTATAGGGGTTTTCTCATATTGGAAGTGGTGGCCCATGGTTTGGAAAACCATAAAGCCAAACCATGAACCTTATTATAGACCCTAGAAAATTATTAATTTTCCATTTTGCATTATAACTCAAACCCCCTTCCACTATTATTGATTTTATAAGAATAAATATCCCATAGATATCATTTTCCCTCTTCTTATATGAACTGAGCCAATTTCTTCACACAACCTATGATACATGCACAGTTCCTCTCATTGAATCACCAAAGATACGTTATTAATTTATTTTATGTAAATCAACTATCATTTTATATATAATGATGATTTTTTATGGATAATATTCCCTATTTTCAATGAATTTATCTATTTATTTGATTTCTCTAATTCTAGTGAGAATGAAAATCAAGTATCAGACAAGCATTATACATCCTATTAAAGATAAGATATTAAGAATATTTCCCTAACATCTTTTTTATTTATATTACATTTTATTTTAAAACAACATATACCTACATAATATTTCCATTAAAATGATTTAATCATTTTTAATAAATTAGAAATTTCTAGAGATTATTATATTGGTCATCTTTGTCATTAGTGGTTTTCTACCTCTATTAGTACTAGCATTGGGATGAATCAATTAATTAATTTTATGATAGATAATTTTTTTTATAACACAAACCACCATCAAATTAGTTTTGATGGATAAATAATTAATTTTATTGAATTAATTAAATGAAATTGTGAGAGTAATATTTTATGCCATCGATAATGATGAATTGAGTGAAATGTCCATGACTGAAAGGTTTTAATAGAGAAGTGAATTTGACCGGTATATTTAATTTTGAATTTGTGAATATATTGAATTAAAGGTTTATTTATTATTATTACACCATGGATTCTGGTTAGTATGAAATAGTTAAGTTAATTTTTCATCATGATTCTTCATGATCCTTTATAATTTGATATTTGACAATACATTTTACATCATTTAATGAGAGGTTTTATAAGACTCATCCACTCTACTTGGGATATGATGTTGATAATGATGGAAAAAATTGATTTAAACTATTCAGAAATGATTTTTCAAATCCATATATGAATTATTCATCACTACCCTATTTAAAGTATGAGACTCCAACGATTATCCTACAATTCCTTGGTCAAAATCCTTATGTACTAGGTAAGTCTATATATATATATAAACATTATTAAAAACATTCCCAAAAACACATGCATTGGTCTATAAATGCACATTTACCTTTATATATATAGACATTTAAATTTAGAGTCATTCTAGCATGGGAAAAAGAAGTTATTGTAAGATAGAAAACCTTAGGGAACTCGAGCTTCTTTTGTTTAGATTATTTTATAATTATACATTATCATTATTTTTGTATAGTTCTATTTTATATAAAATTTATAGATAGTGCATGACCCCATTGGCGGTGGCCTGCTAGGTTTTACTCACAACCAATTTTGGACACTGATTGGTTCTTGAATATACTAGAAGGGACATCGAAAATATCTATACAATGGATTATTTATTATCAATTATGACTGGATCATGGTAGTAAATGACTTTTCCAATGATTAGGATGCTTACAGAATAATTTGTTTTCTTTTTTCTTATTGTCTTATATGTATTGTATTGTATACCTACATATACAAATTTGTGAATTCCTTATTTCTACCCCATTATGAAATCATCATATTTTATTTGATTCTAGTTATTACTTTTATTCATTAAATAAAATGGATGTGTTTCCTCTTATTCATTTTATTTTTATTCATTTTCTTATATTTCTTATACAATTTTATTATTTTTATAGCATACTGTTGTGATGTTACTATAATAAAATAGTATATTGTCTTTCTACTATAAGGTCAGAGATGTCTGCTACTGGTTAGTAACCACTAAAAGATAAAGTCTCAAGCTAGATGAAAGGTGGAAAATTAGACCGTCTACTTACTTATTAATCAGGATCAAGAAGTCAGAATGTGGTATAAGAGTATTGGTCTTATATTGCATACTATCTTGGTATGAATGATCAGTGATTTGGATGTGTCAGAATATTGTAATATCCCAATTCATGGGAGTATCTAACCCATGTACTAAGAAAAATCCTTGTTCACTAAGATATCGTATGTTTTTATTCTAATTATAGTTAAATTGATTTCACCATTGTGTGAAACACATGGATTTTGGATATATTATTCTCAGTTTGAATTTTATTTTACCCTTGGAATGATATTGAAGGAATGTATTGTTACATGTATCATTATAAGTATTGAAAATTTATTTTTATTCAAATTTCTTGACATGAATATTTTAATGAATACATCCCCAACATTATTTTATAGTGCCCTTGTTTTTATAAATATTATTTGAATAATGTTCCATAATAATTTATAAGAAAACTAAAAGGTTATTAAGTTGTTTTCATCACATTAAATGTAGTCTTCCCATATAACATGATGGAGTTAACTTAACAACCTGTTGTAAAATATTTTAGTCTGTGACCCTTGGTTGAAAGGATGAAATGATAGTGTTGAAATTAAATAGATTCTGATTTATTTTTATGATGTTTATAGGTCTCTAGAAATTAGGAATAGTGATCCCTATAATTAGAAAATTCTAAATAATTGGTCAAAGATATATGATGTAAAAATTATAAATAATAATTCATAGAACAATATTATCTGGTATTGGTTGATGCATCAAACAAGGTCCGGATAAATTATAACAAATTATTGGAATTATGGAATTGAATAAAATGGTTTACACTACATGGGGATATAAATTTCCACATGAGGGTGTTTTCATATATAAATGGAAATTGACACCCCTTATACTAGAATGTATAGTCTGAAATAGAGAACATAAGCCTAACCCATCCATTTTAGATTGAAGTAGAAAGTGTCTCTTTTGAATATTTTTAATTTTTATACCAAGAAATAAAATTATGAGCCTGAAATGGGGTTTGAATCTTATATTATAAGGCTATGTTCTTGCACTGTTAATTCTCTAAAATAATTTTAATTTTTTATTCCAATTATATGGATTATGTTATGAATTATATAAACATTTCACTATAGTGTCATCATGTTCAACTATGAGTAGTTGAATATGATCATGATCTAGTGGATGTGGGATCTCTACCAATGATGCTCCCTTTGGTGGTGCCACATCAACAACCTTCTTCTATCCCAAATATTTTTTTTCTATAGTCAATACTATGAGGGTTTCTTATGGCTACTGGTATCTCAACAAACATTACATTTTTTTGTTGAGTTTATATTAGTGTTTTAGTAGCATATCCCTCCTAAATGTTAAGTAGAAAGAATCCCCCTATTCACAGAGTCATTATTTGAGCTGATGAGATATATCATTGGTCATCTAATGATTCATTTATGTAGGAGTGTAAAGATTGGAGATAAATTATAAATAATTTTCCATGAATTTGACTGAATTTATTACCCAAACCAATCTTCATTAGGATATTTTATAGAAGAACGTATTGACTATATTCTTTGAAAACATTTTCCTAACGATTATGGGAACTAACCATGATATGGAGTTTATACATTTATAGATGGTTTTTATATATGTGGAGGAATATTAAGATCACAATATATAGCTCTATAGTTTTATGCCATCTCTTTTTGTGACGATTTGATGAAAACTGTATTTTTTTAGAATTTACTCATATATGCCATATGATCTTAGGTTAATGCCTTCTTGTTCACTATCATTTTTGAGATAATCAACCAGGTCAACATCACTAAGGTTTATTTGATGGAGGTAAATGGTGTGGGCTATGGTGGTTCAGTATGATTTAAGGATTTGACCCATCTATAGGAATGAAGCGATGGATGGGCCCGACTCATGGGGATAGTGGTAGTCAAATGACACACATTGACAATTATGTGATATGTCTATAGTGTGGTATATTTGATGATATGAAACCCCATTTAAAAAGTTATCATTTTGAATGATGAAACATAGGTAGGATGGAAAATATTTATTGTTTTTATTGAACCATTCATCAAATTCCAAGGGACAAAGGATCTGTACTGAGTATGCTTTCAGGAGAAAACTTAGTATATCCGTGTTAGGAAGGGTTCTAGATTACATTAATTAATTCAGGACCAAAAAGGTGTATATGGTCGAAAATCCTAGACATATGATCTAAAGATACAATATTGTTGTCCTACTCATGTTATTCGGGTTTTTACTGATGGATAATTATTGAGATAGTCATCTGATTTGTAGCCAAAACCAAGGGAGAAGTATGTTGGTCCTTTTACCATATGAGGTATGATTTTTTTATCCTTTAATTTTATAACTACAATATTTGATATAGGTTCTGCGAACTAATTAATATATAATTAGTCTATAGAAATATATTCCCAAAATATCAAGTATTTTGTATGTTTAATGACTATTGATACAATATTGGTAATTTGATCAGAGTGTTTATAATGATGTAAGAAGTTATACACGAGATAAGTGTTGGATTTGGTGGCCTATAACCAACTAATTTGAACTTTATTAAATAATAAATACCATATCACATCTTGATTGTTCTTCTGGGTGAAAATTCATGTGAAAATGTCCTAAGGATAGCTATTGCATTAAAAAGTCATAGATGATCCCTACTATGATGAGAACCTGGAAGTTCCATAGCATTGTAATTGAATATAAATTCTATCGCCGAATGATGTTATTTTAGAGACACAAATAATACAGGACATTAGGGTTAGGGACTCATAAAAAATTGAGGCACCTTCTCATGGTTTTAACCCTTGGTAATATCTAGGAGGATATTATAAGAATGAGACCTGCCAATAGGAAATCTACATTGCGTAGTGTCATTGGATGTTCCTATCCACGGATGTGTGTATTGGTCCTTAGACTTTATGATTATTATTAATGGGTATTACAAGTCACACACATAGATGTATTGACGAGAACTGTGATGACACACTGTTCGCGGAAAGGTAGGATACATTGGGTGCGTCACGAGTAATATTTCATTAATAGGTAATGCGAAAATGGATTTTCCCCTTCTGTTCCATAACGGAAGTAGATATCTTAGGCCCTTTGATGGAATTGATATAGCCTAAATAATTTCATGACATGGTAAGGTATGGGTGAGTTCAATTTCGGAAAGTCAAAGAATGAATAATCGAGGTCATGGTTTGATGACACTAGCATGCAACCCACTTGATTCGATATATTGTGACAAAGAAATTATATTACACTGTAAATGTTCGTAGGAGGTGACACGTCATTGCGGCGTTAACTTCTTTCTCTATGGGTGCCTTGGTGTGTTGCTAGATGCAAACCATGGTCTTTAGGTAGGCTCCACCTTATTCCACTAAGAAAGGGGCCTAAAGGTTATCACAATAAGTGTGTCCATGTATCTTAGTTAAATATTAATTTAACAATTTAAATAAATAATATTCTCGACTATGGTTTAATAATTATTTAATGATGCCTGATTGCATTTATTTCAACACTAGTTATTTGAGAGAATATATTTTTGTTGAACTAATATATATTTTTTAGCTAGTAATGCAGTAAACTTTATTTAACAAATGAATAGACATTACTCAAGGACTAATAAATGTGGTGGTGGAAATAAAGGAAAATGAAAAATAAAATTACATGAAATGTATATTAAATATAAACACCTTGTAGTTTTATGGAAAATGAGTACACGTTGTGTATTAATGATGACACACCGTTTAGTTTTTCCAGTCAGGATTTTGAGGAATTAATTTTATTTTACTAAATGATATTTATTATAATCAGTGTGGGCACATTTCAATGAATTTATAATTCGAGATGGGGGTTTTCAATGAGAGTTAATGAAATAAATTAAATGTGTAACATGTTTATTTGTTAACTCTATAACCTCAAAACTGATTATAAATATCCTCACAACACCAAAACTTTTCCCCAATAATTGTGAACAACAATTATGGAAAATTATTTCAAGGCCAAAAATACTACTTCCTCCTAGAATGCTCTTACGACCGAGAGAGATCCTCCTCCATCGGATCAAGGCGATCGAAGGCGGACATCACAAGCGAAGTTTATTCCGTGCTAGCACTCGGAGATCCCTTCAGCGACATCCAGAGATTCATGGAGCATATGTGGATCGCCTCTAGAGGAATCTTGCACTTATATTCTAAGACGCAACGAATGATCACATCAGATCGTGATTGGAGACATCAACTAAGTAAGAATTCTACAAAGGTAATTCTTCTGAATTAATTAAATTAATTATAACCAACATATGATTATTATATCTCTATGGTTCCAGAACTCCCTCTTGTGTTTTTCGTTATTTGATCTATTCCAAAGATCCGACATTTTATATCATGATGGATATCAGGTTGAACGTTGTATAATACTAAAATCATAGTTGGTCACTCCCACCAACGCGCTTCTACTGCGCCCGAAACCTACAAGTGGAATAAGAGGTGTCATATCGTTGATTATAATTATTTAGTTTCTTTTGGTGGTTTACACATTTAATAATTTAGTTATTTCAATTCAAGGTATTTGTTCTTTAAATATAAATCATGAGATCTGTTCCTCCTCTATTGTTTCTCATTCACCATACAGAAACAACCTTTTATTTTAATTTTTGATTAAAATAAAATATATGATCTCATCTGGAAAAGACAATCATTCATGGCCGTACGACATGAGTATACATGGCATGTATTCGGAAGTACACGTCATAGAGTCTAGGTTCATGCAACAGACTGGTTTTCCAAATCAGGCCATGTATTGATCCTATATAAGTCATTTATGAGACCATGTGTTGACTAGGAACTAGTGGCACATAGTTTCTGGATTGAATGTCGTGTGGTCCAATGGATCATGGTGTGTAGTCCATTCAGGTAAGGGTTGGACTGTGTACCCCGTACACTGCTTGCCCAGTTGGAAACCATGTAACACAGAATCTACAGGGAGTGTGTCCCATTGAACAGGCCGTTTACTCCAAAAATTTATGAAGTACATTAACATTCCATTCCCCAGGCATGTACTTCGAATGGAGGGTGAAGAAAATTACACACCATGTAGTCGGAACTACACATTGTGTACTCACCCAAATTACGCTGATTTATTAATTTTTTTTATTATATTATAAAAACCCTTGATATGTGTACCATAGTGCAGGTGAATTGAAGAGGAAAAACACGTTATATGTGTTTAATTAAAAATCTGCGTAATGAATGGGAATTCACCAGGTTGCTTCCAGTGTGTATGTTACATACAAATAAAATTTTAATTGAATTTATTTCATTAAAATTATGATGGATGAGAATCTCAAAGAAATTCATAAAAGGGTTTATGATAAAATGAGATTAATTAAAGATAACTAATTATTTTGAGCATGATTTAGCTTAAACTAGAAGGATTATAGAAATGAATTCTAGTTTTATTTATGTGTAAATATCTATGCATGTATCGATGATCATGAGCTAGACCAAGACCTTTGTATGTGAATGGTTTCATTAATTTATTTAAATAAAATTTGTTGGCCTACGATCCTTCTCCTAATTTATATGTAGGGACTGCACGCCCAATGATTCTTTTTTCGTAAAACCCCCTTTTTACCCCTCAAATGCATGTGATATAAATGAATATGTAATGGATAGAGCTCCCAAGATAATGGAGGCGGATCAAGTAAAGAGACAAGGCGGAACCAATCCAATGAGATATAAAGGTGGACAGGTGGAATGCTATAAACATGAACCTAAAATTTTCAAGGTGTTTGTCCCTTAGGTATTGGGTTAGTTTATCAATCGCTAGATAAACTAACCAATAAAAAAATCTCATGATCATAGGATTTATTTTATTTCTGTCAGTTTCATTGTTTATGTATTGTGGGTGTGTTGTCCTGATCAGAAAATTAATGAATTAAATGATCATGTAATATGGAACTTTAATAAAACCTGATTATATGTAAATATTATCTTATACATGGTTAATCACTTATGTATATCCCCATTAATATTAAAAATTATGTAATAAAAGGTAATAAATTGGAAATTTGCATATAAGGATAAAATACCTCAAAGAAATATTAATTCTGTATAGCCTTCCATAATCAGGGATATAATCTAACCATAGTTCAATGTGCTTGACCAACCCTAGTTGGGTGATTTCAATTAATAGGGAATTATAATTCATGGTTTAGGGTTTAATTGACTTGGTTCGCATCAAGGGTTGACTGCCATAACAGGACTTGGTGTGACCAAGCGGAAAAGGCTGAGGAAATGCAAAACAAAAGGATTTCAGGATTGGGGAGTCCACTCAGATGATCAAGGAGCTTCCAGTTAATGTTGTTGGAATTTTGAATGCCTACCTAAAACACATCAAGTTTCTTGACCAACCCTAGTTAGGGTAATGCGATGGGAAATATGGATCCTCGCCACTAGAATATTCAGGAAACCAAATATTATGAAGTCAATGGTGAGGTCTATTGGACTTCGATAAAATAGTGGGAGACTAATAAGTATTAATTTATTTATATATATCAATTTTATGATAACGTACTTATTATTTTCTCATCTTAATTGGTAGGAACAACAAGAAAAATGACTTCAATCATATCATTGTGAACCATACTCGAGAAGGAAAACCATACCACCAGCACCAATTTCTTAGATTGGCAGAGGCAATACGTGTCATCCATCACCACGAAAGGAAATTGTATGTGCTAGATGATCCTATTCCAGTTGCTCCTAGAATGGAGGCCAGTGATGAGGAACTATCTCTATACAGGAAACACATGGATGATTCCATATATATCCTGTGTTTAATTCTATCATCCATGTCTAATGTGCTTTTAAATAAACATGAAAACATGGATTCATATAACATGATGTCTCACCTTAAGTATATCTACCAAGAGAAGGCGATACAGGAGAGATATGAGATCTACAATGATTTTTTTACATCTTAGATTAGAGAGTCGGTGCCATCTGGGTCTCATGTAGTCAAGCTCATTGGCTACATTGAACGCCTGGACATCTTAGGGATTATGTTCCCAGATGAGTACCATACAGATCTCATCCTATCATCACTGGAGAAGGACTTCTCAAGCATTATATTCAACTATAACATGAGAAATAATGATAATTTTATCTCATAACTTCTAACCTTAATTCACCAGGAAGATAAGGACATGGTGCGTAAAAAACCTACTGTCCTTATGGTGAATAAGAGAAGAAAGGACAAGGAAAAGGGGCCAAAAATTATAAATGGTCAGAAGCCCCTGAGCGACGTCCTTCCAAGAAGGGTAATATCCAGAGGAAGGGCAAGGAATGGGAGGGGGTGTGTTTTTCTTGTGGAAAGCATGGCCACTGGAAGAGAAACTGCTCCCAGAAGTGTAGGGATGCTAATGGTGTGTTTGTTATCGAGTGTAATCTTTCTATTTCTGTACATTGGTTAATAGATACAGCTTGTGGGGCTCACATATGTATTCAAATATAGGAACCAAGTAGATTCAAAAAGATTTCCAGAGGAGAGTTTGATCTTCGAGATGCCAATAGCTGGAGGCTAGCTACGTTGTCCATTGGAGATTAACACCTCTCATTGCCGACTAGGATGATTTTGGTTTTTCATAATTGTTATTATGTCCTAGTGTTACCACGAACATAATTTTTGTATCTTGTATGGATATGGATGGATTTATTTTCATGTTTGGAAATAAGGGTTTTCTCTTTTATAATAACAACGTATGTTATGGTATGGCACATTTAAATAATGGTTTGAATGTATTAAATTATGAAAATCAAGTGTTGGAAATTGATAACGAAACAAACTCACATGACTCATACATCACCCAATTGTTGCATCACCTTATCGGTCATGTAAACGAGAATCACTTGAAAAAGATCTTCCAAGATGGCTATTTAGACTCTAATAAGATAAAACCACTTAATATATGTCATGCTTATTTACAAGGTAAAATGACTGAGCCACCTTTTTTTGGGTAGGGTGAAAGGGCCACAAAGCATCTAGGATTGGTTCACATGGATATATGTCGACCATTTCCCATAGAATCTAGAGGTGGATATTCATACGTCATTACATTTATCGATGATTAAAGTAGTTATGTACAAGTCTACTTAATGTGGTATAAGTCAGAGTCCTTAGAGAAATTTAAGGAATTCAAGAATAAAGTAGAGAATCTTCTTGGTGAGAAGATAAGGAAACTTCGATCAGATCAAGGTGAAGAATATCATAACCAAGAGTTCATCGATCTTCTATGGGAGTCTGGGATTCTATCTCAGCACACTCCTCCTTATACACCACAGTGGAAAGGGTTTAGTGAACGGTGGAACCGCACCATGATGGACATGGTGAGGTCGATGATGTGTCATGAAGATCTTCTATTATCCTTTTGGGGATATTCATTACAAATTGTAGCATAAACATTTAACTGAGTACCAACAAAGGCGGAAAATGGAATTCTATCAGAGTTATGGAATAAAAAGAATCCCATTTTGTTACACACACATGTATGGGGATGCAAGGCATTTTTTAAGGCCTTCCCAGGAAACAAACTAGCACCCTGGGGCACAAAGTGTATCTTTATAGGATAGCCCAAGGAAAAGAAAATATATTACCTATATAACCTTTCAGACAAGAATGTGATTGTCACCAGAAAAGTCGTCTTTCTCGAGAGGGAGCACATCCTTAGAAAGGATAGTGGGATAAATATTGACTTCAACGAAGTTGATTCTCATGACACACATGAGTTTGTATAGGAACAAGTTCCACAGTTCCCCGTTGAAGAGGGTTGAGAAACACAAGTGATGCAAAGGAGCTCAAGAGAGGTAAGGGAACCAGAGAGATTTGGTTTCCTACTCACGAGAACGGTGTATCATTATTGTTGGAAAATAATGAACCTATCTCCTATAAGGGAGCAGTAGAATGATTAGAAGATGCAAGATGTCTAGAAGCTGTGAATTTTGATATGGATTCCATGTATGAGAACCAAGTCTGGGTTCTGGTCAATGAGCTAGTTGATATAAAACCTATTGAATGCAAATGGGAATTCAATACAAAAATAGACCTATAAGGACACGTTAACCCCTATAAAGCAATGCTAGTGTCTAAAGGATTTAGACAACGTCAAGGAATTGACTATGATGAAACCTTCTTGCCAGTTTCCTTGTTTAAATCCATAAGAATCATACTTGACATAGAATCTTACCATGACTAAGAGATTTGGAAAATGGATGTCAAAACAGTATTCCTTAACATGAACCTTCCGGATGATGTCTATATGACACAACCTAAATGGTTTGTGACACCAGGGGAAGCCAAATGGGTTTTCAAGTTGCAGAAATCCATTTATGGATTAAATCAAGCATCCATGACATGGAACATTCGATTTGATGAAGCCATAAATGAATTTGGTTTTATTATGAACGAATGTGAACCCTGTGTTTATAAGTGGTGTAATGGGAATGTGATCGTTATCCAAGTAGCTTATGTTGATGACATATTTCTTATTGGAAATTATATACCAGTCTTACAATCAGTTAAGGACTGGTTGAATAAGAGTTTCTCCAAGAAGGACATGGGTGAAGCAGCCTACATTCTAGGGATCATGATCATTCACGATAGTTCTAAGAGGCTTCTTAGACTAAGTTAGTGTACATTCATTGACCAGATGCTAAAGAGATTTAGTATGGAAGAATCCAAGAAGGGATTAGTTCTAGTGTCACATGACAGACAACATTCTTCGAAAATGTGTCCACAGACACAATGGGAGAAAGATAGAATGAGTAAGATCCCATACGCTTCGGCTATAGGATCCATAATGTATTCTATGTCATGTACCAAGAATTATGTTGCATATGCATTGATCATGGTAAGAAGTTATCATGAGGATCCTGGAGAACATCATTGGGCTGCTGTTAAGACTATGATTATGTATCTTAGAAGAACTAAGGATATGTTCTTGGTGTATGGAGGAGACGAGGAGCTAGTCATTAGAGGATATGCAGATGCTTGTTTTCAGACAGATCAGAACGATCTAAAGTCACAATTTGGATTTGTTTTCTGTCTCAATGGAAGAGATGTGAGCTGGAAGAGTTTAAAGAAGCCCATTTTCACCGATTCTATAGCATATTCTGAATATATAGTGTATTTTGATGCATCCAAATAAGACGTACAGATTCTGAAATTTGTCCAGGAGCTTGATGTGGTGCCTTATATTAAAGACCCTATCACATTGTATTGTGATAATTCTACAGAGGTGGATCTTGAAAAAGAACCAAGGTCAAATCAACAGACCAAGCACATACTCTGAAAGTATCATCTCTTGAGATATTTCTATCAGAGGGGTGAAGTTGTAGTGATCAGAGTGTCCACAGAAGAGAACATGCAAGACCCCATGACTAAATTCATATCTCAAGAGAAGCATGAATATCATGTGAGAGCTAGTGGGTTAATGGTTCTTAGCTGTATGCTCTAGTCTAATTGGGATTCTGTTGGAGTTGGTGGACTAGAACCAACTACTTTGTACTTTATTCATTAAAAAATAACTTAACTCATTTTGATTGTTCCTCTGAATGAAAATGCATGTGATAATGTCCTAAGGACAACAGTTGCATTAAAGTGTCATAGAAGATCCCTACTATGATGAGAACCTGGAAGTACTACAACACTATTCTTGAATTTATGTTCTATGTCCAAATGATGTTATTTGAGAGACACAAATTATACGGGCCATTATGGTTGAGGACTCAAAAAACATTGAGGCACCTTTTCATGGTGTTCACCTTTGGTAATATCCAGGAGGATATAATGAGAATGAGACCCGCCAGTAGGAAATACACATTTCATAGTGTCATTGGATGTTCCTATCTACGGATATGTGTATTGGTTCTTAGAGATTAATATTATTATTAATGGGTATTACAAATCCCGCACTTAGATGTATTGAAAAAACTGTGATGACACACTGTTCGCTATGAGGTAGGATACGTTGGGTGTTTCGCGAATAATATTTCATTAATAGATAATGCAATAAAGCATTTATTACTTCTGTTCCACAATGGAAGTAGATATCTCATGCCCTTTAATGGAATTAATAATGCCTAAATAAATCCATGGCCATGGCAAGGAATGGGTGAGTTAAATTACGAAAAGTAAAAGAATGAATAATCGAGCACATGGGTTGATGACACTAGCTTGCTACCCACATGATTCGAGATATCATGACAAAGGTATTATATTACATAGTAAATGTTCGTAGGAGGTGACACGTCATTGCGGGGTTAACTTCTTTCTCTATGGATGCCTTGGCGTGCTTCTAGATGCTAACCTTGGATATTTGGCAGGCTCCACCTAATGCCACTGAGAAAGGGGCCTAGAGGGTCACACACAAAGTGTGTCAATGTATCTCATGTTAAATTAATATTATTCCCGACTATAGTTTAATAATTATTTAAGGATGACTGATTGAATTTATTTCGAAACTAGTTATTCGAGAGAATATATTGTGGCCGAAATAATATATACTTATTACCGAGTAATGCAATTACATATATTTAACATATCAATATCCATTACTCATGGACTAATACATGTCGTGGAAGAAATAAATGAAAATGGAATATAATAGTACATTCCATGTATTAATGATTACACGCCGTGTAGTTTTTCCAGTCAGGATTTTGATGAATTAATATTGTTTTATTAAATGATATTTATTATAATCCGTGTGTGCGCATGTCCAGGATTTAATCATTCGACATGGGGATTTTCAATGATACTTAATGAAATAAATAAAACACGTAACACATTTATTAATTAAATCTATAACCTCAAACCCGATTATAATTATCCTCACAACCCCAAAAAATTTCCCCAATCGTTGTGCACAACAATTCTGGAGAATTAATTCAAGGCCTAAAAAAATACATCCTCCAAGAATGATCACAATACCGAGAGTGATCCTCCTCCATCGGATCAAGGCGATCAAAGGCGGACATCGCAAGAAAAGTTTCTTTCATGCAAGCACATAAAGATCCCTTCTGTATCATCCAGAGATATGTGGGGTACGTGTAGATCACCACTAGAGGAATTCTTCACTTGGATTCTATGATGCAATGACTGATCACATCAGATCGTGACCGGAGACATCAACGAAGTAAGAATTACACCAAGGATATTCTTGTGAATTAATTAAATTAATTATAACCAACATATGATGATCCTATCTCTATGGTTCCAGGACTCCCTCTTTTGTTTTCCATTCATCGTTCTATTTCGAATATCTGATGTTTTATATCATGACAGATCTCGGTATGAATGTTGTTTAATGCTAAAGTCAAAGTTGGGCACTCCCACCAACGTGCTTCCGCTGCGCCTGGATCCTACATGTAGTATCAGAGGGGTCATATTATTTATTATTATTATTATTTTTTCATTGGTGATTTACACATTTATTAATTTAGTTGTTTCAATTCAATTTAATTGTTCATTAAATCTGAATCTCAAGATCTGTTCCTCCTATATTGTTTCGAGTTCACCATATAGAAATTAACTTTTCATTTAATTTTTTATTAAAATAAAATAGAGGATCTCATCTAGAGGAGCCTATAATTCCTGGTCGTAAAACACGAGAATACATGGCGTGTATTCAGAAGTACATGACAGGAGGTCTAGGTTCATGCATCAGAGTGGTCTTCAAAATTAGGATGTGTATTGATCATATCTAAGTGATTTATGACACTGTGTGTTGACTAGGAATAGGTGTCACACGGTTTCTAGATTACATGCCATGTGGTCTAACAGAACACGGTGTGTAGTCCCTTTGATTTAGGGTTGGACTGTGTAACCCGTACACGGCTTGCCCAGTTGGAAACTATGTAACGTGGAAACTACATGGCGTGTGTCCCATTGAACACGTCATGTACTCTAAAAATTTCTGACGTACATTTACATGCCATGTCCCCAGGCATGTACTCCAGGTGGACGGTGAAGAAAAGTACACGTCGTGTAGTCGGAACTACATGCCCTGTACTCACCCAAATTAAGACAATTTATTAAAATTTATTATTATATTATACAAACCCTTGAGATGTGTACCGTAGTAGAGGCTTAAAGTTGAGGCACAACACGTGATAGGTGTTTAATTTATATGTGTTTAATTTAACATCTATGTAATGAACGCGAATTCACCGGGTTGCCTCCAAGGTACAAGTTACGTACAAAGATAATTTTAACTGAATTTATTTGATTAAAATTATGATGGATGAGAATATCAAGGAAATTCAGAAAGGGGTATAAGATAAAAGGATTGATTAATTAAAGATAAATTATTAATTTGAGCATGATTTATCTGAAAAAAAAATGATTAAAGAATTGATTGATAGTTTTATTTAGGCGTAAATATTATTTCACGTAAGGATGATCATGAGATGGACCAAGAACTTTTTATGTGAAAGTTTTATTTAATTTATTTAAATTACATTTGTTGGCCTATGAGACTTCTCCTCATTAATATGTAGGGCATGCACGCCCAAGGAATATTTTATGTAAAAACCCCATTTTACCCCTCACCTATGTGTGAGATAAATGCATATGTAATGGATGGAGATCACAAGCTAATGGAGGCGGCTCAAGTCAGGAGCCAAGGCGAAACCATTCGAAGGAGATACAAACTTTGACAGGTGGAAAGCTGTAAACACGAACCCGAAATGATCAAGGTGTCTCTCCCTTAGGTATTTGGTTAGTTTATCAACTGGTAGATAAACTAACAAATAGAAAAAGCTAATAATCATACCATTTATTTTATTTCTTTCAGTTTCATGGTTTATTTATTCTGGGTGTGTTGTCATAATCACACTATTAATGAATTAAACTAGCATGCAATAGGGTAATAAAATAAAACTAGCTTATACGTAAATATTATCATAAACATAGTTAATCACTTACGTTTATCCCACTTAATATTAAAAATCATGTAATTAAAGGTAATAAATTGGAAATTTACATATAAGGATAAAATCCCACAATGAAATATTAAGTCAATATAGCCTTCCATAATCTGGGTTAGAATCGAACCATAGTTCAAAGTGCTTGACCAACCCTAGTTGGTTTGATTTCAATTATCGAGGAATTCTAATTCAATGTTTTGGGTTGACTTGACTTCATTCACATCAAGGGTTGACTAATATAGTAGGACTTGGTGTGACAAAGAGGTAAAGGCTGAGAAACTCCAAAATAAAAGGATTTCAGGATTGGGGAGTCCACTTAACGGATCAAGGAGCTGCGAGTTAATGCAGTTGGAATTTGGAATGACTACCTAAAACCCTTAATGTTGCTTGACCAACACCAGTTGTGGTAATGTGAAGGGAAATATGGATCCTTGACACTAGAATATTCAGGCAATAGAATATTCCCAAGTCCATGGTGAGGGCTATTGGATTTCAATAAAATAGTGGGAGACAAATAAGTATTAATTTATATATTTTCATCAATTTTATGATAAAGTAATAAACCATTGATCATATTAATTTATATAAATGGAAAAAAATGACCTCAAACATATCACTGTGAACCATACTTGAGAAGGAAAACCTTCTAACCGGAACCAATTTCTAAGAGTGGAAGAGGCGCTTACGCGTCATCCTTCACCATGAAAGGGAATTGTATGTTCCAGAAGAGCCTATCCCAATTGTGCCTGGAAAGGAGTCTAGTGATGAGAAACTGTCTCTATACATGAAACACATGGATGATGCCACATATGTTCAGTGTTTCATTCTATCATCCATGTCTAATGTGCTCTTGAAGCAACATGAAAACATAGACGCGTGTAGCATGATGTCTCACCTTAGGGATCTCTAGCAAGAGAAGCCGAGACAAGAGATATATGATATCTCTGATGATTTCTTTAAAACTAATCTTGGAGAGTCTGTGCCAGCTGGGCCTCATGTAGTCAAGATCATTGGCTACATGGAACGCCTGGACATCTTAGGGATTATGTTCCCGGATGAGTTGCGTTTAGATCTCATCCTATCATCCCTGCCAAAGGCCTTATCAAGCTTTATTGTCAACTACAACAAGAGAAATAATGTGACGAGTCTATCAAATATTCTGAACTTAATTCTCCAGGTAGATAACGACATGTGGTGTGACAAACCAATAGTAATTATGGTGAATTAGAAAAGGAAGGACAAGGAAAAGGGGCCAAAGACTTATAAATGGTCTAAAGCCCCCGAGCACCATCCTTCCGAGAAGGGGAAGATCCAGAGGCAGGGTGAGGAAAAGGAGGCGGTGTGTTTTGCATGAGTTAGGCAAGGCCACTGGAAGAGGAACTGCTCCCAAAAGCATGGGGAAGCTAAAGGTGCATTTTTTATCGAGTGTAATATTTCTATTTCTATACATTGTGTATTAGATACATCTTGTAGGGATCACATCTGTATTCAAATGTAGGAACCATGTAGATTTAAAAATCTTTCTAGAGGATAGGTGGATCTTCAACCAGCCAATGGCATGAGGCTGGCTGAGTTGGCCATTGAAGATTACCACCTCTCATTGTAGACTGGGATGATTTTGGTTTTGCATAACTGTTATTATGTGCCTAGTGTTACCAAGAACATAATTTATATATCTTGTTTGGATATGGATTGATTTATTTTCATGTTTTGAAATAAGGGTTTTATCTTTTATTTGATCAACGTATGTTATGGTAATGTCACATTTAAATAATGTTTTTTTGTATTAAATTACAAAAATCAAGAGTTGGCAGTCGATAACAAAACAAAGTCACATGACTCATACATCACCCAGTTGTGGTACCACCGTCTTGGTCATGTAAACGAGAATCCCTTGACAATTCTCTACCAAGATTTCTATTTAGACTCTACTGAGATAAGACCACTTGATAGATTTCATGCTTGTTTATAAGGTAAAATGACCAAGTTGACTTTTTGTGGACACGGTTAAAGGGCCACAGAGCTTCTAGGATCGGTACACACAGATGTATGTGGACCATTTCCCATAGAATCTAGTGGTGGATATTCTTAAATCATTTCTTTTAATGATGATTTAAGTATATATGGAAATGTATACATAATATTTTATATGTCAGAGTCCTTAGATAAATTTAAGGAATTCAACAATGAAGTGGAGAATCATCATGGTAAGAAGATAAAGAAATTGTGATCGTATTGAGGTGGAGAATATCTGAACCAAGAGTTCATCGATCTTCTACAGGAGTCTGGGATTCTATCTCATCTCACTCATCCTTATACACCATAGTGTAATGGAGTTAGTGAAAGGAGGAACCACACCTTGTTGGACATTTTGAGGTCGATGATGAGTCATGCAGATCTTCCATTTTCCTTTTGGGGATACACATTACAAACTGCAGCATACACATCATACTGAGTACCAACTAAGGCAGAAAATTGAATTCCATCGAAGGTATGGAATGGAAAGAAACCCATTTTGGTGCACACATGTGTATGAGGATGTGAGGAATTTTTTATTTCCTTCTCAAGAAAAAAAAATTAGCACCCTAGGGCACAGAGTGTTTCTTTATAGGATATCCCAATGAAACAAAATGATATTACCTATATAACCCTTCAGAAAAGAAAGTGACTATTGAAAGACAATCCACCATTCTTGAGAGGGAGCACATCCTAAAAAATAATAGTGGGATAAAGATTGAATTTGATGAAGTGGATGCTCAAGATACATAGGGGTTGGTATAGAAAGAAGATCCATAGGTCCCCGTGAAAGAGGTTCCAAAAACACAAGTGATGTGTAGGAGCTCAAGAGAGGTAAGGGAACCATAGAGATTTGGTTTCCTAGTCACCGAGGATGGTGAATCATTATTTTTGGACAATGATGAATCTATCTCCTACAAATAAGTAGAAGAAACCACAGAAGCTGCAAGATGTATAGAAGCAATGAATTCTGAGATGGATTCCATGTATCATAACCAAGTCTAGGTTCTGGTCGATGAGCCAGTTGATGTAAAAGCTATTGGATGCAAATGGTTATTGAAGAGAAAAACAGACATGGAAGGTCATGTTAGCACATATAATGAAAGGCTAGTGTATAAAGGATTCAAATTGGGTCAATGAATTGACTATGATAAAACCTTCTCTCCAGTTCTCATTTTTAAATCCACAAGAATCATACTTTCCATAGCAGCTTACCATGACTATGATATTTGGAAAATGGATGTCAAGAAAACATTTCATAATGGGAACCTTCCACAAGATGTTTATATGACACAACCAAAAGTGTTTGTGACACTAGGTGAAGCCAAAAGGGTTTTAAAGTTTTAGAAAACCATTTATGGATTAAAGAAAGAATCTAGGACATGGAACATTCTATTTGATGAAGCCATAAAGCAATTGGGTTTCATTAAGAATGAATGTGTGCCTTGTGATTATAAGAAGTTCAATTAGAATTTGATTCTTATCCTAATAGTATATGTTGATGACATATTGATTATTGGAAACAATGTACCAGTGTTACAATCATTTAAGGACTGGTTGAACAAGTGTTTCTCTATGAAGGACATGGGTGAAGCAAGATACATTCTAGGGGTCTAGGTCATTCGTGATATATTCAATAATCTGCTTAGACTATGTCAGGGTATATACATTGACCAGATAATAATGAGATTTAGTATGGAACAATCCAAGAGGGGATTAGTTCCAGCATCACATGGCTTACATCTTTATAAGAAAATGTATCCACAAACACAATAAGAGAAATATACAATGTGTAAGATCCCATAAATTTTGGCTATAGGATCCATCATGTATGCCATGTCATGTACCAGGCATGATGTTACCTATGCACTCAGCATGGTAGGAAGATATCAAGATGATCAAGGAGAATAACATTGGACTACTGTTAAGACTATCCTTAAGTATCTGAGAAGAACTAAGGATATTTTCCTGGTGTATGGAAGACACGTGGAGCTTGTCATCAGAGGGAATGCTGATGATGGTTTTCAAACAGATCAGAATGATCTAAAGTCACAATCTAGATATTTTTTCTGTCTCAATGGAGGAGCTATGAGCTGTAAGAGTTCAAAGCATCCAGTTGTTCCCAATTCTACAGCGAAGTCTGAATATATAGCTGCTTCTTATGCATCCAAGTAATCCATCTGGATTTGGATCTTTGTCTAGGTTCTTGATGTGGTGCGTAGCAGTAACGACTCTGTCACATTTTATTGGGATAATACTACAGCGGTGGATCATGAAAAAGAACCAAGGTCACATCAACGGACAACGAACATACTTTGGAAGTATCACCTCTTGAGGTATTTCTATCAGAGGGGTGAAGTTTTAGTGAGAAGATTGTCCACTGAAGAGAACGTGGCGGATCCCATGACTAAATGCTTATCTCAGCAGAAGCATGAATATCATGTGTCAGCTTGCGGGTTAAAGGTTGTTAGCTATTGGTTCTAGTCCAAGTGGGAGTCTGTTGTAGTTTGTGGATTATAACTAACAATTTTTTAGTTTATTCATTAATAAATACCTTATCAGATCATGATTGTTCTTATGCGTGACAATGCATGTAATTATGTCCTAAGGATAAATGTTTCATTAAAGGGTCATAGCAGATCCCTGCTATGATGAGAACTTGGAAGTTCCATAACAATGTTCTTGAATATATCTTCTATGGACAGATGATGTTATTTTAGGGACATAAATAATACAGGAAATTAGGAGTGATGACTCATAAAACATTATGGAACCTTCTCATGGTGTGCTCCCTTGGTAATATTTAGGAGAATATCATGAGAACAAGACCCGTTAGAAGAAAATCCACATTTCATAGTGTCATTGGGTGTTATTATCTGCAGATGTGTGTACTGGTCCTTTGACTTTAAGATTATTATTAATGATTATTAAAAATCACACAATTAGATGTATTGAAAAAAACTATGATGACACACTATTCGCAGTGAGGTATGATATGTTGGGTGCGTCACGTGTAATATTGCATTAATAGATAATGCAAGATATGATTTGTCCCATGTGTTCCATAACTGATGTAGATATCTCAGGCCCTTTTAGGCAATTCATGTAGAATAAATAAATCCATGTCCATGGTAAGGTATGGGCGAGTTCAATTCCAAAAATTTAAAGAAAGAATAATCGAGCACATGGGTTGATGACACTATCATGAAACCCACTTGATTCGAGATATCATGAAAAAGGGATTATATTATATGGTAATCTTTCGTAGGAGGTGACATGTCATTGTGGCATTCACTTCTTTTTCTATGCGTTCATTGGCATGTTTCTAGGCACTATCCTTAGAAATTATGAAGGCTTCTCCTAATTCCACTGAGAAAGGGGCCTAAAGGGTCACACACTAAGTGTGTTCATGTATCTCAGATAAATATTAATTTAACAAGTTAAATAAATATTATTCCCGACTGTGGTTTAATAATTATTTAAGGATGCCTTATTTCATTTATCTTGACACTAGTTATTTGAGAGAATATATTGTGGGTGAAATAATATATATTTATTAGCGAGAAATGTAGTTAAATTTATTTAATAACTGAATAGCCATTACTCAAGGACTAATAAATGTTGTTGTAAAAATAATGGAAAATGGAAAATAAAAGTACACGCCGTGTATATTAAATATACCCTCCGTGTTGTTTTATGGAAAACGAGTACACTCCATGTATTAATGATTACACGCTGTATAGTTTTTCCAGTCAGGATTTGGAGGAATTAATATTGTTTTATTAAATGATATTTATTATAATCAGTGTGGGCGCATGTCAAGGAATTAATCATTAAACATGGGGGTTTTCAATGAGAGTCAATGAAATAAATAAAACGTGTAACACGTATATTTATTAATTCTATAACATCAATCCTAATTATAAATATCCTCACAAACCCAACACTTTTCCCCAATCGTTGTGCACAACAATTCTTGTGAATTCTTTCAAGGCCGAAAGAACTTATTCCTCCAAGAACACTCTCATGACCGAGAGAGATCCTCCTCCATCCGATCAAGGCAATTGAAGGCGGACATCGCAAGTTAAGGTTCTTTTGTGATAGAACCGAGAGATCCCTTTTACGACATTCCGTGAAATGTGGAGCACGTGTGGATCACCACAAGAGGAATCCTATACATGGATTCTATGACATAGTGACTGATCACATCATATCGTGACCGGAGACATCAATGAAGTAAGAATTCCACCAAGGTAATTCTTTTAAATTAATTAAATTAATTATATCCAACATCTTTTGATCCAATATTTATGGTTCTAGGACTCCCTCTTTTGTTTTTTTTTCATCATTGTATTCCTAAGATCCGGCGTTTTATATCGTGATGGATCTCAGTTTGAACATTGTTAAATGCTAAAATCAAAGATGGGCATTCCCACCAACGCTCTTCCACTATGCTCAGAACCTACAACAAGAACCTTCCATTTATTATAGAAAATGTTCATTCAAAATATTTATGTCTTTTAAATAATTCATAGGAAGGTTTGGTTGGGTAATCGTCATGAACATATTTATTGTTTTCACTATGTGTGTGAATAAAATCATATGTTCTTGGTAATTATTTTTGTAAAGGATAATGGTATTTTGAGTAAAATCATGCCAGAATTAGGCATCATTTGTTAAGAAAATTTAAAACCAATATTTCTAGTCTCATTATAATCTAATAGCAAACATATATGATATATTTCCATCACAAATTGGATCATTTCCATGAAATAATCCCAATAGTAGTTTCTAGGTTACCAACTGAGAGAGACGCTGAGTTCACTACATAGCTCATCCTTCAAGAAGTACTAGTATTTATTCATCCTTACAAAGTGTCTCTATCTAAATTATATAACTCATGTGAATGGTTGTGTACCCAGAACTAATTTTTTTATATGACCTGATACTTCATCATAGGGTTTACCCATCATTTTCACCTATAAGGTGTATGGAATCCTCATGCCCTAAGTGGATAATAGAAAACTGAATTGGATCATAGTTAATAATAGGTATCCATTATTTCTTATTGATTCTCTATTGAATTAGATATAATTATATCATGTTTTCTAGAAGATTTTTTAGATGATTAGATATAATTATTGGGGAATTAAGCCATCGCATATACCATGTAAATCATTCTGTAGTAGATTTTTCTTGTATGAGTATTTGGTCATGTCATTTGTTCTCATGAGAACATCAACTAATTTCACAGTGGTAACAAATTTGGTTTTTATCCCGTATATGGATTATTTCAGTATGGTTTTCATTTAAGAAATCTAGGTTTATTAACATACTTGATACGATCAATGAATACTCCTTGACATCACTGTTAGTACAGTAATAGAGCAATGATTGTAAAACATGATAAAAAAATTTTAGTTATGGAATGATAAAGGAAATTTATTGGGTAACACTATATCAAAATATAGGATCCAATGCGGACCCAGAGAAAGTGAGAGCCATAGTTTTTTGGTGGCATCCCATGAACATTATTTAGACATGGAGTTTCACGGGGTGAGTGGCATGTTATATTCATTTTATGTAGGAATTATCCCATATGTAATAACCTATTATGGGCTTAACCAAGAAGGGTGTGAAATTAATTTGGTTGAAGTCATGTGGAAAGACATAGAAGAATTAAATATATGATTAAAATAGACCCAGATCCACATAATTCTAGATCCTGGTAGAGGCTTATAGTTTACTATGATGTATTACACATTATACTAGGAGCAATTCTAATGCAGGGAAATCAAGTCAGAGATTACGAGTCATGACAGTTGATGCCTCATTAATGTATCTAATAGATACACAACCACTATCTATTAGTATTGGTCTGTATATTATATTTATGGAGACACCCTATCATGATAGAGAGTTCCATTGTATACAGAATAAATAAAACTAATTAGATACATATTTACACATCGTCTCTTGAATATTATATCATGAATGTGGGTAAAAAACAATCAGTATTTTAGTTTTAATATATCTTATATATTAGGGAACCGAAATGATGAGGTTAATGATATAAGTAAGAAAACTCATAAAAATGGTTCTAGGAGGAATGTAAAGAATGACAGTTGATGGAATTATTTTTGGATATTCATTGGGTGGCCTAAGACCATAATTGGATTTCTGTAATCATATTGTCATTAGTGACTAATTCACATCTAGATAGAGTAATTATGAGGAAGCAAATAAATCATGATGTATTAGTCCATAGGGGGAGTGCTCTAGGTAATGACCCAGTACTTGGTGGATTTTTTAATGATGATGAGATCATTCACATTAGTGGATTATTTTGGGTTTTGGAAAAAATGAAAAGGAGTTAATATGAATATGAAATTCATCTTCATGGAATGTACACCCTAGTCTGAGAAAGATATACTATTACTTTCACAACATGTATTTGTGAATTGGTATAATGATTTATAATGTAGGTTTCATCACTTCGTGATCCACCAATCAAAATTTAAATGCACATAGCTAGAGACCTACTATAATTTAACAACTTTTACCCATTTCTAAATGGATATGGGGTGATATCACAAAGGGTATTTCAAGAGTCTTTCTAAATACGCTCAAGAAAGTGATGTTTAATATATTATCATTGACATGATTGTGATGGTATCCCAATTCCTATAAATCCATCATACCTTCTCAATAGATGATCATGGAAGGATAAATGTTCAGGACATGATAAGAATACAAGGTGTCCTTGGAAAATAATTTTAGAGAGGGACACTCATTTTATATCTAGGCTATGGAAGTGGTAATAAAATAATCTGGGTTAATAGGTGATTTTGAGTACCAACTATCAGTATCAGACTGATGATCAATCATAGTGTATGACATAGGTGTTAAATGACATGCTTTGAGAATGAATCATTTATTATTAAGGTTCTTGTGAGAAATATATATTTCATTCAAATTTCAATTACAATAACAACTTAAATGATACTATATATATATGGCTCTTTATTATCCCTTATACAATACGTCAGGATATTCACCCATGTGTTGGGTGAGGTCGGAGTGGTAATTATACAAGGACCTCATCCAGTTTAAGAGACCTCGATATAGGTACATTTTCATATGTTGAAAATGGTTACAACATACTCTATATATAATTCTTATGAAAATCATTTCCACCTACCTATGGAGATTTATTTGGGGGATCTGGTTTTCTTTCATGTTTCAAAATATATGGTTAACAAATAGAATATTTGGTATGGTATTTTATCACCTCGATTGATCAAAACATTTGACATTTCCCAGAGGGGCAGACCAATGGTTTATCATATAGCAGTCCCTCACACATACATTTATGTGAACGCCATTTTTCTCCTTTCTTAGTTACAATGTAATCATTCATTCATACCTCTCATATATCATTCATCCAAATGAGATTGAGTTGTATGTTGAAGGTTCCATTGTGGTGTATCATATACATATCATTAATCATATAAAAAAAGTTCTTTGAGGTGGGTTAATTCATCATGTAATGGTTTAATGTAAGCATGAACTTGTACATGATGATAGTTTGGCGTTAGAGGAAAACATATAGGGATAGTGTCTGAAAAAATTCACATATGACACTTTACCACTCAAAGAAGGTGAACATTGGGAAATACTTTTTCAAATGAGGATTTTTTTGACAACATGTAATTTATTTGTTTTATAGATTTATTAAATTTATATTTGAACCCCTTATATAACTATTAAAAATGTTACTAAAAATTTACGCAATGGTTTGGGAGTGTGTGGATCATTGTCGGATCCCAAAGATTTAGCTTTCTGAAAAATCATATGACTCTCATGATTGGTTCATGGTTATCCCTAATAGTTTGACTCAAACATATAACCAATATGAGGATAACCATATTTTTAAAATCAGTGAAAGTGATATCGTACCCCAATGGGAGAAAATGAATATATGTTTCATATATGATCTTCATGGTGTCCATAAAACATTTCAAAAAACACCTAAATCATAGAAGAGTGGTGTGTCATATAGGATGCATTTGAATATGGTTAGTTCATGGTTTGACTAACTATGTGGATAAATCGTGTACCTCATTAATGACCTGTAATAAATACATATTTCAATTTTTCCTTTAAAAATAAAACCAATACCTATTTTCATCATTTATATAGTAGTGACCAACTGCGGATCTCTTTTTATTTATTCTCACAGGTCATGAGAAAAATTATTCTCCTTTAACTAATACAAGAACCCTTCATATTCTGAGATAACCTCCATTATGTTCTTCCTTCCCATTACTTATATTCATCATTTTCTTTTCCATATGCAATGCTAATTCTATGTTGGCTATTATTCCCCACATTCATGGAAATTTTATTTTTCGTTATTTTATCCAATTAAACCATAATTCGATAGCTAATATCAAATGAGGATTCAACTAAATATGACAAACAATTTATTTTATTATTTATTTTCAAATAAATTTAATTTCCTTTTATATCTTGTCTTACATGTAACATATAGTTTTATTAAACAATGACTAACAATTGATATTATTATTTAAAACCATGAGTTATTAAATTGATCTTTGGCTTGGAGTCATGAATAATAATTAAAAAATTGGAAATTATTTTTAATTTTTTTCTATAAAAATAATATAAATAAAAATGTTCTTAATTCGTAGTAATATTTTTATATTATTTGAATGATACATTCTTAAAAAGGATTTATATTACCATTTTTTAAAATTGAATAAAATTAATATTGGAAAATTTTAGAAAATTTATAATATATAATTAATTTTATTTTTGGAATCAAAATTACAATATTATTTCAGGGTTAATTTATTATATTTCTATTGAAAAGAAAGAATTTTTTTGAATGGATATAATACTAGTTTTATTAAAAAATCTATTTTCATTTAAATGGTCAATAATGTTAAATTATATTGTAATATGAATTAAAATAAAAATTTCGGTCAATTATATTATAAATAATCCTATATAGTTCATTTTAATGAATTATTTATTTATTTTTGATATAATATATTTTTAATATTTTCAATCATTCTCTTTAGAAAAACTCTTTTTTGTCACGAATAATGGTTAAATTTTTATTTTATATTATCCAATTACATGAATGTAATTTTAAAAAATGGATTAATTTTTATTTATTATATGAATTAATAATATATATTAAGTTCAACATAATTTTATGTAATAATTATTTGGAAGAAACATGTAAAAATTAGTAAATTTGATTATGTTTAAAAATGGTTTACATGGGGTTAAACAATAAAAGACTGTTTTAAAATGACCTTTTAAAATTTCCTAAACCCATTTTATAATATATTATATCCTCTATGTTTATAAAATGACCCATGTTAGAGATTTTTTTAATTGTTAAAAATGTGGTTACAATTTATTTTACTAAAA
The DNA here is from genome assembly GCA_963277665.1 of Viscum album. Lineage (NCBI taxonomy): Eukaryota > Viridiplantae > Streptophyta > Magnoliopsida > Santalales > Viscaceae > Viscum > Viscum album. Next base: position 641,423,571 of record OY728133.1, on the reverse strand, counting down.
AATTCAATTTGTGTCCTCCCACCACTTATAAAAAACCACCCACTCTCTACTCCACTTCACACACTAAAAAAATTGGTTATGAACAAAAATACCAAAAAATATTTCTTAATTCACTCATCAAATAATATAGGATGTAATTTTATTAGGAAACTCTGATATGAAGGCATTATTATTAGCCATATGAGGTTTTCTGATGATGATAGAAAATTATTATACATTTGTTTTTATTTTCATTATTTTTGAACCTCCTTAAAATAATATTCAAGTATGATAATAAAATAATATAAGTATTTTTAATATATTAATATGATAATATTTTAATTGAACCCACATCAATATGTTATTTCAAAAAGAGGAATACAGAATTTGGGAGTATGATGATGTCTATAATGTATATAGCAAACTGCCACATCGTAAAGCAATGAGATATTTTTCATGCATTCTATACATGGGTGGTAATAAGGGTTACATTAATGAATTCATGTGATATATATGATATACAAATTGTAAAAACAAGATAATTTAAAATAAATAAATATGTTCGATAACATAAAAGATACACCGCATCGAGCTTAAATGATCCACAAAATACTATTATTTAAATGTGACCATTATAATAATTAATTAAATTTGTGGTTATGAATATGAATATAATATTCAAAATATATATATAAATTTACAATTCAATGTGATTTTTTGGAATTCTTTTTTAAAATAATTTCACATTAGTTTTTATTAAACACATTTTATCCTTCAAAAAATATTTTTTCGTTAAAAAAGTGTTCTCAATATTTTATCAGTGAATATTATAATTTCTAAAATTCATAGAAATATTTTTTGGAAAAATTAATTTTATACTTCAATTTTATTTTGTTATAATATTTTTATAATTTATTGAAAATATTTTCATTCACGGAATAATGGAAAATAATGGTTTTCTTTGAAAAATGTATTCTATATTAATGTGTTTACTATGTGAAATCATTTTTTAGATTAATTATAAATTTTAAATATTTACTATTTTTTTATAATCCAATTTTTTTTAAAGATAGATATTTTACATGAATTTAGTATAGATAGTAATATACTTTAAATAGGTTTTTTCAAAATAATTGTTTTTCATTGCATTTTGATAGGTAATTTTAAATTACCTTCCGAAAATTATGTGATTTTAATTTCAAAAAATGTATTCAATATTTGTAATTATTGGGTCCAAATTTAGGAGATAATTCCTTTCTATATTTTTTTGATATTAATAGAAACTTTCTATAGTTTTGGTTACAACATTGAAAGGTAAATCTCATAGAATTTATTATAAATGAAAATATTAGAAGTACAAAAGCACATATAAACTTGTCGAAATTTTATTATATGAATATATAATCTTAATGATAATACATAGTTCTAATTTATGGATTTTTGGGTCCAATTAGATGAACTTAATACTGTTACATCATTTTATTTAATGAAATTTCAAATAAGTGACACTCTGGTTTTTTATAAATATAATAGTTTTAATATGAGGTTATACCGAGTATTTTTTAGATGATAATTTGTAACTCCCTAACCTCAATTTCCCATAGTTGGTGTGTTATTACATAACATTGTAATGTAATAAGGTATAATGTCCCGAAAGACTGATATGTTTAGTAGTCTTGGAAGTACTAGATACATTCATAAGTTTTTCATTACATCATGAAATAAAATATAAACAAAATTGTGTCCCCATTTACCACACTTATATCCTTTGCCTATCCCTGTAGGTCAACCATAAAATATTTCTTCACATCCTGTGAAAAATAAAATATAGAAAGGGGTGAGCTCAGATGCACAGTATGGATAACAATATAGCAGAAACATTCATAAATAAGCATAAACATTTAAGGAAATGTATAAGACTAAAAAAATCATTTTGAACATGAACATTAATATGATATGGCGAAGACAATATCAAATTATGGAATTTTCTTACTCACATGGATATTATACTAGTCGAATAATACCACGCAATATCAATAGAAACTTTCATAATGATGAAATGCATAATACCTGACTTCATAACCACATAGTCAAGCCCTTATGGCATGAATAGAAATAAGATTTTTCCAAGGCCTTGGGAAAAGACAGTAGTTTGTCTCAAGAGACCTACCAATGCTTCGAGGAGCTATAGCGGGCTCCAACCGTCACTTACTTAGTCCAATGCATTCCTCGTATGAAAAGGATTAAACATAACCTAAATATTCATATTAAACTACCATACGAAATGTATACAATTTATCCATAAATCCTGAATGGATTAAAATTAACACATCCACATTCAACCATATCCCAAAACCTTCAATACAATATTGAATATTTGTATAATAAATCAACTTCATAGAAGCTTAAAAACCATCAATGGATGTGGACATAGATGAAATCTAAAAAAATAGAGAAATATATTTATATATTTTGAAATCATTTAAAAGTAATAGAATTAAAAAATAAAGCATTTATTTTTAAAATATTTTAATAATATTATTTGGGAAGATTTTATGATGTTATAACTGTGGAAAATAGCTGCACCTATCATATAAATTAAGATAAGTCATTATTACCTTAATTCTGTCGAGAAGGTCATAAAGTACCTTGTTTGGAAAATGGAGAAAAGATTCCTTTCAAAACAAATTTGGTCAGATAAGGGTATAAATGAATTTAAACCATAGTCTATTAAATAGTAAAAATATTTTGAATTACATTTTTTTGAATACACGGATTTGGATGATAAAGAGGTCCTAGTAGTTACGTACTAACAACCTCAGAATTGTAAATAGATTGTAGGATTAAACCATACCTTGTACTATTATCAGTTGGATGGTATGTAAACATACTATATAATAGTTAAAACATTATTATTAAATTATTAATGAATAATATACAAAAATATTATATCATATATGATCTTATAATATTGTTTTTTATTAATATTTTTGAAGTATCATCATTTTGGGTGTTAACTGATACATTTTCATTTATATGATTATTTATGTATGCCATGTTTGTTATGGACGTGATTTATTTGATTCATATACAGAATGATATTCTGTTCATAAACATTATTTTTAATCATAAAATAAAAATTATTCTTGAATGATTATGATGCGAAATTAATCTCATCGCGTTCGTGGAGATGGTAATTCGTATGTATGCACGAGAAAAAATATCATTATATTGATGGTGAAATTGTATGTAACTAGAAGGTATATAATATATAAATAATAATTATCTTGTTATACTTATTATTTATATCACTTGTACCCATTATTATACGCATCGAAATATTGAAATTCTTGAATAACAATATACCCCACGACGTGGAGACGGTAAGCTGTACATATGCATGTACGGTGACATTGTCATTTATATGATGGATAGAATAATGAATATGGTTGTACCATCTTTATAATTACATATAGGTATATATAAGATACTGTAGTTATTATGTTAGAATGGAAACAATAAAGAAAGAGGAAGAGGATGTAGAAAATAACTTGAAAGAGGTGATGAAATATTTACTTTTTCTTCGGGTTTTTCATTTTGATTTGATCAAAGGGCCTCAATAGGTAGGCATTATGATCAAAATAAGGCCTTTTGAATGATGGGAGGAAAGTTGGGAGGATATTTGGCCATGGTTTGGCCGAGCCAAATGGCTTTGGAGGTGTGAAATGAAGAGAAGGGGAAGTACCCTTTTATAAGATAGGTGAGGGTTACTTTGGGAAATGTTTGAAATATTATTTTATAATAAAATCATTTCCAGTTTCTAATGGCTCCAAAAATTATTTAATTATTCTATAAGGTAATTATGGGTCTAAAACCACTCAATAAATAGTTTATGGATAGGTATAGTTCACCATATTAACCTTATCTTTTAGATTTATTTCTTAGTTAAATTGTTTGATATTTACCGCGTCTCTTTGTATGTTAATATTATATGGTTAATAAACATACTATAACAATCCTTGAGGACCCCATGTGGTTAATTATTAATATATATAACGTTTTATATCTCCTTTGACCAACCCTTATATTTTTAGGAATATTATATCAATTAATAATATAGTATTTGTTTTAAAAACACAATTTTAATAATTTTGAAACTATTTAGTATTTTATTTTTTTGAAAGCCATAATAACTTTATCATTTCGAATAAATCATATTTAATAAAATATAACATGTCATATTAACCAAGTAAATTAGTATAATTTATCATAAATTTAAATTTAATTTAATTTGGATATTTATAATTTAAATTATTTTGATATTTCATTATTGAGCTAATTACTACATTATCATTGTGTCAGAAATAAATAAAATTATTTAATTTATAAAAATTATAAATAAAATATCATTATGTAGTAAATATTTTTATCTTTATAATGAATACAAATAGTAGAATTTATATTGTGTTTATCCATAAATTAAAAATGTTTTTGTTATAAATCGTCGAATTTAACTCTTGTAACTCTTGTATAAATAAAATAATAAAAATGTCTTAATATAATCCAATTGGACCAAAAGAATCATATTTTATAACTATGGTTGTTCTGGGTCGAATTACACTTATTCAGTAGAATTTGGACATTTGTAAGGGTAATTATAATATAATTTTACTCTTAATTACACAATTTACTTTTAATCGTGGTAAATGAAAGTCAAAAGATACTATTCACCAAAAGTTATTTTCATCTAATTGAACCACATTTTTCATACTGATATCAATCGTGTCCCTCATATTTTTGAAATTCAACTCACATAAGAGGTAAAATTATGTCTTATGCAAATTTGAAAATTCTCCTAGAAGGAGGTTAAAAGACTGTAAAAAGTTCAATAAAATTTTATATATCAAAACATATTATAAACTGACTCCAATGAATTAAATTGAAAATAAATAGGTATTATGTATCTATTTTGAACTAAAATAAATTAAAATAATATAAATAATTATCTAAATAAAAAGTCAATTTTAAATAATAAAATAGTGATTTTCACTATTAATCAAAAATTGAATGTTTTTATAAAAATACCAAAAATTAACCATAAGATCGTTTCGATAATCGGAATTCAAAAATGAAGTCCAATTTATTAAATAAAATTTATAAAATTTTAAAAATTAGATATTACGATTCATAATGACTAGTTTTATTGGTCCTAGGGTGTTAAAACTTCTTGTTGTGTACAACACAAGCTACTATATTATTCAATGGGAAATAGACTGTTGAAGCATGGGGTGTCACATTCTCGCCACCTTAAAATAATTTCATCCTAAACATTTCTAGAATATCACTATATAGAAAAATTCGGGTGTTTTTTCATCATAAGTTCCCTTGGCGTCCCTCATTGCCGCTTCCATAATATGGTTTCTCCATAGAAATTTTACTAGACGAGTCGCCTAGTTTCTCAACACTTATTATATGGTATCAAGAATCTTGACAGGCTCTTCACAATATGAAAGATTAGGTTCCAATTCAATTTCTTCATAGGTGAGTACATGCTTTGTGTTAGGCATGTATTTTATCAAGAGTGATACGTGGAACACATCATGAGATTTGGAGATATTTGGCGGCCTTGCCAATTGGTAAGCTATATCACCAATTCGTTCCAGAATTATGAAAGGTCTGAAGTATTTGAGACAAAATTTAATCTTCTTAGTGAATCATATAACACCATTATATAGATATAACTTCAAGAAAACATGATCTCCCAATTGAAATTACAAATCATTCCTCCGATTATCGGCATAGCTCTTTTGCCTACTTTAAGCTACTTTGATGTGGGTTTGGATAATGTTCATCTTTTCCATTGTTTCCTCAACATGTTTGGGAACTATGAGTATTCAATTACCAACGTCATCCCTAAAAGTTGGTTTGTGATATCACTTTCCATATAACGCTTCATATGGTTCCATATGAATACTTGAATGGATGCTATTGTTATAGGAAAATTCTACCAGAGGTAAATATTAATCCCACATACCTTGAAAGTCAAGTGAGCAAGATCACAACATGTCTTCTACGGTTTGAATAGTATGTTCTGATTGTCCATTGGTTTGAGGGTGGTAGGATGTTCTAAAAAGATGTATAGTATTCATGTCCTTCTGAAGACTTTTCCAAAATCTAGATGTAAAAATGGTATCGTGATCAAAAAAATTGATTGGGGTACACCATGGAGTCTTACAACTTCATTAATATATAGACTTTCTAGATGGTCAACTGGTAAATCTTATCTTATAGAACGAAAATGTGCTAACTTGGTAAGACAAATAACAATGATCCATATTGCAGCATTACTTCTAGGAGTCTTTTGTAACCCCATGACAAAGCCCATCATAATATTATCCCATTTCCCAGTCAGTTATTGGAAGAGGTTTTATACCTCTTCTAGTTTGTTTCCTTCCCGCTTCCATTTGTTTAAAACCCTTACATCTTGACACAGAATCATCAATATCCCTCTTTGTGTTGTCTCACCAAAAATGTTCCTTCAAATCTCTCTACATCTTGGTTCTCCCAGGGTGTGTTGAAAAATTGGAGCTATGAGCATCATCCAACAATATCCTTTTTAGATCAGGTATGTAAAGAACAGAAATCCTCTCCCCAAATATCCAAATTCTATCTTCATATATAAATTCACTCAATCTCCCATCATTTAGAACTTTATTCTTATTTTGAAACTCCACATAATTTGTCTGAGAACTTTTTATCCTTTTTAGAAATGATGGTTTGGAAACCATTTGAAAATTTATTGATGTTTCACCTTCCATGGTAATTCCAATATCCATATTTACTAGATCCATGAAAATTGTATCACTTTAAACTATCATCTTGTTAAAAAATCCATGATCATGTCTCCTCAAACCAGATACCACCTTATTTTCCTTCCTCAGGTTGTATTTTATTGTGCAGTCATAATACTTTAGTAGTTTAAGCCATCTTCTTTGCCTCATATTGAGTTAATTTTGTGAGAAAATATACTTCATCCAATTGTGATCAGTATAAATCTGACATTTTCTCCATAGAGATAGTGTCTCCATATCATCAGAGAAAAGATTATGTCTACTAACTCAAGATCTTGAGTGGTATAGTTTTGATCATGAATTTTTAGTGGTTATAATTCATATGAAATAACTCTATACTTGTGCATAAGGACACAACCATGTCCTTTCATTAAAGTATCCCAATAAATCACAAACCCATCTTTCCCTGGTGGTAGAGTCAAGACCGGAGTGTTGAATAATATTCTCTTCATTTAATCAAAACATTCTTCACAGTCTTTTTTACAAACAAATATATCCCCTTTACATGTGAGATAGGTTAATGGGTTAGCCAACCGGGCAAAATTCTGGACGAAATGTCAATAATAACCTGCCAAACAAATAAAACTGTGTACCACATTTATACTCATCAATTCCGGCCATTCTTGGATTTCTGATGTCTTTGAAGGATCAATAGAAAATGCATCATTAAATACAATATAGACAAGAAAAGAAATATCTTGATGCCAGAATTCACACTTGCTAAACTACCCATATAAATCATTTCATTTAAGGGTTTTTAGAATAATGTGCATGTGATTTTCATGATCTTTTTAGCTTTTTGGGTATTCTAAGATATCATCAATTAATACCACTAAAAACTCATCATGATATTCTTTAAAAAACTATTAATTAGATCCATGGAGATAAAGGGTGCATTAGTCAATCCAAATGATATTACTGTAAACTCATAATGCATGTTCCTGGATCAAAATGTTGTTTTTGGAATGTCTTCCTTCTTCATAGAAAATTGATGATATCCAGATCAAAGTTCAATCATTGAAAAATATTTAGATCTATGAATTTGGTCGAATAAATCAAAAATGCAAGGTAGGGAATAATTTTTCATTATTTTTATAGCATTGATCTCCCTGTAATCAATGCACAACCTCATAGATATGTCATTCTTCATAACCAAAAAGTACACGGGCACCCCGTGGGGAAGCACAAGCATGAATAAATCCATTATTACTCAATTTCTATAGTTGTTTCTTTATTTCCACTACTTCCACAGTGGCCATTCAATAAGGGGTCTTCGATATGGTCCTTGAACTAAGAATTAAATTAATGGAAAACTCAATTTCTCGTTCTGGAGGATGTCCAGGTAAAATCTCTGAAAACAAGTCATGATATTATTGCACAGTAGGTATGTCCCCTATTATAACATTATTTTCCTCACCTAAAATTAATTCATTCTCTTACTCATGAATAATTGAATTTAATAGAGTTACGAGGGTGGATCTAGAAAAGAATCAGGTGGTGACGTTTCTAATCTAATGATAAGGTACTCCTTATCATCATGGAAAATTGTAATCTCCTTCTTATTATAATAAATTTAAACATCATGGTCTGAAATAAAATCTATTATGAGGATTAAATCAAATTCAATCATGGGTATGATGATGATATCATCAAATAATGAACATTTATTTTCCCTAATAGGAACTGAATTGAAAAACATTGTTGCGATGATACTTCCCATAAGAGTTTTGAATGAAAACTCCCTTGTTAATTTAAAATTTAAAATATCTATTTTTCTTAGCAAACATGGTAGATATAAAACAACGTGATGATCCAGTATCAAATAAAGCATTGGCTAATCATGAGCAAACCATTAAATTACCTGCCACCACATCTTTTAGAGCTTAATCCTTAGTAGTAGTGATCACATAATCTTAGACATCCCCCCTTGGCATTTTCTGAGGTAAGTTCACTTGGTGCTTTTGATATTAATTTTCCTATTTCCTTTTTTATCTCCAATTTTATCATTCTAAATTGAAAATCACTTTCATTCCCTTGAAATCCTGACCGTGGTGGCATTTTTCACCACAATTGTAATAGAATCCCATTCCCTTTAGGCAAGAACCAGGGTGTTTCTTTCCACATTTACCACATGATGGATATTAAACATTTCCCTTCTTCCCCTTATTTTCATTTCTTTAGTGATAAACATATATCTCGTTCTCTTTCTTTGGATTAAAGTCATAAGACATAGAGAATTCATTTTCTGTCTTGATATCACATCCGACAATATCATCAACGATGATAAGGATTTTTAGAATCATGATCGATGAAGAAATGGTTTTAGCCCATGATTAATAGATCATTATTTCTCCTTGGGTTATGTATATATTATGCTATAGGCCTTGCTAACCTTTCAATGTTAGCCTCATACATTGCGACATTCCATTCCCCTTTTGCCTCAGACTCAGAAATTGTCTTTACATATCCCCTCGATGGTTATGAGAAAATTATTTCTCTAATAAAATATTTTTAAATTTTCTCCATTACATGTTCGTTATTTATTCATCTTACTAATTTATTTGGATTAATGACCACCATTGATCTACATCTCCCAAGAGGTGATAAACTCCCATGACAACTTTTTCCCATTCGCTACTCCCCAAAGCAAGAAATATTTTCTCTAATAAATTTATCCACAGACCTGTTACTAATGTATTTGTACACCCAATGAATTGTGGTGGTTTTTTCATAATGAAGTGGTCTAACATTTATCCTTCACATTGTGGATCAGGGTGCTTAATACGGGTAAGGTTATTATTCATAACCTGAGTGAGTTGTCCCAGTATAGTGATAAGTTGATCAGCACCAATTGTGTCACCATATCCTCTATAGTTTTCTTGATTAGGAGGACAATCCCTACATGGAATATGTGTGATGATACAGTTTCCATTCCTTCCACTAGGCGGCATTTTAAACAATGGAATACTCAAGATTAGTTTAAGAATCAAAATACATAATTCCAAACCTGTAAAACACATTACATAAATTGAAAATTTTATGGATATAATCCATAATCATAAAAAATATTTTCATTGAGGTGGTCTATACTCATAAATCCTTTAAAATGGTTTCTAAAAAAACTTGAATTATCCTAAGCATATCCCTAGGGAGTGTCGTATCCAAGAGTGTAGCAAGGCTTAGAGTTGTGTCCCTGGATACCTATGTTCATGCCTGAAACTCTATGTCAGAGTTTTCACTCCTAGGTACATCTTTTCCAGAGCCTCCTCTACCATCTCTTATCCAGACAGAGATTTATTTTTCAAAAATACATAGAATCTCTACATTACCATGATTCTTGAATGTTTTCCTATACAAGTCCCCAATTTCTATATTATGCTAATGTGTTCTAATTAATATTTATGTGAATCTAGTTTCCAAGGTTTGTACTAAACTTCCTATGATACCAAATGTAACCCCCTGACATCAGTTACCTAGAGTCAGTGTGTTATTATATAACATTTTCATGATACAAGGAATCATGTCATAAAAGACTGATCTATTTAGTAGGCTTTGAAGTACTAGATACATTCATAAGTTTTACATTACACAATGAAATAAAAAACATGATTTTCTCCCCATTGACCACACTTATATCTTTAGCCTATCCCTAAAGGTCAACAATAAAATATTTCTTCACATCCTAAGAAAAATAAAACATAGAAAGGGGTGAGCTCAGATAATTAGTAAGGATAACAATATAGTGAGAACATTCATAAATAAGAATAAATATTTAAGTGCATGAATAAGACTAAAAAAAGAATTTTAACCTAAAAATTATTAGTATATGGCAATGAAGATTCAATTATTTCCATTTACTTATTCACATGGATATTCTACTAGTTGAATAATCGCACGCAATATCAATAGCCACATTCATAATGACAGAATGAATAATTCCAGACATTATAACCACATAGTTAGGTCCATGTGTCAAGACTAAAAATAATATTTTGTCAAGGCCTTGTTCCAAAAAACTATTTTTCTCATGAAACCTACTGATGCATCGAGGAGATATAGCAGGCTCCACCCATCACTTACGAAGTCCAATGTAATCATCATATGAAAAGGTTTCAACATAAAATAACCATTTGTATTAAAACTATCTTATGAATTGTCAATAATATATCCATAAACCATGAATGGTTTAAAAACAACACATCCATAGTCAAAAATATCATAAAACCTTCAATAGAATAAGAAATATTTTTATAATAAATCAACATCAAACAAGCTCAAAATCCATCAAAGGATGTTAAAATAGATGAAATCAATACTTTTTTTAGAGAAATATCACTTTCTATTTTTAAACATTTTAAAGTCATATAATTATAAAACAAAACATTTATTTTAAAAATATTATTATAATATTTTATGGGAATTTTTTATGATGATATAACAGCAGAAAATAGCCACACCTGTCGTATAAGTTAAAAAAAGACATTATTACCTTCATTTTGTCAAGAAGGTCATAAAGTACCTTTTTTTGAAAATGAGCGAAAGATTCATTTCTGACGTATGTGGTAAAATAAAGGTAGAAGTGACATTAAACCATATTCTAGTAAATAATAAAAATGTTTTGAATTACAGTTTTTTAAAAACACGGATGTGGATGATAACAAGGTCCCAAAAGATACTTACGTATTAACAACCACTCATAAGAAAAGAGATTGTCGAACTAACCCTTACCTAGTACTTTTACTTTGTTGATGGTATTTTAAACACATTTGTAATATTTAAAACATTGTTATTAAATTATACAAGAATCATATACATAAATATTATATAATATATAATTTTATAATATTGCTTTGTTATTAATATTTTAGTACTATCATTGTTTCGTGAGTTAACTGATTCATTTGCCTTTATATTAATGGTTACGTAAGTCATGTTTGTTATGGATAGGATGTATTTTATTGAAATACATAATGATATTATGTTACTAAACATTATTTTTAATCCTAAAATGAAAATTATTCTTGAATGATTACGATAAAGAATGAATCTAATCACCTTCATGAACACGGTAATCCGTACGTATGCATGAGTGAAAATATCATTATATTGATGGTGAAATAATATTTAATTGGTTTTTATATCATATATGATGAATAATTAACATGTTATATTTATTATTTACATCATTTATACTCATAATTATACCCATTCCAATAATGACGTGTCTGAATAAAAAACTACACCACGATGTGGAGACGGTATGCCAAACGTACACATGTATGGTGACTTTGTCATTCATATGATAGATTGATTAATGAATATGGTTGTCCCATTTCTATAATAACATCACAGTATATTGAATATACTAGATTTATTATTTTATAATGGAAATAATAAATAAATAGGATGTTTAAGAAGAAAAGAACATAAATGAGGTGATGAAATATTTTCCCCTTCGTTGGGTTCTTCCTTTTGATTTGATCAAAAGGGCTCTTTAGGATATCATTCGGACAAAAGGAAGGACTATAAGTTGAAGGTAGGAATTTTTGGTGGATAATTGCGTAGGGGTTGGCCGATCAAAATGACTTTGGAGGTGTGAAATTAAGAGAAGCAGAAGTACACTTTTATAAGAGAGGTGAGGGTAACTTCAGGGAAAGTTTGAAATATTATTTTATAATAAAATAATTTTATGTTTTTAATGGATCAAAAAAGATTTATTTCGAGTATAAGGTCGGTATGGGTTGAATACATCTCAACCAATAGGTTTGGGACCATTTTAGGTCACCATAATAACCTTATAATTTTTATTTAACTCTTAGTTGAATAGTTTGATATTTATCAAGTCTCTTTGTATTTTTATATTCTATGGTAAATAAATGTTCTATAACAAGAAAAGTTAACCCCATGGTGTTAATTTTGTATTATATATAACCTAATCGTTGTCCTTTGTCATAACTTTCGAATTTTCGGAATAATATATCAATTCATAATATAGTATCTTTTTTAATAACTCAATTATGTCAATTTGGACACTATTTAGTATTTGAATTTTTTGAAAGCCAGAAAAACTTTATCACTTTGAATAAAATTTATTTAATCAACCCTAAAATGTCAAATTAACCATTAAAATTAGTGGAATTTATCAAAATTCTCAATTTACATTTATTGGGATATTTATAATATCAACTATTTTAATATTTCATTAATAAGGTAATTATTGCATTATCATTGTTTCATAAATAAAATAAATTATATAATGTATAAAAATTATAAATAAAATATAATTATGTATGAAATAGTTTTATATTTATAATGAATATTTATAGTCGAATTTATATTGTGTTTAACCCAATATTAAAAATGGTTTAGTTATAAATCATTGAATTTATCTCTATTAACTATTCTTTAAATAAAATTATAATAAATGACCCAATCTAATCCATGTGTATCAAAAGAACCATATTTTATTCTGAATGTGTTTTTTGGTTGAGTTACAAAAATTCCATTAAAATTAGGACATGTGTTAAGGTAATTTTAATATCATTTTTAACCTTAATTACAAAATTTACTTTTAGTTGCGGAAAATTTATGTCAAAATAAACTGTTCACAAAAAATTATTTTCATCTTATTTTACTACATATTACTTACTGATGTTGACCATGTATCTTTTATTTTTGAAATTCAACTCATAGAAGTGGCAAAATTATGTTTTATGCAAATTTGCAAATGCTCCTAGAAGGTGGGTAAAAGACGGTAAAAAGTTCAATAAAATTTTATATATCTAAAATTATTATTTAATTACTCCAAAAGATTACATTGAACATATATTGGTATTATGTATCTATTTTTACATAAAATAAATAAATACAATGTAACTAATTATTTAAATAGAAAGATTGTTTTAAACAATAATGCAATGTTTTTCATTATTCATCCAAAATTTAATGTTTTCAGAAAAATACAAAAAATTCACCCTAATCTAATTTCAATATTCAGAATTCAATAGTTATGTCCATTTTGAAAAGTAAAATTTATAAATTTTCAGGAAGTGTCTTTTTCTATTCATAATGGCTAGTTTTATTGGTCATAGGGTGTTAAAACTTCATGTTGCGTACAATGCAAGCTACTACATTATTGAAAGGGGAGCGTACCGTGGAATCTTGTTGTGCTTCATAATTAGTAGATTTAATGATATAATATTTATATAAATTATGGTTTTGTATGTTTAATTTTTTTGAAGAAACAAATATCTCAAATTAATTCACATCCCTGATACATAAGTTATTCAATAATTGAAAAAATAAAATAAATGATATTAAAAATATTGAAAGTAATTTAATTACAGATAAATAAGTCGATAAAATAATTTTGTATAATACCATAATAATTTTTCGATATAAATTTTTTTAAATTAAAAATATTATCATGATATAATAAATTTCAATGTAATGAATAGTTCTAAAATTCATCAATATTGAAATTTAATAATAAATAATGTTTTATTAAATGTTATAAAATTCATAAAAATCCTATATTTCAAAAATTTATAATTATAATATTAAAAAAGTCATCCATGGTCAAATTCATGTATTGATTACAATTTTATCATATCTATATTAAATATAAGTGTAAAAACCTCATTTTATGGTAAGAGTTAAAGGGCTAAAAAAATTATTAAAACCAAAATGTAAGGGTATAAATATAGAAAAAAATAGACTAATTTTTTTTAAGAAATTATTTTAAACCATAATAATATTTTAATTAAAATATTTTGTGTTGGATCCATTTTTTATGTTAAAATTATTTTATAAGTTTTATATTTTTAGAAATTCCTTGAGTGACACTCCACTCTTTTATAAATGTAATATCATCTTCTCATCTCATTACACCTAAAAACCTATTTCATTTATACAATTATTTATGGAACACCTTCCTATAATACATAAACACATTCTAATAGTCATTTTTATTTATAATTCCAATATTTTTTATGGTGTTATGAAAATGAGGATTTCCATAGAATACATATAGATTTTATATACATATCTTATTTTAATTTATTATTAATCACCAATAAAAACTAATTCATACCTGATAAAATAATATATATACTATTATCCATATATTTCTATGTTATTATGTTATTGGATGACAAATTTTGTAATTCCTTAACCCTCGGTAACCAGAGTCGGTGCATTATTATATAAAATTGGCATGATCACAAGGAAATCATGTCTCCAAAGACCGATCAGTTTAGTATTATTGGAAACAAGATTCATACAGAAGTTCAAATTTACAACCTGAAAAGGATTACGATACGAATTTATTCCATTAGAAACATTCAAGACCAATATATTATGCCAGCATGTCACTCATAACTAATTTCTTCATATCCTGGAAAATAAAACATAAGAAAGGGGAGAGCGGAAACACTTAGTTAGGGTAAACAATACAGTGAAAGATAACATAAATATTAATCATGGTGAATAATGGAAACTACATGCATTTCCCAATAATAAACATCAATAATTTTATGGATGGAATATGATATTAGTAAATAATGCCATAATATCTCATAATCATGGGTATTATGCTAGTTGAATGACCACATGAATCATCAATATTATTTTCATAATGAGGGAATGTATAATGTTGAACATTCTGAAACATTTTTTTCAAGCCCTCATCGAAGAACTCTGAAAATGATTAAGGCCTCGACCTAAACCATATATCAAATTAGGAAATACCTTGGCCAATTACACATCTAGTTATCTCATGAAACCTACTAATGCATCAAGGATCTATAGCAGGCTCCACCCATCACTTACTAAGTCCAATACATTCCTCATATGAAAATGTTGAAATATAACATAAACATTAATATTAAAAATGGCATATGAAATGTAAAAATTTAACCATCAACCATTAATTGTATAAAATAGAACATCCACATTCAAACATATCACAAAACCTTCAATACGTTATGTATGTTTTGTATCATAAAAAATCATGTTCAAATAAACTTGAAATCTATCAAAGGATGTTGACATAGATGAAATCAAAATATTTTTATTGAAATATTACTTTCAATTTTGAAATATTTTAAGAGTCACATTATTATAATGAAAACATTTAATTTGAAAATATTCTTATAAGTTAATAATGGATTCTTTAATGATGTTATAATGGTGGAAAATAGTCTCACCAGCCGTATAAGTAAAAAAACCTTCTTAGCATAATTTTTTCGAAAATGTCATAAAGTACCTTTTTTGGAAAATGACAGAAATAATCCATTTAAAACATATAAGGACAAATAAGGGTATAAATGACTTTACCCCATTGTCTAGTAAATATTAAAAATGTATTGAAATGTATTTTTAATAAACATGTATGTGGATGATAAAGATATCCCAGTAGATAATTAAGTATAAACAACATCGGATAATAAAGAGATTGTGAAAGTAACCATTACCTTGTACATTTCCTTGGTTATTGGTAGGTTATCCTCCTTTTTAATGGTTAAATAATTGTTATTAAAGAATCATATACATATGTATTATATCATATATGATCTTTAAACATAGCTTTGTTAATAATATATTAGTATTATCCTAGTTTTGGGTGTTAACTGGTTCGTTTTCCTTTATATGATTTGTTATGTAAGTAATGTTTGTTATGGATAGGATGTATCATATTCATATTCAGAATAATATTAAGTCTTTAAACATTATTTTCAATCATATAATGAAAATTAGTCTTAAATGGATTACTATGGGGAATGAATCTCATCACGTTCGTGGAGACAGTAATCCGTACTTACGCACGAGCGAAATATAATTCTTTTGATATTAAAATAATATATAATTGGTTTGTATATAATATATACAGAATTATTATCATGTTATATTTATTATTTACTTCAATTACACATCATTATTATTCCCATCTAAATTATAATATATTGAATAACAATTACACCATGACGTGGAGACGGTAAGCCTTACATACGCACGTATGGTGACATGTCATTCAAAGGATAGATAGAATAATTAATATGGTTATGACATATTTATAATAACATCACAATATATAGAATATTCTGGATTTATTATATTATAATGGAAACAACAATGAAAGAGGAAGTGGAAGAAGAAATGAACTAGAAAGTAGTGATGAAATATTTACCTCTTCTTCAGGTTCTTCCTTTTGATTTGATTCAAATGGCTCATTAAGATTGCATTATGACTAATGTAATCCCTCTAGGATGAAGGGAGGACTGTTGATAGGGTATATGGGTAGGGGTGTCTGAGCAAAATGGCTTTGAATGAGTGAATTAGTGTGAAGAAGACTGCCCTTTTATAAGAGGGGTGAGGGGCATCGTAGGAAAAGCTATAAATTTTATTTTATAATGAAATAAAAATAGGTTTATAATGGATCCAAAATGGATTATTTAAAGGATAAGGTAGGTATGGGTCGAAAATATTTTAACCAGTAGGTTTTAGATAGGTTTTTGTCACAATATCGACCATATATTTTAGATTTAACTTTTCGTTAAATAGTTTGACATTTACCATGTGTCTTTCTATTTTCATATTATATGGTAAATAAATTTACTATATAAATCCAAGAGAACATAAAGTGGTTCATTAATGATACTCTTATCATTATGTAAGTCTTTTGGAAAAACCTTATATATTTAGGAATTTAATATCAATTATTAATATAATATTTGTTTTCAAAACTCTTTTATGTAATGTTTGAAAATATTTGGTATTTTGTTTTTTCTAAATTCATAACATCATTATTACTAAGAAAAAAATTTAA
The DNA here is from genome assembly GCA_963277665.1 of Viscum album. Classification (NCBI taxonomy): domain Eukaryota; kingdom Viridiplantae; phylum Streptophyta; class Magnoliopsida; order Santalales; family Viscaceae; genus Viscum; species Viscum album. The sequence continues at coordinate 641,405,916 of OY728133.1, read as the reverse complement.
ATAACCAACCCAAATGTGTCATATAAACCTAGAAAATTATTTTAATCCCTTAAAAGTTTCAAATTACATTTATTTGGATATTTATAATGTCAATTATTTTAATCATTCATTAATTAGGTAATTACTACATCATCATTGTGTCATAAATAAATTAAATTATAGAATGTCTAAAAAATATAAATAAAACATAAATATGTAGAAAATATTTTTATATTTCTAATGAATATTTATAGTTGAATTTATTTTATGTGTAAACCTATATTAAAAATGTTTTAGTTATTAAACATTGATTTTAACACTTTTAACCCTTTGTTGAATTAAATAATAATAAATGTCCTAATCTAATACAAGTAGACCAAAGAGGTTAATATTTTATTCATAAGGTTTTTTGGTCGAATTATACTTATCTGATAGAATTAGGACATGGGTTATGGTAATAATAATATAATTTTTACCCTTTATTAACCTATTTACTTTTAACCGTGGTAAATTAAAGTAAAAAGACGCTATTCATCAAAAATTATTTTCATCTTATTAAACCAAATTTAACTTAATGATGTCAATCGTGTCTCTCATATTTTTTATATTCAACTCATAGAAGTGGTAAAATAATGATTTATGTAAATTTGAAAATTCATTTAGGAGGTGGGTAAAAGACGGTAAAAAGTTCAATAAAAAATTATATATATATAATTATTATAAACTAAATAAAATTAATGAAATTGAACATATATAGGTATTATGTATATATTTTGACCTAAAATATATATAAATAAAATAATTATTTATTTAAATAAAAATTCGCTTTTAAACATTAACTCTGTGTTTTTCACTATTCATCATAAATTGATGGTATTCAGAAAAATACCAAAAATTCACCCTAAGTTAATTTAGATATTCCAAATCCAAAAATAAAGTCCATTTTGAATGAAAATTTTTTATAAAAATTCATAAAGTTGGTATTACTATTCATAACAGCTAGTTTGATTGGTTTCGGTGTGTTAGAACTCGAAGTTGCGTACAACACACGCTATTTTATTATTCAAAGAGACGCATACCGTGGAAGCATGGGGTGTTACATTCTCCCATCCATAAAATAATTTCATCCTCGAAATTTCTAGGGTATTACTACGTAAAAATAGTTAGGTGGTTCTCCATCGTATGTTCCTCAGGTTCCAACGTAGCCTCTTCCATCTTATGGTTTCTCCATAGATCTTGTACCAGACGAGTCATCCGGTTTCTCTGCACTTGTTCTCTTGTATCAAGAACCCTGATAGGCTCTTCACAAAAAGTCATACCAGGTTCTACCTATAATTCGTCATAGGTGAGTACAAGCATTGGGTCAGGCATGTATTTTCTCAATAGTGATACGTGTTACACATCATGAACTTTGTAGAGATGTGGCGGCATTTCAAACCTGTAAGCTACAAATCCAATTCGATCTAGAATTTCGAACTGTCCGATGTAACTGGGACTTAATTTTCCCTTTTTACCGAAATGTATAACACCCTTCCATGGATTACCATCAAGAAAACATGGTCTCCTACGTGAAATTCCAAATCCTTCCTTCGGTTATTGTCATATCTCTTCAATCCTACATGGAGATTCTTTGATGTGAGTTTGGATTACCTTCACCTTTTCTATAATTTCCTCCACAATTTTCGGGCCTATGATTTTTCTTTCACCAATATCATCACAACAGGTTGGTGTGCTACATCTATTTTTCTATAACACTTCATATCGTTCCATCTGAATACTTCAATGGAAGCTATTGTTATAGGAAAATAATACCATATGTAAATTTTGATCCCACATACCTTGAATGTCAAGTGAGCGTGATCTCAACATGTCTTCTAACATTTGAAAAGTTCTTTTTGATTTTCAATCAGTTTGGGCATGGTAGGCAGTGCTCAAATGATGTTTAGTATCTAGGACTTTCTAATGACTTTTCCAGAATCATGATGTAAAAAGAGGATCATGATCAGAAATAATCTATAGTGGTACTCCATGAAATCTTACATCTTTATTAATATATATTCTTTCTAATCGTTCAAGTTATAAATCATCTATTATAGAAAGAAAATGTGCTGACTATGTAAGACTATCAACAATGACCCATATTTCATAGTTCCTTATAGGAAACTTTGGTAGTCCCATGAAAAAGTCCATCATAATATTATCCCATTTCCACTTAGGTATGGGAAGAAGTTTCAAGACTCCTCCAGGATGTTCCCTTCCAACATTCAGTTGTTGATAAACCATAAATCTTGACACAAAATCAACAATCTCCCTCATCATGTTGTCCCACCAAAAATGATTCTTAAGATATCTATACATTTTGGTGCTCCAATGGTGTATAGAGAAATTGGAACTGTGAGCATCATCCCAAAATTACCTTTTTAGATCATGTATATTGGGAACACAAAGTCTCATCCCAAATTTCAAAATTCCATATTCATACACAAAGTCACTCAATATGTCGTCACTCACAGCTTTAATCTTCTTTTGAAACTCATCATCACCGTTTTGAGAACTATTTATCCATTCTAGTAAACAGGGTTTGGATAACCTTTGAAAAAGTATTGACGTTTCACCTTCCATGGTGATTCCCATATCCATATTTACTAGATCCATGTATATTGGATCCATTTTAACTCACACATTGTTCAAAACACCATGATACTTTCTTCCCAAAGCATCATCCACCTTATTTGCCTTCCCTGGGATGTAGTGTATAGTTCAATCATAATACTTGAGTAGTTCTAGACATCTTCTTTTCCTCATGTTGAGTTATTTCTATGATAAAATATACTTCATACTCTTATGATCAGTATAAATCTTACATTTTTCACCATAGAGATAGTTTCTCCAAGTATTCAAATCAAATATTACAACCGTTAACTCAAGATCATGAGTAGGATACCTTTTCTAAAGAAATGTTAGCTATCATAATGCATATGCAATAACCCTATCCTTCATCATAAGGACATGACCAAGTTATTTCATTAAAGCATCACCATAAATAAAAAACCCATCATTCCCCAATGGTTGAGTCAAAATAGGAACATTGACTGATCTTCTATTCAATTATTCAAAACATTATTCAAATTCTTTTGTCCAGTCAAATCTAACCCCATTACATGTGATCTTGGTTAATGGTTCAGTCAATCGGGAAAAATTCTAGACGAAACACTGATAAAAACCTTCTAGACCAATAAAACTGCATACCTTAATTATACTTTTCAGTGCTAGAAATTCATGGATTTTTATTGTATTAGATGGATAAATAGAGAGTCAATCCATGGAGACAATATGGCCAAGAAAAGAAATCTCTTGATTCTAGAATTCACACTTGCTAAACTTCCAAGATAATTCATGTCTTCTAAAAGTCATCAGGATGATGTGCATGTTATTTTCATGATATTTGTAGCTATTATGATATACCATGATATCATCAATAAATACCACTAAACATTCATCAAGATATTCCATGGAAACTCTATTCATTAGATCCATTAAGATTGTGGGTGCATTATTCAATCCAAAAGGCATTACTCTAAACTTGAAATTCCCGTACCTGGTTTGAAATGTTGTTTTTGGAATGTCTTCCTTCTTCACACAGAACTGATGATATCCAGATCAAAGGTCAATCATTGAAAATAATTGAGCTCCATGAAGTTGGTCGAATAAATCATCAATTCACGGTAAGGGATACTTGTTATTTATTGTTATAGCATTGATCTCCCTATAGTCAATGCACAACATCATATATCTATATTGCTTCTTATCAAAAAGGACAGGGGCTACCCATGGAGAAACACTAGGGAGAATAAATCCCTTATTAAATAATTTCTCTATTTATTTCTTTTGTTTACCCTAATTCCACAGTGCCCATTCTATAAGGGGTCTTTGATATGGGCCTTGATCCAGTAATTAAATCAATGGAAAACTCAATTTCTCATTCTGGATGATGTCCAGGTAAATCCTCTGGAAATACATCAACATACACTTTAACAATAGGTACATCCTCAATTTGAACATTATTTTCCTCACCCATAGTTATTTCAATGTCTTTATCCCCAATAATTGTACTTAGATGAGATACAGGGGGTGGATATAAATAAGAATTTGGTGGTGACGATTCTACTCAAAAGATAAGGTATTATTTATCATTGACATAAAAAATAGTAATCTCCTTCTTCTTATATTAAATCTTTGCATAACGGTCCAAAATCCAATCCATACTGAGGATTATATCAAAATAAATCCTGGGAATGATGATGAGATCAGTAGATAGAAAATATTTATATTCTCTAATAGGAACTGATTCACAAAAATTTGTAGCAATGACACTTACCCTAAGAGTTTTGACTGACAACTCCCTTGTTAAATCAAATTGGAAATATATATGTTTCATAAAAAAATGTGAAGATATGAAAACTTCGATGATCTAGAATCAAAAAAAGGATTGGATAAACATGAAGAAACCATTAATTTACCTGCCTCCATGCCTTTCAGGGCTTCAACCTCAACAGTAGTTATCGTATAAGCTTGGCCTTGATCCCTTAGCATTTTCTGAGGAATGTTTCACTAACTCTTAGGAAATTCATTTTCATAATTTCCCATCTCACCACAATTTTATAATTGATCATTGGTAGCATATTTCATTCCCTAAAAATCTCCAGCAAGATGGTCTTTCTACCCACATTTGTAGCATACTTCTTTTCCTTTAAGATAGGCATCATGGTTTTTCCATCCACAATAATCCCTGGGTGGAAATTCAATTTTTCTTTTCTTCCCTGTTTCTTTATTTCCTTTCCCAGAGTGTTAAACTGATCTCTTCTTTCCTTTCTTTTCATTAAAGTCATAAAACATAGATAATTCCTTTTATGTCCTGATAGCACACGAGACAATATCTTTGTATGACGAGATATATTATGATATTAATGCTCGATGATGAAATGGTTTTAACCCATAAATGAAACATTTAATCTTATTTCTTGGATTACATATATAATATGTAGTATGCCTTGAAATCCTTGTAATGTTAGCTTTATACTTTGTGACATTTTCACCCTCCTTTTTCCTCAAACTCATATATTGTCTTTCCAAATCTGCTCGATGGTCATGAGGAAAGTATATTTCTATGAAAATTTATTTAAAATCCCTCCATTCCATATTTGATACTTCGTCATTTTATTTTCTGTTTTGAATAAATGACCTCCATTGATTAGCATCTCTAGTGAGGCTGTAAACTGTCATGTCAACCTTTTCCCTTTCGCTACTCCCCAAGGTGTAGAATATTTTATCTAATAAATTTATCCATTTCACAACTACAAATGGATTTTAACCCCCATTGAATATTGTTGGTTGTCTCCAAATCAAGAATCCTAAAATTGATCCTCCATGTTGTGGATCATGATGCTTCATACGAATAAGGTTATTATTCATAAACTGTGTGAGTTGTCCCAGTATGGTGATAAGTTGATCAGAACCAGTTATATCACTAGATCGACTATAATTATCTTTAATAGGAGGTAAATCCCTACATGGAGTGTGTGCACTAATAAAATTTCCTTTCCATCCACTAGACTCCATTTCTAAACAATGTAATACACTAGATTTGTTTATGAATCACAATACATAAGTCCAAACATGTAAAACAGTTAACATAAATGTAACAGTTAATGGATATAATCCATAATCATAAAATGGTTTTCATTGAGGAATAATATAGTCATAAACCCTTCATAATGGTTTATAAAGAAAATGAGAGTTATCCTAAGCATATCCCCTGAGAGTGTCGTATCCCGGAGTTCAGCCGGGCCCATTTTTGTGGACCAGTTCCCGTTCGAGTCTAGATCAAAGCGGTGTTTTTAGGTTTTACCCCTAGGTACATCTGTGCCAGGGCCGCTTCTACCTTCTCTTATCCAAACAGGGATGTATTGCTAGGAAAACTTAAAAAATCTCTACATTACAAAATTCTAGGAAGTCCTTCAATAATAATTCGCATTGTCTATCTTAGGGTAATGTGATCAAATCAGAGTTTATCTAAATCTAGTTTCCATGGTTTGTACTAACCTTCCTCTGATACCAAATATAATGCCATGACCCTAGTTACCCAAAGTCGGTGAATTATTACATAACATTGTCATGATCACAAGGAAATCATGTCTCAAAAGACCGATCAGTTTATTATTATTGGAAACAAGATTCATACATAAGTTCAACATTACAACTTGAAAATAAATACAACACAAATTTATTCCACTAGAAACATCCAAGCCTCCAAGATTATTCTTGCAAGTCACTCATAACTAATTCTTCATATCCTGGAAAATGAAACATAAGAAATGGGTGAGATCAAACACTCAGTAACGGTATTCAATACAGTAGAAGATTACATAAATATTAAGCATGGTGAATAATAGAAACCACATGCCTTTATCAATAATAAACATGAATTATTTTATCGCGGGAATATGAGATGAGTAAATAATTCCCTAATAAAACATATTCATTGGTATTAAACTAGTTGAATGACCATGTGAACTGTCAATATTATTTTCATAATGTGGGAATTTATAATGTCGGACATTCTGAAACATTTTATCAAGGCCTCATCCAAGATGTCTAAAAATAATAAAATTCTCGACCAAAATCATTTATCAAATTTGGAAAGGCCTTATCCAATTCCACGCCTAGTTGTCTCATGAGACCTACCAATGCATCTAGGAGCTATAGCGGGCTCCACAAGTCTCTTAATATGTCCAATACATTCCTCATATGAGAAGGTTGAAATATGACATAAACATTTGTATTAAAACAAGCATACAAAATAAAAATAATTCAACCATAAACCATGAATGTTATAAATATAAAATATCCATATTAAAACATATCTCAAAACATTAAATACATTATGGATTTTTTGTATCATAATAAATCAACTTCAAATAAAGTTTAAATATATCAAAGGATGCTGACATAGTTAAAATCAAAACATTTTTAAAAAAAATAACTCTTTCTATTTTGAAATCACTTATAAGTCCCATAATTATAAAGAAAACATATATTTTAAAAATATTCTTATAAGATTGTAAGAAAATCTTCGACGATGTTATAACAGTAGAAAATAGTCGCACCAGCCGTATAAGTTAAAAACATTCTTACCTTAATTTTGTCGAAAAGGTCATAAAGTTACTTGTTTGGAAAACAATGGAAAGAATCCTTTAAAAACATACAAGGTAAAATAAGGGTATAAACGAAATTACCCAATTTTCTAGTATATAGTAATTTTTTTTGAAATACATTTTTAAGAAACATGGATGAGGATGATAAAGAGGTCCCAAGAGATAATTACATATAAACAACCTCTGATAACAATGAGATTGTGAAATGAACTCTTACCTTGTACTTTTCCTTGGTCGAGGGTAGGTTGACCTCCTATATAATGGTAAAATAATTGTTATTAATGAATTATATAAATAAATATTATATCATATATGATCTTTTAACATTGCTTTGTTAGTAGTATCCTAGTATTATCGTCATTTCGGGTGTTAACTGATTTGTCATCGTTTATATACATTGTTACGCAATTAATGATTGTTATGGATATGATATATCTTATTATTATTAATAATGATATTAAGTCTATAAACATTATTTTCAGTCATCTAATGAAATTAGTCTTGAATGGATTATGATGTGGAATGAATCTCATTGCGTTCGTGGAGATGGTAATCCGTACGTACGCACGAGCTACAATATCATTCTTTTGATATTAAAATAATATATAATTAGACAGTATATCATATATACAGAATCATTACCATGTTATATTTATTATCTTAATCAATTGATCATCATTATTATACCCATCCAAATTATAATGTTTTGAATAATAATTACACCACAACGTGGAGACGGTAAGCCTTACGTATGCAAGTATGGTGACATGTCATTCAAAGGACAGATAGAATAATGAATATTCATGTACCATATTTATAATAACATCACTGTGTATAGAATATTCTGGATTTGTTATTTTATAATGGAAACAAAAAATAAAGAGGAGGTGGAAGAAGAAAGGATCTTGAATGTGGTGATGTGATATTTACCTCTTCTTCGGGTTCTTCCTTTTGATTTGATCAAAATGGCTCATTAAGATGGCTTTATGACTAAAGTAATACATCTAGGATGAAGGGAGGACAGTTTATAGGGTATTTGGGTAGAGGTTGGCCAAGCCAAATGGCTTTGAATGTGTGAATTAAAGAGAAGGGGAGTGCCCTTTTATAAGAGGGGTGAGGGTCACCTTAGGAAAAGCTTGAAATATTATTTTATAATAACATAATTTTCTTTTTCTAATGGCTCAAAAATGGATTATTTATTGGATAAGGTAGGTATGGGTGTAAATACTCTAAAAAATAGGTTTTACATTGGTTTGTTTCACTATATTAGCCTTATATTTTGGATTTAACTCTTCGTTAAATAGTTTGAGATTTACGATGTCTATTTGTATTTTTATATTATATGGTACATAAATATACTATATACTTCAAAGAGAATCCCAAGTGGTAAATTAATGATACACCTATCATTATATAAGTCCATTGGCTGAGCCTTAAATTTTTTGTAATATAATATCAATTAATAATATAATATTTGTTTTAAAAACTCTTTTATGTCAATTTTGACCGTATTTTGTATTTTGTTTTTTCTAAATTCATAATAGCATTATTACTTCAAAAAAATCATTTGAAAAACTTTAATTTGTCATACTAACATAGAAAATTCGTTTAATTCATTAAATGTCTCAAATTACATTTATTTGGATATTTATAATGTCAATTGTTTTAATCTTTCATTAATTAGGTAATTACTACATCATCATTTTGTCATTAATAAATTAAATTATTTAATGTCTAAAAAATATAAATAAATTATCACTATGTAAGAAATAATTTTATATTTCTAATTAATATTTATAGTTGAATTTATCTTGTTGTTAACACTATATTAAATATGTTTTAGTTAATAAACATTGATTTTAACTCTTTTATCTTTTCATTGAATTAAATAATAATAAATGTCCTAATATAATCCAAGTGGACCAAAGAGGTTCATATATTATTCCAAAGGTTGTTTGGGATCTAAATGTACTTATCCAATCAAATTAGGACATGTTTTAGGTTAATAATAATATCATTTTTACCCATAATTACCATATTTAATTTTTTAACTATGGGAAATAAAAGTAAGAAGTTACTATTCGCCAAAAATTATTTTCATCTTATTGAACCACATTTCTCTTACTGATCTCAACCGTGTCTCTTTTATTTTTGAAATTCAACTCATAGAAGTAGTAAAATTATGTTTTATGTAAATTTTCAAATGCTCCTAGGATGTTGGTAATAAACGGTAAAAATCTCAACAATATTTTTACATATCTAAAATTATTATAAACTGAATCCAATGAATTACATTTAACATATATAGGTATTATGTATCTATTTTTACCTATAATAAATTTAAATAAAATAAATAATTATTTAAATTAAAATTCAGTTTTAATCTAAAACTCGGTGGTTTTCACTATTCATCAAAAAATGAAAGCTTTCAGAAAAAAATCAAAAATTTACCCTAAGCTAATTTTGATTTTCCAAATTAAAAAATGAAGTCCATTTTGAAAGATAAAATTAATAATATTTCAAAAAAGTGGGTATTACTATTCATAATGGCTAGTTTGATTGGTTGTGGTGTGTTAGAACTCAAAGTTGCGTATAACACACACTCTTGTATTATTCAAAGAGAAGTGTACTATGGATGCTTGGGGTGTTACACTCCCAACCTTTTCAAATAATTTCTTCCTCGGTATTTATAGAGTATTACTGCGTAAAAAGACTCAGGTGGTTCTTTATCATAAGTTCCTCGAGTTCCCACATTTCCACTCCCATTTTATGTTTTCTCAATAGAACATTTACCAGACGAGTTGTCCGGTTTCTGAGCACTTGATCACTTGTATCAAGAACATTGATAGGCTCATCGCAAAAATACATATCGGGTTCCAGCTCCAATTCCTCATAGGTGAGTACATGCGTTTGATCAGACATGTATTTTATCCACAATTATACGTGGAACACCTCATGAACTTTGGAGAGATGTAGCGGCATTGACAACCGGTAAGCTACAACCCTAATTAGTTATAAAATTTCGAACGGTCTGATGTACCTGGGACTTAATTTTCCCTTTTTACCGAAATGTATAACACCCTTCCATGAAGATACCTTCAAGGAAACATGGTATCCTACATAAAATTCCAAATCCTTTCTTTTGTTATCGGCATAGCTCTTCTATCTAATTTGAGCTGCTTTGATGTGGGTTTCGATTACCTTCACCTTTTCCATCGTTTCCTCTACATGTTTTGGGCATATGATTTTTCATTCACCCACATCATCCCAAAAGGTTGGTGTGCGACGTCTCTTTCTGTATAATGCTTCATATGGTTCCATCTGAATACTTGAATGGTAGCTATTGTTATAGTAAAATTAAACTATAGGTAAATATTGATCCCACATACCTTGAAAGTCATGTTATCATGATCTCAATATATCTTCTAACGTTTTAATAGTCTATTCTAATTGTCCATCAGCTTGGGGGGGGGGGGGTAGGCAGTGCTCAAACGAAGTTCAGTATCCAGGGGTGTTTAAAGACCTTTTCAGAATCTTAATGTAAAACAGGTATCATGATTAGAAATAATCGATAGTGGTACTCCATGAAGTCTTACGACGTCATTAATATATATTCTTTCTAATCATTCAATTGGTACATCTTCTCTTATAGAATGAAAATGTGCTGAATTAGTAAGATGATCAACAATGACTCAAATTTCATCATTCATTCTAGGAGACTTTTGTAGACCCATAAAAATGTCCATCATAATATTATCCCATTTCCACTCAGGTATGTGAAGAGTTTGCAAGACTCCTCTAGGCTGTTGCCTTCTGACTTTCACTTGTTTACTAACCATACATCATGACACAAAATCAGCAAACTCCCTCTTCATGATGTCCCACCAAAAATTTTCCATCAAATATATATATATTTTGTTGCTCTTAGGGTGTATATATAAATTGGAACAATAATAATAATCCAACAATTCGCTTTTTGAGCAGGTATATCGAGAACAAAAAGTCTCTTCCAAATTTCAAAATTCCATCTTCATACACAAAGTCACTCAATCTCCCATCATTCACAGCTTTAATATTCTTTTGAAACTCTTCATCCCTGGTCTAGGGACTCTTTATCATTTCTCGTAAATATGGTTTGACAAAAAATTGAAAAAGTATTGACGTTACGCCTTCCATGGTGATTCCAACATCCATCTTAAATATATCCATGTATATAGGATCCTTTTCAACTCTCATCTTATCCAAAAATCCATGATCCCTTCTGCTCAATGAATCTTACACCTTATTTTCCTTCTTTGGGTGGTAGTGTATCATGCAATCATAATCCTTGTGTAGTTCAAGCCATCTCCTTTCCCTCATTTTGAGTTCTTTCTGTGAGAAAATATACTTAAAACTCTTGTGATCTGTATAAATCATACATTTTTCACCATAGATATAGTGTCTCTATATCCTCAAATCAAAGAACAATGATGCTAACTCTAGATCATGAGTAGGATAGTTTTTCTAATGAATTATTACCTATCATGAAGCATAGGGAATAACCCTATCATTCAACATAAGGTCATAACCGAGTCCTTTCTGTAAAGAATCGCTATAAATAACAATCCCATCACTCTCTGATAGTAGAGTCAATATAAGTGCATTTACTATTATTCTCTTAAATTATTCAAAATATTCTTCCCATTCTTTTTCCCAAACCAATTTAACCCCTTTACGTGTGATCATGGTTAATGGGTTAGCGAATCGAGCAAAATTATAGACGAAACACTGATAATAACCAGCTAAACCAATAAAACTGCATATCTCAGTTATACTTGTCGATGCTGGCCATTCATGGATTGATCTTGTTTTATAAGGATCAATAAGGATTATATCTTTCGAGATAATATGACAATGAAATGAATTCTCTTAATGTTAGAATTCATACTTTCCAAACATCCCATATACTTCATGTCTTCTCAGAGTCATCAGGATAATGTGCAAGTTATTTTCATGATCTTCATAGTCTTTAGAGTAAACTGAGATATCATCAATAAATACCACTAAATTTTATAAAAATATTCCCTTAGAACTCTATTCATTATATCTATGAAGACAGAGGGTGCATTAGTCAATCCAAAAGGCATTACTGCAAACTCGTAATGCTCGTACCTGGTTCGAAATGCTGTTTTCAGAATGTATTCCTTCTTCACACACAACTGATGACATCCAGATCGATGTTCAATCTTTGAAAAGTATTGAGCTCCATTAATTTAGTCTAATAAATCATCAAGGAGAGGTAGGGAATACTTGTTATTTATTGTTATAGCATTGATCTCCCTATAGTCAATGCACAAACTCATAGATTCATCTTTTCTCATAACAAAAAGGACAGGGTCTCCCCATGGAGAAACATTAGGGATAATAAATCCCTTATTACTAAATTCCTCTAGTTGTTTCCTTTGTTCCACAAATTCCACAGTGACCATTCTATAAGGGGTCTTCGATATGGGCCTTGATCAAGGAATTAAATTAATTGAAAACTCAATTTCTCGTTCTGGAGGATGTCGAGGTAAATCATATTGAAATACATCAGCATAATCTTGCACAATAAGTACTTACACTATTTGAACATTCTTTTCCTCACCCACAGTTATTTCATTCTCTTCCTCCCCAATAATTTAATTTAGATGAGCTACTGGGGTGGATCTAAATAAAAATTAGGATGTGATGATTCTGCTCTAATGATAAGGTGTTCTTTATCATCTTCACCAAAAATATTAACCCCCATCTTCTTACAATAAATCTTTTCATCATGGTCTAAACGACAATCCATAATGAGGATTATTTCAAATTGAATCATGGGTATGATTATGAGATCAGCAGATAAAGAACATTTATATGCCCTAATGAGAATTGATTCTCAAAACATTGTAGCACTGATACTTCCCTTATGAGTTTTGACTGACAACTCCCTTGTTAAATAAAATTGTAAATATCTAATTTTCTTAGGAAAATAGGAAGATATGAAACAATGCGATGATCCAAAATCAGATAAACAATTGGACAAACATGTGGAAACCGCTAAATTACCTGCCACCATGTCTTTTGGGGCTTCAACCATAGTAGTAGTGATAGCATAATATTGGCCTTGATCCCTTGGCCTTTTTAGGTATGTCTCACTAACACTTGGGATATTAATTTTCATAATGTCCCATCTCCCGTAAATTATAGCATTGAACATTGGTAGCATCTTTCTTTCCCTTACAATAACCAACAAGATGGCCTTTCTATCAACATTTATAGCATACTCCTTTTCCATTTAGACAGGAACCAGGGTTCGTCCTTCCAAAATTATCACAAGGGGGAAATTAAATTCTTCCCTTATTCCCTATTTCCATATTTTGTTTCCCATAAGGCTCAGCAGATCACTTCTTATCTTGATTTTATTTAAAGTTATAAAACATAGAGAATTATTTTTCTGTCTTTATAGAACAAGAGACAATATCTTCGTATGATGAGAAGGATTGTGATACTAATTCATGACGGAGAAATGGGTTTAACCCAGAAAAGAAATTTTCAATCATATTTCTTGGGTTACATATATAATCTGTAGCATGAATTTCTAACCTTGTAATGTTAGCTTCATACAGTACGATATTCTCATCCACTTTTTTCCTCAGACTCAGAAATTGAATTTCCATATCCACTCAATGGTCATGAAGAAAGTATTTTTCTAATAAAATTTATTTAAACATTTTCCATTACATATTTGATACTTCATCATATTCTTTTGTGTTTTGAATCAATGACCACCATTGATCAGCATCTCCAGTGTGGTGGTAAACTGCCATGAATACTTTTTCCTTTTTGCTACTCCCCAAGGCGTTGAATATTTTCTGTATGGAATTTATCCACTTCTCAGCTACTTTTGATTTATACCCAAATTTAATGTTTGTGGTTGTTGACTAATGAAGCGGTCTAACATTGATCCTCCGCATTGTGGATCAGGGTGCTCCATACCGTTAATGTTATTATTCATAACCTGTTTGAGTTGTCCCAGTATGGTGATATGCTAATCAGCACCAGTTGTATCACCAGCTCCACTATGATTATCTTGAGTAGGAGGGAAATAACTACATGGAGTGCTTTCATTGATACAGTTTCCATTCCTTCCACTAGGAACCATTTCTAAACAGTGTCATACAATAGATTAGGTTATAAATCACAATACATAAATCGAAACTTATAAAACACTTATCATAAATTGAACAGTTCATAGATATAATCCATAATCATAAAAATGTTTTCTTTGAGGAAGTATAAAATCATAAACCCTTCAAAATTTTTTGTAAATAATATGAGAATAATCCTAAAAATATGTCTCAGAAGTTTCGTACCCAAGAGTGCAGCATGGCCTGTTGTCGTGCACCAGTTCCTGTTCGAGTCTAGCCCAAAGTGGTGTTCTCAGGTTTTACCCCTTGGTACATCTCTACCAGATCTGCCTCTACCAATTAATATCCATATAGTGATGTATTTCTTGGGAAACTCATAAAATCTAGACATTACCAAAATTCTAGTAGGTTCTTCAATACTATTCCTCAAATTCTGTCATAGGGTAATGTTCTCTAATCAGAGTTTTTCTAAATCTAGTTTCTAAGGTTTTTACTTAAATTCCTCTGATGCCAACTATAACACCTCGAGCCTAGTTACCCAGATTCAGTGCATTATAACATAACATTGACATGATCACAAGGAAATCATGTCTCGAAAGACCGATCAGTTTAGTATTATTGGAAACAATATTCATATATAAGTTCAACATTAAAACATGAAAATAAATACAACACAAATTTATTCAGTTAGAAACATCAAAGCCTCCTTGATTATTCCAGCTAGTCACTCATAACTAATTTCTTAATTTCCAAGAAAATGAAACACAAGAATGGGTTGATCTCAATTTCTCAGTAAGGGTAAGCAATAGAGCAGAAGATAACATAAATATTAATCATAATGAATAATTGAAACCAAATACCTTTAGAAATAATAAACATTACATCTTTTATGGTAGTAATATGAGATGATTAAAGAATACCATAATAAAACATAATGATGGGTATTCTACTATTTGACTGACTAAATGAATGATCAATATAATTTTCATAATGAGGGAATGTATAATTCCAGACATTCTGAAACATTTTGTCAAAGCATCGTCCAAGACATCTAAAAATGATTAAGGCCTCATCCAAAACCATAAATCAGATTGGGAAAGGCCTTATCCAATTACATGCCTAGTTGTCTCATTAAACCTACCAATGCATCGAGGGGCTATAGCGGGATCCACCCGTCACATACAAAGTCCAATACCATTACTTATATGAAATGGTTGAAATATAACGTAAACATTCCTATAAAAACTAGCATTCGAAATATCAATACATAAACCATTAACCATGAATGGTATAAAAATAGCACATCCACAGTCAAATATATCACAAAACCTTCAATACATTATCGATATTTTGTATCATAATAAATCAACTTCAAATAAATTTGAAATCCATCAATGGATGTTGACATAGATGATATCAAAATCTTTTTTTAGAAATATATCATTCTATTTTGAAATCATTTAAGAGTCACATAATTATAACAAAAAATTAAATATGAAAATATTCTTATAATCTTGTAAGGGAAGCTTCGATGATGTTATAACGGTGGAAAATAGTCGTATTAGCTGTATAAGTTACAAAAACATTCTTACCGTAATTTTTTAAAAAAGGTCATAATGTACCTTGTTTGGAAAATGATAGAAAGATTCCTTTAAAAACATATAATGTTAAGTAAGGGTATAAAATACTTTACCCCATTGTCTAGTAAATAGTAAAAATGTATTGAAATAAATTTTTAAGAAACATGTATTTGGATGATAAAGAGGTCCCAGTAGATAATTACGTATAAACAACCTCTGATAATAACGATATTGTGAAATTAACCCTTACCTTGTACATTTACTTGGTCGAGGGTGGGTTAACCTCCTATATAATAGTGAAATAATTGTTATTAAAGACTCATATACATAAATATTATATCATATATGATATTTTAACATTGCTTTGTTAATAATTTCTTAGTTTTATCGTCGTTTCAGGTGTTAACTGCTTCGTTTTACATTATATGATTCGTTACTTAAGTAATGTTTGTAACGGATAGGATGTATCATATGCATATTAATAATGAAAATAATTCATTAGAAATTATTTTCTATCATCAAGGAAAATTCGTATCGAATGGATTACGATGGGGAATGAATCTCATCACGTTCGTGGAGACGGTAATCCATACATAGGCATGAGCAACAATATCATTCTTTTGATATTAAAATAATATAAAATGGATGTTATATCATATATAAAGAATCATTATAATGTTATATTTATTATTTACATCAATTACACATCATTATTATACCTATCCAAATAATAATGTATTGAATAATAATTACACCATGACATGGAGAGGGTAACCCATACGTACACACGTATGGTAACATGTCACTCAAAGGATGGATAGAATAATGAATATGGTTGTATCATATTTATAATAACTTCACAGTATATATATGATACTACAATTATTATTTTATAATGGAAAAAACAAATAAATAGGATGTGGAATAATAAAGGAACATGAAAGTGGTGATGAAATATTTACCTCTTTTTCGGGTACTTCCTTTTGATTTGATCAAAACGGCTCTTTAAGTTGGCTTTCTGAATACAGGAAGGACTCTACGATTATGGGAGGACCATTGATAGGGTATTTGGGCAGGTCTTGGTCAAGCCAAAGGGCATTGAATGTGCGAATTATTGAGAAGGGTGAGTTCCCTTTTATAAGAGGGGTGAGGGGTACTTTAGGAAAAGTTAGAAATATTATTTTTTAATAAAATCATTTTCGGTTTATAATGGATAAAAATGGATTATATGAATTCTATGGTAGGTATAGGTCATAAACCACTCAACCAAAAGGTTTTAGACAGGTTTGGGACAGTATATTAACCTTATATTTTAGATATAACTATTCGTTAAATAGTTTGACATTTATTATGTCTCTTTGTATTTTTATATTATATGGTAAATAAATATACTATATAATTTAAAGTGAAATCCAAGTGGTTAATTAATGATAAAAATATCACTATATAAGTTATTTGGACATTCCTTAGATTTTTTAGAATATAATATCAATTAATAATATAATATTTCTTTTAAAAACACTTTTACAACAATTTTGACATTATTTGGTATTTTTTTCTAAAGTCATAAAAACATTATTAAAACGAAAAAAATTCATCTAACCAACTCTAATATGTCATATTAACCTATTATATTAGTGTAATTTATAAAAAGTATCAAATTACTTTTATATTTATATTTATCATTTCAATTATTTTAATCTTTCATTAATTAGGTAATTACTGCATCATCATTTTTTCATAAATAAATTAAATTATTTAATTTCTAAAAAATATAAATAAAATATCATTATGTAGGAAATCTTCATATCTTTCTTGTAAATATTTATTTTCAAATTTATCTTATGTGTGTCCCTATATAAAGAATTTATTATTTATTAAACTCTTATTTTAACTCTTTCAACTCTTCTATGAATTAAATAATAATAAATTTCCTAATCTAATCCAAGATGACCAAAAAGGTTCATATTTTATTATTAATGTTGTTTTTGGTAAAATTATACTTATCCAATAGAATTATTACATCTGTTAGGGTAAAGATGACATCATTTTTACCCTTAATTGCCCTATTTACATTTTACCGTGGTAAATAAAAGTAAAAAGTTACTAATCATCAGTAATTATTTTCATCATATTGAAAAAAATTATACTTACTAATATCTACAGTATCTCCAGGATTTTTGAAATTAAACTCATAGAAGGGGTAATATTATGTTTTATGTAAATTTGAAAATGCTCCTAGGAGGTGGGTAAAAGACCATAAAATGTCCAATAAATTTTTTATATATCTAAAATTGTTTTAAACTGACTCTAATTAATTACATTGAAATTGTATAGGTATTATGTATCTATTTTGACCTAAAATATATTTAAATAAATAAATATTTATTTATATAAAAATCTGTTTTAACCTATAACCTGATGTTTTTCACTATTCATCAAAAATTGAATGTTTTCAGAAAAATACCAAAAATTCACCCAAAGCTAATTTTGATATTCCCAATCCAAAAATGAAGTCCACTTTGAAAGATAAAATTTAAATAATTTCAAAAAGTGGGTATTACTATTCATAATGGCTAGTTTGATTTGATGTGGTGTGTTAGAACTCGAAGTTTCGTACACCACACGCTATTGTATTATTCAAAGAGAAGCGTACTGTGGAATTATAGGGTGTTAAAAATTTACATCTCATTTTCCTTAAAATAAAAATATGATATTCATCTGTGTGTCTGGAAGACAACAGCCTCGTGAACAGATTTAGTTGATTTTCAATTACTATTTATCAATACTATTTATAATGATGGATTTAATAAATATATATTATATTTATGACGTATTTATCATTCTTAGTAGATGATATATCTTTTAATATCTTACCCATACATGCACATAAAAATGAAATCATCTTCTATGAGTATATATGGGCTACAGACTCTCGGAATTGATGAGTTTTTTTCATCACAAAATAAAATAATGATATATATATTCATATTTGAATAATTAATATGATATTGATGATTTTATTTTAAATATGTAAATTTAATATATTATTTACCTTTTTTACATAATGAAAACTAAAAAATGGAAACATTACCCATGCATACGTATGGCTTACCTTCTCCATGATTGTAATGAATTTTATTTTTCTTAACCATATTTAGTAGATGGATTGGAAATTTCAATTGATGTATAAATTTTTTAATTTTGTTCATGATTATAATTCTAGAGTTGATTGAATAGTTACCACATTGGCCATAGTAAAATACTGATTTTTTTTGGACTTTTGAAGATAATATATCTAAATCACCTATTATGAATTTAAATACATAATTAATTTCATAAGAAAATATAATATGTAAAATAAATGTATTAATAAACATGATATATTTTCTAGATAAATTTAAAACTATTCTCATTTTATTATCCGTGATGATTATGAACTCCAATGATGATTTAGACTCAAGGTAAGAGACTTTCATATAAAATTATACTTTTAGTGTTTCCACAAAATCTATATTTTTATTTCCTATGAATATGTTATAGAATTTTTTCAAAAACGTTTTTAATGTTTATTCTATGGTTTCTAATGAAATTTTTACCAAGTATTGAATTTTAACAGAATGGTTGGAAATGAATCCTTTTTCTATTTCCAAACAAGGTAAATTATGATAGTTATAATAAAAACATATAATTGATGTTTTCCTAGAATATAAAGATTGAAATTGTTTTATCGCCTTCATAAATAATCTTTTACTTAAATATTTATTTATATGATTAAAGAATTATTTTTAAATAAGTTTTCAATAGTTTCTGATCTTTTCTAAGATAAGTGAATTAAAAAAAAAAATTATTTTCCATATGAATGATTTTATGATGGAATATTTCATGATTTATGTTTATATTGCGGTTTATCACAATTATTATGACTATTTGTGGTATCAATATATACCAATTATATGTGGTTCCATGATAAACAAAATGGCAGGTGGTTACATTATAAACACCATTGCATTTGATATGGTAGTCGAAAGTATAGTTATTCATTTTTTATAAGTGATTATATGAGTGATATGGAAATTATTTTCTATGATACCTATTAATTTTTTCCATTATTTTTTATGATTATTAATTTAATTCATTGATTTAAAATGGTATGTTGAACATACATTATTATAATCTAATGATTGTACATTTTTGGGTAAAAGGTATTTTTTTATGATATTTCTTACGGTATTTAAGGTGTTTCATTAGACTAATGAAATAATATTTTAATTTACAATAAATATAATAATTTCCTCAATCTATATAACAAAAAAAAAACAAATGTATTTATGGTTGAATAAGAACAAGAATGTGGTTAACATCAAAATTTAGAACATCATTCATTAAAACAAATCATGATTATATTTAATAGTTTTTTGTGTATAAATAATGGAATCTATGTATAATTTTAAACTTGTAATGTATGTTTAAAATGTAAATGTTTATCCCAATTTTTAAATATGTGATCCTAAATGATCCTCACGATTTTATGAAAGTAAATTCCAACACAATATCACTAGAATATAAAATTTCTATGGCCATGCCCTTATAGCTGGTATCATGGGAGGGTTTAGAATACTATAGATATAGATATGTTTTCATGTGATGTTTTATTAATATTTTTATATGCTATCAATGTTTTACTTGTTTAGGGATCATTATATTGTCAATGTTTTAGATGTCCCTTATTTTGTATCATGTTAAGAATTTAGAGGGGATTAATGATATTTTTTTATTGGTTTTAGTATGGTAATATACGATGTTATAAATTATTTTCATTTTATATTATTATATTATTTATAAGTGTATTGTATTTTCATGTACCATTTAAAATTTTACGTACAATAATTCTTTTAATGTTTTAATGATTTTATTTTCTTTAGATTAAATATCACTCATCAAGATGAATTGGACATAATCCTAAAGAAAATTATTACATGAGTATATCATGAAAAAAATCATTTAATGGTATACTTATTTCTCTTTTGGGGCCACATGTATTATATTATGAACATTATAGTATTTTACTTTGTGAAATGTTAAAAACATCACATTAGTATTTTTAAAAACTGAAATATTTTAAATATAATTTTATCTAAAGGATATGTATGACCATTAATATTAGTCTTAAATATAAAATAATTATATTATTTATGATAATTTATTTATAATATTTATATAATATTTAATTTCCTTAATTTCTTGCACAATGTTGATACAATAAATATTCAAGTATTGGAAGAATATAATAAAATACACTAAATATAAAAAAACATAATTTGATATTAATAATCTGATAGAATAATTTTATCTATTACCATGACATTTTTTTTATGTTATAAATATTTTCCTAATTATAAATTTTCACTTAATATTATTAATTTCTAAGTAATGAATAGTTCTAAAAGATAACATTATTGATATTATATAATAAATAATGTATTTTCAAATTATATAAAATTTCTAAAAATTATATATTCATAAATTTTATCATAAAAAGGTTAAATATTATAATCATGATCTATTTAGGAATTATTTTCTATTTTATTTAAAGAATATTGATTAAAAATGAGTTTAAAATCCATGTTTTCAAGGTAAATGTTAATGGTGTTAAAAAAGGGTTAACACCAACAGATACTGGTAGAAATAAAAGAAAAACATATAAAATTATTATTTAATTAGGGTATATTGATCAATAACAATATTTTATTCTAAATAAATCACTTTGGTAACATTATTATCTTAATGTTAATTTTTTTTTATTTAATACATTAGGTAATTCCAAGAGTTATGAACCACTCTATTATAATAGGGTACCAATTCGTCCCATTTATTCTCACATAGAAAACTATTAATTTCATCCAAGACATACCATTTTACATTACTTTAATCTATACCTATATAATGGGGTGAATTATTTTTGAATAATACCAATCTTGTAGTTTTTAACATGTCATTAATTGGAGGATTTTGAAAGGAGATATATTGATTTTATCAGAATGTATTATTATTGATTCCTCTTCCACATACCTCAATCATTATTCATCCATTGAATAAAATATATCCATTATAATGAATATAATTATATTTTATTATGTTAGATGGTTTACCCATGTACATATCCAATTACATCAAATGGGAAAATAATTCACTCACCATGATTATGGCGGACTACTACCTCATGAACCGATGTAATTTATTTTCCCTCATCTTTTATGAAGACTGGTTATAATGAAGGAATTAAAATTATGCAATGATATACAAGGAATTATAACCATTCCTGGAATAAATATATCAATAAAAGTATAATATTCTGATGCACATAAAATTTATAGCATCATTTGGGTGTACGTGTGGACTACCACCTCAACGAAGCGATGCGATTTCGTTTTCATCACCACATCATATAAACAAAAGATACAATTATATTTTATGGAATAATATTATATTTATGATATTATTATTATTATCTAAATATGAAATATTATTTACATCTGTTCCATAATTATTGTTAAAAAAATGAAACATTACTCATGTGTACATAGGGAATAACACCTCTATGTTTGTAAATCAGTTCATTTTTCGAATCCATATTTAATGGATAGATTAAAAAGTGTTATTATATTATAATAATTAGAATTTTTCATTATTATAATTTTTTATAATATTGAATAATGAACACTTTCACAATTGTTAAATAACAGAGGGAATTTTTTAGTCCTGTGAACTGACTATGATCACATCGTATGATGTGAACATAAATGAATAAGAAATGTTATATAACATTCTAACAAGAGGTATTAATGTATTAATATGATTGAAATAGGTTATTATGAAATTATAAATTAACCTTGTTTTTTAAGGTACATAATGAACAAACATGATGAGTTTGAATCACAGTAAGAGACATTCCTTTGAAAATATTCTTTTAAAGAATCCTTTGAAAATATACTTATAATTTATAGAACCAATTGCTAAAAATATTTTATAGAAGATTCTTTTTCTTATATTATAATTAGTTAAATTATTTTTTAGATATTTTTTACTATATTAAAATGGCTTGAATGGAATATTTTATTTTATTTTTCAAATTATCTAATTTGATAATTTTCTAGAAAAAAATGGAGGGAATATTTTTTTAATTTATACAGCATGAAAATATTTCCCCAACCTTATTTATAATATTTTATGTTAATATTAATTTAATAACATAGATATTTATTTTCAAATAATCATTTCTCCTTTTTATGTCCTTTATTTTTATAATAATTATAGATTTCAAAATGAAATGTTTATTTTCAATATGAATGTTTTTATGATGAAATAATTTATGATTTATGTTTAAATTTTGGTTTCTTGGTATTATTATGATGGTATTTAATTATGTTAATAAATAATTATTAGTTGTTTTGTGATTAAAAAATATGTTATGCTACTTTATAACATCAAATTCATTGGGAATGGAAGTAGACCCTATGGTTATTCATTTTGTAAGATTGATTGTAAAAGATATATAGAAATGATGTTTCAAGTGAACATTATAATTTTGTTAAGATTTCTTTAGAATTTTAATAGAACTTATAGATTTGAAAATTTATGATTAATAGAATTTGATTTAAAAAAATTATTAAACTATTTGGGGTAAAAAGTATGTTTTATGGAATGTTTTTATAGGAATTCATGATTTTCACAAGAGTATTAGAATCTTTTTTTATGACCATGAATACGAATTTTTTGTTCCTCCGATGTTTCTAAAATTCATTCTCTAGGTATATAATAGTGAATATGAACACAGATGTTTTCTAGATGAAATTGTTTTATATTTTTTATGAAATTAAATCACATTAATTTTTAGTAATTTTTCTTTGTGGGGAAAATAGAATCTGTGTATAAATTTACAATTTAAATATTTAAATTTACTACTTATAATCATGTTATAATTATCTAAAACTGAAAAATTAAATGATCATCTATGTTTTATAAAATAAATTTATAGATAATAGTCACTTGAATATGTAATTTTTAATTCTGAATCATTAGAACAATGAATTTAAGAAGATAAAATATTTTTTACCTTTATTTTTTTCATCTTGCAAGAAAATATAAACACTGTTTATGCATATGTACGACTTACCATATCTATTAATGGTGTAAATCATTTTCTATCTGAATTACTATATATTGTTATATAATGAATATATATGATATTTATATCAAGGTTTAAATGTTTTAGATTGTGGAACAATGATCAATATAAAATCAATGAGGATACCAAACAAAAGCATTCATGAAAAACGAAGCAATAATTACAACACATGTGATTTTAATAAGTATTTTTTTAATAACTAGGTAATAAGAAATCATTAACAATCATATATAATATGTTATATATAAGTATGGTTATAGAATTCAATTATAGTGAACCTATATTTAATATACAATAGCTTCAAACAGATATGAATTAACTGAAGTCATTTAGTAAGGGGTTCCGGTCTCAAGTTGACTTCATTGGGATATATGATATGTTATGAGCCTATCATTTTTATGAGGATTACACAGAGCCACTACAAAATGTGATATGCCGATATTATTTATTCTCATGATAGGTAATGTTTCATTTAATGTTATTATTTCATGGGGATAATTATGCAAAAGTTACCAAGGTGGTTATGGTTTTATGTTACTATCTCATTGTATATCAGTATTGATTATGATTAATCATTTAATGATTAATTATTATGATGTATTTCCCATTAAAATAATTAATTTGATTATACTATGGATGTTTTCTTAGAATAAATTATATAATTTTTTTTCACTTTATGTACTAAATACTATATATATTTTTTTATATAAAACCTTATTTAATCTCTCTTAGGTAGAAAACCATTTTTCAAAAACATCCATGTTCTCTAAAAAAATTAAAATTCCATATTATCATATATGATTGTCTAAATTTATGTTTACCTTTTTATTAACTTTTTAAAAAATATTTTAAAAAGATTATTCATTTCATTATCTAAATAAGGCCCATATAGATTTTAATAAAATGTGATGGGAATCATCATTTTATCACGTATGACATCAATAAAATTTCTTTACCAAATGAAAACTAGAAGTTCTAAATATTGATTTATAATATTTATTTTTTATTTTTTGAGAGAATGATTTTCATAATGTTTCATGAACATTAAGTTTTACAAGGGTGATTTTAAAGGTGAAAAGGTTATTTATCTTATGAAATGTTACATATGATCTTTAAAAAATCATTTTCTATATAAGATGAAATAATTTTTGGTTACAAAATCATTATATCATGATATTATATATTAATATTATTATTAATATTTATATGTGTAGTTTATCATTATGATGACAATATTTCTAGGAAACCCATTTTGTTTCAATGTTTTTTTATATAATTCAATTATTAAATGATAATGAATCTCGTTTCTTTTCCATATGTTGTGAAATGATGAAAATTTTATTAAGACCATTTCATTTCATAGTTTAGGATATGATTAATTTTTTATAAAAAAAATTTGATTACAAGGGATATTATTTGATAAAATTGTTGTTATATTATGGAAAAAAAATATGGTTTATGTGATTAGTATGACCTATATGCCTCTCTAATTAATTGGGTAATGATTATTGTTATATGAGCACAAAGGTTACGTGGGAGGATATCCCAATCATGAATGAGTGTGCATGAAAGGTTATCTCAATCTTAGAAGAGGATGCATGGGAGTCTATCCAGAGCCTCAGGTGGGTACATGAGTGATTAGCCCAGTCCTAACATTTTATGAATGTCTTTGTAGATACCCTTAACATAAGATATTTTATTCTTATGTGTATATCAGAAATAAATATCAGATACTAATTATATGATATAATGGATCAGGATGATTTATTCATCTATGATTCATGTCATATGAACTATCATGATTTATTCCATGACATGTGTTTATGATCTTTGATAATTAGGGTATGATTTTAAAATTATAATTTCATGTTATTATAAATATATTTTCATGTCATTTATGATGTGATCATTGATATCCCTATAGTATACAAACACTAAGTACCTAATCGCAATATGTCTTATGTTTCCTAAACCCTTCTTATGAAGAAATGTATTATTTTTGATATGTTTAAAAAAGATTTTATTTATGAATAATTTAGTTGGAGATAGTGTAGATCATTAATGGAGAAGTTTCTTATGCATACATGTTTCCAAAGGAACTTGACTAAAATGAGTATGGGGTGGATGATTATATTATATAAAGATTATTCATCTTTTATGATATAACATTTATGTATAATAAGTTTTATTAATTGTATATTGAATCATAGTAATTTTGGGATTACATTTGGAAATGAGGATGATAAAACCTTATTAAGAACTTTAGGGATTGGTATAATGATAAATATATAGAAAATCTGATGTATAGGAAAATATCCTTGAATATTATTGATGGATAGAGTGAGTTATTTCCAAAAAATTAGATCCATTTATTGATAATATAATTGGGAATGGCTTTAGAAAAGATATACTTAGGGGTAATTATTCTAAATAGGGTATGTTAGAATTGACTCACGTGTTACATGTTACATAAAAATTTGGCTTACTACGTACCTGGTTTGGCACTATCAAGCCATAGGTTTTGGGAATTTGAAAGAACGTCAATTACTCTATTGAAGGTTTATAATAATGAAAATTGTAATTTCTAAGGATTACTATATCTATATTATGGTTTTATGATTTAGACATCATATAAGTGATTTTTCATTACTATGTGGTCTCCCACTATGATTTTTATTACTTATAGTTTGTTTTATTGTATCAGTAAATGAATGGATCAAAATAAATCATTTTAGTACTAAAAATGAATGGTAATATGGTGACTATGAGTTACTAAATTAGTTAATTACTATAAAGTAATAAATTACTATTATACCTAATTATCTATCATGATATATATGTAACAACGTGAACATATTTGTGATTATTAATGCATAAAACAAGAGGATGGTATAATTTTATAAAATTCAATGTGTTAATGAACATAGAGGAAAGAAGATTAAACTTCCTATGTTTAATTAAAGTTGTAAGAAACACCAATAATAATATCCTAAATGGAATGGAATATGTTTTCTATATGTAAAAGAAGGTCATAGAGTGATAATTTCTAAGATGTTCAATACCTTATTTTTTGGGAACTTGGGAATTACCCTAGTCAATTCCAAAATCCAAGAGTTAACTTCTAGACAATGATACGACATATTACAATTCAATAATTGATGTGGATGGAGTGATTTTTTTATGTATTATAATTCATGTATTATGTTCTAGAAGTATTTTTCTAATGGTAATTTATTTTTAAGAATCATGATACATTATAGGATTTTTTTAAATTTGAATATATATATATATATATACTCATTTATGATAAACTTAATATTTATTCCAACCATAATATTTATATGATTTTATGATTGATCCTTTGTTCAAATTATTAAACAAACCTTTTAATGTTTTATGTGATGATATTTTATCAATATCAAGGGAATTTTGGAAACAAATTATGAAAATAAAACTCTTTGTTTTGGTATATGTTTTGGTGAAATTTTATTTTAGTAGGATATTACTTAGATAGAATTATTTACAAGTATGGATAATGTGTATATATAATGAGGCCATTTTTTCAAAATAATTTCCCAATTATCATCTTGGAATGAATGAAAATAGTTATTAGAAATTACCTTAGTCTGTTTTTTATTTTCTTTGTAGAAAATTTTATTATATATTATATGAGAGGAAAATATCTTGAAGATCGCTTGGGAATTGATTTAAATACCTAAAGGGTAAAAAAAGTTTGAAAAAATTTAATATTGTCCATTTTTTCTATAAATCCATTCATTTATGGATTATATAATCTCATTTGAGGGAATAATGGTGGATGCATCAAAGATGTAGTATATTTATCATAGGACCACAACACCCAGAGTAATTCAGTTATGAACATTTCATGGTTTAGCTATATATTATCAATGGATTATGGGTAATTTGTAAAATTTACCTAATCCACACACCATGTTATGTATAAATTGATATATGATCCTATGGATAGAATAATTGGTTGAAAATTTCAAGTACTTTATGTGAATATTAAATAGTGCACATGTGTTTACGTTACCAAGAAGTGGATAAGGCATTCTAATCTATTATAATGTATCCATGAAAATGTTGGATTGTCATATATATATATATTAATAAGGGGTGGGGTGATTTTTATCTTTAAAAACATTCATTTGTATCATTATGAAAATCTATTTTTAACAATGTTAAATAAGATTGATTCAGAAAACATTTTTAGTTATAGCATAAAAACTGTATTTTTTAGGATAAAAAAA
The DNA here is from genome assembly GCA_963277665.1 of Viscum album. NCBI lineage: Eukaryota > Viridiplantae > Streptophyta > Magnoliopsida > Santalales > Viscaceae > Viscum > Viscum album. The sequence continues at coordinate 641,377,530 of OY728133.1, read as the reverse complement.
CTTCAGACAAGTTTAATTAGGGAAATATTATAACTTATAAAATATAAAATCTTATTTATTTTTGATTGTATGAGTATAAGAATGTTTAAGAAATTTACACCTTCTATCTTTATCAAAATAAATATAAATTAAAACTTGTGACAACAACATGTAAAAAAGTCTAAAAAATCCTTTAACTTAATGTGAACAGTATCAAACAACCTTGGATAAAGTTATTTTTTTTATATATTCAAGAAAGTCTTTCATAGCCACACTCGGGTAAGCCCTCGATACGAAGATCAATATTTGTCTGGTTATCCCTAGAATCCCTTGATTATGAAGGCAATCGACACCTCAATATTCTTATCTCTAGAAGCCCTCAATAGATTATTAATAATAAGAATCACACCAAGTAGGTTAAACAAGATGTTATCTTCTTGAAAAACCTATTCACAACAAACACACAATCAATTTTTGAGAATAGCTCTCTCAGAGTATCACTTCATTCAAGAGATCAACAACTCACAATAAAAACTGTACAATAAACTCTTCTACTAAGCTCATTCAAATGAATAGGTATTTAAAGGAATAGATTCTAATAGTAGTCTTACTCCTTAAATGGTCATATTTTCCCTTAAATTATAGAGGAACCTATATATATGGAACTTAAGAAATGGTTAACTTAAAACAGATTGGATGACATCGTTTTATATATCAAAATATGAGAAACATTAACATGCTTAAGAAACATTGAACATTTAGTATTCTATAAAATGAATTTACACATGATGAAATTATGAAAACAATATGAAATGAATTTAATTGGATTTTTATGATAATTTTAATCATATTATAAGAAATATTTTCAATCGGATTTTGTAAAAACAGAAACATCAGATTCTGATTTCCAAAGAAATGAAAATCTAGATTCTGATGAATTCAATGTCTTATTTGAGTAGAAATCATATCTTTATTTTTAATGAAATCAAACTTTTATTATAGGATAAATCAGAGTCCAATTTCAGATGAAATCGAAGCATGATTTTAGAATAAATCGGAATCAAATTTTCAGAGAAATCGGAGATTGATTTTAAAAAAACCAAAGTTTGATTAAGGATAAATTAGAGTCTAACTTCTGAAGAAATTGGTGGTTGGATACAGAAGAGATAGGAGTCAGATTTAAAAAAAATGATTCTAATTTTAGAAGAAATTAGATTTTAAATTATAGAGAAACTGGAGTCAAAAGAATTATATGATTTTGAGTTATCTAAGGATCTAATTTTTTGACATGTGGAAAATAAGGATAGTTTTGTTTTATAAAAATATTATATAAGACATTGAAAACCATTGATAATGTTAGAAACATTCTTAGAGAAAGTTAATTTTCTTTAATAATTTTTTTTATGATTTCTAAAAAAAGAAACAAGAAATTTCAAAAGAATATTATTGACTCAACAATCTCCCCCTTTTTTGAAAGAAATGTTTTTTTTTTCATAAAATAATATAATGACAATGGTTTTAATTTTTTTATATTTTAAATAAATACATTTCTACCTTTTTTTATGGATTATGGTGACCACCACTAACCTCCCTTATTTTATAAAATCCCAATGCATCTTATTCTTTTCATTCTTAAATAAATAAATCTATATTACCCAATAATTTCTTATTTATCTAATCTCTTACTTATATTTGTGTTTTCCCCATTTATTTCAATATTTTGTATCATTATTTTCTCCCACATTGTGATTATCAAACATTAATACAAGGAAAAAATATACATGAAATGATTGGAAATAAAAACGGGGAAATAATGGAAAGATAACCAATTTCATTAAGAAAATAAATTTTTCAGAATGGAATATACAAAAAAAATATTTTAATGAAATTATTTAACGTTCATTTTTTCCTATAGAATGATCTTTTTATTGGTATCTTTCAACATCTACAATTATTTATAATCATCTTTAAACATTTTGTTCGATTTTTATAGATCCTGATTTTATTGTTTTTGAGATCATTGATTTTCCACACATTTTTTTACCTGAGTTCACTTTCTCATATTTGGGTGAGATCAACTGAATAGATCTAACCATTCATATCATTTTCTTCTATATTATGGATAGATTTCATATTCGTTTTATTTTCTGAAAAACTTATTGAATGATTCTTGATCATGTCATTGGACTATTCAAATGCATCTTTGAATGAATATGTGAAATCACTAAAAAATTAAGATAATCTATAATTTTCTTTGACAACATTGTGATTTATTTTTAATATCTCCTATGATAATCATAAATGATACCAAAAGTCTTTAACTCTGCTTCATGTTTGATGAACTTTTCCTTTAAAAAATTGAGGAAACATAATTCCGATTGATTATTTAATATAGAATTTGGTATCTGGAATCAATACATGGAATTAAAGTAATGGAATTCACAAGAATCATCAAGGACTAAACAACAAAAATGTGTCCTAAAGAAGATGAATAAATTGAAATAGATTCTATTGTTGGAGATGGACCTTTATCTTTTTCATCTTCTTTTCTCTTTGAAGTACGAAAACAACCAAATTTTATCTTTCAACAATAACTTTAAATATAGAATAAACAATATATTTCTCCCCTTTTTCATCATTATATATTCCCTTCTCAACTTCATGAGGTTTTTGCTCACTATCAGAAACTTTCACAATTTTATCATCATCAACATCAATTTCCTTATCAGTACATTTACCTGCAATTTCCTTATCATCCTTTTCATCAAATTCATGTATAATATCATTATTACAACATTCATATTCTGAATTTACATTATTAACTTCATCATGAGCAACATCATATTTTTTACAGGAGTTTCCTTCCGAAATAATCATGTTGGATTCATCAAACAAAGTTCTTATATGAAAGATTTCAGAAAAGATTTCTTTCCTTTTATATTCTGTAACCATTCAGATTACATCATCACATTCCTCACCTTATTCATCTTTTTTAATTTAATTTTTTCTAAAATTTGTTATAGAAGTGAAATGTATTCCTTTACCTTATCTGCAATTTCTATCTTGGTAGGAACATGTTTTAACAAGAAAATATTCTATTACTAAAACATGTTCAGATGCCTTATTGGTATCTCATAACAATTCTTGAATGATTTCAACTTCCATAATTTTGTTGATTAATTAATTTTTTTTGTCTTTCATCCCATTATCTTCATCTTCTTGAATCATTATGTCCTTACCCTTAGTAGTGTCTAATCTAAAAACGACATCACTTTCCTTCTTCTTATTTTTTAGATATATCTACTTGGATAAAACATCATTAGAAAATAATTTCTTATTCTCTTGACTTGGTTGATCATATACTATTTCAATGGATAGTACGTTCTCATGAGGTTCAATATCTTTACCTTTACTTTTCTTAGGGACTAGTTTAGAGCATTCACCAATATCTCCATTCATGCTGGTAGCTTTATCATCCATGTGAGGAAGAACAAAAAAATCTCATATCATTGAACATAAAACAATCTTTATCCTTCTTAGTGTTTCATCACTTAGAAAAATTATATTGAAATAATTGGACATTTATTTCCATGGGATTTTGAAGGAGTATAAGAATAAGACAATAATCATTGACATGATTGAAAGGTACATAATGATTTGGGATATGATGGTTTCATTCATAATGTTGTTGATTGTTATGAGAGTGAACATTACAACATTTATCATAATTACATTAACAATTAAATACATCATGAAGATATCAAATATATTTAGATAATTCTTATAATCCTTCTTGAGAATTAGAAACATTGCATCTAAATTCCTAGAAATCTTTGGCTTAATGAATGATAATAATTCAATGGGGTCTTTACTCCCTTATTCCTAAAGAATTCAGTAGACTTGTCTTTTTGAAATGAACCTTCCTCATCATGAAACTTCATTGAGAAAATGATTACATAACCATTTTAAGTTATATTAAATATACTTTCATCATTCTTGAATAATAAATATAACATCATTCAATAAATCTTGAAAGAAAACATTTCTATTCAACTTTATTCATAAAAATGAACTGTATCATAAAATTATATTTCCAGAGAATTATACAATGAATCCTTATTTTTACCCTCAGATAAATTTGGAATTTCCAAGCTATTCATATTAATTATTTTTGAAATCATAGAGTCATACATAGAAAATAAATTTGGTTCTGGAAAACTTTATCTGAAAATTAGCCAATCCATGAGCTCTTTATTTGAGGCCATTAGATTCTCCAAGGAAACATAAAGAGACATTAAGAGATGAATATTCATAAAAATTGAACTTCAAACATGTAGGTAGAATGAGCTTCGGTACAATAAATATGAGAAAACTGATGTAGGACACGAATAGGGGGTCCTTTATATAGGATTTTCGGCAAAGATTCATATTATTATGTCAATCCAATGGTTAATATTAACATGATCTCATATAAGGATTAATATCAATGTTGGATAAAGATTTATAGGTTCTGATCTTTTGAGATTTTATGATAAAATAGGATTTAATGAAAGTGAATCCAAAAAATATTTCTTAAAAAAATTTAAATACCAACAAACAAAAAGGTAATTACATTGATATATGTAAGGAAACATACATTCTATATTAATCAAATACATTTTTTTATTATTGATTAGGTCACTCATATAGAATATAGGTTCTGAAAGGATCTATTAGGGAATGGAAATGAAAATTGTATGATCATAATTTTTTTTGGAAATGGAACAAAAAACAACAAACATTTATACTCCATCTATGAAATTGAGTAACATAATGTTAGTAGAATGGATTCAATAAAAAGTTATTATGAGTTATTACATTATAGATATCATTAATAACGTTTTATTAATGTATCCAAATACCTCAGAGGGTAATGATTCTGTTAATATTTTAGAAATTTGATCTTTCATTTCAATAAATTGAAAAATGATATCTCTTTTTAGTGTGTGTCCCCGAAGACAGTGATTTCTAATATCTATGTCTTTTGCATTAGATTGATTTGTAGGTTTTTTCATATGGAAATGGAACTAGTATTATCACACATTTTCAATGATTTGAAAAAATGCAACCCATAATCTATGAGTTTATGTTTCATCCACAATACTTGAGCACACCAACTTCCTATTGTCACATATTCAACATTTGTAGTGTAAAGTGAAACTTAGTGGTTTTTCATGTGTGACCATGAAACTAATGAATCTACAATGAAATAACAAGTTCTTGATGTAAATTTCCTATCCATTTTACATCTACCGAAGTAATTATCTGAAAATATTTATAAAAAACAATTTCTATAAGAATAGAAAAGTCTTTATTTCATGGATTTTTTTAAATAGAAAAAACTTATTTTCACTGATGTTACATGGGAATATTTTGGATTATATTTATATCTTTCACATAAAAATACTAAAAACATTAAACCTGGATGACTACCTATTATTTATAATAGACTTACTATCATACCTCTAAAATATATTTTATGTACTTGTTTCCCAACTTCATCAATATCATGATTTCTAAAGGTACCAATTGGGATACATATACTTTTAGTATTGTTATATCTATAATTCATAATAATATATTTAATATACTTACATTGAGATATATATGTTCCTTCCGGTTTTTATGAAACTTTAATAACATGAAAAAATGTTAACTCACCCATCATACTCATTTCAAACTCTGATTTTATAATATTCACAAATAAATTTGTTTCAAATTGTTGAGTTCATCAGAATAAAATGTCATCAACATAAATTTGAAAAAAACTATCATTCTTTTTAAAAAGGGTTGGATTAGCAGTTATCTTAAAATAATTTTTTTGTAACGATAATCATATATGTTTTCCATACTATGCCCTATGGACTTTTTAAATCACATATAAATATTTAGTATGTTTCTAAACATGTTCATCATGTTTTGTTTCCTCAAAAAAAGATTTTTATTAAACCAATAAATCCCCTTGAACATAACCATTATGGAATGTACACTAGACATCCATTTGTAAAATATTGTATATGAAAATTTTAGTATTTGATACTAGAATATGAATAGAATGAATTATAGAAACTTGATTGTAGGACTCTACATACACTATTAATTATTTTTGATTATATACTCTATAAACTAACCTTGATTTATTTATTAAAATGATTCCATTTTCATCACACTTAATTCCGAAGACCTACATTTCACCAAATACAGATGTTTATTTTGGCCTTTCTACCAAAGCCCAAACATTGTTCTTTTATAATTCATTCAGTTCATACTTCATAGAATAAATCTAATCATCATCACCTAATGCTTCATCAGTACTATTATATTATAATTGGGAATGAAATGCAAGATTCTCTACTTTATTTAATTAGTGACCTATAATCCTTATTGTTTAATTTACATCATCGATGATATTATCCTTGGAAAATTCTTAAGAAGTAACTAATTTGGGTTTTATATAACCTATTCATCTAGATAACTTAAAAATTCACATGGATTAAAAACATCATGCAAATTATCTTTTGCGTTTTTCTTTTTTAAATGAATTTTCCATCAATAGTTGATAAACAATTTAGGAAAAGGCATCTAAATATGTGTTTTGGGGTTTTTTAAAGAAAGAAGAATCATTTTCATCCAAATTAACCTGTATGATTTTTTCAACAGTACAAGAATTGTGGTTAAAATATCTAGAAGCCATAGAAGTAGTGGAATAACCTAAGAAAATTAATTCATTGGATTTGGGTGCTAATTTATGAAATATATCTTCAGTATTAAAGTAGAATACGTTTCATCCATATACTTTATATTAAGAAACGTTATGTTTTGGACCAGTCCATAACTCACAAGGTGATTTATTATGAAAAGGTTGGACTAAAACCCAATTTATAGTATAGAAATTAGTACTAACACCTTCATCCTAAATTTTTTAGCAACTGAATATTCACTCAACTTGGTTCTTGTTATCTCTTAATGATCATAGTTTGTTCTTTCAAGAAGACCATTTTGTTGAGGAGTTATTGGAGTTGAGAAATTATTAGTATCACCTTTCATACAACAAAAGGATTCAAAATATGAATTTTCAGATTATCCCCATTGATCACTATAAAGAGTTATGAATTGATTGATTTTCTCAATTTTAATGTTGGATAAAAATATTGAAATTTATATAAGTCTTTATATTTATTGTCATAAAAACAGTCCCATGTAAATCTAGTGTAATCATAAACTAAAACAAATACAACGTATTTTTCTCCAATACTTCCAGTTTGTGTTGGACTAAAAATATCCATGTGTAATAACTTTAATGCATTAAAAGATGAGACTTTAATAATTTATTTAACACATGAATTATGTTGCCTTCCATATTAACAAGAAAAAAAACTTTTAATGAATCAATTCTATGCTCTAGTAGATCAATAAAAAGTAATTTCCTTGAGAGTTAGTTTAAGTACCTAATGTTACACGATCATTGTCTTATATGAAATAACTATGATTGATCATTTATTTACCTATGTAAAGGTATGTATTTGAATGTATGGTCTTATATGTTATGTCTATAAAAATTATTATTCCTATGAGCTTCATTTGAATTATTTACTTGACATTTATCAATCCTAAAATTCACAATGAAACATCCATCAAATAATTGGATTTGGCTAATAATTTTGTGATTAAGACCATCAAAAAATAAATATTTTAAATTAAATATTTTACAAGAAGAACAATCTTACATATACCAACAATTTCTCCATATTCATTGTATCCAAAATATACTTTCCCACTATTCATTATAATATTCATTTCACTGAATATTTTGCTCCCAGTCATGTGTTGGGAGCTTCCATTATCCATGTACCACATATTGTTGTTGGCACATACTATGTATTCCTGAAAATATACTAGTCAGGCTATTTGAATATGAAATTTCGTGGATCTAAAATGTCAGAAAGTGATATCATAGGTATCCACATTTTCATAGAAAAATATGATTTATGAAAACCTATGAATTGGGTCTTATTTAAAGAATTATTTTTCTCCCAATATCCAACACATTTACACTTGGTTAAAAATTGATCTCCTTGGGGAACAAAATAGTTGTGACTAAACAATTGTTGTGAATGAGAACAACCAAATTCAAAACTATTCATTAGAGGAGGAAGTTGTTAATGCATTTTTTCAAAACATTACATTCCATGAGTGATTTTAAAAAAATGATTTTTAAGGAAAAAATTTCGAATTTTTGTATAATGTATAAATTATTATCCACATAGTCATTAGTTACAGAATTTGATATAGTCTATAAAATAGTTTTCATAGAAATAGAATTTTTAGTATCATTAAAATGATTAACCTTTAAAAAATTAATTTCTTTTAGGTGTTTAGAAATATTTTCAAAATCAGGGACATTCTAATCAAGATCATTCAAAGGAACTGATACTTATTTTTTAAAAAATATAGATTATATAATTTTAATTATCATGTTTCTTATTGATGTATCTATTTTCAATTTTATGTTACTTATTAAACCTAGATTCTTTCTTAATATAAGTAATGTATTATCTTCAGATGATGAATATTATTCATCTAATGATTTGTAATATTCTTGATTATGTAATTATCACTTATGGAAATTTTAGATGAAGATTCATCATTTTCTACCTCATCTATAAGATGCTAATATTCAGTAGGAATGCTGGCTATTATTCCAATATTCTACAGCCTAGAAGATTCAATATCAAGAGATTCATTGGAAGAATAAACACTACAAGACCCTTATGTGTCACTCTCTTTCAGTAATTTCTTCTACATAGAATTGAATTAATTATTCTTGTTTCATTATTAGTTCCAATAATTTCTTATTTACATTTGAGAACAGGACAGTCTGGCCTGATATGACCACCCCTATTTCATTTATAAAAAATTACCTCTGGATCATTTTTATCTATTCTACATTTCTTCTTATATCTATATTGGTAACCTTTCTTTCCTACAATCTTGTTCATTCATTGATAAATATTGGATTTTTTGTCACCCAGAATGATAACTTTCCCGTGATTTAGATATAATACTATCATTCTTTGATTTTTATCTAGTATCTCTTTTAGGAGCCTTGGAATTGATATGATTCGATGTAGCATTGGAAGAAACACTACCATTACTATTATTTTTCTTATAGATCTTTTCATCTCTGATCATTTAGTTTCATGATATTGAATTGTCTCGATTAACTCATCAAGTGTGATTTTTCAAACCTTCCTATTCTCATCAATCGATGTTCTTTTGGATTCCCAGTCCGTTGGAATAATATCTATAATCTTATCAGAAATAATCTCATCATCATGTGCTTTCTCACCCATAGACTGAAGTCTCTTAACAATAATTTTATTATTTTGTTGAAAATTACATATATTTTAGCCTTAAGTAAACATAAAACCAAGATATTCAACTCTATGAATAGACCATCATGTTTCTATAACCTTTGATGTTCCAAAATATGTATGTTGTATCTTCATATGTATTCTATTAAAAGCATCAAAATTTGAAATCTGGTTATCAATATAAATAGTCATAGATAATAATAATGTATTTTTTCCTTAATGTTATGTTGATATTATTGTTTTCCATGATTGTGGAGTTGTATGATTTCTTTGGAAGGTATCTTGTAGTATCTAGTTTACATAATAATGTTATCAACACTAGCTTGGATAACAATACTATTCATCATTTATATACAGTATTTGAAGTCATTTCCATAATGAATTGGGGGTCTGGTAGGATTTAGAATTTCTACTGATCCAACGATCATTCTTATATTAGAATAGAATATTAAAATGATCATTTACACCAAAAATTTTAGAAGAAAATGTTTATAAACAATGATTATATCAGAAAAATTAATTAAGAAAATCATAAACTAGTAATGTTATGTAAGAAATGTTGAGAATGAAAATTGATTTGTAATTATTAGTATTTTATGGACCTCCTCTGATAAAAATTTTCTGATATATATATATATATATTACAAGAGGGGGGGTCATTTGTAGGTTCAAAAACATTTGTGTGTATCCTTAAGTAAATCTATGTTTAACAAAGTTAAACATGATGGATTCACAAACCCTCATAAGTTATAACCTATGAAACAAACATTTTTAGGATAAATAACCATAAAACATGTAAACATACGGATTTATTCTACCTTAAATTTTATTGAATATTATTTTTATCAAAGTATATATGTTTAAGAAAGCATAATAATTTAACACTACCAATCTTTAACAAATTGTAATAGAAATAAAACTTGTTACAAAAATAAGTATTCAATTATAATAATTCTTTTTACCCCAAGGGATGTGTATCCTACAAACATGGATAATATACCCATGATTTATACCATAAATAATAATTTTCTTGCTAACACAAGGGTAATACCTCGATATAATGATTGGTATCTGTTTTTTTATCCTAGTAATCCTTTGATTAAGCTGGTAATTGGCACCTCTATCTTTATATCCTGTAAATCCCTCGATTGATCAAAAAAATCAAAATCACATTGGGTACATTGAACATGATGTTTTCATCCTGAACAAGTTGTTAACAACAAACTCCCAAGTAAGGTTTATGTAGAGCCCTCGAAGACTATCACTTCATTTCAAAGATAATCATATCCCAATGAAAACTATGACATAAAAACATCAACTAAGCTCATTCAAATAATAGGGTATTTATTAGCATGTATTCGAAAATTCAATTTCCTCCTCCAATGATAATATTTTTCCTTAATGTTTTATGGGACATGTACATATGGCACTCAAGAAATAGTTATGTTAAAATATATTGGACTAAATAGTTCTATATAACTAACTATGAGAAACATTACCATGATTAAGAAACATTAAAACATTTAAAATCCTATGAAATTAAATGTTACATTTTTTAAATATAATAACTATAAAAAAATTATTTAATTAAATTCATAAAATATTGGGAAATGAAGCTTATGAAATATCATCAAGTGAATTATAAAAAATAAAGAATCAGATTCTGGTTTTTGAGGAAATTAGGGTCTAAATTTTGATGAATTTAGAGTCTAATTTTATGATAATTCAGAGTAAATTTCAAAAGAAACAGAGTCTAATATATAAAATAATGAGGATTATAATTTCAATAGAATCCAGTGTATGATTTCAGAAAAATCAATGTCTAGTTTGTGTAAAAATCAGAGTCTGATTTTAGAAGAAATTAGTGTTTGATTTAAAAATAAATCGAAGTCTCATTTTAGAATAAATTTGTGTCTGATTTCAAATGAAATCAAATTCTGAATTCTAGAGAAACCAGAGTCAAAGGAACTCTAAGGTTTTTAGTAAGGAAAGTATCCAAATATTTTATATAATAAAAATGTGGTTAGACATTTTTTAAGAAAACATTATATTTGTCATTGGAAACTATACGTATAGTCCGAAACATTATTAGAGAAATAAAATATTCCATAAGAAAATATTTCCTATAGAATGATAATTTTCCTTATCAAAACGTTTTTGGTATATCAAAATTATATGGGGAACAATATTCTTTTGAAATACTTCTTTCTAATTTGTAATATCATAAATCATTCCATTCCATCATACTTCAGTATCCAAAAACTATGTATAATAATTGCGTATAATTGCTGTTATTGTAGAAGTAATCAAGTAGAGTACGCTAATCACATATTCCATGAGGGTTAATAGTCCAAAGTGGTGTGGAGGTTCTTTAGTGTGTTCACAACATACTCTTCCCAAGTATTCCAAGATAAAACCTTCTTGGAATGATGGTTTTAGGGGATGGACCCCATGGGCATGGAATAAATGGATCATTAAATTATCTTCAATACAAGGTGATAGTGTCTTTGAAAAGCGAGGAACCATGAAAGATTTAAGGGGATTGCCTCTATAGTGAGTTGCATCATTGCAAGGAATCATAGCTTGATGGCGGACATGGTTCCCTTCTTATGAAACAGGATATAAGCTCCCTTTCAATGTACGCTTTATGTCTCCTCTATAGTGGACCATCCCCCATGCACCAGGTTTCTGGGCCAACGGGATCAGTGGTTTCCCAAGAGGATGGCTTCAAACATAATAAGGATGATCCATGCAATGATTGAATTGCTCATGGAGGAGGGGTTGTGCAGGACCATAGGGGGAGTGTGGATATCGCCTTTAAGGACTACTATGGAAATGGTGCTAGAATTCATGCAGAGGCCAAAGCGTTGTTTTCTAGGATATCCCAGAGAATGTACAACAACATCCATATATCCCATGTGGACATTGATTCAATGATCATACATAGCTCCCTATATGGTAAAGATCGAACTCCAGGGTCGATATATTATATTATCAGAAAATTTTGAGCTCTTATTAACAATGATATTAAGGTCACTCACTTCTATCATGATTGAAATAATGTAATAGATCATTTATCCTCCCAAGATGATATATATTTTGAGGTCACCTGATCTCCCAACATTTCTTTTAATCCTGGGGGTGTGTCTTTTATCTGAGAGGATGCCCTCTCCTGCACTACATTAGGTCTCTATAGGCCATATTTAGTTTTCATTATTATTCCATTATTTAGTTCTATAAAAATGGAATCAATGCTGATGAAATAGTTATATCTTGTGATAATGAAAATTTATGGTCGATTAAAAAAACTACCAAACTCTAGATTTGGATATATTTGTAGTAAATTTCTCATTAATGATATGAATTCATTATCGTTATGGACAAATGTATGACATATATATTGATAAAAAAATTTATGTTTATATTCACATAGAATAATTTGGAAATTCACCATATGTGATGGTTATAGATAATTATTGATTATGGTTTTTCAATAGATTACCTCTCTATGAAAAAACAAGGAGGTAAATTCTTTGAGTTGGATGGATAATTCTAAGATATCTATGATGAGAGTAAAAATGATCCAATATTTTTATATTTTAAATGTAGTGATCTGAAAATACTAATGGAAGGGTTGAAATATTATCTTTCTTTAATGATTGTTCAACCATATTTCTTTGTGATGATAAAAAAAATCACTGAATCAGGATATAGATCTCTAGAAGAAGTTGATATATATTCCTTTGTTGAACCTTGGTTGTGAGGGATTGATAAGGGTTAGGATTCATGTGTTTGTTCAATCCATACAATATTTGAAGGATATTTTATAAGTGTCTTCTAGTAAATGATTGTCCATTCTTATGGTAAGTATAAAGATGTATATAGGTTTAAGAGAGTATTTCTAGTGTGAAAATAAGAAAATATAAATTGATGAAAATTTAGTGTGATACATGGTGTACTAGAAATGTAAAATCTAAAATACAACATATTATTGAGATTTTATATGAATTATAATTAACAGAATGAAAATGGGAAAACATTACCCTAAACATATTCATTGGACTCCCTAAAACATATAAAAGGAATAATACTTTATGTGTTGTATTAAATAACCTTATTAGTTTAACACACATCATTACTATTATGGAACATTTATCTATGGGGTTTCTTTCCCAGATATAAATTATGGAACTGGAAATATTGCATGGAATACAACATTTTAATGTATTATATTGAAAATAGAGTTTGACCACATGTCAATGGAAAATTATTTATAAATCCCTTGATACAGAGATGAGTTTCAACACTATGTATCATTCTTTTATTTATGGACAGTATGATAGGAAAAATCAAAAAAAATTAATGAGTTCCTATTCAATTTATTTCAATGTTTTTTGTGATTAACACATTCCTCTAGATGAGCTTTCTTACAGTAATATTTTTTACTTGAGAATTCAAATTGACCCTAATGAATCCCTATATAGAAATAAGTTTATAGATCCAATGTTCTGAAATAAATTTAGAGAATAAAATCTATTGTTCCCAAAAATTTCTGAATAAATTGAAGAGAATGTTAAAACCATTCGACAACACAAATAGGGAGTAAAATGTCAGTAGAAATTTTTTGATAAATATTTCTCGCATGACCATGAAGTTGAAGTTGGTGACATCGTCTTTTATAGTAATTATAAAATAGAATATTTTAATGAGATTAGAAAATAAGGGAAAACATAGACATTGGTATATTATTCCTTATGATATTATTTATTGTATAAGAACTATATATTATCATCAAACACATCCATAAAATCTCTCACATGTTAATTATGTTTTCCATGTATCTCGTTAGAGGAATGACATACTTGATCCATCAAATGTACTAAATTAATATTATATACATCTATAGAATGATTTTTCAAATAACAAACAACTATTGGATACTCTATTTCATAGGGGGAATGCTTTATGAAAGAAGACCACGATCATTGTCAATATTTTTTGGTGAATTGACTAATTTATATAAGCTGTCCGAGGACCTAAGAATATTATATGGCATATGATTCTATATTTTTCTGTTTTAGAGTGATGAATCTTGGTGGAGAAATTCATTTTATGGTGTCTATAATGTAACAACCAAATAATTTTTCAATTTTCTTGAATAAATTTAATTTCTTTTATATTTTTTATTATATGAAGCACTGAGTTTTAACAATCATTGAAAATATATTAATATTATTATTTAAATATTAAAATTAATAACTATCCATTAAATGTTATCAAAGGAATATAAATAAAATTATTATAAAAAATATTTATAATGGATGAATATGAAGAAGGTTTATTGATGAAATAATAACTTATTTTTTTAATGTCTTTTTATGGTTTGAAAAATATATTTTTTCTCAAAAATTGATTTGTATTAGTTTTCTAAATAAATAATTAAAATAATAATCAAAACATTTATAAGATGTATTTTAAAAAATACTAAATATTTGTAATTAAAATTTCAGAATTTAAATATGATGAATTTTTTTTGGGATTTTTCATAATCATTAATGTTTTGATTAATATTTAAAATATTTGTTTTTATAGAAAAATACATTTTCATTTCAAGAATTTATATCAATAAATTTTGTATGAAAATGATTTAAAATGTTAAATTATCTCTATTATATTATAATTAATCGAATTTAGTTTATTGAAATCAATTTCATGTTAAATGTTGATTAAAAAATCATTTTATTCTTCTATAATATACTATTTTGAATGCCATTTTTTCATCATGTGAATGAATGTAATTTTGAATTAAAATAAACCTATTCTATAAATGGAATTTTAAAAAATGGTTCCAATATTTGGAATCATAATAATTAACACAATATAATAAAATTAACTTAATTTTTGTTAAAAGTGTATGTTAAAATTAGTAAAAATTAATAACCATAGTTAAGATTAAAAGTGTTTATCAGGGGAAAACCAACAACAAATGGAATAATATTAATAAAAAAATTATCCAACACCTATTTTCTAATTATTTTAACTTTATCACAATTAAGGATCTATAATTACCCATTTTGGAAGCTTATATCAGGAGAATAATGTGCGCATAATAATGTAATTTTCAAAAATTTCATGTGCATCCATTCCCACAAATATAGATGACACCCCTCACAACTAATATTCATAGTTCTGAATTCACTTAGATCTGATAATATTTTAAAAATCACTTATTTAATTTACTCATAACATAATATGGGCCTTATATTTATTAGGAAATCCACATATGTGGGATCTATTTATAATCATATAGTGGTTATCCGAAGAAGAGGTAATATTTTAAAATTGGGTTTTTGTTTAATTTCTTCTTCCTCCTTCAAATATTATATACCAATGATAATATACTTACAATAGTATCACATTTAGACTATTATTTTATTATTTTAATGACATGATCTACATCTATCTTGTAACGCCCTGCCCCTAGTTACCTCGAGTCGGTGCATTATTACATAACATTGGCATGATAAAAGGTATTATTTCATGAAAGGCCGATCAATTTAGTAGCCATGGATATACTGGATACATTCATAAGTTTTACATTACATCATGAAATAAAAATATAAACAACATTTTTCCCCATTTAACCCACTTATATCCTTAGTATATCCGTATGGGTCAACAAAAAAATATTTCTTCACATACTAGAAAAAATAAAACCTAAAAATGGGTGAGATTTGATGCTCAATAAGGATAAAAATATAACAAAAACTATCATAATTAAGAATAAACATTTAATGAAATGTATAAGACTAAAACGGATTCATTTTAAACTTAATCCTCAACATAATATTGAAAATATGAAACCAAATAAATTCCATTAAATTATTCACATGGATATTCTACAAGTAGAATAATCACACATAATATCAATAGACACTTTCATAATGATGGAATTCATAATTCCTAAATTCATAACCACATAGTCAATGCCTTTTTCTATTACTACGAATAGGATTTTGTCAATACATTGTGCTAAGAAACTATCTTGTCTCAAGAGACCTACTGATGCATCTAGGATCTTTAGCAGGCTCCACCCATCACTTACTATGTCCAATGCATTCCTCATATGAAAAGGATTAAACAAAACATAATCATTCATATTAAAACTAGGATACTAATTATAAATAGTTTATCTATAAACCATGAATGATAATAAATAACACATCCATAGTCAAACATATAACAAAACCTTCAATAAAATATGGAAGATTTTTACAATAAATCAACTTAAAATATGCTTAAAATCCATCAAAGGATATTGACATTGATGAAATCAAACCTTTTGGAAGATAAATATCTCTTTCTTTTTTGAAATCATTTAAAAGTCATAAAATTATAAAAGAAACCATTTATTTATAAAATATTCTTATAAGATTTTTTGGGAAGCTTCAACGTTGTTATAATGGTGGAAAATAGCCGCACTCGTCGTATAAGTCAAAAAAATACATTCTTACCTTAATTTCGTGGAGAAGGTCACAAAGTACCTTGTTTGGAAAATGATAGAAATATTCCTTTCAAAAGATATTTGGTCAAATAAGGGTATAATTGAATTTAAACCCTATCCTATTAAATAGTAAAAATGTTTTGAATTAATTTTTTAAAAAACATGGATGTGGATGATAAAGAGGTCTCAAAATAGACTTACATATTAACAACCTCAAATAAGTAAAGAGACTGTAGAATTAACCCTTACCTTGTACTTTTACATTGTCGATGGTATGTTAACATCCTCTAAAATAGTTAAAACGTTTTTATTAAATTATACAAGAATCATATAAATAAAAATTATATCACTTAGGATCTTATAATATTTTTTTTGTTAATTATATTATAGTAGTATCATCGTTTTGGGTGTCAACTGATTTGTGTTCCTTTATATGATTGGTTATGTAAGTCATGTTTATAAAGGATAAGATGTATTTGATTCATATATAGAATTATATTATGTTTATAAAAATTATTTTTAATCATAAAAAGAAAATTATTCTTGAATTATTATGATGGATAATGAATCTCATATTATTCATAGAGACGGTAATCTGTACATACGCACGAGAAACAATATCATTTTATAAATGGTGAAAACTTATGTAATTGGATGGTATATCATACATACAGGATCATTAAAATGTTATATTTTTTATTTAAATAATTTATATTCATTATTATACCCATCCAAATAATGATGTGTTTGAATAACAAACTTCACCACGATGTGGAGACGGTAAGCCATACATACGCACATATGGTGACTTTTTCATTCATATGATGGATAGAATAATGAATATGGTTTTACCATTTTCATAATAACATAAATGTATATAGAAGATACTGGATTCATTATTTTATAATGGAAACAATAAATAAAGAGGAAGTGGAAGAAGAAAAGAACTTGAATGAGTTGATGAAATATTTACCTCTTCTTCGTGTTATTCCTTTTGATTCATCATAAGGGCTCTTTAGGATGGCTTTATGATCAAAGGAAGGTCTCTATAGTGAAGGTAGGATTTTTGGTAGGATATTTGAGAAGGGGTTCTCCATGCCAGGTGTATTTGGAGGTGTGAAATTTAGAGAAGTAGAAGTACCCTTTTATAAGGGAGTTGAGTGTCCCTTTAAGAAAATCATGAAATTTTATTTTATAATTATATCATATTATAATTATAATGGCTCCAAAATGATTTATTTCGTCGATAAGGTTGGTATGGGTCGAAAACCTCTCAACCAATAGGTTTTGGAGAGGTTTAGGTCACCATATTAACCTTATCTTTTAGATTTAACTTTAGTTAAATAGGTTGATATTTACAATATCATTTTCTATTTTTATATTAAATGGTCAATAATATTTCTATAACAATCCATAAGAACCCAATTTGGTTCATTATTAATTTTTATTAACATATCTATGTCATTTTTAAGATCCTAATATTTTTAATAATATTATATCAATTAATAATATAGTATTAGTTTTAAAAACTCAAATATGTCAATTTTGACACAATTCAATATTTTCTTTTTTTAAAAGCCATAATAACTTTATCACTTCAAATAAAAATAATTTTATCAACCCTAATATTTCTTATTAACCTATAAAATTTTGGTAATTTATATTAAGAATCCATTTACATTTATTTGGATATTTATAATATCAATTATTTTAATATTTCATTATTATGGAAATTATTGCATCATCACTGTGTCATAAATTAATTAAATTATTTTAGGTCTAAAAATTATAAATAAAATATAATTATGTATTAAATATTTTTGGATTTCAAATTAATATTTATAGTCTAATTTATGTAGTGTGTAACCCTATATTAAAAATGGTTTAGTTATAAAACATTGTTTTTTAACTCTTTTAACTCTACTTTAAAAATAATATTAATAAATGTACTAATCTAATCAATGTGGACCAAAAGTATCATATTTTTTCCAAAGGTTGTTTTTTGTAGAATTTCACTTGTCCAATTTAATTACTACATGTGTTAGGGTAATTAAAATTTTATTTTTATCTTTAATTACCCAATTTACTTCTAACTGTGTTAAAAAAGGAAAAAGTCACTATTCACAAAAAATTATTTTCATATTATTAAACCACAATTTACTTATTTATGTCATATATGTCTCTAGGATTTTAGAAATTTATCTCACAGAAGTGGTGAAATTATGTCTTATGTAAATTTGCAAATGCTCTTATGAGGTAAGTAAAAGACGGTAAACAATTCAATAAAAATTTATATATCAAAACTTATTATAAAATCACTCCAATGAATTATATTTAATATATATCAGATTTATGTATCTTTTTTTCCCTAAAATAAATTTAAATAATATAAATAATTATTTTTATAAAATGTATGTTTTAAATAATAACATGGTGTTTTCACTATTCATCAAAAATATAAATTTTTCAGAAAAATACAAATAATTTACACTAAGCTAATTTTGATATTCAGAATTCAAAAATGAAGTCCATTTTGAAAAATAAAATTTATTAAATTTCAATAATTGGATATTAATTTTCATAACAGCTAGTTTGATTGATCGTGGTGTGTAAAAACTCAATGTTACGTACAATGCAAGCTACTACAGTATTCAAAGGGAAACATACCTTGGATGCTTGGGGTGTTACATTCTCCCTTCCTTAAAATAATTTATTCTAGGAAATTTATAGAATATCACGGCATAAAAATATTTTAGTGGATCTTCATCATAAATTCCTTGGGATTCTATGTTGCCTCTTCCATCTAATGGTATCCTTGTTGAACTTTTACCAGATGAGTCATCATGTTTCTCAAAACTTGTTCTATTGTATCAAGAATCTTGATAGTATCTTCACAAAAAGACAGATTATGTTCTAGTTCAATTTCATCATAGGTGAGTACATGAATTGGTTAAGGCATGTATTTTCTCAATATTGATGTGTAGAGGACATCATGAGATTTGGAGAGACTTGGTGGCATTGTTATACGGTAAGCTACATCCCCAATTCTTTCTAGAATTTCCAAAGGTCTAATGTTTCTAGGATTCAATTGACCCTTATTACTGAATTCTATAATACCCTTCCATAGAGATACCTTCATAAAATCATGATATTCAACTTGAAATTCCAAATCCATCCACTGATTATTAGAATAGTTCTTTTGCCTACTTTGGGCTTCTTTAATGTGGGTTTGGATAGCTATCA
The DNA here is from genome assembly GCA_963277665.1 of Viscum album. Taxonomy (NCBI): domain Eukaryota; kingdom Viridiplantae; phylum Streptophyta; class Magnoliopsida; order Santalales; family Viscaceae; genus Viscum; species Viscum album. The sequence goes on along the minus strand of OY728133.1, from coordinate 641,357,391 downwards.
CATTTTCCATTGTGTCCTCAACAAGTTCTGGGCCTACGAGTTTTCTTTCACCAACATCATCCCAATAATTAGGTGTGTGACATCTCTTTCCATATAAAAATTCATAAGGTGTCCACAAAATACTTGAATGGGAGCTATTGTTATATGAAAATTCTACCATAGGTAATTATTGATCCCAAATACCTTGAATGACAAGTGGGGAAGTTCCAAACATGTCTTCTAAGGTTTTAATTGTCCGTTCTGATTGTCCATTAGTTTGAGGGTGGTAGGGAGTACTGAAATAAAGTTCAGTATCCAACGCCTTCTGAAGACTTTTCCCAAATCAATAAATAAAATGGGGATCACGTCCAGAAACAATCGATAGTTTTACACCATGTAGTCTTAAAATTCATTAATATATAGTCTTGCCCGACGTTCAATGTGTAAATCTTCTCTTATATCAAGAAAATGTGCTGACTTGGAAAGACGATCAATAATGATCCATATTGAATCATTTCATCTATGAGTCTTTGGCAGCCCCATGAGAAATTCCATCATAATATTACCCATTTTCCACTAATTTACGGGAAGAGGTTGCATGAATCTTCTAGGATATTTCCTTCAAGCATTCACTTGTTGAAAGACCATACATCTTAAAACTAAATCAAAAATCTCTCTCTTCATGTTGTCCCACAAAAAATGTTCCATTAAATCTCTATACATCTTGGTGCTCCCAGGGTGTATAGAGAAATTGGGGCTATGAGCATCATCCATCAATTCTTTTTTTAGATTAGTTATGTTAGTAACACAATATACCTTCCCAAATTTCAAAATTCCATCTTCATATACAAAGTCGCACAATCTCGTGTCATTTATATATTTAATATTCTTTTGAAACTTATCATCATTAGTCTTATAACATTATATCCTTTCTAGTATATATGGTTTGGAATCCATTTGAAAAATCATTGTTGTTTTAACATGGTTATTCTTATTTCCAACATTACTATATCCATGAAAATATGATACCTTTTAACTTTTATCTTGTTCAAAAAAACATCATCCATTCTAATCAAAGAATCTTCCACCTTATTTTCTGTCCCTAGGTGGTAGTGTATTGTGCAATCATAATCCTTGAGTAGATCAAGCCATCTCTTTTGCATCAATTTGTGTTCTTTTTGTGAGAAAATATATTTCAAACTCTTGTGATCAATATAATTCTCTCATTTTTCACCATAGAGATATTGTCTACATATCTTCAGAGAAAATATTACAGCTGCTAACTCAAAATCGTGAGTGGGGTAGTTTTTCTCAGGAGTTTTTAGCAGTTGTGATGCATAGGAAATAACTCTATCATTCTGCATAAGGACAGATCCAAGTCCATTATTTGAAGCATCACTGTAGACAACAAACCCATTTTTCTCTGATGGTAGAGTCAATATAGGAGCGTTGACTAATCATCTCTTCAGTTCATCAAAAAATTCTTCACACTATTTTTCCAAACACATTTAACCCCTTTACATGTGATCTTGGTTAATGGGTTATCCAACCAGGAAAACTTCTGGACAAAACGTCTATAATTACATGATAAAAAAAATTCATAACTCAGTTATGCTCAACACGTACGACCATTCATGGATTTCCTTGGTTCTAAACGGATCAATAGATATTCTATATTTAGAGACAATGTGGAAAAGAAAAGAAATCACTTGATGCCATAATTTACAATTTCTAAACTTCCCATATAATTCATCTCTTTTTAGAATTTTTAGATTAGTGCATGAGTGATTTTCATAATCATTATAGATGTTTGATTATACCAAGATATCATCAATAAATACAAATAAAATATCATCCAGATATTCCTTGAAAACTATATTCATTAGATCCATGAAGACAGAGGGTGAATTAGTCAATCCAAATGGTATTACTGTAAACATCTAAGGCCCTTACCTGGTTCGAAATGCAGTTTTTGAACTTTCTTCCTTCTTCAATCACAACAGATGATACCCTGATCGAAGGACAATCTTTGAAAAATATTATGCTCCATTAATTTTGTCGAATAAATCATCAATAAGAGGTATGTGATACTTGTTCTTTATTTAATAGCATTGATCTCCAAATATTCAATTCACAACCTCATAGATTCTTCTTTTCTTCGTAACAAAAAGGATAGAGGCTGCACATGGAGAAACACATGGGAGAATAAATCCCTTATTACTCAATTACTATTTTTTTTCTTTAGTTCCACTAATTCTAGAGTGGATATTCAATAAGGGGTTTTTGATATTGGCCTTGAACCAGGAATTTAATCAATGGGAAACTCAATTTCTATTTCTAGAGGATGTCAAGGTAAATCCTCTAGAAACATATTGACATATTTTTGCAGAATAGATATGTCCTCAACATGAAAATTATTTTCCTCACACATAATTATTTAATTATGTTCCTCCCAAATAATTTAATTTAATAGAGCTACTGGGGGTGGGTCTAGATAAGACATAGGTGGTGACGTTTCCTCTCTAAAGATACAGTACTATTTATCATCATCCAAAATTGTAATCTCTTTATTCATCCAATAAATTTTCACATAATGGGCCGAAATCCAATCCATTTCGAGGATTATATCATATATAGTCATGTGTTTGATGATGAGATTATGAGATAAAGAATATTTATATACCGTATTTGTAACTAATTCAAAAAACAATATTGTGATGATACGTCCCTTAGGATTTTTTTCTGACAACTCCCTTGTTAAGTCAAATTGAAGATATCTAATATTCATAGCGAATAGGGAAGAAATGATATAATGAGATGATAAAGAAATAAATAAAGCATTGGATAAACTTGAGAAAACCATTTTATTATCTCCCACAACGTCTTTCAGAGCTCCAACCTCAGAAATAGTGATCACATAAGCTTGGCCTTGCTCCCTTGGCCTTTTCTGAGGTAACTTCCCTTAGAACATAGGAAATTCATTTTCATAATGTCCCTTTTACCTAGAATTGTAGAGTTCAACATTGAAATCCTCTTTCTTTCCATTTCAAAAATGAGTTTGGTGGCCTTTTCCCCCACACTTATAACAGAATTACATTCCCTTCAGGGAAGTACTAGGTTTTTTCATCCCATATTTACCACATGATGGATATTCAAATTTTTCCTTCTTCCCCATATTTCTATTTATAGAGTAATCAGCGGATATATTCTCCTCTTTATTTTCCTTAAAGTCATAAGACCAAGAGATTTCCTTTTCTTTCTTATTAGTGTAAGAGACAATATCTTCATATGATGAGAAGGATTGTGAGACTAATGCTCGATGGAGAAATGGTTTTAACCCAACAGATAATTGATCAATCATACTCAAAGGGATACATATATAATCTTTTTCATGCCTTGGTAACCTTGTAATGTTAGCCTCATAATTTGCGACATTCTCACACTCCTTTTGTCTCAGACTCAAAAATTGTCTTTCAATATCCGCTCGATGGTAACGAGGAATGTATTTTTCTATGAAAATATATTTAAACATAGTTAATTCCATGTTTGATAATTATTCATCTTCCTTTCTGTTTTTTATTAATGGCCACCATTGACTTGTATCTCCTGTGAGGCGATAAACTACGACTAAATTTTTTTCCCTTTCGCTACTCCCCGAATCATGAAATATTTTCTATAATGAATTTATCCATTTCACATATACTATTTCATTTGTACTCCCACTGAATGTTGGTGTTTTTTTCCTTATGAAGTGGTCTAACATTAATCATCCACATTGTGGATCAGGGTGCTCTATACTGGTAAGGATATTATTCATAACCTGAGTGAGTTTTCCAATTATGGTGATAAGCTGACCATCATCAGTTGCATCAGGAACTCCATTATAATTATAATGAGTTGGAGGTAAATATCTACATAGGTTACATCTGTTAATATGGTTTCAATTCCTTCTACGAGGATCCATATCTAAAAAATGGAATACAATAGATTAGTTTATGAATTTAATAACATAATTCCATACTTGTAAAAAATTTAACATAAATTGGACAATTTACGAATAAAATCAATATTCATAAAAAATGTTTTATTATAGGATGTATATACTCATAAATACTTTATAATGGTTTGTATATAAAATTTAAATTATCCTTATCTTATCCCTCGGGAGTGTCATAACCACGAGTGCTGCAAGGACTGTTGTCGGGTACCAGGATAACCTGGATCAAGCCTGAAACTCATAGTCGATTTTTTCACTCCTAGGTACATCTGTGCCAGATCCTCCTTTACCTACTAGTATGCATACATGTATTTATTTCTTGTAAAATTCACAAAATCTCTACATTACCAAGATTATATGAAGTAATTCTATACCAATCGACAAATTCCATATAAGGGTAATATTCTCTAATTATATTTTATCTAAATATAGTTTCCAAAGTATGTAGTTAACTTCCTATGATACCAACTATAATTCCTTGACCCTAGTTACTGAGAGTTAGTTCATTATTACATATCATTAGCATGATACAAGGAATAAATTACAGAAAGACCGATCAGTTTGTAGGCTGGGAAGTATTAGATACAATCATAAGTTTTACATTACATCATGAAATAAAAACATCAACAATATTATGTCCCCATTGACCACACTTATATAATTAGCCTATACCTGCAGTTCAACTATAAAATATTTCTCCACATCCTGGAAGAAATATAATATATAAAGATGAGAGATTAGATGCTCAGTAAGGATAAGAATATAGAGAAATCATTCATAAATAAGCATAAACATTTAAGGAAACTTATAAGATAAAAAAACCTTTTAAACATAAAAATTTGAAAAATATGGAAAATATAAAATCCAATAATTCCATTTACTTATTCACATGGATATTCTACTAGTCAAATAACCACAGGAAATATCAATCTACACTTTTATAATGATGAAATTCATACTACCAGACATCATACCCACATAGTAATGGCCTTGTACCAAGATGACAAATAATATTTTGTCAAGGGCTGGTGTCAGGACACCAGTTTGTCTCATGAGACATGATGATGCATCGAGGAGCTACAACGGGATCCACCCATCAATTACTATGTCCATTGCATTCCTCATTTGAAAAGTATTAAACAAAACATAAACATTCATATTAAAACTAGGATATGAAATCCTAAAACTTTATCAATAAACCATGAATGGAAAAAAATAACACATCCAAATTAAAACATATCACAAAACCTTAAATAAAATATGGAATATTTTTTATAATAAATCAACTAAAAAAAGTTTAAAATTTATCAGAGGATGATGACATAGATGAAATCAAAACATTTTGTAGAGAAATATCTCTTTCTATTTTGAAATCATTTAAAAGTAATATAATTATAAAAGATAACATTTAATTTTAAAATGTTCTTATAATCTTGTATGGGAACCTTTACAATTTTATAACGGCTGAAAATTGCCACATCTGTCGTATAAGTTAAAAAATACATTCCTACCTTAATTTTTTCGTGAAGGTCATAATGTACCTTTTTTATAAAATGACAGAAAGATTTCTTTGAAAACATATGTGTCCAGATAAGGGTATAAGTGAATCTAAACCATTTTATAGTAAATTGAAAAAAAGTTGAATTAAATTTTATAGAAAACATAGATGGGGATGATAAAGAGGTTCCAGTATATATTTATGTATTAACAACCTCCGTTAAGTAAAGAGATTGTAGAATTAACCCTTACCTTATACTTTTACATAGTAGATGGTATGTTAACCTCCTGTATAACTTCTAAATGTTCTTTGTTAAATTATAAATGAATCATATAAATAAATATGATATCATAGATAATCATAGAATATTTCTTTGTTAATAATATTGTAGTAGTATTATCGTTTTGGTTGTTAACTGATTCAATTTCTTTTACACACTTGGTTTCATAAGTCATGTCTATTATTTATATGATGTATTTAATTCATTCAATGATTGATATTATTTCATAAATATAATTTTTTATCATTAAATGAAAATTATTCTTGAATTATTATGATGGGGAATGAATCTCATCACGTTCTTGGAGACCGTAATCTGTACGTACGCACAATCTACAATATCATTATATTGATGGTGAAATCGTATGTAATTGGATGGTATATCATATTTATAGAATCATTAATATGTTATATTTATTATTTATTCATTTATACTCATTATTTTACCCATCCAAATAATTAAGTGTTTGAATAAAAAATTACACCACGACGTGGAGACCCTAAGCCATACGTACACACCTATGGTGACGTTGACATTCATATGATGGATAAATTAATGAATATGGTTGTACCATTTTTATAATAACATGAAAATATATATTATATAATGGAAATAAAATTTTATAATTTAAACAATAAATAATGGGGATGTTGAAGAAAAAATGATTTTGAAAGAGGTGATAAAATATTTACCTCTTCTTCGGTTTCTTATTTTTGATATGATCAAAAGGGAACTTTAGGTTGGGTTTATGATCATATTAAGGCCTCTAGGGTGAAGGGGGAATAGTTTGGAGGATATTTGGGTAGGGGTTGGCCGATCCAAAGGGCTTTCATGGTGTGAAATTAAGATAAGGGGAAGTACCCTTTTATAAGAGAGGTGCTGGTCACTTTAGGGAAAGCTTGACATATTATTTTATAATAAAATAATTTTCAGTTTATAATGTCTCCAAAATGATTTATTTATAGTATGAGGTAGGTATAGGTCTAAAACCTCTTAAAAATATGTTTTATAATGGTTTAGTTCACAAAATAACCTTATCCTTATGATTTATCTCACAGTTAAATAGTATGATAATTACCATGTCTCTTTGTATTTTTATATTATATGGTTAATAAAATTTCAATAACAAGCCAAGAGAACCCGAAGTGGTTCATATTTAATATATATATATACTTTTCTATGTCTTTTGTTCTATCCTAATATTTTTAGGAATATTATATCAATTAATGATATAGTATTTGTTTTAAAAACTCAATTATGTCCATTTTGACTCAATTTAGTATTTTATTTTTTGTAATGCCAAAAAAACATTATCAATTCAAATAAAATATATTTAATAAACCCTAAAAAGTCATATTAACCAAGAAAATTAGTGAAATTTATCAAAACTCTCAATTTACATATATTTGATTTTATAATATCAATTATTTTAATATTTCATTATTAAAGTAATTACTGCATCATCATCGTGTCATAACTAAATTAAATTATATAATATCTAAAAAATATAAATAAAATATCATTATGTAGGAAATAATTTTATATTTATAATGAATATTTATAGTCTAATTTATATTGTGTGTAACTTTATATTAAAAATGTATTAGTTATAAAACTTTGATGTTAACACTTTTAACTCTTCTTTAAATAAAATAATAATAAATGTCTGAATCTAATCCAACGGGACCAAAAGTATCATATTTTATTCCTATGTTTATTTTTGTTGAATTAAACATATCCAATAAAATTATGAAACGTGTTAGGGTAATTATAATATCAGTTTTACCCTTAATTAACCAATTTACTTTTAATCGTGGTAAATAAAAGTCAAAAGTCACTATTTTCGAAAAATTATTTTCATCTTATTAAACCAAATTTTACTTATTAATTTCAACTGTGCCTCTTGGTTTTTTGAAATTGAACTCACAGACGTGGTAAAATAATTTTTTATGAAAATTTGAAATTGCTTCTAAAGGTGGGTAAAAGATGGTAAAAAGTTTAATAAAATTTTATATATCTAAACTTATTATAAAATGACTCCAATGAATAAAATTGAACACATATAGGTATTATGTATATATTTGGTAATAAAATAAATTACAATTATATAACGAATTATTTAAATAAAAATTCACTTTTAAACAATAATGCATTGGTTTTCAATATTCAATAAAAATTGAATGTTTTCATAAAATTAAAAAAATTTCATCCTATGCTAATTTCGATATTACGAATTCAACAATAACATCAATTTCGAAAAATAATATTTCTAAATTTTAAAAAATAGGTTATTACTATTCATAACTTCTAGTTTGATTGGTTGTGGTGTGTTAATACTCCATGTTGCGTACAAGGCAAGCTACTGCATTATTCAAAGGGAAACGTACAGTGGAAGCTTGGGGTGTAACATATCTCATCTTCCATCAATTGGGAAATGACACCATCATTTGTCTATAAGACAGAATACCACAATGCAACATGATGTTATTTGTTTTCCACATTCACTTCATAAAGAATATAATTAATTTATATTATATGAATATACATGATGTATGTGCCAAAAAATTTTAAGGATAATAATGTATTTATCTTATTTATTTTCAACCATTGAGAATTTAAAAACAATGTTCATTCACATATACGAATTACCATCTCTATGAATGTTGTAATTTATTTTCAATCTCTATAATTAGTGGATTAATATAAATACTTATATAATTAATATATATGATATCTATACTATGGTTAAAATTATGGTCAGCAAAGATGCATGGTCCAAATTAAAGGACAATATATACAAAACAAGAAACCACATAAAAAACAATGACGTTATGACATGAACGTATATATCAATAAGGAATTATTAATAAATAAGTTAGAAAATTTCATAAGAATAAAATATATGGTATTATATATAAATTTTTTTGTATAAAATAGATTTATAATGAACCTATATTTTTTATTTAGTAGGTTTGAACATGTATGGAGTAAGTCGATACATAATGTAAGTGAATTTTGTCTTTATTTGTGTTATTTTTTAAATATGTTATCTTACATACCTATCATTATTTAATAGGTGTATAATCAGACCAATAGTAATTTGATATAAATAAATTATATATTATCAAGATATTTAATGTTTCATTTCATATTTTTCATTCATGGAGAATACGATTGAAGGGATACCAAATTGGATAGGGTTTTGTACTACAATTCCATTATTTATCGAGATTATATAATATTATTCATTCATTAATGATATGTTATGATGTATTTATCATGAAGGTCAGTAATTGTATTCACTTATTTTTTATTGAGAATATATTTTTCAATATATTTACAAAACATTATGTTCACAAAACTTCATAATAATGGTTTTTATGAAATCAATATTTATTTATATCTTTACACAGAAACCCATTTTCTTTCAAATCTATATTTTCTAAATTTTATTTCACGAATGTTGTAATGTTCTTATATGTTTTTAATTTAGTTTTACCTTTTCTTTATATTTTAAAAAATACTTTTAAAGGAATATTCAAGTACTTTTCCAAACAAGGCCAGTTTTGATTTTATAGAAATAGTGGAAGTATTATTTGTTTAATCATGTATGTCATGAATGGGATATCATACTGTCATGAAAAATCAATATTTGAAAGATTCATTTATATGTTTCAAAAACATTGAATGAAAAGGATTTTAAATTTTATTTTTGAACTGTTAGTTTGAAATGATTATTTTTATTACTGAAAAGTTTATTTTCATAATGAAATGTTCCATTTGATATTTCAAAATAATTTTCCATCTATGTGGACATTCATTAATGTTTCGTGCACCTTGCTGAGGATATAATAATTTAATTCATTCCTTACTCTTTCTCTGGGAGTTATATAATTATGGGGATTATATGTCAATAAACTCATTCTATTTTGATGATTTTTTATTTGATGAATGTTTCCTCTAGAATTAGGGATGACCTCATTGATTTATGGTTCAAACATTCCAAGAAGTTTCTAACAGGTTTGTTCGTTGAACCGGAAACATCCAATGATTCCATATCCATTTGGACCTACTTTCCAAAGGTAGGTTCTCATTAGTTGCGAACTGTTGAGGATTAAGAATTTTCACTAGTCGGGAGGATGGGAGGTTGGACTCATCACACCTTTTTGAGGGGAATTATTGTCTACTCGGGGACTCTCTTTATATATTTAAGTTATGTTCGTGAATCCTTATTACATTACCAGGTATTAAAATGATCTTTCCTTTAGATATGACAATCAATGATTAGTATTTATGAGATTTAGATATTATTTTATATGTATTTGAGGGTCTTCATCGATAGAGAATCATCTATATAATTAGACATTCTTGGTCAATGATATCCTTCGACACATTATATAGAAATATCTTGGTCATTATGACCATACTGGTTTTAAATCCACTCAGCGGGGCACTTGATGTTTATTTTCATTCAAAAGGAAATGGATTATTTCAGAGTTGGGATCATACCTGCAGATGGGCTACCTACTTATCCTTTGTTTTGGAAAAGGAATCAGAACCCACATAGCTCGAATAAAGAAGTATGAGGTTTATGCATGTTTGATGGCTCGAAGAAAGATGTCATAATTACTTTTACACTCTATGCTCACGCGAGTCAATGCTCAGTGTGAGAAAAAAAAGGTATTGGTAAAAATAGACAAATTTTCAATGAAAAGATGCAATTATAAGAAATGATGTGGGGCTTATGTATGTATGACTACTCAGATGGATGAAGATTATGATTTACATCGGGGAAGAAACCTGAGAACAAGGTCCATAAAGTTATGTGTGCTTTATGGAGATTTGGATACTTAACTTAGGACATAATCCTGAGAAGGATTCCCAAATTATAGTGGATTTATGATTGGGTTTTATTCTTCAGAAGGAAGCCCAAATAAAAAGTAAATTACGAATCGTTAAGGGGAATTATGTCTAGGAATAACTCCTAGGGATGAGGCACATATTTGGGAACTTGATGATAGGGGAATACTATTGAAAATGAGGACCAGGTTAGGGGACATATGGCTTACTCCTAAAGAGGATGCCCATATTTTGGGATTTGAGATTTGGACTTACTCCTGAGAAGGAGGCCCAGTTCTTAAGGAGACTTGATACATATGACTTATTTATTTGAAGAAGGACTAAGTTAATTGAATTTATGAGTGGGGATTACTCCTAATGAAGATGCTCGATTTATGGAAATAATGACTATAACGTAATCATGAAAAGAAGTCCTAGGTTTGGGAACCTCTCATTTTAAAAGGATGAGGTTGAATGAATGAAGTCTCTCACCTTAGTGACATGATGTTATGTAAATCACAATGTTTTGAGAGATGTTCCACAGAATTCCTTTCAGATAAGGAATAAAAGGAAGGAACCATGCCATAAATGGATTTGAAGATGGTCCTCAAGGCTGAATCTTGAATAGGATTGGTGGAATAGGAAGAAGGGGCACCCAAAAAGATCGACGTGTGCAAGTCCTGCATGGGAACACAAGTCCTGGTCGTGCAAGTATACTTGTGAAACACATGGGTACTTGAACGATGGTCAACCCTTAGGGTAATATACGGGCGAGACTTGGCTCAAGCCCTTATTATTATCCCTAAAGGCTTCCAAAAGAGTGGCGTGCAAGTTTTATTTAAAGGATAAGGCGGCGCGCAAGTGTGGTCATTTCCCTTAAGGGGTAGACACTTAGGCGCGCAAGTGTTCATGAGTTTCAACACTTAGGACTTGTTTCCCCAATTTAGAGCTTCCATTCTAGGTATGAAATTACCTTAGAAGTGTTCAGAAGACTTCCAGAAGAGGCTTGGGAAACCAAAGCTCGAATATGAGTTTTGGAATTTTTCTGTCCTAAAATGGGGGGCCTGTAAGGGGTATTTATAGGCCAGGGAAGTCCTTGGGTAAAAATCAAAGAGGGAGCGCAAGTCACTTTTCCCACCACTATGTGGTGCACAAGTATACTTGTGCAACCATTATGAAACATGTGTGACCCATGTGAGAAGAAATCCTTCTTCATGCCTTTGTCTATTTTTTATGTTTCTTCAAAGGATGAATCACGTTGGGCTACGGTATTTCACTATTTCATTCATTAGAAATTGTGATGGAAAAGAGTGTTAAAAAAAGCATGCCCTCAGAGTTGGATCCGAAAGAAATGATGATGTGACTCTGAGGAAAAGAAGAAAACCAAGGAACATGTGGTGCACATGTTTTGAGCGCGCAAATGGCGGCGCAGAAATAGCGAGCCGCGTAGGCTTCAGCGCGCAAGGGATGAGCGTGCTAGATTTAGCCACGCAGGGTTGCGGCCTGGCCTATATATATGCATCCATTCTTATGCAATGCACTAGAATTTCAAACTTTCGAGCTCTCGGGACACAAGTTTCCTTCGCCACGCATGCTGCTTAGTTTTCTTCTTCTTCTTTTTGTGTCGCGATTCTATATAGGTATTTGGACTTGCACGGTGATACATGTGCACCAAAACTTTCACGAAACACTTATACTTGTGCACCAACATTGGGACTTGTGCGCCTTAATGACTTAGCCATTTTTTCACTTTTCATTAAAACATTTATGAAAAATCAACCAACATGAGAGTTAATTATTCAAACATTTTGTAGATTAAATGGCTCCCAAGAGAATCAGAATGGCTGATCAACTGGCTAACAAGTGAGTTGATGATATGATGAGCATAATTGGCTATTATTATTATACTTTTTGTGACAGTACTCTTCCAGATTTGGCCAAATATTTGAAGAAATATCATCTTAATTTTCAAAGAGCATCTACTTGCCTCTGTATAGCCATGGTAATCTGCAAAGAGTCAACGTTCTAGAGGAAAATAATTACATGCACGGGATGTAGCCGCACTGATACGCCTCTATTTCGGTTATGCTGTGCATTAAGAGTAGAAACAATGGTGTGAACTATCAAATATTTCCTTCATGCCATTTCCTTTCAAATATGAAAATGGAAAACCACGGGCTGATATTCTTTCTGCTACCGGTTGATGGAGAGATGACTATCATGACATTGAAAACAATATCTGAAAAGATTACACTCTCCAAATGGCTCTTTATTTCCAATTATCCATTCTCAAATCCATGTATCCATCATCTAAGTCTCTTGGATTTAAACAGTCAATGTTTGATGTAACACCCCGACCCCAGTTACCCAGAGTCGGTGCATTATTACGTAGCACTGTGATGATCACAAAGATCAAGTCTCAAAAGACCGATTAGTTTAGTATCCTTGAAACACTAGATACATTCATAAGTTTTACATTACATAATAAAGTAATACAAAACTAATACAAAATCTTGTCTTCATATCCCCTCATAGTATCCCTTCAGGTCATTCATAAAATACTTCTTCACATCCAGGAAAAACTATAAAATTGAAAGGGGTGAGATCAGATGCTCAGTAAGGATAACAATATATCAGAAGCTTTAAAAAATAAACATAACCATTTAAGGCAATGTATAACTAAAAAAGCCTTTTAAACACGAACTTCATCATAAAATGGAAAAAATAAAATGAAATAATTCCATTTAATTATTCACATGGATATTCTACTGGTCATATAATCACATGAAATATCAATAACCACTTTCATAATGACGGAATGCATAATGCCAGACTATCATAACCACGTAGCCAAGGCCTCGTGCTAAGACTAAAAATAAGATTTTTTCAAGGCCTCGTTCAAAGACACTAGTTTGTCTCATGAGACCTACCGATGCATCAAGGAGTTATAGCGGGCTCCACCCTTCATATATTAAGTCCAATGCATTCCTCATATGATCAGGTTTAAACATATCATAAACCATAACATAATCGTATAACATAAAACATGCATAGAGGAAACATAACATTTCCAAATTTCAATAACAAATATCAATACAACACATTGATATAATAAAAACATTTTCAAAACCATTTTCAATTCCAAAATAAAATAAAATTAAAACATTGTAATTATTTTTCATTTCAAAAAAAAGTTAGGGCTTGTAGAGGAAGCTGAAACCCAGATAATGGTCACAGCGGAGGAGAAGTCGTTGTCACTGCATACATATGACAAGAAAAACATTCCTTTTTTCATTTATTAAAACACTTCGTATACAAATATTCATTTTGAATAAACATAAAAGTCAAAGGGTTTTATACACCGTATAAAATAAATTTGTGTATAAAACAAAATATGCCTCAATGAATGGAGATTGAGACGAAGTCCCTTACAAAGATCATTTTATTAAATAATATAGATATATTATGTGTATTCACCATATGTACACATAAATAATGTACAAATACAATATAGGACATAATAATATCATGACATAATTTGAAAGTAGGAGATTAACCCAAAGAACGGAAATTGGGTTAAGAAGTTCCCTTACCTCATGTCCAACTTGACTCGACCGTTCTTTAACATCCTGAATAATAAACTAGAGTTAATTTATAATTTATTAAGAACCTTTTTCAATTTCATTATTCCTTTTATTTCACTTATTAACATGTTATTAACATTATGTAATTATTAAAGTTAATAACGGTTGTTTTGTCGATCTTTGGTACTTGAGTCAAAAATAAACTTCTTATAATTAGAAGTTTTTCATTGGTAAAATATCCATTATATGGAGAATTATATTCATGATTGAGATATCATATATATCATATATATCCAGTATATACATTCTTTCATAATATTACGTAACATTTAGAGGTAAGAAATGAAATGCACCGTTCATGGAGACGGTGAGCCGTACGTACGGATGAACACTACTTTCATTTCTATTTCGTATTTAATGGAATGAAATCATAATGATATAAAGTTATATTATAATTACAGTATAATATAATATATAATATCATTTAATCCATCCTTTATACATCCCATATATGGCATTAACGATTCAAATCACATTGAGGGGGCGACAGTCCGCACTTCCTAAAATGAAATTATCGCATTTACCCATAATGGAAATCATAAAGGTATGCCATAAATGAGAAATTCAGAAGCATAAGGAAAATAAAAACATAATATATATAATATATAAAAATTGTGTCATCATAATGTTCACCATGAGAGGTGTTAAAAGAAGATTGAATAATCATCGTTTCGTGAGGCATTAATTCGCCACCCACAGAAACAGTATGTTCTTTAACCATTAGACGAAGGTGTGTGTAAGTGTAAATAAAATAATCCACATAAAAAAATCCAAGTATATTTAAGGTAATGTTTTTGTTACAAAATAAATCTATAAAAAGAGTTTAAGGGGTTTGAGAATCAAAATAAAACAAAATAACATAAGAGAATACATTACCTTAAAATCGGGTAACTCTTTTTGATTCGAGGAAAAGGCTTCCTTGTGAAGAATTATGCCCAAATTGAGGATTCTAGGAGTAAGAGAGGGAAGTTGAGAAAGTATTTGGGTAGAGTTTGGCTGCGAAAAATGGCTTTATGGTTTGAATAAGGTGGTAGTGGTGGGGGCCTTTTATAATAGGAGAGGAGAGGCACTCTTGGAATGTCATGAAATGTTACTTTATTGTATAGTGATTTTCAGATTTTAAAGGCCCCACACTTATATATTTCGAGGATAAGGTGATAAGGGTTCAAAGTATACTTTTCCAATAGGTTTTTGACAAGTGTATGTCTCATATTTTACATTATATTTTCATTTTTTAAATCATTAATTAATGAGGTAATCGCTGTATCATCATGGTGTCAAAAAAAAATAAATTTATTTAATGTCTAAAAATTAGAAACAAATATCATGATGTAGGAAATATTTTTCTATTTCCATTGAATATTTATAGTTGAAATTTTAAATTTTATAACCCCATGTAATAATTGTTTTAGTAAAACAACACATGTTTGTGACAATTTTAGTTTTTACTTTAAATAAAAAGTTATCAATGTCATTTTCATACCCAAGTGGCTCCATGGAGTCCCCAAGATGACCCATCTATTTTCTTGGTCGGAAATGACTAATACAATATGGGTAGGACAAGTGTCACGATATTTTCATATTTTTATAATATCATTTTTAACATAAATTTCACTAATTACCTTTAATCGCGATTAATAATTTCTAAAAGTTATTATTCACCAAAAAAATTATTTTAATCCCATATATCCACATTTTACATCATAATGACCACCATGTATGTCGGATTTTGGAAATTCAATTCATAGAAGCAGTAAAGTTTAATTTAAACAAAATATCAGTTTTTTTAACTACCACTTAGTGGTTTCATTATTAATCAAAAATTGAAGTTTTTCAGAACAATGCCAAAATTTCACCCTAGGATATAATTGATATTCTGAATTCAAAAATTATGTCTATTTTAAAAAATTACAAACATATATGTTGAATTAATTAATTTTATAATTACTTCCCGTTGTCACAACAAATAGCGTGTTTTTAAGAAACAATATATATCAAAAGATTGACAATTGATTATGTCCCATTTCAATGTGAAATTAATTATAATGACCACCATTGGATAAAATGGTAAAAATAAATTATAATTATACTTTTAAACCACTCAATAGTATAATTTATCACTATAAATTATTTTTATTTAAACAGTGTTTTTAAGTATTTTTCACTATTCATAAAAAATTGGATGTTCTCAGAATATTAAAAAAAATACAGCTTAGGATAATTTTGATATTTAGAATAAAAAAATGAAGTCCATTTTGAAATATAAAATTTATATAATTTAAAAAAGTGGGTATTAATATTCATAAATTCTAATTTTATTGGTCGCGGTGTGTTAGAACTCGAACTTGCGTACAATGAAAGCTATTTCATTATTGAAAGAGAGGCATATCGTGGAAGATCGGGGTGTTACATTCTCCCCTCATTCAATAAATTGCATCCTCGCAATTTGAAATTTTTCGTTGAAAATAAAGTGTTGAAAATAGAAAATATCTTTTTGGAAAACAGACGTCAGAAATAGGGTTAATAAAAATATAACTTTAAAAGAAATAATGAGAAGTACAAAGGTCACCCGAGATAGCCCATACCAGGATTCTATGAAAATATGGATATGGAGGAAAAACAAACCATCATGGTCTGATGGAGAGTTGTATAAAACAGGATTAAGAGAAAGTTAACTACAAGAAAATCACGAACTTGTGATTGGGTAAACGGTATTTGATTCCCCAATTGGAAAAGTTAATCGACAACATTTTTGTTTGAAGTTTCCTTTCATAAAGTTGAGGAATTTATTTATGAGATTTATTAAGAACGTAAGGAAATATACTTACTTGTCATGTATAGTTTGATTCTTTAATAAATTTTTACCACAAACCCATCTTTCAATCCAAAAGGTAATAGAACACAAAAATATTCTATTTATAATCATTGTATAAGGTTCCAACAATTAACACATACCATTTAGAATAGTAAAACCTTTTTGTAATAACGAGGGACTTCCTATAGGCTAGTGGTAGGTAATAAAGGCCCGTCGCACTATGGTTGTGGGTTCGATTCCTACAGCTTTGTCCGACGCGACGGGTTATCTCCCAACCTGCAGGTTGTCCTTTTACTAAAACTATAGTATTATAATATTTCAAAAATAATATTCATAAATGTTTTAACCTTAAACTATAATATCCAATGATCAACTTAATCCATTCCAACCTTTATAGTTATCCAAAATACCTTTGTCCAGACTTTCTCTAAAAGGTCTCTAAATCCCAAAATCAATTGTATCATCAGATTCCTCAAACATAGTAAAGTTTCTCTTATTATCATATACTAAAAATATGATTACCTTCATCATATTAAAACCATAATGAAAACAACAAGTACTGCAGTACAATCATTATATATATCACATTATTCTTATAACCAGAATATAATCCTTGTTTCCAAAAGCACAAATACATTAATTATTCTAGTTCAACTATAGTAACATCATATGATTTTCCTTAATCCCTTGGCCTTTTCTTAGGTAATTTTCCCTGACGCTTAGGACATTCATTTGCAGAATTCCCCATTTCCCTATAATTGTAGCATTAAACATTGATAGTCTCTTTATTTACCTTGAAATCACAAGCATGGTGACTTTTTTCTCCACACTTGTAACAAACTCCCATTTATTTTAGGCATGTACCGGGGTGATTCTTCCCACAATTATCACATAATGGAAAATCCTTCTTTACCTTTTCCCATTATCTGTCTCTTGTTCTACCATTCTCTTCTTCTCTTTCGTTACTTTATTGTCATAAGATTTAGAGAATTCCTTTTGTCATGAACCGAATCTGGTCGCCGCTAAAACTGGAAACCGACCCGACCCTTGGCAAGTCCCGAAGGGAGTTCCTGATCCCCACGGGCTGGCACAAGTGCCTGGGTATTAAAAACTGAAAATTGGGAACGATTTACCCGAGTTTTTATACATAAAACATCAAATGAATCCAAGAAGTCAGATCTGGATTTTTCAAACCAAAACATCTTTTACTAAAATTCAGAACTGAATTAGAAATTTTGAAACAATGTTTGAACACCATTACAATGGTACAAACCCAGGAAAAGACAGCCCAGGAACCTCCACATGGAAAGAGGCACCGCCCTCAAGCCATCTCCACGACACTACATCACAATGGACCGCTAAAAACCCGAACAAAAGGCATAAAACCTGTACCCAAACCTGTGACATAAAATAAGAAAGTCTACTTACACCCAAAGGTGTAAGTAGGGTGTGAGCGAAAGCCAAGTATGATACCACCTCTATGAGATTCCATGTGATAAACATTTCATGACAAAAATCAATGCAAGTTTTGTAAATAAGAAATGCTAGTTACAATTTTCTAAAGGATGCAATAATAAATGAAAACAGTTTTCATGTGGGATAATTTTAAAGGAACAATAATTTTAAAGTAAATAACAAAGCTACTGAATTTTCCAGCCAACAATACCGTATACCGACGGTAAGTACAAAGGATCTAATGATCAAAAGTAATAGGAAAAATAACCCCTAGGCACTAGCTAGGTGTGGGTCCCAGGTACCTCGTATCTCGGTGAGAGTAACCACACAAAAAAATCCGTTCTTGTGCACGATCCACTAGTAAGGATCATACCCATAACCTAGTGGTCCCCAATCATCATCATCATAGTTTAGTTAGAGTTTTAAGCGTCAATCTTACTAAGTGAAACTGAGGCTAAACCCCACGTATTCACTAGCATACTAGTACACGTCCACCCACCTAGATACCCGGGTTTTACCATTGTGCTCAAACAAGTTCACAATCCAAGAAATATAGTTTTCACATGCAAATATCACTTCCACATCACACATTAACCAAACAGCCCCATGTACATCACTAAAGTCACAAATTCCACTTTTCATTCAAATTCATTTTGAAATCAAACTCACTCCAAATTGCCTACAACACTTTTCACATTTCTTTAACACTTCCACAAATCCATTAAACAATTTTATAAAACCATTACAAGATATTCAACTCACATAACATCCCACACACATGTCACATAATACCCTTCTCACCTTCACAATTCATTTTATAAATAAACTCACACGAAATATCCCACACCCGTGTTTCGCACACAAAACAAAATTTAGTAAAACTTTTCGACTATTTATAAAAAATTATAAAAATGTTTAACATCTCAAATCACCACTTTACCATTCAAGAACCCACATTAGGTGAACACACTCACCCAAACAGTACATATACACCCTTTCCCAACTTTTTTTAACCAAATAAAACAAACCCAAGAGGTATAACCATTGTTTGCACACTAAACCCATTTCAAAACCCTCATTCAAAACCAAAATCATACCAATAACAATACAAAACAGAATTTTTCATCCCTAAAACAATTATTAGACCATCCCCAAATGTTATAAAAATACATCAAATAATACCACAAAGATACACATGAAAAACACACGTTTTCATAAATCACCTTCAAAACGTACAACACGGTTTTACACCTTAAACTCATTCAAAAAACCTATTTTCAAGGCCCACATGACAATAAGGAATTAACAAAATAGAATTGGTAGCCCCTTTCAAGACTAATAAATCACTTTCATATGTTATAAACTAAACCCAAACATTACCCCAAGAGTCACACAAGAAAAGTAGCCAATTTCAAGCTAAAATACAACTAAAAATTAAATGTTTAACCAAATTCACCAGAAACAGTTTTCAAACCACACAAAACAGATTATAAATATACTAAACTAATAAACCAAGAAAGCTAACTCATCATAAAATGGTTACACATAGAATCACCTACCTTTTGAGTCGAAACCCTCAAAACTCGGTGCGAAACCTTAAGCGCACCACCGCCGCACCACAAGGAATATAAATCCAGACCTAGACCACCAAAAATTGACCCAAAAGATACCAAATCAGACCTTAGGATCGAACCCTAACTTCTGGACATGAGGAACTTCAATAAATATGAAATAAAACTAAAAGAGGATGGAAGGAACCAAGAAGGAATTCCCTTACTTGAAATAGCTTGAATAAATCGGCCCCAATCCACCTAACTATGAATCTCCAAGTATCCATAACTGGTATGGAGGTTCGAAGGAGTCATATTAGGTCATTTGGGGACTTAAATGGGGGAACAATGGTGAAAATTGAAGGATTTATGAATGATTCATTTTACCTCGTCAAATCTGGTCGATTTGAGAAAGAGTATGACAGCTTTCCCTACTTCGAAGCTCAACTGAGCTCCAAAACTGTGAAACCGGTAATGGGGGTGATCCTAGGGCTACTGGCTTTGAGAGGGAGGTGGAATCACCCTAAAAAAGTAAAACATGAATGAGATATGGAAAATTTAAAAAAAAATATTTAAAGCAGGAAATGGGCCTACGGGCAGGCCCATTACCAAAATCAAAAACCCAAATCCATCATGATTTTGGATTTATATGTGGTCCAAAGGGATATGGTGATTTTAATATATCAGGTTATGCCAATTGGGAAGTGGAATGGGTTTAAAATAGTAAAAATATAAGGAGTTATAGAAGAAACAAAATTACTTTTTAAATCTGGAATTGGGCTCGTGGTTTGGCCCAAATTTTCAAAACCCACCATTTTCACCAAAATGAGTGGTAAACCCCCAAAAAAATCAGTAATGGAAATTAAATGAAATATGAATATATAAAAAAGTCACATTTGTGACAATTCTCCACACCATAAAACTTTCCGCCCTTGGAAAGCGACATCAATTACAAAGAAAAAAAACCAAACCCAACCGAAAGGCAAAAATGGACTCCTTTGCTAAGCTTTGCCCCCAAAGGCCAAAACACCTCCAGTGATCCATTAAGGAAGCAATACTTCACAACCAAAACATAAACCTCTTTACTGAAATGATCATGCACATTTGGATTTATCCTAAAAGAAAACCCTTCAAACACTATCTGATGAAGCCTCATGAAATTTACCCAAACAAACAAGAACATCAACCAAGGTTACACTTACTGTGATATAACTAAACCATTGAGAACTCTCCAATCCCAATGTTTACCCAAGGATGATGTATGGGGTTATATAGCTTCGAACAAGACTACCCACTTCTAAGCCAAGACCAAGTACAAATGTGAGTTACTGGTTCAAGGATACACAAATGGGCTCCCCACCATAAGAACCAACCATCTTAACTGACCAATATGGGCTGACACCGATAGACCCCAAAACTTAAAGAGTTGGGACAACCACACGGTTAGCCCACGCAGTTTTGGAAACATTTCTCTAACCATGTGGATCCTTATACCTAAATGGTTTTCTGGTGAATGGTTACTACTAAATGTTCACTCAACATGTCTAGACAAATCCAAAACCTTTCCCCAAACCCAAAGGAAACCAAAGGGGAAAAGAAAGTCATTGGGAGATAACATGGAGATGAGGCCCTCCACCACTTTCCACCAAACCGGAACAAAAGAAGAAGGATGAAAACAAAAAATGTTTAAACTATTCCATTCTCTCAGACTGAGAATAGTTCTTTGTAAAAGGTTAAAAACTACACTGGGATTTCCTTTGACTACATGCCAGCTTCTCTACGGAACCAATGGCTGGAGCTGGAATGATTAAAGCATCTTCGGCCTCGCAGTTAGGATTTGGAATCCCCCTAATATAATTTCTTCTTTTGATGCTACAAACAAATAAACGCAATCCCAGATGGGTTCACCAGGACATAACACACTCCAGAACTCACTTTACCCTAACTCGATATTTCACTGAAACAAGGGCTTATAAGATACACAAATATCAGACCCTGTTTTTTTGGGTGGGAAACAATAGAAGTAAAGGACACATATAAACACCTTCCTCTAAAATTGAGGATGTCGAGATCTCCCAAAAGGAGAAACACTTCTGAAAAAAATAGACTCACAAAATATTGTACAAATTCACCTTTACAATCAAACGAGCACGCGACATCACATCATGTCACCGAACATAAACAAAGCAGCTGATAGAAATAATACAAGGAGGGGGCCTTACACAACACCCCCAAACATCACAACATTATAGAAAGTGTCCATAAGAGCCTCTCGTGGCCAGATTTACCACACTGATGGTTTAAAATAAACCCCTTTTTCGAAGAGAGTACGAAGGACTTAGAGGCCCTCTTAAACACTATCCATACTAACAACACAGACAACTTTCACCTTCAATGAATTAGGTAGCTTATGAAACTAAGGTCTCTTTCAACCATCCACGAGCACTCTTCTGCAACAAGATGATCCAAAAAACCAAGAAAGTAAATGGTGTAGACTCATTATACAAAGCTCAAGAAAATATTCCTTACATGGATCAACTGGAGGATTTTCCAATGGAAAAAAATCTGGGTTGCACGTCAGTTGTGCACTAAACCTTAATGGGGGCGTACCTTATCCAAAGAGAGAACCCAAGGACCCAACCAAGCTGGTCCATTTGGTAAAAACAAGCCACAAAATAGATCCAAACTCATTAATGGGACCACCTTAAAGGTGTCCTGAAACATATATCATAGGGGACTACTAAACAGACCTTCTACCCAGATTACTGACCAAACACAAACCCAAAACGCAGTTCGAACAGGAGGGGTTCTTGGACTGAAAACATCCCACAACATCAACATTTTCCAAAAACACATAATATACACCATCCCAAACAATTCATCAAAACATCATATTTTTTTTCTTTAAAAACATTTCTTTGAAAACCAATGGTTCAGCAGTTAGCGTATCCACCAATGGTACCCAATGGGCCTCACACATGCATGTTTCTGTGCCACACCAGGCACCCTCCTCATATTCCTCCCGACACTCATCCAGTAATTCCATCATCCCATATAAACCAATGCATGTGGTCTCTCATGTAAATCCCAATGGTTAAAACGAAAATTCTTTCCACTTTTCAAAAACAAAATGGTCAACCAACCCATCATTCTTATCAAAACCGCTAACCAGGAGGTCAAACCCAAATTACCGCATTAAAAAAAACTTTTCAGAAAGGAAAAATCATTCCAATGAAAACTCACATTTATGTTATTTACTTCAATTTCATAACATCTCATCCCATTAAAAAAATCCTTTTAATAGTTTAGAAAACTCTAATGGGAACACTTTTTCAAAACCAAATTCAATATAGTTTCTTCATTCAAAAAAGGTGTAAGAACACAATTTTCCATTTCAAAATAATTCTGAATATTCAATTCCACCATTTCATAAATCAAACCATTACATATTTATTTGAAAATCATTTCACAAATACATTACACTTCCTAAAACCAAGTCACATTAAAACCAAAGTTCCACGATTTCAAAACTAAAGAACGCCAGACAATGCGAGAGGAAACTAGTTTCAGTGGGTGGCTTGGACATATGGTTGGCGGCCATATTCCAATCACTTCACTGTCACAGAGAGTGTTCTAGGGAATATCCCCGGCTCCACATGGCTTTCCAGACATTGGGAGCTCATTGAGACCATTAACCGAACTCTCTTTTCATTTCCCCTAATCATCATCAAACCAAGAAAACCAAAAGACATAGACAAATCCCAACTTCCCCTGGAGACTTGAATCCTGAAATGAGGTGTGGTGATCAAGCACACTACCCATAACCAGAATTCCATGTCCGAACAATCATAACTCTAGACTATCCCAGCTATTTCCCAAATAAAATGACTCCAATGGAGCGAACCTCCTCTGATACCATTTTGTCATGAACCGAATCTGGTCGCCGCCAAAACCGGCACCCGACCCAACCCGTCGCATGTGCCGAAGGGCGTTCCCGATCATTTTGTCACGAACCGAATCTGGTTGCCGCCAAAACCGGCACCCGACCCGATCCGTGGCAAGTCCCGAAGGGCGTTCCCGATTCCCACGGTCTGGCACTAGTTCCTGGGTATTAAAAACTGAAAATTGGGAACGATTTACCCGAGTTTTTATACTTAAAACAGAAAATAAATCCAAGAAGTCAGATCTGGATTTTTCAAACCAAAACATCTTTTACTAAAATTAATAACTGAATTACACATTTTGAAACAATGTTTGAACACCATTACAAAGTTACAAACCCAAGAAAATACCGCCCAAGAACCAACACATGGAAAGAGGCACCACCCTCAAGCCATCTCCATGACACTGCATCACAATGGACCGCTAAAAACCCGAACAAAAGGCATAAAACCTGTACCCAAACCTGTGACATAAAATAAGAAAGTCTACATACAACAAAAGGTGTAAGTAGGGTGTGAGAGAAATCCCATTAGGATACCACCTCTATGAGATTCCATGTGATAAAAATTTCATGACAAAAAGCATTGCAAGTTTTGTAAATAAGAAATGCTAGTTTCAATTTTCTAAAGGATGAAATAACAAATGAAAACAGTTTTCATGTGGGATAATTTTAAAGGAACAACGATTTTAAAATAAATAACAAAGCTACTGAATTTTCCATCCAACAATACCGTATACCGACGGTAAGTACAAAGGATCTAATGATCACAAGTAATAGGAAAAAAACCCCTAGGAACTAGCTAGCTGTGGGTCCCAGGTACCTCGTATCTCGGTGAGAGTAACCACACAAAAAAATCTATTCTCGTGCACGAGCCACTAGTAGGGATCATACCCATAACCTAGTGGTCCCCAATAATCATCATCATAGTTTAGTTAGAGTTGTAAGAGTCAATCTTGCTAAGTGAAACTGAGTCCAAACTCCACGTATTCACCAGCATACTAGTACACGTCCACCCACCTAGATACCCGGGTTTTTCCATTGTTCTCAAACAAGTTCACAATCCAAGAAATATAGTTTTCACATTCAAATATCACTTCCACATCACACAATAACCAAACAGCCCCATGTACATCACTAAAGTCACAAATTCCACTTTTCATTCAAATGCATTTTGAAATAAAACTCACTCCAAATTGCCTACAACACTTTTCACATTTCTTTAACACTTCCACAAATCCATTAAACAATTTTATAAAACCATTACAAGATATTC
This sequence comes from Viscum album, assembly GCA_963277665.1. Classification (NCBI taxonomy): domain Eukaryota; kingdom Viridiplantae; phylum Streptophyta; class Magnoliopsida; order Santalales; family Viscaceae; genus Viscum; species Viscum album. The sequence goes on along the minus strand of OY728133.1, from coordinate 641,332,118 downwards.
AACTCACATAACATCCCACACACATGTCACACAATACCCTTGTCACCTTCACAATTCATTTTTTAAATAAACTCACACGAAATATCCCACACCCGTGTTTCGTACACAAAACACAATTTAGTAAAACATTTCGACAATTTATAAAACATTCTAAAAATGTTTAACATCCCAAATCACCAGTTTTCCATTCAAAAACCCACATTAGGTGAACACACTCACCCAAACAGTACATATACACCTTTTCCCAACTTTCTTTAACCAAATAAATCATTTCCAATTTTTATAAAACAAACCCAAGAGGTATAACCATTGTTTGCACACTAAACCCATTTCAAAACCCTCATTCAAAAACAAAATCATACTAATAACAATCCAAAACAGAATTTTTCAGCCCTAAAAAAATTATTAAACCACCCCCAAATGTTATAAAAATACATCAAATAATACCACAAAGAAACACATGAAAAACACACGTTTTCATAAATCACCTTCAAAAATTACAACACGGTTTTACACCTTATACTCATTCAAAAAACCTATTTTCATTTCCCACATGACAATAAAGAATTAAAAAAATAGAATTGGCAGCCCCTTTCAAGACTAATAAATCACTTTCATATGTTATAAACTAAACCCAAACATTACCCCAAGAGTCACACATGAAAAGTACCCAATTTCAAGCTAAAATACAACTAAAAATTAAATGTTTAACAAATTCATCAGAAAAAGTTTTCAAACCACACAAAACAGATTATAAACATACTAAATTAATAAACCAAGCAAGCTAACTCATCATAAAATGGTTACACATAGAATCACCTACCTTTTGAGTCGAAACCCTCAAAACTTGGTGCGAAACATTAAGCGCACCACCGCCGCACCACAAGGAATATAAATCCAGACCTAGACCACCAAAAATTGACCCAAAAGATACCAAATCAGACCTTAAGATCGAACCCTAACTTTTGGACATGCGGAACTTCAATAAATAGGAAATAAAACTAAAAGAATGGAAGGAACCAAGAAGGAATTCCCTTACTTGAAATATCTTGAAGAAATAAGCCCCAATCCACCTAACTATGAATCTCCAAGTACCCATAACTGGTATGGTGGTTAGAAGGTGTCATATTAGGTCATGTGGGGAATGAAATGGGGGGAAAATGATGAAAATTGAAGGATTTATGAAAGATTCATTTTACCCCGTCAAATCTAGTCGATTTGAGAAAGAGAATGAAAGATTGCCCTACTTCGCGGATCACCTGAGCTCTAAAATTGTGAAACCGATAATGGGAGTGAACCTCGGGCTACTGGCTTTCAGAGGGAGGTGGAAACACAGGAAAACAGTAACAAAATGAATGAGATATGGAAAATTTAAAAAAAATATTTAAAGCAGGAAATGGGCCTACGGGCAGGCCCATTACCTCAATCAAAAACACAAATCCATCATGATTTTGGAATTATATGTGGTCCAAAGGGATATTGTGATTTTAATATATTAGGGTATGCCAATTGGGAAGTGGAATGGGTTTAAAATAGTAAAAATTGAAGGATTTATAGAAGAAAAAAATTAGTTTTTAAATCTGGAATTGGGCTCGCGGTTTGGCCAAAATTTTCAAAACCCACCCTTTTCACCAAAATGAGTGGTAAACCCCCCAAAAAATCAGTAATGGAAATTAAATGAAATATGAATATATAAATAAGTCACGTGTGTGACAATTCTATCTTGATAGAACACGAGACTATATCTTCGTATGTGGAGAACGATTTTGATACTAGTGCTCGACGGAGAAATGGTTTTAACCCATCAAAGAAATGATCAATCATACCTCTTGGGTTACGTATATAATCTGCATCATGTCCTGCTAACCTTGTAACGTCAGCCTTATACTTTGCGACATTTTCATCCACCTTCTGCCACAGACTCAGAAATTTCCATTCCATATCTTCTCGATGGTCATGTGGAATGTATTTTTCTAAGAAAATTTCCACAAACTCCCTCCATTCCATACTAGATACTTTCTCATCTTCCTTTGTGTTTTGAATTAGTGACCACTATTTATCGGCATCTCCAGGGATGTGGTAAACTGCCATGACAACTTTCTCCCTTTCACTACTCCCCAAGGCATGGAATATTTTTTCTAATGAATTTATCCATAGCTCAGCTACTAAGGGATTTGTACCCCAATTAAATGTTGGTGGTTGTTGCCTCATGAAGCGATCTAACATTGATCCTCCACATTGCGGATCAGGGTGCTCCATATGAGTAAGGATATTATTCATAACCTGAGTGAGTTCTCTCAGTATGGCAATAATTTGATCAGGACCAGTTGTATCTTCAGCTACATAATAATTATCTTGAGCAGGATGGAAATCTCTACACGGAGTGCGTGCATTGATACAGTTTCCATTCCCCCCACTAGGCACTATTTATAAACAATGGAAAAAACTAGATTAGTTTATGAATCATAATACATAATTCCATACTTGTAAAACACTTAACATAAATTGAACTATTTATGGATATAATCCATAATAATAAAAAAGTTTTCTTTGAGGAATTATATACTCACAAACCCTTCATAATGGTTTATAAAGAAAATTATAATTATCCTAAGAATATCCCCTGAGAGTGTCATTACCAAAAGTGCAGCAAGGCCCGTTGTCGTGCACCATTTCCCGTTCGAGTCTAGCTCCAAGCGGTGTTTTCGGGTTTTACCCTAGGTACATCTGTGCCAGAGCCACCTCTACCTGCTCGTATCCAGATAGGGATTTATTGCTTGGAAAACTCACAAAATCTCTACAATACCAAAATTATAGGAAGTTCTTCTATACTAATCCTCAAATTTTATCTTAGGTCTATGTTCTCTAATAAGAGTTTATCTAAATCTAGCTTCCAAGGTTAGTACTAAACTACCTCTGATATCAACTGTAATGCCCCAACCCCAGTTACCCATAGTCGATGCATTATTATGTAGCAATTGCATGATCACAAAGATCATGTCTCGAAGGATTGATTAGTTTAGTAGCCTTGAAACACTAGATACATTCATAAGTTTCACATTACATCATAAATTAATACAAAACAACTACAACATCTTGTCTTAATATCCTCTCATATTATCCCTTCAAGTAATTCATAGAATACTTCTTCACATCCTGGAAAAATTAAAACATTGAAAGGGGTGAGATCAGATTCTTAGTAAGGATAACAATATAGTGGAAGATTTCATAAATAAACATAAACATTTAAGGAAATGTATAACTAAAAAAGCCTTTTAAACATGAACTTCACCATTAAATGGAAAAATAAAATGAAATAATTCCATTTACATATTCACGTGGATATTCTACTGGTCGAATAATCACATGAAATATCAATAACCACTTTCATAATGATGGAATGCATAATTCCAGACTATCATAACCACGTAGCCAAGGCCTCGTGCCAAGACTACAAATAAGATTTCGTCGAGGCCTCGTGCCAAGACACATGTTTGTCTCATGAGAATTACCGATTCATTGAAGATCTATAGAGGCATCCACCCGTCACTTATTAAGTCCAATTAATTCCTCATATAAATAGGTTTAAACATATGATAAACCATAACATAATCGTATCACATAAAACATGCATAAAGGAAACATAAAATTTCCACATTTCAATCAAAAGATATCAATACAACACATTAATATAATAAAAACATTTTCAAAACCATATTCAATACCAAAATAAAAGAAAATTAAAACATTGTAATTATTTCTCATTTAAAAAACGTTAGGGCTTGTAGAGGAAGCCGAAACCCAAATAATGGTCACAGCGGCAGAGTAGACGTTGTCACCGCATACGTATGACAAGAAAAAAATTCTGTTTTTTTGTTTAGTAAAACACTTCGTATAAAAAGATTACTTTTGAATAAATGTAAAAGTGAAAGGTGTTTATACACCGTATAAAAAAAATATGTGTATAAATCAAAATAAGCCTCAATGAATGGAGATTGAGACGAAGTCCCTTAAAAAGATCATTTTTTAAAATAAAATAGATCTATTATGTGTATTCACCATATTTACACATAAATAAAGTACAAATACAAGATATTACATACTAATATAATGACATAATTTGAAAGTAGTAGATTAACCCAAAGAACGGAAATTGGGTTAAGATGTTCCCTTACGTCGTGTCCGACTTGACTCGACCGTTCGTTAACCTCCTGAATAATAAACTAGAGATAATTTATAATTGATTAAGAACATTTTTCAGGTTAATTATTCCTTTTATATCACTTATTACCATGTTATGACCATTATGTAATTATTTAAGTTAATAACGGTTGTTTTGTCGATCTTTGGTACTTGAGTCAAAAATAAACTTCTTATAATGGAAATTTGATCATGTGGTAAAATATCCACTATATCCAGAATTATATTCACGATGTATATATCATATATATCATATATATCTATTATATACATTCTTTCATAATATTACGTAACATTTAGAGGTAAGAAATTAAATGCACCGTTCATGGAGACGGTAAGCCGTACGTACGCATGAACACTACTTTTAATTTCTATTTTGTATTTACTAGAATGAAATCATAATTATATAAAGTTATATTATAATTCCAGTATAATATCATATATAATATCATTTAATTCATTCTTTATACATCCCACATATGGCATTAACGATTCAAATCACTTTGAGGGGGCAGTAGTCCGCACTTCCTAAAATGAAATTATCGTGTTTAGCCATAATGGAAATCATAAAGGTATGCCATAAATGAGAAATACAGAAGCTTAAGGAAAACAAAAACATAATATATATCATATATAAAAATAGTTTCATAATAATGTCCACCATGATAGGTGTTAAAAGAAGATTGAGCAATCATCGTTTCGTGAGGCAGTAATTCGCTACACACAGAAACAGTATGATCTTTAGCCATTAGACGAAGGTGTGTGTAAGTGTAAATATAATACTTCTAATAAAAACATCCAATTATATTTATGATACTGGTGTTGTTACAAAATAAAGGAATAAAAATATTTTAAGGGGTTGGAGAGGCAAAATAAAACAAAATAACATAAGAGAAGACATTACCTTAAAAACTGGTAACTCTTTTTGATTTGAGCCAAAGGATTCCTTGGGAAGAATTATTCTCAAAGTGAGGCTACTAGGAGTAATATAGGTAAGTTGAGAGAGAATTTGGGCAGAGTTTGGCTGAGCCAAATGGCTTGAATTAGTGAATAAGGTGGTAGTGGTTGGGGCATTTTATAAGAGGAGAGGAGGGGCACTTTTGGAAAGTCATGAAATGTTACTTTATTATATAATGATTTTAGGATTTTAAAGGTCCCACACTTATATATTTCGAGTATAAGGTGATAAGGGATCGAAATATACTCATAAAATAAGTTTTTACATGTTTATGTCTTAGATTATACATTATCTTTTCATTTTTTTTAAATCGTTAATTAATGAGGTAATCGCTGCATAATCATGGTGTCATAAAGAATTTAATTTATATAATGTCTAAAAATTATAAAAAAATATCATGAGGTAGAAAATATTTTTAGATTTATAATGAATATTTACAGTCAAAAAGTTTACTTAGATAACCCCATGTAATAATTGTTTTATTAAAACAACACATGTTTGTGACCATTTTAGTTTTTACTTTAAATAAAAAGTTATTAATGTCATTTTCTTACCCAAGTGGCTCCATGGGGTCCCCAAGTTGACGCATGGAATGTCTTGGTCGGCCATGACTCATCCAATAAGGGTAGTACAAGTGTCATGATATTTTCATATTTTTATAATATCATTTTTACCTTAAATTTCACTAATTACCTTTAATCGAGATTAATAAAACATAAAAGTTACTATTCACCAGAAAATTATTTTAATCCCATTCAACCACATTTTACATTCTAATGGAAACCATGTATGTCGGATTTTTGAAATTCAATTCATAGAGGTGGTAAAGTTTATTTTAAACAAAAAATCAGTTTTTTTAACTACCACTTAGTGGTTTCACTATTCATCAAAATTGATGTTTTTCAGAACAATGCCAAAATTTCCCCCTAAGCTATAATTGATATTCCGAATGAAAAAATGATGTCTATTTTACAAAATTACAAATATATATGTTCAATTAATTAATTTTATAATTAATTCCCGCTATCACAACAAATAGCGTGTTTTTAAGAAACAATATATATCAAAAGATTGACAATTGTTTATGTCCCATTTCAACGTGAAATTTATTCTAATGACCACCATTGGATAAAATGTTAAAAATATATTCTAATTATACTTTAAAATTACTAAATAGTATAATTTATCACTATAATTTATTTTTATTAAAAAAGTTGTTTTTAAGTATGTTTCACTATTCATAAAAAATTGGAAGTTCTCAGAAAATTACAAAAAATTCAGGTTAGGATAATTTTGATATTCGGAATTCAAAAATGAAGTCCATTTTGAAATATAAAATTTATATAATTTCAAAAAGTCGGTATTAATATTCATAACTTCTACTTTTATTGGTTGCGGTGTGTTAGAACTCGAACATGCATACAAGACAAGCTATTGCATTATTGAAAGACAGGCGTATGGTGGAATCTCGGGCTGATAAATTTGATTAGAAGAAAATTTTATCAAACCGCACTCAAGAAAATTATTTTACAATTGTTCCAAGAAGAGCTGGTTTCACTGCATCTCTTATTGTATCCAGTTGAATGAATGAATTCCAGGTGGTTGTTGATGAAACTCGGGATGTCGTAAATCAAATGACGAGTTATGATGAAAGCCTGTTGTAATTCTTGAAAAATATAAGAGACTCCAATATGTGGATTTCCTTTTAAATATTGTGGATCAATGAAAGATACTTCAATTATCAATCATAGTTTGATTTTTGATAGGATTATTTATGAATAACCCTACAAACTTTTAATCTTTTTATTTTCTAAATATTACATAAATCATAAGAAATGTATGTTTAGTGAGGTAAATCTTGAATTTTATTCAGATTTCCCTTATCTTTTGTGGGAAGTTTAAAGTCATGCACGTCGGACATAAAAAGGCTAATGGTTAAGGTCTAAATAGCTTTGACTAAATGGATTAAAATTGACTCAATTCCCTGATAATTTATCTGAAAACATATTACAATATTCAATTATGAGGGAAAATATGTAAACGACGACTTAAGAAATTTTAAATCTGAGGAATGATGTGAAGAAAGGATAAAATGCATTAGAATAAGTAGCTCCCAAAAATGAAGTTACAACTATTTAAAAACCCCGTTAGGGGGTTGATTTATGCAGGGCCACCTAAGGGAATTGGCTACAAAGTAAAATAATAACATCTGTTTGCTGACATGTCCGTTATGTAGACTACTTATGCAAGGTCGCCTAAGGGCATGTGATTCATAGTTTGGAAAAAGAACTGTAAATTTTTTTACCTTTCTACTGCTAAAAAAACCAGTGGATGTTTATGGGGATTCAAATTTTCCAAAGCATAGAGTTTGCTATATGGAGAGAGGTACTTGAATATGGAGAAGATATTTCCAAACAAGATTGTATACGAACTGGATGAAAGTCACTCCTACGAAGGTCTGACCCTAACGTATGGAAGGGAAATATAAACCATATACTTGAATACTTTCAGATCATGAAAGAGAGTATGGGACAAATATGTTAAGGATGCCTATTATTGCGGATACATACATATTTTTGTTAAATAAACTAAGCAAAAAATAGGTATTCTTCCCAAAAATTATGTTACCATTTTTTAACAATCCCGTTAGGGGGTTGAATTATGCAGGGCCACCTAAGGTATTTGGTTACATAGTAAAATAATAGTATCTTTTGGCTGACAAGTCTGTTAAGTAAACTGTTTATACAAGGCTTCCTAAGAGCACGTGCTGCATAGTCAGGCAAACAAAATGTTAGGTATCAGACATTTTGTGACCAGAAGGAAAGAAAATAGTTATGGAGATTTGGAAGTATTTAAGGTTAGGAGTATAACACATAAAAATGGGCATTTGTCTAATGCATGTAGAGATACACAAACCAATTCTATCCATAATCATGTTGTGGCTGGGTCCTGAAATGAGATACTGGACTTCACTAAGTATCCCATAAGGATGGGAATCAAGCCGTACGTAGTTCTTGAAATACAGTTTAACATCATGTGAGACAAAATTATTAAGAAATCATAGTTTAGGGTCATAGATCTCGGACCATAATAATGAAATAAACTGTGTGTGTCTTCATAGGGACTTTTTAGCCAGGGGATTGAAAGTCGAATTTGGGGGTAGGTCCGAAGACTTGGGGATGTATTTGAGGGATACTCGAACTTTCATACGTATCCCATAAGTATGGGAATCAAGAAGCACATAGTTCTTGAAATTCCATCTATACAGATTTGGTTCGTACATATGAAGGGTAAAAAAGGGGACTTTAGTGCAATGATGGTTTGAACCAACATAAAAGGTTTAGGAATTTCCATGTATGCACATAGTCTTTGTAATATAACATGATTTGAGATCAATCTAAATAATGATTCCCTCTCAAGTAAGGGTGCCAAAAATGTTGTAGTTTTTTTTCGTACAGGACAAAAGTACGAATAGTTTAAGGTCATATGCATGGACCGTGGTGACCCAATGTAAAAATATTGGTTCTGGGGGTTGCTTCAAAGATCAATATCATATGAGACGGAGGTGAACCAATGTGAAGAGATTTGTTTTGGGCTTGAACATTGGGAGGTTTCCTATGTACCCATCCTAGAAGGTAAGGATCATTGTCTGTGTAGTTCAATTAAAGAATGAAATGGTGATCAAGTTGTTTTTGAGAACAACGACTTAAAAAATGGTGTTGGGACCTACACATGGTTAGCGTCCCAGAGAGGGTGTTATGTTTTTATTTTTACTCTAAGCTCACGTGATTCATACTCGGTGTGAGAAACAAGAGGCAACAAAAACCTTAACGATGCACATTTTAATGTCATGTATGACATATGAAGGGACTATGAAAGTTAAATTCTTGTAGTGAGGACTATTGGTGTTGCATAGTTTAGTGTCATGTATCATAGAAAAAATAATGTTTAACGTCATGTAGGACGTATTAAGGGACTTCTGTACAGTTTTGAATCATGTAGCTAGGATGATGGGGACAATACAGTTTAACATCAGGTTGGATGAAAGGGGGACAGTGCAGTTTAATGTCATGTAGTAAGGACAAAAGAGGATACAGTTTAACGTCATGTTGGACGTATTAGAGACTCTTTCATAGTTTAACATCATGTTGGATGATAAGTGTGCAAATAGATTATGTTCATATGCATAGACCATGGATGATGCTGCATTTTAACATCTTGTGGGACGATAGGGTACTGTACAGTTTAGCATCATGTAGCTAAGACAACACAGTTTAATGTCATGTTGGACATATTAGTATTTGTATTACAGAAAATAATTCTTCAGAAATCTAGCATTTGTTGGAGTCGTGATGATTTCTCCATCCATTGAGATTAAAGAATAAGCTACATTAGAGTAGACCTTATGTTTTGAATAAGGTCCTTCCCATTTTGGCTCTAGATTGGGAGGTTTATTTCCTAGTATCATTGGAGTTTTGAAAACCAATTCCAATTCTCCTTGAATGAATGAACAAAGACGAACCTTTTTGTTGAAATCTTGTACTATTTTATTTTGATAGACTTCAAAGTGGTGCAAGGTGCACAATCTTTTCTCATCTAACCATTCCAGTTCATCCAATCTCTTTTGAGATCTCTCATCTATAGTTTACTGATCACAAATGGCTACTCTGAGCGAGGGTAACTAAACCTCAATGGGCAAGAATGCTTCTATTATATATACCAATGAATATGGAGGTGATCACGTTGCAGTGCGGGTGGTGGTTGGTAAGCCCATAAAGCATGAATGAGTTTATTTGGCCATGATTTCTTATCCATATCCACCATCATTTACAGTATGTTTGAAAGATTCTTGTTGAAAGCTTATATCTGTCCCATGGACGCTACATGATACAGAAATGAATGATTGGATTTGATGTTGTATTCTTATTACAACTTCATCACCTCAAATGAACAGAAGTTGCTGCCATTTTCCTTCAATATGGTATGAAGGACACCAAATCTGGTAATGATTTTTGATTTGATGAAGTGAACAATGCATTCAGAACTGACTTCTTTGAGGGGTATTTTCACTACCCATTTGGAAAATAATTTAGTAGCAGTAATAATATACTTGAACTACTTGGATGTAGCCGAAGGATAAGGTCCTACTACATCCATTCCCCATGTGGAAAATGGGCACGAGTATTTATCCATATGAAGAAACTCTGGGGGTTAATGAATGAGATTGAAATGTACTTGTAAAGAATGACACTTATTTGTGAAATCAACACAATCATGTGTCATTGAAGGCCAAATGTACCCAAGCCTTCGAACTTGATCAGATAGTCTATGTCCAGAGTGATGGGAACCACAGACTCTTGCATGCACTTCATTCATGACAACCATTGTTTCTTCTCCATCAATTCATCTGAAAAGAATTCCATCAAATCCTCTTTTGTATAGAATTTTCTCTAAGTGATCTGGGCCATCATAAAGGGTGAAATTGACCATATGTCACCAGATTTGTTCTTTCCCAGCTCTATTAGGTGGAAGTGTTCCATTTTGAAGGTATTCCCTGATAGTATTCATCCATCCCGTAATATGACCATATGGTTTAGAGATGGGATTAATTTCATTGAAAACCTCTGTTCTAGTTTGAACATAAGGTGAAATTGTACGATGGTGGGAAATACTAATGATTGACTCGTCTCGATTTGGATCTGCCAGAGCTATAGCTATATTAGCCAATGAATCAGATTGGGAATTTTGTGATCTCGGGACATAAGAAAATTTTTGTTCCGAATGAAATTTTTCCATTAACTCTCTGATGTAATCATACAATGGGATTACTTCTTATTTTTTGATTTCATAATCCCCATTTACTTGTTTTATTACCATGTCTAAATCCCCTTTCACCTTTATGTGATTCACTTGTTCTTGAAGTGCCAACTCCAAGCCTGCGATGAGAGAGTAGTATTCTGCTTCATTATTTGTACCTCCTCCCAACAATGATAAGGAATAGAGTAGCACTGCCTTTTTCGGAGAAATGAGAAAAATTCCTTATCCAACCTTTTTGAATTTAGGATCATCAATTTTTATTTCTATTGGACTTTTGGAAGCACCATCAAAGTACATTTCCCATGTTTGAAGGCTATCTTGAATAAAGTGGGCTTCCTCATCAGGAAGTTCAATATCTAAAGATGTATCTTATTCTGAAGGGTGTTCAGCAAGGAAATCAGCTAGAACATGGCCCTTTATCCCCTTTTGAGACACATAATGAATATCAAATTGCTACAAAATAACTTCCCACCTTTCCAGATGTCCTGTAAGAATTAGACTCATAAGTATGAATTTTAGCGGGTTATTGCGAGATACCAATTGGACCTCGTGTTGTTGCAGGTATTGTATCAACTTCTGAATGACAAATATTAATGCTAGGAAACACTTCTGAATATTTTAGTATCGGGATTCTGCATCAAGCATACTATAACTGAGATAGTAGAGGTTGTTTTCATTCCTAACATCATTCTTCTGAGAAAGAAAGGCACCCAATGATCGCTCTAAAGCTGTCACATAGAGGATAAGTGGTCTTCCTTCGACAAGTGGCATTAATACCGGTGGACTCAAGAGATACTTCTTGAGAATATAGAATTATTCTTGAAATTCTTTCGTACACTGTTAAGTGACTCCCTTCTTCATCAATTTGGTGAAGGGTAATCTTTTGCTTGCCAAATTGGCGATGAAACGCCAAATATAGGCTAAGTGTCCTTGAAATTCTCTCAATTCCTTTAAATTTCAAGGTGGTGACATACCAAGGAATGAATTTTTCTTCTCAGGATCGACTTCGATACCACGATGGCCTACAAAAAGCCAAGAAAATTTCCTAAGGTTACCCCAAAAGCACATTTTAATGGGTTCATCTTCAAATTGTGTTGCCGAAGTTTGTGGAATATGACTTCAAAATCAGCCAAGTGATTAGAATGTTGATTGAATTTAATCATGAAATCATCCACATAACATTCAACAAACATCCCTAAAAAGGGTTTGAAGATACGATGTATGGCGCACTGGTATGTTGCGCCTGCATTATTCAGGCCCAAGGGCATTACCCGATAGAAAAACACGCCTTGAGGGGATCTAAAATCTGTAGATTCTTCATATTCCAGAGCCATTCGGATTTGATTTTACCTGGAATATCCATCCATCAAGGAAAGTGCTTCATAGATAGCTGTTGCATCAATTAAGTGTTCTGTAATCAGAACTGGAAAATCGTCCTTAGGACAATGCCGATTAAGATATCTGAAATCAATGAAAACTCTAATTTTCCAATTCTTCTTTTTCACAGGGACAATATTATCCATCCACTTGGGATATTGAACATCTCTGAAAAAATTATCTTTGATAGTATTATCCACTTTAGAGTCAATTTTGGAAGCATAGGTAGGGTGTGTTCTTCTATCAACTTGTTTGAATCATCGATTTTCTTCTAGAAAACCCAAATGATGAGTGGAAACATCAAGATCATGTCATGGCATCTCTGTATAGTTCTAAGAAAATATATCTCATTTTTTCTTAAAAAATGAAATATACATCTCTTGATCTTCAAGAGTCATGGCCGCACTAACTAATGTGGGGCGTGGATCTTCTGTTTTACCCAGATTTATTTCTCTGAGTTCATCCATGGTAGTAGGGATACCCTCTTCAAATGCTGGAGGAGCATCCCTGAGATCTTCCTCCTCTTCTTCAACAAGTTTTAATTATTCTATTTCTACTTGCAGAGTAGATGAAGAAGCTGAATTTCCATGATCAGAAGAGATGTTAAAATTTGAACAGCTTGATGAAGAGGCTTCAATTTCTGACCCTATTGATGATAAAGGTTATTCCTCTGGTAATATAGTGGAGATGATGGATTGAGAATCGACATCATCGTTCACCGCTAACATTGCTATAACTTCTTATAACCTGATTGGTGAATTATATACTTGCGGGATTTCATCAGATGAAATGAAGACATCCCCATTTGATCTTTCATTATTGCTTGGTGGATCACCATTTTCTCCCATGTTGTCTGGTTTGTTCGTCGTAATTGACATTATGGAAGTTTCTATAATAGTGTTTGGATTTGGGTCTATGCTGTCAATTAGACTGATAGGCAATACATAATCTGTACTCACATGTGATAATGTGTTTACTGGAATCTTTTCCAAACCATATGGAGCATTAACTTTGGTAATCTCCCTTTTTGTGTATTTTTCCATTCCCTTCATGTGGTAATACTTTTCCTCAATGTATTGAGATTCACATGTCTTGAACTGGGAATTATCACCATACAATGTCCCAATTTGACCATCAAAACAATATCTGAGACATTGATGGTATGATGAAGGGATAGACACATGTTAATGTGGACAGGGTCTTCCAAGAAAGATGTTGAAGGCTGAGTATTGATCTATAACCATGAAATCTAAATTGGATACAAGATCTCTAAACTAAATTCTTAGTGTAATCTCACCCAGTAGTTCTTGTTCATTTTTATCATATCCTTGTAACATCAAAGTATAAAGAGATAAATAAGATTCGGTGAGGCCTAATCGATGAAGTGTATGAATGGGGATGAGTTTGACACCTGAACCATTATCAATGAAAATTATTCGGATGTCTACACCATTGAAATTTCCATATAAGTACAAAGGTCTAATATGTCCATGCACGACATCATCTTCATCAATAAAAGATATCACTGCATGGAATTCTGCACGATTATTCTCTACATGGTAGACTTCAACTGCATCAGTTTCAGTTTCAAACTCTCGAGGACTCGACAAAGCCTCGATGAGTGCCTCCAGAAGATCCTTTGATAAATTAAAAGCATCCAGAATTGATAACTTGGCTGGTATTTGGGCCAAGTTTTTCTATACATCATACTTTTGATCTAATGGTCTGTGTTTCCCAACAAGAACATGTGGTTTGGAATGTTCTTTATATGTTTATGCATTGGAAGTTGATGCATCTTTTATTTGGGTAGGATTTGGTAATACTCATGGATTTGGAAGAATAGACCGAATAGGTCTACTTACTTTCTAAGAGGAAGAAGATGGAACCACTAACTAATCTTCCAGAATAATTGTGCTAGGACTAAGTCTGCTATTGTTGGAAGAATTTTCTTGTTTTGGTTGAGCCCGTTGAAGGGCTCTGCCACGAGTTTCTACTACATACAAATTTCTAGTAGGGGTAGATTTGGAATAGTGGCCTCTAAAAGATCCACTTCTTCCCCTATACCATGTGCCTCTAGAACTCCCTATGCTTCCTTTGTTTGATACAGGGAATTCAGGCTCATCAAAATCGAAACTATGACTGGAATAAGGATCTATTAAATTAATCATATTAACAGAACCAATGATATATTCTTTATCCAATGAAGATTCTAATTGATTATCCAATTTAGGCTATACCGTTTGGTGGGGCGGTGCACATGGCTTCGAAGTGGATGGCATAAAATCTGCCAGTGTCAAAGACAACTTGGGATTTGACACGATTTCATCTTCTTCTGATTATTCATCTTTCTTTTAATTATGCCATTTCATTGAGGATTGTCCCTCTAATTAAAGGGTATTTACTGTGGAATTAAATGAAGAAGACACAATTGGTTTCTTCAATAGTGTTTGAAAAATATCATTAGTTCGGTTGATCATTTTTCTGACCATCTAATCATCATATTTTTGCACATTTTTGTTCTTGATTTCTTACCACTTTCCTTCCTCCTCTGGATCTGTAGCAGTAACACATGCTACCTGAGCTGAAGAACCTTTCAGTATGACTTGTCCCGAGTCCACCATTTTTTTCAGGAGGTCATTGAAGACAAAACACTTCTGAATGGGATGCCCCAACATCTGATGAAATATGCAATAATTAGGAAAGTCTTCATCTCCTTCCATGTTTTGCCTCTTGGGCCTTGGCAATTGAAACTAATTATTTTCCAGAGCCAAAATGAAGTAACCAGGAACATGTTCATTTCGGAAAGAGTTAACTTTTCTCTTCAAATCCTCAAATTGTTTTCATCTTTGATCTCCTTGATCATCTTGACGAAACAGAATTTGTTGTTGATGCTCAGGAGGTGGAGCCCTTCGGGAAGATGAAGGGTTTGAGGTGAAAGCATGTAAAGTTTCCTGTTTAAGCGTAATTGTAGTAGTCTCTGCTTTACCTATTCTCCTTCCTAGAGCTGATGGAATTACACGAGCTTTTTTCCTTAGTCTTAATAAGAGAATCTTTAATCTTTTGAGCGATCGAAGTATGGTCTCAAAACCCTCATGTGTATATCATAGGGATCAACGGTGTACGTAGCTCATCACGCAAATTTTCCACACAGATTGGAAACAATTCTTCTTGAGGGAGTGCTAAACATAGGGAATATGTTAATTTCTTCAATTGTGCAATGAAATCTGCAACCCTTTCATTCTCCCTTTTCATACAGTCTGTATGATCAAAAAATGTTTTCTATGGAAACATTGAGCTGAATTGAAGATGGAATCAATGAAGGAGATCCTCCTATCCAATAATTGACCGGGATTAGAAGCTTGTGTCCCAGACAAAAGCAGGACCTTATAATTACTGTACAAAACCCCCGAGCTTAAATGCTTCCTGTAGCTATGGTTATCTTATCATAGGATCACAATGTGAAACAAAATGTGTTATGTGTGGCTCTGGGTCTCTCGAACCATTAATGATTGGGAATGTGGTACTTGAAACATTTGGTGGGGGGAATTGCATCAACCCATTCTGGATAACCTCTCTTTTCTTGTTGAATTTGAGCTTGTTTTCCCTCCTTATCTTTCAATCGAGCTGTTAATGACTCAATAGTAGTTATTAACCTTTGAGAAACATCCGGTTGAGATTGGTCCTAAGCTGGTGCAATAACTGGAGCTTGGACAGATGTGGTGGCTGGTACTGCAATTGATGGTAGCATCACCAATTGTTTTTGCACATGACCTATAGGATTAGACCTGTGAGGGTGTAATAGTAGAGGAGAATATTATTGATCCATCTATGTAACTGAAATAGATTCCCTTGGCTGACTGACTCTAGCACACTTATGAATAAGACTACCTTGAAGTAGTTATGTGTTCAACCTCCTCAATATCTTCATTTTTTCTTCTTGTTGTGCGAATCTTTGCTCTAATGAGAGTGATTGGCCTTCTCCAGAGGAAGTGTATGTAACCTGACTCTTTCCTTCCCCCTTATTGGACTCCTTTCGGAGAGGGGGTAGTGGGTTACTTGAAGGATCACCTAGATTCTGGACAATAATTTGATTTCATGTATGCACACCTTCTTTATTTGTGTCTGTGCGTACAACTTCTTGAGTAGGAACCTTTTCATCTGATCCCTCTGAGTGAGCCTCATCTAGGGGATCAACAAAAACAAAATTGATGATATTGATTGATGCATAATGCATAGCATCCCTTCTATCGGCATTCTTTGATATTGTCTTCTTCCATGTCCTTATTGAGACATTTCCATTTTTAGATTTGATCCCTCATGAACTTCTGGACAAACCATAATGTGGAGGGAATCTCTTGATAATTTGTATCTTCATCCCCCTATTGTATTTTTCCCTAATCGAGAGAATACTGACTTTCTCTAAGGGAGAGATTGAGGATTTGAAAAAGTCCCCAGTCTTGTGGACATGGGCTGTTCCTACTGTCAATGATCAAATCCTTGAATCCTATTTTTTGATTCTGAGGGTTGGGTTAAAATAGTCACAAGTATATCAAGCTAGGGTGGTTCTTGAGGTGCTATATCTGAGTCTTTCCTTAAAGCTCTCCTAATCTTATAGACCTTAGTCCGTAAATTGGCTAGATTCATCAACCTGCTTCCACTTTTATCACCCGGCTCAAAAGACTGTTGGATAATTTATGACACTTCGTTCACATGATGATGTGCTTGATCCAAACGAGAGGCATGTTCAATAATCTCATTTTATTAATGCAGGATTAACTCAACAACTTGTTCTCTGTATGCTTGATTTTGAGAGGAACTAGTTGAGGCATGTTCTTGACCAATCCTTTGATTACAGACAAATCCAATGGGTTGTGGCCGACCATTGGCAATAACATTGCATGAGACCATTTTGGTGGGATTTGTTGGCTGGAGAGTACAGTGAAATGTAGTACTCCATGAATACCCCATCCCTTGATATGAATACCATATGGGGTATTGCCAATTAACTGGTGCAACCTTCTTAGTGCACCAAGGCATGAACGCTGAAGGGCTCTCTTCTGTTTTCCAGCCTTCGGATATTGAGAAAATGAGAGAGATGCCAAATCAATTTGTCATTGTAAACCTTCTATTATCTTGTTGTGATTTTCATATTCATCGTAAGATAATATTTTCTTTTTCAACTGAAATTTTTATTTCCATATGTTGAGACGAATATCATGAATTCCATCTTTTGTCAACATCTCTGGAATGTCATACTGAGAATCAGCCAAAGGCCAAAACATAACTGGAACTTCACCTTTCACCAGTTGTTTTCTCATATTTAGTATTTCATCTTTATCATTCAATGATGATTCTTCTGCCTAATTGGAACAGAGCTACTGATTCCTTGTTGCTTCATTAGATTCAACAAGATTGATATAGTATTCACTGATCAAACTAGGAGATGAATGACCCAGGGGTGGTTTGGAGAATGAGCTACACCCCAGGAAATCTTTTGATTGAGAAAGTATTTCACCTGCTGGTGGTAAAGCATCATACATGAATGGCTTCACATTTTAAAGTGCCTCAAGATAATAGGGATTTCTCATCACTACATTGTCCATTGGAGAATTTTCTAGTCAATGTGCATTATAACTATGGAGAGTACTTTCACAGTTGAATTCATCATCATGTCAAGGACCACTATGGTGGGTTTCGTCAAAAGATACAACATTTTTCTCCTTGGTCTTCTGGCCACACAGAGGGTTCCTGTGGCTCCCATCTGAAGATTAATCTTTGAGATCGACCAAATTTTCATGAAGAAAGCCTTCATGTGGAATTTTCTAATGAAGTCCTTCAGAATTAATGCTCCCACTATTGGGAACTGATGAAGTAGAATCTTGAATTCCAACAGATAATTGTCTGAGGGATTCAAGAACTCCAGCATTGAGTAAGGCCATATCACAGATTGGCTCTTGATTTCATGACTTTGCTGGGAGGGTCTTCTTCTTAGACGCATTCTTACTCACTTTGGGAACCACTTTTTGACGAAAGTGGTCATTATGGGCAGGTGTATGTTCCTTCTTAGGAGAAATGATCAGGTAAGGTTGATTATCTCCACTCAAACCAGGTGTATGTCCCTGACATGGCTGTCTGTATGATGTGGGGAAGTATGCCCCACAACCCTCTTGGACTGGAACAGAGGTGTATGTCTGTTCTGGAGTGATATATTGATGTTTCACTCCACTGGTAGGGATAGATTTATGTGTCTTCCCCTGTGATGCTACTGAAGCTATTATAATATCCTGGCAGGCATCTAGAATATGAGCAAGGATTTTCTTCTACTGCATCACCATTGATAGAATTTGCTTGGTGACTTCAGATGCCGAAATGGGAATATATGTCTATTCCGTTCTTGGAGTATGTGTGTGTCCTTGCTTCTGTCCTCCTTTTCCTATCAGTGAATTCTAACAGTACTCATGTGTGGGGGAAGAGAGTTGAGTCTGCCTCCTGTTTGACGTCGGAGCTTTCCAGCTGACTTCTTTGAATACTACCGAATGAGACTGTTGGTAGGCTTGATCAATACTACAAGGTGTATGTGCCTTCTAATTGCACTCCACCGAACTTTGTTGACGAACATCGTTCAATACTGACAGAAAAGGCTGCTGGAAGGATTGATGAGTGTAAGAAGGTGTATGTGCCTGTTTACCAGTTGTCAATACTTTGGGTTGGCGGGCTTCATCTTATGTAGTCAGACGACCTTGCTGACTAGCTAATGATTTATAAACAGGTTTATGTTCCTTTATATAGTACTCCACAAGAATTGCATGATGGGATTAGCGTGTTGCTGCCAGACAAGTATGCAGGACTACAGAATTAAAACGGACGGGTGTGTGTGTCCGCTCATTGCATTCCACCAGGTTAGGTTGGTGGACTTCTTCGGAAATGGAAGATATTAGAACATGATCACTATTGACCAGTCGTTGCCTCTAGTGGTTCGTCCTGCCTGCTCAGGTTCGAGGAACATGAGATGAACGCCTGGAGATGATACCCTCACCATGTTGAGGGTGCACTGCCACACGAGTCTGGTGGCGATTATTGATGGTTGTCCTCAGGATGGACTCATGTCTCTTTAAATTAAGGCCCTGATAGGAAATCTCATTAACTTCTCCAGAATATGGGAGGGAATTCTAATTGCATTTCAGGGATAACGACCCTGAACGGTTGGAAACAGTTGTTGGAACTGCCTATTTCTTGATTGCTGGTCGTCGTTGTCTGGACATCCAGGGTGAACTATTGACTTGGAGGGCTTGAGAAGTGGCCTCTAGTGTCGGAATAGTAAAATTGTGATGGTATTCCTTAACTAGTGTATTTGATACCCAACTTTGAAGATGCTGAGTAGGTTATGTCATCCTCAGAGTGCTCGATGATCCCACAGGAGTAGCAGCAGAGGCATTTACAGCAGAGGTATTAATAGGTGTAAAATTAAGAAAATACATTTATATAACACTGAATATATTGTAAATGAGTACATGTTTGATATAATATCCATAGTCACGATAAATTCGTCCACAACATCTTTTGTATGAGCACATATGTTATTGATTGTTTTGTTTTCCTTCTCATTGAGTTTAAATAGGGGCCTAACAAATAAGTAAAATATCATTTCAACTTGGTTAAGGATTCACTTCGGGATCACCATTTTTTGTTTCCTATGGAATTGGGGATGAACTCATTGATTTATGGTTTAAGCATTCCAAGTAGTTTCTAACGGGTTTGTTCATAAAACCGGAAACATCCAATGATTCCATATCCATTTGGACCTACTTTCCAAAGGTATATGGTCATTAGTTGTGAACTGATGAGGCTTATGAATTTTCATTGGTCGAGAGGATGGAAGTTCGGTCTCATCACACCTTTTCGAGGGGAATTATTTTCTACTTCGGGACTCTCTTTATAGATTTAAGTTATGTTCGTGAATCCTTATTACATTAAGAAGTATGAAAATTAAATTTCCATTAGATCTTACAATCAATGATTTTTATATATGACATTTAGAGAATCTTTTATATGTATTCGAGGTTCTTCATCGATAGATAATCATCTGTATTGTTAACGATTCTTTGTCAATGGTATCCTTTGACAAATTATATAGAAATATCTTGGTCGTTATGATAACCATACTGGTTTTAAATCCACTCACCGGGGCACTTGATGTTTATTTCCATTCGGAAGGACATGGATTATTTCATAGTTGGGATCGTACCCACAGATGGGCAACCAAGGTATCATTTGTTTTGGAAAAGGAATCATAACCCACGTTTTTCAAATAAAGAAGTATGAGGTTTATGAATGTTTTATGGCTCAAAGAAAGATTTCACAATTACTTTTACACTCTAAGATTACATCAGTAAATGCTCGTTGTGAGAAATAAGAGGTATTGGTAAAACTAGACAATTTTTCAATGAATAGATGCAATTATAAGAAATGATGTGAGCCTTATGTATGTATGACTTCCCAAATGGATGAATGTTAGGATTTAAATCCGGGAAGAAACCCGAGAACAAGTTCCATAAAGGTATAAGTGCTTTTTGGAGATTTGGATACTTAACATAGGACTTAATCCTGAGAATGATTCTCAAATTATAGGGGTTTTTTGATTGGGTTTTATTCTTAATACGGAAGCCCAAATCAGAAGTAAATTATGGCTGGTTAAGGGGAATTATGACAGGGGCTTACTCTTAAAGAGGAGGCCCATATTTGGGAACTTGAAGATTGTGGATAACTCCTGAAAAGGAGGCCCAGGTTAGGGGACATGGGGATTACTCCTAAGGAGGATTCCTAAATTTTGGGATTTGAGATTGGGACATACTCTTGAGAAGGGGGGCCATTTGTTAAGGAGACTTGAGATATATGACTTATTCCGGATAAGAAGGCCTAAGTTAATGGAATTTATGAGTGGGGATTAATCCTAAGGAAGATGCCTGATTTAGAGAAATTATGACTGGGGATTACTCCTGAAAATGAGGCCTAGGTTAGGGAACCTATCATTTCAAAAGTATGAGGTTGAATGAATTAAGTATCTCACCTTATTGACATGAAGATATGTAAATCACTAAGTTTTGAGAGATATTCCATAGAATTTCTTTCAGATAAGGAAGCCATGGAAGGAACCATGCCATAAATAGATTTGAAGATGGTCCGGATGGCTGAACCTTGAATAGGATAGGTGGAATATGTAGGAGGGGCACCCAAAAAGATAGAGGCGTGCAGGTCCTACGTGGGCGCGCAAGTCCTGGTTTCCCAAGTATACTTGTGTGACACATTGGTACTTGCGCGACAGTCAACCCTTAGGGTAATACATGGGTGAGACTTGGATCAAGACCTTAGTATTATCCCTAAAGTCTTCCAAAAGAGTGGTGTGCATGTTTTATTGAAATGATAAGGCGACTAACAAGTGTGGCCATTTTGCTTAAGGGCTGGCCACATAGGCACGCAAGGGTTGATGAGTTTCAACACTTAGGCCTTGTTTCCCCAATTTAGAGCTTCCATTAATGGTAAGAAATTACCTTAGAAGTGTTCAGAAGACGTCCAGAAGAGACTTGGGTGACCAAAGATCGAATATGAGTTTTTCAATTTTCCAGTCCTAAAATGGGGGGCCCACAGGGGGTATTAATAGGCCAGGGAAGACCCTGTGCAAAAATCAGAGAGGGTGCACAAGTCACCTACGCGACCACTATGCGGTGTGCAAGTATACTTGCACGACCATTATGAAACTTGTGTTACCCATGTTGGAAGAAATCCTTCTTCATTCCTTTGTTGATTTTTGATTTTTCTTCAAAGGATGAATCACTTAGGACTAAGGTATTTCCCTTTTTTCAGTCGTTAGTCTTTGTGACAGAAAGGAGAGTCAGCAATGAAGTGATTAAAATAATAAGAAACACATTTCATTTCTACATGTTATTATATTTTGAAATAATTATTAAACCCATTTCTATTCATATTTTCAGCTATGATTCATTCATTACGAAACCCATTTCTTTTCAAGAGTTATGATTTGTAAAACATTTTATGATCATGAGGAATAAACATTTATTGTTAATGTTGTGTGTGGGAAAAAATATATACTATCAATGAATTCGATAGTTATTTATTTTATATGATATTAAACAGTATACGGGAGGTTATCTCAATCCCGAAATTTAGTAGACAAGAGGATATGCCATGCTAGAATGAGAGTACACAAGAGTTTATCCAATGCACAATGTAGGTACATGGGTGTTTGTCATAATCCTAACAAGGTATGATTGTCTTGGTATATAGACTTGAAATGTGTTTTTTTAGAATTATGTGTATGCCACAAATATATATCTCCTACGAATGTTATGATCTCATAGATAATTTTTGTAATATCCTAATCATTATGAAGGCATGTATTTGTTTAAATTTTTATTTCAACATCTTAGTTTGGGTTAATAAAATGTTTCCTTGGTGTCTGAGTTTCCTTGAGGGTGTTCTAGTGGTTTGGGGAAGGAATGGAAGGAAAAACATGACAAACTATAAAAGGCACACATTTGTTGCTTGGTTCAGTAAACCATGCATCCTGCCAAGGAAAATAGTGAAACCTTTGGCAGTGGAATATCTCAAAGCTGAAACATGGTTTTCAAACTATATATCCATCCCCAGTAACTGTGTGACCAAATTACTCTTAGATTTCGGAGTGGACATAGTTATTTCATTGTTTGAAAAACTGTGCGGGTAAACCATCCAACCATGAAAAAGTTAGAAATATTAAAAAAACGCCTAAAAGATTTTAAATCCTCAAATGATGTTCTCCCCTTATTTACTCCATTTATCCCTAGTGAAAAAAATATCATTAAAGGGCTTCAAAGGGTGATTCTTCTTATTCTGTCAGCTATTTGGATTGTCATTGTTTGTGGACCAAAGCCTCAGGTATGTCTAATATCTTCCATCCTAATTTTATAGATTATGGTATCACATTGGGAAATTTTATTAAAAATCTATAAAATCCTTCATTTATGATGGGATCCAGGTAAATCCTAATGAGTTGGATGTATCCAGACATATGACCATGTTTATGATTGCATCCATCAATTAATTTTAGGTAAAAGGTCTACATGTTATATTACATAGATTCATTTAAAATTTTTGTATGTTTGGTTTTTTTCATGGTCACCTGTTTTATTGATTTTGATATGTTTGCTAATTTTTGGTAAAATGGGTGTTTAAATGATGAATATAAAACCTCATGGTATCAAAGGGATTCATCAAGTATGATTTTACATAATTTTGGACACCCATGGGGTTCACTAATATTTTGAGACATAGAAATATGTTAAGAAAGTGAATGGTCATTGGGTGATAATGTAAAAACCTTGTTGAATACATTTATGTCTTTAATGTAAGCAAAAAAGGAATATTGGAAAGGTTTCATTTTTTTGTAATGGCATAAAAGTTTCTTTGGCATAACATATAAATGGGATAATTTAGTTAATTGAGACCGTGAAATGTGGATTATACATTATATTATAAATTCCCAAGATAATATTGAATATGAATTGGTGAATATGTTAGTTGAAAAAGATAGTGAGAAAAGGGGAATATTTTAAAATTGATTTCATATGTAAATTTATGAATAAGTTAATTGTGATGATTGAATATAAATATTGAATGTATTTAGTGTTCTAAGAATTAATATGGTAATTGGGTTTATTGGGATAAGTAATGTAAATACTTAATTTATTACTATGTTATGGAATAATACTAATTATCATATGATTTTAATGGATTGTTATATTTATATTTGTTTTTTGTTCTTATTTTTGAGGTTTTTATGTGTGTTGAATGGAGTAATTATAATGTTCACATGGATTGAAGTGTGGGATTAAGGAACGAGGCTCCTCCGATGGGTTGAGTTGGAATAATTCTCTAACTTAACCTACAATACATGGTATATGGAAGGGGACAAAGCTCTATTCCCCCAAATAGTGTCATTCCACCTAGTCTATGGATTCAAGGTGTTGACAATATAATGATGTGTTGCAGTATACCAAATGATATTGGGACCAAAATATTCCCTTATACAAAGTTATAAAAGATATGAACCATTGTATGAATTATGTAAATGACTAACCCATGAATTATGTGTAAATGATGGAGTTGGTAATGAAGGAGAGGAAAAACATTCTATAACTATAGGTAGTATTATTTAAGTATGAAATATTTACTTGTTTCTCCAACCTGTATTTTTCTTAAATTCAATTTATTTATTACCTAAATGAACCATCAATTTAGACATCATATTTTTTAAACTCTATTGATGGTGGCCTACTGTGTTTTACTCATACCATGCTCGGGGTGTAGTTTGGTACCAAAGATTATTTCATAGTTTAAGGTCAATAAAATAAAAAATGAACTGTTATTGGGAATAGACTCATATTTGGTATGGTATTGGATGAGGTTCCAGATATGATGCCATGATCATTTTAGTGATTTTCTATTTGTATTTAGTTTTGGGTTTTAACTTTGGAACTGTAGCTTGGATAAACATATTTACTTTTGATTGTGGTTTATACACAGTTTTCATGGATGGTTAGTTATGCATGTTTAATTTTATTATACAATGTTTCTACTAATATATGGGTTTTCAAATGTGGATTACACTAGTAAAGAGGATGTTGTGTCTCCATGTGACATTCAGGCCCTCAATACTAGTCAGACACATCTTCTACATGGGGAGGTGTGGATGAGGTTGTATGACATCAGCCTTTGGAACCACTTTAGTGGATATCACATTAATGATGTTAGAATATGGTATCTAGTCATGTCATTTCTGTGACATACTTGTTTGGATTGGTAGAAAGAATGTTAGTAAGGTTTCAAGCCTTGGAAATTACCTCGTTCTTGGGAGTATCAGACCCAATTATGACAAAAAACTAGGTTACATATGTTGGGAATTGTAGTTCTTGTTGTGTGTCGTTTCATTTGATGATATTTCACTAATGGGTGATGAAATTCTTGTGAGATGTTACAATTTTATGATATTTTTATTATGGTCATAATTGCACAAGGTAGTGTATTCATACATCATTCTAGGAACATATTAATATAAGTGACATGCATCATGATAGGCACACACACCATAGATGTGTGTGGAATATAAAGTGGAAGAATGAATTTAATTTTAATGAATGTGATGAAAATGGTGTTTAATTAAATGATATATGTGTGAAATAATAAAGAAAACTGTTAATAAATAAATAAATATTTTTTCTTGATAAGTTAGAAAATTAAATAAAATATTGGTTTAAGTATGTTTTGATTTGGGAAGAGTTTTGATATGTTATAGAATTGAAGGTTTCTAACTGTTAGAGTTAGATTTCCGGTGTTAACAATTATCCTCGGTATAGATAGTCGAGGATTGTGTTTTGGGTATAATAAGTCCAGTTTGGATAGTATATGTTATATGTTATGTTTACGGCTAGTAGTGAGCCTTAAATTAGATTTTTTGAAATCATTATTGTTTTTGTTCTAAATATCATGTTGGACATATTAAAGAAATTACGCCATGAAGAAATCTGTCGGTAGGTTGACAAGAGGCCATTATATAGAATTACCCCATAGTAGTGGGGAAATAAGATCCATTGGTGAAAATGATAGGGAAGATCCCTACCATGAAAATATTTATTCTTTTACTTAGATTATGGGACACAACCTATGGAGGGTTTCGCCATGTTTTTTTTGATCTAACCAGGGAGTTTTAGTTGTTTCACCCATTAACATTTACCAGAGAGGGTGGGCCAGAGGCCGTCTTGTTCAGGATAGAGTCTACAAAGACCATTCTAGATCATCTAGAGACTTCTTCTGAGGAGGGAGTCAAGCTAGCGATCTATATGTTGTAGGGCCATGAAAAGTGTTAGTGGGAAAATATGGTTCCTACAGAGTAGGCTAAAGGAATGGAATAGGAGGAATTTTTATTGATGTTTCTTGAACACAACTCTCCAGAAACAATAAAGTTGGAGAAGGTTGTGGTGTTTATCAGTTTAACCTAGGGGTGGTTAGGGGTGTATTATACTACACATTTCACTTTCAGGAACCACATCATTCCTACATTAAAAATATATGACATAAAAATAGAAAAATTCCACTATGGTGTAATTAGGCATGATATTAGGTTTCCAATGTACATGTTCTATCTAAAGATGTTTTCAAAGGTAGTGAACTTGACACTTATCTCAAAACGGAAATTCAAGCGGGCGTCAAGTGGAGGACTTTTGGTTTTAGGTGGGTGGAGATGGGGTACAACATTCTAGGGAAGGGAGTGTCATTTTAGGAATTTCCCCAAGTTAAAAAGTGCACAGATTTTTCATAAGTGAGGGAAAATCTCTCAGGCTGGTGAGCAGGTTTTCTATTACTAGTGTGTTATGTTGGGGCACATGTATGTTCAATGTTCTTGACCACTAGTACAGTTCCATTCTTGTTTTATGTAGAGAAATATACAATGATTTTGTAAGAATTCTTATTATATGGGAATAAATGGATTTCCTAGGAAGATGAAAAGTGTGGGTAGCGGTTGGATACCCCATATTAGTTAGGAATTTGGAGAACCAGAAGTCATACTAGTAGGGGCAATGTATGTGAATCTACGGGGAGAGAATGCCCATACATGTTGGTCGGTGTAGTGCATGGGACTCATCCTAAATCATAGGGTAGAGGGGAGGGTCGTCTACACAAAATTCAGTCAACAACAAAAGGTTCTGAGGCTGGATCATCTACCATTTGATGTACAATTCTAAAAGATTTCACACTCTATAATTCTTTATTTGATACGAGTTCTTCAATGTCACGAACCAACCCGGGTCGACCCCGAACAGGTCACCCGACTCGGTCCACGACATGTCCCGAGAGGAGACCCCGATCCTCCCGGGTTGGCGACAAGCGCCAGGGCATCACAGAGTACACATGGGAATGATTTATCCAAATAAAAATTTACTAAGAAGCAGAAATAAATAAAAGATAATAAAATAAATCATCCAAAGACATAACTAACCTGACCACGAACCAACTCCTCGTGACCCCGATAGTCGATCGTCAAACTACAACCAACTCTCGTCCACGGCAAGCAAGCTCGAGTCAATCCTGCAAAAGAAACTAAAAACAAGAAAACACTATAGGCGTGAGTATTAAAACTTAGTAGGCTAGCCCGATAAATCTATTCCCAAAGAACTACCATTAAAGAAGAATTTACCAACTTCTAGTTTGAACTACATTGTAGAAAATATAGGTTTTCATACACACACACTTTCCATTTTGAAAACAATTAATAGTCCATTGCCCTTTTTAATTTAGAAGAAGTTTAATGTTGAAAGGAACAGGTGAATAGCATTTTAAAACATTGTGCGAACAATTAGAAAACCAAACTTTAGTTGTTGGTCAAAAATAAAATCACACACAACACACACTAAGGGAAATGGGAAAAAGTGGCACACAAGGGTCAGCATCCAAACTCGACTTCTCAATCGTCTGCCATATACAAATAAACACTAAATGAGACATGGGTCGATCCTATGAGATCGTGAACAAACCAGAACGTACTATACATGTGACTCATCCTGAAGGCATGCCCTAACTCGATGACGTCATAACACCCTAACGCCTGGCATAGCCCTGCATGGCCTAACCGAGGGGCCCAATCCCCATAGCAGCAATAACTCATTATTCCCCTACTATGGGGCCACTAGCCAGTGCGTGATCTAAACTAGTGCAACAATCGTTCTCAGAAAATTCACTCAATATGCGAGGTTCCCATGTCAACACATATAATAAAAGATGAGTGCATCCATAATGTAAAACTAGTCACGATGCACAAGCATCACATACTCAGCTCACCTAATCAACAAACACAAAAGATCACTCCAATGAGACTTTTCAAAACATTAATTTCATTAAAAGTACCAAACGGGCCTCATGTACTTATTCAATACCAAATCAATTCCAAACGAAGGATCAGACGTCGTCACATTTAAAACCAAAAAAACACATTTAAAATCTCATTTAGGTAAACCAAATCACCATTTTAATGTTGAAGCGCAAACATTAGGGCCAAACGGGCATTTTCACTAGTGCGCAACAACTAATCATGAAAATGCTTCTGGTACAATGCAAAGAAAGAAGCAGTTTCAATTCTAGCAATATAACTACTCTAAAAATAATATTTTAATACTACTTCCAATTTGATTAAAATTCAATAAATGAAAAGAAATAAGTAAATTATAAATTCAAAGGCAAGTGCAGTGGGAACCTACCTCAACTCGCAGCTCGATCACGACGACGCGACACGCCTCACACAGACGTACAAGTACGCAGAAGCCGATGACCATGGTGTCGCGGAGTCACCTCTCCAACACGCTGCAATAAACGCACAGCAACTAAAAACACATAACCACTAGACTTAAAACAATACAAGCAGACATCTCGCACAAAAGAACAACTCTAAAATTTATGAAATAAAATTCAAAAAGTAACTCGCAACTTTAAACAAAATAAACTCACTCAAAAACACGCTTTTGATCAAACACGCACCTAAGTCCCACAAAAAAAATGCACCACTTGCACGGTTAGATAATCCAATTTCACAATTTAAAAAAAACAATTAAACAACTCAGGATTAGTTTTCATAAAACACATATTAATCCACATGAGTATGAGATAAGATATAACATGCAAACTTGATTTATTTAAAGACTAAGCTCCGCACCGAACTAACTCACCCCAAAACATGACAAAATAATTAATCAGATAAGATAATCATCCAAACCAAGTTTTTCAACCAAAAAATAATAATAATAATAATAATAATAATTTCTCTCAAAAAAAATATTCTAGAAATCAAAAATAACAAATTAATACCAATGAAGGTGAAAAATTCAAGCAATCAAAGTGTTTATAAATTTAATGGGGCGAAGCAAGGTGATCCAACATTAATCGTCGAAGAAACCTAGAACCCGATGTGAAACGCTGATCGCACAACAATTGCACCCGTGGAAAGATGAAAAAGGGGGTTGGATGAAGTAGCGAAGGGGAACGACGTCAGTGACTTAACAAGAGGCGTGCAGCGGCTACCGAAAAGTGCACCAAACTCTAAATTTAATGGTGCAGAGGTCTGCGAGGGGTGCGCTCAAACAACGGAGTCACGTGACAGTAAAAGGGGTGCGACGCGCGACAAGAGGGTGCTACAAAGGGCAGGGGGTGCACCGGGAGTTGGGTCGCGCACGCCGGACAACGGGAAGGGGAGATTGTTGGCCAGAGGTTGCGCGATCGGGGTGGGCCTGCCGGAGGCTGCGCGGGCTAGTAGAAGGTTGGCCGGAGTGGTTGCCGGAGGTGGTCGACCGTAGCGGGCAGGAGCCGAGAGGTGCTACCGGAGATGGCCGGGCGCCGGAGGCTGGCCAGGGGGCGGTTTAGAGATGGAGGGAGGAGCCCGTGGTCGGGAGAGGGAGGGAGGAGGTGTGGCCGGAGGGAACGCCGCCAGAGGAGAGACGTCGGATGAGAGGCGGAGGGAAGAGGCGCGGATGGAGGGAGCACCGCCGGAGGAGGGACGCCAGACGGGAGTAGGAGATGCAGATGGTCGGCGGCGACTCGCAGCGGTTCTGAGGTCGGAGGGTGCGCAGCTGGTGTAG
Source organism: Viscum album (assembly GCA_963277665.1). Classification (NCBI taxonomy): domain Eukaryota; kingdom Viridiplantae; phylum Streptophyta; class Magnoliopsida; order Santalales; family Viscaceae; genus Viscum; species Viscum album. Next base: position 641,302,091 of record OY728133.1, on the reverse strand, counting down.
TACCGGTGGCCGGAGGACGTTGCGCCGCTGGCGGAGGGAAGACAGGGCGGCGCTGGGGGTGATCGAAGGAGGGCGGCTGTTGGCGAGGCCGGTAGGAGAGGGAGGTCGTCGGCTGGGTGTAGAGCACGGACAGGGGTGTGGGGAGAAGGAATCGCGCGATGGAGAAGGGAGCGCAGGGGGGTGGCGGCGTGCGGGGAGAGGGAGAGCGTAGGGTTATAGGAGAGGGAAATAGGGGAAGGAAAAAAGAGGAGAAGAAAAAAAAGAAAAGGAAAAAAAGAATAAGAAAAATGAGAATAAAATAAAAGGAAAAATAAAATTAAAACAAAACAAAATAAAATAATTTAACTTAATAATAATACTAATAATAAATTTGTTAATTAATTATAATGGAAATAGTTATTATAAATATACATAAACATATTTACATATATCTAAACATATATAAAACATGTGTATGTATATATAAACATACATAAACATATTGATAACAATAATATTATGAATAATTATTATTATTATAATTACAAACATATATACATATATATATTTATAAACATAAATATATAAACCCACATGAAAAAATTTATAAACATACATATATGAACATACATGACATATTATAAATATGTATGAATATATATACTCACATACATAAACACATTTATGCATAAACATATAATGTTAAGAAATATATATTTATCATCATACGTGCATATATACACATATAAACATACATATATGTGTTGGGTCGGAAGAACACCCCAAGGAGGGAATGATGGCAAGAGGGGGGTGAATTGCCTTTAAAAAAAAATTGATTAACAATTTAAAAATCAAAGTATAAATGCAGCGGAAATAAAGAGGCAAGACACACAAAATTGATAACGGAGTTCGGCCAAAACCCGGCCTACGTCTCCGCTCCCAACTCAACCGTTGAGAGATTCCTACCGCTTGCTTTTCAATGGTTTTAGCAAGAAACCCACTAGGCTTTGAGGTAGCACTAGGACCTATTACAGCTTGCTTTTGGTGGTTAAGCAAGAACCCAATGCTTTTAATGGTTAAGCAATAACCCACTAGTCTTTTTACGGGTGAAGACTAGCTCACCGATCTCAAGCCTTTTACAAGGTAAGGCTTGGCAACCTCTTCACACCTTAGTGGTGGTGTGAGAACCCAAAGAAAAGGAGGGAAGAGAAAAGGTTGGGGTTTGTAGGCAGAAACCCAATTTTAAGCTCAAAATAAAATAAACAATAAAACCGTATTTGGGAAGACTTGGGCGCCTTTGATTGATTGGAGATGTTGAAGGCCGCTTCCAAGCTTCTTTGGAGGAGCTCCTTGGATGTGGAAGTTGTTGGAGCGCTTGAGGTTCCTTTGAAGGAAGTCGCCGGAGGGTTGGCCAAATGATGAGAATTGTGTACTTTGGCTTCACAATAGTTCCGGTTAGTGTCCGGGGCTTCCTCAGCCTTTATTTATAGGCTAGGAACCCTTGGGGAGGCTTCGGAGCCGTTGGAGAGGTCTTCGGAGCCGTTGGGAGGCTTTTGGAGTTGACTGGTCAAAGCCAACGGCTAGTTTGACCAGTGCTACCGGCTGGCCGGTGCAGGGCCACCGGCTGGCCGGTGCCTTGACAGTGGCTGAGTCTTCTTTTCCAGGAACCACCGGCTGACCGGTACAGCTCCACCGGCTGGCCGGTGCCTTGGAAGTTGAGGAGAAGAGTCTTGATCCAGGCTCTACCGGTCGACCGGTGGAGGAGCCACCGGCTGGCCGGTGGCAAAACAGTAGAAAACACAATTTGGGCTGGTTGCCACAGGTCGACCGGTGGGAAGCCACCGGCTGTCCGGTGGACTGAATTTCAGTCCATTTCTTGTCCATTCTTGGGCCAATCCTTTGGCAATCTTTTGCCTATCATCCACAACACTTAAAAACAAAGTTAAACACATATGAAAGTGATTGTGATCATGAAAATCAAAGAGTGTGGGGTACAACAATCTCCCCCTATTTTGATGATCACAATCACTTATCAAAGCAATGTAAAAACTTAAATTAAAGGCATGCCTAAATGATAAATGAAAATAAATACTAAGCATGAGAGAAAAGATTCTCCCCCAATCAATCAAGAAATTCTCCCCCTTTGTGATTATCAAAATAGAATGGGGCATAAAACTTGATTGAGGGAATCGATGAAAAACGAGATTTTAAAACAATTGAAAATGATACTAATTGTTGGAAATTTTGAAATGAAAAATTGAATTGAAAAATTTGAATAACAGTTTGAATTGAAAGTTTTGAATCAAAAACTAATTGAAATTCGAAATTTGAAACCAAATGAAATTTTTGAAATTGAGAGTTTTGAATCAAAAAATCGATACCAACTGTTGGATATTTAAAAATGAAAATTTAATAGAAAATTTGAATTTCAAAGCCAAGAGTTGAGTTTGAAAAGGCTTAAAAAGTCCTAACTCCCCCTAAATAAAAACAAAGAATCACCGGGGAGTGGTTTTTGAGACCGAAACAAATTTAGGCCCGGCGAGACTTGCCAATAGGGATTTTTCAATCCATACTTGCCTCATGGCGGGTCTTCTCCTATAAAACTCATCGGAAAAGAAAAAAGACTTGGGTTGGCCGTACCGGGCGTTTTTACAATTACACTCATAAATGAGATGCCCGGTTTTCTTGCAATAATTACAAAATTTGTAATCGGAGCTCCCCCTTACAAAAACAGTTTGAGCATGGGAGGAGGAGGCTCGGTTGGTATAGCCAAGTCCATTGGTGGTTCGGGAAACCCTTTGGGAACCAAGTATATTGTTCAAATTTTGTTCCCCTTGGGTGAACTTGGCTAGGGTCTCCCTAAGGTCTTTGATGGTTGATTCCATGGAATCAACATTTGGAAAATTTTGGATTTTAAGGGACATCTCCTCCTTCTCTTTGAGAAGTTGGTCTTTTTTGGAGGAAAGTTTTTTGAAAGATTTTTTTAAAGCGACAAATTTAGAAGAGAGTTCATGAAAACCTTTTTCTAATTGGTCTCTAGCAAATGAGAGTTCTTCATAAGAAAGATGATTTAAAGAATTGGAATTTGAAGAGCAAGAGGAGGAGTCGGAAGATGTTACCTCGTGAAATGCCATTAGGCATTTTGTACCTTGGTCGCTCGAGGAGGAGGAGGAGGATGATGAGGAGGTGTCACTCCATGTGGCCTTGAGGACCTTTTTCTTTCCTTTTTCGTTGTGCGCGGCCCGTTTCTTGTTGAGTGGGCAATCGGGCTTGTAGTGGCCCTTTTCGCCGCACCCGTAGCATTTTACCTTGGGCTCGGATCTTGCGGTGGGTTCTTGCTTTCGGTGCTTGCGGGATTTCTTCTTCTTCTTGTGTTTCTTCATAAACTTGTGCATTTGGCGGGCGAGATTCTCCATTTCCGAGTCGCCGCTTGATGATGAGGAAGATGAGGAAGGAGATGAGGAAGAAGATGAGGAGGAGCTTACTTGCTTTTGTACCTTGAGGGCAATGTTCTTTGGTGTATTGATTGGTGTGCCCTCCTTTTGTGCTTGCCTCCTCATTGTGATCTCATATGTCATTAGGGATCCGATGAGCTCCTCTACCGGCATATTTTTGACGTCCTTAGCTTCTTGGATCTCCGTCACCTTTGGTGCCCCTGAGCTCGGAAGGACCCATAGAATCTTCTTGACCATCGTCTCGGCTGAAACATCATCACCAAGAGATTTTCTACCATTGCAAACGTCAGTGAAGCGTGTAAACATTTCAGAAATAGACTCATTTGGATGCATTGAAAAAGATTCAAAGTCTTGTCGATACATATCTAACCTAGTGTCTTTGACTTTGTTGGTGCCCTCATGGGTTACTTCCAAAAGTTTCCAAATTTCGTGTGAGGTGGTGCAAGTAGAAATACGATTAAACTCATTACGGTCTAACCCACAATGAAGAGCATTCATGGCTTTTCCATCAAGCTCAAAATTGGCAATGTCTTCGGGGGTCCAATTAGATTCATCCTTACTAGAAAGAGTGTAGCCTTGCATAACAATTCTATATATAGGATAGCCAATACTTCTAAGAAAGGTAATCATTCGTGTTTTCCAATATGTGTAATCGGTTCCATCGAAGTATGGAGCCCGAGTCATGGAATACCCTTCGGGTGCTTGTGAGGAAGAAGCCATCACTATGGATTTTTCGTTTGTAACCGGTTAAGGTATTACACAAACGCTCCCTTTGATACCAAATGTTGGGTCGGAAGAACACCCCAAGGAGGGAATGATGGCAAGAGGGGGGTGAATTGCCTTTAAAAAAAAATTGATTAACAATTTAAAAATCAAAGTATAAATGCAGCGGAAATAAAGAGGCAAGACACACAAAATTGATAACGGAGTTCGGCCAAAACCCGGCCTACGTCTCCGCTCCCAACTCAACCGTTGAGAGATTCCTACCGCTTGCTTTTCAATGGTTTTAGCAAGAAACCCACTAGGCTTTGAGGTAGCACTAGGACCTATTACAGCTTGCTTTTGGTGGTTAAGCAAGAACCCAATGCTTTTAATGGTTAAGCAATAACCCACTAGTCTTTTTACGGGTGAAGACTAGCTCACCGATCTCAAGCCTTTTACAAGGTAAGGCTTGGCAACCTCTTCACACCTTAGTGGTGGTGTGAGAACCCAAAGAAAAGGAGGGAAGAGAAAAGGTTGGGGTTTGTAGGCACAAACCCAATTTTAAGCTCAAAATAAAATAAACAATAAAACCGTATTTGGGAAGACTTGGGCGCCTTTGATTGATTGGAGATGTTGAAGGCCGCTTCCAAGCTTCTTTGGAGGAGCTCCTTGGATGTGGAAGTTGTTGGAGCGCTTGAGGTTCCTTTGAAGGAAGTCGCCGGAGGGTTGGCCAAATGATGAGAATTGTGTACTTTGGCTTCACAATAGTTCCGGTTAGTGTCCGGGGCTTCCTCAGCCTTTATTTATAGGCTAGGAACCCTTGGGGAGGCTTCGGAGCCGTTGGAGAGGTCTTCGGAGCCGTTGGGAGGCTTTTGGAGTTGACTGGTCAAAGCCAACGGCTAGTTTGACCAGTGCTACCGGCTGGCCGGTGCAGGGCCACCGGCTGGCCGGTGCCTTGACAGTGGCTGAGTCTTCTTTTCCAGGAACCACCGGCTGACCGGTACAGCTCCACCGGCTGGCCGGTGCCTTGGAAGTTGAGGAGAAGAGTCTTGATCCAGGCTCTACCGGTCGACCGGTGGAGGAGCCACCGGCTGGCCGGTGGCAAAACAGTAGAAAACACAATTTGGGCTGGTTGCCACAGGTCGACCGGTGGGAAGCCACCGGCTGTCCGGTGGACTGAATTTCAGTCCATTTCTTGTCCATTCTTGGGCCAATCCTTTGGCAATCTTTTGCCTATCATCCACAACACTTAAAAACAAAGTTAAACACATATGAAAGTGATTGTGATCATGAAAATCAAAGAGTGTGGGGTACAACAATCTCCCCCTATTTTGATGATCACAATCACTTATCAAAGCAATGTAAAAACTTAAATTAAAGGCATGCCTAAATGATAAATGAAAATAAATACTAAGCATGAGAGAAAAGATTCTCCCCCAATCAATCAAGAAATTCTCCCCCTTTGTGATTATCAAAATAGAATGGGGCATAAAACTTGATTGAGGGAATCGATGAAAAACGAGATTTTAAAACAATTGAAAATGATACTAATTGTTGGAAATTTTGAAATGAAAAATTGAATTGAAAAATTTGAATAACAGTTTGAATTGAAAGTTTTGAATCAAAAACTAATTGAAATTCGAAATTTGAAACCAAATGAAATTTTTGAAATTGAGAGTTTTGAATCAAAAAATCGATACCAACTGTTGGATATTTAAAAATGAAAATTTAATAGAAAATTTGAATTTCAAAGCCAAGAGTTGAGTTTGAAAAGGCTTAAAAAGTCCTAACTCCCCCTAAATAAAAACAAAGAATCACCGGGGAGTGGTTTTTGAGACCGAAACAAATTTAGGCCCGGAGAGACTTGCCAATAGGGATTTTTCAATCCATACTTGCCTCATGGCGGGTCTTCTCCTATAAAACTCATCGGAAAAGAAAAAAGACTTGGGTTGGCCGTACCGGGCGTTTTTACAATTACACTCATAAATGAGATGCCCGGTTTTCTTGCAATAATTACAAAATTTGTAATCGGAGCTCCCCCTTACAAAAACAGTTTGAGCATGGGAGGAGGAGGCTCGGTTGGTATAGCCAAGTCCATTGGTGGTTCGGGAAACCCTTTGGGAACCAAGTATATTGTTCAAATTTTGTTCCCCTTGGGTGAACTTGGCTAGGGTCTCCCTAAGGTCTTTGATGGTTGATTCCATGGAATCAACATTTGGAAAATTTTGGATTTTAAGGGACATCTCCTCCTTCTCTTTGAGAAGTTGGTCTTTTTTGGAGGAAAGTTTTTTGAAAGATTTTTTTAAAGCGACAAATTTAGAAGAGAGTTCATGAAAACCTTTTTCTAATTGGTCTCTAGCAAATGAGAGTTCTTCATAAGAAAGATGATTTAAAGAATTGGAATTTGAAGAGCAAGAGGAGGAGTCGGAAGATGTTACCTCGTGAAATGCCATTAGGCATTTTGTACCTTGGTCGCTCGAGGAGGAGGAGGAGGATGATGAGGAGGTGTCACTCCATGTGGCCTTGAGGACCTTTTTCTTTCCTTTTTCGTTGTGCGCGGCCCGTTTCTTGTTGAGTGGGCAATCGGGCTTGTAGTGGCCCTTTTCGCCGCACCCGTAGCATTTTACCTTGGGCTCGGATCTTGCGGTGGGTTCTTGCTTTCGGTGCTTGCGGGATTTCTTCTTCTTCTTGTGTTTCTTCATAAACTTGTGCATTTGGCGGGCGAGATTCTCCATTTCCGAGTCGCCGCTTGATGATGAGGAAGATGAGGAAGGAGATGAGGAAGAAGATGAGGAGGAGCTTACTTGCTTTTGTACCTTGAGGGCAATGTTCTTTGGTGTATTGATTGGTGTGCCCTCCTTTTGTGCTTGCCTCCTCATTGTGATCTCATATGTCATTAGGGATCCGATGAGCTCCTCTACCGGCATATTTTTGACGTCCTTAGCTTCTTGGATCTCCGTCACCTTTGGTGCCCCTGAGCTCGGAAGGACCCATAGAATCTTCTTGACCATCGTCTCGGCTGAAACATCATCACCAAGAGATTTTCTACCATTGCAAACGTCAGTGAAGCATGTAAACATTTCAGAAATAGACTCATTTGGATGCATTGAAAAAGATTCAAAGTCTTGTCGATACATATCTAACCTAGTGTCTTTGACTTTGTTGGTGCCCTCATGGGTTACTTCCAAAAGTTTCCAAATTTCGTGTGAGGTGGTGCAAGTAGAAATACGATTAAACTCATTACGGTCTAACCCACAATGAAGAGCATTCATGGCTTTTCCATCAAGCTCAAAATTGGCAATGTCTTCGGGGGTCCAATTAGATTCATCCTTACTAGAAAGAGTGTAGCCTTGCATAACAATTCTATATATAGGATAGCCAATACTTCTAAGAAAGGTAATCATTCGTGTTTTCCAATATGTGTAATCGGTTCCATCGAAGTATGGAGCCCGAGTCATGGAATACCCTTCGGGTGCTTGTGAGGAAGAAGCCATCACTATGGATTTTTCGTTTGTAACCGGTTAAGGTATTACACAAACGCTCCCTTTGATACCAAATGTTGGGTCGGAAGAACACCCCAAGGAGGGAATGATGGCAAGAGGGGGGTGAATTGCCTTTAAAAAAAAATTGATTAACAATTTAAAAATCAAAGTATAAATGCAGCGGAAATAAAGAGGCAAGACACACAAAATTGATAATGGAGTTCGGCCAAAACCCGGCCTACGTCTCCGCTCCCAACTCAACCGTTGAGAGATTCCTACCGCTTGCTTTTCAATGGTTTTAGCAAGAAACCCACTAGGCTTTGAGGTAGCACTAGGACCTATTACAGCTTGCTTTTGGTGGTTAAGCAAGAACCCAATGCTTTTAATGGTTAAGCAATAACCCACTAGTCTTTTTACGGGTGAAGACTAGCTCACCGATCTCAAGCCTTTTACAAGGTAAGGCTTGGCAACCTCTTCACACCTTAGTGGTGGTGTGAGAACCCAAAGAAAAGGAGGGAAGAGAAAAGGTTGGGGTTTGTAGGCACAAACCCAATTTTAAGCTCAAAATAAAATAAACAATAAAACCGTATTTGGGAAGACTTGGGCGCCTTTGATTGATTGGAGATGTTGAAGGCCGCTTCCAAGCTTCTTTGGAGGAGCTCCTTGGATGTGGAAGTTGTTGGAGCGCTTGAGGTTCCTTTGAAGGAAGTCGCCGGAGGGTTGGCCAAATGATGAGAATTGTGTACTTTGGCTTCACAATAGTTCCGGTTAGTGTCCGGGGCTTCCTCAGCCTTTATTTATAGGCTAGGAACCCTTGGGGAGGCTTCGGAGCCGTTGGAGAGGTCTTCGGAGCCGTTGGGAGGCTTTTGGAGTTGACTGGTCAAAGCCAACGGCTAGTTTGACCAGTGCTACCGGCTGGCCGGTGCAGGGCCACCGGCTGGCCGGTGCCTTGACAGTGGCTGAGTCTTCTTTTCCAGGAACCACCGGCTGACCGGTACAGCTCCACCGGCTGGCCGGTGCCTTGGAAGTTGAGGAGAAGAGTCTTGATCCAGGCTCTACCGGTCGACCGGTGGAGGAGCCACCGGCTGGCCGGTGGCAAAACAGTAGAAAACACAATTTGGGCTGGTTGCCACAGGTCGACCGGTGGGAAGCCACCGGCTGTCCGGTGGACTGAATTTCAGTCCATTTCTTGTCCATTCTTGGGCCAATCCTTTGGCAATCTTTTGCCTATCATCCACAACACTTAAAAACAAAGTTAAACACATATGAAAGTGATTGTGATCATGAAAATCAAAGAGTGTGGGGTACAACAATCTCCCCCTATTTTGATGATCACAATCACTTATCAAAGCAATGTAAAAACTTAAATTAAAGGCATGCCTAAATGATAAATGAAAATAAATACTAAGCATGAGAGAAAAGATTCTCCCCCAATCAATCAAGAAATTCTCCCCCTTTGTGATTATCAAAATAGAATGGGGCATAAAACTTGATTGAGGGAATCGATGAAAAACGAGATTTTAAAACAATTGAAAATGATACTAATTGTTGGAAATTTTGAAATGAAAAATTGAATTGAAAAATTTGAATAACAGTTTGAATTGAAAGTTTTGAATCAAAAACTAATTGAAATTCGAAATTTGAAACCAAATGAAATTTTTGAAATTGAGAGTTTTGAATCAAAAAATCGATACCAACTGTTGGATATTTAAAAATGAAAATTTAATAGAAAATTTGAATTTCAAAGCCAAGAGTTGAGTTTGAAAAGGCTTAAAAAGTCCTAACTCCCCCTAAATAAAAACAAAGAATCACCGGGGAGTGGTTTTTGAGACCGAAACAAATTTAGGCCCGGAGAGACTTGCCAATAGGGATTTTTCAATCCATACTTGCCTCATGGCGGGTCTTCTCCTATAAAACTCATCGGAAAAGAAAAAAGACTTGGGTTGGCCGTACCGGGCGTTTTTACAATTACACTCATAAATGAGATGCCCGGTTTTCTTGCAATAATTACAAAATTTGTAATCGGAGCTCCCCCTTACAAAAACAGTTTGAGCATGGGAGGAGGAGGCTCGGTTGGTATAGCCAAGTCCATTGGTGGTTCGGGAAACCCTTTGGGAACCAAGTATATTGTTCAAATTTTGTTCCCCTTGGGTGAACTTGGCTAGGGTCTCCCTAAGGTCTTTGATGGTTGATTCCATGGAATCAACATTTGGAAAATTTTGGATTTTAAGGGACATCTCCTCCTTCTCTTTGAGAAGTTGGTCTTTTTTGGAGGAAAGTTTTTTGAAAGATTTTTTTAAAGCGACAAATTTAGAAGAGAGTTCATGAAAACCTTTTTCTAATTGGTCTCTAGCAAATGAGAGTTCTTCATAAGAAAGATGATTTAAAGAATTGGAATTTGAAGAGCAAGAGGAGGAGTCGGAAGATGTTACCTCGTGAAATGCCATTAGGCATTTTGTACCTTGGTCGCTCGAGGAGGAGGAGGAGGATGATGAGGAGGTGTCACTCCATGTGGCCTTGAGGACCTTTTTCTTTCCTTTTTCGTTGTGCGCGGCCCGTTTCTTGTTGAGTGGGCAATCGGGCTTGTAGTGGCCCTTTTCGCCGCACCCGTAGCATTTTACCTTGGGCTCGGATCTTGCGGTGGGTTCTTGCTTTCGGTGCTTGCGGGATTTCTTCTTCTTCTTGTGTTTCTTCATAAACTTGTGCATTTGGCGGGCGAGATTCTCCATTTCCGAGTCGCCGCTTGATGATGAGGAAGATGAGGAAGGAGATGAGGAAGAAGATGAGGAGGAGCTTACTTGCTTTTGTACCTTGAGGGCAATGTTCTTTGGTGTATTGATTGGTGTGCCCTCCTTTTGTGCTTGCCTCCTCATTGTGATCTCATATGTCATTAGGGATCCGATGAGCTCCTCTACCGGCATATTTTTGACGTCCTTAGCTTCTTGGATCTCCGTCACCTTTGGTGCCCCTGAGCTCGGAAGGACCCATAGAATCTTCTTGACCATCGTCTCGGCTGAAACATCATCACCAAGAGATTTTCTACCATTGCAAACGTCAGTGAAGCGTGTAAACATTTCAGAAATAGACTCATTTGGATGCATTGAAAAAGATTCAAAGTCTTGTCGATACATATCTAACCTAGTGTCTTTGACTTTGTTGGTGCCCTCATGGGTTACTTCCAAAAGTTTCCAAATTTCGTGTGAGGTGGTGCAAGTAGAAATACGATTAAACTCATTACGGTCTAACCCACAATGAAGAGCATTCATGGCTTTTCCATCAAGCTCAAAATTGGCAATGTCTTCGGGGGTCCAATTAGATTCATCCTTACTAGAAAGAGTGTAGCCTTGCATAACAATTCTATATATAGGATAGCCAATACTTCTAAGAAAGGTAATCATTCGTGTTTTCCAATATGTGTAATCGGTTCCATCGAAGTATGGAGCCCGAGTCATGGAATACCCTTCGGGTGCTTGTGAGGAAGAAGCCATCACTATGGATTTTTCGTTTGTAACCGGTTAAGGTATTACACAAACGCTCCCTTTGATACCAAATGTTGGGTCGGAAGAACACCCCAAGGAGGGAATGATGGCAAGAGGGGGGTGAATTGCCTTTAAAAAAAAATTGATTAACAATTTAAAAATCAAAGTATAAATGCAGCGGAAATAAAGAGGCAAGACACACAAAATTGATAATGGAGTTCGGCCAAAACCCGGCCTACGTCTCCGCTCCCAACTCAACCGTTGAGAGATTCCTACCGCTTGCTTTTCAATGGTTTTAGCAAGAAACCCACTAGGCTTTGAGGTAGCACTAGGACCTATTACAGCTTGCTTTTGGTGGTTAAGCAAGAACCCAATGCTTTTAATGGTTAAGCAATAACCCACTAGTCTTTTTACGGGTGAAGACTAGCTCACCGATCTCAAGCCTTTTACAAGGTAAGGCTTGGCAACCTCTTCACACCTTAGTGGTGGTGTGAGAACCCAAAGAAAAGGAGGGAAGAGAAAAGGTTGGGGTTTGTAGGCACAAACCCAATTTTAAGCTCAAAATAAAATAAACAATAAAACCGTATTTGGGAAGACTTGGGCGCCTTTGATTGATTGGAGATGTTGAAGGCCGCTTCCAAGCTTCTTTGGAGGAGCTCCTTGGATGTGGAAGTTGTTGGAGCGCTTGAGGTTCCTTTGAAGGAAGTCGCCGGAGGGTTGGCCAAATGATGAGAATTGTGTACTTTGGCTTCACAATAGTTCCGGTTAGTGTCCGGGGCTTCCTCAGCCTTTATTTATAGGCTAGGAACCCTTGGGGAGGCTTCGGAGCCGTTGGAGAGGTCTTCGGAGCCGTTGGGAGGCTTTTGGAGTTGACTGGTCAAAGCCAACGGCTAGTTTGACCAGTGCTACCGGCTGGCCGGTGCAGGGCCACCGGCTGGCCGGTGCCTTGACAGTGGCTGAGTCTTCTTTTCCAGGAACCACCGGCTGACCGGTACAGCTCCACCGGCTGGCCGGTGCCTTGGAAGTTGAGGAGAAGAGTCTTGATCCAGGCTCTACCGGTCGACCGGTGGAGGAGCCACCGGCTGGCCGGTGGCAAAACAGTAGAAAACACAATTTGGGCTGGTTGCCACAGGTCGACCGGTGGGAAGCCACCGGCTGTCCGGTGGACTGAATTTCAGTCCATTTCTTGTCCATTCTTGGGCCAATCCTTTGGCAATCTTTTGCCTATCATCCACAACACTTAAAAACAAAGTTAAACACATATGAAAGTGATTGTGATCATGAAAATCAAAGAGTGTGGGGTACAACAATCTCCCCCTATTTTGATGATCACAATCACTTATCAAAGCAATGTAAAAACTTAAATTAAAGGCATGCCTAAATGATAAATGAAAATAAATACTAAGCATGAGAGAAAAGATTCTCCCCCAATCAATCAAGAAATTCTCCCCCTTTGTGATTATCAAAATAGAATGGGGCATAAAACTTGATTGAGGGAATCGATGAAAAACGAGATTTTAAAACAATTGAAAATGATACTAATTGTTGGAAATTTTGAAATGAAAAATTGAATTGAAAAATTTGAATAACAGTTTGAATTGAAAGTTTTGAATCAAAAACTAATTGAAATTCGAAATTTGAAACCAAATGAAATTTTTGAAATTGAGAGTTTTGAATCAAAAAATCGATACCAACTGTTGGATATTTAAAAATGAAAATTTAATAGAAAATTTGAATTTCAAAGCCAAGAGTTGAGTTTGAAAAGGCTTAAAAAGTCCTAACTCCCCCTAAATAAAAACAAAGAATCACCGGGGAGTGGTTTTTGAGACCGAAACAAATTTAGGCCCGGAGAGACTTGCCAATAGGGATTTTTCAATCCATACTTGCCTCATGGCGGGTCTTCTCCTATAAAACTCATCGGAAAAGAAAAAAGACTTGGGTTGGCCGTACCGGGCGTTTTTACAATTACACTCATAAATGAGATGCCCGGTTTTCTTGCAATAATTACAAAATTTGTAATCGGAGCTCCCCCTTACAAAAACAGTTTGAGCATGGGAGGAGGAGGCTCGGTTGGTATAGCCAAGTCCATTGGTGGTTCGGGAAACCCTTTGGGAACCAAGTATATTGTTCAAATTTTGTTCCCCTTGGGTGAACTTGGCTAGGGTCTCCCTAAGGTCTTTGATGGTTGATTCCATGGAATCAACATTTGGAAAATTTTGGATTTTAAGGGACATCTCCTCCTTCTCTTTGAGAAGTTGGTCTTTTTTGGAGGAAAGTTTTTTGAAAGATTTTTTTAAAGCGACAAATTTAGAAGAGAGTTCATGAAAACCTTTTTCTAATTGGTCTCTAGCAAATGAGAGTTCTTCATAAGAAAGATGATTTAAAGAATTGGAATTTGAAGAGCAAGAGGAGGAGTCGGAAGATGTTACCTCGTGAAATGCCATTAGGCATTTTGTACCTTGGTCGCTCGAGGAGGAGGAGGAGGATGATGAGGAGGTGTCACTCCATGTGGCCTTGAGGACCTTTTTCTTTCCTTTTTCGTTGTGCGCGGCCCGTTTCTTGTTGAGTGGGCAATCGGGCTTGTAGTGGCCCTTTTCGCCGCACCCGTAGCATTTTACCTTGGGCTCGGATCTTGCGGTGGGTTCTTGCTTTCGGTGCTTGCGGGATTTCTTCTTCTTCTTGTGTTTCTTCATAAACTTGTGCATTTGGCGGGCGAGATTCTCCATTTCCGAGTCGCCGCTTGATGATGAGGAAGATGAGGAAGGAGATGAGGAAGAAGATGAGGAGGAGCTTACTTGCTTTTGTACCTTGAGGGCAATGTTCTTTGGTGTATTGATTGGTGTGCCCTCCTTTTGTGCTTGCCTCCTCATTGTGATCTCATATGTCATTAGGGATCCGATGAGCTCCTCTACCGGCATATTTTTGACGTCCTTAGCTTCTTGGATCTCCGTCACCTTTGGTGCCCCTGAGCTCGGAAGGACCCATAGAATCTTCTTGACCATCGTCTCGGCTGAAACATCATCACCAAGAGATTTTCTACCATTGCAAACGTCAGTGAAGCGTGTAAACATTTCAGAAATAGACTCATTTGGATGCATTGAAAAAGATTCAAAGTCTTGTCGATACATATCTAACCTAGTGTCTTTGACTTTGTTGGTGCCCTCATGGGTTACTTCCAAAAGTTTCCAAATTTCGTGTGAGGTGGTGCAAGTAGAAATACGATTAAACTCATTACGGTCTAACCCACAATGAAGAGCATTCATGGCTTTTCCATCAAGCTCAAAATTGGCAATGTCTTCGGGGGTCCAATTAGATTCATCCTTACTAGAAAGAGTGTAGCCTTGCATAACAATTCTATATATAGGATAGCCAATACTTCTAAGAAAGGTAATCATTCGTGTTTTCCAATATGTGTAATCGGTTCCATCGAAGTATGGAGCCCGAGTCATGGAATACCCTTCAGGTGCTTGTGAGGAAGAAGCCATCACTATGGATTTTTCGTTTGTAACCGGTTAAGGTATTACACAAACGCTCCCTTTGATACCAAATGTTGGGTCGGAAGAACACCCCAAGGAGGGAATGATGGCAAGAGGGGGGTGAATTGCCTTTAAAAAAAAATTGATTAACAATTTAAAAATCAAAGTATAAATGCAGCGGAAATAAAGAGGCAAGACACACAAAATTGATAACGGAGTTCGGCCAAAACCCGGCCTACGTCTCCGCTCCCAACTCAACCGTTGAGAGATTCCTACCGCTTGCTTTTCAATGGTTTTAGCAAGAAACCCACTAGGCTTTGAGGTAGCACTAGGACCTATTACAGCTTGCTTTTGGTGGTTAAGCAAGAACCCAATGCTTTTAATGGTTAAGCAATAACCCACTAGTCTTTTTACGGGTGAAGACTAGCTCACCGATCTCAAGCCTTTTACAAGGTAAGGCTTGGCAACCTCTTCACACCTTAGTGGTGGTGTGAGAACCCAAAGAAAAGGAGGGAAGAGAAAAGGTTGGGGTTTGTAGGCACAAACCCAATTTTAAGCTCAAAATAAAATAAACAATAAAACCGTATTTGGGAAGACTTGGGCGCCTTTGATTGATTGGAGATGTTGAAGGCCGCTTCCAAGCTTCTTTGGAGGAGCTCCTTGGATGTGGAAGTTGTTGGAGCGCTTGAGGTTCCTTTGAAGGAAGTCGCCGGAGGGTTGGCCAAATGATGAGAATTGTGTACTTTGGCTTCACAATAGTTCCGGTTAGTGTCCGGGGCTTCCTCAGCCTTTATTTATAGGCTAGGAACCCTTGGGGAGGCTTCGGAGCCGTTGGAGAGGTCTTCGGAGCCGTTGGGAGGCTTTTGGAGTTGACTGGTCAAAGCCAACGGCTAGTTTGACCAGTGCTACCGGCTGGCCGGTGCAAGGCCACCGGCTGGCCGGTGCCTTGACAGTGGCTGAGTCTTCTTTTCCAGGCACCACCGGCTGACCGGTACAGCTCCACCGGCTGGCCGGTGCCTTGGAAGTTGAGGAGAAGAGTCTTGATCCAGGCTCTACCGGTCGACCGGTGGAGGAGCCACCGGCTGGCCGGGGGCAAGACAGTAGAAAACACAATTTGGGCTGGGTGCCACAGGTCGACCGGTGGGAAGCCACCGGCTGGCCGGTGGACTGAATTTCAGTCCATTTCTTGTCCATTCTTGGGCCAATCCTTTGGCAATCTTTTGCCTATCATCCACAACACTTAAAAACAAAGTTAAACACATATGAAAGTGATTGTGATCATGAAAATCAAAGAGTGTGGGGTACAACAATATGCACATTACATTAAAAATAATAATAATAATAACAATAATAATAATAATGTATAAACATATATAACCATATACATACACATATATAATCATATATATATGTATATGTATATATATATATATACTAATCCACTCAATGAGCGAATTTAATAATGTTAAAACTAAAAGACTGCGGGGTACGCGCGCACAGCACGGTACCCAAGAGGACTGAAAAATGGCTGCGCGTCACAACCGTATGGTGTTCGCACACTATTCCAAACCATAAACTCATCCAAACATTAAAATCTCAAACCGGGACTCACCCGCACACATGAAAAAACACCCGACGCCATGATAAATAAAATAAATAAAGTAAAATAAAAAACAGGTGTGACAATTCTCCCAACCATATAGCTTTTCGCCCCCGGAAAGCCATAACAAGTTCAAAACTCCAAATGAAAACCGACATTAGTTTACAATTTAAAGAAATATCAAAAGAACGACCACAAAGAGCTTCTGAAACACTCTCAAAAAGGGGAGCGATAAACCAAAAGAGCTCATAGAATATGAACGAATTACCCTCTAAGTGTCACCCACCCCCAAAAGTGTGACCACCTCCAGTTGATCGCTTCAAAGGACAATGAACTTTTACAATAGTTGATCCAGGCCCAACATACACCCACCTTAACACCATTCAACAGAACTCAACCAATTTCTTCATCCTCAATTCAAACTTAAAACACAACATCCAGAACAACGCTAATAAAAACACGACAACTCTTTTGAAACTAACAAACAGGTCAAAACCACATCCAACGCGTATCTCTTAAAACCTTACTCCAATATGACACTGGAACTCTCACAACCCAACTCCTTACCAAAAGATGAAAATAGAGTTTTGTGGTTCCATATAAGACCAACCACAACTCAACCAAAACCTAGAACAAAACTGGGAGATTGACACGAGAAGTCCGAACGGACTCCCCACCATAAGAAACAAGCTAAATTGAATTTGGTGAGACCCGTGATGGTTATTTCTACCACAAGTGTCAAGTTAGTTCCCGGAATAGGACCACAACGCCATCACTTGAGACAAAATTCATGATCACAAGAATTTTCAACATGGGGAGGTCGGATGGACTCCCCACCATAAATATTTCGAGAAGAGAAGAATAGGAGGACCTCCCAACATTATCACCAGCCATCAATGCCCAACGGGTGGGAGGGGGGCTCTGTCCAACACACCACCCCCACCCGGAAAGCATAAAGCGAGCAATTCATAATAAATGAGAGCAACGACATGACCAGGCAGTTATTACAACGAAACTAGGCATAATAAGGAAAATGATTCCGACTACGCGCACTTATTGAGAATGACACCCTGTCGAAAGACTTCACCTTTCATTGGAGTTCCCCCGACTACGTGCTAGCTTCACTCTGAGGCCTATGGCTGGAGCTCTGATTAATGAAGCATCTTCCGGCTTTGCAATCAGGTTTATGAAACCCTAAAAGCATGACACATGAACCAGAATTTTTAACAATCACACATCCATAATATAAAAGGTTTAAAAGAGTTCAGCCACAACCATTATTTCGACTGAAATAAAAGAACACCACAAAACAGTACAGGTAACGACTACTACATCCAAGAGGCATCACGAAAAAAGAAAACATCAAGCTCATCCACCAACATCTCCCTACTCCTGCTGACGGGATGAGGTGACCTTCGACAATTCAGGTCTGGATTTAGCGTGCTTCTTGGAAACACCTCGGCAAAAACACTTCAAGTGACCCATACGTCCACAGGTCTGGCAGGGTCTGGGAGCACTTGGACATATCAGCCTTTTGTGACCCTGCCTACCACACTGGTGACAGATCACAACATTGTGCTGTGAAGAAGATGACTGAAAGTCTGAAGGCCTATTGATTCCTCTACCAGCACAACCAGCAACAGGTCGCTTCTTACTCTTCTTACTAGCATCATCTGAAATGCTTCCCAAAGCTGAAGGATTCGCCACCTCAAGTCCTCCTACTAGCTCAGCTTCAGCAATAAAGGCTTGCTCGACAACATCCGAGAAGGTGGTTAGGTTGAGCTCTTCCACTCTCGATCGCAGCTCAGGTCGGAGTCCAGACTCAAATTGTCGAGCCTTCCCGGGATCATTCGCAACAAACCACTGATCATACAGAACTAGGTCTACACAATGTCGATAGAAATCTAGTACTGATTCAACGCCCTGCTGGAGACAACACAACTCCATCCTCTTCCTCAGCTTCGTCATCTCAGAGAAGTGTTGTTGGATGAACGATGACTTGAAAAACTCCCATGTCAAATCTTCCCCAGGCTTGTTCCGAGACATGGACTTCCACCATTTCTAGGTTGGACCTTCAAGCATGAAGGTAGCCAACTTCACCTTTAATGACTCAGGTAGACCAATGGAACTAAACTTACTCTCAATCTTCTGCAACCACTCCTCTGCCTCAAGAGGCTCTGCTTGTCCATAATAGAGAGGAGGGTTCAACTTCCGGAACTCCAAAACATAATCGATGGGCTGACCAACTGGAGGATTAACTGAGGATGCACCACCTGAAGCTGCACATTGAGCATCCATCGAGCCTTCGTGGGGGCGAACACTACGGAACAAAGAAACGAGGAACTTGATCAAAACATAACCAATACCATTTGAAATTCAACATTACTCAATGAGTTTCAAAATGAAGGAAAAAACCATTCACTAAAGGGGAAACTAGTAATGATGGGTGACTCGACCATATGGTTGGCGGCCATACGTCAGCCATACCATCATCACTGAGAGCATTGTAGGGTGAAATCTCCGGCTCCACAAGGCTTTCCAGGTCCTGTGAGGTCACGAAGCTACTTTCCCAACTCCCTTTTCATTTCCCAACATAAAACAATCCAGAAGACCCAAAAGACACTAACAACCTGGACATCTCATGGTAACTCGAGGTTTAGAATGAGAAAGGGTTCATGACGTCCTTCCCGTTCCCCCACCTCGAGTCCGAGCAACTTTACTCCCTTTACCATGACAACTCCAAATAGCAATGGGAGTTCTGAAAAACAAGGTCTCCTCAGGAGCCAACTACTCTGATACCATTTTTTCACGAACCAACCCGGTTCGACCCCGAACCAGTCACCCGAGTCGGTCCGCGGCATGGCCCGAGATGCGTTCTCGATCCTCCCGGGCTAGCGACAAGCGCCAGGGCATCACAGAGTACACATGGGAATGATTTCTCCCAATAAAAATTTACTAAGAAGCAGAAATAAATAAACAATAATAAAATAAAACATCCAAAAACATAACTAACCTGACCACGAATCATACTCCTCGTGACCCCGAGAGTTGATCATCAAACTACAACCAACTCTCATCCACGGCAAGCAAGCTCGAGTCAATCCTACAGTAGAAACTAAAAAAAAAAGAAAACACTATAGGTGTGAGTATTAAAACTCAGTAGGCTAGCCCGATAAATCTATTCCCAAAGCACTACCATTAAAGAAGAATTTACCAACTTCTAGTTTAAACTACATTATAGAAAATATAGGTTTTCATACACACACACTTTCCATTTTGAAAACAATTAACAGTCCATTGCCCTTTTTAATATAGAATAAGTTTAATGTTGAAAGGAACAAGTGAATAGAATTTTAAAACATTTTGCGAACAATTAGAAAACCAAACTTTAGTTGTTGGTAAAAAATAAAATCACACACAACACACACTAAGGGCAATGGGAAAAAGTGGCACACAAGGGTCTGCATCCAAACTCGACCTCTCAATCATCTGCCATATACAAATACACACTAAATTAGACATGGGTTGAACCTAGGAGATCGTGAAAAAACCAGAATGTACTATACATGTGACTCATCATGAAGGCATGCCCTAACTCGATGACGTCATAAAGCCCTAACGCTCGGCATAGCCCTGCATGGCCTAACCGAGTGGCCCAATCCCCATAGCAGCAATAACTCAGTATTCCACTGCTATGGGGCCACTAGCCAGTGCGTGATCTAAACTAGTGCAACAATCGTTCTCAGAAAATTCACTCAATATGCCAGGTTCCCATGTCAACACATATAATAAAAGAGGAGTGAATCCATAATGTAAAACTAGTCATGATGCACAAGAATCACATACTCAGCTTACCTAATCAACAAAAACAAAAGATCACTCCAAAGAGACTTTTCAAAACATTAATTTCATTAAAAGTACCAAACGGGCCTCATGTACATATTCAATACCAAATCAATTCCAAATAAAGGATCAGACGTCGTCACATTTAAAACCAAAAAAACACATTTAAAATCTCATTTAGGTAAACCAAATCACCATTTTAATTCTGAAGTGCAAACATAAGGGCCAAAGGGGCATTTTCACTAGTGCGCAACAACTAATCATGAAAAAGCTTCTAGTATAATGCAAAGAAAGAAGCAGTTTCAATTCCAGCAATATAAAAACACTAAAAATAATAATTTAATATTACTTCCAATTTGATGAAATTCAATAAATGATAAGAAATTAGTAAATTCTAAAATCAAAGGCAAGTACAGTGGGAACCTACCTCAACTCGCAGCTCAAACACGGCGACGCGATACGCCTCGCACAGACGTACAAGTACGTGCAAGCCGATGACCGTGGTGTCGCGGAGTCACCTCGCCAACACGCTGCAATAACTGCACAACAACTAAAAACACATAGCCACTAGACTTAAAACAATACAAGTAGAAAACCCGCGCAAAAGAACCACTCTAAAATTTACGAAATAAAATTCAAAAAGTAACTCGCAACTTTACACAAACTAAACTCACTCAAAAACATGCTTTTGATCAAACACGCACCAAAGTCCCACTAAAACAAAAATGCACCACTTGCACGGTAAGATAAAACAATTGCACAATTTATAAAAAAACAATTAAATTTCTCATGATTAGTTTTCAAAAAACGCATATTAATCCACATGAGTATGCTATAAGATATAACATGCAAACTCAGTTTATTTAAAGACTATGCTCCGCACCGAACTAACTCACCCCAAAACATGACAAAATAATTAAGCAGATAATATAATCATCCAAACCATGTTTTTCGACCAAAAAAAAATATAATAATAATAATAATAATAATAATAATTTCTCTCAAAACAAATATTCTAGAAATCAAAAATAACATATAAATACCAATGAAGGTGAAAAATGAAAGCAATCAAAGTGTTTATAAAATTAATGGGGCAAAGCAAGTTGATCCAGCCTTAATCGTCGAAGAAACCTGGAACCCGATGTGAAACGCTGATCGCACAACAATTGCACCCGTGGAAAGATTAAAAAGGGGGTTGGATGAAGTAGAGAAGGGGAACAACGTCGGTGACTTAACAAGAGGCGTGAAGCGGCTACCGAAAAGTGCACCAAACTCTAAATTTAATGGTGCAGAGGTCTGTGAGGGGTGCGCTCAAACAACGGAGTCACGCGACAGTAAAAAGGGTGCAGCGCGCGACAAGAGGGCGCTGCAAAGGGCAGGGGGTGCACCGGGAGTTGGGTCGTGTACGCCGGACAGCGGGAAGGGGAGATTGTTGGCCAGAGGATGCGTGATCGGGGTGGGCCTGCCGGAGGCTGCGCGGGCTAGTAGCAGGATGGTCGGAGCGGTTGTCGGAGGTTGGTCGACCGTAGCGGGCAGGAGCCGAGAGGTGCTACCGGAGATGGCTAGGCGCCGGATGCTGTCCAGGGGGCGGTTTGGAGATGGAGGGAGGAGCCGGTGATCGGGAGAGGGAGGGAGGAGGTGCGGCCAGATGGAATGCCGTAGGAGGAGAGACGCCGGATGGGAGGAGGAGGGAAGAGGCGCGGCCGGAGGGAGCGCCGCCGGAGGAGGGACGCCGGACGGGAGTAGGAGATGCAGATGGTCTACGGCGACTCGCAGCGGGTCGGAGGTCATAGAATGCGTAGCTGGTGTAGTACTGGTGGCCGGAGGGCGTTGCGCCGCTGGCAGAGGGAAGACAAGGCGACGCTGGGGGTGATCGAAGGAGGGCGGCTGTTGGCGAGGCCGGTAGGAGAGGGAGGTCGTCGGCTGGGTGTGGAGCACGGACAGGGGTGCAGGGAGAAGGAATCACGCAATGGAGAAGGGAGCACAGGGGGGTGGCAGCGTGCGGGGAGAGGGAGAGCGTAGGGTTAGAGGAGAGGAAAAGAGGGGAAGGAAAAAAGTGGAGAAGAAAAAAAAAAGAAAAGGAAAAAAAGAATAAGAAAAATTAGAATAAAATAAAAGGAAAAATAAAATTAAAACAAAACAAAATAAAATAATTTAACTTAATAATAATACTAATAATAAATTTGTTAATTAACTATAATGGCAATAGTTATTATAAATATACATACACCTATCTACATATATCTAAACATATATAAAACATGTGTACATATATATAAACATACATAAACATATTGATAACAATAATATTATGAATAATTATTATTATTATAATTACAAACATATATATATATATATGTATAAACATAAATATATAATCCCACATGAACAAATTTATAATCATACATATATGAACATACATGACATATTATAAACATGTATGCATATATATACTCACATGCATAAACACATTTACGCATAAACATATAATGTTAAGAAATATATATTTATCAGCATACGTGCATATATACACATATAAACATACATATATGCACATTACGTTAAAAATAAAAATAATAATAACAATAATAATAATAATGTATAAACATATATAACCATATACATACACATATATAATCATATATATATGTATATGTATACATATATATATATTAATCCACTCAACGAGCGAATTTAATAACGTTAAAACTAAAAGACCGCGGGGTACGCGCACACTGCACGGTACCCAAGAGGACTGCAAAAGGGTTGCGCGTCACAACCGTATGGTGTTCGCACACTATTCCAAACCATAAAATCATCCAAACATTAAAATTTCCAACCGGGACTCACCCGCACACATGAAAAAACAACTTACGCCATGATAAATAAAATAAATAAAGTAAAATAAAAAAAAGGTGTGACATTCATATTATTTTTTATGATTATAGTTCATAGTTATGTAGGGCCTAACCATAGAATTTCCATCTGGTTTTTTTCAATTAATAAACCAATTGGGGGTGTAAATTGATTATATCATATAGTGTGAGTTTTTTTCATCAGAGGGTGGTGAATATTGTTTCCTATAGAATTTATTTCTCCTTAAGATGTTTGGTTTGACATAAATTTCAGTATGGACAAGATGATGTTTCATTATTCACATACTGACTATTAACAACATTGGGTAATGTTTAAGCCTCTAGATAGAGACACTTCTATCTATCGTGTTGAGTGGGATGTCCGAGAAGGAAAAATAAGACCAATGTTCTAGTAGTTGGGAGAATTTATAGCCCTACTAAATTGCCTTATTCTAGATGTAGGAGGGAAGAAAAAACCATCTTTCTCTATAGTTATGGAGAAAATATAAGATGTTTTACATGGGGAAATATAGGGCATACCACCTCAGGGGGGATTTTGAGTTTATAGCTAGTTTCTAGCTAGAAGAAGAACAACTTTCTATTCAACCATATCAAATGGAACCAATAGAACTCTAGGAAATTATGGTCCAGCTAGAAGAGATATAATGAAATGGCCTCATCCTTACTAGTAGTCCAACATTGAGATCTACAAAGAAATTCTCCAAGAATGAATAATGATCATTGAAATTATGTGTTATCCATAGAAAGTTGAATTATCAAATTTTTATGAAACAATAATCGTTTCCTAGAATTGATTACCTGTCTGAACAATTGTGGCATACCTCGATGTTCTCAAAGATCGATTTGAGATTTGGATACTATCATTTGAGGATAAGACCTTCTGAAATAACACAAAAATCATTCCATATCTAGTATATGTTTTATGAGTTTATGGGGATTCCATTTCAATTTTCCAATTTACTAGCTATTTTCATGGATTTATTGAAAAAAATATTTATACCATATCTGGTTAGTTGGTGGTTGTATTTTTCGATGACATCTTGGTGTAATCTACATCTCTTGAAGATAATTCCAAACATCATGAAATCTTCTAGAGAACACCAAGAGAGAAAATTATTTAAACTTTTCTATAAAAATGTTAGTTCTTGATTATTAATGTTCATTTTTTGGTAAACACAATATCTGATTCAAGGTTGTTGGTTGATCTAGATAAATTTTAGGCTATGGTTTCTTGAGTGGTGCCCAAGAATTTTTCTGATATTTGGAGTTTCCTAGTCCTGAATGGTTATTAACAATGGATTATTTGAGATTTCCCCCATTTCATAGAACAACTCTTCAGTTTAACAAAAAATGGGGTTATGATTGAGTAGTTAAAGAAGTTTGAGAATGATTTTTCAAAAGACATTGAAGTAATTGACTACCACATTGATTTTGATATTACATAAACTAGGTAAGACAAAAATCTTTTCCGATGATGCATCTAGTGTTATACATGGGGCCGTGTTGATGTAGGATGATGTGGTTGTAGGATATATGTCAGGATAGTTGATGCCTCATGAATGCAATTACCCTACTCTTGATCTTGAGCTAGTAGATGTTGTTTGTGACTTCATGTGTTGGAAGAAATATTGGCAGGGGTAGAGGTTCAAAGTGTTTACCTAAAACAAAACAATATTTTACATTTTTTCTCTAGGTGATTTTAATCATTGTTAGCGAAGGTGAGTCGATTACATTCAATCCTTTTATTTCACGTTTTCTTATACATCGTCAAAAGTTAATAGTGTTCCATATGCTCTGAGCCAAAAGTATCAGAATCATGTTGTTCATTAATCTGACTCTGAGTAGAGAATGATGGTATTGAATGATGAAAAGAACATCTAGGTACATGTTGGGAATTGGAAAATGACCCTTGTGTCTTTAGTAGTCAAGTTGTATCTTTTGATCTAGTTCAAGGAGAGTCAATCTGTTGATCCAAAGTGCTTGGATATAGAGGAATGGATTAAGTGTAGGGAGATACCTTATTGTTGTTCTAGTAGTGATGATGGGATTGTCAATTTTTTTGGTCATGTGGTTGTATCAGTGTGTAGGTGAGAAGAGTTAATGCATGAGTTCCTCAAATGGAAGTGGGAATTGATTTCCAAATAAACCAAGAAGTATCAAGATCTTCATAAGTTGTATTTGTTCCCAGGAATGATGAAAGAGATTTTGAGTTTCTGGAATAATTCCTTACCTTCCAATATGTGATGGATGAGTATCTTTTCATTGGTGAGCTTTTACATTAATTTATCATTCTGGAGAGGATGTGGACTGATATAATGATAGAATTTGTAGTGGGTCTTCTGTGCGTGCCCCAAAATAATGTTGTTGTTTGAGTTAATATGTATAATCTAATTATGGTGGTCCATTTCATATAGATATATGAAACATAACAGTTGATCATTTGGATTAATTATTTCATTGAGGGATAGTAATGTTTCAATTTTGTTTCTAGAACCATATATTCAGATCATGATCCTCATTTCATATTTCACATATGGTAGGGATTAAAGAAGAAAGATGGTTCCTCAGTGTTATTGATTAATTACCTATAACCCATAGATGGATGGAAATTCTAAACATACAATTTAGTTATTCATAGATTTGATGAGATATTATGATCTAGTTTTCAGGGGTTTGTGGGAACATCAATGGTATCTTATTGAGGATTCATAAAGTAACAATTTTTAGACTATGATTTAGTTGAATCCTTTTGAGGATGTCTATTGAATATCGTGTAGGTCTCCATTATGTTGGATTGAAGCAGCAGAGTCTATGTTATTAGTGTCATGCCTCATCCATGAGATGTCAAAAAATGATTCATTGATTCAAAAGAACCGGACAATGTCTTATATTAGGAATAATTCATAACCAAATCAACATTGTATACATCTTGAGATTGTAGTGGGATCTAATTCGTTTCTTCAAGTATCACCATGGTTATGTCACTATAAAATTCAAAAAACACGGCATGTTGGCACCTAGGTTTTTGGGTACATTTTTGATCATGGAGAGTATTGGACTATTGGATTACTAATTGGATCTTCCAGAATGGTGTAGTGGGATGGATGATGTGATAGATGATGTTTTTTCTTTCAAAACTCTGACACTATCACTCCAATCAATTTCATGTGATTGAGGTTTAAAATGATCATCTTGAGGTTGATTCTTACATTTAGTGGCATACATTTTTTTACTGTGGAACTTAGAGATAATGTATTACGGTGAAATATTTTTCCCTTTGATCGAATTTTATAGAATCATGGAAATGTTTAAGAAGAAATATTCATTCTAGAATTGTAATTTCCAACTTGGTGGCCGAATATATTTTCTCCTATTATTAAATAATGCATAGGAATAGTATCTCAAGGAATATTCAAGACAATATGGGGAGGTTGTAAGATATGTGACATTATAATGTAATGTATTTGTATAAAAATTTGTATTAAATTTTTTTTTTCAAGTTAATGAAATGATTATTATGTGAATGAGGGGGCCTTAGTGGTGTTCTAAGTGTTTAGGACATGAAATGTAGGTAATCCTGGACAAATTGTGCAAATTTCATAGTTATGTAAACCTTACATACTCCCCAAGAAAACCACACATCCATAAATAGTGGCTGATCACACAGTTGGAACATGGTTGTCAATTAGTTTGACCTGAAAATGTATCCATGAAAACAAAATTTCCTTTCATAGTGGATTTTATATGGTTTAACAACCAATGCAGGTAGGCTATTATGCC
Organism: Viscum album; assembly: GCA_963277665.1. Lineage (NCBI taxonomy): Eukaryota > Viridiplantae > Streptophyta > Magnoliopsida > Santalales > Viscaceae > Viscum > Viscum album. The sequence continues at coordinate 641,275,419 of OY728133.1, read as the reverse complement.
CTCTAAAAATTGAAAAATTACAAAAATTTCCATACAAAATTTTAAATACTTACCCAGTTTTCTCCCCTATAGTTCACCTTTGAATAACCGTGATGAATTATAACACAAAAGGGCATCCAAAGGGGATTCTTCTTCATCTATAGGACATTTATAGTTTCGTTAGTTTCAAACCAAATCCCAGGGTAAATCTAATCCCTTCCTTCCTTTGTTTTTCAGATTAGGGTTTTCCCCATGGAAATTGTTCTTCCAGATCAATTCACACCTTCTTTTCTGGTGGGATATGGTTTACAAATTAAATAGGTTGATGAATCCGGACATAATACCATGTCTAAGAGTTTATTCAACAACAGATTAAGGTTATGTGATATATAGGTTAAATCCCTTAGTTTCGATATAGATTTGTGCATGTTTGGTTTTGTTATTGTTCACCACATATTGTTCCTTTGACCCATTTGATGATGTTTGGTAATATGGTTGTCTAAATGATAAATACATACCATAATATTACACATCGGACACATCGAGGATGCTTTTCCATATTTAATGAATTCACGTGGTGCACTGATATTTCCAAACCTAAAAATTGGTTAAGTACAAGGTCATTGTGTTATAATGGAGATCCCTTACAATGTATGTCGATATATTTAATGGAAGTGAAAAAAAAAATTGGTATGGTGTATAGTTTTTTACTGGATTAAAAGGTTATTTTTCATGACTCATGAATTTTTTAATATAGTTAATTGAGATTGGGACATGTGACTTATAACTTATATTGAAAATTCAAATGAATATTTGGAATATAGATTAGACAATAAGTTAATAGGTAATGGTGTGTAAAATAAATAATATGTAAAATGTGATTTCATAAGGAAATTGATGAATGTGTGAAATTAAATGATTCACGGGAAATATTGAATGTTATTTGTGAGATATGTATGACAATGATAATTGGGATAATTGGGCTATTTAATGTAAATGGTAAATGTTTTAATTGTTTCTGGAATAATACAAATTACCCATTTGATATTTACATATTATGATTTTTATATGTATTGGTTGTGTCCGGTTTTGGTGTTGTTTACGTGTGTTGAATGGAGGTGTAAAAATGTGCACATGCCTTGAGGCATGGGATAAATGATGGAGGCTCATCCCATATGTCGAGGTGGAATGTTGATCTAATTCAACCTATAATGCAAGAGATAGGGAATGAGACAGATATCTATTACCCTAATAGTTTCTTTCCACTCAGACTGAGGCTTTGAGGTGGGGAAATTATGATGTTTTCATTCCTTTTCCCTAGTGAGATAGGGACCTAGAATTCCCATTAGGAATAATGATAAATTTCATAAACCATTGAATGAAATATGTAAATTACTAACTCATAAATTACTTATAAATTATTAAATAAGTAATTAAGATGATGTCATAAATGAGTCTGTAACCATAGATAGTAATATAAATGATTGTTCCTTGTTGGCACCAAAATGTATTATTATTATTTTCCATTTTTCTATTGATTTTATACACTATATTTTTAGACTGAATATTTTGTATAGGCCATAGGTGGTGACCTAAGGAGTTGTACTCACACCCATCCCTAGCCACCGTATGCTACTTGAGTATATTTAAATGATGATGGATAGTAAAAGGGATAAGGCCTCATGATTGGTAATTGATTCATAATTGGGATGGTCAAGGAGGTGGTTCCAAACATAGAGTTCGTACCATGTTGTGGATTCCTTTTTTATCTTTATTTTGGGTCTTTTCACTTGTTAGTATATCATGAAAGAAGATAATTACAATTGGTTGTGGTTTACACCAATTTCTTGGGAATGGTTATTTATACATGTTCATTTGTAGGTTATGTCATTACCTATACTATGTGTGTTTTTTCATTGGATTACTCTATTAAGAATGGTAGAGCCTCCCTATGTGACTTATAGGAACTCATTGGTAGTCAAAATCCTTTGCTGAATGGGGAGGCAAGCATGAGATAATGTGACACCAAGCTCAGGGGCCGTGTTTAGTGGCTCCTGGGTCAGGGATGTTACATTGTTCTTTGATACGATTATGACTCCTGTCTTATGAAATTCCATGATTTTTCCATTAATAATGATTATGATAAATGATATGTAATATATGGATTTCAGATGATAATATCATGTTCTCATACCCAAATTTTAATTTAATTGTTTATATCCCCCTTATTTACCCATAGAAATCACTTAAGATCACCCTTTCTTATATTTCCTTTATCTATGTCATTAAGAAATTTGTTATATATGATATTTCTAAGAAGGGTATCATTTATTAAGAACACATTGGGAGATGATGTAGCTCACCACTAGACTAGTTATTTATGTATCCAGTATCCAAAGGAACTAGACCTATGTGTTTTTAGTTTGGATTGTTTTAATTTATAATTAATATTCATATATTAAGTTTTAATATTTATTCATGATCTGTTTGGGTCATTACATTACCCATATTAAGTAGGTGGTACAATACCATTCCATGAATTCATTATTGATTATATTATTTTCCATTGTTCCATGTAAGAAACCTCCATTTTACTTCCACGAAAATTAGTAAACAATTTTAATTATATGATCCCTTACTAGAGATACTCCTAGAGGGCCTTATTGTAGTCGGTGATTTTTTACCTTGTCTAGTACCACCCATGGGGGTGTAAAATATATGATTGTTTGACTTATCAATGGATGATGAAACAATCAACATTATAAGATTTTTTTGTGAAAAAATGAAATATTTGGAATGTATTAGGTAAAATATAGGTGATATGAACATTTAACTTTGAACTTCTTAAATTGAGAGTGACCCTAATGAAAAAATGGGATTCTATGAGAAGTGTCTTTTGATGGAGTCGGTTCCCTATAACCACCATATTGGTACATTAAGATAACATGCATCAATTTTTTTGAATATTAGTAAACAACAAATCACATAATATTTATTATTTTGTGTCACATAGTATGCTATAATTTCTTAAGAGTATTTTTCACTAAAAAAGGTCATAGCAGTTCCTTGTTATGATGAAAACGTAGAAATTCTTCAACCCAATTCATGAATATTCGAAATATAGCCAGATGATATCATTTTAGGGATGAAAAAACACATGATATCTGGGGTGGATAATCATATGAATTTTATGAATGATTTCAAGATGTACACCCTTGGTAATATATAATAGGATATTAGGAGAACAGGACCCTCCGGTAAGAAATCCATATGTTAATGAGTAATTGGATATTCATATATGTGGATGTTTGTATTGATCCTTAGATATTAATATTATTATTAATGAATATTATGAGTAATTTAATTTTATTTATTGAAAAAAAACCATGACGATATATGTTCAAGGAGACATAGGATACGTCGAGTGTATCACGAGTAATATTGCATTAAAGAATAATGCGAGAAAAGATTTGATCCTTCTATTATAATAGAATATATTATCATATGACCTTTGATGGAAATGATATATCCCAAATAAACCCTTGGACTTTATGTTTGATAAGAATTTTTATTTTATTGGATTTAAATAAATTGACTTTGAGAATTTTGGTTGAGGGCACTGACATGCAACCGACTTGATTAGAGATATCACGATAATAGAATTATATTACACAATAAGCATATGTTTTTATATTATTTCATTAAGGAATTATATTATTCCTTTTGGGTTTCATAGTATGTTACTAGTTTCTAACCTTTTACATTATGCTTCTTCCCCTAATGCCATTACGAAAGAGACCTATAGGGTCATAGAATATGTGTATTTAGAATATCAAATAAAAAATATATTATTATAAATTATTTAATAGGTTAAATAAATATTACACATGCAATTAGTTTAATAATTATTCTTCTTATATTTATCACATATATCTTGTAACTATTTATTTGAGATACTATAATGTGAGCATAAAATTTAATAAATATTCCATTCATATTTAGTTAATAAAGTATTTATTTATTTATTAGTGAAAAATGCATTGATATTTATATAATAAATAAATAGTCATTATTAAATGCACGACAAGTACTATGGATGAATAGTGGACCGAGGTTAAATGATTTGGTGAGAAAATAATAAATATTGAATTTTATTTTACTTACTAATATTTATTTTTTATTTTCATGTTAATATAATGACATGATAAATAATAGCAATTTTTTTTATCAAAAAATGGTATTTTTCAAGGATTGAATAAATAATTATGGCCACTTGTGAAATTATATTATTTTAACTCTAGGGATATATAAACCTAGTTATTCTATTTAATCAAGTGAACATTTAAATTGTTTACTATGTGAACAATAGAACTGAGGAATTTTACGAAGCTATCGAGTTATAACTGATCTGAGATCTCTCCCTAGAATGAAGAGAAATATTTTGTCACTAGATCAAGGATAATTTTGTGGAAAAAATTCAAATAGATATCCAAGGTATAAGACACTGGACCTAGGATCTACCATGCATACACCTAGAGATTATTTTTCGAGATTTATGGAGAATTTTGGAACATGTGTGGATCACTGCTGTGGAGAATCGGCATTTAATTCCTAAAATGGAAGGATACAACAATGCAGATATGTTGTTAGATCCATCAGAAAAGAAATAATTCCATGAATGTTATTCCTAAACAAATTAAACAAATTATAAATAATATGTGATAATCCTCCCTCTGATTACATCTTGATTTCGAATTACTATACACTTTATTGATATTATTTAGATAACCGAGTTTATCATTGTGTAAACAAAATATATATAATAAATCATTAGAAAAAATAAATGTTGGAAAAATCTCATTACATACTTTTGCTACACCTAGATAATACAAGTGGTATCATAATTTCCATATAATTAAATATAATTATTTAATGACCATTTGGGGATTTATGAATATTTTTTATAGTATTTCATTTCATTTTTAATCATTATTTTAATACTACTCATGATATGTGATTATTCCTCCTCTATTTATTTTAGATCTAATAATTGATAATATTTTTATGAATAAACTAAAATGGATGATCTCATCCTAAGGTTCCAATGATTCTCACCAGATAACACAATAATACACACCATGTAACTAGAGGTACACATCATGTAGTTATGTTCAATGATTAGGAATTAATTTGAAATTAACGTAGTCATATGAATGTATGACATGAATTTTTTTTATTACCTCACACCACATGTTGACGAGAATAGATTAGAGTAATGTCAGCTGGTGTACATGTCCTGTAGCCCTGGGATAAGGCATGTAGTCCCATTGAGTCAAATACGAGCCTTGTATTTCAATACATGGACATACTAAATTCTTATAGTGTAATTCAGAGACCAGAGAACATTTAACCAGTTGGACTCACAGTGTAATCCAGTTTTTAAGTCATGATTTTCACATTAATTCCCAATGTGTGTGCCTCAAATATATAATGATATTTGTACATGTCTTGTGCTTCCATGTATGTGCTTTGTATTTATACCAAATTATAATGATTTAAATTTTATTTATTAAATTTTTTAATCCTTGAAATAGGTAGATGTGTGTATTCATAAATATAGGATACCCAATGTGATAGGTTTTAATATATATATATATATATATATAAATGTTTAATCAATATCCGCATAATGGTCAGATCTGCATATCATGTGTGAGTCCTATTACATGTTGATAATCACTATGAATTAAAGCATAACATGTGACCATATAATCATGTAATTCATGTAATCATCCACTATGTACACATTGTGAATGTAAATGAAAATTTGTTTATTCCATATTTTAAAAGAGTAAAACAATATAAGAGTATAATACATGATGGGTAAAAATAGACAGGTATTCACCTTGTTTCATCTAATGTAAATCAATGTACATATATAAATTTAGATGAATTATTTAATTTTATTAAAATTATTAGGGATGAGAATCACCACCAAAATTGGATAACAATTTAGATAAAATAATTTACTAATTAAAGACAATAATTTATTGGTTATAGCACAATTTTTCTTAAAATAATAATTATTCATACTTACTGTCTAGTTCAAATAAATAAGTCACTATATTTATTCATATGGATGATCATTAGCATAGAGTGGAAAATTGTATGTGATTAGTTTCATTTAATTTTTTATTAAATTAAATCATTGCTATGTGGTCCTTCTCTCCTCTTATTATGTATGTTATGGTGTGGCCTTGATTTCTATTATATAAACCCTTTTTCCTTCACATGTATTTTAGTAAAATCATATTTAATAGATGATGCGTCCATGCTATTGGATTCAGTTCAGGATTATATATAATCTGATAGCAATAAAAGAGAGGTACATTGGTGTAATAGTGGAAAGAATCATTATAGTCCTTAATTAGTTAAAGGTGTTTCCCCCATAGATTTATAGTTAGTTTATAATTTTCTATCGAAAAAACCATTAGTAAGGGATCAATAACATACCACATAATTATTTTATTTATGTTATGTTTCATGATTAGTTCTTTATTTATGTTTCTTTTGTTCACTTCAATTAATGATATTAACAAGCGTGAATGATAAGATTAAAATAAATATTCTTCTTCGTAAATATTAGTTAAGACATGTTCAGTCACTTAGGTAAATCCAACTAATATTAAGAAGAATGTGTTGAAGATAATAATTCTAAAAGTATGATTAAAAGGATAAAAAGTATCAATTATATATATTATGTCAATATAGCCTCCCATTACTTCAGTTAAAATTCATCCATAGTTTAAATTGAATTTCTAGAGAAATTTGGGGTGCATTCAATTATCAGGGAATTATAGCATGGATTATTTTGTTGAATAAATTTATATCACATCAAGGTTTGATTGATAAGTAAGGTAATGTTTTCATTATGAACAAAGTGTTATGGAAATATAAGTTAATAATTTTAGGATTGGGGATTCCTCTCAAAATATTATTTATATGTGTATTAATGCACTTGGAATTTCCAATGTCTACCTAAAACCATTAATGATATTTGAACAACCAATGTCATGGTAATGAGATGGGTAATGTGGATCCTAAAACTATAATTTAAATGAAATTTGATATTTCAATGAAAATTGTGATGTATATTGGTTTTGGAAAAAATAATTGGATACTAATTAATATATTATTTATTTAGTTATCGAAATTATATCTGATAATGTATTAAAATTCATATCATCTTATTTTTACTAAATTCAATTATAATGACTTAAGACATATCACTGTGTTATATACTTGAGAAGTATAACCTTATCAGTAGAAAAATTTTACAAGAGTTGAAAAAAAACATTCGCATTATCATTCTCCATGAAAGAAAATTTTATATTCCATAAGAACATATTCATACTTTGATAGGTAATGAGGAAAGTGATGAATAACTATATATCAATGAGAAACATTTTATTGAAGATACATGTGTTTAGTTATTCATGATATCATCCATCTCCAATGAGATTTTTATGTAACATGAGTAAAAGGATTCATATAGTACAATGTCTCAAATTTGGGATATCCATCATGAAATGGTGAGACAATAGCGGTACGATATCTCCATTTATTTATTAAATACTAAACATATAGATTTCTCTTCAGCTGGAACCTATGTAGATTTAGTCATTAGCTACATTGAACACTTGGACATCTTAGGGATTAACTTCCCAGATAAGTTGGGTACAATTCTCAGTCATTCCTCAATACCCATGACCATATCAACTTCTACTGTTAATTATAATATTATTGAGAATATTCTTTCAAAACATAATACATTTATTGTCCAAGTGGATAAGGATATGGTGAGTGATAAAAATTAATTTCGTATAGATAAAAAGAAATCTATGAACAAGGAAAATGTTCGATGTTCCTATAAATACTCAAAACACCCAAGTACATTGAAACAACGACGAACAAGATGCAACGATTGGGAAAGGAAAATGATGATGTCTATTTTTCATGTGGAAGTTCGGACACTAGAAGAAGAACAACACAAAATATTAAGGGGAAGATAATGGTTAATTCATTATAAAATTTAATAATTCAATAAAAATGCATTGGTTACTAGATAAAAATAGTGGTGTTGACATTAGTATCCAATTGTTAGAACCAAGTAGATTTTAGAATGATTTTTAGAGGAGAGGTGGATCTGATTGCTAATAATGGTGCAAGGATGTCTGATTTGGATATCGATGAAAACCACCTCTCTTTTCCCACAAGAAATATTTTGGTCTTATAATAATATTATTATATATCCATTGTTACTAAGAATATAATTTTTATAACATTCATGGAAACATGTGGGTTTATTTTAGTTTTTGGAAATAAAAGTTGTTTATTCATTAAGGATAACCTAGATTATGGTATTTCTTATTTAAATAATAGTAATTAGGTATTAAATCATGCAAAAAAGTTATTAGAAATTGACAATGGATCATGTCCACACATATTATATAATAACCTCATATGGAATCCCCATCACAGTTATTTAAATATTAACAATTTGCAAGAATATTTCAAGAATGATATTTTGACTCTTCTGAGCTATTATAATTTGAAGGATGTCATTATTGTTTACATAGAAAATTACCAAACCATCAATTGGGGTAATAGGTGAATGGTCTATAGAGATTATAGGATTGGAACACACTAATGTCCGGGGACCATTATTATTATATGATAATGGTTGATATTCTTACTTATTAAATTATAGTGATGGTGTGAGTAGATATGTCTATATCTATTGGATGAGGTATATGGCCCAGTCCATTTGAAAAATTAATAGAATTTAAGAATAATGTAGATAATAAACATGGAATAAATATAATGATGATTCCACTGAATCAGGGTGGTGAACATCATACAAATAGTTCATCAACATTCCATAGGAATTTGTGATCATGTATAAACTCATTCCACATTATAGGTCATATTATAATGGTGTTGGTGAAATAAGAAAACTTCCTTGTTATATATGGTAAGGTCTATGATGTGTCATAAAAATCATATATTATCATTTTTGGTATATTTATTACAAAAAATTCCTTATACATTAAGATGAGTCCCAATTGAAGTGGAAAATAGATTTTTTGAGTTACGGTGTTGAAGGAAAGTTGTTTTGTATAATACACGTGAATGGGGTTGCGAGGTGTTTGTTAAGGCCTAGTCTAGAATAAAAATAAAAACTATTGGTAAAAACTGTATCCTAAGAGGTATCCTAAGAATAGTTTGGGTTACTACATGTAGAACCCCTATGAAAATACTACGACTCTTTCTAGAAATGTCATATTTCTTGAGAGGTTGCACATCCTAATAAAGGATTGTGGGAGAATGACTGACATCAATGAAGTTAATGCTCAAGTTATAGATAAGATGTAGATGGAAAATGTTCCATATGTTTACATGGAATATGTATTTCTTCAAACACAATTACATTTTATGAGTTTTGGAGAGTTAATATATCTAGAGAGAGATCGTGTTGTCATCACTAAAGATATATACTAATTATTAGGTGAAAATGGTGAACATGTTTTACAAGGATCCAATAGAGAGATCAAAAGATAAAATATGGAAGGAATATTTGAATTCAAAAATGGAATCCATGTATTGGTACTAATATTGGGATTTGATTGATATGCATGTTGATGTAATGAATGTTGGGTGAAAATGGGTATTCAAGAGAATGAGGGACATAGAAGGTAATGTAAATACATATAAATCAATGTTAGTGTCTAAGGGTGTAATTATGGTCAACGTATTGACTATGATAAATCATTTTCACCAGTTTACATGTTTAAATCCATCAAAATTATACATTCCATATCATCTTACCATGACAATGTGATTTGGAAGATAGATGTGAAAAACGGAATTCCATAATGGGTATATTTAGGAACATTTATATATGACACAACATGAATGGTTAGTGACTCAAGGTGATGAAAAAATGATTTTCAAGTTGCATAGATCTATTTATGGAATAAATAAACCATCCCTTCTATTTAAAATATTATTCAATGAATCCATATATGATTTTAGTTTCATGAGGAATTAATATGAGTCTTATGTTTATAATACGTTTAGTGGGAATGTGGTCATTATCCGAGTAGTATATATTGATTAAATATTATCTAATAGAAACAAAATATCAGTCTTATATACTTCTAGAACTGTTTAAATGAATGATTCTCCATGAATGAATTAGGTGAAGTATCCAAAATTGTGGGGATAAAGATCATTAGTGATAGATCTAAGAGGATGTTTGGAACAAGTCAGATAATTCATAATGACGATAAAGTAGTGATATTATGTATAGAACAATCCAATAGGATATTAGTCCGGTGTCGCATGGATTATATCTTAATATAAAAATGTGTCATCAAGTAAAATAGGTGAATGAGATAATGAGTAATATCTTATATGTTTTAGTGATAGGATCAATCATATAAGCAATGTAATGTAGAATACCTAATGTTTCTAATGCATTGATCATGATATGAATATATCAATCAAACCCATGAGAACAAAATTTGAATGCTATTAAGAATATCCTAATATATATGAGAAAAATAAATGATATGTTCCAAGTTTATGGAAGGGATGAGGAGTAGGTAATTAGGGGTTATACTAATGCTCGTTTTCCATCAAATTAGAATAAAATGAAGTTGTAGTCAGGATATGTTTTATTTTTAAATGGAGGATGTGTGACCTATAAGTGTTTAAAGAATCATGTTTTTTAGTAATTTTATATTGAATTCTGAGTATATATGAGCATTTTTTGCATCTAATGAATCTATTTGGATTCTTAACATTTTTTAGAAGCTTCATGTGGAACATAGAAATAAAGACACTTTCACATTGTATTTTGATAATAATATAGTGGTGGATCTTCAACATGACCCAAGGTCGCACAAACAGAAAAATCACATACTCTAGATTTATTAACTCTTGAGGTATATTTTCAATGGTTTGAGGTTGTAGTGAGAAGAGTACACATGGATGATAACAAGAAGTACTCATTTACTAAAGTCATATCTCAAGAAATCATAAATACCATATGAGAGATAACATTCTGATGGTTTTAGGAATCTCTCTATATTGCAAGTGGGAGTTTATTAGATTTGTTTCAATATATCCAACATATAGGTAATTAGGATAACATGTATTAATTTTTTAGAATATTAATAAACTAATTATCACATCATGATAGTTATTCTGTGTGACATAGTATATGATAATGTTCTATGAGTAGTTATCACCCTAAAAGGTTTTATTTTGATGTGAAACTAGAAGTTCTAAGACAATATTATTGACAATATGTTCTATAGCCATATGATATCATTTGAGGGACGAATTTATTTATTATATTAGAGGTTTTGGATTATAATAATTTGATAAAAAATCCCATGGTGTACACACTTGATAATGTCTTGTAGGATATTATGAGAATGATGACCATAGTTTGGAAATCCATGTGTCTATGTGGCCTTGGATATTTCTATCTACCGATATGTGTATTGATCCTTATACTTTAATATTATTATTAATGAATATTATTTGTTGTGTACTTTGATGTGTTAGTGGAAATCACGAGTAAAACTGTTCATGGTGAGGTTGGATATGTTAGGTGGGTCATGAGTAATATTGAATAAATGAATAATGTGAGAATGAATTTATTCCATTTTTTAATAGATGATTTAATCTTAGGACCTTTTATAGAAATAATATAGCCTTAATAAATCAATGGACATGGTTTTCGTTATGATATTTCATTCTCTAGGATATCCAACAAGTAGGCATCATGCATTTTGGTTGATAGCACTGACATACAACCTTCGAGACTTGAGATATAATGACAAAGCGATTATAGGACACAGTAAGATTCCAAATGTGGTGTTATGTCATTACATCATTAAATTGTTTCTATATGGGTTCTCGGGCATGTTACTATATGATAACCATATATTTTAAGAAACTTATCCTTATATGTTCGTGGCACAACCGAAGTGTGCGATTGGAGGATCCCAAAATGGTTTTTTTTCGTAATCAAGGATTAATCCATGTTATATATGGTGATGAATATCCTTATCCATATAATTGAAAATGTTAAATAGACAATGGGTAATTATTCTGGAAAAAAATATATGCTCATCAAATATTTTTTAAAATTATTTAATTAAATAAATAATTACAGTTAAAGAATTCATTGTTCATTTTTTGAATATGGTGATAGATATATTATCCACCAGCATTGTGTTGTTGAAAACAATTATATATTTCTTATAGTGTTGACCCACACATGTTCTATGAATATACAGATTCCAATGAAGGAATCATTTTGTGCTAGTATGATAGATCATTGAACTTGTGTCTTATGCCTTTGAAAACATCGATAATGGATTCCAATTTGTTTTCAATGATTTGGTGGAGGATGGTTGCTCTCAATTCTTCATGTAATTCCTTGTGAAGCGATCGTTCAAGATATTGAGAAGATTCTCAAATTCCATTGTGCACAATCAATAAAAATGAATTAGATTATTGATAAAATAACATTATTGGGTTTATGTACTATTGTGGTTAAAATCAATAATTTAACAAGTTCACTATTATTTATTTTATCCATAAGGAACACCATATCTAACAATAATATTGATATTATTATTATAATTTTTTAATAACACGAGAAGAACATCGGAATTAAATAATATATTATTTAGTCAAATAATATTCAATATTTATCATTTCTTACTAGACCACAAAAATCAGTCTTCCATTGTTGCACAATACTTATTGTCCCATAATGATTGATTGTTTTTTATTATATAAAAATCACAAAATTTTACACCAATAAAAAAATCAAAATTATATTAACGACATAAATAAAATATTTACGAAATATTGTACTTACATTATAATGTCTCAAATAATTGGTGATTGAATAAAATATGTCACGCTTAAATGAACACTTATTAAGATAAATATGTGGGAAATATTTATTCAACATGTTAAATAACAATTTATAATATATTATTTAACTATGAATCTGGATACACTTTGTGTGTGATCCCCCAGTTCTTTTTCTTTGTGATAATAAGCAATGAAGCCTAATGTCCTAGGTTAGAATCTAGTAACACACAAAGGAACCCATAGAGAATGATGCTAATTCTAAAATGATATGTTACCTCATTAAATGTTTCACAATGTAATATCTTAACATTACCATGATATCTCAAATCATGTAGGTTGTATACCATTTCCATCAACCCATGAGCTCGATGAATCGTTTTTTGACTTCCTAGATATTAAACCATCAGGTTGAACACCATGTCCATGGATTTATTTATGATATCTCATTTATAAAAAAAGTATATAGATATAAAATCACATCAAATATCATAAGGGATTAATCCTTTCTCGCACTATTCATTAATTCAATACTAATTATGATGCACCAAACATATACCACCTCACTACAGACAACTATCTTCACAGTTTTCATTAATATATCAATATACATGACTCATAATACTCATTAATCATAAAATTATTGTCTAGAGACCACTACACATGTCCATTTATAATAACATAAAATAAATCATAAAATTTTTAATTTCAAACCAATGGGTCTCATTCTCATAATATCCAACAAGATATTACCAAAGCCATACAACATGAGAAGGTTACACAAAGTCCTTTGAGTCTCCACCACGATATCCTACGTCATTTGTGTCCCTCAAATAATATCATATGTCTGTAGAACATATATTTCATAATAGTTTCATAGAATATCCCGGTTCTTATCATATAGAGGAAATGTTATGACCTTTTAGTGTTATAAATACTCATGGGGCATTATCACATACAATGTTACATAGATGAACAATCATGATGTTATAAGTAGTTTAACTAATATTTAAAATAAGGAATACATGTTATCTTAAAGTTCATAAAATTTGGTTTGAGGAAACCGAGTCCAATAGACTCCCACATTAACTAGAGAAAACTGCTGACCACCATCAGTCTAATTGATCTCACATGATACTCATTACTCTATCGATATTAGACTTCAATCAAGGGGTCTTTCACATTCTCTTCCAAAGGTAATCTGTTTACTGCAACCTAATCCCTCTAATATAAATTCCTCCATAGGTGATACTTTCGCAGTATAGTCGTTTTCTATTGGTGTGCGCTAGGATCTTTAAGAAGAGACAACACTGTAGTATTATCACAATACATTGTGAGAGGGTCTTTACAACTAGGTACAAAATTAAGAATCTGAAAAATGTTCTAAATAAAAATGGGTTCTTTGGATTCATCTCTCGCTTCTATATACTTGGAATCTTCTGTTGAATGAGTGAAATCCAACTTCATTAAACTCTTACAGCTCTTAGCTTCTCAATTGAGACATTAAATATATTCTAACTGTGACATTATATCATTTTGATATGTTAGATATTTTGTATCACTAAAACCATTGAAAACCTACTTCTAATCTCCTCTATACACAAATAACATATAATTATTTCTTCTTAAATATATAATGACATACTAAATAGTGGTCCAATTATGTTCTCATAAGACATAGTGATGTCTCCGTCAATGCTCAAGGCATCGGAGAAATCAATCCTATTACATGACATGACTTAAATGATTTGTCCTATCGATGAATTGTATGGGATGTTACCGATTTTATCTTTTTCCTATTGTGGCTAATGACACATATTCATAGAAAGATGAAAACCATGTGACGCTAAAACCAATTCCCATATGGATTTTTCTATATTAAATCTTTTTATTATATTTTCAATATATATACATTGTCATAGTTCATGAACCCTCTTGGATCTATCATGAATGATCTTTATCCCTAGCATAAATGATGCTTCACCTAAGACCATAATATAGAAACATTATTTTAAATATTCATTATATAAATATAAGGATATTATGTCATTTTTAATATGTAATATGTAATCAACATATATTACTAGGATAATGATCGTATTCCCACTAAAACATGTATAAATACACAACCCGCATTAATTCTGAATGATGCCAAATTCTTTTATGGATCTATCAAATCCAATGTTCCATGTGATGGATTCTTTATTTACATTATAAATGGATCTATACAACTTGAATAAAATTTTGGCATCACCTAAAGTCATAAAACCTTCTGTTTGTGTCATACAGACACCTTCCTAAAGGTTCATGTTATGGAATGTAGTTTTGACATCCATCTTCTGAATCTCAAAGACAAGTTAATCTTCCATTGAAATTTTAATTTTTTTTGGATTTGAAAATGGAAACTGATGAAAGGGTTTCATCGTAGTAAATTCTTTGATACATTTTAAACTATTTATCAACTATCCATTTTCCATATGGATTTATATTAACTTAAATATAAAGTTTCCTATAGAATACCCTTTTTCACACAAAAATATTTACATCAACATGTTCATCAAACTGAACCCATGCATCATTCTAATACGTGGAATCCATTTCATAATTTATGAATTCTTACAATATTTTAGCTTCAAATCTCCCCACTACCTACTTCCATTAGAGTAGTTAATCATTTTTAGCCATCAATGATACACCATATTCGGTGAATATAAAAATATATATATCATGTTCTCTCACATATCTTATGATCTTATATGTTACTTGTTCTTCATGAAATATAACTTCCATGAGGACATGTGGAATAAATTCTTGTACCAAATATTTTGTATCTTTGGCATCAAATTCATTAAAGTCAATCATTATCCCACAATCATTTTTTAGGATGATATATCACTCATGAAAATTGACTTGTCAGCCAATATTCACCTTTTCATCTAAGTGTTTTAATAGTAAATATCACCTAGATTCCTTGGTATTCCCTATGATGATACGCTTTGTGCTTCAGGTTTCATGTTTGTTACCTGAGAGGGCCTTAACAAATTCCTTTCAACCCCATACATGTGTGTATGATAAAATGTGTTTCTTTCAACTACATGTCTCAAAGGTAATTATTTTTCATCTTTAGATAGTAATCCGTATAATGTGTATTTCATGTTTTTGTACCTTCTAGTATAAGTGATCCAGGTTACCATTCTCATTAACCAAATATGGGTTGTTCAAGAAACATGAATGTTTTTAGGTCAGAAATCCATATTCAAATTACATTAACTCACATTTCTATGATCCACAGACTGGAATCCCAAAACCCGAAACCATTTAATGGATTTATTTAACATTTTCCTATCAGTTACACCATGTACTTATTTGGTAGTCAACCCTTGATGCGTACTAGGATAATTTAAAACAAAATGTCATATTATCATTCTTTAATAATTGAAATCACACGAACTTGGGATGGTTAAGCACTTCGAACTATGGTTTGATTTTAACAGAATTATTGTATGGCTATACATAAATAATATTTTTGTTGATGGATTTTATCCATTAATTCATATATTTCTAATTATTTTCTTTATCACAATATTAAAAATATTAATTGGGTCACCATAAGCTATTAACCATGTCTTATATAATATTTATTCATATGAAATTTTATTTTATTTCTATTTTTCCTCATCATTAATTTAGTAACATATCTGATCATGAAAACACATTCCTAATGAAATAATCATGTTACATGATAAAAATAAAATAATAATGTTCTATGATCATAATATTTACATATGGTTAGTTTATCTTGGGGTTGATAAATTAACCATTGATCTATGGGAAAAAATTCCTTGGACCAATTAATGTCAATGTTACAGATTCCCACCTATCCAGATATATATCCCCATAGATTGGTCTCTAATGGACTCGAAACATAAAATTTCACCATTATCTTGGGTGCTCAATCATTTACAATGTCATCTTAAAAAACATGAAGTTGAGTAAAAAGGTGTTTACAAAAAATAATCCATGGCCATGAATTACCTACATAATAAGTTTAGAGATGGCTTCAAGCAATCAGTTTAATTTAATAATAAATTAAATTAAACAAAGCACATAAAATTTTCAGGTCTGCCTCATGATAATTCACATGTATTAAATAAAGTAAATTTTTAACAAATCTAGAGTTCAATTCATAATAATTCTTATTTAAGATTGATCGTGATCTAATCAATTAATGATTATCATTAATTAATCAATTATTTTATCTTATTTCACATGTGAGTTTCCTTGATATTATCTTCCATTATAATTTTAAACCAATAAAATATATTTATTTAAACTTAATAGTGTAAACCTATGTAACATGGAGGAAACATAGGGAATACCAATCCAATTTTTCCCAACATGTATTATACACATATTATATTGTACTATTATGACATATGACACACACAACTTATCACATACTGTCACAATGTGATCATCACGAGTGATTACATGAATCACATGATTTTTTGGTCATGTGTTATGGTTTAATGCATGTAGATTGGAATCATGTAATATGAATCATTCATTATATGTAGCTCTTAACATTATGTATATAATAATTAAACATATAAATATTTATTTACATAAAAGCTGTTCACTTGTAGTGTCTTTTATTTAGAACAACATGCGTGGACATGTCTCAAGAATTACATAGTAAAAAAAATTAATCAGTTTAATTTGGTATAACTACGTGGTGTTTTTATCAGTGATACATGGTTTTCAAATCTATCATAGTATATCTGAGGTACAAGCCTCGTGACTTATCATGTAAATCATACCTCAGAAAATGGAGTACAAAACATGCCAAATGGGCTACACGTAGTGTGTTCTCCCAATTATATAGTCACCAGTTAGGTAGGCCATGTATGGTAATAATTGTCCCAAATATAACTCAATGGGACTAAAAGTCGTGTACATGGGATACACGAAGTGTAATCCTTTTGACCATCTACCATTATGTTTAAGTGAACACATGTTGTATTTAAATTATATAATTAGTGAACAATCATGAATTAATTACTAAATATATTCCGATGAATTGTATATGATTACAAAATAGAAAACTATTGTAAAATGGTGTGTAATACTATATCATATGGCATCAAAACTTTAGATCCTCCAGATTAGATCCTCAATTTTATTAACTCACAAAATTAGTTATTTTGATTTGATCTATTACAAAAAGACGGGGAATAAGAATATCTCATGATTTAGATTAAATTAAAATTGATTTGAAAAACTAAATTAAAAATTCGTAAATCAAAAATTATGTTTAAATAATTTTTAATAATTATGTTCCAATATAATACAACTTCAAGGTTTTGGGAACAACAAAAGCATGCGACGGGCAGTTCACAACTTTTATTTTTTCCATAATTGATGATAAATCGTGGATTTATATAATGATGAACATCATGATCCATATAATTTATTCAATGAAATATATAAAGAAAAGGTACACTATAACTAATAAGAGGATCATTAGAAAATATTTACAATTAATTTAATAAAAAAATAAATACCCTTAAAGAATTCATTCATTGTTGATAAATTTAGTGACAGATCATCAGTCCACTGTCAATGTGTTATAGTAATAATGTTTAAATTTCTTCTAGTAGTAATCCAAAAATGTTCCATGAATCTATAGATATCTCTAAAGGTATCTCTAGGTTCTAACATGACAGATCCTTACACTTTCATTTCCTGCCATTGATCACTTCGAGAAACAATTACAAATCCTTCTCTGTGATATAGTGGATTAAGGTTTCTCTTTATTGTTGGAATAATTCTATGAGAAGGGATATCCATATGGATTCAAATGATTCTCCCATTCCATTGTACACAACGATGAAAATATTGTTGGCTTCTTCATAAAACAGAAAAATTGGGTTTATATACTCTATAGGATAATATAAATTAAATGAAAAAGTTACCTATTATTTATTTAATCCATGTAAACCCCTTGTCAAATAAAATTATAAATATTATTGTCATTTCTCTACTTTATCCAAACATTAAAATTGAATTAAATACTAATTTTATTAAATAATATTCTATATTTTTCAAAATATCTCAAATTTTGGAGGTTACATACGACGGAAATCAACCCATGTTCTCTCTGGCCCTTTTTTTAAATTCCTAGAAATAGAGCATGCCTGTACAAAAAAATGTGCATGGATTTATTTAGGATATATCATATCCATCAATGGAAAAAATATCAACTTCCATCAAAAGAAAAAAGTGAAAATTCCTTTCTCGCATTATTCATTAAATCAATATTTATCACGACACACCCAACACATCCTACCTCACCACGAACATTTTTCATCACATTTTTCATCAATACTTCAAATTACACGACTCATAAAACACATTTATGATAATCATAATTTCTAAGGACCAATATGCACATCTACTTAGAGGAACATAGAATGCCACATATAAATGTGGATTTCCTATTAGTGGTTGTCCTTATTATATTATTATACAGGATATTACCAAGGGAATATACCAAGAGAAGGTTTATAAAAGTCCTATAATTACCCACCCCTAATACCATGTATCATATGTGTCCCTCAGATAATATCATCCTTCTAAAAAACATATATTTAAGAATTGTGTCTTAGCACTTTAGGGTTCTTATAATAGAAGGGAACATATATTACCTATTAGTGTGGTAGTTACTCCTGGTATATTATCACATACATTGTTCCACAGATGAACCAGAATGATATGATAATTATATTAATTATTATTAAAAATTATTTATACTTGTTTTCATAATGTACATAGAATCTGGTTCTAGGGAATCAACTCCCGCACAACAAATGCGACTGAGAATGTTGCATATAAGGTCACATGCTATGTGTATCAAGAATCATAGTTAAATAATATCTTATTTTTAATTAACAAGTTTAATATATATTATTCTACAAGTTGTTTAAAAAATAAACATGCATTCTTGATCACATATATTATATCACCAGTTATTCGAGAGAATATATTGTGAGAGGAATATTTATTAAATATTTATTTTCTATTTAATGAAAATAATATTTATTAAATAATTAGATAAAAAAGATGTTTTGTTTAAATAATAAAAAAATTCATTATTTAATTCCGAACAAATATGTTTTTAGGAGTTAAAGACCATGATTGAATGGTCTAGTGAGAAAATAATACATATTGTGTATTATTTAATTAAATAATATATATTTTTATTTTGAATGTTAGGTGCAAGATGATAATAATAATAATAATTACTATTATTATTATTATTTGACATGGTTTTCTTCTAATATTAAATTAATAATAGAAATTGTGAAATTATTTTATTTTAACACTAGTGATATATAATCTGAGTTATTTTATTTCATCATGTGAAAAATTCATTTTTTTTTGGGATGAGAAACATAGAATTCGGGAATTCTATCAATCCCTTGAGATCTATATTATGAAATATATCTACATATATCAGAGATAAATATTTATTCACTTTATTATGGAGAACGCTTTGGAAGAAATTCTCATAGGGATCATAGGTGGAAAATGTGGGCCTAAAAATATGTCTTGCTACCACCCTGATATTCTATTTGGAAAAATTTATAGATTCATTGAACATGGTTGAATCATCTCTTGAGGTAATCATCACTTGATTCCCAAAAAGTTATGATGAAATAATTTAGATATTTTTTCAGATCCATCAATTAATAAATTATTCCATCAATGCAATTATTTATATAATTAAATTGATCAAAAACAATATTTGATGCTCCTTTCTTTGGAATAAGTGTGACTTAACTTGTCTATATAGTTTGATTAAGTTTCATAAATAATTATGATTATATTTCTTTAAATCCTAGATTAATAATCGGTTGTAGAAAAAAATTGAAATGTCGAGAACCACCCATCACATGCAAATGTATATTTATATGTGTCGTAGTTTTTATATTTTATCAAATTATTATTTATTATTATTAGATCATGTATAGTAGTTTTATTGATGCGGTTAAGGGAATTTTTATATTTTGAATCTTTATGATCACATGAAATTTTAAGTTGGATAGAATATTTCACATCATTTACTAGAATTTTGGATATAATGACTCATTCCATGTGGGTGTTCATATTGATCATGATGACTCACATCATAGATTGGGTCTTTTCAGGCATGACATTCTTTATCCCCTAATGAATGATTGGTCGATTCCCTTATATAAATTTTTAGATTATTATGATTATTCAAAGATTCCTTGGTCATATACATTTGGGTTAAGATATTAGTATGTTTTAATATATAAATATATATATATATAAAACAATTATTATGTAGTGGAACATATTCAGAGACATTTCATCTTGGGTTGAATCATGTAACATCATATGGGAATCATTGGGTATCCCAAGCCATATGATATTAGTTTCTCTTATAGTTTTCCTTTATATTTATACTTGAATACTTCTCTTTTATGTATACTATTAGGTCAGTGCGAGACAACGTTGGTGGATTCTTATTGATTTTTATTAGCACCCTTTCCAAGCTGCAGATTAGTACCCAAACATACGTCAAGGATATAGGTAGGGAAAAAAGAAATTCCACATCTATTGAATCATGATTAACTATTAGGATAGAATACATATAATAGATTACTAATACAGTTCTCTGGATATTCATGGGATATTGTTTGGTCTTTTTTTTCTTTTTTCATAAATATTCTTCATTGTACACCTGCTACCAGTTATGGTGAATTTTTTATTTATACCTCATCATGATAGAATAATTTTTTATATGATATTGGTTATTTTATTAATAGATTATATTATATTTTTTATTTACCTCAGTAAATTATATTGTATTTACATTTTTTTATATTTAATACTCTACTTTTTTATTTTTATATTATAAGGTTGTGATGGTACTATACAAAAAGATGGTATAGTATGACCACCATTCCATCACATATCATCACAACTATTCAACATCCTCTAGTGTATGAGGAAGATCTTATGATGCCATGTTTCCAAAAAATAATATTCACTTATTTATGAGTCAAGCTTGAGACATCATATATCATTGGAAGTATTTTGGAAACCTATAATCATGTAATATACTATAACCATTATGGACACCAATGAATGAGGTATGCCCTTGAACTAATGTTATAATAATATATCTCATAAATATTGTTAATGTTTCATGAAAAATGAGAATATATATATATATTTAATTTATATAATATCATGTTTATTTGATTTCCATGAATAATAATTTGTTTTTTGTAGTCTTTTCCAAAATCCAATTCAAGACATCATAAAAAACAGTTCTATAAGACTATTAAAAAACAATCTTTTTGACCACGAAATATATTTTTTAGTTATTTATTATAAACTATAGTCAAGATTGTTCATTTTGGATTAGGATAATCTTGATCTTTTCATCTCATTGAGGTAGAATTAGATGTGAAAAAATGTGTTTTCATCACTTCCTCATCGGGCCTCTTCACATCAAAAGATTTATGTCACATTTTTCAAGAAAAGGTCGATCATGATGAGTGGGATGAAATTATTTGGGTGAAATACATTCCTACCAAATTAAATTTTATCATTTGGAGTATGAGAAACAGTGCACACCCAACTGATGATAATATTTGAAGGTGTGGTATTCAATTGGCATCTAATTATGTGTGTTGTAGTGTTCAGGGTGAGGGTTCCATTCCTCAATTGTTCATAAATAGTGATTAGGCTCATGAGGTGTATAACGTTCTTGGATAATTTTATATGGTCCTCTCTATAGCTGAGGCTAGCCTCCCCTTCATTGACATATGATTCTATGGCTCCAAGGGTGGAAGTCCCAAAAGGGTGGCTGACATGGGGGTGTTGCATATGGGGTGTCGGTGACTACTGTAAGAAGGGAACAGGGTGAGGCATTATGGTATGGCTCTATCGGCTCAAGTTATGGTTTCATAGTCTACAAATCTTCTAATTGACATGAACCAGGTAGTGAGGATCTTAATGGATGCTCCATCTCTGCATAGATTTAAGGAATGTGGCGGGGAGGTCTCTATGTCGAGTTGTTTGGAAGGCACTTTGGTACGATAGTGGCCACCTTCGGTGGGACTAAATCTCAATATAGATAGTTCTTATGTCATTGGGTAATCATGCAGAGGGTCAGTGGTGCATGATGTCAGTGGCTAAGTCAACTTATCCTTCTTGGCCAAATTTGGTTAGAGGACTTCTCTTCATGCGAAGTCTAGGGCGATGCTCACTAGTCTCATGTTATGTAGTCAAAATGGGACAAGTATTTTTGATGTTGAAAACGAATCCATGATTGTTCACAATTCCTTGAAAGGGTATAGAGATCCTCCTTGGTTAATTTATTATGTTATCAAGAAATGAAAATGTATCCTTAATAGAAATTCACATGTGCTCTATAAGTGTAGGGAGGGGAATAATGTTGAAGACTACATGGACATGGTGGATTTATCATGAATGGGGGAGGTGATTCTTTACAGATCAGTAAGCATTAATTCAGAGGGGGTCAACTTTATTATAGGGGATGCACCCAGGCTACACTATTTCAGGCAACCTTGGTCAGGGCCTGTGGTCATGGGTGGTGAGAGGATGGGGCTTCGTGAATCTTTTATTTGTTTTCCTTTTGTTATTTTATATCTTATTAATAAAAAATTACATGATGATGATGATTTAACTTCACTTCACATACATTAAATATCATCATTTTCAAAAAGACTAACATTAATCAGCATGTATGATTACATCAACTAAAAGAAATGATTTGATAATGTTCCTATTCAATTAATCACACTATTGGGTGTTTTCATAATCAAATCATTATATTAAAATATATATTATTATAGAATACCACCACTATGTTACATATCATGTTAATAATTTTAAATTTTCAAATTCAAATTCAAAAAATAACTTACATCAATAACATCACAAATTTCATTCCCCAATATCCACCAATGAATCATTATTGAAATTTAAATGACATTAAATACTATAATGGTATATTGAGTTTAGAGAAATAATTATTTCATGTTTTATACACCAAGACACCTCACAAAAAAATTATAGTGACTTACATAAATCATGAAACAATAATATATATAATTTTCTAATACATGTACTTACCAAATAGATTCTTACAACATATACTCCAAAATATTTCCACAACAGACGTGATTTTTTTAATAGAAAAAAATTGTGGTGTAATATTCTAAAAACTAAAATATTAGATTTAAATCATGAATCCGTACTACAGGAACCAGAAAATTACAAATTTTTTAATCCCATATATTTTGGTTTATTTTGGTGCTCAATGTACCGACCACGTACATTAGGATAAAGTAATCTTCCTGAAAAATAATTCTTAAATATTTTTGAATAAAGACTTTTTAATTATGTTATGTTTAATATGTTAAGAATATTCGTAAAATAATCATCACTTAAATTAAGAAATAGTTTTATAATAAATGAGGAGAATGGTGAAATTTACCTCTTCTTACAAAACAAATCTCCAGTGATTTATAAACATTTCCAGAAACTCTAAAAAAAATTTAGACCAAATTCATCATGTAATTCATATAATAACAAGATTATAATTGAACTAAATCCCCAACATTATACTTTTATGGATTTATAAATACAACCCACATTATTATTCCAATAAAAATTCACACACTTAAACCAAACAACATATCCCATTTAAATATAAAATTCTTCGGAAAAATTCACCTCAAAGAGTTCATGTTTCTCAAAAATCATATCCATTAATTATTTTTAACAAAATTTATATAAATTACCCAAAGAAATTAGTAATGAATATCCATTGATATATTATACACCTATATGATTCAACCTAGTTTAGTAAATAAGAACAATGGATAATAATTTCATATATTTCAGAAAGAGTAACTCAAATTTTCCACCATGTACCCTATAAATAATATCTCTATTAGTGAAATTATTATAAATATTCCTTTAAATGATCCAGACGAATTTAATTAAACATAATCAATTAAAATGGTGGATTATTTTTTACCCTAAACACACACTCAACCCATCAAAATTATAACACTTTCTTCTAAAATATCAACACTTATACAATATATGACATAAAAATAAATATAGAAACCCAATATTTTTTATACATATAATATTATTATTATTAATTTATTTATCCATTAATAAAAATAATGTAATTAAAAGGAATATTTTATTTGAAATACAAGGTTAATAATACCTTAAAAGGAAATTAAAACATGAAATCCATAGTTTATTCTCTATATTGTGCTCCTAAATCCATTATATCTCTTAAAACAACATTGGATAACCTCAAGAATATATAATTTAAATAGTTGAGATAAAAAATCACATTTGGGGAATAAACATGGCATGAAAATATAACATCAGTCAATGATATAACATGACATCATAAAATAGAAGTCTTATAAGTAATCACATGGGATGATAACATAAATATAATGGTTTCTTAAGATCATATAAAATTAGGAAATGTTTTAGAATCATATAAAATTTCAATAACATGATTCATGTCTAAATTAATTAACAATTTCACATAGAGGACAATGTACCATTATGAATTATGTTTACTCTCTAGTATCATACATAATGGCCTATGAGACTAAATATTTATCCAATGAATTGGATCATTATTTGGATGAACCAATCATAAAAGTTTTATGATATTTGTATTACACAAAATTAAAATCAATTATATGGCATAATCAAAAATATTATCCATAAAAATAAAATTATTAACATAATCATTCCTTATATCTTAAAAAAGGAAATTGCATAACAATGGAATCTAAGAAATAAACATAAGGAATGTATTAATCTATAAATAAATGGTTGTATAATATATGTTTATATATGAGAAACATATATAAATAATTCAACAAAATTCCATAATTTAATTGGAGATAATTTTAGTTAGAGATATAATTTCAATAACCTAATGAAAAGGGAGGTTTAGAGATATCCCTTAACTTGAACCTGATTCACCATATAAATTCTTTATATTAATGGTTATTAATTTCATTTTAAATATTTACATGATTAATAACATTGAAAATTTTCATTATTCCTTTTATATTATTTGTTTCCATGCCAATATTAATTACTTTTTCAATTAATTTTATGTTAGACGTTCTGATGATATTCGACTCATATGTCAGAAATCACTTTGGTGATCCAACTACAGTCAAATATATTAATAATTTATCATATAAATAATAATTAGAATGGATTAATTTTCATTTTTATACATATATTAAACTTTTAAATCTATCCATGACATCTGGTTGTGAAAAAATAAACTATGATAATATCATGGAGATGTTAGGACATATGTATGCATGAGAAATGTTTCAATAATTCAATGATCATAATGGAAATAAGCAATGTTTTATTTCATAATTTTGAAATAATAATTATATAACAAAAATAATATTATTACATTAAGAATAATTACATATACCATCCATGTGATGTATCAATGAAAAATAAATCACATCACTTCATGATGTGGTAGTCTTCTATACACATGAATGACATTGTCACTTTTTAATGGATAGTCCGACAATAAAAAATATAATATATTAATTTTTTCTAATGATTTATATATATTATATTTTATATATAAACAATAAATTATTCATAATGATAATAATTGAGGGGTGATTATGGAATACGAATTACATCATGTCATTAGGAGGTAGTCCTCTATATATTGAAATAATGAATTTGTTTCCCATTTGATGAAAGAGGATGTTGATGTTGATTTTTAAATTAAAATAATTATACTGTAGTGTATGTAATTTTGCGATGTTATTATATCATAAATATTTAGTACTAATTCATGCAAATAAACGGTGAAATAAAACAATGATTTTTAGTTATAGAAAATACCTCATCTTCAGACCCCCTCTTTAGGATTATACATGAATCCTATCTAGATAGAATTTATATTCAAAACAAGGACTATATGATAATTTTATTAAATAAATCATGATATTTGGTATGGTATTTGTTGAATCCAAATTCATTTAATTTGTGGAATGAAATGGAAAAGACGTTCCCTTTTATATGTGTGAGGGAGTGTTATTTTTACAAAAATAAATAACTATTCAATAATGGCATGTAACTATCAAGATAATATCGAAACAATGGATAGATAATTTTATATTGGGAAAATATTGTAGTGAAAAACCTCTACCAAAAAATATACATGTTTTATAAAGGCTATTCCATGATTCTCTTTAGTTTAATCCCATTTTAGAGTTTCTTTAACATTAATAATGGCAACACATTTGTAATATTTTTCGGAATTGTTCATACAACAAATTATGTTAAAATAATTATATTTTATTAGTTTTTTCTATTCCAAATAGTAAATCAATTTTATCATATTATATTACATAAATATTAATAGTTTAATTTAAATTTAAACCATCAACATGTTTCCAAATCGGTATTCAAGAATTGATCTTTTCAAACAATAGATGATCTTATATTTACCCTATCACTATATATAATCAATACATGAATTTAAATAATGTAAATATAACAGAATCTATAAATTTTAATTTAATATTTTCTAACTAGGGGTTATTTTAATTAATTAAAATCAAGATTATTTATGCATTTAAAAATAGTTTCTAGGTAGATGAATTTTTATGTATAAAAATAATCTCTTATAAAAATCTTGATAGTTGCTGATTATAATGAAATTAATAAAATTACTATATAAAAAATTATAAATATTAATCCTTATTTATAAATTAAAATAAAAAATATATTTTAAATTACTTTATTTACTAAAAATAAATGATATTTTTTGAAAAATCGGTGGTTTCCAATGTTTACCTAAAAAAACATTTCAAAAAAACCCACCAAAACATCACAGTAGGATAATATATAATATCTAATTTCCATTTTTTAATTATATAAAATATAATATTTATAATTTCTGTAAATTATTTGTAATATTTTATTGTAAATAGTATTAAATTTTTGTCTGAAGGAATCATAATTTTGAAGAATAAAATGAATACTGAAATATTGAGTTCTTATTTACAAATAATTTATCAATACATTAATATATATTACGATATTAAATATTTATATCATAAATTAGTAAACAATATTAATACCATTCAATTTAATCACTAGAAAATAATGATAATAATTTATCATGGATTGTTAAGGCTCTGTGTTTCATTTCATATATTCTTTCTAAAATAGTTTTTTTTAATTCGTAGGGTTAACTTATTGCAACGATAATGATTTTTTGAAAGGAAAATTTTTATTTGATACTATGTTGAAATTGGTAGGGTAACTTTTTCATCATTTACTATTTAATTTCCTATGGTTTCTATTCTTATTATTTGTTATGTCATTTTAGTTTTTCTTGGTCATTTTCTTGTTTCATAGAACCTTATCTCTATGGTGTGAGATCTTCCTCGGATGTTGAAATAAGAGAGATCATTTTTGATGTATAACTCATCTGAATTATGTACATGTGTAGGATTTGGTATGTGCATTTTCAATAAGTAAAATTGAATACATCATGTACTTTTGAAAGGGTTAGTGGGAGTGTAAATCGAAGAACAATAAATATAATGCGAACATGAATCCCAAAGTGGCCAATATACATAGAGATTATAATTCCTCTTTAAAAAAAACCTCATGCATCTCATCCACCGGGATATGATGAGATGCACATTTCCCCTGACATTAAAATCATATACACATAGTAAATTATTAGTATAGCTCTTCATTCAACTATGATCAGTCCTGATGGGTGGTTGAATGGTCATGAAATTTTCCACCATATCCATAACAATTTTTTTCCTGACATCTTCTGTTCACCATCTTCATCCTAACTTTTTTTTGTTTTGCATTGATTCATATAAGGGTATTTATAAAGATCCATTTGGATACTATATTGGAAACTAATATTATATGAGAACATGACCACATGAAGATGATGAACCCATATTCCATTTAATTTAATCAAATATCCTATCAAAATTTCATCCAATATTTGAATAGTGCACATATATTATCCATTAATTTTATCGTGATAATCCATACTGAATTTCAATATAGTATAAAGAGAATTTTGGAGGATCTTGTAGAAAATGGATGTAAAGATATGATCTTAGTTAGATACTGTCAATAGTGATGTTTCATGTATCCTCACCACCACTATGATATATATCCTTTCAAGCTGATATGGTGACAAGTCCTCTCAAATTTCACTGATTTGAGAAGTGTTTTTAAGAAGATGCACCATAAAAAACATGACATTATTACATCTCGATGTCTATGGAATTATTATGAAAATGTATAGAAATATGTCTTACAATTTACATAAAGGTATTTGTAATGGTTGCATTAGCTACATATAATTTTTTAATTCAGAATTAACTTGTTTCCAAATCGAAAACTTTGTTGTATATTAAATAGATTAAAGCATTATATGGTCTCCCCAATAAGAATCTTAGATATTTAGATACATCTTAAAGCTTCTTGGGTGGGTTATAAAGTTTGAACTCAGTGAATCATTCCACAAAACATTCATTATCATTTTATTTAATAGTTCATATAGTCATGAACCAAATCATCATCTTCTTCTTCCACAATTTTAAACAAAGAGGGTTTCTAGTTTCATATATCTTCAACCTTATTTTGAATTTCCATATCAGCTATTTGTGAGTCCTTTTTATTATCTAGAAGGGATGGTTGAGAAATGATTTTACAAAAGAACGATGATGTACCATCCCCTAGGGTTATAATGTCCATCCTTTATAAATATAAGATGGTTTTAAAGTAATAAATCATCAATAGTGATTAGGTTGTCGAATCATTTTTATGTATATATTTTTCTACATTGTGTGAATTTTTAGGATGTAAATGGATTTCATCGTCAAAATCAGTGATCATCTCTAACCATATTCACTGGTATATATTAAACTCCTTTTATTTGAATATATATTGGAGTCTCTTATTTTCAATGTATATTTTTAACATTAATGTGTATGTAGATAATGTCACCAAATGTTTGACAAAAAAGATCACTATAACCAATTTGATATCTTGAATGGGGTGTATTATCTTAAGAACATTCAACTTCCACAATTCATATGCTATCAATTTATAATTCTACATCAATACACAACCCATACCATTATTTGAATAATCTCTATATACCTTTAAATTTTCCTCTATTAAGGGCATCATGATGAATTGTGTAACACCCCATGATTTCATAGTATGTTATTTCTTCAAAGTAATTCAATAACTTGCACTACACGCAACACTGAGTTTAAGCGCACAATGACTTTCCCAACTTGTCTTTAAAAATGGGTTATTAATAGAATAAACTAAATTTTTAACTTCATATAATATATATAATTTTAGAATACATATTATGAGTTTCGTATACATAATGAAAAAAAAAATCAATTTTTTCAGATAAAAGAAGCATTTTTTAAAATGCAATTTTTTGACTTTTAAATGGAGAACCGTTTTAAATACAAAATTTGAAACTATTTTATACAAAATCTATCAAAATAAACCTCTTCTTTAGAATTGGTACATAATAATTTAGTTTCAATAAATTTTGGCTAATTTTCTGATAGCTTTCATCTTTGGGTGAATAGTAAAAAAATACTATATTTGAATTGAAATCATATTTTTTAATAAATATAATTTGTATCGTTAAATTATACATTTTATTATTTTGGAATTATAAATAGATTATATTTTTACCATTTAATCCAATTTTATCCCTTGGAAATAATTTCACTTTGAAATTGAACATATACAAGTATCAATCTTTTTTTAGTTATTATTTCTTAAAAACATGCTTTTTGGTTTTGATAATGGGAATTAATTTTTAATTAATAAATGAAACTTATATGTTTTGAATTTGGTAAAATATACATAATTTTTAATTCAGAATATCAAAATAATATTAGGGTGAAATTTTGGTATTTTTCTGAAAACATTCAATTTTCGATGAACATTGAAAAACACTGAGTTATTTGGTAAAGCCAACATTTTATATAAATAATTATTTATTTTATTTAAATTTATTTTAGGTAAAAATACAAATAGGATACCTATATATGTTCAATATAATTTATTCGATTCATTTTATAATATGTTTAGATATATAAAAATGTTATTGAAATTTTTACCGTCATTTACCAACCTCATAGGAGAATTTGCAAATTTGCATAAAAATTCATTTTACCATTTTGGTGAGTTGAATATAAAAAATCCAAAAGACATGGTTAAACTCAGTTTGTAAAATTTGGTTCAATAAGATTAAAATAATTTTTGGTGAATAGTAACTTTTGACTTTTATTTAACACGGACAAAGGTAAATAAGGTAATTAGAGGTAAAAAGAATATTATAAAAATGAAAAATTAACATAACACTTGTCGTAACCTTATTGGATGATCCATGAAAGACCATGGTCATCTTTGGGACGTTTTAGGGACCCCATGGAGCAACTTATGAATGATAATGACACTTTAGTTTAATTAACTTAATGTAAAGGCAAAAACGACATAAACAAATATCCTTTAGTAAATAAAATTTTACATGGAGTTATATAAGTCATATTTAGACTATAAATATTACTTGTAATGATAAAAATATTTTGTAAATTATAGTATTTTTTTATTTCTAGACATCAAATAAATTAAATTAATTATGACACAATATTGATGTTGTATTTTCTTCATTAATAAATGATTTAAATAAATATGATTATTAATATTCAAAATATATCCAAAACATGTCCATTTCTTATTGTATGATTTTATTTATACCATGATTCATCTAATATTTGAATTTATTTAGTTTTGGACCATTATAAAACTAATATCATTATATAATAAAATCATATTTTCACACAATACTAAAGAGCCCCTCCTCCAACTTATAAAAGGACACCACTTGTAACCCATTCCACACACTTCTCAGGCCCCTTGGCTCATCCTACCCCTGCCCAAATAAGCTCTAAAGATCCCTATATTACACCTAGAAGCCTTACTATAAGTACAAGTCCTTAAAAAATTACTTTTGGTTCAATACAAAGGACGTTACTCAAATTAAAGGTAATCGTTTCTCTTAAATTATTTTCTTTTATATTGTTTTATTTTACTTCTCCAACCCTCCAAAACTCTTTTTATTTTTTTAATTTATTAAAAAAACTAGTATGAATAATATACTAGGATGTTTTTATGAGATGTATTTTAACTAAACTTATACACACCTTCATCTAATGGGGGAATAACATACTGCTTCTATGGTTGGAAAACTAATGCCTCACGAAACGATGATTGATCGAATATCTCATACCGCCTCTCATGGTGGCCGTTAAGATGGCACTGTATTTATATATGATATATATACATATATATTATGTTGATGATAAACACTTATATGCTAGTGGAGAGGATGAGAGAGACCCGTCGCGAACCTCGAGCGAACCCGCCGCTACAAGATGCGAACCCTAGCCCTAATCCTCGCACTTTTGCTAAAGTTGTTGCTGGTAAATCGTTCGAATGCTCTTCTGAACATGTTGATGTTGTCCATAACCCTCAGATCAATCCAAAGACATATCACTATCGAGGTCAACTCGCTATCGCATTCTCAAACGATGAGGTTAGCTTTCTTTCTTCAGATCTTAGGTTTGTTCTGTTTGGGAAATTTCAAAATAGAAGGCCTTCATTAAAATTTCATCGATCTACTTTTGAAATCATCAGATTTACGGGATTTCAATTAGGTCTCCTCAATGCCTCTCACATTGTGCTACGATTCGACTCCGTTGAGAGTTATTACAGACTTTGGGCTAAATGTACGTGGTCATTTGGGGGCTGCCAAATGCGAATTCTTAAGTGGACCCCTAACTTTGATTCTTAGGCTGAATCCCCAATTGTTCCAGTATGGGATGGATTTCCTGGATTAAATTTACACTTATTTAAGCAAAATGATTTGTTTTCTATCTCTTCACTCATTGGCTTCACGATGAGGCTTGATTATGCCACAAAACACTCTCTAGGCCTTCTGTTGCAAGGGTATGTATTGAAGTTGATGTCTCTCAACAATTTCCATCAGATATTTGGATATAAAGTGGAGACTTTGGTTTTTCACATGAGGTTATTTATGAGATTGTACCAGATTATTTCCATCTATGTTATGGGCTATGGAATTATTCAAATAACTATTGAAAAACTAATAGTTTTCCCACAAATTTAACCTCAATATGGAGAGAAAAGCATAAAGGAAGGAAAGATGTTGTGGCTGAGCCCTCTAAAGGGGTTTCAAAGGAAAGAGAAGATGAAGATAAAATGGGTTTGAATTATCAAGCACATGAATGTATGCTTTCATATTTTGTTCAAGATGTTCTTGATGTCACCAAAAAGAAAGAACACCCTGAATCTGAAAAGAATGAGATTTCTCATTCAATAATGAAAGGAGTTGCAATTTCTGAAAACCAGGTGATTAGCAAAGCTAAGAAGGTGAACAATGAAGTTCTATAACAAGATGTTGATGAATCTCTCCATGTGAATTCTAGTATGATCCCCAATGTGGGGGAATCGTTGCGTTGGAAGGAACGAAAAGGGAAAAAATCATTGTGGGCCCTGATGGCTTTATCACTCCAATTCCTAGGAAGGATAGAAAGCATAGAGAGAATGCCAGCCATGAGAGAACCATTATCACAAGATCATTTGTGCGTAAAAGCTATTCCCTTGAGATTCCTCCACACCCATTTCCTTCTGAACAGCTGCCCGAAGACTCACAATCTTCTGATTATTCGGACGAGGATGCTCATTAAAGTTGCTGAAGATTTATACAAAGATCCATATTCTGACTCAAGAGCATTGCTTGAACAAGTTCTCCTCCTGGATTTTTGTCTGGATGTCCTTGTTTCTGTTTGCTATTTCTCTTATGGAGGTTTAACTCTTTTCAATAATGGGTTCCCCTTCTAGATTTTCTCTAATTGGGCCCACGACTATTGATCTTGCCTGTTTTTGGGGTTTTTAACCAAGCTCTTTGTATAATAAATTATTATTTTCTGTTCTTGATGCTTCTGAGATGCTGTTTGATGTTTACTTCTTTTCAGAGATGTTCTTAATAATGTGCTTTAACATCTTGACTATATGCTGTCTGGATCAGTGACTTTTGGAATTTGTGGCCAATTTAGGGAGTACTAGTTTTTCTTCTAAGAAGATCCTACATTACTGAGTGGACATTTCTATTTTTCAGCCTCATAAATACTCTCTATGGTCAGTTATGTTTGGCTGGACTTGTTTGTATCTATGCAGAACCACTCTGATTTTTCTTGATTTGCTGTGTTTCGAGATGAGGTGTCTCATGGCAGATTAGTTGCAGGCTTTTTGATATCTGGACTGAGATGTCTGGCTGCTCGGTTTGATGAAGGATCTTAAAAAGGACTGCAGAGCTGCTGCTTCCTTTAGAATCAGAATCTCCTGCCTATTCTCATGGACTCTTGACATACATGCAGCATGACTGAAATTTTTCTCAGCAGGGCTGATTGCTTGAGGACATCAACAAGTCTGTTTCTGTACATTTCTCTTTAGTTTTCAATGTATTTTTTGTCTGTTTCATTAACTTTCAGAGGTTGTAAGCGCATTACACCTCGAGATTTCCATATAACCCCTTTTTGTTTAATAAATTCCTTTGACATGAACTGGGAGACCAGTTCATGCCAACTTTCTTCAAAAAAATAATAATATTTTTATGATTTATTTGTGCCTATGTATTATACATTTAAGTCATACCTTTATGGTTTCCATTATAGGTATACAACGATTATTTCATTTGAGGGTGTGCGGACTACCTCCCCCTCAACATGATATGAATCATTAATGACTTATGTGAGACATATAAAGTATGGTGTTATTGATATTTTATATGATATTATTCAGGAATTATAATATACCTATGTATAATTATTTTTTAATTCGATTAAAAAAATAGAAATGAATGTAACATTCATGCATACGTACGACTTACGGTCTCCATGAATGGTGAATTTCATTTATTATCTCCAAATGTTATGAAATGTCATAAATACTTATATATACTGGACTTATATGATATATATGAAATATAAATGAGTAATATCATTCAATAGATAATGGGATTTTGACCACATGGACAATTTATAGTTATAACAAGTTCATTTTTGACCACATGGACAATTTATAGTTATAGCAAGGTAATAAGTGATATTCATGGAATAATAAAAATGATTATATTCTTAATAAACTAGAAATTAACTTATGTTTATTATTTAGGAAGAACAAGAATCATACGTGCGGGTCATGTCAGACACGTGGTAAGGGGTTTCCTATCTCACTTTTAATTTTGTGAGATTTCCATTGTTCATAAATTATTTATTTCATGAGGTGTATTTTGTACTTCCATTTGATATATATTTTCTTGAGTCTCTTTATATTCATGGTATTCTATTATTCATTTGGTTGTTATTGAATATTGTTCATATGACTCGATTGATTACTACGTGGTAATGGTTATTTCCTCAATCTCATTATTCTCTGAGATTGTTTATCTGTATGTATTTATTGGGAAATATTTATCATCTATCCCAATATTTCATAAAAAAATTCAAAAGGAATCTTTTATGGTTTTATGGTAGGGTATATTTTACTAGATCATCATTTTAAATGTTTTACTGATTTATCTTTCCAAATACTTTAAATTAATATCCATGTTTTCAAAATGTCTTTGAGGATTTTATTTATATGGACATGAATTTTTTGAAATGAAAATTATTTTAAAATGTTTCAAATTGGAATGGTAATCTTTTATTAAAAAATCCATTTTAAATTACTAACTTTATAAATTGAGAGAATTTTAAATGATTTCATGAAAAGGGGTATTTTTCTCAAAGCATTTTACTGATCATTTCCATCTATATCAACATCCATTAAATGATTTTAAAATTTTTTGAAGTTAATTTGTTATGATGAAAATATTCCATATTTTATTGCATGTTTTTTGATATGTTTAAGTGTTGATGTGTAATTTTTATACCATTCATGGTTTATGGATAAAGTATTTACATTTCGTATGCTAGTTTTAATACTAATGTTTATGTTATATTTCAACTGTTTCTTATGATTAATGTATTGGATTTGTATGTTCCAAGTTGGGTACTGGTAAAAGTAAGCCCTCAGGTTTCAGGTCTTGTTATAGAAGACCCTCTGGGTTGAACTCTAGTTACAGAGGCTCTCGAGAATGTAGTCTTGTTATAGTGGCTCTCTAGGTTTGGGACTACTTACAGTTAGCCCATATGTGTTGGTATGAGGCCCTGATAAAGAAATTAGAGACCAATACTATACAATCCCTCATTATGAAATTAGTTATTTCAGGTGATTATACGACAAGTAAAATATCCATGTACATATTTATATGGTAATGTTTAATTTATTTTTTCCATATTATGTTCAAGTTTATGTTTAAAAGAATATTGTTTTATTACACATATTGCCTTAAAAGTTTATAGCTTCTGAAAAATTATTTACCTTTTCCTGAGCATCTGAGATCACGACATTATTATGTATTATTTTCCCACAGTATGAAGAAGTTAGTTATGAGTGACTTGCAGGAATAATCTAGGAGTCTTGGATGCTTCTAATGGAGTAAATTAATGTAGTTTTTATTTTAAAGTTATAATGTTGAACATCATGTATGTAATCTATTTTCCAAGACTTCTAAATGGATTGGTCCATTGGGACTTGATTCCTTGAAATCATGGAAATGTTATTTAAAAATGAACTGACTCTGGGTAACTGGGATAGAGGCATTATAGTTGGTATCAGAGGATGTTTAGAAATAAACTTTAAAACTAGAATTAGATAAACTTTAATAATATCACATTACCCTAAGATGTACTTTGATGATTAGTCTTGAAAAACTTCCATAAATTTTGGTAATGTAGAGATTTTATGAGTTTTCCACACAAATAAATCAATGTCTAGATAAGAGCAGGTAGAGGTGGCTTTGGCATAGATGTACCTAGGGGTAACACTTGATAACACTGCTTTGAGCAAGACATGAATGGGAACTGGTGCACGACAATGGGCCTTGCTGCACTCTTGGTTATGACAATCCAGAGGGATATTCTAAGGATAATTTTCATTTTCTTTACAAATCATTATGAAGGATTTACGAGTATATACCTCCTCAAAGAAAATATTTTTATGATTATCGATTCTATCCATAAACTGTTCATTTTAAGTTAGGTATTTTACATGTTTGGATTTATTCATTGTAATTCATAAACTAACCTATTGTATGCCATTGTATAGAAATAGAGCCCAGTAGAAGGAATGTGAACTCCAATAGTATATATGATCCAAAGATTAAGAAGGATAATATCATTCACGGTATTAATCCAACATTTAGAACGAAAATAGTCTCCCATGTATTCTCAACATATGAATAAAATGCATCATGTGTTAATAAGATATGAAAATAATTCTCTGAGTCCTATGGATTTGAGTGGATAAAAGAGAAGAAATGGATGGAAGAGAGAAAAACAGATAAAGGGAAGAGTGAAAAAAAGGATTTTCCCATATATGAGAACTGTGGAAATAATATTCTTGGTAAATGATTGAATGGAATTGGATTTTGTTATAAGTGTGGAGAAAAAAGACACCATGTACGTGATTGTAAGGGTAAGAAAAAAGTTTCAAATGTACAATGCATCAGCTACAAGGAGTTGGAACACATGTGAGTCAATGTACAAATCATCAGAGTATACCCCAAATGCTGCTATTGTATAATAATAATGTTATGATACTACCGAAGATGAAGAGGAATTATTAGATTTCTCAAATTGTTATTAATGTATTGTGTCATTTGAATATTTTATTAATTATGTACATGTTATATGAAATATAGAGTATGTAAGGATTGTACTGTATTAATATTTCATTATGGAATTGATATTGTGTGGAACAAAGAAAAATGACTCAATAGCAGGTTAAATTTTATGAAAATATATGGTTCATATAAACATAAACAAAAATATGGTTCTTATACTGAGGTACTGATTTTTGAATAATACATGATTGATTTGGAAAAATTATACTGGATATTCTTGACTACCATAAAATTGATTAATGAACTTTATATTCCATCATTGTTGGAGTTTACACCATTTTGGGATAGAAGGAGTATATCCAGTATTTTATATGGAATAAGGTAGCATGAATGTAATCAATAAGGTATTATGGTAATTCGGGATGTTGTAGTGTTTTAAAATAATACTTTTTGAATGAGTTTACATGTTATTACGTGGGAAAATGGAATTTCATTGTGTTTACCTTCCTTATAAATTTTCTACTATGAGTTAAGATAGAATAATTTTGGATAAGTCTAGTTTTAGAATATTTTTGGAGTTCTATAAAAAGGACAACCCAGTGGTCGGGTGGCAACCTATCACGTCCGGCAAGGCCGTGAGACTTGAACCCACCACTGAAGGGTGAGAAGA
The DNA here is from genome assembly GCA_963277665.1 of Viscum album. Lineage (NCBI taxonomy): Eukaryota > Viridiplantae > Streptophyta > Magnoliopsida > Santalales > Viscaceae > Viscum > Viscum album. Next base: position 641,236,822 of record OY728133.1, on the reverse strand, counting down.
GAGTATCACCTACCACTGGCCCACGTGATGTCCTGGATGTAATAATGTAGTTTTTTAAAAGGAAATGTATATTAAATATAAAATCATTTTTTAGAGCCTTATATGAATTGGATAAATATAATTTTTTTGAAGTTTTATTATCTTTTAGAGTGAAAGATGATTTTGTGGTAGAAAATAGTTGAAGGATGGAACTATACTTGTCAAGTATATAATTTTTTACTTCTCTTATTCTGTGATGAAATTAATTCTTAATCATTATTTAAGGGATCTTAAAACTAAAATGTGTTACCCTAATACCTTATGTTTTGTTGAACTGATGATATTTTAAATCATCAAAGATTGATATATTTGAGGCCCTCAATTCAAAAAAAATTTGTGACCGATGACCTCAATCACATCCTATAAACATTTAAATTTTTCCTTCAATTATGTGTCCCTAATTTCGAGCAATGTTATCCTAATGAAGATCATAATTTGGTGGTGATCTTTGCATTCCTCTTTTATTCTTATTAAGAATAATTTTATTAACCCAATTTCCGATGTGGGTTTTCCCACAAAGGTGTTTTATATTTTCAACCATTTATTTTCAAAGAATAATTTCAAATTTATATGACAAAATTTATTGAAGGAGGTAAGAATGTAACACCCCATTATTTCCTAGTTTGTTATTTCTTCAATGTAATCCAATAACTTACACTACACCCAACACCGAGTTTAGTGCCCCACGACTTACCAAACTAGCTATTCAAAAGAGGTTATGAATTGTATTAACTAAATTTTAAACATTATATAATCCTTATTATTTTAGAATTAATATTATGAGTTTCTTAGAAATAATTAATAAATATTCATTTTTTAGATAAATAAAGTATTTTTTTAAATGCAATTTTACTACTTTTAATGGTGAATCCTTTTTAAATCCAATATTTAAAACCATTATATATTCTTTTCTAAAAAATAAAAATCTTCTTTATAATCGGGATATAATAATTTAGGTTCAATAAATTTTTGGTGTTTGTCTGATAACATTATGATTTGGGTGAATAGTGAAAAATACTATATTTTTACTGAAAACATCTTTTTTAATCATAATAATTTGTAGTGTTAAATTATAATTTTAAATGATTTTGAAGTATAAATAGATTATATTTTTAACATTTAATCCAATTTTATTCTTTGTAAATAAGTTCACTTTGAAATTGAACATAAACAAGTATCAATCACTTGTTAGTTATTATTTCTTAAAAACACGTTTTTTGGTTTTTACAACGAGAATTTATTTTAAATTAGTAAATTAAACCTTTAAGATTTTAATTTTTTAAAATATACTTAATTTTTTAATTCATAATATTAAAATAATCTTAGGGTGAAACTTTTCTATTTTTCTGAAAACATTCAATTTTTGATGAATAATGAAAACAACGAGTGGTTTGTTAAAACTGCATTTTTATTTAAATAATTATTTATTTTATATAAAATTATTTTAGGTAAAAATAGATACATAATACCTATATAAGTTCAATATAATTCATTGGAGTCATTTTATAATAAGTTTAGATATATGAAAATTTTATTGAACTTTTTAATGTCTTTTACCCACCTCCTAGGAGAATTTGCAAGTTGAAATAAAACTAAATTTCACAATTTCTATGAGTTGAATTCCAAAAAATTTTGAGGCACGTTTATCCTTAGTAACTAAAATTTGGTTCAATAAGATGAAAATAATTTTACGTGAATAGTAACTTTTGACTTTTATTTACCGCAGGTAATGGTAAATATGGTATTTTAAGGTAAAAAGAATCTTATAAAAATAAAAATTTACCTTAACACTTTTATTAAAGTTATTATATGAGTAATGGACGAACATGGTCATACTTGGGTTGATTTTGGGACCCATGGAGCCACTTATTAGATATAATGACAATTTATATTAGTAAACATTATGTAAAGGCCAAAATGAAAAAACAATTATATTTTAGTAAATCAATTTTTACCTGGGGTTATATAAGACATATTGTCGACAATAAATATTCATTGGAAGGAAAAAAAGATTTCATATATTATTGTGTTTTTTTATAATTTTTAGACATCTGATAATGTAAATTATTTATGACACGATAATGATGTAGTATTTACCTGATTAATAAATGATTTAAATAATTAAGATTATTAATATTATAAATATATCAAAAACCATTCCAATTCTTACTAGATGAATTTATTTCGACCATTATTCATCTTATATAATAATTTAATAAGTTTGGGTCCTTTAAAAACTGAATATAACTATATAATAATAATCATTTTTTCAAACATTCCTAAAGAGCCCCACCTCCCCATTAAAAAGGAAACCATTTCTAACCCATTCCAAACACCTCTCAAGCCATTTTACACATCCAAAACCTGATTAAATAATCTCTTAATATCCATATATTAAACTTATAATCCTCAACGTAGGAAAAAGTAACTTCAAAAAGTCTTTTTGGATCAAACCAAAGGAAGTTAACCACATTAAAGGAAACAGTTTTTCATAAATTCATTCCTTTTATTTTGTTTTATTTTACTTCTCTAAACCCCATAAACTATTTTTATCTCTTTATTTTATGACAACACCAGTATCCTAAATATTCTAGGATGTTGTTATGAGAAGTATTTGAACTACACTTATGAATAGCCCCATCTAATGGGTGAAGAACATACTGTTTCTGTGGTTAGTAAACTAATGCCTCATGAAATGATGATTGTTGGATTATCTCATACCGCCTCTCATGGTGGACATTAAGATGTAATTGTATTATATATGATATATATATATATATATATTATATTTAGGTTTTATTTATTCTTCTATATTTTCCATTTATATCATACCTTTATGGCGTCCATTATGGGTAAAATGCGATAATTTCATTTGACGGAGTACAGACAACCGCCTCCTCAAAGATATGTGACTCGTTAATGACTATTTTGGGTTGTATATAGTATGTAGTTAAAGATATTATATATGATATTATACTTGAATTATAATATACCTATGTATCGTTATTTTTTAATTCCATTAAAATATAAAATAGAAATGAAAGTACCATTAATGCGTACAGACGGCTTACCATCACCATGAACGGTGCATTTCATATCATAACTCCAAATGTCATGTACTATTATAAATACATTTATAAAATATACACATATGATATTTATGAAATATAAATGAGTAATATCATTATTTAGATAATAAATTTTTGACCACATAGACATATTTAATTATAACAATTCATTTTTTAATCACGTTCCGAACATCAAAGAAATGTCCGATATGAACTCAAATAAATAACTAATTATTATAGAATTGTAATAAGTGATATAAATGGAATACTAAAATTTAAAATATTATTAATAAAGTTTAAAATAACTTTTGTTTATTATTTATAAGGAATAAGGAACAAACAAGCGAGTCAATTCGGACATGTGGTAAGGGGTTTCATATCTCACATTTAATTTTTTGAAATTTCCATTGTTCACCACTAATTTAATACATGTGGTGTATTGTGTACTTTAATTTCATATATTTTATCATGATTCTTATTTTATTTTTGATATTCTGTGTTTCATTTGGTTGTTATTGACTATTGTTCATACGAATCGATTGATTACAATATGGTAAGGGTTATTTCCTCAATCTCATTATTATCTGAGATTGTTTATGAGTATGTATTTTCTGGGACATATTTAACATCGATACCCATATTTCATAACAAAAACTCAAAAGGAATATTTTATGGTATTATGGGAGGGTCTATTTAACTATATTATAATTTTATATGTTTTATATATTTATATTTCTAAATCCTTGTAATTAATGTCCATGTTTTCAAAATGATTTTAAGGATTTATTTATAAGGACAAGAATTGTTTGAAGTGAAAATTCTCTTAAAAAGATTAAACGTTATATGGGTCACATTGAATCAAAAATCCCTTTTAAAAGACTAAATTTATAAAATTTGATAAATTTAAATGATTTCATGAAAAAAGGGTATTTATCTCAATGTATTTTACTGATCATTTTCATCTTTGTCAGTATCTTTTAATGGATATTAAACTTGTTTGAAGTTGATTTTTTGTGATACACATCTTTTATATTGTATTTTATGTTTTTTGATATTATTGACTGTGGATATGTTATTTTAAACCATTCATAGTTTATGGATAAATTTTTGACATTTCGTATGATAGTTTTAATACAAATGTTTAGGTTATATTTAAACCATTTATTATAATGAATGTATTGGACTAGTATGTTTCGGGTTGGGGATTGGTAAATCAATGCCCTCCAGGTTGGGTTCCGGTTATAGAAGACCATTCAGGATGGAGTTCAGTTATAGAGTCTCTCCAATATGGAGTCCAGTTACAGAGGCTATTTGCGTTTTGTTCTGGTTACAGTTATCCCATAGGTCCTGGCACGAGGCCTTCACATGGAAATTGAAGACTAGTACTATACATTCCCTCATTAAGAAATTAGTTATTACAGGTGATTATTCGACTAGTAGAATATCCATGTGATTGTTTACATGGTAACGTTTGATTTATTTTTTCCATATTATGTTCAATATTATCTTTAAAAGGAAATTGTTTTATTAAACATATTGAATTAAAAGTTTATAGCTTTCTCTAAATTATTTATTCATAATGATCATTTGAGCTCACCCCATTCTTATGTTTTATTTTCCCTAGATATGAAAAAGTTAGTTATGAGTGACTTCCATGCATAATCTATCAGGATTGGACGTTTCTAATAGAATAAATTATTGTTTCTTTTCTTTTCAAGTTGTAATGTTGAACTTTCTGTATGTAATCTATTTTCCAATACTGCTAAACAGATCGGTCCTTCAAGACATGATTCCTTGTAATCATTCCAATGTTATGTAATAATGCACCGAATCTGGGTAACTGGGGAAGAGGTGTTACAAATTGTGTAATGATCATCCTCAAATTCAAATAATCAAATATCTATTCACATTATCTATTCTTGAAAAAAAAATTACATCATTTCATGTTAAACTAATCAGTGTGGTTTTCAATAATTACAATATTAACGAAAATCAATAGTAATACCGAGGTAGTTGAGGAAAACTATAGATACAGTTTACACTTACTATCCTATTCTAGTACACAATTTTCTTAACCTTATAATGGTTCACAAGTATTCCTTTACTGGTGATAATATTCCACAATAATGATATTTCATTCATCTCCAACCGGCACTTACTATACTTTTCATATAAATTTTACTTTCTCAAATCATTCTGAATATAATTATAATTTTTCTCAGGACCCTCCTTTAGTTTGAAATAAATTAGAATATTATCTATAATACTATGATAATTTTTTGAGGTAATCCCTACAGACATTATTCGTTAAGTCCATGAATTTTAATGGGGAATTAATGAGCCTAAAAGGAATCAATAAGAATGCCATGTTTACATACATTTATTGAAAGTGTGTTTTGTGAATATATTCATTCTTTACCATTAATTATGTTATCTCAATCTAATATCTACTATTTGAAAATATTGGTAACCACATAGTTTATAAAAACAATTCATCTATCTAGGTAAATAGATACTTTTTCTTTATCGTGTTTTTTTAATTTCATGATAATAAATATAGTGTCAAATTGACCCAATTTTATTCTTAATGAAGAGATCATTCAGACCCCATACTGATGCATTTTGTAATATCACACCCTTATAGAGATTATATTGTAATTAACATTGTTATTTCATATAACTCAATCGAGTAAATTCCATAATGATTCTTCAACATTGTTATATATCTATGTATTTTATTGATTAATAATTCATCCTATCATTCAAGTGGTATACCCAAAAACTCTCATGATAATAAATTAATATAGTACCTTAAAATGGACGTATATTCAATCATGGTTCTATCCCCTTTCATGATCATTTCAGTTACAGGTTCTCACTCATAATGAAGTGATAACAACACTTTGTCATCATGTTCTACGCAAGATTCATCCTTCACCTTACACCATTAGAAAATCGATGTCTAACATGGGACTTAAAGAGTGATCTCCATCTAATGATAGTGGATATTGTATATATATAAGTATGGAAAATACATGACTAATTAGTCATAACACATTAGTAGAGGATACAAAAAATATTTACGTGATTTTTCAATATTCAATCACTGACTTGGGCGGAGTTATATACACTGGACAAAACAATTTCTTAGTTTTTTTCTCAAGGATAGCTCTCACACATATTTTGTGGGTTTTTTTTAATTTTTATACTAAAAATAATTGTTTTGAATGAATTCATAGAACAAGAATAAAACAGATATTCATTATTCTGGAATTAATGACTACGGTATCACTCTCAATATGACTTTCACGATCCTCCTTTGCAGTAGAAATAACATATTCCATACTATTCACACAATGACATGAAAGGGGTTATTTTTTACATTCATGAATAACCCTTGTCTCATAGAATATAATTTCAAAATTCATATATTCTTTGTATTTGAAACACTACACTCTAGGATGAGTGTTAATTGGGACCTTTTTTTCATCCTTGTCATTTTTGGTTGTTTTTATTTACCTTTATCACTGTTTAGCTCGGTGACCTTCTTTTAAAATTTTGAAAAATATTTTAGATCACATAAGATAGTTTTTAGGGTAATTCTTCCCACTATAATGATATTTGAGATATTAGGTTTTCTTTCCTTGATAGGATTTATCTATTGATACTCCCGAACAAAACACTATTTTATGTCTGTCATCTCTAGTTCCATGAGACAACTAAGATTCACATATCTCAATCTCAACTATGGGGGTACAACATACAATGTCTTCACATATTTCAATTTCCAAAATTAGTGAATAATTCAAAAGTCTCAGTTTTACAAATGTAAATAAACAGTTCAGCATAATTTCAGTTTTGATGACAATGCTAGAAGAAAATTGTGCAAACATTGTAATATTACCCTCATAAACCATAATTTTAACTTATTCATTTATCCTAGATCCAAGGAACCCACAATATTTTATGATTTATTGTTAGGTGTGAATATTTAATGGAAAATATTTTATTATTATATTTTATTTTATAGAGAAAATATCCTCTTTAGAATTATTGTTCTTGTTTAGTGTCCACTAATGATCAACTTCTCCCATAGTGTGATTAAATAATATCCCAACATTCTAAGACTATGTGTATTTAGAGAATAAATAATTTCTTCTAAATGAAGTTAATATATTGTTCCGAAGTGAGGGGATGAGAAGACTCGCTAAAGGCATGCATACCTTCTTTCAAAAAATACAAAAAATATAACTTATTATTTCCTAGGAGTAGTTGCGAGTTACAAATAATTCATGTTCTTATTCATATGTTGATGTAGTTGATCTGGTAATTCCATTAATTTATCATGGACCACTCAATTATGATATGATATATTATTTTTGAAATTCATCACATTGCATATCATGTTGGTTTTTTGCATGGTTCCTCTTACTTACCTCTATTAAATTAAAAAATTGGAATTAATTAACATTAAAAGGGAAAAGTTATATGCATATAATTAATGAATTATAAATTATATGTATGTCCTATCTTCCATGTCATTTGTTTTCAATCCCACTTAACCATGATAATGTTTCATATTATGTTTTCTAGCGGATCAATTTTGTTGTACTTCTTCATAATGTATCATAAATAGTTTTTTTGAATTTCCTAAGAAGATACCCTAGAAGTCACAAATTATTTTTTGATATAGAGACTCATTTATTTAATTTTAATTTATTAAAATATATGATGAAATATTTTCAGATCCACGCACTATGATGACATGTTAATCTAAGGCATCATGGGACTGGAATTAATTTTATAAATATACTAAATACATTTTATATAATACAAAACAATTTCAATAAAAAATTTAATATCATCTGAACGGAGTCATAGATCATAACATTGAGACCATAGTATATTTTGGAATGAATTTTTCACACTATGCCTGAGCTAATGCTGGTCGGTGTTGGATGTTTGGATGAGGCTACAATTGTTAGGTACATTAAATGAACTATTTAATTAATTATTTATAAATTTAATCATTAAATGTATACAACCAATTTCCCTATTTAATTATCATTTCATGGAAATTCACTATGGTGAGATTCATAACCTTGGGATAATTGAGGGAATTTTTCTTCGTTCTTCATTGGTGGATCAATATCAGACAATGATTGATGATCTGATCAAGCTAAATCAGAAAATAGTGGACACATCAGATTATTCTCATCACTGTTCAACCATTATTCATGTAGGACTCATCAATTATAGTTTAATTTCTTTTGATTAAAAATTCATAGTGTGAATTTGATCTACTTATATCATGTTAGTGATTCCACACCCTTCACAAGATCTTGTCCCTTAATATTTATTGATTAAATCGTATTATTGTTGTTATTCTATAATTTTCACTGAAAATATAAATATTTATTTATCATTGGTGAAAAATTATTTTCCAAATATTAAAGAACATTAATTCTTATTATTTTCTCATATCTATTCTTCAGGTTCATCATCGTTGATACATGAGGCAAAAATTAAATATTATTACATTTGTATAAGCATGATTGTACCCATGTATTCAAAATGTTTGTATTGAAAATGACCCGATAATTATTTTCATATTGATTGGGATGGATTTTTTGTAGCGATGGAGGATTTTTGGATATGGGATTTGAGGAGGAAAAGAGATCGCATGGGAGGCTTGCAAAAGACTCTATATGATTTTTATGGGTGCCCATACTACAATTTCCAACCACCGAAGGGCATGGATCAAAAAATGGAGGTGATTTCCAATGACTAAAAGGAGATAAAAGGTGGATTTGGTGATGGAAATGGATGATATAGGCTCCACATGATTTAAATTGAGTTATTTAAAAATTCATATTTCATTATGTGTAATAATATTAACACATGTTTTGTATTCCCCAAGCAACAATTTTTAGGTTTTAGAAAAATAATAAGGTTCATGCACTATGTTAATAGGCCACATGAAATGTGATACTCCCTAGGATTCCATGATGTGTGCTAGCTGGACATGTCTAGGGCCCTGTGGGAAAGATCACGTCGTCTACTATGGGACTACATAGACATGGACCAATGGACATGGGAGAAAAATGCACTTGGCTCGACCTTGGGAGACCGAAACATGCCATATAGTAGAATTACACATCATGTAGTTCTATAGGTCTAGTGAATCGTATTTTGGAATAGAGATGGCCATGAGGCCATGTGATTTCATATGTCATGTTGAACCCCTTACACAATGTTAACTTTATATAAACTTATTCATCTTGTATATCATTTGTAATGAATCATATTTTGTGCATTGAGTAGCCATTCCCAAATTTTTTCCACATAAAATGTGTGGGTGGATGTAATATTGAATTTTAATATAAAAAATGGGATATAATGTTTGTGATAATTCTTTAGGTGGGAATCGATGATGGAATGGATTAAACAAGATCATCAGAGAGAGGCTGGGATTAGCAACAACCCTATCGTACCAGGTAGTGTGTCCCCCATTCAAATATATCTACAAAACGGAAAACCATGATGTACTATGGAATTAGTCTACTGTCTATAAATTAGCACACACAGATAGACTAGGGATTGGGTCCACTATCTATATAGTGGGACCGTAATGACAGAGTATAGATTGGTTCCATAATCTACTAAGTGGTACCCACTAATGTCTAGTGCATGGGTCCATTATCTAATGAGTGTTATCCCTTGATATAATTGGTTGTGGGACATATATATACATAGTTGTACATCCCCCCCCCGTAATAGCCTAAGGAATGGGTTCTTTATTTACTTAGTGGTACCCCAGGATGAACATGTGTGTGGGTCCCTTATATAATGAACCGTACTGCATGACGAACATTGGATTTGGTATTCTATCTATCTTTTGAGTGTTACTCCTATAATGAACTTGGTAGTGGGACCTCTACTATATATAGAGTGGAACCACCCTATTGTATAGAGGAGTTGTTCCTCCACGCAATTACTTCTTTGGGTAGGAATGCGAGATACTGTGAAATATTGATAGACCGTATGGAGATACAGAAATACTCAAAATAATGGGGTTGACTGTGTGATTGAGATTCCCTTTCTCTATAATATGGGATTAATTAATAATAATATATATTTTCTTGGGTTTTTCTGTTTATGGTTGATATGAATACTTCTATAATGTCTCATATTTACCACTTCTATGTTCTGGGTATCTTACTATATTAGTGCATACAATCATATTCATGTGATTTTCCTGCCCATGACTTTTTATATGTAGATAATGGATGGGTTGATTGTTATTTTTGTGGAGTATAGGGATACTATAGTTATTTTTACTACATATGGTGTCTGGGGATTCTGAAATGGATTTAGGCACTTTCAACATTTCATTTACTATTGTTTTTAGGTTGGGACATATTTTTTGGTGGCCATGTATTTTCCCCTATCATTTAGGATTACCATCTCATGAAAATTGGTATTCCAAAGAGGTTATTATATTCTGGGTTTTTTACTAAAGATGTTAGTTTCATTTATTATTATTCATCTTATCTTATGCATAGAGATGGTTGGGTGATGATGTATAGGTACATTTTGAAAATTTATCCCATATTAGTTTTTCTTTCTCTATGCATATCACTATACCCTCACCTATAAACGATTTATTGGGGTAGTTTTGCATTGACCATCCTCTATCTAGGTTAGAATTAGTGGGTTATGTGATTAAATATTGGTATCAATGCTGGTTTGACCTCAAGATAGTGTTTGGAGCTTTCCCCCTTTATGATGTTTTGTTGAAAATTTAAGAAAATAATGTCAAAATTTATTATGTGTGGATTTCAAGGAAAATAATATATTATTTCTAAAGCCATCGATGTATAAATTCACTAGGAATCTAATTATTTTCTTATTGACATGGAATACAGATACATTTGTTGTAGGGAACATTGGTATAAGAATTTTATAGGATTGATTCCATTGACTATCCTCCTTGAGTTATGTCCCCACATATATATGTGTTTTCATCAGACTATGATACATATTTATAAATTTTCTAGATTTCGATATGAATAACAATTTATATGTTACCAATTTAGGATGCTGATGATGATTTGATGAGTGGTGATTCATTATTTTTGGGTCCATCTTGTGAGATCTTTTCACTAGAAGGTAATATAGAAACACTCACACCAATGGAGTGGTAGATTGTACTAGAAATGCACACTAAGGATGATTACAGGATAACCACACTATGTGAGTTCCAGAACAAGAGGCTGTTTAGTTTATTTAGTGAATAAAATTAAAAAAATAAGAGTATTGTATTGAGTTTGTGGTCTTTGTTTTCATAATTGTGTAAACCATGACTAATTAGATAGTTCTGATGGGAGAATAAATTTTTAATGGAGGATATTGTTTCTAGTAGAATCTAGTCATGCTGACAAATGATGAGTCCATACTCTCTTGGTATTACATCAAGAAGCAATTTCAGGATGATTATTAACCCTCATGGTTGTACTATATTAAAATAGATGAGTTGTTGGATCTATATTATGTATAGATTATATTTTTTGAGTATGCAGTGAGGTTTTATAACATTACATGATACTCCCTCAGTAACATTCATGATGGTTACATCCATTAATTGATGTTTTATCAGGTTCTCCATAGATAAATCTATTCTTGGGTAGTTACTATATAAATTTCCACATGGGATGAAGATTTAATGTGGTAATTGGTGAAAGAGTGTTTATTAACTCACATATTCCATGAAGCTATAAATCGGTGAGAAATTCATGGGTCTCAGTCATCTACACCAAATTTTGGAAGCTTGTTTTTTGGGTCAATCCAAAAAAATCAACATACGATGACACTCAATCACTTTTTCATGTGTAATATTGATAGTGGAGAGGAAGAAAATCCCAAGGAGGGGTGATTCTATGTATATGATACGTGAGGTCACATGAATCATTATTTCCTAACCCAACATCTTGAATAAGGAAGACATTTAATTGAAGTACATCAACCTTAGATACATCGATGCCATCAGGCTTCTCCCAATCATGGAAAGGGATCCGCCCATGAAGATGTAGATGGACGAGGACAAGTTGGGTCTTCTGAAATTTGATAAGGTACAAGTGGTTGAAAACCTCATGTGGTACTTCCACCACATCCACATGATGCACCATGTATGGCCCATGAACCTAAAAATTGGTTTCTTGGGAAGGTACAGTTTATTGAGATTTAGGACCGATCAGCTCATGAGACGATTAGAGATTTAATATATCATTATTTTACTGTTTCATTTGTGATAGTAGACACATGTAATAGTACTTCCTTCAAATACTATCACATGGAATGTTATCTAGAGATCATAGTAGAGACATCATCCATGAAGGTTTGGTTTGAAGTTTTTATGTGGAACACTTCTTCGATATCTTTTATCTATTGGATGTAAAACCTTTCTATTAGAAAGATTGTTTCTTCTGGGTCCGCTTCATCTTCATGATGAATCATAATGTATTAATCATGGGAATGGAATTGTTTTCTGTGGTTCAGTGCTATATTGACTTTCTTTTTAGATGAGTCATTTTCCCTTGGATATATCAGAGCTGATTCTTCATTTTGGATGACTGAGATATCATGGTGGAGTGAGTTGGTATTATGGCTAAGAATATACTACATATCACACATCAATTAGTGAGTTAAGACATTGGCACAGTGGGTTCAATATTTCATGGATGATTATATGAAAGTAATCATATAGTATTTTTAGAGACGAAAAATGAAACAGAATATATAGTTTTACATCAACACAAACCTTATGAATACTTTAATAGAAACATCGATATATCATATGGCCCCTATCATGAATAGAGATATAAGGGTATAGCGGTAGGTGATCCATGTGATGGGTTTTCCTGACATTGTTTTTCCTTTAGGCATCTCTTAGTCTAGTTTTAAAATTGTTAGATGGGTGCATGAAACATTGGGCCTATTATCATCTTATAAATGAAGCCTCGATAAAGAATCAGTACCCCATGATGTGTTTTTATGGCATCTGTGATCATTTCTCAAGCATGATATGTTGCTTTATGATCGATATCTAATCTAACATTCACCATTTGAGTGTTCATGAGTAATATATTCAAAATCTATAATTATAGTTTTACTATAGACACTACACGTTCCAAATGATTAATTTTACTGTGATGAATGTCATGCATTGTTTGTGATTGTGAATAACTGAATCTTCTTGCAATTCATGGAAAAACTTATAGATGTATTTATTGATTATAAAATCTTCTACAGTATAGTAGAAGAGTATCGTGATGTCAAATTGAGGATATTTATATAATTTCTCAAATAAAACCATCATTATAGTAATATCTCAGAGATCTGGTTCTAGAAAATTGGTGTCAACTATTTGGGAAATTTCATAACTAAGAAAAAATTCCCTATAAAATTGGAAATGCCCGATGCAATTCTTGTTTTAGAGAAACCCAGGTGTGTGTTAGGGGTGCATAATTTTCATTTCTCATAATTTTACTATATGAGGTTCATTGAAGGAACACCCATGATTGGATACCATTTAACCTCCTTGAATCATAAATGAGGTTGTTTACAAAGAGTAAGATCTATCAAATAACCTATGAGTTGTTTAGGTGAAGGTGGATGAGCACACCTATTTTGAGATTAATTTATAAGCATTTGGAGTATGTAATATACTGCTATTTCTCTTGAGCTAGGCTATATTTCACATTGATATAGTGATATAAAATCATCACATTTGGGTTATGTAATTTGAGTACCTATGAGTATAACTACCAGACTCCTGACCTAGAGTTTTTATTTCTGGTGTTTTCACTTTTTATTTTGAGGAAATATATTATCTAAGAGAACATATTTTATTATTCACACTGTTAGAGTCTCAAATATTAATTCATATAGACATACTTGAACATGAGATAGTGGCACAACTTACTATTCATGTAGAACTCTGACTTTTAGATAATATTTGATACTTTAATGGGAAATGTTATGCAAAATATATTTAGAAGGAAGTCATGTACTTTTTGGGATGATAAGGCTTCTGAGTAGTTAACTTCATTTCATATGTCATTGATATGAGAGGAAGGTGCCATTTATATTCAATTGATGGTGTTGACTACTATAATTCTCTATCATATGAGATTTTATCAGTTGAGAGGCATTGATTGTGATGTCCTAAATGACTAGATATCTTTATGTAATTCCCTAAATGCATTCCCTCATATAGGTAATCACATCACCCTTTTCTATGGATGGATGGTGTTTCCAATCACATTTGTATCGGAGGTGATGAGGGATTTTCACACATCTTATTTGGATATAAATCTCATTTTTTAGAAAAAATAAATTAAACAATAGTGGATGTTTGGGGTGGTTTAATTAGGATGATTATTGCTGAGTTTTTTATTAGATTCTCCGATTCTTGATGGTGTAGTTCATGTGTCAGGTTTCAGAAGGCTCTTTTCCACCTCTTGAGATCTTAGAGTGTAAGTAATAAAACATTAATAGGTAATTTTTGGCATGAATTACATGAATAGAATATTTTCAAGATTCCATGTTGGTTAATTTTTACCTTCACACAAAGTTAGCACAATTCCTTTATACCATGGATCAGAGTTCAATTAGAAGATTGGGGAAGTATCAGTTGAAACAAACAGTACAAATCCTTAGAGTTCCCTCAATGGTTGTCTTCGAACGTCATACAAGGATCACATCACTATTTTGAAGGGGCATGCAGGAGGAATTCATGACCTAGATGATGATCTATACAACATTTAACCCTAAGATTAATGGGATGGATTATTACACTATCTATGTGTTAGAGGATACACATATGACTTTTCAGATATACTTTAACACGAGTTTAAATGATCACATGTCCTTGGTAATGTACTATTATAATAATTTATATCACTCCACTATCAACATGAATCCATTCATGGACCTATAAAGGATACCATTCAAGTCACCCTTATATTTTATTGAGGTCTATGAGAGGTTACTTGTTAAGATGATTTTGGTGAAATCAATGAATGTTATGGTCTAGGTGATCCACAAGAAGAAGTGGAAAATAGTTATAAAAAAATATAATAAATATTGATTTTAGGGGCCCTTTGTAGTTCATGTAAAGAGACCATGTTTTCCTGAGAATCTCACCATGATGAGGATTCAAATTTTTGTTTAAGGGAGGAATGTTGTCCTTAATGTTCTTTTAGAAATTTTTTATCCTAAAAGGGCTGCAGTGGATTCTTACCACCTATCCTTACCACCATATTTTGAACATGTGAATAATGTATTCCAATTATCAAAAATGATTTGATACATGCTTGATGTGATTCATGTTATTTACTGGGGGTGATCTAGGAAATGAGGATGGATTCAACAACATGGATTACATAATGAAGATATAGGATTTTTTGTAGAGTGTCTTATGAGGAATAAAAATTCCTATGGTTCATATAATGCAGTAGAGTAGGATAATTCAAGCGAGCTCATATGGGAAAGAGAGCCATAAGTAGTCTATGTATCTGAACCATTTTTCTTAGAGAGTGAATTTCTAGGATGAAAAAATTTTACAGGGAGAATAATATAGAGACATAGTTTATTTCAGGATAACACACTAAAATATTTTAAAAAATATTTTTTGGTTCCATGAAGGAAGAAGTTTCATGATTTCGATACCTGGTGTGGCTGGAATTAATTTTTAAAAATATAAAATATATTTTATATAAATTATGAAAATAATTGAAAATTGTTTTTTATATGAATAATGGAGTCATGGATAAGATATATATGTCCATAGTTGAATTTGAAACGTGAGGTTTATATTTACCATGATATAATGTTATTAGGAACATGATTTTCAAATTAGGCTTTGATTAGTGGTTAAATTATGTGAATTAATTAATTAATTAATTAATATAAATAATTTATTTATTGGAAAAATAAAATTACCTTTATATGTATCCTATAAAAAAATTACCAGGGTTGTCCAAAAAACCAAGGGATCATTGAGAGGTGGTATTTATACTCTTAATTGATGGATCTATATCTGAAAATTATTGGTGATCAGATCAGGCTGAATTGATAAATAACAGATGAAATAGATCTTCCCCACAACTACCAAATGCATTCATCAACATCAATTGATCTAATATCAAGGTAGGTATTCTCAATTTTTTCCCCTCTTCATTTTTTTGAGAATGAATTTGATCTTCATGTTTATTTTCTAAGATTGAACAAACTTTTCATAAGCCCATTTAATAATTTTAATTATGTAAATCTAAATAGTCAAATCATGGCATGTATCTTACACCAAATATCTCTAATCTATGGTCATAGTCCAAGAATTATTTTCATAAATAGATTAATTTATTTTTGTGAGTTTCTGGAACATTTTTATCTCATTCATCATCATTGGGATACATGACCATGTTTTATAATTTATAGATGATTCGATGATTTATCATACTCGTATATTCAGAGTGTATTTGAGAAAAAACCAAATAACTAATTTATAGGTAGATTGGGATGGATTATTGGTAGTAATGAAGGATTTTTAGGTCTGATATCCAAGGCATTGATGGTCAAATCATGAACGGTGTGCTTGATACACCTCAACATTCCTACTGGTGGTCAAATTCTGATATCTGTCCACTAGAGGTCTGCAATTTGTTTCTATAGGTGAATTACACTGATTTTTTAGGTGTCTAAACAAAATATCTGATGGTGGAAATGGCAGATTTGGGATCCGCCTGACATATTAGGAGTTATGATACAATAATGAAAACATGGCGTGTATTATTATGAAGAAACATTGTGTAGTTGTGACGTCCTGGACCTAGATGCCACATAATTGGTGCCATGTTCCTTGTGGTCTACAAGGCCTCAAGTGCATCTCCCCAAACACCAGAGGCTACATAGTAGTAGTAAGGGCCTAGTTCGTGTCCATGGGATGACTATGTCCTCATTACTAATATGTAGTGTAGTGGGTTAGAGTAAAAAAAATTTAATAGTAGAGGAAATATATGTAAATAGAAGGCACATTGGAATGATAGATTAAACAATAACAATAACTAAAACAACTGGAATATCATTTAGTAGTTGATGATACATCATGTACTAGAATGTTGGAAAACATGAATAAAAACAATAAACACAACATGTTACCCAATAATAATGGAAATAAAATAATACACCAAGAATGTTGAGATACAACCTGATCCTCTGCTATCAAGCTCCATACTAAAGAAAAAGGAATCAAGTGTTTGAAGTTGTATGCTTACCTCTGTCAACACTTTCAACCAAGTAATCTAATCCCGATACCGAACGCTACCTGGAGAGGGTGTGACATAAATCTCATTGGGCCACCACCAATGGTGTATATAACAGTTTTCTAGTGTAATGGATATATTGAAATGTTCATGCATGCATATATAATGTAATGTAGTACCGAGTAACTAAATACACAAGTACCTACTTTAGTCCTTGGCTACTATCTGAACATATAACCAGTTCATTTCTTATTCAATTACCAATTTATATCAATAGGTCAAGTATGGAATGTCCAAAACTGACATCACCTCAAGATATTATAAATATGGATGGTTCTAAGATGCATCAGGGAAACCATGGTAAAAGATATTTGATTTTAAAGTCCCAAGGTACCAACCAAGGAGAGGTAGACCTCCAGGGTCACCAACTCTGTAATCACATTATCGTGGAATGTGGTAAGAGTGTAATGCAAGGATAATTATCCAAGGAATTCTATAATGAGGTGCCTACAGAGTCCATGGTTATCGACCAAGGTAAAATGGGGCTCTATAGAGATATAGATTATGGTATATAACTATTGTAATTACATCCCAATGCTGGATCCAAGGAGTGTATCTAACGCACCATCTAATAATATGGAGGGATAATGTGATGTAATATCGTGCATCCAAAAACATAAATGTATCATCATTATGGTTGTTCTCAACCCAGGAAATAATTATCCTTGAATCAGAGTGGGGTTCCTAAGTGCTCATGGCATTACCTAACCAGAATCAAAGGCAAGTTGACATCTGGACATTCCTTTATTATTATGAAATCATGTAAAATTCCATTCTGTTCAAGAACATGCATCCATTAATGTGATAAGGACAAGTACAATGCAACATTTTTATCAAGAGAATTGGTTCATGCCTTTCATTTCATTAGTGTGATAAGGCCATGTATCAAGAAACCATTCATTTAATCCATCTATGTCATATTCTAAAATTTAAGGATCATTTTGATTCCGTCCATTAATGTGGTAAGGGGTTTTATGAATATGAAACCAATTATTCATTCACATTTAATGATCATATTTATACACTTACCTTAGGCAGTTCATGTAATAAGCATACATGTTTCTTTCCATTATGAAATTCACAATATAAATCAAGACATTTAATAGAGAGATGCTTACCCTTATAGTAGTCAAGCATTGACACACATGAACGGTGTCATAAATGTGTGAAACCACTAAATCATATTTATGGAATAATATTTGACATGAATAGAATGGTGATGTGGTCCCGAAAATCAAAAATTAATCACTTATTTGGAATGGGGATGACCATATGGTTTTAATGATTATAAACATTTCGTATAAATTCTATAAACAAAATCTAATGAAATCGTTTAGCCCCACACGAAAAATATAAAGTCAACAAACATTACGGTTGAGTTATAGAACACCCACCTTAGGGTTTTAGGACTCTCCTAAATTATTGGACTTTCACTTGGCTCGAATTAGAGAAGATCTTAGAAAAAGTAAAAAATGATCATTCTCTAATATCTTATTCAAGGGAAAATAGAAGAGGAATGGCTCAAAGGGAGTTCAGTACATACCATTGTGAATCCTATGTGATGAACATGGGATCGATCAGTTGAAAGATTATGGATATCTCTTGATTCCATGATTATATTGTAAAAAATCCCCAATTTGTATGAAAAATAGTTTAATCACATGTAAACAAGTATTAGGGAATAAAGAGGGAGCATAATTATATTGTTAATAAAAAAACTAGAATATTACCCAAAATTTAGCCTATGCATTGTTTTTTCACTTGGTTTGACAATAAATTTAAAAACCATACAAGATTACCTGGGAGAAAACGGATCACACATGGTTTGGGGACACAAACATGATCAAACATACAAGGAGACACTGTATAAAAAAACAATCCTCACGGTTTTTCAATACATGTGGAATTAATACACGGTATACTCTAAACTGTTCTCCAAGCATAATTTTCCCAAAAAAGATTGTTTCTGGGATCCGAAGATTCTCCAGACACCAATGAGACATTTTCTAACCCATTAGATATCCATATTATATCCAAAGTAAATATTTAGACTTAAATTTAAGGGATCCATAGAAGAGTGAAAACCCTACTTCTTACAGTCTTCCCCCTTAAAAGAACGTGACCAAGAGTTCACATTCTATGGTTGGAGAATAGTTGTCGGAGAACAACTATGGCCATTTTAAACATACATTGGATTCTCTCTCCCATGCCTTGTCATGTACCTAACCTGAAAGCCATTTCAATAATAATAGGGGGAAATACCATCCTTAGAGAGCCTTTGGGATCTATTGGATGATGCATACTGGATACTTCTAAATGGTAGCATTACCATATAAATAAACATTCATGGGATAAAAAGTGTGATATGGGTTGGCATGATATTGGTGAAACTGTGAGTCATGATAGACATTGTACATGGAATGGTACAGATGAGGTAAAAGAAACTGAATGACTACCAGCTCCACACTGTCTTGAATATGAAATGACCCTACATAATGTGGCGAAAAATTTCCTTTTCTTTGTAAACATCTATGCCTAAGACATAGTGATACCCATAGAAAAAAAATATCCCTGAACATTAATTCAAGTGGTCTGCAATGGAGATTAATAAATGATTTGTGTCCAGACTGAGAAGTAATCATACAATTTCTGATCAGATGAACATGATCTCAAGTCACCTGAATGATACATGCACCTAATAGTGTTTCCTCACCAACCTCTAGCTAGGAAAAGGTTGAATGGAATGACCTAAAATATAAGGCTTCAAAAGGATCCATCTGAATTGTTGCCAGAAAGCTAATATTATATGTGAACTTGATAAGAGGGATATGCTTTTCCCATGAACCACTAGAATAATGGACATATTCTCGGGGTATATCTTTTAGAACCTGTATTGTCTGTTCTAATTGTCTATTGGTATGAGGGTGGAATGTTGTTCATAGATGAACATGTTTTCCCATATCTTTCTACACCACCATCCAAAACCATGATGTGAAACAAGCATCCTCATATGAAACAATTGTGCATGGAATAAGGTGTAGTCATATAATCTCATAGACATACAGTCTTCATAGCTCATTAAATGAGAATGTCTCTCAAATATAAATTAAGAGGAATTATTTTTTTCGGTAAATGACTACCCATATATAATCGATACCCCTCGGAAACTTGGGTATGCTTACTAAGAAATCAATAACAACGTCTTCCAATTTCGATTCTGGGACTAGAAGTAGCTATAAAAGGATTGAAGGTCCCTAGTTCTCCACCTTCACCTTATAAAAGGTGGAACACCTGGTTATAAAGATTGAATTCTCATGATTCTTCCCTGGATATCAATACATGCATTGTAGATCACGATACATCATCCAATCACCTGGATGAACTGCCCACTGGGATTCATTGGACTCCTTCATAAACTCATCTCTCATATATGTAGGAACACAAATACATCCACATAGTTATAGGACGTCATTTCAATCCAAAAACCAATCTCATGGTAGGTTATCTCCTGATATACTCTAAAATAGAACAAGACATTCAAAATCTGGAAACATCATACTCTTCACCTTCTCAAGGAGGGATGATATATCCTTCAAGGGAAATCGAAAAGACGTCTCGAGATTTTCATAGAACACCAAATGAAGATAAAATTTTTTTTCCATTAACTCCCAATTATCACTGGATTCTCTTACAGCGTGTTATTTTTTTTCTAATCAGTGCATCTTTAACCACATTGGCTTTCCCAGTCTAATTCCATCAATCAAAATTAAAGTATTTTAGCTATTTGACCCTTCTCCAAAGTCTGAGGTTCATGTCCCGTTGAGAAAAGATATATCTGAGGCTCTTTTTTACCTTGAATACCACAAATACCTCACCCAATAGAAAATGTCTCCAAAAATGTATGGCATGGACAACTGATGGTTGATCAAGGTCATCTGTTGGGAAATTTCACTCATGAGGCCTCAACTTCCATGTTCCTTATGCAACAAATCTATCACCTTTCATGAGTAATTCTCCTAGGAGAATTCATGAAGCATCATAGAATACAGTATAACATATACTTGACTCTAAATTAATTAGAATATGTGTAACTATAAACATCCATTTCTACTACTAAAAGGATTCCCCCACATGTTTTTGACCATGTGAACTTGACACCCTTAATTGTAAGACAGGTTGGAGGTGAAAAATGATATGAAAATTCATGTATGAAACTCTTGTAATTTTCTTCATTCCCCAAGAATTTCTTGATATCAAACACATTCCATGGTACATCCAATGAAACTATAACCCTGACCATTAATTAGTCCATATATAATCTTAATTTTGATATAATATAATATATAAAGTGGAACTTTTCAATCCACATGTGTCGCTTAGGAATATTTTCTTAGAGATAATACTCTCTCTATGTACTCAAAACGATCTCAAGATTTCTTTCATGGTTGTAACAAGTTTGAGACGACATTAAGATGTATTCTAAATATACCACAACAAAAATTTCCAAATAGGGTAGAAAACCCTATTCATCAAATCCATGAAAACGGATGGCGTGTTCGTAAGACCAAACGACATGACACGGTACACATACAAACCATGCATTCTATGAAATGTTTTACAAGGTATGTCTGATGGTCTGACATGAACATGATGATAATGGATCCTCAGGTGGATCTTAGAGCAGGCATTTTCACCTTGGTTCTAGTTAGAGAGATCATCTATTCATGTATATGGATAGTGGTTATTGATCTTGATCTAGTTCAACCATATATAATCCAGGCATAGACTTAATGTTCCATCTTCCTTCTGGGAAATACCCATAGGTGAACAACAATATTATGTACAGGTCTGAATAAAACATTTCTTCCTCTAAATCCTATAACTTCCGCTTAATCTCTTGAAGCTCTAATTGTTCCATTTTGTATGGAAGAATTGATAATGGAGATGCTCCCTGAATAAGATCGATTTTAAACACTACATCTCTTTAAGAAATTAATCCAAAAATACCATCTGGGAAAAGATCCATAAAATGACGTACTACTGGAGGGATATCATCATTTCATGAACATTAATCCTCCTTGATGATATTTATAATCGGGTCAGTCACTCCACCCGTCCATGGATGCTCGGGTCCAGATATAGTAGCATGTACATCCCACTCACCCTTATGTAGATAACTTCTTCCCTCTGGTGATATAAAAGATACTCTACGATGATCGCAATATATAAATTAATGATATTGAACCAAAAAAATATATTCATAGAATCACATCAAATCCTATCATCTCAATGAAAAACGGGTTCCATAAGAAAGGCTATGTACCTACCATATGGGGATATTCCCTACGCTGGCTTATTCCCTCTGTACGTACACATAATATCATATCTAGGGTCATTAAACAATAGTGATACAATATATCATGTTCGAGACATTCCTAATTAGATATAGAGATAAAGTAGTTTGAATCACCTTTATCGAATGAAGAGGACACTATAGTAGATGCTACTAGAATAGAATGTCATAATATAGATGGTTCGGTATACATAACCTTGGGTATAAACTATAGTTCATGAAGCTAACCTGATCCATGGAACTGTGAAACAGATGGACTACCTCGATCAAAACAAATCTATTGTAATTGTGGGGAATTAGTGTTATAATTACCATGTCCAATAACTCCTCCTCATCCATACCATCTAGTGTTATTCCAACTCCCCTTATGGCATGGCGTATAAGGACTTGCTTTTTAAGGTGTAGTTGGTGGGGATCCTTTTCCACTGGAATATGGTGAAAATGTCTTGAATAAAAATTAAATATTCCCCATGCGGACATAATAAAAACACTCTTTTATGTCTCTATCACCCTGAATCTTCGAATTACCCCATCATTTATCCTGATTAAGAACCAAAAATCTATCGAAATTGGCACTATGGTTGTCATTTCCCTAATGGGAAACATCGAGGGAGCATTTTCTACCACTGAATAAACTACTGGAATGATTTGACACAGATTCTCTATGCCTGATAGTATTTTCATCCCTAAGGTAACACTCAGTGATAGCATACTAATTGAATATTGCATAAAATTTAGGATGGAAAACGACATTGACTTGCATAAGGATGGAATACTGGATCCCATATTCGAAATGTCTTGCCCACGAAATCTCATCTACGTCTAGAAGAGGTGGAAAGTGATGAAGCTATGTGAAATGCATTGAGTATACCTTAACTGACATAAAACCCTACATGGGATGTATGAACACTTTGTCTTTGTTATTAGTTAGTGTATGAGGAAAGAACTGATGATAGAACGCGGTTTGGAAATCATCCCATAACATGCCCGGATGATGACCAGACTGGGTAATCACATCCCAGTAACATAGGAAAAATCCTAAAGAATTTATGTAGAAATAATGACCCTCCACTCTTGAGGTGTCTTTGTATTCTCAAATATGTATAGGGTGGCTTCTAGACAACACTCAGCAGCCTACAGACCACTATCCCTTGAAATGGTAGTAGGATGTTATTGAAAGAACTCATGAGTCATATCGACCATCGTGGGTGCAAGACATAGATCAGCATGCATGTATTACTTCATATTTAGGAAACAATCATGTACATGGGTATCATTTCATAGATTAGGTATAGCAGGTGGTGCCTTAAGTCAAACTTCTAGAGGAATGACTTGTAGCTCAGGGCCCAACCTGTCCAGAGAATGATTGTCCCACTATCCTATCGAATGATACAAGGACATCATGGTGTAATTGGTCTAAAAATTTCCATCGCACACCTTCGAAAAAGATGTGAATCAAAAGAAAAAACCAATAGAGGAGTCTAATTGTAATAACACTCACTACCCAAGGCATACTACCACAAAACTACTTTCTTAGAATTCCATGTATTGGTAAGTGCTCAAGTACAAGTTTCCAGTTATTTTGTTGTTAATTTCCAAGTTCAATCATTTACCATTCATAAATATGATATATAGGGATAAGGATTTGGGACCAATTCATTTTAAATTTCATAATTCACCTTCTAATATATATTCATTTCCAAATAATCAGTTTCCATAAACCCATCACCAGAAACGAAACACATTTATTTATAGTATATAGGATTGACTTGGTAAATTACTCATCCAAACCCATGAGGGCCCATAAAACTCATGAATTGAGATAGAAAATCACACATTCACAACCAAAATTAATAATATTAAATGAAATATATAACAACATCACTCAATAATCACAAGTATATCAAGAAATGCAATGTAGTGAAATGCACCAATATGGCATGGAAATATGCACGGCATGTGATGTCTAGGTTCTTGTATTGATACATGTAGAAATGCACCTTGCCCTTATATCACCAGTCTAAGGATGAAATAAATCAACAACCAGAGTAATAATCAACAACAAATATCAAGATTTACCTCACCCAATGGTGAAATAATATCAACAATAATAGGGAAAACAAAACAACAATTACATTTTTGGTAACTCAGATTCATACCTCGAACATGTGTTCACGACTCCAATGAACGACTTATAACAAATTCCCTAGTGTTTCTAATCACAAATATATTTTCCCCAAATATTAATTCAAGAATATAAATCACTCTTGGAAACCACCTAGTGACGTCTCAGACCAGGATAACACATTAAGGGTGCCCTAATCCTATTTGGAACATGGCCTGAAGCGCATCTCCCTGAATGCAAGATGTTGCTGGCCAGTAGAAAGGTCCTAGGATATGTCCATGGGGATATTATTACATCATTAACAATGGGTATCTCGTTACGATAGAGTAATCATAGGTAAATATTGGATGCAATATATGCAAGGAAAAGGAACATCGAAAAAACTGAGGCAACAGTAATAATAAATAAAATAACTGGAATTTCATTTTGTAACTAATGATGTGTCATTTACTGGAATGATGGATCAAATTGATACAACCAACATGAATAACATGTTCCACAAATAATAAAGGAAATAAAATACTTTCCTAGGCAACCCATTTTCCAACATGGTCCTCTGCAATAATGCTCTATACTAAACAATATGCAATATTCTGTTTGATGTCATATGCTTCCTTTTGTCAAAACCTACAACCATGTAATCTACTATGGGGACCAAACTACAACCAGAGAGGGTGTGAGAAAAATCTCAATGGGTCATGACCAATTTTTTCTATAACATCCATCCCATTTAATGGAAATATAGAAATTCACATTCAATCATTTAAAAATTAAAGCAGTAAAATATAACTAAATACCCAACTACAGAGTTCAGACTTGGGTGGTGTCTTAATAATTAACCTGTTCATTTATTAATCAATTAAAAAAAAATTAAATAGTTTAAGTGAGTCATGGCCATCACATACTTCTCCTCAATATATTATAAATAGTTATGGTTCCACAATGTATGATGGAAACTGTATTCAATGATATTTACTAGTGAACTCCCAGGGTAACAACCATGGTGAAGTAGACCCCAAGTGTTGCCAACATGGTAATAAATTTATCCTGGAATAGGGTTTGAGTGTATTACAAGGAGTGTAATCCATGAAATTCAACAGTGAGGCACCTCGGTAGTCCAAGGTGATTAAAAAAGATAATACATAGCTAAGAAGAGATAGGGCCCTATGTGCTGTAAACATGGAACCAACGTGTCAATACTGGATACAAGGATTGTATCTCAGTCATCCTGTAATAATATGAGGGGATCCTACAATGTCATACAAGGAATCCGAGAACAAAAAAGGATCACGATCTTGGTGGTTCTCAACCAAAGTACGATGTATCCTTAAATCGGAGTGGGATTCCTGAGTGCTCGTGGCATTATGTGATAGGAATCCAAGGATAGGTCGATTCAGAGCATTCCTATTTGATTATGATATAATTTTAATATTTCATATTGTTAAATCCTTTCCTTTTCATAGTGTGATAAGGTAAAGTATCATGAAACCATTTTATTAAGTTATTTAGTTCAAGCCTTGCCTTTTATTTGTGTGACAAAACCATGTAACATGGAACAATTAATTTAATTCATATATGGTATATTCAATAATTTTATGACCATTCCTCTACCTTCCATTAACGTGGTAAGGGGTTCTATGGATATGAAACAAATTAATAATTTAGATTTAATTAGAAATTCGACGAACATAACTTCGTAGAGTCACATGCTATACATACATGGTACTTAAAATTATTTAATTGTGAATATAAATATATCAATTTAGTTTATAAAATCATACAGAAGATATTGTGGTGAAGCCATGGAACACCCGAACGGTGGCTCAAACATGTCAAAATACTAAACAATAATTATGGAATAACCATAGACATGGAATAGATGTAGTAGTGGACAAAACCCCTGAAAATTAATTACAAATTTTGAAAGAGGATGATCATATGACTCTAATTATTATAAACATGGTTTAAAAAATCTATAAAAAACACCAGATGAGATCAGTGGATCCAAAATAAAAAATCCAAAATAAATAAACATTACAGATGAGTTATAGACCACTCACCATAGGTTTGTGTGACCCTCCCCATCTAGTATTGTCCATGGATTTGACATAGATAAAATAATATATATAAAAAGATTTAAATTTTCATACCTCGATATCACGAGCAAGAGAAAAAGTGAAGGAAAATCTCTCAAGAGGACTCGATTACTTACGGCTGCACATCCCACATAGTGAACAAATGCATGATAGGTTTCTAGATGAATGATATATCATAATATAATGGTTAAATCATAAAAAATCTACAAATTTAGAAAGAAATAGGTTAATCTTACATAAACTAGGAATACAAATGTAAGAGGGAGCAAAATTAGATCATTAAGTGATGGACATGAATTTTACCCAAAATTTCGCGTGTTCATGGTTTTTCTGCATTGTTTAAAAAACAATGTCCTAACCATGCATGGGTACCTAGTAAAAGTGGGTGATCTCTTTGGATAAGGCTCACGACCTTCTGGAAACCATGCAAGGTGGCTATGTTAAAAAAACACAATCTTCACAGTTTTCCAAACCACGTGGTATTCACATATAGTTTAGGTTAAACCATGAACTAAGACCATTTATCCCAAAAAATATATGTTTTAGGCTCTGAAGATTCCCTTAAAAACCTGAAGTCCAATTCAAACTCCTACGAAATACATATTATTTTCAAATAAAATATTTATATTTGAAATTTAAAAGATCCATACCAGATTGAAAAACTAGGCTCTTACTATAGTCTTCTAGTTACAACGACATTATTTTTAGAAAAAATATACAGATCTATTGTCATATGGTTGGTCCACATGCTATGTGAAGCCCCATGAGAATCTAGGTTGTGTTCTAGGTGAACATACCTAGTCACCTATTTGGGAGTACATGTCTTGTAATCTGGTAGTACATAAACATGTATCAAAGTACATGGGAACAACTAAGAGTAGACGACAAAGCTTTTGGAGGCTTTGAAAAATTGTGTCGTTCCCTTTCATGATTGGTAGTAATATATGTATAATGATCAATTTTTTTGTAAGTAGATGGATATGAGTCCTCGTGAGGTTACATGATATGTGGTCACACTTACACATCACATACTTCTTTATGAATCTTCTGTATATCATATCTCTATTATTTTTACCCAAAATAATGGCTCATGAGTAGCACTTCCGTTGTGTTACCATATTGAATAAAATGGTGTACATCACTATTTTTTTTACATATGATGTGAAATTTTTAATTTTGATGCTTCTTTTTGTGTCACTAGATGAGTGTATCATTTTTATAGGATCGTCATAGAGTGGTTAGGGATAGAAATCGACTTGTTGAACTGGGGTGTTGAACCCCATACACATATATGTATTCATTGGTACCCCCCTGAGAGAACACAACATGGGTACAATATCAACTTAATGTCACCCACATGAAGAATTAGGTATATGGTCCTCTATAAATACATTGTTCTCCCATGATCGACTATAGAGTTAGTCCCGTATCTATTGGACAATACACCTACTATCAGACTCTGTTGTTCTTACCCTATCAAATGAGTGGTAAAACTATAATGGATAATGGGATAGGTCCTATATCAGCTATGTCTTAGCACAAAATAGACAAGGGCTTATGTCCTCAATCAATAGAGTGGTACCCTGCCTGACAGACTATACTATAGATCATCTATCTACTGAGTGGTACCACCATCACACACTAGGGTGTGGGTCCATTAATTTTCAACTGAGTGGAAACCCATGATTTAGTCGGTATTGTTTCATATATCTATCTACTATGTGGAACCCCTTTATTATGTAATGTTTTGTGTACTCCACACAGTTACCTCTTCGGACAGACGCTTGAGATGATGAGAATCATCGATGGACTATTTAGAGCTACATGTAGACTCATCATTTTGGTATGGGAAACAATATGGAGAAACAATTTCTCTCTCATCTAGGTTTATTTTATGTGAATATATTTCTTAATGGTGTCTACTTACATATTTCTTGGGTTAAGATGAAAATTCTATCCTGTATCATATTCCTCCCCTCTAGTTTTCTGGGAATACTACTGGGTATGTATATACTCATACATTAATGGCATTTTCCAATATTGTTTATTGCCATATGTAGAAGATAGATAGATATTCGATTATTTAAGAGGACTGAATGGATTATTCGAAAAATATTATCTTTTAAAACTGTTGGGGATTAGGGATATTAAACTAGGATCTCTCAAAATTTCTCTTCCAATTGTTTTACAATTGGGAAATATTTTCTGTAAGGGCATGTATTTTACCACTTTCATTAGGTTTTACTCATTATCAGACTTTTATAATATCTACATATTATTAAATTTATGTTTTTTACTCTAGAATTTATTGCTTTTATTATCATTCCTCTAGGAATTTGTATAGGCATGGATGGGTGTGTGCATAATTGTACATTTGGAAAATTCCTCTCATATTAGTTATTACTTTTAGGTTCTTGTTTCTATTCAATTTTTTATGGAGGTGAGACTGGGGTAGTAGTGGCTCAGCCTACCACTTGCTAGGAAGGCCCTGGATGTTCGGTTCTTGATAGTGAATCATGTCCCTTTTTCATGAACTATGTCAATATACAATCCATCTCAATGGGAACATTTAAAATTAATTACCCATAGGTAAATCTACTATATAACCAAATACAATCTTTATATATAGTAATTGATTAAATTTTTTAGAACCCACTCACTGTGTAGTTCCCCAAAATTCCAAAATATTATCCAATACATAGTCGTATCATGAAAATTATCTGATGATATCTCACTATCATATTCTAGTTATGATACCAAAAAAGAACCAAACCATCATATGATTCCAAATATAGTGACAGACAACTTTTTAAACATATCATTTATTTATTTTAACATAAAGATACATTAATTCAAATAACCGAATGAAAAGTCCTAGTGTCTTTGGAAGAAGAGGTTCACAATATATCAAATTGGAACAAAAACACAACATCCTTATTTAATTCTCTATAATGGGATCCTAAATCCATTTCAGCTCCTAAAAATAAATATGATAAACTAGGTAATACATAAATAAATGGTATGAGCTCAAAAATCTAGTAATGGTATAAACAAGTTAAAAAAAGTTATTTTCTTTTCAATGATATAAAATGTTATCATAAACGGAAAGCCTCATGAGTAATAAAATGGAAACATAAAAAATAGAATGGTATAATAATATAATGGAAACATGGGAACTTGTTATGAAAATGATTACATAAAATAATTATTAGTCAATTATATCTTCCAAAACAATATGACATGGTGAAAAAAGTCCAATTATGTATTAGGTTCACTCTCTAATCATACACATAATATCTCATGTGAGTAAATTTGTAACTAATTAATTATAGAACTATACTGGTATACCCATAATGACATTTTAATTATTATATGTTTCATAAAAAGGGAATATTAAAAGGTAGTAGTCATAAGAAATACCCATGAAGAAAATGGGTTTTATAGTCTAACCTAACTACAAGTAGATTTTTGGGATATACCTAACAATAAGAGGGGGGTGAATCTATTTTGGGGAATTTTGAAACTAATTATAACCTTTTATCCCTGTAACTCTTGACTTATTATTATCTAAATTATCTTATTCTATTTTCTCTATCGCATGAAAAAATAGATATCATAAAAATATGTGCACAATATTTTTACAATGTTAACCACTCAATAAGAGTATCTACATCCTTGCCATGCATGTGGACGACTAGTGCAAGGACTCACCACAATAATGTGATATGTTGATGCATTACATTGACTAGGAAAACAATCCTCTAGTTAGTGTGAGTCCCTACACTTTGATGTGGGGGTGGGGGGGGGGGGGGGGGTGGGAAAGAAACCTATTCCCTGGAGTGTTGATATCCTAGTCTAACAAACCACATTTATCTGGTTCTTTTTACTGCCTCTGGGGACATTATTATTATCTCTTAAAAAGTTAGTTTCTTATGTATGCCTTATTTAGAGCTCTTAACTTTATTACATTCAATGTATTAGGCACGAAATTATCCCATATTTATTTCTCTTATTCTCTTTTGAAACTCCAACTGCACTAGACCTCTTCTTTCTTCTTCTTAGTGCAACAACCAAATACACTATTCTTCTTCTTTTTTCATGGCTAGAATCACATAAAAAAATGTGATTATCCAGTCAATGAATATAAGTTCACTTCTCATCATCTGAATCAATTCACTCCTTCATGTTCATGTATACATGTGATCATGCATATGAATTTTGGGTTGAACTCTTCTATATCCTTATTCAAAAATGTACACACACAAATTTTGGTTCTACCTTTTGAGGGTCTTCACATATCCATGTGCATGAATGAATGCATGTATTCTCAAATTCTTATTCTAATGTGAGAAACCATATCGGGTATGGTTCTTTAAGCAAAAACACACATTTATCAACTTCTACTCTTCCACTTCATTCATCTCTTTCTTCCTCTTGCACTAGATTAGGATATGTTTTTAGGTTTATATGTTTGTGTATATTCAAACCAAAATGGTTTAAAACTTTATTTTGTGTCAAATCCTTGTTCAAACACCCAAACACAACCTCAGGATTATTTTAAAAAAACTCATGTGTGCATGTGTGTGTGTTGGGGTTCTCTCCCTTCTTCATCAAAGCACTAACCCCTACCAACAATAAGGTATCAATATTCATACATTAGAGGGTTCTTCTTCAAATTGGAAATCAAGGTGGCCTTTGGTTTTGTTCATTGTGCAAGGATGAACGGTTCTTATTTTTGCATGAGGTGAAATATTTTGCGTCATCGAAAACAAGAGTGAGAGAGTATCTCAAGCACTGGATCATGATGGAATAACTTTCACGAAGCATAACAAGGATTTTACCAAATCTATCGCATGTTCAGGTGCCAGTTCTTCATGATTAAAGTCAATGGTACATAACACCTTTCAAAGGCTTGAGGGATCTCTTCATTGAGGATCCCTGTTGTCTTGGGGTGATCTGCATTATCTTCGCGATGTGATGTGTAGAGATGATCTTTTTTCGAGAACACGAGCTCTAAAGAATGAGGGAGAAATATCATACTTCGAGCTCAAGCTCCTCCTTATATAGGAAAGTGGAGCACCTCTTCAACATTCATGATCCACATGATATTCCATTGAGATCACGTCTTTGAATGCTTGGTGTATCTGGTGTATTGAGATCTTCAAATGCACCGGTGAAGATATGTCGAGATCCTTGGGGTGTTTCCTTTTCGAACATGGGATTCTCCCCAATCACGTGCATGTATTTGATATTTTCATGTACCTCATTTTTAAATCATGCATGAATTTATTTGTCCTCGACAACTTTGTTTCCCTTACCTGAACCTTCTTCCTCAATATATTTAATGCATTCAAGATGTAGATTTCATGCATTGTCTCGATTAGATCTAGTGATCCTCATTATGTCAAAATAATAAGTCATGGTGGTATAGACATGATCGTCCATCATCTCTGGTGAGATAATACAACACATGAATGTGCTGGAGGTTGAAGACGACGTCCCAAATGGTCAAAATCCATTGAGGAATCAGATGACTCGAATTCAAACGTGCAGAGCACCAGATCTAATGAGCAGAAAAGATTGCATCCACATGTCACAGATTGATCAAACGGAAGACCGAGAATTGGGATGAGATGAACGACTGAGATTACATCCACATTTTTTAAATTTTGTCCCACATCTGAAATGGTGTTGTGGGAGATGCATGGTTTACCAATCTACTCCCCTCATCATTGATTTCGAATCCCCCCTACGGTGCTGCCCCACACCAATTCTCTATGGACACACTCTTAGCGCCCACTCTGCCAGCTTGAGCACACACCGACAATTCACTATGCACACCCTAGGGCTTCTACATGGCCCTCGTGGGTCTATCATGGGTTGGACCCATTTTTTAATAGGTCCACATAAATAATATGTGGTATGAAACTATGTATACATAAAAATGCATGGTCATCCTTAAATACAACACCAACCTTCAATCCTCTTCTTAAAACTAGTTATTCCTTATTTACATTTTGAATTATCAAATCCAAAGTAATTCAATTCTCCTTGATAGGATGCTACTTAAATGTTGTTAATGTTATATCACACATGATACAATTTCTTCAAACATTTCATGATTTTTGCATTAATCGTCTAATTTCCATTCTCTATTTCAAAAAGGATAGTGTCTTGAACCATCATTGACATTCATTGACCCCATGGAATACTAATAAAACTTAATTAATAATGTGGTCTCAACAATAAACCCCTTTGTATTTTTTGGAAATATCCAATTTTTCCCTTTTTACTAAATCAATTTTTCAATATTAGTCTTCACTTCATTCTCTATCTTAAAATTTTATTTTACATCTATTCCCCTTATTGAAAAGAAATACACCGTTTATGATAGAGAGGGTATCATTTCATACTTAATATATTTTCCTTAAATAATTTGACTCTAATTCTACTTGAGCAATGATTAGTGTAGGAAATAATAGGATTTAACGTAGATAAAAATTCTGTCATATACCCAATAAATACGATAGCTAATGATATGATAAATCAAGTACTTGTCTTCGTGGCATTTTAAATTTCATTATAGGAATAGGATAATAGTTCTGATATGTAAAAATAATCCTAAAACTCAGGAAATCTCTACAATAAGAGGATAAAAACATTCATGTGAAATTGGAAGGATATGTGGCCTTGGGAAACATTCACTCTTCTTATGTAACCGATTAATTTAATTCCTCCCCCTTTAAAAACTAATATTTTTTTGAATGATAAAGGATGAGAGATTGAGAAATGTAATTACTTTTCTAATGACATGATCATTAAATTTTCTTTAATTTTGTTGAATTTTATACCAGTTGATGTTGATAATGATTGATATAATGACACCTGCATCTTATTCAAGTGTATCGTCCTCAAGGGTACACATCTAATCACTGAATCCCAGGTTCTCCACCTAAGATATTTTTCCCCCTTCAATTACCATTATAATAAGAAATAATACAATACACAAATAGTATTGGGAATAAGGTGAACCATCCTTGATACTTAAATGAGAACAACAAGGTTGGGTTAATTTTCCCAACCTAAATGCCTTATTATTCACAAATTCAAAACTAATCTTCAATGGTGACTGTTATAGTGTGGATCTAATTCCATCTTCAATTTGTGCATCTGTGAGACTTCTTTATTTAAGTTAATTTAAAGCATTATAATCTATTGGAGAAACGTTCTTTATCAGTACGAATTCTTTTTGGGATGAAGTAAATTCAATGAATCATTTGACAGAGTGACCAGCCTTGTTTCACCTTACACACAAACCATCATTTTCTTCATGAAGAATTGTTTTTTTCATTAAGCACTAGCCTTAGTCTATGCATCTTCCATCTTTCACATTAATTAAAAATCTTTTTGAAAGACAACCAATATGTTATTCAAGACTGAGGCATCAGTATTGGTTCTTCTATATATCTTTTGAGTGTCATCCTTTTTAGTAATTCTTTTAAATGTACTACCTTTCGACTTCTTGGATTTACAATCTGAGATATTCTAAAATTTCCTCTATATATTATTCATTGGAGTGTTTTATTTTCAAAATTCATAGGAATCCTTTACAAGGATGATTTTCCATTCTTATATATATCCTATTATATTCTTTCTTTATCATCTTTGGGTACCTAATGAAGGCGACAAGCACCATTCAAGTGACCACTCATATTTCATACAAAATAGGTGTTATATAACATTCCAAATATGGTTATAGAATATAGATTCTTATGGATCTGTGTATGTTTCTTCTCCATTTCGGGATTTCTCTACCAATATATGGAATTTCACTATGCTTTTACATTTAAGGGATTGTACCTACAATCCAGTTCATAATTCTCAAATATATTACTGTACGAGCATAAACCAACAAACCTTTACTTCATTCCATCATCTTTATAAGGTTGATGAATCCATTTATTGGCATGTTGTGATTTCTATGGGGATCTATCTTCCACACTCTTTCACCTATCAATTATATAAATTTTGGTAAGTTTCTTCTCATTATTCTTCATCCATACATATTTAGAATTTTTCATCCAACCTGCACTTTTTGTGGAATCAATTTTAAAAACATTAGTACAAGTTGTTGTGGATAGTTTCTTTAAATTCATAGCTGAATATGATAGATCAATGAGTGTATCCAAGATATTATTATCACATGTTGAAGGTATTTTAATAGTAGAATCCCCCAGTGAATATTGAGTTCTAGTAGTGATTGTTTCATTATTTTGTGAAGACTCAATATGTGTCTTCTCAAGATTGGTAAACTGAGCTTCCAATTCTGGACATCTCATATTGAGGATGACTTCTTGGTCTTAAATAATAGTCATATTCTCCTTATAAGCATTCTTTAATCTTTCAACTACATCTTCATGAATCCTTACATTATTTAGAAATAATGACTAATGTTCTTTGATCTTCTTAGAGTCTTATTACAAATATACATAATTTTCTTCAACATATTTGATCCACATTAAAGAACATACTTCAAATCACCACGTTGTAGATTCAAAGGCTACAATCTGTCTAGAGAGATTTAAACATTCAAGAATTATTTTGGTAGGCCTCTCTCCAAAACATCGGTTTCTTCATCCAACTGAGTGATATTTTCCTACATGCACTGAAATAATCCACAAACTAGGGATGTAATTTCTTTAGAAATACCATGATGAATCATTATTAATTTATCACCTAATATTTCTTGAGATGTTGTAGACTGCTCATCACCAGTTATGATAGAATTTTAACCATGATAATAATTTCCAAATGTTCTAACACATACCAAATGTCTAGTTGAGGTAGGAAAGTTTTCTATATTTTCGGTGGGAACTTGAGGTAACTTTTCTTTATATTCCAATTCTGGAGTGTCTTCAATGTCATCCTGATATTGAGAACTAGGTGCTTCTTCTCCATTAGATAAGATAGACTTCATTTTAAACATTATCTTATCATTATTTTTCCTGCTCATCATGGTATTGGTAGATATATCCTTCTTATAAGGATAACCATATCATCAGTGAATGTGCACTCCATTGATAACATAGGAAAGAAACCCAAATCATCAAAAGAGAATAACTACACTGTAGAAAATATAATAGATGTTAACCTCCCTCTCATATCAATTTAGAGGACAAGTTTGGTATATTCCAAACTCTTAGAGGAGGGTGAATATGTACTAGGGACCTTTGAAATAATTCCATATTTTTAACCCTATACCACTTGACCTCTTAGGATCTTAATTTTTTTATTCTCTTTTCCCTGTCACATGCAATAATAGAAAGAAGTTAAAATATGAACATGATATTTTCACAAGGTTCACCACTAAATAAGATTAGTTATGTCCTTACAACGCATGGGGATGTCCAATGCATTGATTATCCGCTCTAATGTGATATGTTGTAAAAGTGGACTGACTATGAAAACAAACTTCTAGTCAGTGTGAGTCCATACTCTTTGAAGGGGGGTGTGAAACAAAACTTTTCCCTGGACTGGTGATAGTCTAGACCACCTAGAAACCTCTTGTTGGTTCTTTATACTACCTTTGGAAATAGTATTCTTACTTCTTCAAAAGGTAGGTATTACTCTTGGTATTCTTTAGTAATCTTCACTTGATTACATAAAATGTAGTAGGCAAGAAATTATCCCTTATTTGTTTCTATTTTTCTCACCCAAAACACCAACTGCACGGAACTTAATTTTTATTCCTCATAGTGAAACAACCAAATCCACTATTCTTATCATCTATTCATGGCTAGAATGAAATACAAAACTATTATTATTCAGGAAAATAAGATTAGTTCAATTGGAATCATCAGAATCAATTATTTTATTCTTGTTCATGTATGCATTTGATCTTGAATATGACATTGGGTTGAAATATTCCTTCTCTTTCTTCACATATGTGCACACATAATTTGGGTTATTTTTATTTGGTGTGTCCTCACATATTCTTGTTCATGCATGAATCTGTGCATTCTCCTATTCTTATTAATTTTTGAGAACCCTTAATGGGTATGGTTCTTTAAGAACACACACAAACTCAACCACTTCTACACTTCCTCTTCCTTCTTCTCCTTATCCCTCTTACACTAGGTTAGGGTGTTTTTTAGGTATATATTTTTCTGTTTCTTAAAACCCAATTGGGATTAACCATTTTTTGTGTGAACTCCTAGTTCAATTAATCAAACATGGAATCATGATTCTTCAAACAAAACTCATGTGTGCATGAATGTGTTCTGGAATTATTTCCCCTTCTTCATCATATCACAAACCCCTGCAAACATTAAGGTATGTGTATGCATACCTTAGAGGGTTCTTATTCTCCTCATGAAAACTGTGTGGAATCAGGTTGTGTTAATCACACAACGATGAACTGTACTACCGTGTTCATGGGGTGCACAATTTTTCCTCTTCGAAATGCTTAGAGAGAGAGTATATCACGCACTCGCTCATGATGGCATGACTATCATATAGCACAATGACGTTTTTTAAAACCCTATCCCTTATCTGGGTGCCGTTTCTTCGCGAGGATATTTCTGTGTACATAGAACTGGTCAAATTCTTGTGGGATATCATCTTCACGGAGCCTTGAAAACTTGAGGTGCTCTGCTTTCTCCTCATGAAGTGATGTGCATAGATGCCTTGTTTTGAAGAACACGAGATCTCTCGTTTGAGTGAGTAACTTCCTTCTTCAAGCTCAAGCTCCTACTATTATTGGTGAGGGGAGAACCTATTAAGCATTCAAGATCCTCAAGATATTCCGTTGAGATCAAAAATTCAAATTCTCGGTATAACCAGAGTTTTGATATTTTCAAACCGATGGGTGAAGAAATGCTGATATCCAAGGTGTGTTTTTTTGAACTCAAGGTTCTCTCTGATCATGAGCATGCATTTTGAGTTATCCATGTACCTTGTTTTTTATATCATGCATGAATCCACATGGCCTTGGATACATTTTTTTCCTCGACAGAACCTTATTCATTGATATATCACATGCATGCAAGACGTAGATTGAATGCATGGTCTCGATTCGATCTAGTGATCCCCAAGGTGTCAAAATAATAAGTCATGGTGGTTCAGAAGTGATCATCCATCATCTCTAGAGAGATAGAGTGGTGATGGAAAGTGATGAAGGTTTAAGACTATGGTGTAGATTGTTCTCATCCCCGAGAGGCTCGAATGGATCGAATTCAAATGCGCAGGCCACCATATCAGATGAGTGGCAGAGATTACATCCATCTATCATGGATTTATCGGATGATCGAATGAGATGGGGATGAGATGAGTAGCTAAGAATAAAAACACATATTTAAAATGTTTTCACACATATAAATTGTGATGTAGAAGATTCATTGGTTATTAATCATCTTCCATCATCATCGGTTTATAATTATCTTCTCCCCCTCCAATTCCTCCCCAACTAGTTCTATACGAGTGTTCTCTTAGTGTGCTGTCTGCATCCTCGGGTGCGCACCAAGAGCCCAATATAATCACCATGGGGATTGTAAACATCCCCCATGCACCTCTCATAGGATAGCTCTGCCTTGGATTCCCCATTGGTGTAGTCAAACCCGTATGGTCCCACATGTTCCTTGGGTTGAGGCTGTGGTAGCTAACTCGTGGGTGGGCCACATTTTTCTAAGAGATCCACATATAAAATATATGGTATGAAATAGAGTATGCTCAAAAAATAGTGGTAATCATTAAATAAAACACCAACCTCCATGACTCTTCTTCAAACTACATCTTACTTCCTTACTTTTTTGAATTATTAAATTCAAATTACTTCAATATTCTTTAAACGGATGCTACTTCAATGTTGTAAGATTGTATCACACATGATAAATGTTCTTGGAACTTTTCCGGATTAGTGCATCAATCGTTTGATTTCCATTCTCCATTTCACATAAGAGATTGTATTGAACCATCATTGACATTCATTGAAAAAATTGAAAGCAAATAAAACTCCATTACTAATGTGGTGAAAACACTCAAATCAAAATTAGTTAAAATTTCATAATGGAGTCATTTTAGAAATGAATATAATGCTTTTATTATCCCATAAAATGAAGTGATAATTAGCTTGGTATATATAATATATACGTATGATACCAATTAGAATAATTAGATATCATTAAAGAGATACAAATTTAGGGAGATAATGGTCATAACCCCAAGAATAGGGTGGTTTATAAAGATCTCGTACCTTGTTCCCAATTTCCCACATGCATTCCTTATCTTCTTGAATTATAAAATCATTTTAATTTTTTTCATTATCATGAACCATTTTAATGTTTTATATTATTTCTATTTTAGTTATTTACTATGTCATATTAAATGTTTTATTCAACTAATTTCACATAGGATGTTTTGATGATATTCATCGCATATATCAAAAAATCACATTCATAAGATTTCTAAGGTAAAAGAAATTATAATTTAACAATATATATAATAATAATAAAATAATAATTTTACTACAAATATTTTACAATTAAAACCACTGAGGAAATTTGGTTGTGAAAAATGAACCACATTATAATCATTATTACTGTATGTCCTACGTAAACATGAGTAATTTTTCTAAATTTTAATTGTCATGAAGGAAAAAAGGTAAGTGTTATATGAAATTTTAGGAATTATTATTATATTATAAATATGATATTAATATTTTCTATACATTTACATATACTATTAATGTGATGCAGTAATCGAAAACAAATCACATCGCTTCATGAGGCGATTGTAGGCTGTTCACACAAATAACATTGTCATTTAAATCTATAGTCAGGTAAGAAAGAATGTGATATATTAACTTTATAAAATTATCTAAATGAAATTAATATCATATATTAAAATTAAATCTATAATTTTGAATATTTTTGGAAGAAAATGAATGAAGACGAATTACATCGATCCATGAGGCGGTAGTCTATGATGCACATGAATGAATTTTTCATTTCCCAGTTCATGATAGAGGATATAGATTAATGTTATTCCATTGATATAATAATATATCAGAATATGTGATATTTTTATGTTATTATATCATCATTATTTATTACTATTTTTTAGGTGTATGAATAAATAATTCAATGATGCTTTTTTAAGAATGATACATATTCATCGAGCCCCCAATTTATATTAATCATAAACCCCGTATATATTAGATTTTTGATCAATCAAAAGATGCTATGAAATTAGGTGATGATTAAAGTAGTTAATTGGGTATATTTTGGAGAACAGTATTTTTTTAGGTGTGGTGTGGTGAGGATATGGGGATTCTTTTCAAAAGTGAGGGGATGATAATTTTTAAAACACTCAACACTATTCAATAATGGAATGTCACCCTCATGCCAAGTACCTAGAAAATTTATAAATATTGAAGTAGATGGAATTTTATTTTTATCCATACCTCCACCCCAAAAAATAAATATAATTTTTAAAATAAAAATAAATTTTCCTTTATAGATAAATCCCCCCAATTATACATTTTAATACCATTCATAGTAATTTTCTTATTTTTTAATATTTATTATTATCAAAATTTTAGTTGAAATTATTATATACTATTAATTACTATGAAGAAAAATACAAAAAAAATTTAAAATTTCGATTCACAGAAATGGATTAATTTTATTAAACATTAACAAGTAAAATTCACCAAAAACGTGTTTTCATGAAATGTATTTTTCATGAATTATATGATCTTATATGAAATATTTGACTATAAATAATATTTATATTGATTTTAATTCATATAAATATATATATAATCCTCTATTTTTTAATAAATTATTTTTATTTTGGTGTTAATTAATATAAATAAAATGGATAATAATTATTCACATAAAACAAATTGGAAGAAAACTGCATTTTTATTCAAAAAAATAAACTCATACCGATATCCTAAAAATATGTGATTAAAAAAAAATAATGTTGTTATATTTAACAAAAATTTTATATCATAAATTAAAACTACTATGAAATATATTACATTTTTTATATTAATTTATTTAATTAAAGGAAATTGTATAATTTTAAAAATCAATAATTTTTAATACACACTTAATAATCCACAAATTCATGAAAAATATGAATGTTTCCCCCTTAGTTAATTTCTATATAAAGGATTAAAAAATTATTTTCAATTTAAAATGTTAACATTATATTATTTTTATAAATGAATTATTAAATTTTCTTGAAATGGATGTTCAAATCATTGTATAAGGAAGCATATTTTCTAGAAATAAAATTTTCTTACTAAAGAAATAGAGTGCATATTTCAAAACAATTTATCAATACATTAATATATATTTGAAAATATATATATATATAATAAATTATCTAATAATATTCATACCCACCATTTTTAAGGCTAGTTTATAACTATCATAGGTTATCATGGTTCGTTAGTCTCAATGTTGCATGTCATATACACAATAAAGTATAGTTTTATTTTTTAACAAGTTCATGCTGTCAAAAGAAATAATACTCACGTATGGAAATATTTATTTATTTAATTTATATTTTTAGAAAATTATTTAATATAAAAAAACAACAAAATGTGAGATAGGGGATGGATCAAGGTTCTTTAACATAAAAATTTTGGTTAACACCCAATCATCATTGTAAATAAATGAAAAATATCATTTAGTTTTAGTTTGGAAAAAATTTAAAAAATATAATCATTTTAATGAAAAACCCAAAAAATTTAGAACTCCTTGATTTGATATATCATTTATAATGTGTTACATGATATCTAGGAGATTTGATGAATATTTTATATCTATATTTCTGAAAATATTAGTCAGATGTTTATTATCACTAGACAGTAGCATTGATAGTATCACCTCTACTACGAGGTATTTATATTGATTTTTCCTCAACATAAATTAATATCTTTCATGGTTTATAGAAAAAATACATTTGTCATTGTATTTAATGTTATAAAACCTATTTTCTATATTTTCCATGCCACACATCAATCTCCCATAATGAAAAAACAATTTGACATAGATTTCCTATCATTTGTGATTCTTACCCAATACCTATGAACAAATATATATAAGAATAACCTTTCTATTCTATAATATGATATAAAGAATAAATTTTAGTTAAAATATCTTTTGTTGGATTATTATTTGAAATTATGTATGTATCTTTTCATACTCTTCCACATTGAGCATATAAAAATAGAACATCCTCCATCCAAAAGATTCCAATCAGTGTATCTTAAAAATGTTTTTTAAAATCATTTTTTTAGATATTTAAATTCATCAACATTGAGTAGTATTATTTAAACCACAATATAATTAGGATATACCTTTATTTCTATATTCCAAACTTCCTCAAAACATCCTAATCATAATTCTCATGAAAAAAGAAATATGTGATACTCCTTTAAATTTTTTTATAAAACAAAATTAATTTTATCTATTCCAAAAATTCTATCTTAAATAAATGTATAAATTGATTAAAAATATCTGTAGAATTTTTTTATTTTTATTATATATAATTTCATCATCATAGATGACAAAAATGAGTAATTACACTTTACATTTTTCAATTTATATTTATTTTCCACTCTTTATTTTATATAATTAAATGATTTCAATAATGAAACATTTTTTCAATACTAATACCTCAAATATTCTTTATCATATATATTGGATTCATTAACAGAAAAAATGATCCTTTTAAATTTTCAATAAATTATTTTCGAGTTACATATTATATACACCCTCTTCATGTTATTCATTGAGGATGAATGTACAGTCAAATTTATTGTAAGTCATGTACTATTATTATGTAGATATAGAATGAAACATCCTCATAGTTCCGTGAATTTAATAAGATA
Organism: Viscum album; assembly: GCA_963277665.1. Classification (NCBI taxonomy): domain Eukaryota; kingdom Viridiplantae; phylum Streptophyta; class Magnoliopsida; order Santalales; family Viscaceae; genus Viscum; species Viscum album. The sequence goes on along the minus strand of OY728133.1, from coordinate 641,193,853 downwards.
AAATATCATGATGAAATCAATATATTAAATCTAATAATAAAATTTTCAAAAGGTCATTTTTTTTCATAATCACTTCCCTATTACCATTGATCTTTTTATTAATCAACAACATTGTTATAGTCATATTCAATTTTTATTATATTTAGACCTATCATCCTAGTTTTTGTATTCTCAATTTAATCCATTTATTGCTTCATAGATTAAACCCCCTAGATATTTTTTTATTTTTCTCTCACACTTGATATATTCAATTGTAAAATCAATGATGTATAAGATGATTTACTAAATGTTTTCAATGTTTTATTTGATTATCTAGGATAACCAATGATATTATAGAACTATAACAACTATTTAAATCTTCTATTAATAATGTTTTATTTATAATTTTCACTTTATATTGGTGAATCATAATATTCAAGATGATTATCAATCATATAAAAAATTTATAGTTTACAGAATGCAATCCATGAATTTTTTTTCTTCTTCATCACATAAAACCACTGTTTATAATACATACCATCATTAATTTATTTTTTAAACACCTTCAAATCAATATTCAAAATAATATTAATTGTATATTTTTTATATTTTGTTCATCCTAATTTATTAAGATGAAAAAAATGGAAATTTTATCAAGACCTATTTTATAATGATTTATCACATTTATATTCCTTCCTATGATGACAAAACTAATGATAAACTACATTAAAATCAGTTAACTACCACTTTCTGACATAATGTATTTAAATATAATCGAGGGATTCTTCTACAAGAGGGTGTCAGCCCAATACAATCACATTATAACCTAATAATAACGTTTTATTAGATAAGTATTATGTCATATAAATATCAATAAAATATTATACCATGTAGATTACTATGTTTCCCATGGATTATGTGAAAACAATCTAAAGACAGTATGTGCCAAAGTGATTACAATGTGTTCCTTTAAAATAATTTTTGTTTTTTTATTTTCCTTTTTTGCATTCTAGGGTATCTAACTATTGGTACCCCTCCACTTTGATAATTTCATTCTTGATTCTTGATATATATTTCCGAAATGTAGAACAAATTTTAATGTAAATAAGTTGGTTCAAAGATATCCTAATATTTTTTTAAATAAGAGTTAAAGTTATTTTATTTATCCATTGAGTAGAGAGTTATAATATTCTCATTAGTATCCCCACATAGGGAATAAATTTGAAATACATTAGTAAAAATTAAAATACAAAAAAATGTATAAAACCCATGGTCATATTCCATTGGAATATATTTTGAAGAGATATTATCAATATATAAAAGATGAGAAGCCTTCCCAGAGACACCCTTCGAAATAGTCTTACCATCTTCTAATTTGAAACTATTCATGACCTTATTTTTCATTATCATTTAATTAATATATTTTTAGGATGATGAACCTCCTTTTAATAATGACCCTAATAACACCATAATTTTGATACATTAGAAACAATTCTATATTTCAATGACATCCCACCCCATGCCTAACTTTTCAATTACATTTTTTAATTATTCTCTATATGACCACCTTTACTCTATTAATAAATGTCTTCCACTATATGATTTAAATTATAAAATCATTCATCCTTCCATATCACCGCCATGATAAAATATTATTTTTTTATAACAAATAATAATTGTGCAAGAATTTTTTTCCTCCTTTATTATAAGGGTTAATGAACACCCCTTTCAGGATACTATAAGATCAAAACACATCATTCATCAACATTAAATATGTTTATACATATCCCGAACAATATGATGACACATACACAACTATAATTGTTTTAACCATAATATCAAATTAAATTATCAAATCTGTTTCACCCTATAACAATGTAGAAATTATACATTCACATCTAAAAGATTTGAACCAAATATCCCTCTTATGGGGATTAAAATATGTGGAATCATCAATATCATCAGAGGAATATGGTCTCTAAGAGAAAAATATATTATATGCACTCTAATTGATATGAATATAAATATATTTATGGTTTAAAAATTGTATAATAATGAATAGATTATATATCTTTATCCTCATCATGATAGAACCCATAATATTTCATTTTTTTGCTTCATTAATCTCTTAATTAGAGATAACACCAATATGTTTCATGTCATTGTATTTATGATTATGATATGATTCTAAATCCTCATTCAAGTTAGAGTAACATGCAATATAGAATCCAACATTATATTCATGAATAATATGTTTCTTATAAAGAATCATACTTGAGTTGAAAATCCAAAAAAAAATTAGGTTGTTGGATAAAAGTATAAAAATGAATAGGGATCACCAAAATGATTAGAAAAATTGTTAAGCCTAAGGGTTCAAACAAATATAGATCCTTTATGATATATCTAATAATTTAACTACAGATAGTGTAATTACCAAAAAACTAATAACACATATCTGGTGTCTGATTAATAAATTGGTACTAGAATCTTGTGAACAAATCCAATAAGATTGAATTGTTTTATATTATTGGTAAACTAAATACTTAAATTATTTCTATATTATATTTGAATTCAAAAATTATATATTATTTTCCATTTGATAAAATCATTATTCAATGTAGTATATCCTTCCATATCATTAATTATACACATATTGGATTCTTGGGAAAATATAAAGGAAACTTTTACTCAAATTATCAATAATGTTTTCATAAATTAGAATCCATAATGAATAAATAAGAAAAACAAATAAAGAATAAATAAAATGTAAAAATTAAAAAATTTAATAGACATAAAATTTAACAAATTACATGACTTACATGATTAGATAACACATAATAAATATGTGAATATAAATATATGAAGACATAATCCATTTAATCAATAAATTTACTATTATTATTAGATATCGAATAATAAAATTAGAGATAAATATATGAATAAATCTTCCATTAAATAAATTACTTTACAATCATGATTAGATAACTAATAATAAATACAGGAAGGTAAATAATTGAAAAAATAGACATTATTCAGTAATCTATGAATAAAATTCATTTAGAGATAATGAAATTTAAAAATCACATGAATAATAATAATTCAATTTTTAGAAAAGTAAATGAATAATTATTGGATTTCAGGTTCTTAGAAATCATAACACCTATATTGTTAATATTTTTCAAAATATTGTTTCAAACTTATGGGTCAGTATACACATGAAACCCATTTAACTAAGGCTATCTGACTGATTCATCGCATGATACTACCTATGAATTGAGGGGTTGTGTAGAACTAAGACGAATATATATATATATATATATATATTTCTAAATCATTCATCATATATTTAATAATAGATTTAATCCATGAAAAATATTCCTTATCAACTAAATTGATCATTGAGTACAGAATATAAATTTACAATAAATTCCATAGTCAATCATAAAACATTCATTATAAAATACCATATTTAAAAATCATATACAATTTAACAAATAAATATATCCATGATAAAAAAATATGGATATTTAGGTGAAATGTAATGTCAAATGATAAAAAAAGTAAATATTACAATGTAATGTCAATGATTACAAAAATTAATTTAAAACGAAAATGTTAATACATTACCTAGTAAAAATGATCTTAAACCGTCTAGATAAATAATTAGGATGGTGTTAATACAAAATATCCCTTATTTATCGTTAGGATAATTATGGGATGATGTTTTTGATGGATCTAAGTACCATTATAATTTAATTAGAATAAATTTTTAGAAAAATAAACATATCACACTTAAAATATATTTAAAACACTTTTTTAATGAATTATTTTGAATAAATTTTTTAAAATAATATTTGAAATGTATAATGTAATATATAAAAATTTGAATGTTTATGATTGTTGTAAATTCTATTGAAAACTTATAAATTGAAATAATTATTAATTTTAGTTTTTCAGTAAAATCCAAACAAGACATGATTTGGAAATGAAATGGAAATTATCATTGGAAAATTTTATTATAATTTAATAATTGGAAAAAACTTATATAATAAATCATTTTAATTAATTTGAAAATCATTTTTAAATTTTTTTTTGGAAAATTTTTTTTGGATGAAACGTTATTTTCGATTGAAATGACAAATAAAGTGATGTATTAAAAAAATTATATACCATTTTTAGAAAAAAGTAGTTGTAAAAAGTAATATTTCATAAAAAGATCATAAATATATATAGGATATGAAAATTTAATTTTATTATTATAAAACTATTAAATGATTTCCTTCAAGGGAATTTCACTTATAATTAATCTTTTCTAAAATGATATTAAAAAATATATCCTTATGAAGATCATAAAATTAATGTGAGAATTAATCATTGAATAAAATATATGTATCACATGTTACTCCTCATAAAAAAGTTTTATTGAAATATATGATAGTTGAAAGTATTTTCATAGATAATTTTAGAATGACCAATATATTGAAGAATTAATATAACGCAATGAAAATAAATTGAGATGTGAAATTATTTACCACTTAGTAATTTTTATGTTAGATACCTATAGTTGATATAATTAAAAATGATAAATAAAAAAAACATGAAATATTATATAATTATAATATTAAGTGAAAAAAGTGTAGTGTATATACAACAAGAAAATAATATATGTGTATCACATTACAATACGGATTATTGGACTGAGATTCAGATGAAGTCCCTTACCCACTGATTCATTTTATTCAAACAAGATTTAACCTCATAAATAATGGTTTGAATAAAAATATTAAATTATACTAGAACAATATTAACATTTATAATATGATATATGATTCTCTTAGGAAATTAATAGAGTTTATTGTAATCAATTTTTCATTATATTCATTATTTTGGTTTTTAGTTGTCTTGTTTTCTAATGAACATTTTGACATTATGGATCTAGATAAAATGTACAGGATATATATAAATAATCTCCTTAATAATAGTAATTATTTTAAAATCATATTTACTCATTGTATACATCTATAAAACTATTATTTAGGTTGTACATGGAAAAATAAACACATTTATTTATTGATTCGGTAGGTTGTATGTACGTAGAAGTAATGATTTCATTCCCTTAATCAGTGAAATGGTAAATAAGTGAATTATATATTACTTTTAAAGAATATATATAAACTCATATATATCACATAAATCCATTAAATATACTACTCACTACATTAAATGTAAATCATAAGGAAAAAATGAGTCACATCACTTCATGAGATGGTAGTCCACTGTACACACATCCGACCAAGTCATATTTTAAAAGGAATGAAAATCATGAAATATCTGTGATGTTAAAATTATATAATTATAATAATATTATAAATTATATATATAATCCTTTTTTATATATAGTCATGATATGTGTCGTTAGGAAACTAGATACATTTATTCGTGAGGCGGTAATACACTGTTCAAACGACGAATGATTTTGTTACCAATTTGATGGAGGAGAAGATGGATAAAAAGTCTTACATAAAAAAATAAAATATCAGTATATGGAATATAATTTTTTTATAATATATTATTTTATAGGACATAATTTTATGATGAAAGTTAATAAAGATGATTAATGGACGTTGTTAATTGAATTAACATCTCCTAGAGAAACATCATTTTTATCACTGACATTATGTATTGTATTTAGGGAAGAAAATTTTCATATTAAATTTTCTATGGTTTTTTGGGGTAAATTTGGGATGGTTTCTATTGACCTAGATGGTTCGATATTTGTGAATGTATGAAGGGAGGGAGTGGGCTTTAAATGTGGGGGAAATGAGACACATAGAATATTTGAAAATAATAAAGTGTACCAAAGTCCTTATGATTATAAAAGGATAAAAAAGATCAATTATAAAAACATAGATTTGATAAGGTCTAAATATGTATTTTAATTGAATTTCGGACGTGTTATGGTCATTTGAAACATTATTTTCGGTGTTTAACCCTACGATATATTCATTTTTACCTTAACTGTGGTGAATAATTTTTACTGCTTTTAGTTTTCATTATTGTATAAAATTAATTTAAACTTTTTAGATAATATAAATTACTCTAATTTGATATATGGATTACATTTTTTCAAATTCAATTAAAAAATGAATAAAATTCAATTAAATTTTAAACTGGTATGCATAATGAAAAAGTGATATCCTAATGTAAATATTTCCAAATGTTTTAAAGGATTTGATTTCAAATTTCAATATGAAATTCATTAAATATAACAATATTAGTTAAATAATATTAGTTGAACTACTTTTACTTATAATAAAATATAAAATAAAATTTATCATTGTAAATCATTTAAATAAAAAGAATTCATTCAATAAAAAATATAGTATTTGCAACTATTTATCAAAAAACATTATTATAGAATAATATCAAGAATTCACCCAAAGATAATTTTTACATGTGGATTTCATAAATAATTATTATTTTTCATAAATAATGTTTTAATTTGGTAAATATTAATTTTATATTATGCAGGAAAATCATGGAAAAACCACCATTATGAAAAAATACATTTTTTTTAAAATGTTTTCTTTTTCTTTCTAATGATTCTTATTTTGTTTATACAAAATTTACAACCATTGAATATATTTCAATATATTCAAAACAAAAATATAAAATAATGTATTTTTTACAATTAATAATGACAGAACTAAATGGTTAGTTTATAGCATTCATTTTTAAATAATATTATTTAAATAGAGTTTTGTGTTTTATTTAAACCATGTGTTGTGTGCATTGTAAGCTATAGAAGATATTTAATATATTAAAAGATAAATATATCATAAAATCATCAATAATTAAATTATAATATAATATCAATTTCCCATTTCATATATTCTATCAATTTCAATTTTCATCATTTAAAATCATAGGGTTTCATGTTCATACCCTTTCAATTAATAGAATCTACAAAATTAAATCATTGTCTCAATAATCAAGGGTTTGAAATTTGAAAATACCATCATTGTAAAACAACATCATTAAATGTTTTCATAATATATTATATTAATATTAGTTAGGGGGGTTTAAAATTTTTATCTGGAATAATGCAAACAAGTATTCCAAAATGAATAAAATCGGTAGAAACTAAAGATATGGTCCTGGAAGATAGTCGTTAATAAATATTGAATGATAAAGTACATTGATCACAAGAAATTGAATTATAAATGTAATTTTAGTTACCTCAAAACTTCCAATTTTCAATGATTTAAATGACCATTTTTTAATCATATGATAAGTTAATATTATACACATTTTTAAGGTCATTTTTTATAATGTTAAGGAATTCCATTAAATTATTGACTATAATAATAAGGAAATATTATCATTTCATATCATGATATTTCATAAGAATAATTCCATCCTCTATTTTTACATCAATAAACTTTCACTTCATATTGTGTTACAATAAATGAATAACTGAAAATTAGTTTTTATTCCCAAGTCACTAAAGTTATATTTTAAAAGATCTTAAAATCAAGAAAAGCATGAAAACCCCTTGAATATTTTTCCAAATTATTTAAAAAAATATCGTTATCAAGTGAAATAAAATATAAAACATTAAATCTAAACCTCAAAAAAAAATCCGAATTTCAAAATTAATATTTATCCACAAACACATTTAGGTAAAAACAATGACATTTTAACTAGATCATCATGTTGGTAGTGGTAGGTTCAACACCCTTATTGCAGTTTTATTATGGTTTCATGCATTACATCCTCTCTGTATGTGACATGTTGTAACAAAAAAACGTGTTGTGTTTTTATAAAAAAATATTTATATAATTTATTCATCATTCCCAATTTATATTAACACAAAACTACTTAAACATTACAGACTAGATTAACTGTAAATGTTGCCAATAACAATAAAATTATTCCCACAATATGATTTCAAATTATTCAATAAATAACATTATCACTAAAATATATAATGTAAAATGGGTTGTGTTTACATAAATGTCTGAAACACATTATTAATCTTTGTATACTCCCATCACATAAAACATAAAGTGGTGTGTTTAAGGAAATGAATTATAACAAAACATAAACTTCTAAACCCATGACAGTAACCCAAAATATTATGTTATTGATGAAATATATTCTTCTAAAATTTTAAAAAAATATATAGATATTTCATTATTTTTTAACCAAAAAATAAATAAATAAACAATTATTTGATATATTTCATGAATCCCAATAAAAAATAATCATCAACCATTTTATTTCATCACATGACCTTCCAGGGTATAGGGGTTAACAGATAGATGTTGGAGCCAACTTGGATAATTCCAAGGTTCCCCAACTTTATGGCAATGAACTATAAATGGATAACTGGAATAAAATCTATTCACTTCCACTGAAAAAATTATATTTCCTGAAAAATTTATTGATTTAGACCCTTCTTTTCGACACTAATATTTTTATCATTTCATTAAAACACTCTCTTGGATGTATCATTCTAAATTTATGACAGGATATAAATTGTTCCTTAGTTCATCTATTTTCAACTCCACTCAAACACTTAGAAAAGTACATCATTCTATCCATTGTTGAGTTCATGGGTTCTTTAAGGTATATGTTGTTAATAAAATTTCAGGATAACTAATTAATAATTATCCTGAAATCATTCACTCAAATAATCATACCATTTATTTTCCCATAGTTTCTATATTTTATTTCATATTCTATGTTGATAATATTCCTTCAGTGTCTATCCGTTGAATAAAATGAAAATTCATTTTGTGAGAGTTAATAATCCTATTACGAAAAACATATAATCATGAAGAATAACATATGAAATTTTTGAATTATAAAGAATTATATTAAATATAATACAACGTTGGATTAACATAGTCGATTAATTAACATCATTTATTTCAATCCATCAATAGGTATTGTAAATAAAATATTAATTAAGAAATGAAAAACCCCAAAGAGTATTAATCTAGGTGGATAATAAGTCTAATTATTATGAACTAGTAAATACTCGATTAAATCCGGACATTCATTTTTTTTTGTTTTTACACCTACGTACAATTTTTCAAGAACAACATCTTTTTTAGTATATAAAAAGAATGTAATGCTAGAAAAATAAATCTAATTTATACCTTTACCAACCATTACAATGTTCTTCTATAGTTATACACAATGTTTATCATAGGGTTATGTTCCCTAATAAATGTTTCCCTAAATATAGTTCTCATGGATTCTACTAAACATTATTTGATACTAAAAATATCGACCCGAACCCCTGTAACATAGATCCAATGTCATTTTTGTTTCATTGTAATGAGATAAAAGTGATCATGTCCTAATTGATTGACCCATTTAGTTGTTTAAGAAAACCAGAAACATACATTATTCTCATAGTATATTTGAAAACATAAATTATAAAATAATTGTTTATTTGAGAATACCATTATTCCCTTTAGAATATCGTTGCATACCTTTCATAGTACACTACTAGATTCTAGGTAATGGAAACAAAATAATTGTGAACTCAAATTACATATAATATTTATATAAAGAGGAAGCTATCGCAAATAATTGAAACAAAATTAGTAAGGAATAAACATTATGCAAAGTGAAATACCTAAACATGTGTTCAATTTAATCAATTATATGAATGTCAGGATTATATATTACATATTCAATAGATTAATATAAATATATGAACCAAAATATTATTTAATCAATAACTCACTGATCATGATTATATATGGAACAATCAATATAGAAATTCATATATTTGAATACAAATTCCATTTAACCAACAACTTTACTATCATCATTAGGTATAGAATAGTCAATATCGAATGGAAAATAACCCTAAACATATGATATTTTGTAAATAAAATATTAATCAAACGATTCCCTAGATAATATCATTACAAAAATATCATGGAATATAATAACTAAATTATTTTGGAATAAAATACATAATTATTTGATTCATTATCTAAAGAATAATGAAATCCCTAATTTTAAGACCTCTCGAAATACATTTTAAAACTAATGGGGATTTATACTATCATGACCTCATCCTTCCATTGTTTCCCCTCCTCAACTGGTAATTATTGCTGTGAGATAATTACCCCTGAGTCCTACCTCCATTATCCCCGAGGTGGTAACTAACAACAAGTGTATATGAATATTTCAAAATCAGAGGCATTACCCTTTTTATAGTAACCATGATTTTGAGATAAGATGTTTCAACCTAAAAAAATTCCAAGCCCTATATAAAGGATAACCAAAATCCATACCACATGCATGTTTAAAGTAACAATATTATCAATACAAATGAACAATGTGGTAAAAACCCAAATTTATAGATACGAAGAAAATGAAAAACATTCCCAACGTCTGAGATATTAAGGTCTAACATGGTCCACATATTTCTCATGAAAACCGAAACATAGTTTTATATATGTAGGGTTAGAAAACAAGTATACTCATTAAGAATATCCAATGTATTTCATGAAAAAGTTGTGAAGAATATTAATGCCTCTGTTGGAAAACAATGGAAATCAAGAACACCTAGCAAGGTATATTTACCACCCCATCATCAATAAGGAAGACATTCCGAATAACGCAAGTAATGTAATGTAATATAGTAGGAAGATAGATATTTTGGGTACCCTACTGCACATCCCAAAGGTTATCTTCTCATAACCTAACGACAATGGTTTTGGTGCATCCACACTCTTCTCCAAAGCCCAATGTCACAACCCGACCGCACACTCATGTGATTTAGATAAAATCATGCAACCTGGGAAAATGATTCTCACCACATCCCACCTACAAAAACCTAACACACAGCCCTACCAGTTCCAGAATGCACTTGGGAAAGCACACCACATCTCACCCCTTATATACCAAAGAACGCACACCTCTCCCATTGATACAAGGGCCTCATAACCACATAATACCCTTCCTGAAGAGTCTTGGGATACTAATGACTAGATAAGTGAGTAGGGAAGTGCCCATAATCAGCTATCCATCCCCCACCATAATTGTTGTAAAAGAGACCCTCTAACCTTACAATAGATATGTCTAGAACACAGTTCATAACTAGGTAGGGTGAATATTGAAAATCGAAAGGAATTAAAAATATATTTGTGTGTATAAATCACTCTTCCCAACCTATGGGATTCACTAAAAGATATATATCCCACAAATCCACCTTTAATGTTACCTATAAATGCATTTATCAACACCAAAAATATTAACCTATGATTTTGGTCATTAAAATTCACTTCAAAACAAGCCACTACTCAAAGCATACCCCTATCCAACACTTTTAGCCAAATATCTTCATTTATTAATAAATCCATTTATTCAACCCATCCCGACCTGAGAAACAACTAACATCTATTCAAAACAAGCTAGACAACATAAAACTCACATAGAAGATAGAACCATCGTAAAACAATGCACTTCACAAAGATACACACCATACAACAAGCTATCAAAAGATAATAACCAAAACCATCCATTATCATCATCATTATTCAATGTCATTACACCCAATCCATCAACTCAACAATGAAACCCCCCATCACATAGATAGAATCATAAACATGTCACATGATAACCAAAGTAGAGGGACCTAATATAAATCAACACTAAACCATTCAACCCCAACAACATAAACATTTCACAACCCAAACCAACATCCCTTTTTCTAAAGAACTACCCATCCATTACAAAACCTATTAGTCTCTCAACCAAAGATTCCAATACACCACCCATACCTCCTCTTACACAAAACTATCATCACAACCCCAACACCACACAACCTCAGAAAGAAAAATATAGAAAAAACTGCACACATCAGACAACCACACCATAAATGGACAGGTTTATTAAGATTTAGAAAACCCTCACTGTTTAATTATACATTGATAATTCAAGGGTCATCATATAACATGTTCTAGCCTGTGGAATCCATTTATTTAAAAGAATATACATGGATAATAAAATTCATATATACATCCATTAAACATATGATCAACAATAATCTATCACATGTCATCCTGAGTGAACAAAAAAATACAACCAACAACCATGATTTTCAGTGTTCATATAGCCCATACACATCATAATACCAATAATTAAAAAAATATAAGCATATGTCACTTTTACCATGCCCCTCTTTGTTGGTTTAAATTCAATTCAATTATCTTTATTAAATTGGTATTTGACTTCCTTCACCTGGAAAACATTCATACACTCACACCACAAGAAACAATAGTAAGGGAAATGTGATGAATGGGTAAATATAAACATACATGAAAAAAGGGGCATAGATACATAAATTCCAAATCCAATATCAACATATAAAATGGTTTCAAAAACCATTAATGATCGATCATAATCATGAATATTTTTTTGATGATCAAAAATCCTCCAGAGTTTTACGAATTAATGAAATATTTTATATCGACTGAAATATATACAAAATAACTTAATTATTGTTCTAAACTATGCTTATGTCAAATAAAATTTTAATTGTGGGAAATTAAAAAAACCATGAAATCAAGGAAATTTTAAAAAATTTGGAAACGAATCACTGGAGGATGAACTATGATTTGATGACTCACTATTAGGTGACCCTCCATTTGAAGACTCAATGTTGGATGATTCATCTTTGGAAGATTAACTATTATAAAATCACCATCAGATGAGTCTCCGTTGGACGACACACAATCGTGAGTCACCCCTGGACGAGTCATTGTTGTTAGTCACCACTAGACAATTGAGCACCATGATACACTGTGGGTAACCTACCATTAGCGACTCACCTTGGTGACTCACCATTCTCAGATATATGTGGATGGCTCACCATTTTGGTATAATATTTTCACATATTGGTCATGACTCGCCATTCAAAAACCCAAATTTAATTTTTTTTTAAATGAATCACATATGGGGGACTCTCCCTTGGAAACCTATAATTGTATGAATAGATTTTTGACAAATTATTGAAATGTATCACTATTAGATGACTCATCATTAGATCCATACCAATTTAAAAATAAGTTTTTTTACAAACTCTTTAAATGAGTAACTGTTACCTCCTAGAGAACCTCAAATAGTGTATTTTCACAAAGGAATGGATTAGGGTGGTCTATGAAATTACTTTAGAAACCTCTTAAACTATTCTATCCCTTGAGAATTCAAAAAATTCCTAAAAGAAGTTGGGGTCGGAAAAACCACCTCCTAAGTTACCATTAAAGGATCATTATATACTTGAAACCCCACTGTGATTTGGATACCCCAATGTCTAATAATAGACTACCCAATATTGTGGAAAATCTAGGGTGAAAACTCTAAATCCTAGAACAAAGCCTCTGACATTTAATGACCTAATCGAACAAATGAAACACAACATAATCACCAAAACCACACTATCCAAACATATGAATCCAGGATTCCCTCCCTCTATGTTATGAAAAAATATGATTAGGGTGGCACCGACTTAGCTGCAAGGGATTAATCACATCACAATTAACAGGTCTTAATTAGGGATCAAATCCTCCCTTTTCAACATATCCACAAATAATAACACATTTTAGAACAAAGAAACAACTCATTTTATATAAAATAATGTACAAACATCACATTTTAGGGGATAATATATCATGGTATAACTCAAAACAAATCGGGATACTTAGAACACATTTTTGCCTCCCACTCCCTAGTAATCTTTTCCAAGACACCCTGCCCTCACAACAAACGAACCAAATGAATAGTATATACATGTAACACATTATCTCAATGATATGGGATATCTTTTGGCAACTCCACAAATGTCTTATCATCTTCAATATAAAACTACCCCTATTAAATAACATTAGAGTCATATTGATTCTGTTAATAAAGTTGAATGACATGAAAGATGTCGTGGATCCTCTCCAACTATGGTGGTGATGCCAACTGGTGTGAAACCTCGCCAACTCATCCCAACACCTAGAAGGTTCTAATGAACCTAGGATAAATATTTCACCCTCTGTCAATCCTATAATTACCACATAGAGGTGAATCCTTTAACAATACATGGTTCCCAACCTATAATTCCATGGGAATCTTCTTAGGATTTATAGATAAATACTAGAAGTCCTGTGATGCTTTCACCCACTAATGGAAAAGCTAAAAATTATTTATTGTGGTATGTGGTACCTCGTGGACTAAAACTAATGTCTTCCCAATGTCTATCCAACAATATGGTGAATGACATGGTCTTACATAAATTTTTTTGAATGGGTCAATGAAAATGGAAGAGTGATTACTATTATTATAATAGATATCTTCCATGAAAAATTGAGTCAACCATAAACTGTTGAAGTCCAAGACACATACCCGGAACATATCCTCTAACATATGGCTGATATGACATATCATACCATCATTCGAAGAGTTGAAGAATGTTCGAAGGGCTAACTGAGTGACAAAAACATACTTGAATCCCCTCTATAATCATGAGGTAAAACATGTGTCATGATCCGAGACAATGGATCTGATAACTCCAAGAAGTCATACCAATTCATCTATGTACATCATAGACATGTCATCGACTTTTCCTGATTAATTAATCACTACGATGTGAGCTTATTTCATCAACTGGCCACTAATACCTAGATAGAATCATATAATCTCTAATTCCTATGTAATCCGATGACAAAATCCATTGAAAATTTTCCCACATCAACTCAAGGAAATAAATGGGATGAAATAAAAAAACAAGAAAATGGTTATCGTCCTTCACATACTAGAACACTAGGAACATATCCTCAAACTCCGCCACATACCACTTAATCCCAAGACACCAAAACTAATCTTTCATGTTGCGGTAAATCATGGAAATTCATAGCTTTACTTCTCATGGCATGCTTTAAAAATCATGGAGAACACCCTCACACATCACCATTGGAACAAACAGCCTTCGATAGAACTACATCTGATTTCTCACCATCTTACGACCATCCCTCTAGAGCATCACCATGGTCAACACGATCACACATCACCTCTACAACTATTTATCCCTAATAAGACTCAACCACCTACTACATTAGAATATATTACGCATTCATGTGAAACAAATAGCCTATAACACCTTTCATTCATGCATATAGCTAAAAGAAATCCAAATCCTCTTTTACCTTCCATGCATTATTAAAATCATGAACAACCTTATTGTATGACTTCTTTATCAGAGAATTTCCCACCATAGTCTCTTTTTTTGGAGTTGAAAGATATCTCTATTTCATAGTTCTAAGGAAACCCCCATCACCAACACTTTTAGAAGTTCAAATATTACGGGGAAAAGATATACCTCAAACTATTCTGATCCGTGAAGACCACAAATCTCTCCCCCAATAAGGTAATTCGACCAAAATATTAACACAAAACCTATTGCTTTAGATCCAGATAATGGGTACCATAATTATATTCGTGGGTATGTGTCTTCTTAGACAAATTATAGATCACTACCAGATGTGGCATCAAACCATATCCCATTAAATGAAGTAAAGAATCACTAAGCCCGTCAAACATCACCCCATCCTCAAGAAAACAATTTTCTAGAGCACTGGCCAACTACCCATTCTAATAGTCAAATTCTACCTAACACAACTAGATCCATAGAAAATCATGTTCTTTTCATGTCATATTTATCAATGGAGAAGTAGCGCGGGAGAAATGTTTCACAAATCCTTGATAATATCACTCAAAACTGATAAAACTATGATCCTATATAAAATTATTTGGTTATTTGAAAAAACAACTTACTTGAACGTCTAAGGGTCTATTTTTTTCATTACTAGGGAACCACATGTCCAAAGTATTTTACCTCTCATGTATAAAACATTCACATGGGAAACATCTCGTAGAGATGGTGGCCTATAAGAACCTATATGATAGTCCTAACATGCTCAATATTCTCCTCATGTGAATTCATGTAGATTAAGATATTATTGACTAATACAATGATAAACATGTCTAGGAACTCACTACCGACATTGTTCATTATCCCCGTGAATAGGGATGACACGTTCATCACATAGAACGACATGACCATATACTCAAAATGCCCATACATATAGATAAAATTAATCTTCAGGATATCACTCTCCATCATCCTAAACTGGTGATATCTACACTATAGATCTATCATAGAGAACGTGATATCTTATCTCACTTGGTTGAAAAGATTTCATATCCTTAGGAGATGTTAATGGTTTTTTACTGTCACCTGATTCATCTTATAGTAGTCTTTTCATAACCTCATACCACCATATGACTTCTTCGCATAAATGAATCGAGAACCCAACAGAGAAACACTGGGAATGATAAATACATTCTCCATTAGGTAATCAATCTCAATCCAGAGATCCCACAACTCATAATGTTCTATATAATAAAGAGACATCGATACCGGGGTAGTACTAAACATTAGGTTTACCTTGAACTAGATATCGCATTGAGGGGGTAGAGTCAAAACCTCATCAAGAACGAAATAAAAGAATTCCACATCAACACTGGGAGGTTCCACCATCTCAATATCCACTAATTCCATTGATAGCTCGGTCGAGTAGGAATGAAGGGAATCCACATGCCAATATCCCATCTTACAACTCCACTCACCAAGGAAAGCCACATACTGGCCATCCACACCTGAAAACACAACTCCCATCCAGATGAAGTTGATGATAACATGAATTTATTAAAGAAGTCAATTCCAAGGATGATATCATATGAATACATCTATAGAAAAATAGATTCTCACTAGAATGATGTAGTCCCATCATCAATCTATATCCCCACCATACATCAAACAATATGGCTTCTCCTTCACCTGGATAACTCAACACCAGGGGAACATGAATCATATATATGTATAGACATAAAGCATGGGATATATTAGAAGCGAAAAAGGAGAAATAATATCCTGAATAAAACAATGCACATGCATTGGTACTAAATAGGATTATTATAACTCTCAAGATCAATAACCATGGTGGAACTATTGCCTTGGTGGTGCGAAACTAAAGACACGCATATCCTCTACCAATCTATTGATAACAGCCTCCCAAAAAACTATCGGGTTGAGGTATTTGAAGAACACCCTGTGGTAAACCTACACTTTTCCTATATCCCCATTATGGAGTACGATCCTATTGTAACTACTGCTGAAACATCCTAGCTGAAAAATTCTTCTAATGTGGGCTTTGAACCTGTCCACCTAAACTATACTAAGCTCGAACAGTTGTTGATCACTGACTCTGATGATTCCCATGGGCTCTATAAGTGGAACACCCCAGTATCAAGTTCATAAGAAAATCATGAGGATATGACGGTTGAAATAGAAACTTCAGAGGTTGACTCCATGCTAGTGAAAACCTAAAAGTCCATAGTGTTGGAGACATGCTGCTGGCAGCCTTACCATTCAATGAACTCTTCTAGCTCCCCTGTCATGGTAGAACACCACCCGAGTAAATCCACATAACTACTTGCACAATATTCTGGACCTCAATGTAAATTGGTTAGTTGATGGGAGTAACCACTTTTTGGAGAAAAAGATGAAGTTCTTCCTCTACTCATTCAACCATCGGTCTATCATTTGGGTCATCCTGCTGAATCTCCATTGCCTACACTACATGTGGTCGATGACCAGGTTTTATTGCTGAAAATGGAAGAAAATTAACTCCTAATACCATGTAGTAATGATTTTTATTAATATTAATTTTAACTCTTTACATATATAAATATCTCGAAATACAAAATTCAAAAAGGATTACAAGTCATTATGATGCATGTACCATTATTAGGGTCTCAAGCATTAAAATGGTATATCCTCAATTGATTATTTGGTAGACTCAGATTCATTTCATCGAATCATGTGGGCCTAAAAATCATATGTCCTTGTCAGTCTTCCCTTGCCTATGTCATGCACCAAGATCACCTGACACTATTTCTATACCAAGCCACACAATCCCGATTCTTCCCAATCCCAAACTCCTTCCTGTCTCTCAACCGTCACTTCAAATACCATTCTTTCATGGCCACCTTCCTCAAAATATTCAACTTTTGACAAAGTAATGATGGAAGAGAGATAATGACCCCTGAGTCCTGCCTCTGGTAGGCCCTGAGGTGGAAACCAGCACAAAGGGTATAACAATATGAAAAAATTGGTGGCATTATATGTTTTATATTAATAATGGTCTGGATATAAGATATATAAACATAAAAACAACACCATGTAATATATAAATGATAACCAAAATCCACCTCAAATGCATGTTTGATGTTAAAACTGTTATAAATAAAAATGAACTCAAAATAAAAAACCCCAAAGTAAAAATAATTAGGGACACAAAAAATATCCCAACATCTAAGCTAGTTAGGTCAAGCATGGCCCATGTAGTCATCATGAAAACCACATATATATATATATATATATGTGTGTGTGTGTGTGTGTGTTGGGAGAGAATACAAGTATGCTTAGAAGGAATATCAAATGTTTATCATGCAAAAGTGGAGAAACATATGAATTTCCCTATGGGTAAATAGTTGAAACCAACAACACCTAACAAGGTATACGTGCCACTAAACCTCACAAAGGCACACCCACCAAATAATGCAAGTCATGTAATGTAATATAGTAATAACATTATCCTTTTGGGTACCCCACATAACTTACCTATGGTAAACTACTTATACTCTAATAGAAAATGTCATTTCACTTCCACACTCTTCCACAAACACAATGTCACAATCCTCTGGAACACACATAGGCCTCAGAGGTAGTCCCAAAACCTGGTCAAATGAAGCTGACTACATCATTCCCACTAACACCTAGCCCACAATCTTACCACACTACGAAAAAACAAGGGAAATACCATTACAACTCATCACGTAAACCCATGGGAAAGAACACATCTCCAGAAGACATATGGGCCTCACAAATCCACCATGACCTGCCAGAAGAGTCATGGGAAGCCAATTCCAAGAAGAGGGAGTAGGGAAGATCCATGAATTATCCATCCATCCTCCAGTTAGAATGTTGGGAAAGGAAACACTCCCCGATGAAAATGGGGGTGTTTAGCACATAGTGCTCAACTAGGATTGGATGCATATAGTGACAATAAGGTAGAAAAAGTAAATATTTTTGGATCAAACTCTCAGAACAAACAATGGGTTTCTTCAACAAACAACCAAAATCAAAAGTAGCCTTTACTGATTCCTCTAGAAGTAAATTTCAACACCAGCAATAGTCGCATCAGAAGATGAAATATAAAATCCAAATCACAAAATGTGGCAACTCAACACATCCACTCGACCAACTCATATAAAAAATTATTATCCATTATATATAAATCTAGTCATTTATTTCACCCCTACCTAGAAAACCACTCACCATAGCGTACAACAAGCTACACCACATAAACCCTATAGTGGAGAAGGAACCACAAAACAACCACACACTTAACATTGAGACACATCATAAAACCTATTATCAAGGGTGAAACACCCTTACTGAACACTACTATCATCATATTTCATAGACATTAATCCTAATACATCATCTCAAAAAATAAAAACCCCAACTCATAGTCAAACACAACAACACATATCATCATAACAAATCCCGACAACCCCATTGTATAACAACACCACACCAATCACACTCAGCTATATAAACATTGAACAACCCAAAAAAGCATCCCCACTTCTCAAACACTTCCCATCTATTCCACAATAAAACAATATCTCAACCCGAGATTCCATTTCACCACCCATACCTCCACAAATGAATAGTCATGATATAAACCATAGAAACACACAATCACACATGGAAGAATATATAAAATAACCACACATAGCTCATAGACACTCTATACTATGAAAGGCGTATTAATACATTGTAAACAGTAACTCTTTAATTATACGACAATAATTCAGGGGGTATCCCTTGACATTTTTGATCCAATGAAATAAATTTATTAAATTATAAATATGTTGTTAATCAATTATATATATGTAGTTATTCATTATATGGTCCACAAAAATCCATCACAAGTCATACCAAGTGCACAAACAATTACCACAACTATCCATGACTTTTAATGGGCCTATAGCCCATACATATCACAATATCAATAAAAAATAAATTGATTCATGACTCATATTTCTCTAGAATTATTTTATTTGTTTATAACTGATTCAATAATCATAATTAGATTTGAATTAAATTAAATTCACATGGTAATAATTCATACACTGACCCCACATGATAAAAAAATAAAAAGGATGGAGGTTTCCATACCCAAAAAATAGGTGATCATCACCTCCTCCTTGCACCTAACATGGGGCCTACATGACATCAAGGAAATGCGGCCCAAAGACCCAACATGACTCATGATCAGTTAAAGAAGAGCGGATTTGGATATGCTCGGTTTAAGGGTATAGAGAAATATACAAGGAAGAAATGTATTAGCTTTAAAAAAGACATATCCTAAATTAATATAAGAAACAACTTCAAAATCCATTAAAGCTAGATCATGATCAAGACCAAAAATATTGGCTATCTAAGTTCCTTCGGAGCATTAGGAATTTAATGATATAATTTATATCCTTTGAAAAAAATCATAATCGAATAATTATTTTTTTAAACTCATTTATCCTCAAATAATTTATTAATGGGGAGACAAAAGAAATATTGTGAAAAAAATATGGAAATACTAATGAAATTAATCATGGGTGGATGCCCTATCATTGGATTAATAAAAATTAGGTGATCCACCCTTGGAAGAATTACCCTTTGAAGAGTCACCATTGAAAAACTCACTATTAGACCACTCACTGTTTAATGATTCTCTATTTGATGATGCCACATCATGAGTCACTACTAAAATAGTCATTGTCACATGTCACCACTGGAATACTAACCATTGTTTGTGTCCACTGGATGATCAACATCGTCATCCAACATTAGTTGAGTAACCATTACGTGTTAGCATTAGGTTAGTCCCCATCACGATTTACTGTTAGAGACCTACCGCCAGTGACTCACAGATGTGACTTATCATTGTGTTCTGCCGATGGAAGACTCACCGTTGCGACCAACAATCACAACCTACTAGTCATCAGTAACCGCTTGAAAAATGTATTTTCATCAAGCATTAAAAATGATTCACCATTGGTGACCTACCATTATAAAAACAAGATTTTGGACTATCTCTTGAAAAGTGTCATTGTTGGGTGACTCGCCAATTGGTGAACTACCCTTGAAAAAATTATATTGTTGACAGTCACTTGAAATGAGTCACTATTACTAGAAGAGCACCAATAATAGTGGATTTTTGTAGAGGAATGCATCGGGGAGGTTCGGGCCGTTACATCTGCAATAGAAACCCATTAAACAAAGTATTGGAAAATTATTTATCTCACGAGACTATTGATGAATACATGGGCTATCTAGAACCCACCCTCAAGCTTATCTTCTTGTCAAAAAGCATTTTTTATATATTTAATAATCTAATTATTAATTGAACAATATTAATTATTAACAATGTTTTTTATCATATAAGGAATAATGAATAAAAACAGCATCCCATATCAATAATATATCATTCATAGAGAAATATTATATATTGAAATGATATAATGTTTTTATTTAGTATATACCTGATAAATAATATATATATTTTGTGTAAATTTAATTTTTAATGAAAACAATAAAGAGAAAAATTCATAGGGAGGTCATTGATAAGAAAAATTAGAAATGAAAGTGTTTTTCAACAATTCAATTGTCATATTGAACATAATATATCAATAGAAATCATAAATATGGTATTAATACAACATATCCATAGTGTATTATAAGTAAAATAAAGGGGTTATGACATTGATGACTAGAAATACCATAAAATGTCATTAAAAACATTCCTTGGAAAAATTAAACTGTTTATATTGAAAATGTTTTTAATACTAAAAGTTTAAAATTATTTTGAAAATATTTTTCATGGAAAATAATATTTTAAACTAATAAATAAATCTATTAAAAATTAACTATTCATGATGGATGTAAATTCCATCAATTTGGTTGATGTTAAAAAATTATTACATTATCATTTTGGAAAAATCCAAACAAGATTTGTTTGTAAAAATAAATAAAGATTCCATTCAGAACATTTTAAAAAAATGAAATCATGGGGAAAATGTTTCTAATAAATCAATTTGTTAGTGTAATAATATTTGTAACAATTTTTTGATGACATAATTTTTGAAGAAAATGGATTTTTGACTGAAATGTTAAATAACAAAAAGTTTTATTTATAACATGTTATCAGTCATTTTATGTAAAAAACTGATAGAAATTGTAATATTTCTTGAAAATACATGAATAAAAATATGAAAAAAATTTTAAATGGGATAATTTCACAATAATAATATGATTTCGTTTAATGTAAATTCATGCATAAGAAATCTTGATAAAATATAGATTGTGAAATATAACCTTACAAATATCCTATGAATTATTTGATAATTATATCCTAAATCAATTATGAATATTATATTTAAATCCACATAAAATAAGTATAATTACATCATAATATAGTGAAAATTATGTAAAGACCTGTAAAATTCAAGGGAAATTTTTTCTTAAATTTCTTTGGAATTTTACAAGAACGCAGTTTCTGACGGCACCTGATTCAGAGGCCCGGAGTGCCCGGAATCATTTTCCGAAGTTTGGATCGGGTACGTTCAGTGAACGAACGAGCGGGATTTTCTAACTTTTGATCTGGTGCTTGGAATTGAAATCTGAGGGCACCGATGAACTCGCAGCGCCGTTATTCGCTTAAGGGGACCTTTTCCGAGGTTGCGTTTTATGCGAGACGAAAGTTAGTTTTGGGAGAATTTATAAGAAGTTAAAAAAAATGTGGAAACACTTTTTTTATTTTGTTGGTTAACTTCTCTAAAAGGAAGTTAGGGGTGGGACCCACACCCACATAACCTCCCTTGAGAGGATTAAGTGTGGTGGGGCCCACACGAACCCTAACTTTTCATCTTCTCTCAAAACTCCCTTTAACCCCTCTTTAAATGACATGACAACTTGTTATTTATTTTGGAGTTTATTTTATTTGAATTTCAAACCATTGAAATTCAATTTGTTAAGTGTGTGAATAAAATAAGACTCTAACTTATTTTATTTGGTTAGATTTCTCTAGCCTTCTTGAGAGGATTTTGGGTTCTCCTTCTTCTTCTTCAACCTTGACGAAGAACGCGAAGAACCTTCGAGCTCCGATGAAGAACGCCACTCCTCTCTTCTTCGTAGTCGGTTGTCTCCGAAGATCAATGACGTCTTCCGTGTCAATGAAAGAGAACGCCGCTTCCTCCTCGGACTTCCTTCGTCGGCTTACGAAGATTCGCCAACGACGTACCTCTTCGGACGTACCTCTTCGTCATCGGATTTGACGAACGATTACCGCGACGCCCGACCTCCGCGACGTTATCTTCCACTGGTCGTTGACGAACATCGATCTTGAAACCAAGGTAGGGGTTGTTTTTGGTTATTTTCTTTCTTGTTCTTGGTTCTAGCATGATAGTCTTGTGGATAATTATTTAAGAGTTATCATCTAACGAGAGGGGGGTCGGACCGCACAAACACGACCGAATTCCCCCTCCTTTGTTCGTGATGATTATTATTTTTCTTGTGGATGACGAGATGGCGTGGTGCCGTCGCACCACACGGGATTTTCGCACGGTTGTATTGCATGGAGCCATCGCGCCGCGCCATGGAAGGGTCATCATGAACGCGACACCGTCGCGCCACGTCGAAGAAAACCGAAGGCGCCGCGGCCGGAGCGGGGCTGCGGCGGAGGGGTGCGGTGTCGTCGCACCACACCGGATGACGAACACCGCGGCCGGTTCTGGGCCGCGGTGGGACGAGAGGACTGGCGGCTCGCCGGGCTTCCGGCGTCGGAAGCCGGAAAGGGGACCGGTTTGCCGGTCCCGTTGAAGAAAAACCGGCCGGCCAGGTGGGCCGGCCGGAAGTTCAAATACCGGGGGAATTAAATTCCCCCGGCCAGGTTATTTGCCCCCCCACCCATTATGAGGGGGGGCCGGTTCCATTAAGGGGGGCAGGCGGCCCCCCGTTTTTCCTCAAAGAAGGCCCCCACGAGGGGGGGGGGGGGGCAGTTTCTTCAAAAGGCGCGGCTTAAGCCGCACCGCCAGCCAACAAAAGCGGGGGCCTTGCCCCCCGCGCGCTACACCCGTGCGGCGCCAGGCCGCACCGCCGCCGGCCGGGCCGCGCCGCCTCGCCGGGCCGCGCCGCCGTGCCGGACCGCGCCGCTGCGCCGGTCCGGGTCGGACCTGGTTCGGGCCGACCCAGGGGGGGTCGGGCCGGGTCGGCCCGGACCCGGACCCCCCGTTTTCGAGACGATTTTGGTCTTTTGGCCATAACTTGAGCCACAGACCTCCGATTGACGAACCGTCAATGGAAATACAATCCTTGGATCGAGACGATTGATTCGGTATATCGCACTCAAAGTTTTGGAATACTTTGAGTTTGGCTGGGTTGGTTCGTTCACGAAACCAACCGGGCCTTCTGAGCAGAAACACTCATATCTTGAGCTACGGACATCCGTTTGACGTTCCATCAGCTTTGTTGTGTTCCTCTTAGTGAGACGGTTCTTTTGGAATACTCCGCCCGAGGTTTGGACGTAGGTGGAGTACGGTCGGGTTGGTTTTGCCTTAAAAACCAACCGGGCCCCTAGGACGAAAAAGCCAATAACTCTCAGACCGGGCGTCCGATCGACGCGCAGTCTATTGAATTGAGTTCCTGTTGACGGTACGGAACTTTTGGATACATCAACTCTGGACTTTGTGACAGTTGATGTATCAGCCTCTCGGCTTGTGGATCGGACCCTCCTGAACGACCTTGCTGTGTGCGGGAACCCTAGTACTGGTTGCGACTGTGACTGCGACTCTTACTGTGAATACTACTGCTACTGCTACTGTGACTGCGACAACGACAATACTGAGATCCTGTGTGGATTCGACGACGACTACAGCACTCAGCGATCCTACGTGGATCTGTGCTACAGGTCCTGTGTGGGCCTGATCCTGTGTGGGTTTTTGCGCTCAGCTGTCCTGTGTGAACCATCGCCTACAGGTCATGTGTGGGCCCGATCTTGTGTGGGTCTTGCGGGGGTTAGTTACCTATCGATCCTTCGTGGGTCCGACGACTTAGATGGATCAGAGATCATCTTTACCGTCTTTCGAAGAAGTATCTCTGTGTGAGCTGAATGCTGTTACTTTCCTGTGTGGATTATGTTGTACTATCCTGTGTGGATTTCGTTTGCTTTCCTGTGTGGAATACATTTACTTTCCTGTGTGGACTGAGTTGTACTTGGGCTCGGAGGTTGGAACATATTGGAATTGATGACGTAGGTATATGTATGGGCATATACCTAAGCAGTGTCGGTTGTTACTTCGTGTTTGTTTCTTCCTTTTGAGGTTTATCATTTGTGGATTTTTGGGAGACCTTTGGGGGTCTCGGGGTCCCTACTGAGTAGCTTATACTCACCCCTGCACGGGCTATGCCCGCACTACGTTGTGTTGGTTGCAGACGACGAACATCATTGATCTTGGCTGAGGCTTGCAGAGCAGGACAGTACCTGGAGGTGGACCACTAGGTGGGATGTACTCGGAGCGGACGGTGGGACCCGTGGAGCAGTGGAGCTATCCGTATCCACCCTTCAGGTGGAATCTCCAATGGACAGCTCGGTGTAGTGGATTTTACTTTCAGTTGTTGTTTTCCCCTTTCGAGTTGTACTTTACTTTCAGTTGGGTTTGTATACTGGCCCATTAACTTTTCGGCACTTTCAGTTGTACTCTGTTTTTACTTAGTGTTTACTTTCCGCTTGCTTACTCTATGGTGTTTGTTTACTTTACAAAGGCAATGCCTTCCCTTTTTACTGGGATATACGCCTTGGTGCTAGTTGCCAGCCCCTGGCCTATGGAAGGCGGGCTTGGGGTAGTCACGGCACGGACCCCGATGGCGGGTCGTGACAAATTGGTATCAAAGGAGTTCGGTTCTACCGCGAACTATGATCTTTTCTATGTGAAGCAATAATGTTTAGCATATTGAGTGTGGTTCTCAGTCCAGGGAGTCCAGTGTTGGTGCTGCGGCCGACGTATCCGTACACCAGGACCCTGACTTCTGATTTCTGACTTAATGCATGAAAACATTGATTGCGTGTGTGTTTCAAAGTTTTATTTGTGATTACTTTATATCAGCTCACCAGGTATACTGTTCTGACCGTGGCGCACTTGTTTCCTTTTCAGGATGGCCCCACGATGGCAGCCAGCTAGGGTTCCGAGAGTCGAGTGTGACGACAGCCCACCGAGCGACGAGGCCTCGGTGCAGGTCCCTTTGTCAGTAGTGGCACCGGCGGTAGCTCTACCCGTCGATCCACCGATGCTTTCAGCACCAGCTGCTGACGATGCACGTCGTCTCAGCGCACTGCATGAGTTTCAACGCCAGCGACCACCCAGGTTTCGCGGGGAGACGTATCCCCAGGCAGTAGAGGACTGGCTGGAGGCAGTAGTACGTGTGTTTAGGTTAGTGAGGACACTAGCAGACCTCATGGTGATCCTCCCTGCGAGCCTACTACACGCAGCAGCAGGACGATGGTGGAGCTTGATGCTCCAGGTGCACGATGAGGCATCTCTACTTTGGATGGACTTTGAGAGCCTCTTCCGCTCGGAGTTCGTCCTAGCCACCCTTCGTGCGGTGCGTATCCATGAGCTTCTTCAGCTGCGGTAGGGCTACATGACGGTCGCTTAGTACTCGGCGAGATTTACTGATCTCTCGCGCTACTCGACTGACATGGTATGTGACCCATTCTTCCAGGCCCGGACCTTCGATCAGGTTTTGAGACACGAGATCAGAGTATCGCTGATCTCCCTCTGCATACCGACTCAGACAGGAGTACTGGAGCGGGCCCTTTTGATCGAGATCTTCCTTGCTGAGTCTACACCAGCACCGAGACCCACCACAAGGCGGCACGTGGCATAGTCATCTGTAGCAGGCAGTCGACGGATGACTCAGGGGGTCAGGCAGACCATACCTTTGGGCAGACGACCTCAGGACACTGGCTCAGCAGTGCGGGGCACACAGCGAGGAGTCAGTCTTTCGAGAGGCAGGCAGTGCTACTTGTGCGGCGGGCAGGGCCACATGGCTCGTGACTGCCCGACCCGCCGTGCTGAGGAGCAGCAGACAGTTGAGGGACCACCGAGGCAGAGGCAGAGGGTCGACCGTGGCTGTCCGTAGGGAGGAGGCAGACGAGGAAGAGGAGCTGGCCGAGCAGCAGGTGGTGGGCGACGCTTTGAGGCTCTGCCACCACCACCACCAGGTGGTCCACCCCGACCACAGGGAGCTGGCGGGCAGAGACAGGCAAAGCTCCAGGCAGGAGAGGCCTACGACCACGGCGCACCCGAGATAATTCGAGGTACTATCTGTGTCTATTCCACCATTACTGCAGTTCTTATAGACACAGGAGTGAGTCACTCTTTCATAGCTGCTGACCTCGTTCGGAGCTCGGAGATTCCGACAGAGTCGTTGGCTCGATCCTTACGGATAGAGACTCCTACGGGAGCAGACTCGATGATTACGCACTGGTGCCGGCAGTTCGAGCTTACTCTAGGAGGCGAGAGCTTTGGCTGGGATCTTCTTGTAGCAGCGTTGAGGCCTTACGACGTCATCTTGGTCATGGATTGGCTATCTACGGTCCATGCGCAGATTGACTGTTTTAGGCGCAAGGTGCGATGTGTATGCACCGACAGGAGCAGGTTCACCTTCACCGGCGAGAAGGGAGCCTTTGCAGCACAGGATGGACTTCCGCGGAGGAGAGGATAGCCCATCACTCATCAGTTGGCTTGCCTCATCCTTGGAGCAGTTGCGTGCGGAGTCCTGGTTTTCCTGCAGTGGTGGATCAGTTTGCGGACGTTTTTCCCGACGACGTTCCAGGGCTACCTCCTCGCAGATAGGTAGACTTTTATATTGACTTGTACCCCGGGATAGCCCCGATATCCACTCCAGCATATCGGATGGCCCCCGCCGAGCTTCGAGAGCTACGGGTACAGTTAGAGGACTTACAGGGCAAGGGGTTCATCCGACCTAGTGCTTCACCCTGGGCTTCCCCAATATTGTTCGCCAAGAAGGCGGATGGGAGCTTGCGACTTTGTGTTGACTATCGTCGCCTGAACCAGGTGACAGTGAGGAAAAAGTATCCTCTACCGAGGATTGATGACCTCTTTGATCAGCTCAAGGGAGCATGGTGGTTCTCGAAGATAGACCTCAGGTCAGGCTATCATCAGCTCAGAGTCAGAGACGAGGACACGCAAAAGACGGCCTTTAGATGTCGGTATGGCCATTATGTGTTCTTGGTTATGACTTTTGGCGTAACCAATGCTCCAGCAGTGTTCATGGCCCTCATGAACAAGATCTTTCATCCATACCTCGATCGATTCGTCGTAGTCTTCATTGACGACATTCTGATTTACTCTTCGACTGAGGAGGAGCACGCATACCACTTGCGAGTTGTACTAGACACACTCCGAGAGCACCAGCTTTATGGTAAGCTCTCGAAGTTCCAGTTCTGGATATGAGAGGTCCACTTATTGGGACACGTTATCTCTGAGGTGGGAGTTGCAGTGGATCCTGCGAAGATCGAGGCTGTGTTAGCATGGGAGCCACCCAGGAGCGTGACTGAGGTTCGGAGTTTCTTGGGACTAGCTGGATACTATCGGAGATTCATGCCCGACTTCTATTGAGTTGCAGCACCACTCACATATTTGACGAAGAAGGGGAAACCCTTCGTGTGGTCAGACAGATGTCAGCAGAGCTTCCAGGAGCTGAGACATGGATTGACTAGCGCACCTATCTTGAGGTTGCCTGAGGAGGGAGTAGGGTACGTAGTCTACTGTGATGCATCAGGGACCGGACTCGGATGTGTTCTGATGCCGGAGCGGGCAGTGATCGCCTATGTATCACGTCAATTGAGGCTGCATGACCAGAACTATGCTACCCATGACCTGGAGTTAGCAGCAGTGGTATTCGCTCTGAAGACATGGCGACAATATCTGATGGGCGAGCGCTTTACAGTCTTTTCTGATTATCAGAGTCTTAGGTATATCTTCTTGCAGAAGGACCTGAACCTGAGACAGCGGCGATGGCTCGAGTTCTTCCATGACTATGACTTTGAGATAGTCTATACTCCTGGGAAGGGGAACGTGGTAGCCGATGCCCTCAACAGGAGGACGGGAATTAAGCTACTTGAGGAGGCAACGGAGCAGCTAGCCTCTTTACAGATATCCTTCGTGGATAGAGATGGAGTAGCCTTCCTTCAGTCTCTCACAGTCACCCCTCCACTACTGCAGCGGGTCAGAGGGGCACAACGTGAGGAGGCTGACTATGAGACACGGCGTGCACAGATATCCTCGGGACAGGAACCTGATGGTTTCTCCCTTGAAGCAGAGCATGAAATCCTTTTCAGAGGACGTACCATGGTACCAGTCGCTTTGCGAGAGGAGGTGCTGAGAGAGTTTCACACTTCTTATTTGGCGGTACATCCAGGAGTGGCGAAGATGTACCAGGATCTCAGACGACAGCACTGGTGGCCGGGCATAAAGAAGGTTGTGGCAGAGTTCGTTTCTCGATGCCTCACCTGCCAGCAGGTGAAGGCATAGCATCAGGTACTAGAAGGCTTGGTACAGCCCTTGGAGGTTCCGGAGTGGATGTGGGACGGCATATCTATGGACTTCGTGACTGGACTTCCACGCACTTCCAGAGGTCATGACTCCATCTGGGTGATTGTTGACCGACCCACCAAGTCGGCACACTTCTTACCCATTAGAGAGCAGGGCTCAGTGGAGAGCTTGGGACGTCTCTACGTTTAGGAGATTGTGCGACTCCACGGCGTGCCATCATCTATCGTTTCCGATCGAGATGCTCGCTTTACTTCCTGGCTTTGGAAGGGGTTACATGAGGCGTTCGGAACACAACTATGTCTGAACACAGCCTTTCACCCTCAGACGGATGGTCAGATGGAGAGGACCATTCAGACTCTCGAGGACATGCTCCGCGCATGTGTCCTCGACTTTGGTCGTAGCTGGGAGGACCACCTACCCTTGGTGGAGTTTGCGTACAACAACAGCTACCACTCCACCATCGGGATGGCACCGTACGAGGAGTTGTACGGCCGACCTTGTAGATCTCCTTTGTGCTGGACAGACCCTGGGGAGTCAGCACTTGTGGGACCGGAGATGGTCCAGGCCACGACAGAGAAAGTCCAGGTCATCCAGGAGCAGATGAGGACAGATCAGAGCCGGTATAAGTCATATGATGACAGGAGGTGGAGGCCACTAGAGTTTGAGGATGGCGACCACGTCTTCTTGCGGGTCTCACCTCGACGTGGTATATGGAGATTTGGCCGTGGCGGAAAGTTACCTCCGCGCTTCATCGGACCCTTCCAGGTCCTCAGTAAGATTGGAGAGGTGGCTTATCGCTTGGCTCTACCACCTCAGTTGCAACGGGTGCACGACGTCTTCCACGTATCTCAGCTGAGGAGGTACGTGCACGACCCGACGCACATCATTGACCATGGGGAACTTGACATCGACGATGGGGAGACTTTTACGGAGGTCTCGGTGGAGATAGAGGATCGACAGGAGCGGGTCCTACGTGGGCGATCGATTCCTCTTGTGCGCATCATATGGTAGCACGGGAACCTCTAGGAGAGCACTTGGGAACGGGAGGCTCAGATGCATTCTCATTACCCTCATTTGTTTCCCTAGTTTTTGATGTATCTTTACGGGGACGTAAAGCCCTGAGGTGGGAGTAATGTAAAGACCCGTAAAATTCAAGGGAAATTTTTTCTTAATTTTCATTGGAAATTTACAAGAACGCAGTTTTTGACGGCACCTGATTCTGAGGCCCGGAGTGCCCGGAATCATTTTCCGAAGTTTGGCTCGGGTACGTTCAGTGAACGAACGAGCGGGATTTTCTAACTTTTGATCCGGTGCTCGGAATTGAAATCTTAGGGCACCGATGAACTCGCAAGCGCCGTTATTCGCTTAAGGGGACCTTTTCTGAGGTTGTGTTTTATGCGAGACGAAAGTTAGTTTTGGGAGAAATTATAAGAAGTTAAATAAAAAAAATGTGGAAACACTTTTTTATTTTTATTTTGTTGGTTAACATCTGTCAAAGGAAGTTAGGGGTGGGACCCACACCCACTTAACCTCCCTTGAGAGGATTAAGTGTGGTGGGGCACACACGAACCCTCCCTTTTCATCTTCTCTCAAAACTCCATTTATCCCCTCTTTAAATGACATGACAACTTGTTATTGATTTTGGAGTTTTTTTTATTTGAATTTCAAACCTTTGAAATTCAATTTGTTAAGTGTGTGAATAAAATAAGACTCTAACTTATTTTATTTGGTTAGATTTCTCTAGCCTTCTTGAGAGGATTTTGGGTTCTCTTTCTTCTTCTTCAACCTTGACGAAGAACGCGATGAACCTTCGAGCTCCAACGAAGAACGCCACTCCTCTCTTCTTCGTAGCCGGTTGTCTCCGAAGATCAACGACGTCTTCCATGTCAACGAAAGGGAACGCCGATTCCTCCTCGGACTTCCTTCGTCGGCTTACAAAGATTCCCCAACGACGTACCTCTTCAGACGTACCTCTTCGTCAACGGTTTTGAGGAACGATTACCGCGACGCCCGACCTCCGCGACGTTGTCTTCCGCTGGTCGTTGATGAACATTGATCTTGAAACCAAGGTAGGGGTTGTTGTTGGTTATTTTCTTTCTCATTCTTGTTACTAGAATGTTAGTCTTGTGGATAATTATTTAAGATTTATCATCTAATGAGAGGGGGGTCAGACCGCACAAACACGGCCGAATTCCCCGTCCTTTGTTCGTGATGATTATTATTTTTCTTGTGGATGACGAGATGGCGTGGTGCCGTCGCACCACGCGGGATTTTCGCACGGTTGTATTGCGCGACGAAGTCACGCCGCGCCATGGAAGGATCATCATGAACGCGACGCCGTCGCGCCGCGTCGAAGAAAACTGAAGGCGCCGCGACTGGAGCGGGGCCGCGGCGGAGGGGTGCGGTGCCGTCGCACCACGCCGGACGACGAACACCGCGGCCAGTTCCGGGCCGCGGCGGGATGAGAGGACCGGCGGCTCGCAGGGCCGCCAGTGTCGGAAGCCGGAAAGGGGACCGGTTTGCCGGTCCCGTTGAAGAAAAACCAGCCGGCCAGGTGGGCCGGCCGGAAGGTCAAAGACCGGGGGAATTAAATTCCCCCGGCCAGGTTATTTGCCCCCCCCCCCATTATGAGGGGGGCCAGTTTCATTAAGGGGGCAGGCGGCCCACCATTTTTCCTCAAAGCAAGCCCCCATGAGGGGGGGCCGGTTTCGTCAAAAGACGCGGCTTAAGACGCGCCGCCATCCAACAAAAGCGGGGGCCTTGCCCCCCGCGCACTGCACCCGTGCGGCGCCATACCGCACCGCCGCCGGTCGGGCCGCGCCGCCACGCCGGGCCGCGCCGCCGTGCCGGACCGCGCCGCCGCGCCGGGCCGCACCTCCGCACCGGACCGCCGCCGGCGGGGCCGGGACGGACCCGGGTCGGGTCGAACCGGTTCAGGTCGACCCGGTTCGGGCCGACCCAGGGGGTGTCGGGCCGGGTCGGCCCGGACCCGGACCCCCCCGTTTTCGAGACGATTTCGGTCTTTTGGCCATAACATGAGCCACGGATCTCCGATTGACGAACCGTTAGCGGAAATGTGATCCTTGGATCGAGACGGTCGATTCGGTATATCACACTCAATGTTTCGGAATACTTTGTGTTCGGTCGGGTTGGTTCGTTCACGAAACCAACCGGGCCTTCAGAGCGGAAACAGTCATATCTTGAGCTACGGACATCCGTTGGACGTGCCGTCAGCTTTGTTGTGTTCCTCTTAGTGAGACGGTTCTTTTGGAATACTCCTCCCGAGGTTTGGACGCAGGTGGAGTACGATCGGGTTGGTTTTGTCTTAAAAACCAACCGGGCCCCTGGGACGAAAAAGCCAATAACTCTCAGACCGGGCGTCCGATCGACACGCCGTCTGTTGCGTTGAGTTCCTGTTGACGGTACGGAACTTTTGGATACATCAACTCTGGACTTTGTGACAATTGATGTATCAGCCTCTCGGCTCGTCGAGCGGACCCTCCTGAACGAGCTTGCTGTGTGTGGGAACCCTAGTGCTGGCTGCGACTGCGACTGCGACTGTTACTGTGACTACTAATGCTACTGCTACTGTGACTGCGACGACGATAGTACTGAGATCCTGTGTGGATTCGACAACGACTACAACACTCAGCGATCCTACGTGGTTCAGTGCTACAGGTCCTGTGTGGGCCCGATCCTGTGTGGGTCT
The DNA here is from genome assembly GCA_963277665.1 of Viscum album. Taxonomy (NCBI): domain Eukaryota; kingdom Viridiplantae; phylum Streptophyta; class Magnoliopsida; order Santalales; family Viscaceae; genus Viscum; species Viscum album. The sequence goes on along the minus strand of OY728133.1, from coordinate 641,160,327 downwards.
TTGCGCTCAGCGGTCCTGTGTGAACCAGTGCCTACAGGTCCTGTGTGGGCCCGATCCTGTGTGGGTCTTGCGGGGGTTAGTTACCTATCGATCCTTCGTGGGTCCGACGACTTAGATGTATCAGAGATCATCTTTACCGTCTTTCGAATAAGTATACCTGTGTGAGCTGAATCCTGTTACTTTCCTGTGTGGATTATGTTGTACTATCCTGTGTGGATTTCATTTGCTTTCCTGTGTGGAATACGTTTACTTTCCTGTGTGGACTGAGTTGTAATTGGGCTCGGAGGTTGGAACGTATTGGAATTGATGAATTAGGTATATGTATGGGCATATACCTAAGCAGTGTCGGTTGTTACTTCGTGTTTGTATCTTCCTTTTGAGGTTTATCATTTGTGGATTTTTGGGAGACCTTCAGGGGTCTCGGGGTCCCTACTGAGTAGCTTATACTCACCCCTGCATGGGCTATGCCCGCACTACGTTGTGTTGGTTGCAGACGACGGCTAGTGTTGATCTTGGCTGAGGCTTGCAGAGCAGGATGGTACCTGGAGGTGGACCAATGGGTGGGATGTACTCGGAGCGGACGGTGGGACCCGTGGAGCAGTGGAGCTATCCGTATCCACCCTTCAGGTGGAATCTCCAGTGGATAGCTCGGTGTAGCGGCTTTTACTTTCAGTTGCTGTTTTCCCCTTTCGAGTTGTACTTTACTTTCAGTTGGGTTTGTATACTGGCCCATTTACTTTTCTGCACTTTCAGTTGTACTCTTTTTTTACTTAGTGTTTACTTTCCGCTTGCTTACTCTGTGGTGTTTGTTTAGTTTACAAAGTCAATGCCTTCCCTTTTTACTAGGATTTACGCCTTGGTGCTAGTCGCCAGCCCCTGGCCTATGGATGGCGGGCTTGGGGTAGTCACGGCACGGACCCCGAGGGCGGGTCATGACAAATTATTTAAACATGTAATCTTATTATTTCATAAACAATTAAGAAGTAATATAAATTATTAAGAAATTATTTAACACTTGGTAATTTTGAATTCACATACATATGGATGAAATAAATTTATTTTAAACCAAAAATACAATGAAATATTTCTGAATAATGATATTAATTTTCCAATTTGTTGTTTCTAATCTATAGAAAAAATGTAAGTATGGTGATGAAGTCCATTACCTCGGGATTCATTTTGAATGAAAGTGATTAAATTTCATGTATAATTGTATTAAGCAATTTATTAATTAATAAACAAAAAATATTCATTTTAATAATATCATATATGGTTCTATGATAAAAATTTATAATCTTTCTGTTAATAATATTACATGATATTTATTATCTCACATGTAAATTTCATTGTTCTCACATATGTACATCACCCAAATACTTACAAATATTCTGAATATGATAGAGATAAATAATCGATAGAATGATAATAATATCATGAATATTATATTTACCCATTACATAACTTTTTATAATCCTTATTTAAGACTATATATATAAATTTAATTGCACCACTTTACATAGATTTTATGTTATATGTATGCATGAGTGAAAATATCATTCCCATAACGAGTGAAACAGAGAAATAATTTTATTTTATAATAATTTAGCATAATATTTATAATTTTATATTTATCAAAAATAATGATTAAATTTATCCCTATTACATTTTAGGTATATAATATGTGAAAAATGAATCACATCACTTCATGAGTCTCTAGTACACTGTACACACTAGCATTGTTATCATATCATAAATTGAATGGATTGTAAGAAGGTATATGTGATTATTGAATTCTATAAGTATTATAATAAAATAATATATATATATATATATGTAATCCTTCATTATACATAATCATTAAATGTTTTTATGGAATATGAGACACATCAGTTAGCGAGGTGGTAGTCTGTTGCACACATAATCAAAGATTCTTTTTCCCTTTTGATAGAAGAGGTAATGGAAAAATATTATTCCACAAACATAATAAAATACCATTATATTAGAAATAACAGTTTTAATATATTTCATCTTTTATGATAACATTGAATGTGAAAAATGAAGAATGAATATGAAATATCATCATTAAGACAATTAACTTCTATTAAAGAAGATTCATTTGGATCTTAACATAAGGGATATAGGGTTGCAATTTTGTGAAGAATGTTTGATTTAGATTGTAGATAAGGATGTTGGGGACATATTTGGGATGGGTTTGGTAGTTCCAAGTGAGTGGTAGGTGTATATAAGATATGGGACATGGTTTCCTTTTTTAAGCTGTGGAGAGGACTAACATGGAATTTCATTGTATAGGAATTTATACCCATATGCTTCACCTGATGTGAAGATAAAAGATGATGCATTTTAAAACAATATTTCTTATAAGGATAAATAATTATGGGAATATTGTGTTTTAACATTTTTAGATTATTTTTAAAATTTTTATTCTCAGCATAACCCCTGGATAAACCTATTTTTACCATAACCATGATAATTAATTATTACTCGTTTCAATATTACTTATGAAAAAAATTATATTCATATAACTAAATAAAATTAAAAAAGGATGATCCTAATAGGGAAGCCATTTTCTAAATTTACTTCACAGAAGAGACATAAATTAATTTAAAAATAAACCAACAAATGCAATGAAAAAGTGGTTTCCTAATGTAATAACACCCAAAATCATAAAAATAATTTATAATAAATTTCAATATTACATTGATTACAATGAAATATATGAGTTTAATTTACAATTTATTATAATTATTTTAATTTAAGACATATTTAAAATATAATTTAACTATTTAATTTATTTAAACTAAAGTCACATTTTTAAAACAGAGAATTCATAAAAAAGAATTCTATAAAAATCCAAAAAAATCCAACACATACAATTAATATATATAGTTTTATACATTGAATTTTATTTGATGAAATAAATTTTCTAAAAGTGGTAATAATGTAATTGTAATGTATTTTTGAAGAGAATTACTAATCTGACATTTTTAAATATTACACTTTTCAGAATATATATATTTTTTCATTGAAATGATTTTAAATTTATTTATAGAAAATATATAATATTTTAATGAATTTATACATGTTTAAGCCATATAATTTTCTTAATTCTATAAGTACATAAAATACCCACCAACATAAAATCTAGGTTATAATAATAATTTTTAAAAAATAATATTCTAATTGAGTATTGGGAATCTTTTAAAACTAGTGTTATATTTAATGAAATCTATTGAAGATATTGAATTTATAATAAATGAAATATGATATATATTCTTGGAAATTGATGTTATCTTTTATGTTATGTGCCACATATAATATATTATATCAAAAAAATTCATATTTTTAAATATCATTCTCTTAAAAATAGAATCTATAAAGGAAGAGGAAATCCAGAGTTGTTACCTATACCCCTGATGTATGAGGATCCATTAGAAAATGAAAAAATGACTAAATAAGGAGTAAGAAACACATTGAGTTGAACAGTGAAGATAGTTGAAACCATGGTATCACAAAATTTTCCATAACTAAACATTCGATGAGAATGTGATAGAAATATATGAGACTAACAACCATGGAAAAATGAATTCCCCAATTTTTTATAACACATATATCTAAGGTCTCGATGAATTTCATTAGGAAAATAATATAAGTATAAAAAAATCAAACAAATATGTTGATTTAAAAAACAAAAAATAATCGATCAACACCATTAGATATCATTTAATTTGTGAATATACTTTTATACCATGGGGAAATCCTTAAAATTGATCTGTAAAACTGAATCATACACTAAATTTCCCATCCTATGAAGTTGGGGGAAGGGCCCTTATGTGAGCAATCGATTAAGGTTCCTACTCCAACATCATCACTCATACATCACTGTTCCCCATATCTCCTATAATGATAATCCTAGATTAGTGTTTTTATATAATTTATTATAGTTTTATGGTTATTGTTATTTTAACAATGATGCATATATAAATTAGGTATCACAATCCGTGTTTATGAGTTGGATGCATTTTCTTATTCACATGACTATATAATAAACATTAGGATTCATGCCCTAGTAACATCACTAGATTTATCTCAACTAAACATATATTTTTATAATAAGTAACAAATATAATTTAGCAAATATAATTCAACATAGAATTGGTAAATACCAGGATAATGTAGGTAATCTAAAAAAATTCCATTCGTGTACTTAATCCCATCATCCTTTTCTATTTTTTGAAAAAAATTTCCACATTATTTTGTTCAAATATCATGAAACTATTGAACATCCTCAAGGCTTATATCTTATATTTTTGGAACACAAAACATATAATACAATTTTATTAATTAATAAACTAAATAAAGTTATTATCTACATTTATCAATTTCTTCAACAAAAAACCATGAATATAAGGATAAAAATGATCTAATCAATGAGATGATATAATATTTTCATTATTATGTAATGATTTGTGAATATTACCCATGTGGAATATAGAACAAATAAAATTAGTTTATATATCTGATATTAGAGAATATGCACATTGTATACTCAAGAATCATTGTTCTTGTTTTTTTTTGACAAAGACAACCAAACCTTTATTTTTCGAATTCATTATCTATTTTGGGAGTTAAATAATTAGATTTTTCATCATCATCCAATTGAGAAAAGTTACCCAATATTTACTATTTGTTTTTCATAAAACATATATACAATATATTTTCCTCAGGAATTCATCATTTACAAACATAAATTCATTTACCTCCTTGAAATGACCAACGAATGTATGTTTATTATTCATTATTATATCAAAATAAAATTTTCATTTTGAATTTATAAATTTTAATAAAATTCCCATTGATCAAATACACTTACTTTTGAGTGATAAATCATTCCAATATATCATGGAGACTTTATATCACATTTATAGACCTTAAATAGATTTATATATTCATCATATGAGATGAAAATCCACTAAATAGGATCCATAAACATTCATTTTGAGAAGATTTAAATGTTACAAACACCATAATAACGTACTACTTTCATTTAATTGTATTCATCTAAATGTTTTAATCAATGTGATTTAAAACTAAATGATATAATTAAATTAAAATAAAATCATTAGCATCATGTCCCAATTGGTCATATCCTATGAAATCAAATTTATAAATTTACACATTTTTCGAACATCAGAAATTTATGATATCTTCTTAATGTGATTCCATTTAGAGGGATATAACCCATTAAATTTATTACATAGAAATTTTCAAGATAAATATAAATACATTTAATTGAGAACAAATATATTTTTTCATATGTCCTAGCCCCAAAAATACAATAAAATAAATAATAATAAATTTTTTTTTACAAAACCATCTATTGTCTTAATTGTGTGTAAATTTTTCAATTAATTTTAGAACAACTATTTTTAGTTCCATTTTATATACCAAAATAAATATTCTGTCTAAAAAATATCCTATATATTTATGATAATACTTTTATTTTTTTACTTTTACATTCATATAAAAAATTTCTTCGAATTTCAAATTTTTTTGGAATTTATAGATATCAATAATTGTTCATTATTTAGTCTAAACATCTCTTCCTTTGACTTTAACAACATATAATCATTAACATAAAAAAATAAAATATCTTTATTAATTAATTAGTTAGTTATTTTCTGATTCAAATGTACATCATATTAATTATAATTTAACAAGAAAATCATAAATGATTCAATTAGAACCATGGATCAACCAGAACAATATAAAACAACAATCGGTCATTTAAATGTAACCTAATATAATTATAATGGAAAAAAGATCCTTAACAAAACAATAATTTAAATTGAAACCATCACATTCAACTAATACGCCTACATAAGTCCCCCATGTAACAATTAATACGATTAAAGGATCACTACAATTATAATTAAACCAGGAAAAGGGGCTCAAAGAATCACATAGGGATTTTATATTTTAAGGAAACTAATGCCACATAATAAAAAATTTGGCTTGTCCCTAAGAAGAAATCCAATCAAAGATCACCTAAAAAACTTCAACAACTCTAAATTAAAAATTAACACATCATTTAATCTTGAAATTCTCACTATACCATTTAAAAATAGCACTAAAGACATCCTCCCACTCTTCCAATCCTTTTCACAAAACATCTATTGAGTCACAAATAAATAATGGAAAATATTTTCTCTGATGATAATAATTAAAGAAATAAATTCTACATCTCATCAAATCTTTTAATAGGGAAACCTCAAAATATAATAACACATAAACCCCAAAAAATTAATGAAATAATTCCCAAATCAAATAACTATATTAAATATCACAAATAACCACATAATTCATAAAACCACAAAAATATATTGAGAAAATTTGCAGTCCATAATAACATTTTTAATTTTCATAAATCATTATTCCATCCATTTTACATAAAAATTCATTCACCACATGAAAACATAAATTGGTTCATATTACATTGGAAATCTCCAAATCACATTTGGAAATTATTTTTCAAATACCGAATATTCTTTTAAATATTATATTTAAAATCCATGGGCTTATCACGATTCTATATATTTTCAAAATTGACATAAAAATTTTAAATTCTACATAAAATTATTTTGTATTTTTAAAAACTCATATTTGAAATCATTTTAAAACATAAATGATTTAACCGTTTCAATTTATTTTAACGAATTACATTTATCAATTTCCCATAAAAACAAAACTATCTAATATATTATATTATTGTTTTATATGACTAGTTTAAATTTCCAAGATTTTAATATTGTTTATTAAAATTTATTTCCTTGTATAAAAACCCATTATATATTTACATAACATATATCATATTTTTATTTAAGATAAAAATAAACCAACCAAAATCAAAATAAATAACACTATAAAACCCAAAATGTATCCACAGACTGACTAGGGGTTGTACATAACATGGGAAAAAAATTTAAGAGACCATGTGAAATGAATACAACCACCACTAAAAGTCACATTTAATTGGCCACATGAGTTCAATATGGGTTGTTAAGCATGGCGAGTTCAACGAGAGATGGAAGTTCACACCAATTTTTATCATAAATAATTTGGATATCCTTTCAACAAGAAAGAACATAAAAAATTTAATATGGAAACTCAAAATTGTATAATTAAACCTGATATCCCTAAAATCCCAGGTATATAGACTTGAGATAGTTATCTATGCTCCTATTTTACATACCTCTAGTGTAAAAATCATCATATCCATAATCTATTAGACCCAAAAAATAATAAATTTCTAGTTTTATACTTTTTCCAATAAATAACATGAACTTTCTTCCATTCAAATGCTTGAGGTTCCTATAATATAATTCCGGAACGTTCTATAATTGCTCGATCTTGTAACTATTTCTTGGGCATAAATTCAATCTCATGAGGAATGGTTATACAAAATAATAAAATTTACATATTTTTAAAAAATTGGGAATGAATCGTCAATACATTTATTGTCCTTAATATAATCACATATATAAATAAAAAACACTATATTAATTTTCAATTGCCTCTATATATATATATATATATAATTATCTAATCATAATTTATTTCTTTTTATAAAATCCAAAATTGGATGACAAGATAAATAAATATAAATAAATCAAAAACAACAAACATACCACTATCTAACTGTATAGGTAACTATCCTATACTAAAATCTCAATGATTCCTAAGAGGTAATAGATAATATTGAAAATCAATGTTTAATTATATTAATTGCATGGAAGATAAGATTTGTAGGCTTACTAAATAAACCACACACATTCTGCTTGATTATATAAAAAAGGTCCTTATTATACTAGTTTCAAAAACATTATTAAAAAATTATTTTATTTCTTTTTCAGGTTACAATAAATTTCACATTATAAACAATAATTTTTTATTTTAATAAAATTAAAACAATCATTATGAAGAAAAAACATGTGTATAAATCACCTTTTATCAAAATACACAATTAAAAAACCTCCTCAATCAACCATAAGAAAATATAAAATGTAACACAATATTGAGTAGCAGTTTATTTATGTGGAATAAAGCTCTACAATGAACATATATGACATAGATAATATGTATTATATTGAAATACATGTGAAATTGGAACTCATACATGATATAATTTTATAGGAACATCACAGGAGAAACATCATATGATCATTAAGACAAGGGGAATCTAGAAATAAATTTACTAATTTGGGATATCATCAATTAGTGGGTAAGTACTAGTAATACATCATTGTAATATTTATAGTGGTTCCAAATATAAAATTCTATATCATAGGTAGAGGAAATAGAACATGAATGTATATTATTTTTCCTACACAAGAACATGGGATTCTGATGAATCTGTAATAAAAAAAATCAATTAATTAAAACATACTAAGAGGTTTCTCATTTTCTATTATAATATAAAAATAATAAATAACCATGAATATATTTAAAACACACATTAGAGACTGTTAATTTATTTTATAGATACAAAATAGGAATGTTTGAGAATATAATCTTAAGGAAGTCATTTTATACCCTAGTGTTCCTTTTTTACATTTTTACTCATACATAGAAACATATATATACATATGAATATTCCACTTATTCTAAAAATTAACATATTACCCTGAAAAGTTATACCTAGAAATTAATATATATATATATATACCAATATATTTGGGTATAATCATCAACAAAATTTATAACTTATATGAAGAATAATACATCTAATTAAAAATCAATAATTAAATATTCTGTTGATACATTGATTTTAATGTACTACTTGAAATGAAAATGAAAATAAAATGTTTAAGAAAAATTTGATTTTAATGATCTAAAACAAACTCTAAAAACCACAGAATTAAATTACAAGGTTTATTCATTATTTTTGTCTATGTTATGCACATAAACACATATAAAATCTTGTGTTATGTGATTTTTCCCATATGATATATGTGAATCAACATGGGAATGATGACTTTTGGAGTTACATTTCAATTATAATGGTAATAGGGGATAATTATACAATGGTTATCCCCTAATGGGAGATTATGTGCTATTGTAACATGTTTATGATAAGGATGATGGAACCTAGAGATAATGGTGGGGTATGAGAACTTGTGATGTAAAGAAAGAAGGATAAAAACTACTCATATAACTGTAGAATACATATAGAGAGAGGATATGGAATAAAGGGATTATATAACAGAACAATAGAATGTGTGCAGTGTCATGGTCTTGTGGTATAACCTAATAAAGACTTGGTTTAATGACCTTGTGGCTATAATGAAGATTATCATGGTCTGTGACGACTGTGTGGCCTATCCTATGTCTTGAATGGTAGAAAAAATTGTAAAAAACTTGTGTTTTAGTTTTAGATAGACATAAATTGTTTTTATGTAAGAGAAATTCATTGTTGTTTAAATTCAATGTATGAACAAATGTGCCTCATATAATCCTTTATAGTGCACAATAACTCGATATGTGATTGGTTTCCTTTTTTTAATTTATAAACCATCATGATGTAAATAATTATATATAATTAATAATTAAGATAATATAACATTAGTGATTTCAAAATAGGTTTTAACTCACACCTTTTATGTTAATTTGAATACTCCTTCTATTTTTATACTCTGGGATCTAGCTAAAAGAAAGGGATCATTGTCATGTTGTTGAGTATTTGGAGATTTGAATATGGAGGAAATTATATAATGGATTGTAAATTTAAACTAATGTGTTATTGATTTCTTTTTTATATATCATAAATTTGTTTACTTACCACATTGAGATCCATTTGGTTTATATTATATGATATGGATTCTATTTAGTTTAGCATGGTGATTTTCATTTAGTTTTCATTGTATTATACTAGGATATTTATTTACATTGTTTTTTATTAAAGTTTATGTTAATTGTTACCATGGTTATAGTCACCCACAACATAAATTATTCCTTAGGTGGTATTCAACAACAACATTCATGTGGGGAGAAACACATGAGGTCTTGTTTCCCATTATCATGGACAATATGATTTGGCTCAGTTTGTTACTAAGTTATATCAGAGTTATTTTCATATCATTTTCATATATAGTATGTTTGGTACATGTTTTAATGAATATAGGTTTTCTGGGACTCATTTAGTAAAATAACATTTGTCCTGGGATAACTCTTATGTAATAGACATTTATTTGTTCAGTGATAGGATTTATTTTACCTATAATTAAATTATATCTCTAACTAACCATGATTACTTTTTTTATATAATAGTTAATATATATTTTGGTTCATTTATGGGTCATGAGTATGTTCGTAGGTTTACATGTTAAGCATACATTTACCTCGATATTAGTTCAAAAAATAGTTTAATAGTTATAATTCATGAGTGCGGTGTTTATTGATATATTATTTATGATATATAGTTCTTTTAACATGATATTGTGATACATTGAAAAATGTATGTTTGATTATGTTAAGATATCCTTAATTATTATAAAAAATTTATCCATGAGAAGGTGGTAATTATTGTCTATGATTTTTACCCTCATATGCATGTTTATATTTAGTTGTTTAATCGACATTATAGAATAGAACACTAACATGAACCAACATGAGTTAAATGTGTTTGTTTTATATTAGACCATGTCTAGATATTAGGAATGCGTGTTTCAGTAAATATCCAAATTAGGGAATGATGTCAATAGTGTTTATCAAATTAGACATAGATATGATGCTATAATAGGAATGTTAAGAGGGGATGTTTCATTATTATAGTTTTGTGAAGTATATATGTATCTATATAATGAGATTTGATAGTGGTTTTGGGATTTTTATTTCTATGTGAACCATGAGTGAGATGTGAACCCCATCAGTGATTGAGAAAATGTGATGCTATTTTTTTAAATACCCTTACGTTATATAATTTTGGGTGAACTTTCATCATGGATCATTAATATGTGATTATAGGTGCATGGGTCTAACACATTGCGACATAAGGATGATGGATTCATTTAGTGGACAATTTTTCTATACAAGTTGTTGGAATGATCAGTTTTCCAAAACAATGGGAGGTGTTCAAATATTTTATTCAACTTTAAAGTAGTGGTAAGTTAGATATAGTTGTTATTATAGGTGTCTAGTGTTAAATTTCATGGGTTCAAATTCCATTATATGGTGATACATGGTAGATATAGGGTAAATTATTCAGCATTTCTATTGGTGCTTCAGTCTTATAGGTCTTATGAAAAATGATTGTTTCAGTGACTTAGGATTTTATTTGAAATTATGTTAGGTATTTAGAAAAACAAGATGATGATGTTGTATTGTTTATATAGATTCATGAATATTACCATGAATTTAGGTTATCATAGGATCCCATGATAATTTCTTTATAAGGTATAACTTGTTCTTTCAAATTAGAGACACAAGAATGTCCTTAGGGTGGGAAAAGACTCTTAGCTATTCCAATGAATGGTTAATACCATTTTAGACATTATATTCTTTCAGAATCATCAATATATTAATGTTATGAGATGCATAAAATTATTATTTTAGAGTTTAGTGTTACATGGATTGTGGAACGTTGTATATTTAATGGGATTGAAGGTTGTGTCCTTAATTTGTGTTATTGATGTCGGAATGAAATTATATTAGAATGATTCTCAAAATATATTATCATTAGATTATTTTGTGTTTGAGGGGTAGTAAATTTATAAATTACCATTCTAGGAGGAATTTCATTAGTATATAGAGCTCTTATTTTTATTTTGAATAGGTTAATGTAATGACATAATTTATGGACCTAATTGAACTTGTTCCAAGTTCATGAATATGTGTGAAAAAATGTGATATATTACCATAAATTCATGGTTGCGTTGTTATAATTTACTGAATCATAGTATTTATATAGATTATTATGAAATGTGGTGGAACGGTTATGTGCCTTGGTGTACTTTATAAATAATGAGGTAAGGTGAATGTCTCAATGGAGGAAGATGTAGATAATAATAAGTCATATTGGTGTCAATGTGAGAGGACCATGGTCAATCAATGTGATCCCTTAGGATGTGTTGGTCAATTATTAGAGAAAAATGTATTGGAATATAATGGTTTTATAAGTATTGTTGTTATGGGTTGTGGTGGTACATATTCTTGGACATCGATGATAGGTGAGGATCATCATGATATATTGCAGGGTATTAAATTATTGGTGATTCATGATTCAGAATAAAACACCATGGGTTGAGGATGATGGGTTTCTAATATCTTATTTCATGATTAAAACCTATAAAATTATAAATCCATGTATAGGGGTTATAAATTAAAATGTGAAAGAAATATCACTATACAAGGTAATCTCATGGATGGTGTCCCTTGCCACATAATGGTGGAAGCTATTGAGATTGTTGTATAAATGTATTGTGGGAATATCGAAGGGTCAATGGGTGATAAAATAATGTTCAATAGTTTTGAAATATTTCATGTTATATTAAGACAAAGAAAAATATGATTCAGATTCTTAGTGTTGAGTGTTGTGGGAATGATCGGTGAGGAATGAACCCATTTAGAGATTTCTTTAGATGGATATGATAAGACATTAAATAATGGGAGATTTTTAGTTCCAACTACCATTTGGGAGAATATTATCATGGATTATAAAGCATAATAGTGGGTAGATTAAAAAGCATAAAAGAACAAGTGTTATGATATTAGATGGTGGTTCTGGTGGCTAGGAATGAGGAAAGACATCATCAATTTTGTCTCTTAATGTATTAACTACCATATGATTAAGGATGAGCATCAGTGACATGGTCATTTTCTAAATCCTCTCCTCATGCCCATGTATAAGTGGGATGAGGTAAAAATAAAAATTATTATGGGGATCTGCAATACCAATAGATTGAAAATAATTATGTTCATTGATGTTGATTGTCTTGTGATGGTGGCACATTTCCTATGGATATGAGAGAACATTTCTGTAGATGAATTGGGAGCACTCTATGATCTGATAAAGTGAAATTCCATGGATTTTCTATGATCATAGTATTTTATATGGAATGTCATTTTAAATAATAACTTTTGAAATAACTACAAAAAATGATTGGGAGTTAGTTGAAGATGTGTATGACGTATCATCTATAGACTGATGAGCTGTTAGAGATGCCAACCCAGATATTAGAGGACTAGATTCAGGGATTCATCCAATATTTATGAAGATTATATTATGTTTACCCATCCTTGATATCAATTTTATACAATAAATTTTACCCATATTACATTTATATGGAACTATTTGAGTTTCTTTAGAGTAGATATATTCATTCACCACTATTTTTTCATGTAGAGGGTGCGATAACAATTATTAGGAACATGATGGTGTTAGAGAATTTTTGTCAGGTCGTGCTTATTTGGATGTGGTTTTAAACACATAGTGATGATATATATGATATTTATAATGGTTGAGATGGTCGTAGTGTTAACTATGGGTGACATGGTTTTATTATTGGCATCACCTCGGTTGTTGGATCGATGATTATTGTCATACAAAAAGATTCTTTCTTTGTTTTTTGACCATTTGAAATCATCACGGGTATTAGAATTAAATAATTTTTTAAATATATTTTCCCATGTGAATGAGGTATGAATAAAATGATTTATGTGTCTCTGGATCAGAGGTACTTTTCAAATCATGCGTGTGTGATAGATATTGATAATGGTGAGTTTGAACACAATAAATTTTTTGTGGAACATAAAATACAAAAATAAGACCCGATTAAGATTGTACTATGAGGGAAGAAAATTAATTTCATTATATATTATGGAATAATGGTTTCACCCAAGAGGATATCTGGTAGAAGGAACTTGATTCACTTGATCAATGGATAGTGTTTCTTCAGAATGAACACTATATACAATTTGCAAGGATTAGAATTCCATAGGTGGGGAGATAGTAATGGAATAAAAAATTTATTTACATTACACCTTAATTATTTGTATTATATATGTGTTTTTTAGTAATTCTTTATTTGGGTAAATATTTGGGTAACATATGACTTTATTTAGAGGGTTTTATGATTTTATAAAGGGTCCATGTTTTGAGAATGGGTTTCAAAAACTATTTATTTGTAACAGGAAATCATAAAGCTTATTGGAGAGGGGAAGTGGATGGTTCATGGCGTGTGCATAGTAAGATTTATAAATGAAACATTCCATAAAGAATCATGTTTCTAGAAATAGAGGAAAAATAATAGAAGGTGAAAAGTTTAAAAAATTGTATGGAAATACCATTTTGGTTCCATAATGATATAGTTATCATCACACGATTGGTGACAATTTGGTAAACCATGTGAGCAAAAAATGTATGAATATTTAATTAATCTAAAATTGGCCTTTTAACAAAGAATAACCATCCTATCCTTCGTTACCCATCTTTTTGAAATGGATTCTTATCCAAGGAAATTCTGTGGAAATTATTGATGATTTATTTCCCTATAAACTATAATTATGGGGGATCTAGAGTCTTTGGATAGTGATTTTTATGGTATAAGATATTCATTAAAATTTTATCCATGTTCATTTATATCTCCTACATTGTTATTGCATCCATTCATATATCTATGATATAATAGATATATTTTGAAACTTTATTGTGATATAATATCTAAATCTTGATTTTCTAATGCATATAATAAGTGATCTTGAGAATTTTCATCTTCCCCTGAAGATATATAGACAATTAATTGTTGAATGATCTAGTTGGATAGGATGATATATATATAAACCATGTAATATTGTTTTTCTGGAATATTGATTATATAATTATTCTTTTAATATCTTGTGATTGGTTCTAGAAATTATTGGTCTGCATATCTGGTTCAATGATGGATCATTGAAATTCAAGTCAAGAAACCTGGTAAAATGTCAACACCAAATCAAATAAATTGTATATAATTTATTTTCAAGTGTGTGTTCATGGTTATAATACCAATTATGTGATATATAATAATTGGGTTTTTTCATATGGGGTGAAAGTGTGGCATGTGAGACCAATGCATTGTGAGTTTTTATTATTACCATTATCGTAATGATATATTGTGTGAAAATACATTGCCTATGGATATTTTTATGTGGTATCATTGTGATAGGGTATTATCAGGGCATTGTTGAATTCCATTGTGGGATAAAATGCTGGTGAGACATGGTTATTTTGATAATGATGGAACATATATATCAGAATTTATAATATTGACCATATAGCCTTACCCCATATTGAAGATATGGTACAATGGAGCTGTGTCTTATTATAACATAAGTGATAGTGTAAGATTTCATTCTTGACTTACATTGATAATGTATGGGGGTGATAGTCTTGGGGACCGACATATTAGAGTCTATGGTATAATGGCCTTATGGATTAAGAAGAGGTTGAACTAGGGGTGATAAAACCATGTTCCCAGACCCGAGACTTGATTTCTTTAAAACCATGATCCAATACATGTGTTGGCCATTTTCACTGAACTGGTATGTGTAGAAATAGATACATTCCATCCCGTATAGATTCCAAGAAGGTTCAGTTGGGGCTCATGGAAGCCTGGTTAGTACACGATTGACCAAAATTTGATTTTTTATGTATATAAATTTATATAACCTCATAAAATTAATATTTATATATAATTTAAAAATATATTAAGGAAAAATTGGTGGTGTCCTACTAGTTTTATAAGCACAATATACATTGGAATCTTGATCTGAGTGTAGTTTTGAGTGATTTGGATATAGATATGGTTATGAGCACCATGTTAGGGAGCTAAGTAGGTGGATCGTGAAGGATAAAGGAAATGTTAGGATAGATTACAGATTATTGATATATATTTTTTATTTTTTTCATTGGTTATCATACATTGGTTGTCATACCACATTACAAGTCATCTGGATTGTATTTTATGACATGAACTCCATTAGTTATTGATTTTTGATTTTTATTATAGATTTAATTATGATGTTATGGGATTCAAATTTACAATTTTAAATGAATCTAGTATAATAATATTTTTATCAACTGTATAGTCTCCCCATAACATAGATTGAATCCCCAGCGCTTCTCAACAACATCTTGCATATAAAGATACATGCATTACATCATGTTTCTCTTAGACCAAAAATAAGTGATTCATGTCAGTGCATTTTATAAAGAGTGTAATGTATATAAGAGAGTGGGGAGAGCATCAACTAAGGTACAAAATAGAGAATTTTAATTATTGTAAAAACTCATATTTTAACATTGTTGGTCCTGACCCTTGGTTTGGTATCATAGTTGGAAAAACCATCCGATAACTATGTAAGCCTTATTAAATAGTTTGGTGAACTATTCAAGGGAGATATATGTGTTTTACCTAACTATATGATTGTAAGGAAATTTTTCCCCTTCAATTTAAAATCTCATTCACATGGTCTGCTTGTTGTTTTTACTATCCATGAACCCACCCTTCACCAATGATAATATTTCTAAAAAAATTAAACAATTACAGTTGGTTAATTTGTGAAATCAAGGTATATAATAATAATAATAATAAAATAATTAATATAATAAAAAAATAATCATTTTTGGGGGTGACATGTATGTGTAAAAGTTTCAGGTATGTAATTTTTTTATTAAAAAAACATTATAGAAATGTTTACATTCTATTTTTATATTGTTTTCTACAATTTTATACCACAAAAATTATAATGATATGACATTTTATATATTTTTTATTATATTCTAGAAACATTATTTAGTATGTAACGTCATTTATTATGGAAACTGATATTGACATTGAATTTTGATATTTGTTTTAATAATAATCATCATTAAAAGTACTTATATATTGATAAATAGTTGGTATTATAATGTAGGTTATTTGGAAACCCTGAAGTGAATAACCCTTTAAACCATGGTATTATATTGAACCCCCATTATTCAAGTGACATTCAATATCTATTTTTGGTAATAATGGGTGTTGAAATAACACCTTATATACATATATTTACGATTTTAATGTCGATTTTTTGAATAAAAACAATCCTTAAATGTAATTTCAACAAAATTTTCATAAAATAAATTATTTGAAGACATTTTATATCTAAATATTGTTGGAATATAAAAATCATATATTAAAAATATTTATTTTGAAACTATTTTTTACACTGGTTTTAAATATTTGATTTTAAAACTACTCTTTAAATATCATTTTTTATCTCATCTTTGAACTGATGATAAATATTAAAAACCCATGTCAAAATTATAATTAATACAAGCATACTCAAATTGGAAAATAAATGGGATCAAACTAAATATATAGCTCTCTAACTATAGATATTCGAATTATGTAATGTATTAAAATGGATTTATGAGTATAAGTGACAATATAAATTCGACAGAGATTGTACATTAACTCATGTTGGTTATTGTTGGGTTATAAGTCTCAATTGCTTGTGTCTAGACGTGTTTCTATCCACCATCCCACTTAGTTGTTAATGTATCCAAAGGGATGATGATAGAATAAAAATAACGTTGAGTCCTCCTTGTATAGGTTCTCCACCTATTTCACCACCAGATCATATTCATATTCCTCCTACAAGCCCCAGTGGAATGTAAAATTTTGTCATTTTTAATGTTTTTAATAACAATTAAAAAGTTAAATGAATATAATGAATGTAAAAACTACCTTGAACAAAGGTTAAAATATGAATAACAATGAAAACCCCACTATATATATAGACATTCATTTTATGGTTTTTTTGAACACCAACATTGAATTTCATTTTAAAATTAATTTTTATAAAAAGCACATCAAATAAATCTGAAAAAAATAAATAAACACACACATATATATATATATATATAATTGGACATAAAAAATCAGTTTTAATATTAACTGATGTCTATATTCTAGATAAATATTGATATATAGGGTCTTTCAACGTCAGTTATTATGAATCCCAACTATGGAATTCATTTTAATCATAAGTTTGCAAAATAACTAACATAAAATAAAAATTAATTTTAATTAAAATATTATAAAATAAAATATCATTCGACCTGAATCAAAAATTCCATTATACATTCTCTATACTGAACAAATATAAAAATCTCATTGATACCTTTATAACATTATAAACGTTAAAAAAATATAGAGACATGAATATATGATATATACATATTAAAATTATTCAAATCAATAAAATAATATAAAAATAAACCATAAAGGATTGTACTGAAAATAATATTATGAAAAAAAAATTACTATTTAAATCAAGATAATATCATAAAAGTAATTATAAAACATAAAAACCACATTCAACACATCCTCTTTGATGATGAAACTAAATTTCTGAAACAACACATTGAAAATATAAAATAAATCGTATATAAGGAAAAATATTATGAACTAATATAAAAAATAAATACCTAAACATGTATATAATTAATTCTATTTGGAATCATCATGGACAAACTAACTCTATTAAAAACCTTCCATGACCTATTATATTTTTAAATAATGATTATCTAAACATATGTAACAAGAAAATTTTAAGACTGAAGAACCGATATTATTTAATAAAGCTTATGAAATAAATAATTCATATAATTTTATATAAACTCCTCTCAATATAGACCATAACAAATATTTCATGTAATCATTTGAATATAATAGAAATTACACCATAATTCCACTAATATAAAAAATCATAAAACTGACTATGTTAACAATATAAGTAGTTCAAAATTATATAAGAATTCGTAAAATTTAATGGAATAGAAGAAAACAACACTAAATATATATTTTCTAATTAATTATATATAAATTGACTACAATATTGCATTCAATATTTTTTAAATATGTTTCAATGTATTCTTGATCCACAAAACAATGAGACGATGTGCTCTGATTTCGGATGTATGAACTGTAGAGATACATTATTAGTCAAGTAATAAATTAATCCACACAAATATATATTTATTAAATGAAATAAGAATTTATATCCAAATTTATTTATCTTGAATACGAATTAAACATATGTATATTGATATAATCACTAACAACAATTTCAAGGATGCCTAATTTAATATTCTGAACATATACTCACTTTAATATATGTCTTAATCATTAAAAAACATAATTATTTGAAAACATATATGAAATTAGTGTTAATTTTATATGTTCATCAAAAAACAATATAGTTATACAAATTTTCTATTTTTTAAATTTTTTGTTTCCATCGTAATTTTTGCTAATATTTTAGATACTCTAATGTGTGAAAAAATGTTTTCAAAAGTACATATAATTTAAAATCAAAGGTAAATAAAAATTAAATACCCACAAATATCTCATTTGTTAATGGAAGGTAATGGTTTGTTATACGTGGTACAATGTCACATATAATATATTTATTTTTGGACACCTCCTCCTTGGTTAATAACACTCAAGAGGATGGATCAATAATATCATGTAACAATTCTCATACCTTATATAACTCTATAGGATAGTGATGTACATAATCCCAAAAATTATGTATTATTCTATATTATTCAACATATATTTAGGGATCCCTCAGATGTTACTAATAGTACAAAACTGGGTTTAAATTAAGAGGTGGTGGATCTACATAGGTGGCTATGTATATTGTATCTATTGGCCCATAGATAGTTACATAATGACTGATGGTGGAGGGTGATGAATTTTGTTCTAGATGTATTAATCCCAATAAAAATAATCACTTTAAAAATTGTTAAATATTTTATCATATATATAATAGAAACCAAATAATAGTGAAAAATAACATAACATAGAATATTTACAATGGTTTGGGGAATTAGAATCAGCTAGTCCACTCCATCAACACTCTCTCGACATGATCGTTGAATTTGACTATGAAGTTATTTTTAATAGGGACCAGAATTGTAATGTGATGTCATATAAAATATGTTTCTAAGAGGTTCAATGTATTTTTATAGATAAATCTATTTTATTTAGACCAATACATGGCATTATAATTGTCATTAAAGTGGATTTTAAATTACAAAAGTTTAGGATATATAGTAATGATATATATTTTACTCAATGTTGTAAGATGATAAATGATAATATATTAGTGGTTATTCTAGAAAAATAAAATTGGTTAATCTAATATCTCTAAATGATCTCTCAACTGAAAAATATGTGTTCTTAAATGAATAATGACAACATTTTTTTCTTCCTCATAGAAATAATTATTAACTTTTATATATTTGAACAAAGGGTTCCATTTTAATTAATCAAATAGTTCCCTATTTGTGATTTTTCATTAATATTATGTATTCAAATATTGAAATTGAATCTCCATATATACAATAATGGTCACAATTTAATATAATAATTCATACGTTCATACATTTTTCATTAAAGTGATCTTATATTATAAAAACAAATAACAGATATCACTATTAACTGTATCCAAGATCTTCTTTGAAGCTATATGAATTATTCAATATACATAAATATTTAAATTCTCAATCTAAATTTAGAAACCATACAGTTTTAAAATTAATAAAATCATGCATGGTCTTCACTCAATTTTCAGTAATGGTATTTATTTCATTGAAATAGTGAAAAAATACGCTAAATAACACTAACATTGATTGAATTCAATGTGAGTGGGAATTATCTTCTTCTTATGGAATTTATATCATTAAAACATCAAGAGAAATAATGATATGCCTAAACTATGAAATTAAATAATATATTCACATTGAAATACATCTTTGGCTTCATATGACAATCAATTACATATAAAATACTATCATTTCACAAGATTAAAAAATATTTATAGGATAAATAAAGTGGAAAGTTATTTTTTTTATGATAATTTCGATCATCTATTGATTTTTATTTTTTATGATAATTCTATACTTCATTAGATATTTTCCTTTGTCAAATATTAGTATTTTGTTATTTTGAGCTTATTGTATAAATAGGTTCATTTTATTATAATTTAATCATATAATAATATATAAATTTTTCAAAAATACAGATTATGAATCATTCATATAGATCATATTATTGTTTCCCTATATATGATTTTTTAAGAAAATATACATTTCTCAAAAACATATATCCCCCATAATGATTTTATTATATTTATAAAAAGATTTTAATTGATGAAAAATAGTTTCACGGTAGCATATGAAAATTAATTACATTTATAATAAAAAAATATCTAGTATGATAATTTATTATCTCATATGATAGTTTACATAGAAACTTTATTCGACATTGAATAAATAATTAATGAAAAAAAAATTAATGATTGAAAATATTACATTGGAAAGTAATAATTAATTGATAAAAATTAATATAAATTTAATAGAATAATTATTTGGGTAGTTCATGTGTATCAAAAAATATAAAACAATTATATGATATAGAAAATAGTAGTATATAAAAAAATATACCCTCTATTATTATAAAAATACAAATGATAATTAAAAAGAAAATTCGACATACATAATTTTTAATCATTGATTTTTCATAATATGTGAAAAAGCATAATATTTTTCATGGAATATTTTATATAAAATTTTATGATATAGAAATTTAGAATAATTTTACTGAGATAAAAAATATTAAATAAAAGAAAATTAATTATGATGTTGTATAATGTATATCAATGAAGTGAAAAAACATTTCATTTTATATGATAGGTGTTTAAAAAATGTATAGAATAAAATAAATATATTAAAAAAGATACCAAATGAATCAGAATTTAATTTATCTAATAAATTGATTTAAATTAGCATATTGTATGATATAGAAACCTAATATGTGAGAAAACAATTTAAAATTTTTTTTATCAAGGTTAGGCTCTGGAGTGGAAGGGAGACAAAAAATATTTCCATGTATAAGAATATATATAGAATTCTTAGTACATTATAAACCATAAATAGTAGTATCTATTATATGTGTCATGAGAACAACCATAATATCATCATTTATCATATTGGGTATATCATGAACAAAATTAACCCTATAATAGAATAAAAACGTGAGTCTTGAAAAAGAAATTTTTAGAGAATAGGTTGATACATCCTTTTAAATAAATGCATCCTCTGTGGTATTGTTCCTTGAAATGGATGTAGAAAAAGGATTCACCCCAAAATACTATTAGATATTTTCACTATTTCTATATTCCCTGTGGGAAAAAACATTTTAGAGTAGCTGTAAATTTTTCAATTTTTTTAATCATCCTAGCTAAAATATTGTTATTTCTATGCAACTTAGTTTCCATAACATCGATGAGCATTATTCCATATTTATAAAATATTAACGTGAGAATTCATGAAATATCATATAAAATAATGGAATATTTATTGACATATTAAATATATATAACTATTTACCAAAATATGTTGACTTTATTCTAAAAAATAAGTATATAAAGAATTTGAATGACCAATAATAACACATTCTCCAATTCACCAATACTCTCAATATTTCCATTTTGGATAAAGCTAGAAAAAAAATTTATTTTTAGCTTTAAATGAATGATTATATTTCCACCATAATAGGATATATAAAATAATGATTCATTTTCTTATAGAGATGAACAAAAAATTTTTAACTAGGGAATATTAAAACATGAAAGTTCATTCATATGGTAAATAGAGAATATAAACCAAATCCATAGATGTCATAAAAAATATAATCCAAATTAATTTTGGAATGTGAAATTTTTTATTATACTTAAAAATTTAATCACTACATTCATATAACTCCATAACTCCATTCACATTGAAGAAATAATGTATTATATCATTAATTAAAAATCATATCCTTGGAAGTTCAAAAACATTTTCTATACGAAATATTTGTAATCATGTTTTATAAAATTTATAGCTTCACTACATAGAACATTACAAAAACATTGGGATTCATAAAAACCAATGATACACAATAAAAAGATGTTTTGGACTTTCTATTCTATATAATAAATTATCATCTTCAGACTCTAAAAATTGGATTTATATATATGGGATTATATTTTTGATATGATGTGTTCCGAGTTTGGTATAGTCTAATAGTTTTTGGATACTGATTAATAATTTGGAATTATTATGAGACAAGTTTCTATGGTGATGCAATAAAAAAATAAAAATTTATAATAGGATAGGGTTACATTTCATATATTACATGAAATATGATACATTGTATTTAAAAAACAAGAAAAATAAGACATATAAAAAAATGTTTGAAGAAATAGATAACAAAATATAGAAATAAAACAAAAATAAACATAATTTATTTAATATCAAATTAAAATAATCCACTTTTAATAAAATCCCACTGATTAGTATGAAATGTGTAATTACCCAGCTTTTCACACCGATATAGATCATTTGTTTTCTGGTTGATTTTTTTTTCAATTATAGTTTCCCGATAGTCTCATGAAGGTCTCGAGAACATCCAATACTTCATCAGAGCCCATATCTCTTATAATTGGGGAGACAGAATCAGTTTCACAGTTAACACATTTTTTATTCAAACCAAGTGAATCAACTATGTGGGGAACTCGGTGAACAACCAGATGTCACATGGTTTCTCTAACTATGTGATCTGATCTACAAGACTATGTGATTTGTATCAGAAATATTATTGTGGTTTTTTGTTAGGATTGGGCATGGGAAGTCAAACCATGAACCATACCCATGGGGGAAGTTGTTATTAGATAGTGATGGACACGTAATTGGTGCACAATTTCGAAAACCGTTTTGAAACACCATGAAATCCATTAAATGAAGGGGAAATATTCAGTTTTTTTAAAATGGATCTAAATTTGCTACCCTTTTTTTCACCTCCTATGGACATGAACACCCAATTCATATTTGGTGATCATAACCTCAATACATTGTTAGAATATTTAATAACATCCCTATTCGAAAAATTTTGTCAGTATTGTCAGGTGATTAAGTTCAACAATATTATGCTCTCTATTATATTTTTTCTATTCATTGTTTAAATATCCATCCCCTATAACATTTTGGTGTGATACCAGTTTCATTTTTTTTCGAGGTTTTTATTTTGGTGATTTCTTTCATTATTATTTGAATAAATTCCCAATACAATATGAGTGGTCATCCATATAACTATGTTAGGTGGTATATCAAAATTTCCTAAAATTTTAGTATTTTATAGAGTTTTTTCCATTACGCTGCCCCCCAAAAATTTATTTTTGGTTATTTTAAATGGATATCCACAATTTAAATTAAATGAAGTATGTTAGTATACCTCTATATCCTTCTTGGATTATTTTGAGGATTTTGACCTCATTTGTTTCCAAACTTTTGGATGTGCTAGATAAAATCACCTTTTTTATATAAATTCCAATTTTCTCAAAATCATTCCAATTAGAGTCTAGACCATGAATTTTACTTTCATTATTATATAATTTATATTGTTAAATTGCATAAAATGAATGTCGATGACAAGGACACACTACACATTCTAAAATTAGGTAAATTAATTATAAAAATTATGATGCCCTCAAATACAGCAGGTGAAATGAATTCAAAGGACTAAAATGGAGATGACTTACACTCATTGTTATTAGACCATTGATATTGGATAGTTAACAACAATTAAAAAAAATGTGGTGAAAACTTTATGAGGATCCCTTAAATTGTGTGATATTGATGGTGTTCTATAAGTTTACTATAATTTTAGAGATGTTCATTATATTCAATGTTCATTATCCTCGGGTGTTGGGTTTGGTCAGTCACCCCACCCTCACTAGTTTTGGGAATGATGACTCACCCCACTATCTCCCATGAAGAGCATGGCCTATTTAATTCATAGGAGATTCAAGGATTGTCAACATACTTGGGCTCTTAGATTATTAGATAAGTTATTGACTCTTGAGTTATGCCATGGGTCTTGCTACACCATGAATCCATGTATGTGCCTATATATGTCCTTCAAAATATAGTGTTTATATATGTATAAATATTATTTATAATTATATTCTAGTACTATTATTATTCATTATACCCACACCCTACTATGATTTTCACACCATATATCTTATTATAGGAACCATTAGTGGATTACTAATCTTTTTTATCTTACACCCAAAATGGGTTATCTCCGGTACCCATGTAGAATTGATGAAATATGGTGTGAATAATTTAAAGAACCCTACAATCGAATCATAATATATTTTTCTTATATCATGGAGCATGGGATCTGGGGACTGAGTGTATGCTCGTGATTCTAGTTGATTTGTCTTCTAAAATGTTTTTATGTTTGAATAAAATGTTGTATATTACATCTATCACATATCTTGAACAACTTTTTTATATCATCCTGACATAAAATAATTTAATATATGAATTTTCCAATGGATTTAGGTTATTGTTAAAATTTCATGTAAGTTTCATTTCTTCTTTACATTAAAAGGGAATTTATTTCCATTAGGCTATTGGTCATATTTTTTTATACTATTTAATTTTAATGTTATATCTAATTTAAAACAAAGATATGAAGTTATATACACCCAACTGTTCCGCTTTGGACCGTCGTTTCTCTATAGAATACTCTACCATAATGAGAGGCATGCTTGAGGCCATGTGACTCACCGGCTCAAGGAACCATTATAGGGGCTCCCTTGCCGAGACATAAAAATGTGGTATCAAAGTAAAAATAAATTCCTTCTAATATAGTATTCTGGTATTAGATAGAAAACCATGATTTTTTACAATATCGATGTGATACAATTATTTGGAGAAGCGCAGAAACATATAGTGTAAATCCAAAATACATTTTATGGGAATTTTTATTATTGTATTATGTATGATATTGTTGATTAAAATTTATATTTTATTGATTGATATTTTTTATTGCATTTTTATTTATGATATTATGATTATAATTATTTATTTTCCCTTATATTGTTTCCACAATGTAATATTATCTCATGAAATATCATATGTACTAAAGGACATATATTCCACGTGTTTATTATGACTATATTTACTTCCTTCATTAAATTTTTGTTGAATATTCTGAGTTCCTATATAATTATATTAAAATTTTCCATTGTTTTACAAACAGATATATAATTAGGTTTATTAATATTCATTCATTAATCGAGTTGATGTTTTCCCAAATAGATTGATGATTAAACCTTAATTAACACATTCTTTCTATGTATAAGACCTGAATATTTGGTTTCATTTGATGAAACATTAGCTAATTGGATTACTTGAATGTCAATGGAAATTTATAAAGAATGTAATTCTATAGATCATGAATGGTATTGTATGTAAACAAATCATTTATTAGGGAATATTACATCCTGATATTGTATTCCAATTCCATGTCACAATTACATGACATTCCAATTGGAATTTATAAGGAATTTGATTTTTATAAATTGGGAATAGTGACACAACTAACTCGACCATGGTATATATATATCGAAATGAGTATGAACTACAATGATACAAGGTATCTAAAAATGAAAAGGATAACACTAAATGGGATCTTAATATAAAATTTACCATGTGTTTTCTTCTATATCGTTCATATGACATGCCATAAACCTATATTATAGGTAGGTGATTTGTGACCTATACCCAAACCCATCCATAGTAGTGTATATTTGGGTGTATAATATGGTTATTTTTTCCAATTATAACTTTACATTATCTCATATAGCTAGAAATTTTTTTATGAATAGAGGTGTAACATTTTCCATTGGAAGGGTGTGTACCTATCCTGTTTTATCTATGCCACCTATGTTACATCCCATAGCTCAACATATATAACAAACTTCTATTCATAACTTGAGAACAAATGTAAGGTTTCGGGAGGTAAATCTACATATGTCATAGTAAATACATGGAGTTTCTCACCGAATCCTATTTATGGTAGAGTTGTTCTAGGTATTTTAGATATCTCATCCCACCTCCATTTTTGGTGATGGAAAATGTCATGACGTGGATTCCTTGCTAAAGGACATGCTTTCAATCATTCAGCATGTGGTGATTTTATGGTGTGGAGAATCAAGATCCACACCTATATGGCTTGTGGTTCTACCAATAATTTTTAGTGTACAATTACCAAGGAATAAAACATTGAAATATGACCTAGATGGACTTCCATATAGTCATAAATGACTACTTATTTCCACCGACATTGAATGCTAGCCATGCTAGAGAGTTCAAGAATTTGTATCGTGGATATATGTATCTATTGTGTTATTTTTCCCATTTAACCAGTACACATTGATTCATACTGACAGTAACAATAGATGATACCAAAACTATGTGGTGATTTTAGGATATTCTTGTAAAAGACATCCCATCATAGGGTAATTTTTTATGTTAGCTAGTATTTATGAGATTGTCACCCTAGCCATAATTAGTTACAAGAATTTGAGTGAAGCTGATGGTGTTAGCCAGTGATGTTCAACACCCAATCCTGGAAGTGATTATTCGGGTGGACAGAAGCATCACATTGAGTTTTCTCATAGTCTATTTGTATTTAGAGAACTCATACTTACAATTTCATTATATATCAACAATTTGGGCTAACTAGATATAAAAACCCCCAGTTTTGGCGTGGTCTAGTTGAGTTAGTGGCTGATATATGATGGGTCACATTCATAACTTTGGTAGGATAATTCCACTAGTTCCTTGTTATATAGGGTTTTCACCTAAAAAAATTATATATAAGGGCTAGTAGTACCTCAATATATATGATGTTGGAATAACATCAACCCCTAGGTAGAGGTGGGGGTTTAGGGATAGGAAACTAGAATCCCAAGTGATAGAGTTAAGAAATTGGATCTCAATATCATAATATAGTTGTGTATTAATATTTCTATACAATCCAGTTGCATGAATTGAAACCTTAATTAGTGAAGTGTATAACTATTCTATCTACTGTTTGTGATACTATTCTAGTAGACTTCATATTACTGTCTACTTTATATGGCATAGTTGTATCACATTATTTTTTATATGTGGATATAATGGATTGTATAGGCCTCAAAATAGTGAACATATATAGAATTATGAAACCATATATCCCATTGGCTATCTAGTCATATTGTATTCATTGGTGTAAGGAATATCCCCTTGGGATAGGACGTTATCTCTTCCAGTGGATAATTTTTATCCATGAAATTAATATGTTTAATTAAATTTTAGGTAAAAATTATATATTTCCCTATTGAGAAATTATTTAGTGGTATCTCTATAAACTTATATTTATATCCCCAGTGGTCAGTAGACATGTTCCTAAGGTTGAATTTTTTTTCATGCATCTTGAGATGGACATGAGCAGTGGGGGTTGGGTGGCGTAACATCACCAATTGTGTGTATCATCATCGATGAGAAAGTTTTATGACCTACTATTTTCCCTCACAATGTAAATCATTTCTTGGATATCATCTATGATTATTTTCTAGGATACATTCTATGGGAGTGGTATAATTCATGGTTGGGATAGTTCAAGGAGAAAAATGAGTATCTATTCATCCTTATAGAAAGTAACATAGATAGAATATGGAACAATATATGTTGTTGGATAACATGTACACGATTGGTTTTATCTGACGAAGTACATCTATGTGGGGTTCATCAATCATTTTTTCCAAGATGTAATATAGTTCCCTCATACTTTTCATGGATTATCAATTCCTAAACCAACTCACAGTTGAGAATTTTATCCACATCTTCAAAAAGGTGACATCATTGATCATCGTTGATGAGAGAGGATGCATTTTATTAATTTTATGATCTTTGGATACCACGTGTTATTGGTCGGGACATCAAATATTCCTCATATTGAATTTTGGATTAGGTATGTTTTTTCGTGTACATGGTAATTCTATTCACTCTCAAGAACATTCTAGTTGTTTCTATTGATCTAGTAAATTGAGTCTTTAACCCATATCGAGAATCATTCATGGTAGTCAATGTGGATTATATCTTGTTTTTTTGTCATTCTCGACATTACCAATCCATATATCTTGAGATCCGGATGAATACATAGTGGGATTATGTAATGCTCACCAAATTCCACATTTGTATCCTAAAGGAAAACTTCATGGGTAATATCATCTTTGTGTCAAATAGGCCTACAGATTATTAACGTTGTAGTTTTATATGATCATCCTAATAATTCCATTGAAATATTGATATAATTGGTGTTATTTGGGTTTTACATAAGCCTCATATTGGATTTATCATGCATAGAAGTACCTCTTATGATCCTGACTGCATTGGGTATGATATATTTATGGTCTGAGAAATGTGAGAAAGACTTTCAATAGGTAATAATATTGTTGAATTTATAGTCTATTTGAAATCTTTTGGACTTGGAAAATAGATATATAGTTCACTATGACACATCTAGTATTTGGGTGGGATTAGTTTTGATGCATGATAAGTGACTCAGGGAATAACAATCCAATCAATTGCGGCCTCTTAAGTAGAATTACATGACACACAGTCCCATGTTTATAACTATAGATCATGATTTACATGGTTGGAGTGATTATATTATTGGGGGAAATTGTGTGATATTCACTGGTCCGAAAATCCAAATGTATATCCTTATGAAGGATGATATGAATTGCATGCATCCTTATTGGTTCAAATATATGAAATAATTTTATTTCATGATTTCCTATGTGCGTGGTAAATGAAATGTTTCAGCCAAAGGTCTAAGATGAAGACTCATACATAGGATGTTCAAGAGTCTGGTTGTGAGTGGCCTCCCATGGCTTGGTTTTACAATATGCATGTTAAGGTTTCGAAGAATCATCAGTAGAATGTACTCCAAGAAATTTCTGTGACATGTACTTTCTTTAATGGATAAAACTGTGGAAACATTTAGATCTCAAGGGACTAGTCCTAATGGATGGTATCTTAGAAAAAGATACCTCATCTAATTGGTTTGTGTATGAGGATGGGACCTTACACATAAAAGGTCTTGTATGTGTCCCCAAAAAACAATCAGTAGGAACTGATGCCAGAATCTCTTGCCAAACCTTTATAAGTAAATCCAAATATATCCAAGATGTATTGATACATAAATTACTAGTATTAATGGACTAGTTTGAATTGGGAGATATCTATATTTCTTACTTGATGTTCAGCCTATCAGTAGGTTAAGGAAGACTGGATGAAAATAGATTTTTTTATATTTTTTTAAAATAATTTTTGGCTTCTTGAGAACTCATGAGTACAAATTCACAATGTTACTAAGTGAAAAATAGCATGCCATCTTAGTGAACAATAAACGGGTTTGGAAAAGAACCCTCTAGAGGACCAGTCTGGTTTAAAAAACACCACAAAGTGGTAATTGGATAATGCCACAATATAATTCATGAAATTATTACATAGATCACCTCATGGAAACAATAATGTTTGGGATGTTTTTGACTTGTTGATGAAGGTTTTACACATCATACTATTCAAGAGACATTCTCATTATACGAAAAAAATCCATATGTCATGGAGAGAATATTACTTCATGAATCTTCAAGTAATTTCGGATATGATTGTGATTCAAAAATCATTTTAATTTTTTGGTTGGGGTTGTAGAAGGATTTGGGTATATACATGCTTCTCTGGAAGACAAATTATAGTTAGACCAACGGTCAAACCGATACCTTTATTTAAGTGTTATAGGACATGATTGGTTCATGTGTCCTTAACATTGGTGATTTTTGAGATCTTCATTTACCACTTATTGAGATATTTTATAAAAATATATTTTAGGATACCATCCATAATGATTCTTTTGTGGACTTATATGGTATTTCTGGCCGATCATCTCTGTGCGGGTTATAGGAAGGGGAGTGATTATTGCATAGACCATGCCTTATCCAGGATATATTAGAGCAGGTCTATCTAATCAAGAAGTGTAAGCTAATATAATAATATAGGGAAAAATAATATGAAAAAATCCATAATAACACTAGAGTTTGGGGATGATGATTATGTATTTATAAGTGTTTTACCAGGTTGGACCAGCCACAAATCATGAATCATGGTACTCTAACTCGTAGATTCATTGGACAATTTGAGTTTGTAGATAAAATCAGACCTATGTATAACTAGATATCACATCTTCCACGATACTAGTCCATGGATTATTTTTCTATGTGTATCATCTTTTTCAGTATTATCCTGACCCATATCATGTTTTACAGCCGCATTAGGATAAGTTAGATGTGGATTCTTCATTTTAGGTGTACCTAGTACTTATTTTGGAAAAGAGTGTGGGTAATATCAGAGGTTCGTCATTTAATTTATTAAGGGTCCTATAGAAAAATTTCCATGTATATGATGTGACTAGGGAGTGGGAAGCTAATTTATACTCTATGTGTCTAGTGCTTTTCTCCGATGTCATATCATTACCCTCAAAATTATTACTCAAGGATATGTTAGTTTAAGGATTATATGTTTTTATGAAACTAACCTTCAATGAAAGTACATAGTATTTTTTTTATTTTAATATCTCAATTTTATTATTTTCATTATTCCCCAAACCCTCAGGTTGCTTCCATGAGAATACGGGATTGTTCAGAGCCTAGATCTCTAAAAAATGGAAATATAGACTATTCAACATGATGAGCACATGGTTATAATTAACCATGCCAATCAACCATTTGGAGATGTAAATTCTCAATTAGAGGTCACATGGTTTTCCCTGACGATTTGATATGTTCTCAAAAACAATGTCATTATGTTGAGACAAATTTAAGAGTCATTTTTAATGGGTGGTGCATAGTCATTCAAACTAAAAATATATCCCATGTTAGATATGGGTTTCTAGAATGTTTTTGTTACACAATTTGAAAATTTCATCCAACCATATTTCCAATTTGGGTGACCCCTTAAATGATGTGTAATTTAACATTTTCCCAGAAATCTTTTTAACCCTACCACCATGTTCATCCTCCTCCATTGGATCCCAAACACCCCAATATATTCTAGTGATATATCTCTCATTACATTGATTGTGTTTATAATATATCACTTGTACTATATCCAACATCATCACCATCAGCTATGTTTTAATCTACAATGGTATGATCTTTAATTCTTTTACTTTCATTCATTTTTATCACTCTATATCCTCTTCTATTTTTTTCTGAGGTATTTTTTACAATTTTATGTACTGTTTTATATGTTTGAAATTTAATCACATATTATTTTAATCAACATTTTATATTTGATGAATTTTCATCCATCCACTCATGGTACATGGTCTAGTAATTTTCACTAATCTTTTATTCATTTTATAGTATTTTTTTAATTGTGTCACACGATAGACATTTCCATGCATTTCATTAAAATATATATCATATTTATTAATTAAATAAGGAATCATAGAGTACACCTAGATAACTGTAACATTTATAGAGTATTTCTACCTCATTTGTTCCGACCCATATTGGTTTTCAAGATTAAATTCCCTCTTTTACATGAATACTGATTGACCAAAACATCATCGAAGTGGTGACTTAACATTGAAATGGAATTTAATTATTTTATAAATGAATTTGTTAAATTGATTTAAATAATAATTGGTATTAAGTCCACACCACACATTCTATAATTACGTAAATGGAATATGCAATTTATGATACCCATGGATGGATTATGTGATGTTATTGTAAAAGAATTAGATGTAAATGATTTAAAAAATTTTCTATAGGACTGCCGATATTGGTCTGTGACCAATGGTTATGGGAGTTGATGAGATTGGAATTTCCTTCTCAGTTATGTTGGGTGATTGGAATTTAATCTCATCCCATTTATTATTATTTGGGAGAAGTGTTGGTCCAATGTTACAACTTACTATCTTTGATCTCCCCCTATCGCTCTCATATCAACTTATGGTTTCCTCTTGAAACCCTTCCTTGAGAGGTGAGGATTGTGTTGTTGTTTCATTATATGTCATTTAAAATTTACATCCCCTCATCTCCCCAAAAAAATCCATATTAATGTATTTTTATCATGACTTCTCCCTGGGATCTGCCTCACCTGTTTGTTTCATGGCATGTTCATAGGTAGTTTTTTTTGTCTTTTATTTGTCAGGATCTATCCTCCATTTTGATATTGATATCATGTATTATTTATTAATTTTTTTGGCTCAACTATCACTTTAATTATTTAATGGAAATACATTTAAGGAAGACTCTAGGTGGTCTCATTTCCATAAATCAATTTGATTACATATTTAATTGATGTTTTTAGGGTCTCGATGATGGTTATATAATTTTGAATCCCTTGGAAACTCAATCCACTTCACTGACCCCACGTTACTCTATTCTTATCCAATGTATGAAGTAGAGTGGTGGTAAAAATTATATATTGGGGTTTTTATTTGTATTATATGGTATTAATTGTGCTACTTGAGGCATATTGATAATGTTTAGATGGAAAATTGTTTTCTACCTCCTCGATGATGCCCATGTTTGGAGACCTAACCCTCTAAAATCCCAATTGGGTCATAATATTCTTCACCATATCTTCAATTAATATCTCTAGTAATGTTAACAAATTGGTTTTGGTATGTGTGGTTTTGTGACCATCAGTGTTCCATGTTATATCCCTTAAAAGGAAAAAACGTTCAATGTTGGGAATGACAACATCAATTGAGATGTTAATATTTAAATGAATTTTATCAGTTTTACCCAAAGGAGTCAATTAATTATTTATGCCTATATATATGATCACATGATAAGATTAATAATTTCTTATTGAATATGTTTATTTATGAATGGGTTTGGGCCATTATTTTTTGTTTGTGGTTACAATCATCAATAGTGTCTACAATGGCGACAAGATGATAATGATGGGGATTTATTGATGTTGGATCTACTGTGATGGTGTTCATATGATGTAGAATGATGTTTCATGGTGGGTTATCTATAGATATGTGGTGATGATGAATGATATCTCTTTTTCAAGGGGTATGTTTCGAGGTGGGTTTTCACTTGATATTTTATAACCTGAGGTTATTAGTTGGAGATGGGTTCATTGTGAGACGTTTTTAAATGTCATATTTGGTTTTTTGTGATTGTTTAATTGTAATTTTGTATTATGGGTGGTTTGGTTTGAATTATCTGGATTGTGAGGTTACCACTTAAACCTAATGTGTATTTTGAAAAGGTAAAAAATGATTTAGAGGATGGCAATGATAATGACGTTACCCTACAATTAGTGTTGGTCATGGCAACTCAAACCACTATCTCATTTAAAAGGCATGATGAAGGACCCTACAAAATCTAGCGAAGAGTATGATGTCCTACACTCATATTATATTTATTCATCAAACCCTTAATATATGTTTTTTTGTTAGAGTATTCATTGATCCATAAATTCAGTCCTGAGTTTAGCTAGCACCTAGTATCCATATATATTACTATATATTCCATTACATATATAATGTATATTCATGTCAAAATATTATACTTATATACATATATATTTATATTTTTACATGATTTATAAGATATGAATTATTTTTACCATTTTCATGGAAGGTAAATTGAGTGAGGTGTCTGATATGGAAGTGATCTAACAAGTAATTATTTTCCAACACTGTCAGTTCTCATTATTCAGAAAAAATTCTACGATATGAAGACCGACTAGATTAGTCTACACAAAATTTATGGTGGAATACTAGGTTTATCTCACAACCTACATTGGCCTTATTTGGAACCCAAGATGAACTCTTTAATATATGTTTGGATAAGATAAATATTTTTATTACAGAGGATTTATCTATTTTTCTTATAGCAATCTAAATCTGTGAAAAGGACCGAGAAAATGATCATGATTCTAGTGAAGATTTATTTTTAAATTTTTAATTTTTATATATCCTGTTGTATGTTAATGTTAACATATATTTTTATCTTTTTTTCGAATATAGCATGATATAAAATCATTTGTTATAACACTCAATCTACAGAGTTTTGATCTTGTTATTTTTATTTTTTATTATTGGTTTATTTTCCTCCATTAATTATTATTGTATCATTTTATGGTATTCTATTATATAACCTTTATAAATCAACCAATTTGTGTTTTAGTTATATTGGTTGTGTTACTCTAATATAAGTGTATAGTCATCCCTACCGTACAATCATGGATCCTCGCCGCAATTCGGTATCCTTTGGTGTATGGGGATCCATTCTTTATGCCTGGTGACAAACTAGCATGGGAACTATTATAATGGCTTCAAGGTTAGGATATTACACAATGGTTCTTTAAATATGGTTAAAAATGATTTTTATAACAAATAAATTGAAGAGAAATATCACTATTTTGATAATGATCTCTACTTAAATGATCTCTAATATAAAAACACTTATTCCATTAATGGTTTATCAAATTATTAGTAATGATAATAGAAAAATTTATTTCAATTTTATTACATGATTAAAAATTAAACCTGATGATTATTAATGTGTGTTTCATTCACAACACATGATCACAATAACTACCACCTACAATGTACTCAACTTCAACAAATGGTAATACATAAGTAGATTTCTTTTATATTTTACTAAGAAACAATATATTTTATTAAATATTGATAGGTTTTATATGTTCTTTTTCAATTTTTTCAATAGAAAAAAATCAACATCAGGATAAGATGTTAAATTAAAATCGAATGTTTTTTGAAGAAGTAAATACAATGAAATTATTCCTTTTAGAGGCCTTATAAATATTCTTGTAGTTGTTAAATATAATTATATGGGACTTGAATACAATATTTTACATTAATAATCCTAAAACAAAATATAGGGTAAACAAATAATTAGATAAATAATGATCCTAACAATTCCTTAATACAATTTAATGTCAAATGCTCTTCCTGATTTATCCACATTAAGGATAATATTTGATCTTATAAGCATTGGATAATTATTACTAATATTTAGTTGAAGTATTTGGAATAACTGATGAATTATTTAATTGATATTAAATATCTCATAAAATACTTTTGGAAAATATTAAATACAAGGAATAAAGTTTCAAGTCACCTATAATAGTCATTTCAAATTCATTTTCCATGTGTATTGAAAAGTAATTATAATGTTTTTGGTTTGTGTAACAAAAAAAAACATCATCAAAATATATTTTCCTGAAAAATATATTTTGAAGAATCTTTCTTAAATAATTAGGCACATGTCAAACGTTCACTAAATTTATTTGAAAAAATAATTGATCAAAGTCTTTCAGACAGATCTGTATGTATTTATTTGAGATGTTACAAGGAATTCGTAGTATTAAAAATAGAATATTGAAAATAAGTGTCTTCAAAACAAATAGATCATTCAACATATAATTCCTATATAAAAATACAATTATAATGTGATATTTGACATTTTTCCAATATAATTTAAAATCCTAAAAGGATTCATTTGATATTATAATTATTATTGGTTTTTATCCAATAAATTTAGGTTGTGGTTTATGAAAATATATTTCTTCTCCCGGATAATAACCTTTTGAAATTGATCAATATTTATTCATAGTGATCAAACAAATATTATCTAGATTTATTTATATATCCACTTACATCCAGTTTTAAGAAAATTATATAGTGTATCATCTAATACTCATTCAATATTCTTTTTTACAAGATTAATTCTTATATTATAGAAACCACCAAACTCTAATCACTTCACAATTATTTTATGGGTTATTGTTTTAGAGGAGATAATAAATCATCAAACATCAAAAGAGTTCATTCACTTCTTCTAATTATGACACAAGAATCTATGTATCCAATAATATTTTCTTGAGGTAGTTTTTATAGTTTCTAGGAGGTATATGTAGAATAATTTTAAGTAACTCAATTTATTCTTTTTCAGGAATGGTTTTCTATGATCATATACCAATTAACATTAGTTTATTCAAATATAGGACTAAATATTAATTCATCTTTCAAATAATTTAATTCATCAACTTGATTCGCATTGTGATCAAAATGATCAGTTTCATTCAATTTTTAGGAGTATTTTCTTAAAAAATCATTGACATAATCATGGAATAACATTAGGATATCATTATATACTTAAAAAGGAATATTCCTTCGTTATCTTTTATATCAAAGATAATATGATTATCCTTAATTATATATATATATATATATATATATTATTTACAATTCAATAAATGCATAAGTCATTTGGTTTTATATTAATTATAATACTTATTTGAACACTATTACTAATATAATATGAATTTAATACAATTTTAACCAAAAAATTAAAAGTTTTGATTTACATTAAAGAATTATAAAAATTGATTTTGTAAATATATTTATTCTATTAATAATTCAATTTTACTATGGTGTTTTGGGGATATAATATGTATGATTATTGAAAATTTTTAGTAACATTACATGAATTAATAAATAAAAAATTCTCACATATGATAAATTATAAAATACACCATTTTAGAGTCCATTTAATTTTCAAAACCGAACATAAATTACTAAAATCAAAAAAGATTCACTTTTTAGTCACATGAAATAACCCAATATAAAAAAAAAATTTATCAAACAACACATTTAAAAAATATTTAATATATATTATTCCACTTTTATAATGTTGAAAAATAACTATACAAAAAACTTGAAGTGGTATGGAGGAATAAAATTATTTAATTTGTGTAAAATATCCAATTTTTTTGCCCATTTGGAATGCAATACACAATTTGTTGTTAGAAAATTTTAGTTCATTGAAATTATAAAATAGATTTTTCATATAAAATTTCGTCAAGGAATAAAAAATACATTGTCTTAGACTCAAATTGCAAATACAATATTCCTCATTCTAGAACTCAAACAGATCTGTTTTTGTTAATATTTTTTAAACAAAATAGTATGTAAACATTATTAGTTCGTGATGAACTAAATTTATAGAACACTGCCTCAAAAAAATTAATTAGTAGAAAAAAATTTATAATATCCTTTAACAAAAAGATAATAAATACTTTAATGGTTTTATTTAACCCCTAAACATAAATTAATTTTTTGATGATGGTTGAATGATGATCTGTTATAGATAAAATTAATAATATTTTTCATTGTAATATTTACTAAATAAGACATTTCCTATATCTATTTCAGATAACGAGTAAAATATATACAAATAAATACTTATATGTCTTGAGATCCTACACTACCTAATAAATTTGGTATCATTTAATATGGGGCTTGTCGCATATAATGAAAAATTAAGAAATAATATGTTTTGCTACCGAAATTTGCATTGGTCCAATACTGTAATCAGTATTATAATTGGGAAACCCAGATGTAATTATAAATTATATTAATTTAGGCATCTGAATTTGATAAATTTATTTTAATAAAATATGCCATTATTCAATATATCTAAAGATGTATTTTGAATTAATATTTTAAAAAATGAAAACTGTTGGTATTTTCAAAAAAAGTTATATATGAAATATTTATTTTTATTTATCATGGAACAAAATATTTTTTGTATAATTTTGGTATTTTACCCATTATATACCATGATATATTTTTCATTATGTTATTTTTTATTTTTAATGCTTTGATCATGTTAGTTCTCCAACATCAGTTAAAAAATTATAATCATATATTGTAATTTTCAATTCAAGGATTAGTTATTTTATTTTTCGGTTATGTAGAAAACACATATATGTAGAATAATGTTATTTAAATAATTTTTTTAAATAATTTTCTATAATAAATCCATTTCATTGAAAATAACATTATATAGTTTCTTTATAATATTTTTATATTCTATCAAAAACACATATTTCTCCAATAAAAGATAAAAATACTTATTTAATTTTTTGAAATTTAAATTTTCATAGATAGCTTCAAAAGAAGAATAAAATAAAGATTAAAACTAAATAGTTTTTTCTATGAAATGCAAATTTTTGTTATTATTAGATAGTCAAACTTTAGAATCATAACTAGATTCACCACTTGAGACATCTAAGTCCTTCTCTATAGCCTTATTTTCTTTATGCCCCTTTTTTATTCAAGTATATAATTCTAATTCACTTAATTTTTTTCATCTTTTTAATGTGGTGGAATATGGCTCAATATCCTTAATTTTCATTTACTAAAAAAATTATTTTTCTACTATTTCCATTGAAATATTTATACTTGTTAATTTATTTCTTGAACCCCCCACTCTTATTGTAAAAAATCATGGAATTCATTGGAAAATTGAGAAATATCACACTTGAGTATGAATTACATGAATTTTCATTATCAAATGACCTTGAAAATGAGGTTTCAATGTTTTTTAATTTCATATTATGAAGTAGAGGAATATAAATAGAATTTATCCCTTCTTATCATATCTGGTTCTCATGCATTGGATACCATATCAGCTTCACACATTATGGGTTTCACAATAAGATCATTTATTTTAAAAAATTCCACAGCAGTATATTTCTCAATATTAGACGAAATTACTCTTTATTTAGATCAAAGAAATATTTTAAATTTAATAATTTCATCATATTTTGGAATAATAACTCACATTAAACCCACATTGATTATAATTTCAATAATCATTCCATTCATCAAATTTAATTTCTCACCATCAGACATTCTAAATGATAAAAACATACATTTGATCATACTAAATTTTATTTGTATTATATTATCATTTCATTCATAAGTTATAGATATTTTTGTCTACATTGGATGTGCTATACTGAAATATAAATATATAACTGAATATAATAAGACCTAATCCACAAATAAGAAAATCTATATCCTTGTAATTTAGATCATATTATACGTACATAGTAACATCCCACCTTTTTAGTTCAAAATAAGTAATTTTATAAATGTTGATGAATTTCAAGTAAACCTATAAAACATGTTTTATTAATTAAAATCCAGTTGATCCTTCAATTATCTATAATTTTCTCCATTGAAAAAGGGATCCATGATCATAGAAATTACATATCTATTGTTATAAATTACATCCATAAAAAACTTTCATTCTAACATACACCATTTAGAGTTCATAAATGAATATTTTTATCCTTTGATACCAATTATTCGTCATGTGTGAGTTACACAACAACTAAATAGTGGGGGGTGAATAATATTTTTGAAATTATAAGATCAATAAAAATTTGGCACCAAAATATATTTACTATTTTATTAGATATGAAATAAAAATAATAATATAAATTTAACTAAATAATATTGTTCATATAATGTGGTATTTGGTATAAGAATTTATTATCCCACTCTATAAAATTTTTCTCTACATTCTTGGTGAATTTCTCTATGTGGGATTATTTTCCAAAGGCATTGATAGTTGTGTAAAAGATACTAAAACATGTCATAAAGTGGTTATAGTTGAATTTTTAGAGATATAACTTTTTAGAATAACTAATTATGACGGTACCACAGAAAAAATAAATATTTTTCAATTAACTATTGATCATAATATATAATAGGAGAAAAAATTTGATTAATGTTACAATATGATACTTGAAAAAATGTGATAGGTTCTTCCAAAAAAATCGTTAAATTATTTTCTTTAGAAGAACTATCGACAATATTTGATGTGTTGTTTAATGAATAATAGAAACAATTTGTCATTATTCACTAAAAATAAATTGGTTGTATGTATATGAAAACAATGTATAATTTATCATTCTCCATATAATACTATTTTTAGGGAGAGTTCCAGAATTATCTCAATATAATTTTGGAATTCAAAACTCCCTTTATTCATTCATAGGGAATATAATATATAATATTAAAATAATTCATAAACCATTATCTAATTTTATATTTTTTTTAAAAAATTGAAATCATATAGATCTCTATTGAAGTTTACCAAGGTCATCATTAGAAATATAATAATATTTGTAAGTAGATATATTATTTAATTTTTCCTTCCTCATTTATCAAACAAAAGATATAATAAAATTAAAATAAGGAAAATAATTCACTCAAATTCATTAAATTGTAATAAATACCTCCACGTTTGGATTAATACAATTTTAAATACTTACATTTACTGATTAAAAAATTTAATGTCATTATTTTATTAATAGTTAATCCTTTCATCAAAATATATTAATAATTAAAAAATACCTATGTTAGATCTTCAATGAATGTTTTCAATATAAATGAAAACATCAAATTATAATGATAATTTTTTACATATGATATATCACCATTTCACACCATTTTCTTATATACATAGATTTAATGGAAACCCAATTTAGTAAGATTATTTTAGTTTTCATTCGATGTTTTTAATCTATGTATTGTAAATATTAACTTAATACAATATTTTCTTCATTTAATATTATTATTATAACATTTTGAGATAAATGAAAAAATATACTCTTAATATGATAATTTTCCATTTTCACGATAGATGTCATTTCCAAAAGCATAACATGTAAGACTTCTTCTTCCATACATAACAGTTCTCATATATATCAATTTTGTAGAATAGTTTAATTTGTATAAAATAAAAAATTCATTGTGATTATGACTCTTTTTATGATTATTTCCTTATAAAAAAATAAATTTCTTGGTTTCTTTTAAAATTAGTAGTTCCTTTGAAAATAACCATCTCATGTTATTATATATTTAGTCATGTGATATTTTCTATATAAATTCTTCTATCCTAGAAAAATAATTTTAGCCACTTATAATATAAAACAATATATTACTTTTATAATGAATAATTTCATAAAAATTGTTAAGATAACTAAATTGTTAAAATAAATCGCTATTTTCTTGAGAGATGAATCTTATGAAATATTGATTTTTTTTACCGATATTTTTATTTCCAAAAGTATTTGGTTCTCCATTTTTGAAACCACATTGGTTAAAAATTATTAAATTAAACAATATATAACCTAATTCATATTCCACCACTAATCCATCAAAGATGATATACCCATGATTCATTTTTTCAGTGTTGATAATGAACTAGTGTGACTCTTTTATAGGACTCAAAACTAACTCATATACTATTACATATCCCATGTGATCATTCTATTGTAAAGGAGTTACAATAGTATCCATCATACAATCTAGGATAAAGGTAACCTAAATCACATTATATAAAAGAGGGTTTTGAATTGTTATATTTAAATGTTATATTTTATAATGAATAAAATTAATACAAATATTTAATGCGGAAGCGTCATAGGTTCCCTGCTGCTTCTTGCTACATATTAGTGTTTGGATTGGCGATTATTTGTTGGGTTCCTTATTTTTCAGAGAGGTGGTGTTTTTTTGTCAATGGTTTATCTGGTTTTCTTTTTATGGTTCGATGGTTTGATGGATGAGGCAGTTTTCTTTACTCGGTGATGGTGCTAGGCATGAGTCTCTAAGAGGGAAACTGGCTTCCTCCTTTTCTTGATGGTCCTACAATCCTGTTATGATAGAGACCATGGTTTTTTTGAAAACGTTGATGATTTCCGGTGGGCGGCTTCCGTGGGCGTCTGGTACCTTTGATACTGGTGGTCTGTTGCTATATAGGTTTTTTTCCGGCCACAGGAGGTGATGTGCTTAACTCATCCATCAGGGGCGCTGCTCGAGGTCTCTGCCCGAGGTCTCCTCAGTTGTGATGGGATGGCACATGGGTATTTTGAATTTCAAATTTGGGATCTTTATCTTGTTGTTGAATTTTGAATTTGGTGGTTTGGGTTCAATCATGTTGTTGTGAGGTTACCACCCTCCCATAAAAAAGTTTATCCAAAAATCAAATAAAAATGGAATATCCAGATTTCCATATGGATAATAGGATAGACAGAGGGATTAAGTAAACCTTGTAATATCCACTAATAAATTTGGAGCTTAATTGATTAAAATTTTCGGCAATCATTGACTCATTCAATAAAGGAAAATCTCAAAGTGATAACGTATGAGTGTATACATTCTATGATTGTGTCTCTTAGAGGTTGTTCCAAGAAGCCTCCTAAAAAATTAACATTTTATAATGATTCACGTACTTAATTAATAATTTTATGTATGTTTTTATAACCGATAATGAACATACATAAAAGGCATCCTAATACCAAATATAGAAGAACTTATTTTATATATCTATATTTCAAAATTCCATTTTTGAAACAAGAGCTATCATTTTTTATTCCATAAATATATTCTAATGATAAATTTAATTTCGAATACATACATATATTTTATGAAAAATATAATAACCAATTCATAATAGTTTTTATATCATAAATGATGAATTTATTTTTATGTGAATAGATAAAATACAAATCATAATAAAACTAAAATATTTTAATAGTTGAAAATTAATAAATTAGTTGATATAAATAAATATTTGAGCACTTAGGATCTATAATTCACTATAAAAACAAAACCCTTATAACTATGATAAAAAAAATTAATGACACTAAATGGTTATAAAAGACACAAACAATTCTGTATTCATACCATATGGGTTCTATTATCTTGAATTTCAATTAGAATCATATCCTATACATGTGATAGAGAAAATTTTCGAAAATAATAAATCCCATTTCTACATGAATAAGTATCATTTTCTATAGGGAAGTAGAATACTCTTTCCTCTGTACACTCACCTATAGTGTTACAATTTTTTACTGGAAAACCAATATATATTTTTATAGGTCATTTTAGTTATTATATATATATATTAATAAAAAAATATTAAACAATCATAATAAATGATCCTCTTCCTATAATTTTATTATTTAAAGAAAATAATATGATGAAATTATGTGTATTTTTATATGATTATATGAAATTACTGTTGTTAGTAAAAAAAATTAGATTCATAATAATAAAAAATTTAATCTATGATGTTAGCAAATAAATATGAATAGAAGTGCAGGATTGAACAAAATTTATTTATATATATCAATATATATGATAAACACTGTTTTTTAAATTGATTATATTTAAAAAAATAACTATGTTGGGATTATTTGATTAATAAAACATGGATATAAAAGTAATTAATATAAAAAATAAAAAAATGGTGGAAATGAACAAAATATATATATTTAAATATTTATATTAAAAAACTAGTGGATTTCCAATGAATATTCCAAAAAGAAAATAATTATCTTATACTTATTTTATAATTTTTTTAAATTAAAATTATGATAATAAAATATAATATAAAATTACAAATAAATATTAACATATATATGGTTAAATTATTAAAAAAAATTATTTTTTGCCTTTTTATATTTGGTT
This sequence comes from Viscum album, assembly GCA_963277665.1. NCBI lineage: Eukaryota > Viridiplantae > Streptophyta > Magnoliopsida > Santalales > Viscaceae > Viscum > Viscum album. Next base: position 641,115,946 of record OY728133.1, on the reverse strand, counting down.
TACAAATTGTAGGTTTCTTCCTCAAACATATATTGTTTAAATATAAATGGTGATAAAAAATAACTATAAAACAATATAAATTCATAACATATATATATATATATATATTAAATTTATAAAATGGATCTCAACACTCAAAATTATTTCAATAAATATTTATTTACATTAATTTTTAAGAGTTTAATGATGTGTTATATTTTATCCTTTCTATGAGACCATTTAATATTTGATTAAGCTTGCAAACAATGTAGTCAATGAAGTAATTTGGTAATCATGTAATTGATAGAGAAAAAGAACTTCATTCTAAAACATCATAATCAATATACAAATCTTGAAAATTTTATTATTTCATTTAAAACCAGTGGTCTACTAATAATTAAATGGGATTAATATAAATTAATATCTTCATTATATTAATTACTATGACAAGTGGTTTATCACTGAAACCATATATTTTCATGTTAAATAGTGTAAATCCATCATCATCAGGTTTCACATAACTATTACTGTCTACCCAATTACATTTAATTATTGTTACTCACAATTTTGTATAATTAATTCCTCATATAGTCTCAACAACTCCATAAATTGATATTGATTGAAAATTTTGTTTTTTTTATAATTTTTAATTAAAAAATAAATTTTATCTATGAAAACCATAACTCTACTAAATTGAATCATAAACATTATAAATGGGTTTCTTTCTATTGAATTTTTAACAATTTATGTAAAAACATGACCAATTAATTACATTAAAACAAAGTCCCCACAACTACCAATTTGAATGATTTTGATATCGATGAATCAGTGTCGGATTTATCCAAAATCATGAAACACTAATATTTATAAACTCATTCATCTTGAAAATTTCAATTATTTTTATTCATATTAATGAAAAATGAGAAATATTTTATCTTATATATGGTTGATCCTCATCAATGTTGTTCAAAATTTATAAATGAGCCTTTATCACCATATTGTATGAAACAGGTCTCATTATTTATCCATGATACACCTTACCATTACTATTGACATCTTGATTATAGTATATAGGTTGGTCAATATGATCTTCTTCATACAAGTAGTTAAAATATAACTCATCAACCGACTTCGATATATATATTTTAATAATGGATGCATCTGGATGATACAGATGTATAATATATCCATTTATAATTCTCACTTATTTTATAAAACAATATATCTAATCTAAATAAATTAGCCCACATATCCACATATATCACATTATATAAATTATCAGATAAACCATTATATGGAAATAAGATGGGTGAAAATACATTTCTATTTGAATATTTATAATGAAATAAACATTATGTAATGAATTGAATCTAATTTGATCTATAACATTGTTATAAATAGAAATGAAAATATAATACAACTTCATGATTGGATTAACAATATGCATTATAAATATTCTATACTGTGTGAGTAATAGTACCCATTACATTCTAGTCCTAGTATTTTAGGCATATTTACTGTATATCATTAAATAAAACTAATATTTTTGCATTTTATGGATACCAACAAGGTACTTTTATAATATGTACATATTAATAATATTCAACTTTTCACTAATTCTTAATTTATGATAGGATGGAAGTCATTTTCTTTTCATTAATAGTTATTGAAAACTCCAAACATATTCTTGTAGTAATTTACTCCAATCATGCAATGAATTTATATTTTTTATTTCCTTTTATGTCTAACAACTTTTTGATCTAACTATAACATATGTTTTTCTCAATATGAAAAAAATGATATGTTTTACAACAAAAATTTAATAATTTATTAGATCTTATGAGACAAATTATTTTTTATAATTTTTTTTCTAATAAGCCTAATATTAGATCTTACCAAAGGTGACATAGTTATTTTTCACATTTATATAATTTTACTCATTTTAAATAGTTTGGGGTGTAAAATAAAACTCATGTTGACAACTAAAATTGTTTTAATACTTAAAAATGGGTTCCTCATGGAAAATAATATTTGATAAACTACATATGTTGATTTATATAATTCATAAATTGGTGATATGAATCCTAGTAAACATAAAATCCAAATGATTCATGTCCCTTTATAATGTATCTAGTTTAGGCTTGATATATGTAAAAATTAATTAATATTTCACATTAATATATTTTGGAAAAATTATCATTATTTCATAAATTATCTAAAAACAGTAATTCCTTCTCCACAATGAAATATATCATAAATCTATAGTTAAATATGAATATCAGTGTACTTTCTATGATATTTTCACTCTAGAATAATTGATCTCAAAGTTACAATTTTTATCTGTATACATTTATGTAGCAAGAGGTTGTAAACAAAAAAAATAATTATTAGTGAAAAATTTCTCCTACTCAGGCACTGAAATGATTTCATTCCATCTGCTAATAGTATGTATATAATAATTCCAATTTCTTTTAGAAAATCATAAAATTAATGATTAAATATATTATACTGTGTTCAATTTATTGTGTGATATATCTTCTTATTAGATATTCCATCTAATAAATTACATTTTTTTTCTTATTTCAGTATTCATTTTTTTAAATAATCCCTAAAGTGAAGAATATTAGAAAATAAAATATTTACTTCTCTAGAGGTTTGGATCTTGTCCTTGAGAATGAATTATTGCTGGATATATCATATTTTTTTATAATGTGATATCCCACATTTATGATATTTTTTTTATCCATCATATAATTTTATACAAAAATCATAGTTAATAAAAAATTATTTAATTTTATTATATCATAGTTCCAATATAAATGATAATTTTTACCACAAAATTATAATGTAGAAGCACATTTTCAGTGAAAAAATTGTTTCTTCGACCATTTCCTTCATTTATGTAAAAAAATAATAGTACATCTTATATTATATTAAAATTTGTATGTCCTGTGAGATTGTTTTAATTATTTACAATAAATTATTAATTAGTTTCCATTTTCAATGTTTGTAATTAAAAAACCCTGAACTAATTCATCAATAAAAGCCTCAATCGCATACATAATAAAGTAATCAACATTTGATCTTAGATTTTGGTTCATTTAACCATTCTAGATCTTGTGTGTGTCACTATTCTTAAAACTGTAGCTAATAAAAAAATATAAATAAAATAATATAGAAAACCCAAAAAAAAATTTACCACCAACAAATTACAAACAAAAATTATTTATTGGCACTAAAAATTATAAGTGAAAATAATTACGACAACACAAAATTTATAGCCACAACTAATTTATAATTGCAATATCATTGTAAAAAATATATTATCTATGATAATTTATAATTTAAAATGTTTTTAATAAATTAATATATTTAAATAATAATTATTTAATAAATATACTACAAATTTAATTTAAAAAATATAACCCATAAAATAAATATATGTATGACGAAGATAAAATACAAAAATACTCATCAAAATAATTCAAAGAATTCATAATTTAATAATTAAAATATGTTTACAAATTATATTAGGTATCAACGGCCTTATATGGGGAAAATGAAATCAGAGAAGTGGAACATATATCCGATGGAAAAAATGATCTTGATAGTGGAGAATGAAAAGTAGACCAAGGTTAATGAGTTGTGGTGATAGGAAAAATGAAATATGGAGTGGTCAGATAATCACATAATGAATATTTGGAGTGGTTGAGTGTCACAAAAATACATTTAAAAAAAGGGTTAATAGAAATAACATAAGAGAAAGACAGATGGGATATAAGGTTTTTTAAAATTATTATTTTTTTATAAATACAATCTATGTTGAAAATAATGTTTTCAGAGTTTTTGTAATGTATCCAGGTTCAGAAAATGAATTATAACATCATTTATTGAATTTACATTGTACTAGAGTCTATGTTGTTTTTAAATAAGTATGTAAATGGTTGATAATAAAATGTTGCGTGATTGATTGAAATATCCACCTAATGTATAAATAAGGACCTTACTATACATTGTGGTTAACGATGAATGGAATGTGATACTGCATTATAATATGGATTTATGCCTTCAATTTAAATCCTATTCAAATCATTTTATTAATTAACTGGTATTTCTATTTGTGATAAATAAAACAGATTATAGTGTTTTATACAACAATTAAATGGAGTAGAGAAACAGGAAAAGATATCTTGTTTCCTCAAATGTAATGGGTTTCAGAGATATTATTAAATACAGAGTTCTAAACATATTACACTAATGCAATAGATATATCTAAAACTAAAAAGAAATTATGAGGAGTAAAACTCATTTTGGCTATTGTGTAGTGTATTTTTATATATTATCTGGATGGTTGATGTGATGAGAGATATCTAAGTTTGATTGAAGAATATTTTCCCCTGAGTTGAAACATTTGTTCACTAAAAAATCATATTATAGTATTATATATTCTCTAATACCTTATATGTATGTTGTAATGAGTTTGAAATTATTTTATGATTTCTAATTATCATTTTATGATGTTAATAAATTCTAAGATTATTTTTATAATCCTTTTAAGAATTCAGATGTTGAGTTGACGTTTACTGTAGATATAATGTATTTGGAGTTTACAAAAAATTAATATATTTTGAGAACAAGGCATTATATTATGTGATCACAATTCTTAAATAGTAATGTATGACTTATGGTGGCTAACATATGTCTATGATGTTGTAAAAAGAATGATAATGGCATGACTTTATGAATCCATCCACAATAAAATTCCTAATTATAAGACTCCACCATAAGTCTTTGAACCCATCGTATGACATTTTTTGAACATTTGAATTTGAGATAATATATACCAAGTCTTTAGAATACCGAGCCCCAGTCTTCATTGTATGAAATCATTAATATAAGACTCTAAAATTACAAGTGTAATTATTTGGATAAGAATAACGTTTTTATAATATAAAATTTTTATATTGATACTAAATGTAAAAAAACCTAATTTAGAATGTAAAAATTCATTATAATGTTTCACATAAAGAAGACTTTTTAGTCCCCATTTTAATAATTCAACACAATTGATAATGTAATTTCACTTTTGAATGATAAATCAAGATTTTATATTTTAAATCAAATAATGATGAAAAAATTTATGATTCAATAAGAACTAATTGATCACATTATAACCATAAAAACTCTTTGAATAGTGTGTGAATTAGGATCCCAAAATTATGAGAAATCTAATCATTATCCCTTTATAGAGAATATCTAGGTGATATAAAATATGATGCAATTATATTTATTTAATTCTATGGCCAAAAATAACTCATTTCTGTAGATATGATATTGTCTTAAAAAAATCATGATGCTTAAAGACACCACAATCCAATTATTTTATGATTGAAAAAAATTACAAGTTATCCTATATATATTATTTTATGAGGAAAATGAAATGTTTCTATTTTCAAAAAAATCAAATAAAGAACCATTAAATCTCAATTATATATTATTCATAGCCTACATCATTATGATCTAATGATGGTCAACTGTTTATGAGGATCTTTAATATATTTATTTGAGTATTAACAAATTCATCAGAAATGAGAATACCTACACATATTATGATGCTTCAAATGAAGAATTATCTCCACATTATATTTGTACATGTACTATTTAATGAATTTTTAATATCTGAATTTTGGATTTTGTAAAGAATTTTGAGAAATAATATGATACATGAGTTCCTATTTTAATAGATAAGTACCATATCCATTATTATCACAATATATAAAAAATATATTAATATTCATATTTTTGATTGCTATAATTTTATTTTAAATAAAAATCCACATTTTTTAACTCTTTATAATGATATTAGCCTACGATAAATTTTTAGATTTTTTTTTAAATGGTTTTATGCCTGAATTTGGAAATATTAATTTACCCTACACATATAATTTGAATTTTAAAAAATAATATGTATATTTAGAAAAAGTATTTTTAAATTAATTAACTATTACAATTTCAAATTTAGTAATTGAAATTAAATTTCCTAGGATGATGATTAATTACAATGATAAAAATTAAAATATTGGTTTCCAATGATGTATTTTTAAAAAAAAACTTATAATTTTTATCTAAATAAATATCATCAAAATAATTTATAATATAACTCTAGTATGATGTTTAAAAACATAAAAAAAATATAAACACTCATTCAATTAATGATTAATATTAAATTAATATAATAGACTTCATATATATATAGGTATTTTTCTATAAAATAGTTGTTCACATGTCATATATATTAATTTAAATATTAATATTCTCATACTCAGAAATTAATAAAGGATAAATGGATAAAAATTTAAGATTTAAAATGTAGAAATTTGGAAGGAATTCCAATATTATATATTAATAAATAATATAATTTCAATGGTTACTTTTTTCTCAAAATTAAAAAGGAAAAAATAGTTAAATGTGGTATGTAAAATGTTTAATAAGTAAAATGTCACATACAACTTTTACAAATAATTTTCCAATATTAAAGTCAAATAAACATTTATTAGATACCATTTCATAACATAACTCCCAAAACCCACATAATACTATTATGATTCCATTAATACCCCTTACAAAACATTAGTTTACATGAAAAGGCCCCAAATTTTCTCCTATAGGAGGTCCTTCTCAAAACCCCTTCAATAACACAAAAAGAATCATCTTATGACTAAAAATATTAATTTATTCTATATCCTATCATCCATTATCACCCTGATAATATATTTTTTTCATTATATTATCCTAAAATATTCTTTTTATTGTAATATTCCAAGTGAAACCGAATGTTCTAAACATAACTTCAATATTTTCTTTTACATATTTTTCATTTAAATTTTCATGTAATATTAATTTTTCCCAATAATATATGATGAAATATATATTTATATTAAATTTAATGTTGTTATATTTTCCAAATAAACACTATCTTTATTTTTTTCTACCCTTATGTACAACACAACAATCTATTGTGTATTTCACATATTATTATCTCCATGACAAAAGAAGTGTATTTTCTTTCATGACCATAAAAGGATGCTTATAAGGATGGTATTAAAGTACTATATTTTATATGATATTAATAATATATTTTCATTATAAATTTTATATCCAATAAATTATATTATCACGAAATGATCATCATTAATTTAACCAAACAAAATAAACCTACTAAGAAGATAATTTATTATTCAAATTGTGTAATAATTTAATATCGATTAATTATTCATCTAAATCTTTTTACTTTTGATATATCATTTTAATAAACACAAATTACTCTCATTATGCATCCACTACAATTATATTCCAACAAAAACATGACATAATCATGAATTAAATAAAGATATGTTCATGTTTGTGTCGTTTTAACCGCATTCTTGAACAAAATTATGAATTTATATCATAAATTAATATGAGAAAAAAAATATTTTTATAATATGGTAAAATGGGTATATAATTATTATTTTTTGTTTAGGATATGTAGAATAAATATTTAATTTAATAATTATAAGAACACTCTTCGATCATTACGAATCCCTGAATCATGCTTTTTGTGAATTTTATTTATATAGATAAAGACAAAAAATGATCAATATCATTGTGAGCATAATATATAATAATAAATAATAACTAAAAGTATCATTAAATATTTATAAATGATGAAATTTTGAAAAATAAGGAATTTTGACACCACCATTATGAAACAAGTACAAATTGTTAAAACTAACAACAACTAATGTCGAAAATTGATATATTTCATATAGAAAATGCATGTTTAAGAATATTATAAATAAAAATGGTCATTAGAATTGTTAATTATTGAGTTACGGATATATATATATATGTGTGTGTGTGTGTGTTTTTTTATATTAATGATTAAATTATTTTTTTGAATGTGATGAAAAGAAGTAAGTGATTTTCATATCAGAGTATCCCTTTTCAACATTTTTGGTATTATACCCCAATCGTTTTTATGTGGTCCATATACTACATATTTTTTATTTATATAAATAATTTATATTATTCATGGAATTAAAAGATGAATTATATTCATTATCTTTCAAGGGAATTTTATTGATTATCTACCCAATCTATATGATGGGGTGTCATTCTCAACATTAATTCAATTGGACTCTAGTTATATTATCTAAATAACTTTTTTTGGGAATATATTTACATGGATGAATTTTCCCATATTAAAGATGAAAATTTATGGATTTAGTTTTCTCTATTTTTATTGTAATATAATATATTTTTGATTCACAATTTACTAAATCCACTATAAAACCTATTCATATCATTGGTCAAATAATCATTACAAATTTTTTTAATGTAAAATTCTTTTTAATTTCCTATAAAATAAATACATATATTTAGAATAGAATGTGGATAAATTTATGTAAGCAAGATCATAGGGGAAATCACAGTAAAAATTTTATTTAAATCATTGACTTAATCATCACACTGATTCATGATTGGTGGTCCAAAGTTTACAAACCAAGAATGAATGTCCTAAGAGATATGATTTATAATATTCATAATCAATTGATGTATATTGATAAATGAGTTTTCCTAAAATTTCATTGACCTCCTAAAATTAAATCTATTATAGCTAATTATTATATGTCATGGATAACTCAACACAATGTAATTTCTCTCACCTAAATATTTAATGGATGATGGTACTACTTGTTACACTGAGGATACCTCATATTTGAAATGATTCTTATGTAATGTTCTCCAAGACATAAAATTATTACATTGAATGCGGATGTATTTTCGTTCCATTTTTATCATTATATAGATTGGATTATTTTCAGAAGGAGGATCATTATTCAATTGTATGAAAAATATTGGTGATTAATTTAGAGAATACATTGGACTTAATTGGGTTAGGGGTTCATAGAATTATAGAGTCCCATGATGTATCAATATGACACATTAGACTAAATATGCTAGGATTTTTGTGTACATCTTCACATAATATGATAGTTTCTTGGAATAAGTCATTGACCTTATGTTTTTATATCCACCATTAAACATTCCATTAGTAAGATAATAATGATTATTGTTATCATGTTTTCATTTATTATCAATGATTTATAATTCTATTGGGTTTAGTTATTCGATGAATCATTTGTTAATTTCTTCTTTTCATATCACTTATTTCATGGTTATGTTATGAATTATTAGTTACATGTTACCCATTACTAAGAATCTAATATTAACATATTTTTTTTCATTTCATGAAAAATCCAAAATGAAGTCTGTGTTTTTTTATAAGGAACATGATATAGGGGTTAATAAAAATATTTAAATGTGTTCTTATTATATATTATCTTTTCAAATGTTAGGTATGTATGTATTTTATATTCTGATATTACTGTGTTGTTTGGTCATTCAAGAACCTCTTAATTAAATACAAATAATTTAATATAACTATCACATCAATGGTTTTTGGAGTATAGGATACTACAGATCCCATAAGTTTGTGTTTATTAGACACCTTATGGTCAATATTTAGAGGAAATATGTTAGTATTCACATGTTATATAGAAAACCCTCAATATTTCCAAGAATATATATATAACATTAATGGAAATGTATTTTATAGTTTAATATTTTGATATTATAATGTGTATTGTATTTTAGAAAGCTCTTAACTAATGAGATTAAAATAAAATATCTAAACTCCAATACTTAATGTATGGATATTCTCCCTAAACATATTATTGAAGAATAATGTGAGGATAAGACATTAATAGAGATATTACGGTAGCTTACCTAGGTTATGACAAGTAATATAACAAACATAGAGAGAAATTCTTATCCACGTCATGGTGATACTATAGTTTGTTGAATCATATAAAAATCTCCATCATTTCTTAGAATAACTATGCCTTTCTCTCTAAACTATGGATCAAAATCCAAGAGAATATATTTCTCACTTTTGGATGTTGTGAAAAAGAAAAAATCATCATGTTGGTCTATTATGGGAATTTATATGAAAACTAATGGTTGTTACTAATTCAAAAACCTACGAATAAAGAATAGATCATGTGAATTGGATATGGAACCATTAGGGTTGTATTGTATAAAAATTTCATTCCTCAAGATAAATGATAAAAAATATAAATTTAGTTATACAATCCTTGAGAAAGGGGGAGGAAGGTGTTATTTTTCAAGAGAATAACATTATAAGGTCATCTAGATAGGTTCTGCAAAACACACATTGAACAAAATGCTATATTTATTATTTTATTAATTGATAATTTGGTACCTTTAATGTTTTTTAATATCTCCTGAATTTTATTCACATGAGTGTATAGTCTTAGAAATCATTAAGGTAGAAAAGGTTTTCTTAATTTAACTCAATTCTATGGAAACCATAATATAAAAAACTCTCCATAGTATGTAACCAACTGATTTAGTGGAGTTGAATAAATTGTTTTTGGAGTTATTTTATAAGGGATTTCGTGATTGTATATTTTCACCACGAGGCCCCTCTATTATTTTCATATTATAATGGATGGTTCTATGAGATTGTGTATTGATTATAGGTAGAACGATTTTATTTAAAAACCAAATATTCATCATTTTTTATGAACACATTAAGAATATTATCAACCATAAGTATCCAAATACATTATAATGATTGATCTAGTATCTGATTATCTTCATTAAATTGTAATAAAGGATTATATACCAAGATGGAATTTCAGTCTTGGTGGGTACATTATGGTAATATATTAATTCATTTTTGACCAAATAATAAACCTTCCATATTTATAGATATTATGATTAATGTATTAAAGGATTGAATGTATAATATTTTGTATTTATTAATTGATAATATCATGATATATTATAAGATATATGAAGAGTATGAGAATAATATAAATTTTTTATAGGGAACCTGATGAAAAATATTGTATGGGAAATATAGTAGTCTAAATATTTGATCAGTGAATTATATTTTCCTAGAAATATTATATACATGTATTTTATATCTATTGACTTTCTAAAGATATGTGTTTTTAAATAATGGCCTTCATCGGGGAAAAAAATTGTGATATTATGTTTCTTGGGGTTAATATGTTATAACTGGTAGATTGTTCATGATTTATCTTGATTGTTCAACATATTGATGAAATTTTCACATATAAGGGATAAATTAAAATTTTGATGGGAATATGATACATTTTTTAAAGAAATAAATATGTAAATGAATAATGAAACGATATTAAATATTTCATCCCGTAAGGAAGTAAATTTATTATATAGTGAAAAATCAATAAATGAATATTACTTTTTCCATTTTTTGAATGATTACTATATTTTATTTCAATAAAATAAATTAATGATTCATCAACAAAATTATCCAAATCATAACCATAAGATGAGATATGAAATATGTTATTATGAAATTGTAGACATTACCTCGATGGTGAAATATGTGATATTTATATGGACCAATAATGATTGAAATATAACTTCTCATAATAGGAGATTAACTTGAGAAAAAAAGATAGTTTGAACTACCTATAGACTATGATTTTTTGATACAGTACCACCATTAGAATATAAATAAGGTGGATTATGAATTGAGTAGGATGGACCATGGAGTTCTAACCGTGACGATTATTAACAACGATCCTATATAAAATGATAATTAAAAGAATGATATGGCATTATTAGGAAATGAGAACTACCATTCTATTTCCTTGAAAAATTTACTAATTAATTACCATAAATGATAATGAATTATCTACATGATTAAAAAATTCAATAAAAGATTAAATTAGTAAATAATGGGAAATTTTCAGATTTAATCCATTGAGATTGACTTTTTACGTTTTAATAGAGGTTATATGTTCCATGTATATGATTTATGTGGAGGTTAGTAATATATTATTCTTGTAACTAAAATTTATATATGAATCATTATATCAAAATGATATATTCAAATTTGAGAAAACATTTACAGTGTGATGGTATGAAGTGGTAAATTGGGGGAAAGTGTTTAGATTATTTGTATTATATAAGTTGAAGGATAATAGACAACATCATATATGAGTCGTAAAATATTTTCATATAATAATATGGAAGTGGGAATACTTTACTATGGACCTTTTAACCAGACTCCCAATGTTACCAAGTAAGAATAATTCTATATAGGGCATGATCGATCATCTTACTAAGAAATATCATTTCATAGTGACAGGATATGATCAACCCACTAAGTTAATATTCTGGTTATATACTAATGAAATATTAAGGCTTCAAGGTGTGCCACTATAGATATTAACTAATTAAGATAAATGGTTAAATTAAATTTCTAGAAGATTCTTTAATGTTATCTTCAAATTGGTATACAATTAAACCCTATATGTCATCACTATACTCATGGGTAGTCTGATTGGACTTTTCAGAATTTTGATGTCATGCAGAGATCATGATCAGTTTAATTCCATGGTATGTGGGATTAATGTCAACCATTCATTGAATTTTAATATAAAAATATCTTCTATTTGAAAATATAGAAAGAACGATATGATTAATAATAAGAAAATATGTGTTTTACTCTAACATTTGGATAATAAGAAGGAGAGTTAATTTTCGGTGGCCTAGGGATTTTAGAGAATAAATATTTTTAGCAATAAACAATTTATGATCACATTAATATAGTCTTGGAAAGAAAATATATTTATCCTAATAATCAAAATAAATAAGTATTATTTAAAAATTTTAATCATTTAATCCTAAATGTATAAATATTGATTATGGATTTATGATTTAAAAAAATATGATGTTAAGAACCTGGAAATTAGGGGATTTCGAAATGAAAAAAAGAAATAGACTTGTAGCTAACTTATTATCTCTACCAGTAAACATTTTAGTGATACATGATTTCATAGATGTTTTATTAAGTGTTAAATAAATTACAAAACAATCACATTTTCTCAAAATATTATATAATATTTTGGACCATCACTCGTTATATAAGGATGATCCTGCCCATATTTTTGACCCCATATAATAAGTTTTTCTGAATTACGACACTCAAATTATGAATGTTTATTAGGGAATTCAAAATAAATATGTGAAAAAAATTTATACTAAATAACATATAAGGTAATAATATCTATATTTTTTCAATTACTAATATGTTCATAAATTTAAAGGACCATTTTTTCCATTGTAAAACATAAGATCCTACTGTAATAGTTAAGCACTATATTAGTTATTATCACCCTATAAATTTACCTTATTATTATTCATATTTATATGTCCATCCAATGATTTTTTTTATTTATTTAAAAATAAACTATATTTTTTAATTCAAAAACATATAGTAGTTTATGATGAATGTATTGGATTTTTATAAAAAATATGTTTTACTTTCCCAAATGTTAAAATTAATATTTTCTACAAATATTTTTTTGATAAAATGTGATCTATATTAAGAATAATTTGTTCCAAAAAATATAATTTTTCCAATATAATTTTTATTCCATGAAAATAATTTACCTTGGATAATGATTATTTACCGTATTAAAAGTAAAATAGTTATTTTCAATGAATTTATTACCTAACAGTTCTAAACTTTTTCTCCAAATAAATTAGATAGATAAAATTTCAAATATGACACTATTATTATTTTTAAATAAATAAAGTAATATTTAAAAACTGTATAAATTAATAATTAATTGGAAATATCTATAAAAAATATTTAACTTATAGATTGACATTTTTATACATAGTCAATAATGTCATATATCTTGTTTTTTAAATTAGAAGTAAATTTTATAATATTTAGAAATTATGTTTGGAAAAATGGATCTATATTTTGAATCATCACATTGATATTTTGTAATATGGATCATATTATATTTTTAGTAAAAAATAATTACCATGGTTATCATTGGCTCAATAATAATAATGGTGAAATGGGAAAATGAGGTATCATGAATTTTTAATAATTAAATTATGACATAAAACTAATAGAAATAAGTTTTTATATGAAACTCATACCCTCTTGTATAACCTACGATTTATCCACCTAACTCCCTAAAACCACCTATCACCTATATTATTCCATTCCAAACCATTAATAAGATTTTGTTTTCATGAAAGCCCAATTTTTTAATTTATAAAATGGCGGTATCACCACCAATTCAATAACACGTGAATGTTTATGTCTTCTTATTAAAATACTAAAATATTTCCTCCCTTTTCATCTCATTTTCCCACATAAGATCCATGTCATAATAAGGTATCCCAAACACATAATTTTCAAGGATTCCTCCAATAGAAACCCAATGATTTCAATCTAAGTTCATGATTTTTACGAATGTATTTTTCATTTATCATTCCATTTAAAATTTATTTCAGCAATATTATATTACACATTTATTATTTATAGTATAATAAATCATATATTAAGGAAATAGACACTAATCAACTTTTCCCATTCCCATAAGAATAATGAAACCAACAATGTTATAATGCACAGACTACAACCTCGATGATGAAAAATGAATTCATTCACTTCAATTACATAGATGAATTTATACAAGGATGGTAAAAATGTATGAAAATTATTTTATGATATCATTATGGTTGTGGTATTTAAAAAATAAAATCCTTTTAATGATAATATCCATAAACATTCATAACTAATTAAATCTTTTAAAAAAGCATACTAAGATGTTAATAATTTAATTTAATTAAATTATTTAATATTTTGGTACCCACTAATTCTTTATCAATATCCTTAAAATGACACTATATAACTAACATAAAAATCTAAATATAACCATTATACTTCTGGTGTAATGATTATATAACATAACCATCTTATAATCATTTATTAAAACATAATATGTTCATGAATCTGTCAGTTTAACCAAATAAATCAACAATAATATAAATTAATATCATGATTTACTATGGGAAAATAATTACATTCTTAATTCAACATAAATTTAAAAAAAATTATTTCTTTTTTACTCTATAGATTTTATATCAATATTAAGTACCGTAATCTAAAAAACACCCTTCAATTGTCAATAATCACTGAAAAATATTTTTCATCAATTTCATCTTCAATGATAACAAGGAGGATAGACATTAATGGTATTGAAATTATATTAAATAATTACAAATCACTAAAAACAAAAAATAACATTATATTAATGGTAAACATTGAAATAATAACGAATATAATAACCAATATTACAAATCTTCAATAAAAAATGAAAAAAAAACAACCAACGTGGAAAATTGAAATATTTCATATAGAGAAAGACTATTTTCGAACAATATAAATTAAAATGGGAATTAATGAGTTTATTTATAATGTTATTATTGTATCTAGGTTTGTGATAGATGAGTTTGAGGTAAATTTTTAAATTCTAGGAGAAGAGGTATTGTTTTGTCGTCCCAATTTATTTTCTTTGGGAAATGTTTTTTATTATGAAACTAACTTCGTTTATGTGGTGTATATATGTATTATTTGAAATTTCATATCATAAAATTATATTATTCATTTGATGTAAAAAAATATGCCCTAAATTTTGAGAGGGTTTTATTGAATTTCCATGTAATCCTTATATTGGGGTCTATATTCTCAATTTTTATTCTTTGTGAGTCATGAGATATTTACAACATATTTTATTATGTGTAGTGGGTAAAATTACATAAATGAGTTTTTTCATTTTTTATAATGAAATTTATTGGATTTAAATTTCTATTCAATTATCACTTCTCAGAATTTGTTTATTTTGTATTTTAATAAATTGTTTTAAAATTTTATCATTTTCAATGTTGATAAAAAAACTATGTTTTGGGAATGTTAATGTGTTGGAATGTCTATATAAAATATATTCCATTTTTATTATTAGAATTTGGATTCTACTATATGATATAATCACCATGGGTTATTCACCACAAAATGGGTTGATTGAGAATTGAATCATTCAACTCCTCGATACAATGAAAGTGTGCCTAATACTACATAATAAGAAAAACACACTATGAGAATTTTATTTAGAATAACATCACTATTAATAAACCTTGATGATGGATTGATCCTACCATTTTCATGGACTATTTTTAATAGGAACTATAGAACCTAGTTCCTATCTTTAATGGATAACTCATAACTTTTAAAGAACTATCATAAATATATTTAAATTATTAGGTCACTTCATGTTTCATTGAAAATACCCCAAAAAATTATTAGTCTCTTATATGCTATTCTACTTGACATCCACATTATTCTACTGACTGGGAATTATTTGATTTATTTATTTGACATTATACAGATATTTAAGTTTTATTTAGGGAAATATTGTATAGGTAATAGTATTAAATGACTTCTTAAATTTTTTATTTTGAATTCATTAAAAATATTTTGATGATGGGTGGGTCCAATACATATATATCATCTTCGTATAATGACAGGTCTCATGGAACAAAACATGTTAGGGATTTATTGTATAATATGTCCCATAATATAATAATATCTTCTCATAAGGTACTGAAAACAAGTTTTGATATCCGGTATTCTGAATTTCATCAGTATGAGACCAATAAATATTGCAGTCCCGTTAATTGTATATTATCATTAATATAGATTTCCATAAAATTTAGTTAATTATGGAATCATTTTTTCTACATTTTCTAGAAATATCTATTCTGTAATTATTATTTTATGAACATCATAGCTATGAGATACCACTTATTCAGAATATGATCAAACATTTATTTATTTTACATTCCCTAAGAATTCTAGAGGGGTTATATTTGTAATTATCAATGATATTATAGAATGAATAATTATTTTGTAATAATGTTTTTATGTTGTATATTATATTTTTAAAATTCATAAATTTATATACAAACTCATCCATGTATTCCATGATGTGTGATCAATGGGGATGCTTTTATTATTTCTAAAAATTGTAACATCACTATAATCATTAGGTTTTTTTGTATAGGATTTTACATTAAAGTGGATGATCTAATTATGATTTTATATCAAATGATAATATTTTTAAGCAGAATTGAAAAATATCAAAGGATTAATTTGTTATGAATTCATTTATGGGGATGATTTTTATGAATAAATTTTGGGGTGGGATGAAAATAAAATAATCATTAAATGAGGGTATTGTATGAATATCTTTGAGTTTAAAAAGTGATATAAATTTATTTATGGAAACCTAAACTATATATTCAATAGTAGTTTTTTTACTAGATTCCACTTAATCCTATCGAAATATCATTTCTGTTATTTCAATAAAAATAATTTAGTGGTCCACTCATTTACATATGAGAATGTGATGTTTGCATGAAAAGAAAAAAATACACAAGGAAGTAAATGTGATTTGAGTATAGAAAATGGAGAATATAATAATTTATCTATCATGTGAAATTGAAGACCATATATTGTAGAACATGATAAATATCGACATTATATTTTAGAAATGTAAGTGAATTGAAAAAATCCATCAATTAGATATCTTTCTTAGAGTACTAATGTGGTTCTAAGAGGAATAATAGAAAGACATATATTGTTGTTATATTGAAATCGGATTTTTATCCACTCAATGGTTCAATGGATAGAAATATATATGACATGATTTTTTAATTTTTTTTAATGATTAGCTTTGTTTGAGTTCATGTTACATATTTTCACTCTTAATGATCTTAATGTATTTAAATAATATAAGGTGATTCAAAGAAAGTAAACTATATCAGTGAAAAAGATTCTTATATAGAACCAAATATCTATTACATGAAGGGACTCATGAAAACATTCATATATATAGAGGGACTCTATAGAAAAAATGTGACTTAATGTATACCGATAGATCGTTATATGACTTGGTGACAATAGAGTGAATCAATAGAGATAAGTCCATAACAATTCTGGGAAGAGAATTCGTGTGAGTCACGTGACTTATAAATATTACAATGCATTTTTTGTTGTGGTACAAACAACCAATTTTTTATAATATCATTTATAGTATATAATCATGGATATGTGTGGAAACCCAATCAAGGAAAGTTTTAGGTCTTTATACCAAACCATGTAAAATTACTATAAACATTTTATCTTCGTTAAATATATGAATGTAGTAGATAGCGATATTGTAAACCATGAAATAGATCAAATTACACTAAACCATAATAGAGGATCAATTCCAAAGGGGTTAAATGTGTCAAATAGAATTAAGAATTATTAAAAACTCATTAACACATAATTCACACACTCTTAGGTGTCTACAAAGTCAAATGGGTAAATAATTTCTATAAAAATAAGTCAACTCAAAATTTTTTTATTTTAATATGGAATATAATTTAATTAATATAAAACGAAAAAAATTATAGATGATTCAATAACAAAAATTCATCGATAATATAGGTTTAATTGTTGTTTTTTTTATAATACCCACATCCTAGACACAAAAAAACATACTGATGAAAATAAATCTGTAAGTGATAGTGAAATCAAATTAGATAAAAGTCACCCACTATGTGAATAGGATAATAGTGGTTTGTTGTCCATGAATCCTAGTGACAGGGACCCATTATATGATTTCATCTCAGTTTGTGTAGAACTGAAGGAGCTTATAAATGATAAATTCTTAATTGATTCTTATTGAAAAATATAGGACTGTCTTGAAAAAGTACCCATAAATGAGTTTGGACACATTTTGATGTATATTATGGGAATGTATAATGATAAATCATAGTTAGAACAAAAAAATAATTAAATATATGAATCATTGTCCAAATTGTTATGAATATTTAACACTCTCTTCTGACTGGTTGGTGAAAATAATAAATCACATACAGTTTTAAATTATAAAAATTACTTAATAGATAAAAAATATCAATGATATTCTAATGAGAAAATTTTAATTAAATAATTGATCTTTAAACATGATTGAATTCATAAAAATTTTATGGAACTCAAGGAATCCCCAACGAATCAATGAAACCAAATAGAAAAATATAAGGAGAATTTATTATTAGAATTGAGAAAGGTCACACTGATAATAATTAGAAGTTGATGTGTTAATGGTATGATATATTGATTCATGTTGAGAGTAAAAACACATTCTCACCAAAAACATGTATAGATGTGGAAGTAAAAATTTATAATCTAGTATATTGTTAATATAGACCACCCTAAATAAATGAAAAAGAATTCCACTACTCATGTTCTAGATATGGGGTCAACCTCACAAGGGACTCAAGAATATAGTAAATATGCATGATATCACTAAGATAATTCCACAAGTTATGTACAATAAAAATGTAATCCCCCAACCCATTTCATTTATGTAGTTCTAAATCATGATTTTTCAAATCTACATGATCAAATTAGAATTCAATTCAAATGTTGAAGAAAAATAATATTGGAAAATAAGAATTATGTTTAATAATGAGGTTGTCATGTTTAATAAAAGTCCCACTTCAAATGGATATCAAATGTATAATGACTCATACATGGAATACATGGATATTACATCAAATTTCTGGAAAACATAAAATATTACTAATAACACACCCAATAACCATATTAGTATAGTGCCTTGTGAAACATGGAATAAATTCATAAAATTTGTTGAATGATATTCAACATCTACTATAATTATATTCCCCTTTAATACCCCTACCTTATTCATTTATTTATAACTATTGAAATGTAAAACATATAAAGGGGTGACCCCAAAGGCTTAATTTGTGTATAAAAATGAAATATATAGTCATATCATGGAAAATAGGTTATGAGAACATGATTCTAAAAATAAAAGATTATACCATGAATATAAAAAATCATGGAATTAATTTTGGAAGTCTAATAGACACGAATCATAAGGGAATCAATGAACATAGTTCATGAGATCCAAATATTAACATAATATATGAAATTCTAGCATAAACATAAATATGTAATTTTATGAACATGTATAAATAGTAACAAGTTCACTCATTAAATTAAGGACTTATAATTAGGACCTTAAAAAATAGATGGACCTGGAAACTTGATCCACTTATAAAATTATTGACATAAAAACCCGGACATCACACATCATTGCATCATGAAATGAGTTTGACGAATAACACATATGCCTCATAAGTTTTTTAGCATTACCCAATCCAATGAAAATTTATATAGGTCCCACCAATAACATAATAAATACCATACATATATTTTCCACATGAACATAAAATCATATCAAAACCCAAGAAATTAAATGGATTCAATACTAATATAACCCAATAAAAGAAATGTATTTTATAAATTTTATTGAATCATAAACATAAATAATATTTTCAAAAATTAATAATGATATCCATAAATCATATCCCCAATAAAACAAAAGTAACATCAAATATAATGATCTTAGGTTTAAAATAGTATTGATAGATCACTTGAAATAAAAATTTACTTAAATAACAACTATTTAAGAAAAAAAAATATGCGTAAAACATTTTTATAATCCACGTCATTTAAAATGATCTTATGATATCTTTTAAAAACAATTATTGAAGAAGATAATATTTAAAAGTTTCAAGGTCTCTTATACCATTTGAATCCTATTAATAATATCCTCATGAAATAATAAAATTAAATGAATCATATCATATCATGAAAATAATTATATTCCACATATAACATGTTTAATGGTAGTGTAGACACCATGTAAAAGAACATAGGTGGATATCAAAAACATGTGTCTCAAAAAACATTGATAAGAAAACCTTATAGTTTTTTTAAATTTTCAAAAAAAAAACCCAAGATATATAGATAATAAAATTAATATTTAAATACCCATAACATAATATATAAAAGTCATAAAATAAAATCATGAGTAGTATGCCCACAGTGTAGAATAAACATGTGGTGTATAAGTCGTGTTTGCAATAAAAATGAAAATGATGAATAAATCTCTTACCTTAGGTTTTCATTCCTTTTTTCATGTATAAAACCAATATATAAGAGTTCAAATAGTGTATATGACTTATTATATAATCATAGTCATTTGTACTATATCATATATGATCATATTATTATGTACTTGTTAATAACATTGTTATTTAGCTTTCTAGTTTAAACTACTTCATGTTTTTATGTATGTTTTGTAATATATTTTTGGTTAAAGCTCATATGATATAGTTATTTAAATTATATAATAATAATATAATAATAATTATCATATATATTCAGTCCACAGAATTATATAATCATCATTGAATGGTGAATAAGGTAAATGAATGGCATGACATATTAGAGATGGTAGCCTATACAAATGCACAAGTGATGAAATCATTGCAGTAATTATAAAAATGTATTGAATTTTACAGTATATATATATCAAATGGATAGTAACAATATATAATCTCCATTAATATATATTGTTTTCATCAATAATGCAATAAATATAATGTGGTAAAAAAAGAATATGCCATGCTGTCTAGATGGTAGGTTGCAGGTACACACACATGGTAATTTATTTTATAATAAGATGGATAAAATGTGGAATAATGTTCCTGAAGAATAATAAAAAAATATCATAATATAATTTATACTAGATTTATTACATTATAATGAAAACATATCACGAAGAGGAATTAGAAGAAGACATAAGTTTGGATGAATCAGAAGAGGATATGACCTTTTTTCAATGATCTCCCTATAGATATCTTCTTAATGGTACTTCAGATCATATATTGAGAATACCATAACATATATAATGTATCTATGGATGTTGTGAAGAGAAATGGATTGGTGATATCCCAGATTGGTGGATCCATGAGGAGTGATGTTTTGAGGGAAGATGTTCCCTTTTTTTAAGTGAGGTGGGGGCACATTTGGAATCTCTAACAGTATTAATTTAAAATAAAATCCAAACAATTTTAAAAACCTCAAAAAATGTCATATATTTAAATATTAGACGAGATAAAGATGTAATATTATTAAATAATAAATTTTAGACACATTTTCACTCAATTTAAACCTTACCCATTTAATTTACACTTAGTTATTCTATTTACATTATAAATATAGTAATAAATACTTAAATATTAAAAGGATGAAATATATACTTATTTTATATCAATTAGACCATGAATTAATACTTTGGATCATTTTACACCATATAAAAATTAAATATATTGAAAATTGATTTATAATTTTTATCTTCTTTAATAATACATTATACTGAAAAATAATCAATAGTTTCAAATATACTACTATTAAATTTATTGATTTTTAAAAATAACAGGAAAGATTTTTTCCTCAAAAAATATAATATTATTTTCTTATGTGTTAATGGTTATATAAAAAAATAATTTATATATTAATTATCCCATTTTATATTTATTTTAATATTTTTAATAACAATAATTTGAGATTTTCATTAATATAATAATTACCCCTTCTGATATGTGTAATTATATAATATAGTTATTTTTTGGATAAAGTTTAAAAATAAAATAACATAATAATGAAAATTATATTATATTTTAGTTGAATAATTATACTCAAATATATATTCTATAAAATCCTATATTAAATATGTTCTATTTATTAAAACATTAATGTGACAACTTTAAAATCACATTAAATAAAATATTAAATGTGTCATAATATTGTCAATGTGGAACCAAATGGTCAATAATTAAACCCCTGTATGATTATTTTAGAGATATAATTAACCAATAAGATTCAGTCATATTTATTTAATGTTTAATATCATTTTAATAAAAATTATTTTATTTATTTTTCAATAATTAAATAATTTCTACATCGTCAATGTATAAGCCTTTAAAGTTATTATTATTTATTAAATATTACAAATAAATTAACATGACAAAAATCAATTTTATATTTAAATTGAATATTTATTTTAATAATTATCTTATTTATAAAATCATATTAAAAATAATATAGTTATTAAATTTGGGTGAGACATATTTAACTCTTCTTTAAATAAAATATTATAAGAATAAAAAATTGACACAAGTGGCTCAAAATGGATTTTAATTTTAAACCATGTTTATTTTTCTCTAAAACCACTTATCCAATGAAATAATAACATGTTCTATGGTAATTTGACAATATTATAATATTATTTTTAACATTACTTACCAAATTTACCCTTAACTGTGGTATATAAAAAATGTCTTAGTTACTATTCATATGCCTAAAATAAAAGGTTCATATTTACATTATTTTTCACCATTAATTCATAATATAAAATCCATTTTTAAAAAATTTAAAAAAAAAAATTGTATTTAATTTTAATTCAATATTATTTTAAAAATTAGAAAACCGATTCTAAATATTAAAACAATGAAAACGATTGAATTGTTTTTACATCAAAATTAATTTTGAAAATAATTTCAATTCCATTTATTATAATAATGGATAATAGTAAAATATATTTATATTTTTAAACTATTATATAATATAACATAATGATATTAATTATTTATACTAAAAAGTTGTTTTCAATAAAAATTTAGTACTTTGTTAATATTCATTAAAACATGAAACTTATCAGAAAAATAACAAAAATTCATTCCAAAAAAAATTCCAATATCCCACGTGGAAAGAAGAATTATATTTTTTAAAATATTATATACCAATGTGTTAAATTTGATTTAAAATGGGTGCGCCATCAAAAAGTATCAGAACAATATTTTTCTTAAAAGTAATTATTTTATAAAAAAATTGAAATTGTTCTTATATAATTTATAGAAAACATATAAGAAGATTTTTAATAGTAAATTAAAAACATATTTCATTAATAAAATCCATCAAGTGTGATTTTTTTATTTTATAAGCTCACTTATATTCTTCTAAATTCTTTTTTGGACTTTTTTATTTATTTATTAATAAA
This sequence comes from Viscum album, assembly GCA_963277665.1. Taxonomy (NCBI): domain Eukaryota; kingdom Viridiplantae; phylum Streptophyta; class Magnoliopsida; order Santalales; family Viscaceae; genus Viscum; species Viscum album. Next base: position 641,091,992 of record OY728133.1, on the reverse strand, counting down.
ACGAGTCATTTTCATTTAAAATTAATTACTCATAAATGAATTAATTAAATATATACATGTGTAAATCACATATTCATATTTCATCTAAAACTATTCATATTCACTATTATAATGGATAGGTTATAGGGTATAATGTTCACCTAAACATGGACTTACATGATATAAATTATATAAAAAATATCTGAAATTGTTTGTAAAACAATCCATGCATAATATGGCATTTACTGTAGTCTAAGTCAGTGTTGAAAGTAGAGAAAGCTTATCTTGGTGTGTTATATAACACAAGTCATCAGATAAATTAATAAAATATCTATCTCAAAATAAATATCAATGTGTTACATCCAACCCTCTTAAAATAAATTTCTCCATTGATATCTCTATATGTTTTAAATGGATTACTACAATAATGATTCATTCATATAAACACTCATCATAAAAATGAATATTTATACTTGTTTTAAAAAATTAATGTTAGAAACATAATGGCTACAAAAATTAACTCATCATTAGGTTTCTTAAAAGGAGAAAATAGGTGGAATGTAAAATCATGGGTATGGAATTGAAATCATACTAACAGGTTCTATTGAAGAGTGATAGAGAACATTGTTAGGAGAAAGTTATCAATTAAAATCAATAAATATATGATGATTTAGGGGGCCATATATTAAATTGGAAATAAAGGTACATGGAAAAAAATTTGTTTAAAGATCATTTCCATAATGATGAAGAATGAGAAGAAATAATAACTAGAATAAGTAAAATATAATAATTTTGTTCTACCTTGATAAATTACCACTTCACCTTTTATTCCACACAATAACGGTGAATTTTTCATTCCATAAGAATTACTAGATCACGTGATCCATAAATATAGTGGTAGGTCATTACATCTGTCTTTATCAATACCAAAAGGTTAGCATATGTTTTTAAATATTCCTAACTCCAAATATGGTTATATAATACCATATTATAACTAACATAATTTGATGTTTAAAATTAAAATTTCATTAAATGATAACCTTAATATCTATATAAAATGTAAAAATAAAAAACAATAGATCCTTCATATCTCATAAGGTATACCTTGTTCGTCACATTCTAAACATGTGAATGACTTTATCAAGTATTCTCTGCAATCATGGTAACAACATGAATTAAAAAAATTCATTATTGAAAACAAAACTTTTTTCATAATCTAATGGTAACTGTATATATTCCTAAATTCCAAAAAGTTGATAACTTCAACCATGATAACATAATCTTCATTTTAAAATTTCCTTAATTAGTATCATGTAATTAATCATATCTAACATATATATATCCATTATAAACTCAATTTTATACACATCATAAACACATTATGGTTTACCTTCCATTAATAGAATTTTTTCCTTTCCCAAAAATCAATATTTTATGTATTCATCATGATTCAACATATCTTAATAAATATATAATGAAAAACATGTACTAAAAATACATAAATTCAATCAACTAATATACACTTAAATTGTATAATATTATTTATAAACCATTACTCAGACGTTATTATTTTATTCATTCCATGAATAAAAAATGGGAATCATGTATTATGGTTCATAAAACACAATATAATCATGCTTATTATGTTTAAGTAATGGAATATGTTTATATAATCACATAACTTTCAAATGTTGTTTTTAGTATCTTTATCCTCGGTTGTATATCCAATATTCATACCACCTTCCCATTTTTCACCATGTTATTTACACATATGATATATAGTTCACACGTTTTCCACATCTGAAACTTATAATAATAACAACGTTCTATATAGATTTTCCTATTGCCTATGACCAAGGAAAAAAGTGTCAAAAATGCTTATCATTGTTTAAAAACACTTAATTAAGGGTAATTACTTATAATATTATAATCTATGATATCATAGGTTTAATCCAAGGTTATCCTTGATCATTATAAAAAATTTAATTATTGTAAACTATACATAGATTTATCCTAAGGGACATCCCTTGACATATCTATAGAAATATTTCATAGGGATATATCAAATGTTTTCTCATACTAGTTTCCAAATGTTGAATAAACTGCCACTCTAATACAAACATTAAAAACCCAAGTTAAATGTACATGGACATTACATGAAATTTTGGGAATACAAAAAACATTACACAAACACATGCCGAATGACGGTATTATTTTAGTGTCTTTGGAAACATGGAACACCTTATTCTTATTTTTTGAAAGATGTTCAACAACTCCCATAAAGATCATCCCTTTTAGTATCCCAACATAAACCACTTAATTATAAGCATTGGATAAATAATATATATAAATTAGTGATCTAAGATGTTCATTAAGGTTATAGAAATTACATTTGTGGGCATATCATGAAAATAAGTGTATGAGACCATGATTATGAAAATATAAGATCATACATTCAATAAAAAAATCCAGGACCATGTTATTATAGATAATAAGACATAAATTATAAGTGAATCAATGAGAATAATACATGAGGTTAAAATATTAAAATAAGGAAAAAATAATGTACTACACATAAACAAGTAACTTTATGAACATGTATAAATAGTAATATCTTCATTCCATAAATTAAACACATGAAATCAGGTTATTGTGTAAACATGTTTACATGGAAACTAAATCCACTAATAAAATTATGGAAATAAAACCATGTTCCATTCATATACTTGTGAATATGAACTTCGGTTAACACATAACAAATATTCTTCATGAGTTATACATATTTACAAAATGCATTGAACATTGATATAGGTCTCACCCCTCACATAATGAAAACCATCCGTATATTAACCGCAAGATCAAAAAATAAAATAAAAAATAATGGAATGACATGTGTTAAATTATAAAAAACCCTTAAATGAAAATAATTTCACAAATAACATTCTATTATATACATATATCATTATTAAGAAGAATAATAATGATAGCATTAGATCATATCCACAGTAAAAGATAAGTAATATCAAATAATTTTATCATAGGAGGAGAATAATATTAAGAGATAACATGATAAAATTTCTTAATAAATATATAATTAATTCTTTGAAAAATTATTTTTGAATCATAGGTCAATTCTGGAAACCTTTTTATTGAAAATGAGCATTATATATATTTTAAAATTATTTTTTGATGAAAATAATCATTAAAAATTTCAAAGTGTCTTATACATCATTGAAAAAATTTGATTCAAGATCCATATGAAATAATAACATGAAAATAATTATAAAATATAATTATGTTATGTATATTCATGTTACCATTAAAATGGAATTTTATACATGTTTTAAATGAACATATGTTTATAACAAAACCTATTTCTTAATGAAGTAAAATTGTGAAAAAAATACATCACCCATTTGGTTAATTTTGAATTGTAAAATTCAATGAAATATAGACCATATTTTTTAATTTAAATACCTATAACCTAATGTATAAAATTCATATAATACATTCATTACAATTATTTACAACACGTAAGAAGAAAGAAGTTCTGTATAAGTAATGTTTCACACAGAAATATAAGTGAGACATTATTCCCATACTGTATATCTGGGTTCTTTCATACATGTATGAACCTCCTGTATAATGATTTAAATAATTTTACTAAATTATTCTGGAATAATAATAATTATAATAATATTATATATTATCATATTATTACATGTTTGTTAAATATATTACTACTCATCTTTCGGGTGTTATGTGCTTCATGTTATTCTGCAAGTTTTGTCGTATATGTTTTGGTTCATGAACATATGATATAGTTATTTAATGTCAATAATGATACTAATATATTAAATAACATATGTACTCATTACATTCAGTTATATAATAATTATTGAATAGTAAATAAATAAAATCAATTTTATTGCGTTGTAGACACAGTTGGTCGTACGCACGCACAAACGATGGTGTCATGCCATTAATAGTTAACAATTAAGGATGTTTATGTTATAAATGTTATTCCATAACAAATATAATTTTATTAAAACTATATATTAACATTATTTATATCATTTTATCTGTCAAAATAATTTGGTGAAAAACAGATCACACCACGGCTTAGAGACCATAGGTCGTATGTATGCACGTGAGGTGATTTCTTTTTTCATAAGATGTATACAATGTGTAATATGGTTCTTACATAATAATAATAATATATAATAATATATTTGAAACATTATTTATTTTTTTATAATGGAAAAAACTAATGAAGATTATGTAAAAGGAAAAATATGTTGGCAACAATCAGTATAGAAGATTATGTCTTCTTCGATGAACTCCATATAGATCTCCTATTAATGGCACTAGAGCTGGTCATTTCAGAAGACAAAAAACAATAGAATTTATTTAGAGAAGATTATAAGGTAAATGGACTATGGAAAGATGATATTAAAGTCTCATATTGAAGATATGTGGTGAGGGAGGATGTCCCCTTATATAATTGAAGTGAGGGACAGATTTGGAATTTCCAAAAATATTTATTTAGAATAAAATAAAAACCCATACCTAAACCTCCAAAATGTCTTATTTTCCAATATTATATGAGATCGAGTTTTATTATCATAAGTTAATAAAATTTATATGTTTTTTTCTACCAATTTAAACCTTGTCCGTTTAATTACCACTTAGTTATTCTATTTAATTTTTATATAACCTAACAAAATTTCATTATTAAAAGGATACAGTACTTTGATATTTGATGTTAATTAGAAAATAAATGAATAATTTACATTATATTACACCATATTATAATTATTATAGATTTTTTTAGAATGATTATTAATTTTTAAATTACTTAATAATACATTTTTTTGTTAAAAATTCAATTTCATCAATTATGACACAATTCAATTTTTTTATTTTTTAAAAAATAAAGATAAGATGTTATCCTAGAAAATAATATTTTATTATATCCTTAATAGGTCATGTTCATATTTATAATTCATTAGATATATTAATTAAAAAAAATTATATCTTTTTTTAATATTTTATAATAGTAATAATTTGATATTCCCTTTAATAGAATAATTACGATATTAGTTTTGTGTAATTATTTAATATATATATTTTTTTTAGAAATTTAAACTCAAATTCAAAAATTAAGATAAATTTTTTATAATTCATAGTAATATTTATATTATAATATATCTTCTATAAATCCTATTAAAATAATGTTTTATTTATTAAACCATGTTTTTGAAAAAAGTGATAACAATTTAACAAAAATAATATAAGTGCCAAAATAAATTCTATGTGGCCCCAAATTGTCAATAAATAGACCCTTATAGAATTAAAGTCTAAATATACTCGAAAAAAATATTTTTTCATGTATTGTTGTCTTATAATGGGAATTACCATTTTAATAAAAAAATATTTTAATGATTTTTCATCACTTAAAAAGTCTCTACATTATCAACATATAAGCCTTTTAGCTAATTTTTTATTTCATATAAATTACAAATAGAATACAATGATAAATAAAAAAAATTTATAATTCAAATTATTATTTATAGTTGAAATTATTTTATGTATAAACTTATATTAAATATTTAAAAGATATTAATTTTGAGTGAGACATATTTAACTCTCGTTTAAATAAAAAATATTTAATATAAAAATCAGACACAAGTGGAAAAAAATGACAAGAAGTTCTACATAAGTTTTATTCTGGTTTAAAAAAATTATACAATGAAATTATCACTTGTTTTATGATAAATTTGTGACATTATAAAATTATTTTTAAGTTTATTTTCTCGATTTTCCCACAACTCTGGTAAATTAAAATTTACTAAAATCATTGTTGTTATTCCCAAAAATATATATTATTTGAAAAAAATTTACCCACTAATTATAAATATGGAATATGTTTTTAAAAATTAAAAACCTAAATGGAACATTAATTAATATAAAATTAATCTTGTTGTTAGAATGTGAAAACGTTTTATTAAAGATAAAACCTTTAAAATGAATAAAATGTTTTAAAAATAATATTCAATGTAATATAAATTAAAATTATATAAATTATATTAAATAATAATAATCTTATCTATTTATATTTTAATACAATTAAATAATATTACTTTTACCTTTAAATTCTATCTTTTAAAAAATTGTGTTTCATATAAAATATAGTATATTTATTATTTTTATCAAAACAAGAAACATATCATAAAAATATCAAAAAATCATACTAACTAAATTATTATATCTTGTATAAAAATATTAAGTTAATTTTTTCAAATATAATATTAAAAGGTTTTTTAAATTATATTTCTAATTTGTGGAGCATCAATAGGCTAAAAGTTTCACTTTTTGGAAAAACATCTTTTATCTGAAAAATTGAATTTTTTCTTATATAATGTCTACAAAACATATAAGATGAATTTTAGACAGTATATTACTTATATATTTCATTAATAAAATTTGTCAATAGTGATTTAATAATTTAAAAAACTCACATAATTTTATTTAAGTAGTTTTTTAGAAAAGTATTTCTTTTTATTAAAAAAGGGCTTTATTTGCATTTATAAATAATTTCGTACAAAAGATTTAATTATATATAAAATTGAAAAAATAATATTATCATAATTTTTATGTTACTATTTATATCATTCATCATAATGGATGGGTTATAAGGAAAGTAGTTCACTTAAACGTGGTCTTATGGAAAATGAATTCTATCAAAAGAATGTGAAATTGTGTGTAACACAAGACAAGGATACTGTTTTGTTTAATACATGCTAAATAAATTTTTCATGTAGAAAACTTTGGTATTGTTTTATTATAAAACAAAATAAATTAATGAAATTAAAAACATATATATCTCATAAAAATATCAGGGTGTTATAAACAGGCTGTGTTATAATCTAAAATCCAGAAGTATGAAAATAAAGAAATGTTCAATGTGCATTAAAAATTACTATAATAATTTGATGTCATTGGCTCTTCTAGATATTTTGGATCATTTAAATTGAATAACATCATAACAGGTTAGTGTATAGAAGTTGTTGATGGCCATTTGTTAGCCATAAAAAAAATTTAGAAGAAAAGAAACATTATGGTCAAAGTTTAGATGCATAGAAAAGGTTCAATAAATTATATAAAAATATTTTTAAATATAATGTAATTTTTAATAAAATGTAAAATATTCACAATTTATCTTTTGAAAATTTCTCGTATAAACCTTCATAAAATAAATCATATTATATATATAATAATTAATAACCACAAACCCAATAGTAGGAAAATATCTATACCATAAAGAGTCAATAAAAGAAGATAAGTGACAAGAATGAAACAAAAAAGAAGAAAAAAATTATTGTAGAAATGTATCCCATGAATGGTAACTCATAGAAGTAATAAATTTTTAGTGGAAGGTTAAATCAGGTTTGAAACACTCTAATTAATTTTTTGACGACCATTCTATAACATATAGTGATATTGAAGAAAAATTTAAACGAACCATTGTTCCTTATTTTCAAATTTGAATCTATAAGGAATTTTTTTACACAAATGAAGAAACAGGTACATGAGACTTATTATATTTTGATTATATAGATAATTATCAGATATAAATAAGGATTTAAGTTAATTCCTTATAATATAAATCTGTTATGCTAACATAACAAAATAATGATACACCAATTAATATGTAATATGTAAATAAAAATAAAAAAATACTTCTCATTGATTTAAAATACATAATTTAATGAATGATGAATTAATTATGATGTTTAGTAAATTTTGATCTTTAATGAAATATTAAACTAGGTTGAATGAAAAATCCCAACATTTTTTCCCCACGAAGGAGGTGATGAACACCACTCTTTACCAAATTAAATTGTGACTGTGGTTTTTTTATAGTGATTGATGGTGGTGTTTGAAGGGTTTAATTCATGAAAAATTACATGGTCATTATGTATGATATAATCCACTCAAGGTGGTATAAACAGATGAATATTAGGTTTCTATATTTTTTTTATATTCTTAAATTTTATAATGTTGGAAAAAATTAACATTGATTATATATATGGTATGATACTCTCTCTATCCATGACCATTCATATCATTTGATTATTATAATCATTAAGGGGTGTATTTTTGTTTAAATTTAGGCTCTTTACTTTTAATTAAAATTTATATTGCGTTTTTTAAGATGATTTTAATTTTACAAAAACAATTGGAAAATATTATTATTCATATGTTAATAATAGAAAATATTAGGTAGTAATATATTGACAAATTTAATGTAAACAATTGGTATGTAGGTTATTAAATCCAATTTTCTTAGAAGGTTCTCCCATGATAAGATATATTGGTTAACTGATGGATAATTTACATGAAGTTATTGGTTCTTATTCTCTCTAATATTTGTATAGAATCATTTGTAGATAAATTGGAATCTTATAAGGATGATGCAATTCATATATTAAGGGGTGAAGGATTTCGATAACTTTTAATTTATTTTCATTAATGTCAGAGGATAAGGGAAATTATTTTGAAGACTGACATACATCCTATGATTAATAAATATTAATGTATTAACAAAAAATCCAAACGATGATATTGTAATGACTTTGGTCTTGTTTTGGTGTTTGATATCCCTATTCATTTCAGTTTTCATTAAAAATAATATGGGTAGTCGATTAAAGTATCCACCTAGTTCATGAAAAATAATAGAACTATATAATTAGTATAGTAATGAATAAACTATTCATTTACATAATGATATGACTTAGAAGATTTTTGCAAAATCCTAGTAATAGAAGACGATTATCGATATTATCTTAATGTTAATAAAAATTAAAAAACATATTTAGATATATCTCTAATAGTTTTAATATGTTAAGAAACATGATGATAGGGGCGGAAACTACACATGTATAAGAAAACATGGATAAAACAGAATAATATTGTTATTTTAGGTTTAAATAATGAAGGAGAGATAAATACAACATGACAACCCATACAAGGTGAGAAAAACGTGTTTCTTATAAATAGATAGCATTATTAATCAACAAATTAATGGTTTTTGTGATTAGGCATGGATCATGATTGAATGAAGAAGAGATTCACCTAAGCTTGATGATTATTCCACTAAAATACTCTTATTTGAGTATTATATATTGAAAAATAATATTTATTTTTGATGGATGGATGTTTGATATATTATAATAATTTGAAGATTAATTTGAATAATTTCTGAGATATTTTAATAAAGTCATAGAATCCCTAGATAAAATCAATAGTTGTGTTGAAGATTACTGTAAAAAATAATGTTATTGGAGATCCAAAAAATGTATATTCCCTAATAGTAAGTATTTTTCTACTATTATCATGATCTTGGACTTTGATCATACAACTTCAAATAAAGAATTCATAGATTCGGTGTCTTCTAGTGATTTAAAAAGGAATGATCAACTAATTTCAACCACATTATATAACATGATCAAAAAAATTCACCATATTTCTTTGATCCCACATATTCCATTTTTAGATTGTATTAATTAAATATAGATAAAAGTTATTCACTAGAATAATAATCTTATATATCCATATTTGGGTATTGTGAATGTAATATATTGATTATCATAGCCTGAATAACTAGATGAGATTAAAGAGTGAATGTGTAACTGTGTTTTTAAAAAAATTTTAGATGAAACGAAATATATTTATAATAAAAAGTGAATAATTATATGTATTTTTTAATTTACTTATTCCTTTAAGGTTACTAAGGCTTCAAAACCAAGGAAAATGTTGATGTTATCCAAGATAGATAGTCAAGATTCTAGATTTATAATATTAATTTGGTTAAAATATTTATGATGATATGAGAGTTTTTTATCATGGTATAAATATTATATGAAACATTTATTTTGTGTGATTTAATTATGTGAGATCATCATCGCTCTAAAGTGAATATCAATGTAATATGAAAAATTGAGTTTCAATAAATTGTTAATTATGAAAAAAAATTATTCAATAATGAAGATTTTATTTTTATTTTAGAAAGTAATGATTCTTAATAAATCAATTATATAAGAAATATATGAGTAACAATAACTATGATGTTCCAGTACATCGATAAATAATTTATGAAAATGGAATCTTTTAGTTTTAAAGAAAAAATATCGTTGAAGAACCACCAAAACCTGATGTGTAGTTTATCATAGCCTAAATTAGTTTGATTCTATGTGGTTGGAGTCTTCATGAGGTACTATGCTGGATGTATTTGAATTTTACCTATAATTGGGAAATGTAAGGACATTAGAATATTATTAATGTTGAATATAATAATGAGTTTCATTGCCTTGATATGTTTTCTATGAACCATTGATATTTATATAATGATTAATAGGGATGAAATTAGTAATAGTTTTGATATAGAAGAGGATTAAATTTTAATGTGTATTTATCTAAAGATAAATATTCAGCATGCCCCTATAAATATTTATAATATGTGATGAGAAATAATCCATGATTATTATTATTATTATTTCTAACCTTTGGGGCATATTCTAAAAATAAATATGAATTAAATTTGGGTATTTTAGTAAAACCCATTGATTTGAAAGATTAATACATATGTCATTGTGGGAACACAAACTACTTTATTTATAATAGTTATTTTGTAATAGGGGATTCTAATCACCTTCAATACAACATTGATGGAATTTTGAAAAGTTTGAATGCAGCTAATGAGTTTATCATGGACATCAGTGGTTGTGGTATATTTGGGAAAATAAGTAAGGGTGAATGAAGGAATCTCATCTCATTTATATTTCCTAAAATAATGAAGCATATTGATGAGATATTGTGTGAGATCATAATTTAATTACATGAATAATAACTGTTGTATCTGCTATAGTTTTTAATTTAGTTGAAAAATATGATCTTACCATCTATGTGATGAAATTTTAGATAGAAAATTTCTTTTGAAAATGAATAGAGTAAATACTGACTATACTATAATATTTACATAATTAAAAGACCCATTCACTAATTGATTCGAAAATAAGATAGGTGTTTTAGTTTTTTGATAAACTGTAAAGATGATATGTGGGGGAGTCTGACATTTATTCAATATTACAATGTTATTAGAAGGTATTCAAATACTCTATTATTAGTTTAAGAAGATCTACTATATTGGTGAAGAGTCATGTTTTAAAAAACTAGTTATATTAACCAATAAATATATATCCACTACCCTTTTCTGTATATGGTGGGACTCTATAAAACTGATGTGACTTATTTTATGGGAATATATCATAGTGCATATCAGTGACATCAATTTAAAAAAGAAGGTTTAAAACTACTGTAATTTTGGAAAGAGAATTATTGTGGGAAATAGAAATTCTAAACACTTCCAAACTCTATATTGATAGGTAAAACACTACAAATTCTAAAAAACATTAGATTATAGTAGATAATCCTTGATTGGGATGGAAAAAATAATCATGGATATAAGTAGTTCTTCATACTAAACCCTATAAAAAATAACATGTTCATTTTATTTACATTAAATTCATTAATGTGTTATATAATTAAATCATAATACCGGAAATATATCATCTTTCAATAATTAGATAATTTTGTTTAATTTAATTTGGGGTAAAACAATCAAGAAGAATTTTTAATTTTTTCAATACTTTCTAGGACCAAATTCTCCCCCCTTATAAGTGTCAATAATGGTTCACTCGGTATAATTGTTTTTAAAATCCCAGACGTTAAAAACCAACACATCAGTGTTATAATTTTAGTAATTAAAAGAAATTTCTAAAAATGTTATTCATATTTTTTAAATAATAATTAACATTAAAAGTGAAATAAGAAATCTATAATTGTATCTATTTTTTAGAACTACCATCTAAACATCTGGGAGGTAATTGTTCATGTATATACGATTGATGAAATGGCCTATATATACATGAATTCCCTCCATTTCATGTAATATTAGAAAATAATTCATTATATGTCATCATCCTATATAATCATAAAAGGTAATCATCACTAGATGAACTAATCCTCTTTTCAACTATTGATCATTCAATTCACATGGCTGATACTGTTTATGAGAGTGTCTCTTACAAGAAGACCATAATTCTAATGATCATCCAACCACATATGACGTCTCTTCTCCGAGATGACCACGCACAACACCTTCTAACTATTTTCCATATATAAATAATCCTTATATCACCATGACATACTCTAGGGCATCAATATTTTGGGGGATACATAGGGGATAAATATTGAGTTATAATTCTCTAAAGAGGCTGTGATGCAAACATCCATGCTCAAAAGATTGTATTATGAATTATTTTGAGGGTAAACCTCAAGAGTTTAGTGAATCCCATTGTGTACACTTTAAAAAAGATTACATACTATTGTAATAATAATATATCCTAGATGAATATTGATCTCAACATTATTGGGTAATTATCCCCAGAAATGGTATTCAAAATCTATTATAGGATGAGTCACCTCATCATGGGTCTAGATGTTCAAGGTCTAACAGTAACTCAATACACCACGGAAAATACTGGAAGGAATAAATACCATCTACCTAAAATGAATTTTAATAAGAAATAATCAACTATATTAATATAGTCTTGAAAAACTGAGGCCCGATATCTTTTAAAAACATGAGGGTTTATGTCAAAAGAAATTATGTAGTGTAGTAATACTACACTGTTTCTCTTCCAAATCTATAATAATAATTACATTTAAAAAAGTCTGGGAATGACTACCTACACCTAGAGTGGTGGGTCTATTCATCGGATATTGTGTGGTGGTACAGAACCTCGTGTTTTTGGGGGAATCACATCATGATATTATTATTGGAATGAATCCTTATCTATTAGATAGCTAATATTGGGAGGCTCAAACACAGGTTGAATATATGCATATTAATATCTTATAATATAATATTTTTGTCCAAAATAATTAAATAATATGTTTAGAGAATACCCAATAAATATATAGAAATAAATTACCCTTATTATTTTATGCATGGATTATTTATTTATTCTTTATAACCTGAGCCATAGTGAATCATGTCTAATAGTAGGTGATCAAAGTCCTAGTGAATTAATTTTTTATACAACAAACTAATATTGGGTTCCCTATCCTGTAAACTAATATCAATGCATAATCACCTCAGTTACATAAATTATAAAACCATCCATGTTTTTAAATTTGACTCCAAATAATATCCCTATAATAGATCCACTTATATAAAACTCTACCTTGAACAAACCTATTAATAATCATATTCGGTGGTGGTAAACTGAAGGATCAACTTAATGTCCTCCAAAAATTGGGCATAAACTAGTAACCATCATTAATAAGCCATGTAACACCAGATGTGAAGCCTTATCTCAATAAACATGTATAAAAGTCACCTTGACACATGACATAATATAATAGATTAATAAAATAAAAATAAATACATTAAATATATTACGCGAGAAAAAATAAAAACCCACAAAGATATAACTGATGCATTAAAAATATTGAGAACATGTAAAGACACACAATTTACAATAATCAGGGTATAACCGACATTACTAATGTGATGAGGTCCCCATAATGGACTAGCCCTAGACACAAATTCATTTGGATGTAACCATATCTACATACCACAAAGATCCACCAACACTATGTCACCAATGTCACCATAAAAATATCCATCATCAATATAAAATAATACATGTGGGATATGATTCCCATTTTGGGGTGATTATATACATACTCGTCACAATTTTCTATAAACTGAAAAGGAATAATAATATGAGAATACACTTTAATGTAGAGAACCAATAATATAGAAGCGAGTCTCTATATTCATATTTTTTCTATAAGAGATAAAAAATGATGAAATAAGAATCTAAATTTCCAAATATATGATCAAACTTCATATATCTTAAACTATACTAGACGACTAGTTCCATACAAATGGATATGTATCATTAGAGGGACTAGCCAACCGAAATATATCACATGTGACTCATTAGAGAACATAGATAATTTATTAGGGAACTCCATAGATATAAAACATATAACCAAGGAATCTATGGAGTTTATAACACTATTATTTATGTGAATACCCACATCCAATCATAAAAAGATATTCAAGTCTGTTTTACATTTCCAATTCCATGATGAACATGCTAGATCTTCATTGTCAGACCCCTAAAGCAATGAAAACTATATTGCATGTATGACCGCACATCTATGTTCATATTTAAAAAATAAGTTATATTCCACATCTTATAGAAATAAAATTTTCAGGATAAAATAATAGAACACACAAATCTTATTCCTGATAATAGAGTGGAAAAATAATCTATGGAGGGAAAAGTTTTATTCCATGTAATTTTAGAGCACAAGACATGGGTCCCCTCAAAAACAATTTATTATTATCTACCATATAACATGTAGTTTTACTAACTGGGTTTTTATAATAGGTCATATATTTTCTCTGACAAAAAAATTACATGACTTGTAACACTACACATTGTGTAATATGGTTGATGAAATACGATGTTAGTCGAAGATTGTACACAATGTGCATACTCATCTAGCTCACTTGATATATACTACTATGGATAATTATTTATGCATGATCAAGGGGGTGAATTACATGTTCCATTGACACGCATGGAATTTTTTTCAATATAACCCAATTAGAATATACTCTTATTTCATGCATAGCTAACTAACATAGTGATTCCATGAGTTGGCCATTTCTATAAATGATGTATTATATTTTTCCTCAATGAAAATGTATCCACTATTTCCTAAGAAATATATGAATTTTTCCAATGGTGACATGATTTCTGACCACATATTAAATCCTATATTCTTTTTAATTTCTTTAATAATGACATCATTAATTTTATTTCTTCTAATCTACCCTGAAACACTATTAAAAGCCTCATCATAAATATCATTCCTATAAGGTTGCATATATAGTTTTCTATTTTTGATAAAATTTTATAGAAGGGTATTACACTAAAAAATCATAAAACCACACATAGTTTCCCAAAATATCATGTATTAATTACATCGAGTATCTTATCATCCCCATTCATCGAATCGATAAACCGTGATCCTTTATACTGTGCCCAATTCTCTCAATCTTAAGACCCTTATTTATATCACTATTTGTTCTATGTACAATTCATTGAACATAAATCTATGATTATGGATAGTTGTTTATGTTTAGATATGATAGGGTTAAATGATAATGAAGGATCCAGAGTTATATAAGTGTTGTTTGATGTGAAATTTGTTTCAATGTTCATCAAGGGTAAATCTTTCAACAAGAAATAACATAATTAAAGGTACATTAAATAATAAATTTTAGTGAAAAATAAAATATAGATAAATCTTTAATTATATTTATTATGGGAGTGAATCCACAGATATGTCACGTTTTGAAAATAAATGTGAATATTGTATAATAAATCAACAAATACCTTCCTCATTTTCTTATTTGTGTTTTGTATAGTTAGTGTGTGATTTATTATATGTTGTTTATTACGAAATGAATTCCTTAAATTTGTATATAGTACTTTCATATACCAATGTACTCCTCCTATCTATCTCTCTCTTTCTTATGTTATGGTTTATGCAGATTAACCAAAGACAGAGATGTTAATGATAATTATAAAGGTTGATTTAGGGTATCTAGAATATATATTAAGAAATGGTGAAAAAATTGTAAATTAAATTTCTAATAACACTACCATAGTGGATGGTATCATGACATCAGTTGTGGACATAAATTACACCACATATAATGTAATCCATAAATCAAATGTAACTATTATGTTAACTTCCCAATTTAATACAATTTTTATAGGGATAACTCCATTTTACCATTAAAAATACACATAAAATTAAGAAACAATATATTATGTTGAATATATTAATTTTTAAGCTCCAAAAATTTCATTTAATAAGAATTAATTTGTGATCAATCTATAATATATAATTTAAAATATTTATGGATATTAACACTAAATACCAAAACAACTATAGAAAAAATTATTCGACACCCTAAAAATATTTAATTGAATGATACATAAATCATAAAAAATCTTGAACGTTGAACAACCTAAGAAATGAAATTGGGGTTTAAAGGTGAAGTGAGTGGTAACCTTAGAACTGACCCATGGAACACTCGTCCGTAGTCACCTAGAATTAAACACAAGAAGGGTATAATATCCAATAGGTTTACTTGCTAGTTTATATTTTAAACATTTGCAGAACTCTCATAGTTACCCAAAACTGTACATAAATCATCCCATTAGGAACTATTCAAAAAATACTATATCATTAAATTCATAACATTATATTTTAATCCTAACATGCATATCAAATCAGTGAAACATGAACCGAAACAAAAAATCACTGAAACCTCATAAAATAATAATTAAAGATATATGAGAAAAAAACATAATAGTGTTACATAAAAGGATAAATTGAATATAAACAACCATGATACAATCCATAAACATATTATCATTCTTTTCATTTCAATATTTTAGACATATTATTCTTCCATAAATAAGTTATCTGACAAGATTTCTAAAAATAAAATAGATGACCGCATCGAATATTTGTTTCCAAATACCTCAAGAGAGATGGATTTTAATCCTCTAGGGTGCTAAAATAAGAATAGATAAGAGTAATATTTATATAATTTAAAGATAAAAATTTATTAAATGGTTGAACTGTATCAACCTAACTAGTTTGAATCATGGATTCACCCATCACTAGATTCCTTGTCTTATTAGATTCCACTAATATAGCCCTATAATCCACTTAATTATAAGTTGTCTACATAGATTATAATAAATTGAATTGAATATATGGAATAAAATACATATTTAAATAATTTATCATTAAGAAATTTAAGGTATAATATCTTACAAAAAAATATTACTAACTTAAAAATATTGGAAAAATCGTTCATTATTCATTAAAACTGATAAAGACTCGTGAATTCAATAGATTTCAACACTTTCACAATATTATGATAATGAAAATAAAAATGGTGGAATTAAAGAATATGTAAAACACTTATTTTATAACTATCATGGTAAACTGTATCACACTATAATCAGCTATATCCTTCCATCAATATTACCACAATTTTAACCTTTTAGATCACCAACAATTTATTGGGATTTCAATATATTTTCACAATATTCTCTAAAAAATCCATCAATGTTTTCAATCATTGATCACTATAGATTGATGGTAGAAGATAACTAAGAAATTACATAGTAGATTCCAATATTTGATAATTCCTTTTCTATAGAACCTTTTTAGTGTCTCGATCGTGTAAAAAACTAAGATAGTCAAACAAATATGGCGAGAGGAATCACCCAAAAGGATCATCCATAGACACAACATTAACATGTTCCACCAAGAATGTCTTGAGAAGAATATTATAAATAAAATGAAACATGGAATAAGTCAATTCATCAAACATAATTTAAATCATACAATCCCTTTAGAAACCATTGAATTTAGAGTAAGAAAAAAAATACATAAAAAAGAACATTGAAAAAAAATTAGTTTCATTGAAATAACTAATATTTGATGTGAAAAGCCAAAAAAAATATATATTTTAATATAATACGAAACTAAATAACTAAATTGTTCCTAAAAAAGTCAATAAAATTTCTGAACTTCATTTAAAAATGAATTTCATTTTATGACACTACTCAAGAGTCAATAGTGATTTATAGGAAAACAAAAAAAAAATTGGGGCAAAAATCATAACATTTCAAGAATTTTTTTTCTAAAAAAATAGAATAAAAATTTTTAGAAAAATAATAAAACCCCCTTTGATTTATCTATAACAAATGAAAACAAATTTTGGATCATGTATCATATAATTTGGGAACAAATGAAAATATCACGAGTTATGTAGTCCTGTGTAAATTTTGATCACATGATTTTAATGAACAAGGTTAAAATGAAACAACTATTTTTTATTATTCAGATCCATGTTCATGATACCTATATAATTTTATTGGCCCTGTAATATAACCCTTCACCTAATATTCTTCAAAATGTTTCACCCAATAACTCAAAGAAAAAATCAAAATATTATATTATTCAATGGGAATCAATATTCCCACGTTTTAAAAATAGATATACAAAAAAATAACGAGGAATCATAAAATAACCATGTTGGGGTGGATTCATCATTTAATAAAAATAAATTAATTGTATAACCTCACATAGAGTATTACATATTGAATTCATACATTGAATAAATATATAAAAATAATAATTTTTTAATATTATATAAACATACTAAATTAGAAAAATTCATTATAAAAAATATACATTTATTTATAAATAATAACCCATTGTAAAAGAAATATAAAAGTTATGATATCAGGAATGAATTAAACATAAAAACATCTGATGAACTAAAACATGAGGAAAAAAGAAAAAAATATAGTTAGATAAAAAATGTGATAGAAAAACATCCCATGATGAAAAAATAATTTCAGTTTTACAAAAAAAATCTTTAGAAATCCCGTAGTAGCTAACTAGAACCCTAATATCCATAAATAGACCACAAAAATATCCTTTTATAGTAACATAAAAAACCTGCAAAAGGTATAAATTAAATATATATATACACAAAATGGTTTCTATGTTGGTTTTGAGCTAAATAGACCCAACTAGATTTCACAAAACAAACTAAAAATTCCTTTTTATAAAAAAACATATATTATATGATGAAAATTATCCAAAAATACATTCTAGAAATGGTATATATGAAGATGAATTCTAAAATAACCTATTTAATAATATAATATAATGATTTTAAATACTAATTCTCACAATAGTCAAATAATCCAAGGACCCAATGGTGTAGTGTCTATGAAATTTGTTATATAAACTCTGTATTTTATATAATATGAATCTCATCAATTATTTTCCACTTATAAGAACATTACTTGAAAATAGAGAACATGTAAATGTCATCATTAACTGGGAATTAAAACATAATAAAATTTTGATGAAAAACGATCTTAATGTTAAAAACATATCATATCTTATTACTCCATAAGAATGATAATGAATGTGAGGAAACACAAAAATCATAATAAGAAATTGAAAGACCATTTATAAAAGTAAAAAAATGATGAGTATAAGTTATATAATAAGAAGATATTTAAGAAACAAAAAAAAATTTACATGGTATAAATAACATATCAATAGTCATATAAAATGTATAGATAATAATAATGTGAAAAATTATATAAAAATATGACATGAAGAAGAAATCATAATACTTCATTGAAAAGAAATTAATCTTGTGAAATTATAATAACATGAAAACATGTTGGGATTATTTCATAACAACATACAATATAATATTGTAAATGACCATAATAATATGAAAACCTTGGGAGGAAACTCATTATTCTCATTCTTATGTGAAAAAACTCATTATATTAATGGTTGAATAATTGAGAAAACCCATCATGCTTTGGCCCATGTGAAAAAATCCTTTATAACTTTTCCTAATTGTATGATGAGAATTTATCGTAATCCAATCTATTTTATAGATATATAAGATCTAACCATCATTACATATACATATTTGTTCCAATTAAAATCTATCATCCACATAACTTAAAATTTTAATTAAAAAATAATGGGTTTCATAATATTATCACATTATTTGAATGTATGAAATCATAGGATATAAAAATATCATTAAAAAAATACCTAACATAATTATATATATATATATAATCAATTCATGATATGTGAGTCATTTTAATATAAAGATATCTAAATCATAATATCTTTTCTTAAATCATTTTCTATTCATCATTGTAAAAGTCATAATTACGATCCCAGTTTTAAAAAGTCCATTTTTTATTAATATATATAATAATTAAAGAAATGAAATTGATTTTGGTTCAAAAATTATTTTCCCAAGAAATAATGAAATAACATAAATTAAATTTAAATTCATGGAATATTATATTCAATAATAAATTTCAAAGATAAATTAAATGAATTTGAGTTACCGTGTCCCTAATATTAACTATTATTTAAATAGAATACCATATCCACCAATATTAAAATGGGAACCTTAAAAATGATTTATTTAACAATAATATTACTATATATATATCAATTTACACACCTTTTTTATGAAAATTATAAAAAAATCGAATTTGGAAATCAATTTTCAATATCATATGTTAATTATTTTAACTGTTTTGAACCATGTTCACAAAATAGGTGTTGGTCACCGTTTTTATTTAGTAGAATAAATATTTAAAAACTAATAAATTATTTTAAATTTAGGTTATATAAACATTTATATTGTTATAATTCCATAAAATTGATGTTCTAGTCACGTTTTGGAAAAAATTTCTAATGAAATAGCTTCAGGTTATTTACTGATATCGATAGATGACCTTATAACAACCATTAATTTCTGTTTTACTCAAAAAGAAGCATATTATTTCCATATATTAATTGTATATACTATATATAATTATAATATATTAAATAAAACCATACATGTTTGCTTGTGTAGGACAAATTGAAACATTTTTATTCATGGATGTAGTAATCCAAAATTTGTACGATTCAAATTTTTAGTTATTTTAGTAGAAAATGGGAGGGTCATTAATTATTTGAATATAATTGTAATCATATTCTGCTATAGTATTTATATTTATCATTTCATTTTAACTTATTTAAATTATATTATAGTAATAATAAATTTGTATAATGAAATAGAAAATAATGTGAAGTCAAAGAGCTTATACCTCACTTCATAGAGTATCACCATTGATAAGGGGATGAAACAATTAATGCATCTTATTTTAAGAATAAATAAACTTATTAATTTGAATAAGGGTTTCCAAAATATGTATGGGAAGATTCTGGCACAATATTTTTATTTTTTATGGTGAGGGGATGCGAGGAGAGTGTCTTTCAATTTTATAAGTGAAAAATAGTATCATTTTTTTGAGTTACAAAATGTTTCAGTAATAGAAAGTCAATATCATGAAATGATCCTAATGAATTGATAAATAATTAATTATAAGGATAAAAATATTGATCCCAATATCCTCTTTGGGAAATGAATCATTTTATAAACAAGCTATTATCTTTACCTATAGGGTCACTAACTTTTACCACAGTAGTGTTTACCACAATTTCTAGTTATTAACTAGGTAAGTTGTCTATCAATCCTAAAATTAAAATGATCCATATTTTTTATTTTCTACCCACTGATTATAAAAATGAAATCAAATTTTAATTAATAAAAATCCAATATTTTTGATATATTAAATTGAAGAAAAATTCATATAATGTGCTTATAAAATGTTTTTTGGAAAATGTTATTTTAAAAAATTAATATATGGTTATAAATATATATTCCATTAATGTAAATTTATATAAAATAATATATATAATTAAGATGTGATTGAAATAATATTATGATAAATACTGAAGAAATTAGTTTTATAAATAATTAAACAATATAGTTGAAAAAACAATTTTCACTTAAACACTACATATATTTTTAAAATTTTGATCATGGGTTTATAAATTATTATTAGTATTTGAAATTAAATTATTATAATAGATAATATATAATTTAAAATGAATATATTTTTTCCAAAAGATTAAATTTATTCATATAATAAAAAAATTATTAAAAAGTGGCAACATTTATATAATTGATAATTTCATTAATCCCCAAAAATATAATTACTTTTGAAATGAAGATAAAATTTATCAGAAGCTAATATGATCATGAAAAACACAAAAATAAAATTTATTTTTTCAAATTTAAATACGAAAATATATAAACCTAACCATAATATAAATAATAAAATATTAAGAAAAATTTATTTTAAATAAAACTATTTTTTCATATTAACATTTCATTTATAATTAGTGTTAATTATATGTATATATATCTTGAAAAATTTCCTTTTTGAAAAAAAAAGTCAACAAATATTTTTTTGGGCTCTTGATTAAACTAACTTGGTGGATATCTAAGTTAAATTCTAAATTTTGTTTGTAAATTTTTATAAATATATATTTATATATATATCATAATATTTTACTTCTGTTTTGGTCTTCAAATTCTATGGAAAACATATAACAATAAATAATTGTTCAGATTCATTTTCGAGAGGGGATAAATCCAAAAAAAGTAATATTTAATGAGGATTGAATAATCAGGTCATTACATTCAATACCCACCACCCATAAAAAAAATTTAACCTCAATATTTTATTACATGGATAAAAAATGTGTAATAGTGACAAACCCACAAATTAAAAAAATGTTTTTAATACAGAAGACTTATTTTGAAAGAATTGATAAAATTAAATTTACCCCAACATAGACCCTCTAAAATAAATAACATCAAATTGAAATATTGGGTCGCCTACAAACCTAATGAAATTTTGGTTATGTGTTTTGGGAATTAGAAAAACACTTATGTTAAAATTCCCATATTATCAAGTGAACACTTTCCACACTTTTCATTCATTTTCATATTCTATATTATGTCTCAAATATCTCCTATAATATTATCCACACATGAAACCATTCTGTAGAAAATTAATATAACATAATTCATCAGAACAAGTGGAAAAATGAAATATAAAAGAGGTGAGATTAAATGATCTCTAAGGGTATACATAAGAATTTACAATTTAATGTCATTAATGATAATAAAATGAGAATAAGGGTATGATGAAATAATAAATGTAAATGAGCATACAATATTGGAATTCATACAAATATAACAATTGATAAGTGAACATGTAACAAGGAATAAATCATTATCAATGGAAAATTCCATATAATTCTATAATAATCAACCATGTGATGTCAACCATGATCCATGGAAACATTAAAAACCAAATAATTTAATGACTAAAATATATTATTGTCTTGGAATATAATCCACATAATACAATTACCTGATTCATTAAAAGTATAATAATAAACATGGCCAACATCCATCATAATTTCTTTATGTATATAATCATTACTCAATGAATTAAAAGGATATAATGGTACCTCCATTACTTTTCATATAACATAAACCCCCCAACCAAGGATTATAACAGAACCACACATCTTTGGTTCATGAAAGATCTATGTATCCTTGGTTTATAATTGAAGAACCAATAAATTATCCACACATATGTACATGTAACAAAAGATATTAAATAATTAAATGTTTTCAATTTTGAAAATAAGTATTACAGTTTTTTATTCATAGATTTATTTACCCAGGGAATGGAAATTGGTTATTTGATACGAAAAAATATTAATCCTTTTATCAAAAGAATTATTATTTTATCATTATAATTTATAATTATTGTTGAATAAAAAATATCAATGGTAATAATCATTGTTAACTATAAATAGAATTAAAAATCCTTAGAATCATTTTTTAGAAAGTTGTGCATTCCACGTTCAAAATAAATTGTGAAAACTAAAAAATCACAAAATATTGTTGAAAATAATATTCTTTAAAAACAACATTTGAAATTTATAATTTAATCGTTAAATAAAATAATGGTCATGATGGAAAAATTGTATTTATATATAGAAAAAAATAAATATAAACATTTATTAATATAATTATTTTGTAAAGATATTCAAAATTGGATAATAGAGAAAACATTAATATATTATAGTTCAACACCTATTAAAAAAATAAAAAAATAAACTGAAAAGAATATTTTGGAGATAACATATGATAATGATGAAAATTATTAGAAAAATTTAAGAAAACATAGATTATGAAGTGTATGATTGAGAAAATACAATAATATAGAGGATTAATATCACTTACATATAACATTAGTTTGTTTTATTGATAAATAATGGAGGAAATTAATATTATATATGTGAAAAAATTGGTTAGTGGAGAAGAAAATATATGAGGATGAATTAAATAAAAGTATATGATCCATCCAAAATTAACATTGAACATAGAAAATCCTAAACAAAGAAGATTTTATATTTTAAAATTTATTGTTGTTTGAGTACAATTTCAAAATTAATCCAATGAAATAAATAACATCAAATAGAACATTAAATAATTAAAAAACTAGGATATCTCTCATATAAAATATAAATGGGTATTATACCCCTCATAAATTAAGACATGTGAAAACATAAAAATATGTCCTAATGAAAGAAAAATATGAGATGTATAACACTTCTATAGATCACATCATTGAATTGAGAATTATTCAATAACGTTATTATGTGTAAACAATGTAAATACACATATACGAAGATGACATACAACATAAATAACTAAAATATGACTTCAAACTAAATTATAGAATAATATAATCAATAATAACGTGATATAACCCAATAAAATGAAATTTAGTTAAAACCCCTTATTACATTGGTAATATATAAATCAAAGTCACTTGGAATAATATAAAATGATTGTAAACTAAAAGAAAACAATTAACAATTATTCATGATATAAAATCAACAAGGGGAATCATATTTACCTAATAAAATAAATTTGTTTAGTAACATTAAATCATTCCTCAACTAAGGGAATTGAGATGAAATTCATAAACTCTTGTTCATACTTCTCTTTCTTATCATTTAACTACTATATAATTTAAATATATAATTTTTTTATAAATTAATAAAACATTTTATATGTGTAAGAAATAGTCATTAAACAATTTTTTTCATTTATTTTATTTTTTACATTTTCAATTACATAATTGGTAATGTCTATGTTGTGTGTCCTGAGGTGTTATGATCATTATTGCAAAAAAACATTGGTATGTTGACCTGGGTCAAATATGTAATTGTTAATTAATATCTAGGATAATATTCATGAAATAATTATATTTTTCCTATATTAATTTATATTTTAAAACCATTCATGTTATATGGTTATGAAATATTAATTATGATACAATCATGGTGATGGTATTTCATACATAGGCATCAGTTACATTTCTATTATTAATGGCTTATCATTAAAATGTGGAAAATTTAATTTTATCATTTTATAGTGATGATAATATCATTAATATAATATTATTTCCTTATATAAAATTATATTTTCCATGTTATTTGGTCACTAAAAATGAATCACATAGTTTTGTGGATGTTGTAATCCCCTCGTACACACCAATTCCATTATAATTTTTCATTTAATAGAATGGAATGAATATATATGACATATTATATTTCAATGATGATAAAAATTTCAGGGAAGAAATTATATATTCACATTGGATCCATCGTTATAACCACATGTGAAAGGTATTCATGGGAATTGAATTACATCAGTTTGATAAGTGGTAGTGTCATATAGACACAAATAATGATTTAATTTATCATTTTTTGGATGAGGAGATGGATATAAATAAAAAAATACATCAATTAAAATGGAATATATTTTTATTGTTATCTCATCATTTTTTTAAAATATAATTTGGTTTTTTTGAGAATAATTAATAAAAAAATATTTATTTAAAAGTTATATTTGTTCTTCAGTTAACCTCTTTTGATTTACATCATAATAACCATGTTTATGGTATTAAACACAAAATAATACCTATAGATATGTGGGGGGGATTTTAGTAATATACTATTTTATACATTGGAAAAACAAAATGACAATTGATGTGTGTAAAATTGAGGAGAAGAGGTGCCATTTTATAAATTGAGGGAGATGCATTACTGGATTTGAAAAAGTGTTACACTACTATAAATAGAAATTAATTTGAAATGATAAAAATTGAAATAATTTGAATATATGATATGTATTTATTAGAATAATCCCACTCAAACTAATATAAATTTTATATAATGTTTTCACCCAAATATCTTTTATTTTATCCCTCATTCACTGTTTTTAAAATTATTGTGTTAAAAATGTATTTTACTCCAGAGGTGTGATTAATATTAATATAAATGGAAAAGTGACTCCTAAATAGAAAAATTTAGATATCTTAATACATAAATTATTCAATTGGATGATGATATATTTTCAATTTTTTTAAAACATTTAATGAAGTATTTTGTTTAAAAAATTCCTTAATGTAAATTTTGGAAACACATGAAATATAATGAAATGTAACACTTAAGACTAAATCAGAGTAATTTAAAAATAAATTCTCAACAAAATTTAATATAATAAAAATTATAATAAATCATGGTATAGAAATTCTATTTTTTCAAGGTTGATTATTGATTTTGAACTTACATGGTCAAAATTAGAATGAGATGAATTTTTTAATTTTGCCCTATGAAATATAGGGTTTTTGAATAATTTTAAAAATTATTTTTTAAACATTCATCCTTTTTTTAATAATAATATATTATACTAATAATTAGTAATTTGTTTCCAATTATTTATAAATAATAAAATCTATGATCATATGGATGTAAAACATATATTTTTTTGGAAATTATTTTTTTTCATCAGAGAAATTATCTTATTTAAAAAGGAATGGTGGAAATCATCTTTATTTAATTAAAATTAATTTTTTTTAAAGATTTAATAACTAAATATATTAATATAAATACTTATTATTATTCTTAATATCCCAATAGTTAATATAAGATCATGTTATGCATAAAAATCAATTACTTGAAAACCCATTTTAAACTAATTTTATAGACATAATTTTGAATAAAAATATTTCACATATATAAATTGATTTTCAGAAATTGGATTCAAAATTTACTATAATAAAATGAAATTTTATTTTATAAATACACCATATGTTTTAACCAAAATGAACAATAAGAATAGAAAATTATTTTTCGTAGTTAATGTAAAATTGGGTTTACTATAGTTAAATTTAAAAATATAACATAAAAGTGAACTATGAATTTATAATACATCATTGGTTGGTTATATTTAACTTTTATATATTTAATCATATAATATTATCCATTTTGGTGAAGATTTCCATGAGTGTGATAAGACATTATTGATTTCCTCTGCAAATTCACTATTTCACTCACAACAAAGAAAATGCAATCCTACTACAGTCACATTTTTACACATATCAATAAATTATGAATGAAAAAAACTCTAGAAATAATATATATATTATCCTTATACAAATTTTTTATGTTATTGTTTCTCCAAAATACTACCCCTAGAGTCTTTATTAATATATCCAATGGTTTTTCTTGTCTTTGAAGGTAGTTATCTTAACTAAGCTCTTTAATTTTTATCGTCACTTACCATAATCAATTATGACATATAAATTATAATATAATTCCCCCCATATCACCCATATAATGAGATGCTATTATATTTATTCCATAATATTTTTATTTTTCCTTATCCATAAAATAGAAAATAATTTTTTCACTCGTGTGTATGGAGGATTATAACCTCGTGGACGGATGAAATTTGTTTATCATCACCAAATCACATGTATAGTCATAATGATTAAAATAATAAATATACATGAAATTTATGAATTTATACAAATTATTTAATAATAATATATATTCTATTTCTTTATCCTATCAACCATTAACCAAATGATAATTTCACTTATGAGTACGTATAACATACAAACGCCATGATGTTTTGTGATTAATCTTCAATGTACCACTTTTTTGAATGTTTATAAAAATGGATCTAATGAATAAATTTTTCATTTATAAAAGAAATATAATTCTAGATAATATGGATATATATCCTACGATATCTATACATGGACTATGTGGTACACATTACATTATATATTCTATTCAGACGATATTTCAGTTACATTTATTCACAAATAACATGTAGTTTTATAGTTTCAGAGTGTTAGGTATTTACTCTAACATAACAATCCTTATATAATGATGAGTAATATTATACTAAATATCCTTTTTCATTAAATATAAAACTTTTTACATATAAATATATCTTTTCATAAAAATTATCATTAAAGAAAACATAACATCTTTAATTCCATTAACCATCCATATTACTAATGAAAAAGATCTGAAAATGTGGGATGAGAACAAAAAACATATTAAGGGACATAAAAAAATAAAAAAACCATAATTCATGAAAACATATAATAATTTTCCTCTTTCAATATAATCATTATCTTAGGATAAAAATTTTATTACACAATAAATCACATTCCTTGACCAAATATTTTTCTAAATCATTTAATAAGAAATATAAAAGTTAAAATATCACTTATATGGTTACTTTTATATCATAAAAACTCATTTTAGTTTTTCCTTCTTCAAAATTTTACAACATTCAACATTACAATGGATCATATAAATTCCGTCACAATTTGAAATAGAAATATTTCCATAAAAAACCATATAATGAATAGATAAATCATGAACTTAACGTTAGATATAATATTCTTATCTTTGATATATACACAGTGAATATTCATTATGATTATACGTAGAGTAAACATTTCCATTAAACTTTAAATTATCTTAATGGTTATACTTGGAAAAAGAATTACAATATATTCCCATAATCAGTTAGGAGAAACCCAATTAGATAACTAAATACCATTACATAACTCATTGGTGTTCTATAACTGGTTCACTCTCCCTTAGTTTATAATTGAACCACATGTCATCATAAATAATACCCAATAACCATAAAATATTCTTAACACATAAAATATTGCATTATAAAATTTTCTTTTAACCCATTACAAAACATTTTTTGATATTTACAAATACATTCCCTTTTAAAACCCTTTTTGACGTAACAAATTATAATGATAAATTGGTTTTTATTTTTTGAAATCTTATTAGTTTATACTATATCCATTATTAAAATAATTTTTGTGGTAGTGGGAATGTTTTTTGTCTCTATATACATTTTAAATTTTACATTTCATTTGTATTTTTGATAATAATGTTAAAATATTTCGTAAATTAATCATTTTTAAAACCATTTAATTAAATTTAAATGAAAATAATTCATTATAATTAACTTATATTTATATAAAATAATAATATATAAAATATGACATGGAAATTAAAAATAATTATAAGGGAAGCATTAAAAGAGTATTTTCAAAACAAATCCCCAAACATTGATCCCAACTTGTGACATATGTTCTTAATCTTAATAAATAATAAACATAGATTTAATATTTAATTTCATAGGATCAATTTTAATGATTTTATTTGTTTTATTTTAATCTTTTAATATTATTTATTAAATTATTTACTTAACAATACTCATATCATATGTTTTTATTATATTATATTCATATGACAAAATGGATTCTGAATGTTTACAAATATCTATGAGGTCATTACTACCCCATATAAATAATAGTGATAAAAGTAAAATTTATCATTTATTTATATAAATTATACATTTAAACCCATTAATGAAATATATTTATGAAAAATGATCTGCGTTACAATCATAGAGACAGTATTTTGTACACACAGATGAGTAATCATTTTATTTTTAAATAATATCAAAAAAATATTTATAATGTTTTCTGAAAGCCATGTTTATCCAAATGACATCAAAAGGAATGACTTCTTTAACATTTAAATCATTGATAGATTTTCCATCCATTTTATCAATTTTAAGATATTATCATCATCTAAATGTTTTCAATGTTTTTATAAGATAACTCATTAATAAAATAAGATTTTAATATTTTTAATTCAATTTTCATATTTTTTTTAAACAGTTATGATTCTGTTTCAAAACCTTTGTTTTTGATGAATCGATAATCCCCTGTCATCCTTGACTATATTTCATGTTATTAATATCCTCTTGAAAAATCAACATTCATCTTATCACAATACATTCAATTCCCCTTAAATATCTATATTTTTATCAAGGATATTTTTAATCATTAAATTGTATATATTATTTCATTTGATGTCTTATTGTGAAAGTAATTTGATTGAATATTGTAAATCAATATAAATATATCTTAATTACTGAATACTAAAATATTTACGAAAAAAATATTTTTCTTGAATTAAATTAGTCATTCGATATACGGGGAATGTATTAAACATAAAATAATTGGTGGGGATCAGTTATAGATAGACCTATGATGCATCAGTATTCTCATGAGAAAAATTTGTTAGAAAAAATTAAATGGCGTTCTCAATTAATACATTTACATAATGTAATCTATGTTGGTTCAAGATCTTGATTGTATATAAATCATTATGCATGAGTTCATGATGTCTAATATTAATCATTCAATTTATGGGGAATTCATTTATTATTATCCCTAATATTATTTTATTGATATTATTTGTTGATGCATTTTATAATGATGTTATTTATTAAATGTAATTTTATTTATGTTTTTTTCTTTTAAATATTGATTATTAATTAAAAACTCATCATTTATTTCATTTTACATAACTGTTATTTAATATTTTAGCTCACCCTTTTTATTTTTTCCTTTCCCCAAGATATAAAGATGAATTATTTGAATGAGATTCAAGGATGATGATAATTTAATTTAGATATGTTTTATATTATGTTGACAATGTAAAAGGAATTTCATTTATATATTTTTTTCAACATGAAAAATAATATGACCGTAGTTTCTATACTAAAACCCTTATATCCATGTTGATGTAATATAATAATAATCAGATCTAGGTTACTAGAGTCAAGGTTCTTAAATAAATTAATAGATCTCAAACTCATAAAAAATGGTAACAAATGACATAAATTATATAAATAGAGGATATTGTCTTATTATAATTATCTAATAAAATTATTAGGGTTTTTGTTATAATTTATAACCATGTATTTTTGTATAACCCTTGAGTTAAAAAATTTTAAACTAAATTATGGTAATGAATTTTTCAATATTAAATTGTTATCATTTTACCTATAAAGATAAAAGTTCCTCATGAAAAATTATCATCGTACATGTATAATTAATTATTTAACGAAATTCAAATAATCTAATAAAATTACTTTTAACAAATAATATCATTAATATCAATTTTGTTCACACTTATTTAAAATTTCATTAAATAATAAATTAAATGAATGTATTTAGATTACATGCCTTTCAAAAATATCTAAGATGTTATATTTTTATATAAAAATCATGGGACACGATGAGCCACAAGAAATTTTTTTAATTTGACTGTTTTTAAAATTAGTTGCATTATTTTCCAACTCCATGCATAAGAATAATGTCAATGTTGTATGATCCTGGTTTTTGGAAAGGTATGTTTTTGTTGTGTTCTGGGTTAAATCCTAGCTTTGGGACATTAAAAGGATTCTTGAAAGTGTGAGAGGCCTTGGGGGTGTTTCGGGGGATCACGGCAGGGAAGAAGGGGAGTCTGGCCAAAGCAGACTAAGGCACACAGCCTGCGTATAGTCAACCTAACTGTGTGGCATGCCCAGGTGAAACCTTGTGAACCTCCCTCCTCTGGACAGAAGCGAGCGCACGGTTTGCGCACGGTTTTCCAAACCGTGCATCTAAACTATTCGACTCATCCTCCTTCAGGCAATGGCATGTGCACGATTTTCCAAACCGTGCAGCTAAATCGTGCGACCACTTAAATTTGGGAAAATTAAAAAAATGCCACTCTCGGCTTTTTAAACCCCACTCGGTATTTTCCCCTCTTCCACCTCTCTTCACCCTAGGACGAACCAATTTGACTCAAGCTTCCCAAGGGTGGTTCTCTTTCGATTATTGGCCGTTTTGGACACTGTTTGTTGCGGATCGAAGCTCCGAGTAAGTCTAATCCCCTCTACCCCTATCTTCTTGAGATTAGGGCTTGTGGTTTCTCTCATCTTTTTTTTTTGAAACTCAAAAACCCTATCTTTTGGGTGAGTTGTAGGTTGAAGCTCTAAAGGTTTTTTAGATCGAGGTCTAAGAACTCGATAGAGAGCGCGTTCAACTGCAGTTTCAAGGCAGGTGGTCTACAAGTCATATCCCATAGTTATTTAGGGTTTGGTGCATGTTTAGTTGTCTTCTTTCTTTCCTTTGGTTATATTTTGGATAACCATGGCATGTTTTATAATAATGGTGTTTAAAATGGAAAATGGGAACCCTCACGATCCCTGTGGGATGTGTTGGGATATACCTGACCTTATTAAGGCCATCCATGGAATGTTTCGTCTTTTATCAGATTTAGGGTTTGATATTAAACAAGTTCCCTTATTTTAATGAGTTATAGAGACCTTGATAACTATGTTGGCATGATTGGTTGAGCTTGTAATAGAAGTTTGGTCATGCACCTAGTCTTGGTAATAACCTAGGGGTTATTTGAAATGGGTTAAATGTTGGCTCATGGGAATGATGAATGGGTTAAATGGGTTAATGCGTAAACTAATTAAAGACCATAATTGGATAAATTATGGGTTTAATGTGGAATGCTTAGTGAGATAGGAATAACTCATTGGAATTGGGTGAATGGTTAAATGATGTGAAATGGTAATGTGTTAATGGGTTTAGGAATGATGTGGTTTCCCATGAGGGTTGTTTTGAATAATGTTTGTAGAGACCCAAAGCATGACGTACCTGTACATTACATTACTTTTGAGGAATACTTAATACATAAAAAAAACATACAGATAAGGACCGTAATAGTTTAGTGTCTTTGGAAACTCGGAATAAAATCTTTTAATCGTGGTGAAAGATCATCAACATCTCCCATGATGTTCTTCCCGTTTTTTTTCTTACCTAAAATATTTCTTTATATCCTTGAGAAAAGAAAACATAAAAAGGGTGATCTCAAATGCTTAGTAAGGGTAATAATTGATAAAATAAAAGATTCCATATACATTAGAACTTAAAATCATGAACATAATGTTTAAAATCAAAAGCTTGAGCAATGTCATAAAACATGGAAGTACGTAAGGCATAGATCATAAAGAAACATTAAGAATGATAAAATATCATGGGAATAAAACATGTAATTGTGGAAACCATTAATCACATGATATTATTTCATAGTAGCCAAGGCATTGCTACCAAGACCATCTTAGTGTACAGAGTCCCTTTCTGAATCGAGTACACTCCTCGTTCCAGTCCTGTATTACTGAACCAGTTTAACTTGCCATTCCATCCATGTCTATCTCATGAGATATAAATCCTTACCTAATTCATTGGAGGGATATATAGGTCCCACCTATCCCATAGTGAAATCATTTTTACTTGTGCCAAAAAAAAAAACTTAAAACATTCATCATAACCCAAAGAATAAAATGGGTTTCATAAACATCATCCCCTCATCACATAATCCATATGAAACAAATGGATATTTCATCATAAGAAAATTGAAACCATTTAAATCGTATATACATTATTCTTGAGACATACACATATAAAATAATGACATCTTAGATAGAGAATCGTTTTGACAAAACACTTGAAATAAATTCTTGAGAAAAATATCCTTTCTTCTTCAAAATCAATTTATTTTCACAAAACCTCGTGCAATTTTAAAAGAAAATGGTTTTTTTGAAAATAGTCATGAAATATTTTGGAGGAAGCTTCATGAAAATAAGGCTTTATAAAACTGTAAAAATCTGTTCGTTCCATATAAGTTAAAAAAACATTCTTCTCGTACTTTTTCTGGAAAAGACAAAAAGTACCTCGTGTGGTAAACAAAAGAAAGATTCCTTCCATATGCTGTGGTAAAAGTATGAAAAGGGTAAAAATGTCTGAAAAATACATTGAAGGAAATTAAAAATTTTATGAAAACATTTTGAGAGCATATGGACATGGATAACAAACATAACCCCTAGTAAATACTTACAAGTAAACAATCTCGGATAAGAATGAGATTGGAATAATTATCCCTTACCTTAGGTCTGATATGCTTCGTACATATCCGAACCTCCTGTATAATGATTTAAATAATGTAATTGACTTATAACAGAATCATATTCATTGTTATGATATCATATATGGTTCACTTATGACTTTATATTACCCATTCTTTTGTAAATTAATGTTAAAGTAGCGTTTTGGGTAAAATCATCTTATTTATCGTACGTGTTTGGACTTGTTGTTCTTGATGTTATTATTACTTATATCATGATTTACTTACTTACAAAATGTAAATCATGATTTATATATCATATAAATTCATTATATATCCAGAATATACAATCATTTATAAAAGTACATAACATATGGTGGTAAGAAATGAAACACACCGTTCATGGAGACGGTAAGCCATACGTACGCATGAACGCTACTTTCATTTATATTTATTATTTTAATGGAATTAAAACATAATGATACATAGGTATATTATAATTCCAGTATAATATCATATATAATATCATTAACCACATCTTTGATACATCCCACATAAGGTATTAATGAATCACATAACTTTGAGGGGGCGGTAGTCAGCACTTCCTCAAATGAGATTATCGTATTTACCGACTATGGAAACCGTAAAGGCTTGATATAATTGGGAAGTAAATAAGAATAATGAAATCATAAACATAATATATATTTTATATAAATATTTTCCCATCATAATGGCCACCATGAGAGGCGGTAGGAGAAAATCGAACAATCATCGTTTCGTGAGGCGTTAGTTTTCCATCACAGAAACATTATGTTCTTCATCCATTAGATAGAGGTGTGTGTATGTGTAGTTATAATACATATCATAACATCATCCTAGTATGTTGAAGATACTGTTGTTTTCAAAAATTAAAGGATTAAAAATATTTTAGGGGTTGGAGAAGTAGAATTAAAGAAAACAACTTAAGAGAAACAGTTACCTTTAATTTTGGTAACTTCCTTTGGTTTGAACCAAAAGGACTTCTTGTAGAGTCTTCATCCTAATTTAAGGCTTCAAGGGGAGTATAGGGATGTATGTAACTCAGTTGGGCAGAGTTTGGATGAGCCAAAAGGCTTGAGAGGTGTGAGGAATTGCATAGAAGTGGTCGCTTTTTATAAGGGAGTGGAGGGGCTCTTTAAGAAAGTGTGAAAACATTATTTTATTATAAACTTATCTTAGGTTTCAAGAGGTCCAAAACACATTAATGTAAAATATAAGTTGAATCAAATTTGAAATAAAATCATCCTATAGGAATTGGACAGGTTTTGGATGATATTTTAATCATTTTAATCTTATTTATTTAAATCATTTATTAATTAGGTAAATACTTCATCATTATTGTGTCTTTAATAATTTAATTTATCTGATGTCTAAAAATTATAAAAAAAATACCTACATATAGGAAATCGTTTTAGATTTCCAACGAATATTTATATCCCAATACATAATTTATATATCCCCTTATAAAAAATAATTACTAAATAGTTTTTGTTAATTCCAATTTTGTCTTTACATTAAATTAATTAATCTAATGTGTCATTGTCTTTCATAAGTTGCTCCATGGGGACCCAAAATCGACCCAAGGATGCCCATGGTTGGAAAATACTCATCCAATAAGGTTAGGACAAGTTTCAGGGTAATTTTGAAGTATTATAATCTTCTTTTAACCTTGAATTACCCTATTTACCTTTAACCGTAGTAAATAAAAATTATCGTAGTTACTATTCATAATATCAAAAAAAATAAAAGTAACCTATTAACATAATTTGGACCCACTGATTCCAGATATGGAATCCATTTTTCAAAATTCATAACACAAAAGTTGCAGTAATTAATTTAAAATTAATCATGTTGTCGATAGAAAACGGGTTTTTGTTTAAAACATTGCAAAAGATTGAATTTATTTAACCTACGAATTCAATGTAAAATCTAGGGTAATGACATAAATTATATTAAATGGTAAAAATATATTTTATTTATACTTCAAAACCATTCAATATTATAATTTAACCACATAAGTTATTACGATGAAAATAGTTGTTTTTAATTAAAATATAGCGTGTTTTTACTATTCATTAAATTATGAAAGTTATCAGAATAATATGAAAAATTTATCCAAGGTAAAATTTTATATCCTGATTCCAAATAATAATTTTATTTTGTAAAATTTTACTTATAAACATGTCAAAAACTAGATTTAAAGTGGGTGCACCATAAAAAAGCGGCAAAACTCCATTTTTGAAAAATATTTATTTTACCCGAAAAAATTATTTTGTTCTTATACCATGTTCTAGAAAATGTGTAAGTTGAATAATAATGTTATAAAATTCAAAATTTAGTTAATACTATTCATACCAGCTAGTTCATAATAATATTATAATAATATATCGTTGTTTAGTAAAACCTGGTATAGCGTACAACACACGCTATCGAGGAAGGTCGCGATTGCGTGTAATGAAATCCAAGTCAGGGTTGCATGTTGTGAAAGAATCTTTTATTATTTCATATAACAAAATCCAACCATATTTCATTTATACATTTAATATTTATATATATACACCCAATGTTGTGTAGAATGACTATTATAAAACGAACTTGAAATTGTGTGTAACACAATCTAAGAATAGTGTTGCATATACTTCAAGCTAATAAAGTGTGGCGTATAGCACAAGATAATATTGTTGTAGTATAAAACACATGACATCAAATAAATTAAAAATAATACTTATCATAAATTATCGGTTTATTACATTATACCCCCCTTAAAATAAATTTCGCCCTCGAAATTCGTCGGGGTTATAAATGGTTTACTACTCAAATGTTTCTTTAATAGAAACCCACATCGTAAAAAGGAATACCAAAACTTGGATTTAAAAACTAATGTATGAAACATAATGGTTACTCAAATTAACTCATCACTGGGTTTCCACGTAGGAGAACATAGGTGAAAATATGGATATGGAAGAGAAATCTAACCATCAAGTTCTTGATGGATAGTGGTAGAGAACATGGCTATGAAAAAGCCAACAATCACAAAGCCATAAAATTTTGATGATCTAAGGTACCATCTGATTCATCGGATATAAGAGCACTAGGACAACATTTTTGGTTTTCAATATCATTTCCCTAAATTTGAAAATATTGAATTAGAAAAAATACTGGCTTGATTTTGGTACAATCTCATTGTTGTTCATGATTTGAACAATTTCAACTTCATCTCTTAAATAAATTAAGTTGAATTTCTTAATAGTGAAGTGTTAACATATCATGTGATATAATGATGGGTCATTCCATCTATTTCAAACAAAAGGTTAGCAAAAGTTATCAAATATACATAAGTCCATCTATGGTGAGATTAATCATATATGGTTCATAAAATGGACTTATACTTCATATATCATACTGATTAATATAATAATACTAGTTTTTACTAAACAGGGGCTTCCTGTAGGCCAGTGGTAGGCGATAAAGGCTAGTCACACTTCAGTTGTGGGTTCGATTCCCACAGCCTTGTCCGACCCGATGGGTCGTCGCCCGTCCAGTAGGTTGCCCTTTTTCTAAAACTACATTACTATAACATTCCATAAATAATATCGAAAAAAAACTTCTATCCTTAAACAATACTAACTTATGTCCAACATAATCCATTCCAATCTTTAGGCGTATCCATAATACTGTAGTCCACTAACATATTATAGTGAAAATGGTTACCATAGATTTCATATAACAAGCATGTTAATTCCATCATTGATCCCCATAAATCATAAGATATGTCTTGTTGGTCACATTCTAAACATTCTAAGGCCTTAATCATGTATTCTCTTGAAAAATGAATACCCATTAAACCTTAGTGAAAACATGAATGCTGTCAAAAGTTAACTCTTTCAACATACCAAAATCTAAAAATTTTATATACTCAAACCAGGATATAAACTTCTCCTTATATCAGTCATGAGCTCATGAATACTGTCAAACATTTCATTATCTCCTTATCCCTTCATTATACGCATATCATCCTCTTTCCAAAAATATCTCAATCACTTTCCATGGTTACCGGCACCATAAAATTATTGAAAAACACAATAGACCAATACATAAATATTACAATATTCCACGATACTATATAAAACATTTTTTGGAATCCCATTACATAAACACTGAATCATTCCACCACATCGTTGTCATATTCAACATCACCAATAGTGATCACATGTGACTTCCCTTTATCCTTTTCCTTAAGTGGTTTCTCATGTCGATCATCACTAACCCATGGATTAGGGCATTTATTATCATAATTCCCCATTTCCTTGAACTTCATGAATTGAAGTGTTGGTGGAGTGTTCTCTGTATTCCTTTCCCTATTCACATCATTAGCAAACTTTTTCCCACTACTTCGACAATAAACTGCTCGATGACCTTCTATACCACACTTATAACATTTTCTAGTCCCTTTAAGACAACATCAACCATGTTTCATTCCACACTTTGAGCATAAGGAAACATTCATCTTCTTTTCAATATTATTTTGAGATTTCTCCTTGAACTCCAACTTTCGTTTCTTGCCAAAACCATGAGATGGATATGTAACACCAACTTCCATTTATACCTTGATAGCACAACGCAAAATTTCTTCATAGCTACTGAAGTCACTTATAGCTAATTCCCTTTGAATAATTGGTTTTAAGTCACTAAAAAATCGATCAACTTTACTTTCAGGTTGTATGATAAAGCCAGATGCATACCTTGCAAGTCTTGTAAAATTCGCTTCATATATACCAACAGATTCATCATCATTTTTCTTTAGTTCAAGAAACTTCTTCTCCATCTTTGTTCTAAGAATACAAGGGAAGTACTTATTGAAAATAAGTTCTTAAACTCATCCCATTACATGGAATCAATTTCATCTCTTGGCCTCGTATTCTTGATAAGATTCCACCACTGATCAACTTCTCCTTCCAAACGATATACTGCAAAGATGACTTTATCATTTTCAGAACATTGAAGAACTGAAAATATCTTTTCAGTGGTACTGATACATTGTTCAGTAAAAAGTGGATCGGAAGACCCACTGAATGAAGGTGGGCGTTTCCTCATGAAGGAATCAATAGAATATTGTTCCCTTATCTGCTCATTTGGATGTCCAGAATGGTTCATATCTTGTGTAAGTATAGCAATAAGATTTTTCACTCCATCTCCCATAACATTGGTTTGTTCAGGAGGACAGTCATTGCATTTTCCATTAAATTGATCAATATGGTTCCTTCGGGTTCCAGCCATCGTCTAAAACCCAAAAGAATAGTGTGAGAGGCAAAAATCATGCTAGGGAAAACAACATAGTAAAGGGGGAGTACCCTCAATATCTGACATCTTATGTTAAATTCTAAGATCGTTACCATAGTTCTAGGACTATATCTTATACGTATACTTATCCTTAGGGACATCCCTAGACATACATTAGAAATATCTCTAGGGATCTCACTAAAGTTCTCGCATCCTAGTTTCCAAATGTTGACTAAATCATTCCTTTGATATCATCTATAGAGACCCGAAGCATGACGTACCTGTACATTACATTAATTTTGCGGAATACATAATACATAACAAAAACAGACAAACAAGGACCGTAATATTTTAATGTCTTTGGATACTCAGAATAAAATCTTCTAATTGTGGTGAAAGATCTTCAACATCTCCCACTAAGATATTCCCTTTTTTGTTTTCTTACCTAAAACATTTCTTTATATCCTGGGGAAAAGAAAACATAAAAAGGGTGAGCTCAAATGCTCAGTAAGTTTAAGCATGGATAAAATAAAACATTCCATATACATTTGAACTTAAAAACATGAACATAATGTTTAAACATCAAAAGCTTGAGCAATCTCATAAAAAATGGTAGTACGTAAGGCATAGATCATAAACAAACATTAAGAATGACAAAATAGCATGGGAATAAAACATGTAATTGTGGAAACCATTAAGCACATGATATTATTTCCATTGTAGCCAAGGCATTTCTTCCAAGACCATCTTAGTGGAAAAAGACCCTTTCTGAATCGAGTTCACTCCTCATTCCAGTCCTGTATTACCGAACCGGTTTAACTTTCCATTCCATCCATTTCTATCTCATAAGATATAAATCTTTACCCAATGCATTGGAGGTAGATATAGGTCCCACCCATCTCATAGTTAAATCATTCTTACTTGTGCCACAAAATAAACTTAAAACATTCTTCATAACCCAAAGAATAAAATGGGTTTCATAAACATCATCCCATCATCACATAATTCATATAAAACAAATGGATATTTCATCATAAAAAAATTGAAACCATGTAAATCATAGATACATTATACTTGAAACATAAACATATTAAATAATGTCATATTATATAGAAAATGGTTTTTATAAAACACTTGAAATGAATTCTTGAGGAAAATATCCTTTCTTCTTCAAAATCAATTTCCTTTCACAAAACATCATTCCATTCTAAAAGAAAAGGATTTTGTTGAAAATAGTCATGAAATATTTTGGAGGATGCTTCATGAAAATAAGGCTTTATGAAACCGTAAAAATATGATTGTTTCGTATAAGTTAAAAAACATTATTGCTGTACATTTTCCGGAAAAGTCAAAAAGTACCTCGTAAGGTAAAAAAAAGAAAGATTCTTTCCATACGATGTGGTAAAAGAAAGAAAAGGGTAAAAATGTCTTAAACATACATGGAAGGAAAGTAAAAATTTTATGGAAAAATTTTGGGAGCATATGGACATGGATAATAAACATAACCCCCAGTAAATACTTACGAGTAAACAATCTCGGATAAGAATGAGATTGGAATAATTATCCCTTACCTTAGGTCTGATATGCTTCGTACGTATCCTAACCTCCTATATAATGATTTAAATAATGTCATTTACTTATTAAAGAATCATATTCATTGTTATGATATCATATATGGTTCACTTATGACTTTATATTACCCATTCCTTTGTAAATTAATATTACAATAGCTTTTTGGGTAAAATCATCTTATTTATCGTACGTGTTTGGAATTTTTGTTCTTGATGTTATTATTACTTATATCATGATTTACATACTTCAAAAATGTAAATAATGATTTATATATCATATACATTAATTATATATCCAGCATATACAAGCATTTAAAATAGTACATAACATATGGAGGTAAGAAATGAAACGCACCGTTCATGGAGACGGTAAGCCGTACGTATGCATGAACGCTACATTCATTTCTATTTCTTATTTTAATGGAATTAAAACATAATGATACATAGGTATATTATAATTCCAGTATAATATAATATATAATATCATTAACCACATCCTTTATACATACCACATAAGGTATTAATGAATCACATCACTTTGAGGGGGCGGTAGTCCGCACTTCCTCAAATGAGATTATCTATTTAAAGAATATGGAAACCGCAAAGGCTTGATATAATTGGGAAGTAAATAAGAATATGGAAATCAAAAACATAATATATATTATATATAAATACTATTCCATCATAATGGCCACCATGAGAGGTGGTAGGAGAAATTCGAACAATCATCGTTTCGTGAGGCGTTAGTTTGCTATCACAGAAACATTATGTTCTTCATCCATTAGATGGAGGTGTGTGTAAGTGTTGTTTTAATACTTCTCATAACAACATCCTATTATTTTGAGGAATCTATTTATGACACAAATAAAAGGATTAAAAGGATTTTAGGGGTTGGAGAAGTAGAATAAAATAAAACAACTTAAGAGAAACAGTTACCTTTAATTTTGGTAACTTCTATTGGTTTGAACCAAAAAGACATCTTGGAGAGTATTCTGCCTAATGTATGGCTTCAAGGGGTAGGAGAGGGATGTAGGGATCTTAGTTGGGAAGAGTTTGGACGAGACAAAAGGCTTTAGATTTGTGAGGAATTGCATAGAAGTGGTCTCCTTTTATAAGGGAGTGGAGGGGCTCTTTAGGAAAGTGTGAAAACATTATTTTATTATAAACATATCTTCGGTTTAAAGAGGTCCAAAACACATTAATGTCGAAGCTAAGATGACTCATATTAGAAATAAAATCATCCAATAGTAATTGGACAGGTTTTGGATGATATTTTAATCATTTTAATCTTATTTATTTAAATCATTTATTAATTAGGTAAATACTGCATCATTATTGTGTCATAAATTATTTGATTTATCTAATGTCTAAAAATTATAAAAAAATACCAACATGTATGATATCGTTTTAGATTTCCAATGAATATTTATAGCCAAATATATAATTTAAATATCCCCTTATAAAAATTAATTACTAAACAATTTTTGTTAATTCCAATTTTGTCTTTACATTAAAATAATTAATCTAATGTATCATTATCTTTCATAAGTGGCTCCATGGGGTCCCAAAATCGACCCAAGGATTCCCATGGTCGGCCACTAATCATACAATAAGGTTAGGACAAGTGTCGAGGTAATTTTGAATTATTATAATATTCTTTTAACCTTGAATTAGCCTATTTACCTTTAACCGTAGTAAATAAAAATTACCGTAGTTACTATTCATAATATCAAAAAAATAAAAGTAACCTATTAACATAATTTGGACCTAAACATTCCAAATATGGAATCCATTATTCAAAATTCAAAACAGAGAAGTTTCAGTAATTAATTTAAAATTAATCTCGTTGTCGAAAGAAAACGGGTTTTTGTTTAAAACATTGCAAAAGATTGAATTTATTTAACCTACGAATTCAATGTAAAATCAAGGCTAATGACATACATTATATAAAATGGTAAAAAAATATTCTATTTATAATTTAAAACCATTCAATATAATAATTTAACCACATAAGTTATTACGATGAAAAAAGTTGTTTTTAATTAAAATATACCATGTTTTTTCTATTCATTAAAATATGAAAGTTATCAGAATAATATGAAAAACTTATCCAAGGTAAAATTTTATATCCTGATACAAA
Source organism: Viscum album (assembly GCA_963277665.1). Lineage (NCBI taxonomy): Eukaryota > Viridiplantae > Streptophyta > Magnoliopsida > Santalales > Viscaceae > Viscum > Viscum album. Next base: position 641,049,107 of record OY728133.1, on the reverse strand, counting down.
ATAATAATTTTATTTTGTAAAATTGAACTTATAAACATGTCAAAAACTAGATTTATAGTGGGTGCTCCATCAAAAGGCGGCAAAACTGTATTTTTGAAAAATACTTATTTTACCCAATAAAATTATTTTGTTCTTATACCATGTTCTAGAAAATGTGTAAGATGAATAATAATGTTATAAAATTAATAATTTAGTTAATACTATACATAAAGGCTAATTCATAATAATATTATAATAATATATCATTGTTTAGTAAAACCCGGTATTGCGTACAACACACACTATAGAGGAAGGTCGTGATTGCGTGTAATGCAAGCCATGTCAGGGTTTCGTGTTGTGAAAGAATAATTTATTATTTCGTATAACAGAATCCAACCATATTTCATTTATAAATTGAATATATATATATATATACACTCAATGTTGTGTAGGATGACTATTATAAAACGAACTTGAAATTGTGTGTAACATAATCTAAGAATAGTGTTGCATATAATTCAAGCTAATACAGTGTGGCATATAGCACAAGATAATCATGTTTTAGTATAAAAAACATGACATCAAATAAATTAAAAAGAATACATATCATAAATTATGGGTTTGTTACAGTTTTTTCTGAAGGGAAATAGTGTGGATGGTTGATGGTTACTTATATTTAAGAATGTGCCCACAACTTCGTAGAGTGGGGTATGACATGAGGATCTATGCCCATGGGTTCAGTGAAGACTGAGGTTATAACCTCCACCCTAAATGCATGGGTTTAGAAAGGGGACTGCGGGTCTATTCTCCTAATGGTTGCATCCACCCGGACTGAGGCTTCGAGGTGAGGTTATGGTTTCTATGAGGGGTTAGTCCTAGTGAGATAGGATAACGATGTGTTTATAATAGTTCATGTTATTATTGGCCTTAGACCCATGTAACATAGTGTATGTGATTAGCCCATGGAAATCTGATGAAATGGTAAATGGAAATAAAGGGTGTGTAATGAATGGTTATGGAAGTGGCAATGGCTTGGGACTAAACTGGATTGTTGTTCCCTAAATAATTACTTGGAATTTATCGTTCATTTTCCTTTTACATGCACTTTCGATTTATACTGGATAGCTTATAGACATCGTTGGTGGTGGCCTACTGAGTTGTACTCACACCCTACTCGGGCCGCCATTGGGTACCCGAGCAGACTTCATGTTTTCAGGTCAGGATAAGGGAAATGGTCCTTTCTAGATAGTTGAGTAGATATGGGTAACACTTGGTGGGGGATCTAGACATGGGGACAAAACCATTTTGGGGATTTGGTTGTTGTCATATTTTTGGATTTTGTTCAATGCTGCACTAGTAGTATGAATTTTCATATTTATTGTTGCAAATGGTTTTTGTACTTCTTTCTTGGTTATTGATTATTGTTTCCGCTATTTAGTTGTTTCTGTTGTGGCTTACTCTGATAATAAGGGTGTATAGTCTCCCCACATGAATAAATAGACCCCTGCTACTAGTCGGTAGCCTTTGGCGTATGGGGAGGCGCACTTAAGGTCATGTAACCACCCGGCTCGGAGCCTCGGTTTAGTGGCTTCCGGTTCGAGGATGTTACAGGTTTTCGGTAAACATTTAATGTAATTATTTCATAATTAAAATTTTAAAATATATTTACATGATAAAAAATACATTATCAAGAAATTAACAATCCAAAACCTATCATTGGTTATTTTTCTCTATTTCAAATAATTTATAATTATTAAAATTAATAATGTAACTTTTTTTCCTTCAAATATACTTAAAATATTATAATATTGACAATTATAGAAAAATGGAATGAAAATAATTTTTTTCATATTGGGATGGTTATGGATGATATAGACCATCCAATTAAATTATTTATTTTTTATTGAATTTTATGACTTATAACATTATTTTTAAACATAATTAACAAATTTTATGTTTAATATTCTATCAAAAATATAGTATGGTAAAAATTCATAATAACCAAAAATAAAACAGATCTATTTACCAAATTTTGTTATTATGATTTAAAATTAATAATCCATTTTTCATGATATAGTTTCTATAAGTAGAAGAAATTAATTTTAAATAATAATGATAAATACAAGGAAAATGTAATTATTAAGAAAATTTCATTTTTGGGCCCAAAAGTGAAGTTATATAACAATGTTTTATAATGATGAATCTAATATAATTAGTTAATGTCTATCTTAGTGAATAATAATCATTTTTCTTGGAGATATGTCATGAATCTGTTTAGGACTCCTTCTAACTCAATACCCAACCTGGACTATGGCTTGGCCCCAAGGGAGTTCGTAATCCTCACTGGCATGAAAGTGTTACATGAGTATTGAAATAATACCTTTCAGAATTATTTCACCAATTGAATTAAACATAAAAACTGAAAATAATTATTAATCCTCAAGAATAATATCCATAACCAAAATAGATACAAAAATTTCATGTAAAACAGTTTGCAACTATTTTCTAAAAACAAAAATAACATAAATGGAGAGGGTCACCGACTACACAACTAATCCTCTATAAAAAAAACAGGGAAAAAACCCTCAACCCACCTCAACCAACACCAACATGAAAATGGATATAATTAATTGGATCTACCATCACCACTATAGAACATATTTCCTTTATGTGGATAAAACATGGCAGGATCTACACACACCCAATGGAGTATCTCTAGTGTGAGAAAATATCAAGTAGGATGCTACCATAAATAAATTATATGACATAAAATTATAAGACCAATAAAAATGCATGTTTTTAAGAATAAGTGATTGAAAAAAATTCTAATAATCCATTTTATGAGAAACATATTCGAAATAAGGATTCTTTGTAATGAAGATGAAACCAAGGTCCACCATATAACAATTGAAATATCCACATCACAAGGAAAACATGGGTAATACTATTGGTACTATCAATAGTCGTCACCAAGGAACCTAGTATCTTTTTGAAACAAGGTATAAAAACTATAACCCACATAATCATCATTCATGCACCACTAGAGATGAATTAATCTAATGATCTATTGGTGTTCAATCATCATCAAAATTTATATATTGTTTTGGTTTAAATCTTTCTAAATGAAACTGGGCCTCATCCTCAGTAATCCAACTAGAATATTGTTGAAGCTCCTTTTCATCACATTGTTTAAAAGAATGGAAAGGAAAATTACTTAGCACAAATTGGTTCATCCTTTGAAGAAAACATTAAAAATTGACAAAGGCATGAAGAAGGATTAAAAACCCTTATTTTGAGAAAGTTACCTCACTATCACGCAAGTACACTTATGAGCCGCCTAATGGTCGCGCAAGTAACTTGCACACCCTTTCTGAAAACTGCCCTGGGTCTTCTCCAGCCTATAAATACCCCTGGTGGGCCCCCCATTTTACTAAAGAGGATTTTTTCCAGAATTCAGATACAGAGCACTGAACGCCCAACTCTCTTCTTCAAGTCTTTCGAACACTTCTAAGGTAATTATTTGCCTAAAATTGAAGGATTAATCAAGAGTAATATGATTTAAGTGTTAGAAATCACTAACACTTGCACGCATAATTGTTTTACCCTTAAGATAAATGGACACACTTGTGCGCCTCCTTACCTATTCATCGAAACATGTACGCCACTCTTCTGGATGTACCTCGAGATAATTCTAATGGATTTGATCAATGATCACCCAAGTATTATGCTACAGGTTAACAATCACGCATGTACCCATCTGCTGCGCAGGTATACCTATGCGACTAGGACTTGCGCGCCCACGTAGTACCTGTGCACCCACCAGGGCTTGCACGCCCTTCTACTTTTGGGTGCCCTTCCTTCCCATTTCACCTCTCATATGCCATTCCAATTCTCCTATTAAAGATTCAATCTTCAAGACATTCTTACAAGCCATTTATGTCATGTTATCTTGATTTATATCCTTATCTGAAAAGAATTATGTGGAACATCTCTCTAAACCTAGAGATTTACACATCATTATGTCACTAAGGTTAGAGATTTCATTCATTCAACCTCATCCCCTAAGATGAGAGAATCCTTAATTTGGGACTCCTTTTTAGGAGTAATCCCCAGTCCAATGTCTCAAATAAGGGAAACCTCATTAGGAGTAAGCCCCAAGTCCTCATTAAATTGGGCCTCCTTTTCAGGAATAATCCCCATTCATAATTCCTATAACCTGGGCTTCCTTCTCAGGAGTAATCCCCAGTCTTAATGTTCCCAAATATATGCATCCTCCTCAGGAGTAATCCCCAACCGTAATTCTATTAACCTGGGATTCCTTTTTAGGAGTAAGCCTCAGTCTCAATGATGGTCATCCTCCTTTGGAGTAATCCCCTAGACCCTTAAATTTCAAATCCCTTTAACATGGGCCTCCTTTTCAAGAGTAAGCCCCAGTCGTAATATCTCTTGACCAGTCATAATTACTTTTGATATGGGCTTCCTTCTCATGAGTAAAACCCAATCATAATACCCCTTCTAACTTGGGAATCTTCCTTAAGAGTAAGCCCCAAGATTAGAGTATCCAAATCTCTAGGAAGCACATATACCTTTATGGACCCTGTTCCTGGATTTCTTCCCTAAAGTAAATCTCAATCCTCATCTATTTGGGTAGTCATACATACATAAACCCCACATTATTACATGGCACAAATCATCTGCTTTCACCAATACCTCTTGTTTCTCACATCGAGCATGAGTCACGTGAGCTTAGAGTGTAAAAGTAATCGTGACATCTTTCGTTGGGCCATCAATCATTCATAAACAACATACTCCCTTACTGGAACTACGTGGGTTCTGATTCCTTTTCTAATCAAGGGATACGTAGGTAGCCCATTAGCGGGTACGATCCCATCTTTGAAAAAATCCATGTCCTTCTGAATGAAAATAAACTTCAAGTGCCCCACTGAGTGGCTTTAAAACCAGTATGGATATCATAATGACCAAGACTCTGCCTGATTAGCATGTTTAGGTTGTTCTACTTGGTGGGGTGGTGCCCGTGAATTAGAAGTAGATGGCATAAAGTCTTCCAGAGTCAATGAAAACTTATGCTTTGATACATACTCATCTTCTTCTGATTCTTTTTCTTTCTTTGAATCATGTCATTCCTTTGTTCATTTTCCCTCTGATGAATAGGGTTTTGCTGCGGCATTCATGGCAGAAGGCACAATTGATTTCTTCAATTGCGTTCACAAAATGGAATGAGTTCGGTTGATCATTTTTCTGACCATCCAATCATCATATTTCGGCCCATTTTTTCATTTGACTTCCTTCTACTCTCTTTCTTCCTCTATAACTGTAGCAGTAACACATGCTACCTGGGCTGAAGAGCCTTTTAGTTTGACTTGTCCCAAGTCGCCCATCTTTCATAAGAGGTCTTTGAAAACAAAACACTCCTATATGTGATTCCCCAACATGTGATAAAAGCGGAAATAGTTGGGAGGGTCTTGATCTCCTTCCTTATTTGGCTACTTGGGCCTTGGAAATTGAACCAAATTATTTTCTAGAGATGAAATGAAATAACCAGGAACTTCTTCACTTCGTAAAGAGTAAACTTTGCTTTTCAGATCCTCAAATTGTTTTTGTCGTTGATCTCTTTGATCATCTTGAAGAAACGGCCTTTGTTGTTAGTTCTCTGGAGGTTGAGCCCATTGATAAGATTATGGTTTTCAAGTTGAAGGAGGTACAGGTGCTTGTTTAAGCATAACTGTAGTAGTATCTTCTTTACCCATTACCCTTCCATGATCTAATGGAATAATACGACCCTTATCCGTAGTCATTATAAGAGAATCATAAATATGTTGAGCGATTGAAGTAAGGTCTCAAAATCCTCATGTGTATTTTACAGGGATCAGTGGTGTAAAAAACTCATCATGTAAATTTTCCACACAGGATGGCAACAGTTGTTCCTGAGGGAGTGCTAAGCTTAGGAAATATGTTAATCCCTTCCAGAGAGCAATGAAATCTGGGACCCTTTCATTCTCCTTTTTCTTACAGTTTTTAAGGTAAAAACCTGTTGTCCTTGGCAACGTTGAGCTAAACTGAAGAAGGAATTTTTGGCGAAGATATTCCCACCCGGTAATTGACTGAGATTGCAAGCTTGTATACCAAAAAAAGCTGGTCCTTGAATGGTTCTCACGAAGCATATGTGTTTCACGGCTTCTTACTATTCCAGAGTTCCCGTCATAGGATCGTAAAAAGACACGTAATGCATCAAATGTTGTTCAGGATCACCTGATCCATTGAAAATAGGGAATACAGGGTTCCCAAAACTTGATGGGGGATGGATTAAATCTACACATTCAGGGTAAGCTCTCTTTTCTGGTTGAACCTGTACATGCTTCCCTTCCACAGGCTCTAACCGAGAAGTTAATGAATCAATGGTAGTTATTAACTTTTGAGAAACATCTGGTTGAACATGGACTTGGGAAGGTGCAATAATTGGAGTCTGGATAGGTATGGTGGCTGGTACTACAACTGATGGTAGCACCACCGATTGTTGTTGCACATGACCTGTATGATTAGAACTACGAGGGAGAACTGATAAAGGAGGATATTCTTGATCCATATCAGAAGCTACAAAAAATCCCCTTAGCTGACTGACTCCAGCATGCTTAGGAGGAAGACTTCCTTGAAGTAGTTTTGCATTCAACCTCCTCAATTCCATCATTTCTTCCTCTTATTGTGCAAATATTTTCTCTAGTGAGAGCAAATGACCTTCTCCAGAAGAAGGGTATGTAACCTGATTATTTCCATTCCCCTAGTTGGCTCCCTTTTGGAGAGGGGGAAGTGATTTACTTGAAGGATTACCTAGATTATGGGTAATCCTTTGATTTTGTGTACGTACACCTTCTTCATTTGTGTTTGTGCGTACAACTTCATGAGCCGTAACATTTTCATCTGATTCCCCTAAGTGAGCCTCATGTTTTGGAGGATCATCAACAACGAAATTAATGACATTAGTTGATGCATAACGCATGACAACCCTTCTATCATCATTTCTTTGATATTGTCTTCTGCCATGCCACTGACGAGACATCGCCTTTTGTTGATTCGATCCCTTAGGAACTTCTTGGCGAACCGTAATTTGGAGATAATCTCCTAATAATTTGGATCTTTGTTCCTCTTGTGGATTCTTCCCCAATTGAGAGAAGACCAAATTTCATTGAGGTGGGGCTTGATGATTTGAAAAAGTCCCCAGTCTAGTGGGATGGGGTTGTTCCTACTGTTCCCTCTCAACTCCTTGAAACCTATTTGTTGATTCTGGTGGTTGGGTTAAAAGAGTCCCCAATCTGGAAAGTTGGGGTGGCTCTTGACATGATATTTCTGGGACTTTATTAAAATATATCCTGATCTTGCAGACCATAGTCTATAAATTAGCTGGATTCCTCAATCGACATCCACTTTTATCACCATGTTCAAGAGACCTATGGATGATTTCTGAAACTTCTGTCACTTGGTGATGTGATTGATCCATACGAGGGTCTTGTTCAATATTCTTGTTTTCTTGATGTAGGAGTAATTCAACAACTTTATATCTGTATTCTTGATTTTGAGAAGTACTCGTTGTGGCCTATTATTGGGCAAGCTTTTGATTACAAAAAAAACCCATTGACTTTGGCCGTCCATGGGAAATACCATTGCATGAGACCATTTTTGGCGGGCTTTGCTGACTGGAGAGAGTAGTGAAATTTAGTGCTCAATGAACACCCCATCCTCTACTTTGAATACAAGATGGGGCATTGGCAATTAACTGGCGCAATTTTCTTAGTGCGCCAAGGCATGAACGTTGAAGGGCTCTCTTCTTCTTTTCAGCCTTCAGATATCGAGATACAGATAGAGATGCCAAATCAATCTGATGTTGTAACCCTTATATTGTCTTAAGATGATTTTCATATTCATCATAAGATAATACTTTATTTTTCAACTGAAAAATAGATTTCTATATGTTAAGACGAATGTCATTAATTCCATCTTCTGTTAACATCTATGGAATTTCGTAGGCATTAAGATCTAATGGGGAAATTCTAGAGAATGCTTGTACTGATGGCCGGAAAGAACTTCCAGGAATTTGTATTCCATTGTATACATTATATGTCTTGATTAGAGTGGCAATATATCCCCATAAAACTTTTAATGGTCCCACTATTCACAAAAGAGATTTACCCATGAAGACATGAAGTAAACTCCTGTGAATCTATGCTAAAATGGGGGTACCAAACCCAACCATTTTTCCCTTAGCCATCTTTGCCACAATAATGAAGGTCCCTGGCCTGACGCCTCCCTTCGAGTCCCTGACTGGAAAGAGATAAACGCTAATCCACAAAGAAAAGAAGACCGCCAGACGAGTCTTCTTTGGGATCCTTTGATTCACCTCATATCCCCATTTCTCAAACTCTCCTACATCTTGATTTGGCCAGAATGTGCTAGGAGCACCCCTCTTCTCGGTTTTTGGGCAGGTTGTAGGACGGGTGGGCCTCTAATCCTTGGATTTATTTTTCTTGGATCCTTTATTCTTTGGATCCCTCTCCTTTGGATCCTTCTCTTTCTTCTAAATAAGAAATATATTCAACCACACCTCCTGATGAATATCCTTTCTAGAATGAGTTAAGGAGGTCTCTGAACTCTTGATCCTGTGGTAGTTTTTAAATAATTCTAGATCCAAAGTAGGATTCTTCTCTGAATCATTCCAAGTCACCTTGGGAGGAATGAATTCATTATACATGTCGCCCAAAATATGAGCCCCTGATATCCTGTGGACATCCTTTTGACTGATGCCTACTTCTCCATGAGTCAAATGGAAATAATAGGTTTCAAGGCTTCAGTGGCTGAGTATATCTAGAACGAAGATATAATGTCTGTAAACCTATGTTTTCCCAACCCAGGCAGCTTCGTATATCGCAACTCCTTTGAGAACATCGATAAACTCTGCACAGGTTTGTCGTACCCAGTATGCCCACATCCAAGTTAGCTTCACACCCCCCCAGGACGGAAGGACCAACTTTTCATTCAGCCTTTGGATTGATCCATTTGAGCATTTCGTAAGATTGAGGGATGACAATGTGGTTTCAGCTCAGGATTATGAGGTTTCAGATCTGGCGTACAAGGGCTGTGATGCATCATATGGGCTTTCTCCACTGTTCCAGCATTTATAAATCCTCCTCCACATGAGATATTTACTGAAGCAAAATTTGTGTAATTCTGAAACCAAGAAAGTGGGAGATAGTTCTTTGGTTCTAGAATAGTAACTTCTCGCAGATGAACATAACCGTACAAAGGTAGATAAGTGATTTGTGGGAAATCAAAGTTATATTTATTCAGATACTTGGCCAAATCCGAAAGAGTGCTATCACAGACGGTGTAATATTTTTGGAAAATGATATCCATCATATCATCAAGGCGTTTTCTTTCCAGTTCATCAGCTATTCCGATTCACTTGGTAGCCATTGAATCTGCACAAAAGTTGAATAAATTTAACTCTTAAATGGATTTATTTTTCATAAAATTAGTGAAGGAATTTGAAAAAAATGGAAAAGGCATTAAGGCGCGCAAGTCTAATATTGGCGCACAAGTGTGGACGTGTCGCGCAAGTGTTAATATGTCGTGCATGTTTTTGGTGCGCAGGTATCACCGCGCAAGTCCAGATACCTTGACAGTAGTGCGACAGCGAAGAAAAGCGGAAAAAGAGAAACTTGCGCGGTGAAGGTGACCTGCATGGCAAGAGCTCAAAAATCCAGAAGTTCATACTATGCGCGACAAATGGTCGCATATTTATAGGTTGGGCTACCCACCTGCGCGCCTAAAATCCTGCACGCTCCAGCCCTACGCGACTCACACCTACGTGAAGAGTGTTGCACGTTGAACACTTGTGCGCCTCTTTCCCTTTGGTTTTCTTCTTTTCCTCAGAGTTACATCCTTATTCTTTCAGATCTAACTCTAAGGGGGTACATTTGGGGATGCTCCTTCTCATAACATTGTTTAAATGAATGGAAAGGAAAATTCCTTACCACAAATTGATTCATCCTTTGAAGAAAACATAAAAAATCAACAAAGGCATGAACAAGGAGTCAAAAACCCTGGGGTTGCGCAAGTTCCCTCACTTTCGCGCAAGTACACTTGCGCACCGCCTAATGGTCGCACAAGTAACATGCGCGCCCTTTCTGAAAATCGCCCAGGGTCTTCTCTAGCCTATACATACCCCCGATGGGCCCCCCATTTTAAAAAATAGGATTTCTTCTAGAATTCATGTATAGAGCGATGAACGCCCAAGTCTCTTCTTCAAGATTTTTGAACACTTCTAAGGTAATTGTTTACCTAGAATTGAAGGTCTAAACAAGAGGAATAAGGTCTAAGTGTTAGAAATCACTATCACTTGCGTACCTAAGTGTTTTACCCTTAATGTAAATAGACTCACGTGTGTGCATCCTTACCTATTCATTGAAACATGTTCACCACTCTTCTGGAAGTACCTAAGGATAATTCTAAAGTATTTGATCAATGATCGGCCAAGTATTACCCTACTGGTTAATAATCTCACAAGTAACCATGTTCCGCGCAGGTATACCTGCACGGCCAGGACTTGCGTGCCCACTAGGACATCCACACCCTTCTACTTTTGGGTTCCCTTCTTGTCTGTTTCACCTCTCTTATGCCGTTCTACTTATCCTATTCAAGATTTAATCTTCAAGACACTCTTCCAAGCCATTTATGGCATGTTTTATAGATTGAATTCCTTATATGAAAGGAATTCCATGGAACATTTCTCAAAACCTAGTGATTTACGCATCTTTAGGTCACTAAAGTTAGAGATGTCTTTCAATCAACCACATCCTCTAAGATGAGAGAATCCTTAATTTGGGCCTCCTTTTCAAGAGTAATCCCCAGTACAAAGTCTCAAATATGGGAATCCTCCTTATGAGTATGCCTCAAGTCCTCATTAACTTGGGCCTCTTTTTCAGGAATAAGCCCCAGTCATAATTCCCTTAACATGGGCTTCCTTCTCAGGAGTAAGCCATAGTCTTAAAGTTCCCAAATATGGGCATCCTCCTCATGAGTATGCCCCAACCATAATTCTATTAACCTTGGGTTCCTTTTCATGAGTAATCCCCAGTCTCAAATATGGGCATACTCCTTAGGGGTAAGCCCCAAGTCCCTTAAATTTTAAATCCCTTTAACCTGGTCCTCCTTTTCAGGAGTAAGCCCCAGTCTTAATTTCTCTTGACCAGTCATAATTCCTTTTGATATGGGCTTCCTTCTAAGGAGTAAAACCCAAGCATAAGTCCCATCCAAACTTGGGCATCTTCTTTAGGAGTAAGCCCCAAGATTAGAGTATCCAAATCTCTATAAAGTACATATACCTTTATGGACCCTCATCCTAGATTTTTTCCTGGAAGTAAATCTTAATCCTCATCTATTTGGGTAGTCATACATACATAAGCCCCAAATTATTGCATGGCACAAATTGTCTTGTTTCACTAATACCTCTAGTTTCTCACATCGAGCATGACTCACGTGAGCTTAGAGTATAAAATTAATCATGACATCTTTCATTGAGCCATCAATCATGCATAAACATCATACTCTCTTACTCTAACTACGTGGGTTCTGATTCCTTTTCTAAACAAAGGATACGTAGGTAGCCCATTAGCGGGTACAATCCCAACTCTGAAATAATCCATGTCCTTCTGAATGAAAATAAACTCCAAGTGTCCCGCTGAGTGGCATTAATACTAGTATAGTTATCATTATGACCAAGAGACTTTTATGTACTGAAGGATACCATTAACTAAGATTATCCAACAAATACAGATGATTTTATGTCAATGAAGAACCTTGAATACGTATAAATGATTCTCTAAATTTCCTACATATCAATATTTGATTATAAGATCTAATGGAAAGCTCATTTTTATACTTGGTAATGTAATAAGGATTCACGAACATAACTTAAATCTATAAAGAGAGTCCCGGAGTAGACAATAATTCCCATATAAAAGGTGTGATGAGTCTGACCTCCCATCCCCTAGACCAATGAAAATTACCAAGCCTCATCAGTCCACAAATAATGAGCGGCTACCTTTGGAAAGTAGGTCCAAATGGATATGGAATCATTGGATGTTTCCGGTTCTACAAACAAACCCATTCGAAACCAATTGGAATGATTGAACCTACAATCAATGAGGTCATCCCTAATTCCAGAGGAAACAAATACAAGTCCTAGTCCACCCACCTAGATACCTAGAATTCTTTTTGTGATCAATTCCCATTTCACATGTCACATATATAACCACATCCAAATATACACAACCAAAAACATGATTACACATGAAAAAAATAATTTTACCTTAGAAAGGAATCTTTTAAATCCAAATAAAAACTAATTCACCATGAAAACATTCATCACACAACATACATAATACATAAGACACATTTATGTGTTCTATAAAGAAATCACACATAAAAAATAACTAATTTAATTTGAAATCAATCTCTAAAACCATAAAGACCACATAACCATTTGAAAACACATTTCAAACCACCCATATTAACCCTAGAACACATTGAAAGAGAATATAAATCTTACAAAAAATTATATAATAACGGTAAGTCATGGACTCACCTACCTCATGATTGGAAGCTTCAATAATACAATTTAAAACCTCGACCACACCACAAGAGTACCTTGATGTTTTCATGATCAATACACAATAAATACATCAATGGAGGTCTAGGGGAGCCCGGTAAGAGTGAAAGTGGTGGATAATTGGGATGAAAATCAAGAATAAAGAATAAGTATAGTGGATTTTTTTAAAAATCAGGGACTGGTAGAACGGTAAATTCTATATTTTTAATGACTTGGATAGGGTGTATTGGTTTTTTATACAATCTATTCTGAAATGGTGTATCATTTATACTAATAGTGCACCAACCATTCACCATCATCTATCCCGTCTAAAAACTCAATTTCCACCAAAACCTCCTTGAAACACTTTTAAACAAAGATAAAACCAATATACCCCAGAAAATATCTCAATATAAAATAATGGATGTGACAATTATCAACAACATGGAAAATTTACACACCAAAAAATTCATTATAGTGATTTATCGTAGTGTAGAAATGAATACTACTCCATAACTAAACACATATGGTCCCATGCCTATGGCTCATTATTCCCATGATACTGAAGAACATAGACCCATGGTATGATAATTTCCCCAAAAATCACATTCTATTACTAATCCAAAATCTTTACTGGGTTCTCTTACATAGAAGAACTGGACTCCAACTCTAATTCTTCCCAATTGAAAACATGAGATAGATTTAGATTATACTTTTTAACCAGTGTGCCACATTATCAACTCTCTTGGTTATATAAAAAGGGTCAAAATAAATTAGAATTAGATTTACATTACTAACAATATGATGGTGACACATTTAAGGTTCCACTTCTAAGAACACTCATCCACCAAAAAACATCCACGTCCCAGTGCCTCTAGTTTGTATAAGACTTGTGGATGCTCAAAGCGGTTAGAAACTGATACCTGGTCAATTGAACATTGTCAGATGTTCCCTAATTAAGGTTTTGTCCCAAAAAATGAGTTCTCACCTACCTCCATCCAACAAAAATGATACTGATATGTCCAACCATGAATTTTATCTAAGGGATCCATTCAGATTAAGGATTGGTAAGTATTGTTATACCCAAACTTGAATGACCATAAATCACCATTCCACGAGGTTCTTAAATCAAAAAAAAAAATTTAAATCATTTGTTATAGGATATGGTTTTCCTGTCTCTTCTAACTATTCATTAGAGGATGGTATTTCATATTAAACATGATCTATGACCCCATTTCCTTCTCAAGAAATTTCCAGAAATGAGAGGTAAAATGGGTGTCCATTTATAATATTATTCTAGATGGTGCACCACAAAAATTCACAATCTTCATAATATAATATCTCACCAATTCCTCCATTTTAGTTTAATATATAATCATAATAAAGTCAAATAATTGATCAAATGGCCAATCACCAAAATAATATCATTACATCACAAAGGTGTGATGTATAAAAATTATAAAATATACAGATAACTCACCCAAAATCCATGTGGAAATGGAAAATAGATGATGAAATATGAAGGTCCTTTAGTGTTATACATTAATCTATTTATATATATAATACCTATATACAACGTTATCTCATTCACATCTCACCCCTAGAAACAAAAACTTAAAATTAACATTATAAAACATTTGGGTTTTACTAGGATGAATGATCCCTTAATACTATTTTCTACCCTGCATGATGCCATTTTATTGTGAAAATGACCCCAGGAAGAAAATGTTGAAATAGATAACTCCCTCAAGAGATAAAGACCATTGATGAAGAACCATCCAACAATTTAGGATGTACTTTTAATGATCATAAAACTCATAAATCATTTTTTATCAATAAATAAACTTTATATGGGAGGTGATAAGTGAACAATTTATAAGAATGCACCTCCACTATGCTCCATGATCAAGAGATCCATATAATTGAAACACTTCTTGAGGGTCCATTGATCGATGGATTAATTCAATGTTTGCACTAAAACTTTCCTACTCAATTCATATTCTACCACATTATTATTTCCTGGGGTGTCGATGAGTTCAAAATTGAACCCCTAAAGGTATTCCACCCTATAATGCAATTTTTAGATTATAATATTTCTGGAAAAAAATGTAGGCCATGATCGTAAGACCATAATATGACACAAAATGTTTTCCAAATATATAATGTCTCCACATGTTCAAGGTACACATCAATACCACTAATTCATGGTCATGGGTAGGGTTATTTTTTCATGTGGTAGGTGTCGGAGAAAACTATTCACCACAGAATATTTCACTTTTTCCAATGGATACATATCTATTGGCAAGAGTGAATTTTCTATTGAAAAAATAATTAACCAAAAAATATGTCTTGGTCACTAAAATATTGGGAAAAATCTTTCACTAATTTTTTTCTGATTGATAAATTGGCTCTTTTTAATTATAATTATACGAACAAATAATTTATATTTTGGTTAATTTGTTTAGAAAGAGGTTACTATGAGAAATTTATATGTTGGTAATAATATTACCAACATACAATATATGTTTTATTTATAAATTATATTCAAATAAATATTATAAATTACTATTTCAAATAAAATTTTTTATTATATTTTTTATTTTTTCATATAAAATAAATTATATACGATTATAACACATGTTCAAACATAAAAAAGTTTAATTATATTATTAATGAAATATTTAATACAAAACTCGTGATCCCTGAATATTAATAATGAAAAGTTTCTACAAAATGATGTGTCTTCAAATCCCCTACCCCATGATGTATAACCCAATAGGGTCCACCCTATCCCGAGACCAACCCATGGTATCTAGTTATCTCCATCTAAAATTCCCAAACCATTCTAGTGACACATAAATTCAATCTAGTCAATTCAATCCCAAGTGCCCCAACCGTGCCAGCAACCCATCTGGACCATGTAGTAACCTCCAACTCTAATGATCAGCCCCTTATTAAAGTAATTTTTTCTATGATGAGAAAGAAAAGGGGTTATGGTATAATAGCATGAAAATATTTATCCCCCACCATGTTGGAAGTCCAATGATGATTTTCATACTCTAAAATCCATCCATAGGATTCCATCATCAACATACATCAATAATAATTTTGATGAAAAAGGTACATCACCAACTTATTATCAAAACAATATAGAGATAAAAATATGAATGCTGGGAATACATAAATATTTACATTAAAAAAAGAAAATAACCCTAGTAAATAATTAGAAACACATGTTTCATCTCATACTCCTCTAGAATCCATAAATGATTTTCCAACATCAGCAATAACATCAGTAATTCTCTTAAGAAATCTACACCTCTAACACTCCATCTAAAATTACATTCACAAGTGCTAACAGAAAACATCAATATACCAATGGGATATCAACATTCAAAAAAAAAATACAATTTCATTTAACATAAATTTTATGTTCTATTACGATATAATACTTTTATTTTTTTATATTTTTCAATACAATCAGGTGGAACTGAGTCTACCAAAAGAGAAATAGTCTTTAAATGTAAATTATTATTGACATGGAAAAATATGATAAAATATAGGTGAAAAAATAAAAACAAATATTCTTGACACAAATAATGTAATGCTGAACAAATTGAGTGTAGTTATATTGATCTAGGAACATTCCAGTTCAAAGACACCATAACATTGTGACAGAATCACTAAAAACTTCAACAAAGAACAACATAATCAACCTCCAGTATCCTCTTTCCATTGTTATCATCACAAATCTATTAAAAACTCTTCCACCATATATTAGTATATATTTCTATCAATAATGAATTAAAAACACCATGATATATAGTTACACAAATAAAATAAGAAATCTATAAAACTCACCTTCCACTACTCATAAAAAAAATAGGACCATAAACATCCAAGATGATAAGATAGTACTGAGCGTTGGGCATATTCAGGGATTTTTGATCAATGAAACTAGATAAAATAAATCTTCATCCAAAAAACATTTTGAAATTACATAAGAATTTAAAATAAGTAAAATTCACTCAAGACCAAGACAATATTGGTTTCTATGGTGCATACAAAAGGAATATTGAACCGAAAAATCACTCTTTTCACATAGATATCCAAAGCATAGACAAATACCATTTCCAACTTAGTATTATCAGCTGTAGAGATGATCAAACACCCAAATCCATGTGGAAAAAATATTCCTCCAACATTCATTTCAGTTTTCATCACGTGGATTCATAATCCAAGCCACGTATTTAAACAATGCACCACAAAAACAACCCCATCATTACGGAACACTCCAAATAATAGTCATACCTCTAGAAGAACCTCTACTTGAATAAAAACTATCAATATGAAGCGAGATACCCCCAAGAACAATGTATTAGACCACAAAAAATCACCCCTAAAGGACAAATTACAGTCGAAAACCCTTGAAATGAACCCTCAATACAGAAATAGAATACGAAAAGAAACTCAAACACAACCTTTCACAGATCGTAAGACACACACATCTAATTGGTGAATCGTTTTTGATTTATCAAAGTTACTTTCTTATATTTATCAGAAAAATATGTAAAGGAAATGGGATACCATGAGAAACCATTTTCTCTCCAAACTATAAGTCTCAAAGGTAATGATCAAATGGTAAGTGATCCAATCATCAAACATGAGACAATGAGTGACCACAAAAAACACAAAAAAAAAGGGAACCAAAAATATATGATTAAAAGAGTCCTAAAAACTAGTTAAAACCAAAAAATAAAAAGTAAAATAGCCAACATAATCAAACATATTTAATCTCTTCCAAGCATCACTGAATGATCAGGTGAAAATTATTATAACAATGACTCGATAAATCCATATAATATTTTATATCAAAATTATTTATTATGATCATTTTCAAATTCCAAAAATAAATAATCTGCAAACTAATTCAACCACATATTTCATTCTATAGAAGCATGAAGATAACAAGTGAATACTAGACCAATATAATAAGTTATTTGTAGTATCAAATAACAAAAACACACAAGATTGATTCATAAATTCAAAACTAAAATTAAAAACATAATTTTTAATTCATGAAAATATTAGATAAAATATAAAAATATATATGATTCAATACAAAAAAATGAATCTTCCTATACAATATAGTAGTGGTAAAAAACTAACTTTTTGTGGCTTAGATCAGAATCATAATTTAAACAATTTCTATTCTAGAAAACAATTTAAATAATTACAAGTTCATGGAAATGATAAAATAGAGATGATAATATGTGAATAACCAATAAAATGATCAATGATATATTTTTTGAAAAATCAGAGGCACCAACTAGCAATATCTCGAGATATTAACATTTAAACCATCCTTATACTGACTAATTCACACGAATTTATATATATAAGGCCACATATTATTTTTTATATTGATTAATCTAGTATCTGTAATGTAAAAATAGCCTCTGAAAATTCATAATTGAAATTGTAAATATAATAATAATGATAGATAACTTGACTATTATGTATTTAAAATAGCCAAATTCTGAGTAGGGAAGTTAATTGATATAGTGAAACTCTAAACGTACGGGATCTTAGGACATATTAAATATTTGTGGCACAATTATTACTTATTTTGAGCTTGAGCTACTTGAGGAATTAATCATGTAGAACTTAAATAAATCAAAATGTCATGAACATAATGGATGAGTTCATATATTATGATATAAATTAATGTTAGTACATATTTATTAGTTAGAATATGTTTAATGTCACCATATAATTGATTCTATGTATTTGAAATTGCATATATGTGTTTATATAATATTTAATGACTCAGGATTCATTAAGTGAGATCGACTATCATGATATAAAATTTTAATGGAGTTCAATCATAATAGTCATTATTAAATCTTGTTTTTTATACGAGTAAATCATGGTCGGAAGCAGTATCATCTATTTACGTGACTCAGCTCAATATGATTATATCCATTATTGGGGAACACAAAATCAATTTGATATATAAACATACACATCGACCTTATAAAAATTAACTATATAATAGCTGTTATGTTTTTATGTTATTCATTGGTAACTAAAATAATAATATCATTATTTCCTTTAGAAGGGGAAATTATTCAAGTGGAGTTATCAAAGAGCTGATATAGAAGGAAAATGATAGATAAATATGAATCTTTTAAACATTCATGTAACATGATATTTGTGATGTTTTTTGAGGAACCAAAATTCTCTTCATATGATATAAAGGTAAAATTAGAACCCAAAATAACTAAAACCATTAAAAAATATCTTGTAGAAAAATGGTTCTTTGAAGAAATTTACAAAAAATATTATAATTATCAATTTTTCTATAATAATGATATAGATATTTAACAAAATTACTTTTCATCATAAAATATATTTCCATGTACATAAAAAATTAAATTATATCAACTATTGGTCTTCATTCTAGAAAAGTTATCTACAAAACACCCAAAAATTTGAGTCCACTACCATGACATGAGATTTAAAAGTACCCTATGAAATTATAAAATTGAATAAAAATTGATGTTGAATGAGAATGAGTGTTACACTCCAAGTAAGTCCTCTTGAACACATCTCAAATGAGATTAATTGATACCACTATTTTCTATTAAGAAATATTCACATCAAGGACACAAAAAAATTGAAAATGAAGTAGAAACTAGTTAGTGCGAATGAGTGTAACATTGTTCAATAATAAATCATAAGTCATATGTGTAAATTAACAAATAAACAAATGCATTTTGAGTAAAAACTGATATTTATTATGATTGATAATGAGGTTAACATTTCCAAACAATTAATAAAAAGTCATAATTGAATATATAATAAAGAAATATAAATCAAATAATGTATTTAAAAATACATTTTAAATAGAAAAAGAAACTATGTTTCATTAATATGAAACACCACTAGTTTATAATAACATTAAAATATCAATGTGATGTTCAAAAAATAAATGAAATTTATTGTATATATATATATAACTATAATACATGGTCAAATAGAACCACAAAATGAAGAAAAAATTGAAACATGTGTTTGAAAATGATTGATGTAATATAAATAAAACACGAAACCACACTTTGATTTAACATAGTTTAGAAAAATACATCATAATACTTTGAAAGGATGCAGTCAAAAAATTTACCAATGAAATGATAATGAATGGATATTAATAAAAATTAGAATGAAAAACTTTTGAAAAATCATGAGTCATCATCAACTTGGAGAACAAAATTTGTATTTAGACTCATTTGAAAATACACAGTCATAATAAGAGACCTATAATTGACATTCAGGGAAGAAAAGTAGACATTTACATGCCAAAAAATATAATCAGTAAAGGAAAAAAACAACAGACACACAAAAATAGAATAATAGAGTAACATTAGTATAATAAGGAAATAGAATGGGAAAAATAACAATAATTAGTACCTTATATAGTCAACCAACATATCCCAATAGAACATTCAAAATAAAAAATTGATTAGAAATTCAATCTATGCCTAATGATTAAGCACAAAAGTTTCATGAACAATAATGAATTACACTTCTCATTAATATCCAATAGAACATATACTTTCTCAATGAGAAGATATGTCAACTTCATTTTTCCCCATCAGTTTTGGAACATCAGCCTTGTTCCCCAGAACACTACCTACGATGACATTATAGTTGATGAAACAGGACAACATGGTAGCAAGAAGTGAATGGATAGAAGAAGTGAGGTGGGATGGCGGTGGGGTGGTGGGATGTGAGGTGAGGCCGCAGGATGTGAGGTCGAAGTAAGATAGGGCGGGGCAGGGTGGTTGGATTTGATGTGAGGTGGAAGTTTGGGAGGCCGATGTAAGGAATGTAGGGGTTGTGGTATGTGTAGTTGGAGTAGAGGGATGTGAGGCTGATGTAGGGAAGTGCGTTGCTGTGGGATGTGACAATAGAGTAGGGCATGGCGGGAAGTGTGGCAGAGCGGTAGTGAGGCCGAACCTGGATATGGGCAGCGATGGAGTTTCAATTAGGGGTTTGATTGTGTTTTTTAATAATTAGTATTTTAATTTTTCTTATATAAATCATATATAAATTTTTAAAAACATTTATTCTTTCAATAAAAATTAATAAATGGTATTGAGATATTTTAAAAACATTAATATTTAGTGGAAATTGTAAATTAAATTAAATTATAATTTTTTTTAATATAACTACACAAAATAATAAGTTACAACAAAAACAAATATAATATAAATACATATAATAATTTTCTCTGAATTTATTATTGGTAAAATCATATTTTTTGTTGAATGGTTTATTGTAAAGTTTTTATGGATATGAAAATATTTATTGGAAATACAATTATTAATAACAAATTCGTGTGTTAGTAAATTTTTTTGGCGTTAGTATGATAATGAAATAGATTAAAAAATGTGTAAATGATAAGTTTATATTGAATTATTAATATCAATAGATATATCTATTGTTAAAATGAATATTTTTTATTAAAAATTAAGACATATAAAAGAAATTATCTACTGGAATTTTTCATTTTCACCAACACATATATTTTTTTCAAATAAATATATGTTGATAACTGTTATTTTATGTTTTTTATGACACCAAATTTTCATCCTATATCAACACACACTTTAGAAAAAAATTTGAAGCATCATAGTAACCCCATATCTTGTACCAGATTTCAAAATGATCAAAATAGGGGTTTTAGTGAACTCCATATTATGATCATTAAAAGAATATTGAAAATATAAATTCTATTACTACATTACCCATTTTGGATTAGTTGTTTCATGGGTGATAAGAGACAAGGGAAATCCCAAAAAACCACCTGTAATACCTTTCCATTCCAAACAAGTTTAAAATTTAAAAAAAAACAAGAAAATCCCATGAAATCATATCAGTTATCTTCAAAGAGTCCACTAAAACACCTTCTTCCAAGATCACATGACCCATATAATTTACCTCTTATATTCATATGTCCCAATAAAATACTTAGTGTAGAGACGATAATCCAGAAATGGATCCCTGTATGATCCTTAAATGTCGTTAATGTTCCTCCTCTGTCCCGGAGTATGTAAAAAACCGATAATTTATGATAATTATTCTTTTTAATTTATTTTATGTCATATGTTTTATACTAAAATAAGATTATCTTGTGCTATACGGAACACTGTATTAGCATGAAGTATACGCAACACTCTTCTTATATTGTGTTACACACAATTTCAAGTTCGTTTTATAATAGTCATTCTACACAAAATTTAGTGTATATATATATATATATTCAATTTATAAATGAAATATGGTTGGATTATGTTTTATGAAATAATAAAGGATTCTTGCACAACACGCAACCCTGACTTGGCTTGCATTACACGCAATCACAACATTCCTCGATAGCGTGTGTTGTACGCAATATCAGGTTTTACTGAACAACTATATATTATTATAATATTATTATCAACTAGCCGTTATGAATAGTATTAACTAAATTTTGAATTTTATAACATTATTATTCATCTTACACATTTTCTAGAACATGGTACAAGAACAAAATAAAATTTTTAGGTAAAATAAGTATTTTTCAAAAATGCAGTTTTGCCACCTTTTGATGGCGCAACCACATTAAATCTAGTTTTTCACATGATTATAAGTTCAATTTTACAAAATTAAATTATTATTTGGAATCATGATATAAAATTTTACCTTGGATAAATTTTTCATATTATTCTGATAACATTCATATTTTAATGAATAGTAAAAACAAGCTATATTTTAATTAAAACCAAATTTTTTCATCATAATAACTTATGTGGTTAAATTATAATATTGAATGGTTTTAAAGTATAAATAGAATAAATTTTTACCATTTAATATAATTTATGATATTATCCTTGATTTTACATTGAATTCGTAGGTAAAATAAATTCAATCTTTTGCAATGTTTT
Source organism: Viscum album (assembly GCA_963277665.1). Taxonomy (NCBI): domain Eukaryota; kingdom Viridiplantae; phylum Streptophyta; class Magnoliopsida; order Santalales; family Viscaceae; genus Viscum; species Viscum album. The sequence goes on along the minus strand of OY728133.1, from coordinate 641,026,478 downwards.
AAACAAAAACTCATTTTCTTTCGACAACGTGATTAATTTTAAATTAATTACATCAACTTCTGTGTTTTGAATTTTAAAAAATGGATTCCATATTTGGAATCAGTTGGTCTAAATTATGTTAATAGGTTACTTTTATTTTTTTGATATTATGAATAGTAACTACGGTAATTTTTATTTACTACGGTTAAAGGTAAATAAGGTAATTCAAGGTTAAAGGAATATTATAATAATTAAAAATTAACTTGAAACTTGTCCTAACCTTATTTTATGAGTATTGGCCGACCATGGTCATCCTTGGGTCGATTTTGGGACCCCATGGAGCCACTTATGAAAGAAAATGACACATTTTATTAATTAATTTAATGTAATGACAAAATTGGAATTAACAAAAATTGTTTAGTAATTAATTTTTCTAAGGGGTTATATAAATTATATATTGGACTACAAATATTCATTTAAAAAGATAAAACGATTTACTACATGTTGGTATTTTTTTTATAATTTGTAGACATCAGATAAATTAAATTATTTATGACACAATAATGATGCAGTATTTACCTCATTAATAAATGATTTAAATAAATAAGATTAAAATGATTAAAATATCTTCCAAAACCTGACCAATTCCATTGGATGATTTTATTTCTAATATGAGTCATCTTATATTCGACATTAATGTGTTTTGGAACTCTTGAAACTGAAGATAATTTTATAATAAAATAATGTTTTCACACTTTCCTAAAGAGCCCCTCCACTCCCTTATAAAAGGAGACCACTTCTATACAATTCCTCACACCTCTCAAGCCTTTTGGGTCGTCCCAACTCTTCCCAACTAAGCTCCCTACATCACTATCCTCCCACTTTAATCCTTACATTAGGAAGAAGACTCTCCATGAAGTCCTTTTGTTTCAAACAAAAGGAAGTTACCAAAATTAAAGGTAACAGTTTCTCTTAAGTTGTTTTCTTTTATTCTACTTCTCCAACCCCTAAAATATTTTTAATACTTTCTTTTGTGACAAAACCAGTATCCTAAAAATACTAAGATTTTGTTATGAGAAGTATTATAACTACACTTACACACACCTCCATCTAATGGATAAAGAACATAATGTTTCTGTGATGGAAAACTAACACCTCACGAAACGATGATTGATCGATTTTCTCCTGCCGCCTCTCATGGTGGCCATTATGATGGCACAATATTTAAATATAATATATATTATGTTTATGATTTCCTTATTCTTCTTTACTTCCCAACTATATCAAGCCTTTATACTTTCCATAGTCGGTAAATACAATAATCTCATTTGAGGAAGTGCGGACTACCGCCCCCTTAAAGTGATGTGATTCGTTAATACCTTATGTGGGATGCATAAAGGATGTGTATAATGATATTATATATGATATTATACTGGAATTATAATATACCTATGTATAATTATGTTTTAATTCCATTAAAATAAGAAATCGAAATGAAAGTAGCGTTTATGCGTACGTACGGCTTACCGTCTCCATGAACGGTGCGTTTCATTTCTTACCTCCATATGTTATGTACTATTATAAATGATTATATATTCTGGATATATAATGAATGTATATGATATATAAATCATTATTTACATTTTGGAAGTAAGTAAATCATGATATAAGTAATAATAACATCAAGAATAACAAGTCCAAACACGTACAATAAATAAGATGATTTTACCCAAAACGCTACTTTAACATTAATTTACAAAATAATGGGTAATATAAAGTCATAAGTGAACAATATATGATATCAAAAAAATGAATATGATTCTTTAATAAGTCAATGAAACTATTTAAATCATTATACAGGATGTTCGGATACGTACGAACCATATCGGACCTAAGGTAAGGGATAATTATTCCAATCTCATTCTTATCCGAGATTGTTCACTCGTATGTATTTACTGGGGGTTATGTTTATTAATCATGTCCATATGCTCTCAATGTGTTTTCATAAAATGTTTACTTTCCTTCCATTTATGTTTAAGAAATTTTTACCCTTTTCTTACTTTTACCACATCGTATGGAAGGAATCTTTCTTTTGTTTACCATACGAGGTACTTTTTGACTCTTCCGGAAAAAGTACGAGAAATTTTTTTTTTAACTTATATGGAACAAACATATTTTTATGGTTTTATAAAGACTTATTTTCATGAAGCTTCCTCTAAAATATTTCATGAATATTTTCAACAAAATCCATTTCTTTTAAAATTGCATGATGTTTTGTGAAATGAAATTGATTTTGAAGAAGAAAGTATATTTTCTCAAAAATTCATTTCAAGTGTTTTATCAAAACAATTTTCTATATAAGATGACATTATTTCATATGTGTATGTTTCATGTATAATGTCTCTATGATTTACATGGTTTCAATTTTCTATTGATGAAATATCCATTTGTTTTATATGGATTATGTGATGAATGGATGATGTTTATGAAACCCATTTTATTCATTGTGTTATGATGAATGTTTTAAATTTATTTTGTGGCACAAGTTAGAATGATTTCACTATGAGATGGTTGGGACCTATATCTCCCTCCAATGCATTGGGTAAGGATTTATATATCATGAGATAGACATGGCTGGAATGGAAAGTTATACCGGTTCAGTAATACATGACTCGAACGAGGAGTGAACTCGATTCAGAAAGGGACATTGTCCACTAAGATGGTCTTGGCAGCAATACCTTGGCTACTATGGAAATAATATCATGTGATTAATGGTTTCCACAATTACATGATTTATTCCCATGCTATTTTATCATTCTTAATGTTTCTTTATGATCTATGCCTTACGTACTTCCATGTTTTATGACATTGCTCAACCTTTTGAGGTTTAAACATTATGTTCATGTTTTTAAGTTCAAATGTATATGGCATGTTTTATTTTATCCATGCTTACCCTTACCGAGCATTTAATCTCACCCTTTTTATGTTCTATTTTCCCCGGGATATAAATAAATGTTTTAGGTAAGAAAAAAAAAGGGAAGATCTTAATGAGAGATGTTGAAGATCTTTCACCACGATTAGAAGATTTTATTCCAATATTCAAAAGACACTAAACTATTAATGTCCTTGTTTGTCTGTTTTTGTTAGGTATTAAGTATTCCGAAAAATTAATAGAATGTACATGTACAACAAGCTTCGGGTCTCTACAGTTGATATCATAGGAAAGGTTTAGTAAAAACTTTGGAAACTAGGATACGAGAACATTAGTGAGATCCCTAGAGATATTTCTAAGGTATGTCTAGGGATGTCCCTAAGGATAAGTATACGTATAGGATATAGTCCTAGAACTATTGTAATGATCTTAGAATTTAACCTAAGATGTTAGATATTGAGGGTACTCCCCCTTTACTATGTTGTTTTCCCTAGCATGATTTTTGACTCTCACACTATTCTTTTGGGTTTTAGACGATGGCTGGAACCCGAAGGAACCGTGTTGATCAATGTAATGGACAATGAAATGACTGTCCTCCTGAAAAAACCAATGTTATGGGAGATGGAGTGAAAAATCCTATTACTATACTTACCCAAGCTATGAACCATTCTGTACTTCCAAATGAGCAGATAAGGGAACAATATTCTATTGAGTCCTTCATGAGGCAACATCCACCTTCTTTCAGTGGGTCTTCTGATCCACTTGTTGCTGAACAATGGATCAGTACAACTGAAAAGATATTTTTAGTTCTTCAATGTTCTGAACATGATAATGTCATCTTTGCAGTATATCGTTTGGAAGGTGAATCTGATCAATGGTAGAATCTTATCAAGAATACGAGGCCAAGAGATGAAATTGAGTCCATGGAATGGGACGAGTTCAAGAACTTATATTTCAATAAGTACATACCTCGTATTCTTTAAACAAAGATGGAGAAGGAGTTTCTTGAACTAAAGCAAAAGGATGATGAATCTGTTTGTATATATGAAGCGAATTTTACAAGACTTGCAAGGTATGCATCTGGATTTATCATCCAACCTGAATGTAATGTTGATCGATTTTTAGTGGCTTAAATCCAATTCTTAAAAGTTCATTAGCTATAAGATACTTCAATAAGTATGAATAAATTTTTCGTTGTTCTATCACGGTATAAATGGAAGTTGGTGTTACATATCCATGTCATGGTTTTGACAAGAAACAAAAGATGGAGTTCAAGGAGAAATCTTAGAATAATGGAGAAAAGAATATGAATGTTTCCTTATGCTCAAAGTGTGGAATGAATCATGGTGGAGATTGTCTTAAAGGGACTATAAAATGTTATAAGTATGGAAAATAAGGTCATCGAGCAGTTTTTTGTCGCAGCAATGGGAAAAAGGTTTCTAATGATGTGAATAGAGAAAAGACTACAGAGAACTCTCCACCAACACATCAATGCTTCAAATGCAAGGAAATGGGGCCTTATGCTAATAAATTCCCTAATCCACGGGTTAGTGATGATCGACATGAGAAACCACTTAAGGAAAAGGACAAAGGGAAGTCACATACGATCACTATTGGCGATGTTGAATATGACAACGATGTGGTGGAATGATTAAGTGTTTATGTAATGGGATTCCAAAATAATGTTCTATATAGTATCGTGGAATATTGGAATATTTATATATTGGACTATTGTGGTTTTCAATAATTTTATGGTGCTGGTAACCATGGAAAGTGATTGAGATATTTTTGGAAAGAAGATGATATGTGCATAAGGAAGGGATAAGGAGAAAATGAAATGGTTGATAGTATTCATGAGCTCATGACTGATATAAGGAGAAGGTTATATCATGGTTTGAGTATATATAATTTTTGGATTTTGGTATGTGGAAAGAGTTAACTTTTGACAGCATTCATGTTTTCACTAAGGTTTAATGGGTATTCATTTGTCAAGAGAATACATGATTAAGGCCTTCGAATGTTTGGAATGTGACCAACAAGACATATCTTATGATATATGGGGATCAACGATGGAATTAACATGCTTATTATATGAAATATCTGGTAATCATTTTCACTATAATATGAGAGTGGACTGTAGTATTATGGATAAGCCTAAAGATTGTAATGGATTATGTTGGACATAATTTAGTATTGTTTAAGGATAGAAGTTTTTTTTCAATATTATTTATGGGATGTTATAGTAATGTAGATTTAGAAAAAGGACAACCTGCAGGACGGGCGATAGCCCATCGCGTCGGACAAGGCTGTGGAAATTGAACCCACAACCGAAGTGAGAATGGCCTTTATCGCCTACCACTGGCCTACAGGAAGTCCCTATTTAGTAGAAACTAGTTTTATTTTATTAAGCAGTATGATATATGAAGTATAAGTCCATTATAGGAACCATATTTGATTAATCACACCATAGATGTAATAATGTTTATTTGATATCTTTTTCTAACCTTTTGTTTGAAACAGATGGAATGACCCATCATTTTATCCCATGATCTGTTAACACTTCACGAATAACAAATTCAATTTCATTTCTTTAATAGATGAAGTAGAATTGTTCAAAGCACGAACAATAGTGAGATTGTACCAAAATCAAGAAAGTATTTCTTCTAATTCAAAGTTTTCAAATTTAGGGAATTGATATTGGAAACCAAAAATGATTTCCTAGTGCTCTTATATCCGATAAATCAGATTTACCTTAGATCATCATAAATTTATGGCTTTGTGATTTTTGGCTTTTTCATAGACATGTTCTCTACCACTCTCCATCAAGAACTTGATGGTTAGATTTCTCTTCCATATCCATATTTTCACTTATGTTCTCCTACGGGGAAACCTAGTGATGAGTTAATTTGGGTAACCATTACGTTTCATACTTCAGTTTTTAAAGCCGAGTTTTGGTATTCCTTTTTACGATGTGGGTTTCTATTAAAGAAACTTTCGGGTAGTAAACCATTTATAACCTCGATGAATTTCGAGGGCGAAATTCGTTTTAAGGGGGGTATAATGTAACAAACCAGTAATTTATGATAAGTATTCTTTTTAATTTATTTGATGTCATGTGTTTTATACTACAACAATATTATCTTGTGCTATACGCCACACTGCATTAGCTTGAAGTATACTCTACACTATTCTTAGATTGTGTTACACACAATTTCAAGTTCGTTTTATAATAGTCATTCTACACAACACTGTGTGTGTGTGTATATATATATATATTCATTGTATAAATTAAATATGGTTGGATTCTATTATAAGAAATAATAAAGGATTCTTGCACAACATGCAACCCTGACTTAGCTTGAATTGCACGCAATCACGGCCTTCCTCGATAGCGTGTGCTGTACGCAATACCAAGTTTTACTAAACAACGATATATTATTATAATATTATTATGAACAAGTGGTTATGAATAGTATTAACTAAATTTTGAATTTTATAACATTATTATTCACCTTAGACATTTTCTAGAACATGTTATAAGAACAAAATAAAATTTTTGGGTAAAATAAGTATTTTTCAAAAATGCAGTTTTGCCGCCTTTTGATGGCGCACCCACATTAAATGTAGTTTTTTACATGTTTATAAGTTCAATTTTACAAAATAAAATTATTATTTGGAATCAGGATATATAATTTTACCTTGGATAATTTTTTTATATTATTCTGATAACTTTCATATTTTAATGAATAGTAAAAACACGCTATATTTTAATTAAAAACAACTTTTTTCATCGTAATAACTTATGTGGTTAAATTATAATATTGAATGGTTTTAAAGTATAAATAGAATATATTTTCACTATTTAATATAATGTATCTCATTATACTTGATTATACATTGAATTCATAGGTTAAATAAATTCAATCTTTTGCAATGTTTTAAACAAAAACCAATTTTCTTTCAACAATGGGAATAATTTTATACTGATTACTAAAAATTCTGTATTTTTAATTTTGAAAAATGGATTCCATATTTGGAATCAGTGGGTCCAAATTATATTAATAGGTTACTTTTATTTTTTTGATATTATGAATAGTAACTACGATAATTTTTATTTACTACGGTTAAAGGTAAATAGGGTAATTCAAGGTTAAAAGAATATTAGAATAAATCCGAATTACCTTGACACTAGTCCTAACCTTATTAGATGAGTAGTGGCCGACCATGGGCATCCTTGGGTCGATTTCGGGACCCCATGGAGCCACTTATGAAAGGCAATGACACATTAGATTAATAAATTTAATGTAAAGACAAATTTTGATTTAACAAAAATTGTTTAGTAATTAATTTTTATAAGGGGCTATATAAATTATATATTGGACTATAAAAATTAATTGGAAATATAAACCTATTTCCTACATGTTGTTATTTTTTTATAATTTTTAGACATCAGATTAATTAAATTATTTATGACACAATAATGATGCAGTATTCACCTCATTAATAAATAATTTAAATAAATAAGAATAAAATTATTAAAATATCTTCCAAAACCTGTCCAATTCCTATTGGATGATTTTATTTCTCATATTAGTCATCTTATCTTCGAAATTAATGTGATTTGGACCTCTGGAAACCGAAGATATGTTTATAAGAAAATAATTTTTTCACACTTTCCAAAAGAGCCCCTCCACTCCCTTATAAAAGGAGACCACTTCTATGCAATTATTCACACCTCTCATGCCTTTTGGCTCGTCCAAACTCTGCCCAACTAATCTCCCTATATCCCTATCCTCCCCCTTTAAGCCTTACATTAGGCAGAAGTATCTACAAGAAGTCCTTTTGGTTCAAACCAAAGGAAGTTACCAAAATTAAAGGTAACCGTTTCTCTTAAGTTGTTTTCTTTTATTCTACTTCTCCAACCCCTAAAATCTTTTTAATCGTTTATTTTGTGACAAAACCAGTTTAATAAAAATACTAATATGTTTTTATGAGATGGATTCTAACTACACTTACACTCACCTCCATCTAATGGATGAAGAACATAATGTTTCTGTGATGGAAAACTAAGGCCTCATGAAACGATGATTGTTCAATTTTCTCCTACCGCCTCACATGGTGGCCATTATGATGGAAAAATATTTATATATAATATATATTATGTTTATGATTTCCTTATGCTTATTTACTCCCCAATTATATAAATCCTTTACGGTTTCCATAGTCGGTAAATACGATAATCTCATTTGAGGAAGTGCGGACTACCGCCCTCTCAAAGTGATGTGATTCTTTAATACCTTATGTGGGATGTATAAAGGATGTGGTTAATGATATTATATATGATATTATACTGGAATTATAATATACCTATGTATTATTATGTTTTAATTCCATTAAAATAAGAAATATAAATGAAAGTAGCATTCATGCGTACGTACGGCTTACGGTCTCCATGAACGGTGCGTTTCATTTCTTACCTCCATATGTTATGTACTATTATAAATGCTTGTATATTCTGGATATATAATTAATTTATAAGATATATAAATCATTATTTACATTTTTAAGTAAGTAAATCATGCTATAAGTAATAATATCATCAAGAACAACAAGTCCAAACACGTACGATAAATAAGATGATTTTACCCAAAATGCTACTTTAACATTAATTTATAAAAGAATGGGTAATATAAAGTCATAAGTGAACCATATATGCTATCATAACAATGAATATTATTCTGTAATAATTCAATGACATTATTTAAATCATTATACAGGAGTTTCGGATACGTACGAAGCATATCGGACCTAAGGTAAGGTATAATTATTCCAATCCCATTCTTATCTGAGATTGTTTACTCGTAAGTATTTACTTGGGGTTATGTTTATTATCCATGTACATATTCTCTCAAAATGTTTTCATAAAATTTTTACTTTCCTTCCATGTAATTTTAAGACATTTTACCCTTTTCTTACTTTTACCACATCTTATGGAAGGAATCTTTCTTTTGTTTCCCATATGAGGTACTTTTTGACTTTTCCGGAAAAAGTACGATAAGAATGTTTTTTTAACATATACGGCACGAACAGATTTTTACGGTTTTATAATGCCTTATTTTCATGAAGATTACTCCAAAATATTTCATGACTATTTTCAACAAAATCCTTTTCTATTAATATTTCATGATGTTTTGTGAAAAGAAATTGATTTTGAAGAAAAAAAGGATATTTTACTCAATAATTCATTTCAAGTGTTTTATCAAGACCATTTTCTATCTAAGATGACATTATTTAATATGTGCATGTTTCAAGTATAATATATCTACGATTTACATGGTTTCAATATTATTATAATGAAATATCCATTTGTTTTATATAGATTATGTAATGACGGGATGATGTTTATGAAACCCATTTTATTCTTTGGGTTATGATGAATGTTTTATGTTTATTTTGTGGCACAAGTAAGAATGATTTCACTATGAGATGGGCAGGACAAATATCTCCCTCTAATGCATTGGGTAAAGATTTATATATCATGAGATAGATATGGCTAGAACGACGAGTTAAACTGATTCTGTAATACAGGACTGGAACGAGGATTGAACTCGATTCAGAAAGGGAATTTGTCCACTAAGATGGTCTTGGAAGAAATGCCTTGGCTACTATGGAAATAATATCACGTGCTTAATGGTTTCCATAATTAAATACTTTATTCTCGTTCTATTTTATCATTCTTAATGCTTCTTTATGATCTATGCCTTACGTACTTCCATTTTTTATGACATTGCTCAAGCTTTTGATGTTTAAACATCATGTTCATGTTTTTAAGTTCAAATGTATATGGCATGTTTTATTTTATCCATGCTTACCCTTACTAAGCATTTGAGCTCACCCTTTTTATTTTTCCTTTTCCCCATGATATAAAGAAATGTTTTAGGTAATAAAACAAAAAAGGGAAGATCTTAATGGGAGATGTTGAAGATCTTTCACCACGATTAGAAGATTTTATTCCGAGTTTCCAAAGACACTAAACTATTATGGTCCTTTTTTTTATGTTTTTTTTATGTATTAAGTATTCCGCAAAAGTAATGTAATGTATAGGTACGTCAAGCTTCGGGTCACTACAGAGTAGACTAGGGTTTCATCTTCCAGCACAATGATAAATGATTATTGGTACTAATGAAATAATCTATTCATATGTTCCTTAAATACCATTGGATAATTTATTTATCTGAATAAAAAATAGATACTCAATGTTTTCATACGTGTTTTGGAAGGCTATATTAAGAACATCTATCACTCTTACGCTGACCTGCTGACACCCAAAATGAAATTCAATCATAGAGAACCACAATGCTCTCTTATGATGATAAAAAGGCCATTAAAAACATGGAAAGTTATTTTTTTCATGATCTTCACCTTATTCATCTTCCAATAATCATTAAAAAACTAGAAAGATACATCTACCTTCTTAAAAAATGGGATTGGGGAGGCCCTTGGTGATAGACACTTAGGGGGATAAAACCTTTGGATTCCAAATTGTCCAGTAGTATGATAAATTATCCCTACATGCTTGGGGACACATGGTAATAGGGAAGAGATATATTCTAGGATTGAGATCCCAAATTGATGGAAAACTCAACATCTAACTCCAATGTAAATCCTAAAAATTAATTTTGAAATAAATCTATGATTACATCCACTAAAGGGGGTAATCCACATTCAGGAACACTACCATCATCCACAAACATGAAAACTATGATTTAGAAAAATATATTTCCCATTTCCAGAAATATAGGACCAAAAAGTCTAAACTGAGGATCCAATTCACTCTAAAAATATGGTCACACAAATCAGGTTCCAAAATAATCACTCACTACTGAAAGAAAAATATGTGTGCATGAAAATGTAACATATAATTCATACCATTCATGTTTAACCCATTACATGGTGAGTTCCCATGATAGAAACATGAAAACCTACAATAGATTCTTACTAAGCGATGTCATCAAATCCATCCCATAGGACATAATCATATCCAACATATTCAGTAGATCCACAAAACATGTAGTGATAAAATAAAATGATGAACCAATTTCAAATAAAGAAATAGTTTTAAATGATGGAATACGAATAGTACATCAAACATTCATAGGTCCATCTTTCGATTTCTCAAGTACTTTATCCAGGTCATGAATATGTTTCATCTCTACCTGATCCTGAAAATGAACACTATTATGTGACAATGACTTTGGTGGACTCTAACAAATAGAAGATATAGCCCTTTCTCCACAACCACCAAATCAAGTACCCACTATAATGGATGACTCATTATTTTTTGATATCCCTATAAAGTAAATAGAACATTCTCTGATATAATAGGGAAATGTGGATCTAGAAAACTATTGTAAGATCCCTTTATGTCCACAACGATGGATATATTTCAGTGGAGTTGAACACGCAAACCACAAATTTCTATCCATCACACACTTATATCACATTACAGATCTAGTATTTGAATCCAAAAATGGAGATATTCAGGAAGAATGGAATAAACAACCACCTAATATCATCTAAATCACATCCTGTTTCCTATTATTTTTAAATGAACATCCACATCCCTAGCCAACTTTATTTACTATCCTAGAATAAATAGATATTCCACTCTGATCCACTCTACCATCAAATCATGATCAACCACCTTAGTATTTGTCTTTGTGTTGAACATAATTTCCGTGATTATATAGTCATTCATAACTAAATTTAAATTACTTTATCCTCAGTTTCTCATTGGAAACTATATTGATATAAAACAAAACTAAATGAATGAAGTGGTTGGCATATTACATCATGGTCTGATCCCCTTGGTAGAGATCCAGTATCTCCAAGGTCTTGGTGAAGGCCACAGTCTATGGGAATTATTACCCATTAAATATATCCTTGATATACTTCCAACCCATATTCTCATGATTCCTTGATTGAACTATATATTATCCCTACATCTAACTATGTCATTTAGAAAATAGTGACCAACATTTTACCTTCAAACCATAAGAGATTCATGAAATGCAATCATCATCCTGATCATATAATGAAAATCCTCCTCTTTATGGGGCTCCATACAATCCCATAATGTAAGAGGGTATTTTTTGAGTAAATAATAAGATTTTTTATTCCCAATACCTTTTTTGGATTCCCCATCACGAGAAGAACCACAAACCACACCCAGAAGCAAAACATGGACATCCTAATTCCTAGTGTCTACTAGTCATTGATCAACCGGTGAGGGAGAATTCTCTCTAGCATCATCCCATGATTGCACATAAAGACTCTAGGGAGGAATATTGACTTGACAACAAATAAGAGATGAAAATAATCAATGAAATAATAAACATTTATTTATGATAATATTCATAACCCACCAATATTCCCAACACATTAGTAAAATAAAACAAAATCATTACAAACTCATCAACATGCCAAACCCCTCCACTGCTGCCCAATGTTCATACATAGTTTGCATCATCTAATTATCACCTATAATATAAGGATAACAAAATATCAGTATCCCATGGTGTATCAGGACCCATAGTTAGGTGTGTTGGATAGATCCCACACTCAAAAAAAAACCTTATGACCCAAAAATCCCTACTCAGTTCAATCCAGACTCTTCCAAAATATCATGAACCGATAATAGGATGAAACCTCCATTGATACAATTTTTTTCAAAAACATTTCAAGGATTCTGTCTAACATGACACTCGACCCAGCACGTGTCATGGTTCAAGGTTCATTCTTGGTCCGCACATGTGGGAGACTAGTGCATGGGTATCAACATTAAAACACTGAGAATGATTTCACCCATATAATTAACCATAACAACAAATAATAATAGAACATCATCAACATAGATAACTATTACCAAATTATATAGAACAATATTTTTGTTAATAATTTTACATATTCACACAAAAAACAAAAATACAAAAAATGAGGTGTTGTATAGACTACAGAACTGAAAATCAATGCAACAAGAGGGAAATCAAACTCAAGAAACCACCAAAAAAACCTATATGAAGAGGGTTACTATAAAATGGATCTACCATCTCATAAAAATAATATCATTCCTTTACCTTAGTCAAACATGAAATGATCTATAAACACCAAAGAGGATCTGTAGGGTTTGAGATAATACACAAAATGATGACCCCAAATGATATTACATGACACAACATTATATGATAAATCATTATGCGTGTTTTTTTGAAAAAGTTATTAAAAAATATCTAATAAAAAAAATATTGTAATATTTTTTCATAAGAATAGTACATTGAAATTAGTATAGAAGAATGGTCCACTATAAGCTGGTAGTAAGTACCACATCACAAGAGAACCACAAGTAATCCCCAATGGCTATATTTCTAGTGGGGCCATAAGAAACTCAATCTTAGAAAAATCATGTTATTTAAAACATAACCCCAAATATTATGATGAATGGTCTACTAGAGATGAATCTATAAATAGTTCTTGTGGTCTTCAATCAACATCTTATTTTAGTTAGTGTTTCATTGTTAATTCCTCTATAATAAACCTAGCATCGACCCCACCGATCTAACTAGAGTACTGTTACTAATCATCCAACCGCGAAAAGTTGAATTTCTATTTTGATAAATTTAAATTTCACATGTCACAGAGATCACCACATTATCATATACACATAAAATAATATTATTGAACATGAAAAACCTCCAGTTTTTAAGCAAAGCCTCTTTTAAATCCATCATCATAGAAATGACTCTTGAAAATATTATTATAATCAATTACACTATTCTATGAACACATTTTGAGGAACCAAAAATAAATCACACATGAAAAATAATGAATTTCATTTTAAAATCATATCTCAAACCACACACAACGGAAAACCATTTCAATTTTTTTTTCAAATCACTCATAACACATATAACACATTTGAGAAGCATGTCATGAATAAAAAAATGGTCTAATAGTGATAAAGCCTAAAATCACCTACCTCATGCTTGGAACCATTAAAAATCTAGTTGAAACCCAACACCACACCTCAATAAGACCTTAATGATTTAATGACTTATCCACTCTTGATTAACCAAAGTATGTTAATGTGATCCAAGAGGGGAGGAGGCAGTTCCTAGGTGTGTACGTAAGAATGGTTTGTCATAAAAAATCAAATTTAATTTGTTTCTAAGGTTGATTTATAAGATAATTTAGACCATAGGTCATCTCTCATAGATCATTGATAGGTTTAGATTATGCATTTTAAATAAAATATACTAAAAATGGTGTGATTTTGACAACAATCTTATGAATCTAAATTATTTTAAACAGTTTAACAGTTGAGAAAGAAGTAGATTTTGAAAATATATGATATTTATGTAATAATTTCTAAGATAACACGCCACTTGAAATGTTCTTTGATCATAGTTTATTATTAAGCTTTCGGTGTAATCCTTTTATTGAGGGTTAATCATGATATTGGTTACCCACAACCACTAAAACGATGAAAATAATACTAAAAATCAACATAAAAATCATATATTAAATATACATAACATAATAATTATTTAATGTCTATTAAAGAATATTAAAATATCAATAAAATTCGAAAGAATATGAGTCTTATGTTTTCCAATTGGAACAACACTAGTCGTATTATTAAAATTGCACACTAGTCGAATATAAAATAAAAAGTGTTTCAATAAAATGTTTTACAAACATGTTATGATACATATAAAAGAACAATTAAATACCACAATATACACCAAAATAGTATATAATTATTTTTTTTATGTCTCTCTTCATGTGTGTTGCTCCCTCGCAACGATCACCCACTTCCTAGCTCGACAGTGGGAGAATGAGGAAGCTCAGGTGGAACTCCTAATTTATTCATGACCCCCTATGTGAATAGGGTCCAAATGAACTTCTAGAATGAGGAGGAGACTCCTATTGGACTCCAAAATGGAAGATATCTGCTTCTGGTTCAGACATGCAAATGAGGTGGCCATGGTGCCTTTTTATAGCCAAAATAGGACACAGTATTGAGAAACTTATTCTTGATATACCACTTTTGTGTTTGTTTTGGAATAGTTGAAAGCCATATCATGACTTGTAAAAAATATATGAGTTGTTGGAAGGCCTATTGAAAATATCAATGTAAAATATTGTGTCCATTAGACATTTGGAATGGGAGACATGGTCAAAAGACCGAACTATGATTTTGAATTTGTGTAGATTCGGTCCCCTGGACAGAATCATTCGTACTATCCACCAGAAGGCCGAATTGGGATTTAGTTTCATAAGAAGAGTCATACAACATGGTGTTTTGGATACGAACAAAACGTTTCATCCCATTTGGATGCACTAAATTCCTTTAATTCTCAACTTAGTGGACAAATGTCCATGGGATTCAATGCAGTTTTGCCTATTTTTCTTCTAGATCATTTATGGGCCCTCCCGATAATCTTCAACTTCAATGAAAATATCAAAACAATTATAAATTTCTACTTTTAAGGGGGATAAAAACAAATTAAATTATTCAAACTAGAAGTGAATTTTTTTATTTTATTTAAAATTTACAATACAAAACAAGTTTATCATATTTTTGTAAGTGTGAAAATGAAATAGTGAATCATGGTGTGATCAAACACCCACACCTAAAAATTTTTAATATTGGGAAATGTTTTATATACTAACCAAGTATCATTTCTAAATAAAATGTGGTAAAATTTCGTAGATTCTTATAAAATGAAATTCATAATGCCTCATTTATGAAATTTGTTTTTCTATCATTTTCATCACTCACATTCAAATTTCTTCATCATTATTCATTCACCAATGCAAGATGTCTCAATCGACCTCACATATGAATTTTTCCTCATCACTGAAGAAATATTTGAATGTGGAGTTATTCTATTTTTATAGAGTTCATGTGATCTAACCATATGGTTATCATGATTCCATGTTATCTACTAGTAGAAAATAGTGTGCTTCTCAAGGGGACTTCCAATAGGTTGTTATGGGGTTCAAGGGTTTTTATTATTTAATGTATAAAAAATATGAGGTAGAAGAAAATTGGTTAATATCACAAGTAAAAAAATGTAAAAATTCATAAATTATTATCAATTAATTTACACACTCATCCCGTAAAGAATTGTATCTCTTATAACTCACTATCCCCATTGTGCATTTCAGTGGATCATAGCCAATCAGAGAATAATAATTAATAAAATTTCTAGTTTATCCATTAGTTTTTTTCTTTTTTCGATTTTGTTTTTCAACTTATATAACTTTTTTTTATAAATTTGAATGGAGATGAAGAAATAATTTTTTAAAACAATCATACAATATTTCGTGTGAACTCACTACCCAAGGAAAATGTATGCATCCATTATATCAACCCATAACAACGATGAATTCTGGATAATTCCCCTGAAAACACCCTCTCTGCTACAATAATTGAATTTATACCCTGAATGTACATAAAATATGGGTAGGTAGGGATTGATAAGAATGTAATTTGGCTACCTACTAGGAATTTCATGGTCTATGTGGCTATATAAGGGTACAATTTCTTGGTGGTTAAAAAATTGGTTAACCGTACAATATGATTTTCAATGAATGATAGAAAGTATCATGAATGTTGAACACTTGAATATTATGGATTCAAATAGAATCATGGTTATTTATAGGTTATCTACATGTCTTGAAACAATCACGAAAGTGATTAAAATGATAAATACACAATTAAGGGGTTAGAATGTCAATTAGGTAAGGGATTAAAATATAGGTCAATGATAATGGGGAATGTGTATCAATAATCCATTAATATCTTATGAATGATTTGAAAATATAAATTCTAGAAAAATATTGCATATCAATATTAATTTGAATTCTTTTCCATAAAATGATGTAATTTTCCACACAATTGAATCAACAATGAAAAATGATTTGGATTGTGTTTAATGAGGACATCTTTTTCAATTATAAAATATAAATTCCTTCACAAAAGTGAGGGATAAAATACTGGGGCATGTGAAAATACTATTCATTATGTGTGAAAATATAGGGAAAAAATGATGAAAAATCCTATCTATCCCAAAAATTTACCCACCACCCACAACTAGAGTGTTTAGTTTCCTCAGTTTAATAAAATATAATATGGGATGGATGGATAAAACCTTGTGTGTGTCATTGGTATGTTTCTCCTTGAACATGGATTTCCTCCTTCGGTAACTATAGAAGGGTTTCATGGAAGTTAATTAGCCACTACCCATTGAATGTGAAGGTTTCATAGTCTCTTTATTTTGAATCTGAACAACACCAAATAGAGATACATTAGTATCTATGTATGGTCTAAACTAGTGGGAACCAAGATTACCTAGATGAAACATCATCCTCTCATTTTATAGGATTAATTTCAGTGAAATGTGAAATTTATGATGAAGGATGGGATGATCATTGTACTCCTTGGTTCTCTACTTATAAATATGGGAGTTCTCATATGAATCTCTTCCCATTTCCACCATCTCCAGAATCTATATCTTCCATTTAGAACATGAACCATAATATTAGAATTTTATTTTTTGATAGCCTAATGGTCTCATTGCTCAGTCACAATAGGTAGGTGAAAACTAATTCCAAATAAAGCCAATAAATTGGCATTCCATTTGGGATTTTTAAAAGCAGTTTGGTAATCGCATAATGATTTATCAAGTCTAAGACACCAATCATTCCTATTTGGTTAAACCATTTTTTAAAAATTTGTTTTACCTGAAAATTTGACACCTAGGAATCACCATTTGTGTGTGGGTGATATGTAGAATACACTATATTACCGACCTTATACTGACACAAAATTGTTTTCATTTATTTGGTTACAGAAATGAGAAACCTGGTCACTGATGATGAAAATAGGAAATCCAACCCTACAAAAAATTTTGGTTCTAAACAATTCCACACCATCTTTAGAATCATCAGTCCTTGTATCTTATGCCTCTACCCATTTTGAAAAATATTACACTTCCAAAATATTGTATAGGATCCCAATTGAATTGGCTAGTGGTCCCATAAATTCAATTCCCCAAACATCGAAAATGTCATGGAACAGAAAGGGTTGTTATAGAATCTCATTTGTTTTAGAGACATTCCTCATTCACTGATAGCAAGGACAATATTTACAAAATCATGAGAATCCTGAAATAATGGAGGCCAAAAGACACTTGATTTGAGGACCTTGCGAGCATTCCGTTGGGGGAAAATTTTCCCCCCAAAATAAAGACCTTGGAATAACCTATGGATGGACTAAAACTATTTATTGGGGACACAACGACTAAGGACATGATCACTACATGTGCTACAGAGGTAGGGGTCATCAGATTTGTACCAATGAGACTCGTGTTTTAGATGATTGGGTTGGTTTTTGTTGAAATCAGTGGGAATAAAAGATGATACCAAATTATTTACAATTTCAGCATATAAAATAATAACATCATTCACTCGGGTAAAATATCTCATCGGGAAACATATAACTTATAGGAATTCATGGGGATGAGTAAATGTTCGTGGATGGGGGAATCCTACTAATATGGTCTGAAACCAAATTATATGCTCCTTTTTTATCTCTAATTTTTAAATTGAATTCTTGATGAAGGAGCATTCAACAAATCAAACATGATTTGGATTCTGGTTTCTTAAGGAAATATCAAGTGGTTTAACAACCAGATAACACAATGAATATGATCCCTGAAATGTATAAACTAAATTTATCCGAGGAAAACATAATTGCAAGAGTTTTTTTTCCATTTGTGGTATAATTTTCTAGGGTAGGGTTTAGTGTATGTGAGAAATATTCAATGAAATATGGATCTTAATAGACCGTTTTATATACGAGTGCCCCCAATTTATAGTTAGAGGCATCACACATGATCTCAAATGGAAAATCCCATAGAGGTTTTTGGATTACCAGTGGTGAAGTTAGACTTTATTTTATCATATTAAAGGATTATTCAAAATCATTATCAGAAAATTTCTTTTTTTAGGTTAATTGGGAGATGGGGAGTGAAATTTTAGTAAAGGAACAAATGAAATGATGTTAAAATCCCTCTTGACCTAGGAAACACATCACATACCATTAATTTTAATCAAATTTTAAAGAATAAATGACATCCACTTTTGATTTATCTACTTGGATACCATTACCAAAAAATAAATTCTCCAAAACTATATCGTATCGCACCATGAAATAAAATTTCACATTATTTAATACGATATTATTTTCAATATAGAAAATTAGGAATAAATAAATACTCCACAAAAAGTCTTATAATAGATTCCATAAATAGTGAAAGCATCCATGAATACATCCACGAAATTGTCCAGGTAATCTGAGAAAATAAAAACCATACATCACTAGAAAGTACCGAGACCATTACACAGAACAAATGGCATCCTGTTATAGGTAAATGTGATAAATGGTCATGTAAAGGTTGTCTTTTCCTAATCCTCAGAAGAAATATGGAAATTAATGTATCCAAAATACCCATATAATATAGTAATGGGACTTTCCCACTAGCCACTATAGTATTTGGACAATGAATGGAAATGGGAAATTCTCATTCCTAGTGTTTTGATTTAGTCTGTGATAGTCTATACAGACACACCAAATATTATTCACATGGTTTGGAACCAATTTTTTATTTTCATATTTAATTATAGTAAGACCATATTTTTTAGGAACTAATTAAAATTGAATAACCCATTGTCAATTAGTGATGGGGTATATGATTCCACCAGCTAATAATTTTGTTACCTTGTTTTTTAACATCTTCTAAGAGGTTTTGGTTTAGTCGACGTCGTGCCTCCCTCACAAGTTTACCCTCATCATTTGAAATAATATGATCTACACAAAAAAATTGGTTATTTCCAAGGATGTCTACAGGTATCAATCATAATGATTTTTATACTCATAAAAAAGTTCAAGTAGTCACAATTCATGCTCTGGATGGAGTGAACTATCAATGATTATGGAAATCATGTTACCATTCCCAATATATGAATATTATAAATCATTAGCTTGTTGTTTTAGTACAAATTCAGGAGTATTTTGGATTGATCGGAGTGTGTGTCAATGTGATAAGACCATATTCTTATCTAAATGATAAATGTTATCATCCTAATATTAGGAATGCACTTTTAAAATCTTAGCTTTATCATTGAAGGTCAGTGGATTTTCTGTGGTCATGAAACCATCAATTAAGAAGCAGGCATGAAATTTTTCATAAACACTATAACAATCAATGAATGATTCATTTTAATTAATTTAAATCAATTATTAAAACATATAAAGGGGATTTGGGGATTGATAATATGTTCTAACATGAGAAGGGAGTACATCAATTGAATTAACAAAGAGAGAGAGAGGGGGGTGTTCTCTTTTAATGGGTACTTCAAGGAATCAAGGATATTTAAGTGGACAGTAACACCACCATAATACATAGATAATGTACCATTATACACATTAATAATGGTTTCAGTAGTTTTCATTAAATGTCTACCAAATTTAATCGGTTCATGTCAATAAATTTTATCGAATACCATTTTATACGAATAAAAATCATTAAGAAAAATTAAAATTTTCACCCTCACAAGATCACACACTAACACACCAGAAGGGTGTATTGTACTCTGATTTGATAACTACATGACTATTCTAGTGGGTTTCAGTTCACCTACCTATAGAGAAGATTAAATGGAGTGAGGAATCACATTTATAGAAGAACCTAAATCAATCATAACAATGGAAGATTAATACTCTTATAGGTGCATGGAATCTAGAATGTCCTACGATCATTACACTTGGTGGGAAGTGAGGTATCTATCAATGATGAAACATTACTGCCAAATCCCACGTTCTCATCGCCTTAAAGTCACTTTTGGTGTGTACACATCCCCTTTATAAACATGGGGTATTGTGGAATTTTTTTAATGGGATCAATGAGGGGGATGTAAACATGGACTTTTTTGAATGTTTCCAATATTTCCTTATCATGTTTAATTTCCTTTTGTTTTATTGGTTGGGTGGCCCTTTGGGTAAAGGGAAGAGGAGTTGGTCAGATATGAGACTCATTGATATATACACTCTTTCAATTGTAAAGGATTCTCTCAAGACACGGATTTTCAAAATTTGGAAAATTTTTAAGGTTGTGAAGGAGGTTTCTTCTAGAGGGGTTGACTCTAATAAAGGATTCATTTGAATTTCTAGTTTTTTAAATCCTAAAGGTAATGATACTATCATGTTCTTTATCCCTAGGGTTTAATAAGTGTTGAGATGTTAGTTTACCTTACCCGTGACATTTAATTTACCCCATTGATTTATCTAGTTAGCCTAATTAGGTTTTGAGGTCTTGTATGGATGATTGAGTGGTTGGATAGAATTAGAGAGTTTTGGAAGCCATTTTCTTCATCATATTAACTATATTTGGCTTGAGTTTTTGAGGGGGTTGTTGGAATGGACTTTGGGGTGGATAAGGATTCCCGGGTGGTGATAGTGGATGACTACTCTGACTCTATTTGTTCTATTTTTATTGAGGTTGGTTTGAATACCCCCTTTCCTATAGGCTTGGTTTTGTTTCCACCCAAAGTTGGTTGGATAGTATTGTTCTTACCTAAACGTTTGGTTATAGGGGTAGCCTTCAAATATTAACTCATACCTCTCAGATGCTTCTCTCAATTGGGTGAAATGGTCAGAGTAGTGGGTTTCTTAAGAACATATACCACAATAGATTTTAGGGGTAGATTGGGATTTTTCTTAGTAAAGATCATGTTTTTGAATAAATATACTTTTCTATTTGAATTTTAGGTCCACCTTTTTCTCAAATTTGGTACATTGCACTTAATGAACACCTCAAATGGGTATACTATACCTCTTACCAAATTTTTGAATGTTCTTTTCCTTGATCTCAATTAGGGTCCTTGTAGCAGTTGGGGTTTTATCCACTAGTGCACCAACTAAAACAACATCAATCATGTTATGATCAACTGGAATTAATCCTTCATAAAAATAATGTATTAAATGTTGGTTGCCTATTAGGTGGTCTAGACTGCTTGAAAGTAATATTTTAAATATTTTCCAATACTAATAAAGTGATTTCCCTTGAGATTTTATTACGCCACATATTTCATTCGTTATTGTTTTAGATCAAAAGGCAGGGAAATATTTTTCATTAAAAATAAATTTCATGTCTTTCCAACCTCGGAATAAAGAATTAACATAATAAAGACATTCATTTTTAGTGTCCTATAATGAAAAAAGAAATGCCCTATGTTTTACTTGTTCTTAATCCACATTTTCATTTATTAATTTAGAACACACAATATAAAATTATTTAATATTATTATGTGGATACACCCCAGGAAGTCCATGGAAACTTGGTAATAGATGAATTAAGCATGATTTTAGTTCAAAATCAGGTGCCTAGCATTATAATCAAATGTGTTTGGGTTGGATATTGAAATTAGTTGATGATAGTTCATTTAGGGTTATATTGTTTTCATCTATGTTATGAAATTTTATTTCATTTTTTATGTATGTTTCAGAAGATTATGTAGAATGATCAAGAATAGTGTATTTGTTTTGTGTGTCCTCCTACAAAGGGTTCTCTTCTGTGTCTCATTTGTCACTGATGTAGGATCCGCTACGGTTCGAGTTTGAAAGGAGTAAATCTCTTGGATTAGATTGCGTCATGAAGCAAACCAATAAAATAGATAGATTATAAAACAAATGGATTGAAAATGTAAATAAATATTCACTAAAATTACAAATATCTTATCAATAAAAACTCAATAAAAACTGAAGTGCTCCCTTGAAACAACGCTATAATATGACCGTGTTTTCATGACACATCAAAATGATTACGTTTTTAATGGTGATTTATAGTATCAGTCATACCCTAGGTCATCTTTGAAAGCGATTTTTTATTTTTAGATAATATATATTTAATAAAATGTAAAAATAATGGGGTGGTTTCGAAAATAGTTTTGTGAATATATAATATTTTAAAGAGTTTAATAGTTGAGAAGAAAGTAGATGTTAAAAATATAGAAAATTTTTGTGATAATTTCTAGGTTAATACACCACATTAAAAGTTATTTTTTCTTAATTTATTATTAATTTTTTGGTGTAATGCTTTGATTGAGGGTTTACTAAGATATTGGGTACCCACAACCCCTAAAACTATCGAAGTAGGACTAAATCATGGCATAAAAATCATATATTCTAGTTTCGTCGCCTAAAAATTATTTATGGGTCTTAAAGGAACACTAAAATATCATTTTTTTGGGTATTAAGACGAGTCTTATGTACTCCAATCAAAACAAAACAAGTCACACATTTAAAATTACACACAGATCATTTATGAAATAACAAGGGCTCCAATTAAATGCATCAAAACATGTAATGATACATATAAAAGAACAATTCCAAACCAAAACATACACCAAACCAGTATAGAATTATTTTCTATAACTCCTTCTTCATGTGAGTAGCTCCCTCGAAACGATCACCCACCGCTTAGCTCGACATCAGAAGGAGGAGGAAGCTCAAGTGAAACTCATTTTTCATTCTTGATCCCACTATGAGGATTGGGGCCTCCAAAACTTCTATTATGATGTGGATAATAATATAGTAAATCAAAATGGAATACAATTTTTTATGGTTCGATACTAAAAATTAGTTTCCCGTGGTGCCTTTTTACAGCCAAAGTGTGACATGTTTTTGAGCACCCTATTTTTGAGATACCACTTGAGCCTCGGTATTGGAATAGTAGAATTAAATATCACAACATAGAAAAAAGGGAAGAGTTGTTGGATGACCACATGAATATTTCCATGTCAAATATGGAAGACATTTGTAATTCATATTGGGAGATATGGTCAAATAACCGAACAAATATTTCGAATGTGGGTATATTTTGTCCCATAGAGAGAATGGTTCGAGCGGGCCACCATATGGAAGAACTGGGCTTTTTTACCTTGAGAAGAGTTAGAGAACAATGTTTTTTTCAATTGGAATGTAAAGATTAATCCCATTTAGATAAAAAAATTATCTTATTTCTCAATACAGTGGACAGATGTCCTTGAGATACCATGTTGTTTGGCCCATTTTTTATCAGCATCATATCTAGGGCCTCCAAATCACCAGCACCTATAATAAAAATAACAAAATACATATAATTACCCCTTTTAATAGTTTATAAACACAAAATAAATTAATAAAACATGATGTGAATGTGTTTTTATATTTTTAATTTATAATACAAAACAGTTTTAGAATAGTGGTATAAGGGTGAAAATGTAACCATGAATCACAATGCGATCAGAATATAAAACTGGAAAAATAGTGGATGGAATTAAGTTGAGGTCAAGGGAGGGTTTAATTGTAAATTTAAAATTTTGATGTCATGGATAGATATGATGGCTAGACCACACACTATTATTTATTTTGCGGAAAACCTGGCATCTTCTATGTTCTATAGAATACTGGCTGCATGATTATCAAGGTAAGGGAACACACCCATGTGAAAGGACATGTAGATAAGATAGATATATTGTATGACATGCACATTATCATCTGTGATGGAATAGAGTTTCTACTAACCATGTGTCATCTATGTGACACTATGTTTCCGGTTTGAAAACACCATTTTCATTAAAAAACACATGATAATACTACAGAACTCATGTAAAACGAAAATAAACAAGAAGAATACCTGAAAATAAAATCACAGATGTGATATTTTCAATTTCAATTATAATGGTTCTTTTAAATTACATTATTTAAAAAAAATTACCCAAATAAATATTTTCCCCCATTCATTGAAAATAAATATTTCCAAAAACAATGAAAGTAATAATCTATTGTTAAATTTTATGGGATAAATTAAAAAATAATGTCCATTTAAGGAAATAAAATTTATCAAATCCATAGATATTAATTATTATATTATTTGAGAAAAATAAAAAAAAAATTAAGAAAATATATTTTATATGAATAAAATGACATTACTAATGAATTGAGTATATATTTCCTTATAATAAAGAAAAAAATTGTATTGAGTATGGAAATTATATACATTTATTTCATAATGATATTATTAATACTCATATAATCCAATTTAATAGCTTGGTTAGAGTTATACCATTCACATATTATTAATTTTTAGTTAATTTATGCTCATTTTTACATGGTGTTTAGACAATTTACCTTAATGTTCTTTTAAAATATAATATTATTGCATTATCTTTACATTAATAAAACATAATACCATTAATTTTAACATGAACTAAAAATTCAATGGTTTTATATTAAAAATTAACATTACTAAAAACCCTCATCAAAAAGGATAAACAGAACATCCCCTTTAAAATAGGGTGAGGAAAACATGAAAGTGATCTGGAATAAAACACAATACATTTAAAAAGATGCCATTACAAGGAAGTGAAAATTTTGAAATAGAGGAATGTATAATGTCCAAATAATGATTGAATGTTATAGTGAACAATGTTCACAGGTAAGTGAATGATCATGATAATGTTAATGAAAATAAAATTGTAAATTTGTGACCTATGAAAAAAGAAGTCACCTTATTAGATATAAAGGAAAAATTATTATTATTTTTGTTTCAATATGATTTTTATAAAGTCTGGGAAATATTTTTCTGTCTAAAAATGATCATAATGATATATATTTATATGAAAATTAGAGTATCATCCTTAAATTCATTAATATCATAATCCAGTATTTTTCATAAAAAATGATTATTCAATATGAATTTTTCATTTTTGAATCATGAAATTCATCTTTTATAGAATCACATTATACTAAAAAAGAATAAAAGGTATACCACCAATCGGTAGATATTAATAACAACTGAAATTGTTAGACAGTGTAAGATAATATACAAAATTTAAAAACCATCATAAAAGTGACACACTACCCTCCAAAATTAAACATTAATTATTCAATCAATAAATAAACATATATCCCAAAAACCCTTAATTATCCAAAACATTAATGAGGTTTTTATCCTCAAATTTTATCTCCTAAATTTCAACATACACTCAAAAAATGTAATAATATTCATCCTATATAACATATCACATTAAATATGAGGGTTATATTAACATAAACTCAATGAAACATGTAAAGAAATCATTATTATCTATGAAAAATCAAAATTTAATCCTATAATCTATTCAAATTCACAAAAATATCACGAATCTAGTTTTCATACTAACATGAAAGGTAATCCTTAAATTGAAAATATCTATTTAGGTAAATATAACATTGTCAATGACTCACTTTTCATCAGTAAATATTATCAATATCCGACCAACCGAAACAAAATAATTAACCAAAAATTAAATTTTATACAAACATATATTTTTATGTAATCAACAATAGTGTATTATTGTTAAACCCATTATATATTTTGAATCAACTCAAAATCCCATAACAAAAAACCACAAAATGGATTTCTATGACTTGGATGTGTTGATAAACAATAAATTAATAAAACCATGATTTCATAATAACTCTAAATATATCCACATATGAAAAAATCAATATATACAAATCAATATAATACATTTTTGGAAACAAACTGTTCCAACTCGGATAAGACATCTACCAGAGGTTGTTAGAATTGTTATTTAATTTGGGTATTTGGAGCTAGTAATTGTAACCCAACTTAAAAAAAATACAAAATTTAAAAAATAATATTAAAAAATGGGGAAATTATATTCAAAAATTAATTATTGTTTATTTTTAGTAAAATTATGAAAAACTATTACAGAACAATACCCTTGTCTGTAAATGAGAATTTTATTCCACTTATACAATGCTTACAATATTCTATATTAACTGTTGAATATTAATAGATAAAATTTCAATATATTAAAGTATTATTTAGTAAAATAATTTAACATTATTATTGATAATAGGGTTGAAGATTAATATAATAGTGGTGAGATTTAATGCTTAAAAATGGGAAAAAAATCATTAACAACTGAATATTATCAATGAACACTGTTGGAGAATAAGGGTATAATGACATAATAAATAAATATGAGCCCAAAAATAGTTAATTTATACCCATATAATATTGGATTATACATAATGTGTTATTTTAAAATTCATTAACAAGGGAAAGAAGTGTAGTAGTCAACAGAAATGTAGTTATATTTTTAGGGAAAAGAGGATTTCGAAGAGAAATTTTTCTAATATAAAAGATAATTCAACATTAGTATCACATAATAAAAACTTTATTAAATATTCATTAATAAATAATTTAGGAAGGTTATATTACGTAAATCAAACACATTTACATTCGAATAATATTAACATATATGTGTTTTAAGAAAATAAGATCATTTTATCTATCCTAAAGAAACATTAATCATAAATATCCCCAAAATAATCTTTTATTATAAAAATTCTTACTATTTTTGTTAATTTCAATTCTCAATGTTGTGAATAAAATGAAATAAACTATTGAATTTAGTAAAATGAAAAAATCGAATCCCCAATACATCATTTATGGGAGATTTATATACTCCTCTTTATAGAATATAGGTTCATAACACAGTTATATGTCTTAAACATGGATAATTTTAGATTAATTACACTTAAAAATATCATATCATTGAATTGATAACTAATCAATTGATATATTATGTGTAAAAAATTTAGTTCTATAAAAAGATTATAATACATTTTAACTAATTCTTATGTCATATTATGTTAAATCATTTCTTAATATTATAAAAAATAATGTGACATACCCCTAGTGGATGGAATTTGAGTTATGAAACCATTTACTATTTTGGTAACATCCAAATATAAACCCCATGGATAAATTAATGTAAAGTGTATCAAAAATTACAATGAATTATGAATTATTTATCATATAACATGAAAATATGGAATCATATACACCATATGAAATAGAATTAGTGAATAACATTTAAACACATCTCAATGAGGGGAAATTGATACAAAATACCTTATATCGAGTCCAAACATCCCAAGTTTTATTCATTAATTTCAATATTATATATATATATAAATTAATTATATTTTAATATCATTTTAATGTATTATTTAAATATTATTGAAAAAATTTTAAATTAATTTTAATTAATTATTTTATTACATAAATGTTTAAGTCCATGGTGCCTGTTTTGGGGATGTTTGGTTCATAGTTGCAAAACATATTCGTTATAATGTAAATGGTTTTAGTGGTAATGTTTAAATCATGTATAAAATTATATTTTTGGCCTAATTTTCATTTTTTTATATTAATTATAACATTAAAACTATACATGAATTATTGGAAAGAACAATGAGTTATGATACAATCATAACAATGGAAGGTCGAACATACTATTGAGTAACATTTTAATTTTATGATGAACATGAAGAAAAGAAGATAAATGACATTTTATTGTCACATAATAATGATTACATAAGACATATAATTTAATTATTTTTAAACTACTTATAAATAATTTACATGTTTTTAAGAAATGAATAATAAATCGCATCTTTTTATGAAGGTGGTAATCCACAAATAAACACAAATACCTTTTTCTTTTTTAAATGTCTGGAATGATAAGAATTTATATGATATATTATATATTTTTAAATCATAAATATTACATTTATATCATATATATATATATATATATATTAAATACATCATTATATCTATTTGTGAGAGGTGGGTGGAAAACAAATTAAATCTGCTCACGAGGATGAATACCACTTTAATATAAAAACTGTTTTTTCCTGTAATGGAAGGTGATATGAATTTATATCATGTTATTAAATTAAAAAAATATATTTAAATGGTGTATTATATTCCTTTTATTTCACAATGATTCAAAAGATTTTAAATACTTAAAGTACAAAATAGAACTAAAACATTCTTTTAAAATCTAAATAATTTCTTTGAACAACATCATTTGATTTACACATTATGAATAATATGGTCTATATTATTCAAATAATAAAACCTCTATAATGTGGGAATTATTTTTATTAATGGGGTGGTAAGGGAATCACATAACCAAATGGATATTTATGTGTATATTTGAGTGGAATGTGGGTGACCTTTTATAAGTTAGTTAAGGGGAATTAATCTGATTTCTTGATGTATTAAATTAATATAAATTATTTCTTGTTGTAAAATATTTCATACATGATATATGTTTAATTAAGTATGATAATGTCCCCAAATAGTTTCATTTAATAAATTTTTTACATGTTTTGTTGATTTTTTCATCCTAAGTGTTTCATTTTAATCCCATGTTAACCAATTTTATAATTACTATGATATAAACGTGGTTTATTATTTGGGGTTCAACAAAATATATTTAAAATGAATGGCGACCCAAAAATAGATCATGTACAATATTCAAAACCTTATATAATTAATTAGGGAACTGATACGATTTTTATTAATTTTAAACCATTTAATAAAATATATTTAATATAAAATATATTTTTTCTCATTTTTGAAAGTCAATTAATCTTTATAAAATACATTGATTATTTTCCATAAAAAAATTATTAAAAAAATTATTTATTTATAATATAATTTGTTAATGTACTTGTTATAGTCATAAAATCTAATTTTTATTTGTTTTGACATCATTTAAAACCATACCTTTTGATTTAACCCCTTAGTTAACCACTAATAACGTTAATTTTGGTAATAAAAAATTCCATGTTAAACGGTAAACCATATTAATATATCTTTCAAATTGGCCCAAAATGGATTCAGGATGATATTTTGGTCCATTTATCTTTGTATTTATACCATTTTAATATTTTTTCTGATTGTAAAATAATTGGATTAAAATTATTTAACATAAAATATCCTTGATGTAAAATTGGAGACTATTAATGTGATCATAATATAATGTGAGGAAATATAAATGGCTTTGAAATATAAACCGCTAAAATATTTCCATTTTGATATATATATATATTTATTTTTAAATTTATAACTCCAAGAATCAATATTACTTTTAGAAATTTTAATTGTATCTAATTAATTTTTATTATTACTTTAATATGCAATGTGTCACTGATGTGTTATCATTTGTGGTAACTATTTCATAAAAAAATTTAATAATAAATTTCCCTGATAATAAACTCACTTATATTTAGAATTATAGTTTACAATGAATACTAATTTATTTATCGATTTAAAAATACTTTATAAATATTGAAATAAAAAAATTTTAATTCATCGCAGCACTATTACATGAAATAATATTACATAATGAAACATAATATAAAAATAAAAATTGATAATTTTTATGGATAGATTATTATATATTAAAAAATATACATCTACTGAAATTATGAAATTAAAATTATTTAATTTGCAGACTTATCACACTGATTTAAACAATTATTATACAATTTTAGATTAATATAGTAACAAAAAAATATTATGGTTTCCAATCATAATGAAAAAATCTTACTATTTACCAAATATAGAACTCAAAATTATAAATATGGAATCTATTTTTCATAATAATACTCATAAAAGTAGTGAAATTAGTTGTAGATATTGAAACATCGTGACCCTATATCAACATAACTCGTGCCCCGACTCGGTGGGTCACATGATCTCAAGCATGCCTCCCCAAATGCAAGAGGTTGCATACAAGAAACAGGGGTGTAATGGTGGTATATTCTGGAGACAGTAACCTATTATAATATTGAAATAGTGGATAAAACCATAAAACAAAAATAGTAGAATCATATATAATCAGACATTAACAATAAGGAAAAGGAAGAAAAAATAACTGAGAAATTGAAAAATAATAATCAAATTCCACTATGTAGTGTCATATACATGGATGCGTGGAATTATAGTATAAAAATAGGAAATTGATAGGTATATAAAATCATGATATACAATGTTGAACTAAGAACAAAATGTTGATCTACTAAAATATCAATCGTATGACCAATCCACAGCTCATATGATCAATCAATTGGCCAAGCATGTCAAAACACTATAGAAGGGAACATTCCATTATCTAGACATAATGAAATGTAATATTGTAACATACCAAGTAAGTAATGAATAATATATATTTTTATGTATGTCTATTAATGAATTCGATACTGTTTTAGAGGCTTAAAATGAAACTAAATCCAATCTTAAGCATGGAATACACTAATATTATTAAAAGATTGTTTTACTGCCTTTTGATGGCAAACCATTTTTAAATATATCTTTTGACAATTTTATAAGCTATGTTTGTCAAAATAAACTTATTCTTTATTATTGGGACATCAAAATTTACTTTGTGTGAATTTTTGGTATTTTTCTGACAATTTTCATTTTTTAATGAATAGTGAAAAATACTGCATTTTACATCAAAACTGCTTCTTAATCTAATTTATTTATATGATTAGATTATCTTTTGAATTGGTCTTAATGTTTAATCTGAATATATTTTTACCATTTAATCCAATGGTGGTCATTGGAATCAATTTCACTTTGAAATTAGACTTAAACTGGTGTCAATCTTTTGATACTTATTGTTTTATAAAAACACGCTATTTCCTCTGACAGCGAGAATTAATTATTAAATTAATTAATGTGACTTGTAGGTTTTGAATTTTGTAAAATAGACTTCATTTTTTAATTCTGAATATCAAATATAGCTTAGGGTGAATTTTTGGTAATTTTCTGAAAAACTTCAATTTTTGATGAATAGTGAAACCACTAAGTGATAATCAAGCAAACTGATTTTTTAGTTAAATGAAAGTTTACCACTAATGTGTATTAAATTTTGAAAATCCGACATAAATGGTTTTAATTAGTATGTAAAATTTTGTTCAATGGGATGAAAATAATTTTTTGGTGAATAGTAACTTTTTTTCATTAATCGCGATTAGAGGTAATTAATGTAATTTAAGGTAAAAATGATATTATAAAAATGTGAAAACACCATGACACTTGTCCTACCCCTATTGGATGGGTCATGGCCGACCAAGACAACTCATGGGTCGATTTAGGGGACCCTATGGAGCCTCTTGGGTGAGATAATGACTTTAATGCCTTTTTTTAAAATAAAGGTGAAAATGACACTAACATAAATTGTTTTACTAAAACAATTTTTAGAAGGGGTTATACTAATCATAATTTTGTCTATAAATACTCTTTGGAAAGATAAACATATTTCCTACATCTGGATATATTTTTTTTATAATTTTTAGACATTAAATAAATTAATTTAATTATGACATCATGATGATGCAACGATGACCTCATTAATGAACAGTTTAAATAAAATGAAATGATAATAACAAATATAAGACCTATACTTGTCCAAAAACTATTGGATGGGAATATTTCTAAGCCTTATCATATTATCTTCGAAATAAATCAATGTGGGACCTTAGAAATTCGAAACACTTTTGAAAATAAAATTATAGTTTCATGATTTCCAAAAGTGCCCCTCCTCTCCTCTTATAAAAGGCCCCCACCTCTACCTCATTTCACACACTCCTCAAGCCTTTGGCTCGGCCATCCCCTGCCCATTTACTCTCTCCAAATCCCACTCCTCATCCTAGAGGATTCCCTTTGGGCATAATCCTTTCAAAGGAAGCCTTTAGGCTCAAATCAAAATGAGTTAAACTTTTAAAGGTAATTCATTCTCTCATGTTCATTTGTTTTATTTTGCTTCTCCAACCCCCTAAACTCTTTTTATTTACTTATTTTGTAACAAAACCAGTATCTTTAATATACTAGGATGTTTTTATAAGAATTATTCGATCTACACTCTCACACAACTACATCAAATTGTTAAAGAACATACTGTTTCCGTGGATGGTGAAATTCTGCCTCCCGAAACAATGATTGTTCTATACTCATTTAACACCTTCAAAGGTGGCCATTATGATGTCACTATTTTTATATATGATAAATAATATGTTTATTATTTCCTTAAGCTTCTGTATTTTTCATTTATGGATTACCATTATTGTTTCCATTATGGGTAAACACGATATCTTCATTTTAGGAAGTGCGGACTACCGCCCCCTGAAAGTGATTTGATTCATTAATACCATATGTGGGATGTGGAAAGGTTAAATTTAATGATATTATATATGTTATTATACTGGAATTATAATATACTATTATATCATTATGATTCCATTCCAGAAAATAAGAAATTGAAATGGAAGTAGCGTTCATACGTACGTACGGCTTACCATCTCCATGAACAGTGCATTTCATTTCTTACCTCTAAATGTGATGTAATATTATAAATAAATGTATATTCTGAATATATATGATATATATGTTATCCAAATCATTAATATCATTATGGATATAACGAACCTTTGACCAAATTAACAACATGTAAGTGTAAGAAGTTTATTTTTGACTTAAGAACCAAATACCGACAAAATGAACATTATTAACTTAAATGATTACATGATGTTCATAACATGGTATAAAAGGAATAATGAACGTGAAAAAGGTTCTTAAGAAATTAGAGTTTAACTCAAGTTTATTATTCAGGAGATTAAAGAATGGTCAGGTCATGTCGGATACGAGGTATGAGACTTCGTCTCAATCTCCTTTCATTGAGGAATATTTTGTTTTATACAAAACCTTATTTTATACGGTGTATAAACCCCTTTGACTTTTACGTTTATTCAAAAGGAATATTTTTATACGAAGCGTTTACTAAACGACAAAAGGGAATGTTTTTGTCGTACGTATGCAGCGATAATGACTTCTCCGCCACTATGACCATTATTTGAGTTTCGGCTTCCTCTACAAGCCATAATTTTAAAAAAAAAAGTAAAATAAATACCATGTTTTACTTTTCTTTTATTTTGGTATTGAAAATGGTTTTCATAATGTTTTTATATCAATGTGTTGTATTGATAGCTGGTGAATGAAAGGTGGAAATATTATGTTTCCTTTATTCATGTTTTATGTGATACGATTATCTTGAGGTTCTTGGGTATTATTATGAAGACTGGTGGTTCCGTGATAAACTAAGGGCGGGTGAGACCGATATAGCTCTCCAATGCATTGGGTAACGTGAAGGAGTGAAACTTTAAGGTTTATCCGAAGAGATTTAGGGAATATACTATGACGGGTATTCCAAAAGTAACCAAGAGGGTTACTCCCTACGTAAGGATGTTATGAATGCCTCAAGTTACCTTTATGTCTTATGATTTATATGATTTATTCATGTTTTGATGAGGTATGTTAAAGTGCTTATGTTTTATGTGTAAAGTATGAGCTCATTCTTATATATATATGTACCTATGTTTCCTTTCCATATTTTTGTATCCCTTACTGAGTTTTTTATGCTCATCCCAAGTTTTTTTGAAATGGTTTTCACAGGTCAAGGGAAAGGTACAAGATATGATGATAGTGTCAAGGAAGTGTCAAGAAAGAATCCATGTTTTATTTTAAATATGTTTCCATTGATGGGAATGAAGAATACTATCTTTATATAACCACTTGGTTTATATGTGGAATGTAATGCAAGTTTTATGATCTAATTCTCTAAAACTATAAACCTGAAAAGATCCTCAAGGTGTAATCTTGTAACAACTCAAGATTAAGTAAAGTTTAAGGCTGGGGCCTTATAGTTGGTATCAAAGGTCGGTTTAGATAACTTTAGGAGTTAGAATTATATTAAATGATTATCCAAAAATATATTTTTTTTAAAATGATATTGCATTTGAAGATTACCATGTTGCTTCATCTAAGACATGTTTGTTCAGAATGGTTTTCCGTAGAGGAAACAGGGAAGCAGTGCTAGGAAAGCATACAGAAGGAAATAACCTTCCGAATCAGCATCCTGAGATGGTCGGAATTGGAACTGAACAGTTTTTTGCAGTAATGGAACAATTGACTCAAGAGATAAATGGTGGTGGTATCCATACACGAGATCAGCCAGATCAACCGCAGAGGAACATGTCAATGGTGGAACATTTCATGAGGTAACATCCCCCCATCATTTAGAGGATCATCTGACCCTGTGCTAGCTGAAGGGTGTATTAAAGCACTGGATAAGATTTTTTATGTCATGGGGTGTTCAAACAATCAAAAGTTTAGTCTCGTTATTTACCGTTTGGAGGGTGAAGTAGATCAGTGGTGGTCGATGGTTAAAAATATAAGGGACACTGATGAGAATGATTCTCTCGACTGGGATGAATTCAAAGGTATGTTTCTTGAAAAGTATTTTCCTAAGGCTGTTCGACTTAGGATGGAGAAAAAATTCTTGGAGTTGAGGCAAGAGGAAGACTCAGTGGCTACCTATGAAGAAAGGTTCACTCGATTGGCAAGGTATGCTACAAATTTTATCCGAGACCGTGATAGTAAAATCAATCGTTTTTACTCAGGATTAAAGCCAAAATATCGAAGGGAATTAGCTTCTTGTGAGTTTAAAAGTTATGAAAAGCTTGTTCGATTTGCTGAGAAGGTGGAAATGGAGTTTTCCGATGATCAAGTGTTCTATAACAACCAACAGAAGAAGAGACCGAGGTGGCAGGAGAAAGGTAGTAATTATTCAAAAAAGTCTGATGATAAGAAAGCTAAGTTTCCATTTTGTGATAAATGTGGCAAAAGGCATGCTGGGGAATGTCTTCTGAATTCTGGAATGTGCTACTAATGTGGTAAGATGGGACATAAGGCTCATGATTGCACTGAAAAGGATCAAGGTGAAGTAAATAAAAAATTTTATTTATAGTTAGTGAAATTTTATAAGTGCAATGAGATGGGTCACTATGAAAATGAGTTTCCGACAAAGAGCATGAGTGATGTGAAGCAGTTAGACTACAAGCAGAAAGGGGTGGTGAAATCTTTTTAAACTACTTCAGCAGATGTCGGTCCGTCAAATGAAGTTGTATCAGGTACTTTTTTTGTTTTTTCAGATTATGCCAGTGTGTTGTTTGATTCGGGGTCTACACATTATTTCATCTCTGAAACCTTTTCTAGTAAAATGGGAATACCATCTCAAGAAATGACTCCTGAACTTTTGGTAAAAAGACTTGGGGGAATGTTGAGGCAAAAAGAATTTATAAGAATCTTCCAATCCTTATCTGTGGAAATAACCTACTTGAAAACCTTATTGTTCTACCTCTAGTAGAGTTTGATGTTATCCTGGGTATGGATTGGCTCTCTATTTACCATGCTACGATTGACTGTAGAGCTAAAGAATTTTCTTTTCAGAAAGTCTTTCATTTTGTGTACAATAATGAACCCTTACTGTCGATAACTTATCAAGAGGCCAAGAAACTTGTAAAATATGGAAATAAATGTTACCTTGCACACATTGTTGAAAATAAAGGAACTGTTCAGATTAATGATGTGCCAGTGGTAAATGAGTATCCTGATGTTTTTCCTGATGAGTTTCATGTAATAATACCAGATCGGGATGTTGATTTTACGGTTGACTTAGTTCCTGATGCTAAGAAAATTTCAAAACCCCCTTATCGAATGGCTCAAATTGAACTTTTATAGTTGAAGGAGCAATTGCAATATTTATTAGAGAAATGTTTAATTCGACCAAGCACATCACCATGGGGTGCTCCTGTTTTATTTGTTAAAAAGATATATGGTTCTATGAGACTTTTCATTGATTATAGGGCCTTGAATAATATCACTGTTAAGAACAAATATCATTTGCCTCATATCGATGATTTGTTTGATCAGCTCTAGGGAGCTCAATTTTTTTCAAAGATTGACTTGAGATCGGGGTACCATCCGATGAAGGTAAAGGAGGCAGATATTCCGAAGACCGCATTCCGTACGAGACATGGCCATTATGAATTTGTAGTAATGCCTTTTGGGCTAACCAATGCACCTGCTGTATTCATGGACTTAATGAATAGAATTTTCCATGAGTTATTGGATAAGTTTGTGGTGGTTTTCATTGATGATATTTTGGTGTTTTAAAAAAGTAAAGAGGAGCATGAAAGACATTTAAGGGTTATCTTGTAAACCTTAAAAGAAAAGAAATTGTATGGGAAATTCAGAAAGTGTGAGTTTTGGTTGCAACAAATTTCCTTCCTTGGTCACATTGTTTCTAAAGATGGGATAACTATTGATCCTGCAAAAACAAAAGTTGTGGAAGACTGGCCAAGACCCACAAATGTATCAGAGATTTGTAGCTTCCTTGGAATGGTAGGCTATTACCGAAGGTTTGTTAGAAATTTTTCACGGTTATCTAGTCCAATTACTAAGCTAACTCGGAAGGGTGTTAAGTTTATCTGGACAAAAGAATGTGATGATTGTTTTCAGGAATTGAAAAGAAGATTGGTGAATGCTCATGTTTTGGCACTACCTTCCAGGAATGATGACTTTGTTATCTGCAGTGATGCTTCATTGAAAGGACATGGTTGCGTCCTAATGCAGAATGATCAGGTAATTGCTTATGCTTCACGACAGTTGAAAACTCATGAGGTAAATTACCCTACACATTATTTGGAATTAGCTGTTGTTGTTTTTGCTTTAAAAATTTAGAGGCATCATTTGTATGGAGTAAAGTGTGAAATATTTACCGATCACAAAAGTTTAAAGTATATATTCACTCAGAAAGAATTGAACATGAGACAAAATAGATGGCTAGAATTAATCAAGTATTATGATTGTACAATTAATTACCATCCGGGAAATGAAAATAAAGTGGCTGATGCTTTGAGTCGAAAAAGTAATGCTTCATTAGTAATGTTGTGTTTGGAACGTGATCCTTTGGTTAAGGATTTGATGAACTTTGGCATAGAAGTTTTTGGTGCAAGAATTTCTTCTATTTTGTTTCAGGTATCAGTGTGATCATCTCTATCAGATAGAATCAAGAAAGCATAGAAGCAAGACAGTGAGTTGCAGAAAATGTTAGAGCTGGTTCAGTAAGGTATGTTGCCTGAATTCAACATTGATAATGATTGTGTTTTTGAGATTTGGTAAGAGATTGTGTGTGCCTTTTGATTCACATTTGATGAGAGAGTTGTTATGTGAAGCTCATAGTTCTCCGTTTTCAGTTCATCCTGGCAGTACTAAGATGTATAGAGACCTACGGGAGTATTACTGGTCTGATGGAATGAAAAGAGATATTGCTGATTTTACTGTGAAGTGTTTGACTTGTCAGCAGGTTAAAGAAGAGCGGCAGTTACCGAAAGGGATGCTTCAGCCTTTACCAGTGCCAGAGTGGAAATGGGAGCATATATCCATGGAATTTGTTGTGGGATTACCGAAGACATCTCGAGGTAATAATGCAATCTGGGTTACTGTTGATCGCTTGAATAAATCTGCTCATTTCCTTGCTATACGAGATACTTTTTCTCTAGATAAACTTTCCCGTTTGTATCTTAAAGAGATAGTCAGGTTAAATGGAGTTCCCCTCTCCATTGTATCTGATCGTGATCCCAGGTTCACTTCTAACTTTTGGAAAGGACTTCAGAAGTCGTTGGGTACTGAATTAAATTTTAGTACAGCTTTTCATCCTCAATCAAATGGGCAGTTAGAACAAATAATTCATACATTGGAGGATATGATACGAGATAGTTCTATGGATTATCAGGGAAGTTGGGACCAACATCTTTCTTTGGTTTAATTTTCATATAATAACAGTTTTCATTCCAGTATACAGATGGCACCATTTCAGGAATTATATGGGAAGCGGTGTCGAACTCCAGCATTCTGGGATGAAGTGGGTGAAACGAAGTTGATGGGACCAGAATTGGTAGAAGAGATGGCAGAAAAAGTTCAGCTGATTCAGAAACACATGAGAACAGCTCAGAGCAGGCAGAAGAGTTATGCAGACAACAGGAGGAAGGATCTCTCTTTTGAGGTAGGTGATCATGTTTTTCTCAAAAGTATCACCATCGAAAAGTGTGATGCGATTTCGTAAGAAAGGAAAGATGAGTCCAAGGTTCATTGGACCATATGAAATTCTGGAGAGAGTTGGATCAGTTGCATACCGGGCGACTTTACCTCCGAGTTTATCTCAGGTACACAATGTTTTTCACGTTTCTGTGTTGAGAAAGTATATGCCAGATCCATCTCATGTTTTGAGTCCAGAGGTAGTTCAGCTGGAAGAGAACCTATCTTATGAGGAACAACCGGTCCATATTCTTGACCATAGGGAGCAACTGTTACGGAATAAGGTGATTAAGCAGGTAAAGGTTTTGTGGAAAACCCACATGATGGAAGAGGCAACATGGGAATCTGAAAATGCTATGAGGGATAAGTACCCCCATTTATTCGATAAGTAAATAAATTGCGGGGATGCAATTTTCTAATGGGGGGAAGGATGTAACATCTCAAATAAGTAATGAATAATATATATTTTTATGTATGTCTATTAATTAATTAGATTGTGTTTTAGAAGTTTAAAATGCAAATAAATCCAATCTTAATCATGGAATACACTAATATTATTAAAAGATTGTTTTACTGCCTTTTGATGGAAACCCATTTTTGAATATATATTTTGAAAATTTTATAAGCTATTTGTCAAAATAAACTTATTATTTATGATTGGGACATCAAAATTTACTTTGTGTGAATTTTTGGTATTTTTCTGACAATGTTCATTTTTTTTAATGAATAGTGAAAAATACTGCATTTTACATCAAAACTGCTTCTTAATCGAATTTATTTATATGATTAGATAATCTTTTGAATTGGTATTAATGTGTAATCTGAATATATTTTTACAATTTAATTTAATGGTGGTCATTGGAATCAATTTCACTTTGAAATTAGACTTAAACTGGTGTCAATATTTTGATACTTATTGTTTTATAAAAACACGCTATTTTCTCTGACAGTGGGAATTAATTATTAAATTAATTAATTTTATTTATATGTTTTGAATTTTGTAAAATTGACTTCATTTTTGAATTTGGAATATCAAATATAGCTTAGGGTGAATTTTTGGTAATTTTCTGAAAAACTTCAATTTTTGATGAATAGTGAAACCACTAAGCGGTAATCAAGCAAACTAATTTTTCAGTTAAATGAAAGTTTATCACTAATGTGTATTGAATTTTGAAAATCTGACATACATGGTTGTAATTAGTATGTAAAATGTCATTCAATGGGATGAAAATAATTTTTTGGCGAATAGTAACTTTTTTTCATTAATCACGATTAGAGGTAATTAGTGTAATTTAAGGTAAAAATGATATTATAAAAATGTGAAAACACCATGAAACTTGTCCTACCCCTATTGGATGAGTCATGGTCGACCAAGACAACCCATGGGTCGATTTAGGGGACCCTATGGAGCCTCTTGGGTGAGATAATTACTTTAATGCCTTTTTTTAAAAATATAGGTCAAAATGACACTAACATAAATTGTTTTACTAAGACAATTTTTAGAAGGTGTTATATTAATCATAATTTTTTATATAAATACTATTTGGAAAGATACAAAGATTTCCTACATCAGGATATTTTTTGTATAATTTTTATACATTAAATAAATTAATTTAATTATGACATCATGATGATGGAACAATGACCTCATTAATGAACAGTTTAAATAAAATGAAATGATAATATAAAATCTAAGACCTAAACTTGTCCAAAAACTATTGGATGGGAATATTTCTAAACCTTATCATCTTATATTTGAAATATATCAACGTGGGACCTTATAAATTCGAAACACTTTTGAAAATAAAATAATAGTTTCATGATTTCCAAAAGTGCGACTCCTCTCCTCTTATAAAAGGCCCCCACCTCTACCTCATTTCACACACTCCTCAAGCATTTGGATCGGCCTTCCCCTGCCCATTTACTCTCTCCACATCCCTCTCCTCATCCTAGAGGTTTCCCTTTGGGAAGAATACTTTCAAAGGAAGCCTTTAGGCTCAAATCAAAAGGAGTTCCACTTTTAAAGGCAATTCATCCTCTCATGTTCATCTGTTTTATTTTTCTTCTCCAACCCCATAAACTCTTTTTATTTACTTCTTTTTTAACAACACCAGTATCATAAATATACTAGGATGTTGTTATAATATTTATTCGAGCTACACTCTCACACAACTACATCAAATGGTTAAAGAACATACGGTTTCCAGGGTTGGAAAAATTCTGCCTCTCGAAACGATGATTGTTCAATACTCATTTAACACCTTTAAAGGTGGCCATTATGATGTCACTATTTTTATATATGATATATAATATGTTTATTTTTTCCTTAATCTTCTGTATTTTACATTTATGGCATACCATTATTGTTTCTATTATGGGTAAACACGATATCTTCATTTTAGGAAGTGCGGACTACCGCCCCCTGAAAGTGATTTGATTCGTTAATACCATATGTGGGATTTGTAAAGGATAAAGTTATTGATATTATATATGTTATTATACTGGAATTATATTATACTCTTATATCATTATGATTCCATTCCAGAAAATATGAAATAGAAATGGAAGTAGCATTCATGCGTACGTACGGCTTACCGTCTCCATGAACGGTGCATTTCATTTCTTACCTCTAAATGTGATGTAATATTATAAATACATGTATATTCTGAATATATATGATATATATGTTATCCAAATCATTAATATCTTTCTGGATATAACGAACCTTTGACCAAATTAACAACATGTAAGTGTAAGAAGTCTATTTTTGACTTAAGAACCAAATACCGACAAAATGAACATTATTAACATAAATGATTACATGATGTTCATAACATGGTATAAAAGGAATAGTGAACTTGGAAAAGGTTCTTAAGCATGTAGAGATTAAATCAAGTTTATTATTCAGGAGATTATAGAATGGTCGGGTCAAGTCGGATACGAGGTATGGGACTTCGTCTCAATCTCCTTTCATTGAGGCATATTTTGTTTTATACAAAACCATCTTTTATACGGTGTATAAACACATTTGAATTTTACGTTTATTTAAAAGGAATCTTTTTTATATGAATCTTTTACTAAACAAAAAAAGGGAATGTTTTTGTCGTACGTATGCAGCGACAATGACTTCTCCGCCGCCGTGACCATTATTTGAGTTTCGGCTTCCTCTACAAGCCATACGTTTTTTTTAAAAAGTAAAATAAATACCATGTTTTACTTTTCTTTTATTTTGGTATTGAAAATGGTTTTCATAATGTTTTTATATCAATGTTTTGTATTGATATCTAGTGAATTAAAGGTGGAAATATTATGTTTCCTTTATGCATGTTTTATGTGATACGATTATGTTGAGGTTCTTGGGCATTATTATGAAGACGGGTGGTTCCGTGATAAACTAAGGGCAGGTGAGCCCGATATAGCTCTCCAATGCATTGGGTAACACGAAGGAGTGAAACGTTAAGGTTTCTCCGAAGAGATTTAGTGAATATACTGTGATAGGTATTCCAAACGTAACCAAGAGGGTTACTCCCTACGTAAGGATGTTATGAATGCCTCAAGTTACCTTGATGTCTTATGATTTCTATGATTTATTCATGTTTTGATGAGGTATGTTAAAGTGCTTATGTTTTATGGGTAATGTATGATCTCATTATTATATATATATGTACCTATGTTTCCATTCCATATTTTTATATCCCTTACTGAGCTTTTTATGCTCATCCCATGTTTTTTTGAAATGTTTTTCACAGGTCAAGAGAAAGGTACATGATATGATGATAGTGTCAAGGAAGTGTCAAGAAAGAATCCATGTTTTATTTTAAATATGTTTCCATTGATGGGAATGAAGAATACTATCTTTATTTAACCACTTTGTTTATATGTGGAATGTAATGCAGGTTTTATGATCTAATTCTCTAAAACTCTAAACCCGAAAAGATCCTCAAGGTGTAATCTTGTAATAACTCAAGATTAAGTATGGTTTAAGGCTGGGGCCTTATAAATATAATAGGGTAACAAAGGTGGGACAAGTAAAATGGAGATAAAATCCATGTAGGACACCCCCAATGGTGTTAAGAATTAATTCATGTAGTGATTATAGCTAAATAGAGTGAAGGTATAAATTAATAAAATGTAATGATAAATAAATAGAATCCCACACATGTTTCTAAATGACACATGGTGCAGCTGTACATACATTGGATCATGGAAAGAAAAAATTTCTAATAATTTACAATATATATCATTAATATATATATATTATAGTTAGATATTATATCCACATATATGGACCATGTCCAAGAAAATGTTAGTGGCAATATAGATTGAATAGAAGTGATGGATGGAATAAGGCATAACAAATACAACCATCATCAGTTTAAATGAGCCCACAATCTCATGAAACAATTTACAGTCACTGTGTGTCATATTTAGTGGTTGAATCCATGATTTTCACTCGAGATGGTCAGTATACCATCATGAAAACACTTGAAACAATATATGTGCTGTGTCATTCCCACCATGAAAATAGTATCAAATGTTTGAGATGACATGATCAACATGTGATGTATAAGAACATGTAAGTAGCTGACCCACAAAACCATTACCCTTATACAAAATCCAATATTATGGTCTAATCATACCTATAATATAAGTGAAGATGCATTACCTCGCATTTATCTCACTAGTCAACTGAAATTACAACCTGGAACCATATTTTAATAAATAATTTGATAAAGGATGAAACAATAGGCAAGGACAATGCATCATTTTTTAATCATAAAATTTTAATTATTAAACCAATGAATGTAAATGAAAACCACCATGAATAATATTTCCAATGTAATTAATCTATATAATTTATAAAAACCATAAAATTTCATTTATAAGGCCTAATTATTCATTTAGAATGTGCCATGGTCAATAGAGAAGTTGTCTTAATGGGAAATTACAATAATGAGTTGGACCAATAACTTAGAACGTTCACTAGGTTCAAATAAAAAATATATAATTTGAGAGAACTAAATTTTAACACAATATATAATCCATGGAGTAATTCCAGGTATTTAAAAAATTTACAAAAAAGGGAAAACAATGTTGTCACATCAAAGTGGTGTCCATAACTGATTTAAACATCCTTTACCCTACTAAACAAGAATCAAAATGCACACGTCATGATGTATAGATAAATTAAAAAAACACAATTAAACATTGTGTCATGAGGAAGTCTATAGTTTAAAACAATAAAAAATATTTGAAAACACAAATTATATTTTACGAAAATGATGAAACAAAGTACCATAAGAGTTTTTAGGACTCTTAATAGTATGGAAGCCTCATATTAAAAGTAGATTAAAAAAATAAATCAACTATCAATCTTCAGGAAAATAATGAAAAGTTTATTCCACATAAATAGTCAAATTGATCAAAAGATAAACTAAAATTAGAAGGGATATTACTTAAGAGAATACATATAGTAATCCAATGCTTCCTTCATATCATTATTTTGATATCTAATCTGATAGTTATGTCAATGACAATATTTAGAGGATTTTGAAGTCATGTGATAAGGATATCTAATTCATCCCAAATAATTAAGGGAAGAAAAAATAAAGTGCTAAATATATTAGGGATTAAAAAATAATATTTCACCATAAAAATTGGGGGAATAAAATTTGGCTACATGCTTTGGCCTAACTGTGCACAAACCATGATTAATAAACTAATTAAGGTGGAACCATAAATAGTTAAGGAACAAAGTTTCTCTAACCGTGAACAATCCATGTGAAATCCCACTTTCAAATTAATTCTATTTTTTATAGTGGTTTATTCTCGGGGGCATGTGGTTTCAGACAAACAATAAAACTCATACTACTTCACATTATCCCCATTATATTAGTATAGACCATGTGGGTTGGAATAAATAGTTTATACCAACTATCCATCTATGTTCATTTACCAAAATCCCATGGTTCCGAGATCTGGACAACCCTATAACACTCT
Source organism: Viscum album (assembly GCA_963277665.1). Classification (NCBI taxonomy): domain Eukaryota; kingdom Viridiplantae; phylum Streptophyta; class Magnoliopsida; order Santalales; family Viscaceae; genus Viscum; species Viscum album. The sequence goes on along the minus strand of OY728133.1, from coordinate 640,981,589 downwards.
TGAGATGCTTGTGACCCCATTGGAAAAAATATAAGGGAATTTTAATTGAATTTCAAAAGCAACAAATGATTCATACATTTTTTGAAATATGGTATATTACACCCCCTCACTAAAGAAACTCATTAGTGAGTTAGACATATGAGGGTAAATATATATAGATATTAAATATTTCTAGAAATTGAATTCATATATCAACATACATGTTCTATATCATGTCTTATACTAGATGATTCATCCATAACAAGAACACTAGAAAAACTATCTAACTTTAGAGTTTTATCTTTATCTGGTCCAAAATAAAAAAGGGGATACCCTTTGAAATAATTATCCACTTACAACTCAACCTCATCCAGATGAAATACGAGTTACATGCCCGGATGACATCAGTGAAGTTGGGATACAAGAATTACATCTGCATAGACTGATATCTTTGAACAAGAACTATCAAGTAAGCCACTAGTCTGATCACCTTCTAAGCCTCGAGTGCTTTAACAAATCTATGTTTTAGCATAACCATCCTATAAATACATCTATATACCATCATGGGAGAAACAAGAACGAAAAAAAGTCCCCAACAAAGATCTTGAGAGTTCATCCATATAAATTGGATAATTATAGATGCCTCAACTATGCTATCATCATGTACTTTTTGATCATTTGTACCTTCTTTTTAGTTTCTTATATGAGACATGGTCCAAGCATAGCTACCTATCCCACCTATATCTAGCACAAATATGAACAAAAAGTACACCAATATAAGGATTCAAAGTGATCCATTACTATGGTATAATGAATTATGTTATTATAAGAGAACTCAATATGGAATGGTGGTTCCCCTAGGAGCACCCAATATCAACAAAAAATTTCACTGAGCATTTACTCTAGCACCTGAATCACACACTCAGTGTTTCAAATGGCATATTTCTGATAGGTCATGCTAAGAAGAAAATTTATACCCAAGTCCTTCTGCAACCTCTAAAATAACCTTGATGTAGAGATACCACTTCAATCAAAAATTATAGAATTTGGAGATCTATGAAGACATAAAGCCACCCTAAAATATTGCGTCCATTGATTATCTAATGGCATTGTATTTAATGTAGGTATGAAATGTGATTCCTTCATAAAATGATCAGAAAAAACAATAGTGTATCACTTCCAATACGTGATCTGGTAAAAAGAGTCATGAAATCCATCAAAACATTATACCATTTCTTCTGCGGAGTAGACAACATCTGTAACATCTCTTCTATATTATTTTTTACACCTACAACAGATGCATTATGGGACACCAAGTGATTAATCTATCAATATTAAATTTCATACCATGCCACCAATAGTGGCATTTTAGAACATGATAGTTTTTTGGGACACTGTGGTCTACCGCCCATATGAAGGCATGGAATTCCCATAGGTGATCCTCGTTATTGGCTTCTAGGACCCATACATTACAATAGAATAAGAATGTATCATCCCCATCCGTGGTAAGGCCAAATTATTTATCATAATCTATGATGATTTACTATAGGAAAATAAATTTGGGATCTAATAGTTTCATCATTCTCACCAGTTCCTAAAGAGTAGAGGTCACTGTTATGGTTGAGAGGATAGTATGACCATGGTGATCCTATAAATCAATTTTCACCATTCTGAATAAATCCTAGAGTTTTCATTCACAACTAGACTCCAAAAATACATTAGGATGAGTCTGCTAGTACAGTGCATCAGCCACCACATTTCCCTTACCATGCATGTAGGCTAGATCAAAATCAATATACTCTATGTACTCTACCCACCTACAATGTATGAGATTTAAACCTCCCTAAGGGACATTGTACATAAGGATTTTTTGATTATTGAATACCATAAAACACTCTCGATGAATATAGTGTCTCTAGAAACATAGATCATGAACAATTGAAGATAACATGAGGTCATGTATTAGGTAATTAAACTGATGAGGCACCAAATTATGATATCCAAACACAAATAAATACTCTTCAATCATCATAACATTTCCAATCATTATACCTGATGCATCATAGTAGTTTATATAGATCTTTTTAGTCTCTGATTGAATCTTTATCGAGGATAATATAAAACAACCCTTCATGTCCAGAAAGTATTATTTATAAGATTTTAACCAAATTATATTAATCCCACTCTTTTCAAGCCGATAAATTGTGCTAAAATGTGTGATAAATATTAGATAATGTATCTTTAATATCTAGATAGGCCCAAAAATTCTGAATATCAACAACATTCATGGTATGCTCTTTAAAAATGATAATGATCACATTATATAGATATTCTAAAACACCTGACTCTGAGATAATGTGATCATGTAAGTGGACTTTTATCTATAGAGATGTGGAATTTACCGAACATAGTATATAAATTTTAATGTATCAATATATTTTACATGGTCTTGATATGGGAGTCAAGGTCATGTTTGGAGTAGTAATAAACTATGATTTCTCAAATAAAGACTACAGAAAATTAACCTGGATATTGATAGAAAACTTGATTCATTAGAACTATAAAAAAAACTTCATGCAATCATTATTCCAAAGGGTATGACTCTATATGAAAAATGACCATTCCTAATCCTAAAATATATGTGAGGTGTGTCTAATGACCTAACAAACAATAGATGATTTGAAAACCTCAAATATATCATTAAAAACACACTCTCTCATCATAGATGACCAAAGAGGTCATCAATTCTAGGAAGTGGCTACCAAATCATTACCATGAGCATGTTCAATATATGGAAAAAATGATGGTACAATCCTACTTCTTGGAAAAAAGTATCATATAATTCCAAGGAGAAATGTTAGGGTGTATAAATCCATTACCCTTCAAATCATACAATTGTTACATGAGATAAAAAGCACCATAGGTTCCATTATATATGGATGAATGTTCATTATTGATGTTCTTGGAACAATATCAATGGTAACATCTACCTATTTCAATGGAGTTAGCCATGATGAGTCATCAAAAATGATTTCCATGAGAAATTATAAAAGTGGAGGGAAAATGGTGGTTATAAACCATGGTCATCCATGAAAATCATGGTGATTTGAGCTATCACATTTCCAGAACATTTATTCATAGGTACTAATCGCATAGCTGAAACATTTAATTATCCCTTTTACATATGCCTAACTCCATCAAGTGAACTAGACACAACCCTTCAATTTTATCAGTCCATGTGTTATCAATAGGGAACTTACCAGTACATCCTAATGAATACAACCAAGCCTTTGAATTCGAGGATAAAATGAGTAATTATGAAGTTGTACCCTCCTATTTCATAAGGGATATTATTATAAATGTGAACTACCTATGATAAGATACCTACCAAGGTATAATGCATTATAATTCAATGCTGGTGTTTGATCCAAAGGCCCATACTCCCCAAAATTGTATCATATATAAAATTTTGAGATGTGGTAGTGTCAAATAAAGTAGATACAAAAGTAGAATCTACTATTATAGAACCTAAAAGTGTATAGGTTCCAGCACTCTGCTCCTCTAAAATTGGAATAAATTCATGTAATTGGCTAGTATGGTGGCCTTGAGTCACTACCTGACGTCCCTATAAAATACCCCTCTATAGTAACTGAGAATCATGAGTTTGAACATCTATACATTTAATGGAATCTCAGCCTATGTGGATGGTGATACTCTATATTCCTACCTAGAATGATCCTATTGCTCCCACTCCTGATCATAGAGTATATGCATATCCCCTCTCACTCGTCATTTATTGGAATGCTATTTAAAATTTTTAAATATAGACCATCCTGCCTTAACCTATGAATTCCATTGGATCTCATAATTACTAAGGCACTGTATACCTCTACTTCTTGTACTGGTGAGATACCAAGAATCTATCTATATGAGGAGCCTAATTTCTGATACCTCAACAAATGTTCTAAAAAATTACCTTTTCCCCATTAGAAGAAATGATTGTTCATATAGTTTCTAATCCACTCTGACTCGCACCATCATATACCTTGAAAATTTTATCTATAATAATGGTTTGGTTAATAGTCTCCAAAATAGTAGTCAGCCTTGATACATTTTCCTATTATAGAATGGAATAAACCATCCCACCCATGGATCACATGTTAGTATAATACCATCACCCCCATTTGTAGGAGTAAATAATTGTAACATAGTAAAACAATCATAGTATTCAGTAACATGCATAATTTTCTCATATATGTTCATCAATTCTATAGCTATAATAACCCACAGATACTATGGTAATAAATACACATTGAATAACATTTGGTAATCCTCATAGAATATATCGCATTGCTGACATACAAAGGTAATAGCATTTCCCTATTTCTGGGAAGAATCTTACAGCATATATGCATCATGTTTCACCCACCACTCTTGAGGAGTCTCTTACTACTCAAATATGGAATGAATAGCTTTGAGACATGACTCAATAGCATGTTGTTCTCTATCCACTAAAAATGTGTGAGGATGCTACTGCTGGAGTTTTTGATTCAACTCTTCTATACTTGGGGAAGGTCATACAACAACTAACATATTCTACAACATATATAGATATACATCTCAGAAGAAGGAATTAGTGACCACATGTGGAACTAGACGTGGTTCCATTAGTGGAATGATATGGGGAATCACTAGAGACTCAAGACCAACCACCTCAAATATATTGTCTTCACTGCCTTCACCTGTATTACTATTAGATTCCATGGTGACTTGATACTACGATTCCAAACACACTTCTCAGAAGTGATCATAATATATAAAAATATCTTATCTAGAAAAACTAGGACATGTGCAATTTCTTCCAATATAAATAACCACACCTCTCTCTCTACTCCAAAAGGTATGATGAGGTAGTAGGGGAGACCACAATGGGCATAAGAATGTATGAGATACCCAACTACCCACTATTAAGATTGTGTTTGTGTATAGTTCTCAATTTCACCTATATATATAAAGTAGTCATTCATTGTTTTAAACTCACATTAATTTTTAATTTATTCTCTTTAATATATATATATATATATATATGTTTAAATGATTTAATTTGATATATCTCCACTTGTAATGCATAAGGTCCCATACTCCGTATGAACCGATGTGTGGTGTCTACATAACCGATACAATAACATGTTCTACTGCATGAAACAAATTTTCCATGGATCAATGTGCCATAATATATAGCCTTATATGACTTCTATAACATATTAAAAAAATATTTTGTAATGAAATGAACATTATATGTCACATATATTTCTGATCCCAACACTAGATGTTGTAACATTTCAACACATAATCAATGAAAATACCATATGCAATAAAAATATACGTGATGAAAGTAGATGTGAAATGTAAAAATGCATTGTGTAATAGTCCAGTTGTTATTATAATGATGAATCTAACTCAAAGCCCTCCTTTAATTGGGATGAGGTAAAAAAATCATAATATTAGTAATACCAAAAATAATGAAATCATAAAAGTCACCTAAATGCGATGTCGTATCAACCATAAATTACATAATCAATAATATCAATTTACCATCCAAGGTAATTTGGTTTCCCATGTACATGGGATATCAACGTCCAGGAATTGGGTTATTTTCAAAATCATTTATTTACCCATCTCATATCTAATACCCAAATAGTAATACATAGGAAGAATTTTCTCTAAATCCACTTTGTGATGTATTGTCCAACAATCCACTTAACACATTCCCTATGTTAGTGTATGAAATGGCCTCATGAATGCACCCCTATAATCTAGAGGCAGTTGATAAGAAGTGGGGGGTGTAAAGGTGGCATTGTGGGAGATTATACCCACATATTTGAGTTTATAAAATATTCATTGATAAAAATATCACAAACAAAGATTATATAATCCAAAAAAATAATGAAACAGAAGAATAAATAACATAGGAACTGAAAAATAATTATAAAAACCCACTAGGTAGTGTCATATACATGGATTCATGGCATATTGGTATACAAAAGGGGAAATAGGGGACATTCATATACAATTATTATACACAATGCTACAAAAAAATAGGAAACTATTATAGAATAATGAGAATAAACTCAGACTTATTATCACAATCTATATCCATATGTCTAGTATATAAAAACTATTTAATGGGATTCTTGCAATAATCTAGACCCATAACCATGTAATCCACTCTGGTACAAAAGGCACCCCGACTAGTGTGTGAGATAAAATACCAATAGGCCACCATAGAAGGTGTCATGATGTAATCCATGCAGTTATCATAGCTAAAAATTTTCAAGGTAAAAAATAATAATATGAAATTATGAATAAATTGATACTAACACACACAATGTCAAAAGGACACCAAGAAGCTCTACCTGTTTTGGCACATGGCAAGAATGAATGCATTATCACTCACTATATGTATATTAGTAATATATATATATATATATATATAATTAATTCATATATATAGTATATTTATATATTCCATCAACCTATATGGACCAAGTATGTGCCTATATATGTGGCCATATACCATGAATACTAAATGTTGTATAGATTGGTGTGTAGAACAAACATCCATAATCATTCTAAAGTAGTATATAAGATCAACAAATAGCGTAAAATCACCACATCTCATAATGTGTGGGTGAAAACATTCTCATCACTCAAGATTGTGTGTATTCCTTCATGTAAACAACTGAAACAGGGGACATGGTTCATCATACCTTCGATCCATATAATTTCAATGGTGTGACACATCATGATCAATAACCAATGTAGAGGAACATGTAACTATCATTCCCAATAGAACCCTTACCGTTGTACCCCAAACTATATAATGGTATAAACATATTTATAATATATTACATGAGGAATTACAATAATGAATCACATTAGTCATGTTGAAATATAAAAAGGAGCTATAATTAAATTAATAATTTCATAATGTATGCAACAATAGGAATATCCATTCCACCCAATTTACTTCATTCCATTTATCCATTCACTTCATTTATGAAAAATAAAACCACTATGAATAATCTATCCATTGTAATTCATCCATATAATTCACTATAACATGGATATTACATTTATAATGATTAAAAATAAATTTGGAAGGTATCATAGTAAATTGGGAAATTATATACCTATAAAATTCCTATCGAGAGTTTTAGAAAGGAATTAGGAGTTAAAATAGGTATGCTAATCAATTATATAATAGTGGAAAAAATTTACATATAATTAAAACACTATTGATATTATTGATAGTGTTTAAACAATTAAACAAAATGGTTAATTAAAGGGGGAACACCAAAGGGGTGACCAAAACTAAAGTTATCATCCTCATCCCTACGAAAAAAAGGATCAACATGTGTATATCTTGTTGCATATATCAATTTAATATGAAGAACCTAATTAAATTGGGACACCCAGAGAATTTTTGTTTATGGAAGAACAAAAACAAAATAAAAAAACAATTTTTTTTTGTAAATTGATGTGACTAACATATGTAGGGTTGTTCACATCTCTTCACTTGTTGGAATCCATATATTCAAATTACATGGGGATAATTATATGAAACATTGCAACAATATGAAAATTTTGAAATAAATCTTGCACCAAGATAGAGTAAGGGATATAAAGATAAAATAAAATTCGAAGTGAGAGGACTTTAGAGAATACCTATATCTATCTGATGCATCCTTATTATCTGGATTAAGACATTTGATCATAAAGATACCTCAATGTCTATATTGAGTGGTTTAGGAGGTCATGGGAGAATGTAATCTCATTCATCCACTATAATGATGTGAGGAGAAAACAAAAAGATAAAAATATATTATAGAAGGATGAAAAATTAAATTTCAATCTCCAAATAAGGGGTTCATGGTTTTTCCAAACTATGTTAAAACCATGATCAAGACGACACATATTGGAATATGATGTCAAGTTAGTGTGTGTGTTTTCCCAAACCATGTACCCAACCGAAATCCCACTTTCAGATATCAAAATATTTTCACACTGGAATGTACATAGAGTCACATTATTCAAAAAAAACCATGTGTCTCGTGTGAGTGCTCTTTCTTTTTCTAAGAAATACTGGTAGATACCATGTGGGTTGTTCTGCTTGATGTTGGATAACCATGGGGCACTGCTCATTTTCCATTATATTTGGGTCTCTAGCTCTGAAAAAGCCCTGGACACCCTCATGACCCATGCAACTCCATTAGATATCATTATAAAATCAATTAATGGAATATAAACTAACCTAACTGATCTATACCTTTAGTAATAGATGGTTTGTTATATATAAGAACCTAAGAAACAACAAATTTTTTTTAGAAAAGTTAATATTGAATCCAAAAGAACTTATATTCCAAAATCAAATATAATTATGATTCAGAATAACTAATTACTTTATATGTAAATTAATAATACATAGTCCATTTTGAGGTAAAATTTCAATAATATTGGTTCTTAAATTTTTTTATTAACCTAAATAATATAACAAAATTAAAAATTCAGCATCATTTATTATTCATATAAAAATTATTTTTTAAAAAAATACTAAGAATTAAATACAAGATATTTCAAAATTCAAAATTAAGAGATTTTAATATTTTAAAAACATTATTTTTTTTTAAAAAATTCTATATATTAATTGACATATTTTATAAAAAATATGAATACAAATCATTTTTTAGGAAAATATATTTTTGGTGAATAAAAGGAATTTACTGAAAAACTGAGTTCATATTACCAAATAATTAAAAAAATATATTTTTATTGAGTTGAAAAATTATATATATTCCATTATGTGGTTATTCAACATCAAAACCACCAATTTTAAGACTATTTTATAATAATATAATTTATATTTTAATATTTCATTCTTCATTTAAGAATTGTTTTTCTTGTTGTATACGATACTGAATATAGTTTTATTTTAAAATCATAGAATATTATAATAATTTTAATGTAATTTTCTCTCATCATATAATCAAGTTCTTATATATTCTCTTAAAACATATTTTTTAACCAAGAACAATGACTAGATGAGTGGTTTTTTTCTTAAAATCATATTTATCCTAACAATAATTTGAAAATGATGTTCTACATTTTAGAAATATTTATCTACTTGTGAAACATGAAATATTGGAACATGGGAATGTTCTAGAATATATTTCATATCACACCAATATTTTATAAACTATTTTTCTTTTAATAAAATGAATGTGTATGGTTATTTTATTTACACACAATTTTAAATCTATATGAATTGTGTTATTGTAAATTATTATTATCAAGACATTAAATTGGATGGAATTAATAATAATAGCAATGTATAATATATATATATATATAGGTTTTAAATAAATAATTTTTTTTGAATAATTCATCATAAATATGAACTCAATTTTTTGAATAATCATTTCATTCTTCAAAAATTTGTTTTGTTGAATAAATTATTTTAAATTAAATTTATATGAATATAAATTAAAAATATTCTATTGAATAATGCATATTAAATATGTACTAAATTTAAAAAAACTTTTCATTCTTCAAAAAAATTCCCTTGAAGAACTACTTTTATTAAATTATATATGAACATACATTATAAATAATTTATTATATTTTTTGGTATTTTATTTTTTAATTTTAGAATTCTTTATGATATCATCCTGGAAATATATATTTTTGGTAAATTTTTATTATTTTTATATGAATATTAATTTTTCATTGAATATAGAAAAGCATCAAATTTTTTAAGAAACCAAAATTTATTTTCATGTAAAAGTACTAGTATGTTTTAAATATTATATAAATGAAACATCAGATTCATTTAATTATATATAATCTAAAATAATTACATATGAATAATAATTAAACATTATTTTGGTATAATTTTTATTTTTGTTCGAAGAACACAATTAAAAAAAAAAATTATTTACACAACATATATTTTTCATAATAAATTAAATTAATCAATATTGATTACTGTTTCCATTTTCTTATTATTGATTATATCATAAATAATAAATTTTATCATTAATTTTTTGGTTTTTACAATTATTTGAATGAATGTAAATTTTCAATTAAGCTTAATGATTCATTTTTCTAAAATAGGTTTTCCATGTGTGTCCCTCCCCTAAATTATAATTTGGAACCTTCACTCCAACTATATTTAGACCATTTGATACTTATATATATTGATAAATACCTAATAAATTTTTTTCAAATATCCTAACAATGACTATATTTCCTATTTTTTTCTCTAAATACCAAACATTCATGGGAAAAAGACTATTCCAAAGTAGGTCACTAAAAGAAGATGTATAAATCATGAAAAAGAATATTCAATTTTATTTCTTCTTACACGATCAATATATTTCTTATCTCTAAAAAACGATGATTGTTAAATATATTAAATATAATGATATATTTTCTTGATAATAAAAAAACTATTTACTGACACTTCTTAATAATATTGAAGATGCAAATATTTCTCAAATGTATGTCTTGACTACTAGCTCTACGCACTGATACAATTCAATTTCCATAAATATATTTCCAGGAATTATATTAAGAAATATTAAATATTAATATATTATATATATGAAATAATTAATCTTCAATAATATTATACAATATATAACATCATACATTTTGGTAAATTGTTTAATGATAACGAAGTTGTTGCACAGGTGCAGACTACCACCTCCATAAAGTGATGTAATAGTTTTTATCATTTTATCTTTTATTGGAACATATCAAAGATAAATATAATAAAAATAAATGATATTAATATATAATATTGGTTCTATAAAGTATTATTATCTTTTACATTTATTTCATTAAATTTTTAAAAACATGGAAACATCACTCATGTGTACATACAAAACACCATCTCCACAACATGATGTAATTCATATGTTCATTATAAAATATTATAAACTGTTAAAAATATGTATATTATTATTATATAAGATATTTATATAATAATAAAATTTTAGGATATAGAGGAATTGTAGTCAATGATCAAGGACCATAACGTTATAACGAAAATATACAAGAATAATGAATCGGTTGACACTTGAAATGACAAATTTAATAGATAGTTGTTAATAAAAGAAAAATGAAATGATGTAGTTAGATCATATATAATATTTTATGTATAAATATGATTCTATAATGGCATTATAACAACTATAAATTTATTATATTGAATTATATATTCCTCGCGAATGAAGATAGAAATATATTATTGGTTTCATCTCAATTACTCTTCATTGAGACATGTTTTTATATTATACAGTAATTTCATATTTATAAGGAATAAATAATTTCCAAGAAATTATTTTTGTCATAAAAATAAATTTAATTCATTTGTTCTATTAGAATGTATTATTTTTATCTTTGATTAAATTTCTGATTAAATAATTACTAAATAAATATGGGATCATTGTCTTGATTTTTTTTCAATTAGTTGTGTTTGATGTTGTACACCTATATTGTTCTATGAGATGTATCTACTACCTCATTTATATGTGTATAAATGATATCATATTTTTAATTTTTTAATTTAAAATTATTTCTCTTATGTGGGTTATGAATCATATGTTATCACAATGGTACGAGTTTTTTTGTTACAATCTCAATTTTAACTGAGTTTGTTTATGATTTTTATTTTCATATGGTAAAATATCACCCCGACAAATAGATAATTTCTTCACATATTTTTATTTCTAGAGATTAAAATATAATATTTATTTTGACTCATTAAAAACTTACTATAAATTAATAATTTTCTCATGGAAAAATTAGAATTTTATCACATTAGTTGGGAATATTTTCTTTCCACGTCCATATTTTTTTTTCAAGATGTTATTGCTATTAAAAAATTATTAATATTTTTATTTCTAAATATATTTCACTATCATTATCTAGGATTTAAAAGTTATTATATATTTTTCCAAAAATTGTAAATTTTAGTTTTTTAAAAAACCTGAATAGAAATTTTGTTTTATCATACACTATGTGGAGATTTTTCCCACCATTTTGAGTATTGTATTATTTATATTTTACAATATAATTTTCCAATTTATTTTCAAATAATATGTGTTTTTGAAAATTTTAATAATATTCCTTATTCTAAATTAGTCCCTACAAAAATAAAATTGTGTTTTCCCCATGAAATGTTTTATATATATTTTAAAGGAATAATTAAGAATTACAAAAACCATAGATGTTTATTATTATTTTCCTGATATATAATCAAATAATAATGTCATTATTCATTATTTTGATAGGTTTAAATTTTGAGGAAGTAATATTTATGAAACCAACATCCTTATAACATTTTATGATTTGATGATACTTTGAATGGTTTGAGATATTGTGGTGGTCTTTTTTATATTTTTTAATATGTAATTGGTGGGACCAAAATTATGTAGTTTTCTATTGAATTGGGTCAATATTGGTATCTCACAATATTATAAGGATTTAAATTAGGGGTGAACATAGTTCAGTGAAGGAATCATTGAAATAAGACATTATTGGGAGTGAATGTTTACTATGTAAAAGATTGAATATGGAGTAAACACAATCCAATTTTATATTATTAGAAGTTATCATAACTATGTAAATTATGATCAATGATTGCTTTTATTATAAATAAATAAATTTTTTTGTAATGAAATGTTATCATAGAAAATGATTGAGAACTGATGATTTCTTACTCTTATGTTTTATGTGTCTGATTGATAAATCATTCAATCGGGTTTCTTGATTTTCATATATGAATGACTTGTTATTATTTTCTATTGTTAATATCATGTAATCATACCATTTTGAATATATGATGATCATTGATCAATATCCCCTATGTATATACTTACTGAGCATATGAGCTCACCCATTCATATATTTCCCTTCCCTAGGTTATAGACAAGGCTTTTATGTTATTTCACAAAAGGAAATCAATTGTGATGAACTAATTTGGAATGATATATTATATATATATATATATATGTTTTTTATGTATCTAAGTATCGAAATACACTAAAAAATTATTTTTCTAGCCTACATCATATAGATGTGTAATGAATATTATTATAAAAAGTGGCGGCATTTAAGTACGAAAGGTTTCAATCAATATAGTTGGTATCACATATAGGTTTACTATATTTGGAAACTAGGATAAGGAAACATTAGTTAGAACCCTTAGTATTACATTACATATAGAATACTATATTTTGTAATTATAATGAAATGTTTGGGTTGTCCATTAGAATTTATATCACTGTCAAGAAACTACACATATGTGTTCAAATTTAATAGATTCATCTCGGGGTGAAACCCCATAAATGGAATTGGTTGAGTATGTATTAGAGGTCATTTAGGTGCACAGTGAATGTGAATTTACTGGGAACCAAGTTTGACAATCCTATAATATATGCTTAGATTAGCTTTCATTTTCATAGACAACCAATATTAATGATTTGGTTACAGAATGAGAATAGATGTAATATGTTGAACATAAGCTTACATTGGTTTATAAAGAATCTTTCATGGTGTATATATCATATAAATTATATTTTATGAATATATGATTACATATTACTATTTCATAGACCATGTTTTTAGTTTTATTAAATTTATATAACCAATATTATTTCTGTTAATGCTCATTCGGAGGAATGGTGGAATGATTATCCTCGGAGGAATCCAAATTTGGTAATATATTGAATAAAAAAATATATGATTTTATCTAACTAACTATGTCACTATCTTATTGAAAACCTAAACATAGGTGAGTTTCTAAAGAAACTAAAATATAGGATTACATATTTTCATGATGATCATAGTGTAATAAAGATTATATTTACTATATGTTGAGAATAATGAAAGAATAACCTAACAAAATATCTCAAAAGGGTGATATTTGTGTGTTTTTTTTAATATAAAGCCATAAAGAAATTAATTTCTATGGGAATATAAAAATTAATTTTAATTATATTCAAGGTAACAACTATTTTCATATGGTTTTAGGTAATTTTAAATGATTTATATATGTATTTAATGAGGATTATAGAAGCTTATGACCTTAGATGATATCATGATAGTTCTATTAATAAAGTGGTATAAGTAATTGTTTTAAAATAGATGATAAATATAATATAATTGATATATAAATGGGAGGAAGTATTAAATAATAAATTGATGTACAGTGGTTAACAGATTATGAGGAAGGCAGAGTTATTCAAGTATTTATGTATTGTAAATTATGAAATGTGTTGAATGATGTTTTCATTAATGATATTTTTATTAAAATAATAATGATATATACAAGGATTATTCCATAGTAGTTTTTTATTATGTATATTCAGGAATATGTTGAATGAAAATGATAACATAGAAAAATAATATAGTGTAAATGTGATATTATTGTAGAAAAAATTGATTGATTTATATATAACCCTTAATATGTGAGTGTGGATGAGATAATAATATTTAGCTTCTATAAGGAGACGATTAATATTGAAAAATTAATTTGGATATAATTAGTGAGGATAAATTTGATTATTCATTTATATAAAATCTTATTTATGTTTTCCTTTATAAAGTTCAAATAATTTCCAAATTTATGAAATATATTAAATGTTCTGATATTTTAATTGAAGAAGACGTATTTGGTAATATTTTTTAAGAATATATTTTTTTAATTAGTTTTTTGTGGAGATACAGGTAATTATCTTGTTTCTGGACAATATATGATCAAGATATTCACATGTTTTTTATGTGACTTTAAGAGATAAATTACGTACATTGGGGATTAATGTTTACCCGGTTTCATAACGTGTTGTACATTGTTCTAAATTTTTAATATGAAAATTGAAAACACATATTTTGGGTAATTGTTATGGTTATGTTTCTATGGAGTTATAAATGATTAATATTGGGAGATATTAATGGGGTTTCAGAAATTAACAAATTATTTAACTATAATAATATTTATCCATATTGTATAAATTTAATTATCTTATATAGTTTTTATAAATATATAGTGACATAATAAATGAATTTAAATTATTTTATTAAATATTTGACAAATTAAATGTTAATTTTAGTTCTTTAGGCATGAATGATTAATATTTTACATACATTGTAATAGATTAGTTAAAAATTGAAATCGATAAAATATCAACAAAATGATGAAATATTCTTATGAAATAAAAATAAATCATGTTAGTATATTTTATCAAATCCTATGGTAAAATATTACATAAAATATATGAAAAAGTATCCGAAAGATAAAAATGAATACCTTATATAGCTATTTCTAAGGAGTTGATTTTCATTTTCCTCCATAAAAAATTTATGTGATTATGTTCAATAAATTTACCATAACCATGTTTTATATAAATTTTTTATATTTTTTATACATTATACATATATTTAATGATCATATTTTTATGTTTCACTAATGATATCCTTATTTTGGAACCTGGTTATATTTTATTTTAGATAACCTTTTTTCAAACATCTTATTCTCAAAACATGATTTTTTTAATCATTTACACAATATGGGTTTTAAAGAAAGGAATTATGAAATAATGAAAATTTGATTAAAAAGAAAAAAAAATCATGGGAATAATTTATCTAGTCGTAGAAAATGTATCAAAATAATACAGTATAATATATTATTCTTTAAAATAAATTTTAGTGTTTGGGATTTTTCATTACACACAACCCAAGTCTATATGATTTAGAATATTGAAAGAGTTATAAGATTATAATTAAATTTGATGGCTAGAATAAAAATAAAAACATTATGAGAAATATGTATAAAATTTTTAAATAATTAAATTGTATTAATTTATTCATAATATATAAGTATATATTTTTCATAAAATCATTTTTCATTTAAAAATGTGTTTTCATGGAAATGGGATTTATTGATTTTTACATGAATGTAGAATATGTTTAATTTGAATCATTTAATTTTAATTTTTTTTGGAAATATATTATAATTTTCTAAATAATCAGGTGAAAATTATTTTTGGTTGATTTATTATTTTTTTCTCAAAAAGGTTTAATTTTTCAGGGAATTGTTCATAATATCGAATTAAAAAAACACATTCATTTCATTTCATATAAAAGTCATAAAATGTAATGAATTGTATAATAATGTAACAAAATAATTATTAAATTATATATTATATATTTATTTATAGAACAATTACCATTTTACTTGAATTTGGTATTTTTAATTTTTGTCATTAAAAACACATTTCTTAAAAAACAACATTTATAGATGAAATTATTTTACCAAGGTAATAAAATAAATTTATCAACTTTTATTAATAATTTTAAGGAAATTTATAGATTATATATTCAAAAATATCTTTTAAATTTCATTTAAATTTTTTAAAATGTAATTTCTTGTATTTAAATTATGTATTATAATTAACAATACAATTTTCTTAAATGGGTACTCGTTCCAGGTTTCCCAATTATTTAATATTATTTACTACCATATATGAACATTAATTTTGTAAAATGGATTCAATTTTATCAATATAATATTTAATATAATATAGTAGAGGATACGTAATTTTTCCTCAGAGTCAATTGTAAAAAAAGTAATATTTTGTTACCATTAAATATTTTAAAACTTGAATACAATGGGATAGAGCTATATATAATTAAAGAATTTCAACCCAAACCAATATATTTGTTATTTCATGAAGATATTTGAACCATATATTTTCATTTCATTGAATACCAAACCATTTTGGGCCAAACACACATGAAAGTGACCTTATATAATTGAATTTTTTTAATAAATTCCATGTACACCCCTCCTGTCATATAAAAATGATGATCTCTCGTCCTCCCTTTAATCATAACATTTAAACTTTCCATATTAAACAATCACTACATATAATTATTAAATTCATAATATATCTATTTTTATTCTTCTAATACAAATCCTTTAAGGTATAATGTGTATGGAAAATGAGGTCCCTCAAAGAATATGTATAAATTATTACCATGCTCTTTCTTTTTTATTTCATCATTTACCTTCTCTAAAACTATTGTATTAATCAAATAATTTGAACATATAATTATAAAAACAATTTTATATTATTATTATGATGGTAATATTCTATTAACACATGTTCTTAATCAAATGGGAGATGGGAGTGTCACTTATGCGTACTTATGGGATACCACCTCCGTATAGTGATACAAATTATTTTCCAATACAATTTGTTTAATGTAAATTAGGATGATTTTAATATATATATGTTACATTTATGAAAAATTAATGTTTCTTTAAATTTAATACCATGTGTACCTTCTTTCCGTCTGATCCATTATTAAGAAATTGTGTCGCCAATGTGTATGTGTGAACTATGATATCCATGAATCGATGTGATTATTTTAACTTTTACACCTTAAATGTATGGTATGATTTATATGATTAATTTTAATATATGAAATTTATTATATAATAATTTATATTATTATAGTTAACTACTTATTACTTTTCTTTAATTCATTTCATCAGAAAGAGAATCAGCACATCCATGTATGCAAATATTATCATCCCCATGAAGTGATGTAATTCAATTTTCCTATAATCCTAATTTTCATTGTTATAAAAATGTTTATGATGATTATATATTATCCTTATATGAATATAAAAAAAATTTATATAGATTAACCATGATTAAATTTCATAAACCATAAGTTTCAAACTAAAACTCATATAAAAATAAAACTAGATAAAACATGAAATGAAATTACTAAATGAGAGGTTTTAATAAATGGGTGTAAAAATGGACTAAGTGGACCATATATGATATCATAGGTATGAATAATATTCTATCATATAATTATAATATATAAAAATATTTTATATTTATTTATAGAGAGGTTCTGAATCAAATCATATATAAGGTTTGAGGGTCTTATTTGTTTCACTTCATAGAGACATGTTTTAATATTATGCACCAATTTATTTATTCTATTGTGATATTGTTTTCATGAATTAATATTGACATAATTTATCATGTGATTAAATTCATTTAGAAATCCATTTTTTCAATCATAAATTTACATATATTTAAAAAATTACTAAATTTATGAGGGTTCTTTGTCTTTATTTTGATTCATTAATACATGTTTAATTTTATAAACATATAATATTTTATAATTTTATCCTAATAAACATTTGATATATTTTATAATTAATATCCTTATTTTCTTGATATTTAATGTTTTATTTTACTTTATTTGCTTTATAGGGCTATGACTCAAATGATACCAAATCACCAACAGTTTTATATAACCATCTGATTCTTAACTAGAATTTATTATGATTAGAAATTAATTATGATAAAATTGTAAAATTTACCACCAAAAAATATTATATTTTTTAATATCCTATAAACATTTCTATATATTAATGGTTTCATTTATTTTCCCCTCATTATGTACTCTTGAGACCGAATGAATTCATCAATGAAAAACATAAACAATTTCTCTCTTTAGACAAGAATCATTTCTTCCATTTCCAAATTTTCATTAATATTTTTAAAATAATGTTTTATAATATTTTCAAAATAATATAGTAGGCATTATTATGTATATTTCACTTTCTATACTATGGATCAAAAATAGTTTTCTTACAGAATTCCAAACATTGTACTAATTTATCATTACAGAAAATGGGGGATGAATCGTTGGGTTAATATACACTGCATGAAAAACATTACATGCCATTGTGAAAACTATTTTCTTTAAATATTATTATATAATTTTTAATTATTATTTTGAATGAAAATGTTTTGATTAATATTTTTTGATATTCTTTGTTTTTAAATAATTGTTTTCATTAGAAAATTCTATTTTTCTTAACAGAATGTTCTTGTAATCTTTCAAAAATATTTTTATATATTACATTATTTATTTACGTTTCTTATGATTCACTAGATAAATGAATCGATGTATCCATATTTATTCTTTCGAGGGAT
This sequence comes from Viscum album, assembly GCA_963277665.1. Classification (NCBI taxonomy): domain Eukaryota; kingdom Viridiplantae; phylum Streptophyta; class Magnoliopsida; order Santalales; family Viscaceae; genus Viscum; species Viscum album. Next base: position 640,962,519 of record OY728133.1, on the reverse strand, counting down.
GGTTTATGAGTATTTTGTTGTAATGTTTATGGATAACATATTCATAAAATTTGTTTTGTTATGATGATATGATGAAAGATATATAATTCTAAGAAATATATATTTATATGATTTCTGTTATGAGATTGGTGGGCCAAAAATTAATATATCCTTCTAATGAAATTTATAATGATGGATATCTTATGATAAAATATGTATAGGAATGTAGAGTGAACCCAATTATTCAATGGACATCATCTAATAAGGTCGTGTTAGAAGTAAACCATGACTATGGAAATTATTAAATTGGGTGTGAAGCCAATCCAATATAATAGACTTGGAAATGATCCTTGACTACGAAAATTATTTTATATGATTAATTTCATGCCAAAAAGTTTTTCCATATTATTAAATATGTTCTCATGCCTCTTGACGGATTATTAATGATTTCTCACTCTTATAAGTATTGTATTTTATTCATAAAACAATATATAAAAATTAAGGATTATTAAATATGAATCAATGCATATGATTTTATATTGATGTAGACTTATTATAATACCCATATGACTATATTCTGATAATTTATTAATATCACATTTCCATACCCTTTTAGATAATTTGGGATCATCGATTATTTTATAATCCTTCAGAAGTTATGATAGAAGGTTTTATGTATGATATTTCCATGAAGGGTACTCATTATGATGAATTGAATTGGAAATTGTTATATATAATCTTTCTACTAGTTTTTTATGTATTCATGATTCAAAAAAAACTAAAATATTACATTTCAAATATAGATTTTATAGATATGTAATTGATATTACACAGAGAAGATGTAGTATTTATATTTTAATTGTTTGGGTTACAATATACTATCAAAAAATTTATACATGGAAGGAAACATATTAATGGGATAGGTTTAGAGGGAGTGGTAAATAATATGATAAAACCATTATATTATCAATGTTCTCAAAATATCCAATGTAAAATGTGATAATACTCTCATTCTTAAAAAATCTCGTATCTCGATTCTATAAAGATACTATAAGGAATACCAAAAACTCAACTTCAAAACCCATATATTTCAACAATTATCTGAATAAATTTTTCCTTGAAATTATTTTTATTTCATATGTTGCTAAATTATTTGAAACATTTCCATCATGTCTTAGAAAAAATTAGGATATATTTGAATCTACTCTTGATCTTTATCAAAAAACATTTAGTCATGCATTTTTTCCTATACATTATCTTATAAGGTTTCATATGAATGTATGAATAGAATCTTTTATTATATGTTACCTCATATATGGGGGATTTCAGCTCTAAATCAATGATAATTCATTAAAATGCATCAAATAATATCCTTTAGAGTCCAAATTTTCAACATAGCTAGACCATGTGTATGAGGATGTTATATAGTTCCAATGATCAACTCAATCTGTAAATAATATTATTGTATTTTCCAAAACCTCAAGGTAAACATTGGATCCTAATCAAATACAATGGATATTTTCACTATAAATAGTCTCACCAATTGATATATCTATGTCATAGTAAGTTGATCATATGGGATGTTTTCCATTTATAAAAATAAAATCTTATGAATTTATAAAGTGATCAAACATAACACAAATAACCTTATGGGCAATAGATATTTTTTTGGAGTCTACTGATGAATATCATTTTTATTTTACCTATTTCTATACTATTATAGGTAATGGTTGCAACATAACAGTATAATTTGTTCATTCAGACATAACTTACTTATCTTCAAATCATTGAGATACATATTATTTAGTCCCCCTTCATACAATTCAACAATATGCACTATTTTAGATCAATATAAATATTATTACTTTTTATATGTATAGAAAGGATGAGCTATGTGCATCATCGAATAGTTACTTATTTAATAATATCTTCTATGGAACAAATATAAAAATTATAAAACATAAAACTCTATCTCTATAAATTTTGATCTCTTTAATATTCAATACCTATTATTGTATCTATAACTAAATGTTCTCATCTTCTTTTATATTCATTTGAATGGAATGATGACTAATTAGTTTGGTAAAAAAAGATTTTTCTCAACAAAATATGACATAATGATTCACCCAATAGAAGTACATGAGTATAAAGACCTTTTAAGATCCCATCATTGAAAGAGTTTCACAATCGTTCCTAATCAGAGTATCAACCACCTAATTTTCATTCCATCAATGCTAATGTATTGAACATTCATAATGTTGTATCAACTCCAACCATGTCCTTTGGTTAATGTTAAATTACTTATAATTGAATTATTATTTCATCCTCTAGTGATCTATACATACATAAATCATTCCTTTCTAAATAATAAATATCCAAATCATCCATGGAGATATCACTACCACCATCACTAAAAAATGTCTTAGGTAAATTTTCTATTAAGTTTTCAATTTGTGTGAATGATAATATATTTTATTAACACTATATATACAGATTTAAACATAAATGTATTTTATTGTATGATTATATATTAGAAACTACCCCCCTTTTTAGGTTAATGTATATAAAGGAGTAGTGGCCAACTTCTTATTATGTTTCATAAAAAAAATTCATTCTGCAATCCAAATGAACGTTACTCCATCTATTTTTGACCGGGTTAGTGGATTTTATTTCCAATAAAAATATGTCAAAAAATTCTATAATATAATAATAAACTAGAAAAACCATGGATCACAGTTATAGTTTTAAGTTTATACAATTTCTTGATAAATTATATCTTATATTGATCAACAAATAATTCCTTACATGTGATTACATAACCCTAGAAAGAAACATTTTATATTAAAAATTCACATTTCCTAAATTCTCAATAGAACTCCATATATGTCAGGGTCTATGACACAATTCAAAAGTTATATTCTTTCTCTGTTATTATCATTTAATATATCACAATTTCATTTATAAAGGATACAAGAAATTGACAAAGGTTGTCTCTAAATTATCAATTCATTAGATCTATGTAGACAACATGGGCATTATTAAGTCCAAATTACATAACAACAGACTCTTTATGTTTATACCCAGTATGTAAATGAGTTATAAATATATTATCGCTTTTACCCCTTAACCATTGTTCTAGATACATGTTAAATTTTAATTACTTATGGAAACCTTACTAGTTTATTAGATAAATCATAGATATGGGGTATATGACACTAATATTATAATGATTTTATGAAAATCATGATAACTGATGTAACAAATACCACAATCTATCATTATTTTTGAAAAAGAGGATGGGGAACCACATGACGAATAATTGGGTATATGAAACCCTTGTACAAATTTTCATGCAGTTTATTCCTTAACGCCTTTAATTTAATGGGATAAATTCAATATCAACACCTTGAGATAGGCTGAGGAGTAGATATTATTATTATTGAATAATACAACTCACACTCTAAAGGAAGACAAGACAATTCATCAAAAAAATAAATTAAAAAATTATAAACATTTATGCATGATATTAAGGAAATATTAATCCAATATGATTTTATCTGGGAGTCCCTCAGTTTTGGGTTCCATATCACAAATTTTAGAATACATCCATAGGATTTTCATTGTCAAATGTTCCCCAGAATAAGACAATGAGATGATTTTGGATAAGATATGTGGATTGCTTTCCCAATAGTGGATATGTTATTTTAACCAAGATGGAAGGTCCATACACAATATTATTACAAATTTAACGTGAATAAGAATAAATAGACACACATGAAGTATTTTCAAAAAGATATCAATCGCACCATATTGGTAAATTCTATATGAATTTATTGGGCCACCATAGATTTTCACTCGAAGGTTAATTTCTATAACTTCAGTGGTTATTTCCCATTCTTACTAAACATATGTGATATAAAATAATGAGACAAAAAATTATCAAATAAGTTACTAGAGGTTGTAAAAATGTGATCAAGTTTACCTTGAATCAAATCATTTTCATGATCCACCACTGTGGTAGGGATTTTAAATTGCCTACATTGTTCCTTGGGTTTGGGATCTGGATGTGGAACATTTTCATAATTGGATTAATGGTTGTGGAATAGATTCAATTTTTTTAAAATATTTGGGAAGCATTGTAGTGGGGTTAAAAATTTCTAAGGGCCTTATTATTTGTTATTAGGTTAATCGGACTCATAGCCTTGGTTTTGCAATTGTGTGACTCGTGTCCTACAATATCACACATAAAACACATAATTGGTTCTTGGGGATAATAACCTAGGTTTTTTCCTCCAACATGTATTGCATGTAGAAAATTGGAATCTCCTCCCACTATATATCCTATCATGATTTCTCACATGATACTTCACTTTTTGTTCATATTCCCTAGTGCACTAAGAGTTTCTATTTACGACCACAAACATAATATCACATAAAAAAAGTCAACATATATTTGAAATGTAAAATTTTTATCTCCCTTTAATTTGATGAATTTATTCTATTATAGAATCAATAATTTTTATTTTAATTTTCAAAGTAAATATTGATGTCATACATTACAAGTCTTGTGAAATTGTTTTCATATAACCCAATAAACACATCAATTTTTTCATCATTTTCAAGAATTTTTTCAATATTCTTTTTTGATGAATCTATGAAAAATATTTTTCGATATATATAGTTATGAACTCATCCAATTTCATAGAGTTGATGTGCTCTATTATTATTCTGTTTTTAAAACGACATCACCATTGGAAAAAATATATTTGTAAATAAACAATGTACAAAAAATAATCTCATACTCCAAGAACTGGATAAGAAATAATAAATTTTCCATATAATTGAACCATTGTATAGAAAATAGTGGATCAAAAGACACAACAACTATGGGTGGACATTTCCATATAAATTAATTGATACAGCGTTTCTCCCTCTATGGTGTGTTTGGGTGATGATCATGATTTTTAATTTTACCCATTACATGAAATAGTTGGGAGAACTTGTCCCTGATAATTTTTATTTAGATCCTAGTATAATTAGTTTTGATATTGGGACAATATGCATATATTCTATTGCTCATGTTATTATGTAATTTCATTTAGGGTACCACCATTATATTGGATAACGAAATATTTGTAATTCTTATACATAAATTAATGATTATTCTTTAATGTGTACTATAAACATTGAATAATGTTTTCTTAAATGATGTTAATATATTATGCTATGAATATCAAAATTTCAATTTAGTTTATCCATTATTATATTTCTAAAAAACCTAATATATATTTTAAAACCCTTTATAATGTTTTATAAATATTATATTATAAACCAAATCATATCCCTTGAGAGTGTGAGAACATGTGCGTAGTAAGGGATCATTCTCCTTGAAACAGAATAATGGTTGATATATACTCGAATAACTATTTTTTGGGTTGTGACCACAAAATGGATATATTCCAAAACCACATCCACAAATAATATCAAAATATGGATGTATTTTTGTTAAAAACATAACATATTCTTTATCATATAATCAGGATGTTAACCAATACTAGGACTCATCCCTTATAATTTTCTTTATTGTTTCAATAATTTTCTTTGAACTATTCACCAAAAAAATAATCTAATATAATAGATAATAGCACAATTCCATCAATAATAAATTTATTCACACATAATTAACATAAAATAAATAATATCATAATATCATAATTTTAAAAAATACATATTATAATTGTCTCATAATCAATTGAACAAAAGTATAAATGTAATGGAACTTTTTATGTAAATATATTATTTTACAACACCTACAAAAAAATTCATTTATTGTGCACATAAAAATATTAAATAGAAATCAAAAATATTGTTATACTTTTAATAACTTATGGAATGAAAAGAAAATATATTGTTGTGCTCATAAGATGAGTAGTGAAAAATACATTTAGTAAAGTTGAAGTTTATAATCCTGAATGATAATATGAGGAAAATATAATCATCAAAATAATATATCATAAGACCAAATATAATAGTAAAAAAATATAAATTCCTAATATAACATAAAAAAGATCATTAATTAAGAATAAAATACATGAAATGCCTCAAATCTCTAATTTTTAATTTTAAATTAGTTGATCATGATATAAAATTGAAAAATATATTAAATATAGGTAATGTTTCTAGATGAATGAAATTACAAGGAAATGAAATTTGTCTTCTAAAATGGGAATAATAGAAAATATGGAAGTGGTTTTGAAGAGAAAAAACAAAAACCTATAGAACAAATACAGTAAAATAAATCATATCTGAGTCATTATTCCCACACATAAGTAAACAAATTCATTTTTTTGCACATAAAAAGATGAGCATGCTAATCATGCTCATGCTACTATAAACATACCCATTATATCCACATCTGAATATATCAGTTGATATTATAATAATCCAATTCATTTTCAGGTTCTATAGGACACAACATATCATCATTCATTCTTGTTTGTGACACTTCAAATTGATCATCGCTTTGACCTAGATAACCCTGTAGAAGAGAATGATTTTATCTAACCTATCACACAAAATTATCACACAAAAGAATAAAATATCAACATTTAGTAATTAATTTTTTTTATAAAATTAATACATAAAAAAACATCATTATAGTTAAATCATTTTCTGATAATGATACCCATATCATGCATTTTTTTAATATGGTTTTTATTTGTCGATGAAAAACTCATTGTCATGAGTCCCTTTTAAAAAGTCTCAACATTTAATAATAATGAAAAATAAAACCATTAATGTAATTAATTTTGGTTTAATGTAAATTTTCTTGACATATAAATAATGAATAAAAATCAAAATTGATTTTTTTGAAGGGTAATGTTAAATAAGTAATTCCAGGACTCATAAAATAGATTTTGATTTCAAGGACCAAAAACATTGCCCCTAACATACACATTTTTACATCATATATCATAAATATAAACACATTAAATAAATATTCAAACAAGTTATTTAATAAATTTCTATTTATAATCATCATTCATTAATATTATCTTATATCATTAGATTTTTGAAATCACTTTTCAATATCATTTGTTAACAGTCTTAACTATTTTGAACTAGTATCATAAAATTAGTGTTGGTATTCATTTTTTTATATTAAAATTAAAAATTAAGGGTACAATAATTTATGTTTTATAAATAAATATAATGTTATAGCTATAATGCCTTTAATTTTTAGTAGTGTTTTTTGAAAAGGAAAATATTCATGATCTACTTTTTGTTTATTTATTAATATTGAAGGATTACATTATAATGATCACTATTTTTTTAATAAAAAATATATATTAATGAGATAATACACATATAAATATAATGAAAGAAATAATATATATAATAAAACCATCCTATTTTGTCAATGAAGTAAAAAAATCACATTTATTCATGAGGTTGTAATCAAAACCAAGCATGATTAACATTTTCATAATTCTTAATGATATAAACGGAGGGAGATTAAGGATTATATCATCAGAATAACAATATAAAATTATAATAATGATAGAAATTTTACAATATTATAATTTTGAAATTAATTATTCAAAAGAGTAAATGTAAATAATGAAATAGAAATTGAAATTGTGGTTTAAAAGAGTATACCTAAATTCATGGAGAATCACCATTTCCAAAAAGAATATATGCATTAAGGGTGTTTTAGTAATTGAAAAAAAAACCTCTTTAATGATTATAAGTGTTTTATATGATTTTTGGGACAAGATTTATGGTTTTCTTATATATGGGAGTTGAGGACAGGGGATCCCATTTATAAGTGAAAAGTAGTGTCACATTTTTATATACAAAAAACTATTCAATAATTGGAAGTTACTCTAAATAAAAGGGCCAAAAAAATTATAATTTTTGTATAGGGATTATTATTCCGATATACATCTCCACCATTCATAAAAAAAATTTAAAATGATATTCCATTAGCATCTAAAGTTACTCAGATATTCGATTTCAGTTTTCACCATGATATCTAGTTCTATCATCGGTAGATTATAACATTAACCTAAAAAATGATAATTATTAGTTAATTTTGTCCCGCTAATTATAAATATAAATCGGAACTTATCAAATATAATGTATTTTTATTATAAATTAATTTAAACACAAATGTATGTAAGGCTGAAAAAACTCATTTTGTGAAAATTTTTATTTTTAATGAAAATTATTTATGATTATGGAAGAAATAAAAATTTCATTAATTTTAATGAAACTAAAATAATTAATAGAATAAAAATATAATTTATTTTATACAAAAATAATCCCTAAGCCTTATTCAATCATTTTTTAATTAATTAAATAAAACAATTCAAGAAAACATATTTCATTAAAATGTTACAATGTTTTTAAAAATGATAAATATGGGTTTATAAATTCCAAATTAAATTTTCAATTTCATTATTAAAATATATAATATATAAATTTACATTGAAATGATTCAAGAATATTCAATGTATTCAAGTAATAAAATAATTTTATAAAAGTGAAAAAATTATTAAAATAATATTTTTAACTCTCCACCTAAAAATTAATTATTTTTGAGAAATCCCAAATTTAAAAAAAATAATATGATGAACATTAATTATATGAAAATTATAGTTTTTATAAATTATAATCCAACAATTTAGGATCATAAAATTAAAAATAACTGATAAATTTTTGTTAAAAAAGTAATTATATATGAAATAATTTTTACATATTTACAATTATTTTAAAATTCAGTCTATTAATAAATATACAAAAGATATAAATTATTGATTTTTAAAATAAATTTTAACCATAAAATTTATTTAACCTCTTTAAATTTAATTTTAACGATACTTAGAGTTTTTTTATGTTTTTACAAATATATTTATTTATTTCAATTTCATCATTTTTTAGTAGTATTTATACCTTATACATTAACCTCTGACTTATAATTGTCTATAATTATTATTTTTTTGATGTTTCTTGTTAAGGAATTCATCCAACATAGTATTTAATAATGGTTGAAAGGCTATAGTCATTACAAAAAAGTGGAAATATAGAGAGTATTATACATTTATCATTTTACCAAAGCCAATGGGTAATAAATTATTTTCAAATAATAGAACATTCCAAACTAAAAACTATTATTTCAAACATTTAAGAATAAATAAAATTACAATTTTTTTCAATTCCCATTTTAATCAGTAATGTAAAGAACCACTAATTATTGTTTAAAACACAATTAAAATGTAAAATAAATAAATTACATGAATATGAAAATAAAACAATACCTTTATAATCAAATAAAAACATTATTATAATCCATTTTTTTTAAATGAGAAAATGAAAACAATAACAGAATATATATAAGGTATAAATCTTATGAGAACCATTATGTCAATAGAAAATACTTTTATAAAACATTGATATTCTAAATGGTTATATCAAAATAAGATGAGAGAAGGGGTATTAAAAAATGTGTTCTATGGGAATATCATATATAATATCTCTATCAGTGGATTATATTTAATGGTAAAATCCAGAGATCCAAAATTGAGATCATCCAAATCATAATGGTGTGGATTCAAATATAGACCTATTTTACATTCATAATAGATATAAGCTCTCAATTCACTATCATAGTCTCATCTAGCTACTCCCATAGAATTTATACATTCTAAACTAAACTATCAACATAATCCTAGTTAATGTGGCATAATCCTAGGTCTGTCACATAGTTACATTGAATTCCAAGGACATTGTCAATGTGTATGTGAAAATTTAAAAGGAATATTATCATAATATAATTTTTAATTGAACTATAATAAATGGCCATAATTAGAACTGTAATGTCTTTGATTTATCATGTATTTTTTTTCGATATTATATGGACTAATTTTTAGTCTGGGAACCTTGATGGTGTTTAATTTCGAGTACTTATGTTCCCATAACAGTTTTTGAAGGATATTGAAATTTTCAACAGAACACAAGTGTAGTTCTCTAGAAAAGTGTAATAACATATATGAAGTCTCCTAGATTAGAAATATGAGTGGTTCATAAATTTTTAATAGATATTTTACCCTATATTTTACTTAACATAAGTCTATGTTGGCTGGTTGTGGAAAATTAATTACGGCCATAGATATATATAAAATAATCAAGTTAAATATTTTATCACAAATCATTGATGCATCAATGGGTGGATCTTTAGATAGATCATTTACTTAGAAACCCAGGTTGAACTGCATAACCCTAAATACACCAAAGGAATATTTGAGAGATCTATAGAATCAAACTTGTCTAACGGTGAGGGATTTTGAATTGATGATTGACACCCAACCGATTTGAATGATCTCTCCGATGAAAAAAGATGAAATTTTTTCTTCTTATGTCATCAAACCAAATCATGGTAGGTAATGTGCTTCAATTTTTATTTCCATCCTCTTTCACTATTCATATGATGAACATCAATCAATCAATTAATATAGTGATTCATAGATCTTGCATATTATGGGTTGCGATTGTATTTTTGGATTTTTAATAGGGGTCAATAATTGTGATTATTTTATTTTATTAGATTATAATTATGATGGAAAAAGGTCAAGATTGAAATAAACATCGATCAAGGTTCATTCCACTCTTTTGTTGTTGTTTTTATTCTCCCCCCATTCATCATCCATAGTAGACGTTCTTTGCATGTCCTACGACATGACATATCCTGATCAATCAATTGTTGGGAAACTTATTTTTGGAACAATGATATGATATCATAGATGTGGTATTGACATGGAACAATGACCGACAAAGTGATTCAGATGATCATGGATCCCTAAATATATGTTCTTCGGCATTCATTGGCATGGAATAAAGAAATATGATTTAATCTATTTTGTGACTTGATTAGAAGTGGAAATATTTGTATCTTGTGATGAAATAACTCCATAATATTAGATCGAAAATGTAATGGATAATTGATGATTGGATCAAGGACTTGTGGTGGAAGAGGTGCATGGGGGAAGGTCATGTGATTCTGGGAAATCATGAACCACACATCATGTAATCTAGATTACACGACATGTAATTCCCCAATATGCTGGCTAGTGTCTCAGTAGATATTTAATGATCACAAAAAATGTTTCCCCATCACACAAAATATGAACTCTCTTGGGTAATGTGTTTATTAAATGTGATGTACACTTATACAGGGTGGAGTACACTGGTTGGCTACAAGGTATGTTCTCCCATAAACGACATGGATTGGACCATGTAGAAGGGATATCCCATGTACTGGTACATAGGCATAGATATATGGGAGGAGGCCATGTACATGATCATGTCATGGTACACATGTGGGAACTTGGATTAAAGGACACGAAGTGTAAACATTCTACAAACTGTGTACTCCTCTTTTTAACAAAACTATTTTGAATGATATGTGATGCTTTACATTGGATGTACCTGAGATCAAAGAATATGTCATGTACCCTTACTACATGTTGGGTTCTCCCCTCAATAGTTATTAAGGCTCTTAGTTTTCCGATTTTGGATATGTATAGGATGAGTGTGATCCATTGGTTCTTTAGTAGAGGCAGTAGTGTAGAATTAATTACACATCACTAGATTTTAATACCCTATAAAGATCAAGTCTCAGATAGAGTTTTGTTGTTCCTCCAAGAGTCTAGATTTTTATCCTCCATCATCTATACTAGATTTTGTGGAATCATCATAACCTTCTTGAGCAGGGCAGGGAACCACAATCCCAAAGGCCATATCGGTTATGTTTTAGGAATCCTTACTATATGATCGACGATGTAAAGGGTTGATCCATATTGGTTTCAGGGTCTATCTAGTGGTTCTGGGCACAACACCACATGTGTGTATCATGGTTGATCCAGATCATGATCATGGTGTCCCTAAATAGTTCTAGGAATAAACCCATATCAGTATATCATAGAATTTATAGAACAACATGTTATCTTTGGGAAGATTCATATTTAATTAGACCACTTCATCAATTGTATTTGATGATACGATTGATTGTGTGGTGGGATCCCCTATAACTAGTGTTGCTTTGAAAGGAATCTCACGACTGGAAGATGGTTATGACTGCATGATGGTGTGGTGTCTCTACAGAGTAAAATTGAGATCTTTTTATACAAAATGTATCTATAAAAAAATGTTAAATCTTTTATTGATCTGTGTAAACATGGTGCTTCTCAGTTATTGTTTTCGAGGATTCATACCATGTACTATTATACTCACACGTTCAATGTATATTTCCACACATGTCATACCATGTATAGATGTCAGACCTTTTGATGGTGTTATAGGAATATAGGGGTTGAGTTTAGCTTAGATAGATTTGAGAGGTCTATGGTATTAACTGAAAGTGTATTATTGACTTAGTCCTCACAGATGGAGTAGGATGGGATCCTACAGTTTTAGTTATACTCGTGTTATACACCCTCTTTATGGTTCACATGTATTGGTCTCTATGTGATTTTCATTTAATTCATGTCATTCTCTTATTATGGCATATCAATGGTATTCATTTATTCATTCAGTTGCTTAATTTTCAAAATTTTGTGAATTAGATATTAGTTCATGTTTAAATGTACATTAGGATAATTCCTCCCATGTGTGGGAAATTATTTCTCAGTTCTAGTCACCATCCACTGTCTTATTATATGCGAGCTATGGGTGTCACTGCATGAGCCCCATTAGGATGGGTAGTGATAGACTGGCATCATAGGCGGTCGATTCTACTTTTTGAATGGGAGTCTATGAGGTTGGATTGGAGAAACAATGTTAAATTTTTAGAGTTCATATTTCAGGACACGAATTCCAGTGATGGTAGAGTGGTCAACGTATCCATACACCAGGACTTTTACCACCATATTTCTACCTCCCTACATGAGAACACTAGTTTTTGGAAAAAACAATGGTACGTGCATCATATATGAATGGTTGTGTTTTCAATGTCATTAATGAGTCAGCTCCAAAGATATAAAATTTTGATCATGTTATATCTTATTTTATTTCAATATTCATCCACATAGATATCCATTTAGGATTCCAATACATGATCACTAGGATGATCTATGTAGTGAAATGGAATCAGAACATCGGCATTTTCCAGAGATAGCACCTTTTTGTGTTTTACCATATATACCACCACCCATTGACCAACATCTATTACCAGTAGTACCAGTAGAAGATGAATGTTGTATGAGTACATTTCATCAGCATTGATGTAGTGAAAATCCATATTTTCATGTTATCCAGACCCCTAGATATATGATGATTGGCAATAGGTAGTCACCCTTGTTTTCTACCTTGTGAGGTCACCTAACGATCATATGTCAGTCCTTGCCACAAGTATTCTTCAGGGATCCAAGATGTTATTATAGGTCATGGTGAATCTGAAACATTAATAGATAACTATATCCTAAAAAGACTTCAGCCATATCTTTATAGAAGAATTATATTTTGACTTTGTAGTGATTGGTATTCGTAAAGGAGCGTCTAGATATACAGTATGGTAGTATGAATGTGGTAGAGTATTTAGAAATGTTTACGAATATCTCATGTAACTATTTTGATATCTTATGGGACAAGTTCATTAGGACTCGGATGATGGATTAGGTATTTCTATATCACATTAGAGAATTAGTGTTTTCCCTAGAATTTCTACCAATACAAGAGTAATCGACCATGCCCTGTAGGTAGAATTTTTTTTGACGGAGCAGACATCAGTCGTGGGAGTTTAAAGTTGACACTTGGTAGTTGAGACCTCAATATAAGGTAGGAAATATTAGAAACATGGATCAAAGTGGGTTAGGAACTTCAGGAGGTGATCCTAAGACTTGGGGATGGTGGTTCCATCTACCAGGGAGGCTCAAATCATCCATGGGAAAGGCGGTGGTTCTCATGTGATGGTTAGGGACATGCGTTGGATATTGAATGACTCATCATATTACTGATCATTAAATAGTAGAGGGACCACCATGATAGTGATAATTCTAGGATATAGGTGGTTTATAGAGAGAATGATGTGGAATATGGGCCAGTATAGTAGTAGGAGGTGGTCAATAGTTCGACCTATTACCACCACCATCCCCAGGTGGTCAACAACAGGCATAAGAGGATGTTGGGAAAGGATGAGGCCAGCTGTAGGCTATGGAGGACAATGACACCGATTCTACAGGGATGATATGAGGTATTATCTTTTTTATTAAACATTATTTGTAGTTTTGGTAGACACATGTTCTATTAATTCTTTTGTTTCCATGAATATTTATTGAGAGTTGGATATTCTGGTTAAACAGTTAGATATACCTTTATGCTTAGAGATACCAACTACAAGAGGATCGAGGGACACACAATAGCGATGATAGTGTGACATCACCTGTAGAGGTTATATACTTATTTGGTATATCAATGTAGTGGAATCAAGTCCTTATGATATAATTATTGGTATGAACTAGTTATTCAATGTTACTGCTCAGATTAAATGTTTTAGGAAAAGAGTGATGTGTGTTCGCAGTGATAAAAAAGTATTTTCCTTTATTGGATAAAAACAAAATTAATGTTGTTTAGGACCGACTCACACATATGATGATGGAACTGATTTCTCATTAGTTGGCTAGCCTGACCCATAGTGTCATGGATTTATTGAGTCCTTAGTTTTCTACAATAGCAGTGGAGTATGAGGATGTCTCCCCAAAAGATATTACATTTCTACCTCCACACAGATAGTTATACTTCTACATTGATCTATCAATTAGGTCATCACCAATATATTCACATGCATATTGGATGGCTCCTACAAAGCATCATTAGATGAGGGTAAAATTGGAGGACTTGTAGAGGATGGAAATCATGAGACCCAATGTTTTACAAAGCACATCACTAATGTTTTTTTCTATGAATTGAGATTTGTGCATGATGTTATTTTTAGATTTTTGATGTATGAACCAGGTGACCATGATAAAAAAGTATCTACTAATGAGGATCAATAACCCCCTTTGATCATTTGAGAGTGAATAATGGTTCTTGAAGGATGACCTCAGGTCAATGATTTCAGAAGATAAAACAATGTTTTAAAAAAGTGCTCCAATATTGATCTTTCTAGAAGAAGGTGTCAAGTACATAGTACACTATGATGCATCATGAACTAGGATTTATTTTGTACTGATGTAGAGGAAAGAAGGAATTTCTAATATTTTTTTAGTTGAGACGGTAATAGAATACCTACTTTACCCACGATCTTGAGTTAGAAGTGCTATTATTCGCTTTGAAGATGTGGTAAAAATACCTAGCAGGTGGGCAGTTTTTCAATTACACTAATACAATATTATCATGTTTAGATTATTTAGGAAGAATATTAACGTGATACTAAAATTTTTTATAGATTTTTTCTATGATTATGACATCTAGATTGTTAAGGCTCCATAGAAGGAATCCATAGTGGTAGATAATCTTAGAAGTATATCCAGTATGCACTTTATGAATGATCCATCAAAGAAGTTAACCATATTACAGTTATCCATGATGGATAGTGATGGAGAAACATGCGTCCAATCGATTATTTTCTCCTATAAACTTTTATTTTCATTTAGGTAGGCATTTCTTCAGATACTGACTATGAAACTCTATGTGCTCAGATTTCCACAGGGAATTATCCTAATGGATATTCAAAGGGGGGCACATCATTTTTTCATATGACACGCAATAGTAATAGTGGAATTGCTTGATTCATTTCTGAGAGAGTTTTATACATCCCCTTTGGTGGTACATCTATGTGTGGAGAAGATATTCCAAACCACTGACGTTAGTTATGGTGTCCAGGGATGATGGAAAGTGTTGTGGAGTTTGTTTCTCAATGTCTTCCTTTTCATCATGTATAGGATGAGCTCCTGGTTCTACATGATTAATCGCAACCCCTTGAGGATATTAAATTGATGTGGTATGGGATATATATGGACATTGTGATGTAATTACAACATATCATCATGGGACGTGATTTTATTGAGGTGATTGTTGATCGACTCACCAAGTCAGCCCAATTCCAAGCTATCTAAGATCATATTTAAAGAGAGATATATAGAAAAATAAATAATCATGATGTAATTGGAATCCTTAGAGTTACATAAATGATTTTTTATATCATGATTATCTCATTACAGTGATATTTCCGAAGGGATGACAGGAGGCATTTGGGCCCAGTTTTACTTGAGCACGGGGCTTCAACTATAGACAGACGACCAGTTTGAGTGGAACATTCAGGTTTTAGAGGAAATGTTGTGAGATTTCATGTCAAATTTTTCCCTCAGTAGGTAATATCACCTACCATTAGTGGAGTTCTCATACAATAATAGATACATTTCCACCAACTATATTGCACCATTCGAGGCTTTATACCTGCAACCCTGAATGTCACCACATTACAGGACTGACCCAAGAGAGTCAACAGTCATTGGCCCAAAGTTGGTATGACCAACTAAAAATAAGTTTAAGATCATCCAAGATAATATAAATACTGTACAATGATTTCTATGTCCTATAATTATAGGCGATGGAGGAATTCAGTGTTAGATAAAGGATACAATTTTCTCCCTCATGTTTCAACACGATGTGGATGACAGAGATTTGGAATGGGGGGAAAGAAGTCTCTTAATTTCATTATCCATTTTTGGATAAAAAATAGATTCAGAGAGGGGTTATACCTCTAGTATATAACTTGATAGTTAGACCAGGTTCCTGGCATCTTCCATGTGTCCAAACTGTAGAGTACATATATGACCCATTGCAAGTCATCGACTGGGGAAAGATAAGAAATGAGGGTGAAGTGACTTCTTCTAAGTATCCATTAGAGATTGGAGATAAATAGTATAGGATCATTTATGGATGATTGATTCATTGTTTTTTCTAGTGGAATAATGGGAATCTCTATGAGAGCACATGGGAGAGGGAGGCTTAGATTCACGCTCAGTACCCACATGTTTCTGCGTAGTCCATGTTTTGGATTTTTAGGCACATAATGAACCATGTTGGGGAGAATTTAATGTCTCCAATTTTCAATTTCTTATTTTCTTATATTATATGTATTATATTCAAAAATAGGTGCTAACACAGTGTGCTATTATGTCTCTTAGTGTGCCTAGTAAAATTCTTGAAAAATATTAAAATATTAAACAGGATGGCCATGCAGTATTCTAGAAAAATTGAAATCACATCAAAGTAGGTTCCTGGATATTAAATCATAGAGAAATATATAGTTCAAAATCGTATTTTTACCATAGGAGTGACTTATCATGAGTTTGCATGGTCCTTTTGAATAAAAGTTACAATGTTAACTGAAATAAGTTAAATAATTATGTGAAATTATTTTATTTCAAATTGTTGACACATCGATGGGTTGATTTTTAAATTGTTATATTTTAGAGACATTAATAGTTATCCACATATCTCTAGAGACAAATGAGGTCCATTGGATAGATCTCTTTATAATACTCAATGTAAAATAGCAATGTATCTTGGATCGAAAATTGATACACAACCGATTCGACAGATATTTCCAATGATGAAGACGATAACCATCTTTAATCAGTTATCGAACCGAGAAATGTTTGGGAGTTTGTTAAAATTTGTATTTCCATCCCCATTTTATATTCCTATGAGGATGATGAATCAATAATTGACCATATTGATTCAGAAATCAAGGTTATTTTGGGTTGGGATTGTATTTTTGATCATTTGAGTGGGGGGGGGGTTAGTCATTCTTATTATTTTGTTCTATTAGATTGTCATTTTAATTATTATGGATCAAAATAGTCAAAAAATATATATCGAGGTTCATTATTATAATTTTCCCATGTTCATTTTTCTCCCCATTCATTGTTATTTTTGGTTGTTCTTCAGTTGGATCATAAATAAACAAATCCCAATTAATTGATTGTAGTGCACTAGATTCATAAGGAAATGATCTAATATAATTTATCTATGAATGGAATGGAATGAAAATGGTTTGATGATAGACATAGAATAACTTTCATGATGGTGTATCCCATAAATTTCATTATTCAATGTGAAATAAAGAATGATGATTTGATCTATTCTGTGACAATATTAGAAGATGAAACACACTGATTCAGTGATGGAATTATTAGATGACCAATGATCTCCAGTTTCAAGGAAAATCAATCGTTGTATTAATGAATAGAAGTGGATATGTTTTGCGTGAGAAGATCCAATGATTCTAGAAAATCTTGAACCACATGGTATATAATCCAGATACATGGCATGCGGGGCCCCCATGAAGTATATAGTGTTTCAGGAGGAATCTATGGATCAAACGACATGTGAACTCTCCTGGGAAACATTGAAGGTACCTGGTATGTAAACGAACATGGGGTTGAGTACATGGATTTTCTACAAGGTATTTACTCCACCACATGCCATAACATGGGCTATTTACATGTTCTACCATTTCTATGGGTACAAGTGCATGGATACACGGGATGATGTCAAGTACTGGAACATGTTTGTGTATATGGGCGGGACCCCAGATTCAATGACACATAGTGTAACCCTTACATAATCCATGTACTCCACTTTTACATGAAATATTTTTTAATGAAACATACTATTTTACATGGGAAATTTTGGCTGCCGTGGGAAACAACATGTACTCATACTGCATGCAGTGTACTCCAATAATGAATTCTTGAGGATTTTTATTTTCTTATTTTGGACTAGTATAGGTTAAATGAGTTCCATTTGTATTTTAATTTAGGGTACAATGAAACATTATATCCAAATCACTCGGTTTTAATCCCCAATAGAGATCATGAATCTAATATAGTTATAGTGTCCTTCTGTTATAATAGAGTGAAATCCCCTAACATCCCTTGTTGAGTTTCTGCAATCAGCATAACCTCCATGAGGAGGTAATTGATACACTATCTAGAAGGACACATCTATAGGGTTTTTGTAATCATTAGAATATGATAACCTATATAGCTAGGGGATTCTGATTAGGTTCATGGTGACCAAGAGCTGTTCTTGGCATGACACCCTATCAATGCATCAAGGTTTATTCAGATAAAGTTTATGGTGTCCCCAAATTATCCTATGTGTACTCCCTATATATGTATCACAGTATTCCAAAAAATAGCTCTCTTTTAAAAGGAACAAAATTAGTTAGACCTCTTCATCGAGTTTCTATAATAATTTCATGGCTCGTGGAGTGGGATCTCCCAGAACAAGTGTTGCTTCGAATAGAATTCTACGGCTAGATGGTGGTTATGACCACCTAATGTAGTGGTTTCTTTCCTGAGTATATCTAATTTATTTTTTTACTACATTTATAAGTGATAAATTTTTAAATATTTTATTGATTTGACTATACATGGTGATTTTTATTAGTGTTTTTGGGGTGTCTTTTCAGTATTATTATACTCACTCCTCTATGGGAATTTCATACACTTGTTGTGGCTTGTGATAATGGTGTCCAATTTGATAGAGTCTAAGGAGGATAGGGAGTAGGTGGAGTATAGTTGGAGCTGGGAAGACTGAGTTTTTTAACGGGAGTGTACACTTGACAAAATCCTCAACCATAGAGTAGGATGGACTTCTAAATTTTTAGTTAGAATGTTGATGCAAACTCTTTTTTTGGTGGTCTTGTACATGGCCATGTTAACTTTTCCTTCCCCTCCATTAGAACTCTTGTTTTGGAATATTAGTTGTATAATTTATTTCATTTAGTTGATTAGAGTTAAGAATTCCATATTTTAGAGATGTGTGTTTGTGTGTGCAGGTACATTAGGCTAATGCCTCCCATTTTGGGGATATGACTAGTCAGTTTTATTCACCAACCCCTGGCCGATCAGAGGATTTCTTGGGGTAGTCCTGGCCTGGGCCACTCTAGGATGGGTCACAACATATCTTGAAACACAATCTCATGAAATTTCCCCTTTCAAAATTCTATAAAAATTATAGATTATTTCTCCAAATTATAGACAACTTCTCTAATATCTTAAAATAATAGACTCACAATAAATGTAATATTATCTCATGAGAAATATTTTTATGAAGCAACAATAAGGATATTAAATCCTAATTTGGATTCCAAATTATAAAAAAATCATTTTAAAACACCATAGGAATTTCAATAAACAAATTTCCCCCTCCCATAAGAGTGCACTAGAAAAAAAACAACTCTTTAATTGAATCAATCGAAAAAAATTGAATATATAATATTTTTAAATTACAATACTAAATATTCATTAAAAATATTAATACCATGTATAGAATACAGATAAAACACAACAAAATACCATCATGTGTAATATATATAGGTATAACTACTAAGATAAATAATTTAGGAAACTAAAAACTTCCTAACAGGTAAAATACTAAAATTTAGAGAATAAACTATTGTAAATAACCAGAAAAAAACTCTCCCTCAATGGTGGATGCCAAACCATAACATCTAGAACCAAACCACCAGGTCCGAGATGGACAATCACATGACCCCATGCACTCTCCTCTTACATAAGAGGGTTTTCATTAGAAATAAGGGTCTAAGTCCAATAGGGGGAGACAATACCATACGTGTCATGTCATTGGATTTATATTAAAAATAATTAAACAATATATATACATAGTAAATATATAGATACAAAATAAATGTAATACACATATTTTAGTCATATGTGGTTCCAAAATTGGAAAACCTTTCAATCATACAATGAAGTTGACAAAATAATTAAACATTGGGGTCCCCTAATTTTCTTCAAGATTGTCTACTAGTATAATTACACAACCATCTACTATAGGAACCTCACCCATCACTGAGTATCTCATGGAATATATAAACACATCGAAATACTTATGTATAGTGTGAGTACAATAATGGGTACGGAAACACCGATTAAACTTCTCAAAATGTTATTATTTATAAAAATTGTATTCCATACTAATAAAAAAGTGGTATGTGAAAACACAAAATAAAAAACTGAGTGTTAGTATGCTAAACAAGAAAACACTAAACTAGTAACCATATCTACATATACTCCATTTTAGAATGATAATCATATAATGTATCAAGGGTCGTAGACCTATTCCCAAAACATGGAATTTATCTATTATTAGAAAAGCACATGGTGCATGAAATCATTCCCTCAATGGACCAGTTCATGTCACAATGAATCCATATCAAAATATACCAACACATTGCACTCAAAATTCATCTCTGAATGGAATATAACATGGTACATAGAATCCATATTTGAATGAAGAAGAATATGTCACTCAAAATCTATCTCTAAAAGGACCATCATATGATAATTGAAATCCATCTCGGAATGGACTAGTCCATGGTGCTCGAAATCCACTTTGAGTGTCAGTAAGATCATGGATCAGAAATATCCTTAGAATATATCTCTTATATATTTTTGTATCAATGATTCATGATCATGTATGGTGTCCTCAAGGTGTAATGTACACATGAAAAAAGAAATCAGCTACCCATCAATTGGACCATGTCACTCAGATCCTCTAAATGATAATATCAAGTACTACAATCAGAAAAGATCCCCCATTATGCATGGAACATGAAAAATCCTGGATAAGTCATGTGCCTCCAGAACACGACACTCATTCAACCTCATAACTCGACCTTATATTCTCTTCCTTTGTCTCCATCATGAACAAATAGTGCACACCCACTCTAAGGGATAATTCTTTCTTGATGGTACACCTACCTTAAATTCTACTAACAACCACACAGACTTAGTAACAAACATTTAGGGTGGGAAAACAAGCAGTCAGAGAATAATTTTTCATCATGATAAAAACCTCTATCAAACTTCCCATAATTGAATAACAATCAAAAATAGAAATGTATACACTAATATAATTCATTGAAACATAACAAGTCTCATTATCTATACATAGACAACCTCACTCACATGAGATCCAAATCAAGCACTGTATGAAATAATCCAACACAAAAATCAAATATTGAAACATGTGTAATCAAGATCCCAAGAGGTAAGTAGCTTCTTACCATAGGTGAAACATATATTTGACATAAATGGTGAAATATGATTTTAATAGAACCATAGAGAGATGTCACCTTGTGATTGATGGTTTTATTAGAATTATTATTATCTCTAATAATTAAAATTTAGAAGAAGAATAATTTATTTAATTATAAAAAGAATACCTTACCACCTTCAAAAACTAATTTATGAATAAAATAATTCTCATGAATACAAATTCAACGTCAGTGGTGACCTTATTATATGATAAATATCGAAGAAGATATTAAGGAATGGTGATTGGAGAAATTATTTAAATAAAATAAAAATAAAATATATTAGATATGGAGAGAATAACGAGATGTAAGAGATGTTAGAATGAAGTAGAAAACCCCTACATTCTAAATACTCTCATATTTATATATTTATACTTTTTTATCTCATTATTTAATATGACATCCAATCCATTTTGGTATTTCTCTATCACATTTAATTCAATGTTCCAGGGCAATTCTATTTCTTGTATAACATTTATTTCACTTTATTTATTTCTCCTGCAACCATTTAATCAATAATTAAATATATATACATATATATATATATACACATATATATATATATATATTAAAATTCAATCACACACACACAGATAAATATATATACAACATCATATACACACCAAAACTTATATAAAATTATACACACGCACACACACACACACAAATATATATATATCCCATATATATACACATTATATATATAGACACACACATCCATATATACATATGTACTCTCAGACACACGCACACACACACACACATATATTTACAAATATTTTTAACTAATATATATATGTGTGTGTTATATAAACACACACCCAAATATATATATATATATATATAATCCTGAACATGTAAATATATATATATATATATTATACACATTTTATATATAAAACAACAAAATTCCATTCTAATTTAAAAATAATGTTAATAATAATTTCTTATCATTTTCATTATATCTAATCCAATATTACCACAAAAAATTTGTTAATAAAAACATTATTTTTAAAAGAAAATAGATTAATAAATAGTTTCTAATAACATAAAAACTTTTATATACTACATATAATAATATCACCATCATTAAAACAATCATTACATCGACCATAAAAAATTCATTAATTACTGGATTAATTTTTTTATTTCTAGTTTCTAGGATAAATAATAATAATTAATGTAAATTATTTTTTATTTCTAGAATCAGAAAAAAAAATTTATATAAATATTATCATTACCAGTATATGTGATCTAACTAAACACTTGAGATGGAAAAAAAATTTCACACTTAGGATAAAACAAGCAATCTAAATATAATAATGGACTATGATTTTTCAAGGAAAACATCAATCTATTTATATTCTATTTTATCGGAAAAATACATAATTAATATATTATATAAATTAATCAGATTTGTGATTTGACTACATCTTGACACACACAAATGTTATTTTTATGCCTAGGGTTAAACCGACATCAAAGACATAACTTTGGAATCTGATTTCACATAATAAGTACCATTAAGGATATAGATAATTATTTTTACAAAATAATATAAAAAATATAAAATTTATATTCATCCAGTGAGATCTTATTAAAAGTTAAATGTTTTTAAATGTTAACTCTTATCTTGGTTAACTAATAATCTCAAAAAAATGTGTGTCATCAGTTTATCATATGATGCATTAATTGGGAGATATTAACTTATTTTTTGAAAGAACACATGAATCTCAAATCATATATTTAATATCATTTTTTCTCATGTGTCGAGGCTCCACATGCCTTGGAATCTCATAGTAACTGAACTACTATATATGTAAATATTCCATATATTATTCTAAACTATTTAATGAAAATAATATTTTGATGTTTTTTTTAGTAAATTATAAATCCATTGTAAATGTATGTATAATTAATTAAAGAATATGGTTTTAATATCAATAAATATATTAGGATCCAATAATTCTCTCATGCTATCAAATTATTGTCTTTGAAAAGTATCCTTAGAAGTCTTCCTTTAATAATTCAAACCAATGAGTTCGAACATAATACTTATTCTCCCACATATCCAAGAAACTGTCACTAAAATGAAGTTAATATTTGGAATAGAAACATAATTTAACCACTCTATGAGATAATAAAATGTTCTCCTAGGATTATATACTAAACCCAATGTATACCCATCCTGGTAATAACCCTGTTCTTTATCCCCTCACACATGTCATAGTCATCACATATATATATATATATATATAAACACAACAATATACCATGTTCAAAAAAAGTTACAACAAGAAATATCACAACATCATGCATCAATCATATATTTCATACAATAGAATGTATCAAGGATATATAGAAAAAGTAAATGCATTAAATGAATTATATGCAACACTGAAAAATGTATATATATGATTTGTGCAACTATGTTCTGTGTTGTGATGCTTGAACCTACCTAAAATCCAAAAATCACATATCAACATCATGTGAATCACTGAAGGGGAATTTAATAAATAGTAGTAATACAATATTAAATATATATTTTACATCTTAATGGAACTTCATAGGTCGAGAATACATTGATGGTCATACACATCCATAGTTATCAGACACAAGTCCCAAAAATAATATAACATGTCTAACTAGTCTCAACCAAATGTATAGATAAAAAATAAAGTGAGTCCAGAACCATGGATACAATTTTGTAACATCATGACTTAAACCAACAACTCTAAACTGGAAGGTCACATGAATAATGTGAACCTCGACTTATACTAGAGGTTATCGACTAGAAATGAGGGTCTATGTCCTATAGTAGGGAGACTATACCCATAATATCATTTCATAAGATCGATAATAATATAAAATAAAAATCTAATAATTATATTAAACCTGAATAAAAAATGGAAAACATATCTTATTATAATAAGCCTATCTCAATGTGGAATTAATGTTTGGTGTATAGTTTAGTAGATAGAATAAATAATATATATGGGTACTCTGAACTCTGTCCTGACTAAAAACTAGCTCTAATACATGGCCATATTTCATTGGGCCCTCACCCTTCAAAATGTCTCTAATGAAATATACAATTGAATTAAAATTTCAGAGTAGGGTGTTTGTCCATGATTCAATAGGACACCACCAATTAATTATTTCATGGTGTGCTCTAGTATAACATGTGTATTTCATAAAAGATAAAACAATGTGTGAAAAATTGACACACAATAAATATCTGACTGTTTTTTTCTATCCAAGTCTCCATCAAACCCCCAACACTACCTTCCTTGGTTGCATGAGAGGATGATAATCATAAAATGTTTCATGGAGCATTGTCCAACACCTAACACTCATAATTTATCTCTTAATGGGCCATCACATGGTGCTAATATTCCATATTTGTATGTAAAAATGCATGGATATTGAAATATATCTCAGAATTCAAAATTTCATGGTTTGAGAAATCCATATTTTAGGGGAACATCCCATGGTTCTCCAAATCCATATCGAATTGACTAGTTCATGGATCTAGAAATCCATTTCTAAAATGACCTATGTATGGATCTCAAAATCCATCACTGAATGGACCAAAATAAGATTCTAAAAAAATATCGGAGTGTTAGTAAGAGAATTGTCCAGTATTTCACTTTGAATACATATATTAGATAGTTCAATAGTAACCAATCTTTACATTTTACATCATCTTCATGGTATCCTGTCTATATGAAACATGGTGTCACATATGTATCAATCAGACCATCTTACCATTGTCCTCTGAACAAGCATGTCATGTAATAAAATAAAAAAAGATACCATGTAATAAATTATTGTTGTAAAATCAAGGCTACCTAGAGTGCATCCAAAACATGAAAATATGGCTACGAAGTGCCCCGAACCAATACCTTGGTCCTTCATCATCATCTTCACAAAACAATGCACCCCCTCAAAGGGATAAATATGATAAAAAATTCTACATGTCTTAAATTCCACTAACTACCACCAAGGAATAGTGAAATACATAGAAGGTGTTCAGAGAATTAGTAATATCATAATAAATTATTATGGGGAAAAAACAAAAATATGTCCTCATACAATAATAATAAAACAAGAAAATTTATACACTAATATCACTCATGGGATCAAAATGGGTCGCTTGGGCCACACACACACACACACACCCACATGTGATCAGAATGAAGAAATATATCAACTAATTTAACATAATAACTAAATAATTAAACATTTATAAACAAGATCACAAGAGGTAAGAAACATCACAACATAGGTGAAACAGTGATATGTCGATAAACGTTGAAATCCTTGTTCAGTTTTATCATTAATATATGTTTCCAAATAATCTAATAATTTAATAGAATTATTTATATTATTGGTAATTATAAAATTAAAAATAAATAATTTATTTAAATTGGGAAATAATTCAATAGTAATTTAAAATAAATTTTGATTAAAATTATTCTCAACCACACAAATCCAACCGTACTGAATGAACATTAACAATGACATTGTTAGTGAACATATTGAGGATTTTAGTTTTTAGAAATAATATAAATAATTTTGAAAGAAAATAGATGGGAGAGGGATGGAGTAAAGGAAGTGATGGTACATGTGAATGTGGTTGAAACTCCACACATATTATACAATCTCTAATTTTCCATTGTATTTTTTTCAGTAATTTTTTTCTTTATCACCAATTTATTTTTTTTAATTTCTATCTAATATTTATGTTAATTCACCATGAAAATTAAACTTATTATATGTAATTTATTTCAAAGTAATTTTTTTCTCTTAATCCAATTTAATCATTCATTAAATATATATATTAATACTCAGTCATACACACAAACACCGATATATATATATACACACACATGTACATATATATATATACACACACCTGCACCCACTTTTATATATATATATATATTTTAACCCATATATATATATATATGGCATATATATACACTTATTTAAAAAATAATTACTCTCACATACATATATATACTTATATGTTAATTTAGATATTTTATGTAAATTATATATATATACAAATATATATATACATCTGCAACCAAAAATATATATGAATCAATATTTAATATATATATATATAAACATTATATATATACCTTCACAAAATTGTTTTCAAATTTTATAATAATATTAATAAATCTATTTTACTATTATAATCATTAAATTTCACTCAATATGAACACAATAAATATATGAATCAAAAGTGCCATTAAAAACTACTAGTAGATTAATAATTACTTTTTAATCACATTTAAAAATTTATTTTGAATAAATAATTATATAACTCAATTTTCATTACTCTTTTTTAAAAATGTAATCATTAATTGTGAGACTGTATTTTTATTATTACTTTTGGACATATAATAATAGAAATAATGAAAAGAAAAATAAAAAAAATAATAATTTTATAATTATTTCTAGCTTCCAAAAAATATTTATATACAAATTATTATTATAATTATATGGTAGTAACAAAAATCTCAACACCTATAAAATTTATTACACATAGAAGGTAAATCACCAATTTCATACATAATAATAGTTTTTTATTTTTCATCAGAAATAACTCCCATGTGGTATTCTATTTTTTCAGAAAAAATATATTAAAAAAATCTTACAAAAATCATCCTCACATGTGATTTTACTAAAAAGTTGTTAAAAATGTTATGTCCACCTATGGTAAAACCCTCATCCCTAACCTAATAGTGGTCTCAGATTTTTCCGATGATGAACTGATTTAAGAATATTTAATTATTTACAATAAAAAATAATATAATAATAATATTGAATATGTTATCCTTAAATGTGATTACGATAAACCTCAAATATAAAAAAAAATTAAATTCATTACCTACATTAAAACCCTCATCTAATACAGAAATATGGTCTCGTATTTTTCATATAATTCACTATTTATGTGATATTCACTTATTTTTGAAAAATATCGTGCTACCTAGATAATATATTTTGTATTTTTTTCATTCATTAACAAGGCACTATGGGCCGTGGAATATTAATCCAACTCAGTACGAGACTCCAAAAATATTTCATTGAATATTTCAATAATAATATTGTTAAAAAATAGTGGTGATTTTATTGAAAATTCAAATTTCACCATAAAATCTTAATCATTCATAAAAGAAGATAGTTTTATTTTCATTAAAATTTTTATTATTTTACACAAACCCTATAAATTAAAAAGACACTATAAATCATAGAAAACAATATCCACAAAATAATATCATCTAAAACCTTATGTTTGACCACAATGGTTATTAGGGTTTAATAGAGAAGAATGAATAGATGTGAAACCAATGAAGGATGAGTAAAGAGATTTTTTACCATCCAAATCAACTTGAAATAAAATTAACAAGGGAATGTATTCTAGAAATAATAAAAAGATATAATACATTGATATGCCTCCTACACAACCCTGTGAATGATGGGGAGTAGAAGGAAAACTATTGTTAAATCATGTAGGGTTTCATAGTTATATTCATTATATAAAATTAAGGTAAACATGCTTTGTTTGGATACATGGTTTACTAAATGTTGTGAAAATCATAAAACATTCTCTAGAATGGATATAAAAACCCAAACATGGATATTTGATATAGTTTTCCAAACCATGTTAAAACTATACACATCACCACAATGGTACACCAAATACAAAAATGAAACGATATCGTCTAAAAACACATATACATGGAACTACATATAATGTTCTAAACATTATTTATAGCGAAAAAACATATGTAACACTAAAAAATGATATAATGGTTAGATTTATTGTTTTTCTTAATTTTTTTCTAAATGTGAACTAAAAAATTAATTTCACTACCACATATATAAGGGCCACTAGAATAGTTTTCTCTTTAAATGAGTTTTTATTCATGTTTACTATTATCCAAGTTCTATTCATACTATAAAATGGAATCAATGAAAAATTATCAAAATATAAATAATCTATTTGTTAAATTAGAAAATAAATAATAATTATTCCCAATTATATTATATTTCATAAAATTTTTACATGTAGGCATCACATTGTTGATAAATTGTAATGATATTATCTAATTGGATCACCATTTGTATTATATAGTACTAATTTAATGCTTATTTTCTTTTTTGATATTAATATGTTTAGTGGAAAAAATATTAAGTGAAAAATATCATAATATACGTGTTAATTCTACATCTCTATGTTTTAGCTTCTAATGTATGAATAAGTGTACATGAGGTTATATTATTCTCATCTTGGAGCCAATTTCTCGAGTGTTCACATAAAAAAATATGTAAGATATATATATATATATATATATATATGGTTATTACTAAAATAGATATTGGTTGGTTATGAATATCAGGGGACACTATGATTGTGTCTAAACAATATAACAAAAGAGGAGAAATTTATTTTATTTTACAACATTAAAATAATTTAATAATTACTTGTCACAAAAATAAAAATGTTTGAAACATTAAAGGAATAATGTATATTAATATTAGATATATTTGGAACCTAATCCACCATACATTAGGGAAAAAATCCATAATTGATCCATACATAAATATCGTCTATAATTCCCATAAGTTATAACCATTTTCAAAACTGTGGTAATAGAAGAATAAGAATGGCATGACAAAGAAAATTAAATGTGGGAAAACATTTAAACATAAATCAAGGTTCAAGTCCTAATAATGATTGAATGCATAGCGATGAGAGAAATTTGTTATTATAATAACCTGGGAGAATAATAGTTGTATATATTCCTTTATTTTTAGATATGTCATCTCAAAAAAGAATAGTTATACCATGGAATAAATGTTTTTAAATAAGATAAAATTTAGAATTACCTTGACACAAATTATAATAATGAACTTCCACAACCATAAATACAAAATAAAATTTAAACACTATGAACGAGAATTATTTCCATGATTAATTATAAGAACAAAAAACAATTCAAGTCATCGGATTGTATAAGAATTTTCAACACTTTAGGTCTTAGACAACTATTTAAAATTCTTGTTCAAAAACATTTTTTACACATTATATTATGAATAAACAAAATTTATACCCATTCTTTAGAGAAAAAAATGTCTATGTTATAAATTATGAAAGAATAAAATTACCATTATCAAAATAATCATCAAACATGATATAAAACACTAACAAACTCATTATAAGTAGATAAATGATCACACCATTCAATTATCTATATATATTTGTTCCGAATTAAATCCATAATTTATTATATCACAAAAAACCATAGAAAGAACAATGGTATACAAAAAAAAATTTAGATGGTATCACAAATTTGGCCATAGTAACGAAAATGGATGATACTAAAAATTAAACAACACCAATGGAGAATATATTATGAAAATTCTAATGATATTTATCAAAATTAGTTTATAAACAAATCCATTAGAGATAAAGTGCATAATGGTGCTGAAAGATTAAAATTGTTTCTAGAAAATGCATTTATCATTAATGTAATTGATGAAGTTACAATCATTTGGAAGATTAATTTTTGAAATGTTATAGTCAATTATTTGGGGAAATATTTAATTTTATAAAATAAAAAATTTTAAATTGTGACTTGAATATGAAATAATGTTTTTAACAATTTAATTTGAAAACACATTGAACTACTTTCTATGAAAATTAATATTCATTAACAAAACATTGAAAATAAAACAGTGTCATCATAAATAAAAAGTGAGAAGAAAAGGAAAAATGTTTACACTAATAAATAATCATAAATATTAGATCCATAAAATAATATTAATGATATAATAAATGAATATTGATTAGATGATAAAACATTTTAAATTGAAAGGATAGAACTACTTTTGGACTTTTGAAATAATGTTTTTGAAACCCTATGTTGGAATAGTGTAACTAAAACGTCATTTTTATATAAGGATAAGGTAAATATAATTCAAAATGAGATAAAACATAATTTAATTATGAAATATGAAGGTGATAATTGGTACATATTGAAAACGTTGATATACTAGAGAGATCGTCCTTAGGGGGGGTGAGAGGTTTTCATAATATTAATAACTGTTTTGAGAAATTATTTAATTAAGGAAAATTAATAGAATATAAAAGTAATTTTATAATTTTATAATGATATATAATAATGAAATAGAATATTAGGGTACATAAAATCAATCATGGATGAAATAATTTCAATAAGAACTTTTTTTTCTTCAATTAAGGGAGTTGAGTTAACAAAGAACCGAATGACATTGGCCCCTTTGAATAGATATCCATTTAAATAAATAAATTTATATGGATCCATAAACCCCTTGAATTACATGAATATGGATAAATAAATTAATTAAAAATTAAGCACACTCTATCAAGAAATTATTGGATCACATTAATAAACATATCTCATGTTATTAAAATTAGGGACATGAAACCCAAATCAAGTTTCCTTGCTTAATGAAATACAGAATGAGATACAATATAAATAATATTAATATATTCATATCCATTATCATAACTGTGTTAATATATATAACCTTTTATAAGCAAAATTTATATTTATTCTGTAAATTAATATTATTTGGTTCATATCTACTTTCAGTTTTTTATGTGATTAATCACTATCATTTATACAGGTTCTATAATATAAGTTTTTTTCTTCATTATTATCACCATTTAAAATATTCAAAAAAAACAAAATAATGGAATTTATTATATTTTACATTTTATAAACATATAATTTCATTTATTTTTATTTTTAGAAACATTAATTTCAGAAGGAATCCACAATGGCCTAGTTTCAACAATTTTGATCAAATGAGTGGTTATAACATAAATAACAAGTTAAATTTTTTATATTGTCATATTTTAATAAATAATTACATAATTTCAAAGATAAAAATTGATCTCTCCATTTCCATTACCTATATAAATTTATAACATTTACAAATTACGATGGTTAAATTAAATTAATGGAAATATGCTACAATCACTGTGTGTGTATGACTATGGAAGAAATCTTATTCTTATAATATAAATTTTAAAATTTCTATTGATATTATATAATTATTAAAATGGTTATTTATTATAAAATATATTAATTATAATGTTATGTAAAATAAAAATAATGTTCTCACTTATAAATAATTTTTTTTACTCTTAGTATGTACGTTTTAGGTGGTTAGTTTTACAATGATCCGACATTGCTAATATTTCCCTTAGATTACTAAATATATATTTAAAAATGTATAAATCATGATATAAATAAAAATTTAATTCACAGAACACAATTCTATTATCATTAATGAGATTCGTTGATGAAAAATGAATCATCTCATTAATGGAGGTGGTAGTCTGCACATATTCATAAGAAACATTTTCAATTTTCCAATTAAATGTGAAGATAATAGAAAATGATTATACAAAATAATTTATATAATTTCATCATTTAATTAAAACTATTTTCATTAAAAATATAGTTTTAGATTGAATTTGGATTAGGGTATGTGATAATGTCAATGAAAGGAAGGGAAATGTTATGTAATACTTACTTTGGATGTTTGGATATTCCGTTGAAGTATCCTTCGAAAATGAATGTCTTATAGAACATTAATGATGATAAATTCTACCAAAAATGGAAAAGGAATCCAATATAATTAAAAATTATAGATTATAATTGGAATATTGAACTATGGTAATTTTTTAGAGTGAGGGGTATTGACCTCCTTTAATAGGGGAAACTACTGTACAAATCATTGGAAAAGAATGTTTGATAAAAGGAAAGAAAGAAATTTAATGATAGTTTTGTTTTTTTTGTGCGGGAGTATTGTTGATTAATGTATGTATGACTTATAAACCAAAATTTCATATTATATAATTTAAAAAATCAAATTTAATTACTAAAATTTGATACATATTAGATTAACACCTGTAACACCTATAAATATTGATTGCAAGTAAACAATGGTAATTATTTTACAACAACCTGAAATTATAATATAAAAAGGACTATTTAGAAAATTTTGTGACATGAATCCTTGAGTTTTTCTTTAATTACATTATTTACTATTCTTATATTGTATTATAGACAACACTGAGCTTATTTTACATTAATCAAAATAATGAGTTTGTAATGAACCTATAATTCTAATTGGCTTAAGAGAACTACATATCATTATATAGGCTTAGGTAACACCCCCAAGATGCAAAAGGATGTAAATAAATGTTGAAATGTTTAAATGAATATGAGGGAAAATTTAACCTTCAATTATAAAATTATTAACCAATGAAATCATATCAAAATAACTCATTAGACGATGCATAAATTAAATCATGAAATCTCAACTACTTTATTCATATCAACACCACTATAAAGTTTTGAATATTGAAAGACTCAATAAATATAAAATTAAACAGTGGAAATGATCTAAATACTAAATAAATATAAAAATATACCATTATCCAAATGGTCAATGCTCCAAGATCACCAAACTACCCGATCATCATGAAGCGATGCTAAAAACATAGGAATCGTTACCTTTTCCCATGTCCCAGATGATAGTATCTAAAAAATATTAAAATATACATAAAATGGGTGGGTATAAAACTCATTATGATATCCCCAATTACATCCCAACTCACACCACTATGATTGATGATTTGGAAATATTTTTATAAAACAGACCATAAAATACAATTTTCGAGAACAGTTTATATCTAAATATAAACAATGTTTAGAACGGTTTGGAACAAAATTGTAAAAGTGAAAACAATAGGAATTTTCTTGAAATATAATTATTCATAAAAATACTTAAAAATATTTGAATCCATTTCACAATATCCTTTTTGGCCCACCAAAACAATTACACACACCAGTGTAACCAACCATACATGTTACGTTATGATAGTTCCATACACATGAGTAGTTTCCTGTCGATCTAAAAAAGTAATCCCAAGGTAATTGTATCCCATTTTCCATTAAACCATTGTAACTAAGAAAAATGTAATATTTTAACAAATCTCCAAATATTCAACATGAACACACATAACAAATATGCCGATATATAATTTTAAAAGAACCATATCTAGAAAAATGCTCTTATTAAAATCTGTTTTTCTCATTATAACCATTAAAATGACAACTCATTTAAAAAATATATTGTTTATTTAATCCCCCTTCCCAAAAAAATTAATAATTTCAATAAAATACACCATTATAAATCACAATTTTAAATTAATTAAATTGAAAAAAATATCACAATAATTTATTAAGATTTCACAAATCTACCCAAAATGATAAATCATTACTCAAGAGATTTATTACATGTATAAAACTAATATTTTAGAACAAATATTATCCAATATACTTTATTAAAAACTAATATTATAAATTAAAGAAATAATAGTTGAGTCTGAAGCCACTTATGTCTTTGGTTTTGATAAAACTCTACAACCGATGAAGAACGCCAAAAAAGACAGGTGGATTCTACAGGAACGACCTTATATCTCTTATCATAGCAAGACCATTACTCAATATTAAATTAGTATTCATATAAAAATTTAGATCTACCATTTTAGTGGTATATTTGAGAGATAAGGGGGGTCACTGATGTATATATAAGAAGATCTATAAAAACATGAAAAAACGAGAACGAACGATGACATGCCTCAAGAATCGGATCAAGATTCCATGAAATATTTTAGATCAACACTAATAATAATAAAATCACCATATATAGAATTATAAGCTGTTAAAAATAATAGATCTACCCAAATAAAGTTTAGATATATTGAAATAAGATGTTAGAAGAAAGAGATGTAAAAAACTAGAAAAACGATGATGGTATGGTACTTACTATGAGAATCATTATTGAAATCACCAAGGGTGGGCTCCATGTTTACTGCAAATGTGGTGGGAAATGTTATGCATCCTTTTAAATAGAAAAATATCAATGTAGTGGTGTTATGAATCCCAAAAAAATTAATTTGTGAAAAAAAGATTGTTCCTAGAAAATTGGATCTAGTTTTTACCTCTGCCCATGGTTTGACCGCAAAAATTAGGCCTACAATTCATAGACTATGCGACCTTATTTTTAGACCAAAAACCCCTTCTAAGTCCTCAAAACTCCCCAATCCTTCTCCCTAACCATTTATATGGAAACACCATTAATTTTATGGAAACACCCATTTTTTATGGAAACAACCCTTTTTTTGGACACACCCGATGTTTTATGTAAACTCCCACCTATACAGAAACAAAATAATTTAAATAAACCACCTTTTTTATGGAAACACCCATGTTTATTAAAAAACCTTATTTTATAGAAACATCTAATTTTATGGAATCGCCATATTTTTTGGAAACTCCTTTTTTTAAAACACCATCTTGTATTGAAACACTATATTTTATGGAAACACTCTCATTTATTCATAAATCCCATTCAAAGCCACACCATTTTATTAAAACAAAATTTTAACATATTATATGTCAGGAATGTGTTACATACTCAAAACTGGGGGTACTAAATTCTCCCCAGCATTTTTATTTCCATCCTCAGAATAAAGAAAACCATCGCTATATAGAATGAGTTCTGGCCACTGATCTTTCACTTCCATATCAAATTCCCATGTCTCTTCATGAATCTGACCATGTTGTCGTAAAACACGGACTATGATGATGGTTTTCCCATGAAAGATATTATCTTTCATATCCACAATCTACAACGGGATATTTACCAATGAAGAATATGATTCCAGTACTACATAATCCCATATGATCATAAGGTCAGGATCATGCTGATACATCTTCAACTGAGATATGTAGAAAACATGGTCCATTGAAATGAATTGTGTTAGTATTTCCAACTGGTATTACACCTATCCAACACATTCTAGTAACTGAAAGGGGCCTATGATTCAAGGATATAACTATCCGAACATCCCAAATGGTGATGTTTGGGCCTGGTATAAATCATTTAAAACACATGATCACCCATTGCAAAGGACAATGAATGTTGATGCTGGTATTCATATGATTCCATAAGACTCTAATCCATCTTTATTCTTTTTCTAAACATTGGAATCTTTATCATTATTTCGTGGATAATTCTAGCCCCCCCCCAATGATTTACCTAATTTCCCCTAGCACAATGGATAATGACACTGAAACTTTTATAATGATAAAAATCGTGCCATATGCGTCGAGCCTTGAAAAAGTTTATTGTATGATAACTCCTCTAATGACATATGGTCCCCCCATTATCCCCCAAAATCTTTTACACAAGCTCGTAGCATGTCTTCCATCATTTTTATCACCTTTCTTGACTAATCGTTTGTCTGAGGATGTTATGTTGTACTCATAGTCAACATAATTCCTATGTATTTTTATAAGTATTTTTAGAATTGAGATTTGAAAATAGGATCAAGGGTTAACATGATTGAAATTGGTATTCTATATCTCATTTCAACATCATGCATATATATTTTTTAGAGATTCTACACAGTATGAGTATCATGAATATGGATGAAATGAGCCAACATGGTTAGTTGATACACTACCACCCATATGGAATCATGTTTCAAAACCATTCATGGGAGTCTTGTAACAAAATCCAAATATATCTACACCCATTTACACAATGGGATAAGAAAATACTGCACATATAGTTTGTTCTCTTATTCTCTCCCTTAAATTATTAACAAGCAATTAACATTGAAAGGAACTCAGATACATTAATTTTTCTACCAATCCACCAAAACTACACCTTCAACACATTATATATCATATGTGTAATCAAATGCATACTCCATCTCGAATGGTGATAATAATAAAAAACTTGTTCCGGATTATCCATCTATACAACCATCTAACATTAAACCAAAACACTACATGCCCAAAAATTTTCTATCCCATAATGGTCTCCCTACCATTGTGTTTCGAACACAAAAAGTGGAATTCCGCATCGGACATATATGCCTCTTTAACAATCATTACCAAAACAAGAACCAGTGTTACTGAAAATAAAACCACAACATCCCCTTGGTCTTCAAATTCCACATGCATTTCAGCTAGTACCGACGTAAACTACCATTCATCAGAAGCTTCCCCTTCCAACTAAGTATATAATTTTATCCTCAATGTGCCTTCCACCAAATTCTCTTTTCTATGTGTATACATCAGGTCATAGTAAAAAAATTCGATATACTCCATCCATCTTCTTTTCCATTTATTTAAATCACACTATGAGATAACATGTTTCAAACTTCTATGATATGTAAACATCATGAATTTTTCACCAAATTGATAATGATGCCAATTCGGCAGGGCATGTATGACCATAGCTAGCTCAAAACCATGTGTTGGGTAATTTATCTCATGAAATATCATCTTCCTTGAACCATTATCCATATAAAGATATACTTTTATGAGAACACATCCCATATTTGATCCCAAAGCATCGCAATACACCTAATATCCCTATCATGGTTCTTGGAAAATCAATTTAGGTTACAATGTTAGGAGAACATTCAACACGTAGAAAGATTTCTGGCATTCGTCTATCCATTAGAATAAAGAATTATTATTTTTAAGAGTTTTCATTGGGGTGTATAATTGTCCTAAGCCACAAAATAATCTTCGGTAGTATCCATCTAGACCCATAAATCTTTGATTCTTAATGTTATAATTCCCTGGTTTCAATGATATAGCAGCTTCTATCCTTTCAAGGTCTACTGAAACACCATTTTATGATATCACATGGACATGAATGTGTATGTCTTGTATGAAAAAATAAAAATTTGATATTTTGGAAATCAAATGGAGATCTCTAATGATTCTTAACACTATTTCTACGTGATTCTCATTCCCATTCCTTGTGTTTGAATACACTAGGATGTTGTTGACAAAGACAACAACAAAAGAGTCCAGATATCATTGAGATATCTAATTCAACAGCAGCATGAATACTGGTGGTGATTTTTTTAGACCTAAAGGTAGGAATGAATATTAATAGAGTCCATATCATTTTCTAATAGCTATCTTCAGAATAGAGTTATTCCAAATAGAAAATTGATGATACCCTAATCACAAGTCAATATTTGAGATCCACTAAGATCTTCTCAATTGAACAAAAATTTCATCAATACATGGTCATGGATACGTATTCATTATCGTATCTTGGTTAAGCTTATGATAATCAATGAACAGTTGATTAATTCCTTTAGGTTTCTTCACGAACAAGACTGATACTACCCATGGAGACATAATTTTCAGAATGAAACCCTTTTTATCATTCTCCTCTGAGAGAACTTTTACTTCCCATAACACTGTGGTTTCATTCAATACGATGGAAGGTATATAGTATTTTTCTTCATGTGAAGATCAATAGTAAACTCTACTTCCATTATAGGTGGTAATCCTAAGAAGTTCCTGAGAAATTAATCTAAAACAGATTCACTACTATTGGAAAACTGATATCCTCTATCTCTCCAATGGTTGGAAAAGACAACACTACTAACTAGTGAGAGATAATTATCATCGTTAATTATAAGAATCATGGTGATCCTTTCATTAAAAACCTCAATCTTATAAATAGATGATCAAAACCATCATCATTTGTGAAATTTATCAGTCTACTATAAAAGATAATGCGAGCCTTCAACATTGTCATACAATCCTTACCCATGATTACATCATCGACATCCATATCCAACAATATGAAGTCCCACATCAGTTCATCTTTATCAATAGTTATAGAACAATCTCTACACATGATATCTCGACAGTCAATTTCACATAGTTGAGTTATGAGTTTTATCATAGAAGGAATCATCTCAACTTTTAGACATATCAAATAGGTGTCCCAGATCCTCTTCATTGAAGTGCTAGAGTTCTCAGCACTTCTTATGAAGGAAATTGTATTTAATCCACTTAGATTTTTAGTTGTAAAAAATATATTTTAAATTGAGTATCATTTTGTAGTCACAGATCAATGGATAGAAAATTATGAGTGATTCATTGGACCAAAAGTTAGATCACCAATGGCTCAGGGTGAAACAAATTTCCTAACAACTTCTTCTGGTTGGTTCCTATGATGCCTACAAGGTTTCATTTTCTATACCAACAATAATATCTAAAATTATCACTATCTAGAAATTGATTTACAATCATTTAAAATCTATAACATAAACTATGAAATCATTGTTTTAAAAAAAACATACATTTTCCACAGCTTTTCAAAAACCATTATTTCTTTTGAAAATCATCCCATTTTCAAAATAAAATCAACATTCCCTTTATTAATGTCTTTCATTTTCAAACAAATTCTGCATTTTTCAAAAAAAAATATACATTTCTACATATTCATAAATAATTACTTTAAATGAAATATGAAATCCTCATGTGAAGCCATTCATCTAAAATGCATATTATTCTCATCTGACTTCCTAAACTGATGAAAAATGTCATTTCCAAATCCTACATGTTTATCCAAGAAACTTTTGTACCCTACTCCCTGGTAACTTGAAATTCAATATAAAATTGGTTTTTATGCCCTTTTAAGAAATAAATTTCATGTTTTGAAAATCCAACACCGTTCTCAGATTCGATCCCAAGGAATATAGAATAATTAATTTCAACTCCAAGATCAATTACACCAATTATTACTTCATAGGAGACGATTGAACAATATGATAACACTTGTAATGACTCGCTAATTCTCACTGGAAATAGAGGACAAAAATTCATTACAAGGCCTAAGGTGAAATCCGCAAGATTTAAATTTCTAGAAATAAATTCTAAACTGTTTCAATGAATGTAGAGGATGATTTACCATTGAATAATAAAACTATTTACCATGAAAACCATAACCTAACAACTCACTATATAATACATGAATAAACTAAAGAAATATCACCTACTTTATTCATATCAAAACCACTCCAAAGTATAAAAAGTGAAAGAGTAAAAAAATATCATAGTAATAAATATAAATCAACTAAATACCCTGAGAAGTCCCCAAGACTCCATGATCGATGATCCACATGCTGTAAAATCACCAAAAAACCTAAGCATCACCATGTAGCGCTAAAAACGCGTGAAATGATACTCTTCCCCTATCTCGGAAGATATCATCTGAAAAAGGCTCAATGATAAAAATTTTAGGTGAGTATAAAACTCAGTAAGATATCCCCAATGACTTATCCAATCTTTCCACTATGATAGAAGAGTTAACAACATTATTATTAAACAGTTAATTCAAGAATATTTTAAAAAATAGTTTATAACTAAATATAATCATGATCCTAAATTGTTTTCAACAATAGTGCACAAGTGCACATAAAACCAATCTTCTAGAAAGAAAATATTTCATAATAATACTACCAAATAATAAAATCCATTTCTAAATATCCCTTTTTGTATTTCCAAACCATTCCACACACCCACGAAATCGACCATTCATGCTTCATCATGACAATTCCACACTCAATAGCGTTTTCTAATCGATCTACCATGTCGTCACAAGGTAATTGTATCTCATGAATAATTAAACCTTTATAAATATTTAAAATTTCATATTTCAACAAATAATCGTATATGCGACATTAACACACACACCACATATTTCCAAATATCATTCCAATACACCCATTTTAATAAAATTACATTTTTATTGAATTTTGTTTCATTAAAACCATTACTATGCCATATCTTTTCAACAAAACTGCTTTCTATTAAAACTCCCTTTATAATATACAAATTTAGAAGTTCTAGAAAAACCTCAATTTAAAATCACCATTTTAAATTAAATAAACTAAATAAACTTTCACAATGATTTATCAAGATTTCCCTAATCTACCAAAAATGAGTAATCATCGCTATAGAGATTTCTTCTATGTATAATATAAAAATTTCACAATAAATATAATCCAATTTAAAAAAATTTAAACAATGTAAATAAATTCTATCAAGGTTTGTTGAGGTTTAATCCACCTACCTCAAAGGTTTTGATGAAACTCGTGAACGGAGGAAGAACAAACAATATGTTGGGATGATTCTCCAAAAATTCCAAGAGATCTATTCTCCTATAAAGAATATGACTCAATATTTAGTTATTTTTAATTAAAATGGTAGATATACCAATGGTAGGTGTATATCTGAGAAAGAAATAGTACTAGAGAAGTATATTTAAGAACAACTATGAACACATGAAAAAATTGTAACGAAACGTGACATACCTCAAGAATTAGATCATGATTCCACGGAATGTCTTAAATCTCCTCTACTGTCAATAACAACAACATATATAGCATGATTTGATGTTAAAAATCATAGATCTTCTAAGTTGGTAGTTATAAGGGAACACGAATATGGACTATTGTGATCTTAGAAAACAAGACAAAACAATGATAACATGGGAATTATAATGGGAATTGGGATTGAAATTACCAAGAGAGGGTTGTAGGATGGTTAAAAATCAGTTGGGAATAGATCTACAGACATCTAGGGAGAAATATATCTAATTATGCCCATTTTAAATCCAAAATTTATTAAATAAAGTAAAATTAGTAAGGTCATAGAAATTTGGATTTAGTTTTGACCTCTTCACAAGGTTTGACCACATGGTTTTGGACGATAGTGCATAGAATGTGGGACCTTAAATTTGGTACCAAAAATCCTTCCATATCCCCCAAGCTCCCCAATACCTCACCCTTACCATTTTTATGGAAACAAAATTTTTATGGAAACACCATTTTTTCTATAAATTCCATTTTTAAGGAAATTCCCCATTTTTATTAAAACACCCACCTTTATGGAAACACACACTTTTAGGGAAACACCTACATTTATGGAAAGATCCAATTTTCTGGAAACATCCTACTTTATTGAAAAATAAAATTTTATGGAAACACCCTTTTTGATGATAAAACTATAACATCCCAAGTAAGTAATCAATAATTGATATTTTTATATATCTCTGTTAAAGAATTAGATAGTGTTTTAGAGGCTTAAAATGAAAATAAATCCAATCTTAAGCATGGAATACAATAATATTTTTAAAGATTGTTCTACTTCCTTTTGATGGCAAACCATTTTTAAATCTAACTTTTGACAATTTTATAAGCTATGTTTTTAAAATAAAATTATTCTTTATGATTGGGACATTGAAATTTATATTGGATAAATTTTTGGTATTTTTCTGACAGTGTTCATTTTTTTAATGAATAGTTAAAAATACTGCATTTTACATCAAAACTTATTTTTCATCTAATTTAATTATATGGTTAGATTATCTTTTGAGTTGGTTTTAAAGTTTAATTATATTATATATTTACCATTTAATCTAGTAGTGGTCATTGTAATCAATTTCACTTTGAAATTGGACTTAAACAAGTGTCAATCTTTTGATACTTATTATTTCATAAAAACACGTTATTTGCTCTGACAGCAGGAATTAATTATTAAATTAACTAATCCAACTTAAATGTTTTAAATTTTGTAAAATAGTCATCATTTTTGAATTCAGAATATCAAATATATCTTAGGGTGACATTTTGGTATTTTTCTAAAAAACTTCAATTTTTGCTGAATAGTGAAACCACTAAGTGGTAGTTAAAGAAACCGATTTTTCGTTTAAATGAAACTTTGCCACATCTGTGTTTTGATTTTCAAAAATCTGACATACATGGTTTTCATTGATAAGTAAAATGTGGTTCAATGAGATTAAAATAATTTTTGGGTGAATAGTGACTTTTAAGTTTTTAATCGCGATTAGAGGTAATTAGTGTAGTTTAAGGTAAAAATAATGTTTTAATAATATGAGATGAGCTTGAAACATGTCCTAAACTTATTGTATGTGTCATGGCCGACCAAGAAAATCCATGGGTCAACTTGGGGACCCCATGGAGCCACTTTGGTTGGTAAATGACATAAATAACTTTTTATTTAATGTTAAAATTAAAATGAATCAAACATGAGTTGTTTTACTATAACAATTTTTGAATGGGGTTATACAAGTCATATTTTTTACTATAATTATTAATTAGAAAGATAAAAATATTTCCTAAATCATGATAGTTTTTTTATAATTTGGAGGCATTAAATAAATTAAATTATTTATGACGTCATGATGATACAGCGATTACCTCATTAAGAATGGATTTAAATTAAATGAAAAGATAATGTAAAATATATGACCTA
Source organism: Viscum album (assembly GCA_963277665.1). NCBI lineage: Eukaryota > Viridiplantae > Streptophyta > Magnoliopsida > Santalales > Viscaceae > Viscum > Viscum album. Next base: position 640,919,154 of record OY728133.1, on the reverse strand, counting down.
CAAATGTCCAAAACCTATTGTATGGGTGGATTTTGAACCCTTATCACCTTAACCTCTAATTATATCAATGCGGAACCTTTTGAATCCTAAAATCATTTTAAAATAAAGTATCATTTCTTTACATTCCAAGAGTGCCCCTCCTCTCCTCTTATAAAAGGCCCCTAACTCTACCTCCTTAACCACACGTCCAAAGCCTTTGGCTTGGCCAAAAACTGCCCATTTTGTCTCTCCACTTCCCTCTATTACTCCTTGAACCCTCACTTTGGGAAGAAGTCTTCCCAAGGAAGCCTTTGAGCTCAAACCAAAGGGAGTTACCCGATTTTAAGGTAATGTCTTCACTTGTGTTCTTTTGTTTTATTTTGCTTCTCCAACCCCCTAAACTCTTTTTATTGATTTATTTTGTAACAAAACCAGTATCTTCAATATACTAGGATGTTTTTATATGATGTATTCGAGCTACACTTACACACACCTATATCTAATTTTTAAAGAACATATTGTTTCCGTGGATGGCGAATTTCTGCCTCTCGAAACGATGATTGTTCAACATTAATTTAACACCTTCAAAGGTGGCCATTAAGATGACATTATATTTATATATGATATATAATATGTTTATGTTTTCCTTAATCTTCTGTATTTTTCATTTTGGTCATACCTTTATGGTTTCCATTATGGGTAAACGTGATATCTTCATTTTAGGAAGTGCAGACTACTGCCCCCTCAAAGTGATTTGATTCGTTAATACCATATGTAAGACGTATAAAGGATGGAGTTATGATATTATATATGATATTACACTAGAATTATAATATACCTTTATATCATTATGATTCAATTTCATAAAATATGAAATAGAAATGGAATCAGCATTCATGCGTACGTACGGCTTACCGTCTCCATGAACGGTGCATTTCATTTCTTACCTCTAAATGTTATATAATATTATAAATGCATGCATGTACTGGATATATATGATATCTACATCAAGAATACCATTCTGGATATAATGGATACATGAACAACTTGAAATTATAAAGGGTTTATTTTTTTATCAAGTACCAATTATCGTTAAAACGACCGTTATTAACTTAAATAATTACATAGTGTTCATGACATGGAAATAAGTGATATGAACAGAATAATGTACTTGAAAAGGTTCTTAAACAAGTATAAATTAACTCAAGTTTATTCTTTAGGATATTAAAGAATGATCATGTCATGTCGGATACGAGGTATGGGACTTCGTCTCAATCTCCTTTCATTGGGGCATATTTTGTTTTATACACAACCTTCTTTTATACAGTGTATAAACCCCTTTGACTTTTACGTTTATTCAAAAGGAATCTTTTTTATATGAAGCGTTTACTAAATGAAAAAAGGGAATGTTTTTGTCGTACGTATGAGTTGACAATGACTTCTCCGCCGCCGTGACCATTATTTGAGTTTCAGCTTCCTCTACAAGCCATATCGTTTTTAAAAGAAAACTAAATAACCTATTTTACTTTTCTTTTATTTTGGTATTGAAAATAGTTTTCATAATGTTTTTATTATATCAATGTGTTTTTTTGATATCTTGTGATTGAAATGTGGAAATGTTATGTTTCCTTTATGTATATTTTATGTGAAACGATTATGTTATGGTTCTTGGGCATTATTATGAAGATGGGTGGTTCTGTGATAAACTAAGGGCGGGTGAGCCTGATATAGCACTCCAATTCATTGGGTAACGCAAAGGAGTGAAACGTTAAGGTTTCTCTGAAGAGATTTAGGGAATATACTGTGATGGGTATTCCAAACGTAACCAAGAGGGTTACTCCCTACGTAAGAATGTTATGAATGCCTCAATTTACCTTTATGTATTATGATTTCTATGATTTATTCATGATTTGATAAGGTATGTTAAGGTGCCTATGTTTTATGGGTAAAGTATGATTTCATTCTTATGTATATATGAACTCATGTTTCCTATCCATATTTTTATAACCCTTACTGAGCTTTTTATGCTCATCCCACGTTTTTTTTTGAAATGTTTTGCACATGACAAGGGAATGGTACATGATATGATGATAGTGTCAAGGAAGTGTCAAGAAATAATCCATGTTTTATTTTAAATATGTTTCCATTGATGGAAAAAATGAATACTATCTTTTATGTAACCACTTTGCTTAAATGTGGAATGTAATACATGTTTTTTGATCTAATTCTCTAAAACTCTAAACCTAAAAAGATCCTCAAGGTGTATTCTTGAAATATCTCAAGATTAAGTAAGGATTAAGGCCGGGGAATTATATTTGGTATCAAAGGTCGGTTTAGATAACTTTAGGAGTTAGAATTCTATTAAATGATTATCCAAAAATATTTTTGTTTTTTGAAATGATATTGCATTTGAAGATTACCATGTTGCTTCATCTAGGACATGTTTGTTCAGAATGGTTTTCCGTAGAGGAAACAGGGAAGAAGTTCTTGGAAGGCATACAGAAGGAAATAACCTTCCGAATCAGCATCCTGAGATGGTCGGAATTGGAACTGAACAGTTTGTTGCAGTAATGGTGCAGTTGACTAAAGAGATAAATAGTGGTGGTATCCATGCACGAGATCAGCCAGATCAACCGCAGAGGAACATGTCAGTGGTGTAACATTTCATGACGCAACATCCCCCATCATTCAGAGGATCATCTGACGCTGTGTTAGCTAAAGGGTGGATTAAAGAACTGGAGAAGATTTTCGATGTCATGGGGTGTTCAGACAATCAAAAGGTTAGTCATGCTATTTACCATTTGGTGGGTGAGGAAAATCAGTGGTGGTCGATGGTTAAAAATATTAGGGATGCTGATGAGATTGATGCTCTTGACTGAGATGAATTCAAAGGTATGTTTCTTGATAAGTATTTTCCTAAGGCAGTTCGACTTAGGATGGAAAAACAATTTTTGGAATTGAGGTAAGAGGATGACTCAGTGGCTGCCTATGAAGAGAGGTTCACTCGATTGGAAAGGTATACTCCAAATATTATATGAGACCTTGATAGTAAAATCAATCGTTTTTACTCAGTATTAAAGCCAAAATATCGAAGGGCATTAGATTCTCTTGAGTTTAAAAGTTATGAAAAGCTTGTTCGATGTGCTGAGAAGGTGTAAATAGAGTTTATCGATGATCAAGTGTTCTTTAACAACCAGCATAAGAAGAGACCGAGGTGGTAGGAGAAAGGAAAGTATTATTCAAAAAAGTCTGATGGTAAGAAAACTAGGTTTCCAGTTTGTGATAAATGTGGTAAAAGGCATGCTGGGGAATGTCTTCTGCATTCTGAAAAGTGCTACCGATGTGGTATGATGGGACATAAGGCTCGTGATTGCACTGAAAAAGATAAAGGTGGTGGTAAGACCAAATTTTATTTACAGTTAGCGAAATGTTTTAAGTGCAATGATATGGCTCACTATGCAAATGAGTGTCCGAAAAATAGCTTGTGTGATGGGAAGCAGTTAGACTACAAGCAGAAAGGGGTGGTGAAATCCTTTGAAAATACTTCATCAGATGTCAGGCCATCAAATGAAGTGGTATCAGGTACTTTGTTTGTTTCTTCAGATTATGCCAATGTGTTGTTTGATTCGGGGTCTACACATTCTTTCATCTCTGAAAACTTTTCTAGTAAAATGGGAATACCATCTCAAAAAATGACTCCTGAACTTGTGGTAAAAGAACCTGGGGGAAATATTGAGGCAAAAAGAATTTATGAGGATATTCCTATCCTTATCTATGGAAATAACCTACTTGAAAACCTTATTTTTCTACCTCTAGTAGAGTTTGATGTTATCCTGGGTATAGATTGGCTCTCTATTTACCATGCTAAGATTGACTGTTGAGATAAAGAAGTTTATTTTCAGAAAGCATTTCAGTTTGTGTACAAGAATGATCTCTTACTGTTGATAACTTATCAAGAGACTGAGAAACTTGTAAAATATGGAAATGAATGTCACCTTGCACATATTGTTGAAAACAAGGGAACTGTTCAGATTAATGATGTGCCAGTGGTAAATGAGTATTCCTGATGAGTTTCCTGGAATAATACCATATCGGGAAGTTGAATTTACTGTTGACTTAGTTCCTGATGCTATGCCAATTTCAAAACCCCCTTATCGAAATGATCAAATTGAACTTTTAGAGTTGAAGGAGAAACTGCAAGATTTATTAGAGAAAGGTTTCATTCGACCTAGCATATCACCATGGGGTGCTCCTGTTTTATTTTTTAAAAATAAAGATGGTTCTATGAGACTTTCCAATGATTATAGAGCCTTGAATAACATCACTGTTATGAACAAATAGCCTTTGCCTCATATCGATGATTTGTTTGATCAGCTCTAGGGAGATCAGTTTTTTTCAAAGATTGACCTGAGATCGGGATACCACCAGCTGAAGGTCAAGGAAGCAGATGTTCCGAAGACTGCGTTTCGTACAAGATATGGCCATTATGAATTTGTAGTAATGCCTTTTGGGCTACCCAATGCACCTGCTGTATTCATGGACTTAATGAATAGAATTTTCCAGGAGTTCTTGGATAAGTTTGTGGTGGGTTTCATTGATGATATTTTGGTGTTTTCTAAAAGTAAAGAGGAGAATGAAAGACATTTAAGGGTTATTTTGAAAACCTTAAAAGAAAAGAAATTGTATGAGAAATTCAGAAAGTGTGATTTTTGTTTGAAAGAAATTTCTTTCCTTGGTCACATTGTTTCTAAAGATGGGATAACAGTTGATCCGGAAAAAACAAAGGTTGTTGAAGAATGGCCATGACCCACAAATATAACAGAGATTCATAGTTTCCTTGGTTTGGCAGGCTATTACCGAAGGTTTGTTAGAAATTTTTCCCGGTTATCTAGTACAATGACTAAGCTAACTCGGAAGGGTGTTAATTTTATCTGGAAAAAAGAATGGGATGATTGTTTTCAGGAATTTAAATGAAGATTGGTGAATGATCCAATTTTGGCACTACCTTATAGGAATGGGGAGTTTGTTATCTACAGTGATGCTTCATTGAAATGACTTGGTTGCGTCTTAATGCAGAATGATCATGTAATTGCTTATGCTTCACGACAGTTGAAAAATCATGAGGTAAATTACGCTACAAATGATTTGGAATTAGTTGATGTTGTTTTTTCTCTAAAAATTTGGAGGCATCATTTGTATGGAGTAAAGTGTGAAATATATACAGATCAAAAAAGTTTAAAGTATATATTCACTTCAAAATAATTGAACATGAGACAGAGGAGATAGCTAGAATTAATCAAGGATTATGATTGTACAATTCATTACCATCCGGGAAAATCAAATAAAGTGGATGATGCTTTGATTCGAAAAAGTATTGCTTCATTTGCAATGTTGTGTTTGGAACATGATCCTTTGGTTAAGGATTTGATGAACTATGGAATAGAAGTTATTGTTGTAGGATGTTCTTCTATTTTGTTTTAGGTATCAGTGAAATCTTCTCTATCAGACAGAATCAAGCAAACACAGAAGAAAGACACTGAGTTGCATAAAAAGGTAGAGCTTGTTCAGAAAGGTAAGTTGCCTAAATTCAACATTGATAGTGATTGTGTTTTGAGATTTGGGAAGAGATTTTGTGTGCATTGTGATTCATAGTTGAAGGGAGAGTTGTTATGTAAATCTCATAGATCTCCATTTTCAGTTCATCCTTACAGTACTAAGATGTATAGAGATCTGCGGGAGTATTACTGGTGAGATGGAATGAAAAGAGATATTATTGATTTTACTGTGAAGTGTTTGACATGTCGACAAGTTAAAGCAGAGTGGTAGTTACCGAATGGGATGCTTCAGCCTTTACCAGTGACAGAGTGGAAATGAGAGAATATATCCATGGACTTTGTTGTGGGATTGCCGAAGACCCATCGAGGTAATAATGCAATATGGGTTATTGTTGATCGCTTGACTAGATCTGCTCATTTCCTTTGCTATACGAGATACTTTTTTCCAAGATCAACTTTACCATTTGAATGTTAAAGAGATAGTCAGGTTACATGGAGTTCCCCTCTCCATTGTATCTGACCATGATCCCAGGTTCACTTCTAACTTTTGGAAAGGCTTTCAGAATCGTTGGGTACTGAATTAAATTTTAGTACAGATTTTCATCCTCAATCAGATGGGAAGTCAGAACGAACAATTCAGAATTTGGAAGATATGTTACGTTCTTGTTCGATGGATTATCAGGGAAGTTGGGACCAACATCTTTCATTGTTTTAGTTTTCTTGTAATAACAGTTTTCATTCTAGTATACAGATGGAACCATTTGAGGCGTCATATGGGAAGTAGTGTCAAACTCCAGCTTTATGGGATGAAGTGGGTGAAAGGAAGCTGCTGGGACCAGAATTGGTAGAAGAGATGGAAGAAAAGTTCAGCTGATACAGAAACCCATGAGAACAGCTCAGAGCAGGCAGAAGAGTTATGCAGACAATAGGAGGAAGGATCTCTCTTTTGAGGTAGGTGATCATGTTTTTCTCAAAGTATCACCATGGAAAAGTATGATGCGATTTGGTAAGAAAGGAAATTTGAGTTCAAGGTTCATTGGACCATATGAAATTCTGGAGAGAGTTGGATCAGTTGCATACCGAGTGGCTTTACCTCTGAGTTTATCTCAGGTACACAATGTTTTTCATGTTTTGATGCTGAGAAAGTACATGCCAGATCCATCTCATGTTTTGAGTCCAGAGGTAGTTCAGCTGGAAGAGAACCTATCTTATGAGGAACAACCGGTCCAGATTCTTGACCACAGGGAGCAAGTGTTACGGAATAAGGTGATTCATCAGGTTAAGGTTTTGTGGAAAAACCACATGATTGAAGAGGCAACATGGGAATCCGGAAATGCAATGAGGGATAAATACCCCCCACTTATTCGATAAGTAAATAAATTACGGGGACGAAATTTTCTAAAGGGGGGAAGGATTTAACATCCCAAGTAAGTAATCAATAATATATATTTTTATCTATGTCTATTAATGATTTAGATAGTGTTTTAGAGGCTTAAAATGAAAATAAATCCAATCTTAAGCCTGGATTACAATAATATTTTTAAAAGATTAATTTACTGCATTTTGATGGAAAACCATTTTTAAATATATTTTTTGACCATTTTATAAGCTATGATTGTCAAAATAAACTTATTCTTTATGATTGGGACATTGAAATTTACATTGGATATTTTTTTGGTATTTTTCTGACAGTGTTCATTTTTCTTAATGAATAGTGAAAAATACTGCATTTTACATCAAAACTGATTTTTCATCTAATTTAATTATATGGATAGATTATCTTATGAGTTGGTTTTAAAGATTAATTAGAATATATTTTTACTATTTAATCCAATAGTGGTTATTGGAATCAATTTCACTTTGAAATTGGACTTAAACTAGTGTCAATCTTTTGATACTTATTATTTCATAAAAACACGCTATTTGCTCTGACAGCGGGAATTAATTATTAAATTAATTAATGAAACTTATATATTTTGAATTTTTTAAAACAATCATCATTTTTGAATTCATAATATCAAATATAGCTTAGGGTGAAGTTTTGGTATTTTTCTGAAAAACGTCAATTTTTTATGAATAGTGAAACCACTAAGTGGTAGTTAAAGAAACCGATTTTTCTTTTAAATTAAACTTTTCCACTTCTATGTTTTGATTTTCAAAAATCCGACATACATGGTTGTCATTAAGAAGTAAAATGTGGTTCAATGAAATTAAAATAATTTGTGGGTGAATGGTAACTTTTATGTTTTTAATTGCGATTAGAGGTAATTAGTGTAGTTTAAGGTAAAAATAATGTTTTAATAATGTGAGATGAGCTTGAAACATGTCCTACCCTTATTGGATGTGTCATGGCCGACCAAGAAAATCATTGGGTCAACTTGGGGACCCCATGGAGCCACTTTGGTTGGGAAATGACATAAATAACTTTTTATTTAATGTTAAAATTAAAATGACACAAACATGAGTTGTTTTACTAAAATAATTTTTGAATGGAGTTATACAAGTCAGCTTTCTGACTATAAATATTCATTAGAAATCTAAAATGATTTCCTAAATCAAGATAGTTTTTTTATAATTTTTATACATTAAATAAATTAAATCATTTATGACATCATGATGATGCAACGATTACCTCATTAATAAAAGATTTAAATAAAATGAAAAGATAATGTAAAATCTATGAACTACACATGTCCAAAACCTACTGTATGGGTGGATTTCGAACCCTTATCACTTTAACCTTGAATTATATCAATGCGGGACCTTTTGAATCTGAAACTCATTTTAATATAATGTATCATTTCTTTACTTTCCAAGAGTGCCCCTCCTCTCCTCTTATAAAAGGCCCCCACCTCTACCTCCTTACCCACACTTCCAATGTCTTTCGTGTAAAGACCCATAAATTTCCAGGATTTTTTTTTCTTAGTTTTATTTTGAATTTTAAAAGAACACAGTTTCTAACAGCACCTGATTCCGAGGCCCGGTGTTCCCAGAATCATTTTCTGAAATTTGGCTTGGGTACATTCAGTGAACAGACCAGCGGGTTTTTCTAAATTTTGAACCGGTTCCCAGAATCGAATTCTGAGGGCACCGATGAAATCGAAGCGCTGGTATTTTCTTAGAAACGCCTCTTCCGGAGTTGTGTTTGCTCAGGTGTGGTTTTTATTTTTTTGGGCTTAAAGTTTAGAAATAAAATAATTTGTTCGACAAACTTTATTTTATTTCACGTAAGCCACTTGAAGCCACTTGAAAGCCACTTAAACTAAGTTAAAACGGATAGGGTGCTATCCAGAAATATCTTACCCCCTTGGTAGGATATTTGTGAGGTGGGGCCCACACGAGCCTCGCAGTTTCTTTCCGCTAAGTAACGCACCCGCGAAAACCCGTCATTATGAAAGTCAACTGACGCGTTTTCTTAAATCCTTAACGCACCATTTAATTGGAAGGTTTATTTCGTGAATTAAATGGGCGGTTTCTTTCATTGAATTAATTCAACGAATTGATGGGTCGTTACTTGCCTTTTTTGTTTGTTGGCATAATAATAAAATAAGACCAACAAGTCTTTTTGGAGGATTAATCGTTGAGGGGTTTTGTCAGAGTTCTTGAGCCTTAATCCTCCTTCGCGAAGAACGCGATGAACGCGAAGAACGGGAAGAACGCGAAGAACGGGAAGAACGCCGGCCTTCGACGAAGAACGCCGAACCCGCGGAAGTCGACGACACGACGCAGTGTTCCGTGACGCCGACGTTCCCTTCCTGCAACATTCTTCTTCGACGTCTCTTCCACTGTAAGGAAATCTTCGATCAACTATTTGAGGTAAGAGACTTCGGGATTCTCTTAAATCTCCCTTGTGTTTTTTTTAACAAAACACAGATTTAATTTTATATAATTAAATTAATTCTGTTGTTTCTTGGTCTGTTGAGTTCGCCGACTCAACGCCGGATTCCACGACGACGCGATGCCCTTCCACGACGACGCGACGATCCCCTCCTTCCGCGGCGAACAAATCTCCGAAGAAAGTGCGTACGAAGACGACTACGAGGTAGGGGTTGTTGTGAATAATTCCTTTTTCCCATGATCGTTTCTTTTAAAAGTGAAGAACCGGACAATAAGAACAATTTTAATCCATTAAAATTGATGATTCATATGTTGAGTATATTTCTCCCGTTGTTTATCTATAACGCGGAGGGTGCAGGACAAACGAACACGGCCCGACAACCTTCCGTCGTTCTTCGTTGTTGTGCGGATTTGATGGGCGATGGCGAAACGTTCCACAACAGAAGTTTGATGGTTCCGCAGTGAAGAATGAGTCCCGAGAGGAGCATCAGCGTAGACGGGAATGGAATCCGACCCCCGGAGCGACTCTGGTGGCCCGCGGAAGCCGGTGGCGGCGGTGCCCCGGCGCGCCGCCGGAAGAACCGTCGCGGCTTCGGCCGGAGGCGGCGGCGCCTGCTGACCCACGGCCGCGCGGGTCCGGCACACGCCGGACGCGGCTGAAGCCGCGTCCGGCTGTCCAGGGAGACACCCCGCGGGTGCCGCGGGGTTGTCACGCAGGGGCGGCGGCTCCCCCCCGCGTCGCTCAGCTTGTCCTCGGCGACACCCTTCGGGTGTCGTGGGGTTATCACGCGGGGGCGGCGGCTCCCCCCCGCGTCGCTCGGGTCGTCCAGAGCGACACCCCGCGGGGTACCGCAGGGGTGTCACGCGGGGGCGGCGGCTCCCCCCCCCCCCCCCCCCCGCGTCGCTCGGCCGCTCGGCCGAGCCGGTCCGGGCAGGCCGAGCCAGGCTGGTCCAACCGGGTCCGTCCGGGACGAACCGGGTCGGGTCGACCTAGTTCGGGTCGACCCAGTTAGGCCGACCCATGGGGGTCGGGTCGGGTCGGCCCGGGCCCAAACCCCCCGTCTTCAGACCATTTTCGATCAAATGCCCGTAACATGAGCTACGTGCCTCCGAACGACGCGCTGTCAGCGGCAACGCGATACTTGGATAGAGACGGTCATTTAATTATATCACACTCAAGGTTTCGGAATACTTTGGGTTCGGCCGGGTTGGTTCGTACACGAAACCAACCGGGCCCTCAGAGCGGAAACACTCATATCTTGAGCTACGGATGTCCGATTGACGTGCTGTCAGCTTTGTTGAATTCCTCTATGTGAGGTGGATCTTTTGGCTTACTCCTCCCGAGTTTTGGACGCAGGTGGAGTACAGTCGGGTTGGTTTTTCCTTAAAACCCAACCATGCCCCTGGAACGAAAAAGCCAATAACTCTCAGACCGGGCCTCCGATTGACGCGCCATCTGCGACGTTGAGTTCCTGTTGACGATACAGAACTTTTGGATACATCAACTTCGGACTCTGTGTCAGTTGATGTATCAGCCTCTCGGCTCGTGGAGCAGAACCTCCTGAATGAGTTTGTTGTGTGCGGGAACCCTAGTGCTGGCAGCTACTACTACTTCGACAGCGACGACTGTGCAGAGATCCTCAGTGGACTGCAGTGACGACTGTGCAGAGATCCTCAGTGGACTGCGCCGACAACTGTGTAGAGATCCTCAGTGGATTGCGAAAACTACTTCACTCAGCGATCCTACGTGGATCAGTGCTACAGGTTCTGTGTGGGCCTGATCCGGTGTGGGTCTGATCCTGTGTGGGTCAGCGCTCAGCGGTTCTGTGTGAGCCAGCGCCTACAGGTCCTGTGTGGGCTCGATCCTGTGTGGGTCTTTGCGGGGGTTAATACCTATAGATCCTTTGTGGGTCCGACGACTTAGATGGATCAGTGATCATCTTTATCGTCATCCGAAGAAGTATACCTGTGTGAGCTGAATCTTCTGTTACTCTCCTTTGTGGATTGTGTTGAGCTATCCTATGTGGATTTATTGTTTACTCTCCTTTGTGGATTGTGTTGAGCTGTCCTATGTGGATTTACTATTTACTCTCTTTTGTGGATTGTGTTGAGCTATCCTATGTGGATTACTATTTACTCTCCTTTGTGGATTTTGTTGAGCTATCCTGTGTGGGTATATGTTTGCTTTGCTGTGTGGACTGGGTTGTGCTTGGGCTCGGATGTTGGAGCCAAACGGGAATTGATGAATTAGGTATATGTATGGGCATATACCTAAGCCATGTCGGATGTTACTTCGTGATTGTATCTTTCCTTTGTGGATTATCCTTTGTGGATTCTGGGATGCCTTCGGGGGTCTCGGGGTCCCTAATGAGTAGCTTATGCTCACCCCTGCACGGGCTATGCCCGCACTTCGTTGTGTTGGTTGCAGACGACGGACAGCGCTGATCGTGGTGGAGGCGTGCGGAGTAGGACGGTACCTGGAGGTGAACCACTAGGCGGGACATACTCGGAGCGGTCAGGAGGAACTGAGGAGCAGTGGAGGCTATATGTACCCACCCTTCAGGTGGGACTTCCAGAGGATGGCTCGACGCTGCGACTTTTCTTTTCAGTTTCTGTTTTTCCCCTTTCAGTTGTACTTTATAATTGGGATTGTATTTCCGGCAACTTTTACTTCCAGCACAGATTGTTATAGTTTTTACTTAGTGTTTACTTTTCTGCTTTCTTACTCTGTGGTGCTTGTTTACTTTTCAAAGGCAATGCCTCCCTTTTTACTGGGATTTACGCCTTGGTGCTAGTCTCCAGCCCTTGGCCTATGAAGGCGGGCATGGGGTAGTCACGGCACGGGCCCTGAGGACGGGTCGTGACAAATTGGTATTAGAGGCGGTCGGTTCTACTGCAGCCACTGATCTTTCTTCTATGTGAAGAAATAGTGTTTAGCGTATTGGGTGTGGTTATCAGTCCCGGGAGTCCAGTGTTGGTGCGGCGGCCGACGTATCTGTACACCAGGACCCTGCCTTCTGATTTCCGACTTAATGCAAGAAAAAATTGATTGCATGTGTGTTTCAAGTTTTCTTTGTAATTAATTGTGTCATCTCACCAGGTTTACTGTTCTGAACGTGGCGCACTTGTTTCCTTTTAAGGATGGCCTGGCGACAGCAGCCAGCTAGGGCTCCGAGAGTAGAGCGCGACGACAGCCCGCCGAGCGACGAGGCCTCGGTACAGGGCCCGTTGACAGCAGAGGCACCGGCGGTACCTTTACCCGCCGAGCCCCCGATGCTCCAGCGCCGACCGCTGACGATGCACGTCGCCTCGGAGCTCTGCACGAGTTCCAGCGCTAGAGACCACCCAGGTTTTGTGGGGAGATGGACCCCCAGGCAGCCGAGGACTGGCTGGAGGCGGTCCTTCGAGTTTTCAGGCTAGTGCTGACACCGGGAGACCTCATGGTGATCCTCGCGGCGAGCCTACAGCACGCAGCAGCAAGACGATGGTGGAGCTTGATGCTCCAGGTGCACGATGAGGCCTCTCTCATCTGGACGGACTTCGAGAGCCTCTTCCGCTCAGAGTTCGTCCCGACCACCCTCTGTGCGGTGCGCATTCAGGAGCTTCTTCAGCTACGGCAGGACAGCTTGACGGTCGCCCAGTACGCGACGAGGCTCACCGATCTTTCTCGATACTCGGCCGACATAGTACGGGACCCCTTCTTCTGGTCCCGAACCTTCGAGCAGGGATTGAGACACGAGATCAGGGCATCGTTGATCTCCCTCAGCATCTCGACCCAGGAAGGAGTGCGAGAGCGAGCCCTTCTGATCGAGAGCTTTCTGGCTGAGTCCACAGCGAGACCTACTGCAGGGCGGCAGGTAGCAGAGTCTTCGGCAACGGGTAGCCGAATGATGACTCAGGGTTCCAGGAAGACCAGACCTTCTGGAAGACGACCTCGTGTCACTGTCTCAGCAGTGCGGGGCACACAGCGCGGGGCCAGTCTTCCGAGGGGCAGGCAGTGCTACTCCTGTGGCGGGCAGGGCCACATGGCTCGTGACTGCCCGACCCGTCGTACCGAGGAGCAGCAGACGGTGGAGGATCCACCCAGGTAGAGGCAGAGGGTCGACTGTGGCGATCCACAGGGAGGATGCGGAAGAGGCAGAGGAGCTGGCTGAGTAGCAGGTGGTGGGAAACGCTTTAAGGCTCTGCCACCACCACCACCAGGAGGCCCGCCCCGACCATAGGGACCTGGCGGGAAGAGACAGGCACAACTCCAAGCAGTGGAGGCCTACGACCACGGCGCGCCGGAGATGATTCGAGGTACGATCTGTGTCTATTCCACCCTTGCTGCAATTCTTATAGACATAGGAGCGAGTCACTCTTTCATAGCCACTGCCCTTGTTCGGAGCTCGGAGATTTCGACAGAGCCGTTGGCTCGATCCTTACGTCTAGAGACTCCTACGGGAGCAGACTCAACGATTACGCACTGGTGCCGGCAGTATGAGCTTACTCTAGGAGGCGAGAGCTTCGGCTGGGATCTTCTTGTATCAACGTCGAGGCCTTACGACGTCATCTTAGGCATGGATTGGATATCTACAGTCCATGCTCAGATTGACTGTTTTAGGCGCAACGTGCGATGTGTGTGCACCGACGGGAGCAGGTTCAACTTCACCGGCGAGAAGGGATCCTTTGCAGCACAGGATGGACTCACACAGAGGAGAGGGCAGCCAATCACTCATCAGTTGTCTAGTCTCATCCTAGGAGCAGTGGAAGTGCAGAGTCCTAGTTTTCCTGCAGTGCTGGATCAGTATTCGGACGTCTTCCCCGAAAACGTTCCAGGGCTACCTCCTCGCAGAGAGGTAGACTTTTATATTGATCTGTACCCCGAGACAGCCCCGATATCCACTCCAGCGTATCGGATGGCCCCCACTGGGCTTCGAGAGCTATGGGTACAATTGGAGGACTTGTAGGGCAAGGGGTTCATCTGACCCAGTGTTTCACCCTGGGCTTCGCCGATATTGTTCGCCAAGAAGGCGGATGGGAACATGCGACTATGTGTCGACTATCGTCGCCTGAACCAGGTGACAGTGAGGAACAAGTATCCGCTACCGAGGATTGATGACCTCTTCGATCAGCTCAAGGGAGCACGGTGGTTCTCGAAGATAGACCTCAGGTCAGGCTATCATCAGCTCAGAGTTCGAGACGAGGACGTGCAGAAGATGGCCTTTAGGTGTCGGTATGGCCACTATGAGTTCTTGGTTATGCCTTTTGGCATAACCAACTCTCCAGCAGTGTTCATGAGCCTCATGAACAGGATCTTTCATCCATACCTCGATCGATTTGTTGTGGTCTTCATTGACGACATTTTGGTGTACTCGACCACCGAGGAGGAGAACGCCTACCACTTGCGGGTTGTACTAGACACACTCCTAGAGCACCAGCTTTATGGAAAGCTCTCGAAGTGCCAGTTCTGGTTACGTGAGGTCCACTTCTTGGGGAACGTCATTTCTGAGTCGGGAGTTGATGTGGATCGTGCGAAGATCGAGGCAGTGCTAGTTTGGGAGCCACCTAGGAGCGTGACGGAGGTGTGGAGTTTCTTTGGTCTAGCTGGATACTATCGGAGATTTGTGCCGGACTTCTCCAGAGTTGCGGTGCCACTCTCAGCTTTGACGAAGAAGGGGAAACCCTTTGTGTGGTCAGACAGATGTCAGCACAGCTTTCAGGAACTGAGACAGATATTGACCAGCGCACCTATCTTGAGGTTTCCTGAGGAGGGAGTTGGATACGTAGTCTACTGCGATGCATCAGGGACCGGACTCGGGTGTGTCTTGATGCCGGAGCAGGACGTGATTCCCTATATATCACATTAGTTGAGGTCGCATGAGTAGAACTACACTACCCATGACCTGGAGTTAGCAGCAGTGGTCTTCGCTCTGAAGACATAGCGGCACTATCTGATGGGCGAGCAATTTACAGTCTTTTCTGACCACCAGAGTCTCAGGTACATCTTCTCTCAGAAGAACCTGAACCTGAGACAGCGACGATGGCTTGGGTTCCTCCAGGACTATGACTTTGAGATAGTCTATACTCCTGGGAAGGGGAACGTGGCAGCCGATTCCCTCAGCCGGAGGACGGGCATCCAGCTACTTGAGGAGGCGACAGAGCAGCTATCCACTTTGCAGATATCCTTCATGGATAGGGATGGAGCATCCTTCCTTCAGTCTCTCACAGTCACTCCTCCACTACTGCAGCGGGTCAGAGAGTCACATCGTGAGGATGCTGACTGTGAGACGCGGCGTGCACAGATATCCTCGGGACAGGTACCTGATGGTTTCTCCCTTGGAGGAGAGCACAACATCCTTTTCAGAGGACGTACCATGGTACCAGTCGCTTTACGAGAGGAGGTGCTAAGAGAGTTTCACACTTCTCCTTTGGCGGTACATCCTGGAGTGCCGAAGATGTACCAGGACCTCAGACGACAGCACTGGTGGTCGGGCATAAAGAAGGTTGTGGCAGAGTTCGTTTCACGGTGCCTCACCTGCCAGTATGTGAAGGCGGAGCACCAGGTACAAGTAGGCTTGGTACAACCCTTGGAGGTCCCAGAGTGGAAGTGGGACGTGATATCTATGGACTTCGTGACTGGACTTCCACGCACTTCAGAGGTCATGACTCCATTTGGGTGATCGTTGACTGACTCCCCAAGTCGGCACACTTCTTACCCATCCGAGAGCAGGGCTCAGTAGAGTGCTTGGGGTGTCTCTATTTCCTGGAGATTGTACGGCTTCACGGTGTGCCATCGACTATAGTATTCTATCGGGACGCTCGTTTTACTTACTGGCTTTGGAAGGGATTGCAGGAGGCGTTCGGGACAAGGCTACGTCTGAGCACGGCCTTTCACCCTCAGACGGATGGTCAGACGGAGAGGACCATTCAGACTCTCGATGACATGATCCGCGCATGTGTCCTCGACTATGGTCACCGCTGGGAGGACCACCTACCTTTGGTGGAGTTCGCGTACAATAACAGCTACCACTACACCATCGGTATGGCACCATACGAGGCATTGTACGACAGACCTTGCAGATCTCCTTTATGCTGGACAGACCCTGGGGAGTCAGCACTTGTGGGACCCGAGATGGTCCGGGCCACGACAGTGAAGGTCCAGGTCATCCAGGAGCAGATGAGGACAGCTCAGAGCCGGAAGAAGTCATATGCTGACAGGAGGTGGAGGCCACTAGAATTCGAGGATGGCGACCACGTCTTCTTGCGTGTCTCACCTCGACGTGGATTGCGGAGATTTGGCCGAGGCGGCGAGCTGTCTCCACGCTTCATAGGTCCTTTCCAAGTCCTCAGCAAGATTGGAGAGGTGGCTTATCTCCTGGATCTACCACCTCAGTTGCACCGAGTGCACGACGTCTTCCACGTATCTCAGTTGAGGGGATACGTGCACGACCCGACGCACATCATTGACCATGGGGAGCTAGATGTGGATGACGGGGCGACTTTTGCAGAGGTCCTAGTGGAGATAAAGGATCGACATGACCGGGTCCTACGTGGACGATCGATTCCTCTAGTTCGCATCAGATGGCAGCACGGAAACCTCCAAGAGAGAACTTTGGAGCGGGAGACTCAGATGTGTGCTCAGTACCCACTTTTGTTTCCCTAGTTTATGATGTATCTTTACGGGGATGTAAAGCCCTAAGGTGGGAGTAATTTAATGACCCATAAATTTCGAGAAATTTTTTTATTAATTTTCTTTGGAATTTGACAAGCACGCAGTTTCTGAAAGCACCTGATTATGAGGCCCGGTGTTCCCAGAATCATTTTCCGAAGTTTGGCTCGGGTACGTTCAGTGAAAGGACGAGCAGGTTTTTATAACTTTTGAACCGGTGCCCGGAATCGAATTCTGAGGGCACCGATGAAATAACAGCACAGGTATTTTCTTAGAAACGCCTCTTCCGGAGTTTCGTTTGCTCGGGTGTGGTTTTTACTTTTTTGGGCTTAAAGTTTAGAAATAAAATAATTTGTTCAACAAACTTTATTTTATTTCACTTAGGCCACTTGAAGCCACTTGAAAGGCACTTAAACTGAGTTAAAACGTATAGGGTGCTATCCAAAAATATCCTACCCCCTTGGTAGGATATTTGTGAGGTGGGCCCGCACGAGCCCCACCGTTTCTTTCCGCTAAGTAACACACCCGCAAAAACCCGTCATTATGAAATTCAACAGACACGTTTTCTTAAATCCTTAACGCACCATTTAATTGGGCGGTTTATTTTGTGAATTAAATGGGCGGTTTCTTTCGTTGAATTAATTCAACGAATTGATGGGTCATTACTTACCTTTTTCATTTGTTGGCGTAATAATAAAATAAGACCAACAAGTCTTTTTGGAGGATTACTCATTGAGAGGTTTTGTCAGAGTTCTTGAGCCTTCATCCTCATTCGCGAAGAACGCGAAGAACGCGAAGAACGCGAAGAATGCGAAGAACGCGAAGAACGCCGGCCTCCGACGAAGAACGTCGAACCCACGGAAGTCGACGACGCGACGCCGTGTTCCGCGACGCCGACGTTCCCTTCCTGCAATGTTCTTCTGCGATGTCTCTTCCTCCGCAACGAAATCCTCGATCAGCTGTTTGAGGTAAGAGACTTCTGGATTCTCTTAAATCTCCCTTGTGTTTTTTTAACAAAACACGGATTTAATTTTATATAATTAAATTAAATCTGTTGTTTCTTGGTCCGTTCAATTCGCCGACTCAATGCCGGATTCCGTGACGATGCGACGCCCTTCCGCGACGACACGACGATCCCCTCCTTCCGCGACGAACAAATCCGCGAAGAAAGTGTGTACGACGACGACTACGAGGTAGGGGTTGTTGTGAATAATTCCATTTTCCCGTGATTGTTTCTTTTAAAAGTGAAGAACCGGACAATAAGAACAATTTTAATCCCTTAAAATTGTTGATTCATATGTTGAGTATATTTCTCCCGTTGTTTATCTCTAACGCGGAGGGTGCGGGCCAAATGAACACGCCCCGACAACCTTCCGCCATTCTTCATTGTTGTGCGGATTTGACGGGCGATGGAGGAACGTGCCGCAATGGAAGTTTGATGGTTCCACAGTGAAGAACGAGTCCCGGGAGGAGCAGCGGCGCAGACGGGAACAGAATCTGACCACCGGAGCGACTCTGGTGGCGGCGCGGGTCGCCGGCACGGCGGCACCGGCGGCCGAAGGCGGCGGCGCCCCGGTGCGCCGCAGGAAGAACCGCCGCGGCTTCGTCCGGAGTCTGCAGCGCCCGCTGACCCGCGGCCGCGTGGGTCCGGCGCGCGCGGGACGCGGCTGAAGCCTCGTCCGTCTGTCCAGGGCGACACCCCGCGGGTGCCGCGGGGTTGTCACGCAGGGGCGGCGGCTCCCCCCCGGGTCTCTCAGCTGTTCAGCCGTGCCAGGACGGTCCGACCGGGTCCGGCCGGGTCGGGTCGACCCGGTTCGGCCGACCCATGGGGGGTCGGGCCGGGTCGGCCCGGGCCCGAACCCCCCGTATTCGGACCATTTTCGGTCAAATGCATGTAACATGAGCTACGAGCCTCCGAACGATGCGCTGTCAGCGGAAACGCGATCCTTGGATCGAGACGGTCGTTTCGGTATATCGCACTTAGGGTTTCAGAATACTTTGGGTTCGGCCGAGTTGGTTCATACACGAAACCAACCGGGCCCTCGGAGCGGAAACGCTTATATCATGAGCTACGGATGTCCGATTGACGTGCCGTCAGCTTTGTTGAATTACTCTATGTGAGACAGATCTTTTGGCTCACTCCGCCCGAGGTTTGGACGCAGGTGGAGTACGTTCGGGATGGTTTTGCCTTAAAACCCAACCGGGCGCCTGGAACGAAAAAGCCAATAACTCTCAGACTGGGTGTCTGATTGACGCGCCGTCTGCGACGTTGAGTTCCTGTTGACGATACGGAACTTTTGGATACATCAACATCGGACTCTGTGTCAGTTAATTTATAAGCCTCTCGGCTCGTGGAGCGGACCCTCCCGAACGAGCTTGCTGTGTGCGGGAACCCTAGTGCTGGCTGCTACTGCTACTTCGACAGCGATGACTGTGCAGAGATCCTCAATGGACTGCAGGGACGACTGTGCAGAGATCCTCAGTGGACTGCGACGACGACTGTGCAGAGATCCTCAGTGGACTGTGACGACTACTGCACTCAGTGATCCTACGTGGATCAGTGCTACAGGTCCTGTGTGGTCCCGATCCGGTGTGGGTCTGATCCTGTGTGGGTCAGCGCTCAGCGGTTCTGTGTGAGCCAGCGCCTACAGGTCCTGTGTGGGCCCGATCCAGTGTGGGTCTTTGCGGGGGATAGTACCTATAGATCCTTTGTGGGTCCGACGACATAGATGGATCAGTGATCATATTTATCGTCATCCGATGAAGTATACCTGTGTGAGCTGAATCTTCTGTAACTATTTTTTGTGGATTGTGTTGAGCTATCCTGTGTGGGTATACGTTTGCTTTCATGTGTGGACTGGGTTGTGCTTGGGCTCGGACGTTGGAGCTGAACGAGAATTGATGACTTAGGTATATGTATGGTCATATACCTAAGCCGTGTCGGATGTTAGTTCGTGATTGTATCTTTCCTTTCTGGATTATCCTTTGTGGATTCTGGGAGGCCTTCGGGCTACTGAGTAGCTTATACTCACCCCTGCACGGGCTATGCCCGCACTTCGTTGTGTTGGTTGCAGACGACGGACAACGCTGATCGTGGTGGAGGCGTGCGGAGCAGGACGGTACCTGGAGGTGGACCACTGGGTGGGACGTACTCAGAATGGTCAGGAGGACCTGAGGAGCAGTGGAGTCTATCTGTACCCACCCTTCAGGTGGGACTTCCAGAGGACAGCTCATGCTGCGACTTTTCTTTTCAGTTGCTATTTTTTCCCATTCAGTTTTACTTTACAGTTGGGTTGTATTTCCGGCCCCTTTTACATTCAGCACAACTTGTTACAGTTTTTACTTAGTGTTTACTTTTCCACTTGCTTACTCTTTGTTGCTTGTTTACTTTTCAAAGGCAATGCCTTCCCTTTTTACTGGGATTTACGCCTTGGTGCTATTCGCCAGCCCCTGGCCTATGGAAGGTGGGCTTGGGGTAGTCACGGCACGGGCCCCGAGGACGGGTCGTGACATTTCGCTCGGCCAACCCCTACCCATTTTGTCTCTCCAAATCCCTCTCTTACTCCTTGAAGCCTCACTTTGGGCATAAGTCTTCCTAAGGAAGCCTTTGAGCTCAAACCAACGGGAGTTAACCGATTTTAAGGTAATGTCTTCACTTGTGTTCTTTTGTTTATTTTGATTCTCCAAACCCCTAAACTCTTTTTATTCATTTATTTTGTGACAAAAACAATATCTTCCATATACTTGGATGTTGTTATAATAAGGATTCTAGCTACACTTACACACACCTACATCTAATGGTTAAAGAACATACTATTTCCATGGATGGCGAATTTCTACCTCCCGAAACGATGATTGTTCAACATTCTTTTAACACCTTCAAAGGTGGCTATTAAGATGAAACTATATTTATATATGATATATAATATGTTTATTATTTCATTAATCTTCTGTATTTTTCATTTTGTGCATACCTTTATGGTTTACATTATGGGTAAATGTGATATCTTCATTTATGGAAGTGCGGACTACCACCCCTCAAAGTGATTTGATTCATTAATACCATATGTGGGACGTATAAAGTATGGAGTTATGATATTATATATGATATTACACTGGAATTATAATATACCTTAATATCATTATGATTCAATTTCATAAAATAAGAAATAGAAATGGAAGCAGCGTTCATGCGTACGTACGGCTTACCGTCTCCATGAACGGTGCATTTCATTTCTTACCTCTAAATGTAATATAACATTATAAATACATCCATGTACTAGATATATATGATATATATGATATCTACATCATGAATACCATTCTTGATATAATGGATACATGAAAAACTTGTAATTATAAACGGTTTATTTTTGACTCAAGTACGAATGATCGTTAAAACGACCTTTATTAACTTAAATAATTACATAGTGTTCATGACATGGGAATAAGTGATATGAAAGGAATAATGAACTTGATAAAGGTTCTTAAACAAGTATAAATTAACTCAGGTTTATTATTCAGGAGATTAAAGAACGATCAAGTCAAGTCGGATACGAGGTATGGGACTTCGTCTCAATCTCTTTTCATTGAGGCATATTTTGTTTTATACACAACCTTCTTTTATACGGTGTATAAACCCCTTTGAATTTTATGTTTATTAAAAAGGAATATTTTTTATACAACGCGTTTACTAAACAAAAAAAGGGAATGTTTTTGTCGTACATATGCGGCGACAATGACTTCTCCGCCGCCGTGAACATTATTTGAGTTTCGGCTTCCTCTACAAGCCATACCGTTTTTTTAGAAGAAAAATAAATAACCTATTTTACTCTTCTTTTATTTTGGTATTGAAAATGGTTTTCATAATGTATTTATTATATCAAGGTGTTTTATTGATATATTGTGATTGAAATGTGGAAATGTTATGTTTCCTTTATGTATGTTTTATGTGATACGATTATGTTATGGTTCTTGGGAAATATTATGAAAACAGGTGGTTCCGTGATAAACTAAGGGTGGGTGAGCCCGATATAGCTCTCCAATTCATTGGGTAATGCGAAGGAGTGAAACGTTAAGGTTTCTCCGAAGAGATTTAGGGAATATACTATGATGGGTATTCCAAAAGTAACCAAGAGGGTTACTCTCTACGTAAGAATGTTATGAATGCCTCAAGTTACCTTTATGTATTATGATTTCTATGATTTATTCATGATTTGATAAGGTATATTAAAGTGCCTATGTTTTATGGGTAGAGTAATATTTCATTCTTATGTATATATGAACTCATGTTTCCTTTCCATATTTTTATAACCCTTACCGAGATTTTTATGCTCATCCCAAGTTTTTTTTGAAATGTTTTTCACAGGACAAGGGAATGGTACATGATATGACGATAATGTCAAGGAAGTGTCAAGAAATAATCCATGTTTTATTTTAAATATTTTTCTGTTGATGGGAAAAATGTATACTATCTTTTATGTAACCACTTTCAATAAACGTGGAATGTAATACAAGTTTTATGATCTAATTCTCTAAAAACCTAAACCTGAAAAGATCCTGAAGGTGTATTCTTGAAATATCTCAAGATTAAGTAAGGTTTAAGGTCGGGGCCTTATAGTTGGTATCAAAGGTCAGTTTAGATAACTTTAAGAGTTAGAATTCTATTAAATGATTATCCAAAAATATTTTTGTTTTTTGAAATGATATATCATTTGAAGATTACCATGTTGCTTCATCTAAGACATGTTTGTTCAGAATGGTTTTCCACAGAGGAAATAGGGAAGCAGTGCTAGAAAGGCATACAGAAGGAAATAACCTTCCGAATCAGCATCCTGAGATGGTCAGAATTGGAATTGAACAGTTTGTTGCAGTAATGGTGCAATTGCCTCAAGCGATAACTAGTGGTGGTATCCATGCAGGATATCAGCCTGAATCACCGCATAGGAACATATTAGTGGTGGACCATTTCATGAGGCAACATCCCCCATAATTTAGAGGATCATCTGACCCTGTGTTTGCTGATGGGTGGATTAAAGCACTAGATAAGATTTTTTATGTCATGGGGTGTTCAGAAAATCAAAAGGATAGTCTTTCTATTTACCGTTTGGAGGGTGAGGCAAATCAGTGGTGGTCGATGGTTAAAAATATCAGGGACGCTGATGAGATTGATGCTCTTGACTGGGATGTATTCAAAGTTATGTTTTTTGAGAAGAATTTTCCTATGGCTGTTCGACTTAGGATGGAAAAAAATTCTTGGAATTGAGGCAAGACGAAGACTCAGTGGCTGTCTATGAAGAGAGGTTCACTCGATTGGCAAGGTATGCTCCAAATTTTATCTAAGACCTTGATAGTAAAATCAATCGTTTTTACTCAGGATTAAAGCCAAAATATCGAAGGGCATTAGCTTCTCGTGATTTTAAAAGTTATATAATGATTGTTCAATATGATAAGAAGGTGGAAATGGAGTTTGCTAATGATAAAGTGTTCTATAACAACCAGAAGAAGAAGAGACCGAGGTGGCAGGAGAAAGGAAAGAATTATTCAAAAAAGTCTGATGCTAAGAAAACTAAGATTCCAGTTTGTGATAAATGAGGTAAATGGCATGCTAGGGAATGTCTTCTGAATTCTGGAAAGTGCTAACAATGTGGTAAGATGGGAAATAAGTCTCATGATTACACTGAAAAATATCTAGGTGATGGTAAGACCAAATTTGATTTACAGTTAGTGAAATGTTTTAAGTGCAATGAGATGGGTCACTATGCAAATGAGTGTCCGACAAAGAGCTTGAGTGATGGGAAGCAGTTAGACTACAAGCAGAGAGGGGTGTTGAAATATTTTGCAACTACTTCAGCAGATTTCGGGCCATCAAATGAAGTTTTATCAGGTACTTTGTTTATTTTTTCAGATTATTCCAGTGTGTTGTTTGATTCAGGGTCTACACATTCTTTCATCTCTGAAAACTTTTCTAGTAAAATGGGAATACCATCTCAAGAAATGACTCCTGAACTTGTGGTAAAAACACCTGTGGGAAATGTTGAGGAAAAATGAATTTATAAGAATCTTCTTATCCTTATCTGTGGAAAGAACCCACTTGAAAACCTTATTGTTCTACCTCTAGTAGAGTTTTATGTTATCCTGGGTATGGATTGGCTCTCTATTTACCATGCTAAGATTGACTATAGATCTAAAGTATTTTCTTTTCAGAAAGAATTTCAGTTTGTGTACACGAATTAACCCTTACTATTGATAACTTATTAAGAGGCCGATAAACTTGTAAATGATGGAAATGAATTTTACCTTGCACATATTGTTGAAAACAAGGGAACTGTTCAGGTTAATGATGTGCCAGTGGTAAATGAGTATCCTGATGTTTTTCCTGATGAGTTGCCTGGAATAATACCAGATCAGGAAGTTGAATTTAATGTTGACTTAGTTCTTGATGCTAAGCCAATTTCAAAACCCCCTTATCGAATGGCTCAAATTGAACTTTTAGAGTTGAAGGAGCAATTACAAGATTTATTAGAGAAAGGTTTCATTCGAACTAGCACATCACCATGGGGTGATCCTGTTTTATTTGTTAAAAAGAAAGATGGTTCTATGAGACTTTACATTGATTATAGATCCTTGAATAACATCACTGTTAAGAACAAATATACTTTGCCTCATATCGATTATTTGATTTATCAGATCCAGGGAGGTCAATTTTTTTCAAAGATTGACATGTGATCGGGGTACCATCAGCTAAAGGTAAAGGAAGAAGTTGTTCCGAAGACTGTGTTTCGTACAAGATATGGCCATTATGAATTTGTAGTAATGCCTTTTGGGCTAACCAATGCACCTGCTGTATTCGTGGACTTAATGAATAGATTTTTCCTTGAGTTCTTGGATATGTTTGTGGGGGTTTTCATTTATGATATTTTGGTGTTTTCTAAAAGTAAATAAGATCATGAAAGACATTTAATGGTTATTTTTCAATCCATAAAAGAAAATAAATTGTATGGGAAATTCCGCAAATGTGACTTTTGGTTGCAACAAATTTCATTCCTTGGTCACATTTTTTTTAAATATGGGATAACTGTTGATCCTGCAAAAACAAATGTTGTTGAAGAATGGCCAAGAACCACAAATGTAATAGAGATTCATAGTTTCCATGGATTGGCAGGCTATTACCGAAGGTTTGTTAGAAATTTTTCACAGTTATCTAGTCCAATGACTAAGTTTACTCGGAACGGTGTTAAGTTTTTCTGGACAAAAGAATGTGATGATTGTTTGAGGAATTGAAAATAATATTGGTGATTGCTCCAGTTTTGGGACTACCTTCCAGGAATGGGGAGTTTGTTATCTACAGTGATGCTTCATTGAAAGGACTTGGTTGCATCTTAATGCAGAATGATCAGGTAATTTCTTATGCTTCAGGATAGTTGAAAACTAATGAGGTAAATTACCCTACAAATGATTTCGAATTAGCTGCTGTTGTTTTTGCTCTAAAAAATTTCGATGCATCATTAGTATGGAGTAAAGTGTGAAATATATACCGATCACAACAGTTTAAAGTATATATTAACTCTGA
The DNA here is from genome assembly GCA_963277665.1 of Viscum album. Classification (NCBI taxonomy): domain Eukaryota; kingdom Viridiplantae; phylum Streptophyta; class Magnoliopsida; order Santalales; family Viscaceae; genus Viscum; species Viscum album. The sequence goes on along the minus strand of OY728133.1, from coordinate 640,893,560 downwards.
AATAATTGAACATGAGACAGAGGAGATGGCTAGAATTAATCAAGGATTATGATTGTACAATTCATTACAATCCGGAAAATGAAAATAAAGTGGATGATGCTTTGAGTCGAAAAAGTAATGATTCATTAGCAATGTTGCATTTGGAACGTGATCCTTTGATTAAGGATTTGATGAAATTTGGCATTGAAGTTTTTGGTGTAGGATGTTCTTCTGTTTTGTGTTAGGTATCAGTGAAATCTTCACTATCAGACAGAATCAAGAAAGCATAGAAGCAAGACAGTGAGTTGCAGAAAAAGGTAGAGCTAGTTCAGAAAGGTAAGTTTCCTGAATTCAACATTTTTAGTGATTGTGCTTTGAGATTTGGGAAGAGATTGTGTGTTCCTTGTGATTCACAGTTGAAGGGATTGTGTTTATGTGAAGCTCCTAGATCTCTATTTTCAGTTCATCCTGGAAGTACTAAGATGTACAGAGATCTTTAGGACTATTACTGGTGGGATGGAATAAAAAGAGATATTGATGATTTTACTGTGAAGTGTTTGACATGTCAACAGGTTAAAGCAGAGCAGCAGTTACTGAAAGGGATTCTTCAGCCTTTACCAGTGCCAGAGTGGAAATGGGAGAATATATCCGTGTAATTTGTTGTGGGATTTCCGAAGACCCCTCGAGGTAATAATGAAATCTGATTTATTGTTGATTACATGACTAAATCTTCTCATTTCCTTGCTATACGAGATACGTTTTCCCTAGATCAACATTCCTATTTGTATCTTAAAGAGATAGTCAGGTTACATGGAGTTCCCCTCTCCATTGTATCTGACCATGATCCCAGGTTCACTTCTAACTTTTCGAAAGGCCTTCAGAAGTCGTTGGGTATTGAATTAAATTTTAGTACAACTTTTCATCCTCAATCAGATGGGCAGTCAAAATGAACAATTCAGACTTTGGAAGATATGCTACATGCTTGTTCGATGGATTATCAGGGATGTTGGGACCAACATCTTTCTTTGGTTGAATTTTCTTATAATAACAGTTTTCATTCCAGTATACAGATGGCAAAATTTGAGGCATTATATGGGAAGCGGTGTCGAACTCTAGCTTTTTGGGATGAAGTGGGTGAAAGAAAGCTGTTGGGACTAGAATTGGAAGAAGATATGGTAGAAAAAGTTCAGCTGAGAGAGGAACACATGAGAACAGCTCAGAGAAGGAAGAAGAGTTATGCAGACAATAGGAGGAAGGATCTCTCTTTTGAGGAAGGTGATCATGTTTTTCTCAAAGTATCACCATGGAAAACTGTGATGCGATTTGGAAAGAACAGAAGGATGAGTCCATGGTTCATTGGACCATATGAAATTTTGGAGAGAGTTGGATAAGTTGCATACCGAGTGGCTTTACCTCCAAGTTTATCTCAGGTACACAATGTTTTTCATGTTTCGATGCTGAGAAAGTACATGCCAGATCCATCTCATGTTTTGAGACCAGAGTTAGTTCACCTGGAAGAGAACCTATATTATGAGGAAAAACCGGTCCAGATTCATGACCACAGGGAGAAAGTGTTACGGAATAAGGTTATTCATTAGTTAAAGTTTTTGTGGAAAACCCACCTGATTGAGGAGGCAACATAGGAATCTGAAAATGCAATGAGGGATAAATTCCCCCACTTATTCGTTAAGTAAATAAATTGCGGGGATGCAATTTTCTAAAGGGGGGAAGGATGTAACATCCCAAGTATGTAATCAATAATAGATATTTTTATCTATGTCTATTAATGAATTAGATCGTGTTTTAGAGGCTTAAAATGAAAATAAATCCAATCTTAATCATGGAATACACTAATATTTTTAAAAGATTGTTTTACTGCCTTTTGATGGAAAACCATTTTTAAATCTAATTTCTGAAAATTTTATAAGCTATTATTGTCAAAATAAACTTATTCTTTATGATTGGGACATTGAAATTTACATTGGATAATTGTTTCGTATTTTTCTGACAGTGTTCATTTTTTTAATGAATAGTGAAAAATATTGCATTTTACATCAAAACTACTTTTTCATATAATTTAATTATATTGTTAGATTATCTTATGAATTGGTTTTAAATCTTAATTATAATATATTTTTACCATTTAATCCAATAGTGGTCATTGGAATCAATTTCACTTTGAAATTGGACTTAAACTACTGTCAATCTTTTGATACTTATTATTTCATAAAAACACGTTATTTGCTATGACAGCGGGAATTAATTATTAAATTAATTAATGAAACTTATATGATTTGAATTTTGTAAAGTAGTCATCATTTTTGAATTCAGAATATCAAATATATCTTAGGGTGAAGTTTTGGTATTTTTCTGAAAAACTTCAATTTTTGATGAATAGTAAAACCACTAAGTGGTAGTTAAAGAAACCGGTTTTTCATTTAAATGAAACTTTGCCACTTCTGTGTTTTGATTTTAAAAAATCCAACATACATGGTTTTCATTAAGAAGTAAAATGTGGTTCAATGAGATTAAAATAATTTTTGGGTGAATAGTAACTTTTAAGTTTTTAATCGCAATTAGAGGTAATTAGTGTAGTTTAAGGTAAAAATAATGTTTTAATAATATGAGATGAGCTTGAAACATGTACTAACCTTATTGGATGTGTCATGGCCGACCAAGACAATCCATGGGTCAACTTGGAGACCCCATGTAGCCACTTTGGATGGGAAATGACAAAAATAACTTTTTATTTAATGTTAAAATTAAAATTACACAAACATGAGTTGTTTTACTAATACAATTTTTGAATGGGGTTATAAAAGTCAGATTTTTGACTATAAATATCCATTAGAAATAATACAAGATTTACTGAATCATGATATATTTTTTATAATTTTTAGACAATAAATAAATTAAATTATTTATGACATCATGATGATGCAGCGATTACCTCATTAATAAAGGATTTAAATAAAATGAAAAGATAATGTAAAATATATTACCTACACATGTACAAAACCTATTGTATGGGTGGATTTAGAACCCTTATCACCGTAACCTAGAATTATATCAATGCAGGACCTTTTGAATCTGAAACTCATTTTAAAATAAAGTAACATTGCTTTACTTTCGTAGAGTGCCCCTCCTCTCCTCTTATAAAAGGCCCCCAACTCTACCTCCTTACCCACGCATCAAAAGCCATTGTCTCGGCCAACCCCTGACCATTTTGTCTCTCCACTTCCCTCTATTACTCCTTGAATCCTCACTTTGGGAATAAGTCTTCCCAAGAAAGCCTTTGAGCTCAAACCAAAGGGAGTTACCCGATTTTAAGGTAATGTCTTCACTTGTGTTCTTTTGTTTTATTTTCCTCTCCAACCACCTAAACTCTTTTTATTAATTTCTTTTGTAACAACACCAGTATATTACATATACTAGGATGTTTTTATCAGAAGTATTCAAGATACACTTACACACACCATCATCTAATGGTTAAAGAACATACTGTTTCCGTGGATGGCGAATTTCTGCCTCCCGAAACGATGATTCTTCAACATTATTTTAACACCTTCAAAGGTGGCCATTAAGATGAAAATATAATTATATATGATATATAATATGTTTATGTTTTCCTTAATCTTCTGTATTTTTCATTTTGGGAATACCTTTGTGGTTTCCAATATTGGTAAACGCGATATCTTCATTTAAGGAAGTGCGGACTACCGCCAACTCAAAGTGATTTGATTCGTTAATACCATATGTGGGACATATAAAGGATGGAGTTATGATATTATATATGATATTACACTGGAATTATAACATAACGTTATATCATTATGATTCCATTTCATAAAATACGAAATAGAAATGGAAGCAGCGTTCATGCGTACGTACGAATTACCGTCTCCATGAACGGTGCATTTTATTTCTTACCTCTAAATGTTATATAATATTATAAATTGTTGCATGTACTGGATATATATGATATATATGATATCTACGTCATGAAAACCATTCTGTATATAATGGATACATGAACAACATGTAATTATAAAGGGTTTATTTTTGACTCAAGTACCAATGATCGTTAAGACGACCTTTATTAACTTAAATAATTACATAGTGATCATTACATGGCAGTAAGTGATATTAAAGGAATAATGAACTTGAAAAAGATTCTTAAACAAGTAAAAATTAAATCATGTTTATTATTCAGGAGATTAAAGAATGATCAAGTCAAGTCAGATACGAGGTATGGGACTTCGTCTCAATCTCCTTTCATTGAGGCATATTTTGTTTTATACACAACCTTCTTTTATACGGTGTATAAAACCCTTTCACTTTTATGTTTATTAAAAATAAATCTTTTTTATAAGAAGCATTTACTAAACGAAAAAAGGGAATGTTTTTGTCGTACGTATGCAGCGACAACGACTTCTCCCCCGCCGTGAACATTGTTTGAGTTTCGGATTCCTCTACATGCCATACCGTTTTTTAAAAGAAAAATAAATACCCTATTTCACTTTTATTTTATTTTGGTATTGAAAATGGTTTTCATAATTTTTTTATTATATCAATGTTTTTTATTGACATCTTGTGATTGAAATGTGGAAATGTTATGATTCCTTTATGTATGTTTTATGTGATGCGATTATGTTATGGTTCTTGGGCATTATTATGAAGACGGGTGGTTCCATGATAAACTAAGGGTGGGTGAGCCCGATATAGCTCTCCAATTAATTGGGTAACACAAAGTAGTGAAACGTTAAGGTTTCTCTGAAGAGATTTAGAGAATATACTGTGATGGTTATTCCAAAGGTAACCAAGAGGGTTACTCCCTACGTAAGAATGTTATGAATGCCTCAAGTTACCTTTATTTCTTATGATTTCTATGATTTATTCATGATTTGATAAGGTATGTTAAAGTGCCTATGTTTTATGGGAAAAGTATGATTTCATTATTATGTATATATGAACTCATGTTTCCTTTCCATATTTTTATAACCCTTAATGAGCTTTTTATGCTCATCCCAAGTTTTTTTTTTGAAAGTTTTTTCACAGGACAAAGGAAAGGTACTTGATATGATGATAGTGTAAAGGAAGTGTCAAGAAAGAATCCATGTTTTATTTTAAATATGATTCCGTTGATGGGAAAAATGAATACTATATTTTATGTAACCACTTTTCTTAAATGTGGAATGTAATACATGTTTTATGATCTAATTATCTAAAACTATAAACCTGAAAAGATCCTCAAGGTGTATTCTTGAAATATCTCAAGATTAATTAAGGTTTAAGGTCGGGGCCTTATAGTTGGTATCAAAGGTCGGTTTAGAGAACATTAGGAGTTAGAATTCTATTAAATGATTATCCAAAAATATTTTTTTTGAAATGATATAGCATTTGAAGATTACCATGTTGCTTCATCTAAGACATGTTTGTTCAAAACGGTTTTCCGTAGAGGAAACAGGGAAGCAGTGCTAGGAAGGCATACAGAAGGAAATAACCTTCCGAATCAGCATCCTAAGATGGTCGGAATTGGAACTGAACAGTTTGTTGCAGTAATGGCGCAGTTGACTCAAGCGATAAATGGTGGTGGTATCCATGCACGATATCAGCCAGATCAACGGCAGAGGAACATGTCAGTGGTGGAACATTTCATGAGGCAACATCCCCCATCATTCAGAGGATCATCTGACCCTGTGTTAGCTGATGGGTGGATTAATGCACTGGAGAATATTTTCGATATCATGGGGTGTTCATACAATCAAAAGGTTAGTCTTGCTATTTACTGTTTGGAGGGTGAGTCAAATCAGTGGTGGTCGATGGTGAAAAATATCATGGACGCTGATAAGATTGATGCTCTTGACTGGGATGAATTCAAAGGTATGTTTCTTGAGAAGTATTTTTCTACGGATATTCGACTTAGGATGGAAAAAAAATTCTTGGAATTGAGGCAAGAGGAAGGCTCAGGGGCTGACTATGAAGAGAGGTTCACTCGATTGGCATGGTATGCTCCAAATTTTATCTGAGACCTTGATTGTAAAATCAATCGTTTTTACTCAGGATTAAAGCCAAAATATCGAAGGTCATTAGCTTATAGTGAGTTTAAAAGTTATGAAAATCATGTTCTATGTGATGAGAAGGTGGAAATGGAGTTTGACAATGATCTAGTGTTCTATAACAACCAGTAGAAGAAGAGACCGAGGTGGCAGGAGGAAGGAAAGAATTCTTCAAAAAAGTCTGATGGTAAGAAAACTAAGTTTCCAGTTTGTGATAAATGTGGTAAAAGGCATGCTGGGGAATGTCTTCTGAATTCTGGAAAGTGATACTGATGTGGTAAGATGGGACACAAAGCTCGTGATTACACTCAAAAATATCAAGGTGATGGTAAGACCAAATTTTATTTACGGTTAGTGAAATGTTTAAATTGCAATGAGATTGGTCACTATGCATATGCGTGTCCGACAAAGAGCTTGAGTGATGGGAAGCAGTTATACTACAAGCAGAAATGGGTGGTGAAATCCTTTGCAACTACTTCAGCAGATGTCGGGCCATCAAATGAAGTTGTATCAGGTACTTTGTTCGTTTTTTCAGATTATTCCAGTGTGTTCTTTGATCCGGGGTCTACACATTCTTTCATCTCTGAAAACTTTTCTAGTAAAATGGGAATACCATCTCAGGAAATGACTCCTGAACTTGTGGTAAAAACACATGGGGGAAATGTTGAGGCAAAAAGATATTATAAGAATCTTCCTATCCTTATATGTGGAAATAACCTACTTGCAAACCTTATTGTTCTACCTATAGTAGAGTTTTATGTTATCCTGGGTAAGGATTGGCTCTCTATTTACCATGCTAAGATTGACTGCAGAGCTAAAGAAGTTTCTTTTCAAAAAGTCATTCAGTATGTGTACAAGAATGAAGCCTTACTGTTGATAACTTATCAAGAGGCTAAGAAAATTTTAAAATATGGAAATGAATATTACCTTGCACATATTGTTGAAAACAAGGGAACTGTTCAGATTAATGATGTGCCAGTGGTAAATGAGTATCCTGATGTTTTTCCTGATGATTTTCCTGGAATAATACTAGATCGGGAAGTTGAATTTACTGTTGACTTAGTTCTTGATGCTATGCCAATTTCAAAACCCCCTTATCGAATGGCTCAAATTGAACATTTAGAGTTGAAGGAGCAATTGCAAGATTTATTAGAGAAAGGTTTCATTCGACCTAGCACATCACCATGGGGTGCTCCAGTTTTATTTGTTAAAAAGAAATATGGTTCTATGAGACTTTGCATTGATTATAGAGCCTTGAATAACATCACTATTAAGAACAAATATCCTTTTCCTCATATCGATGATTTGTTTGATCAGCTCCAGGGAGCTCAGTTTTTTTCAAAGATTGACCTGAGATCGGGGTACAATCAGTTGAAGGTAAAGGAATAAGATGTTCTGAAGACTACGTTTCATACAAGATATTGCCATTATGAATTTGTAGTAATGGATTTTGGGCTAACCAATGCACCTGCTATATTCATGGAATTAATGAATAGAATTTTCCATGAGTTCTTGGATAAGTTTTTGGTGGTTTTCATTGATGATATTCTGGTGTTTTCTAAAAGTAAAGAGGAGCATGGAAGACATTTAAGGGTTATTTTTCAAACCATAAAAGAAAAGAAATTGTATGGGAAATTTAGCAAATGTGAGTTTTGGTTGTAACAAATTTCTTTCCTTGGTCACATTGTTTCTAAAGATGGGATAATCGTTGATCCTGCAAAAACAAAGGATGTTGAAGAATGGCCAAGACCCACAAATGTAACAGATATTCGTAGTTTCCTTGGTTTGGCAGGATATTACCGAAGGATTGTTAGAATTTTTTCACAGTTATCTAGTCCAGGGACTAAGCTAACTCGGAAGGGTGTTAGGTTTATCTCGATAAAAGAATGTGATGATTGTTTTTAGGAATTGAAAAGAAGATTGGTGAATGTTCTAGTTTTTGAACTACCTTCCAAGAATGGGGATTTCGTTATCGACAGTGATGATTAATTGAAAGGACTTGGTTGCTTCTTAATGTAGAATGATCAGATAATTGCTTATGCTTCATGACAGTTGAAAACTCATGAGGTAAATTACCCTACAAATGATTTGGAATTAGCTGCTGTTGTTTTTGCTCTAAAAATTTTGGAGGCATCATTAGTATGGAGTAAAGTGTGAAATATATACCGATAACAAACGTTTATGGTATATATTCACTCTGAAAGAGTTGAACATGAGATAAAGGAGACAGCTAGAATTAATCAAGGATTATGATTGTACAATTCATTACCATTTGGGAAAAGCAAATAAAGTGGCTGATGCTTTGAGTCGAAAAAGTAATTCTTCATTAGCAATGTTGTGTTTGGAACGTGATCCTTTGATTAAGGATTTGATGAACTTTGGCATAGAAGTTGTTGGTGTAGGATGTTCTTTTGTTTTGTTTCAGGTATCAGTAAAATCATCTCTATCAGACAGAATCAAGCAAGCATAGAAGCAAGACAGTGAGTTGCAGAAAAAGGTAGAGCTAGTTCAGAAAGGTAAGTTACCTGAATTCAACATTGATAGTGATTGTGTTTTGAGATTTTGGAAGAGATTATGTGTGCCTTGTGATTCACAGTTGAAGGGAGAGTTGTTATGTAAATCTCATAGATCTCCATTTTCAGTTCATCCTGGCAGTACTAAGATGTACAGAGATCTGCGGGAGTATTACTGGTGGGATGGAATGAAAAGAGATATTGCTGATTTTACTGTGAAGTGTTTGACATGTCAATAGGTTAAAGCAAAGCAGAAATTACTGAAAGGGATGCTTCAGCCTTTACCAGTTCCAGAGTGTAAATGGGAGAATATATCCTTGGACTTCGTTGTGGGATTGCCGAAGACCCCTAGAGGTAATAATGCAATCTGGGTTATTGTTGATGGATTGACTAAATCTGCTCATTTCATTGCTATACGAGATACTTTTTCCCTAGATCAACATTCCCCATTTGTATCTTAAAGATATAGTTAGGTTAAATGGAGTTTCCCTCTCCATTATATCTGACCATGATCCCAGGTTCACTTATAACTTTTGGAAAGGCCTTCAGAAGTCGTTGGGTACTGAATTAAATTTTAGTACAGCTTTTCATCCTCAATCAGATGGGCAGTCAGAACGAAAAATTCAGACTTTGGAAGATATTCTACGTGCTTCTTCGATGGATTATCAGGGAAGTTGGGACCAACATCTTTCATTGGTTGAGTTTTCTTATAATAACAGTTTTCATTCCAGTATACAGATGGCACCATTTGAGGCTTAATATGGGAAGCGGTGTCGAACTCTAGCTTTTTGGGATGAAGTGGGTGAAAGGAAGATGTTAGGACCATAATTGGTAGAATAGATGGCATAAAAAGTTCAGATGATACAGAAACACATGAGAACAGCTCAGAGCAGGCAGAAGAGTCATGCGGACAATAGGAGGAAGGATCTCTTTTTTGAGGTAGGTGATCATGTTTTTCTCAAAGTATCACCATGAAAAAGTGTCATGCGATTTGGTAAGAAAGGAAAGGTGAGTCCAAGGTTCATTGGACCATATGAAATTCTGGAGAGAGTTGGATCAGTTGCATACCAAGTGGATTTACCTCCGAGTTTATCTCAGGTACACAATGTCTTTCATGTTTCGATGCTGAGAAAGTACATGCCAGATCCATCTCATGTTTTGAGTCCAGAGATAGTTCAGCTGGAAAAGAACCTATCTTATGAGGAACAACCGGTCCATATTCTTGACCATAGGGATAAAGTGTTATGGAATATGGTGATTCATTCGGTAAAGGTTTTGTGGAAAAACCACATGATTTAGGAGGCAACATGGTAATCTGAAAATGCAATTAGGGATAAATACCCCGACTTATTCGATAAGTAAATAAATTGAGGGGACGCAATTTTCTAAAGGGGGGAAGGATGTAACATCCCAAGTAAGTAATAAATAATAGATATTTTTATCTATGTCAATTAATGAATTAGATAGTGTTTTATAGGCTTAAAATGAAAATAAATCCAATCTTAAGCATGAAATACACTAATATTTTCAAAAGATTGTTTTACTGCTTTTTGATGGAAAAACATTTTTAAATATATTTTTTGACAATTTTATAAGATATTCTTGTCAAAATAAACTTATTATTTATGATTGGGACATTGAAATTTACATTGGATAATTTTTTGGAATTTTTCGGACAGTGTTCATTTTTTTTAATGAATAGTGAAAAATACTGCATTTTACATCAAAACTGCTTTTTCATATAATTTATTTATATGGTTAGATTATCTTTTGAGTTGGTTTTAAAGTTTAATTAGAATATATTTTTACCATTTAATCCAATAGTGGTCATTGGAATCAATTTCACATTGAAATTGGACATTAACTAGTGTCAATCTTTTGAAACTTATTATTTCATAAAAACACGCTATTTGCTCTGACAACGGGAATTAATTATTAAATTAATTAAAGAAACTTATATGTTTCTAATTTTTTAAAATATTAATCATTTTTGTATTCAGAATATCAAATATATATTAGGGTGATGTTTTGGTATTTTCTTGAAAAACCTCAATTTTTGATGAATAGTGAAAGCACTAAGTGGTAGTTAAAGAAACCGATTTTTCGTTTAAATGAAACTTTGCCACTTCTGTGTTTTGATTTTCAAAAATACAACATACATGGTTGTCATTAATAAGTAAAATTTTGTTCAATGAGATTAAAACAATTTTTGGGTGAATAGTAACTTTTAAGTTTTTAATCATGATTAGAGGTAATTAGTGTAGTTTAAGGTAAAAATAATGTTTTAATAATATGATATGATCTTGAAACATATAAAATCCATATTGGATGTGTCATTGCCGACCAATAAAATCCATGGGTGAACTTGGGGACCCCATGGAGCCACATTGGTTGGGAAATAACATAAATAACTTTTTATTTAATGTTAAAATTAAAAGAACACAAACATGTGTTGTTTTACTAAAAAAACTTTTGATTGGGGTTATAAAAGTCATATTTTTTACTATAAATATTCATTATAAATATAAAAAGTTTTCCTAAATCATGATATTTTTTTTTATAATTTTTAGACAATATATAAATTAAATTATTTATGACATCATGATGATGCAATGATTACCTCATTAATAAAGGATTTAAATAAAATGAAATGATAATGTAAAATCTATGACCTACACATGTCCAAAACCTATTGTATAGGTGGATTTCGAACCCTTATCACCTTACCCTCGAATTATATCAATGAGGGACCTTTTTAATTCGAAACTCATTTTAAATTAAAGTAACATTTCTTTACTTTCCAAGAGTGCCCCTCCTCCCCTCTTATAAAAGGCCCCCCACCTCTACCTCCTTACCCACACTTCCAAAGCCTTTGGATCGGACAACCGCTGCCCATTTTGACTCTCCAATTCCCTCTCTTACTCTTTGAAGCCTCACTTTGGGAAGAAGTCTTCCCGAGGAATCCTTTGAGCTAAAACCAAGGGGAGTTACCTGATTTTAAGGTAATGTCTTCACTTGTGTTCATTTGTTTTATTTTCCTTCTCCAACCACATAAAATCTTTTTATTCATTTCTTTTGTAACAATAATAGTATCTTCCATATACTAGGATGTTGTTATACGAAGGATTCTAGCTACACTTACACACACCTACATCTAATGGTTAAAGAACATACTGTTTCCGTGGATGGAGAATTTCTACCTCCCGAAACGATGATTCTTCAACATTATTTTAACACCTTCAAAGGTGGCCATTAAGGTGACACTATATTTATATATGATATATAATATGTTTATGTTTTTTTTAATCATCAGTATTTTTTATTTTGATCATACCTATATGTTTTCCATTATGGGTAAACGTGATATCTTCATTTAAGGAAGTGCGGACTACCACCCCCTCAAAGTGATTTGATTCATTAATACCATATGTGGGACGTATAATGGATGGAGTTGTGATATTATATATAATATTACACTGGAATTATAATATACCTTTATATCATTATGATTCTATTTCATAAAATACAAAATAGAAATGGAAGCAGCGTTCATGCATACGTACGGCTTACCGTCTCCATGAACGGTGAATTTCATTTCATACCTCTAAATGTTATATAATATCATAAATACATGACTGTACTAGATATATATGATATATATGATATCTACATCATGAATAACATTCTGGATATAATGGATACATGAACAACTTGTAATTATAAAGTGTTTATTTTTGACTCAAGTACCAATGATCGTTAAAACGACCGTTATTAACTTAAATAATTACATAGTGTTCATGAAATGGAAATAAGTGGTATGAAAGGAATAATGAACTTGAAAAAGGTTCTTAAACAAGTAGAAATTAACTCAAGTTTATTATTCAGGATATTAACGAAGGATCAAGTCAAGTCGGATACGAGGTATGAGACTTCATCTCAATCTCCTTTCATCGAGGAATATTTTGTTTTATGCACAAACCTCTTTTATACGGTGTATAAAACCCTTTGAATTTTATGTTTATTGAAAAGGAATCTTTTTTATATGATTCATTTACTAAATGAACAAAGGGAATGTCTTTGTCGTACGTATGCGGCGACAACGACTTCTCTTCTGATGTTACCATTATTTGAGTTTCGGCTTCCTCTACAAGCCATACTGTTTTTTAAAGAAAAATAAATACCCTATTTTACTTTCCTTTTATTTTGGTATTGAAAATGGTTTTCATAATGTTTTTATTATATCAATGTGTTTTATTGATATCTTGTGATTGAAATGTGGAAATTTTATGATTCATTTATGTATGTTTTATGTGATACGATTATTTTATGGTTCTTTGGAATTATTATGAAGACGGGTGGTTCCATGATAAACTAAGGGTGGGTGAGCCCGATATAGCTCTCCAATTCATTGGGTAACACGAAGGAGTGAGACGTTATGGTGTCTCCAAAGATATTTATGGAATATTCTTTGATGGGTATTCCAAACGTAACCAAGAGGGTTACTCCCTACGTAAGAATGTTATGAATGCCTCAAGTTACCTTTATGTCTTATGATTTCTATGATTTATTCATGATTTGATAAGGTATGTTAAAGTGCCTATGTTTTATGGGTAAAATATGATTTCATTATTATGTATATATGATGTCATGTTTCCTTTCCAAATATTTATAACCCTTACTGAGCTTTTTATGCTCATCCCATGTTTTTTTTGAAATGTTTTTCACAGGACAAGGGAAAGATACATGATATGATGATAGTGTTAAGGAAGTGTCAATAAAGAATCGATGTTTTATTTTAAATATGTTTTAGTTGTTGGAAAAAATGATTACTATCTTTTATGTATCCACTTTTCTTAAATGTGGAATGTAATACATGTTTTATGATTTAATTCTCTAAAACTCTAAACCTAAAATGATCCTCAAGGTGTATTCTTGAAATATCTCAAGATTAAGTAAGGTTTATGTTTGGGGCCTCATATTTGGTATAAATGGTTGGTTTAGATAACTTTAGGAGTTATAATTCTATTAAATGATTATCCATTTTTTTGAAATGATATAGCATTTTAAGATTACCATATTGCTTCATCTAATAAATGTTTGTTCAGAATGGTTTTCTGTAGAGGAAATAGGGAAGCAGTGCTAGGAAGGCATACATAAGGAAATAACTTTCCGAATCAGCATCCTGAGATGGTCGGAATTGGAACTAAATAGTTTGTTGCAGTAATGGCGCAGTAGACTCAAGCGATAAATGGTGGTGGTATCCATGCACGAGATCAGCCAGATCAACCGAAGAGGAACATGTCAGTGGTGGAACATTTCATGAGGCAACAACCCCCATAATTCAGAGGATCTTCTAACCCTGTGTTAGCTGAAGGGTGGATTAAAGCACTGGAGAAGATTTTCGATGTCATGGGGTGTTCAGACAATCAAAAGGTTAGTCTTGCTATTTACCGTTTGTAGGGTGCGGAAAATCAGTGGTGGTCCATGGATAAAAATATCATGGATGCTGATGAGATTGATACTCTTGACTGGGATGAATTCAAAGGTATGTTTCTCGAGAAGTATTATCCCAAGGCTATTCAACATAGGATGGAAAAACAATTCTTGGAATTGAGGCAAGAGGAAGACTCAGTGGCTACCTATGAAGAGAGGTTCACTCGATTGGCAAGGTATGCTCCAAATTTTATCTGAGACCTTGATAGTAAAATCAATCTTTTTTACTCAGGATTAAATCCAAAATATCGAATGTTATTAGCTTCTTGTGAGCTTAAAATTTATCAAAAGATTGTTCGATGTGCTGGGAAGGTGGAAATAGAGTTTGCTGATGATCAAGTGTTCTATAACAACCAGCAGAAGAAGAGACCGAGGTGGCAGGATAAAGGAAATAATTCTTCAAAAAAGTTTGATGGTAAGAAAACTAATTTTCTAGTTTGTGATAAATGTGGTAAAAGGCATTATAGGGAATGTCTTTTGAATTCTAGAAAGTGCTACCGACGTGGTAAGATGGGACACAAGGCTCGTGATTTCACTGAAAAAGATCAAGGTGATGGTAATACCAAATTTTATTTAATGTTAGTGAAATGTTTTAAGTGCAATGAGATGGGTCACACTGCAAATGAGTGTCCGAAAAAGAGCTTGAGTGATGGGAAGCAGTTAGACTACAAGCATAAAGGGGTGGTGAAATCCTTTGAAACTACTTCAGTATATGTCGTTCCATCAAATGAATTTGTATCAGGTACCTTTTTTGTTTTTTTAGATTATGTCAGTGTGTTTTTTGATTCAGGGTCTACACATTCTTTCATCTCTGAAAACATTTCTAGTAAAATGGGAATACCATATCAAGAAATGACTCCTGAACTTGTGGTAAAAACACATGGGGGAAATGTTGAGGCAAAAAGAATTTATAAAAATCTTCCTATCCTTATCTGTGGAAAGAACCTACTTGAAAAAACTATTGTTCTACCTCTAGTAGAGTTTGATGTTATCTTGGGTATGGATTGGCTCTCAATTTACCATGCTAAGATTGGCTGTAGAGGTAATGAAGTTTCTTTTCATAAAGACTTTCAGTTTGTGTACAATAATGAACCCTTACTATTGATAACTTATCAAGAAGCCGAGAAACTTGTAAATTATGGAAATGAACGTTACCTTGCACATATTGTTGAAAACAGGGGAACTGTTCAGATTAATGATGTGCCGGTGGTAAATGAGTATCCTGATGTTTTTCCTCATGAGTTTCCTAGAATAATAATAGACCAGGATGTTGAATTTAATGTTGACTTAGTTCCTGATGCTAATCCAATTTCAAAACCCCCTTATCGAATGGCTCAAATTGAACTTTTAGAGTTGAAGGAGCAATTGCAAGATTTATTAGAAAAAGGATTCATTCGACCTAGAACATCACCATGGGGTGCTCCTGTTTTATTTGTTAAAAAGAAAGATGGTTCTAAGAGACTTTTCATTGATTATAGATTCATGAATAACATCACTGTTAATAACAAATATCCTTTGCCTCATATCTATTATTTGTTTGATTAGCTCTAGGGAGCACAGTTTTTTTCAAAGATTGACCTGAGATCGGGGTACCATCAACTGAAGGTAAAGGAAGAAGATGTTGTGAAGACTACGTTTCGTACAAGATATGGCCATTATGAATTTGTAGTAATGCCTTTTGGGCTATCCAATGCACCTGCTTTATTCATGGACTTAATGAATAGAATTTTCCATGAGTTCTTGGACAAGTTTGTGGTGGTTTTTATTGATGATATTTTTGGTGTTTTCTAAAAGTAAATAGGAGCATGAAAGACATTTAAGGGTTATTTTTGAAACCTTAAATGAAAATAAATTGTTTGGGAAATTCAGCATGTGTGAGTTTTGGTTGCAAAAAATTTCTTTCCTTGGTCACATTGTTTCTAAAGATGGGATAACCGTTGATCCTACAAAAACAAAGGTTGATGAAGAATGGTCATGACCCACAAATGTAACAGAGATTCGTAGTTTCCTTAGTTTGGAAGGATATTAACGAAGGTTTGTTAAAAACATTTCACGGTTATCTAGTCCAATGACTAAGCTAACTCAGAAGGGTGTTATGTTTATCTGGATAAAAGAATGTGGTGATTGTTTTCAGGAATTGAAAAGAAGATTGGTGAATGCTCTAGTTTTGGCACTACCTTCTAGGAATGGGGAGTTTGTTATCTACAGTGATGCTTCATTGGAAAAACATGGTTGCATCTTAATGCAGAATGATCAGGTAATTGATTATGCTTCACGATAGTTGAAAAATCATGAGGTAAATTACCCTACAAATGATTTGGAATTAGCTGCTGTTGATTTTGCTCTAAAAATTTTGAGTCATCATTTGGATGGAGTAAAGTGTGAAATATATACCGATCATAGAAGATTAAATTATATATTCACTCCGAAAGAATTTAACATGAGACAGAGGATATGGATAGAATTAATCAAGGATTATGATTGTACAATTAATTACCATCCAGGAAAAGAAAATAAAGTGGCTAATGCTTTGAGTCGAAAAAGTAATGCATCATTAGAAATGTTGCGTTTGGAACGTGATCCTTTGGTTGAGGATTTGATGAAATTTGGCATAGAAGATGTTGTTACAGGATGTTATTCTGTTTTGTTTTAGGTATCAGTGAAATCTTCTCTATCAGACAGAATCAAGAAAGCACAGAAGCAAGACAGTGAGTTGCAGAAAAGGGTAGAGCTGGTTCAGAAAGGTAAGTTTCCTGAATTCAACATTAATAGTGATTGTGTATTGAGATTTGGGAACAGATTGTGTGTGCCTTGTGATTCACAGTTGAAGGGAGAGTTGTTATGTGAAGCTCATAGATCTCCATTTTCAGTTCATCCTGGCAGTACTAAGATGTACAGAGATCTGCGGGAGTATTACTGGTTGGATGGAATGAAAAGAGATATTGCTTATTTTACTGTGAAGTGTTTGACATGTCAACAGGTTAAAGTAGAGTGGCAGTTACCAAAAGGGATGCTTCAGCCTTTACCCGTGCCAGAGTGGAAATGGGAGAATATATCCATGGAATTCGTTGTGGGATTTCAGAAGCCCCCTCGAGGTAATAATGCAATCTGGGTAATTGTTGATCGCTTGACTAAATCTTCTCATTTCCTTGCTATACGAGATAATTTTTCCCTAGATCATCTTTCTCGTTTGTATCTTAAAAATATAGTCAGGTTACATGGATTTCCCCCTTCCATTGTATCTGACCGTGATCTCAGGTTCACTTCTAACTTTTGGAAAGTCCTTCAGAAGTCGTTGGGTACTGAATTAAATTTTAGTACAGATTTTCATCCTCAATCAGATGGGCAGTCAGAACGAACAATTCAGACTTTGGAAGAAATGCTACGTTCTTGTTCGATGGATTATCAGGGAAGTTGGGACCAACATCTTTATTTGGTTTAGTTTTCTTATAATAACAGTTTTCATCCCAGTATACAGATGGCACCATTTGAGGAGTTATATGGGAAGCAGTGTCGAACTCCAGCTTTTTGGGATGAAGTGGGTGAAAGGAAGCTATTGGGACTAGAATTGGAAGAAGAGATGGTAGAAAAAGTTCATCTAATACAGAAACACATGAGAACAGCTCAGAGAAGGCAGAAGAGTTATGCGGACAATAGGAGGATCTCTCTTTTGAGGTAGGTGATCATGTTTTTCTCAAAGTATCACCATGGAATAGTGTGATGCCATTTGGTAAGAAAGGAAAGCTGAGTCCAAGGTTCATTGGACCATATGAAATTCTAGAGAGAGTTGGATCAGTTGCATACCGAGTGGCTTTACCTCCGAGTTTATCTCAGGTACACAATTTTTTTCATGTTTCGATGCTGAGAAAGTACATGCTAGATCCATCTCATGTTTTGAGTCCAAAGGTAGTTCAGCTGGAAGAGAACCTATATTATGAGGAACAACCGGTCCAAATTCATGACCACAGGGATCAAGTGTTACGGAATAAGTTGATTCATCAGGTAAAGGTTTTGTGGAAAAACCACATGATTGAGGAGGCAACATGGGAATCTAAAAATGCAATGATGGATAAATACCCCCACTTATTCGATAAGTAAATAAATTGCGAGGACACAATTTTCTAAAGGGGGAAGGATGTAACATCCCAAGTAAGTAATCAATAATAGATATTTTTATCCAAGTCTATTAATGAATTAGATAGTGTTTTAGAGGCTTAAAATGAAAATAAATCCAATCTTAAGCATGGAATACACTAATATTTTTAAAAGATTGTTTTTCTGCCTTTTGATGGCAAACCATTTTTAAATCTATTTTTTGACAATTTTATAAGATATTTTTGTAAAAATAAACTTATTCTTTATGATTGAGAAATTGAAATTTTCATTGGATAATTTTTTGGTATTTTTTTGACAGTGTTCATTTTTTTAATGAATAGTGAAAAATACTGCATTTTTCATCAAAACTGCTTTTTCATCGAATTTAATTATATGGTTAGATTATCATTTTAATTGTTATTAAAGTGTAATTAGAATATATTTTTACCATTTAATCCAATTGTGGTCATTGGAATCAATTTCACTTTAAAATTGAACTTAAACTAGTGACAATCTTTTGATACTTATTATTTCATAAAAACACGCTATTTGCTCTGACAGCGGGAATTAATTATTAAATTAATTAATGAAACTAATATGTTTTGAATTTTGTAAAATAGTCCTCATTTATGAATTCAGAATATAAAATATAGCTTAGGGTGATGTTTTGGTATTTTTCTGAAAAACATCAATTTTTGATGAATAGTGAAACCACTAAGTGGTAGTTAAAGAAACCGATTTTTCATTTAAATGAAACTTTGCCACTTCTGTTTTTTGATTTTCAAAAATCTGACATACATGGTTTCCATTAAGAAGTATAATGTTGTTCAATGAGATTACAATAATTTTTGGGTGAATAGTAACTTTTAAGTTTTTAATCGCGATTAGAGGTAATTAGTGTAGTTTAAGGTAAAAATAATGTTTTAATAATATGAGATGAGCTTGACACGTGTCCTACCCTTTTTGGATAAGTCATGGCCGACCAATACAATCCATGGGTCAACTTGGGGACCCCATGGAGCCACTTTGGTTGGGAAATGACATAAATAACTATTGATTTAATGTTAAAATTAAAATGACACAAACATGAGTTGTTTTACTAAAATAATTTTTGAATGGGGTTATTCAAGTCATATTTTTGACTATAAATATTCATTAGAAATATATAACGATTTCATAAATCATTATATTTTTTTATAATTTTTAGACATTAAATAAATTAAATTATTTATGATGTCATGATGATGCAGCGATTACCTCCTTAATAAAGGATTTAAATAAAATGAAAAGATAATGTAAAATCTATGACCTACACATGTCCAAAACCTATTGGATGGGTGGATTTCGAACCCTTATCACCTTAAACTCGAATTATATCAATGTGGGACCTTTTGAATCCGAAAAGCATTTTAAAATAAAGTAACATTTCTTTACTTTCCAAGAGTGCCCCTCCTCTCCTCTTATAAAAGGCCCCCACCTCTACCTCCTTACCCACACTTACAAAGCCATTGGATCAGCAAAACCCTGCCCATTTTGTCTCTACACTTCCCTCTCTTACTCCTTGAAGCCTCACATTGGGCAGAAGACTTCCCAAGGAAGCCTTTGACCTCAAACCAAAGGGAGTTACCTGATTTTAAGGTGATGTCTTCACTTGTGTTCTTTTGTTTTATTTTGCTTCTCCAACCCCCTAAACTCTTTTTATTCATTTATTTTGTAACAAAACCATTATCTTCCATATACTAGTATTCTGTTATAATAAGGATTCGAGCTACACTTAAACACATCTACATCTAATGGTTAAAGAAAATACTATTTCCGTGGATGGCGAATTTCTGCCTCCCGAAACGATGATTGTTCAACATTATTTTAACACCTTCAAAGGTGGGCATTGAGATGAAACTATATTTATATATGATATATAATATGTATATGTTTTCCTTAAGCTTATTTATTTTTCATTTTGGGAATACCTTTATGGTTTCCATTATGGGTAAACGCGATATCTTCATTTAAGGAAGTGCGGACTACCGCCCCCTCGAAGTTATTTGATTCGTTAATACCATATGCGGGACATATAAATGATGGATTTATGATATTATATATGATATTAAACTGGAATTATAATATAAATTTATAACATTATGATTCCATTTCATAAAATACGAAATAGAAATGGATGCAGCGTTCATGCGTACGTACGGTTTACCGTCTCCATGAACGGTGCATTCCATTTCTTACCTCTAAATGTTATATAATATTATAAATTCATGCATGTACTGGATATATATGATATATATGATATCTACATCATGAATACCATTCTGGATATAATGGATACACGATCAACCTGTAATTATAAAGTGTTTATTTTTTACTCAAGTACCAATGATCGTTAAAACAACCGTTATTAACTTAAATAATCACATAGTGTTCATGACATGGAAATAAGTGATATGAAAGGAATAATGAACTTTAGAAATGTTCTTAAACAAGTAGAAATTAACGCAAGATTATTATTCAGGATATTAATGAACGATCAAGTCATGTCGGATACGAGGTATGGGACTTCTTCTCAATCTCCTTTCATTGAGCCATATTTTGTTTTATACACAATCTTCTTTTATACGGTGTATAAACCCCTATGACCTTTACGTTTTTTATAAAGGATTCTTTTTTATACAAATCATTTACTAAATGACAAAAGGGAATGTTTTTGTCGTACGTATGGGGCGACAACGACTTCTCTGCCGCCGTGACCATTATTTGAGTTTCAGCTTCTTCTACAAGACATACCATTTTTTAAAAGAAAAATAAATACCATATTTTACTTTTCTTTTATTTTGGTGTTGAAAATGGTTTTCAAAATGTTTTTATTATATCAATGTGTTTTATTGATATCTTGTGATTGATATGTGGAAATGTTATGTTTCCTTTATGTATGTTTTATGTGATATGATTATGTTATGGTTCTTGGGAATTATTATGAAGACGGGTGGTTCCATGATAAACTAAGGGCGGGTGAGCCCGATATAGATCTCCAATGCATTGGGTAACATGAAGGAGTGAAATGTTAAGGTTTCTCCGAAGATATTTAGGGAATATACTATGATGGGTATTCCAAACATAACCAAGAGGGTTACTCACTACGTAAGAATGTTATGAATGCCTCAAGGTACCTTTATGTCTTATGATTTCTATGATTTATTCATGATTTGATAAGGTATGTTAAAGTGCCTTTGTTTTATGGGTAAATTATGATATCATTCTTATGTATATATGAACTCATGTTTCCTTTTCATATTTTTATAACCCTTACCGAGCTTTTTATGCTCATCCCATGTTTTTTGAAATGTTTTTTCACAGGACAAGGGAACGGTACATGATATGATGATAGTGTCAAGGAAGTTTCAAGAAAGAATCCATGTTTTATTTTAAATATGTTTCTGTTGATGGAAAAAATGAATACTATCTTTTATGTAACCACTTTTCTTAAATGTGGAATGTAATACATGTTTTATGATCTAATTCTCTAAAACTCTAAACCTGAAAAGATCCTCAAGGTGTATTCTTGAAATATCTCAAGATTAAGTAAGGTTTAACGCCAGGGCCTTATAGACACCCTCCTTAATGGAAACACCATCTTTTATAAAAGCACCCTATTTTATGAAAACATCCACTTTTACTCATCAATCCCATTCAAAGGCACACCATTTCAATATAAATCAATGTTTACATAAAAAGCATGTGTAGCGGGTTATGTACACGAAACCGAGGGTATGGAAACATTTCATAAAAATAAGGTGCTACATGAAAGGCCGAGTTTTACCAAATAACAAAACATTTTAAATTCTTTATTTATTATAAAATTTATTTTTTATCCATTTGAATGAAGGGTATGAATATGATTATTTGTATTATAAAAATATATAGTTTTTTATTAGAAATTATAGTAGAATCATTTGAAAGAAAAGGAAATGTTTCCTGAAAGCTTTATTTTTAAAAGGTTGTTTTAATAATTATTGGTGGAAATAACATAAAACTAATTTACCCTAATTTTGTGAAAATTATTTGAAATAATAAATTAGTTTTTTTAATCATAATAATTTTTTATGAGGCTGATTTTCATTATTTTTCACGGTTATTTATTTCATTTATGAATTATAATTCCCCAGCCTTAAAAATTACATAATAATGAGTTCGGTCATGAATTTACATTGATGATATTTCTAGGTTTATATTTTTAGATAATTATTCCATAAATATTACATTAAATATTAAAATATTACAAATTTGACACCTCTACTCAATCCAATTTCATTCACAATAATAAAACTCCTTAAATAGATCATCAATTATTTTCTTGATATAACACTTCTAGAATTATTCCTTTCACTTAACCATCCTTATACCCTGTGAAAAAACATTTAATAAACATTGGATGAGTATAAAAATCTCTCGATGTTGTATAAAATAATAAAAGAAAACATTACTCCATAAATAAATAAAATCAATGAAATCAAACTTTTCAATCATATAACCGAAGCTCCTTTACATACCTCATTAAATCATAAGATTTATGAATGACACAAAAAATAATAAATCATAAGTCTTAATGGTAACTTATGGAATCCATAAAATACTTACATTAAAGCATTCACAACTAAGTTGGGAGTTGCATTCAGAATACCCATTACAGTATATTCCCTAAATCTCTCAAAAAAACATTAACGTTTACCTCTATCATGTTACCTAATGAATTGTAAAGCTATCTTTTGATCACCCATCCTAGGGTTATCATGGAACCACCTATATACCTATACAATGCCCAAGAACCATAACATAGTCATAACATGTAAAAAAGCCTATAGAAAAGATAAAATTACCACATTATAATCAAAATATATCATCTCATGATATTGACATAATAAATGGATTTTAAAAACCGATTTAAATAAAAAATTATGTAATAAGGGTAAATGTTATTTATTATCATATTATAAAAATTATGACTAGTTTTGAAATCCAAATAACAAATAATGCCCGCGACGGTGGAAAGGTTTTTAACACCGTGTACGTTAAAAAGTAACATTCCTTTTGACGTTTAGGAAAACTATATCTAGAAAAGAATTCACTTTAAAGGAAATTAAATTTCAAAGGTGTTTATACAATGTATGAAATAAATTCATGTATAAATCAAAAAATTCCACAAAGAAAGGATATTGAGATAATGTCCCTTAGGAAAATTCAGTAGCCTAAAGGTGTCATATTGAAATTCTGAAAAGTGAGTTGATGAGAGAACAAAGGTTATGAAATCACGTGGTCATAAAATTTACAGTAATAAGGATATAGAATACCATATCCCAACATATGATAATATAAATAATAATACATAACATAATATAAGTCTTTGACTAAAAGAGGAGAGTGAAAGTTTCCCTTAAATATATCATTTTGTAAATAAAATAGATTGATTATGTTAATTCATTATATGTTCAAATAAAGAAATTATAAAAACAATACAGAAAATAAAAAATTTATTTATCACATAATCATAGCTTGACATAATCAATAAGTATAAGTTTAACACCAAGAATGGAAATTGGGTTTAGAAGTTCCCTAACCATATGTCTGATTTGTCTTTTTCATTTATTATCGCTCAGAATAATAAACATACTTTAATTATACATGCTTCTGAACCTTTTTATAGTCCATTATTATATTATATCTCTTATTTAAAATCCATAATGGTCACATATTTTTTCACGTTCATATCAGTCCTTTGTCGATGTTTGACACATGAGTCATAAATAAACTTGTTAAAAGTACAAATAATCCATGTGATCAAAAGTACATTATCTATAGAATTGTATTCAGGGTTTAAATGACATATATATTTATTATATATGTATTTTTATCCAGTATATATGTATTTATAATTTTCCATAAAATATTGTTATAAGAAAATGAAATGCACCGTTAATAGAGATGGTAATCCGAACGTACTCATGAACGTGACATTCATTTATTTTCAATTTTAAAAGGAATGAAAAATGAATGATACATAGGAATATTATAATTACAATATAATATATATGTTATATATATAAAATTATTAATCTGATTCCAACCTTTATACATTCAATGAATGTCCTTAATCGGTCATATCACTTTTAGTGGGCTGTATTCTGCACTTCCTTAAATGAAATTCTCCTATTTACGCGTTATAAAAATAATAATGGAATGTGTTTAATGAAAAATACTTAATAATGGAGAAAATATATATATATTATGTAAAATATAAAAATATAGTTCCTTCATAATTTCCACCATGAGAGGTTGTAGGAGATAATTTAACAATCACCATTTCGTGAGGTAGTAGTTCATCATTCAAAGAAAAAGTATGTTAGTATCCATTAAAAGGATGTGTGTGGAAGGGAAAATCAAATCATTCTCATAAAAATATCCTAGAACATTTAATATAATGGTGTCGTTATGTAATCAAATAATAATAATAATTCAATATGGATTTGTAAAAGAATATAAAAGTAAAGAACATGAGAGAATACGTTACCTCTAAATCGAGTAACTATTTTTGATTTAAGCTAAAAGGCCTTAATGAATTGACTTATGCCTAAGGTAATTCTTCTAGGATAAATATATGTATTTTGGGAGATTAATTTTGTAGAGTATTAATGAGACACATGGCTCGATAGGTGTCTATAATGAGTTAGTGGACATGGCCTTTTATATGAGGAAGGGGGGCTCTTTAGGGAAGATTGAATGAATTATTTTATTAGAAAATTTATTATATTTCAAAAGGTCTAAAACACATTAAATTATAAGATAATATGAATATAAGTCAAAATAAAATCATCCAATAATAATTAGACTGGTTTGGGATATTTTTTCATCCTCGTTTTTTTTATTTAACCTTATTTTACTCTTACTGATTTGTCAATAAGATAACAGTTTTAGATTAAAAATAGTTACCAGAACATGAAAAATATCCAATTAAAGGGTCAATAACAAAAATAAAGACTTATTATAACTATTTGGTCTCATATTTTAAATATTTAAATTTTATAATATTTAATTAAAAATTTTATATTTTAAAATATGAATTATTTAAATTTTGGCACTATTCGTATCGTGGATTTTTAAAAAATCAATAACAACGTGATTTATTTGAAAAAACATCATTCATAAAAAGAGAAATAATAACTATCATTTATAAAATTCTTTAATGTCATCAAAATAACCAAATTACATTTAATGTAACATTTTTAATATCATGTATTTTAATCTATTATTAGTGAAGCAATCATTGCATCATCTTTGTGTCATAATTAAATTTATGTAATTTATATCTAAAAATAATAAATAAATTACCATTATGTAGGAAATCATTTTATATTTCTAATGGCTAATTATATTAAAATATATCTCTCACATATCCCCTTATAAAAACTGTTTCCCAAATGATATATGTTTTTGTTACATTTTCATCAACTTTTAATTAATTTGTATAAAATGTTATTTTCAATTACAAGTGGCTCTATGGGGTCCAAGAATAGATCAATGGATTTCTAGGGTTGGATATATTTTATCCTATAGTATTAGGACATGTTTTAAGGAAATTGATTCTTATTATAATATTATTTTTAACCCATATCTATGTTATTTAAAATTTAACCATCTTAAATAAAATATTCACTCAAGTTACTATTAATAATGTCTAAAAATAAAATTTAATGATTTACACAATATGGAATTCCTGATTCCAAATATGGATTCATTTTTTCCAAATTCAAAACTCAATAGTTTTGGAAATTGATTTAAAATTAATACAGCTTTTCAAAACCAAAAAGCTTGTTTTAAACTAGTAAAAAACACTTAAACTATTGATATGTGTTTCGGTCCAATTTCAAATTGAAATTACTTACACAGAAAAAAATTGTATTAAATGATAAAAATATAATCCAATTACACAATAAAAACCACTAATTATACAATCAATTTATATTAAAAAAATATATTAAAAGCCAGTTTGAAATTAAAATTCAGTATTTTTGAATATTAATTTAAAATGAACATTATGAGAAAAATACCAAAATTTCATCCAATGTAAATTTTTATGTCCCAATTATATGGAATAATATTATTTTGTAAAATATAACATATATACGTGACAAAAACTATATTTTAAAAGGGTTCACCATCAAAAGGCGGTAAATCGACCCTTTAAAAATTATAGAGTTTTTCATGCTTAAAATAAGATTCATTCTTTTTTTAAGCCTCTAAAAATTAATTGTTAATTTTTAATACAAATAATAATTATATTTTAGTTATATTGGTTCATTCTATCCAATAAAATGGAAATGGGTAAACTATAATTTAAAATAATAATATTATTATATCAATTTTTTGGTTTAACTCAATGTTGTGTGCAACAAAATATTTCAAAGAAAAATATTGTTGCATTTTGTGTACGCTTTAAAGAAAAGAGTAATATTTAAAATAAAATTAATATCTTATTAATAAATATTAATAAATATGAAAATTTATTATTCAATAAATAAATGGGTCAATAAATCTTTTCCCCTTTTGAAAATTGCATTTTCACAATTTTAAAATTGGGATAATAAACTTCATTAAAAGTACCACATCGGAAAGAGAGATAATAAAAATATCACTTTGAAAGAATTGAATAGAAGTAAAAAAATCTACCTTAGATAACACATACTATTATCCCTTGGAAACATCGATATGAAAGATAATTTAAGTGTCATGTTCTGATCGTGATTGATAGAAAACATGATCAAGAAGGAAGTTAACCACCGGAAAACAATAAATATGTTATTAGTTAAATAGTTTTAGATTCCCTGGTAGGAAATGTAAATGAAAAAAGTGTTTGTATTTAGGTTCCCTTTATTAAAAATGTATAATTATTTTTTTCCATTGACTAATAACATAAGGAAATATACTTACTTTTCAATTAAATTATTATCCTATAATAAGTTTCTACCAAAAAGTCAACTTTTTTCCAAACGATTACTATTCAAGATGACATGGTCATAGCTAATGATCTAGAATCAAATTCTAGATAATAAAATGATCAGAAAAATATTATCCATATATTTCCAATGTCTTTGTAGATTAACCAAAATGAAAAAGTTTATTTCAAGATCAAATAATCCCCAGAAAAGGATATTCATTTATAAAAAAACGAAATACTACTCTTAATCTCCAAAATTGAAAAATAGTACCCAAAAACATCAAATACAATTCAATTCCAAATTTTCCATTAAATTATACAAAAATAATCCAATATAAATTTGAAACTGAAAATTTAGTAGGATTTGACCACATAGTCTTGCACCAAAATCTTAACATTTATCTCGAAATAATATCGGCTACTATAAAAGTATCATACTAAAAAGTTATTTTCCTAATCACATATTCTCCAAGTTAGGTTTATCATTTGCATTAATAACCTTAATCCATATATGTCCACAATAAAAAAATGACTCTACAAAAATTAAATTATATCATTACACATGAAATGAAATCACATAGTATTCTATATTCCATAGGCATATAGTGTTCCCAAAATATTAAAAGTCTTCCAAAGTTATCTTTTCAATAAATAACCAAATAATTTTCTTATACAATGAATATCTATTTTTTAAAACATAAGATCCCATATTAAAAATATTCTTGATCAATAAAATCATTTTACTAAAAATAATAAGTCATACTAACCATCCACTTCACATGGTCTGTGGTATACGATATGCCCTTATCACCCTTCGGTTGTGGGTCCGATTCATTGGGAATTACCAGATGTGACAGGATGTCACTTGTCTTGAATGTTTTACTTTTTATAAAACTAAAAATAACCGTATCATTTTTTACCATAATATTTTTATTATGCCTCTCATTTTCCTCCCACCTCATTAAAACATCAATATCTTAATTTGTGAAGACATATATATATATATTGACATATTTTACCACCATAGAATAACATTATTACCAAATAAAGAACATTGTACATTCATTAGGGTGTCTACCTAGTTTCACCACCATCCTATTTATACACTTAGATGGTCCATGCAATCAAACAACTAATTAGAGATCCTTTAAAATCACCAGCTATTTTTTATCCAAATACACCTTGATTAGACAACAAAAACACATATCTTGATTAAATTTTAATGGTATTAAATGTTAATTTTTGATCTTATCGGCCTGAGTTAGTGGATTTTAAATTTTAACATCCATTCTCATCATTTGTGCACTTCATCCATAATATGCACCAATTTTTCCCAAATGTTTCATCTTATTTTAATGAAATTAATTATCCATATTTTAATTTGATATTTTGGAAAATTTATATGCACATAAATATGAACATGTTTCATTCAGGAATCATAAATGTATTCATAAAGGATGATGGGGATATTTGGAGATGAAAGGAAACAATTCTGGAGAAGGCATATAGGATATCATCCCGCGGATGAGAATGTGGGGCCCAAAATACAGGCCCAATGAAGCCTAAATTTCATGTGAGTCTAGAAAAATATATAAAAACAAATTAGTATACTGTATCCAGTGCTAATTTGTATTACATGGAGTTGATTAAGGCGTCCCAAGTTGAAGATGAAAATCTGGGCCAGATTCTATGGCCCATAACAACAACCCACCATTTAAATTATATATCCAGAACCACAACTTATTTTGGGCTGAACATTTACAGGACATTAGGGGACATCCGGGGATCCATTTAATTATTTTATGAAACACTCAAATTCATCCTTCTAAAAGGTGATTTAGGCACCTATTTTCGGTGGATGCATGCTGGCTCCCACTTCGAGGAAAGAGTTGAAAAGCCTCCTATGCATTAAATGTCCACCCACCTATCCCCTGCACAATTAATTAAAGGCTCATGGGATGATGGGGGCTCGTCCAAAGAATTCCCAAATTCCTATTTAAGGTAGTATTGGTCGAAGATTTAGGGATCTTGGTACTTTTTTTCATTGTAATGTTATTATGCCAATTTTTCTTTGTAATGTTTTTCATTCTCATTTAAGTTGTTCGAATCACCTTAGTTGTCATTAAAATTTCTTCTTCTTCTCTTATAATGTTCTTACTAATATCAACTTGATAAATTTTCCTCATGTTTTGAAATTTTTCACACCAAAACTTGTGATTTTGTTCACACAACGGTGGAATGATCGTTTCATTATTTTTTTTTAAATCCAGCTTCTTTAAGTCGACTTACCGCTTCCATTTATTGAATAGAGTAAATGGAGGTCTAACCACTTATGGGATGATCCTAGGGAGTTTCATAGGATGGGTTGGATGTTATTTAATGTTCTTAAATTCATAATCATTTCATTATTTTTTTATTTCAATTTGATGATTTATTTTCTTCTTAGTCTTCACCAACTTAAAAAATAACACAATTTGAGTGCTAGTACGATCCAATTCCTTGGAGTGTTCTTTAAATTGATTCTCAAAGTGCATTTGTGATTATCCTTGTTATTTTGTAGGGATTAAATTGGTTAATGATGTTGAGGAATTATATCAATTTGTGGATACATCTTGAATTAGTCAAATGAATGATAAAAGAAAATAAATACATCCAATCGAACCCTAGTAACAACTTAGGATAAACTCATCTCCATTAATTATTATAAACTAAGTAATAGATTGTTTTAATTGATTTTCTTTAAATTAAATCAGTATTTATTCCAATCAAATGAATCCAAATATTTGGCCACTCCATAGCCAAATCTTTCCAAAATCAGAGTGTCTCTAGGTTTCTTCTTCAGTCCCTGTGGATTCGACCCCTACCTATATTACATTGACCACATACATGTAGGGTAAATTTTGGCGCTACCACACAGCATACTACTTGGTTCTATGGGTGTTCTCAAAAAAATAGTTTCACAAAAATAATCATATGTGAAATATATTTTCCAAACATATAAAAAATGATTTTTATAAAAAAATCAGACCAAGTTTGAGTTGAAACATTCAATAAATTTTCATTTTAGAATACCATAAGTATGTATTGAAAGACCAAATTAAAAAATCAAATATAAATTATTTGTTAAAGGGTCTCCATATTCAGAACCTTTTTCAAATTAATAATATTAATTAAATTGTAGTGATAAGGTAAAATATATTAAAATTCCTTGATAATAATAACAATTCTTGAATATATGGTAATATTGAGAAAATAGGATTTTATTAAATACGACCCATGATCCATGATGGTATCGAGGTATAGCAGAGGTGATTGATATATCAAACAATTGCTTTCATGTGAGTTGTATGTTACAAAATGTTTCAGAATCATTTGTTCATGACATTGCAATTTTTATTACAATAATGTAATCCAGAAGAAACAAGAATTTCATTTCATATCATCTTCCTTACATTTTTAGTAGGAATTCCTTGATCATAAACTATTATAGAAATATGTTTTTACCCTTAAGAGTAGATATAGAGAATATACATGTGTCTAAAAAAACATAATCCATAATGTTGTCTAAACCCACCTTTGATAACATCTATAAGGCTCCAACCTAAAACATTACATAATCTTGAGTTAATTCAGGAATACACAGTGAGGATATTTTCAGGTTATTGGTTTTAGAGAATTAGCCCGTAAATATTACATTACATCTCAAAATATTACAATATAAAAACTTCTTGTCTATCCGAATTAGTAAACAATAATGAAATTCCATAAATATAACATCAATTATTTTCTTGATATATATCATTGTGAATTATTACTTTCTTTTACCCTTCATTATACCCAATAAGAAATATTTCATAAAATTGGGATGAGCATAAAAGATCTTAGTAATGGTTATAAAATAAGGAAAGAAAACACTAGTCCATCAATATATACAGTCAATGAGATCATACTTTTCAATCATAAAGAAAATATATTTAAAATAACTAATGAAATAATATGATTTAAGAATGAGACATATAAATCATAAATAATAAAGGTAACTTTCTATGTTTATAACATACTTACATTGCGACAATCCCAGTTATGTAAGGAGTTACTTTTGGAATACCCATCATAGTATATTACATAAATCTCATAGAATAAACATTAACATTTAACTTAGACACATTACCCAATGCACTAGAGATATATCTCTGTCTCATCCACCTAAGGTTTATCATGGAACCACCCATATACATAAACAACTCCCAAGAACCATAACATAGTCATAACACATAAAACAAGTTTAAAGACAAGAAAACATTTCTACATTATAATCAAAACATATCATTTCAAGATATTGACATAATCAATGATTTCTCAAAACAATTTTCTATAAGAGAATACATAAAAAGGGTAAATATTTTTTATTTTCCTTTTAAAAATATTAGAGTCTGTTAAGGAAGAAAAATATCAAATAATGCTCACAGTGGCCAAAAGGTGTTTGTCGCCACGTTCATTAAAAAGAAACATTATTTTTTTTGAATACTAAAATGATACGAAGATAGAAATATTATTTTTGAATTAAATTAAATTTAAAATTTCTATAAACAAAATATATATTTAATTCATGTATAAATAATAATATGCCTCATTGAAAAGAGATGGAGACAACATCCCTAACAAAAATTTGGAAGCCTAACGACCTTAAAAATTCAGAAAATGACTTCATGAGATAAAAAATTATATGTAATCACTTGAAAATAAAATGGAAATAAATATGGATATCTAAGAACATATCCTAACATAAGATAATGTAAATTAAAAGTCATAACATAAAGGAAGTCTTTGAAAAAAATAGTAGGGTGGGTGTTTCCATTACAAAGAACATTTTGTAAATAAAATTTATCATTTATATGTATTCACATTAAGTAGACATAAATAATTTATAAATACAATATAGGATATAAAATGTTATTTTTCAAATTATTATAGCAAAACATCATCAATAAGTTTATGATTAACAAATAGAATGGAAATTGGGTTAAGAAGTTCCCTAACCTTGTGTCTGACTTGTCTGGTTCATTCTTTAACTACCTATATAGTAAAAATTAGTTCATTATAATTTATTCGGAAAATTTTTCATGTTTATTATTACTTTAATATCCATTATTATTTTTCTATAACAATAATATAATTATTCATGTTCATATAGGACTTTTGTCGATGTTCAGTACTTGAGTTATAAATTAACTTGTTATAATTAAAAATTGTCAATATGATCAAAAGTACATTTCTCCATAATTGTATTCATGATTTAAATATCATATAAATATAGTATATATTTATTTACATCACACACACATATATATATATTATTTAACATTTGGATGTTATAGAATAAAATTCATTGTTTATGGATATGGTACTCCGTACAAACGCATGAATGCTACTTTCATTTCTTTTTCATTTTTAATGGAATGAAAACTAAATGATACATAGGTATATTATAATTAAATTATAATATAAATGTTATATATGTGACATAAGTTCATTAATTCCATCATTTATATGTTCCTTGTATATACTGAATGAGTCATATCACTTTGAGGGGGCGGTAGTCCACACTTCCACAAATGAAATTATTATATTTACATGTCATGAAACAGAATAATGGAATGTTCTAAATGCAAAATAAAAATTAATATATAAATTAAAAATATATTATATCCCATTTATAAATATAGTTCTATCAAAATGTCCACCAAGAGATATGGTAGGAGATAATTAAAAAATCGTTGTTTCGTGATCCAATAGTTTTTCATCTACAGAACCAGTATGCTCATATCCATTAGATGAAGATGTGTTGAAGTGCAGTTCAAATACTTATAATAAAAACAAACTAACAAATTTATAATAATTTTTTTTGAAATCAATTAATAATAATATATTATGTAGTGTAAAAATAAAATAAATGAAAAAAACATGAGAGAAGATGCTACCTCTAAATCGGGTACCTCTTTTTTGATTTAAGAAAAATGGAATTCTTGAATTTTCTTCTTCTAATAGTAAGGCTTCTAGGAGGAATAAAGGGATGTTGGGAGAATATTTTCTTAGTTTTTGTAAGAGATAATGGGTTCAAGAGGTGTTATTAATGGGTTAGTGGTGGTGGCTATTTATAAGAGTAAGGAGGGGCTCTTTAAGAATGATTGATAGTATTATTTTATTATAAAATTATTTTTGGTTTTAAAAGGTCCAAAACTAATTAAATTTAAATATAAGATGAATAAAAGTAATAATATATTCAGAAAATATTAATTATATACGTTTTTGTTATTTTTCAATCCATATCATTTTTATTTCACCCCTTTTTAATATTACTGTTTCATCAGGCATTTTTAACCAACTAAAATCAAAATAGTTACCAAAACATTAAAAATATCCAATTTAAGGTTCAAAAATACAATTTTATACTTATAATAACTATATTACATAAGCTTATATATTTTTTAATTTGTAATATTTAATTTTTATGTTTTTATTTTAAAATATGATTTAATTCAATTTTGACACTATTAATATAATGACTTTTTCAAAAATAATAACAACCTGATTGATTCCAAAAAATATATATAATATAATGAAAATAGGTAAATTTCATCCATAAAATTCGTGTATGACATAAAAATAACCAAAATAAATTTATTGTAACATTTTTAATATCATTTATTTGAATCTTTTATTTGTGAAGCAATCACTACCACACCATTTTGTCATAATTAAATTTATTTATTTAATTTATAAAAATTATAAATAAAATAACATGATAGATTAAAGATTATTTATTTATAATTAATATTTTGAGGCAAATATATAACTTATATAACCCTATATAATTTTTTTACTAAAATATAAATGTGTATGTTACATTTTTCTTAACTTTAAAATAATTTTTTATAAAATATCATTTTCAAGGAAAAGTGGCTCCTAGGGTCATAAAATCATCCCAATGATTCCCATGATTTGTAATATATCAAATAATATGGTTATAAATAGTGTTAGGGAATTTTATATAATTAAAATATTATTATTTACCCTAATTTCAAATATTTTACCCTTTAACCATTATAAATAAAATATTTACGTAAGAAACTATTCATAATGTCTAAAAATAAATGTTTCATTTTCATACAATTTAGACCTCATAATTCCTAAAATGGAATAATTTTTTCCAAATTCAAGTAAAAGATGATTCACAATTTAATTTAAAATTAATTGTCGTTGTCATAATCAAAAAGGATTTTTTATGAAGTAAATACTACCAAAAGATTGACATGCGTTTCTACCCAATTTCAAAGTGATATTATTTAAAATGACCAAAATTGGATTAAATGATAAAAATATAATCCAATTATACTTTAAAAACAATTATAGTTACAATATAACTATATTAATAAATGAGATTAAATGGGAGTTTGAAATTGAATTTCATTATTTTTTACTATTCCTTAAAAATTAAAATTTATCGAAAAAATACAAAAAATTAATCCATTGTGAATCTAGATTTTTTACATATAAGGCAAAATGTTATTTTTTCAAATATAACATATAAATGTGAAAATAAAGTATATTTAAAAAGGGTTCTCCATTAAAAGGTGGTAAGATGACCTTTTAAAAATATTATAGTTTTTCATCCTTAAAATTAGATTAATTCTTATTTAAGAAACTAAAATTTATTGGATAAGTGTAATGACATTTAATAATCAAATATTAGTGATTTATGTTCATTACCTCCAATATAATAACTATGGGTTAACTATCATTTAAAATAATAATATTATTATATCAATTTTTTGGAATCACTCAAACTTGTGTGCAATGTAAGATTTCAATGAAACCAGTTGTTTCATGTTGAGAAGGCTATCAGAAATCATTTCCCCTTTAAAATAAAATTGATATCTTTTTAATAAATAATAATTCATATGAAAATGTTTGATTCTTTAAATACTTGTGTCATTACATGAATACAGAAAAATTCCAAATTTAATTTAAAAACATCATTTACAGTTAAATAAATCAAAATTGATAACTAATATTCTGAACTATTTTCAATGAATAATTATATGAATTTTATATAAATTAATTAAATTTATGTCAATGTAATTAATATAATAATGACTTTTGATATAAAATCATTTTAAAATTTTTAAAATTTTCATTTTATAACACCACATTTTCGTCGCATCTACATTTATAATTTACAATAAAATTATTCCAATTTTTTGTGTATAAATTTTACAAATGGTTTAAATATTTTCAGTAATAATAATTTATATTATGTAATATTATCACTATAATTTTGGAACATAATTATTAGAGAAAACTGTTAAAAATAATTGAACTGATTATGGTAAAAAATATTTTACATAGTTGTTAAACCTTGAATATAATTACTACAAAAACCTACCAACAAGAAAAATACCAATATTATCGCAATATATTTAACATTAAACACCTTTGATGGATTTTTATTAGTTAGTGCTGTACAATTCCATTAATGTAACCAATATAATATGTTATGTAATGAAAAAGACAAAAAAGATCACATCATTAATATCTATAAAGAATTTTGATGGGGGAAAATATATTAGGTTTGATTATAAATATTGTTTTTACGAAGAAATGTTTTTTATCATGATATGTTATGTTAAATTTTTTTTTGAAATAATTACATTAAATTCTTATGAAACACCAATTACAGAATTATTTATTTAGTAATTAGATAGAATAAATGATACTAAAAAAATTAACCATGATGTAAATTGAATAAATTATTGAGTTGAATAGATTTTTTAGTTTATTATACCATGTTACAATAGTGTTAACATAATTTATCATATTTCCATAATGGTTTAATTTAATATTAAATTAATATCTTTAAAATTGACATTAATGTTATCTTATAATATATGATATTTAATTAAAATATTTCATATAAAAAATACTATGTTCTAAAAAATAAATAATAAATTAAAATATAAATCAACAATGTAACATTAATTGGCCCATTTTTTTATTATGACTACATTTACCCCTAAATGAGAATAATCATTATTAGTGTAGTGTAGGTTTAAATAATGTTTTTCGCAAGACATGTTTTTTATTAAAATTAATTTTACACACACATTTTTTTTAATTTATAAATTGGTTTTAATATTTATAATAATTTGATTAAATATACCTAATATTAATCACATTAATGTTTTAAATGGGTTTAAACTTCCATGTATGAAAACTAGTTCGCGTAGTGAAAAACCTAAATTGTAAAAATAAGGAAACATAGAATTTATGAAATAAAATGGTTAAAACAAGTTTTTATAATGTGTGGAGGTTTTTGTTGAAAATATAATACTTAAAAATCATTTATTATACATCTTGGAGAAACATGAGGAATGATTGACCTCACAATACTTAATACATTAGTGTATTGAAAAGAATGTCAGTCCACACAACTATAAAAGGGATCTTACTCCCCTCAATTATTTTCACTTCCCTATAACATTTTCTCGTAGAAAACTACCAAAATCTATTAAAATTTTACATCCCATCATCCTAAAAGAATTATATTTTATAAAAATCCATCCTTGGAAGGGTTTAGTTAATACTAGGAAAATATACCTGAAGAAGAGGTAATATTCATCAATGTGCATATTTATTTTACTTATTTATCCACCTCCTTAAAATTTTATTAAGATATTATAATATAATAAAATAATTATAGTCAAAAAATGGGTTTTTATGAATTTTTTTTGACTTAAAACATTATACACTTCCATAAAAGGCATTATAAATTCATTATTTCAGTGTATGGTGGACTGTCAGGTCATAAGATGTTGTTATTTGTTCTTCCATTACCACTATTCATGGTTGGAAATTTTGATTGATCTATAGTAAATATATATAACATATAACCTTTTTATACATCTTGATTAATTATATAAAAGAAAAATTATTACATTAAATTCTTCATGAGACATGATATAATCGCTCAGGTGCATGAAGGACTTCCACCTATCGAAGTGATATGATTCATCATTCTCAAAAAGATAACATGGATGGTTATATAGAATAATTATATGTCATATATGTTTCATAATTATGATATTAATAACATTTTTATTTTTATGTAAAGATAAAATATTCATTTTATTTTTTTACATTTTCACATAATGAATGATGATAACATCATTCATGTACACGTAGACTACCGCCTTTATGAAGTGATGTGAGTCTTTTTTAAACACCATGTAACATGATTGATATATAGAAGTATATAATATTGAATTTTTGAAATTAAAATGTTTATGTAATGGTAAATTATTACACACCTCTATTCTAAAATGATTATTGAATAATAGAAAACATTACTCATGCGTATATATATCCAACTGTCTCCATGATAGTAACATACATAATATATTGGAAAAAAGATTTAGGATAATTCTAAAAATTATAATCGATTTATAAATAATAATATGTTTTCATAATTTTTGATCTAGATATGATATAACTATTTAATATATGCATGAATCAAATCATTCATAATGAAACATGAATTAAAAAAGGGAAAATAAAACCCAAAATAGAAAAAATA
This sequence comes from Viscum album, assembly GCA_963277665.1. Taxonomy (NCBI): domain Eukaryota; kingdom Viridiplantae; phylum Streptophyta; class Magnoliopsida; order Santalales; family Viscaceae; genus Viscum; species Viscum album. The sequence goes on along the minus strand of OY728133.1, from coordinate 640,855,793 downwards.
ATGCTTGATTATTAATGAATGGGTGACAAAATATCATAAAAGAATTAGATATGATATCATCAATAATAATATGATCATTTAGAAATTTAATAAAAAAAATTAAAACTTCTATATTGGTTTTTAAATAATGTTCATTCAAAAGGACACATGAGGTATGGTATTTCGTCGCAATATAAATTCTATCGAGAAATGTTCATTTTTACAGACTACTTCTCTTTTATGTGTTGTATATACTACCCCATTGACATGTAATGTCATGAATACTTCATTAATCATGGTATATAATGTTTCATTTGATATTATTTCATCTAATAGTCGTTTACATGAAAACTACCCAATTATAAAAGTTATGAAATCTTTCATTAATTAATGAGTTTTAACTTTTTCATGAAACAATAACATTATTGTTATCATTTTTCATGGATATTAAATTTCTCTAAAATATTAATATTCATCTATGATAGATGTTATTATTTTTTAAACCACTGACTATTATATCATATGTTTTTTAATTTGAACATTATTTGATTAACTGTGGAAATATTGATTATTTTGTATCTGTTACTCAATATATATGCTTGATAATAAGGGAAATTTTTTAAAAATACACATTGACTATTAAATATATGAGAAATGATCTGGGGATGAAATATATGGTTAGGTTAATAGTTATTTAACGACCCTTGATGCATCTCTAGTCTCATGAGACAAAAAAGTTACAAAAAAGCCTTCACATATATTTCAAAAATGTTTTAAACTATATGGAGGATTGATTATCAAAATAATTTAATTTTTAATTGTATGGACAAAAATTAGGTTATTTATTAACATGATTATTTTAAACTATCTAGTGGATTAATCGTTATAGTAAAATTATTTTGTTATTTCGGAAATAAGACGTCCAATAAGTATGTATTTTCTTTATTTATATATTGTTTTCATTATAGATGATATTTTCTACAACTTCTTTACATTCTCAGGCTATTCAATAAATCTCATGTTTCTTTAATTATTTACCTTCCAAAATTTATAATTTTTTATCTATTCATGATTTCATGTTATTTTATTGGTATATGTGTTTAGTTCTTAACCTTTTTTTATTGATTATGGATATTGATTAATGATAACTTCAAATTCACCTAAAACATAATGAGAATTTGAGCTCATACATATTTTTTCTCTTTCTTTATTATTCCATTAAGAAAATAATGTATGATATGCAATGATATTTTAGAGGGAATAAATTTATTACCATAAACAAAATTATGTTATATTATTTGAATTGAAAATTAATGTTAGAATAATTGATGTGTTTATTCTTCCAATAATACTAAACTATTCAGTCATTTGGGATCTGATTCCATGTATTATATTCCAATGTATTAATATAAAAAAATTTATCTTGGCTATTTGGTTCTGGTTCACTAATGTTGGTATTTTAGAATGTTTTGTACGAACTGTGAGAACAATATTTTGGAAATATTCGATAAGGGAACATAACTCTACGATTTAATTTGATTATAAGTGTATATGATCATCCTAACATTTTTTAGAAAAATCTTGTATGGATTTTCCAATAAATACATTTTTTCTATATACTACATACAGAACTGTTTCTGGTATAGTGGTACCCATGGGAAATAACCCAAAAAAGGCATATCGAGCTTGACTTGAGTGTTATTTCGTACACAACAACCAGCCTTGATATAAATATAGTTTGACACTCCCATTGGATATTCTTATAATAATTATCATTTTATATAGAAATTGTTATGATGCAATTGAATATAATGATAAAATTAAAGAAACAATTTTTAAGAATATATGATTTAGAATGTATAAATTTTTTAAAGTTTGTAATGTGGTTCAATGGATTAGGGATTATAAATTATTTATCTTAATGATATAGTCTGATATAGTATGATTCTTCATTTATAAAATCTTATTGTATAGAAACTTATAACATCGTCAATGTGAAAGATCCAAAGTGTGTTTGCTATAGTATCTTATATGGTATTAAACTAACATTTCAATGGTAAATAACATCTTAGACATTATCATAATATGAGTAAATAGTATCTAGTGATAAAAAAATAGGGAAATAATTCATTATGAATTTTGGATTCTAAAAAAATAAAATAATATCTGGATGTCCTAGAAAAAAGCTTCATAAATTAATGAAATAAGATAATAATTTTCCATCATGTGGTATCTATGGTTGGAATCCCCTTAAAAGATGATTAAAATGAAAATAAATTTGATTGATGTTTTTAGAAAAATATCACCTGATACTAATTTCCAAGGAAATAAAACGGATTACAATTATCAATTATTCAACTATAATGAAATGGGTCCCAACATAAATTAATGTTTAAATAGTCAAATTAATATACCTCAAATTAAGTTAATAGATCATGTTCAAGATATTGGGATTACTATAAATTAAATGTAATGATTAATGTGATCTTATTTAGATACAATAGTTTTATTATTTATGAATGATATATCTATTATAGAAATGTGAAATGTTAAATAATTTTACTATAGTACATTTAAATTAAGTATTTGAATTTATATGATGAATGGTGCCAATGAATAAGTAAAATGGATCAATGAAAATTTAATATTATCTAAAAACATAATATTAACATAATTATAACCACATTTATGTTATTGAAGTAGAGATAATAATTTTGGGATAAAGAAATAATTTTTATGGAAAAAATAAATTTGACAGTATGGATTACATTAGAACTGATTAATGATTGTTGACAAGGTGTTTTACGCTTGAAGGAGTTACAACACTTTTTGTATTTGGGGAATATACCCTATAACCTATGTTTTAATTAAGGATTAAAAATTCATCCATTTTTGTCAATATTTCTTATGGTAATTCATGTCATGACCATGTTTTAATAGAATACACTATTAAGGTCATTTCATGTATGGTAAGATACAATTAAAAGCCTCTTTATTTTGTTTGAGAGTTTAATGGGATGGCCATCTTAGAAATTCAATTCCCTTCATTCAAATATTGTGGATATTAATCCATTATCACGATCATAAAAATAACAATTAATAAAATGTTTTGTGATTAAAAGTTCATTAGATTTTAGAGAATAATTTATTACATCACCGTATGAATATTAATTCATATTAGATAACATGTTCTGACTATATTGTTTTTGGAAAATGATTTTATATAGATGGGAAGTCAAGTCAATATTTTATGGTTCTTACAACAAGTTAAATGTTAATTTTATTGCATTTGGGAAAAAATATTTGGAGATTCAATTCCTAGAGTAGTGAATGGTTTATAAATTATCCATCCCATTCAAAAGTATTTTATTTTTCTTATGAAATGGAATCAAATCAAGTAAGTTTATCTAATCATAAAAATTTATCATCTTTGGGAAAAATATATTAAAATAAAATTTTATCCCCCTAAAATTATTTTTGATGATTGAAATAACCCTTTCCATGCCTATTTGACACATGGTTTATTAGTTGTTAATCATATCTAGATCACCCACTTCATTTTGATCAATGTTATATAACACTCTCTATCATAATTTGAGTTTAATTTTTCTTATTCATGTCTATGTTCTAATATCCCACTATTTTCTCCGACATAGAGACATGGTTATGAGTTTTTTCTTGAGGTAAATTGTAATTACCTTTATCTATTATCAAAAATATATTTTTTATCCTATTTAAAATTTGTTTTTTAATAAATTCATTTTCAAATATCAAACCCATGACTATCGAGATCATTTTCCAATTTTATGGATTGATTTTATTTAAGGTGGAGAGAATGTGACACCAATAACTTCTAAAAGAACATCATTGTATTCAACAGAATATAAGAACATACAATTTATTTTATCACTAAATACCTGATAAACTATGTTTTTCATGTTTTACAAGCAATGCTATTATTGTCTTTCATTTCTCTCAATAATGATTTTATTCCAAATCTTGTGTTATATGGAAGGATGAGTTTAATAAATTAATAAAAAAATATTATTATCAGTGTTTTATATGAAAATATTGTATTGATGATTAAATAGTTTCTTAGAAAAATATTATATAACTTATGATACTATATTATATGTTTATCGATCACAATAAAATAAGTATCCTTTGAATGAAAAATAATTATTTTTGGATAACAATATGTTTTTTAAAAGAAGGATTAATTTTATTTGATGCATATAATTTAAAAATTTTTTTTAAAAAAATTTATTAAATTTATATTAAAATTAACATTTTCATTGAAATGATACAATAAAAATTATATTAATGAGAGTTTTTTTATTTTTATGAAATGTCTTATTTTAGGAATAATTGATAAAAATACATAATTTTAATTGAAAGTTTCATTTTCATTTAAATAATTGGTAATGTGAAATTATATTTTTAATTTTTATTAAGTGAACTTTGAAAAATTCTATATATTTTATCTTATTTAGATAATATGAATAAATTTCATATTTAATGTTTATATAAAAACATTCAAACTGTTCCAAAAATATTCACATTAAATAAATAATTTCTCTTCGCGGATAAGGAACTCATGTTAAATTTAAAAAAATAAAATTATGTGATTTTAAATTTGGAAAATAGATTCATAATTTTGAATAATAATCATTTCTACCATGTAATAATATCAATTTAATTTTTTACTTTAATTATCAGTGGAAATATTTAAAATTAATTATATCGATTAATGTAAAAATTATTTTACTTAGTCAAATACATATTATAATGTGTAAAATGACCTACAAATCATTAAATACCCATTTTATTGCTATATATATACCACTAACAACTTATTCTATAATCGTATGAGTTAGTGGTATATTATTCAATGATTTTATACAATATAATAATTTATGTAATGGAAAATAAAAAAAAGATCTTTCTTTTCCTTGAATATATATAAATCTATGGGATATGAGAAGATGTCATATGTTCATTTATAAGTATTATTTTAAAAAATAATTTTTTTATCATGATATACAATTTTAATTATTTAATTAAATAAATACATTTAATTATTAAGAAACATCAACGTAGAAGTTATTTAAATAGCACATAAATAGAATAAATGATACAAAAAAATTTATAAGTGATGTAACATGAATGAATTATTGAGTTCTATTAATTTATAAGAGGTTTATACCTTGTTCTGGTGGATGGAGGTCTCATTCATGGGCCATATCATCACAAGCAATGGGATAATTGTGGATCCCTCCAAAACTGATGCAATTGAGGGATGGCTAAGGCCATCATCGGTAATGGGTATCCGTAGCATCATGGGGTTCACCAGATATTATCGAATATTTTTGAGAAATTTGTCATGATTATCCTTCAATATTACCAAGATAACATAGAAGGGAGACAATTTTTTTGGAGTGTTGAATGTGAAAAATCATCAAGGAGTTAAAAAGGATTATTATCACTATTCTTGTTCTCACTTTACACACATGTGGAGAACTTTTTTTGGTATTCAATGATGCTTCGAAGATGGTCCAGGTAAGTGAGTTAATGAAAAATAACAATGTCATTGCCTAAGCATCAAGAAATTTTAAATTTCATGAATAGATATATCCCACACATGACCACGAGTTGGCTACATGGATCATCTATTTTCAAATTTGGTGGAATTATATCTTTGGGGAGAAGTGTGAAATATATACGGACCACAAAAGCCTCAAGTATATTTTCATATATAAATACATGAAAATGCACCAACAAAGATAGATAGAGATGATCAAAGACTATGACAGCCCAATCCATTACCACCCTTGGAATGTGAAAAAGGTGGGGGCTTCCCTATGTAGAAACGAACCAACAATCCTATCCCTGATGATAATTGGGAAGGATCCAATATTCATAACTTTGATGAAGATCGACATTGGAATCATAAGGGAACACCATCAATCCTTTAAAAACCGATTACTCAACTGTCACTTTTGGAAAGGTTAAAGAATGGTCAACAGATGATGTGGGAATTCAGAAGAAAGTAGGAGCTACCAGAAGAGGGAAATCCTTAAAGTTCAATGTTAATGAAGAGGGAATGGTGATATTTGGGAAAATACTATGTGTTCTATAAAGTTTAGAGTTTAATAATGGACTTTTTGATGCTATACATTGTTCAAATTTCACTATTCACCCAGGAAACACAAAGATGTATCGAGATATTTGAAGGAATTATTGGTGGGATAATATGAAGAATGAGATAACTGAGTATACATCAAAGTGCTTGGTGTGTCATCATGTGAAGGTAAAGAAGCAGAAGTGATAGGGGATTATACAACCATTTCTTATACCATCATGAAAATGGGAGAACATCACCATTGAATTTGTCACAGGAATTCCAATGACATCCAAAGGCAAAAATGCAATATGGGTTGTTGTGGATCAGCTTACAAAATCTTCACACCTTTTTTCAATTTAGGAGGATTTCTCATTAGATAAACTGGCATGAATATATATCATGGAAGTGCTATGTCTTAATGGAGTATCACTATTTATTGTGTCTGATCGGGATCCAAGATTCACCTCTATTTTATGGATGTGTCTTCAACATGCTCTAAATAGTGAACTGAACATCAGTACGTCCAATCATCCTCAAACTAATTTCCAATCCGAGTGGACTATCCAAACACTCGAGTACATGTTGAGAGCGTGCTCAATGGACTTTAAAAGTGGATGGGATAAACATCATCCTCTGGTTGAGTTCTATTATAATAATAGTTTCCACTCGAGCATCCAAATGGAACCATATGAATCCCCTTATTGGAAAAGGTTTAGAACACCAGCATGTTGGGAAGAGGTCAGTGAGGGAAAGATTATTGGACCAGATATGGTCGATGAAATGGTGGAGAAGGTGAAAACCATTTAGCGTCATAACAACGCATCCCAGAGTTGACAGAAGAGTTATACAGATACACGTCGACAATACATTGAGTTTAAAGTTGGAGACTTATTATTTATATTCATATCTTTTTGGAATAATGTCATGAGGTTTTGAAAAAAATGGAAGTTAAGTACAAGGTATATCATCCCCTTCGATATTCATGATCGAGTCTCAGCTATGACCTATCAACTATTACTTCCACCTACCATAGCCAACATACAGGATGTCTTTCATGTATCCCTCTTAAGGATGTACATACTGGACCCTTCACATGTACTCTCTTTTGAGGTGGTACAGTTAAAGGATGATCATTCTTATGAGGAGAAAACAGTGATGATCGTATATAGTAAAAAAAAGTACTACAAAATAAGACAATTCCCCTCGTCAAGGTGTTGCGGCGAAACCAAAAGTTTGAATAAAAAATGTGGGAATAAGCGGAAGTGATGAAGAAAAGTCACCCACATATGTTTTAGTGTGGTAAAAGAAACATTCGAGGGAAACATTTCATAAGGGGGACAGATTGTAACAACACAATCTTTCATTAGTGGAAATCCATATTTATCTAATTAAATGTATCTTTATGTAAATTATTTATATAAAATTTCAAATTCAATGGTTTTTTGTTTTTGGATTTTTAAAATACTATTATGAATTGTGGATGTTGCTAATATAGCCATTGAACAGTGATCACATGATTAGTATAAATATAGGGCTTTAACAAATCCAATTTACTCAGACATTGGAAGACATGGTCTCAACAAGTAGATGTGCCCCATACGAAGCCCATTTGTCAGAGCTCGGAAAAGAGGTTGTGTCTTTGGGCTTTGCTATTGAAAAATCCCAATATGAGGTTGAATATATTATGCTCAGGCGGGACAACCTATGAGATAAGTGGAAGTTTATAGAGATTACCACCCGAGCAATGTTATCTGAGCCACCCCAAGAGTCTGTCGGCATTGCACACCTTAATCATTGGTGTAATGTGGGTGTTATAAGGGGTTATGTAACATGGCCTTAGTAATGTGCTTATATAAATTATTTTTGTATATAATAATGAATATACCTTCTTTTTATTATTGTTTCTTTGTATGTAGTTTTTAAAGCACAAATAGTATTTTTAGTCAATGTTCAACTAAATATTATATTTTGACGAATAAATGGATTTTTAATTAAATATTATTTTAATAAAATATTATTTTCATTATTAAATTATTTTTTATTATATTAAAATGATCTTATAATTTTATGAATATAATTTTAATTTTTATTAAGCTTTGAAATCCATTTTTGTCAAAACCCTTGAATTTTCAATAAATATCGGTTCTTATATTAAATGTAAAAAGTAAAATATTTAAAAAATTATTTAGATAAAATGAATATTATTTCTTGAATCAGGGTGTTGAAATTATCCAATGGTAAATTTTTCATAATTTTCAGAGAAAGTCATATTTTTTGGGTAAAAATTAAATATTGTTTAAATATATAACGTGTTTTCTGATATCATAATGACACAATAGTGGTGTAATAAAATAATATAAACTTTATGTTCAGCCAATATATGTTTTACCATTAAAATAATATAATTTTGGGTTTGATTTATTTATTTTACAAATCTTTAGTGGACCCTTCAAGACTTATTAAACATTTTGTCTTTTTAAATTGTTTTCCTTGGGAGTGTGACTCACCTCCTCATAAAAAACCCCATTATTTTAATATTTTCAGACTTTAGCATTATAAAATATTGTTTTCCACTTCCCTTTTATAAAAACCATGGGAAGAAACAATAGGATGATTTGTTCTTTGGATTAATTTAATTTGAGGTGTCCCAAACATAAATAATAAAGAATTCTCTCACCTTTCCTATATAAACCCACACAAACCCCCACTTAATCATCACTCAAAAAAAATTTAGATTGTTCAACCTATTACATCCTCTCCCTATAAAACTCTTAGGGAGATCCAAACTCCCAAGAATCCTCTCAAACCTCTCTGAATCCTTTGGAAGCATTCTTCCAAGTATGGGTTTTCTTTATTTCACATTTTTGTCAAATATTCTTTAAGTTGGTATGCCCTTTTTATTTCAATAATAAATGTTGGGGTATGGTTTCAAACCTCCATAATACATACCTCATTATGTTTTAATGATTTTATACCATTTTATCTCTCACGAAATACTTCCCATGTTCACCCATTACTATGCTGACATTTCAAAAGGAATTTATCTCTTATCATTTATATTCAAGAAATTATTTTGTATATGGAATATAAATTCCATTAAATTTGTTGGGATATGTATCTATATGATCCCTTAATGTCCATTTCATTTATATATTATTATAAACCCATTTATCTCTCATAAACAATTTTTAATGAGTTCTTAGGTGACGTCGTTATGCTGCAAAAATTGCACCACGTTTTTCCAAGCCAAAGTCTTTGTGTAGTGAATACCATTCCATTTTCCCTATAAAGGGTATTAGCCTTTATACACATTTACTTATTGTTTAAATAGTTTCATGTATGTATTCCACATTCTTTTATCATGGAATAAATGATTATGTTGAATGATTCTATGTTTTATTATCCATTTGGCACACTTATTCATGAAATGAAATGTTTAACAAGGGTGCGCCCTTATAGCACTCCAATGCATTTTGTAAATTATAATATCATGATACGTCATGTCCGATAGGTGTTTACTCAGTCTAATTCAAATTCAATGAGGTTTTACTCATTCTTCATGTGCATTTATCATTTACTCATGCTCTAGGTGCAATGAGCCTTGGATCATGCTAATTCCATGTTAACTGTTGTTGCCACATTTCCATGTTATTATTAACATTCTTTATCATGCCTTTATATTTATGAATCATTTTTTCTCGATTGATATGCCTATTTTATTATATTTATTGTATTACTATTGTTATTCTATGATTATTCCCTTACTGGGCTTTATAGTAAACCCTTTTATTATTCATTTTCTCAGGTTATCCCATGCAATGTTATGTACCATGGAATGTAGTGGTCATGTTATGGAATTTTTCAATAAAGTAGCTTTGTTTCATGTTTTATTTTGTTATTTAATGATCAGAATCCCTAATACACTATAAATCTCTATCTAATATGTTTTATCAAGTGATGTTTATGTAAAATTCATGTTTATGTTTTAAATAAATAGCAGAGTTTTCCTATAAGATCCATCCTGTAAATACTCTAACATTCTACGAATATCAACTAGAGTACTTTATTAGAACTGCCTCGTCCTAAGGGTACCAGTGATATAGAAATATCGTCAAACAGAGGTCTGGTTTATGATATATGCCCATTTATGCATACCTTGTCCATAAAGGGTCTGTGTCTAGTCTGAATTGGTGGGACTAACATGACCCGTCCTGAAGGCGATGGGCACGGCCCAGTTTTCCTGGGTTGGGTCTAACCCGATGGGCCGCGGGATTGGCCCAGAAGAATGTGTGTTCAACACGCTGGTCGTGGGCTAGGCCCAGCCCACCCGGCTGGGCGTGGCCCACTAGGTCATGGATCCGCTATTCCCACTAGTTAGGCAAGGGGGTCCACTCCACTCCCAAATGGATAGTGGACTGTTTGGTTTCAATGCAGTGGCACCAGTTGGCGCTGCACCACATGGCTGATCCCAGTGGAGTAGTAAAGTGAGGAGTACACAAACTGCGGGTATTCCCTTCATTGCGATCCCTTTGGGTGCCAACCCCATCCCGGGTATGGCGGTATCCAGCTACTGACTCCATCGGTTGCCAAAGTTGCTTTCATGGGCCACTAGCGATGATCTGATGGTTTGATTCCATTTCTGTCTACACCTTTGGGCCTCCCTAGTTGGCGCCTACACCGTGCGGCCTGAGGATTCACCATGCCACTATATTTCTCAGTCTCCCATGAATAATTCCACCAACCAAATTTTGGATTAGGGTCTAGGCCTGGTTCGGCTCGGCCTAAGTCCTCCACGATAGCATTATAGAATGTAAAAGATTATTTAATCATAAAAACTCCCATAAAACCCCAATATTTATCCTTCCACATTTAATAATTAAATGAGGATCAACCCAAGTGATTTTTGATTTGTTTTTTTCATAATATTCATTAATGGTATGATAATATGAGTGGAATTAAGCACATAACCCCTACCTTTAATACGATGATAGACTGTGTAAATGAGGAAGATGGGACTGTGTTCGAAGGATGTTCATTGGCAATCACCGCTGTTTTGTTAGAATCATCTAAGTCATCAATTCCCCATTCTATGTTGGAGAAAGTCGTCACTGAAACATCATCATAGTTTCTTCTCATGAGGGCACAATAATCATTCCCATGCTTTGATTAAATAGATTTGAGGAACCAAACTTGTTTCAAAAAATTAAATCGGTTCATTAATGAGCTGCATTTAGTGTTACATAAATGGAATCAATGTTGAGGTTACTCAACCTGAGGGTCAAGTCATTGAATGACCTATAAACTCTATAGTTCCACCACATCAATCAACAATTACAAATTGTGATAAAATAACACGTGGAATTATTTTATTATTTTTCATAAAGTCCAATAATTAACATTTTCATCAGATCTTTATCGATCGATGTTATTCTTTTCCTAAGAGAATCCCATCTCTACGAATTGTATAGTGTCCTAAAATATTTAATTCGAGGACTGGTTCAAAATATAGAAATTCCACCCAAACATTTACTGAACATGCCTTAAAAAAGATTAAATATTTATTAACAGTCACCATCCACCCTCATCGGTCGAGGCTAGGGTCTAAATAAGGGGAATACACCCTACAGTAACCCTGCCCTCATTAACATAATGGTGCCCTCAGATTTTTATTCTGGGCACCTGTTTAATAGTTATTGCCCCTTTTCAGAATAACTGCTGATGCACGCTATTTAAATATTATCCTTTTTTCGAGAGAACATTTCAGGCACTCCGAGCCTCAGAATAACAATCCTCCAATTTTCCAGTCTCATAATAATCTTATATAATTAAAAAAAATACCAAAATTTCGGGACATTACCTTCTCTCCACATTTGGGATTTACATCCCCAAAATCCAAAACAAAGTAAAATCAATCAAATGAGGGTACTATGAATTAATCTTATACTCCATCTCCCATGTTCTCTCCAGGAGGATCATGTACAACCAACAAAACTCACACAAGATGGATCAAACATCCATGAAGGACTCACTTCTGTCAATAATCTATCTCTATTGGGAACTCTGTAAACGTCTCACCATCATCAAGGTCAAACTCACCCTAGTCGATAAGGTGTGACGGATCATGCTTGTGTCTCATTTAGAGAAACATGTAGAAAACATTATGCACATGGTGCATCTATGGGGGAAGATCTAGTTCATACTATACCTTGATAACTCTTCTGAAGAATCTAGAAAGGCCTGATGATCCTCAGAGATAGCTTGCAGCCCTAACCGAATCTCCACAATCCTCCATGGGGTGAGACCTATAGGATGTCATTGTCTACATCTTCAAAATATATGGGTCTATGTATCCCCTTACCCTAATCCATATGCACTATTTGTGTAGTCTTTATCCACTCTTGGATGCTCTGCGTGTTCTCTGTGGAAACCCATACCATCTCTGGACCCATATGTGCTGACTATCCCCGGTCTGCCCATCATAGAGGGGATCTATATGGTCTCTCGTACAAGGCCTCAAATGGTTCCATGCTTATGGTGGAGTGATAATTGTGGTTGTATGTGAACTCCACTAGTGGTACGTGATCCACCCAACTATGACCAAAATCTAGTACACAAGCACAAAGCCTTGCCTCCACGGTATATAAGGTCTGCACCGTTTGACCATCAGTCTAGGGATAAAAAAATATACTCATGTGTGATGGAACTGGATGCTCAGATTTCACATGCTGAAATGTGAGGAATCATGATATGATCTCTACCATAGAATTCATTATCCCTGACCACTAGTACTGACGCTAGAGGTCCAGGTACATCTTTACCAGTCCCAGATGTGCCACCAATGGAGATGTGTAGAAAATCCCTAATAACCTCCTCCCATAGCATCACTGGTACTAGGGTGCATCCTCTAAATAGTATAACATGCTCCCAGCATCAAAAAATCATTCAAGAGAATGTATAGAGGTAATATATGAATTTTGGGTCTCGTAGTCCGCATCCCAATGTTGTGCGTCCCTAAATCCCAAATGGAGTGGGGGAGTGATAGTCATAGACTGGAGGTAATCTGATCCATCACTATCCACGAAGCAGGTATAAAACGCGGTAAGCTTCTCTTTTGCCTCACTCAGAAACAGTAAACCAAACCTCCAAATGAGTGTATTTGCAACCACTCCCCCCTTCATAGATGTATAATCTACCACTAATTCATTGTTTTGGTCGAACTCCAACCATTACTATTGTATCAACTACTGAAAAGACACAAGGTACCTTACCATCCATGCAAAAGCTACCCCTTTTAACTGATTGATGTTCCGTTGACCCTCTAGTTGTGGGTACCCATTGTCCAAAGCCACTTGGTTAGTGTTATGGTAATCCACACATAACCTCAAACATTTTGTCTTACTAATACCTTCCTCTAAATGTCTCTGAAATATACTCTTAGCTCCCGGAGCTCCGTGGGAGCCATCCGATATGCAGTTGTAGATATTGGTATCATCACTTAGTACAAGCCAATGAATAATTACCTCTCTCTGGAAGGAAGTAATCCACATAACATCTTTATAATGGTTGTTCCCACACTCTTCCACTACTATTGGGAACTAATAACTCAAAACACCTTCTTCCATGTGGGTAAGGCTAGCCGACACAACTTAGATCGACTGCACCCTCTTATACATGAGTTTCTCTTGTGCTGCAAGGTTTTCCATTTTTTCTGACCAAGGAAAACCTCATTCCAAAACTGTGGATATACCGATACCATTTTTCCCAAAACATTAAATCTAAGCATGAATTTTGGATGACAAGTTGATAAACAAACTAACATCATAAGGCCTTGACACTTCCAACAAGAGGTTCCAACTGAATCTCTCGCCTCAAGGGCTAGATCACACGTGCAACATAAGTGTGATTATCAAGTCTCCTCTCTTATATATCTCCACATGTAACTATCAAGTAAATAGTTTAATCATAAATTATAAGTCTTGAACATGATTCTTGACTAGAACGAATGATTAAAACCTATGTATATTAATTATGGAAGCTATTAGTAGACACATACCATACCTCGAATCAATCATGGAGCCCTTGGTTCAAACTCCTTGATAACATGAAACTACTACCTTACCCTATAGTGGGGTTGTGGTTATAACATGTTGAAATTTACCCCCTCCTTCTACTCTCCTATATCACCTTCCACGTCCACTGCCCTATAGAATCATCTTTCCCTATAACATCCTCTTCCCAAAAATTTGAGATGTCAAAGTATCTGAGACTGAAGTTGATTTCTTTCATTCCAACAGATGACATTCACTGGTTGTGTCTACTCAGTCAATGAATTTTCAACCACAAAGGTTGTCTCTATCACCCTCACATAAGTAAGAAGGAAAAAAATATTGCGGGCTCAGATGTCCCTAAACACGTCTCCCTCAAAGGTCCTATCCTAGAAGCACCTTTTGTATCATATTCATAGAGTACCTAGTATGGTCGGTACACCTCGATGAAAACTCAATTTATAGAATGTCATACCATAATAAATTTATAAGCTCTTGGGAACACAAATCCCCTTCATTTTTCTTGGAAATAGAACCCCTTATATGGGGAAGGTTCTCAAGCTGTATCCATTGAAAAAATCACCTCATTATAAGATATGGGTAATCTAAATCCTACCATCACCCTTTTTATCCACAGTGAATGCTCATTTAATGGACCACCATATGATCAAATGGTCCCCTTTCTAGATGGAAACTCAGTCACCACCTCTACCTAATGCTTAGCAGCCTGTGAGTCGGGCTCACCATGAAACCTGAGGGTTATCTGTCACTGAAACTCATGTAATGGAATGATCCTATATTATTCTTCTATTGGAAGTGCCTTTAGAAACAGTTTACAAACATGAACTGTTATCGTTGGGATACCGCCCGAAGGTACCATCTCGAGAAACAATCCTTGTACTGATTCCTCGTCACATTGTGGACCATCCTCATGGTCATGCATTGGAATCTTGGATGGCTGTCTGCATGGAGGAATCTTGAATGATAATTAAGATAAACCATGATAAATAACTTAAACCTGGTGAGATGACTCAAAAGAGATCAAATAAAACATTTCAAAACACAAGAAATTGGTGTTTTAAGGTATAGAGTTAGAATTCAGAATTCCGGATCATGGTGTATAGATATGTCGGCCACCGCACCAACACCGGACTTCCTGGACATAAATCCATACTCAATACACTTAATACTATTGATCCATTGAAAAAATAGACTCTTAGTTTGTATGGTATAACTAACCCCCTTTTGATACTACTTTGTCCTGAATTAACCCCTAGTACCCATGTCATGACTACCCAAGGCCCACCTTCTACATGACAGGGGTTGGATACTAGGGCTAGAATGGAATATCCCTAAAATGGGTATTCATTGTCTCAACAATATGTACACACACTAATTTGGTACACTGCGTATAAGTAAAGACAACAAGAAAAAAAAGGTACAACCATAACTAAACACCACGACTGAGTGTAAAAGTGAGTAATGAATGTAAAGAGGCCAGAACACAAGCCCCACTAATATGGATGTACAAAAAAGGTAAAACATATCTTGAGGTTGTATTCCAAGGTTCCTACTTGAGAGGTAGATACATCCCATCACCATAACTCTCCATGTCTACCAGTCACCTCCGTACATTGTCTGTCAATCACCTATGAGCACCATCAAGCCATGCTACCGTATGACTTAGTATATTTGTCTATCATCTGCACCATACAAAAAAAGAAGAGGGTGTTGTCTATGCAGCGTTGAGTATAAAAATATCTAGTCTGATACCCCTGATGTTCTCCTAGAATTCAACAATGGAAGAGCCACAAATCATGACCTCAATCACAAAGCACAAATAATGACTTATCTCAAACTTGGAATAACTTAAGTAAATAAGTACCGATGGTTAGTCATAAATCTAGATCATCTCATTTTGCAAAAAGGCTAGATTTTTTAAGCACACATGATAACTTGGTGTATACCCACACATGATCGCTAGGTGCTGACCTACACAAGATCGATAGCTACTAACCCATAGAGGATCGCTCGGTGCCAACTCAAAATGGATCCCTTGGTGCTGACCCATATAAGATCACTCGGTGTTGACCCACATAGGATCTCTCAGTGCTAACCCACACATAATCACTCGGTGTTGACCCACACATGATTGATATTCATTCTTCACATCACAGCAAGCCACTACATTCCCGCACAAAGCACGCTTGATTCTAGGAGGTTTATTTACCCAAGCCATCAGTCGAATTTCAACTATAACGAATTACTATGAATAACTAACCCAATGAACCATTATTTCATATGGGTTCTAATGCATCAAATGGTGTTTCAACCAGACGTATGGGATGTAAGTTATACGAATTTCATTGTAGAGAGCCAGGTTTAATTTGGGTTCAATACAACATATTCATACACCAAAATTCTCTAAAACTCAAGTGGAGTGTCTAATAATGATGAACATGTCCTAAGGGTTCTAGCGTCATAGACGGTTTGTCAAACGAATGTCTGGTTTAAGAGATATGGATATTTAAGCATTGATGGGCCAAAAAGGGTCTGGGTCCGGTCTGACCTAGCCCAAAGGGGATAGGCTCAACCCGATTCACCTAGGACGAGTCCGGCCCATTGGGGTGTGGGCTCAGCTTATTTGGTTACGATCTCATCCCAGCCCACCCGGCTGGTTGTGACCCACTAGGCAATGGATCTACCACATGCACTGGTCTGGTGCGGGGGTACACTCCCCTCTCAAATGGACATAAGTATGTTAGATTTCAATGAAGTGGTGCTAGTTGGCGTCGTACCACCTACCCGGTCCCGTTGGACCGGTCACCTATAGGACCCATAGACCGTGTGTCCGCCCCTCCATTGCGGAACCTATGGGAGCCGCCGCTTTCTCGCGGATGGTGGTTTCTGGCTGCCGCCTCCTCTGGTTGTCGGCGATGCTTCCTCGAGCCACTGGAGATGTTCCAATAGTTTGAAACCTTTCTCTTCTATGCCTACGGGCCTCCCTAGAGAGCTCCAAAATCATATGACTCGATGTTTTTCCGTAACGCCATATTTCTCGGTCTCCCACGAATAATGCCACAAACTCAAGATCAGCAGAGGGTCTAGTCCTTGTTCTGCTTACCCACGCACTCCATATTATCTTTAATACATGTGAAGGATTATTTAATCATAAAATCTCCCATAATGAAATCTCGAATTTTCTTCTCGCATTAATGAAAAAAACACAGATTAACCCATTGGATGGGGGACCCATGTTTTTCACAATATTCATGAAGGGGAATAATAAAAAGGAATAAATTAAAAACATAACACCATTCCTTGAATACATTTGTAGCTGGTGTAGATGAAGAAGATATGACCACGTTCAATGTTTGTTCATTGGCATTCATTACTATACAGTTCAAATCCTGTTTCGAAGCTTCGTTCTACATTAGAGGAAGTCATCGCACTCAATTTTGTTAGAGGTTCCTCCTATGAGTTCACAAGAATCATGCCCTTGATTTGTTTTAATAGATATGAGGAACAATCCATATTTCATAACATTTATGTGGTTAATTAATGAACCATATTTAGAGTTACATCAAAACAACCAATTTCGAGGTTATGTAACCCAAGGTTCAAGACATTGATTGACCTATTAACTCTATAGTTCCCCCACATCACTCAATTGTTACAAAAAAAATAACTCAAGGAGTTATATTATTATTTTTTGTATTGTCCCAAAATTAAAATTTCTATCCAACCCTTTCTGGTCAATGAAACATTGCACTGATGAGAAATCTACAACTTTGAATTCAATGGTGCCCTCATATTTTTAATCCGATCACTGGTTCAAAATATAGAAATCAGTTCCCTCACCTTTATAGAACGTACCTCAAAAAAATATCAGAAAATTATATACAATCACCCTCGACCTGCACGAGTCACGCTTAGACTCTACATAAGGGGAACAAAACCTCACAAGCTCAATGATACTCTCAGATATCTAATCATAGAGATCATATAAGACTTAATTAATTTAACAACTAAATAATTTCTACTTAATTATTTAATTTATGACTAAAAAATAACTTCCATTATTGGCCCACGTTGGCCATGGTTAGGATCTACATAAGGAAAGCATACCATCATGAGCTCAATATAAGAGTTTTATTTTTAATACGACTCACCCATAATGAGTTATATGAATTTGAAACATAAAATAATTTTATTTAATAATTTTATTTAGGGTTATTCCAAAATTGGGTTTTCCTATGGGAGGCCTACGCCGACTAAACTTATGTCACATCTAGGGTAACCACGCCATCCCAAACTCAATGGTGCCCTTAGATTTCTGATCTAGGAAACTGTTTACGATTTATTCCACTTTTTACGAAAATTGATCATGCATGATAATTAAAGAATAAATTTTTTCGACTAATAACTCTGGGCACTTCTGGCCTCAGAATCACATGCGGTCCATTTTTGCAGTTTTGTAATAATCCCATATAATTAAAAAAATATAAATAAATTCCAGGACATTGTTAATTATCCCAATTAGGGTATACCAACTTATAGTTGACCATATTAGTTACTACACCTCCCCAATCGGAGCCAGACATACATTCCATACACTAGCCATATCTAAATTCATATAATAAAATAAGACATATCCTTGGAATATTGAATACATATTTATCTAACATAATATAATATATTTAATAATAACATGAATAATTAATTCTATCATAGGCACCATCATAGATAATGAATGTCCCACAGTTAGCTTCCTTCCCAACAATCAATGTGTCCTCACCTAGTATGTTCAGTAAGATTAATTTCCATCGATTGGAAAAAAGGGTCACTAAACACTGTGTCGTAACCAATATTTTTTTCATAAATGATGCATTTTATATGAAAGATACCATATCAATACTGACATAATGTATTCATAATGATATTATAACTAAAAACTCGATCCAAACTCATAACTAATGCTTTGACACGACAATATCATGATCCATCTCTTCTTGTTCCCTAGATGGGCTACTACAGACTCCTTGTGTAACCCTATAATCCCACCTACAATAGGCCATAATTTTGAGACCATCATTGAGAATTTTAAAAACTACACCAGGGAAATTTACAATAAGATGTTACAATTGATAAAATATATATAATATAAAATAAAACCATCCAATAATGCATGTAATCTCAAATATAAAAAATCATATAATAAAAAATGAATTAAAAATGAAATATTAGTGACTTCAACATGGATCCTAAATTCTATATGCTAGTAATCTGTAGCTCAATACCAAACATATTTATAAAATATTTAGAATATCATATATAAAAAATGGCTAGACAATAAAATTATTCTTATTTGGATCCTATTAAAACTATGTCTACTAAAATTAAAATAATTATATTTAAACAAATATAAAAAACAATGAAAATAATTTTTTTACCTATAATTGGTTATCTTCCACCAACCTCAACACATATCACTAATTATTTTATAGAAGTATTGTTACATAGTAACCAACATAATATATAATATGATAGAATGCTACCCCATAACCACTTCCCCATTTAATGAGCCCCCATTATACTATACAACCTTTATCTAATAATATCATCCCTTCTATATCGACATTTATAAATACAAAATAACAATATAAAATTCATAACTATTTAAAAGTATCCACGTAACACATAATTTTCATGTCCATATGTCATATCTCTAACACATGTATATAACATAATACTATATATTCTACCACATTTGAGAAGGTATATATGAAGGGAATAAACTCTATAAACATCTCCCAATTTACATCTATGCCTCTCAAAAATGTCATTAATTAAAAATCATAAAATAACTATTATATTAGTAAATACCATATAATTGAGTATTCTTAGTGTGTATGACTTCCATAAGCGAGGGATAAGATTGAGGAGTTATTATCGATCTTTTTTATCTCCATCTATGATATTGAGGGTACATCGAAAACCTAAAAGCAAATTTACGAATTGATCTCATTATAGAAATTGAGTGGTGGTTCACAAGAAATAATAGAATATACACTGAATATATTAAATCACACAAACCAAATATAAAGTTTAATAACATGTTATATAGTGATCAATTTACCACTCTCATCCCACATCGATGACCACTCCCATATCAAACCAAAACATATACCAGTGCCCAACATCACCCCAAAACAACTATGAAACCACCACGTAACCTATAATTTAAAATTTTATCTTTAGAATAAATTTATGTACCATGAAAATGAAATTCATTGTATCACATATAAATATATAAAATAGTTCATTTATACCAAATTATTTAATTCAATCATTTAGGTGTCAGTTGTATACCCCTTCACAAATTTTAATCCATTTCATTTATTAATTCAAAACAATTATTGACATAATAACATCCCATTCTTCTTTTATTTTCAATTTTAAAATAATATCAGATATCCTTGGAAACTGTCCCACCTAACCACACCATCCTCTCTATATCACTATAATAACATACACTCACCACCATCTCATCGGCATTTATTTCATCAAACCCACTATTGAAGTCCCCAACCATTACCACCACCTTAATTTGTGAAATATACAAACAACACAATATCCACGTAATATTATAAAAATAAACCAATAAAGTCACACTACATAAAAACAATATCATGAAGTAACAACTACTATGTACTCAATTTTCCATTATATTACATTATTTAAGTGTTTATCCAATTTTATCAATGTTTTAAAATATAAATGACAATAAAATTAAACTCAATACATAATTCACAAATATAACTCCAATAATTGTGAATAATTTGTAATAACTATAAAAAATATTTAGATCATGATCGATAACTCTATTACCAATATTAAATTGAGGATTTAATTATTTTCTCAATTAAGAAAAATATAAACTCTATAAAAAACAGTATTATAAAATAGTCCTTTAATAACTCAAATTATTTCCGTATTCATTAGAAAAAACAACTAACTAAAATATCATAATTAAAATCCATACATGTTTATCAGCTCTAGAAAAGCACTAATAAATGGATCATTGATTATTACTTCTAAAATGTACTAATGAATAGTCCCTTCACTTGTTCTTTTTTAGTGCTAATAAAGGACAACCATTATTAGTGATAATATTAAGAATTAATAATGGGACCATTCATTAGTTATTCAAAAAGCATTGATAATTGGGTCCTTGGTCAGTTCTAGTATGATAATTGATAATGTGATCTTTGATCAGCACTTATGAAGAGTCCCATTATTAGGGATATTGAAAGCACTGATAAGGTAAACTCATATCAATTTCTTTAATAGTCCTAATAAAGGGACCATTTATCAGTTCCACTAAAAGAACAAATATAGGGAAATATAATAGGGTTCTATTAAATTTATAACACACTATAGCATCCAAGACCATTAAAAAAATTATGTTAAAAAATATATTTCAAATGAAATATAATTGACAACATAAATATAGGAAAAATTATATAATATATACAGTTCAAACATTGGTTTGTAAAATTAAACTATTAATTAAAATATTTCACACACATTCCAAATCATCTACATTATTTTGAATTTTTTCCCCGACACCTACTTGTGTTATTACCGAATAAACCACTAAATCTCAAGAAAATGAATGCACCCAGATATGAAAAATAATTATTATGATAGTAATAGTAAAAAAATAAATTAAATAGAAATTTTAAATTACCAACTAAAAATTGTGCCATTCTAGGAAAACATTGTATCTAATTGAGTTTCAAGTTGATTCATGCACATCATGCAATTTCTTGTTGGTATTCAAGCATTAAATCATTAAAAATTAACTAAATAAGTATAAGATAATAATGATAAGTAAATTAACAATGTAATAACACATAAAATGACAAGAATATAATATAAGATAATTTTCACATTTTTGTGCATGTTATTTTCTTTTCAATGTAAAACAGAACATATATATTCAAAACAAACAGAATTATTCATACTAACAACAGCTATTACTCCCAAATATTCCATGGAATGTATCCTCTAAAATAACATCAATTCATTCAATATCTTATATCTCACACTATTTTTTTCTTATAGTATAAATCATATAAAATCATTTTGAAAACAAAAAAACACATAAATTAAGTATGAATGAAATAATAAGGTTTTTATGATATTAAGGAACATATACCAATGAAATGTTAACATGACCTTTGAATAGTAATTTGACACATTATAATAGTAATTGGATGAATAAAATATTTACCCAAAATATAAATTTATGAAAAATATAGGTATTATATAAATAGTAATTGGATATTATTATATAATAGTTTATGTAAATAAATGTTTTTGCAATTATTAAATATGAATTAGTGTTTTTATAAAATATAAATATTTATATTCAATTTAATAATTAATATAATTACATAAAATATAATATATTCTAGAAAATGATAATCATAAATTAATATTTTTATGTATTCTTAAAATAAAAATATATTTATTTGACCTTAGATAATTTCTCATTGTGTTCTAAAATCTGTTAAATTATTTTAATTGTTATTTTTTGTGTAAATGATGTTTTTAATGAAAAAAATACAATAAGAACATTTAAAAAATAATTTACGTAAATTAATGTTATCTTTTGAAATATTAATGTAAAAAAATTTGGGTTAATTTTTTTGATTTTTCTAAATTACTTGAATATTAGGTGATTAATGATATATGGTAATTTGCCATATATTGTAAATAAATGAATTATCAAGTCGCAGTTGAAGTGTAGACAATTTAAAAACCATTGGATTGTATAAAAATACATTATTTAGTGTATCTAGTCACATTCATCATCACTATTGCTTTCATTGAGCCTAAATAATAAAATGATGAATAACATATTCAAAAAACACCCTTATCCTGCATAATAAATACCACCCTCACCACCACTTCTCCCAACACATCTTAATCATTTATTCATTATTTTATTCATCCCATTTATTTCCCAAACCACTACCCATGTTATGGTTTTTTATTAATAGAATAAAAAACCGAATCCCTTAATAAGGTTCTCATAGAGATGAATTCATGCGGTAAAACCCTTAATCCATCCCTTTTATTTTTATTATTTTAAATTTTTTATTATCCTTTCCACTGATCCTCTATCCAAAAATTAATAATAACTCTATAATCATAATATACTATAATTTTATTTTATTAATGTCATAATCTTTATAAAAACACTTCTTATATCCCTTTTATTTTAAAAAATGAAAACAATGTCACTATGGTGTCGATTACTACAATTATGGACAATGTAATTTCATTTATCAATTACTACTTCATATCTGGTCATAAATTAATTTTATTTATAAAATAAAATAATATACTTATTAAAACTTATATAATGTTCTAGAATTAGTATATACTAAGTAAATAATTAATAATGCTAAACTAGTTTGTGTTCAATGATAAAATTACAAAAAAATCTAAGTGATTATCCCTATCATTTTAAAGAAAGATTCATCCACATAAAATATATATAACCATTAAAATGTTATTTTTTCATTAATAAAATTTAATTTCAATTTTATTAAATTATTCTCGTTTTACATGATTTTCAGTATAATTATACATGTAAACTGATCTTGAAACTCAAGGGAACATAGCACCCAAATTCTA
The DNA here is from genome assembly GCA_963277665.1 of Viscum album. NCBI lineage: Eukaryota > Viridiplantae > Streptophyta > Magnoliopsida > Santalales > Viscaceae > Viscum > Viscum album. The sequence goes on along the minus strand of OY728133.1, from coordinate 640,831,934 downwards.
AAATTGAATCTAATAACTCATAAACAAAGTCCATATATGAACATATAATTTATATAATAAAGCATATAAATTTAAAAAATGATATAAATTCATTAATTATTTGATTTAATATGATTATAAAATTTAATAAGTTCATGTAAAGATCACATTAAGACCTATGTTGTGGGACTTTGTCTTAATTACAATTTCATTGAGACTCACATGGTATTGGCAACCTAATAATTATAATGTGGTTTAATAACAACCCTTTGAGAAAAGTTTTCATTTAAAATTATATTCCTCTTAAATAACAATATTATCATGTATCATATATATTATTATAGTATATACTATGTTAAATTTTTACATATAATGTTTACATGGAATGATGAAATGTTTAAAAATTCATATTTCTATCTGAATGCGAATATTTTTTATCGAATAATGTTCTTTAAGTAAATAATTTTAAAAATAATTCTATGGAATTTCACTAATTGGGGGTGTATGACACTAAAGATCCTTGATATATTAAAATGTATCATAATACAAAATAGTTGTTGAATTACCCTCCATGTTATTATTGAAAACATTATTGGACAGGTATCAACCCATGGACATCATCTAACTCGATGGTATGATGGTCCATGTACCATATACATGATGATTGATAATTAATCATTTTTTTCATCCTGCATCTCGTAATCATTGTCTATAGTATTTTCCCCATGAAAAAAATCTAAGGATGCTTTATACATTCTCAATTTATTGATGTTGTGTGTTTTATAGTTATTCACCATGACATATTAATTATTTTAATTTGACTATGCCTAAATTATTATGGATTCATTCTTTCGCTGTAAGAAATGATTACTAAGAATTTTAGTTCACCCATTTATTTTTCTTTCTTTCCCTAGGTTGTGTAGATGATATCATTGAATAAGGGATAAGAAAAAGTTTATATTCATTTATTATTTATTGTATTCATGTACAAATTTCATAATTTTACTACGTTTGTATCTAGTTTTTCAAGAACACTAAACTATTCAACCCTTGGTGACATGGTATCCAGTATCTATTCTATTATAAAAAAATAGACACCTACATAAGGATACCAGGGTAGGGATTGTGAAATTTGGTATCATTTAATGTTTCGTGAAAGCCTCAGTAACTTTGTTTAGAAAAAAGATTTTAAGGAAAATAACCTTAATATATACATTAATGATATGAAAAGAATAACATCCAAAAAATTTGGTTAGTATAGAGTAATTGGTTCTTCCTGAAAATACATCGCTTTTTATATACAATAAGTGGATTTGGTTCTGGAGTAATTGTACTTAGGTGTAAAAACATTGATAAGGTTTCCTAGTCCTGAATCGTAGAAACATAGTACATAACAATGGGACATACTGTGCATATGGTTTGATACTCCTGGTTGATATACTTTAGATAATTCAAATTCTCTTTACAAACCATTATGAAGGATTTAAAAGAAAATATGTCACCAAAGAAACCATTTTTATAATTATGATATTAGATTTTAAATATATGCTAAGTATTTTTATAGTTCAAAATTAGTCATTATGATTTCTAACATAATTTATTTTATCACATTTTTATCTAAATTTATTAACTAAATGAAATAAATCAATAACCTCAGCAAATTTGGAGATTTCCCCACTGAGCATGTCGACATTGTTAGTGTTGGAGGTTGGAGAATCGTGGCCATATTAGGAGAGATTATGTATCTATTGATTAATAACCATACTATACCTAGGTGGTATTTTTTCCTATCAAATCATTCAAATAAAATTATTAGGACTACTATTCTAGTTTTAGTTTATAAGTGGATAAATTCCCTTGAAAAATATTTCATTAATTGAGATACAATAAAAATAAAAATGTCGTACTGGAAGTGTATTTTCTCAAGGGTATTCTTACAAATGGTGTTATTTGTTCCAAAATAATAAGGTGGGATAAGAAATAAAATTCAATGAAAGGACAACATTTAAAGAATCATTCCTCGACAAATACATCCCACGTGATGAAAAAACCGAAATGAAGAGAATTTTTTTTATCATAAATAAAATCGAATAATAATGTGTTTTAGAGTTTGAGGATACCTTCACAAGACTAGATATTTATGTTTTAGACTTCATAATTTATTTAGAGGGAAAAAGTTTTCATTCCTTTGATGTTCATAAACATTTCCATCATAGGGCACTGGATTCTTAAACATTTTCATTCTATAATGAAATCGTATTACGTTCCATCAATATGGCAAACTAATTTTCTAGATATTATTTTTTCAAAAGAAATTTTGAGAAAAATAGGAATTGTTATTATTAAAAAGGTTAAGAATCAAATAAGAATAGAGGGATAATAAAATTCCCATTATATGAATATTTTCAAAAGAATCCTCATAGAAAATTATTGAATGGCATGAGAGTTTGTTATAAGTGAGGATAAATCATCATAAATATAACATATTGATGTAAAATAAATAAATCAATGAAGATAAATTATTTAACAATTATGAAATGGAGAATTATTCAAATCAATATTCCATGTGATGGAGTAACTAACCATAGAATTATAAAAGGGAGAGGGCCAAACTTCTGTGATCGCCACATTTGAAGTTGAAGTAGTCAATGATGTTATGGAAGTAACAAAAATAATATCTTAAAATTTAGCCAATGCTATATTTGATTCATGATCATAAAAAACACTTATATCTACATTGTTTTCAAAGAAAACTAACAATTTCCTCATTGATTTAATAATGGAATTATTAGTAACAATATATAAGGAAAGTATCATAACCACAAAAATGTGTTGGTTAGACCCATTTATGACACATAAAATTTATTTAGAATCCAAATTTATTAACATATCCATGATTAATAGTGATATAATCATTAGTACAAACTGGATTTCAAAATCTAAAGTGATAATTTATTGCCAGAAGAAGGAAACTATTATCATTAAATAATATGTTGAATCCTTTATCAATATAGAATAAACATCACCACCTAATTCGTATTTAGATCAACCATATGTAGCTCTTCTAAATAAAATTATTTTGGAAGAAGAGAAATAAACATATAGAAATGAGGGAAGTAATATTATAATTGAGTACTTACCAATTGTGAAAGAATACATTATAGTATTTTTGGAGGAATTACTAGGGAATCCCCTGGGAATGAAGTTGAATTTTCCATTGATCTAATCATTTATGTAAGACCAATATAAAAAACACTGCATATAATGACCAATGTGGAATTAGTGGACATAGAGAAGAAACTATAGGATTTCAGTAATAAGGTGTTTGTTGTCCCTGGTATTTATCCATAGGGAACCCATGTTCTCTTTTTTATGAATAAAGATTGATCTTTGAGGCTGTTCATTGACTATTGGGAAATCAATTATATTAAAGTAAAGATAAATTAATATATGCCTAAAATTGATGATTTATTTCATCAAATAAATATAGCCCAATATTTTTTAAAGGTTATGATTCTATCTGGATATCATCAATTATAGGTGAAGATAAATATATTCCAAAAACAGTATTTCGAACCAGTTATGGACGTTATGAGTTTATAGTAATGCCATTTGGAATGACTAATAATCCCTCTATATTTATAGATCATAGGAACAATGTATAAATGGAATATCTTATTAATTTTTTTGGTATTTATTAATTATATATTTGTGTAACACCAAATATCAGGGAACCACTAAAATGAAATGTGGATCTACTTTAATAATCTTATATGATGTGAGTTATATGGGATGTTTATTATGTGTGAATTTTGGCTTCAAACATTTACATTTCGTGGACTATTTTTCTATGGGTGGGATCATAGTTTATCATGTGAATAAAATGGTAATCCAATAATATATTATAGTACCAGTCATAACTGATGTACATTTTTTTTGTATAATGGGTTACTACATGAGTACCATTAATACTTTTTCCTGATTGGATAATACACTTATTTAGATCACACATAAAAGAGTTTAGTTCCATTGGAAAAAAATAATTTAATGAAGGTTTCAATGAATTGAAGATAATATTGATCAACTATCCAATATTGACTAGTTTATCAAGAAATTAAGGGTTTGTGATATATAATTATGAACCAATGAATGGAATGGGATGTTTTCTTTTAAAAAATGATAAAGTTGTATCTAATGAATCCAGGATGTTAAAGACTCATGATAAAAATTACCCAACACATGATCTTGAAATATCATCCATAATATTAGATATGGAGATATAGAGACATTATCTCTATGGTGAAAGATGTGAGATATATACAGATCAAAAGAGTTTGAAATACACCATTGCATTGAAAAAACTCAACATGAGAAAAAGAATATGGATTCAGTTACTCAAAGATTATGACTTCACAATACCCCATATACCAAGAAAGTAAAATAAGACATCAAGTTCATTAAACGTGAAATATCATGAACATTTAAGAAAATGTGGATTGAGAATATCATATGTTCATTTATATAGTAAATGTGTATATGGGAATTGTTAAGGAAAAGAAAAATGACTTTTTTTAATGATTGTTAATCCATATTTAATTTAGATGATAATAATCTCTCAATATGGTTATGATAATTTTCAAAAATAAATTTAAATACAATAAGGATGGATTATTGATATACATCATGTATGATAATTGAGTGATTAAATTTGAAAAAAAGGTTATATATTCTATTAATTCCCGATCTAAAAGGGAACTATTAGATGATGCTCAATTCTCAAACTTATCTATACCCCTGGAAGTATTTGGAGTATAGGTATCTTATTGATCACATTGGTGGGATAACATGAAGTGAGAAATTGTTGAATATGTATAGAGGTGTCTATTCTATAAACAAGTGAAGGTTAAAAGACAACATCCTTCGGGATTTATTACACATCTAACTATTCATATGTTTAACTCGGATGAAATTATGATTTAATTTGTTCATAAGACTACCATTGACATCTAGATGTAATGATTCAATATGGGTTATTATCAGCCGTCTTAAAAAATAATCAAATGTCATTGTAATAATAAAACATTTTCCACTTGAGGGACTATCATGAATCTATATTAATTACATTTAAGACATCATGGTGAACTTCTATGGATTATGTCTGATCGAGACTCAAGATATACATAAACTTTCTGGAAGAGTCTTTAGAATGCTATGGATAATGAGCTTCATATGAGTATAGGTTTTCACACACAAACCAATGGTCAATCTTAAAGAACTATTCGAACATTGGAATACATATTAAGATCATTTTCACTATAATAACAAGGTATATGGGGTCATTATTTACCGTTGGTGGAATTATCCTACAATAATTGTTGACATTCTGCTATTCAAGTGGCGACATATGATGAGTTATATAGAAATTGATTTCAAAATCCAACATGTGGGGATGTGGTTGGTTTGTTGAAACTTATAGGCCTAGAAAATATTGAAGATAAAAAAAACAAAGGAAAAGGCAATTCAGACTCATATTAACGTAGCTCAATGTTGGTAAAATAGTTATATTGATAATAGGATAATGGAATTGGAATTCCATGTAGCAGATCATGTCAATCTGAAATCATATACATGGAATGGTGAGTTATGTTTCAGTTAGAAAGTGAAATTGAGACCCATGTAGATCGAACCATTTGAAATTTTTTAACAAATTATAGATACAACATTCAACACAGTAATTCCATGATGTTTCTCCAATGTTCCTGATATGTTCCATGTTTCATTTTTAATGAATTAAATTCCATAACCAATGCATGTACTCACCTATGAAGAAATTGAATTAGAACATGATTTTTCATAATGTGAAGAGCCTATATTGATTCTTGATATAAGAGAGAAATTATAAATAAATCAAATGAATTGACTATTAATTGTTCATTTGAGAAACCATAAAATGTAGGAAGAAACATGGGAACATGAGGGTGTTATGAAGAAGAAAATCCACTACTATCTAGTTGGTAATATTCATGAATAATTTGACGAAGATATTTCTAATAAGGAGAATATAACACCCCAAGATTTCCTAGTATGTATACTACGAAATAAATTCAATTCATTCAATATCCTAAATTTTACATAATATTTTTTAATATAATATATTTCATTAAAATCATTCAAATAACACAAAAAAATCATAATTGGATTTTTTTTGAAATATGATATTTTTTCAAGAAATATAGATCATATACTAATGAAATAATGATATCACATTTGGAATAGTATATTGACCCTTATGAATAGTAATTCATCCAATATAATAGTAACCACTCCTATGAAAGTAAAAATATAAGATATTCACCATATAAATGGTAATATGATATAATTATATTATATTATATTTAAATAAATATTTTATCAATTATTAATTAACGATTGATATTTTTATAGAATATAATTGTTTATTTTTAAATTTATAAATACTATAATTACTTATAATAAAAATTATTTTTGTCAAATACACTCATAAATAAATATTTTCATGGATTATGATTACATGATAATTTTATGAGATCATAGATAATTTTTCAATGTGTATGAAAATTAATAATATTTTAAAATTTTGAAATTTTCATGAAAATGATGGTTTTAATTAAAAATATAATTTATCATATTTATAAAAAAAATTAAGAAAATGGAGTTAAATTTTAAATTCTAAACTTCTTAAAAATTATTATGCTTAATTTTTTCACTATGATAAAATTGTGTAATTTGTAGGGTATATTGAAATATGATAATTTACAGTATAGGATGAGTACATGAATTATTGAGTCATTGTATAATTATGGATGATGTAAGAACCATTATTTTGATGTCACATTCACTAGGTACTATATTTAATCATAAAATGTGTCATAATTTATTTTATTTATCTAAATAAAAAATGAATACATTATTCAATATATACCCCTCTCATCCACTATAAATACCACCCCTCGCCATCTCTTTTCCTAACACCTATTAAGACTTGAATATTGATAATATTTTTCAAATTGTCTCTCATAATCCATTCCCCGAATTTATTTCCTTTAATGTATCAAAATGTGAACAAAAAAACTCCCTTCAGAGGTTCTCAAGGAGATAAATTCCAGAGGTAAAACTCATAATCCTTCCATTTCATTTCATGTTTTTTTAATGTTACTATCATTAAATCGAATCCTATATAAAAAACATGAATGAAAACCATATTTTATTATATATATATATATATTTTTTTTTTAATTTTATTATTCAAATTAAATATTCATCATCAAAACAATTTTCCTCTCCCATTTATTATATTAATTTAAACATGGATTGTGATTTTCCGATTTTCTAATCTTTGTTGTATTTGTGTTTTAATTTTTAAATTACACCGTAAAGGATGCTTATAAAACCATTTTTATGTTTAAACCATATTATGATATTTGTATTATAACATATTTAAATTTATTTAACTGGTATATATATTGATAATATTAATAAACAAAACAATAGTACACTACGGGGAAAATGGGTATTTGCGACGGGGATAAATCTCGTCGCAAATAGCCCCATAAAAAATTTATTTGCGACCGAGGTATTGGCCCGTCACAAATAAGTATTCTTTTGCGACGGGTTAGCTTTCCCCGTCGCAAAAGAACTGGCGCGCTTTGCACGCCAAATCGCGGGAAACGTATTTGCGACGGGCGGTTATTGCCCGTCGCAAATAACCGGCGACGGTAAAAGGTATTTGCAACGGGAATATACCCCCGTCGCAAATAGTATGTCGGCAGGTTATTATTTGCGACGGGACCCGTCGCAAATAACTATTTAACCGTTGACCATAATAAATGATGGATAAGGTATTTGCGACGGATACCGTCGCAAATAATCTAACCTATAAATACCCCCATCAGTTTTTTTCAATTCATTCTCAAACTCCATCTTCTCCTTCTCTCAAAATTCTATTTCTAGAGTTCAGCGTTTCTTAAGTTTAAATTTTTTTTCCGGAGTTGATATTGAAGTTTTCAAGAACGATCAGAGATCAACCTTAGATCAATTTTAAAGGTATTTATGTTCATTTTAATTTAATATTTATTTTAATTTTTTTTAGTTTCAATTATTCTTAATTAGTTGTAATTTAATTATGTTTACATTGTTTTGTTACTTAATAAATTTAAATTATTAGTATTGTTCATAGTTAATGGTAATTAGGAATAATTAGTGAAAATTTTCAATAATTAAGAATAAATGCTAATAATTAGTAATAAATACCAATAATTAGGAATAATTACATTATTACATTATTAGTATATTTTATTATTAATATTAAAATAATATATTTTTTATATTATATACAATTCTCCTTTCATCTGTGTGTTTTCTGTCTTCACATGTAATATTTGTATGTGGAGACAGAAAACACACAGATGAAAGGAGAATTGTATATAATATAGAAAATTATATTATTTTAATATTAATAATAAAATATACTAATAATGTTATTATTCCTAATTATTGCTAATTATTCCTAATTATTGGTAATTATATGAATAATTACAAATAATTAGCAATAATTACCAATAATTAGTAATAATTAGTAATAATTACCAATAATTAGTAATAATTACCAATAATTAGTAATAATTACCAATAATTAGTAATAATTAGTAATAATTATCAATAATTATCAATAATTAGTATGAATTAGTAATAATTAGTAATAATTAATAATAATTACTAATAATTATCACTAATTAGTAATAATTAGTAATAATTAGGAATAATTACCAATAATTAGTAATAATTAGTAATAATTAGTAATAATTAGTAATAATTAGTAATAATTAGGAATAATTAGTAATAATTACCAATAATTAGTAATAATTACCAATAATTAGTAGTAATTACCAATAATTATCAATAATTACCGATAATTACCAATAATTAGTAATAATTACCAATAATATTGAATAATTGCCAATAATTAGTAATAATTAGGAATAATTACCAATAATTAGTAATAATTAGAAATAATTAGTAATAATTACCAATAATTCGTAATAATTAATAATAATTAGTAATAATTACCAATAATTCGTAATAATTAATAATAATTAGTAATAATTACCAATAATTAGTAATAATTAGAAATAATTACTAATAATTACCAATAATTAGTAATAATTACCAATAATTAGGAATAATTACCAATAATTAGGAATAATTACCAATAATTAGTAATAATTAGTAATAATTAGGAATAATTACCAATAATTAGTAATAATTAGTAATAATTACCAATAATTAGTAATAATTATCATAATTAGTAATAATTAGTAATAATTAGTAATAATTACCAATAATTACCAATAATTACCGATAATTACCAATAATTAGGAATAATTACCAATAATTAGTAATAATTAGTAATAATTACCAATAATTAATAATAATTACCAATAATTACCAATAATTACCAATAATTACCAATAATTACCGATAATTAGTAATAATTAGTAATAATTAGGAATAATTACCAATAATTAGTAATAATTAGTAATAATTACCAATAATTAGTAATAATTAGTAATTATTACCAATAATTACCAATAATTACCAATAATTACTGATAATTACCAATAATTAGGAATAATTACCAATAATTAAGAATAATTACCAATAATTACCAATAATTAGTAATAATTACCAATAATTACCAATAATTAGGAATAATGACCGCATATGGATAAATAAACATAGAAATCCAAATGGTTCTGGTTTAAATCCAGTATATGTAGAGGGTGTAGAGACTTTTTTATCATTTGCGGCATCAAATCCAGAATTTGTTTCAGAAGGAAAAATAAAATACCCTTGTAGAAAATGTGCATTGAGAACGTTTGACACGTTTGACAAAGTGGGGGGACATCTCTTGCGTTTTGGTTTTCAACCCGATTATATTTTTTGGTATCAACACGGTGAACGAAGTTCCAGAGAAGGTGATACCAACTTGATTCCGGATCCATCCCGGTTTCAAGATTTAGTACATGATGTTGCAGGTTCATCTGTTCAACATACAAGAACTCTGGATGATATAGCTTTAAATCCTGAGTTGGCACCATCTGAATTTTATGAGTTGTTGAGGTCTGATGAGGATGCATTATATCTTGGCTGCAAGATGAGCAAATTAGAAGCAGTTGCAAAATTTATGGCTATCAAATCAGATAACGGAATGTCAAACACCTGTTTTAACCAGATATTTTCTTTGCTTAAAACACAGTTATCCGAAGGAAATGTTTTTCCTGCAAATTACTATGAGAGTAAGAGGCTGGTTCGAAATTTGGGACTTACTTGTCAGAAGATTCAAGCATGTTCAAATGACTGCATTTTATATTCTGGGGAAAATGTGTCGTTGGATAGGTTTCCCACATGTGGGTAACTGAGATATAAAGAAGGACAACATGGGAAGTCTGGATTGATTCCTGTAAAATAGTTGAGATATTTTCCGCTTACATCCATACTTCAGTGTTTATTCATGTATAAGAATACAACGACAATGATGTCATGGCATAAAGAGAATATTTCAACCGATAAAAGCTTGAATCATCCAGCCGATGGTGATTCATGGAAACATTTTGATAGAGGGAATCCATCCTTTGCTTTAGAAGCTAGAAATGTTTGACTGGGCCTTTCCACTGATGGTTTCTGTCCGTTCGGATCTTATGGTATACAATATTCATGTTGGCATGTTTTTTTAACTCCGTACAATTTACCTCCATGGATGTTGATGATGGAGCCATATATATTTTTGACTTTACTAATTCCAGGACATCTGAAGAAAAATATTGATGTTTATTTGAAACCGTTGATTGATGAATTAAGTTTATTGTGGAGTACTGGTGTTAGTACATATGATGTTGCAACGAAACAGAATTTCATACTGAGAGTAGCATTGATGTGGACAATTAGTGACTTCCCGGCTTATGGGATGTTATCTGGCTGGAGTACACATGGTCAGAAATCATGTCCTTACTATATGGGAGAGAAAAAATCATTTCTGCTCATTCATGGAAAGAAACCTTGTTATTTTGACTGTCATCGCAGATTTCTTCCAGATGATCATCCTTTTCGCATAAACATATCTCATTTCAGAAGAGGAACAATTGAAAGGGATGGACCTCCAAAAATGCTATCAGGTTTGGAGTTAAAATCAGTTGTATTTTCATTACCTCCCATCACTTTTGGTCCCATAATAAACCAACAGAAAATTTCTGGTTTTGGGAAAGTACACAATTGGATTAAACGTAGCATATTTTGGGATTTGCCATATTGGTCTGATTTGTTGGTCCGACACATGTTAGATGTCATGCATATTGAGAAGAACTGTTTTGATAATTTGTTTCATACAGTTTTGGATACGCCAGGAAAGAGCAAAGACAATGTAAATGCACGTTTAGATCTTGCCCAAATTTGTAGGCGTCCAGAATTGGAACTATTTGAGAATGTCAGAGCAGAAAGGTTACTGAAACCAAAAGCAGCTTATACACTGTCTAAAGAAAACTGTTTATTATTTTGTCAGCGGATTGCATATTTGAGACTTCCAGATGGATGTGCTTCCAATTTGGGTAGATGTGTATAGAATGGTCATATTACTGGATTAAAAGGTCATGATTGGCATGTTATAATTGAAAGACTTATACCCATTGGATTAAGAGGTCTGTTGAATTCTATGATTTGGGATTCCATAACAAACATGTCTCATTTTTTTCGGGAAATTTGTGCAGCTACAACAGATTATGATGCTCTAGGAAAACTTGAAAAAGATGTTGCTGTAATTATCTGTAAATTGGAAAAAATATTTCCGCCGTCTTTCTTCGACTCAATGGAACATTTGATGTTATATTTTCCATATGAAGACAAATGTGGAGGTCCAGTAAAGTTTCGATCGATGTACCCATTTGAAAGATGCATGCAAAAATTGAAAAGAAAAGTACGTAACAAAGAATCTGTTGAAGGATCTATTGCAGAAGCTTATTTGCAAGAGGAAATATCTTTTTTCGGCTCCCATTATTTTGAATATGAGTATCCATCAAAACACAACCGAATGGGACAGAACGAGAGGAATATTGATGAAATCGACAATAAATTATCTATTTTCAACCATCCAGAGCTTGGTTTTGGTGGAGTTTATGAATGCTGGCTTTTGGATGATGAACATTATAGAGCTCATACGTATGTTCTGCTCAACTGTGAAGAGATGACATCAGTTGTACTGTATGTATTTATATCACTTATTCTATCATTTATGTTACAGTAAATAACATTGGTTTTTATAGGTTGTATGATAATCATATCAATAAACAAATTCCACAAATTACAGTAGCTGCTCTCGAAGAACGTCGACTGAAAAATTTCTCTCAGTGGTTTCAAAAACTGGTAACATAAATTCTTTATCTTTTAGAAACTCATTCAATGTATAGTTTACTATATTGACAATTATTTCACAAATTTTCAGGTGTCTCAACATGATGATAAAATTGACAAATGGCTGTGTATATTGAGTAACCCACCTTCCAAAATGTTAAAACTTATATTGCATATGTGGTGAATGGATTTCGATTTCACACACATGCATATGGGGAATCGAAAAAAACAATGAACAGAGGAGTTAGCTTGAGAGGATCTCATCATCGAGAAAATGAAGTTGAATTTTATGGCATACTTGATGAAATCATTGAACTCTGTTATCTTGGACAACATTACAGAACAATGTTCAAATGTCGGTGGTTGGATACAGAGAGAGGCGTGCATGTTCATCCGACTCATGGAATCATCGATGATAAATGTAAAAGTGTTCTCGCAGTAAATGAACCATTCTTATTGGCTCAACAAGCACATCAAGTTTATTACGCAAAGTACTGTGCTACATCAAGAGACTTGACTGATTGGTGGAATGTAATAAAAATTGAAATTCGAGACAATCAGTTTAGTCAAAGTGAATGTGCTTTCACTGATGTGAAAAGAATTGAAGTTTTTCAAGAGAGTACTCAAAATCAATCTTTTTTACAAAGAGTCATGAGTATCGATGACGACACCCCACATTTAAGAGTCGGTGATGACGATGATGCTAATGATGTCACATATGAATTTGAAATGGTAAGAGATGAAGCAACTGTAACTCAAATGGATATCGATGATGTTGAGGAGGAATATGAAGATAAAATTGACATATATGAAGATGATGATGAAGATGAACACTGATAGAATTCCATGGTCTTTATATACAATCATAATATGTATATATGTATATATAATAGTAATTATCAATTATTTGCTAACAACATTAACATTTTCTATTTCAGATGGACGACGCCACATTTCGTGAGTTGGTGGATGCTGACCTGCCTTTCGATGTAGATGAGTTGCTGGAAGATGACCCTCAGCCTGCATGCGCTCCAAGGAGTACGCGGAGGGGGCGCGGTCTTGCACGATTGATGATTCCTGACCCCGTCCCCGAGCAACATCCACGTCATGGGTTTGATCCACGCACACGGAGGTGTGATAACCTATGTGATAATCTGTGGATTTTACTAAGATTTCATTAATCTATTCACATAATAAATGTTTATTATTTTTACAGTTTTCTGCATATAGCAGTTGGAAAGGGAAGCGCTATTTTGCGCAACGGTTTCTCTCAGCCGTGGACCACATGGGAGAAGATTCCCATTGATGTGCAGCAGGCCATGTTCGGCCATTGGTTGGTACGTACGTAAATAAATAAATTTTTTTTGAAAAATATTACATTTCTAACATGATATTTTGATTTATTTGTAGGGTTTATGGTATCCGATCGAGGATACCATGCGTGACGCCATCCACAAGGCATGGGAGGTGGCCATGCATGATCGCTTTCGTCAGTTTTTGCACAATTTAAGAAAAGCTGCCACGAAGAAAGCAGGAGTGTCAGATTTTGACGAGTCATGTAGAGCACACCGACCAGAGTACATTTCATCCCATGTATGGGATGGATTATGTGCGTACTGGTTGAGTGGTAACTTTCAGAGGAGATCATCGGTGGGGAGGCATAATCGGGGGAGACAAGAGGTGACTCATCGAGTTGGGAGTCGTTCTTTCAGTACTCATAGACAGCATCAGGTACGTACATTATTTATAAATATTTTATATAACTATAAATATTAACAGTTTATTTTTTATTCTTATATGCTTTCGAGTACCCCGATATTACAGAGTACGACGTATATCAGAGGATGTATAGTGATCCTGCTTCTGGAGAGCTCAGAGGTGATCGTCAACATCACATCGTGGACAATATTATTTGTTTTCATGTTTAAAAATTAACTACATATAATATAATCACAATTTTAATTTTAAATTGCAACTACAGGAGTCATATGAGGCCGCAGCGTCACAGACCCGGCCTGAGAGTCAGTCCAAGTCATCAGATCAGACCACTAGCTATCAGTTTGATGAGGCGGCATGGGTGCAGGCCACCTAGTATGCCTTCGAGAAGGGCCGGGTAGTTAGTATTAGATCTCGACTGACTCCCGGAGATTATTATAGCAGTGCTGTGATGTCGGCATCCAGCTCGAGAGGAGCTCATGCATCTTCTTCTTCTATACAGTATGAGGATCAGTTGCGATCTCAGACTACACTGATAGAGAGTCTCCGACAGGAGAAGGAGCAGATGCGTCAGCAGCAGCAGCATGAGGAGGAGCATCGACGCCAGCAGCAGCTGTATGAGGAGCAGATGAATCGGTGGCAGCAGCAGCACCAGGAGCAGATGGAGTACATGCGCCGACTCACTCATGCTTTAGGGATGTAGTTTCCTCCACCGGCATCTGCAGACCCCCCCTCCCCCCTCCCCCCTCCTTCAGATTAGAGTTTGTGTTTATGTTATAATGTTTGTAAAATCAAATATGAATTTTTTTATTCGTAGTTTCTGTCTCATTATAAATTATTAATAATATTATATTTTGAAATAACAATATTAATATGAATAATAATATTATTTATATTTTATAATATTAAATTTTATATTTATATATTAAAATTTTATAATATTAAAATTTAATTATATTTTTTGTAATATTTGAATTATTTTAATATTTGAATGTAAAATAATTCTATTATTTTTATATTAATTAAAATAACTTATTAATATTGTTTTTATTTATGAATTATAATTCTAATATTTTTATATTAATTAAATCATTTATTAATATTCTAATTTTTGAATTATAATTCTATTATTATTATATTAATTAAAATAATGTATTAATAATTAATAATTTTTATTTTTGAATTATAATTCTATTATTATATTAATTAAAATCATTTATTAATATTATATTATTTTTTATTTTTAATTATAATAGGATTATTATTATATTAATTAAAATAATTTATGAATAATTTATTTTTTTTTATTTTTTTTTATAGTATTAGCGACGGGATACTATGCCCGTCGCAAATATTATTATTATTATATTAATTAAAATAATTTAATAATAGTTTTTTATTTTTTTTCTAAAAAACAGTAATTGCGACGGGGCCCGTCGCAACAAGTATTTGGGAGGGGGCCCGTCGCAACTACGTGTTGCGACGGGCCCCGTCGCAATTACTCTTTTAAAAGTTTTTTTAAAAAATACGGAGTAAGATTTGCGACGGGAAGTATCCCCGTCGCAACTACTAGCTTTAGCGACGGGCCCGTCGCAAATCGCCCGTCGCAAATACATGTTTTTCTAGTAGTGGTAGTTCGCGATGTTTGAAAATGCCATGTAAATTTAAACGATTACCAATAAAATTTTATATAATGATGCATCTTCATTCCTTTTAAATGAATGAAATATATACCAATAAAATATTGTGTAATTTCATTAAAACATATAATTTCAATTCTAGACACTAATTCCAATTTTACCTAATTTTCCACATATATATAAAAGTAAACCGATAATGATATCCAAGGAAATGAACTATCCTAAATGAGAAAATTTATCTTATAACTCATCAAAAAGGCCATACAGTAACATGATAAAATTATACTAATTCAAATATGTGAAGTAATGGTCTTAATTAAATTAACTAATTCATTTAATCATACTAATTAAGAAAATATGATTAAGTGGGGAACACATTCTAACAGATTGTAAAAGACTTTGTCTCAGTTTCAATTTCATTGACACTCACATGGAATTGAGAACCTAATAATTATTATGTGGTTTATATACTACTCATTTTATATCATAATCAATTTAAAAGAATATTCCTCTTAAATATCCATATTATATTTTATTATAGATTTGACTATTTTCTATTTTGTATACAATTTGTACATTCGTTTATTACTTTGATATTGAAATGCGGATAAATTATTAGATCCCACACAGTACAAATAGTTTTTTATGTAATATGTTCTATTAAAAATTATATTTATGAAAAATGATTTATAATTTTATTAACTGGTGGGGCCCGACTTTATGTCACCTTGATGCATTGATAGGTGTCAGAAAACATAACATTTTGTAAAAAAACCCATCGTGTTTTTTCGAAAACATAATCATATGGGTATCTACCAACAAACATAAAAAATATAAACAGTATGGTGGTTAATGTTTCAGATACTTGATGTCCAATAATAATTATTTTTATTCATTCATCTTAAAGTTATCATTGTCTTCAAGATTTTCACTTTAAAAAAATATATGGATGAATTTACATTCGCAGTTTATTGATGCCATTTGATCATTAGTAATTCACAATTCCATATTAATTATTCCAAATTGATTATGATTAACTTAATATTGATTAAGTTATCTATTATATGAAACCCATATTGAGAGTTTTAGCTCACTGTTTTATTTTTTTTCCATCCCAGTGTTTTGACAATAATATATTAGAAGAAGGGAAAATAAGAAGTTTATTTTCTTTTGTTATGTACTATGTTAAATTACCATTTTAATAATGTAACCATGTATGTTTCTAGTTCTACATGACTACTAAACTGGTCCATACTTGGTGATGTGATATCATATAAGAATTATATTATAATAAAACTACAACCCACTCTTGGATACTGGGTTTAGGGTTGTTATAACATCGTGCATTTGTATGAGGTGTAACTTATTCATGGACATTAATAATAACTTATGGATTGTTTTTATAAAGTAATAATCCAATAAAACGGTTTTTTATCTATTTTGAGTTAGTAAATTTTGTTTTTTAGTATAATTAATGTTACTTTTAAATAAATATAAACCCTTAAAGTCATACTCCTCTCATCATGCATCAGATTGCAGTGAGTCTGACTGTAAATTAAATAAATAATATATAGATCAGTATGAAAATGTATCAGAAAATAAAAATGTATCTTAATGTTTCGAGCATTTCTGTTAAATTTTTTTAATAAAAAAAATGAAAATTTTAAGTAAAAAGACACTTTTTATGTCAAATAAGTCACACCATGCACCATATTGAGGTAAAGTTGGTTCTTACACATTGAAACTGATTTAGGGATCATTTTCCTAATGTATGAACCCCATTTGAGTTTGTTTTCACAGTTTTGAACACCAAAATTTTCTTATTTACTAAAATATTACATTAAGCTGGATACATAGTTTTGAGCGATACTACTACATCATGTGTTAGTTTAAGGTGAAATTAATTCCAATAAATCAAACATGACTTATGAAATTTTTTATAAAAATTATCACATCAATTCGAGAATGTTTTCTTTGTTTTTAGATGGTGAAACTATTATTTATCTAAAATGTAAATTATGAATTGAAAAAGATCATATTGAGTCATACTCGGAACACTGTTCATTCAAAATAATGTTTTTCTGATTCCTATAGGTTACACATTACATATGGATAACATTACCACTGTATAAAAATAATATTAATTTGATTTATAGATATTGAATATCTAACATGTCTTTTTTGATAGAATTAATTTTAATTTTCAACAAAAAAACATTGAGCCTTGGTGGGTATATCATGTATCAAATTTGGATGTGGATGATTCATACACATCACAAATGACTTATGAATTTCTTTAATAATGTATCAAAACAACCTGAATGTGTCTGATAATTTATGATTATTTAAAAAAATTTACTAAATTCAATGTCAATATTGATTAAAAAGTAATATTTTGAGTCATATCGATCATAGGGTTTATAGGATTATTGAATTATGTCTCATTTTCCTAATGCATAAATACAATTAGAGTGCATTTTCACAATCTGGACTATGTCACCTGAATTTTTTACTAATGTGAATTTCAAAATTAAATTAATAGATTTATTTAGATTCATATAATTCACCACGTGAATTATATTAAGTTTATTTTGATTTTTCCTCATCATAAATAACATAAGGATCGTTATAATAATTTATTAAAAAAATTAATTTTTACCTCAATGTTAAGAAAGTCACTTGTTTTTTACTAAACATTCATTTTGTACGGGAAACTTGCATTATTAGTCATTCCAGTCGTAATTTGTGTTGATTTAATGAGAGATTGATTCCAACCCATCACAAATTACTTATTAATCATTATCTTAAAATATCAACATGATCTAAATGCATTGTCTCGGTTTTCAGTTACAGAAACTTATTAAGCTAAACTGTTAATTTTGAACTGATATGAACTATTTGAGTCATACTAAGAACGTCATGAATTATGTTAAGGGGTAGAGTTTTCCTACACATCAAGAATAACATATAGTTCTTTTCTTATTGTAACAAAACAATGTCAATGGGTTTTCCCAGTTTTGAGTAAGTTGGTCGTATTTTTTACTAAAATATATATCAATTGTAAATATAAAGATCCACACATAGTCATACTGGAAAAACTATGCATCATAATGAGGGGCAGCTGATTCATACACATCACAAATGACATATTGATCATTGTCCGAAATTATCCAAAAAATCTAATTTTTTTCTTTATTTAGATTATACCACATATTTTTTACTAAAATTAATTAGAATTTTTAATAAAAAACAAGAATATGAATTACCAAAAGACTAGATGATCCATTTAATTATTTTTATGAGTTAAAAAATAATTAAAATGATTCAAATGATTCATTTTATATTAAAACTGATTCATATTATGGGTTATTGGATTCATAAAATTTTTGAAACAACAAATTATAATAGTAAATTATGACATCAGATAAGTTATCTACTTTGGGATATTTTAACTAAATATATTGGAATAAATTATGTAAATTTCAAATAAATATTCTAATAAATGAAATTATTTTTCATGATTTTTTCTTTTTTATTAGATAACAAATATTATGATTAAAAATTGTGATAAAAATTCCTGATTAGACTGTAAAAAATGTATATGTAGAAAGGAATACAAAATCAATAATTATGATGAAAACGTATTATCATCATGTAATAATCATCACACCATTTGGACATTATGATCCAAGATATGATTCAATCCTATTAAATTTAGTGTGTATTTATAATTGTGTTTATGTGATTATATGATACATAAGATAAAATTAATTTTTACGTTGAAATGTTGCTGATAAATCATAATCATGAATCACATGTTAAGTGATATAATAATCCTCATAAAAATAATCTATTATTTGCACAACAATGAATTTAGTATGTCTCCGTAAGAGTTCGTGTCCTAGAATAAACTATTCTTTACATTGATTACATGGATTTATAATTTATTATTAAATATTATGCATTGTTCTTTATGACTATAATGAAATAATGTCCAAGAGTATATGTGGAATTTGAATGGTTAGGGAAGTTCCGTGCTATGATGAGTTACTGTAAAATATATAACAATAATCTTAAATATAGTTATGTGGTTGTATGTCATACTATTATGGGCCATGTAGTGTGTATACCGTCAGGTGTGAGTACTCATAATAATTTGAGAATTCCTCCCCTGAATATTGCACTTGATAGTTTCTAAGATAAGTGATTATGAGAGCAGACCCGCTGGTAGTAATTCAGCTTGTTTTAGTGTCATCAGATATTTCTATCTGTGAGCATGTGTAATGACCTATAGAAATTAAGATTACCATTAATATGTTTCATGACTTGTGCACATGGATTTACATTCATAAACCATCATGCAGGTAGTTGGAAAGATGTAGGGTATGTTGGATGCATCATGAGTGGCATGATATTAATGGATAAGTTTAGAAAAGATTTCTCCTATCCATTTATGGAAGTTGATATCTCAACCCTTTGATATAAATAGAACTGTAATGTGAAATTCTCTATCCATGGTGTAACAATGTGTTTATTTCAAGTAGTCAAAGAATGACATATCAAGCATAAATTTGATGACATTATCATGAAATCCGCTTGATGATATATTGCAACAAAGGATTTATATTAAACAGTGAGAGTTCGTATGAGGATATCTTTTTGATGACATAAAATATTTTCTCCTGGGAGCCTTGACCCATTGATAGATAGCACACTTGGACTATTGACAATCCTATCTAATGCCAACGAGAAAGAATCCTAAATGGTCACATAATAAGTGTTTTTGGTGGTCTTGGTAAAATTCTATTAGAATTTAATTAATGAAGTAAATATTATTCCCAAGATCATGGAAAATACTATTCATGTTAAAATAATATCATAAATTAAATAAAATATTTTTATTTATTTTATTGATCATTTAATAAATATTTATTTACTAGTTTGTAAATAAAATATTTATTTATGAGAATATTTTATTTTTTTCCTTTTTTGGGTTCTCAATAAATGGATGTGGAGTTCAAGAGAACAATGTTTGGTCCTGTAGTAACATAATTATTTCCAATATGGTAAATAATTATTTTACTAGTTGGTGCAATTAAAAATACTAATGACGCTTCTATTATTTTCTGACGCAGAGTTTTATTTTATAATTCGGTTTTTCAAAAGTTAGAGCACCATGAATATTGATGCGGTATTATTATTTTGAGAATGGGTTTTCTCTAAGTTCCAAAATGTATTTAATTGTTGCTATGAAATAAAATATTATAACTGTAATCCCATATATATAAATAGAAAATTTGACCTATTGTTCCAAACACCACACCACATTCCTAGTGAATTGAGAAATATTGAGCCAAAAATTTTCTCTCTAAAATCATATTATATCCCATATCATGAATGAGAGTTATTCTTTAAGTCTGAAGAAAAAGTGATCAATAATGACCGACGCAAGCCACTCGCTTCTCTGCACTAGCACCCCATGAACAAGCTGGGTCGACCGAAGGCCATCAGAGCACGTGTGGATCACTACTAGAGGGGTTATATTTTGGATCCTTACATGAACAATGAGATAATCTGGAAGGGTAATTCCATATTTTCAACATTATCAATGAAGAAAAATACCATTGATCCAGGTATTATTTTTCATTATGAAATTAATTAACTTAATTATAAACATGATGTGTCAGATCCTGTCTAAAGGTTTCGGGCCTCGTTCGTCTTTATCTAAATCTTTGATTATATTACATGGAGACTTGTGTATGTCTTCATATTGATCCCAAAATAATTATTGATCATGGTAAAAATAAAAGTTGGGTGTCATCCCAACCACTCTTCTACAGTTTCCGGAACCTTCAAGTAAAATCAAAGGGGTTACATCATTGTTTTTAATTATTTAAATATTACATTGATGACTAACGCATTTAATAATTTAGTTGTTTCAATTCACATTAATCATTAAGAAAATATGAATCTCAAGATCTATTCCTCCTCTTTCATTTCTTGTTCACCTTATAGATCTGATCTTTTCATTTAATTTTGTATAAAATAAAATATAGTATCTCATCTATAGGTTGCAATGAAACCTGGTCGTACGACACAATAACACATAGCGTGCATTCGACGGTACACACCATGTAGTCATGATTCAATACATCAGACTGGTCTGCCAAACCAACCCATCTTTTGGAGACTTTCTATGTCTCAAATGACTCTGTGTGTTGACTAGGAACAAGTTCCTCATGGTTTCTGGATTACACATTGTGCGGCGCAACTGGACATAGCATGAAGTCCCTTCAGGTAATGGTTGAACTGTGTACCCCATTGATGGCTAGCCCTGATGGAGATCATGTAACGAAGAACTACATGACGTGTGGCCAACTGGACACACCGTGTACACTGATGACTTATGAAGTACACCCACATGTCGTTTCCCCAGTTGTGTACTTTATATGGATGGTGACCAATAGTAAACACCATGTAGTTGGAACTACATGTCATATACTCATCCAAATTATGCATATTTATTAAAATTTATTATTATATTATAAAAACCCTTGAGTTGGGTACCCTCATGTGGGAATAATGCTAAGGCACAACATGTGATTGGTTTTTTATATATGTGTGTTTAATTTAACATTGGTGTAATGTTCATTTATATTCATTGGGTAGTTATGAATAGGAATTCACCTGGTTCCCTCCTATGAACAAGTTACATACAAAGATACTTATAAATGAATTTATTTTCTCATATTTTCAATTGAAGCGAATCTTAAGGAAATTAATTAAAGGATTTAAGATAAAATGATTGAATAATTGAATATTATAAATAATTTATTTGAGCTATATTTATCATAAACAAGAATTATTAAAGAATTAAATGCTGGTTTTATTTAGGATTAAATATCTTTTCATGTATGGATGATCATGAGCTAGAATAATACTTTTTTATATGGATAGGTTTTTTAATTTATTAATTTGAATTAAATTTGTTGGCAAGCGATCCTTGTCCACATTAATATGTAGGTCCTGCTTGCCCCTAGTTTCTTTTTTGTAAACCCCTATTTTACCACTCACCTAAATATTAGTTAAAAAGGGAGTATGTAACAGATGTAACTCTAAATCTAGTGGAGGCGGTACAAGCTAGATCCGAGACGAACCCAATCCCAGGAGACATAGAGGTGGGAAGGTGGAATTTATAAACACAAACCCAAAAGGTTCGAGGCCTTTTCTTAATAGGCCAGGGCTAGTTTGTCAAACTCTAGATAAACTAACCATTTGAAACTCTCATGATCATTCCATTTACATTATTTTATATCTGTAATTTTCATTTTTTATCATTATGGATGTGTTGTTACAATCACATAATTAATGAATTAATAAGGGATGCAAGATAGAGAAAAAATAAACCAGTCTTATGCGTAAATATTATCAAATCGTGGTTAATAACTTATGTATGTTCTTCTTAATATTAAAAAGCATGTCATAAAAATCAATTCACACATAATGTATAAGAATCCGTCAAAAAAATATAATGGCATACAAAGCCTTTTGTTACATGATTAAGGAAAAAACTCATAAAACTATGTGTTTGACCAACCATTTTTTAGACACTTACTATTATACAGGAAGCCCTTATGGTAGGTTTCATGTTGACTTAAGCCTATTAAATCATGAAGAGTATCTCTTTATCGACTTGGTTTAATATTGGAAGCAAGATTTGTGGAAATCCAAAGTCATGATTTTAGGATTGGGGTGTCCACTCAAAAGATCAAGGTTGATGCATGCCAACAGTTGGAAAAGTCTTACCTACCTAAATACCTTCTAATTTCTAGACCAACCCTTGTTAAGGTATTGTGAATTGTAATATGGATCCTTTTCACTCGAATGTCCTTGAAACTGGACATTCTGAGTTCAATGGTGAGGGCCACTAGGATATCAAAATAGTGGAAGACATAATAAAATTTATTATTTCTCATCAAATGTAACTATGAACGTACTAATGATATATTATTTTAATTGTAGAATAAAAACGTCAAGCTCATCCACCACACTCACCCTTATATTTGTTCATTATAATGTAAACATCCTAACCTGCAGTAACATACATGAATGGTTTAGATGCCTTCGATTTATTATACACCAGGAACAAAAGTCTTATGTTCTTGAGATAACATTACCCAATCCACTTTCCCATAAGGTTAGTGATGAGGATTTATTGGTCTATTAAAAACATATGAATGACTCGGTCGACATTCTATGTCTGATGTTACCACACATGTCTAGTGAGCTCATTATGCCTCAAGAAACATTTATTCTTATAGCAGGCTCAATCACCTCATTGGTCTTTACTAGGAGAGAGGAAGACTAGAATGGTTTGAGATCTCTATGGAACTCTTTTAGAGTAAGTTTGGAGAAGGTTCTCGAGTTAGGCTTCATGTAGTCAAGATCATTGGCTACATTGAGCACCTGAAGGTTCTAGGGTTTAAAATCCCTGATATACTAGGAACTGATATCATTTTCGCATCAGTCCTTCAATATTCTCAACCTTTGTTATTAATTTAAATATGATCAACATTGAGTAGTCTCTATCTGATATTCTTATCTTCATTCTACATGTGGACAATGATTTGAAGGGAGAAATTCATTCTTTCCTTATGGTGAATCAGAGGAAAGGGAAGAGGAAGATCTTTAAGCCCAAATCTTATTCACGTCCTTCCATGAAATGGAAGATAAATGGAGAGGCTAGGAAAAGGGAGGCTATTTGTTTTTCATGTGGTAGGAAGCTCCACTAGAAGATTCACATCACCCAGCGTAAGAAGCCTGGGGAAGCTTCAAGTGTATTTTTTATCGTCTGAAATCTATATGTTTCTACAAATTGGGTATTAGATATAGCATTTGGAGCTCACATATGTATCCAAATAAAGGAACCAAGTAGATTCAAGAATATTTATCTAGGGGAGGTAGATCTACGAGCAGCCAACGAAGCCAGACTTGTTGTTGTTCTTATTTGGTACTACCATCTCATGTTGCCAAAAGAGATGATATTTTTGATAAAGTTTAGTTTTTATGAGACTTCAATAACAAAAGAGAAAATTTCACTCTCTATACTAGATATTGATGGATTTTTTTTCTTTTTTGGAAATTAATTTTTCTCTTATTATAAGGATATCATTTTTTTTGCTAAGGCACATTTATACAATGATCTTTAGGTGCTGGATTACACAAACCAAGTAATGGAAATTGTAACAACCAGAGATTTTATGAGAATTATTATTTTTAATTTCATTGATTCCTTGTGTTATATGCTACACCAAAATTATTTTGTTCTATACAAAACACTGTATTATCGTGTAGTATACGCAACATTATTCTGGGATCGTGTTACACACAATTTCAAGTTCGTTTGATATTAGTTATTCTACGAAACATTGAGAGTGTGTCTGTATATATATATATATTCAATGTATAAATGAAATATGGTTAGATTCTGTTATACGCAACAACAATGGATTTTTTAACTACATGCAACCCTGGCTTGACTTGCATTACACCCAATCATGACCTTCCTTGATAGCGTGTGTTGTCGCAATACCGGGTTTCTCTAAACAATGATATATTGTTATAATATTATTATGGATTAGCCGTTATGAATAGTATTAAATAAATTTTGAATTTTATAACATTATTTTTCATCATACACATTTTCTATAACATGGTATGAGAATAAAATAAAATTTTCGGGTAAAATAAGTTTTTTCAAAAAATACAGTTTTGCCACATTTTGATGGTGCACTAACATTAAATCTAGTTTTGAGATGTTTATAAGTTCATTTTTATCAAATAAAATTCTTTTTTGGAATCAATATATTAAAATTTACTTTGGATAAAATTTTTATATTTTTTTGATAACTTTCATACTTTAATGAATAGTAAAAACACACTATATTTAATTTAAAAACAACTTTTTTCATCACAATAGTTTATATGGTTAAATTATAATATTGAATTGTTTTAAAGTATAAATATAATATATTTTTACCATTTAATATAATTTATGTCGTTACCATTAATTTTACATTGAATTCATAGGTAAGAGCATTTCAATCTATGGAAATATTTTTACTTTTAAAACTCGTTTTCTTAACAGTGGGATAAATTTTAATTTAATTACTGCAACTTATGTGTTTGGAATTTTGAAAACTGAATTCCATATTTGGATTCGATGGGTCCAAATTATGTTAATAGGTTACTTTTATTTTATTTTATTTTTTTGATATTATGAATAGTAACTACGATAATTTTTATTTACTTTAGTTAAAGATAAATCAGGTAATTATGGGTAAACCTACGATTATAAAATTACCCTAACACATAACAAAATTATATTGGATGACTAAAAGTTTACCCATATCACCTAAGGGTCAGATTGGATTCATTTTATGAACTTTTTAACATGAAAATAATTTAATTATTATTAAAACCAAAGAATGTGACAACATGTCACTCTCTTAAATCTCATAAGTATAATAATTTTAATTTAGTGATAAACTTCAGGAAAATTCAAAAATGAATATTATACAGAAATATAACAAATTTATCTACATCATAATAATTTATATAGAATTTTTAGTGATTACATAATTATCATTAATGGTGACACAATAGTGATGCTGAAATTGTTTATTTAGTGAAAAATCAATAATATAGTTTTTATTAAAATAAACATACCTATTAAAAAGACCATAAAATTGACCAAAAATTATTGGTCGATTATATCTATACCCTAAGAATCCTAGGGTCGATTTGTGGACCATTCGGAGACCTATAAAACCGATTATGACATTAATATAATATTACTTTAAATGATGTCAAAGATGTCACCTTAAGAATTTAATAAATATAACAAATTAAATGTTGTGATTTTAATATGATAAATTCAAGTAAGAATATTATTATAAAAGGTATTATATTTATCTTCATCATATGATTTTATTTTAAATTTTTATTCAACAAATAAGTATATTAAATAATTATACAAAAATGTTGTAGTAATTATTTTATTAAGAGATATACCAAATAAAATGTTTTAGAAATATTAAAATAAATAATATATAAACTATTTAATGTTCTCCACTAATTTTATAGTTAAATATGACATGTTATTAATCTATTAAATCTTTTAGTTTGAACATATCTTTTGTGAGGATTTTATTCAAATTCAAATAAATGAATAGTGTCAAAAATAAAACTATTGTTATTTTATAAAAATTACATATTATAAAATTTTATAAAAATCAAAAAAATATTTAAAAATTATAAATTAAAATATATATGGTCTAAAATATAATAAATCGTACAATTATTGACAATTCACAACATATAAGTAATTATTTATAATTATTTAAAATTTTAAATATTATTACAACAAATAAAATTAGATAGATTATATAAGGATAAATCAAGTTGATAATTTTTAAACTAAATTCCCAACATGTCTAAATTTTATTGGTTGATGAGATTAAAACCCTATATCATTTAAGCTTCGGATTTTATTAATTTTGGAGGTTTTTATGTGGGGTTGAAATTTATAATAAATTAATATTTCTTATAATTCCAAAGGTGCCCTCTCCTCCCTTATAAAAGGGAACCTCCCCCCTCTCCTCCACACACCTTTTTGAGCCTTCAAGCTCGGAAAACTCCTGCCCATTTACCTTTTCATCCTCTGTAGAAACATTCTTGAGGTCCTGGTCTTCTTTAGAGACCAATTTTAGTGCCCAAAGTGGAGGTTTCAAAGACGCGTGTTGAAGAAGAGGTAATATCCGTTACCGATTGTTTAAAATTTATTTCTTCTTCTACTTCTTCTTATTTAGTTGTTTCATTATAAATTAATAACATAAGTATCACTCATATACTGATATGTTATTATATATATTAAACAACCCTATTTAACCTTCTATCCATCCTAAGGAAAACGAAATCACCGCGTGTGCGTACGTACGAAATACGGTCTCCACGCCGTGGTGCAATATTTTTCTCCACCACCACCCTACATGGATGAGTATAATGGTGTAATTAATAACTACTTATGATTATTATAAAATCATACTTATTCTAAGATATTATATCATTCACTCTAATTCCATTCAATAAATATAGGAACGATATCATCGCTCGTGTGTACGTACGGATTACCATCTCCAGGACGCGATGAGATTCATTTTCCATGTTAACAATTCAAGAATGATTATAAAGTATATGTAATAAGTAATCATGAAATATATGACATAATAATGCTACTGGATTTATGTATATATACACACACATTTCATCTACTTAATTCCATTCAATTAAATAAGGAAATGAAAACAGTGTTAATGCGTACATACGTCCTACCGTCTCCATGAACGGTTTATCTCATTCCATTTATCGATCTATTATATATATATATTATGAATATATATAATATATAAATCATGTTTTATATTCTGGAATTAATTAATCAGGATCTATGTAATCATATTAATAATTACAAGTCAAAACATGGACGATAAATGAAACGATTTTACACAAAACGCTACATTAACATGGAAATTACAAAAGAACAGGTAATATAAATTCACAAGTGAACAATATATGATATAATAATTCTATAATAATTCAATGACATTATTTAAATTATTATACAGGAGATTCGGATACATACAAAGCATATCAGACATAAGGTATGTGATAATGTAGCAATCTCAATTGTTTTCTATCCGAGATTGCTTATACGTAAGTATTTACTGGGGTTATATTTATCATCCATGTCCAAGTATTATAAAAATATTTTCATGCATGTTTAATGTCCTTTTTACCCATTTTGACTTTTTATACATGGTATGTAAGGAATCCTTTTTTTGTTTACCACACGAGGTAATTTTTGACTTTTCCAGCAAAAGTATGAGAAGAATGATTTTTTAACTTATACCGAATGAACATATTATTAGGGTTTCATAACACCTTGTTTTCGTGAATCTTACTCTACATGATTTCATGACTATCCTAAAAAAAATCCTTTTATTTGAAAATTGAATGGAATTATGTGAAAATAAAATAATTTTAAAGAAGAAAGGATATTTTCCTCAAAAATTTATTTGAAGTGCTTTATCAAAACCATTTTCCAACTTAGATGAAATTATTTCATTTTTTAATGTTTCAAGTATAATGTCTCTATGATTTATTTGGTTTCACTTTTCTTATGATGAAATGATATACATTTGTTTGGTATGGATTATGTTATGATGGAATGATGTTTGTGAAACCCAATTTATTCTTTAGGTTATGATGAATGATTTATGATTGTTTTGTGGAACATATACGAATGATTTTAATATGAGATGGTCGGAACCTATATCTTCATTCGAATCATTGGGTAAAGATTTATATCTCATGAGATAGACATGGATGGAACGTTAGGTTAATC
The DNA here is from genome assembly GCA_963277665.1 of Viscum album. Classification (NCBI taxonomy): domain Eukaryota; kingdom Viridiplantae; phylum Streptophyta; class Magnoliopsida; order Santalales; family Viscaceae; genus Viscum; species Viscum album. The sequence continues at coordinate 640,802,696 of OY728133.1, read as the reverse complement.
TGGTTCAGTGAAACAGGACTGAAATGAGGAGTGAACTCGGTTCAGAAATGGACTTTGTCCGCTAAGATAGTCTTGGCCATGAGTCTTGACTAATAATAAATGATTCTCTATGATTATGTGTGTATGAAAAAAAGTTTCATGTTCTATTTTATGATTATTTGGATTACAATTCACTATTATGATTGATCCCATGTCATGATATTATGATCTCTTTCACCAATATTAGAAAATTATGTTCCATGTTTCCAAAGACACTAAACTATTACAATCCTTATGTGTTTGTTTTTGTTATGTATTAAGTATTCTGCAAATGTAATGTAATGTCCTTGTTCGTCATGCTTTGGGTATCTTCAGTTGGTATCAGAGGAATGGTTTAGTTAACCTTTGAAAACTAGTTTGTGAAAACGTTAATGAGATCTCTAGAAATATTTCTAAGGTATGTGTAAGGATGTCCCTAAGGTTTAGTATTACTATAGGTTACTGTCCTATAATTATGTTGAAAATCATGAATAACCTAGGTTGAACAAAGGGTATCATGGATTAAATAATGTGTGATAAGCTAGACATCCCATAAGTGAATTTTTATGATTATGTGGTTCCTTGTTATTTTAACTGTTTCTTACACTAGGATTTCTGGTCAAAGCCATTGGATGGAATGAGAAGGAATTCAGTTAACATTGATTCCAATGGACAAATTGGATACCATGAGCAACGAAATTGTGTAATTCCTAGAGATAAAGATATTGTGATTATGCCGAATCAGTCATCTCGATATATGATTAACAAGGTGAAGTTTAGTTGTATTCCTAAGTCATCAAATAAGAGGAAAATGGAATTTTATACATGTTCTCATGGTGAGGAGCATACAGAATGGAATATTGAGATTTATAAAGAATTGAAGAAGAACCTTGAGGAATAACTCAAATGGAGGGGAAGATGTTATCTATGTAGAGAAAAGGGTCACAAAGTGACAGACTGTCATGGAGTTCAATGTCTTATTTGTGGAGAACACGGTCATTACCCAACTCAATGCTCGGACCTAAGAGGTTACTTCTAAATCAAGGAAGGATTTATTCGATGACAATAATTTAAGAGTATGGATTGAAGTGTTTATGTATTGGTATTCAAGAATAATTTTGTTTAGGTACGTTAATGAAATATTATAATATCTATGTATTGGTTAATTCTGGTTTTCAATAATAATATGGTACATGTAACAATGAAAAGTGTTTGAATTTTTTTTGAAAAGCAGATGATATGCACATAATGAAGTGATAAGGATAAAAGAATATGTTTGTTAGTATTCATGAGCTCATTTTTGATATAAGGACAAAGTGATATCATGGTTTGAGTATATAGAATTTTTGGGATTTTTGGTATGTGGAAAGAGTTAACTTTTGATAGCACTCATGTTTTCACTAAGGTTATATGGTAATTCATGTTTCAAAAGAATACATGATTAAGGTATTCACATGATTGGACTGTGACCCACAAGATATATCTTATGATATATGGGGGATAAATGATGGTATTCACATTCTTATAATGTGACATTTCATCTAATCATTTTATTTATACTATGATATTGGACATATGTATAAGCATAAATATTGGAATGAATTATGTTTGACATAAGATTGTATTGTTTAAGGATCAATTTTTTTTTTGATATTATATCTTGAATGTTATAATAGTATAGTTTTAGAAAAAGGACAACCTGTAGGACGGGCGACAACTCGTCACGTCAGACAAGGCTGTGTGAATCAAATCCACAACCGATGGGCGACCAGACTTTATTTCCTACCACTGGTCTACATGAAGTCTCTGGTTAGTAGAAACTAGTTTTATTTAGTTAAGAGGTATGATAGAAGAAGTATAAGTCCATTTTTGGAACGATATACGATTAATGTCACCACAGATGGACTTATGTATATAACTATTTATAACCTTTTGAGATAGATGGAATGACCCATCATTCTATGATATGATCTGCTAACACTTCAAAAATGCCAAATTCTACTTTATTTCATTATGAGATGAAGTGGAAATTGTTCAAGGCACCAACAATGGTGAGATTATATCAAAATAAAGTAAGTATTTCTTTTAATTCAAAAAATATTCAACATTAGGGAAATTATCTAGAAAACCAAAAAAAATTCCCAGTGCACTTATATCTGATGAATCAGATGCTACCTTAGATCATCACAAATTTATGTCTTTGTGACTGTTGGTTTTTTCATAGCCATGTTCTCTACCACTCTCCATCAGAACTTGATGTTTAGATTTCTCTTACATATCCATATTTTCACCTATGTTCTCCTATGTGGAAACCCAGTGATTAGTTAATTTGGGTAACCATTACATTTCATACTTTAGTTTTTAAAGATAAGTTTTGGTATTCGTTTTTACGATGTGGGTTTCTGTGAAAGAAACTCTCATTTAATAAACCATTTATAACACTGATGAATTTCGAGGGAGAAATACATTTTAAGGGGGGTAGAATGTAACAACCCAAGATTTTATGAGAATCATTCTTTTTAATTTCATTTATGTCTTGTGTTATACGCTACACCAAAATTAGTTTTTTCTATACACAACACCGTATTAGCTTTTAGTATACGCAACACTATTCTTGGATCGTGTTACACACAATTTCATGTTCGTTTGATAGTAGTTATTCTACACATCATTGACTGTATATATATATATATTCAATGTATATATTAAATATGGTAATATTTAGTTATACTCAACAATAAATGAGTCTTTAACTACACAGAACCCTAACTTGACTTGCATTACACGTAATCACGACCTTCTCGATATCATGTGTTGTACACAATACCGGGTTTCACTAAACAATGATATATTGTTATAATATTATTATGGACAAGATGTTATGAATAGTATTCAATAAAATTTTAATTTTATAAAATTATTTTTCATCATACACATTTTCTACAATTTGGTATGAGAATAAAATAAAATTTTCAGGTAAAATAAATATTTTTCAAAAAATACAATTTTGCCGCTTTTTGATGGCACAATCACTTTAAATCTAGTTTCTTACATGTTAATAAGTTAAATTTGACAAAATAAAATTCTAAATTGGATTCAGGATATTAACATTTACTTTGGATAAAATTTTCATATTATTCTGATAAGTTTCATACATTAATGAATAGTAAAAACACGCTATATTTTATTAAAAAACAAATTTTTTCATCGCAATAATTTATATGGTTAAATTATAATATTTAATGGTTTTAAAGTATAAATAGAATATATTTTTACCATTTAATATAAATTATGTCATTACCATTAATTTTACATTGATTTCATAGGTAAAAGTATTTCAATCATTGGCAATATTTTAACTTTTAGAACTCGTTTTCTTAACAACAGGATAAATTTTAATTTAATTACTGAAACATATGTGTTTTGAATTTTGAAAAATGGAATCCATATTTGGATTCAGTGGGTCCAAATTATCTTAATATGTTACATTTATTTTTATTTTTATTTTATATTGATATTATGAATAGTAACTACGGTAATTTTTATTTACATCAGTTAAAGATAAATCATGTAATTATGGGTAACCCTAAGATTATAAAATAACCCTAACACATGACAAAATTCTATAAGATGACTAAAGGTTGAGTCATATAACCTAATGGTCGGATTAGATTCATTTTATGTACTTTTGACCATTAAAATAATTTAATTATTATTAAAACCAAAGAAAGTGACGTGTCACTCTCTTAAATCTTATAAGTATAATAATTTTAATGTATTGATAAACTTCATGAAACTTCGAAAATAAATAGTATAAAGAAATATAAAAAAACTATATACATTATGAGAATTTATTTATAATTTTTAGGGATTAAATAATTATCATTAATGATGACACAATAGTGAAGCAGAAATTGTTTATTTAGTGAAAAATCAATAATATAGTTTTTATTAAAATAACAATACATATTCAAAAGACCAGAAACATGACCAAACATTATTGGTCGAGTATATATATACACTAAGCATCTAAGGGTCTATTTTTGGACCATTTGGAGCTTTATAAAACAGATTATGACAATTATATTATATTATTTTAAATGATGTCAATGCTGTCACCTTCATAATTTAATGAATATAACAATTTAAATGTCTTCATTTTAAGATGATAAATTCATGTAAGAATATTATTAAGAAATATATTATATTTATATTCATCATAGGATTTTATTTCAAATTCTTATGCAAAAAATAAGTATATTAAATAATTATACAATAATGTTGTAGTAATAATATTATTAAGAGATATACCAAATAAAAGGTTTTAAAAATATGAAAATAAATATTATATGAAGTATTTAATGTGATAAACTAATTTTCTAGTTAATTATGACATGTTATTAATCTATTAAAGCTTTTAGTTCGAACATATCTTATGTGAAGATTTTCTTCAAATTCAAATAAATGAATAGTGTCAAAATTTACACTATTGTTATTTTATAAAAATTACATATTATAAAATAGTTTAAAAATCAAAAAAAATATTTAAAAATTATAAATTAAAATTTATATGGTCTAAAATGTAATAAATCATACAATTTGGATGATTCAAAACATATAATTAATTATTTATAATGATTTAAAATTTAAAATATTATTACCACTAATAAAATTAAATAGATTATATAAGGATAAATCAAGTTGATAATGCTTAAAATAAATTTCCAACTTGTATAAATTTTATTGGTTGATGATATTACAACCCTATATTATCTAATATTCGTATTTCAGTAATTTTGGAGGTTTTTAATTGGAGTTTTATTCTATTATAAATTAATATTTCTTATAATTACAAAGGTTCCCCTCTCCTCCCTTATAAAAGGGAACCTCCTCCCTCTCCTCCTCACACCCATTTGAGCCTTCATGATCGTCCAAATCCCACCCATTTCCCTTATCAACCTCCTTAGAAACATTCTAGGGGTATTGGTATTCTTGAAAGTCCAATTTTAGTGCCCTAAAAGGAGGCTTTAAAGAGGCGTGTCCAAGAAGAGGTAATATCCGTTACCGATTCATTAAAATTTATTTCTTCTTCTACTTCTTCTTATTAAGTTGTTTCATTATGAATTTATAACATCAGTATCAATCATATAATTATATGTTATTATAAATATGAAACAACCCTATTTCACCATCTATCCATCCTAAGGAAAACGAAATCACCGCACGTGGGTACGTACAGAATACCGTGTCCATGTCATGGTGTAATATGTTTTTCCACCACCACCCTACATGGATAGGTATAATGGTGTAAAGAATAACTAAATATGATTATTATAACATCATACATATTCTAATATATTATATCATTCACTCCAATTCCATTCAATAAATATGGGAACGATATCATCGCTCCTGCGTACGTACGTATTACTGTCTCCACGACGCGATGAGATTCATTTTCCATGTTATAAATTCAATAATGATTATAAATTATATATAATAAGAAATAATGAATTATATGACATAATAATGCTACTTGATTTATATATATATATATGTATGTCATCTACTAAAATCCATTCAATATAATAAGGAAACGAAAACAGCGTTGATGCGTACATACGGCCTACCGTCTCCATGAACGATGTATTTCTTTCCATTTATCAATATTATATATATACATTCTAAATGTATATTATATATAAATCATGTTTTATATCCTGTAATTAAATAATCATGATCTATGTAATCATAATAATAATTACAAGTCAAAACACAGACGCTAAATGAAACGATTTTACCCAAAATGCTACTTTAACATGGAATTTACAAAAGAATGGGTAATATAAGGTCATAAGTGAACCATTTATGATATCATAATTCTGTAATAAGTCAATGAAATTATTTAAATCATTATACAGGAGGTTCAGATACATACGAATCATATCAGACATAAGGTAAGGGATACTGTTGCAATCTCAATTGTTTTCTATCCGAGATTGCTTATACGTAAGTATTTATTGGGGTTATATTTATCATCTATTTCCATGTTTTATAAAAAGTTTTTCATGTATGGTTAAAGTCCTTTTAAACCATTTTTTGACTTTTACTACATGGTATGTAAGGAAACGTTTTTTTGTTTACCATAGGAGGTACTTTTTGTCTTTTTCGGCAAAAGTACGAGAAGAATGTTTTTTAACTTATATGGAATGAACAGATTTTTACGGTTTCATAACGCAGTATTTTCATGAAGCTTACTCTAAAAGATTTCATGACTATTCTAAAAAAATCGTTTTCTTTTGAAATTTAATGGGATTTAGTGAAAATAAAATGATTTTCAAGAAGAAAGGATATTTTCCTCAAGAATTCAATTCAAGAGATTTATCAAAACCATTTTCCATGTAAGATGATATTATTTCATTTTTGTATGTTTCAAGTATAATGCCTCCCTGATTTATATGATTTTCCTTTTCTTATGATGAAATGATATCCATTTGTTTTGTATGGATTATGTTATGATAAAATTATGTTTGTGAAACCCAATTTATTCTTTGGATTATGATGAATGATTTATGATTGTTTTGTGGCACACGTAAGAATGATTTAAATATGAGATGTGTGGGACCTATATCTCCCTCCAATGCATTGGGTAAATATTTATATCTCATGAGAGAAACATGGCTGGAACGGAAGGTTAATCCGGTTCAGTGAAACAAGACTGAAACAAGGAGTGAACTCGGTTCAGAAATGGACTTCGTCCGCTAAGATAGTCTTGGCAATGAGTCATGAATAATAAGAAATGATTCTTTGTGATTATGTGTGTATGCCACAAAGTTTCATGTTTTATGTTATGATTATTTGGATTACATTTCACTATTATGACTGATCCCATGTCATGATATTATGATCTCTTTTGTAGGATAAGATTTTCAAAATTTTATGTTGTTATGAATATGATATGATTGATATTTCTTTGGTTTACCATTACTGATCATTTGAGCTCACCCTTTATATGTTTTATTTTCCCCATGATGTAAAGAAATGTTTTAGTTAAGAAAGAAAGGGAAGATCATTATAGGAGATGTTGAAGATCTTTCACGAAGATTAGAATATTATGTTCCATGTTTCGAAAGACACTAAACTATTATGGTCCTTGTGTGTCTATTTTTTAGGTATTAATTATTCTGAAAAAGTAATGTAATGTCCTTGTACATCAAGCTTTGGGTCTCTACAAAAATCGATGACAATGATACTTTAGATGAATCATACCGCAACAAACATTGGCCTCACCGACTATGTCATTTAAACGAGAAATGTTGGAAAATGATACATCAAGATGGATATTAAGATTATTTTGAACTAAAACCACATAGCGCATGTCATGCCAGTTTACAAGGAAAAATGTCCAAATCACCATTTGGTGGGAAAGGTGAAAGTTCTAAAGAGCTTCTTGAATTGGTTCATACAGATGTGTGTCTACCATTTTCAGTTGAAGCATGGGGTGGTTACTCATACATCCTGACTTTTACTGTTATTTTAGTAGATATTTATATATCTACCTGATGAGGTATACATAATATTTCTTGGATAAGTTCATGGAACAAAATAATGAAGGTGAGAACCAGCTTCGTAATAAGATTAAGAAACTCTTCTCAGACTGGGGTGGGGAATATCTTAATCAAGATATAATTGATTACCTAAGAGAGTTTGGGATCCTATACCAACTCACTCCTCCTTACACACTGCAATGAAATGGTTTAAGATAAAGGACTAACCACACCTTGTTGAACATCGTGAGATCCCTGATGTGTCATGCATGTCATCCATTATCATATTGGGTGTATGCATTACAAACAGCGACACACATACTGAACCATGAAAAAAATAAATTCATAATTTGTATTCCATACGTGTTTTGGAGTGGATGAAAAGCCTTATAATGGAATTGACAAGTTTGGGAAAGTAAATCATTTCTTATGGCCTCTTCAGGTAGAAAACTCGCACCATGAGGCTCAAAATGTACCTTTATAGGATACACTATGGAAACAAGGGGATATTACCTATACATCCCCTCAGAAAAATATTTTATAGTGGAAAGACCGAAAATATTACGTAAGATGGATTACATGTCCATAATAGATAGTGGGAGGAAGATAGTCTTTGAGGAATTCGAGGCATAATGTACACAACAGTTGGTACATGAATAGATTCCACAGAGATATGTGGAAGAAGAATCTGTTCAAGAGACAAAATTACATCCATAGAGTACAAGAGATGTTAGAGAACCAGAATATTATGGTTTTTAGTTACTGATCATGATGACTCATAGTTAGATGATAATAATGATCCTCTAACCTACATGGTAACAGTAACTGGCACAAATGTTTCCATGTGGAAAGAAGCCCTGAATTTGGAAATGGATTCCAAGTACTGAAAACAAGTCTATGTTTTGGTAGATCCTCCTTTTCATAAAAATAATGTTGGTTTCAAATTGGTATTCAAGAAGAAGCTCTACATGGAAGGGAAATTCAATACCTATAAGGAATGGCTGGTTGCAAAAGGGTGTAAATAGTGTCAAGGAATTGACTATGATGAAACCTTCTCACCAGTTTCAATGCAAGAATCCATTAGAATTCTATTTTCCAATGAGTCTTACCATGACTATGATATTTAAAAAATGGATTTCAAAACAACATTCCTTAACAGGAACCTTTAGGAAGATGTCTACATGACACAACATGTAGGTTTTGTGACTCCAACTGATTCCAATAAGGTATGAAAGTTGCATAAATCCATTTACGAATTAAATATAGCATCTAGGTCATGGAACATTTGTTTTGATGAATCCATAACAGAATTTGGTTTTATCAAGAATGAATGTGAGCCTTGTTTCTACAAATGGTTTAGTGGTAGTACAATTATTTTCCTAATAGTATATGTTAATGACATATTACATATTGGATTCAAGACACCATTCTTACAGTCTATTAATGAACGGTTGAATCAATGTTTCTCCATGAAGGACTTGGGCGAGGAATCATGTATTCTTGGTATCATGATCCATCGTGATAGATCCAAGGGATTGATGTTCCTAAGTCAAAGTACATACATTGATAAGATTCTGAAGAGACTTTGTAAGGAACAATCCAAGATGAGATTATTTCTAGTGTCACATGGCATGTGTCATTCCCAGAAAATGTTTCCATAGACACAATAGGAATGATAGATAATGGCAAGGACTCCATACACATTAGCAATTAGGTTCTCCATGTATGTCATTCTATGTAATAGGATGGATGTCTCATATGCCTTGATTATGGTAGGCAGAAATCAGAATTACCCAGGTGACCAAAATGGGATGGTATTCAATATTATCCTAAAGTATCTGATGCATAATAGGTATATGTTGTTAGTTTATGGAGAAGATGAGGAACATGTTATTAGAGGATATGAAGATGCATGTTTCCAGAGTGATCAAGATGACATGAATTCACAAACGGGATACATCATCACTTTTTCTGGAGTATAAGTGACCTGGAAGAGCCCAAAGTAGAGTGTGGTCATAGATTCTATAGTAGATTCTTAGTATATCGTAGATTCTAAGGCTTCTAAAGAATTAGTTGGGATGCAATTATTTGTCAAAGAGCTAGATGTGATACCTAGCTGTATAGACACCATCACATTGTATAGTGATAATACTGTAGTGGTGGCTATTGCAGAAGAGCCAAGGTTACATCATCAAATTAAGAACATACTTCATAAGTACCATCTCTTTAGGGATTTTTCTTAGAGAGGTGAAGTTGCAGTGAGAAGTATTTCTATAGTAGACAATGTGGAAAACACCTTGACTAAAGCCTTGACTCAGTAGAAACATGACCATCATTTGAGGTATAGCTGACTGAAAGTCATAGGTAGTTGGCTCTAGTCCAAGTAGGAGTTTTCAAGTGTTGGTGTCCTAGAACCAACTGGTTTTACTTTGATTACATGTATATTCAATGAAATTTTTACATATTGTTCATTGTTATGCATGACTATGATGTAAAAATTTCCTAGAGTATTTATTACATTGATAAGGTCATGAAATTTCTCCATTATGATGATAAACATGAAATGATATTACAAAAATCTTAAATAGAGTTCTTTGGTTGGATGACATACTATGATTGGAAACATAACATACATACCATCTATTACGAGTACTCAAAAGCAGATGCTACTTCCTCTCCTGAAGTTCGCACATGGTAATATCCATGATAACAGATTATGAGAATATACCAGCAAGTAAGAATTCCACATGTTTTAGTGTAATCAGATAGTTCTATCTGCAAGAATGTGTAATGATACTTAAACATTAATATTATCATTAATAAGTGTCACGATACATGAACTTTTATTTACTGACGAAAACTGTCATGCATGTAGTTGGCAGGAAGTAGGGTAATTTGGGTGTGTCATGAGTAAAAAGTTATTAATGGATATGTTCAAGAAGTATTTTTTCCTCACATTTATGGAAAATGACATCTCAAATTTTTTATTTAAATAGAATTGTCACGCAAAATTCCATGGACATGGTGTAACGATGAGATTATTTCAGGTAGTCAAAGAATGATGTATGAAGCATAATAGATGATGACACTATCATGAGACCTACATGATGAGATATTTTGACAAAGAGATTATTTTACACAGGGAGCATTCATATGTGGATTTAATTGTAGGGACTTTACATTCATTCCCTTGGGTTCCATGACCCGTTTCTAGATAGTACTCTTGGACACTAGGCATACCAATCTAATGCCAACAAGAATGAATCTTAGAGAGTCACGCACTATGTGTTTTGGGTGGTCTCAGTTTAATTATATTTGAATTTTATTAATGAAATAAATATTATTCTCAAGGCCATAGAATAATTTTACTCAAGTGAAAATGATCCCATAAATGAAATAAATTACACTTATTCATTTTATTGAATATATAATAAATATTTATTTACTAGTTTGTAAATAAAATTTTTATTTAAGAGAATCAATTATTTATTGATTTAAGTAGGTGTTCAATAAATGGAAGTAGATTTTGAGTGGACCAAGGTCGGTCCAGTAGTAAAATAGTTATTTACAAGATCGTAAATAATAATTTAACAATTTGGAACATGTTAAAATAATAATGGCAGTGCTATTATTTTGTAACACAATATTTTATTTTATAATTTTGTTTTGCGTAAGTTGGTGCACCTTGAATAATGATTCTGTTTTATTATTATGAGCATCAGTTTTCTCTATGTTCATAATTTTATTTAATTATTGCTATTAAAAAACTATTCTAACTGAAATTCCATGTATATAAATCGACAAGTATGCTTATTATGCCATACACCACACCACTCGCCTGGTGAATTGGGAGTTGTTTTTTCAAACAATTTCTCTCTCGAATCCTATTCTCTCTCTTTTCAAAAACCAAAGACATTATTCACCGAAGAAGAACAAGCAATCAAGAAATTCTGACACAAGACAATTGATTCCCCGAGCTAGCACAAAAGGAAAAAATTGATGATGATCAGGGGATATCATAGAAATTGTGGATCACTGATAGAGGGATTCTAGTTTGGATCCTTACAATCACAATGATATAATTTATAAGGGTCATTCCAGATGATCAACATCATAGAATAATAACAAAGATCCGGGTATTATTTTTTATTTTTTAAATTAATTAATTTAATTATAAACATGATGTGCAAGATCCTCACTAATGGTTTCATGCCACTTTATTGATTATCTAAATCTTTTATTATATTCCATGGATAGTGGAATTCATCATCATATTAATCCCAGAATAATCATTGATCATGATAAAAATAAAAACTTGGTGACCTCCCAACCATGCTTTGACAACGGATGAAACCTTCAACCTAAAGATACGACATCATAATTAGGATCAATAAATTTTGAAGAATCTATGAAGATGAAGGTAATGATACAAATAGAAAAATATAAAGAAATTATTATTTTTAAAGGAATGTATTTCCTTCATTATTTTAATTATTATGATGTAAAATTTTTAATTATATAATCTATATTAAGAGTGTAAATTAGTGTGTTCTATGAAAAAAGTGACTAATATATATTATATTCATGTTGTTGGTGCGATGAAAATGGTGGAGACTTATTGTGTTGGTATTACCATATTACACCACATATTTATGATGTATTATATTTATATGTAATCAGTAGATGAATAAATTTGAGTTAAAATGGATTAAAAATTTCTAATATATTGGGCATCTATGAGACAAAATATATAGGCTTTGAATTTTAAAAAATTGATGTGATAAAAAAATGTTGAAATTATATGAATAATGTATAATTGAATGTATGAGAAATAGAAGAGTGAATGATGATATTTTCATTACTATATTGTTGCATATTATATAATTTAAAAATTATAAAACATATTCAACATATTGATTTTTTTCTAGATCATGCGTATCAAAGATACTAAGAGAAGAAAAAAATACTATTCTTATGTATTAAATAAGAAGATGGAGAAGAAATGAAAATTTAGAGAAGAATACATTCATTCCAAGAATTGATAATTTTTTCTTATACAGAGTGAGATGTTCAAGTTATATTATACACATGTCAATGTTTATATAATTTTAATATACTTCACCTGATTACCGATTGTGAGGAAGAAGATATGTATCAATTTCTGATGGGACTCAAGATATCTATTGTTGATATACATTACGAAATTTAATTAAAAATAACAATTGTGTTAAAATTTTGAGATTAATAATTAGGTTATAGATTTATACTAAGTTGGATTTATGATAATGTGTCTATGGTCACTCACATTCTCTATCATCATTTTATAATAAATAGTATGTTGTGTGTGAGAGGTATAGAATCAACCATACGATGTAGATATAGTCATCAGAAGGAAGGTTAACCAGAAAAAATATATGATATGTTTATTTTTTGTTCATTCACATTTATTTTATATACATCCAATTAGGGATGAAAAAAATAATGTTAATCTGGGAAATTGATAGATAAATAATTTATCTGAATAGGATATGAGGTAATAAGGGGAAAATGAACATTTTAAATTATAAAAATGGTATAATGTTCATGGTAAATATATTTGTTCAATATCTCTAACAAATTTGTATTTAATTTATATTTCTATGTGGTTATGTGGAATAGTATAGATTTGCGATTAGAATTAGAAGGGATCAGTATGGAAATAAGACTGGATATGATATCACAAGATAGTCATCAACACAAAATGTATTATATTAAAATGTGTTATTTTATATGTATTATCAATGGATATATGAAATTTTTATTAAGTCTTAAGGGGATTTACAATGAATATGTATTTGAATCATATAATACCCTCTGTGGAGAATGGCCACATGGTGACAGTTTTCACACCATAATGTGAGTATAAAATTCAACAATATTCATTATCATGCAACTGGTCCAAACGAATTACATAAATAATTCTAGATGTCAACAAAATATTTTTCAAAAAAACTCTTACTCAATATCATAGACTGCCAATTGAAATTATGTAAATAGATCCCCAAAATACCACTCATATGTCTATTCATTCAGGGACTAGTTTAGATGTTTTTTGTCCAAGGTAATGGGGATGACATTCCCATTTATTAAGATATAAGCAATATAGAAATTGAAAAAAATTAGATTCTAATCCCAATGACTCTAAAAAAGATTCAAATCATTTATAGTGAGGACATAATTTAGGCTTTTAAGATTGGAATAGATTATAAAAGTTTCCCCAAATAGGTAATGCCAATATCCATAAAGAGAATGCATCCTAACAATGAGTTGGAGATCATGGATTAGATAATGATTATCATCTTTACGAATAATTTAATTTCCATAAGAGATAGTCTGATCAACCTACATAAGAACATAGACTAACCCAAAAACTTATGTCTAATATAAGACCACATAGCACAAAATGACCTCTAGAAGAGTCATTTCTGACATAGATAAAAAAATACATTTTGGATCAATGAAACAACTCAAAATATTATCATCACAAACAAAAACCACTTCTTTATGAGTGATATCGGTCATCCAAGAAGAAAACTTTGAGACATCCTTAAAACAAAATTGTAATACCTCTCTAAAACCATGAATATCCCAATATAACAAACATATTTTGGTTGTTATCAGGTCATAAAAATGCACACCTTTTTGGATCATCTAGGTTACCATGTTTTCTAGACCACGTGTCTAGAAAATTTCACTTCTATAATCTGAAAAAACATTTAGAGAGAATTTTACAGCGTTAGAGACTGACAAAAATTTCCAACAGTAACATCAGATGACCCACATAATCCTCACCAGTTATTGAAAATACTAGGATTTCATCAATAAATACTAAAATGAACGTGTAAAGGTAGTCAGGGAAAATGATTTTCTATAAAGTTATTAAAATGTAGGAGAATTGGTCATGCGAAAAAGAAATAATAAGACACTCTTAGTGTCTATACCTATAACTAAAAATAGTTTTTTCAAATGTATGATTACTTAATATTCCATTTATGGTAACCAAGATGAAAATAATTCATGGAGAAAAATATCACCCCTTTCAACAGGTCAAACCAGAAACCAATCCATGGAAACAAATTCTTGTTATTTAATATAACTTGGTTAAGCATCTAGTAATCCACACATAAGAAAATAATACCATCATCATCCATTGATCTTATATAGTAAGATGCCTATGTTGTCAAACTCGATCATATAAACATATTTTCAATGAAATCACCTAATAGAATCTTAAACTAATTCTAGTATACTAGTGAAATCCAGTAAAAGGGAATATAAAATAGATGTGTACCATGTACCTAATCAGTAGAAAAATAAACTTGTCTTAATAATTGAAATATAGATATATTAAAAGGAAAAACAATTAAAACCATGATGAAAATAAGAGGGAGATAATGAATCATAGATTTTCTGTCCATATCAAAAGAAAACATTAATATTACATTACCCAAATCTTGATAAAATGATCTATCTCTACTCAATATCAGGCCCAATTATTCTTGAATGGAATGGACCACCCTTTTGGTTGGGTAAAGGAGACAGCTTATGATAATATAATGTCCAAATGGGAATTAGATATCTTAATGGAGGGTAAAGGTACGTATATTAATTTGAATATTCTTTATTACCCCTTGGATATTGAACTCTTTTTTATGAGGGTGGAATTTATTTCTCTTCATCATTTATATTGATATTATCTTTAAAATTTTTATCTGATGGTGATATACTTGATGTAATGTATGAAATAAAGCATAATGACCCAGAGATTTATACATGGATCATGTCACAAACTTGGCTGGGTCGCCATCTGACCTAGTGCCCGACCCGGTCTGTGACATGGCCTGAAGGATTTTCCCGATCCCCACGGGCTGGCACTAGTGACCGGGTATCAAAATAGTACAAGGGAATGCTTTACCAAAAAGAAGATAAATAAAAATAGGTAACAACATTAATAGAAAGAAATTGATTTTATAAAACCAAACAGACCCTTAACAAAATTCATATTTAAAGGTTTACAACTGGAACCGACAACCCAAGAGAGATGAAAAAAAGGAAGACTAAAACTCTAAGAATACTTCAATGAATGAAAACTAACACATATTTGCACCTTCATGCTACAAGAGGAGCCACCTCCTCAAACCACCATTTTCATTCCTGCATGGGAAAAACCATCGACAACCCGAACCACCATCACTAAGAACGATCCCTCAACCTGAGAAATAAAAAGAAAAAGGTCTATATACACCAAAAGTTGTATGTAGCGTGTGAGCCAATAGCCCTGTAGGATGCCATCGGGAGCTGATTCCATGCATAACCATTAAAATTTAGAATAAATTTTTCATTAATATAGACAAAAGGGAAATAAATACTTAAACATAATTTAAATAAAACAATATTTATTGAATGGTTCTTTAAATGAAAATGAATTTAAAGACAACAACATAAACTAATGAGAAGAATTATATAATCAAAAACATTTATAGAACATAGGATTTAATAAAACTATTTCAAATAAAATAGAATAAATTAAAACACACACACACACACATAATTTTTAAAATAACCAATGTGTTTCACCGATGAACGTAAATAATCCAAGGAGAACCAATAATTGGAGAGGCCTTATGGGTGTTTTCTAGCATGGGACCCTTGATCTTTGAGTCTCAGTGAAGCGTGGCATAGAAACCATGACCCTCAGAAAACGTGGCTTATAAAGCCATGAATTTTAGAAAATGTGGCTTAGAAGGCCAAAACCCTCAGCAAAGCATATGTTTAGTTAGTGTTTCCAATCGTCCGTCCTTCCAATGAAACTAGGTCAGGTCACCTCTGAAACCCTAGCCCACTAGAATAGTTCACCACCCTAGTTACCCAGGATTCTTGCTTTGTGCTCAATCAAATTTCAAGATCTTAATAGGTTAACACCACATAAAAAAGCAAAAAAATGCCACAAACGACAATATACCATTTATATGAACAATTCCACTTTTTCTAAAATTCAAGATCATTTCACATGTCACATTTATGAGTAAAAGCCAAATAGAGTACTTACACACATCGAACCATCATTTTCACACCCAAATGCCATTTTGAAATACAACTCATAGAAAAATCCTTATCCAAACAAGCTTCACACCATGGATATAATTTGATAAAACCTTTGAACATTTTCATAAGTCAGTTTTAAAATAATATCTATAGTCTTTAGACTGGAAAACGCACTCAAAATACTAATTTTTAATAAGGTGCACACCCAAAATCTTTTTAGAACTTCATCTGCATCGCTTACACCATTAATTTAAACCAATTACAATTTTAAAGATAATTTTTTTACCCTTTGATGACCACCACAAAAAATTGTTAAACAATTTCAAAAATGTGTCACCCAACTTTAAACACCAAAAAACACTATGAAAATCATTTATGACAAAAAGTACTTTGATGTCACAACTAAAACACACAACATAACTATTTCACATTCAAAAAAACTAAATACACAATCTTGAGAACACTAATAAGTAGCTCAATGTAGGTTTTCACAACATAACACTTTAACATCACATAAACAATCTACAAACAAATCAAATGCACAATAATAATACATCAAAAATAACTTTCACATAATGTACTCTTCTTAACAATTATGCTAAATTAATTAAAATTAACAAACTAGTTCACTATAAAATTTATAAATCAATTTTTAGTATATGCCGCATGAGTCAAAATATTATAAATTCAACCAATAACTCATATATGACTCAACACATATTGACGCTAAACCAAAACACAATCTGCATAGTTTGTAAAATGCAGATAAATAATTCAGCATGGTTGTACATAAAAAAAACACATGAATCATGTAAACGTATCAAATTCAATTAAAAAATAGTTTTTCATTAAAAAAAACTAATGCTTAAATACGGAAAATTAACTTAAAAAGAAAATTAATTAATCATCAATGGCCAAGTGTGGAACCACCTACCTCGGGTGAATAAATTCCATAAACTTTGTGTCATTCTTCAATCACACCTAACTCGCATCACAAAAAACCCAATTTATACCTTATGAACATAATTAGAATAGTGAAAATATTCGAATTCAGCCCCTAAAATGAAAGCATGCCTACTAAAATCCGAATGACTCAAAAAAGGAAATGAAATGAAGGAAAATATGTTCAACCGAGGGTTACGGGGCGACGGTCATCGATCTGAGCTGGGGGCCAGAAAATCTAAGATGGTTGGAGAGGGAGCAGAGCACCATGATTGTGGAATGAGGTGGTCAGTCAGGATGTGGTGTGGTGCGATGCTGGACAGAGGAGAGGGAAGGGCATTGCTAGCTTGGAGAGTCCCAAGGAAGGAAATCTGGCTTGCCGGATGTGGGGGTGTCACGCGCGAACCGTCAGACAACGCGGGTGAGCGGCTGGATATGATAGGGTGGGTCAGACAATGTGTTTACAATGAGGAGGAAGAGATTTATGACCAAGGAGTGTGGAGGACCAAGGAGAGGACATGCGTGGGTGTGTGTGATGGGATTCAGGGAGGGAGGTGTCACGACCCGACCCTACCCAGGCTCGAGCCGCAACTACCCCAAGCCCGCCTTCATAGGCCAAGGGCTGGCGACAAGCGCCGAAGGCTAAATAACTCAGGGAGACCTTTTCCTGAGTACTTGTACACACACACATGAATCCCACTCAATGAGAAAGAGTAGATTAAAAGGAAAAGTAATGTGCCAACTCTTATAAATAATCAGCAAAGTGGATCGACCTCTAAATAGTACAAAAAAAGTGCATAAGGTAAACTGAAAAGAAAAGGGGAAAAACACGCACCCAACCAGTAAAGTGACCCATCCCGGGAACAGGTCAAAAAAGTAAATAGCTAGGAGATTCCCACACATAGAACTAGATCATGACCACCGTACGCAGTCTAAGCTCCCGAACTCCTATGCTTCACTGAATTCATGACCAACCTGTGTGTCGTCTCCAAGGGCCCACCAAGTTTGGGAAAAGACCAAGTAGGGGTGAGTATAAAAATACTCTATAGGTTTCCCCAAAGGATCGAGGGAGAAAAAAAATGTACTGAAGAGGAGAGTAGTAGAACGAAAAGGGAAAATTAAAGGAGTATAACCAAGAGTGTAGTAAAGAGTATAGTAGTGTATCAGCTCAACCCAACTAGAGAAAGAAATTAGAATCGTCCAAACACTAGGAGCTAAAAATAGAGAGAAGATGAAACATCTTGTCGAGTATTATCTCCTTATTGTAGGAGAGTAGAACCATACAACCATGAGAATCTAGACACGGAAAGCAAGTTTCATACCTCGTGTGTCTTCGCCTCTCCCGGAAGGAGAGTAACCAAACCTAATGAGGGGGTTCTAGAACAAGGTATATACATATACATATGCTCAAACAAGAAACCCAAACAAGATGGAAAGGGGATCTCCATCCAGTAACTCAGACCATGAAAGTGGGTCACCAAATTTCCCATAAGCAAACACCATCGATGCCTAGTATATGTACGTCTACCCGGAACTGCATGTCAAGGGGCTCAAATCACTGCACCTTGACACTATCCACTTTGGGCAGCACTGACTCGTCCGCACGGTTTTAGGTCACGTCTCAAGGATGCATCCTGGTGGGGAAAGCGCCCCTCGTACTTGAGTGTTCTGGGGGGAAGTTAAACCACTCCTCATCACTATCCCACAGTTGAGAGGTCGACTCAATGTCGATGGGTTATCACTGCCCAGCCCTGAAAAAGGGTAATACACTGGAGGGAGACCCAGAAAAAGTCATCGACTGGTCCCAATGCCCAGCCCCGATAAAGGGTGATCCGTTGGAGGGAGGCCTCGAACCGTCATCAGGGAAAAAATCCCATCCCCACTAGAGGTAAACCCGGATCTGCTCTGCCCATCCATGCTGGATAGTACCCCACTGGCCATCCTTGCTTGATGGTACCGCACTCGCCATCCCTACTAGATGGTACCTCCCTGGTAACCGGAACACAAAAAGGGAAACACATCAAGATAGATAGCAGAAGGAAGATATGATCTTGATACACAACTTGGGAGTCTGCACCCAGGGCTCACTGGGGCTTTGTACCCACCTCGAAACAACCTCCTAGGTAGAGGATCTGTGCCCGCGTAATGTGTTGGTCACACCGATACCCAATGAACCCTAACAGGGAACACGAAAGGACGTGAGGATCTCCCGGGCCTCTTGGGGTGATACATGCTCCAATCCGCTGAGTCTACTGTCGAAGAAGACTGTGAAAACTCACTCGAAAAAGTGAGAGCACACCCACACTATACGAACGCACGTAGCCATAAACGATGTCACAATATGGTGAAAGGGATACAACACTGAAAACCCCCTCAGCTGAAAGAACAGGGGAACCAAAACAACTCTTCTAGTCAAACCACTGAGAACATGAGGACCCTCTACATAACAAGAGGTCAAAGGTACGTAGAGTAGAACATGACACACACATGGGGCCCACATGACATGTGGCCCAAACTTATCTCTAAACCAGGCACACAAACATTCTCAGGTACAAACTACAACATGTACCTCCAAGAATTCTGGTATACTCCCAGAGTATTCCACATTTCTAGCCCAAGGCTATCATGAACACGACACCCAATGTCAATGAAAAATTCTGTAAACATAACTCCACAAACCTGATTGCTACACAACCCTAAAAAGAGCTAAAAAATCTCTTCAGACATCAACTTCACTCACACAAGAGTGAACGCGATCACACGCCAAGGGTTTGATTGCAGACACAGCAAGTAGAACTGCCACCGAAGCACCTTTCAAGCTTCCTCATTTAATGAGATCTTGAATGATGCTACTCACATCCAAACAGATCACACAGTTGTAATCCTTACAGAAAAACATGCGAGTTAGACTATTTACTCGCCTCAAACAGACATCCGACGAAAAATCCGTCCATTACCGCTTTACGCCCGAACGACGTCTCATGGTCCTGAGCCTCAGTTCCAAAAACGGTCAAGCGCATCACACAATTACGATGCCCTCGGGAAAACACATCAAAAGGACTTCTTTATTGAGTGGAATAGATATCTGGAGAAAAAGATGTATTTCATCGTACCTCACATGAGTGGTGCTTCATGAGACCCGCATCTCAGTCCCGAAGCGCAACAAATGGATTACACAGTTGTTATCCTCTCGAAAAAGTACACAAGATTGACTATCCATTTTTCCGAAACAGACACTCGGGGATAAACATAGAAATCACCACAAACTCCCAAAATGGACCTCATGGAGCGTGTACCATCATGCAGAATTATAGCAGGTGGATTGCTCCAATGAAATGCCCTCGTAAAAACATCCCAATTTGACTTCTCACATGCCCCGAACGGACGTTCGATGAAAATTTTGCTAATCGGTTCTCGGATCATAAAAGACAGGCCATGGGTCCCATGTCTCAACTCCGAATTCAATGCCCAAAACCCATCTGGAAAACTCTACATCGATGCCAGGGTCGCAACGCCGCTGACGGCGATAAAAACAATCTCTGGTTGCATCTGCACCGCTTAAAACAAGAATCTCGGATAAGTGTTTAAACCACATAACGGCGTGTTGTGCCACTGAGCCCCTTATCATGGGAATTAAAAATCCCCAAGACCATCCTAAAAACTTAGTCTCAATTCAAGGATTTTGCAGCTACAGACGGTGCCCAAACCAGACTCCCAATGAATGATTTATTATTATAAATCATTATAATAATAATAATATTATTATTATTATTATAAACTTATTATTTCTTTTAATTTAATTTATTTTAGTTTTTTACCCCATTTTTTTTCTCGTCACACCCCTTTTTAATCCTTTTTTTATAACTTGACTTTCCAACTGGCCAGTCTACGCCACGTTGCCCAGCAGGACCTATCGAACACGAGACCATGTTTTCCCCACGGTCCTGCCTCCAGCGACTGGCCCAAATTGTCGGTCCTCCCTCGCTCGCTATCTTGGATGGCTCCCCTCCTGAGCACCAGCACATCCGCTGAATCCCGTGCCACCACCAGATCCCATGCCACTGCCGAAACCCGCCCCTCCACCTAAGCCCGCTGCCACTGGAACTTCGCCGGAAAAACACCCAAAACCTGCAGATCATCGTCGAACGACTGCGATCGCCTCGGAACTCGGATTTTAAATCCGAACAATGAATCAGAAAGCTCAGAAAATATACTACTCATTTATGTGCATTGATAAAAGATCAAATATAAATACGATGCTACAAATTGAGAATAATTTATTTTCAGGAATTAAATATGTAAATGCATGATCCTACCTCTTGGGCGTTGTCCGACGCTTAGCGATGATCCGCCAGAAGCCGCAACACCTTGGAGTGGAGGTGGAGGGTTTGAGCATGAGGAAGGTGGATGTATCCTAGGTTGAGAGCTCATTCTATAAAAGGATTAACCATGGGAGGAGGGGAGGTGGGTAAGTGTTTAAACAGCGAATTAATTAGACTTTAATTAATCCTTTAATCAACCACGTAAAGACCCACGACCGAAACTCCCGACGGGGTCGAGGTTAAGCCTCTCCTAGGGTAAACACCACCTCATGAGCACAAAAGAGGTCTCAAAATATTAATCTGAGGCCACGTTCATATGTTATAAAACTTAATGCCCGAGGATGCTAAATAACGAAAACGCCCCTGGTGACATTTTTCACAGAAGGCCCATGCCCGCGAAAATTGCACCCCTCCTAGTGTAAACGACACGTTGCAAACTCACCGGTGCCCTCAATTTTCATATCTGAGCAACCATTTAGGAGTTACATGAGATTAACCATTAAACGAATAAATTAATTATTCTATTTATTCATTTAATGTTCTGTTAATGGGATAGGGGTCCCAATGTCCCGTTCCGACATGTTTTATGTCGTTCTTGGGGTAAACACCACATTTGGGACCCATCCATGCACTCAAATTTCTGATTCAGATCTCCGTTTAGGGGTTACACCATTTATTTGGAATTCCCATTGTGAACACACTGAAAATTTAATTCCGGCCACACCGGGGCTCAGAATCGCATGCCATCTGATGGAGCTACTCTGGAATAACATCAAGAATATTCCAATGTATTTTATAGAAAAAACCAGGTTCTTACATCATTCCCACATTCAATATATTCTTCCTCAAAAATCAAAACTAGTGAACAACTCAAGGTACAAAGCGCACACCTGGCTCTCCCATACCTAGAAGAACACTTGTACAGTCCTGTGTCACTGCACATGAACCAGGTATTTGGTGTATTCATGTGAGGTCTGCCCTCGCCGATGGTGTGCATATGAGCATGCACACTTATTCTTAGAGTAATCATGTGGGAGACGCTATGCACCCAAACAAGGCTTTGGGGGGTTAGGGAAAGGCAGTAGACAACCTTGAAATCCCTTTGCACGGTCCCAAATGACCCGAAGGTCGTTGGGGGTAGCTCACCTTCCTGGTCGAACCCCTACATTTCACGCCGCGACAAGAATCACTATTCGCACTTGGGACAAGGACTGATTATTTCCTCCTTCAGAATATCTATATGGTGAAACACCCAATGATATCTGGTCACAGAAGTTTTTATAGTCGATGTCTCGCAACCAAGACTCTCTTACATGCTCGAAAAGCAATGGGGTCTATAATGCCCCGACCCTAGTTACCCAGAGTCAGTGCATTTTTACATAACATTGGCATGATCACAAGAAAGATCATGTCTTGAAAGACCGACTAGTTTAGTAGCCTTGGAATAACTATATACATTCATAAAGTTTACATTACATCATAATGTGAAAACTACTACAACAACATCTTGTCTTCATATCCCTACATACTATCCCTGCAGGTCATTCATAAATTACATCTTCACATCCTGGAAAAAATAAATCATTGAAAGGGGTGAGCTCAGATGCTCAGTAAGGATAAAAATATAGCAGAAACATTCATAAGTAAGCATAAACATTTATGACAATGTATAACTAAAACAAAATCCTTTTAAACATGATCTTCAGTATATTATGGAAAAGATTAAATGAAATAATGCCATTTACTTATTCACATGGATATTCTACTAGTTGAATAACCACATGAAATATAAATAACCATTATCATAATGATTGAATTCATAATAGAAAACTATCACAACCACATAGTCAAGGCCTCATTCCAATACTACAAATAAGATGTTTTCAAGGCCTTGTGCCAAGACACTAGTTTGTCTCATGAGACCTACCGATGCATCGAGGAGCTATAGCGGGCTCTACCTGTCGCGTACTAAGTCCAATTCATTCCTCATATACAAATTTGAAACATAACATAAAAATTCATATTAAAACAAGCATACAAAATATCAATTCTTTACCCACAAGTCATGAATGTAATTATAATAGCACATCCACAGTCAAACATAACTCATTCAATTAAATAAAGAAGCTTTTATTGTAATAGATTATCCTCAATTGAGAATAATGAAGGATATTGACATAGATGAATATAATCATCAAAATAATTTCAGAGAAATATCACCCTCTCTTTTGAAAAAATTTAAAAGTATCACTATTTATCAAGATGCCATTTAAAATAGATTTTTGAATCAAAGTTTCCCATACCACTTTGAAACTTTTAAAAGGAATTTTTATTTGAAAACTTTATTGTCCATATAAATAAATCCTTAAAACCATTTTTAAAACATGGACATTAATGAGAATGATTTAGAAAAATAAATCTTTAAAACATTTTAAAATGATATTTTAGTTAGAGTTCCTAACCAAAAGAGAGACACTTGAATACAAATAATTGAGGTAATAAAAACATTGTAATATCATGAGAAAAAATAATTCATTATATACTATGTCCAAGTACATTATATACACCATATAAATGTGATTTTGTGTATAACAACAAAGGAGTCGCAATGGAATTTAAATTGAGATGAAATCTCTCATAAAGGTCATATCCTTAGGTTAAGGACAAATCAATGACATAATTATGTGGGAAAAATATAAATACACTCAATATGATTGGATATTCAGTGTAAAACAGTCAAAGTACATTCACATATATTCTTGTAAAAACAACACCAATGAATTTGATGTTTAACTAAACAAATCGGGATTGAGTAAAAATCACTCTTATCAAGCTCATACCGATGACTTGAGAATTTATCAATGGAGTGATTATGTGTATAAAAATTATATCAATATAAAGGGGAGTAGAAATTATGACATAATCAAATGAAAAGTTATTCCTCACATAATTTTGGAGTAAAATAATCAATGAAGTACGCGTAGAGCTGAATGAGTGGAAATTGAAAATTCAAATTCAATTATTGATTTGGAAACAAACGAAACATACACCAATGAAAGAAGTATCCTACAATGATGATGTATACATAAATGAATTAAATTATATTACACAATGAATACAAACATGGGCAGTACACACACCACATGAAATAAATAAGTGGTGAACAAATGAAATCTCACGGAATTAAAAGTGAGATAAGAAACCCCTTACATTGTACTTTTTCCTAGGTCGAGGGTAGTATAGCCTCCTCTATAATGGTCAAATAATTTTTATTGAATTATAAAAGGATCATATACAATAATATGATGTCATATATTATCTTTTAACATTGCTTTGTTAATGATATCTTAGTATTACTGTCGTTTCAGGTGTTAACTTAATCGTTTTATTTTATATGTTTTATTACATAAGTCGTGATTTTTATGGGTAGGTTGTATATTATTCATATACAGAATGATTTAAAGTCCTTAAAAATTATTTTTAATCATCGATTTAGAGTTAGAATTGAATGGATATGATGGGGAATGAATCTCATTGCGTTCTTGGAGACGATAGTCCGTACTTACGCACGAGCGACAATATCATTTTTTTTATATTAAAATAATATATAATTGGATGGTATATCATATATACAGAATCATTATCATGTCATATTTATTATTTAATTGAATTACACATCATTATTATACCCATCCAAATAATAATATTTTGAATAACAATTACACCACGATGTGGAAACGGTAAGTCGTACATACGCACGTATGGTGACATGTCATTAAAAGGATGGATAAAATACTGAATATGGTTGTATCATATTTATAATAACATCACAGTATATATAATATTCTGGATTTATTATTTTAGAATGGGAATAAAAAAGAAAGAAGAAGTTGAAGATGAAAGGAACTTGAAAAAGGGAGGTGAAAACCATTACCTCTTCTTCGGGTTCTTCCTTTTGATTTGATCAAAAGGGATCCATAAGATGGTTTTTGTATCAAAATAAGTCATCTAGGTTGAAGTGAGGGAAGTAGAGAGAGTATTTGGGTAGAGTTTGGCCGAGCCAAAAGGCTTTTAATGTGTGAATTAGTGAGAAGGGCGAGTTCCTTTTTATAACTGGGGTGAGGGGCACCTTTGGAAGAGCTAGAAATATTATTTTATAATAAACCCATATTTGGTTTCTATTGGCTCCAAAGTGAATTATATAAATTTTATGGCGGGGATAGGTCGAAAACCACTCAAAAATAGGGTTTATATAGGTTTGGGTCACTATATTAACCTTATCTTCTAGTTTTAACTCTTTGTTAATTAGTTTAACATTACCATGACACTTTGTATTTTTATATTATATAGTTAATAAACATACTATATACATTAAATAGAGCCCCATGTGGTCCATTAATGATACACCTATCATTATATAAGTCTTTTGGCCGAGAATTATATTTTTTGGAATTTAATATTAATAAATAATATGTTATTTGTTTTAAAAACTCTTTTATGTCAATTTTGACACTATTCAATAATTAATATTTTTAAAGTCTTAAAAACTTTATTAATTAGAACCAAATAAATTTAAACAGTCCTATAATGTCATATTAATCAATATAATTCATTTATGTCATCAAAACATTGAAATTATATTAATTTTAACATTTATAATACCAATTATTTTATTATTTCATTAATAATTAAAATACTCCCTCATTATTGTGTAATAAATAATATTAATTATTAACTGTCTAAAAATTATAAAAAAATACCATTATGTAGGAAATATTTTTATATTTCTAAGGATTATTTATATTATAAAATCCAACATATATAACCCTATGTAAAATGTGTTTTTCTAAAAGATATATGCTTTTGTCATTTTTTTATTTTAAATTAATTAATATATAGTGTCATTATCAATTAAAAGTGGATCCATGGAGTCAAATTGACCCAAAGATGCCCATGTTCAGACATGTATCAAACAATAAGGTTAGGACAAGTTTTAGGGTAATTTATTATTATTATTGTTTCCGACGCTTTCGTCGGGGCGCGCACGTCCGTCCGCTGGGGAGGGCGCGCTGCTTGTTGCCCCGCATTCCCGCTTTCCTTAGCCGGCCGGCATCCGTTCCTTGTTCAGGGACGTATGATCCTTGATCGAAACCGGGATGATGGGATGTCAGTTTTTCCCTCTGTGGATTCTTCCTCAGAGCTCATTACCTAGTCCGGGTCTCCCTCATAGATTTAAGATGTGCTCGTGAATCTCGTTCTCAGTGCCATATCTTCATGGACGCCGGTTAATTACACTACTTCTGTCAAGACATTCCATGGGGTCTTGACATGGTAGCGACCTTCAGTCAGAGTATACGGCAACATTAGGCATGTCTGGGCATCTCTGTGTGTGTGGACATAGAGAAACCTGTATTCTTCCTCATAAGAGGGCATCTCAAGGGTGCATAACCCGAGGAATGTATCTGAGGTTTTCCTTAGCTTCCCGTGTTTAACACAGGGTATGTTTCAAGATTAATGTCTAGTAGAGACAGTTACACCAAAGGCGTGTCTTCCGAGGTTTTCCGCAGGCATCTCATGTTTATCACAAGGTAGG
This sequence comes from Viscum album, assembly GCA_963277665.1. Classification (NCBI taxonomy): domain Eukaryota; kingdom Viridiplantae; phylum Streptophyta; class Magnoliopsida; order Santalales; family Viscaceae; genus Viscum; species Viscum album. The sequence goes on along the minus strand of OY728133.1, from coordinate 640,775,190 downwards.
CCACGAGTTTAACGTCTTGCGGAGACGGTTATGCCAAAGGCGTGTCATACGAGGTTTTACTCAGGAATCTCATGTTTATCACGAGGTAGGACATGAGTTTAACGTCTTGCGGAGACGGTATGAGGGTGATCAGAGCGTCCCATAGAGATGAATCAGATTGGTATATCCCAAAGGGAGAACACCTAGATGATGAGTGGATCAGAACTCCCAATGAGGACGGATCCATGGTGGTGCGCCCCATGTATGGGAGAAGTCACACCGCGACTGATCTGAACACCACTGAGGGCGGATCAGGGAGAGTGCACCCTAAAATGGGAGACCCCAGCATTTACCATTGGATGGGATTGATCCTCATGGAGGTTTCCTACGTACCCTGTGTAGAGGACAGGGATCAAAACCCATGTAGTTCGAAGGGGGGATGGTCCGGGGTGTACACAAAGGACAACGACCCGGAGACATGCTGGGGCTTACGTGTGGATAGCTGCCTGGGTGCCGCAGGGAGCGGCGTTGGTGGATGAATGGCATGATCTCACCGGGATGTGGCAGCCCGGGTAAGAATCAGGATGGGTGGTCGATGGATGAATGAAGTGGAGGGGTAATTAAATGGGACCATCGCCGGGGCGACAGTGAAGTTGGGCTTGAGCCATGAAGAGGCTTCCTACGTATCCCCATAGTAGGGAATCAAAGTCTGTGTAGTTCGAGAAGGATTGGGGCTTACGCAAGGGTGCTGCCCGGGTGCCGCTAGGGAGCGGCCCAGGGTGGATGGGGCTTACGCTCTGAGGCGGCGCATAGTGTATGGGGCTTACGCTCTGAGGCGGCCCACAGTGTATGGGGCTTATGCTCTGAGGCATCCCATGGTGGATGGTGAACCGACGTGGAGAGGTCGGAACAACTGGGTGGTGGGCTTGAACCTCTTGGAGGCTTCCTACGTATCCCAGTGGCAGGGAATCAAAGTCCACGTAGTTCGGGAAGGATTGGGGCTTATGCAGGGGTGGTGCCAAGGTGCCTCTAGGGAGCGGCAATGGTGAATGGGGCCTGCGCTCTGAGGCGGCCCATAGTGTATGGGGCTTACGCTCTGAGGCGGCCCAAACTGTATATGGGTCTTACACTCTGAGGCGGCCCATTGTGGGATTGGGCTTAAGCTCTAAGGCGGCCCAAGGTGGCATGGGGATTAAGCTCTGAGGCGGCCCACATTGTATGGGGAATACGCTCTGTGGCGGCCCACGGTGGATGTCATGCTCGATGCGCGCTCTAAGCCCACGTGAGTCATGCTTGGTGTGGGAAACAACAGGCAGCGGGGACCAGACGATCACGTCGTGAAGGGTGCGTCTGTGAGAAGTGGAATGGGGATTACGTGTTGAGTGGCCCATGGTGTCTTCCTCATGTCTGGCCATGAGGGAATCCCAACTCACTAGCGGGTTGAGGTAATCACCTATGTGCTAGTGCACAAGAGGGATAATGCCCAGGGCATTGGAATCTATCCCAACAAAGGGAAATGAAAAGTGTGAATCACATGCCCAATATTCAAAACGTCGTGATATTGGAGTGGTGATGGAGGATAACTGTTGACCGTGGCGGAAACGCAACATCCATATCACGTTAGCCAGAAATGAGGACAACAAATGAGGGCTGACCACTGACCATGTTCGAAACATGGGGCCTAACTCAAATATCGTCGATCAATCTTGTGGAACGTTGGCCCAGGACAGTAGGCGGACCATAGGTCGAGCATCCATACTGTTAGGGGGTCCCTCCAAACCTGATCAGTCTTCCAGGGCATTGGCCCAGGACAGAAGGCGGACCAAAGGTCGAGCATCCAAACTGTTAGGGGGTCCCTCCAGACTTGGAAGTGAGTGACGATCCGAACGAAGGACACACAAAGCGTGAGGTGGAGTGATGGAATATTTGAATGGATTCCAACGCTCTTGAAACTACGCCACTGTGATCATGGCATAATGAATCTCATGCTAGGCGCACAAGGCATCTCTTATTTGGAACAAAAGGCAACCTATGTTTGGAGCACATGGTTTACTACAGTTTATAGTCATGTAGATAGGATTACTAGTGTCTCATGCTTGGAGAATAAGGCATCTCTCGTTATAAGCGAGAGGCATCCTATGTTTGGAACATAGGGATTACTACAGTTTATAGTCATGTAGATAGGACTACTATCGTCTCATGCTTGGAGCATAAGGCATCTCTCATTAGAAGCAAGAGGTATCCTATATTTGGAACATAGGGATTACTACAGTTTATAGTCATGTAGATAGGACTACTAGTGTCTCATTCTTGGAGCATGAGGATTCTCTCGTTAGAAGCGAGAGGCATCCTATGTTTGGAACATAGGGATTACTATGGTTTATAGTCATGTAGATAGGACTACTGGCATCAGGCACCTAGAATGGCTGGTGTTGGGTCTTACACAAGGGTGGCCCTTGCTGGTTTATCCTGACATGAGAACCAGGGGATAGGGTTTGACGGAGCTGCCTGAGGAATGGTTCGACTCAAGGTACTCGGGGGAATTGATGATGAGAATCTCAACTCACGACATAGGAAATGAACCAAGAAGAATATGTCAACTCAAGGCATTTCGCAGCGTGCAGAGGAGTATCTCAAATCATGGTATTCCCTAGGGGGAATGTGGCTGCGCATAAGGGCGCAAAATGAGGCTGCTGCGTGAGGAACACCGGGTCGGCGCGCAATAGGTGCGGCGGGCGCGCAACACCGGATGCGGGCGCGCAATACCGGACGTGGGCCCGCAATAGGGTGCGGCGCGCACAATTGTGGTGGCAGACACACAATATCGGATGCGGGCGTGCAATAGGGTGCGGCGCGCGCAATTGTGGCGGCAGGCGCGCAATATCGGCGACACGGACAAAAGCGGCGACGAGCACGCAATAGCGGCGGAGGGCACACAATATCGAATGCGAGCGCGCAATAGGTTACGGTGCACGCAATTGCGGCGGCGGGCGCGATATAGCGGCGGCACGCGCAAAAGCGGCGGTGGGCGCGCAATAGCATCGGCGAGCACGCAATAGTGGCGGCACGCGCAAAAGCGGCGACATGCGCAAAAGCGGCGGCGATGCGCAATAGCGGCGGGGTGCGCAATAGCGGCGGGGCGCGCAATATGCGGTGGGCGCGCAATAGCGGCGGGGCGCGCAATATGCGGCGGGGCGCGCAATATGCGGCGGGGCGCGCAATATGCGGCGGGGCGCGCAATATGCAGCGGGGCGTGCAATAGCGGCAGGCGTGCAATAGCGGCGGGGCGCGCAATATGCGACGGCCCGCACAATAGGACCGGTGCTGCACTGGCGCGTGAAAAATCGGGCTCAGCGGCATTGTTGCGCGCAAAAATTATGAGATGTGCAGAAAAATGGGCAGGTTGGCCCTTTTCCGTGCAAAACTAATGTTTTACGGTGCACGCAATTGCGGCGGCGGGCGCGATATAGCGGCGGCACGCGCAAAAGCGGCGGTGGGCGCGCAATAGCATCGGCGAGCGCGCAATAGTGGCGGCACGCGCAAAAGCGGCGGCATGCGCAAAAGCGGCGGCGATGCGCAATAGCGGCGGGGTGCGCAATAGCGGCGGGGTGCGCAATAGCGGCGGGGCGCGCAATATGCGGGGGGCGCGCAATAGCGGCGGGCGCGCAATATGCGGCGGGGCGCGCAATATGCGGCGGGGCGCGCAATATGCGGCGGGGCGCGCAATATGCAGCGGGGCGTGCAATAGCGGCAGGCGTGCAATAGCGGTGGGGCGCGCAATATGCGACGGCCCGCACAATAGGACCGGTGCTGCACTGGCACGTGAAAAATCGGGCTCAGCGGCATTGTTGCACGCAAAAATTATGAGATGTGCAGAAAAATGGGCAGGTTGGCCCTTTTCCGTGCAAAACTAATGTTTTACGCACCGTAGGGGAGTTTTCCGCGCGGGCGCGGAAACTGCGGGCTTACGCGCATCAGAGCGGTGGCCGACCTCCGGGGATCCCCTTCCAATGGGGGGTGCCCTTGTATTTATAGGCGGAACCCGGACGCCGGGGCGCAGAAAATTCCGCACGCGTGATGTGTTTTCCGCGTTCCAGGCGCCGCACAGAGAATTCCGCGCGGGCAAAGGCGGTGCGCGCAAAATTGCGCGCATGCAAAGCGCTGCGCCTAAAATTTCGCGCGCGTAAATATGGGCGCGTAATATTCCGCGCGTGCACATGATTTTCCGCGCGGAACTCCTTTTTTACGTGCAAATCCATACTTCGCTCCGAAACCGTCTTGGATGGCCATCCCAAGCAGTCCAACTTCAAACAGTCGTAACTTCTGATCCGTAACTCCGTTTGGGCCCCACGACCTGTCAAATCGAACCTTGAGGAACGCGCTACGCTCCAGGATCATCTATGGGGAGGTTTGGAAAATTTTGGACGCGTTTTAAGGGGTCAAAAATTATAAAAAAAAATTAACCTTATTTACTAGATTTATCCATTAACCATGGTAAATAAAATATTTACCGAAATAATTATTCAAAATGAAAAAAAATAAAAGTTACCTATTTACAAAATGTTTACATCCTGATTCAAAATATGGATTCCATTTTTTCAAATTCAAAATACACAAGTGGCAGAAATTAATTTAAAATTAATTTCTGTTGTTAAAACAAAAAAGCGTGTTTTTAAGAGATAATAATTATCAAAAGATTGGAACTAGTTTATGTCCAATTTGTAACGCCCCAACCCTAGTTAATCAGAGTCGATGCATTATTACATAACATTGGCATGATCACAAGAATGATCAAATCTAGAAAGACCGATTGGTTTAGTAGCCTTGGAAACACTAGATATATTCATAAAGTTTTACATTACATCATGAAGTGAAAAACTACTACAATAACATATTGTCTCCATAATCCACACTATTATCCTCTCATAATATCCCTACAGGTCATTCAAAATTTACTTCTTCACATCCTGGGAAAAATAATACATAGAAAAGGGGTGATCTCAAATGTTCAGTAAGGATAACAATATAGAAGAAACATTCATAAATAAGAATAAACTTTTAAGGCAGTGTATAACTAAAAAAAGCCTTTTAAACTTGAACTTCAATATAGTATGACAAAAAGAAAATGAAATAATGTAATTTACTTATTCATATGGATATTCTACTAATCAAATAATCACATTCAATATCAATAACCACTTTTATAATGATGGAATGCATAATGCCAGACTATCATAACCACATAGCCAAGGCCTCATGCCAAGACTACAAATATGTTTTTGCCAATGCCTTGTGCCGAGACACTAGTTTGTCTCATGAGACATACCGATGCATCGAGGATCTATAGAGGGCTCCACCCGTCACATATTAAGTCCAATGCATTCCCATATGAAAATGTTTTAACATAACATAAACATTCGTATTAAAACTAGCATACGAAATGTAAATACTTAATACATAAACCATGAATGGTATAAAAATAACACATCCACATTCAAACATATCAAAAAACCTTCAATACAATATAGAAGTTTTGTTTCATAATAAATCAACTTCAAATAAGCGTAAAATCCATCAAAGGATGTTGACATAGATGAAATCAAAACTCTTTTTAGAGAAATATCTCTTTCTATTTTGAAATCATTTAAGAATCATATATTTATAAAATAAAAAATTTTCTTTGAAAATATTATTATATTCTTGTAAGGGAAGCTTTGACATTTTTATAATGGCAGAAAATAGCCGCACCCGCCTTATAAGTTAAAAAAACATTCTTACCTTAATTTTGTCTAAAATGTTCAAAAGCACCTTGTTTGGAAAACGACAGAACGATTCCTTTATAAACCTCTTATAAAAAGTCAAAAAAGGGTATAAATTACTTTAAACCATATTCTAGTAAATAGAAAAAATGTTTTGAAATTCATTTTTAAGAACCATGGATGTGGATGATAAAGAGATCCCAGAATATTATTTCGTATAAACAACCTCGGATAATGAAGAGATTGAGAAATAAACCCTTACCTTGTACTTTTCCTTGGTTGGGGTAGGTTAACCTCCTTTATAATGGTTAAATAATTGTTATTAAATTATAAAAGAATCATATACATAAATATTATTTCTTATATGATCTTTTAACATTGATTTGTTAATAATATCTTAGTATTATCGTTGTTTCGGGTGTTAACTTACTTGTTTTATTTTATATGTTTTGTTACATAAGTTGTGTTTGTCATGGATAGGTTGTATCTTAATCATATCCATAATGATATCAAGTCTTTAGATACTATTATTAATCATCAAATGAGAATTAGACTTGAATGGATACAATGGAGAATGAATCTCATCGCGTTCGTGGAGACGGTAGTCCGTACGTACGCACAAGCGACAATATCATTCTTTTGATATTAAAATAATATATAATTGGATGGTATATCATATATACAAAATCATTATCATGTTAAATTTATTATTTACATGAATCACACATCATTATTATACCCATCCAAATAATAATTTATTGAATAACAATTACACCACGATGTGGATACGGTAAGTCGTACATACACACGTATGGTGACATGTTATTCAAAGGATGGATAGAATACTGAATATGATTGTACCATATTTATAATAACATCACAGTATATATAAGATACTGGATTTATTATTTTAGAATGGTAATAACAAATAAAGAAGATGTGGAAGAAGAAAGGAACTTGAAAAAGGGTGGTGAAATCATTACCTCTTCTTTGGGTTCTTTCTTTTGATTTGATCAAAAGGTCTCATTAAGTTGGCTTTATGACTAAATGAAGGCCTCTAGGATAAAGTGAGGGATGTTTAGAGAGTATTTGGGTAGAGGTTGGCGGAACCAAAATGTTTTGAAGGGGTGAGTTAATGAGAAGGGAGAGTGCCCTTTTATAAGAGGGGTGAGGGGTACCTTTGGAAAAGATAGAAATATTATTTTATAATAAATTCATATTCAGTTTCTAATGGATATAAAGTGGATTATTTAAATTAGAATTTGGGGATAGGTCGAAAACCACCCAACCAATAGAATTTAGACAGGTTTGGGTCATTATACTAACCTTATCTTTAAGTATTAACTCTTAGTTAATTAGTTTCACTTTTTCAATGTCTCTTTGTATTTTTATATTTAATAGTTAATAAACGTACTATATACCTCCAAGAGACCCCCAAGTGGTCCATTAATGATACACCTATCATGATATTAGTCTATTGGCCTATCCTTAGATTTTTAGTAACTTAATATCAATTAATAATATAATATTTGTTTTAAAAACTCTTTTACGTCAATTTTGACACTATTCAATAATTGATTTTTGTAAAAATCATAACAGAATTATTATTTCGAAAAAAGTTAATTAAGTCAATAATAACATGTCATATTAACCTAGAAAATTAGTTTAATTCATATAAAGTCTCAAATTATATTTATTTGGGTATTCATAATAACAATTATTTGAATTTTTCACTATTATGGTAATTACTGCATCATCATTGTGTCATACATAAATTACATTATTTAATTTCTAAAAATTGTTAATAAAATATAATTATGTAGGAAATCTTTTTATCTTTCTAATTAGTATTTATAGTTGAATATAAAACATATATAACCCTTTTTAAAAAAAATTTTTCTAAAAGATATATGCTTTTGTCATTTTTGTATTTATTTTAACTTAATTAAAATAAAGTGTCCCTACCACATAAAAGTGGCACCATGGGGTCCCAAAATCGACCCAAAGATTCCCATGGTCGAAAATGTATCAAAAAATAATGTTATGACACGTGTTAGGGTAATTTTGTATTATTATAATATTATTTTTTAACCCTTATTTACCGGATTTACCCTTTATCTGTGGTAAATAAAATATTTACCGAAGTAATTATTCAAAATGTCTAAAAATTAAAGTTACCTATTTACACAATTTGAACATCGTGATTCCAAATATGGAATCCATTTTTCAAAATTCAAAACATATAATTGGCAGAAATTAATTGAAAATTAATTCCCTCTAACAAAACAAAAAAGCGTGTTTTTAAGATATAATAACTATCAAAAGATTGATACTTGTTTATGTTCGATTTAATTGTAAAATTATGTCCAATGACCAAAATTGTATTAAATGGTAAAAATATATTCTAAATATACTTTAAAACCACTTATATTCATAATTTATCACTATTAATTAATTTGATTTAAAAAGTTGTTTTTAATTAAAATTTAGTAATTTTCACTATTCATCAAAATATTAAAGTTATCTGAAAAGTACCAAAATTTCACTTTAGGATAAATTCGATACTTCGAATCCAAAAATGAAGTCCATTTTGGGAGATAAAATTTCAAAAAGTATGTATTACTATTCATAACAGCTGGTTTGATCGGTTGTGGTGTGTGTTAGAACTCGATGTTGCATACAACACACTCTATTGCATTATTCAAAGTGAAGCGTACCGTAGATGCTTGGGGTGTTACATTCTCCCCTCCTTCAAATAATTTCATCCTCAAAATTTCTAGAATACTACTGCATGAAAAGACTCGGTTGGTTCTTCATCAGAAGTTCTTCGGGTTCCCATGTTGCCTCTTCCATCTTATGGTCTCTCCACAAAAATATTACTAGACTCGTCGTCCGGTTTCTCAGTACTTGTTCTCTCATATGAATAATCATGACAGGCTCTTCGAAATAAGACAGATCGGGTTCCAGTTCTAATTCCTTGTAGATGAGTACATGCGTTGGGACAAACATGTATTTCCTCAATATAGATAGGTGGAACACATCGTGAACTTTGGAGAGACATGGCGGCATTGCCAATCGGTAAGCTACGACCCCAATTTTTTCTATAATTTCAAAAGGTCCGATGTATCTGGACTCAATTTACCTTTCATACCAAAAAGTATGACTCCCTTCTAGGGAGATACCTTCAGGAAAACATGATCACCGACTTGAAATTCCAAATCCTTCCTTCGATTATCAGCATAGCTCTTCTGCCTACATTGTGCTGCTTTGATATGGTTTTGGATTACCTTCACCTTTTCTATCGTTTCCTCCACCAGTTCTGGGCCTACAAGTTCCCTTTCACCAACGTCATCCCAACAGGATGGTGTACGACATCTCTTTCCGTATAACGCTTCATATGGTGCCATCTGTATACTTGAATGGAAGTTTTTGTTATTGGAAAATTCTACCAGAGGTAAATATTGATCCCAAATACCCTGAAAGTCATGTGATCCATATATCCACATGTCTTCTATGGTTTTAATAGTTCGTTCTGATTGTCCATCTATTTGAGGGTGGTAGGCAGTGCTCAAATGAAGTTCAATATCCAAGACTTTCTGAAGACTTTTCCAGAATCTTGAAGTAAAACAGGGATCACGATCAGGAACAATCGATAAGGGTACTCCATGAAGTCTCACAACTTCATCAATATATAGTATTGCTAGACATTCCAGTGGTAGATCTTCTCTTATAGCAAGAAAATATGATGACTTGGTAAGACGATCAACAATGACCCATATTGCATCATTCCTTCTTGGAGTCTTTGGTATCCCCATGACAAAGTTCATCGTAATATTGTCCCATTTCCACTCCAGTATGGGAAGAGGTTGCAATACTCCACCAGGCTGTTGCCTTCCTGCTTTCACTTGTTGACAAACCATACATCTTGTCACAAAATCAGAAATCTCCATCTTTATGTTGTCCCACCAAAAATTTTCCTTCAAGTCTCTTTACAGTTTAGTGCTCCCAGGGTGTATAGAGAAATTGGAATTGTGAGCATCATCCAGAAATTCCCTTTTAAATCAGGTATATCGGGAACACAAAGTCTCTTCCTGAATTTCAAAATTCCATCTTCATACACAAAGTCTCTCAATCTCCCATCATTCACAGCTTTAATCTACTTTTGAAATTCTTCATCAGCAGTCTAAGAACTTTTAATCCTTTCTAGTAAAGATGGTTTGGCAAACATTTGAAAAAGCATTGATGATTCACCTTCCCTGGTTATTCCCATGTCCATCTTCACTAGATCCATGAAAATTGGATCCCATTCAATTCTTATATTGTTCAAAACACCATGGTCTTTTCTTCTCAAAGCATATGTGACCTTATTTTCCTTCCCCGAGTGGTAGTGTATGGTGCAATCATAATCCTTGAGTAATTAAAGCCATCTTCTTTGCCTCATGTTGAGTTCTTTTTCTGAAAAAATATACTTCAAACTCTTGTGATCAGTATAAATCTCACATTTTTCACCATAGAGGTTGTGCCTCCATATCTTCAAAGCAATGATCACAACTGCTAACTCAAGATCATGTGTAGGATAGTTTTTATCATGAATTTTCAACTTTCATGATGCATAGGCAATAACCCTATCATTCTGCGTAAGGACACAACAAAGTATTTTCTTTGATGCATCACTATAAATAATGAACCCATCATTCCCCGATGGTAGAGTCAATATAGAATCATTGAATAATCTTCTATTCAGTTCTACGCAACATTTTTCACACTCCTTTGTCCTAACAAATTTAACCCCTTTACATGTGAGATTCGTTAATGAGTTTTCCAATCGGTCAAAATTTTGGACGAAACTTCAATAATAACCTACCAAACCAATAAAACTGCGTACCTTAGTTATACTCGTAGGTGCTGGCCATTCTTGGATCTCCTTGTTCATAGAAGGGTCAACAGAGATTCCATCTTTGGAGATAATATGGCCAAGAAAAGAAATCTCATGAAGCCAGAATTGACACTTGCTAAACTTCCCATATAATTCATGTCTTCTCAGAGTGTTCAGGATAATTCGCAAGTGAATTTCATGATCCTCGTAGCTTTTAGAGTATACCAAGATATCATCAATAAATACCACCACAAATTCATCGAGATATTCCTTGAAAACTCTATTCATCAGATCCATGAATACAGAGGGTGCATTAGTCAATCCAAAGGGAATTAAAGTAAACTTGTAATTCCCATACCTGGTTCGAAAAGCTGTCTTCGGAATGTCTTCCTTATTTACACACAACTGATGGTATCTAGATCGAAGTTCAATCTTTGAAAAGTATTGAGCTCCATGCAGTTGGTCGAATAAATCATCAATGCGAGGTAGGGGATACTTGTTCTTTATTGTTATGGAATTAATCTACCTATAGTCGATACATAACCTCATAGATCCATCTTTCTTTTTAACAAAAAGAACAAGGGATCCCAATGAAGAAATAGTAGGGAGAATAAATCCCTTATTACTCAATTCATCTAGTTGTTTCTTTAGTTCGACTAATTCCCAAGTGGCCATTCTATAAGGGGTCTTCGATATAGGCCTTGATCCAGGAATTAAATCAATGGAAAACTCAACTTCTTGTTCTGGAGGATGTCCAGGAAAATCTTCCGGAAATACATCTACATATTCTTTCACAACAGGTACATCCTCTATTTGAACATTCCTCTCCTCACCCACAAAGATTTAATTCTTTTCCTCTCCAATAATTGAATTTAGTTGAGCTACTGGGGGTGGATCTAGATAAGAATTAGGAGGTGACGATTCTGCTCTAAAGATAAGGTGTTCCTTATCATCATCATCAACAATCGTAACCTCCTTATTCTTATAATAAATCTTCGCGTCATAGTCCGAAAGCCAATCCATACCGAGGATTATATCAAACTCAATCATAGGTATGACAATGAGATCAACAGATAAAGAACATTTGTGTGCTCTAATGGGGACTGATTCACAAAACATTGTTGCAATGATACTTCCCTTAGGAGTTTTAACTGAAAACTCCCTTGTTAAATCAAATTGGAAATATCTAATTTTCTTAAAAAATTGGGAAGATATGAAACAATGCGATGATCCAGAATCAGATAATGCATTTTCTAAACATGAGGAAACCATTAAATTACCTGACACCACGTCTTTCAGAGCTTATACCTCAGCAGTAGTGATAACATAAGCTTGGCCTTGATAACTTTTCCTTTTTGAGGTATGTTCCCCTGACGCTGAGGACATTCATTTGAATAATGTCCCATCTACCTGCAATTCTAGCATTGAACATTTGTAGCTTCCTTCTTCCCTTTGCATTCACGAGCTTGGTGGCCTTTTTCACCACACTTGTAACATACACCCATTCCCTTCAAGCAAGTACCGGGGTGTTTCTTCCCAAATTTACCACAGGATGGATATTCAACCTTTCCCTTCTTCCACTTATTTCCATTCCCAGATTGATCATCATATCTCTTCTTCTCTTACTTTATTTTAAAGTCATAAGACATAGAGAATTACTTTTCTGTTTTGATAGCACATGAGACAATGTCTTTGTACGACGAGAAGGATTGGGAGACTAATTCTCGACGGAGAAATTGTTTTAACCTATCAAAGAAACGATCAATCATAATTCTTGGGTTACGTATATAATCTCCATAATACCTTGATAAGCTTGTAATGTCAGCATCATACTTTGTGACATTGTCATCCTCCTTTTGACTCAGACTCAGAAATTGTCTTTCCATATATTCTCAATGGTCACGGGGAAAGTATTTTTTAAAAACAGATCTTTGATCTCCCTCCATTCCAAATTTGATACTTCATCATCTTCCTTCATGTTTTGAATCAATGACCACCATTGATCCACATCTCCAGTGAGGCGGTAAAATTCCATGATAACTTTTTCCCTTTCACTACTCCCCAAGGCTTGAAAAATTTTCTCTATGGAATTTATCGATTTCTCAGCTACTAAGGGATTTGTACGCCCATTGAACGTTGGTGGTTGTTTCCTCATGAATTGATCTAACATTGATCCTCCACGATATGGATTAGGGTGCTCCATATGGGTATGGTTATTATTCATAAGCTGAGTGAGTTTTCCCAGTATGGTGATTAGCTGATCGGCACCGGTTTCATCACCACCTCCACTATAATTATCTTGAGCAGGAGGGAAATCCCTTATTGAAGTGCGTGCATTGATACAGTTTCCATTTGTTCCACTAGGTGATATTTATAAACAATGGCATAAACTATATTAGTTTATGAATCAAAATACATAATTCCATAATTACAAAACACTTAACATAAATTGAACTATTTATGGATATAATCCATAATCATAAAAAAAAATTTCTTTGAGAAAGTATATACTCATTTACCCTTCATAACAATTTGTAATGAAAATGAGAGTTATCCAAAGCATATCCCCCGGGAGTGTCATAACCAAGAGTGCAGCAAGGCCCGTTATCGTGCACTAGTTCCCGTTCGAGTCTAGCTCAAAGCGGTGTTTTCGGGTTTTACCCCTAGGTAAATCTGTGCCAGAGCCGCCTCTACCTGCTCATATCCAGACATGGATGTATTGCTCAGAAAACTCACAAAATCTCTACAATACAAAAATTCTAGGAAGTTCTTCTATACTAATCCTCAAAGTTCATCTTAGGTCTATGTGCTCTAATCAGAGTTTATCTAAATATAGCTTCCAAGGTTTGTACAAAACTTCCTCTGATACCAAATGTAACACCCCGACCCCAGTTACCCAGAGTCGGTGCATTATTACATAACATTGGCATGATCACAAGAAAGATCAAATCTCAAAAGACTGATTGGTTTAGTAGCCTTGGCAACACTAGATATATTCATAAAGTTTTACATTAAATGATGATGTGAAAAACTACTACAAAAACATATTGTCTCCATAATCCACACTATTATCCCCCTAAAAATACCCCTCCAGGCCATTCATAATTTACTTCTTCACATCTTGGGAAAAATAAAACATAGGAAAGGGGTGAGGTCAAATGCCCAGTAATGATAACAATATAGCAGAAACATTCATAAATAAGAATAAACATTTAAGGTAGTGTATAACTAAAAAAAGCTTTTTAAACTTCAACTTCAACATAGTATGGCAAAAATAAAATGAAATAATTCCATTTACTAATTCAGATGGATATTCTACTAATCAAATAATCACATGCAATATCAATAACCACTTTCATAATGATGGAATTCATAATGCCAGACTATCATAACCACATAGCCAAGGCCTCGTGCCAAGACTAAAAATAAGTTTTTGCGAAGGCTTTGTACCAAGACACTAGTTTGTCTCATGAGACCTGCCGATGCATCGAAGAGCTATAGCGGGCTCCACCCGTCACATATTAAGTCCAATGCATTCCCATATGAAAAGGTTTAAACATAACAAAAACATTCGTATTAAAACTAGCATATGAAATGTAAATAATTCATCCATAAACCATGAATGGTATAAAAATAACACATACACATTCAAAGATATCACAAAACCTTCAATACAATATAGATGTTTTGTTTCATAATAAATCAACTTAAAATAAGCGTAAAATCCATCAAAGTATGTTGACATAGATGAAATCAAATCTCTTTTTAGAGAAATATGTCTTTCTATTTTGAAATCATTTAAGAGTCAAATATTTATATAATTTAACATTTTCATTGAAAATATTCTTATAAACTTTTAAGGGAAGCTTCAACGTTTTTATAATGGTGGAAAATAGCCGCACCCGCCGTATAAGTTATAAAAACATTCTTACCTTAATTTTCTCGAAAAGGTTAAAAAGAACCTTGTTTGGAAAACGACGGAATGATTCCTTTATAAACCTATTATAAAAAGTCAAACAAGGGTATTAATGACTTTAACCCATATTCTAGTAAATAATAAAAATGTTTTGAAATTTATTTTTAAGAAACATAGATGTGGATGATAAAGAGATCCCAGTAGATTATTACGTATAAACAACCTCGGATAATGAAAAGATTGCGAAATAAACCCTTACCTTGTACTTTTACTTGGTTGGGGTAGGTTAACCTCCTATATAATGGTGAAATAATTGTTATTAAAATATACAATAATCATATACATTAATATGATATCATATATTATCTCTTAACATTTATTTGTTAATAATATCTTAGTATTATCGTTGTTTCGGATGTTAACTTACTTGTTTTCTTTTATATGTTTTGTTACATAAGTCGTGTTTTTCATGGATAGGTTGTATCTTAATCATATCCATAATGATATCATGTCCTTAGATACTATTATTAATCATCAAATGAGAATTAGACTTGAATGGATACGATGGAAAATGAATCTCATCGCGTTCGTGGAGACGATAGTCTGTACGTACGCACAAGAGAAAAGATCATTCTTTTGATATTAAAATAATATATAATTGGATGTTATATCATATATACAGAATCATTATCATGTTACATTTTTTATTTAAATGAATTACAAATCATTATTATACCCATCCAAATAATAATTTAATGAATAACAATTACACCACGACGTGGAGACGGTAAGCTGTACGTATGCACGTATGGTGACATGTTATTCAAAGGATGGATAGAATACTGAATATTAATGTACCATATTTATAATAACATCACAGTATATATAAGATACTGGAGTTATTATTTTAGAATAGTAATAACAATGAAAGAAGAAGTGGACAAAGAATGGAACTTGAATAAGGGTGGTGAAATCATTACCTCTTCATTGGGTTCTTCCATTTGATTTGATCAAAAGGGCTTCTTAAGTTAGATTTATGACTAAAGTAAGGCCCCTAGGATGAATTGAGGTATGTTGAGGGATTATTTGGGTAGAGTTTGTCCAAACCAAAAGGCTTTGAAGATGTGAGTTAATGAGAAGGGAGAGTGCCCTTTTATAAGAGGGGTGATGGGCACCTTTGGAAAAGCTAGAAATATTATTTTATAATAAATTAATATTCGGTTTCTAATGGCTACAAAGTGAATTATTTAAATTTTAATGTGGGGATAGGTTGAAAAAAACCCAACCAATATAATTTAGACAGGTTTGGTTCATTATACTAACCTTATCTTTAAGTATTAACTCTTAGTTAATTAGTTTCACTTTTACAATGTCTCTTTGTAGTTTTATATTATATAGTTAATAAACTTACTATATACCTCCAAGATCCACCCAAGTGGTCCATTAATGATACACCTATCATGATATAAGTCTCTTGGCCGATCCTTATATTTTTATGAATTTAATATCAATTAATAATATAATATTTGTTTTAAAAACTCTTTTATGTCAATTTTGACACTCTTCAATAATTGATTTTTGTAAAACTCATAACAGAATTATTACTTCAAAAAAAAGTTGCTTAAGTAAATACTAACATGTCATATTAACCTAAAAACTTAGTGTAATTCATAAAAAGTCTCAAATTATATTTATTTGAGTATTTATAATATCAATTATTATAATTTTTCACTATTATGGTAATTACTACATCATCATTGTGTCATAAATAATATAAATTATTTAATGTCTAAAAATTATAAATAATACAAAATTATGTAGGAAATATTTTTATCTTTCTAATTAATATTTATAGTTGAAATCCAACATAAATAACCCTTTGTAAAAATTTTTTTGCTAAAATATATATGCTTTTGTCATTTTTGTATTTATTTTAACTTAATTAAAATAAAGTGTCCCTATCACTTACAAGTGGCACCATGGGGTCCCAAAATCGACCCAAAGATACACATGGTCGAACATGTATCAACAAATAAGGTTAGGACCATTTTAGGGTAATTTGTTTATTATTATAATATTATTTTTTAACCCTTATTAACCGGATTTACCCTTTAACCATTGTAAATAAAATATTTACTGATGTAATTATTCAAAATGTCTAAAAATAAAAGTTACCTATTTACAAAATTTGAACATACTGATTCCAAATATGGAATCTATTTTTCCAAATTCAAAACACATAAGTGGCAGAAATTAATTTAAAATTAATTTCCGCTGTCAAAACAAAAAAGCGTGTTTTTAAGATATAATAACTATCAAAAGATTGATACTTGTTTATGTTCGGTTTAATTATGAAATTATGTAAAATGACCAAAATTGTATTAAATGGTAAAACTATATTCTAAATATACTTTTAATCCACTAAAATTCATAATTTATCACTATTAATTATTTTGATTAAAAAATTTGTTTTTAATTAAAATTTAGTAATTTTTACTATTCATCAAAATATTAATGTTATCCGAAAAGTACCAAAATTTCACCTTAGGATAAATTTGATACTTAGAATCCAAAAATGAAGTCCATTTTGAGAGATAAAACTTCAAAAAGTAGGTATTACTATTCATAACGGCTAGTTTGATCGGTTGTGGTGTGTGTTTGAACTCGATGTTGCGTACAACACACGCTATTGCATTATTCAAAGGAAAGCGTACCGTAGAAGCTTGGGGTGTTACACAGATTAATTGTGAAATTATGTCTATAACATCCCAATTAAGTAATGAATAATAGAAATTTTTATCTATGTCCATTAGTTAATTAGATATTGTTTTAGAGGCTTAAAATGAGAATAAATCCAATCTTAAGCATGTAATACACTAATATTTTTAAAAGATTGTTTTACTGCCTTTTGATGGAAAAGCATTTTTAAATCTATCTTTTGAAAATTTTATAAGCTATTTTTGTCAAAATAAACTTATTCTTTATTATTGGGACATTAAAATTTACTTTGTGTGAATTTTTGGTATTTTTCCGATAAAGTTCATTTTTTAATGAATAGTTAAAATGTTGTATTTTAATTCAAAACCTCTTTTTAATCTAATTTATTTATATTATTATATTACCTTTTGAATTTATTTTGAAGTTAAATTAGAATATATTTTTACCATTTAATCCAATGGTGGTCTTTGGAATCAATTTCACTTTGAAATTGGACTTAAACTGGTGTCAATCTTTTGATACTTATTGTTTCATAAAAACACATTATTTGTCATGACAGTGGGAATTAATTATTAATTTAATTAATGAAACTTATATGTTTTGAAATTTTTAAAATAGACATCAGTTTTGAATTCAGAATATCAAATATAGCTTAGGGTGAAGTTTTGGTATTTTTCTGAAAAACTTCAATTTTTGATGAATAGTGAAACCACTAAGTGGTAGTTAAAGAAACTGATTTTTCGTTTAAATTAAACTTTGCCACTTTTGTGATTTGATTTTCAAAAATCCGATATACATGGTTGTCATTAAGAAGTAAAATGTGGTTCAATGAGATTAAAATAATTTTTTGGTGAATAGTAACTTTTAAGTTCTTAATCTCGATTAGAGGTAATTAGTGTAGTTTAAGGTAAAAATAACGTTTTAATATTATGAGATGAGCTTGACACATGTCCTACCATTATTTTATGTGTCATGGATGACCAATAAAATCCATGGGTCAACTTGGGGACCCCATGGAGCCACTTTGGATGGGAAATGACATAAATAACTTTTTATTTAATGTAAACGTAAAAATGACACAAAAATTAGTTGTTTTATTAAAAAAAATTTTAAATGGGGTTATACAAGTCATATTTTTTACTATAAATATTCATTAAAAATCTAAAAAGATTTCCTACATCATGATATTTTTTTTATAATTTTTAGACATTAAATAAATTAAATTATTTAAGACATCATGATGATGCAGCGATTACCTCATTATTAAAGGATTTAAATAAAATGAAACGATAATGTAAAATATATGACCTAAACATGTCCAAAAACTATTGGATGGGTTGATTTAGAACCCTTATCACCTTAACCTCGAATTATATCAATGTGGGACCTTTTGAATCCGAAACCCATTTTAAAATAAAGTAACATTTCTTTACTTTCCAAGAGTGCCCCTCCTCTCCTCTTATAAAGGCCCCCACCTCTACCTCTTTACCCACACTTCCAAAGACTTTGGATCAGCCAACCCCGGACCATTTTGTCTCTCCACTTCCCTCTCTTACTCATTGAAGCCTCACTTTGGGCATAAGTTTTTCCAAGAAAGCCTTTGAGCTCAAACCAAAGGGAGTTACCCGATTTTAAGGTAATGTCTTCACTTGTGTTCTTTTGTTTTATTTTGCTTCTCCAACCCCCTAAACTCTTTTTATTCATTTATTTTGTAAAAAAAACCAGTATCTTCCATATAATATGATGTTGTTATAAGAATTATTAAAGCTAAACTTACACACACCTACATCTAATGGTCAAAGAACATACTGTTTCCGTGGATGGTGAATTTCTGCCTCCCGAAACGATGATTGTTCAACATTATTTTAACACCTTAAAAGGTGGACATTAAGATGAAACTATATTTATATATGATGTATAAAATTTTTATGATTTCCTTAAGATTCTGTATTTTTCATTTTGGGCATACCTTTATGGTTTCCATTATGGGTAAACGCGATATCTTCATTTAAGGAAGTGCGGACTACCGCCCCCTCAAAATGATTTGATTCGTTAATACCATATGTGGGACGTATAAAGGATGGAGTTATGATATTATATAAGATGATAAAATGTAATTATAATATAACTTTATATCATTATGATTCCATTTCATAAAATACGAAATATAAATGGAAGCAGCGTTCATGCGTACGCACAGCTTACCGTCTCCATGAACAGTGCATTTCATTTCTTTCCTCTAAACGTTATTTAATATTATTAATGCATGTATATACTGGATATATATGATATATATGATATCTAAATCACGAGTATAACTATGGATATAATGGATACATGAACAACTTGTAATTATAAAGAGTTTATTTTTTACTCAAGTACCAATGATCGTTAAAACGACCGTTAATAACTTAAATAATTACATAGTGGTCATGACATGGTAATAAGTGATATAAAAGGAATAATGAACTTGAAAAAGGTTCTTAAGCATGTAGAAATTATCTCAAGTTTATTATTTAGGAGGGATTAAAGAACGATCGAGTCAAGTCGGACCCGAGGTATGGGACTTCGTCTCAATCTCCTTTCATTGAGGCATATTTTGTTTTATACACAACCTTATTTTATACGGTGTATGAACCCCTTTGAATTTTACTTTTATTCAAAAGGAATATTTTTTATACGAAGTTTTTACTAAACGACAAAATGGAATGTTTTTGTCGTACGTATGTGGCGACAACGACTTTTCCGCCGCCGTGACCATTATTTGAGTTTCGGCTTCCTCTACAAGCCATATATTCTTTTTAAAAGAAAAATAAATACCATGATTTACTTTTCTTTTATTTTGGTATTGAAAGTGGTTTTCATAATGTTTTTATATCAATGTGTTGTATTGATATCTTGTGATTGAAAGGTGGAAATGTCATATTCTCTTTATGCATGTTTTATGTGATACGATTATGTTGTGGTTCTTGGGAATTATTATGAATACGGGTGGTTCTGTGATAAACTAAGGGCGGGTGAGCCCGATATAGCTCTCCAATGCATTGGGTAATGCGAATGAGTGAAACGTTAAGGTTTCTCCGAAGAGATTTAGGGAATATACTGTGATGGGTATTCCAAACGTAACCAAGAGGGTTACTCCCTACGTAAGAATGTTATGAATGCCTCAAGTTACCTATATGTCTTATGATTTCTATGATTTATTAATTATTTGATGAGGTATGCTAAAGTGATTATGTTTTATGGGTAAAGTATGATTTCATTCTTATGTATATATGTACCCGTGTTTCCTTTCCATATTTTTATATCAGTTACTGAGTTTTTTATGGTAATCCCAAGTTTTTGAAATGTTTTTCACAGGTCAAGGGAAAGGTACATGATATGATGATAGTGTCAAGGAAGTGTCAAGAAAGAATCCATGTTTTATTTTAAATATGTTTCCATTCATGGGAAAAATTAATACTATATTGTATGTAACCACTTTGTTTAAATGTGGAATGTAATGCATGTTTTATGATCTAATTATATAAAACTCTAAACCTGAAAAGATCTTCAAGGTGTAATCTTGTAAAAACTCAATATTAAGTATGGTTTACAGCTGGGGCCTTATAGTTGGTATCAAAGGTTAGCTTAGATAACTTTATGAGTTATAATTCTATTAAATGATTATCCAAAAATATTTTTTTTTGAAATGATATAGCATTTTAAGATTATGATGTTGCTTCATGTTTGTTCAGAATGGTTTTCCGCAGAAGAAACAGGGAAGCAGTGCTAGGAAGGCATACAGAAGAAAATAACCTTCCGAATCAGCATCCTAAGATGGTCAGAATTAGAACTGAACAGTTTGTTGTAGAAATGGAGTAGTTGACTCAAGAGATAAATGGTGGTGGTATCCATGCACGAGATCAGCCAGATCAACCGCAGAGGAACATGTCAGTGGTGGAACATTTCATGAGGCAACATCCCCCATCATTCAGAGGATCATCTGACCCTTTGTTAGCTGAAGGGTGGATTAACGAACTGGAGAAGATTTCTGATGTCATGGGGTGTTCAGACAATCAAAATGTTAGTCTTTCTATTTACCGTTTGGTGGGTGAAGCAGATCAGTGGTGGTCGATGGTTAAAAATATTAGGGACGCTGATGGGATTGATGATCTCGACTGGGATGAATTCAAAGGTATGTTTCTTGAGAAGTATTTTCCTAAGGCTGTTCGACTTAGGATGGAAAAACAATTCTTGGAATTGAGTCAAGAGGAAGACTTAGTGGATGCCTATGAAGAGAGGTTCACTCGATTGGCAAGGTATGCTCCAAATTTTATTTGAGACCTTGATAGTAAAATCAATCATTTTTACTCAGGATTAAAACCAAAATATCGAAGGGAATTAGCTTCTCAAGAGTTTAAAAGTTATGAAAAGCTTTTTCGATGTGCTGAGAAGGTGGAAATGGAGTTTGCCGATGATCAAGTGTTCTATAACAACCAGCAGAAGAAGAGACCGATGTGGCAAGAGAAAGGGAAGAATTCTTCAAAAAAGTATGATGGTAAGAAAACTAAGTTTCCAGTTTGTGATAAATGTGGTAAAAGGAATGCTGGGGAATGTCTTCTAATTTTTAGAAAGTGCTACCGAAGTGGTAAGATGGGACATATGTCTCGTGGTTGCACTAAAAAAGATCAAGGTGATGGTAAGTCCAAATTTGATTTGCAGTTAGTGAAATGTTTTAAGTGTGATGAGATGGGTCACTATTCAAACAAGGGTCTGACAAAGATCTTGAGTGATGGGAAGAAGTTAGAATACAAGCAGAAAGGGGTGGTGAAATCCTTTGCAACTACTTCAGCAGATGTTGGGACATCAAATGAAGTTGTATCAAGTACTTTGTTTGTTTTTTCAGATTATTCCAATGTGTTGTTTGATTCGCGGTCCGCACATTCTTTCATCTCTGAAACCTTTTCTAGTAAAATAGGAATACCATCTCAAGAAATGACTCTTGAACTTGTGGTAAAAACACCTGGGGGAAATATTGAGGCAAAAAGAATTTATCAGAATCTTCATATCCTTATCTGTGGAAAGAACCTACATGCAAACCTTATTGTTCTACCTCTAGTAGAGTTTGATGTTATCCTGGGTATGGATTGGCTCTCTATTTACAATGCTAAGATTGACTGTAGAGCTAAAGAAGTTTCTTTTTAGAAAGACTTTCAGTTTTTGTACAAGAATAAACCATTACTGTTGATAACTTATCAAGAGGCCGAGAAACTAGTAAAAGATGGAAATGAATGTTACCTTGCACATATTGTTGAAAACAAGGGAACTGTTCAGATTAACGATGTGCCAGTGGTAAATGAGTATCCTGTTGTTTTTCCTAAGGAGTTGCCTGGAATAATACTAGATCGGGTAGTTGAATTTACTATTGACTTAGTTCCTAATGCTAAGCCAATTTCAAAACCCCCTTATCGAATGGCTCAAATTTAACTTTTAGTGTTGAAGGAGCAATTGCAATATTTATTAGAGAAAGGTTTCATTCGACCTAGCACATCACCATGGGGTGATCCTGTTTTATTTGTTAAAAATAAAGATGGTTCTATGAGACTTTTCATTGATTATAGAGCCTTGAATAACATCACTATTAAGAACAAATATCCTTTGCCTCATATCGATGACTTGTTTTATCAGCTCCAGGGAGCTCAGTTTTTTTCAAAGATTGACCTGAGATCGGGGTAACATCAGCAGAAGGTAAAGGAATAAGATGTTATAAAGACTACGTTTCGTACAAGATATGGCCATTATGAATTTGTAGTAATGCCTTTTGGGCTAACAAATTCACCTGCTATATTCATGGAATTAATGAATAGAATTTTCCATGAGTTCTAGGATAAGTTTGTGGTGGTTTTCATTGATGATATTATGGTGTTTTCTAAAAGTAAAGTAGAGCATGAAAGACATTTAAGGGTTATTTTGAAAACCTTAAAAGAAAATAAATTGTATGAGAAATTAATCAAGTGTGAGTTTTTGTTGCAAAAAATTTCTTTCCTTGGTCACATTGTTTCTAAAGGTGGGATAACCATTGATCCTGCAAAAACAAAGGTTGTTGAAGAATGGCCAAGACCCACAAATGTAACAGAGATTCGTAGTTTCCTTGGTTTGGAAGGCTATTATAGAAGGTTTGTTAGAAATTTTTCACGGTTATATAGTCCAATGACTAAGCTAACTCGGAAGAGTGTAAAGTTTATCTGGACAAAAGAATGTGAGGATTGTTTTCAGGAACTGAAAAGAAGATTGGTGAATGCTCCGGTTTTGGCACTACCTTCCATGAATGGGGAGTTTGTTATCTACATTGATGCATCATTGAAATGACTTGTTTGTGTCCTAATGCAGAATGATCAGGTAATTGCTTATGCCTCACGACAGTTGAAAACTCATGAGGTAAATTACCCTACACATTATTTGAAATTAGCTGCTGTTGTTTTCACTTTAAAAATTTGGAGGCATCATTTTTATGGAGTAAAGTGTGAAATATATACCGATCAGAAAAGTTTAAAGTATATATTCACTCAGAAAGAATTGAACATGAGACAGATGATATGGCTATAATTAATCAAATATTAAGATTGTACAATTCATTACCATTCGGGAAAATCAAATAAAGTGGTTTATGCTTTGAGTCGAAAAAGTAATGATTCATTAGAAATGTTGCATTTGGAACGTGATCCTTTGGTTATGGATTTGATGAACTTTGGAATAGAAGTTGTTGGTGCAGGATTCTTTTCTGTTTTGTTTCAGGTATCATTGAAATCTTCTCTATCAGACAGAATCAAGCAACCACAAAAGCAAGACAGTGAGTTGCAGAAAAAGGTAGATCTGGTTTAGAAAGGTAAGTTGCCTGAATTCAACATTGATAATGATTGAATTTTGAGATTTGGGAAGAGATTGGGTGTGCCTTGTGATTCACAGTTTAAGGGAGAGTTGTTCTGTGAAGATCGTAGTTCTCCATTTTCAGTTCATCCTGGCAGTACTAATATGTACAGAGATCTGCGGGGGTATTACTGGTGGGATGGAATGAAAAGAGATATTGCTTATTTTACTATAAAGTGTTTGACATTTCAACGGCTTAAAGAAGAGTGGCAGTTACCGAGGGGGATGCTTCATCCTTTACCAGTGCCAGAGTGGAAATGAGAGAATATATCCGTGGACTTCGTTGTGGTATTGCCGAAGACCCCTCGAGGTAATAATGAAATATAGGTTATTGTTGATCACTTGACTAAATCTGCTCATTTCCTTGCTATAAGAGATACTTTTTCCCTAGATCAACTTTCCCATTTGTATCTTAAAGAGATAGTCAGGTTACATGGAGTTCCCCTCTCCATTGTATCTGACCGTGATCCCAGGTTCACTTCTAACTTTTGGAAAGGCCTTCAGAAGTCATTGGGTACTAAATTAAATTTTAGTACAGCTTTTCATCCTCAATCAGATGGGTTGTTAGAACAAAAAATTTAGACATTGGAGGATATGATACGTTCTTGCTCTATGGATTATCAGGGAAGTTGGGACCAACATCTTTCTTTGGTTGAATTTTCTTATAATAACAGTTTTCATTCCAGTATACAGATGGCACCATTTGAGGAGTTATATGGGAAGCAATGTCGAACTCCATCTTTTTGGGATGAAGTGGGTGAAAGAAACCTGATGGGACCAAAATTGGTAGAAGAGTTGGCAGAAAAATTTCAACTGATACAGAAACACATGAGAACAGCTCAGAGCAGGCAGAAGAGTTATGCGGACAACAGGAGGAAGGATCTATCTTTTGAGGTAGGTGATCATGTTTTTCTTAATGTCTCACCATGGAAAAGTGTGATGCGATTTGGTAAGAAAGGAAAACTGAGTCCAAGGTTCATTGGACCATATGAAATTCTGGAGAGATTTGGATCAGTTGCATACCGAGTGGATTTACCTCCAAGTTTATCTCAGGAACACAATGTTTTTCATGTTTCGATGCTGAGAAGGTACATGCCATATCCATCTCATGTTTTGAGTCCAGAGGTAGTTCAGCTGGAAGAGAACCTATCTTATGAGGAACAACCGGTCCAGATTCATGACCACAGGGAGCAAGTGTTACAGAATAAGGTGATTAATCAGGTAAAGGTTTTGTGGAAAAACCACATGATGGAAGAGGCAACATGGGAATCTGAAAATGCAATGAGGGATAAGTACCCCCATTTATTTGATAAGTAAATAAATTGCGGGGATGCAATTTTATAAAGGGGGGAAGGATGTAACATCCCATGTAAGTAATGAATAATAGATATTTTATCTATGTCTATTAGTGAATTAGATAGTGTTTTAGAAGCTTAAAATGAGAATAAATCCAATCTTAAGCATGGAATGCACTAATATTTTTGAAATATTGTTTTACTTCCTTTTGATGGAAAACCATTTTTAAATCTATATTTTGACAATTTTATAAGCTATTTTTGTTAAAATTAACTTATTATTTATGATTGGGACATCAAAATTTACTTTGTGTGAATTTTTGCTATTTTTCCGATAAAGTTCATTTTTTAATGAATAGGGAAAAATGTTGTATTTTAATTCGAAACCTATTTTTAATTTAATTTATTTATATGATTCAATTATATTTTTAATTGGTTTTCAAGTGAAATTATAATATATTTTTACCATTTAATCCAATGGTGGTCATTGGAATCAATTTCACTTTGAAATTGGACTTAAATCGGTGTCAATCTTTTGATACTTATTGTTTCATAACAACACGCTATTTGTCATGACATCGAGAATTAATTATTAAATTAATTAATGCAACGTATATGTTTTGATTTTTTTAAAATAGAAATCATTTTTGAATTCATAATATCAAATATAGCTTAGGGAGACATTTTGATATTTTTCTGAAAAACTTCAATTTTTGATGAATAGTGAAACCACTAACTGTTAGTGAAAGAAACTAACTTTTCGTTTAAATGATACTTTGCCACTTCTGTGATTTGATTTTCAAAAAATACAACATACATGGTTGTCATTAAGAAGTAAAATTTGGTTCAATGAGATTAAAATAATATTTTTGTGAATAGTAACTTTTAAGTTCTTAATCGTGATTAGAGGTAATTAGTGTAGTTTAAGTTAAAAATAATGTTTTAATAATATGAGATGAGATTGACACATGTCCTAACCTTATTTTATGTGTCATGGAAGACCAATAAAATCCATGGGTTAACTTGGGGACCCCATGGAGCCACTTTGGTTGGGAAATGACATAAAGAACTTTTTATTTAATGTAAAAGTAAAAATGACACAAGCATGAGTTGTTTTATTAAAACATTTTTTAAATGGGGTTATACAAGTCAAATTTTTGACTATAAATATTCATTATAAAGATAAAACTATTTCCTACATCATGATATTTTGTTTATAATTTTTATACATTAAATAAATTAAATTATTTATGACATCTTGATGATGCAGTGATTACCTCATTAATAAAGGATTTAAATAAAATGAAACGATAATGTAAACTCTATGACCTAAACATGTCCAAAACCATTGGTTGGGTGGATTGAGAACCCTTATCACCTTACCCTCGAATTATATCAATGTGGGACTTTTTAAATCCGAAACTCATTTTAAAATAAAGTAACATTTCTTTACTTTCCAAGAGTGCCCCTCCTCTCCTCTTATAAAGGCCCCTTACCTCTACCTCCTTAACCACACTTCCAAAGACATTGTCTCGGCCAACACCTGACCATTTTGTCTCTCCACTTCCCTCTCCTACTCCTTGAATCCTAACGTTGCACAGAAGCCTCCCCAAGGAAGCCTTTGATCTCAAACCAAAGGGAGTTACCCGATTTTAAGGTAATGTCTTCACTTGTGTTCTTTTGTTTTATTTTTCTTCTCCAAACCCGTAAACTCTTTTTATTCATTAATTTTGTAACAACACCAGTATCTTCCATATACTAGGATGTTGTTATATGAAGGATTCAAGATACATTTACACACACCTACATCTAATGGTTAAAGAACATACTGTTTCCGTGGATGGCGAATTTCTGACTCCCGAAACGATGATTGTTCAACATTCTTTTAACACCTTAAAAGGTGGCCATTAAGATGAAAATATATTTATATATGATGTATAATATGTTTATGATTTCCTTAAGCTTCTGTATATTTCATTTTGGGCATACCTTTATGGTTTCCATTATGGGTAAACGCGATATCTTCATTTAAGGAAGTGCGGACTACCGCCCCCTCAAAGTGATTTGATTCATTAATAACATATGTGGGACGTATAAAGGATGGAGTTATGATATTATATATGATATTAAACTGGAATTATAATATACCTTTATATCATTATGATTCCATTTCATAAAATACGAAATAGAAATGGAAGAAACATTCATGCATACGTACGGCTTACCATCTCCATGAACGGTGCATTTCATTTCTTACCTTTAAACGTTATGTAATATTATAAATGCATGTATATACTGGATATATATGATATATATGATATCTACATCATGATTATAAATCTGTATATAATGGATACATGAACAACTTGTAATTATAAAGAGTTTATTTTAGACTCAAGTACCAATTATCGTTAAAACGACCGTTAATAACTTAAATAATTACATAGTGTCCATGACATGGTAATAAGTGATATAAAAGGAATAATGAACATTAAAAAGGTTCTGAAGCAAGTATAAATTATCTCAAGTTTATTATTCAGGAGATTAAATTACGATCAAGTCATGTTGGACCCGAGGTATGGGACTTCATCTCAATCTCCTTTCATTGAGGCATATTTTGTTTTATACACAACCTTCTTTTATATGGTGTATAAACCCCTTTGACTTTTACGTTTATTCAAAAGGAATTTTTTTATACGAAGCATTTATTAAACGACAAAATGGAATGTTTTTGTCGTACCTATGTGGCGACAACGACTTCTCCGCTGCCGTGACCATTATTTGAGTTTCGGCATTCTCTACAAGACAAACCTTATTTTTAAATGAAAAATAAATACCATGATTTACTTTTATTTTATTTTGGTACTGAAAATGGTTTTCATAACGTTTTTATATCAATGTGTTGTATTGATATCTTTTGACTGAAAGGTGGAAATGTTATGTTTCCTTTATGCATGTTTTATGTGATAAGATTATGTTGTGGTTCTTGGGCATTATTATGAAGACGGGTGGTTCCGTGATAAAATAAGGGCGGGTGAGCCCGATATAGCTCTCCAATGCATTGGGTAATGAGAATGAGTGAAACGTTAAGGTTTATCTGAAGAGATTTAGGGAATATACTGTGATGGGTATTCCAAATGTAACCAAGAGGGTTACTCCCTACGTAAGAATGTTGTGAATGCCTCAAGTTACCTTTATGTCTTATGATTTCTATGATTCATTCTGGATTTGATGAGGTATGTTAAAGTTCTTATGTTTTATGGGTAAATTATGATTTAATTATTATGTATATATATACCCATGTTTCCTTTCCATATTTTTATATCCCTTACTAAGCTTTTTATGCTCATCCCAAGTTTTTGAAATGTTTTTCACAGGTCAAGGGAAAGGTACATGATATGATGATAGTGTCAAGGAAGTGTCAAGAAAAAATCCATGTTTTATTTTAAATATGTTTCCATTGATGGAAAAAATGAATACTATATTTTATGTAACCAGTTTGTTTAAATGTGTAATGAAATGCATGTTTTATGATCTAATTTTATAAAAATCTAAACCTGAAAAGATCATCAAGGTGTAATCTTGTAATAACTCAAGATTAAGTAAGGTTTAAGGCTGGGGCCTTATAATGTCCAATGGCCAAAATTTTATTAAATGGTAAAAATATATTCTAGATATACTTTGAAGCCACTCAAATTACTAATTTATCACTGTTAATTATTTCAATTAGAAAAGATGTTTTTAATTAAAATTTGGTAATTTTCACTATTTATCAAAATATAAAAGTTATCCAAAAAGTACCAAAATATCACCCTAGGCTAATTTCGATATTTCGAATCAAAAAAATAAAGTCAATTTTGAGAGATGAAATTTATAAAATTTCAAAAAGTGGGTATGGCTATTCATAACAGCTACATTGATTAGTCGAGGTGTGTTAGAAATCGGAGTTGCGTACAACACACGCTACTATTTTAATCAAAGAGAATAGTACTGTGTATGCTTGGGGTGTTACATTCTCCCCTCCATCAATAAATTGCGTCCTTGCAATTTTTAAAATTGGAATTTGGAGTATAATGGAATTTCCCCCATCGGAAAAATATTCAATAAAACTATCACTTTAAAAGAAAGAAATAGAAGTACAAAGGTCACCCGAGATAACCTATACTAGGATTCCATGTTGAAGAACATGGATATGGATGATAAAATAAGTGTCAAGTTATGATAGAGAGGGATAGAAAACATGATCAGGAGAAATTTAACAACAAGAAAACCACAAACTTATGATGTGACAAACAGTCATTAGTTTACCAGTAGGAAATGTAAACGAACAACATTTTTTTAAGTTATGTTACATAAATATGAGGAATTAATTTTGGATAATGACTAAGAAAATAAAGAGATATACTTACTTTTAAGGTAGGGTTTAATTCTTTAATAAATTTCCACCACTAACGCATTTTTTTACAATGAGTATTCAAGAAGACTTGGTCACACTAGAAGAGCTTGAAAATTTCTTGTAAAATCTCATTATCCACGAAGGGTAAACTATATATTTACATTGACTTTAGAGATTAATCATAACCAAAATGGTTAGTATAAGATCTGATGATCCCTAAAAAAATTTCTCTAGAGAAATAAACACTAATCTTAATTTCTAAAATCAATACCCCAAAGTTAAATAAATACCATTCAATAATCAATTTTCCTTATAATCCTTCAATATAATCCAAATTAATATTGAAACCTAAAATTTAGAAGAATTTGGTTATGTATTTTTCCATGTTAAATTGTATCTCTAAATGACATTAACTACTCTTAATGTCACATACATAAAAGTAATTAACCTAATCACATATTCACTATTATAGGTTATTCATTTCCAAAAATATCCTAAATCACTATAAATACACAATAAAAACGTAGATAAAAATCCACCATTACTCCCCAAATGAAATTCCGTAGTATTCTATTTTACATGGTCTTATAGTGTTCCCAACAAAGTTAACATCGTCCAAAATATCATTTATCACATAATCACCAAATCATTTTCCTATATTAAGGGTATTCATTTGATATGACATAAGAACCCAAATCAACTTATTATTGATTAGTAAAATCAGTTAACTAAAAATAATTAGTCACATTAACTAGGGACTTCATGTAGTCCAGTGGTATGTGATAAATCCCAATCGTACATTCGTTGTGGGTTCGATTCCCACAGCTTTTTCCGATGTGACGGGTTGTCACACAGTCTGCATGTTGTCCTTTTTCAAAAACTATATTTTATAACATTACCAAAATGAGATAAATTCTAAAAAATAACCATAACATAAATTTAACTAGAAATGTTATCTCATACCATGCATTTTCGTCCTAAAATATAATACCTTGTAATTTCCTCCAACCCAATGATCATATAAAACCAAATGGTTATTTATAACTATATCCACAAGGGAGAAGATAAGATTACCTCAAATATAATTATCACATGGAAAACTACGGGGTTATAAACACAAGAGAAAATTATTCCAAATTAATCCCATCAACAAGGAGCACTAATACATATATACATTTCTCCAATTATTTATTTCCACATAGCTTTTTATTTGTCCAAGAAAATATCCTATAGAATAGGGAATTCACTTAGGTAATGTCCAGGTCCTCTACTTTTACGACAAATGACTGTAATTGATTCTTGGGACCATTTTTATTTTCTTTCTTAGTACTCTTCCTTTTTCCTCAGCAATTATTCACTTTATGTCCTTCTTTCCTGCAGGTAAAGAATTTCATTGTTCCATTGAGACACTTTACTGGGTGTCTCCTTCCACATTTCATGCATTATGGAAATTTAGGATTCTT
This sequence comes from Viscum album, assembly GCA_963277665.1. NCBI lineage: Eukaryota > Viridiplantae > Streptophyta > Magnoliopsida > Santalales > Viscaceae > Viscum > Viscum album. Next base: position 640,743,879 of record OY728133.1, on the reverse strand, counting down.
TTCTCCATGTTCTCCACTACTGGATCTCGTATCATTAATCACCTTTCTCTTCTTTGTTGAGTCCGGGAGTTGGTTAATATATATGTTGTTGATCACATTTTTGAAAAACTTATTTTTCAGGAACACGATATCTTTTACGCCTATCAACATTCAATTTTGTTGCACATTTTCACTATCGTTCCCACCTTGTACATCATTATCAATGTTATTATGAATTCCTTGGACTCCAGCCATTGACTAATACCAGAAAGCATTGTGTGAGTAACAGTAGACATAAAATCATTAAGAGAATATCATGACACCATATTCTCAGTTTGAAACACCATAGGATTAAATAAGTTTATTTACTCTCATCTTATATTAAAATACATCAAATTGGTTTGTAAAGTAAATGTAAATTATCCTAAGTATATCCCTCGAGAGTGTCATAACCAAGAGTGCAGCAAGGCCCATTGTCGTGCACCAGTTCCCCTTAGAGTCTATCTCAAAGCGGTGTTTTCGGGTTTTACACCTAGGTACATCTGTTCCAGAGCCACCTCTACCTACTCGTATCCAGACAGGAATGTAATGCATGGGAAACTCAGAAAATATATACAATACCAAAATTCTAGGAAGTTATTCTATACTAATCCTCAAAGTCTATATTAGGGTTATGTGCTCTAATCATAGTTTATATAAATCTAGTTTCCAAGGTTTGTACTAAACTTCCTCTAATACCAACTGTAATGCCCAGACCCTAGTTACCCATAGATGGAGCATCATTACATAACATTTTCATGATCACAAGAATGATCAAGTCTCGAAAGACCGATTAGTTTAGTAGCATTGAAATAACTAGATACATTCATAAAGTGAAAACTACTACAACAACATCTTGTCTTCATATCCCCTCATACTATCCCTGCAGGTCATTCATAAATTACTTCTTCACATCCGTGAAAAAATAAGACATTGAAAGGGGTGAGATCAGATGCTCAGTAAGGATAACAATATAGCGGAAACTTTCATAAATAAGCATAAACATTTAAGGCAATGTATAACTAAAACTAAAGTCGTTTAAACTAGATAATCAGTATAATATATCAAAGATTGAATGAAATGATTCCATTTAATTATTCATATGGATCTTCTACTAGTCGAATAACCACATAAAATATCAGTTACCACTTTCATAATGATGGAATGCATAATGCCAGACTATCATAACCACATAGTAATGGCCTTGTGCCAATACTAAAAATAAGATTTTGTCAAGGCCATGGGCCAAGACAGTAGTTTCTCTCATTAGATCTACCTATGCGTCTAGGAGATATAGCGGGCTCCACACGTCACTTACTATGTCCAATGCATTCCTCATATGAAAAGTTGAAACATAACATAAACATTCGTTTTAAACCAGCATACGAAATGTCAATACTTTACCCACAAATCATGAATGGAATTAAAATAGCACATCCATAATCAAACATAACTCATTCAATATAATAAAAAAAGATTTTATAGTAATATATTAACCTCAATTGAGAATAATGAAGGATATTGACATATATGAAAGTAATCATCAAAACAATTTGAGAGAAATATCACCCTCTTTCTTGAAAACAGTTAAAAGTCTCAAAATTTATCATTAAGACATTTAAAATATATTTTTGAATCAAAGTGTCACATACAATGTTGAAACATTTAAAATGAATTTTTATTTGAAAACAATAATGTCCATATAAATAAATCCTTAAAACCATTTTTAAAAAATGGACATATATGAGAAAAATTTAAAATAATAAATATTTAAAACATTTTAAAATGATATTTTAGATAGAGTTTCTAAAAAAAGAGAGACAATTGAATACAAATAATTGAGGTAATAAAATCTTTTTAATTTCATGAGAATAATGGTATTCATGATATACTATGTCAAACTACATTATATACACCATATAAAAGTGATTTGGTGTATAACAACAAAGGAGTCTCAATGGAATGTAAATTGAGAGGAAATCTATCATAAAGGTCGTATCCTTAGGTTAAGGATAGATCAACGACATAATTATGTGTGAAAAATATTAATACGCTCAATATGATTGGATATTCAGTGTAAAACAATCAAAGTACATTCACACATATTCTTGTAAAAACAACACCAATGAATTGGATGTTTAACTCAACAAATCGAGATTGAGTAAAAATTACTCTTATCAAGTTCATTCCAATGAATTGCTAATTTATCAATGGAGTGATTATGTGTGTAAAAATTATATCCACAGATAGGGGAGTGGAAATTATGACATAATCAAATGAATAGTTATTCCACAAAAAATCTTGGAGTAAAATATTCAATGAAGTATGCGTAGAGCTGAATGAGTGGAAATTGAAATTTCAAATTCCCTTATTGATTTGGTAACTTACAAAACATACACCCATGAAAGAAGAATCATACAATGATGATGTAAAAATAAATGAATAAAATTATATTACACAATGAATACAAACATGGGAAGTAAACACACCACGTGCAATAAATTATTGGTGAACAACGGAAATCTCACGGAATTAAAAGTGATATAAGAAACCCCTTAGTTTGTAATTTTTCCTTGGTATAGATTAGGTTATCCTAGTATATAATGGTAAAATAATAGTTATTTAATTATAAAAATATCATATACATTAATATGATATCATATATGATCTTTTAACATTCATTTGTTAATGATATCTTAGTATTATCGGCGTTTCGTGTGTTAACTTACTCATTTTATTTTATAAGTTTTGTCACATAAGTCGTGTTTGTTATGGGTAGGTTATATATTATTTATATACAGAATTATTTCAAGTCCTTAAACATTATTTTTAATCATCAAATGAGAATTATACTTGAATGGATATGATGGGGAATGAATCTCATCGCGTTCGTGGAGACTGTAGTCCGTACGTACGCACGAGTGACGATATCATTATTTTGATAATAAAATAATATATAATTGGATGGTATATCATTAAGACAGTATTATTATCATGTTATATTTATTATTTACTTTAATTACACATCATTATTATACCCATCCAAATAATAATGTTTTGAATAACAATTGCACCATGACGTGGAGACGGTAAGCCGTACGTACGCATGTATGGTGACATGTCATTCAATGGATGGATGGAATACTGAATATGGTTGTACCATATTTATAATAACATAAAATTATATATAATATACAGTATTTTTTATTTTATAATGGGAATAACAAAGAAGTAAAACGTTTAAGATGAAAGGAACTTGAAAGAGGGTGGTGAAAAACATTACCTCTTCTTCAGGTTCTTCCTTTTGATTTCATCCAAAGGGCTCCATAGGTTGGCTTTTTGATCAAAAAAAGGCCTATAGGTTGAAGTTAGGGATGATGAGAATGTATTTGGGATGGTTTTAGCTGAGCCAAAAGGCTTATAATGTGTGAATTTGTGAGAATGGGGAGTTCCTTTTTATAAGAGGGGTGAGGGGCACCGTTCGAAAAGCAAGAAATATTATTTTATATTAAATTCATATTCATTTTTATAATCGCTACAAAGTATATTATTTAAAGGTTAAGGTGGTTATAGGTCTAAAAACACTCAACAAATAGATTTTAGATAGGTTTGGGTTACTATATTAACCTTATCTTTTAGTTTTAACTCTTAGTTAATTAGTTTAACATTTACCATGTCACTTTGTATTTTTATATTATATAGTTAATAAACATACTATATACATCAAAGAGACACCAAAGTAGTCCAATAATGATACACCTATCATTATATATGTCTCTTTGCCGATCCTTAGATTTTTATGATTTTTATATCAATTAATAATATAATATTTGTTTTAAAAACACTTTTTGTCAATTTTGACACTATTCAATAAATGATTATTGTTAAAGCCTTAACAACATTATTAATTCAAAGCAAATTAATTAAAGCAATACTATAATGTCATATTAATAAATATGATTCATGTATTTCATCAAAACATTGAAATTATATTAATTTTAACATTTATAATAACAATTATTTGATTCTTTCATTAATAAGGAAAATTCTTCATCATTATTGTGTCATAAATAATATTAATTATTAAATGTCTAAAAATTATATATAAAAACCCATTATGTATTAAATCTTTTTTTATTTATAATGAATATTTATAGTCTAAAATCCAACATATATAACCCTATTTAAAAATTCTTTTTCTAAATGATATATGCTTATGTCATTTTTGTATTTATTTTAACTTAATTAATATAAAGTGTTTTTATCACTTATAAGTGGATCCATGGGATCCCACAATCGACCGAAAGATGCCCATGGTCGGACATGTATCAACCAATAAGGTTAGAATGCGTTTTAGGGTAATATATTATTATTATATTATTATTTTTTTACCCTTATTTATCGGATTTAACCATTAACCATGGTAAATAAAATATTTACCGATGTAATTATTCAAAATGTCTAAAAATAAAAGTTACCTATTTACACAATTTCAACATCCTGATTCCAAATATGGAATTAATTTTTCCAAATTGAAAACATAAAAGTGGCAGAAATTGATTTAAAATTAATTATCGTTGTTTAAACAAAAATAGTGTTTTAAAGAGATAATAACTATCAAAATATTGGCATTTGTTTATGTCCGGTTTAATTGTGAAATTATGTCGAATGACCAACATTATATTAACTGGTAAAAAAAATCTAGATATACATTAAAACCACTCAAATTAATAATTTATCACTATTAATTATTTTTATTAAAAAGGTTGTTTTTAATTTAAATTTAGTAATTTTCACTATTAATCAAAGTATAATAGTTATCCGAAAAGTACCAAAATTTCACCTTAGGCTAATTTAGATATTCCGAATCCAAAAATGAAGTCCATTTTGAGAGATAAAATTTATAAAAAATCATAATGTGGATATTAATATTCATAACGGCTACATTGATTGGTCGAGGTGTGTTAGAACTCGAAGTTTCGTACAAAACACGATACTATTTTAGTCAAAGAGAAGCGTACTTTGGAAGCTTGGGGTGTTATAGGGTCGACACCATCAACTAACTGAAAATGTTATACCCCTTCTACTCTAATGACACAAGGTTACACCGATGCCCCGCGTCACCATGGTAACACCTCAATAATGGAGGAGAGAGAAATGGAATTTCACATAAAGAGTCTAAAAATTATACTTATAAAAAGTAGAAGAGATGTAGAGTGTACCTCTTATCACCTCATGCTCTGTAGGATCATAGACATCCAAATCTCGTGGTTGTCTGTGGTCCCAACTGTCAGCTTCTGATTCCTGACGTGGACTTCCTGGTGGTGATGGGAATACCTCGTAATGTCATCCCCCACTTCCCACTCCCCCCACTACTCCGCGAGCACCACCTCTCTGGGAGATACTCTGATCACGGCACTACCTCTGCCGCAGTGGTGCACCTGATGCCTGCCCGATATTCTTAGTGTGTCTTGTCGGGCAGTCTAGTGCAAATTGACCTCTCTCTTCTCAAGCATAAAACTAATTCTATCCAGGCTGCACTGGTGCCCTCCGACGCCACTATAGTGTACGACCACGCCCTCAGAGTCCGGTTATCGGAAAGCCACCTGCATCTAGGTTCTGTCAGTCGACTCCCGCTAGTTGTGGCAGACGTCTCGACTCTATCGAGCCTGCTTCCACCACCAATTGTAGAGAGTGACAAGAATCTCTCTGTCACCAGCGCCTACTCTAGCACCTCGGCATAAGTGGGAATGACCAAGGGTACTCTGACCACACGAATCTCTCTACGGAGACCCTTCTCGAATATCCATGCTCGGAAGGTGTCGTCACGGACCAGGTCTGGGTAAAAGCGTGCACGGTCCGCGAATCTAGTCGCGTACTCAATCACCATCATCCCTCCCTAGTGAAATTGTAGGAGTTCCAGGATCTAAATGGAGCATATACAGGAGGGGTAAAACTCCTAATGGAATAGTAGCTGAAATTCATCCCACGAAAGTGATGACTCATTTAATTACTCTGTCACCAGAATCCACCAATGCCCAGCTACTCTGTGGAAATGGCTAGATACCAAATCCACCATCTGATCTGCTGACGTATGCACAAGCCTAAAGAGGCGAACCACTGTCTCGATCCAATCCTCTGTTGCCTGAGGGTTTGGCTCACAACTGAACCTCAGTGGTCTCTATCGCTGGAACTCACGGAGTGCGCTCAACCTGCGATAAAGATCAGTCTGCTCAGATGAATCTCTCTACTTCTCACTAGGTTGGGCTGCTACTACCGGCCCACCTAAGGAAAGGAACATGCATGATGGGTTATGGACTGAGGCCTCATAGATCACAGGGTCGTCGTCACGAACCAAAGCTGGTATCCTTGCTAGATGTCTTTGCCGAGACATCCTGAATGTTATCAAGGAGTGTCGCGTTCAGATGACCATATATGTATACCTAACAGTCACAAAAATTGAGAGGTAACTCAAGAAGGAAAGTCAAAGACATAATCCTATGTGATGCACAAACCAATTTCCCTATGACGAGTGTCTCATCTAGTCGAGTCGACAAGCGGTTTATCAGGGTCCTGGTTAATGGATACGCCGACCGCCACACCATAACTGGACTCCCTGGCCTAAGAGCCTCTCTTGAGACACGTTGACATTTTTTGCCTACCCCCCAACCAATTCCTTTTTAGGGTCATCCAAACAACGTCCCAAGGAAAAAACCACCTCTAATACCACATTATCACGACTCGACCCTACCTGGGCTCGAGCCATAACTACCCCAAGCCCACCTCCATAGGATAGGGGCTGGAGACAAGCGCTGATGAATAAACAACTTGGGGAGGTCTTCGCCTGAGTACCAGAACACACACACGCATCCCACTCAATGTAGAAGTGCATAGTAAAAGGAAATGTAAAGTACCAACTTCTATATATAAACCGCAATGTGCATCGACCTCTAAAGAGTACAAAGAATGTGTTGAAGGTAAACTGAAAAGAAAAGGGGCAAAACACGTGCCAAACAAGTAATGTGTCACAAACCGAAAATAGATAAAAAAAAGTAAACAGTAGGGATAGTCCAACACCTGGAACCTGATTACAACCACCGCACGTGGCCCAAGCACTTGAACTGCTAAAATCCACTGATGTCAAGACCAACCTGTTTGTCATCTGCAAGGGCACACAAAGTGCAGGAAATGCCCAAGCCGGGGTGAGTATAAAAATACTCAGTAGAATGCCTCGAAGGATCGAGGGAGAAACAAAGTAGGTACTAAAGAGGTGAGAAGTAGACCGAATAGGGAAAAGTAATGGATTACAACCGAGAGTACAGAAAAGAGTATAGTAGAGTATCAGCTCAACCCAACAAGAGAAATAAAGTATACTCATCCAAACACAAGGATCTAGAAACGATGAAATGAAGAAACTTTTCGTCGAGTATTCACTACCTATAGTAGGAGAGTAGACACATCCAACCACAAGAAGCTAGACACGGAAATCACGTTGCATACCCCATGCATCTTCACCTCTTCTGGAAGGAGATTAACCAAACCCATGGAGTGGGTACTGGAACAAGGTATATACTTATCCATATGCTTAAACAAGAAACCCGAACAAGATCACAAGGAGATCTCTATCTCGTAGCTCAGCCCAAGAATGTGAGTCACCAATAGTCCCAAAGAAAACACCATCGATGCCCAGTATCCGTATGTCTTCCCCGTACTGCAATTCAATGGGCTCAAATCACCGCACCATGACACTATCCACTTTGGGAGACACTGACTCGCCTGCACGGTTTTAGGTCATGTCTCAAGGACGCGTCTTGGTGGGGAAAGTGCCCGTCGTACTTGAGTGTTCTGGGGGAAGTCAAACCATACCCCGTCACTATCCCATAGTCGAGAGGTCTGCTCAAAGTCGATGGGTTCCCACTGCCCAGCCCTGCAAAAGGGTAATCTTTGGGAGGGAGACCTAGAAAAAGATGTCGATGGGTCCCAATGCCCAGCCCCATGAAAGGGTGATCCACTGGAGGGAGGCCTGGAACCGTCATCAGGGACCACTTCCCAGCCCCAATGGAGGTAAACCCGGATATTATCTGGCCATCCCTACTGGATGGTTCCCCACTGGCCATCCCTACTGGATGGTACCGCACTGTCCATCCCTGATGGATGGTACCTCCCTGGTAACTGGAACACGTAATGGGAAACACATTGTGATAGATCGCTGATGGAAGATATTATCTCGATACAAAACTAGGGAGTCTGCACCCAAGGCTCACTGGGATCCTTACCCTACTAGAAACAACCTCTTGGGTAGAGGATGGATTCCCTCATAAAGTGTTGGTTACACTGATACCCAAAGAACCCTACCAGGGAACACGAAGGGACGTGAGGATCTACCTGGGCCTCTCGGGGTGAAACATGCTCTAATCTGCTGAGTCTACTATCGAAGCGGACCCAGACAACTCACTCCAGAATTTAGGAGCACACCCACAATATACGAAAAGACGTAGCTGTAAAGGATGTCGTAGTCCGGTGAAAGGGACACAACACTGAAAACCCCCTCAGCTGATAAAACAGGGGAACCAAACCAACTCTACCAGTCAACCCATCGAGAACAGGAGGACCCTATACGTCACGAGAGGTAAAAGGTGTGTAGAGTAGAACACAACACACACATGGGGCCCACACCACGTGTGGCCCAAGCTCATCTCCAAAACAAGAGCACAAACATTCTCAGGTACAAACTACAACATGTACCTCCAAGCATTCCCGTATACTCCCAGAGTATGCCAAATTGACCGCCCAAGGCTATCTTGCACACGACACCCATTGTCAACGCAAAATGTTGTAAACATAAAATCGCCAAATATCTTCCTCCATGACCCTAGCATGGCCAACCACACCTAGTTTGACATCAACTACACTCACATGGGAGTGAACATAATCACACGCCAAGGGTATGCTTCCATACACAGCAAGAAGAACTGCCACCGAAGCACCTTTCTTGCTTCCTCATTTAATGAGATCTCTAATGAGCCTCCTCACATATAAAAGGATCACACCGTTGTAATCCTCATAAAAAAACATGCGAGTTAGACTATTTACTCGCCTCAAATAGTCATCTGACAGAAAATTCGTCCAACACCGCTTATGCCCGAACGGTGTCCCTTGGTCCCGATCCTCGGTTTTGAAAATGGTAAAGTGCATCCCACCCTTGCGATGCCCTTGAGAAAACACATCCAAAGGACTACTCGCTTGAGTGGAACAGATATCCAGAGAAAATGATGTATTTCGTCATACCGTAGATGAGCGGTGCATCATGGGACCCACATCTCGGTCCCAAAGCGCAACACATGGATCACACCTTTGAGATCCTCTCGAAAATGTACACAAGATTTACTATCCATTTTTCCGAAATGGACACCCGGTGATAAAGATAGGAATCACTGCCAACTCCCAAAATAGCCCTCATGGGGCCCGCACAATCTTGCAGATTTTAAGAGGGTGGATTGCGCCATTGCAATGCCCTCAGAAGAACACCCTGAATTGACTTCTCGCACGCCCCGAACGGGCATCCGATAAAAAAGTTGTTAAATACTGCTCGTAGCTTAAAAGACAGGCAGTGGGGCCCACGTCTCAACTCCGGATTCGATGCCCGAAAACCCTCTGGAAAAGTCTGCCTCGATGCCAGGGTCACAATTCCACGGACGGCGCGTAAAATGGACTTTGGATGTGTCGACGCCGCTTAAAACAAGAATATTGGGTAAGTGTTAAAACCACTTAATGACGTGTCGCGCCACAGAGTCTCTCATCTTGGGAATTAAAAATCCCCAACACCATCTCTAAAACTCAGTCTCAATTCATGTATTTCGCGGCTGTAGATGGTGCCCAAATCGGACACACTACTGATGATTTCTTATTTATAAATCGTAATAATAATAATAATAATAATATTATTATTATTATTATAAACATATTATTTCTTATATTTTATTCTATATTATTTATTTTACCCCATTTTTTTTCTCGCCTCTGCCCTTTTTTATCCTTTTGTTTTTTTAAACTAGACTGGACAACTGGCCGGTCTCCGCCGCGTCGCCCAGCAGGACCCGCTGAATGCGGGTACCTGTTTGCCTGGAGGTTGCCGCCTCCAGTGACCGGCCAAACTGGTCGGTCCCCCATGCACACCGTCTTGGACGGATCCCCACCTAAGCACCCATGATGCTGCCGAAGCCCACGCCACCGCCTGAGCCCGTGCTACTACCGAATCCCGCACCGCTTCTAGAACCTCACCGGAAAAACTCCCAAAACCCGCATATCTTCATCGGGCAACTGCGATCACCTCTGAACTTGGATTTTAAATCTTAAAAATGCGTCGGAATGCTCAAAAAATATACTAATCATTTATGAGATTCTATCAAAGATCAAACAGAAATATGACACTACAAATTTAGGTCAAAGTAGGTGAGGAAATTAAAAAAGTAAACATACGATCCTACCTCTTGGGTATTGCCCGACGCTTCACGACGATCCTCCGGAAACCACAACACCTTAGAGAGAAGGTGAAGTTCTTCAGATTGAGTAATTTGGTGGTATCCTTAGTTGAGAGCTAATTATTCCAGATTAAGAAACAACGGAGGAGGGGAGGTTGGTAAGTGTTTAAATATATAATTAATTAGACTTTAATTAATACTTTAATCTACCACGCAAAGAACCTACCTCCGAAACTCCCAATGGGGTCGTGTTTAAGCATCCCGTAGGGTAAACACCACCTCCTGAGCACACAGGTATTTTCTGAATTTTAATCTAAGGCACCGTTCAAATGTTATAAAACATAATTCCCATGGCTGCTAAATTATGAAAACTCCCCAAGTGAAATTTTTCACAGAAGGTCCGATCCCGCCAAAATTGCACCCCTCCTATGGTAAACGACACGTTCCAGACTGAACAGTGCCCTTGGGTTTCCCATATGAGCTATTGATTAGGAGTTACTTGAGTTAAACCATAAAATGAATAAATTAATTACTTTATTTATCTATTTAATGTTACGTTAATGGGAATGGGGTCCCAATATCCCGTGCCGACATGTTTTATGTCGTTTCTAAGGAAGAAACCCCAATTTGGACCCATCTTTGCACTCAGATATCAGATCCAATTCTACGTTTAGGGATTATCCCATTTATTTGGCATTCCCAGTGTGAACACACTAAAAATTTAATTTCGGCCACACTAGGGCTCGGAATCACACGCATTTCGAAGGCGCTGCTATAGAATAACATTAAAGTTTTTCCAACTTCATTTATAGAAAAAACTGGGTTCTTATAGAAGGTTGATGGAGTTATGCGGTGGACTAGAGAAGCAGGGAAGGGGGGTTGCGACAGGATGGAGGGGAAAAAAATGGCGACTCGCAAACCCAATATAAAACATCCACAAAAAAATTAAAACCTAGAAAAAAAGAAGCTATAATAATAATAATAATATTATTATTAATATTAATTTTTATGATAGCTAATAACATGACTAGAATAATAATAATAATAATAATAATAATAATAACAATAATAATATCCTTAAATATTAAAACAAACCATTTTATTGTCATCACATTTCTTATTTTATTTTATTTCGTTTTATCCCTCTTTTAAATATATTTTTTAAAAAAACACCTTTATTTAATGAGTTGAACCTCAGATAGGCATACGAGGAACTGATTGAGACCGAACAGAGATCCAGGAGAGGCCGCGTGACTTTAATAGTAGTGCACTGAACACTGTCAAGGCCAAAATGCTCATTTATCAGTGCAAATTCACAAAACCCAAGTCCGGCTCAGCCCACATTTCGTATTAAAAGAATATTAATAATTACAAATAGATAAAATCATACGATAAAAAAAAATTAAAAATATGTTTCAAAAAATAGAACGAGTGTGACAATTCTCCCCACCATAAAGCATTACGTCCCAGAAAAACCACAACTAATGTTGAGACTCAGAGAAGAAACTGATGCCCCACTAAGGTTCAAAGTGGATCTCCCCAATCAACAAGAGAAAAGAGGAAAAAGCATCGTGCTCTGAAAAAGTGACTGAATGACAAATTCAAGAAACTCATAAAAAGACTTTGTGATATGTGTCACCCGCCACAAAGAGCTAGAACGCCTATAGTTGACTAATCAAGGAAAGAAATTCTCACACCCACAGAAACCAACTTTAAAAGCTGAAAAATATCAAGAAATATTAAGCGAAAACCACATTGTTTGGATAGAATGAACAAACATGGTCAAACCACGTCGAAGGAACACTTTTATCACTTATCACCAAGATATCTTTAGAAACAGAACCAAAAGTTCTACAACTGTTGTTCTATGAGATTTTATGTGAACTTTTACTTACAATGTAATGTTATTCATGAGGTTCCATGTATTCAATTCACTATATTGCATATAGGAGTGACTAAAATATTCATGTAAGTAGAGTTTAACTATGAAAATCCTTTATCCTTTAATATGATTTGAATTCAAATAAAATAGTAATAATTTTCATCTAGTATGTGTCTGCCCATATCTCCTTTCACAAACCCTCAGAATAATTTAACACATTTTTGTTCAATGTGTCCCATAATTATCATGGTAGATGAAGTAAAATTTACCTATGGGGGTTTCATTGTATATTGTCAATTTGATGATCTATTGATAATTATTTTAATACTTTTTCTGATACCTATGCCCCATATTTCTTGATTTTATCATGGGCCACCTTTATTTCACAAACTTACTTTGCTTCGTAGACTGCCTTCTCTTCCTGGATCACTGATGCATCATGAAATTACTTTCCTTGAAGATATATAGTTAAAAAATGGAGCACAGTGACATTTTTTGATTTTTTTTCCGAAATTAGTTACCATTTGAAATATTTTTCATTTCATGTAATAGTGAAAATAATTTATTTATTATTAAATAAATATGTTTGGATTCAGTTATTAGAATAAAAAATTTAATCATACACTAAAAACCAAAAAAATATATTTAGTTTTAATACAGGAAACATCGAGGTTATATTGCGACATTGTGTACATTACATGAAACACCGACTTTCTGTACATTACCAGAAATATTAAGTTTCTACAAACAATCTTATTATTGTTATATTTATTTAAAAGATATAACAATAATATATATTTTAAACATGGTAATATAAAGAGTTATAAATACGTTTCAAATATTATTTATAACGGTTTTAAAAAAATAAAACATTTTGATAATCAAATATATTATTTTTTATTAAATCCTTATATATTAAAAATATATTATTTTCTCAAATAAGATATTTTTAATTTTCTAGGGTGAAAAATAATAAAATTAATTTTAAACTCATATAGAAATTAAATTAGATAAAAAAGGTTATTTTTTATTTTATAATGTTGATATTATCTTATAAATGTTTTTTTAAATTTCTCTAAGAAACAGTTTTTTTGATTAATAGTGAAAATTAACAGATTTTACTTCAAACCAAATTTTTATTAATTTATTTATTATGGAAAATTATATTTTAAATTAGTTTCAAATTTAAATTGGAAAAATTTTTTATTAATTGATCAAATTTTAGTCATTAGAAGCAATTTATTGTTGAAATTGGTTAAAAACATAGCATATGTTTGGACGTTTCTACAGTTAAAAAATGTAGTGTTGTCCTTTAACAAACATAACTTATTCAAAAGGTATTTTTTATGTAATTACTCTTCTTGGTTTTTTTTGTGGGGGTTTGTAATGTTATTTTAGAGGGAATGCTGTTTTTTCAGGATATGGGTCAAAATGTGAGCCAATTTTTTATTTTAAGAACAAATTTGTTTTTATAACTCCTTCATTTTTTAACATTTTACACCCATTCCACTTTACAATTTTCATCCCCTAGTATATTAAAACTACCATATCATTTTGGTCCTCATAGAAATCAATAACCATCATGGATTTGGGTTTTTTAAAGATATTTGGTCATCCCAAAAGCCTATATCCTACATTAAATTAATTTCTTAATAATTATATATATCATTCTTGTTTAATGGTTTTTTGGTGATTATAACTCTTACAGTTTCCAAATACCCATGGAGCGCCCCCATTCACTTTTCCCCTCTTTGTACCTCATATTCATCACAAATTTGGGAAAAACAACTCTGGATTTCTCACATCATCCCGAATTGAAGAGGTAAATTGTATCTTTTATAACTCCTTTAATTTTTACAATTTTCCCTCTATTTCAGTTCTCATTTATCCTACTCAGCATTATATGAACCTCACATTGTTTTTTATCTGTTTGGAAATTATGATAATTGTGTATTTAGGGAATTTTATTCAATATATCTCAACTAAGTGGGATTCCTTCCCCCAATATCCTTTTTGCGTAAGATTTATTCTTTTTTTCTTAGGGTTTCATCAATATTTTCTAGAAGTACCTAATATCCATAAAGTAGTGATTTGTCCCTCAGGTTTTAATTTGTGTTCCATGATCTAATCATTAGGTTTTAGGTTGTTTTTCACTCCCTTGTGGTGTTGTGGTGGTGTGATTGTAGTTTCGCACAACTGTTTATAGTGTTTGGAACAATGGGAAGGTGAATACATTGTGTAAGAATTATGGGATGATGTATTTTTTCATGATTTATATTTTTTTCCGGATTACATTTAATTTTTTTGTGTGAAAATTATATTTGGAATCATTTTTTATGTGGTTGGTTTTTAAGTGTCCTTTTTGTGCACAAAACAATATTTTTGGTGTGTCTTCCATGTTGTGTTCATTGGGGTGGTTTTATGATAAATGGAGTAATTTTGTTAAATGATGTTATGGCTTCCAATTATATTTTAATGTGGAATTGCTATGAATTTGGTCTTTAAATATGGTATATGGAATGATTTTAAGTGAAAAACATGGTTACACTCTTTATAAGAGTTTTGTGAATATTCTAAATGGTTCTTGATTTATGTAAGAGGTGAAACTATGCTGCAAACCTATTTTGGTAGGAGTGAACATTTGAAATGGTCTATTTCAATGTGAAAGTTCTATTTTGTAATGTGTAATATATTGGAAGGGGTTTTTTAAAATTCTAAAGGATTTTATGATGTGTTAAATAAAGATGGAACGAGTTGTGGTTAGTTTCGGTCAGAGTATGGTTTCAAAAAGAATTTGAATGAAATAGGAAATAATGTGACATGTATGTGGGGTGTTTTGTGTGTGTGTGTGTGATTTAGAAATTTTATTTTAATGTTAAATTGGTATTTCGTTTCTTGTGGAACTTTCGTTAGGAGAAGAGGGAAAACCATGGTATCTTGGATGGTGGATGTGTACTAGTAAGATAGTTATCCCATGGGTTTTGGCCACTTATTCACAGAGCATGATAGATTATAAAAACACTATCTAAACACTAATGATGGTAATGATAGAGGACCACTAGGACATGGAAATGATCCCTACTTGTGGATCGTGTACACGAGAATAAATATTTTTATGGTGAATTTCACCGAGAGATGAGGTACCTTGGACCCACAAAGTGCTAGCACATAGGTTTGGTTGTTGTTGTGAGTGCTCATTGGGAATCTTATACTTACCATCATCATATGGTATGTTTGTCGGAAAAAATTCCATACATTTTTCATTATATTTAAAAGTGGTGATATAGTTTAATGTATCCCACATGAAAATAATTGTTAATGTTAGTGGCATCTTATATGAATTGTTACTATAATTTATTGTTTAAAAATCATGAATGATTATTGTATTATAATGATTATCACAAGGAATCTTTTGGTGGTAGAATCCGACTAGGATTTGGATGACACCATATTTACTCCATTGGGTGTATGTATACTTGGTTATTTTATCATATGTTAGGGTAAATCTTTTTGTGAAAATGGTTCTAGTTTACATCGGCCCTTATTGTTGCAGGGTCATGGATATAGCTTGATGGAGGATCCTCTTTCCATATAGAGTTTCCTGGGATATCCATTATGGGTTTCTTCAATTTTTATAGTAATATATTTTTTTTAAAATTATTTAATTCAATTCTAAATTCATATAAAAGTTTGTTTGTTTTGAAAAATATATATGTGTTATATTGTATTTGTTTGTTGTTATATATTTATAAAATTGCTAAAATCAATCCCAATAATCATTTTGGGATTCCCAGGCACTTGGGCCAGCCTATGTGGATAAAAAATGATCATCCAGCCTTTCCACTAGCCATGTTTGGTGCCATTTTTTATGGCGACCAGATTCGGTTTGTGAAAAAATGGCTTTAGAGGAGGTTCATCATTTTGGACCTTATTATTTCGGTAAATGTTGGGATAGTCTGGAATTATGATTTTCAAGGCCTTACATTATGATTACAAGTAAGGTTCTTGGCAAGCACCCCTCATGATGTGATTCAATTCACTATGGGAGATTGGGTTCTATCTGCATCCTTTGGTTTTCTTGGTATAATGATGACTTGAGGTATTGAAAATATAGTTGGGTTAATGATATTAGTGAGCCGTTAAAGTCCTAGAAATCCATGTGGAGATAGAGATATTTCCCAAGAAGACTCTCCTTGATGGTGAAGTGATTGACATATGGCCACTAGCCATATTTCCAAGTAACCCAATGAAACTTGTTTCCTCTCGCACTATTATGTTCCCTTTAGCATTGGTATCCTAAAAGATTGGGTTTATAGAAAAAATTACTTGGTTCTAAGAAGAATAATTATTTTTGAATTGATTTTTTATAAAGGAAGAATGGTTTTATTTTAGAAATGGTGGAACTAAATTTTCAGAATTTTTTTGAAATGGTAAATGGTGTATTTAACATCTTTTGAATGTATAAAATACTTTAAAGTGGATTTTGAATATATGCTTCAAATGTAAGTTTTAATTATTTTTTTAAATTGTTTTGAATGGAATAAAGTGTTTTTGAATTTGTGTGTGGAGTTTAGAAATTGATTTTTAACTTGTTAATAAGTGAGAATTTTAAATGTTTTAATAATCATTGGAACCTTGTTTTAAAGATGAATATGTGACTTTTTCAATTAATAGGTGTTAATCAATTTGAGTTATACATAAAACAAGAAATGTTTTGAAAAGAATTGAGATGATTTGAAATTGATGTGTATTTATTGAAAGTGAGTTTTTATTTGAATGATCGAGGCATTTTTTTAAAAATTTATAGGATGTTAATTGAGGTTTTATTTTCTGGTTATAAATTTTTGATGAAAATGAAGTGTCTGTTGATAGTTTTGGATTTGAAAATTGGAAGGAAATATTGATTTAACATTTGGTATTTCCATGAGGGACCACATGTGTTGGATTGAATGGTATGATATATATTTAATGACACTTCTGGATGAGTGTTGGGATGTATTTGAGGATAATTCTCAGCATGGCATGGAAACCTGCTTGTCTGTGGCCCATGGGGTACTGTTGGTTGATACAGTAACCACCTACATGTATATTTTCTAAGGGATGATTTTAAAGGAAATCATGATGTCTTGATGACTATTTTTGGATGTTGTGTCATATTCTCTTTTGAAAATGTTGTTTTTGTGGAATGTTTTGACTCCATGAAAACCTCTTGTTTGAACAGTGTTTGGGGTTTTTTATTTAGTAGATAAGGTGGGTTGAAGGGCTGGTTAGTGGTCTATTTAGAAAATAGTTTGGCAGGTCCTTGTTGGGGATCCACCCATGTGTTCTGTTATGGTTTCTGATACATTTTAAACAATGGAACAAATGGTTTGTGTCATGGGGTTTTATTTTTGTATAAGTTACACCCCCAATAATAGTTAATGTGTGATTAAAATGCATCATAGATTGTTTCTCCATTGGAAAATACTCTTGTATATTTTTGGGGTCCTCTTGTTGTAAGAGAGTGGTCATGGAAGGTTGAAAGAGATATTAGTATATTAGGTAACCTGAGTCCCCAAAGGTTAAAGCATTTCAGGTTTTTCAGTGTAAGATGTTTTCTAAGATGGCCCCTTGGGCTTTTTTATGTCTTGAAAAAGAAAAAGATCATGTTATGCCATTAGTGTGGAAAATCGGTATATGTGCGGCTGTTATGGATTCTTTTAGGAATCATGTGTTGTTTGGGACTTGGAATAACGTCCCTCTCCCTTTTTCATTCTATTTGTCACATTGTTCATGTTTGGTGATGCCTTGTGATGTTGTGTGCTTCCTTGAATGTAAATGTTATTGTAACAGCCCGAGATTTTATGAAAAATATTCTTTTTAATTTTATTAATGTCTTGTGTTGTACGCTACACCAAAAGGAGCTTGCACAACATGAATCTTTGACTTTCCTTGCATTACACACAATCGCAACCTTCCTCGATAGCGTGTGTAGTACGCAATACTGAGTTTCACGAAACAACGATATGCTATTAAAATATTATTAAAACTAGCCGTTATGAATAGTAATAACCACTTTTTAAATTTTAGAAAATTTAGCTCTCAAAATGGACTTCATTTTTGGATTCAGAGTATCGAATTTAGCCTAAGGTGAAATTTTGGTACTTTTCGGATAACTTTCATATTCTGATGAATAGTGAAAATTTCTAAATTATAATTAAAAACAACTTTTTTAATCGAAATAATTAATAGTGATAAATTATTAATTTGAGTGGTTTTAAAGTATATTTAGAATATATTTTTACAATTTAATACAGAGTTGGTTATCGGTTGTAATTTCACATTTAAACCAGACATAATCAAGTGTCAATCTTTTGATAGATATTGTTTCTTAAAAACACGCTATTTGTTTTAACAGTAGGATTTAATTATAAAATTAATTAATGCAACTTCTATGTTATGAATTTGGTAAAATAGACTTCATTTTGGAATTCGGAATATGAAATATAGCTTAGGATGAAATTTTGGCATTGTTCTAAAAAACATCAATTTTTGATGAATAGTGAAACTACTAAGTGGTAGTTAAAAAACTAAATTTTTCATAAAACTTAATTTTACCGCTTCTGTGAATGGAATTTCAAAAATCCGAGAGACATGGTTGATTTCAGTAAGTAAAATGTGGTTCAATGAGATGGAAATAATTTTTGGTGAATAGTAACTTTTTACTTTTATTTACCACGATTAAAAGTAAATAGGGTAATTAAGGGTAAAAATGATATTAATATTACCCTAACACATGTCCTAATCCTATTGGACAAGTTTATCTCGACCAAAAACAACCTTAAGTGTAAACTATTATCATTTAGACCCACTTGGATTAGATTAGGACATTTATTATTATTTAATTCAAAGAAGAGTTAAAAGAGTTAAAATCAAAGTTTATTTACTAAAACATTTTTAATATAGGGTTATACATAAGATAAATTCTATTGTAAATATTAATTAGAAAGATAAAAAATTTCATATATAATGGTATTTTATTTTTAATTTTTAGACATTAAATAATTTAATTTATTTATGACACAATGATGATGAATTAATTATCTTATTAATGAAATATTGACATAATTGATGTTATAAACACCAAAATAAATGTAATTTGAGACTTTTTATGAATTAAACTAATTTTCTAAGTTACTATGATATATTAGTGTTTATTTAATCAACTTGGTTCGAACATATAATTCTGTTATGACTTTCACAAAAATCATATATCAAATAGTGTCAAAATTGACACAAAATAGTTTTTAAATCAAATATTATATTATTAATTGTTATTTTATTGCTAAAAATATAAGGTTCGGACAAATGACATAGATAAGGATATATATATTAATAATAAACAATTTGGGGTTCGTTTGGCATGTTATAGTAAGTGTATTAACCATATAGTGTAAGAAAACAAAAAGACGCGGTAAAAGTTAAATTATTTAACTTAGAGTTAAATCTAATTGATAAGGTAAATATAATACCCTAAACTTGTCTAAATCCTATTGGATGATAGGACTTCGACCCATCCCCACTTTAGCTTCTAAATAAGACCCTTTGGAACCATTATAAACCGATTTTTACTTTAATATAAAATAATATTTTGAGATATTCCTAAGGTGCCCCTCTCCTCCCTTATAAAAGGGCACCTCCTCCCCCTCCTCCTCACACCAATTTGAGCACTCACGCTCGGCCAACCCCTGCCAAAATCCCTTCTCCACTTCCCTAGTATCATCATAGAGGTCCTGGTCTTCTTCAAAGACCATCCTTAGTTCTTTAAGTGGAGGCTAAGAAAAGGCGCGTCAAAAAGAGGTAATATCCATTACCGATCTTTTTCAATTTCTTTCTTCTTCAACTTCTTCTTCTTTAGTTGTTTCATGATAAAGTAATAACATCGGTATTTATTATATACTGATATGTTATTATAAATATTAAAAAACTCTAATTAACCTTCTATCCATCCTACGGAAAAAGGAAATCGCCGCGCGTGCAAACGTACAGAATACCGTCTCCACGCCGTGGTGTAATCTATTTTCCGCCACCACATTAATTGGATGGGTATAAAGGTGTAATGAGTAACTATATATGATTATTATAAAGTGATATTGATACTGAAATATTATACATACACTTCAACACAATTCCACGACCATGGGAACGATATCATCGCTCGTGCGTACGTACGGACTACCGTCTCCACGACGCGATGAGATTCATTCTCAATGATTAACCATTCACGAATGATTATAAAGTATATATAATAAGTAATAATGCAATATATGACCTAATAATTATACTGGAATTATTTATATTTATATGTATGTCATCTACTTAATTCCATTCAATTCAATAAGGAAACGAAAACAGCGTTCATGCGTACGTACGGACTACCATCTCCATGAACGGTGTATTTCTTTCCATTTACTGATTTATTATATATGTTTATTATGAATATATATATATATAAATCATGTTTTATATTCTATAATTAAGTAATCATGATCTAAGTAATCATATGAATAATTACAAGTTAAAAACGCGAACGACAAATGAGACGATTTTACCCAAAACGCTACTTTAACATGAATTTACAAAAGAACGGGTAATATAAAGTCATAAGTGGACCATATATGATATAATAAAAATGAATATGATTCTGGAATAAGTCAATAACATTATTTAAACCAGTATACAGGAGCTTCGGACACATACAAAGCAAATCGGACATAAGGTAAGGGAAATATCACAATCTCATTTTTATCCGAGATTGTTTATACTTTGGTATTTACTGGGGTGTATTTTATCATCCACATCCATGTTTCCTCAATATGTAATATTATTTCCATCCAACTACAATTTTTTAAATCCAATTTTACCCTTCGGTGAGTTTTTAGTAAAAATTATGAAAGGAATCTTTTGACGTTTTTCATACGAGGTGCTTTTTGACTTTTCCGACAAAAGTACGAAGAATGTTTTTTTAACTTATACGGCATGAATGGATTTCTAAAATATTATTTCCAAGAAGATTCCTTTACAAGTTTTCATGTTTATTTTTAATCAACTTCTTTTAGTTTAAAATTGTATGACATGTTAAGAAAGGAAAAGTGTTTTTGAAGTAGAAAGTATATTTTCCTCAAGAATGGAGTTCAAATGTTTTATCAAAATTATTTTCCATCTAAGATAATATAGGGTTCTGTTTATATCCCTATTATTACATTTATTTGATTATGTTTTGAGAAAATTATTTTTATGAAGTCATTTACCTTATATGATTTGTTTTATGATGTCATGATGTTTCAAGAATCCCATTTTTGTTACATGTGTTATGCGATGATGTATGATTTATGATTATGTGGAACACATAAGAAAGGATTCATTATAAGATGGGTGGTACCTATATATCCCTCCAATGCATTGGGTAAAGATTTTATATCTCATGAGATAGACAGGGCTGGAACGGTAGGTTATACCGGTTCAGTGAAACATGACTAAAATGAGGGTTACTCGATTCAGAAAGGGACTTTGTCCACTAAGATAGTCTTGGAAATGAGTCTTGACTAACAAGAAATGATTCTCTATGATTATGTGTGTATGCCACAAAGTTTCATGTATTAAGTTATGATTATTGGGATTATATTTCACTTCTATGATTTATCCCATGTTATGATATTATGAGCTCTTTTGCAGGTTAAGATTTCCAAAAGCTATGTTCTTATGTATATGATGTGATTGATATTTCTTTTGTTTACCCTTACTGAGCATTTGAGCTCACCCTTTTATGTTTTCTTTTCCCCAGGATATAAAGAAATGTTTTAGGTAAAAAAAGGGAAGATCTTTATGGGAGATATTGAATATCTTTCACCACGATTGGAAGATTATGTTCCGAGTTTCCAAAGACACTAAACTATTACGATCCTTGTGTGTGTTTTTTTGTTATGTACTAAGTATTCCGCAAAAGTAATGTAATGTCCATGTACGTCAAGCTACGGGTCTCTACAGTTGGTATTAGAGGAAAGGTTTAGTCAACCTTTGGAAACTAGGATGCGAGAACTTTAGTGAGATCCCTAGAGATATTTCTAAGGTATGTCTAGGGATGTCCCTAAGGTTAAGTATACGTATAGGTTATAGTACTAGAATTACGCTAACGATCATATAATTAAACATAAGATGTTAGATATTGAAGGTACTCCGCCTTTATTATATTGTTTTCCCTAGCATGATTTTTTCCTCTCACACTATTCTTTTTGGGTTTTAGATGATGGCTGGAACCCGAAGGAACCATGTTGATCAATGCAATGGACAACGCAATGATTGCCCTCCTGAACAAACAAATGTTATGGGAGATGGAGTGAAAAATCTTATTGCTATACATACACAAGCTATGAATCATTCTGGACTTCCAAATGAGCAGAGAAGGGAACAATATTCTATTGAGTCCTTCATGAGGCAACATCCACCTTCTTTTAGTGGGTCTTCTGATCCACTTGTTGCTGAACAATGGATCAGTACCACTGAAAAGATATTTTCAGTTCTTCAATGTTTTGAACATGATAAATTCATCTTAGCAGTATATCGTTTGGAAGGTGAAGCTGATCAATGGTGGAATCTTATCAAGAATATGAGGCAAAGAGATGAAATTGAGTCCATGGAATGGGACGAGTTCAAGAACTTGTCTTTCAGTAAGTACTTCCCTCGTATTCTTCGAACAAAGATGGAGAAGGAGTTTCTTGAACTAAAGAAAAAGGATGATGAATCTGTTGGTATATACGAAGCGAATTTTACAAGACTTGCAAGGTATGCATCTGGCATTATCATCCAACCTGAAAGTAAAGTTGATCGATTTTTCAGTGGCTTAAAACAAAGTCTTCTAAGGGCATTAGCTATACGAGACTTCAGTAGCTATGATGAAATTGTGTGTTGTGCTATGAAGGTAGAAATGGAAGTTGGTGTTACATATCCATCTTATGGTTTTGAAAAGAAACGAAAGATGGAGTTCAGGGAGAAATCTCAAAATAATGGTGAAAAGAAGATGAATGTTTCCTTATGTACAAAGTGTGGAAAGAAGCATTGTGGAGATTGTCTTAAAGGGACTAGAAAATGTTTTAAGTGTGGAAAAGAAGGTCATCGAGCAGCTGAGTGTCGAAGTAATGGAAAAAGGGTTTCTAATGATGTGAATAAAGCAAACACTGCAGAGAACGCACCACCAACACTTCAATGCTTCAAGTGCAAGGAAATGGGGAATTATGCTAATAAATTCCCTAATCCAAGGGTTAGTGATGATCGACATGAGAAACCGCTTAAGGAAAAGGACAAAGGGAAGTCACATGCGATCACCATTGGCGATGTTGAATATGAAAACAATGTGGTGGAATGATTAAGTGTTTATGTAATGGGATTCCAAAATAATGTTTTATCATAAAGTATTGAAATATTTATGTATTGGTCTAATGTGGTATTCAAAGTGATTGAGATATTTTTGGAAATAAGTTGATATGCACATAATGAAGGGAAAACAAGAAAACGAAATGTTTAACAGTATTCATGAGCTCATGATTGATATAAGGACTAAGTGATATCATGGTTTGAGTATATAGAATTTTGAGGATTTTGGTATGTGGAAAGTGTTAAATTTTAACTACATTCATGTTTTCACTAAGGTTTTCAAGATAATACATGATTAAGGACTTTGAATGTTTGGAATGTGACCAACAAAACATATCTTATGATATATGTGGATCGACGATGGTGTTAAATCTCTGGTAATCATTTTCACTATGTTGTGAGAGTGGATTACAGTATTATGGATAAGCCTAAAGATTGGAATGGATTATGTTGGGCATAGGTTAGTATTGTTTAAGGATAGAAGTTTTCTCGATATTATTGATGGGATGTTATAGTAATGTAGTTTTAGAAAAAGGACAACCTGCAGGACGGGCGACAGCCCATCGCTTCGGACAAGGCTGTGGGAATCGAACCCACAACCGAAGTGCGACTGGCCTTTATCGCCTACCACTGGCCTACAGGAAGTCCCTGTTTAGTAGAAACTAGTTTTATTATATTAACCAGTATGATATATAAAGTATAAGTCCATTTTAGGAACCATATATGATTAATCTCACTATAGATCGACTTATGTATATAAATTTTGATAACCTTTTGAGATAGATGGAATGACCCGTCATTCTATCACATGATCTGCTAACACTTCACGAATAACAAATTCAACTTCATTTATTTAAGAGATGAAGTGGAAATTGTTAAAGGCACGAACAACAGTGAGGTTGTACCAACATAAAGTAAGTATTTATTCTAATTCAAATTATTTAACTTTAGGGAAACGATCTTGAAAACCAAAAATGTTTTCCTAGTTATCTTATATCTGATGAATCAGATGGTACCTTAGATCGTCACAAATTTATGGCTTTATGATTACTGGCTTTTCCATATCCATGTTCTCTACCACTCTACATCAGAACATGATGGTTAGATTTCTCTTCCATATCCATATTTTCACCTATGTGGAAACCCAGTGATTAGTTTATTTGGGTAACCGTTACGTTTCAGACTTTTGTTTTTAAAGAATGGTTTTGATATTCCTTTTTACGATGTGGGTTTCTATTAAAGAATCTTTCGAATAGTAAACCATTTATAACCCCGACGAATTTCGAGGGCGAAATTCATTTTAAGTGGGGTAGAATGTAACAGCCCGAGATTTTATGAAAAATATTCTTTTTAATTTTATTAATGTCTTGTGTTGTACGCTACACCAAAAGGAGCTTGCACAACACGTATCTTTGACTTGCCTTGCATTACACGCAATCTCAACCTTCCTCGATAGCGTGTGTAGTACGCAATACTGAGTTTCACAAAACAACGATATGCTATTAAAATATTATTAAAACTAGCCGTTATGAATAGTAATAACCACTTTTTAAATTTTAGAAAATTTAGCTCTCAAAATGGACTTCATTTTTGGATTCAGAGTATCGAATTTAGCCTAAGGTGAAATTTTGGTACTTTTCGGATAACTTTCATATTCTGATGAATAGTGAAAATTACTAAATTATAATTAAAAACAACTTCTTTAATTGAAATAATTAATAGTGATAAATTATTAATTTGAGTGGTTTTAAAGTATATTTAGAATATATTTTTAAAATTTAATACAATGTTGGTCATTGGTTGTAATTTCACATTTAAACCAGACATAATCAAGTGTCAATCTTTTGAAAGATATTGTTTCTTAAAAACACGCTATTTTTTTTAACAGCGGGATTTAATTTTAAAATTAATTAATGAAACTTCTATGTTATGAATTTGGTAAAAGAGACTTCATTTTTGAATTCGGAATATAAAATATTGCTTAGGATGAAATTTTGGCATTGTTCTGAAAAACATCAATTTTTGATGAATAGTGAAACTACTAAGTGGTAGTTAAAAAACTGAATTTTTCATAAAAAATAATTTTACCGCTTCTGTGAATGGAATTTCAAAAATCCAAGAGACACGGTTGATTTCAGTATGTAAAATGTGGTTCAATGAGATGGAAATAATTTTTGGTGAATAGTAACTTTTTAATTTTATTTACCACGGTTAAAAGTAAATAGGGTAAATAAGGGTAAAAATGATATTAATATTACCCTAACACATGTCCTAATCCTATTGGACAAGTTTATCTCGACCAAAAACAACCTTAAGTGTAAAATATTATCATTTAGACCCACTTGGATTAGATTAGGACATTTATTATTATTTAATTCAAAGAAGAGTTAAAAGGGTTAAAATCAAAGTTTATTTACTAAAACATTTTTAATATAGGGTTACACATAAGTTAAATTAGATTGTAAATATTCATTAGAAAGGAAAAGAGATTTCCTATATAATGGTATTTTATTTGTAATTTTTAGACATTAAATAATTTAATTTATTTATGACACAATGATGATGCAGTAATTATCTTATTAATGAAATATTGACATAATTGATGTTATAAACACCAAAATAAATGTAATTTGAGACTTTTTATGAATTCCACTAATTTTATAAGTTACTATGATATATTAGTGTTGATTTAATCAACTTGGTTCTAACATATAATTCTGTTATGACTTTCAAAAAAATCATATACCAAATAGTGTCAAAATTGACACAAAATAGTTTTTAAATCAAATATTATATTATTAATTGTTATTTTTTTCCTAAAAATCTACGGTTCGGCCAAATGACTTAGATAAGGATATATATATTAATAATAAACAATTTGGGGTTCGTTTGGCATGTTATAGTAAGTGTATTAACCATATAGTGTAAGAAAACAAAAAGACACGGTAAAAGTTATATTATTTAACTTAGAGTTAAATCTAATTGATAAGGTTAAAATAATACCCTATACTTGTCTAAATCCTATTGGATTATAGGATTTCGATCCATCCCCACTTTAGCTTCGAAATAAGACCCTTTGGAACCATTATAAACCGATTTTTACTTTAATATAAAATAATATTTTGAGATATTCCTAAGGTGCTCCTCTCCTCCCTTATAAAAGGGCACCTCCCCCCCCCTCCTCCTCACACCAATTTGAGCACTCAAGCTAAGAAAACCCCGGCCAAAATCCCTTCTACACTTCCCTAGTATCATCATAGAGGTCCTGGTCTTCTTCAAAGACCATCCTTAGTTTTTTAAGTGGAGGCTAAGAAAAGGCGCGTCAAAAAGAGGTAATATCCATTACCGGTCTTTTTCAATTTCTTTCTTCTTCAACTTCTTCTTCATTAGTTGTTTCATGATAAAGTAATAACATCAGTATTTCTTATATACTGATATGTTATTATAAATATGAAACAACTCTAATTAACCTTCTATCCATCATACGGAAAAAGGAAATCACCGCGCGTGCATACGTACGGAATACCGTCTTCACGCCGTGGTGTAATCTATTTTCCGCCACCACATTAATTGGATGGGTATAAAGATGTAATGAGTAACTATATATGATTATTATATAGTGATATTGATACTGAAAAAGTATACATACACTTCAACACAATTCCACGACCATGGGAATGATATCATCGCTCGTGCGTACGTACGGACTACCGTCTCCACGACGTGATGAGATTCATTCTCAATGATTAAACATTCATGAATGATTATAAAGTATATATAATAAGTAATAATGCAATATATGACCCAATAATGATACTGGAATTATTTATATTTATATGTATGTCATCTACTTAATTCCATTCAATTCAATAAGGAAACGAAAACAGCATTCATGCGTACGTACGGACTACCGTCTCCATGAACGGTGTATTTCTTTCCATTTACTGATTTATTATATATGTGTATTATGAATATATATATATATAAATCATGGTTTATATTCTGGAATTATGTAATCATGATCTAAGTAATCATATGAATAATTACAAGTTAAAAACACGAACGACAAATGAGACGATTTTACCCAAAACGCTACTTTAACATGAATTTACAAAAGAACAGGTAATATAAAGTCATAAGTGGACCATATATGATATAATAACAATGAATATGATTCTAGAATAAGTCAATAACATTATTTAAACCATTATACAGGAGCTTCGGACATGTACAAAGAAAATCAGACCTAAGTTAAGGGAAAGATCACAATCTCATTTTTATCCAAGATTGTTTATACTTTGGTATTTACTGGGGTGTATTTTATCATCCACATCCATGTTTCCTCAATATGTAATATTATTTCCATCCAACAACAATTTGTTAAATCCAATTTTACCCTTCGGTGAGTTTTTAGTAAAAATTATGAAAGGAATCCTTTGACGTTTTTCATACGAGGTGCTTTTTGACTTTTCCGACAAAAGTACGAAGAATGTTTTTTTAACTTATACGGCATGAATGGATTTCTAAAACATTATTTCCAAGAAGCTTCCTTTACAAGTTTTCAAGTTTATTTTTAATCAACTTCTTTTATTTTAAAATTTTATGACATGTTAATAAAGGGAAAGTGTTTTTGAAGTAGAAAGGATATTTTACTCAAGAATGGAGTTCAAATGTTTTATCAAAATTATTTTCCATCTAAGATAATATAGGGTTCTGTTTATATCCCTATTATTACATTTATTTGATTATGTTTTGAGGAAATTATTTTTATGAAGTCATTTACCTTATATGATTTGTTTTATGATGTCATGATGTTTCAAGAATCCCATTTTTGTTACATGTGTTATGCGATGATGTATGATTTATGATTATGTGGAACACATAAGAAAGGATTCATTATAAGATAAGTGGGACCTATATCTCCCTACAATTCATTGGGTAAAGATTTTATATCTCATGAGATAGACAGGGTTGGAACGGTAGGTTATACCGGTTCAGTGAAACAGGACTGAAACGAGGGTTACTCTATTCAGAAAGGGACATTGTCCACTAAGATAGTCTTGGCAATGAGTCTTGACTAACAAGAAATGATTCTCTATGATTATGTGTGTATTCAAAAAAATTTCATGTTTTAAGTTATGATTATTGGGATTACATTTCACTTCTATGATTTATCCCATGTTATGATATTATGAGATCTTTTGCAGGTTATGATTTACAAAAGCTATGTTCTTATGTATATGATGTGATTGATATTTCTTTTGTTTACCCTTACTGAGCATTTGAGCTCACCCTTTTATGTTTTCTTTTCCCCAGGATATAAATAAAGGTTTTAGGTAAAAAAAAGGGAAGATCTTTATGGGAGATATTGACGATCTTTCACCACGATTAGAAGATTACGTTCCGAGTTTCCAAAGACACTAAACTATTACGATCCTTGTGTGTGTTTTTTTGTTATGTACTAAGTATTCTGCAAAAGTAATGTAATGTCCATGTACGTCAAGCTACGGGTCTCTACAGTGATTGTTGTGAAATCATATATGAGTCTATGTTTGGTAGGAAGAGTGTATCCCTTCAAAAAATAGCGACATCCAATGTTTAGAGGAAGGTGTTTTCATATGTCCATTCGTCCTTCTATTTTTCATCTGAAGAAATCTATTGTGATATGTGTGCATCATTTGACCCCTTTTTTCAGAAATATGTTAGGTTTTTCTAAAGTAATTTTTGGACTCTGATATGTCTGGGTAAAACCATATAGGATTGTAGTGTATTTTTTTGTAGCACCAGAAGAAGATGTTCCGTTTTGTGGTTTCCAAAGCCATACTATGTGGCATAAGATTTTTCAATCACAAAAGCTCAAGCCAGATATCCAAGAGTGAAGCTGGCGCATAGTTAGGGGAAATACCATGGTCATTCAATAAATTGATATTTTGTATAATATAATACCATAATATTAAAATAACCATTTAATAATTACATTAGAGTAAAATTTTGGTATATTTTTCCTCAAATTTCTAATATTTTCATGAATAGTGTTAAATAACACCGTTTGTTAAAGAGTAATTTCTTTATAATAAATTATGTAATTTAAGCATACCAATATGCATTTAATTTTATTTAAAATTAATATATTAATTATTTAGTTATATTTAATTTAATTTATAACATTTTAATCATATTTATAGTAGTACTTGTTATAAGATTATTTTTAATATTAAATATTTTTTTTGAAAACTATTTTTACATGTATAATGATTATCTATATTAATTAATTAAAATTACACATACTATTGAATTATTTAGTTTTAATTTATAGATTATATATATATGTTAATTTAAATTTATATAATTGTGATTACTAATCAAATAGTTAATGTACGATCATCTAATGTGTGAAAAAAAGCATCCCTAAAATGGTTTTTGGATACAATTTGTGGAATCATTATAAAATTTAATTATTCCACCTCCATGAATTGAATATAATAAAATGAATTCCATATTTTCAATAAATTTAATTAATATTATTTAATATTTTGTACTTATCATTTGTCCATAATGAATTGTAAAAACACTAAATATTTAGCACAGTGTTAAAAGGGTAAATAATGTTAATCGTTGTTAAACAGAGTGTTGAGTCCACAATTTTTTCAAATTATTTATTATGGGACGAATGGATTCTAATTTTTATCTAATTAACCAAACTTTAAACTTATTTATGTGACATTGTTCAATAAAGGTGACCTATATAATAATTTATGTAATGAAAATGATGAAATGTCAATCCCATTCCATTAAATATCTATTAAGTCTTTACAAAGTGATAAATGTATATTAAATAATTTTTTAAGTAAAATGAAATTATTTGTATTATGGTAATTTATATATTATTTATAGTAATTATATATTTACCATAAAATCTTACACAATGCCATCATGCTTGTGGAGAGATTGGAAAACTAATGGTAAATAACATTAACAACATTGAAAGTAAAGTATTTAAGATTATTTCAAATATAAGAAGTAATTTATAGCTAATAATTATTTATTAGTTATTCTGAATTTTATTATTTTTTAAATTAATGACTATCTATATGACTTTACAATCAAATTAAATTAATAGTGTCAAAATGTGATTAATGATATTTTTCTTCAAGTAGTTTTTTTAAAAAATCATAAAAAACTCAAAAAATAAGCAAGTGTAAAAAATAGGATAATAAATGGTGACACAACATCATATTTTAACATTTAATGTCGTAATTTTTGACAGATAAAAAAATAACCCTTTTTCTTGGAAAAATTGATATTACAATTAATGCTAAAATTTGTTTATCATGGTTGTTAATCCCAGATATGATGGTTACTTTCAAAATATATATCTCTAAATCCAATTTTAAGTACATATTTAAAACTAATAGTTTCAAAAAATATGTTTATAGTCCATTGGTAATTATTTTAATTAAATACTACAATATTTTAATTAAATATGCTACAAAACATTAAAACTGACCCTCCCCTAAATTATAATAGGGTACATGCTCACCACTTTTCATTAACAGAAGGATACATTTTGTTCAGATAATCCAATAAAAAATACATTATTTTTAATTTCCTTACCATTTCCAATGACTTTGGTTATATTATAGGACCCTCCAAGAAGGGATTTTAGTGTAAATTGAAAGTGATTTTCAGATAAAGTGGAATCATTATTAACTGTGTGTTTTTTATTTATTCTTTCATATTTTTCAAATTATATAAAATCCTAGTTAAATAATAACATAAATATATATATTATAATTTTATATTCTAATAATTTTTTAATACCTTATATCCATCAGGTCTTTTATAATCTGTTTACAAAATAAACATTCATATGAATGGTAGACTACCACTAGGAAAACTATTGAAATTCGTTTTCCATTACCAACAATAATGTTTGGGTTTATTGATGGGTTATATATATATATTTCATTTATGAAATATTTATAATCCTATAATGACAATATTTCATAAATGTTAATATATTTCCATCCACCTAAAATTGGTAACATAAATTCTGTGTACGAGTTTATTATCACCTCATTGAAGAAATATGATATGTTTTTTCTAACTGCAAAACATTACTATGATCTATTACTATATTTAATGAAATAATGTTAAATTTTATTTATAATGATCATTAGTGAAATAAATTTTTTTTATTGTTTTATATCTATCAGGATCATTGAAAAATGGAAATGTTACCCATTAATAATCATGTCATATCATCTCAATTATTGTAACATAGTTAATTTTTCATATCCATATTTCATGGATGGTTTAAAAAATTTTAATATTTTTTTCAAATGATAAATTTTTCATTATAATTATTTATTATACCATGGAAGATAGTCCAATTTTACCACAGTCTACCTACCGATGTCATTAGGGATACATAAATCGAATGTGATCAAAATGTTTGATGAAAAATTAATTTTATAATTACATAAATATAACACAGTAAAAAAATTAATGAAATTTAAAATAAATAATAAATATATTTATATGTAACTAAATAATTAATAAAATAGTATTATTTTGGAATATAATGAACATTAAGGATGAGTTAGACTTGATGTATGTGATTATATCTCAATTTCCCCTCCTTAAGACATATTATAATTTCATGAACAAAATTTTTTCATTTTAGGTATAAAATTACATTTTAAATATTATATCAATAACAATTTAATAATAATGGTATTTATTTCCACTACTATAATTATAATATCTAATGGAATTTGATTCAAAAATAACCATGTGGTATGTGGTTTCATAACTCAAATTTTTTCCTTTAGATTTATTACATCATCATTTTTATTAATATTATATGATTATGGGTGTAATGAATTTATATTTTTAACATTATATTTCATATTTATTCTTGTTTACTTACATTTCATACACATAATCATTTCATATATTAATTGTCACATCAAATGTTTGATCATTAAAAGGGGATTTGGTATCAATTTACACTCTAGTGCAGAATATTTTTTATTTTTCACGTATTTACGTTAATTTGGTGTGTATAATGTTATTTTTAATCTTATATTATGATTAGTTCATACTTCATTTTTTTTAATAATCAAATATTTTTTTCCATCCTATGGTATTTGGCTTGACTATTATCACGTGGCAAGGGGTTCCAAAACTCAATTTATTTTCATTCAATTATATTAGAGCTTCCATATTATTGGTATCATATGATTGTGTATGTAATCTAATTTTAATATTTTCCATTATATTTACAATTATTTTATGTGAATTTATATTTTATATACAAAACCAATTCACTAATTAACTATTGCATCAATAAATATGATAAATATAATATATTTCATAAAAATTTCCACCCACATGAGACATATATTGCATTGCACACCAATCTATTTGTATGGGGTGTATATTATAAAACTTTCATATGTAAATAATGAATCTATTTATATTCATGGTAATTATTTTATCATTATCTGTTTTATTTAATGGGGATATGATTCAAATGACACTAAAGTGGTAATTGTTTATGTTTCAATCTCATTTTATTCCAGATTATTTATGGATGGATTTGAATTATAAAAAATTATTTAATCATGTCAATATATGACAATTTAATTTTATTCTCACATGGTTATTCAAGAATTTGTTTTTGATATACTTCAATTATCATCTATTTTTTTAATAAAATGATTAAGGAAATGTTTTTAAGAAAAGATATCATTAATTTTCACTTATTAAAAAATTCATAAAAATTAATATATATGTTATCTAATATTTGTAATATTGTTTCTAATCATATTAATATATTTCCCAAAATCGTTTTTATCAATGTTTTAATCTTTACAATATTGTTTAATTAGAATTTTCTAGTTAGTTTCAAATCAATTTAGTTTTTTACTTTTTTCCAAACGTGTGAAAGAAGATTTATAATAACATAATCAACATTATAACTTTTTCCTGTCATTAGATAAATAATTTATATTAATTTGTAAATACAATGTTATAAGTGTTTTATGAATTTTTTCCTTAATATTCAAGATTATTTTAAATGCTTTTTTCAATGGGTAAATAACATTTTAATTATAAATATTTTCAATTATATTGTAACAACACAATCATATGGTACATAGACATTAGACCACATTTTTTAATACATAAAAAAATATAGAAATAGACACCCAATGACCGTATTAGTCTAGTGCCTTCATAGACATGGAAACAAGATTATAGATGCATTGTGAGAAAAATTATCACCCCATTAATTCGTCAAAACTATAACACTTCTTAGAAAAATAATACATAATATATATCTTCATAAAATGGTGAAGGAAACAAAAAAAGGGTGAGATTAGATCTTTAGTAAGGGTCAAAAAGGGAGATAAGTGATCATAAAAATTGGAATATAATTTTGAGAACGTGATCAAATAATTTGAAGATCATTATTTACATATCAATGAAGATAAAAATGAATCAAGGAATAAGTATTGATAGTTCACAAGACATGAAATACAATTAGGTACATAAAATAACCCATAAAATCATAACATATAATAATCCATGGAATTGTGTTATGAAAATGAGCATATAAAATCATTTATATAGTAGCAAAGTCATCACTGCCAAGAAAATCATAATAGAAGGTTATCACTCCTCATTCAATATTGGTTGTAATGGTTCACTCCCATGGCTATCTTAGTAGCGTGGATTCTCTCTTGATACCATATTAGATGTCATTCTCCACTCCAATTGCCATATTATTAGTCAAAGTTCACTCCTAAGAGTATATTAGTCTATCTCATTAGATATAAATTATTCCCCAATTCATTGGAGTGAGATATTGGTCCCAAAAATCTCATAATGTAATAAAAAAACACGTTCCTCATAATAATAATCAATTTTATCATACCCCCTAAAATGTAATGTTTGTCATAAACAAGTAATTATATCATAACCTATTGAAAAATTTATTGGATTTATAATCATTTAATCAAAAAACCTGTCACTCAAAGAAGAAGGATTTAAAATATATAACCTATTAGAGATAAATTTTTTTTGGAAATGTCATTCCATAAAATGTAACTCGTTCGTAGATATAATATTCATTGAAAAAACAAATAATTTTCCAAGAATTTCATGAGTAATAGTCGTAGATGTTATCTTATATGGGATCTATTTTGAAATATCTTTTAATAACAACCCATAATGAAATTAATTATTCCAATTTAAAAAATTATTCTCATAATGTAAAACAATTTTAATATCATTTTTCTGAAAATAAAATATAACACTTATAAAAGAATCATTGAAAACATTTTGAAATAATTTTCCCTTTGAAAACATGTAGAATAAAAGGAAAACCATTTAAAAATAATATTTCCATTAAAACTTTTGAATGTATATTGATATCTTTTTTAAAAACATTTATTTTAAAAAATATTAATAGAATTCTATAAAAAACAATCCTTTTAAAAATTATATGTAATATTAAATTAAAATAAAATGGATAAATGTGTATATATTGTATGAGGTAAAAAGATCATTTCTTTTACATGGTAAAATGTTTAGAAAAATGCATTGATCAGAATAAGAGTAAAATAATTCTTGGAAAAGATTGGTAAAAGAAAAAAAGCTTTAAAATATATCTTAATATTCATATTATTTTAGTACAATATTCTTCTAATCCATTTTTGTAGAGCATAGTTTTGAAACAATGAACATTTTCGGCCGAAGAGAGATGTAATTCCATCTTTTATAAATACATATTATTAATTATATTAATAAAAAAATTGTGAAAAACATTGTAAGAAAACCCAGAGAAATAAATAATAACTATATTATAATAATTTACATTTGTGTTATTAAATTATTAATCATAATATTTCATCATAAAAACATGATTATAAAAAATGTCGATAAACTCTGAGATTATTTTGATTACCTCTTACCACGTGGTAAATATGAATCACGCTACCCATGAAATAAAATAAAAAAATACTGATTAATATATCTTCAATATAACGAGATTCATGATATATTATTTTGAATGTATTTAATTAACATGATATTAAAATATCAGTCTATAAAATAAAAAGTGTCTCAATAAAAGAAAATCGATAAAAAATTACTATATAGATTTGGTATCTTTTGAAACATAAATACCATGAAAAAAATATCATAAAATTTTTATATAAATACCAATATTAATAATAATTATCAAAATATAATAAATTCATTGGATGTATATACACAATAAAAAATAAGTTGGTGATGAATAAGGCATTAATCTAACAGAAAATAGAGACTGAGATGAAAATCATGTACCATTTGTCTTGACTCTTTTCATACTAATACAAGATTATTGTATAATAAATTTAAGTTTATTATTAATATTATAAATAATATTATTATTATATCAAATTACATAAATTGATTGATTATGACAATATATTATATTGTTTTTAGCAATTAAAGACATGGTTTCACTTCAGGTAATTCACGCTATGTTCATAAAAAGTGTATTAATTTATATATATTTTATCCTTATACTATTAGAATTATTTAAATGATCAAAAATATTGTTTAAATAAAATTTATATTCATTAATTTGTTTTATAATAATCTATATGATATTGAGTAATGAAATAAAATAAAATATTCATGGAGACGGTAGGTCATACGCACACATTAATGATGTTTCTATTTTATTGTCCACTTGAATTAATGGGAGTAAAATAAATATATTTATATATGTATAAATTGTAATTAATTTATAAATATTATTTCATATATATCATATTTTTTAATTAAAAATATTTTTAATTTATTCCATGTATGGTGGGGATGAATGACATCGCATTGAGGGGGCGGTAGTTCACATATTCGGAAATAAAATAATTGTATTTACACATGATGGACTTCATAAGGGTATGTTATAAATAAAAATTACATAATAATAAAAAATTATAAATATCATATATATATCTTATATTAATATATTTTCAATCATAATGTCATCCCTGAGAGGGAGTAAGGTAAAAAAACTCCTTGTTTCTTAAGGTAGTAGTTTCTCCTACAGATAAATAGTAAGTTTGTTACCCATTTGATGGATGTTTTTGTAAGTGTAGTTGAAAAACATATCATAAAAACAAACAACTATATTTAGGGAAGATGGTATTTTATTTGTTCATTAAATAAAAATATTTTAGTGGGTTTACAATGAAAATAAAACAATGGAGATTGAGGAAGGATGTTACCTATAATTCGGTAACTCCATTTCATTTTCACAAAAGGGCTTCCTTGGATGGATTTTTTTCCAAAATGGATCCATAAAATTGGAAGGTAGTGGGTTTTTATGTGATTTAGAAGGACAGTTTCTGAAAATAATTGAATTTAGAAGTTTGTGGAAGTGGGAGAGTGGATCTATTTTGATAGTGGAGGAGATGTGGCACACTTGTAATATTTCTGGAGAAAGTGAAACCCCAGACATGATTTTTTTTATTGAATGTGGATCCAATGATTTAAAAAATTCTATTAAATGTATTATAGAGTCGATATGTGGACTTTTAATTTATTTTGGACATATTTATAGTTCATATTAGGAGTTAAGTTTATGGTTTAGTCCATAGTTTTTCTTAATTTCACCATCATCATTATCAATAATTATAATTAAATTCTGTAATTTTTTTGGTAAAATACACTATTGATATTAATAGAAATTTTAATTTAGTCTTCTTATAAATATTAAATAATTTTTTCTAAATTCTAATTATAGATGTGGTAGAAATTAAGTTAATGTTATTCCCGAATATGTGACGACAATGTATTTTTTTAAATTAAATACTTTCAAATGTTTGCTACTTCGTTATAACCAATTTCAATGAGAAATTGATTCCATTGACCTAAATTTGATAAATTAATAAAATTTAAACATATTAAACATTAAAAAATTTAAATATAAAATTTAACCATATAATAACTTATATTAAAATATGTTTTGAGTTAAATTTCATTATTTGTCACTATTAAATAAAAAATTAAACATCACAAAAAATATCAAATAAACTCTAACCTAATTTTGTTTCTATTTAAATAATTAAGCTAATTCTGAAATATAAATTTTATAAATGTTTCAAAATATTGAATTAAAATAGGATATCCATCCAATGGGCGTAAAATTTCATTAATAAAAATATAGAAGTTTATATTCAAATTATTGTTTATTCCAATCATATGAATTTTAATTATGTAGGATGAATATCAAAAATATTATATTGAATACATAATATAAATATTTTACATTAATATCAGTCACTAATTGTAATTTATCTAATTAATATGGATAAAAAAAATTTGATCATATTAATAGTTTTTTATAAAAATATTCCCATTATATTCTATAGGGTCATTTTAACTAATAAATTCCTTTATCATTTTTGTAAACCATAGGTCTTCACAACTCAATTAATAATATTAATAACCAATAACATAATTTTTCGGTTATTTGTTAATATATTTAAAATATAATTTTTTTAATAACATATTTTTACTTGGTAAAACTTTGTCTTGTGTGTTAGACACGCCATCAGGGAAAGTACGTTTTACATGTTACGTATCAATACAATAATGTAAGGTACATTATCATCCTAATATTTTAAAAAATACTATGTGCTTAAATGAAATACTAAATACTATGTTACCTTTATAAATTAACCATTAAACATATGTTTTCCTCTTCTGTGTTTTGAATTTCGAAAAACAGACATATATGAGTGCGATAAGTAAGTTTTTTGGAGTCGTAAAGAGAAAAATTATTTTTTGTTGAATAGTAACATACCCTCAGGAATAGTGATATACAATTCTTAAGAGTAACATGACTGTTAAGAATTTTAATGTACCCTTATGAATAGTTATATTACCATATGAATAGTAATACACCCTTATGAATAGTAACTGGACCCTAATGAATAGTAATATACATTATGAATTGTCACTTAAACCCTATGAATATTAATTTACAATTATGTATAATAACTTTTACAATGAAATTATAAATAAAATTTATTCATATTATATGTTTCACTATGATATAATTATTTCATAAAAAAAGTAAATAACTAATTTGAAAATTATTGACTAATTATTGGTATTTTTGTAATTCATATATATTTAATTACAAATTATGATTAATTAAATAATTTAAATGAAAATATAATTTCATAAAATGTATTCATAAATAATTAATTTTATGATAACCAATGTAATTTTTCAATGTTTTAGCAATGTAGTTATAATAATTTAATTGTATTTTTCAATTAAAATATGTTTTTATTTATAAAAAATTAATCAAGATTAGAAAATTATTTTCAAAATACGGGGTTCCATTTTGAATTCAACACATTATAAAATTTGTGGGGTTATTTTTTGGGATTGTTATGAAATTATTGAATTTGATTATGAATATGAAAATACGATAAATTGTTATAAATGGTAAATACTTGATATACTGGATAATAGGTGATGCATGTAGGATGTAAGGATAATTTTCTCTAAATCACATGACCACTTTATTACTTTTATCACAAGAATGAATTCTATTCATAATATTGGAAAAATTATTAAAATAATGATGAAAATATTATAAATTCCCAACTCTCATCCACTATAAATATTACCCTCATTCCCCTCTTCGTCACACATATCTAAAGCCCTGTGAATTTTCTATGTTCATCCAAATATCCTTCCCAAATGTCTTTCCCATGACAAGGCCTTCTACTCACACCAAAAGGCAAAAACCACAGGCCTTAAGAAGGAACTTAAGATGACGAGATCAAGAGGTAAGAATCTTATTCCCTTTTCTTGTGTTTTTTTCAATTCATTATCATTTACTCTAAAATATTATATTATGTATATACAAGAGTCATGGAATATCAATTATTAAATATATATATTATTTTTAACATGATTATGGAAAATTACTGAACATACTTCGTCTCCTCCCCTCTTATCAAATAATCTTTCATGTTGTGTCCTTTTTCCAAAATCATGGGATTGTTTTTTAAAATTCCTTTAAATCATTCAAAACTATTTATAAATCTATTTTAATGGTTGAAATAGTATGTAATGTTTATTATTTAACCTCTTTTATTTTTCAGAAATGATCTTCTATACATAAAATTATATTATATTATGAAACAAGTACATTACTATCGACGAACCGCTAAAAAAAGATCAAACCAAATATCATTATTGTTTTATCTAAAGATTTACCATCATATAGAAAAAAATGTAATTATTTAATAATTTTATATTATATAAATATATGAATATCATTTCATTCCATTTCTATGATTTCATTTCTATATGAAATGAAAATAAAATATAAACCGGCCATGGAATTTATTTCAAGAATTCACCCGAAACAGTTTAATGAATAAAATACTAATAACTAATGGGTGAAATGATGATATAAAATTATCATTAAATTTGTTATAAAAATGAGCATTTTTTGGTAAAATACTAATAAAAATATTTTAACCATTATACTGTAGTTTTAATAAAGACTAATGTAATAAAAAACTGAGGTAATGGAATTTTTAACCAAATTTCAATTCTATGGAATAATATTATACTTCATTATTAATTTGGTATTTAAGTTTTTTCTATGATGAAATTTGGATACATTATTTTTATTTAATATTTATATACATTTTCCATCCACTATATTACGTCTCACATCAACTATATTATATTTCAAAATGGATTTTCTTTTAAAATCCATCTTTAAAATTCTGTTATACTGAATTGATAAAAAATATATTTAATCAATTATTCATGTTGAATGATTATGTCATCATTCATTGGAATTTTTTATGAAGAATGGTGGACCCTATATTTCCATCCAATGTATTAGGTATGATTGTATTTGAGGTCAGTTGTATGGTTACACTGTGAAATTGTGCTAGTTATTCAATAAGGTAGTTCTAATGGTTACATTGTATAGTAGCGTTGAGGGTTAAATTGTAAGGTAGCTGTTAGGGTTAAAAATTGTAAGAACCTGGATTTATTTTTCAGGTTTGTTTTTCTGTTGCTGGTCGTTTTTAGGAAATGATGAATTTTGGGAGGTTGTGCAGGGGCGCATGATTGGCGTATGGTCTGAAAAAACTGTGTGGCTAGCCTAGGAAACCGTGCAGCCTTAACAGGGGGTTGCGCACTGGCTGTGCACGGTTTTTTAGATCGTGAGGGAAAGCTGTGCGATGTCCCTGGTTGAGATAGTGGAAACCGCACAGTTGGCATATGGTTTGTCAATCCATGCAGGGTAACCATGCAACCACTTAATGTTAGGGTTTTTTTAGTCACGAGACACTCGGGATATCCCATTCCTCCACCATTCATTCCCATACTCATGGATCATGTGGGAGTTATGATTTTTAGAGGTTGGGGGAGCTCCTTGGCTCATTTTGGAGGAAACTCAAAAGGGTTTCTTGGTGGATCGAAGTCAGTTATCCTCAGTTAAGTCCTTATTTTGGTTCTTTGAGGTGTTGGTTAGGGTTAGCATTCTTTCTCTCTTAGTTTCCAAGATCTACAATGGTTTCATGTATATCTAGGGATGTGTTTTCTTTTGTGTAAAAGGGTGACCTTGTTGATGTTAGGGAAGTGTTTTGGAGGTGGTTTCAAGGAGGCGTTCACCTGGTTTTGAGAGTTTTTGGGTGAAGAGCTTGATTTTTACAAACCCTAATAGGTAATTGGTTTGTGACTTTCCAATCAAAGTCTTTGAGTATTATGTGAAAATTCCCCCAATATCCTTGAATGGGTTATTTTGTGTTTACCATTTTACCCCTGTTAATTTCTTGACATGCTTGTATGCTTGTGTAGATGTAATTTGGATATGAATAGGGATAATTTCTATACTTTGGAGGTCTTTCCAATGAATGTTCTGTTTATGACCATTTGGTTCTTCTTAGCCTGTCGGGATATATTGCTTGTTTCCCATGCCTAGTATTGTATGATGAAGTTATCCTGTTTATCTGACATGCATATATGCTGTAGACTGCTAGCCATGCTGTTCTATAGGTTTACGTTCCCATATTACACTACTATTCTCGTTGACATACACAGGGACGTGAGAACTTGGTGTAGTAGACTATAAGGGAAATTGACCAGGTGAACAACCTCAAAGAGTATTTGATGACTTTTGGCTATAAGGGTGACTGACCGAGTGAGCATCCTCAGAGAGCCTAGAACCACTTGGTGATATAAGATGAATTGACCGAGTGAGCTTCCTTAGAGATTCTTTGATTTCTTTTGACAGTAACAGTATTGGCCGAGTGATATTCCTCAGTGATTATTTGATATTATTCCTGAATTGTTTAGACTATAAGAGGAATTGAAGGCGAGTGCTTCCTCATAGAGTCTATGAACGGCCTAGGCTAAAAGGGGGATTGAGCGAGTGAGCTTCCTCAGATATTCCATGACCTTGAGGCTATAAGATGAATTGACTAAGTGAGATTTCTCAGAGAGTTCCTGAATACCGTAGACTATAAGGGGAATTTACTGTGACTGATTCTTCAGAGAGTCTTCATATACAGAACCAGTGGGGTTATACTGAGTGTGCTACCCAGAGGGATGCTTGTACTTGTTAGGTAGGATCAGAAGGTGTGGATGTGAGTATTATCATAAAGGGTTACCTATTTTTGTTTAGCTACATGCTTAGCTGATACTTGATATTCAATCTATGGGTTTTACTGTTGAGTACTTCCTTGTTTACTACATTCGTCACTTTTACCTTCCATATATTCACTTAATTTTAGGAACAGATCATGGGGTGGTTGCCTACTAGGATTCATCTCACACCCTGTGGGGGCCATGATATTCAGCCCAAACATATTATATTGTTTCAGGTATGGACAAGGGAAAGATCCCTTCTACTTCAGGTTCATGATTTTTTATGGAGTTGGAGAGAATGGGACCATGCTTAGGCTTGCGATGATGAGGAGCTGTTTATCTTTTATTTTGTACTTTTGGATAGAAAAGTTTGTATTTCTAGCATTGTGACTTTTTTGGCTGCATTCCTAGACATATGTATCATGCATCATTTGATATATATATATATATATATATATATTATCCCTAGTTGATTATTATTCCAGTATTCTGCACATTATTATTGTTGGTGTTTTTACTACTTCTGCTATTGTATATTTGCTTCTCTTCTGCTATGTTACTCTGCCAATGAGAGAATAGTTTCCCCGCAATCACCCCAAAGGCCCTCGCTACTAGTCATCTGCCTCTGGTGTTTGGGGAAATGCACTTGAGCCCATGTGACCAATTGGGTATGGGGAAACCCTAGGTGGATTCTGGAATAGGGACATTACAAAGTGGTATCAGAGGAATTATTTTTTATTTATTTTCTATTTGGAGCCTTTATCCATGGATAAAAAGGAATCAGTACTTGGTAATTAGTTGTGACTGGGAGTAGCTTACCCATGTATTGGGAAACTCCAATCTTCCTCATTTTTTTCAATTTCAGCTGGGTTTAAAAGTTTACGGTTGATTTGATTTCACCTTGAGTGATTCACAAGATTTGTGCTATTGTTGTTGATATTATTGAGGTTCTATTTCTCTTGCAACCCGATGAGATGAGTGTATTCCATGTCATGCATCATATTGGAAATTTCTAGAAATCACAGGTCATGTATTCTTTCCATACCATCTAGGATGCATTTGAAATTTCATGTTGATGTGATAGGTGTTGTGTAGAATATGCATGTTGTTGTGATAGATTCATTGAGGAAAATATATGTTCTTTGATAGGGTATTTTTTGATTAAGGTTTTTTTAGGATGAACGCCAAATTTTGGTTCCTAAGCTATTATGGGCCTTCATGGACTAGAACATGGCAGATCATCTCTTTGTATTTTCTTGTTTATAATATGTGGAAGATTTCAGGATTTGATTCGTGGGGAGTATGGGCCATCACAGATCAGAATTTGGCACATTCAATGTTCATTTCAATGTGTGTATGGGTTTTAGAGTCGTTTCTGAGGCTTACTATCTGGAAAAATCTAGATTGCATGCTGTGTAGGTTTTACTACATGACATGTGTTCTTCTGTTCGGGAAGACACCATTTTTATTTTTTACACACTGTGTACTCTCTATACACACCATGTAATCCTATGTTTTAGTCCCCCATAATCTTTATTTGAGGTGTGCGTCTGACCTTGAAGATTCATGCGACCGAGACGTCCTAAGGTCGTACGACATTGACAAGGCGGTGATCAGACACAAGACAGAGCCGATCAGGGAATACCTGCAGATCCTGCTA
Organism: Viscum album; assembly: GCA_963277665.1. Lineage (NCBI taxonomy): Eukaryota > Viridiplantae > Streptophyta > Magnoliopsida > Santalales > Viscaceae > Viscum > Viscum album. The sequence continues at coordinate 640,699,733 of OY728133.1, read as the reverse complement.
TTGAGCCAGCCTCGTTACCAGCTGTTGTACCTATCATAGGTACTGATGGATAGTTCGGGGAGGGATTTTTGAGGATTGTGCATGCATTTTAGGGAATGACGCATCCAGCCCCGTCAATGGATTATTTAATGCAGGTCTTCTAGTAGTACCATCCTCCCATTTTTTTAGGGTATCGAGGACCCTAGACTACAAGGTCATGGCTAGAGGCCACGCTGACGATTTTAGAGAATATGGAGATACCTCTAGAGAAGACGGTGGAGCTTTCTACCTACATCCTCTGACAATCCACCAAGAGGTGGTGGGATGTGATCTCATAGGTGGGCCTCTTAGAGAATATGGCATAGGATGAGTTTTGGTGCATCTTATATGATTATATCTATCCATAGACCTTGAGGGACGATATATCCTCGGAGTTTATGAGTCTAGAGCAAGCTACTATTTCTATTGTGGAGTATTCCACTCACTTCACAGAGGTGTATCATTTCATCACTATTCATGGAGGTGATGAATTATTCCTTGCATAGATGTTTGAGGATGTTCAGAGGCAAGACATCTGATCACATGTGAACATCTTCAGGTTGACATTGATATCTTCTACTATCAACCAGGTGCTGATCACAGAGTGCAATCTGAAGGATTCTAGAGCTGCGAGCCATGGTGGTTCAATATCCCGAGTTATTGTTCTGCAAGCTGATTGTAGGATGCACCGTATGGAGGCTACAAGGGAATATTAGAGCAAGTAGGATACATCTTCCAATAGCCTAGCGGTGTGCTACCAGTGTGGGAGAAGCGGACCTACGAGTCCAGATTTCCCGAGAGACCCAATGGAGTGCCAATCTTACGGCAAGATGGGTATCCATTAGCGCTTTTTTCAGTTCTTATCACTAGAAGCTGGTGACTGTGGTTCTTCTATGACTCCTTGATCAGGAGAAGCACCACCTGTTTATCAGATGACTTGGAACTAGAGTTCTTCTAGAAATTCAGGCCGAGGTTGAGGTCGTGGCCCCAGTGTTCAGTCACGAGGATACCTGTGACAGTAGGGTGGATCAGCTCAGAGTGGTTAGGCAGGGTCATAGAGCTATGGAGTAGGCCCAAAATTTGCAGTGGAGCAGACCCAGTAGGAGAAGGATCTCAGACCTTATACTATTTCAGGTATGATCCTAGTTGCCTTAGTTTTATCTTTAACACTTTTCGATACATGGGCTTCCCAAAGAGTTATGTCTATTTTAGTCGTGGAGATCCTTGTGCACTAAATATTTTCTTCTACCAATATCTTGATGGTATGCACACTGTTGGGGAAGAGAAAATCCAGTGTGAATCAGTTTAAGGAGTGCCCTCTTTAGGTGTGTGAATGTCACTTTCTGTGGGACTTCTATATCCTAGAGATGACAATCAATGATTTCATTCTCGGGATGGACTAGTTTGTTCCATTCCAGGCATTCATAGGCTGTTATCGCCACATGGTGAGTTATATATCACCATTGGGTGGATCATTTCTTAATAGGGGTGAATGGGATGTCCAGGTGAGTAGAGTGGGTTCAGAGCGTCATTGGTTAGGATGCGTTATTGTACATATTTCTAGTCTGTATCTGGATGACCTGGGGACATCAAAGATGGACTTTCCTTTAGCGAATGATTGCTTCAAGGACATCATTATAGAGATATTTTAAGGTTTACCTTCAGAGCATGAAGTAGATGTTTCAATTGAGCATGTTCCTAGATAGGCACCAATGTTCATTCCTTTTTATAGGATGGCTACACCAGAGTTGCAGGAGCCCAAGAAGCAATTAGAGGAGTTGCAGGAAAAGGGTTTCATCTGACCCAGTACATCTCTATGGGGTTCACCTGTCCTGTTTGCAATGAAGGTGGATGGTACCCTCAGACTTTGTGTGGATTATCAGATTTTGAACCAGTTGAAGGTCATGAACTGATATCCCATACCCAGGATTAATGATCTCTTTGATCAGCTTCAAGGAGACTAGGTATTCTTGAAGATGGAACTCAGATCTGGTTACCATCAGTTTCATGTTAGACAATCAGATATACCTTTTACAGCCTTATGGATAAGGTATAGTAAATACGAGTACTTGGTTATGTCGTTCGGTCTCACGAACGCACCTGCAGTTTTCATGGAACTAATGAACCGAGTGTTCCATCTATACATGGACTCTTTTATGGTGGTCTTCATGGAAAATATCTTGGTGTACTCTCACACACGACATCACTATTCTACCCATCTTGATATAGTTCTGAGTACACTAAGGGAGCATCGGTTATATACTAATCTTTCAAAGTTCAACTTTTGGATTTAACAGATTCACTTCTTGGGTCATGTTATCTCAGAGGTCGGAGTATCAGTGGACCATGAGAAGGTGAGAGATATAATTTTCTGGGAGCAGCCGAAAAGCATATTTGAGGTGCAGATTTTTCTAGGGCTGTCTGGATATACAGACATTTCATATAGGTCTTTTCATTCTTAGCAACACAACTGATAGGTCTGACTAAGAAGGGTGCAAAGTTGTTATGGTCAGATCCTTGTGAGTCTGCCTTTCAGGAGCTGAAATAGATATTGCCTTCAACCCTGATACTTCTCTTTCTAGAGACAAGAAAAAGATATACTATTTATTGTGATGCTTCGTGTATCGGTCTAGTAGTTGTGCTTATGCAGGGAGATGGAGTCGTTGCATACGGGTCTCGGGAGTTGAGGGCACATGATAGAAATTACCCGATGCACGATCTGGAGTTGGCAGTTGTTGTTCCTTCCCTACGCTATTGGATTCATTATCTTTAGGGAGTGCACTTTGTGGTTTTAACTGAAAAAAAGCCTCAAGTACATCTTCACTCAGCGTGGTCTGAATTTGAGACAATGGAGGTGGGTCGAGTACCTACAATCCATTGACTTTGAGATTTCCTATACGCCTTGGAAGGGAAACGTGGTTGCTGATGCGTTGAGCAGGATGACCAGGATACATGTAGTTCATGAGGCCATTAGTGAGTGGATGCTTATGGATATGTTCTCTAAGATGTATTTGGAGGTGCACAACAGATAGGGGAAGGCTTTTCTGTATTCTGTAGGATTTACCTCTACCCTTCTTGGTCAGGTACGAATGAGGAAGCTATCATATTCTGAAGCCCTAGTCCTAAGGAAAAGTGTGTCAGGAGAGGACCCTATTCTTGGATGGACCATATGTGAGGATTAGATCTTGAGTTTCAAGGAAAATGAATGGGTGCCAGTAGAAATATGTAGGGAGTAGATGCGAGACTATCATTCCTCGGTTTGGGATGTTAATCATGGTGTCACCAAGATGTATCATGATTTACACCATCAGTATTGGTGACCAGGTATGAAGTGGGGAATTTCAGGTTTTGTTATGAGATGTTTCACTTGTCAGTAGGTGAAGGCAGATCATTAGTGATAAGCAGGGATTTTATAGTAGTTAACCATTCCCGAGTGGAAGTGGAATGATGTCGCGATGGACTTCGTGACTGGTTTGATGAGGTCGCCTCGAGGGAATGCTGTTGTGTGGGTTTTCATTGACAGTATTACAAAGGTTAATTAATTATTACTAATCAAGGATACCCTCATCATTGATGATCTATGACAGTTGTACATCTGTGAGATTGTACGTTTTCATGTAGGTCCACACTCCATTGTTACAGACAGGGATGCAATTTTTACTTCTCGGGTCTGGCAGGGGCTTCAGAATGTGTTGGGTACACCAGTACTTCTGAGTACAGCTTACCATCCCTAGAAAGATGACCAGTTTTATCGTTCCATTCAGGTGCTTGGGGACATGATCCTATCATGCATCCTGGATTGTAGAGGTTTTTGGGAGAATCATATACCTCATGTGGAGTTTTCCTACAACAAAAGTTTTCAATAAATTATACAAATGGAACCTTATGAGGCTTTGTACGGTAGGCCATGCCGATCACCCTTATGTTTGATGGAGGCAGGAGAGACAACTTTTTGGGGACCTCGTCTAGTTTAGGAAACCACATAAAAGATAGAGATGATTTAGAAGAGGATGGCTACCGCACAGTCTCGACAAAAGTATTATGATTATTAGCAAAGATGACCTATGGAGTTCGAGGTAGGGGATCATGTTTTTATACTTGTCACAATGAGGTTGGGGCACAGAAGGATTAGGAGACAAGGTAAGATTTCACCGAGTTATGTCAGGCCATTTGAGGTGTTGAAGAGAGTTGATTTTGTTGCCTAAAAGATTTAGTTACCTCAGAGGTATCGGGCTATGCCCGATGTCTTCCACGTTTCACAACATTGATGTTACTTTTTAGACCAGTCTTATGTCTTTCAACCTGAGGAGGTTGAGCTTAAGGTGGTCTTGTCATTCGAGGATAATCCCATCCAGATTTTTGATCTTAGTACAATGTATCTCCGTAGCTGATCTATTACCTTTGTACATGTTTTATGGTAGCATGGGGGTGGGGGGGAGGGGGTGCTTGATGAGACTTGGGAGAGGGTGGTTGATGCATGAGCACAATGGCATGAACTATTCGGGGATTCTTATTCAACGCCACACTACACAAATTTAGGGAAAATTTTCATTAAGAGGGTATGTTTTTAATAACCCAGATCATCTTTTTAGGTATGTTTTATTTTTCTTGTCATTTATTAGGAAAAGAGTTTTTTTGGGAGGTTGGGTAGGGGCGCATGGTTTGCGCACGGACTAAACAAACCATGTGGCCAGCCCATGAAATTGTTCACCCTTGACAACGGGCTTCGCACAGGCTGCGCATGGTATGTCAGAACAAGTGGGAAAGCCTTGAGAAAACCCTGAATGAGATAGGGGAAATTTCACCTTTGCCGCACAGTTTTTGAAACCATGCAGTTTTAATGTGAGACCACTAAATGTTAGGGCTTTTAAGTCTCAGGCCACTCGGGATTTCCCGTTCCTCCTCCATTCTTTCCCCTAATCGTTGTTCATGTGGGAGTTGATATTTTCAGAGGTTGGTGAAGATCCTTGGCCCTTTATGGAGGAAAATTGAATGGGTTTAATGGCATATCGAAGGCATTTATTGTCGGGTAAGTCGCTTTTTTTGTTCATTGAAGTTTAGGTTATGGTTATCCCTATTCCTCTCTTAGTTTCCTAGATCTACAGGGATTTCATGTAGATCTAGGGTTGTGTAGCCTTTTGTGTTAAAGGGTAACCCTATTGATGTTAGGCAAGAGTTTTTGAGGTGGTTTTGAGGAGGAATTCACCCGTTTTAGAGAAAATTTGGGTGAAGAGGCCAATTTTACCAAACCTAAGAGGTAGGAAGTTTGTGACATTAGGTTCAATGTATTTGAGTATTAAGTTTTAATTTCACCAATACACTTGAATGAGGTATTGCGTGGTTCCCATTTTACCACTATTGATTTCCTGCAATTTGTTTATTTTTGTGTAGAGGTAATTTGGATATGAATAGGGATGATTTATATTCATTGGAGGTATTTCCCATGCATGTTCTGTTTATAACCGTTTGGTTCTGCTTAGCCTGTCAGGCTTCTTTGTATGTTTCTCGTGCCTAGTATTGTTGGATGGAGTTATCTTGATTATCTGACATGCTGATATGCAATAGACTTCTAGCAGAGTAGTTTTGTAGGTTTACTTGACCATATTACACTTTTATGCTCGTTGACCTACACAGGGCTGTGAGAACATGGTGTAGTAGACTATAAAGGGAATTGATAGGGTGATCTTCCTTGGAGAGCCTTTGATCACTTTTGTATATAAGGGGGATTGACCGAGTGAGCATCCTCAAAGAGCCTATAACCACATGGGGATATAAGAGGAATTGACTGAGTGAGCTTCCTTAGAGAGTCCTTGATTTCTTTAGACTATAAGGGGATTGAAAGAGTGAGTTTAATCAGAGATTCTTTGAATTTATTCATGCATTGATTAGACTATATGGGGAATTTACGGTGAGTTATTCCTCCAAGAGTCTATGAACGACCTGAGCGATAAGGGGAATTGACCGAGTGAGCTTTCTCAAAGATTACTTGACCTTGGGTCTATAAGTGGAATTAACCATGTGAGCATCCACAAAGAGTTCTTGACTACCATAGACTATAAAAGAAATTGACTATGAGTGCTTCTTCAGAGAGTCTTCGTATACAGAACCAGAGGGTATAGACCGTGTGTGCTTCCCAGAGGTTTTCATATACATTATAGGTAGGAATAGAAGGGATGGCTATGAGTATTCTCCTAGAGGGTTACTTGTTTGTGTTTAGCTACATGATTAGCACTTCTGGATATTGAAAATGTGGATTGTTATTGTTGAGTACTTCCTTGATTACTTCTTTATGCACTTTTACCTTCCATATAATCATGGACTGTTTGGCACAGATATTATGGTGGTGGTCTACAGGGATTCGTCTCACACCCTATTTGGGCCATACTTTTGGGCCTAATCAGATTATATTGTTGTAGTTATGGACAAGTGAAAGTGCCCTTCTACTTCAAGTTCATGATTTTCTTTGGAGTTGGAGAGCACGAGATCAATCTTAGACTGGCGATGCTGAGGAGCTGTTTATCTTTCTTCTTGTACTTTGGTCTAGCACTATTTTTTTCCAGCATAGTGACTTGTTTGGATGCATTCCAAGACATATGTATCATGAATTATTTAACATATATATGTTCTCTAGTTTTTTATTATTCTAGTATTCTATTGTTTACTATTTTTGGTGTTATTATTGCTTCCACTATTGTATATGTGTTTCTCTTCCACTTTGTTACTCTGCCATTGATGGGATAGTTTCCCCACTATCACACCGAAGGACCTCACTGCTAGTCAGCATCCTCTGGTGTTTGGGGAAATGAGCATCATGCCGTGTGACCAACCGGGTATGGGGCACCCCTGTGCAGCTTTCCGAACATGGATGTTACACAAAAATATTGTAGCCATGAGGGTTACAATTGTATGTAATTAATTACCCACATTTCCTACATGTTTTATTTATGTTCGATATGTTTTCACAAGGTACATATATAATACGTTATCGATATGAAGTATGTATTGTGAAAATGTTTTCATATGATTATAAGTGTGTATGGACTACAACTCCATTTTTTCTTTTTATATCCCTTACTACCTATTTTCTCACCCAATGTTTTTAAATTTTTTTTACAAGAATCTATAAATTTTCAAAGGACTAGTAAGGTGTTAATGAAGATGATTCTAATATCTAATATTAGCTGTTAATTTCTACAGACTATGATTCCAGATATGTATGTTTTTTTCTAATTCTCTAAAACTTATACGAAAAAAAGTCATCGTTTGTATAAGGTATTATTTATTTTTAATATAACTTTATTAGAAAAAATATCTAGTATATTGCAGTAATGAATCTGTAAGTTTGGGTTCAGGGACTTATAGTTGGTATTAGAGGAATGGTCTAGAAAACATTGGAGATTAGACATTGTCATTTTTTTAGAAAACTTTTAGTGATATTATTTACTTTTGAACGTTCATTAAATTATGTACACAAAATAAAATATTTTTTTTTTCATATTTAACAATATGTAAATTCATAATTATATGTATAATGAATGTGTTGTGAGTGTGAAATTCATTTAAGATGAAAAGAAAGTAATATCCAAGGATTTTAAAAGGAAAAAATCTATGCTTAAATGAACTACTAAATACTATGTGACCATTATAAACTAATAATCAAACCTAATTTTTTAGCTTATGTGTTTTGAATTTTGAAAAACAGACATACAAGGTTGCGATCAATATGTTTTTTGGAGCATGATAGAACCAACATAATTTTTAGTGAATAGTAACAAACCCTTGTGAATAGTAACATACCATTATGAATAGTAACTTGACCCTTAAGAATAGTAATTTATCCTTATGAATAGTAACATGACTGAAATGAAAAGTAATATACCCTTATGAATAGTAACATGAACATTGTGAATAGTAATGTACCCTTATGATGCGTGACTTCTAAAATGAAATAATAAATAACATTTATTCGGCTTATAAATTTTAATATGATATAATTATGTCATAATATATGTAAAGAACTCTTTTAAATTTTATTGATTATGTGTCTGTATTTTTGTAATTTATATATATTTAATTACAATTTTTTGATTAATTGAATAATTTAAATGAAAATATATTTTTAGAATATGTATTCATAAATAATAATATTTCTAACTTATGGTAATAAGATAATTTTATGAGAACTTAATTAATTTTTAATTTTTTTAGAAAAGTAGTTTTATTTTTAAAATTGTATATTTCATGTAAATTATGATTTTATTTAAAAATTATATTAATAATGCTTAGAAAATTATTTTCAAAAAAATGAATTTCATTATTGAATTCAAAACTTTAAAAAAATGTTTTGGGGGTATTTTTGGGATTTTTTAGAAATTATAGATTTTTTTGAATAAAAAAAGAATAAACTACGATAAATGATAAATGATTGATTTATAGCATCATATATGATTCATGGAATATATAGGCCCACATGTTTGGAAGTCATATTATCTCTTTAAAATTTTTATCACATGAATTAAGTGTATTCATAGTCTTGGAAAAAAATATTAAATTAATGATTAAAATATTGTAAAATCCTTCCTGTCCTCCACTATAAATACCACCCTTATTTACCTCTTCCTAAAAGACCTCTAAATCATTGAGAATTGCATAAAATATACCCAATATCCTTATAAATTACCTTTACAATGAACAATACATGATGGTCAAACCAAATGAACAAAACCAAAGTATTAAAGTGGATCTCAAGGAGAAGAGATCAAGATCTACAAATTCTCTTCCTTTTTCATGTGTTTTCTTTTCATTTTTTTCCTTTTCTTATACTATCCTCTCTTACCCTAATCAAAGACGTAGGAAAGATAAATTATTAAATATATTATTTATTATGATCAATTTTATGGAATATAACTCAACTTAATTCATCTCCTCTACCTTTTATCACAACACAACTAATAATGTGTCATTTTACCAAAATCATTAGTGATGTGTTTGCAATTTCATTTACATCCATCAAAATTGTTTTTAAAACCATTTTAATGGTTAAAATATAATTTAATTTGTATAATTTAACCACTTTTATTTATTGGAGTTAACTTATATACATATCATTAAAAAATATTGTGGAACAAGTTCATTATTATTGAGGAACAGAAAAAAATGATATAGACAAATATCATTAATGTTTAATCTAAATATTCATCATCATATATGATAAAATATTATTTATGGAATCATTTAATATTATTTAATTTTATGTGTATAATTTCAGACAAATTGTAGATTTTTTAACATAAAACAAGAAACTCAAATATAAACTGGCCATGGAAATCATGTCAAGAACGCACCTGAAACAGGTTGTGGTATGGAATACTAATAACTAAATGGAGAAATGATGTCATAAAATGAACATATAAGGTGTTATAAACATGAGAAAAATTATTTAAAATTATAATTTCACTCTTTTAACCATTATACATGAAGTATAAAAATGTTTAATATAAAACAAACCTTACGATATGAAATTATTAACCCAATTTCTATTCATTGGGTTAACATACTACTTCACTATTTATGTGGTGTATGGATGTATGTGTGATTAATTTTGGTTATTGTACATTTAATTATGTTTATATATAGCCTATATACATATTACATCAACTCTATTAAGTCTCACATCGATTATATTATATTTGAAAAGGGAATTTTGTTAGATTCCTCTTTTTAAATTCTGTTATATAAAATTGAAAAGCAATGTTTTATTCAATTATTCGTGTAGTACCACTATGTTCTGGTTCTTGGGAATTGACTATGATAAAGGGTGGAACCTATATTTCCTTCAAATTTATTGGTTATGATTATGTTGGTTGTCAATCATATGGTTAATCCATGTCTAACATCGATGGTTACACACAAAGATAGTCGTGAGGGTTACATTGTAAGGTAGCTGTGAGGGTTACATTGTAAGGTAGCAATGAGGGTTACATATAATATGGTATCCATGAGGGTTAATATTGTATGTAGTTTATTACCCATGTTACCAAATTATTTTATTTAAGTTGATGATGTTTTCCAAAGGGGTGTATGTGATAATTTATTGATAACAAGTATGTCTTGTGAAAATGTTTTCATAGGTTTAAAATTATGAATGGACTAATGGATCCTTTCCTTATTTTTATATATCTTACTGAGATATTTTTCTCCTCACAAGTTTTTAAAATATTTTCATTGGAATCCTAAGAATATAAAAGGACACATAATGTTCTAATGCAAATGAATCTAATTATTTTTATTTTCTATAATTTTTTGTAAACTCTGATTCATTAGATTTAAGTTGCTGTCTAATTCTTCATAACATAGACTGCAAAAGGTCCTCATTTTTATATTGTACAATGTATTTTTATGATATAATTTAAACAAAAAAATACACAGTATGCTAAAGTACTGAATCTATATGTGCGGGTTCTGGTCCATACAGTTGGTATCAGAGGAATGGTCAAGACAACATTGGAGGTTTGACAATGTCATTTTTTATAAATATTTTAGATATATTATTTACTTTCGAAATTCAATTTAATTATGTACAAAAAATTTATTTTTCATATTTATCAATAGTTCAATTTACAATTATATGTACAGATATTGATTAGTAAGGGCCCAATTCATTTATTGTGGGGAGAATGTGACATCCAAATAATAAAAAAGGGAAATCTATGTGCATAAATGATCTAAAAAGTTTTATGTGACAATTATAAACTAACCAAAAAACATATTTTTTTCCCTTCTGTGTTTTGAATTTAAAAAAACAGACATACTCATTTGCAATCAGTAAGGTTTTTAGTAGTCTTATAGAACAAACATAATTTTTGATGAATAGTAACATACCCTTACGAATATTAAAATACTGTTATGAATAGTCACATGACACTCACGAAAAGTAATATACCTTTATCAATAGTAACATTACCCTTATGAATTTTAATTTACCCTTATGAATAGTAATTTGACCCTAACGAATAGTATTGTACCCGTATGAATAGTAAAATGAACCATATGAGTAATAATGTACCCTTATGAATAGTAACTTGACCAAATAAATTATAAATAAAATTTATACCTATTATAAGATTCAATATGATATAATTATTTCATTATATATGTAAATAAATATTTTAAAACATATTTATTAAGCGTTGGAACTTTTTTAATTTATATATATTTAATAAAAAATGTATGATTATTTAATAATTTAAATGAAAATTTATTTTCATAAAATGTATTCATAAACAAGTATTTTTATAACTTAGGATTATAAGATTATTTTAGGAGACCATAATTAATTTTTCAATGTGTTAGAAAAGATGTTTTAATTTTAAAATTAATATTTTCATGTAAACTATAATTTTATTTAAAAATTAAATTAATAATATGAGAAGATACTTAAAAATTTTTGACTTAATTTATGAATTATACATGAAAAAAGTGTCGTAGGGTGAATTTTTAGGATTTCTCTAAAATTCATGAATTTTTGTTGAATTTTAAATAATTATAAATACTGATATGTGCTAAATAGTTGATTTACTACTTCATAGATGATTCAAGGCTAATGTAGGACCACTTGTTTCGAAATTACATGATCTATTTACTATTTTGATCACAATAATGAAGCTTATTCATAGTCTTGGATAATAATATTAAAATAATGAATAAAATATTTCAGAATCCCTCATGTCATCAACTATAAATACCACCATCATTCCCATCCTCCTCACACACCTCTCAAGCCTTGAGAATAGTCTATGCTCTACTCAATATCATTCCCAAGTCTCTTCTACCCATCCAATACCTACTAGTGTCCTCAAATGTCGAACCCAATGGTCTTAAGAAGGATCTCTGGGATAAGAGATTATGAGGTATGAATCATCTTCATTTTGGTTTTGTTTTCTTTTTAATTATTTTTAATTTCTTATAATCGATGTTATTCCTCTAATACAAGATTCTTGAATGCTTTAGTATTAAATATATTCTATATTTTTATCATGTTTATGAAAAAATCCACATCATACTTCATATAATCCTTATATTATAAATACATCATTTTTGAGGTGTCATTTTACCAAAATCATTGCATTCTGTTCATAGTTTCCTTTACTTCCTTCAAAACAGTTTTAAAACAATTTTAACGGTTGAAACAGAATATAATGTGTTTCAAGTAACCAAGTTAATGTTCTGGAATAATAATTTATGACTCTCACATAGTGGGGGTTATGAGTGGAGGTTGGGTTCTCTGGGATTCATGGGGATCAGTCCACATCGGTTTCAGTGCTTACTATGGGTTGAGTAACTCATTGGGTGCGGAGGTTGGGCCCAGCTCTCTAGATTGATGATATGTAAGAGGCGGGTTTTACTAGTGAAAGAGATTGAATCGGACTACGATGTCTGAGTGATGGCTTTACAGGGTTTCTAGGAGATACCTTGGAAGTTGACATACATCATTCGTAGATGTAAGGTGGAAAAAAATCATGGAAGGTCGGTTCATCATAGTTGGAGGGAAACTAACTTTACGACAGACTCTCCGACTCACATGGGTAAGTAGGATGAAGATATTAGGGGTTATACTAATCTGGACAATCTTCTCTTTGATTGAAAGAGGGTAGTACAAGGGGACTTCCTTGGAATACAACACCTTTTCCCTCCTAGAAGGGTTTGTTCCTTGTATTTTTCAATTTTTCAATTTCAATAAAAAAATAACTTTTGACAATCTAAACAAACAGCATTAATGTTTTCTCAACAGATTAATCATCATATATGATAAAAAAAATTATTTATGGCATCATATAAAATTAATTAAACAAATTAATACTATTTAATTCCATTTCTTGAAATTAATTTCCAAACAACTAGAAAATCTAATACAAATCAGCCTAAGAAATTATGTAAAAAACACCTGTAATAATCAGAGGAACAAAATACTAATAACTAAAGTGTGAAATAATGATATAAATTGATCATATAAGGTGTGATAAACATGAAAATATTTATTTAGAATAATAGTATCACTATTTTATACCATATACTATAGGTTTAAAAATGTTTAAGGTAAGAAAAACCTGAGGTAATGTAATTCCTAACCAAATTTCCATTCTTTTGGTCAATATTCTAATTCATTATTTTCTAGGTATTAATGTTTTTGTGTGATTAGTTTTGGGTATATTATTTTGAGTTATGTTTTTTTTACATTTAATATAAATATTACATCCACTCTATTAAGTATCACTTCAATTATATTATATTTTAATAGAAATTTTATTTTAAAATCGTATTTTAAAATTATGTTATACAAAATTCAATAAATAAATTTTATATGTAATTATTCATGTTGTATGATTAATTTTGGGTTCTTGGGGATTGTTTATGATTAATGGTGGCCCCTATATTTCTATCTATTTTATTTTATGTGATTATGTTGTAGGTCGACCGTATAGTTACTTCATATCTAATTGTGATGGTTACACCATAAGGTAGCAGTGAGAGGTACATTGTAAAGTGTCCATGAGTGTTACATTGTAAGGCAGCTGTAAGGGGTACAAATAATATGGTATCCATGATGGTTACAATTGTTTGTAATTAATTCCTTATGATATGAACATGTTTTATTTATGTTCCCTATGTTTTCACAATGTATGGATATGCTACATTATGGATAAGAAGATTGTCTTTTAAAATTTGTTTCATATTATTGAATGTATTTATAGACTAATGGTTCCATTACCTTATTATATATCCCTTAATGAGATAATTTTTTCGTCCATTGTTTTTAAATTTTATTCAATATTATCCTCAGAATTTCAATGGTTAGTTAAGGTACTAATGCATATGAACCCAATTATTTATATTATCTATTATTTTTTTAAACTCTAATTAATTATATGTATGTGGTTGTCTAATTATACAGAACATAGAATTTTGAAGTAACTCATTTTTATAATGTACATTGTATTTTTAGGATATGTTTTATACAAAAAAACACCAAGCATATTGTAGTGCTAAATCTAGATGTGTGGGCTCAGGGCCTTGCACGTATAGAAAAATATAACCTTTATATTGTATGTAGTGAATAATTAAACTAGATATGTTTATATCATAATCCATAAATATGGAGTTAATATATATATAATATATATGTTTAGTGGTTCGTGAAATGGAAAATATCAAAAAAACTAATTTAGTTAAAAAAAATTAACATTATCTGGATGTGTTACATTATACTCACATAAAATGAATTTCTCCCTCAAAATTCATCTAGCTTATTAATGGACTAAAACATCCTTTTATAGAATCCCACATTATAAAAATAAATATTGCTACATCCTTTCAAGAATGAACATTGGAAACATAACAGTTACACAATGTAACATACACTTGAGTTACCACAAAGGGGAACAGATGTGAGAAGTGAAAGCATAGGAATAGAAGAACAGAATAAATACATGTAGGTGGTTATTAAGGGCAGAAATAATAATAATGTGAATGATAAATGAATTTTTGAGGGACTCAATGTCCTTAATCTATGAATATTTAAAAGCCCATTAGTTTAATACAAATAATGTTATTAGGAATATTTTTTTCATCATTTTTTAAAGGTTTAGTAACTTCTTTATTGAATAATAATATTATTAAATATATTAAATTATATATTTCTATAAAAAATATTCAATTATAAATTTAAAATTCAAAAATTACATAATGAAATGGATATCCAAAAATTAACTTTTCTTCCTAAAGCCCTAAAATAAACATTTAGTGGATCGTAAGGAACATAAAATAAGGAAATTTCTAACTATTTATCTCTAACTATTATTAAAAATAAATATGGTTAATATATTAGAAATAAAAAAGTAACAACACTGTTTCATGATTAATAATTATTTATAAAAAATGACACATTAACCAGGACATCACATATTCCAGTGGTAGGTGTGAAACCCTTATCATCATTTGGCAATGTGTTTAAGAAATGTGGCCCTTCTAAATACGATTTATTTTAACCTAACATACATGATATACTTTTCAAAAACCCCACTAATATAATTTACTAAATAATCAATATGGACATCCTCATAATAAAGTAAATCACTAAATATCATTTTAACTAGGTTATAAATACAACATCAATACATAAATACATCTTCCAAAGATTAACATAATGTTTCTATAAATGGATTAATTTATAACCCTTATGAAAATGATCCTATACATTAGAGACAAATTAATGAAATTATCTTAACATTGATACCAGGTAGGTCACAAAGTAGCTATTGGTTGTCACATTTCAATCATGTGAATAACTTCATCATATATTCTATTAAAACATGTTAATAACCCGAATTACCATAAACTGATTTTATTTTCATACATGTCCACATATCTAAATGTATATTTTTTACATTCATAAAATCCAAAATGAAGTATAAACTTGATATCACAAACCACTTGTTAGCGAGTCCTTAATTAATTCCAATCTAATAAGTATTTTCCAATTTACTTATTCATATCCAAAAAATCTTTATAAAAACCAAATTTTATTAACATAAGGTACATATTTAAGGTTATCGTCCCATAGTCAAAATATCAACTTATCATTAAATAAAATTTCCATTCCTTATAAAATAATCATCATAATCTTTTAAATCAGTAGAAAAAAATTAAATTGAAGAATGCTTTCATATTTCACCAGTCATGTTACATTATTATTGAATCCAAATACATATAATCATGAATTATCCCAATTTATTCACTATTCATAATAAGGATAACTCATCTTATTAAACAACACCTTTTTTTCTTTATCATTTCCTCTATAGTCTCATCAACTTCATCAATATAACCAAAAATCCTACCACCTTATTGGATGTTAATTGATGGTTTTTACATAGGTCATATATTTTCATAATGACCATTGATTCCGCACTTAATGAATTTATCATTTGATGACGAATTAGGGGGGCCAAAATTCCAATACATTTGGTTAGATGAACCCTTAATTTTAAAATTGTAGTTACTTTCATTGAGACGTTCTTTTACATAGTCAAGAAAACTTATTCTTCATTTAATACATTCATATAGTTGATTATTTACAAATTATTGAGTCAAAGGAAACCAAATTTGAATCCCAAAATGATCTCCATAACCCCAAATCTCAGTGAAATCCTTATATTATATGGTGTGTTTGAGAGTTGGTTAAGGTACACATTGTTGATCAAGTTCTTTGAAAAATCACTAGAAATGATCACACCATCAATAACTATAGTGGTTAAGTAATTTGAATTATCAAACTTATATTTACATTATATTAAATGTTAATCCTATTTCTTCTAAATCCATCCATTGGATAAACCATAAGGAATTTAATATCAATTTATTATCATTGTGTGGAAAAAAATAATCATGATTGTTCACTAATATGATGTCTTTGTTATGGAACCATTCGTAATCTATTACACCATTGTTTTAACCTAGGATATTTATAGACAACTAATATTTAAATCCTTCATGATGGATTTTTAAGAGTTTATGAATTCCCAAATCATATCTATAGTGATTTTCAAACAAGGTGTTATGTAAGGATCCTTACAATGTACGAGGTTACCCTGAGTCTGTCCTGAGAGACCTTATCAGAGTTGTTACTCCATGGTACATATGAGATAGAACCAAATCCACTTATAGTATTCATAGTAGGATAAATTACTACGAAAACACACACTATATCCATTAACAAAATAATTGGACTTTTAATATACTTTTTCTTATCACTAGACTTATCAATATATATGTAATTAAAGTTCTCACAATTTTTGTTCATCAATGTTTCCAATGTCTAAATAAACCATTTCTATACTACCAACTATAATAGCCCAATATTAAACTAATTAAGCATTACATCACTTTAGTAAAATAATTAATATATTATTCAAAAAGAATCCAAATGTCAGAATTAATATACTCCCTTTAGAAATAAGGAATCATTAAAAATGGTACACATGTGAGATACATTTCATCCTAATTAGTTCTTCTTGGATTTCACCATTTTTATAAACATCATTTTAAATGGATGGAGTCGAAGCCTCAATTTATTATTAAATAAAATTCCTCTTTTTAGACATCGTAGAGGGAGACCCATTACATAGAATGAAGGCCCAAGGCCAAGTTCCCTGAATACGAGGCTTTAAATAACATTTTTTCCCAAAGGACTCCTCAATGAACAATACTACTACAATACACACATTTCTATAGTAACTGCAATAGTACCGCAACCGCTATAGTTCTGCTACTTTGCCTCTGCCATTACAGTACCCCCACTGCTACAGTATTCTACTGCTATAGTTCCCAACTATAGTACTTTTATAGTACCCAAAATATCATCCCTTCCCAGATTTGATCCTGGGTCTTTTGGATGCTATGAATGAGCTTTTACCACTTGGGTAAATGCTTGTTGGAATTCATATACACATCATTCTTGACATATTTAATCATAACCTGGAGAAGGAAACATAAAATGAGTTAATCTGATATGCTACGTAAGGGTAATAATGAGATATATGTAAGGATAAACAAAGAATAATGATTAACAGTTCGTAAGACATTAATCCAAAGGTGTTACTGGACATAATCCCTAAAAGCATAAAATAGTAATAAGACAAATAATTTTGACAAACACTTATGTATATAATATGATATCCATAGTATCCATGGAAACATTTCTATTAACATCCTAGGTGTATGGTTTCACTCCCCAAACCATATTGGTCGTCATGGTTCATATGATGGCTATCTTAATAGCATGAATTAACTGGTCACTCTATCTTGATAGTAAAGGATAACTCCGAAAGACATCTTAGTAGGCAACGATCACACCCAAGACCATATTTTTATATCTCATGAAATATGAGTCATTAACCATTGAATTTCAAGGAGACATATTTA
Source organism: Viscum album (assembly GCA_963277665.1). Taxonomy (NCBI): domain Eukaryota; kingdom Viridiplantae; phylum Streptophyta; class Magnoliopsida; order Santalales; family Viscaceae; genus Viscum; species Viscum album. Next base: position 640,681,736 of record OY728133.1, on the reverse strand, counting down.
ACACAAATATCATAATGAAATAATACATACATGTACCAAAGAATCATAAACAATCATGTCACTACCCATGAAATTAAATCTGTATCATAAAAAATGTAAAAAATATCCTAACATATGTAAAAACATACAGTTTTCATAAAAATTTTATAAAAATAATAACCTTCCAATAATTTAGTTTTTAATGGAATATAAACAATGAAAGAGAAATTCCTTTCTTAAACATCATGCAATAAAAAATAAACTATTAAAATGTTGAATATTAATGGAAACATTTAATAATTTCCCCATAAATTCATAAGTATCACCAATATATGTTTTCATAGATGATAACTAATTTTGAATGATCTTCTAAAATCATATCATGAAAAAATTATTTGTTCCCTATTGAAAAATATTTCTTAAAATTTTAATCATTTTGAAAACTATTTTCATGAAAATAAACCTGAAACTTATAAAATAATAATTTAATACATTATGATAACCATTTTCATTTTAAAACAAGTAGATGAGATCAAAAACCTTTTTAAAACTATTACTCATTGAAATTTTTATAATATACATGATAAATATTTCACATATATTTAATTAAAATCACTTTTAAATACATTTTCATAAAAAAAATCTTTTAGATATTAAAAGGATGACTAAAATATATGATTATGGGTAAATCTGTATATGTTATATGATGTAAAAAGGATTTTGATTTTTCATATTAAAAATTCTAGAAATTTTCATTTTATTGAATGTGACAAGTAGATTACGTTGAAAAAAATAGTAAATGAAAAAAAGGTAAAAAAAATATATTTCAATGCTAATAGGAAATTAGTCTAATATTCAAGGAATATGTTTTTGGAAAGCTTGGTTTTTAAATAACACAAATTTCTGACTGAATAGACAGGAAAGGTCTTATTTTCACAAATAAAATTCTTAATTATCATTAGTACTAAAGAGAAAAAAAAAATAGTAATCTAAGAATACATAAAGACTAATTAGAATATAAATAAATAAAGAGTTTTCTAGAAAGGTGTACCATAATATTTCATTAATAAAAACATGATCAAGAATTATATTGATGAACTGTTATATTGTTTCGATAAACACATACTACATGGTATCATTTAATCATACTCTAGATGATGGAAAATGAAACTGCATGGAAGATAAAATATAATCCCAAGAAAAAAATTCATGATATAAAAACTCAAAAGAATTCTGTAAAACTCATAACAAAATATAGTTTTATAACATGGAATCTCTCTCAAAGAAATAAAAGAATTGAGAATAAATTACTTTACTGATTTGGTATCATTTTTAACATAAACCCCATGATAAAAACAACATAAAATATCTATAAAAATGAAACAATAATTATAATAGTAATATAATAAATTCATGGGTAGTATATACACCACACACATGAATTCATTTGTGAATATATGAAGAATATCAGGAAAATAAAGAGTATGATTAAAATTCACTTAGCTTGTGTCTTGACTATATTCTTAATCATTCAAGAATCCTATATAACTAGTTTAATATTATTATAAACATTTTAAATAAAAATATAATTGTATTTAATACCATATAGATATTTATTTTTTCATTATATTATTACTTTTTATCAATTCAATGTTAATGTTTGACTTTGGGTAATGTCTCATTTGTTCATCACATGTGTCTTATTTTCTTATATCATTGGTCCATATACATATATCATGATTTGAAGTTGTAAAAAATGATATAAATATAATTTATATTCATAAATTGTGAATTATAATAATATATAGGATTTAGATTTATGAAATTCAATGCCCCATTCATGGAGTTGGTAGGTCAAACATACACATGAATGTTGATACCATTTTATTATTATATTGAATGAAAGAGAGTAAATTATATATATATATATGTAAATAATATCATTGAAGAATAATAATTACATAATTTATATAATATATTATAATTAATATTATCCTTAATATATTCCATGTTGTTTGTGAACAAATAAAATCACGTTTAAGGGGAGGTGGTCCACACTTCTTCAAAAGAAATTATTATATTTACAAAAGATGTAAATCATAAGGGTATTTTACCAATAAAAATATAGAAGCCTAAAGATAGTATAAATATGAAATATATCATATATGCATATATTTTCCTTCATAATTTCCACCATGAGATTCTATAAAGGAAAATTGAACAATCGTCATTTCATGAGGCTATAGTTCATCATAACTGTAAACAATAAGTTTGTTACCCATTAGATTGATGTGTGTGTAATTTTTGTTTGAAAAGATATCATAACCATAAAATAGTACATATAGAGTACTATTTTTGTTACAAAACCTTGAAATATAGATATTTTAGGTATTGGAGAATGAATATAAATGAAATTTTCTTGGGGAAGGATGCAACCTCTGATTCAGGTTTTCCCTTTTGGAAAACAAAAAGGGAATTCATAAATGGATTTATTACACTAGGGATGAATCAAGGATGAATGGAGGGATGTTTTGGATGTAAATATGAATTATTTTTTTATGATTTATGTGGGTTTTTTGGTCCGTGGAAATGAGGGTATATGATGCCTTTTAATGTGGTGGAGGAGTGGCACTCTTTTAATATTTAGGAAAAAGGGAAAACCAAAAAAAATTATTAATTGAACTTCCATAACATAATTTTAAAAATACCATAAAATGGTTTATAGGTTCTAAACATGGAAATAAATTTTCTTTTGGACATTATTATTAGCCATATTCAGACTTAAGTTTAGGGTTTAATATATAATAAATTTTATTTTCTCCATTATCAATGTAGATTATTTTAATTACCATCACTAATATTATTAGTCAAAAACTAATTTGATATTATTATAAATTATAAGTTATTATTAATCCAAATTTTGAATTAATTTTACCAAATTTCAATCCCATTTTTTGAAGAAATTTATTTAAATTAAATCATTTAGATGGGATGATAATGCGGGATTTTAATGTATAATCATTCAAAAGTATGCTCGGTATTTATAAAAAATTTTAATGTTAAATTGAATCTATTGAACTAAATTGGATGAATTGATTAAATTTTAACCTAATTATCTTCTAAAATCATTTAAAAATATAATTTATTTATATAAACAAAATTAGATGAATAAAACTATTTTGTGTTAAATTTTATTATATTCCATTTTCATTAAAAAAATGAAACATCAGCATAAAAATAAAAAACATTATCACGAAATTTTTTTATGTTTCTCATATATAAATGTATTTTATATTATCATATAATTTTAATAAAATATAAAAAATTTATATCTATCAATGGTTCTCCCTCAAAAGGCGGTTAAAGTGCATTATTAGAAATATAGGTTTTTTTAAAATATAGTTTGTTCATATATTATTCCTATTAAATATATTTGATATATATATATATATTTATTTATTAATTTAATATCACTCAATAATTTTAATAATTTTATTTATTTTGATAATATTCATTTTTGAGAATAAATATAGTTTTCTAAAAAATATTCACTTTATATTCAATTAGTACATTGTTACTAATGAATTCATTATATATATTTTTTAAATAGAGGTTTTCATAAATTATTTAATATTATTAAATAATACTAAATTATGATCATGGATATATATTAATATATTAAATAATATTATTTTAATTATATATTGTTTTTTGGTAAAACAAGATCTTTTGTGTCGAATGTTGTCGAGGAAACTCAATATTTAATGTAATGTAAGAAAACCTTAGTGTTTTGTATAGAGAAAGATAACCATTAGATAGTGTATAATACATGATTAACTTGTCATTTAATATAATTCAAGCAAGTAATTATTATTAATATATAAACTATAACTAATGTTTTGTTAAAAGAAAAATATCAAAAAGAATAAATTACTTCAAAAAACATAATTCAAAAAATTGTCGGGTGTAACAAATAATTTGATGAAATTATTATTCATAAAAAATAAAACACATTTATTTTACATATAATCATTTGGTTATATGTTGTAATGAAACTATCCTTGTTTTTCATTGTGTGGTTTTCAATCAGTTTGAATTGGGAAAGTATTGACATTCACATTCAATATTAATTTTGTAGTCACTTACTTTATATTGAAACAATTACAGTATTGTGATAAAATGGATTCTACATTTATCTAAATTTTTATATTATTTGTATTATGGATACTAATATGGTTCAAACCATATATAATTTCTATATATTGTGTTATACCAAAAATTATATTTGAATGATTAGGGAAATATTCATATTCAAAATTATTTACTCAGTAAGGATATTTACTGATAAGAAATATTGTTATTAGATAAAATTGTTCATTCAATAAGAGAACAATCCACTATATATGAGGTTATAGGTGGGAAATATTTATAGACAATCCATTTATGAATTGATAGGTCACATGAAAAAAATTATTAATCTACCCTAGAATGGGTTTTTGGTTTATAAAAACCACATATTAAATTATAATTATAGAATTCAATAAATATTTAAAAATCATGATGTATGTAATAAGGAAATACAATTTTTTTCATTTCCATCATTTAAAATTTAGTTTATTCATCAAAGAGTTTACTAAATTGTTAATATAACTGGATTAGTTTTCTTCTTAATTTATTGATTAAATGAAATGTGTTATTATTTATTTACCTGACGAAAATTATTATTACTTAATACTCTTAATATATTCCACTACATTTAACTCATACTAATCATTTTAGATCCCACTTATTTTGTACCCTTTCGATAGGACATGAAAAATAAATATTTTAATGAGTTCAATAATGGATATTTTTTTATATTTACTGTGTTTTGTAATGTTTTCAAATGAAATTAGAGATTCAAGTATGTATTATTTACACAGGCATTAAAACAAATCCATTGGTAAATGATAACTTGTATATAATGCCACTGTTATAATGTGAAAACTTATTCTGGGCTACATGATTTATGGTCTATAGACATTATTTGGATGTAATATAATATAAATACGAATTATGTTATGAATGTTTGAAAACATTACAGATACAACACCATAGTATGTTATTCAAATTTTTGAGAATTTTAATAAATTATAACTATTTTACTTATTTTTCAATATTCACATTGTAATTATTTTTAACATATCATTACAACTACTATTTTTTAATTTATATAATAGTAAATTAAAGATGAATGGTTCATGAGTATTAATCCATATTGTTGATATTCCCAAAATAGAATTGGAATGATTCTATGGTTCTACTCTAGATATAGAAGAAATTTGAAATTTCATTTCGTGGAATAATCAAAAAGTATTATATAAATCAATATGAAACATGGGAGATAATTTAAATGAATCTAGTATACTATACAAGTATTAATAGATGAAAGGACACATAATGATTATCTTTAGGGATTAATTATAGGAATATGATTTTTATTATAAAAATAGTTGTGGGAAATAAACATGTTTCATTTTTTGGTGTGGAAAATTACATGGAGTCCTACATTTTAATGTTAATGATATATTTCCATTCTATATTGATGAATGTTTTCTGAAATATTTAATTTATATGGATGTTTAGAAATATATATATTATGGGTGATATACCCTTATTGATTATTTGAATGTGGGTTTCACGAATAAAAAAAAGTATTTATAAAATAATCACTCAAAACATTATCTTAAGTATTAATGTGTTGAAATGTAAACATATTTTAGTCTAGTAGCGTTATTATATATTCTTTAAATCCAAATACATATGTGGAAATAAAAAAATCACCAGGGCGATATTTTCATTACTCTCTAGCATTGGAATAAGACCCTCTATAGTAGGGAAAAAAATCTTGTGTACATTATTGAAACATAAAATTATATGTTCGATTCATAAATATGGAATTTTAAGAATGGAAATATGTGTTCCATGGGGATAAATTTCAATACTACAAATGTAATTTTTCCAATAATGTAGTTTCTCGATTATGGACTATTTGAATATTTTATGTTTGAAATGATTAAAAGATTTTATCTTATTAATGGACAATGAAATCTAAATTCTAAAGTTTAGAACTAGTGCATAATGATGTTTTGTGTGACTCTCTAGTTCACTCAATTATAGTATCTCTATGTTATGTAACATTGTTCAATGTCTTAAATAGAAATTTATATGTTAACATTCTAAAGAATATTTTTAAGGGTTTTATGTTTCCAAAGTTTATGAATGTTCTAGAAAATTAGTCGGGTTTATATATAAAATGTTTGAAGTTAGAAATATAAATAAATTATAATGGTATATTATTTATTTATTTTTATATTACCAGTGTACATTAGTCATAGATGAGCATTCCTAGAAAAGGCAATATAATTATATGTGCAATCTAATAAATGAGACATTTAACAAATGATCTAAGAGTATGTTTCTAGGATCATGAATACCTCAGAAATTTTAGGAATACATAGTTAATATGATATTATATATTATAATTAGGAATTATTTTGTTTTAATGGGTCCATTTATTCCTAGGTAAATTTAATACAATCTTCAAACATGATTTTATAACTCAATGTTACATCATTTCTGTCCTTCGTGCTGTGTAGTTTGAATATATATTCAAGAATAATGATAATAACATGATCCATATATATAATATTGTGACATTTATTAATGGAATTCTTTAAAATGCCTTACATGCTATTGAATTTAAAAAAATGACAGAACTTCCAATTATCCATGATCATTTTGATTATAAATGTTTAGGTGAATTATTCATATTAGAGCTATTGTAGATTGTTTTGAGCTATAATTTAGGATATCTACTAGGTCGAGAGGATATATTTATAGAAATTTATACCCTTATAGAATTCTTATAAAATCATGGTAGATATCCATAATTCAGTAAGGAATCAATATAGATTATGGAGTCAAGTAACATGTTATAAAAGGAAGAGATAGATTCGTCGTAACATGAATATATAGAAGAATTTATTACCACAAGGAGATAATTTTCTATATATTAAATGGGTATACCAAATTAATTAATAGAATATTAGTATGAATAAATGAATGGAAAATCAGGTGGTGAATGGATTTAAATAAATAGATAGTGAGGATTCCACAAAATATTTTCCCACTAAATAAAAATAACCACAATCATGGGGGTTAACATATTTTTTAGTCCTAGTAATTATATAATTATTATCATTAAATGAATACATCAATGAATCATAGATATTTATTGGAGGACATTTAAATAGAGTAGCTAGATTGATTTCATTGGTCCAAAAGAAGTTAAATAGTATAAAAACTCAAAAAATGTTTATACTGCTCGAATTAAGATACCCAAGAAATAAAATACAAATATATTATTTTTAAATGAGTAAATATTCATATAAACTGTGTTTCATGGTCCAATACTACTATTTCATGTCTTTTTTCAAAATGTATGCCTTATATTTAATCTATACAAGAATGTGACAACTATTATGAGATTAATAAATCAATGTATTATTGATTTAAAGGAATCCCCTATATATGATTTCAAAATAAAAAATCTTAGATGATGAAACATGATTAAAGCGATTAAGACTACATGAGTTCATGGGGATGGAGAATTGATGTTTTAATAAAATGACTATAATGGATAATTTAAAATAAGGATTATTTTGTAGTGAAAAAGAATGTATTTATTCCCCCTGAAGGTTATTTTCCATTATTCTAGGAGAATTCCCTATTAATAGATGATGATATTTCATAAATGGAATATTTTGATATGGAAAATTATTTTAGAATCATGATGTATTTTATAGCTATTTTATCATTTGATAGTGCACATGAATTGGGATTCTTGAGGAGGTAAATTGATAACATGGAAAATTGAAACCTAGATACAATGTTGATAACAATAATTATTCTTATTAAAACAAATAAATTATATATATTTCTATAAAGTAATGTTTTAACTAATTATATAGTTATTATGCATGGATGAGAATAATAATGACACATAAGTATGATTTTTTAGTGTTTACTTATAGAGGTATATTTATATATTTTTATTCCTAGTAATAGAAATTGATTTCACTAGAAACCATGATGGATAAGTATATTTCCAAAAATAGAACCTATGAATGATATGGGTTAGTTGAATAACTTATAATGGTTTGTGAAAAACTGGGTGAGATGCGTCATAAGAATAATATATTGTTTCACGGAAGGATAAATAACCATCTATGGAAGTAAAAATTTATCAGTAATATAATATATTATGGGATACTAATACTATAAAATATTAAAAATATGAATAATTTAATAAAAATATAGATGAATAAAATTAATACTGAATAATAGAGTTACTTTTATGGCATCACTGGTTATTTTTGATCAAAAAATATTGAACTGTGGTATATGGAAGAACACATTGGGAGATGAATGGAGATTTATCTCTTGAATAATCATTTTTTAAAATAAATTTAAAATGGTGGATATTGATGAGTATAATTGTGAATTGTTACATTTTTTCACATATTAATCACTGGTGAAATTTATTTTGTGGTTTGACATCAATTGTGAGTTCATTGGGTGTTCTTGAAAGTAGTGTTCCCTTATATTGTTGTAAAAATGCAAGGGAAGGATACCAACAAAGGGGTACTACAACAATTTACATTACTATATATATTTTTTACTAAAAAACAAGTGTTATTATTGAAAAACATTCTATATGAGTTCATTTTCATGTTTACAATTTATATATCTTCTGATCTTAGTAAATATTCACTTATAAATAGTAAAGTGGATACCTGACCCTATAAATATAGGGATTCTCCATCAACATTAAAAATATCTATGTTATTCTTATACCTTGTTTTGTTTATAATCATTCTAAAACAAATCATCCTTCAGAGCTCCTATGTTTTTAAAAACAATTCTATAAAAGGTCATTGATGAATTAAATGAATATTTATGTCACTATAATTGATAAAAATAATGTTATCAATGTAGATTTAATTATGTATTACCCCCCATATATTCCATTAGTAATAAGTTTTTATATCAAACCATACAATTTATTTCATTAAATATGTTAAAGAGAAGAATTTGTGTAATTTCATCTATAATAAAATTGAGATGAAAAAATTTAGTTTCTCTTATTCTTTGGGAGTCTTTATTATTATGAAAAATTAAATACCAATCATAAATTTATTTTGAACAAAATTTTCATTTTATCTCTTATAAAAAATAAGAAATCATTTCTATTAAAAATAATTTTAATTATATATTCATTCTTCATGTATTTATTATATATATATTTAAATATATTTTTATTATAGTTATGTCAGGTTAAAATATTTTTTTATTAATTATAAATCATTATATATTGTTCTTCCCATCCCTTTTTACATATATATTTTTTCAAGAATTTTATTTTTACAATTTTATAGATCATTAAATTCTTAATATTTATAGAAACTCAATCTATTAAAACTCATGGAAATAAAAAATTTAATAAAATGAAATGTTTTCATGTCAGTTAAAAATTCCTCCCATCTAAAATTAATTTCATCTACAAAACCCAAAATTTGTAGTGATTAATAAATTTTTATGATATTTATAACAAATGTATGTTAAATTCAAAAATATTATGACAAAATTAAAAATTTTCTAATATTCAATAAATCTTATCGAAATTTTTTATATGTTTCTTAGATAATTTGTTTCATTTATTATATTTTTATCATAAAAATCACATTGAATTTTGATTTAATTGGTTTAAACATAGTTAAATATTGTAATTACTATAACTACATAGATTATACAATATAGTTTCATCAATATCCTGAAGTATCTTTCAAATCATGTAGAATAACATTATCAACTATCCATGGAAGAGACATTTTAGATTCATCAAAATACCATGGGATTTCTATGTCAATTGAAAATAAGAAATTAATTAAAAAAAATCTTTTTAAAGACACCAAACATCGAAATCCTATAATAAGTCATATTAAATATGAGTTACTAACAATTAATTATATATAACATTTCATTATTAATGTAATACAACATGTGTAGACATTAATATTAAGGAAAAAGTGCTCTATAATTGACTATTAAAGACTCCCAATAGCCCGTAATTATATAACTAACATTCTATTAATGCTATGATTTTTCATCCTATTAACTATCTCTATGAGTAGGGCTCAAAAAATAGTGTACAATTAGCACATGATCTTTGAAGTATTTTTAATAAATAAATATACATTGAATCCTATATAAATAATAAAATGTTAATAGATGCATGTGATCCATATTTAAGAGTAATTTTTTGGAATATGAACTATGTTTAGTTTTATTTTTTCATGAACATTATTACAAAAAACTAAAAAATTTATTATTCCCCCACCCATTAAGACGTTTCATCATTGCTTCGGGCTGAGTGACAAAAGACCATGGGCGTGCCTCCCCATATACCAAAGGATAATGATAATATTTGAGCATTAAAGAGGTGATATTGGGGACCTATACCCTCTAAGAATGATGATAATAATTTTTTTTATAATTATTGAAGAAAAATAATGACAAAATAGGCACTAGACTAGTAACCTTCCCCTACAACAAGAATAAAAATAGCAGAAAAAATAATAATATTAAATAAGATCAATACCATTTAAAAAATTAAACTCCACAACATAAAATTTTTACCTATTGTAATATAAAATGCATATATATTCTGTTATATAAATAGTAATTAGAGGGGGTTTTAATGGAGGAACATTGTATATATGTATAATTGCATACATGTATAAATAAAAACAAAATAAAACTCCATATGTGGTAAGAAAGATAGGTCCCTTATACTATATTATAAAATAACTCAAGAACAGTGATCCTACTCATGATCCTGAACCTTTACATGAAAAAATAGACATATATTATATACACATCCAAAGGGTATTGATTAGTATGTGAGAAAGAATCTCTACAGGCCCCCACTAATGTGTTACTAACATGCATCTAAGATCTATCATGTGTTAAGATTTAAAAAATGAGAAGCACTGGCATATAACATAATATCTTGTATTCCCTTATCCTCAATAGTCATGCAGGATCATTCACCTAGATTGGACATCTTTGATATAGTAGTCATGGATGTATCCTTGGAATATATTGAATGACATCGCTAATTTAATTTCAATCCAAGTGAACATTGTGGTCACAAATTTAATAGAATAACCCAAAGAATCATTTCAATAGTATCATCATGTCCAACAATATCAGGCATCTTGATGGCAGTCCCAAACAGATTCAAAGGTCTCATGAACCTCAGCTCTTCATAATCAATGTCGTCTTAGATCACAACATTCATGGAAAAATAATTCATATCCTTTAAAGATAACAACATCATCTTAATAGCCTACATCCTAATGAATTGTGATGTATATTATCCAAATGAGTCTTAGACCAACTGCCTCATGTTCGACAAGCCTCATCCCCCAACCAATAGACGCTACACTGCCAACTAATGGATTCTCACCATCTATGTATATTTTTCGGGTAATCACCACTAACCATCATTCTAAGACAAAAATAGCACATTATTTTACCCATATTATTAATCAATTCCGCCTCATCATATAAATCGTATTATGTGAATAGGACTCAAACTGGCATAATGGCCAAAATGGGTGAGTGAAAATCACTAAACAAATCCTTAAGACATGACATTTTCAAACCTCATTCCCCTATAACATGTCCCACAAACTGATATAAAACACCATCCAATATAATTAGAGCATCCCCCATAGCTTGATTATATCTTCGCCTCATCCGAATCAACTAGTCTCTAAACCTCTAATCATAAAAACACAAAATATATATAAATCAAGCCACACTCACCCGGATGATCTCATATCCTCAAATCAGATTTCAAATTCTATCACACTCATTAGGGTGAGGCTGTCATGTTTCAAGGGAACTCCACATTTTAATATAAATAAATTAAAAAAGTCAAATTAATTAAAACATAACCAACCTAATATTTCCAATATCCAATGCCTTTCACTATTCTCAAAAAAAACTTACACATGGATTAAAATTATCATAGGAATCTCATGAGTCCAATTTGAATTATAAGATACAAAAATTCAATTTATTGGGTCTCACTCTAACAACCTAAAATTATGATAAAATATAAATCCCCAAAACAGTCATGAAAACACAATAAAATATAAGAACCACCGACCTCATGTTGGTAGAAGCTCACATGTAAGATCTTAGAATCAAATTTGATTCGATTGGAAGAAATCACATATTAGATGAACACCAGAAAAATTGGGTAAATCATATCACATGTATTTAGTGCTCCATAAGATGTGAAAAAATATTAATAATATCATTTGTATTCAACAACTATTTGATTTGGATCAAAAGAAACCGAAAATGAGAGGATCAGAGTCCAAATGACATATATAGATCAACACCTAAGAGAGTATTAGAATGAGAACTCTCATGTACTATGTATTGGTGGAGTAGGAAAATGATGTTAAGTATCTTATAAATGATTCAATTGAATTTTCAAAATATCATCCATTTAATGGGAGGAACTGTTTTCCTGTAAAATTTGTCAAACCATGCGTAAACTGTACAGTGCCAACTTCTCAAGCACCATCCTCCTACAGTTCATCTAAACTTTTATAAAAATGATTTCAAAAACATGCATGAACACTTTATAAAAAATTTCTACCATGGATATATAGAAATAAAACCCCATCAACATGGTTTTTCGATCCATGTCTAGTGCACATAGAGGGATGCATGGATTCACATGAGAGACCCGATGATTTGTTCAACCCATGTGTCGAGTCTGTGTACCCCTCGAAAATGAGTTCATAGGATCTGTTTCACCAAAACACTATTAACTCCCTACAAATACTTCCAAGCCTTAAACCATTACATAATAAAAGGCATTGGGTTAATGAATATCATGGAATTAATTTATGATAAATGATATAATATGTGTTCTACCAATAATCCTAAAAAATTCGATATGGGAGAGGATTTCAACACACTCAAAAAACCAGAGACAACAAATTTTCCCCACATTAACATATATTGTCATAGAGATATCATTTATAATAAATAGATTAATCCAAAAAAACATGTCTTATTAAAATTAACTTAACCTGACCAAATGAAAAATGTTTAAGTAAACTATATCATGGGCTCCCCACCTTAAGAGTGTACTACCCCAGTTTCATCTACACTGAAACCCAAATAAAACTGATGGTCCATCAAAAATATTTTGTATCAATACACTACCCATGACAAATCCTCACCCTACACCTCACTAGGTGCTTCAATATCATTACTGACACCTATCATGGCCAACATATTAGAAGATTACCACCTCATGTATGTGTCTCTGATGACACCTATGAAGTACCACCTATCATTAGATGGTCAAATTAGTCATGGTATCTCACTCCTCAATCATGTACCACATCGTAATGAAGTGATTATTATATATCACCAGACAATTCACATACCCAATGACGTTGTTAAAAGATATTGGTTCCACACACATCTTATATATATAGATACAATGCATCTGAATTGATGCCCACCTACTAAATATCATCGGTTACGTCTAAAAGTACATCTTGTGCACCTTGTTCTCCCAAAACAAACATAATTGCACAAGTGTCACTCCAAAATAAAACTACTGAACAATAGAATCACCAATAATGCACCTGTAAACATAACATTCTAACTGGAATGTTCGACACCTAGTAGATAAAATGCATGCATCTAGCCTGAATCATGAATACCACAGGTCTGGACTCCTGGTGGTGATGCACTATCCAATGGACAATAACACCACAACTGGTTCGTACTATATATTCTATGACCTCAATAAACCATTGAATCATGACTACAATCACTTATTATTACTCATAGTCAGATCATAGAACCCCAAGTACACCCCAGTCTTTGAGTGATGGCTATCTGAGAATGATTACTTCATAAAATCATGAAATTTCATACCTATCCACAATAATTGAACTCTATCATGACCCGATATCCCTACATATATACATACCCAGGGGGCCCAAGCTTGAAAAATATCATCGACATCCCACCCTTTAGTGGTCTTCTCGAGTATCTAGCATGCACACCCTACTGAAACTCATCTCATGATTCATTCCTACTTTCTGAAGTATCACCACTAAAATCACCATAAAAATTCACTCACATCATGTAATACCATTTCATGATCATTTTCATAGCTATATGCTCTGGATTCGCCACCTCTAAGAATGAGTCCAACCTGAATATGTTTACCTACACTCAAATGGTGTGTCGCAAACCATCCATGATGCTCCTCACTCTCGAGGTGTCATTTCCCTCTATATCTAGTGAATAATGAGACATCATAGTGAATTTCAATACATAGTCAATGAATGATATGTCTCCATATTGTTTTGTTGTGATATATTGAGATCAACCTACCCTGAGAGTCCTGGGAATGATGTTCTCAATGAACATGGACCCAATGTTCTTTCATTTGTGTCCCTCGTGTCTGTCTGCCTATAACTGGACATTCCACCAATGATTTTAAGATCGCATGATCATGTATAAATTCAGAATTAACCTCTATGATATGGATTTATCAAACAAATCTAAGATTATATTCATAGACTCAATCCAGATTTCAACTACCAATTGTGCACCCACACCCTGAAATGGAAGTGTGTTATATGACGGAATCTGCCGATTTAGATACTCCATAGAAGGCTATACTAAATAATCTCTCATATCAATCACATTGATGAAAATAACTTAATCTATTTAATATGCTTTCCACACAACAAACCAAACGCTAAAAAATATGGTGGCATCCCGGCCTATACCGAAGCCTACACCAATTTCTGTGCATATAGATTTTGCAATACTTGGCCCTCAAGATCCTCATCTGACCTCAAGGGTCCCAACAACTGCCCACTTCTATAGAACCAAATAATTACCTTCGTGACACTCCATTGGATCTTATATTGGTGGAATCCCACTAAATTCCAATAAATTTTTAAGAAATACATATTAATATATAAAATCGGTATTGGAAAAAATTAAAGGGAAGTGTAATATCACTACCCATACCATTCCCCATCGCAACCATGTAACAGTAAATCCAGACACTTTATCCCTTAACCACCCATATTGGAGTCTAACATGACTTATACATTGGGCCACATGCATCGTGAAGAACCAGGTCACCTCAATCTAAGCACCTCATCACCTGTCCTAGTGATCAATATCACCCAATACTAATATCCATGAAGGCTCTTATAAGATTAAGGATTATATATACTCCTATAACTTATGAAAAATAATTCATCATTCCATATGAATAATGATTCAATTAATATGTTCATAATAAGAAAAGTATATAAATACACCCCTTTCAATGTTTTTCCAAGGATACATAATCTCTCTTATGATTATAAGTCAAGGGTCACATATCAAAATAAGTAATAATCACATCCAAGTGAACCATATAATGTTTAAATCATATGAAATATAAATATTCAAAGTAATAACAACATTTCCAAACCCTTTTAACATGTTACATCCAGCTCGAATGGGGATTAAGGGAGCTAAACACGTTTTTTTTAAAAAAATAATGAAAAATCATAATCTTGAGTCTACCATATCCAAAAGAGTATGACCCAAAAAAAAGTAAATAAAACTCATATGATACCATTTTTTTTGATGTAACACATTGATCCACCCAAATTTGATATGGGACGACATCAAATGAGACTAAGGAATGTCTTCCTACTATCACCTCTTTATACCCTCACTTCTTGTCAGCAGCATTTTGCATATGTGGAGGCATGCCTAAGGCCCAATGGCACTCGGCCCATTGCACTTTTCCTATGGAATGTTTTTTTGAGGAGAAAAATAAATAGCATAATTTTGATAAAATATTATCTAAAAATTTAAGAAAATTAGTAAATATATTATGGATTTAAATAAAGATTACACTACATATGAAAATATTGAAACCATTACTAAGATATTTTTTTCTAATATAATTATCATTGTTAATGTTTTTTCTCATTTTTTTTATTATTTTATACATTTATCATTAGAATGGGGGTATAATTCACTATTAATTAGTTGTATATTTTATATCATCATTTTCATGGTGATGGGAATTATGGAATAAAGATCTAATAACTATATTCACAATGAAATTCAAGGTGGTTTTTAGCTAAGGGAGTGCATTACGGTAATCTTTTCAGTCCAACCTCAATTTTATTTTACTATATAATATATTCTTCATTTATTTATATAATCAATTTTTTTTCAACATTATGTATTTAATATATATAATAATTTAATATCATTTAATTTTTCAAGATATTATTTTATTTTATTATATATTAAAAAAATAATAAAATAATTTTATATATTATTATTTGTAAATAGGGAATAAAATATAAAATATATAAAAATATTTTACATTATTGATATTATAAAAAATTAAATTTAAAATAAATTGTGCTTTATAAAATGAAATTAATATATTATATAAATTACATTTATAAATTAGTTTTTCCTAGCCCAGTCCCACTCTTAATTTCTAATATGCGATATCATTTACTATCATATCATTTAGTATATTTTTTATCCAATTCAGTATCAGTACTATTCAAGTGAATGGATATATAATATTTCATTGATGAAACATTCAATTTTAAGATAGAACAATTTATCCACATAGTGTACGAATAAATGAAATTCAGAGGGGTGAATTTGGGTTTCCATATTTTATTATCATTAATGGATATTATTTTCAAAAAAATATTTAGAATAAAAATATTATTACACTTATTAAATAAAAATACTAATATTATATTATTAAATATTTCATTATCCAAGATGTTGATCCTTCATTGAAAAAATAGTTTTTTTTATTTAGACTTCTTATTATACATAAAAAAAATTATACTAAATTACATAAAGTGTATAGTATAAAAAACCTCTATCAAATTTTGTTATTGTTGCACATATGTTCTCCTTGAGACACATTAAACACATGATCACTCTAATTACTAGAATTATGTGGCTCCTTGGAAGTCTAATGGTAGAACCATGTATTTGTTAGTGTGTATGACATGTGAGACCAAGAATGTAATTTTATATAGTATCATGATACATTACAATATATTTAATATCCAAAATATATTATATATATTCAAATTCATGAAACAATGAGTTAGAATGTGTTATATTCAAGATCGATCTTCCTCGATGGATTTCACTATATATATTAGTATATTTTATCAAACAACAATGTATTATTAAACCATAATGAGATATAGCCTAGACATTATGTTAATGGTTAGGAATAGTATTAAATAACTTATAAAAATCTAATTTTAATATAAATATAAAATTAATTAATTAGTTACAAATTAATGGGAAACACATATTAGATCCAATTGGATAAAAAAATATTATTATGTTATGGGGATTTTTTTATTCTTCTGAAACGTTTTAATTTTTAATGAATAATTAAGAATACTAAATTTTAATGAAAACTACTTTTTCATGTAATTTATTTATAAGGTTAAAATATTATTATAATTTGTTTTATGGAATAATTAGATAAAATTGCTAGCAATTAATACCATTTATTTCATTAGAAGAAATTTCAATTTAAAATTTATTATATACACATAGAAAACATTCAGACCTTTTGAATTAAAAATACACATTTGTGTCGTTCTTAAGGGATGAATTATAAATTAATTCATCCCAATTATGAAATTGGAATAATGAAAAATTGATTCCATATTTTTAATAATCATAATATAATATTTCTAACAATAAATTTTTTCCCACAAATTATTGTTCAATGTAATTGAAATTAATATATCGATTAAGGTATAATTATTCTTAACTAAATACGAAACCAAACTCTTAAGGCCTTGAATGACCTATATAATTTTAGAAGACTTATTTTATAGCCATATTTCTATTATATCCTCCCAATAATAAATTTTTTTCTATTATTGGAGCTACTTGACACATTAAAAACGTGCATGTAATTCCATTATCAAAATATTTCCATAGTGCAATGCCTTCTATAAAATAAAAGGACCTCCCCACCTCTGAATTATTCACTCCTCTTAATAAAAGTTTTCTCAGCTGAGATCATCCAAAAGGCTCGTAAGAATCCCTCACATAGTTATTGGAATCTACTATTTTGGACAAGGTAAACCTAGGAATCATTTGGTCCAAACAAAAAAGACTTACCTCGTTAAGAGGTAACAATAATTCTTAATATTTTTTTGTCTTATTTCCTTTTTTCAAAACCTAAAATTTTCTTCTTCTAACATTGTAGAAAAATTAGTATCATAAATAAACAAGGATGTTATTATGATAATTATTCTACCTAAACTTTCTCACACTTCTCTCAAATTTTTAACGAATATTCTATTTTTTGTATGACGAACTACAGCAGCACGAAACCATCATGGTTCATTTTTTGCATTAACACCTTTCATCATTTCCATTATTATGAAAAATAGTTGTATATATGGTATATATGATATTTTTTAATTAATTTTAATTTTTTATCCATTTTAATTCATATATTTAATACTTTTCATTTTACATTAATGTGATAACATTTTTTTGAGAAAATATGGACTACTTCCGCCTCCATGCGATGTGATTCATTCACATGATATATCTAATGATTAAATGATTTTTATAATTTAAAATATGTGACCTAAAAATATATATGATATTAATTTCATAATTAAATTTCAGAAAATATAATAAATATATACCATTTACATTATTATCCTTTAACACACTAAAAAGCTAGAATTTCGGTCCTAGACATGTGGACTATCGCCTTGTAAAAACAATGTGATTACATTTACATCACAAGAATTATATATTTAAGTATATATGATGAAGTAAAATTGTATTTATTATATAACAATAATTATTTAAATATGTAATATTATTGTTGTTCTTTAGATAAAGATCATTAAAAAATGGTATTGTTACTCATCTGTATGTATGAACAACCATCTCCATGACTGTAACATTGAATCATTTTTCATATCCTTATTTAATGATTGTTTTCAAAAATTATAATTGAGTCATAAATAAGATAATGATTTCATCATTATTATTCCGAAGATATTATATAATGAACCCTTTGATCACATTTGACCTACCAAAGATAATTTTAAAACCTAAACCGAATTTGGTCAACACAACCGATATAAAGATAATAATTTAAGTAGTTGCATAAAACATAGTAATATGTAAAATAAATGTAATAATAAACATGAAAAAGGATATAAATAATGTATAAAATTGAAATATGTTTATTATATATGATTTTGTAGGAAGTTCACTTGAAATAAAACTCCAGGTAAGGCATTATCATATCACTTCATACATCTGTGAGATAAATGTCATGTTCACCACTTACATCCATTTTTTGGTGTATATAGTACAATTTTATATATTATATCAAAATTTTATTTATGTTCTATAATATAAATCCTCAAATTAAAATTTTTCATTCAATAGGTTTATGATTTATTATGTTTCAAAGTGTTATGAGACACATAGAGATGTTAAAATATTATTTTCATCAATAATAACATTAATGATCATACAATGAAAATTATATTTGATAAAAATATATTAAAATCATAAAAGAAACACTTTAATTTTATATAATCTAGTTATTCCTTACCACATTCAATTATTATTACCATTTTTTCACTCCTCATCACTAAAAATGATTTAAAAACTGTTATTCGTAAAATCTGTCTTTTCATCTCATTATTAGAAGAACATGTTTTCTTTAAAAAGTATTTATTTATAATAATTTTTTCAAAAGTATTATTACAATGATATGGTTAATAAAGTATTTAATTTTTTTTTATTTTTCCAATGTTTTAAAAAGAATCTATTTATATATTTATATATAAGTATATTTTCAAAATAATAATTGTGAAAAAATAATATCCTTTTTACATATTACAACATTTACCGATTTACCTACCATCATTTCATTAATGATTCCATTGAAGGTTTAAAAGGATAATTTTTATAGAAAATGTTTTTAAATTTTATTTTATGTAAAGTTGATTTAAATAATGATTCTAAAAAAATAACTTCTCTTAATGAATGTTTTTTGAATGATATTTTAATAATATTTTAAATTATCAATGACCAAAACCCATTATTTTACTCCACATGTTGTATAATGTATTGATACTAACGTTAATCTTTAATTGGATGTTTTATGACTTATCTGGTCATGTATAGTAATCATAATCACTTCCTTGATTCCTTTTGTCCCCTTGAAATATTAAAATTCCTATGATAATTGAACATTGAATTTCACATATTTTACCATATCATTTATCATTTATAGTTTCATTTATTAAATTTTACAAAATTATTTTATTGTTTTTACATTGAATTTTATTTTATTATTTGGATAAATATTGTTAAATATTCATATCTTACTCTCTATAGTTATTTTATAAGGAACATTGTTGAATCAATTATTTGATATATGGAAAATGTTTTGGAATGGTACAATATTGTTGGGACATCGGTAGAGATAACCCCTAGATTCATTTGTAGTCTCATGGGATGATTAATTTGGATATCCACCATTGATGGGTTTTTACACAATGTTTTGTAAATAGTTTACTAAACAGACATGATGGTAAATGTACCATGTACCTAGAAAACCTAGAATCCATGAATAAATCACTTCCTTCATATTATTTATAGTTATTATTTATCCATTAGATTTTATATCGACATATTTATTTATATATTTATTTTTTTAATTATTTTTATGGTATGTGTTACAGTTTCACACCCATTCATATTAATTTTTCTTTATTGAGTTATTTGAACGGAATGTATTGTCATTTATAAACCTTTTATTGTTAATTTGTATTTATTAATTCATTATGGTTCCACATTTCATACAAGAATAGAGAATTTGATCTCACCATTATTATTTTTCATTCCCCAAGAATATAATAATTTTATTATGAATATTTTAATTGATTTACTAGATGAATTATATTTATCCTTGAATTTATTTATTTATAAATAAGGGAAATATTATATTGTAATTAATTTATTATTTTGTAATTAAACTCTCATGTATGTATCTATTTTAGCAAGACTAATAAACTCGCTATCATTTGGGTGTTGATTCCATGTAATTATGCCAATGTAATTAGTATTAGACACTATCTCGATGCTATATAGGGTTGTCTTAATACAGGTCATATCATAGGATGTTTTGTATAAATCATGGGAACAGGATTTTGGAAAAAATTGATTTTAGAACATATACCCAACATATAAATTTAAGATTAGTATAGAAGTTCAACCTGCAATTTTTGGTAATGTTGAGATTATGTGGGTCGTCCTCGAAGTACATTCTTATATAGATAATACTATTGGATGTGGTTCTATCAGAAATATAAAAACGAGTAATAAAACTGAAAAGGTGTTCTGATCAAAACTTCGGTAATTTGGTATAGGAAAATGGGCCTTATTGTGAGACTATTTTGACACTCCTAGTTGGTATGCATTTTATAATTCACATTTTCTCTATATGATATTATGAAAAATTTGAACAAATGATGAAAATAAATAACCAAGGTTAAATAAAAGGTTCTTTAAATAGAAGATAAGGTTTCTTGATTTAGAAATAAAACTAATGTTATTAGGAGTAAAAATTTGACCAATGAAGGATCTATGTTAAAATATAATGGATGAAGGGTTTATGTAATGAAAATGAAATAAAAACCATAATAAGGAGTCTATTTAATGAATAAATTTAAATAATTTACATTATATTAATTTTGGAAATTATATTAATATAGCTTTGGAGATGTAATGACTATAAGCCATATGACAACTAATCAAATTTGGAAAGGCCCCCGGTTTTGAACCGATGACCGAATGAAAACTAGGGTTTTAACCCAACCACATAACTATGGACATTCATGGTAAAATTTTCATTTTAAGTAACTGAAAATTTAATAAACAACTATTATTAATGAACCCAAGTTATTGCATTTGAATATTAGATATTAATTAGTCAACCTAACCGGTTTTCGAATACATTTAAAATAAAATTGTATGTCTTTTTACTCTTTTTAGGAACTTTGATTGTCTAAATGTTTCTTTTAGGTCTTTAGTAATAAATAATTTCCTTATTAGTAATTAATTTTATTTAATAAAGTAATGAAAACTAATTGTATCAAATAAAAAAATTAGGACTGTTAACATGAAATTGAATCATATCTGGTATGAATATTTCCTCATATTCAAGGTCTGTAAAATAATTACCCATCCTTAGGAAAAGAACATCAAAATAAAATTTTGTCGTAATACATTAATATATATTGAATTTATGGACCCTTAAACTATAAAATATTTATATATTTTATGACCTAGAAGATCTATGGATGATGAGATTGTATCATATTGATGACCTCATTTTCTATCTATTTACAATTTTCCTCCAAGTACATATATATACTTCCCACTAATGTTCTGCCACATAGAGAGATAGTTACATGGTAGTCGAAGTGCTATTTTTTACCTTCCATTATAACTTTTATAGGTATATACTTTTGAAACCTTCCCATGATGTTTAATGTTAAATATCATAGGTATAAAAAATTCAATAACCATGATCATGTATATATTTAAAGGATGAAATGTAAGTAAGGTGTGGGAATGTGGAACCTACAAAATATAAAGTAAGAACCATTTATTTGATAACATCTTTGACATAGAACACCAAGAGATTATGGTAATATAATATCTGGATACATTATAAAATATTTATTATTTAAAATATATTAAATATATATCAATTTATGAAACAATGTGTTATAATTAATTACATACAGAAGAGACCTTCCTCGATTGCTTGGGTTAAACAGAAGACAACGTTTTATCAAACAAAAATATATTATTAAACTACAATGATAGATAACAGAGACATTATGTTAGTGGTATTTAATATTATTAACTACCTAATTAATTTTTTTATATAAATATAAGATTAAAAATGGGTAACCAATTAATTAGAATGAAAAATAATAACTAATTCAATATAATATGAAATATTATTAAAATGAGTCCAATAGAGTTTTCTCTTAATAAATATAATTATCAATAATTAGGTAATGATTTTAACAAAAAAATTATATATATTTAATCAAATATTTTTTATATTAATCTATTAGGTTTTATAGGAATATGATATAAGGAAACATCATTTTACACATAAAATCCTATATTTTTGTAAAGGATATTTTACTACATATTTTTGGAAAAACCATTTCAAATATGAATTATTAAAACATAATAGATTTCTTATTTCAAAATAAACTTCATATTTGAAATAGAAATATAGTAGTTATGATAGGTTGATTTTTTTATATATTTCTGAATAAGTTAAATTTGTAATGAATAGAAGAAAATACTAAATTTTAGTTCAAAATTTATTTTTCCTCTAATTTATTTATAATTTAAATTTATCCTTATAATTTTTTTAAGGATATACAAGAAATTTTTTGTTAAATTAAAAAAATATATTTCATTGGAATAAACTACACATTGAAATTGATTAGAAAAACAAAGAAAACTATCAGAAATATTTACAATATGAACCCAAATTATCATCCAACATATAGAGATAATTTTAAATTAATATCATCCACTAATGTGATTTGAATTTTATATAATTGATTTCTAATTTCAATCCGAAATAATTTATAATGTATAATAAAATAAACATTGTTTTTTACACAAAATATTCATGAGAGTAATAAAATTTACAACATCGATGAATGTAAAATGAAGCTTAACAAAGGACTAAAACTAAAATATAAGTAACAAGACGACCTATAAACATTTAGATGAGCTATTTTATGGATATATATTTACCCTATACTCTGTGTTATTGAATTTGGTCCATTATTGGAGCCACAATCATCATAGAACGCGTGCATGGAATTCCTTTTCATAATATTGCATGAGTTCCACTATTCTTAACTATAAAAGTACCAATACTACTATTTCAAGACTTTTTTTATAATAGATACCATATATTTAATATTTAAAATGATGGAAGAGGTATTATGAGATAATGAAATCAATGGATTGAATATTTAGTAGAAAAAACTATATATGATTTAGAAAAAGATATCAGTGGATGTTACAAGATTATACGGATGAAGAGTACAAGAGTTCATGGAGACAGAGAATTAATGTTTTAATAAGATTACTACATGGATTATTTCATAGAAGGATTATTATGAAGAGAAAAAGTAAGAATTAATTCATACTGAATGTCATTTTCAATTATTCTAGGAGAAGTCACGGATGATAGGGGAAGATATTTTATAAGGTAAATATTTTCTGAAAGATTATTATTTTAGAATCATGATGTATTATGTGGGTTGTACAAAAACTCTTATTTAACATGTATTTGGATTATTTATGAGGTGCATTGATAACCAGGGAAAATAAAAGATTGAAACTATGTTGTGAATACTAAATAATTTTAGTGAAATAAATGAATTATCTATATATTTCAAGATATTATATTTTTATCTCATTATATAGTTATTATACATTGATGTGAACATGATGGAGAAATAATTATGAATCTTTATGTGTTTAATTATAAAGGAATTATCATATATTTTTATTCGTAGTTATAGAAATTGGATTCAATTGCTTCTGTAATGGCTTTGTATATTTCCAAAATAGAATCCAAGAAAGAAATGGGTTAGTGAAATAACATCTTAATGGTATATGGAAATATTGGTGTGATGCATCTTACAAAGAAAAAAAGTAAACTCGAGGTGAGTCATGAACACAAGGTTCCTTACCTTATATCCTATACTAACATAAGAACTCCAATCCAACTTAGGATTCTGAACTGTTACATGAAAACGGGTTCATAAATTATACACACTTCCCAAAAATATTTTTTAGGATGTGAGAATGAATCTCTATAGCCCCCCCCCACCAATGTGTTCCTATCATACATCAATGATATAAAACGTGTTAAGAATAGAAAAAAAAGAAGCGCATTCATGTAACATAATATCATTAATTCAATAATCCACAAATTTCATGAGGAATCAATCACCTACTTTGTCCATCATCTATATAACATTGGTGAAAGAATCCTTAGCTTATATCCCATGAAATCCCTTGTTTAAATTCAGTCCAAGTAAACACCAAGGTCACAAATTTAATAGAATAACGCAAACACTCATACCAATAGAAACCTCATGTATATCAATATTATCATCTTTATGTCATGCCACAAATGATTACATTGTCCCACATACCATAGCTCATAATAATCCATGACAGCTCAAATCACTACATTTGAGGAAAAAATAAACCTATCTTCCAATGATAACAACATCATCTCAATAGGTAACATCCTCAGCTACGTGGATGTATGTTATCCCAATTAGTCCTAGCTGAAATGCCTCATATACGACGACCCATAGGCCCCATCTTATAGCTATGAAACTGTCAACTGATGGATCTTAACTATCTATGTGTATTTTTGGTTAATCACCTATATCCATCCTCACATGACAAAAATACCATTGGATTGTACCCACATGATTGGTCAATGACTCCTTATAATCTATATTTTACTATGTGAACATGAATCCTAATGGTGCATTGGCCAAAAGGTTGAACGACTATCACCACATTAATTCTTAAGACACAACATTTCAGAACCTCATTCCACCATGACATTTCTCTCAATCTGGAAGTCAACACCATCCAATATAATTAGATCATTGACCGTATCCTGACAATATTGTTTCCTCTTCCCAATGAACTGGTTTTCCATTCTATAACTATCATCAAAAAAAATATTTACAAATCAATCCAAACTCATCATGATGATCCCATCACATCAAATTATATTTCAAATGCTATCAAAATCCTCAAGTCGAGCATGTCATGTTCCAATATAACTCAAAAATTCATTAAAAATATAAAAAAATTAAAATTAAATAAAACATCACTCTTCCTAATTTTAGAAATATACATAGCCTATCACTATCATTAAATACATATACTTGGATCATAATTCTCAAAGGCATATAATGAGGTCAGTTTTAATTATTAAGGATGACAATTAAATTTTTTTGGTCTCACTCGAGCAACCCATCATCACACTAAATAATGATACCGCACAATAGTCATGAAAACATAAAAAAATATAATAACCACCTACCTCAGGTTGGTAAAAGATCACATATATGATCATAGCCTTTAATTTGAGTTTTTTATATGTAATCATCAACAATAATGATAATTATAGGATTTGAGTCCATACAACATATATGGATCAAAAAATAACATTGGATGAGGAATGGAACTATCTTCTATAATGTATTTGGTTGTGAAGGAAAAAGTGTTGGAAAATATTTTAAATAAAGCTAGGGAATTTTAGAAATTTTACCAATTAAATGGGTGGCACATTTTTCCTGTACGTTTTTTTAAACCATGTGTAAACTGTATAGTTCCCTCTTCTCAAGCACCAAGATCATATGGTTCATCAGCACATTTTTCAAACTTTTCACTAAATATGCATGACCCGACTATCAAAAATTTCTACCATGGATATATGTACATGCACCCCAGTCAACATTTTTTTTCAAACCATGTATACTGCTCCAAGAGGGATGAATAATATATATTAGGAGAGTCAATGGTTTGTTTAAACGATGGGCTGAGTCTATAAACCTCATGAAAATTAATTCATAGGATCTATTGCACCCAAATGTCTTTTAAATCACTATAAAAACATTCAAGACATAAACCATGACTAAATACAAGTCAATAGGTCAATGAAAATCTAGGAATTATTTTATGATATATGAGATAATATTTGGCTTACCCACAAACCTACAAAAATTCCAAATTTGAGAGGATTTCCACATACTCATAAAACGTAAGAAAATAAAATGTCCATATTTTAACATATATTTTCATCAATATATCATGAATAAAGAATTGATTAAACCAAACATAATAGCCTTCTTAACATTATCCTGACCTACCCTTATAAAAATTATATAAGTAGACTCCCTCAAGGGATCCACACCTTAAGAGTGACCTACCACTATTTCATCCTGACTGAATCCCAAATAAAACTGATGGTCCATCAACCATTCCCAATATCAACACTCTCCCAGCGACACATCCTAACCCCTACACCTCATCAGGCACTTCAATATCATAACTGACACCCATCATGCCCCAAATATTACCAGATTCCCACTAAATGTCTGTGTAACCCATGACACCAATGAAGTCCCATAAATCATTAGATGGTAAAATTAGTCAGGTTATCTCACACCTCAATGATTTCCCACAACGTAATGATGCGCATATTCTAAATCACCTCCCAAACCACGCATCCAATGATGTTAATACAAGATCTTCCTCCCACACACCTCATATATATATATATATATATATGATGCATATGAATCGATGGAGTCCTAATAAAAATCATATAGTATGTTAAAAAGGACATATTGTACACCTTTTAAATTTAAAACAAACATGATTACACAAGTGTCACACAAAAACAAAACAAATGAACAATAACATCACCAACAATGTACCTCTAAGAGAAACTATCTCCCCAACATGTTCTACACCAATTAGCTAAAATGAAAGCATCAGGCCTGAATCTTGAATAACTAAGGACCAGAATCCTTGTGGTGACTCACTATCCAATGATTAGTAACCATAATACATGGTACCACTATCCATTACATATCCTCCATGTACCACTGAATCATGACTTCTAGCACCTATTATTACTATCAGTCAGATCTTATAACCCCATGTATACCCCAGTCCCTAAGTAATGGCTATCTGATAATTATTCGTACATAATATCTTGAGATTTCTTACATGACCTTATTTTTATCACTCTTTCAAGGCATTATATCACTACATCTATGAAAATCATGGTTCACAAGAAAGAAAAATAACATAAAAACCCCACTCCTCAGTGGCCTACTCAAGTCACTAGAATGCTCACCCTACTGAAACTCATCTCATCCTATATTCCTATTTTATAAAGTGTCAACATTAAAATAACCTTGTATAGACACCCAAAATTAATGGACCAGTTCAACAACATTCGATAGGTAATGAGCTCTTGATTCACTATCTCTAAGATTGAGTCCAAACTGAATATGTTCACCTGTACTCGAATGGTGTGTTGCAAACCATCCTCATAACTCCTCACCCTAGTGGTGTTATATCCCACTATATCATGTAAAAAATGAGACATCTTAGTGAATTTCAATGCATAGTCGATGACATATATGTATCCCTACTATTAGCGTAATTACTATTGAGATCCCTCTACCCTGAGAGTATCAGGAATTGAGTTCTCAAAAAACCTGGACTCAATGTTCGTCCACACATGTCCCTCATGTCTGTCTTCCTATTACAGTACATCCCACTAATGATTTTCTGTTCCTATGAGAATGTATGTATTCATCTTGAGACTCCATGTTGTGGATGTCTCAAGAATCTATAAGATTATCATTATCAACTGGATCTAGTTTTCACCAACATATTATCCACCAACACCCTAATATAGAAGAGTTCTATATGACTAGATCTCTTGATTATTATTCTACATAGAAGATTATCCTCCCCTATCTCCTCAATCAATCCCCTTGATGTCAAATAACTGACTCGCACTAATATGTTCTCCACACCACGAACCACACACTAATAAATATAGTGTCTTCCTAGCCTATACCTAAGCCTTGAACAATTTTTATACTTTTAGGTCACACCCTACCTTACCCTCAGGGTCCTTATATGACCCTCAAGGGTCTCATCCAATGATCCCTCCTAAGAAACCCAAAAATCACCTTCCTAACGTTCAATTGGAACATGTCTTGGTGGAATCCCAGTGAATGCCAATAAATTTGTCAGACGTGCACATTAATATAAAAACCATGATTGATAAATAATTAAAATGCAGTGCAATCACACTACGCATACCCTTCCCCATCGCAACCATGTCACACAAAATATAGACTCATCGTCCCTCAACCACCCATATTAGTGTGTGGCATGAAATATACCTCAGGCCACAAACAACTTGAAGAAACTAGTTACTTCAATATAAGGTCCATGTCACCCATACTAGTTATCAAAATCACCACATAATATCATCTATGAATGCTCTTATAAGATCCATGATAGTATATAAATATATAACATATCAAAAATAATATTTATCAAGAAATATGAATGAAAACTCATTTTCTATGTGCATATCAAGAAGAATATAGAGAGGAATCTATTTCCATGTTGTTCCAAGAGTGCATCATCTCCCTTATGAATCTAATTCCAGGATAACATTTTAAAATAATTAATAATCACATCCATTTGAACCACGAAAGGTAGATATCATATGAAATATTAATATAAGAAAGAAGAACAACAATTATTGAACCTGTTGACAAGGTCCACCCCCCTTGGATGGTGAGGAAGGGATCCAAACAAGTGTTTTATAAACAATAATGACAACATCATAATATCCAGTATTCCATATCCCAAATAGTAAAACCAAAAAAATGTAAATGAAAATATATATGATACACATTATTGTGAGTCAACCCAATTAGTCACCCAATAGTTCCATGGGCCGACATCAAATGGGCATTAGGAATGTCTTAATACTATCACCTCTTTACACCATCACTACAAGTCAGCATCATTTTTCATATGTGGAGGCATGCCTAAGTACCAATGGCACTCAACCCATATCACTATTCTAATGGTTAAATGGTTTAGGGAGAAAAAGTAATTATAATTTTGTTGAACGATTATATAAAATTTTAGAAGAATTGGGAAAAATATTGAGCATTAAAATCAGCACTCCACTACATATGCTGAATTTGAAACGATCACTATGCAATATTATTTTCATTTTAATAAAATAATTTTTTGAGTGAATTCATTTTCTAATTTTTTTTTATTTATTTTATACGTTTTATAATAACAAGGGGGTATAAAGAACTATTAATTTATATTATATTTCATATCTTCATTGTAATGGGATTGAGAATTAGGGTATAAGGATCTAATAACTATATTCACTATGATTTCTTTGGTGGTGTTTATCTAACGGAGATGATTAGGGTCATATTTGGGCCTCAAACTCTATTTTATTTTATTATATAATATTTTCTTGGTTTTTTATATAGATACTTTTTTCAAAATTATCTATTTAATATATATTATAATAAACAAGAATTAATGTTTTTGAAAATATTAATATAATGGTTTATGTTTTTTAAAACATAATTGTTGTACATCTCGTTCCCCTCGTTGTTTGATTATCATGATCACAATCACCTTCTTATTTATCTAATATTGTGTTTTAAGTGTTGTGGATGATAGGCAAGAGATTGCCAAAGGAATGGCCCAAGAAAGCATCTCAAGTGGACTGAAATTCAGTCCACCGGCCAACCGGTGTGATAGCACCGGCCAGCCGGTGGACCTGGCAGAGGCATTTCCCACTGCCAGGCTCCACCGGTCAGCCGAAGGCTCTGTCACCGGCCATCCGGTGGCACCCAGACTCAAGGGGTAGCTACTGCCTCCCCACCGGCCAACCGGTGGCCTCAGCACCGGCCAACCGGTGGCCTCAGCACCGGCCAGCCGGTGGAGGCTGAGCCCGAATCCTATGCCTTTTTGCACACACCGGCCATCCGGTGGGACTGTACCGGCCAGTCGGTGGGCCCAGTCAAACTAGCCGTTGTAGTTTGACCAGGCTGGCCCACTTGGCTCCCAACGGCTCTTTTAGCCTCTCCAACGGCTCCGAAGCCTCCCCAAGGGTTCCATGCCTATAAATAAAGGCCATGGAAGCCCTGAACACTACCTGGAACTATACCCAAGCCACCGGACACATTGTTGATCATTTTGGCGAACCTCCGGCGGATTTCCTCAAGGAACCCAACGTGCTCCAATCCAATTCCACATCCAAGAGCACCTTCAAAGAAGCTTGTAAGCGGCCTTCAACGTCTCCAATCAATCAAAGGCGCCCAAGACTTCCTCCAATTACGGTTTTTCTTGTTTATTTATTTTGAGCTTTAAAATTGGGTTTGTGCCTACAAACCCCAAACTCTTTCTCATCCCCCTTTCTTTTGGGTTCTCACACCACCATTAAGGTGTGAAGAGGTTAGTCAAGCCTTTCCTTTTAAAAGGCTTGAGTTTTCGGTGAGCTAGCCTTCACCCGTTAAAAAGGCTAGTGGGTTCTTGCTATTCCATTGAAAGCAAGTGGGTTCTTGCTAAACCAATAAAAGCAAGCTGTAATAGGTCCTAGTGCTACATCAAAGCCTAGTGGGTTTCTTGCTAAAACCATTGAAAAGCAAGCGGTAGGAATCTCTCAACGGTTGAGTTGGGAGCGGAGACGTAGGCCGGGTTTTGGCCGAACTCCGTTATCAATTTCTTGTGTGATTGCCTCTTTACTTTCTGCTGCATTCTTTACTTTGATTTTAAATTGTTAATCATTTTTTAAAGGGCAATTCACCCCCCTCTTTCCATCCTTCCCGTTTTTTTTTCCGACCCAACAATTGGTATCAGAGGGCGTATTTGAATAATTCCCTAAACGGTTTCAAATTAAAGATCCTTTTTGATGGCATCCACCTCTTTCGCCCCCGAGGGCTACTCATTGGGTCGGGCTCCATTTTTTGATGGGACCGACTATAATTATTGGAAAACCCGCATGACCACTTTTTTAAGAAGCATAGGATATCCGATTTATAAAATTGTCATGCATGGTTACACTTTGTCTACCCCCGAAGAATCCAAATGGACCCAAGCCGACATTAGAAATTTTGAGCTTGATGGCAAAGCCATGAATGCTCTTCATTGCAGCTTTGACCGAAACGAGTTCAATCGAGTTTCCACATGCACCTCCGCACATGAAATCTGGAAACTTTTGGAGGTTACCCATGAGGGGACCAACAAAGTAAAGGATACTCGATTGGACATGTACCGTCAGGATTTTGAGTCTTTTTCCATGCACCCAAATGAATCAATTTCTGAAATGTTTACATGATTTACTGACGTGTGCAATGGGAGAAAGTCCCTTGGTGATGATGTTTCAGCTGAAGCAATGGTCAAGAAGATTCTATGGGTCCTTCCGAGCTCATGGGCACCAAAGGTGACAGCGATCCAAGAAGCTAAGGACGTCAAAAATATGCCGGTAGAGGAGCTCATCGGATCTCTCATGACTTATGAGATCACGATGAGGCGGCAAGCTCAAAAGGAGGGCACACCAATCAAGACACCAAAGAACATCGCCCTCAAGGTACAAAAGGAAGTAAGCTTCTCCTCATCTTCTTCCTCATCTCCTTCCTCATCTTCCTCATCATCAAGCAGCGACTCGGAAATGGAGAATCTCGCTCGCCAAATGCACAAATTTATGAAGAAGCACAAGAAGAAGAAGAAATCTCGCAAGGCGCGAAAGCAATAACCCGACAAAAGATCGGAGCCCAAGGTAAAATGCTACGGGTGCGGCCAAAAAGGGCATTACAAGACCGATTGCCCACTCAACAAGAAACGGGCCACGCCAAAGGAAAATGGAAAGAAAAAGGTCCTCAAGGCGACAGGGAGTGACACCTCCTCATCCTCCTCCTCCTCCTCCTCGAGCGACCAAGGTACAAAATGCCTAATGGCATTTCATGAGGTAACATCTTCCGACTCCTCCTCCTCTTGTTCTTCAAATTCAAATTCTTTAAATCATCTTTCTTATGAAGAACTCTCACACGCAAGAGACCAACTAGAAAAAGGTTTTCATGCTTTATCGTCAAAATTTGTTGCTTTAAAAAAGTCTTTCAAAAAACTCTCCTCCGAAAAAGAACAACTTCTCAATGAGAAGGAGGAGATGTCCCTCAAAATCCAAAATTTCCCAAATGTTGATTCCATGGAATCAACCATCAAAGACCTAAGGGAGACCCTTGCTAAGTTCACCCAAGGGGAACAAATTTTGAACAATCTCCTAGGTTCCCAACGAATTTCTAGGACCACTCAAGGACTTGGCTATACCAACCAAGCTTCCTCCTCCCATGCACCCACTGTTTTTGTAAGGGGGAGTTCTTGTTTTAAATTTTGCAATTATTGTAAAAAACCCGGGCACCTTATTTATAAATGTAATTGTAAAAACGCCCGGTATGGTCAACCCAAAAGTTTTTTCTTTTCAGACGAGTTTTATAGGAGAAGACCCTCCATGAGACAAGTATGGATTGAAAAATCCCTTCTAGCGAGTCTCTCCGGGCCTAAAATTGTTTCGGTTTCAAAAACCTCTCCCCGGTGATTTGTTGTTTTTATTTAGGGGGAGTTAGGATCGTTTAAACCCTTTTTACTTCAATTTCAAAATTTTCGATTCCAACTTTCAATTTCAACACTTGGTATCAAAATTTTCATTTCAAAATATTCAATTCGAATTTTTCATTCAAAACATTCAATTCAAACTATTATTCATTTTTGATTCAAAACTTTCAATTCAAACTGTTATTCATTTTTGATTCAAAACTTTCAATTCAAACTGTTATTCAAATTTTCATTTCAATTTCAAAAATTTCAATTGATTTAAAATCTCTTTTTGTTTTTCAAAGTTTCCCTCAATCAAGTTTTATGCCCCGTGCTATTTTGATAATCACAAAGGGGGAGAAATTTCTTGATTGATTGGGGGAGAATCCTTTTCAGCATGCTTAGAAGTTCCTTTCAATTTCAGTATTTTATTTTAATTGTTTTGGTGATTGTGATCATCAAAATAGGGGGAGATTGTTGTACATCTCGTTCCCCTCGTTGTTTGATTTTCATGATCACAATCACCTTCTTATTTATCTAATATTGTGTTTTAAGTGTTGTGGATGATAGGCAAGAGATTGCCAAAGGAATGGCCCAAGAAAGCATCTCAAGTGGACTGAAATTCAGTCCACCGGCCAACCGGTGTGATAGCACCGGCCAGCCGGTGGACCTGGCAGAGGCATTGCCCACTGCCAGGCTCCACCGGTCAGCCGGAGGCTCTGTCACCAGCCAGCCGGTGGCACCCAGACTCAAGGGGTAGCTACTGCCTCCCCACCGGCCAACCGGTGGCCTCAGCACCGGCCAGCCGGTGGCACCCAGCCAGAACAGTCTGAGCTACTGTCTCAGCACCGGCCAACCGGTGGCCTCAGCACCGGCCAGCCGGTGGAGGCTGAGCCCGAATCCTATGCCTTTTTGCACACACCGGCCATCCGGTGGGACTGTACCGGCCAGCCGGTGGGCCCAGTCAAACTAGTCGTTGCAGTTTGACCAGGCTGGCCCACTTGGCTCCCAACGGCTCTTTTAGCCTCTCCAATGGCTCCGAAGCCTCCCCAAGGGTTCCATGCCTATAAATAAAGGCCAAGGAAGCCCCGGACACTACCTGGAACTATACCCAAGCCACCGGACACATTGTTGATCATTTTGGCGAACCTCCGGCGGATTTCCTCAAGGAACCCAACGTGCTCCAATCCAATTCCACATCCAAGAGCACCTTCAAAGAAGCTTGTAAGCGGCCTTCAACATCTCCAATCAATCAAAGGCGCCCAAGACTTCCTCCAATTACGGTTTTTCTTGTTTATTTATTTTGAGCTTTAAAATTGGGTTTGTGCCTACAAACCCCAAACTCTTTCTCATCCCCCTTTCTTTTGGGTTCTCACACCACCATTAAGGTGTGAAGAGGTTAGTCAAGCCTTTCCTTTTAAAAGGCTTGAGTTTTCGGTGAGCTAGCCTTCACCCGTTAAAAAGGCTAGTGGGTTCTTGCTATTCCATTGAAAGCAAGTGGGTTCTTGCTAAACCAATAAAAGCAAGCTGTAATAGGTCCTAGTGCTACCTCAAAGCCTAGTGGGTTTCTTGCTAAAACCATTGAAAAGCAAGCGGTAGGAATCTCTCAACGGTTGAGTTGGGAGCGGAGACGTAGGCCGAGTTTTGGCCGAACTCCGTTATCAATTTCTTGTGTGATTGCCTCTTTACTTTCCGCTGCATTCTATACTTTGATTTTAAATTGTTAATCATTTTTTTAAAGGGAAATTCACCCCCCCTCTTGTCACCCTTCCCGTTTTTTTTTCCGACCCAACAATAATAAAATTGTTTTAAAATTTTATTTATTTGTAAATATTGTATAAAATAAAAACTAGGGGAAAATATTTTACATTATTTATGATATCAAATATTCAATTTAAAGAAAATTTTGATTTATTAAATGAAATTAAAATTTTAAAAATGACATTTACAATTTGGGTACTCCTTGCCCACTCCCACTCTTATGTTTCTATGTGGGATACAATTTTTTGTTAATTATTTTTGTCTATTTTGTTCAATTATGCTACTAGAATATTCAAATGAGGGGATATATAAATTTCAATATAAAACACTATAAATTTTAAAATAGAAAAATTTATCCTTATAGTGTACAAATGAATGTCAACTAGAGGGGCGAATATGGGTTTCCATATTTTATAATCATTTATGTATATTATTATTATAAAAATATTTAGAAAAACATATAATTATACTTATTAGAGAAAAAAACATATTGGTCAATTAAATATGTCATTATCCAATATATTGAGCCTTCATTCCAAAAATAGGTTTTTTATTTATTTTTATTCTCATAATTCCAAAAATATGAAACAAAAATACATAGAATTTATATTATAAAAAAACTCTATAAAATTTTGTGATTGTTACACATATGTTCTCTTTGACGCATATTAAACACTCGAGCACTCAAATAACTTGATTTATATGACTCCCTAAAAAACTATTGTAACAAACCTATACTTGATAGCATGTATGACATGTGACACCAACCATGTAATGTAATATAATATCAGAAAACATTATAATATACTTAATATTTAAAATATATTTTTTATATTCAAATGCATGAAAGATAATGTTTTTATGTGTTACACGCAAGATTGAAATTCCTCGATGGCCTCAAATATACAGACGACATCATTTTATCAAACAAAAATATATAATGAAAATATAATGAGATATTACCAAGAAATTATGATAGTGGATATGAATAGTATTATATAATTTATAAAAAATTATTTTTTTTTAAATGATAAATTAATTAATTTGTTACTAATTAATGAGAAACAAAAATATGAACTGAATGGATATAAAAAGAAAATTTATTATTTTTAAGATTCCAAATAATTTTTTTCTTAATAAAAACATTTATGTAGAATTATTGAATAATTTAGTGATATATTTATTTTATTTATTCAGTCAAATATATTTTATATTCATCAATTAGGATTCATTTTCATAATAAATGAAAAAACTATATTTTACAAAACAAAAACCTAAATTTTAATAATAGTAATTTTACCGCCTTTTAGTAGAGAAGCTATTATGAATATGAATTTGGAAGCATTAATTGACATAAAATTTCTAAATTAATTTATCATTTTATGTTAAAATATAACAATTTGTTCATGAGGATTTTTTTATGTTTTTATTTTTGAAAACTTTGAATTTTTAATAAATAGTTAAATTTTTTGAATTTTTGTCAAAAATACATTTTTATCTAATTTATTTATAATGTTAAAATATAATTATAAATTTTTATGGAATAATAAGATATAATTTTATAAAATAATACCATTATTTTCATTTGAATATATTTCACTTCAATGTTTATTAAAAAAACATAGAATATTTTAAAGCATTTTTACTATAATACTCAGATTGTCATCCCTCCTATAAGATGACTCATAAATTAATTCATGCCAATTCATAAATTTGAATTATTAAAAATGGATTCCATATTTAGAATAATAATAATTTATCATGTCTAATAAGAGAATTTGTTTCCTAAAAATATTGTTGAAGGTAAATGAAAATAATTATATCGATTAAGGTAAAATTATTCTGAACTAAAAACGAAACCTAACACTTGAGGCCAAGAAAGACCTATGTACATTAAAAAGGATTATTTTATGGTAATATTTTCATTAAATCATCCCTTGTATAAAATTTTATATATTATTGCAGCCACTTGAAACATAAAAACGTGCATGGAATTCCTTTACCAAAATATTACAAGAGTGTCACACCTCCTATATAATAAATGTACCCCCTCCTCCCACTTCCTCACTCTTCTCAATCCATGTTGGATCAAATAAGATCATCAAAAATAGCTTAAAATAATCCCTTACATAATAATAGGAACCCACTCTTGTGTAGAATGCAGCCCGAGGATACTCTTGGTCCAAACCAAAATCACCTACCTTCTTAAGAGGTAACAAACATTCCTAATATTTATATTTTTATTTCCATTTTAAAACCCAAAAATATTATTTTTCTATGATTTTATAAAATAAATTATCTTCAATATACTAAGTTTTAATTATTCTAATGTTTCTACCTATATTTACAAACACTTTCATCTAAATTAAAATGAACATTTTGTTTCTATGTGTAGAGAACTACAGCCTCATGAAACTATCATTGTTCAATTTTTCCACTACCACATCTAGTAGTATCCATTATTATGGAAAATATTATTATATTTGATTATATATGATATTTTTTATGTTATGGATAATTTTTTAATAATTTTTTAATACTTTTATTTAATACTTTTCATTTTACATTGATGTGATATCATCTTTTGAGGATGCATGGACTATCTCCATCTCAATGTGAGGTGATTTGTTCAGAAGATATATAAAATGAAATAATTATGGTTATATTTTATCATATGATACATAAAAATATATATGATATTAATAAAATAATTACATATTATTAAATATAATATATCTATCATTTACATTATTGTCCTTTAACACAACAAATAATGATAATGTTGGACGTGGACTTGTGGACCACCGCCCTCTCAACATAATGAGATTACCATTTCTTCACAATAATTATATATATAAGTATATATAATTAAACAACATGGTACTTATGATATAATTATCATTATGTAAACATAAAATGTAACATTCCTTATATCTATAAATTCCATTGAGAAATGGTAATGTTAATCATGCAAACACATGTCCAACTATCTCCCTGGATGTAACATTGATTCATTTTTCATAACCATATTCAATGATTTTTTAAATGTATAATTGATTTATAAATATGATAGTTATTTGCTTATTAATATTTGGGATATATTATATAATAAACTATTCTAACACCCCAAGCTACTACAGTGCGCTTCCCTTTGAATAATGCAATAGCATGTGTTGTACGCAACATCGAGTTCTAACACACACCACAACCGATCAAACTAGCCATTATGAATAGTAATACCTACTTTTTGAAATTTTATCTCTCAAAATGGACTTCATTTTTGAATTTGGAGTATCGAATTTAGCCTAAGGTGCAATTTTGGTACTTTTCGGATAACTTTAATATTTTGATGAATAGTGAAAATTACTAAATTTTAATTAAAAAGAACTTTTTTAATCAAAATAATTAATAGTGATAAGTTATTAATTTTAGTGGTTTTAAAGTCTATTTCGAATATATTTTTACCATTTAATAAAATGTTGGTCATTGGACATAATTTCACAATTAAACCGAACATAAACAAGTATCAATCTTTTGATAGTTATTATAACTTAAAAACACGCTTTTTGTTTTGACAGCGGGAAATAATTTTAAATTAATATCTGCCACTTCTGTGTTTTGAATTTCGAAAAATAGATTCCATATTTGGAATCAGGATGTTAAAATTTTGTAAATAGGTAACTTTTATTTTTAGACATTTTGAATAATTACTTCAGTAAATATTTTATTTACAATGGTTAAATGGTAAATCTGGTAAATAAGGGTTAAAAAATAATATAATAATAATAAAACAATTACCCTAAAGCGTGTCATAACCTTATTGGTTGATACATGTTCGACCATGGGCATCTTTGGGTCGATTTTGGGACCCCATGGTGCCACTTGTAAGTGACAGGGACACTTTAATTTAATTAAGTTAAAATAAAAAAAAATGACAAAAGCATATATCTTTTAGCAAAACAATTTTTACAAAGGGTTATATATGTTGCATTTTCAACAATAAATATTAATTAGAAATCTAAAAATATTTCCTACATAATGATATTTTATTTTTAATTTTTAGACATTATATAATTTAATTTATTTATGACACAATGATGATGCAGTAATTACCATAATAGTGAAAAATTAAAATAATTGATATTATAAATACCCAAATAAATATAAATTGAGACTTTTTATGAATTACACTATTTTTATAGATTAATATGACATTTTAGGATTGACTTAATTAACATTGTTCAATGTAATAATTCTGTTATCATTTTTACAAAAACCAATTATTGAATAGTGTCAGAATTGACAAAAAAGTGTTGTTAAAAAAATATTATATTATTAATTGATATTAAATTCCTAAAAATATAAGGATCGGCCAAAATACTTATATCATTATAGGTGTATCATTAATGGACCACTTTGGGGTCTCTTGTAGGTATATTGTATGTTTATTAACTATATAATATAAAAAATACAGAGAGACATTGTAAAAGTGAAACTAATTAACTAAGAGTTAATACTTAAAGATAAGGATAATATAATGACCAAAACCTGTCTAAATTCTATTGGATGGGTGGTTTTCGACCTATCACCACCTTAAAATTTAAATAATCCACTTTGTATCCATTAGAAACCGAATATGAATTTATTATAAAATAATATTTCTAGCTTTTCCAAAGGTACCCCTCACCCCTCTTATAAAAGGGCACTCTCCCTTCTCATTAACTCACACCATCAAAGCCTTTTGGTTCAGCCCAACTCTACCCAAATACAGTCTAAACTTCCCTCACTTCATCCTAGAGGCCTTACTTTAGTCAGAAATCCAACTTATGCATCCCTTTTGATCAAATCAAAAGGAAGAACCAAAATAAGAGGTAATGATTTCACCACCCTTTTTCAAGTTCCTTTCTTCTTCATCTTCTTCTTTCTTTGTTACTACCATTCTAAAATAATAACTCCAGTATCTTAAATATAATATGATGTTATTATAAATATGGTACAATCATATTCAGTATTCTATCCAACCTTTGAATAACATGTCACCATACGTGCGTACGTACGGCTTACCGTCTCCACGTCGTGGTGTAATTGTTATTTAATAAATTATTATTTGGATGGATATAATAATGATGTGTGATTCATTTAAATAATGAATGTATCATGATAATGATTCTGTATATATTATATACCATCCAATTATATATTATTTTAATATCAAAAGAAAGATATTGTCGCTTGTGCGTACGTACGGACTACCGTCTCCACGAACGTGATGAGATTCATTCTCCATAGTATCCATTCAAGTATAATTCTCATTTGATGAATAATAATAGTAATTAAGGACTTGATATCATTCTGTATATGATTAAGATACAACCTATCCATGAAAAACATGACTTACGTAACAAAGCATATAAAAGAAAACGAGTAAGTTAACACCAGAAACAATGATAATACTAATATATTATTAACAGATCTATGTTAAAAGATCATATATGATATCATATTAATGTATATGATTCTTGTATAATTTAATAATAGTTATTTCACCATTATACAGGAGGTTAACCTACCCCAACCAAGGAAAAGTTCAAGGTAAGGGTTTATTTCGCAATCTCTTTATTATCCGAGGTTGTTTATACGTAATAATCTACTAGGATCTCTTTATCATCCACATCCATGTTTGTTTAAAATGAATTTCAAAACATTTTTACTATTTACTAGAATATGGGTTAATGTCATTTATACCCTTATTTGACTTTTTATAAGAGGTTTATAAGGTATTCTTTCCGTCATTTTCCAAACAAGGTGCTTTTTAACCTTTTCGACAAAATTAAGGTAAGAATGTTTTTTTAACTTATACGGCGGGTGCAGCTATTTTCCGCCGTTATAAAAACGTTGAAGATTCCCTTAAAATCTTATAAGAATACTTTCAAAGAAAATGTTTTATTTTATAAATATATGACTCTTAAATGATTTCAAAATAGAAAGAGATATTTCTCTAAAAAGAGTTTTGATTTCATCTATGTCAACATCCTTTGATGGATTTTACGCTTATTTGAAGTTGATTTATTATGAAACAAAACTTCTATAAAGTATTGAAGGGTTTGTGATATGTCTGACTATGGATGTTTTATTTTTATACCATTCATGGTTTATGAATTAAGTATTTAAATTTCGTATGCTAGTTTTAATACGAATGTTTATGTTATGTTATACCTTTTCATATGTGAATTCATTGGACTTAATATGTGATGGTTGGAGCCCTCTATAGCTCTTCGATGCATCAGTAGGTCTCATGAGACAAACTGGTGTCTTCTCACAAGGCCTTGGCAAAAACTTATTTGTAGTCTTAGCACGAGGCCTTGGCTATGTGGTTATGATAGTATGGCATTATGCATTCCATCATTATGAAAGTGGTTATTGATATTGCATGTGATTATTAAATTAGTAGAATATCCATGTGAATAAGTAAATGGAATTATTTCATTTTATTTTTTCCATACTATGTTGAAGATCAAGTTTAAAAGGCTTTTGTTTTAGTTATACACTTCTTTAAATGTTTATTCTTATTTATGAACGTTTATTCTATATTTTTATCCTTACTGGGCATTTGAGCTCACCCCTTTTATATGTTTTATTTTTCCCAGGATGTGAAGATGTAAATTATGAATGACCTGCAAGGATATTATGAGGGGATAATAGAATGGATTATGGAGACAATATGTTGTTGTAGTAGTTTTTCACTTCATTATGTAATGTAAAACATTATGAATATATCGAGTGTTTCCAAGGCTACCAAACCAATCGGTCTTTCGAGATTTGATCATTCTTGTGATCATGCCTATGTTATGTAATAAGGCACTGACTCTGGGTAATTGGGGTCGTGGCGTTAGAGTTAGTATCAGAGTAAGTTTAGTATAAACCTTGGATGCCAGATTTAGATAAACTCTGATTAGAGCACGTAGACCTAAGATGAACATTGAGGATTAGTATAGAAGAAATTCCTAGAATTTTGGTATTGTAGAGATTTTGTGTGTTTTCCGAGCAATACATCCCTTTCTGGATACGAGCAGGTAGAGGCAGCTATGGCACAGATGTACCTAGGGCTAAAACCCAAAAACACCGCTTTGATCTAGACTCGAACGGGAACAAGTGCATGACAACGGGCCTTGCTGCGCTCTTGGTTACGACACTCCTGGGGGATATGTTTAGGATAACTGTCATTTTCTTTAAAAATCATTATGAAGGGTTAATGGGTATATACTTTCTCAATGAAAACATTTTTATGACTATGGATTATATCCATAAATATCTCAATTTATGTTATGTTTTTTATAAGTATGGAATTATGTATTTTGATTCATAAACTGATCTAGATTATGCCATTGGTTAGAAATGGAACCTAGTGGAAAAAATGGAAACTGTATCAATGCACGCACTCCATGTAGGTATTTCCCTCCTACTCAAGATAATTATAGTGGAGCTGGGGATGCAACTGGTGCCGATCAGCTAATCACCATACTGGGACAACTCACACATGTTATGAATAATAAGATTACCCATATGGAGCCCCCTGATCCACAGCGTGGAGGATCAATGTTAGATCGATTCATGAGGAAACAACCACAAACGTTCAATTGGAGTACAAATCCCTTAGTAGCTGAGAAATGGATAAATTCCCTAGATAAAATATTTCAGGCCTTGGGGAGTTGTGAAAGGGAAAAAGTTATCATGGCAGTTTACCACCTCACTGAAGATGCTGATCAATGGTGGTCATTGATTCAAATCACAATGGAAGATGATGAAGTATCAAATATGGAATGGAGGGAGTTCAAAGATCTGTTTTTAGAAAAATACTTTCCTCCTGACCATTGAGCAGATATAGAAAGGCAATTTATGAGTCTGAGACAAAAGAAGGATGATAATGTCACAAAGTATGAGGCTAACTTTACAAGGTTAGCAAGGTATGCTGGAAATTATATACATAACCAAAGAAGTAAGATTGATCATTTCTTTGATGGGTTAAAACCATTTCTCCGTCGAGCATTAGTCTCACAATCCTTCTCGTCGTACGAAGACATTGTCTCATGTGCTATCAAAACAGAAAAGGAATTATCTAGGTCTTATGACTTTAAAGCAAAGAAAAAGAAGAAGAGATCTAATGATCAATATGGGAATGGAAATAAGGGGAAGAAGGGAAATATTGAATATTATCCTGTGGTAAATGTGGGAAGAAACACCCTGGTACTTTCTTGAAGGGAATGGCTGTCTGTTACAAGTGTGGTGAAAAAGGCCACCAAGCTCGTGAATGCAAAGGGAAGAAGGAAGCTACCAATGTTCAATGCTTAAATTGTAGGGAGATGGGACATTATGAAAATGAATGTACTCAGCGTCAGAGGAACTTATCTCAGAAAAGTCCATGGGATCAAGGCCAAGCTTATGTTATCACTACTGCTGAGGTAGAAGCTCCGAAAGACGTGGTGGAAGATAATTTAATGGTTTCCTCAAGTTTAGAAAATGCATTATTTTATTCTGGATCCTTTCATTGTTTCATATCTTCCCAGTTTTCTATGAAAATTAGATA
Organism: Viscum album; assembly: GCA_963277665.1. Taxonomy (NCBI): domain Eukaryota; kingdom Viridiplantae; phylum Streptophyta; class Magnoliopsida; order Santalales; family Viscaceae; genus Viscum; species Viscum album. The sequence goes on along the minus strand of OY728133.1, from coordinate 640,637,872 downwards.
TTTCCAATTTGATTTAACAAGGGAGTTGTCAGTTAAAACTCCTAAGGAAAGTTTCATTGCAATAATGTTTTGTGAATCAGTCCCCATTAGAGCACATAAATGTTCTTTATCTGCTGATCTCATCGTCATACCTATGATTGAGTATGATATAATCCTCGGTATGGATTGCCTTTCGGACTATGATGCGAAGATTTATTGTAAGAAGAAAGAGGTTACGATTGTTGATGATGATGATAAGGAACACCTTATCTTTAGAGCATAATCGTCACCACCTAATTCTTATCTAGATCCACCCCCAGTAGCTTAACTAAATTCAATTATTGGAGATAAATCGAATGAAATGACTATGGGCGAGGAGAGTAATTTTCAAATAGAGGATTTACCTATTGTGAAAGAATATGTAGATGTATTTCCGGAAGAATTACCAGGGCATCCTCCATAATGAGAAGTTGAGTTTTCCATTGATTTAATTCCTAGATCAAGGCCTATATCGAAGACCCCTTGTAGAATGGCCACTGTGGAATTATTTTAACTAAAGAAACAATTAGAGTAATTGAGTATTAAGGGATTTATTCTCCCTAGTGTTTTTCCATGAGGAGCCCGTGTTCTTTTTGTTAAAAAGAAAGATGGATCTATGAGGTTATGTATCGATTATAGGGAGAATAATGCCATAACAATAAAGAAGATGTATCCCCTGCCTCACATTGATGATTTATTTGACCAAATCCATGGAGCTAAATACTTTTCAAAGATTGACCTTCGATCTGGATACCATCAGTTTTGTGTAAAGAAGGAAGAAATTCCAATAACAGCATTTCGAACCAGGTATGCGCATTACGAGTTTACTGTAATTACCTTTGGATTGACTAATGAACCCTCTGTGTTCATGGATCTGATGAATAGAGTTTTCAAGGAATATCACGATGAATTTGTGGTGGTAGTTATTGATGATATCTTGGTATACTCTAAAAGCTACGAGGATCATGAAATTCACTTGCGCATTATCTTGAAGACTCTGAGAAGACATCAATTTTATGGGATGTTTAGCAAGTGTGAATTTTGGGTTCATGAGATTTATTTTCTTTTCCATATTGCCTCTAAAGATGGAATCTCTATTGATCCTTCTAAGACCAAGGCAATCCAAGAATGGCCAGCACCTACGAGTATAACTGAGGTACATAGTTTTATTGGTTTGGCTTGTTATTATCGACGTTTCGTCCAGAATTTTGCCCGATTGGAAAACCCATTAACGAAGAACACACATAAAGGGGGTAAATTTGTTTGGACAAAGGAGTGTGAATAATGTTTCGAAGAACTGAAGAGAAGATTAGTCAATGATCCTATATTGACTCTACCATCGGGGAATGATGGGTTCGTTATTTATAGTGATGCATCGACGAAAGGACTTGGTTGTGTTCTTATGCAAGAAGATAGGGTTATTGCCTATGCATCACGATAGTTGAAAATTCATGACAAAAACTATCCTACACATGATCTTGAGTTAGCAGCTATGATATTTGCTTTGAAGATATTGAGTCACTACCTCTATGGTAAAAAATGTGAGATTTATACTGATCACAAGAGTTTGATGTATATTTTCTCACAAAAATAACTCAACATGAGGCAAAGGAGATGGCTTGAATTACTCAAGGATTATCATTGCACGATACACTACCACCCGGGGAAGGCAAAAAATGTGGCATATTCTTTGAGAAAAAAGGGCCATGGTGTTTTGAAAAATATGAGAATTGAAAGGGATCCAATTTTCATGGATCTAGTGAAGATAGACATGGGAATAACCAGGGAAGGTGGAACATCAATGATTTTTCAAATGGTTGCCAAACCATCTTTACTAGAAAGGATTAAATGTTCTCAGAACAATGAAGAAGAATTTCAAAAGAATATTAAAGCTGTGAATGATGGGAGATTGAGAGACATTGTGTATGAAGATGGAATTTTGACTTTCGGGAAGAGACTTTGTGTTCCCGATATACCTGACCTAAAAAGGGAATTGCAGGATGATTCTCACAGTTCCAATTTCTCTATACACCATGGGAGCACCAAAATGTATAAGGACTTGAAGTAACATTTTTGGTGGGACAACATGAAGAGGGAGATTGCTGATTTTGTTTCAAGATGTATGGTTTTTCAACAAGTGAATGCTGGAAGGCAACAACCTGGTGGAGTATTGCAACCTCTTCCCACACCGGAGTGGAAGTGGGACAATATTATGATGGACTTTGTCATGGGGCTACCAAAGACTCCTATATGGAATGATGCAATATGGGTCATTGTTGATCGTCTTATCAAGTCATCACGTTTTCTTTCTATAAGAGAAGATCTACCATTGGAACGTCTAGAAAAACTATATATTGATGATGTTGTGAGACTTCATGGAGTACCCCTATCGATTGTTTCTGATCATGATCCCCTTTTTACTTCAAGATTCTAGATAAGTCTTCAGAAAACCTTGGATACTGAACTTCATTTGAGCACTGCCTACCACCCTCAAACAGATGGACAATCAGAACGAACTTTTCAAACCTTAGAAGACATGTTGAGATCCTGCTCACTTGACTTTCAGGGTATGTGGGATCAATATTTACCTATGGTAGAATTTTCCTATAACAACAGCTTCCATTCGAGTATTCAGATGGCACCATATGAGGCGTTATACGGAAAGAGATTTCATACACCAACCTGTTGGGATGACATTGGTGAAAGAAAACTTGTAGGCCCAGAACTGGTGGAGGAAACGATGGAAAAGGTGAAGGTAATCCAAAACCATATCAAAGTCGCTCAAAGTAGGCAGAAGAGCTATGCTGATAATCGAAGGAAGGATTTGGAATTTCAAGTTGGTGATCATGTTTTTCCAAAGGTATCTCCTTGGAAGGGAGTCATATGTTTTGGTAAGAAAGGTAAATTGAGTCCCAGGTACATCAGACCTTTCGAAATTCTAGAAGAAATTGGGGTCGTAGCTTACCGTTTGGCAATGTCGCCAAGTGTCTCCAAAGTTCACGATGTGTTCCGCGTATCTCTCTTGAGGAAATACATGCCTGAACCAACACATGTACTCACCTATGAGGAATTAGAATTGGAACCCAATATGTCTTATTGCGAAGATCCCATCAATATTCTTGATACGAGAGAACTAGTACTGAAAAACAGGATGACGCGTATGGTAAAAGTTTTGTGGAGAAACCATATGATGGAAGAGGCAACATGGGAACCCGAGTAACTTATGATGAAAAACCACCTGAGTCTTTTCATGCGGTAGTATTCTAGAAATTTCGGGGATGAAATTATTTGAAGGAGGGGAGAATGTAACACCCCAAGCTTCTACGATACGCTTCCCTTTGAATAATGCAATAACGTGTGTTGTACGCAACATCGAGTTCTAACACACACCACAACCGATCAAACTGGCCGTTATGAATAGTAATACCTACTTTTTTAAATTTTATCTCTCAAAATGGACTTCATTTTTGGATTCGGAGTATGGAATTTAGCCTATGTTGAAATTTTGGTACTTTTCGGATATCTTTAATATTTTGATGAATAGTGAAAATTACTAAATTTTAATTAAAAACAACTTTTTTAATAAAAAAAATTAATAGTGATAAATTATGAATTCTAGTGGTTTTAAAGTATATTAAGAATATATTTTTAACATTTAATACAATGTTGGTCATTGGACATAATTTCACAATTAAACCGAATATAAACATGTATCAATCTTTTGATAGTTATTATATCTTAAAAACACGATTTTTGTTTTGACTATGGGAATTAATTATAAATTAATTTCTTCCACTTCTATGTTTTGAAAATGGAAAAATGGATTCCATATTTGGAATCAGGATGTTCAGATTGTGTAAATAGGTAACTTTTATTTTTAGGCATTTTGAATAATTACTTTGGTAAATATTTTATTTACCATGGTTAAAGGGTAAATCCGGTAAATAAGGGTTAAAAAATAATATTATAATAATAAAACAATTACCGTAAAACATTTCCTAACCTTATTGGTTGATACATGTTCGACCATGGTCATCTTTGGGTCGATTTTCGGTCCCCATGGTGCCACTTTTAAGTGATAGGGACACTTTATTTTAATTAAGTTAAAATAAATACAAAAATGACAAAAGCATATATCTTTTAGAAAAACAATTCCTCAAAAGGGTTATATATGTTGGATTTTCAACTATAAATATTCATTAGAAATCTAAAAATATTTCCTACATAATTATATTTTATTAAAAATTTTTAGACATTAAATAAGTTAATTTATATATGACACAATGATGATGCAGTAATTACAATAATAGTAAAAAATTAAAATAATAGATATTATAAATACCCAAATAAATATAATTTGAGACTTTTTATGAATTACACAAATTTTATAGGATAATATGACAGTTTAGTATTGACTTAATAAACATTTTTTGAAGTAATAATTATTTTATTATTTTTTACAAAAATCAATTATTGAATAGTGTCAAAATTGACATAAAAGAGTTTTTAAAACAAATATTATATTATTAAATGATATTAAATTCCTAAAAATCTATGGTTCGTCCAAGAGACTTATATCATGATATGTGTATCATTAGTGGACCACTTGGGGGTCTCCTGGAGATATATAGTAAGATTATTAACTATATAATATAAAAATACAAAGAGACATTGTAAAAGTGAAAACTAATTAACTAAGAGTTAATACTTAATGATAAGGTTAGAATATTGACCCAAACCTGTCTAAATTCTATTGGTTTGGTGTTTTTCGACCTATACCAACATTAAAATTTAAATAATATACTTTTGAGCCATTAGAAACCGAATATGAATTTATTATAAAATAATATTTCTTGCTTTTCCAAAGATGCCCCTCACCCCTCTTATAAAAGGGCACTCTCCCTTATCATTAACTCACACCTTCAAAGCCTTTTGGTTCGGCCAGCCTCTGCCCAAATACTCTCTAAACATCCCTCAATTCATTCTAGAGGCCTTCCTTTAGTCAAAAATTCAACTTAAGGAGCCGTTTTGATCAAATCAAAAGGAAGAACCCAAAGAAGATGTAATGATTTCACCACCCTTTTTCAAGTTCCTTTCTTCTTCCACTTCTTCTTTCTTTGTTATTACAATTATAAAATAATAAATCCAGTATCTCATATATACTGTGATGTTATTATAAATTTTGTACAATCATATTCCGTATTCTATCCATCCTTTGAATAACATGTCACCATACGTGCGTACGTACGGCTTACCATCTCCACGCCGTGGTGTAATTGTTATTCAATAAATTATTAATTGGATGGGTATAATAATGATGTGTGATTCATGTAAATAATAAATGTAACATGATAATGATTCTGTATATATGATATACCATACAATTATATATTATTTTAATATCAAAAGAATTATATTGTCTCTTGTGCGTACGTACGGACTACCGTCTCCACGAACACGATGAGATTCATTCTCCATTGTATCCATTCAAGTGTAATTATCATTTGATGATTAATAATAGTATCTAAGGACTTGATATCATTATGGATATGATTAATATACATCCTATACATGGAAAACACGACATACGTAACAAAACATATTAAAAAAAACGAGTAAGTTAACACCCGAAACAACGATAATACTAAGATATTATTAACAAATCAATGTTAAAAGATCATATATGATATCATATTAATGTATATGATTCTTGTATAATTTAATAAAAATTATTTCACCATTATACAGGAGGTTAACCTACCCCAACCAAGTAAAAGTACAAGTTAAGGGTTTATTTCGCAATCTCTTCATCATCCGAGTTTGTTTATACGTAATAATCTACTGGGATCTCTTTATCATCCACATCCATGTTTCTTAAAAATTAATTTCAAAACATTTCTAATATTTAATAGAATATGGGTTAAAGTAATTTATACCCTTGTTTGACTTTTTATAGGAGGTTTATAAAGGAATCTTTCCGTCGTTTTCCAAACAAGGTGCTTTTTATCCTTTTCGACAAAATTAATGTAAGAATGTTTTTTTAACTTATACGGTGTGTGTGGCTATTTTCTGCCGTTATAAAAACGTCGAAGCTTCCCTAACATGATTATAAAATTATTTTCAAAGAAAAAGTTTTATTTTATAAATATATGACTCTTAAATGATTTCAAAATAGAAAGAGATATTTCTCTAAAAAGTGTTTTGATTTCATCTATGTCAACATCCTTTGATGGATTTTACGCTTATTTGAAGTAGATTTATTATGAAACAAAACTTCTATGTTGTATTGAAGGTTTTGTAATATGATTTACTGTGGATGTGTTATTTTTATACCATTCATGGTTTATGGATTATGTATTTACATTTCGTATGCTAGTTTTAATACGAATTTTTATGTTATGTTTAAACCTTTTCATATGGGAATGCATTGGACTTAATGTGTGATGGGTGGAGTTAGCTATAGCTCCTCGATGCATCGGTAGGTCTCATGAGACAAACTAGTGTCTTGGCATAAGGCCTTGGAAAAAACTTAGTTGTAGTCTTGGCACGATGCCATGGATATGTGGTTATGATAGTCTGGCATTATGCATTCCATCATTATGAAAGTGGTTATTGATATTGAATTTGATTATTCGATTAGTAGAATATCCATGTGAATAAGTAAATGGAATTATTTCAATTTATTTTTTCATACTATGTTGAAGTTCAAGTTTAAATGGATTTTGTTTTAGTTATACACCGCCTTAAATGTTTATTCTTATTTATGAATGTTTCTGCTATATTGTTATCCTTACTGGGCATTTGAGATCACGCCATTTATTTGTATTATTTTTCCCAGGATGTGAAGAATTAAATTATGAATGACTTGCAGGGATATTATGAGGGGATAATAGTGTGGATTATGGATACAATATGTTGTTGTAGTAGTTTTTCACATCATGATGTAATGTAAAACTTAATGAATATATCTAGTGTTTCTAAGGATACTAAACCAATCAGTCTTTCGAGATTTGATCTTTCTTGTGATCATGCTAATGTTATGTAATAATGCACCGACTCTGGGTAACTGGGGTCAGGGCGTTACAACTGTCATGACCCCCTCCCACCAAAGATGCCCCTCATGAGCTGGCAATGCTGAATGAGAGATAATGATCCCCGAGTCCTCCATCTAGTAGGCCCCAGAGTGGCGACTAGCACCAAGGGTATGCGTTTTCACAAATATCGGAGGCATTACCCCTTTTATTATTTTTGATTAGGAAATAGGATGAGTAAAACACAAAAAGAAAAAAAGATCATGTAAATGGAAATAAGCCCAAACCAATCCCATATGCATGTTTAAACAATTTTGAATCAATGTACAAGTACAAGAAAGCTCAAAAGTACAATACCAAAAGAAAAAAGAGTACAAAAAACTGAAACAACTCCAACTATCCTGACTAGTAGGGTCCCGCACGACCCTGGTAGTCCGCATGGAAACCTGAAGGTAAACGTTGGGTGAGCATACAAGTATACCCATTAGGGAAGCCTAATGCTCTCATGCACAAGTAGGGATACATCCTAATGTCCCGTGAGAACAACAGAAGAATCCAAACCCTATCAAGGAATTCTATCCACCCAACCTCACCATCCACGCTCACCAAAAAACACAAAACAACAGATACTAGTATATTTGAACAAGAGTATTGGGTACCCCGCACCATTTCCCACTAGTAAGCTGCTCTTCCTAATGGCAAACGTCCTGACTCTACCACACTCTTCCCGCCCGCACACACATGGGCCTCAAGAACCACATATCCCGCCCTCACACACCTGGGCCTCACCAACCACAGATCCCGCCCACACACACCTAGGCCTCTCAACCACACATCCCGCCCGCACACACCCGAGCCGCACAAACCACATATCCCGCAATCACACACCTGGGCCTCATCTCGATGATTATTAGGAAAATGTAAACCTGCCTGAAGAGTCTTGGGATAAAACCACCCTAATCGAAACCTGCCCAAATTATCTTGGGTGTAAGGTCGCCTCAATCCATCTCTGCCTATGGAAGAAAGAGTAGGAAGGAGCTAGTTACTAAGGGGAAAACACCCTTCCCCTAAAATGGGAGTGTTCGGCATTAAGTGCTCAACATGGGTGGGGTGCGACAAAACACAAAAATATAGATATATATATGTATACCAAACACATATCCCAATATATGGCTTCTAGCTAGAGAAAATGAGCATGTTCCTCGACACTGCTACTACGAAGCATGCATACAAAAAACAACCCCAACCCCTTTTAGGTTTTCCTGTTTTAACAGAATTACTTTATTAGTTCCTTAAATACTGGGCAATTAACTGCAACAAACCATATCGATCGTTCGTAAAACATATCCCTACCATCGAAAAATCAAGTTAGGAAAATACAAGCAACACAAACAAGTCCCTTCTTATTAACCAACCAACCCTATTGATTATTATTTCTATTCCATTACCATGCCACATCATTCATTAACTCTTCCACTTTTATTTATTATTCACAACCCAATGTTCATTTACATTCAAACCCATACCTGTAGTCCCACTGACCACCACCATAACCAAAAACACATCGAAACTCATACATCATCATCCATTGATACCATTTATCGCAGCCCTATTGCCAATCACCGACATAGTATTCACACTAACCCACAACTAATCCAACAGCAGCCCTGTTGCTCACTCGATCCATAAAAACCCACAAAACACCCCATTCACATAAATAAACCCTAACCAGCACCCACATGTTTATTATTTCTGTTTTTTTCAACCGGGGTGATCACACAAGGGTTACAGATTTTCATTTAATAAGCCAATCATTATGTGATTAACCATTTTCCACATTCCACAAAGTTTTCATCCATAAATGGTCTAGAAAGATAGGGCATCATTTAATTGCACAAAAAAAGGCCCCCAATGACCGTGATTTTCAGTAGGCATATGCCTATTCAATTCACAACATAATATCACAGGATATAAATAATGTAACTGCATTCAGAAAATCCCCATCCCCGTTATATAAGCCATTTATTATCTTTATTAAACTGGTTCAAATGTGTTTCACGTAAACAAGAGGACACCCACCACGCATGATGAAAAATTTAGAGAGACAAAATTAAGATCCCTACCTCAACAGTTTCTGATCACAACGCTCCCCCGGATCAACTTTAGAAGATGTTCGTCAGCATCTATCACTTTCATAAAATCCCAGAAAAACCTCCTCAGGTGGAAGCTGGGAAGGAAAATATGAGGAGAAAGTAATAGATTCAAGCTCATAACTTCCACCTCGTCGTTACGATCCCGTGGCCGATGACGAATCATAAATCGGAGCCCGGACGAAGAAGTTATAGAAGAAACGATCCTTGGAACCTCTAGGGAGAGCTCTGCTCGGGGGAAATGGGAGGAGAGGAGTGATTTGAAAAGGAGTAGTAGACCGCTCCTTTTATAGGCGTGAAAAACTAAAGTACAAGATGTGAACATTATAGTACATGGTGTGTACTCGTCCATTTCACACGGTCACCACACGGCTTCCAACATGACCTTCAATGTGGCACACGGTTGTTGACTGGTCAACACACGGTATGAAGGTAATGCATATGCGGGGAGGAACTACACGGCGTGTAGTATGGGCTACATGGAACGTACTCATTTTTTTCACACCACAAGGACACGACTTCAACATGGTACATGGCTGTTGACTAGTCAACACACGGTTTGAGGGTAATGCATACGCAGGGAGGAACTATACGCAGTGTAGTATGGGCTACATGGTGTTTACTCATTTATTTCACACGATAAGAACACGACTTCAACATGAGGTATACCCGGCGAGGTGGTACACGACATGTACTCACACTACACGGCCTGTAGTTACAAAATTATTAAAAGTGTGGGAAAAGTCCCTTCTACCCTCTAGAACACTTAATGACCTTATTTTCGACAAAAGAATTAGCTGTAGAGGTCCGAGACATTACATCAGATACCTATTAAAACATTCTCGTCCCCGAGAATTCCAAACCAACCCAGAAGAACCCAAGTAGATACCTCATAGGGTTCTCATTATAAAAGGAACCCATCCAACAACCCTAATGATATGTGTTAGGAATTACTTCTCCTATGTCGAGATATTATCTGCTTTAGGCGGCACTAACTCACCTGCACAGGTTTAATCACATCCTCATTAATGCATCTCGATTAAGAATTTGGTCTTCCCGCTTCCATACATTAGTATTTTTTTAACTTTCACTACCCCCAACACCGTACAACCAACACACTGCCTGAACACGTGGTTTTGGTAAAATTCATTCTCCAGTGTCGAGATACTATCCACTTTAGGTGGCACTGACTCACCTGCATATATTTAATCACATCAGCATTAATGCGTCTCAATTAAGGATCAGGTTTTTCCCTTTCCCCTCACATCCAGACATGTTACACACTTCTAGAGAAGAAGGAAACAAAAGGTATCACAACCGACAAGCCAAGCATTCCATAAATCAAAGGTATAGAGTATAACATCAAAACAAAGCTCAGAAGAACAATGAAAAACACAATTCAAAACAACTCCAGGTATTGAGCGTGCATATGGGAATACCGCTTGCAAGTGCTCTCCCAGAGGCCACCGTGCCTCCTCAACACACGAACCAGGGCGATGGTTCGTCCCTTGAGAACTTTCTCTTTACGATCCTCGATTCTGACTAGTCATTCCTCGAAGGTCACGTCGTCTCCCATATCTAATTCTCCACAATCGATAACATGAGAGTCGTCGTGTAATTACCGACGAAGCTGGGAGTCATGGAAGATGTCATGATCCTTCTCCAACTGAGGTGGCAGGGCCAGCTGATATGCCACCTCGCCAACTCGCCTCAGCACCATGAAATGTCTGATGAACCTAGGGGAGAGCTTACTCCCTTTCCCAAACCTCTGATGCCCCCGTCGAGGGAAAACGTTCAAGAACACATGATCTCCCACCTCTAACTCCATGGTCCTCCTCCGACGATCAGTATAAGACTTTTATCGATCCGGAGCCGCTTTCATCCTCTCACACACAAGATGAACATTCTCTATGGTGCTCTGTACTACCTCTGGACCAAGAGCACCTATCTCACCAACCTCTGCCCAACAAATGGGTGAATGACATGGTCTTCCATACAAAGCCTCAAACGGTGCCATGCCAATAGTAGAGTGGATGTTGTTGTTGTAGGAAAACTCTACTAATGGCATGTGTCACACCCATGATCCTCTGAAATCTAGAACACATTCCCGTAGCACGTCCTCCATCATCTGGATAGTCTGCTCTGTTTTCCCATCAGTCTGGGGGTGGAAAGCTGTGATAAGGCGTAGATGGGTGCCAAAATCATGTTGTAACCCCTTCTCGACTCGTTAGGTAAACAGAGTATCCCGATCTAAGATTATAGTCTTCGGAACTCCATGCTAACGTACCACCTCATCTACGTACCTCTGTGCTAAGGTACTCACTGGGACCGACTCCTTAATTGCTTAGAAGTGAGCTAACTTCGTCAGTCGATCCACCACTACCCACATAGCATCATAACCACCCTGAGTTTTGGGTAGTCCTATGATGAAGTCCATTGAGATGTCATCCCACTTCCACTCGGGGATATCTAAAGGATACAACAATCCACTGGGAACACGGTGTTCAGCCTTTACTTATTGACACACTAGGCACTTAGCCACAAACTCTGCCATAACTCGTTTCACCCCGGGCCACCAAAACTGTTCCCTCATGCCTTGGTACATTTTTGAAACTCCCAGATGTACCACCAAGGCTGAGCTATGGAATTCACGGAGAAATCCCTCATTCATCACCCACGGAACAAACAACCTTCCATGGAAAACCATCTGATGTCGGCTGTCTTATGACCATCCTTCTAGAGCATTTCCCTGATCGACATGATCCCGAATTACTTCTGCCTCGGAGTCCCCCCACTGAGACTCTTCCACCTACTGCAACAAGGAGGACATCACCATCATCTGAAACGAACATCCTCTAACACCTTCTACCCTTGCATCCAAGTGCAAGGCACCCAACCCTCCCATCACTTTCCAGGCATCAGTGGATTCCCAAACCACTTACTTATGGGAATTTCTGCTTAGGGAATTGTCCACAACATTTCCCTTACCTTCAATGTAAGAGATCTCGAAGTCATAGTCTTGGAGAAACTCGGCCCATCTCTACTGCTACAAGTTCAGGTCACGATGGTAGAAGATATAACGTAAGCTCTTGTGATCTGAGAAGACCACAAAGTGATCCCCAAAGAGGTATTGTTGCCACAAATTCAGTGCGAACACTACTTCTGCAAGTTATAGGTCATGGGTGGCATAGTTACGCTCGTGAGGGCTCAACTGCCTAGACTCATAACAGATCACACCCATATTCTTCATCAGCACAGACCCGAAACCATGGTAAGAAGCATCACAATACAACTCATACAACAACCCTTCCTCTGGAAACCTAAGTTCTAGAGCACTAAAAACATAGCCTTCAGGTAGTTGAAATCATTCTGGCACTGCTCGCTCCATAGGAAGATCTGGTTCTTCCTAGTCAAAGCTGTCAATGAAGAAGAAACTCGAGAGAAGTCTGAAACAATCCTCCGATAATAACCTGCCAACCCCAGGAAACTACGAACTTCTTCCACGCTCTTGGGTGCTGCCCAAGAAAAAACTCCCTATACCTTCGATGGGTCCACTGACACTCCATGCTGAGACACCACGTGCCCAAGGAAGTGTACTTCTTGTGTCAAGAACTTAATCTTTGACAATTTCCCATAAAGTTGGTGGTGTCGAAGGACTTCTAAGACTGTCCTAAGATGCTCAACATGCTCCTCCGCTGATCTTGAGTATATCAGGATGTCATGGATAAAAAAACGTGAACCGGTCCAGAAACTCTAGGAAGACAATGTTCATAAGTCCCATGAACACAACTGGTGCATTCGTAACTCCAAACATCATCACTACAAACTCAAAGTGCCCATACCTACACCTGAAAGCTGTATTTGAGATGCCAATGTCCTTTACTCTCAACTGATGTTAACCAAGTCGTAGATCAATCTTATAAAACCAACCTGCTACCCTCATTTGGTTGAAGAGATCATCAATCCTTGGAAGGGGGTAAAATTTCTTGACTATTACCTGATTTAACCTTTGGTAGTCTATGCATAGCCTGAGACCACCATATTCCTTCTTCAGGAACAAAACTGGAGAACCCCATGGTGACAAGCTGGGTCCAACAAAACCCTTCTCCATTAGATCGTCAATATGAATCCGAAACTCCCAAAACTCCGAAGGTGCCATCGGATAAGGGGCCATCGGAATTGGACATGCACCAGGCTGTGAGTCTATCCCGAATTCAATGTCACATCGTGGTGGTAGAGTCACAACCTCCTCTGGAAAAACATAGAGGAACTCCCTAAAAACCTATGGGATATCCCTCATCTCTGTATCAGCTGGAGCCACTGATAACCAGCCTATCAAGGAAAGGAGAGGCTTCACATGCTGGCTTCCCACCTGATAGCTCCTATCACCAACAAAAGAAACACGCTGCCCATCCACGTCGGAGAACACAACTCTTCTTCGGAAGCAGTAAAGAATGAAACTAACATAAAACAACTAGTCGATGCATAAGATGACATCGTATGGCTGCATCTGAAGCAAAAGAAGGTCCCCACTAGATCGATGTGCTCTCTTCATCAGCCCACATCCCCGGAAAACACAAGATATGCTGGTTTGGCCTCCAACTAATGTACTCATCACCAGTGGTATGGAAAGTCTCTCTACGTCTAGTCCCAAATAATGGCTTAGACCAGGTGAAACAAAGGAGTGTGAAGCTCCCAAATCAAACAAGGAAAAAAATGAGAGTGATGAACAAACAAATTGTTCCTCGCACCACCTCTGGTCCTACTGGAGCTTCCAACTCTGTTGCGTGCAACTATCCACGCCCAGCTTATCTGCCTCTCTGATGTCTTCCACCTCCCCAACCACGTCCTGGTTGAGGTCCCTAAGAAGAAATTTGAGGTCAGCCTCCTCCCACAAAGTCTACCTTTTGAGGAGCAAGGTCCTGCTACTGCGGGAAGGGCCTCGCCGGTAACTGGTGCTGCTGAGGCAGGTGCTGAACTTTCCCACCTCCATCGTACTGAGCTCAGGTCGTGCACTGACTCTGAATGTTCCCGAAACCTCCACAAGAGAAACACTTCGGTCCTAGGCTCGTGAAAAAGGTACGAGGACCTGAAGATCCAAACTGGAACTGCTGGGGCCTGCTCCCTACTGGCCTAAATCTATATATTGAGAGTATGTTTTAATCTAAAATTATATTTTTATAAAAAAAATTCAAAAATACATTTATAATGATTTGATAATTTTTTTTAGTTTACCAATGTTTTCAAAAAAATCTTCTTTTCTTTTTAAAAAAATGTAATTTTTCAAACCATTAATCGTGAAAAAGAAAAATCACTTTTACCACATAGGACAGGTATAGATTTACCTAATATCATTTCATCGATTATTCCATTGCATTTTTGAAATTTATTTTTAATGAATTTTTTTTTAAAATTTAGTTTATGTGGAAGTAATTTTCCAATGGTTTCAAAAAACTGTACGATTTTATCCTTGAGAAATTTTTTCAAATATGATTTTATAATATTTTAATTCATCAAATACTATAACCCTTTATTTTATTCCACATTGGGTATAATGTAGTGATACTATCCTTAATCTTCCTCTAGATAGTTTATGGTTCATCTGGTTAGGGATATTATTCAAATTCAATTCCTTGATTCCTTTTGTCCAGTTGAAATATTAAAATTCCTAAGAAATTTGAACATAGAATTTTTAAATTTTACAATATCATTTATCACGAATATGTTCATTTCATAATTTTTATATCATTATAAAATATTTTTTACTTTTAATGTTATTTAATTATTTGATTAAATATTGATAAATGTGTATCTCTTAAATTATATTGATATTTGATAAGTAATATTGTTTAATCAATTATTCGATATATGACAAATATTTTGGACCGGTACGATATTGTAGGGACATGGTTAGAGATAACACCTAAAAGCATTAGTAGTATCATGAAATTATTTATTTGGCTATCCAACATAGATGGTTTTTTACAAAATATATTTTAAACCATCTACAGAACATTCATGAAGTTAAATTTACCTTGTACCTATAAAACCTAGAATCCTAGAATCATGAACATCCTTCATTTTAGTTTCAATTATTTATTCATCCATGTGATATTTATATCGACATATTTATTTATACATTTCATTTTCAGTTATTTAGATGGTATGTGTTTTAGTTTCACACCTATCCATATTTATTTTTCCTTATCGAGTTATTCGAATGAAATGTATTGTCATTTTTTAACCTTTCATTGATAATTTATTTTAATTGATTCATTGTTGATTCTTCTTTACATAAAATTACGGAACATTTGATATCACCATTATTATGTTTCTTTCCCCATGAATCTAAAAATTGTAATATGAGTATTTGTAGGGATTTACAAAATGGATTAGAGTTATCTTCGAATTTATTTATTTAGAAATAATGGAAAATTTTATTTTTAAATATAGAATTATTTTTTAATATAAGTGTCATGTATGTTTATGGTATAAAATTAAAAATAATCTCATTGTCTTTTGGTGGTTTATTCCACATAATTATTACAATGTAATTAGTCAAAGATTCCAGATCTATGCTATATGGGTCTGTGATATTACAATTGGTATCAAAGAACGTTTAATAGAAATATTGGGAACCAGATTAAGTAAATAATATAATATTGAACATATAACTAACATATAAATTTAGGATATGTATAAAAGATCATCCTATAATTTTTTCAAGGTTGAGATTATGAGGGCCTTCTTTAAAATGCATCCCCATCTAGATATAACAAGTGGACGTAGTTCTATCACAATTGTATCTATGAGTAACAACTTTATAAAGGTGTTCCTATCATGACTCTGGGTAACCTAGTATAAGGACAATGGGCCTTATTGTAAACCAATTTTGACAATCGCATGTAATATGCATTAGATAATTCAGATTTTCTCTACAAGAAATTACGAACAATTTGAAAAAATGATGAAAATACATAACCTAGGTTAAAAATAAGGTGTTTTAGATTGAAGATGATATATCATGATTTAGAAATCCAACTAATGTTATTATGCATAAGTATTAGACCATTAAAGGATATATGATAAAATAAAATGGAAGAAGGATTTATGTATTGAATATTTTCGAAAACCCATTTTAAGTGTCCATTTAATGATTAAATTTAAATGATGTACATTTGAATTATTTTCTGAAATTATAATAATATGGGTTTTGCGGAAAAAAACTTTAAACCATGTGACAACCAATTAAATTTGGCAAGGCCGCATGTTTTGAACTGATAACAGAATGAAGAAAAGAGTTTTACTCTAACCAAAAACCTATGCGATGTCTTGTTAAATTTTTCATTGTATTTAGATGAATAATTTGATTAATAATTGAGATTAATGAATGAATGGTATGGATTTTTAGGATTAGATATTAATTTATTAACAATACTTGTTTTAGAATATAGTTAAAGGAGAATATTTTGACCACTAACTCTTTTTAGGCCTTATAATTGTTTAGAAGTTTCTTTTAGTGCTTCAGGAATAAATAATTTCATTATTGGTAATTAATTTTAGGAAACAATGTAATGAATATGATTTTAATCGAAGAAGGAAAAATTTTTGATTGTTAACAAGAAATTGAAACATATCTGGTACGAATATTTCATTATATTCATGATTAGTAAAAGAGTTTCCCATCGTTAGAAAAATGACTTCGAAATAAATTATTTTCTTAATATAATTATTTCAATTTAACTTATGGTCCCTTTAGTAATCAAATTTTAATGGATTTGAGGTCCTAAAAGTTCCATTGATGATTAAATTTATTGGTATTGATGAACTCATTCACCAGTTATTTATTCTTTTCCTCAAATTAAATTAATCTACATCCCATTGATGTTCTCCTACATATGGACATATTTACATGGAAATCTATGTGATATTTTTACATTCCATTATCTATTTTATAGATAATGACTTTTAAACCCTTCACATGATATGTGATTTCAAACATAAGATGTAAAATAAATATATATAACCATGATGGAGTATAAATTAATTGTATGTACTCTATATTTGGTGGGGAAAATGTGGTACCCAGTAAAGCATAAGTTAGAACATTATATTTGATAACATATTTCACACAGGACACCAAACACTTAAAATATAATAATATCTTGATACATTATAATATATTTAATGTATATAATATATTAAATATATTTCAATGCATGAAACACTTTGTTATAATTTATTACATGCAACTGAGACTATCCTCGATGGCTTGGGTTACACACAAGACATTTTTTTATCAAAAAATAATATATTATTAAAATATACTGAGAGATAACCTACTAATTATGCTAGGGGTTATTAATATTATTAATTAATTAATTATAATTTATTGTTTATATAAATATAAAATTAATTCAATGGTAACCAATTAATGAGAAATAAAAATAATAACCAATTCGATATAAAATGAAATTTCATTATTATGCTTTCAAAGGAGTTTTGTATTAAAAAATATAATTAAAAGAAATTAGTGAATTATTTTAAAAAAATATGAATAAAATATATTCAATCAAATATTTTTTATATTAATGCATTTGGTTTTATAAGAAAAAAAATAAGAATAAACATAATTTTATACATTAAAAAAATATTTTTATAAAATAGATTTGGCTTCCTATTAATGGAGAACCAATTTTTAATATTAATTTTTAAAATTTAATTGGTTAAATATTTCAAAATAAACAGGATATTTGATATAAAATAACAATACTTATGTTATGTTTAATTTTATATATTTTTCTAAAACATTTTAGTTTTAAATCAATAGTTAAAAAATACTAAATTGTAGTTCAAAAGTTCTTTTTAATATAATTTTATTATAATGTAAATTTATAATTTTAATTGGTTTTAACGTTTAAATATATATTATTTTTATAAATTAAAACAATTTATTTCATTGGAATCAAGTTTACATTGAAATTGGTAAAAAATAGAAAATTATAAAACATATTTACATTAAAAACACTCATTATCATCCCTCATATGGGGTGAATTTTAAATTAATATCATCGATTTCTGTGATTGGAATTTTAAAAAATGTATTCCTCATTTGGAACCACAAAAATTTATAATTTATAATCTCACACAAATTATATTTGACCAACAATATTAGTGAATGTAAAAAAAATTAATTACATCGATTAAGGTAAAATTCAGTTTAACTAAGGACTAAACATAAGCCTTAAGTCCTAGAACGACATATAAACAATTCGAAGAGTGATTTAATGGAAATATATTGACCCTATACACTATTTTGTATAATTTGGTCCATTAGTGGAACCACATTCAATGCGAAACATGTGCCTAGAATCCCTTTTCAAAATATTACAATATTCCACTATCATACACTATAAATGGACAACCCATCCTCCCACAACCACACAAATTTGAAGCCAATTTTTATTTATCATGATCTACCAAAATAAATACTCAAATAATTATCCTCATCTTAGAAGCCTCTCATTGGGTAGAAAGAATCCAATGGATGTTGTCAGTTCAAAATATAACGAATTACCCGATTATCTGGTAACAAACTATCTTAAGATTTTTAGTTTTATTTCCATTATCTAAGCCCTAGAATTTTCTTATTATATGATTGTATAACAAAAAAAATTATCATAAATATACATATATTTTTATTATATTATGTTTTCTAAATAAAATTCAAAACTATTTATTCGAATGGTTAAAGAATATACTTTTTCTGTGTATGATAAACTACCACCTCACAAAATGATAACAGTTCATTTTATCATTACCGACAATCATAGTACCAATTATCATGTATGCTCTATTTTAACATGATACATATTATTTTTATTCTTTCATTATACATATTAAATCCTTTTACTCCAACCAAATTTAATACTTTCAATTTTATGTTAATACGATAACATCCTTTGAGTAAATGCTGACTACTTCCCCATCAAGGTGATGAAATTAATTTACATGATACATGCAATGTATAAATGTTGGTTATTTCTAAAAATGGGAAATTAAAAAAACCATATGAAATTATTTACATAATTAAATTTAAATAAATAATATATATATATATCATTATATTATATATCATTTCACGCACTGAAAAGTGATAATGTCATTCGTGGATGTGTGAACTACCACCCCCTCAGCATGAAGTAATTCCTTTTACATCCCCTAAATACTATATGTGAATATTTATTATTATATAAAATGGTATTTATGAGATATTTATAGTTATGTAATGATATAGTGTTACATAAATTATTTTTATAATAATCATCGAAAAAATAGGAATATTAGATATTTTAATAAACGACCTACCATCTCAATGATTGTAACATTGATTCATTTTTTATAACCATATTAAATGATTTTTTATAAAAGTATATTTTAATTATAAATATGATATTTATGTCATGATTATTATTCTTGAGATATTATATAATGACCCCTTTTTTCATATTTGACCAACAAAAGTTAGTTTTGAAAAAAACATAATGTGGAGAAAACAAACGACGTAAAATATATTGATTTATTAGTTGTATACAAAGTAGTAATTAGTGAAAATAAATTAATGAAAAACATAATAATCGTTGTAATTAAATTATAAAATTATCATATGTTTATTATAATGTAACTTAAAGGATGTTCATCAGAAATGAAACTGAATGTATGTGATTCTCATCTTACTTTTTTCATCTGTGAGAAAAATATTATGTGAACCATGTACTTAATTTTTGTGTTTTATCTAATGAAAATTTTTATATATTATATAATTAATTTAATTATATTCATGTTATTTAATACCTCTATTTATTATTTTTTACTTCAACTGTATTATCATTTAAAATGATTCAATGTATTATGAGATATTTAGAAATGATTAAATATTATTTTCCTCAACAATAAAATTAATGAACATTTAGTGTAATTTCCATTAGAGGTTATCATATAAAATTATTCAAAGGAATATTCTTATCTCTTTCTGAAAAATTCATTATCAAAAATTTAATCGTTAAAAGGGAATCTATATTTTACCTCATATGGATTGTAAAAATTTACCCATCAAAATTCTCTTGAAGATACCTTATCTTATTAAAAATGTGAATTTTTAATAATGTTTTTTAAAATTTATTTATCAAGAAAAGGATTTTCAAAATCATGAAAAGGATATTTTTCTCAAAAATTTTTATTAAAATACCTTTATTTAATAGCTGTGTTCATCAACGTCAACAAAAATATATTTTTCATTAATTGGGGTATATTTTATTGATTCCATATGTAAAGAACCTTATTAAACATGTAATATTTTTTAATTATATGGAATTATTACAAGTCTGTGAAAATTGGCGCTGGTGGTTCCTATACCCGGTGTGCCCGGAATGAATTTCTGAAATTTTTTATGGTAAGTTCAATAAGAGAGAGAGCTTTGTTTTATAATATTTAAATCGGTGCTCTGATTAAAAATTCGAGGGCCCCGTCGAATCTGCGACACTAGGATTCACTTATGGGAGGGTTCACTTCAATCGCCGTAGGTCTAGAGAAAAGGTTAATTTTTGGGACTATCAAAAGAACCATCAAAATTACATTGTTATTTTGTTTTCATTTTTTCCTCCAATGGAATTGCGGCAATGTGGTACCAGTGACATGTCAAGACAAATTTTTTTTGGAACATTCAATCCTATGTAACAACACCATTGGGACATGGGGAAGGTTCCTAATTAATGACACCCCATTAATTCCGTGAACATTTCTTACCCTCCCCCTCTCCTATTTTTATGGATCTTTGGGAGTGGAATCTTCACTACTTCACCAACCAAAGATGTGCTGATAAAGTGACATGACACCAAAACCATTGAGGAAAGATCAGATTCTGGAAAGCGGTGATGAGCGACACGAAAACCCCAAACTGAGGAATGAACAATCAAGTGATGTCGTTGGAGACTAGTTGCGGGGGATGGCGAACACTGACCCACTTCTTCAACAGTGGGTATTTCTCCATTGTTCATGAGGTATGGTTTAATCCTGATTTGTTTTTGAAGTGTTATTTTATCCCTTAATACCCTCTTGATATCAACAAAACTCGGAGTGTGTGGGCCAAATGATCAAGGCGCGATCCCTCGACCCTTTTTTTGAATGTTTGTGTGTTCTACACTAGCTCTTCCTTATAGTTGGATGAGCCCCAGGGCAACAAATTATGGTGAAGGCTAGCACCAGCTGGCCATAAAGGATGTGTAGTGTGCCATCATGGGTATCTAGGGATAAAGGGGCCACGACCGAAGCTATGGTGGTTGTAGGAGGCGACCGACACACCTGTCAGCTACAGAAGAGGAGGGTGGTGTGACCAGCATGACGACAGAGGATGTGGGCCATAACTCATTAGTCGCGGTAGAAAGAGGGAGGTAGTTAACACACTGGCTAGCCGCGGGTGGAGGAGAGGTACACCATCACACGCTTCTAGAGACAGCGGCCGACATGGGTCGGCTATGATGGAAGGTAGGACACGCTATAGGGGGTCATGCAGGCCACCTGGCGGCACCACGTGGCATCTCTACTATGGAGAAGACCGAAAAACCATCCCAACAATTCAGGAAGAACATGATCTCACCACCCCATGTCTGCTAGGTTTTGGCCCACTCAAGTTGGGATATTCCACCTATAGGATGTGCTCCATTGTGATTCGGGCCACGCTCCACCGTGAGCTGGGCCACACTCCATAGTGAACTGGGTCGCACTCAACCACGGGTCGGACCGTGTCATGTGAGCCCAGCCAGCCACCCCCTTGTGGGCCATGCCACCGCCCCAGGGGGCTAAGACTGCTACTCTCCAGCCTAGCAGAGTCGGACCAGGACCAGGTCAGGCGGATCGGTCCAACCGTGTCTGACCAGACCTAGGCCCAACCGGACCCAGAAACACTAATGGGGTCATATCATGAAATTTGGACGTCCGTTGGAAAAACCATCAATGGCACTGGGACCCTTGGGGACAGATGGTCCCTTAGGTATACTCCACTTTTGAATTGAAAACAGTTAGAGTACGACCTATTTGGATCGAACCTAAATCAAACAGGGCCCTCAAAACTAAAATGCTTATAACTCACAGATCGGGTGTCTGATTGACCAAACAACAATTACGTTGGAACCCTTATGAAATGATGATACTTTTGATTACTCTTTTTTGGAGATTAATGGCGGTAAATGTAAAAACAGTATCTCATGGGGCTGATTCTACGGAGCTCGAGCGCACCGAGTGCGAGGAATCATGTGGCATGCTGTAATTTGAAAAATGAACGTCAACCCAGTGTGGGTTATCCTATATAGATACAGTGAGGGTCAGATTCTATCAGATCTTATGTGGGTCAGTGCTTATCAATCTTTTATGTTTTAGCACAAACAAATTCTATGTGGGTAAGATCATGCGAGGTTCAGTGAGGGATAGTACCTATCGATCCTATGAGGGCCATCAGTATTCCTTTTAACTTAACCAGAATATCTATCCTTATGACTTATCATATGTGCATCTGTACTTGAGTTATACCTAGTCTGAGCTGAGTTTATTACCTTCATGGTTTTAACTATGGGATGTTATATGTGTTGTACTTCTATCATCATTGTTTTAACATTATGGTGCTACCTGTGTAGTACATCCATCATCGTGGTATTACCTGTGTGGTAGTTCTATCATAGTGTTGTTACCTGGGTGGTAATTCAACCATTGGGGTTTTACTTTAGTGGTGTTCTTCTCTCATGTATGACATGTGTATGTCTTGATAACTTAGGCATATGTATGGGTGTATACCTAAGCAGAGTTGATGTTTTTACTTCTTTCTTCGAGATAGAGGTCTTGCATTGTGGTTTTTCCTTTGTGGAACTCTAGAAGTCCTACTGGGGTCTTGAGGTCCATACTGAGTATCGTTATATTCACCTATTCTTGGGCTATTCCCACACTTTGTTGTGTCTTATGCAGATGACATACAACATTTATCGAGTCTCAGGGAGCCAGGACTGGACAGTACATAGTGGTAGACTATTTGGCATGCTGTGACGCATGGACTACTGATCATGGGTTGTACCTACCCTCCAGGTAGGAACCTTACTGGTCGATCCACTAGCTGTTTTTCAATTATCAGTTGAACTGTACTTTTCAGTTGTACCTGTATTTTTTATTTGGGCGTGTGTTCTGACCCCTTTACTTTCAGGACACTTTTACTACAACAGGTTAAATTGTGGTTTCATCTTGTTCCATTCAATTATTTCTATTTGTACATGTTAAAAAGGAAATTCATTCCATTATTGGTGATATGCCTTTCTAGTGCTATTATCTTTCCTGTGGCATATTGAAGGCGGGCTGGGGTAGTCAGGGAACGGGCCCCGAGGGATGGGTCGTGACAAAGTGGTATTAGAGGAGTCGGTTCTACTGAACAACTAGGACTCTAATATTTTCAATGTCAAGGTAGTTTTATGTGTTATGTGCATGGGTTGTAGTTTGGGTAATCCATTGTTGGTGATGCGGTCATCGTATCCATACACCGGGTCCCTGAATTCTGATTTCCAACTCAGTGCATCGAAACACTGATTGAGTGTGTTTTTTAAAAGTTTTTATTGTGATCTCTTTGGGTTATATCTCCATATATAACATGTTGACGGTGTCACACATTTCTTCTTTCAAGATGCTGCCACATATATTTCCAACAAATATTATTGAGAGAGTACGTGATTACAGCCCATCGAGTGATGTGGCCTCGGTACATGGCCCTCTTTCAACATTAGAACTTTCGGGTGGTGTACCTGCAGTACCAATACCAGTTGGGCAGCCATTACCACCAGCCCCACCAGAAGAGGATTCACATCAACTTATCATTGTACATGAGTTACAAAGGTAGAGTACCCCAAGGTTATGAGGTGAGATAGACCCAAAGGCATCTGAGGACTGGATGGAGGCTATAGTCAAAGTTTTCCATTGGGTTGGGACACTAGCTGAACATATTAGGATCCTAGCAGCATGTATTTTTCTGGAAGTTGCAGGGATATGGTAAATCATAATGATCTAGATACAAGACGATATGTCCCTCATCTAGGTTGACATCATGGGACTTTTTAGGGAAGTGTTTTTTCCAAAGACTTAATGCTCTATGTGTATAAAGGAGCTGTTGCACCTACAATAGGGTAACATGAATGTGGCCCAGTAATCAGCGACATTATTTGATCTCTCCCGCTACTCATATAACATGGTAACAGATCAATTTTTTATGTCGAAGACCATTGAGTTGGGTCTTCGATGGGATATCAGATCATTAATGATATCTCTCAACATTCTGACGTAGGCTAGGGTGCGTGAGTGTGAACTCTTGGTGGAGAGCTTCTAGCTAAGTAGGCACTCACAGTGATATCCACCACTAGATTTCAGGTAGCAATATCTTCAGAATCATGAAGTAGATGGACGACATAGGGTCCCAAGTGGGCTATTCCTTCTGGGGGAAAACCTTAGGATTCAAGGTCAGTGGTGTGGGCCTCACAGGACAGAGGAGGGAAGTTTCTGAGCCGAAAATGCTACTCGTGCGGTGGTTTTGGTAACATGGCATGTGACTGGACATCCAATCATATGGACGACCAGGAGATTGTCGAAGGACCATTGAGTTAGAGGGAGATATTTTAACGAGGAGGTTTGCTGGTAGTAGACAGACGCGGAAGAGGAGTTAGTTGTGCAATAGGTGGTTGGCGGCGATTTGAGTGTCTACTGCCTCCACCTCTAGGTGGTCCCACGCGACCACTAAGAGCATCTGAATGAGGAACTAGCTCAGCTCTATGAAGCTGAGGCCTATGTCCCCGGGGCTCCAGAGATGATTATAGTTACAATTATTGTCTACTCCACCTTTTTTGTGGTACATATAGACATATGTGCCAGTCAATCTTTTATTTCCACGACCCTCATTCGGATCTCAGAGATTTTGGTGGAGCCATTGGCTCAATAATTATAGATAGGGACTCCCATGGGAGAGGATTCGATGATTAAAAAATGTCGTTGGCAGTGGGAGCTTACTCTATAAGGTGAGAGATTTGGCTGGGATCTTCCTGTTGTGGCGTTGATGCCTTACGACATCATCTTGGGTATGGACTAGTTGTCCACAATCCATTCTTAGACTGACTGTATTAGGCACAAAGTGCGGTGTGTCCGCGGGGATGGGACCAGGTTTTCCTCCATCAGAGAGAAGGGAACCATTGAAGTATAGTATGGACTCATCCAGGATAGCGTGAAACCAACCACGAATCAATTGAATAGCATTACCCTCATTATAGTAAATGTTTAGAGTCAGATCAATCCTATAGGGGTGGACTTGTATGTTGATGTATTTCCTGATGATGTTCGAGGAATACCTCGACATAGAGAGGCAACCTTTTATATCCACCTATACCCTAGTATGTCACCGATATCTACGCAAGCATATCAGATGGAACCCATGGAGGTTTGTGAGTTACATGCACAGTTAGTTGACTTTTATAAATGGGGGTTCATAAGGCCCAATGTTTCTCTAGGGGCAGCCCTGATTTTTTTCGCCAAGAAGTAATATGGGAGTTTGAGACTTTGTATAGAAAATAGGCACCTAAAACAGTTGACCGTGAAGAACCAATATCCACTTCCAAGGATTGCTGATCTTTTTGATTAGCTGAAGTTATCTCGTTGGTTTTTGAAGATAGAAATTATACCAGGCTATCATCATCTCGGAGTACAAGATGGGGATTTTTAGATGATGGCCTTAAGATGTTAGTATGACCATTATGAGTTCTTGGATATTCCATTCAGTGTTTCCAACACCCCTATAGTGTTAATGGGACTCATGAACATGATTTTCCATCAATATCACGAGCGCTTTGTTGTGGTTTTCATTAACGAAATCTTGATATACTCAGCGATGGAGCAGGAGCATGCCTATCATCTACAGATAGTATTGGATACACTCCGAGGGAATTTGCTATATGTTAAGATATTTGTGTGCCAGAATAGGATACGAGAGGTCCATTTTCTAGGACATGTTATCTCGAAGGCTGGAGTTTCAGTAGATCCATCAATGATAGAGGTTTTACTTACTTGGGAGATACCAAAGAGTGTGACTGCAGTGAATAGTTTCTTGGGGTTGGATGTATACTACCAAGGATTCATGCTTAACTTTTCTGGAGTTGCGCAACCCTTGTAAGCATAGACAAAAAAGGGAGAGCCCTTCGTACAGATGGAGAGATTCAAGAATGGTATTCAAGAGCTGAGGCAGACACTGAAATGTGCACTTATCTTGAGGCTACCAGAAGATAAAATTTTGTATGTAGTCAAATGTGATGCATCAAGGACCGTAGAGGGATGTGTCCTAATCCAACAGTGAGCAGTGATCAATTTTGGTTTGTGAAATCTTATATAGAATGAGAATAACTACACTACCCATTACCTGGACTTACAATGAGTGGTATTTTCCTTAAAGATGTGGAGAAATTATATGATGAGAGAATGTTTTATAGTGAAATATATTCACTAGAGTCTTTGGTATATCTTATCTTAGAAGGACCTGAACCTGAGACAGCAGAGATGGCAAGAGTTCCTCCATTACATTCACTTTTAGATATTCTATACTCCTAGGAAGGGGAACTTGGTAGCAGATGCACTCAGCAAGAGTTCTGGTTTGTAATTTCTAAGTGAGTTGACATATTATCTAGATGCATTTACATATCGTTCATGGATAGAGATAGAGCGACATATTTCTAGTGTATGATGGTCAATGCCCCAATGATTTATCGAGTCAGGGTGGCGCATATTTGGGAAATTGATTGTGAGGCTCGACGTGCTCCGATTACCTCAAGACAGGCACCTAATGGATTTTTTTGAAGGTGTGGAGAATGTCATCATCTTCAGATGATGAACCACGGTACTGGTGGTAATACAATAGGAGGTGTTGAGGAAGTTTTATACATTCTCTCCAGAAGTACATCCTGGTGTCGCCAATATGTATTAGGACCTTCGACATCAGCAATAGTTCCCAGGGATGAAGAAATAAGGGGGAGAGTTTGTTTCTCGATGCCTCACATTTCTGCAAGTGAAGACCGAGCATCAGTTTCCAACAGGCTTTGAATAGCCAGTAGAGCTGTCGGAGTGGAAGTAGGATAAAATATCCATAGATGTTCTGATAAGGCTTCCACATATGACTTGGGGACATGATTCCATCTAGGTGATATTTGACTGAATCACTAAGTCATCCCAGTTTCTTCCTATCTAAGATCGTGGATCAGTAGAGGGCATAGAAGGCCTTTAAATTAATGAGATTGTGTGACTTCATGGGGTGACATAAATGATCTTATTTGACTGTGGTACGTGTTTTTCTTCCTGGAAGTGGAAGGGGTTATAGGAGGCATTCGATACTCAATTACGTTTGAGTACCGCCTTACATCCTCAAACGGATGGTCAGATTGAGCAGACCATTCAGATGCTGGAGGACATGCTTCATGCATGGGTCCTAGATTTTCACCATATTTGGGAGGATCACTTTTCCCTTGGTGGAGTTCTTATACAACAATATTTATCACTCTACCATCAGTATGGAACTATTCAAGCCCCTATACAATCGACCATACAAATTATCTCAATGATGGATAGACCCAGGGGAGTATGCACTTATGGGTAAAGAGTTGGCATGGGATACCACTGAGAAAGTATAGATCATATAGGAGTGGATGAAGACCGCATAGAGCCGATAGATTTCTTATGCTAACATGAGTATAAGGCCTTTAGTGTTCAATGAGGGAGACCACGTATTCCTATAGGTTTCACCTCGACGTGTTTTATGAATATTAGGTTGTGCCAAAAATTTATCACTGAGTATTATCAAACCATTTCAAATACATCAGAGGATAGATGAGGTGTTATATGAAATGGAACTACCACAGAAATCGAAAAGGGTGCACGATGTATTACACATATCCTAGGGGATAAGATACATGCATGGCCAATATCACATCATTGGTGATGGTGAGATTTACTGTGATGATGGGGTGACAGTTACAGAGGTTCTAGTAGATATTCAAGATCAATATGAGTAAGTCATTCATGGGGGGTCGATACCTCTAGTGCACATTCGCTTGCAGCACGAGAACCTCCAAGAGTGCCCTTAGGTGCGGGAGGATTTGATTTGTCATCAGAACCACCATTTTTTTCTTTTGTCAATGTTGTCGATTTTAGGGATGAAAACACCTAAGGTGGGGATAATGTAATGACCCTAATTTATGATGTAAATCTTTTAATTATATTGAATTAATATGAGTCTATGAAAACTAAAAGTGCATGATTCTGAGGCACGATGTGCCCAAAATAAATTTCTAAACCCTTTTAAGGTACTTTTAGTAAATGAGAATGTGGAATTTTCTTACTTTTGAACTGGTTCTCGGGTTAAAAATCAGAGGGAACCTTTGAATCCACAAATCCGGGATTCAGTTGTGGGAGGCCTCACTTCGACCATAGTATATCCGGGGAAAAGTTAATTTTTGTGACATATAAAACAACAAGAAAAATAACTTTGTTATGTTGTTTCCTTTCTTTTTCGTCCAATGGAATAGCGGCAATGTGGGACCAGCGACCTGTCAAAACAATAAATTTCTTGTCCTTTCAATCCTTTGTAACAAAACTTTTGCGGAATTGGGAAGGATCCTATTTAATTTTCCCCCATTTATTCTATGAATGTTCCTCAGCTTACCCAATATTATTAATATTATTTTTGGGAAGAGGTATCAGAATTTCTTTACTAAGCAAAGAAGTGCTAATAATGTGATGTGACACCGAACCCTTAGAGGATGGATCCATTTATTGAGAGTGGTGATGAGAAAAACCGAAACCCAATAGCGAGGAATCGACGATCAGGTAACGTCGAGGGAGAGTAGTTGTGGGGGATGGCGAACACCCACCCACATCATCAACCACGGGCATCTCCCCATCATTCTTAAGTTAAATTTTAATAATTATTTTTTCTTTATGAGATATTTTAATCCTTCCTACCGTATTTATATCATCACAATGAGGAAGTCACTGGACAAACGAACAAGGCCAGGTACCTCCACCCATTTGGTTAAAGATAGGGTGTTCATCGCTAGCTCTGCCATTGGGATGGACGATCCCTGGGGAGAAAATTGATGGAGGCAGCCGACACTGGTAGTCCGTAGAGGAGGTGAGGCATGCCGTCAGTGAAAAAAGGGGTCCCAGCTGAAGCCACGGTTGTCCGAGGAGGTGGATGGAACACCGACCAGCCGTGGAAGAGGAGGGCCATGTGACCAGTGCATCACCAAAGGATGTGGACCATGGCTCATTGGCGGAGAAGGACCGAGTGAGGCAGCCGACACACCTACCGGTCGAAGGTGGCGGAGCGGCACACCGTCACGCACAAAAGGAGATGGTGGTCGGCACAAGATGACAGCGAAGGGAGGCAGGACCCGCTCTAGTGGGTCCCGCACACCACATTATGTTGCTGCTTTGGAGAAGCCCGAAAGACCCATGTATCCATTCTAGATGGTTGGGGGTCTCACCCCCCCCCCACTTGTCGGATCAAGTGGGCCCCACTATATCTGGTCCATGCCACGCTCCACCGCGAGCCAGGTGAGCTCCAACGAGAGTCGGGTCGTGCTCCACCAGGAGTCGGTCCATACTCCACCACAAGCTGGGCAGTGCTCCACCATAATCTAGGCTTCTATCCACCTCATGATGGGCTGCACTACACTTCGGTTCGGGCCGCATGAGCCCAGCTGTCTGCACCCCCGCAAGTCGGGCCGCCCGAGCCTAGCATGTCGCAACCCTTGGGTGCCGGCTCGCGACCCATTGTGGGTCAGGATGGTCTGCAGCCCAGCGGCCCGAGTCCGTAATGGTCCAGCCCAGCCCAGTTGGAACTGTACTGGGTTGGGTTGGGCCAGGCTGGGTTGGGTCTGGTCAGTCCGAGCGGGTTAGAATGGACTCGAGCCAAACTAGACCCAGACACACTAAAGTGGCCATATCTTGAAATCCAAATGTTTATTTGATGATTAGTCTATAACACTAGGACCCTTGGAGCAAGAAATTTCATTTCCTATACTATACTTTAGTTTTGGAGATAATTAGAGTACAACCGAGATGGATCGGACTCGAATCCAATAGGGCAATCAGAACTAAATCACTTATAACTCATAGATATGGCATCCGATTAATGCACCCTATATCACATTGGAACCCTAACGACATTTTTGTCCATTGGAATATACCTTTGTGGAGAATTGTGGAAGTCAAGGTATGAAAGGAATCTTGAGGGGAATATTATACGTAGCTCGAGCACACCAAGTGTGAGGACTCATTCGGCAGGATGTAATGTGAAGAAAGAACATCGAACCAGTGTGGGTCAACATCTATCGATCTAGTGTGGGTCAACTTCTATCAGATCCTGTGTGGGTCAGTGATCAATGATCCTTTGTGGGTCAGGGCAAACCAAGCCTATGTCGGTCAGATCCATTGTGTGTCAGTGTGGATTGGAACCTATCGATCATGTGTGGGTTAACAGTAGTTTTTCTTAACAAAATAAGATGATCTAGCTTTATGACTAATCATATATACTTTTGTACTTGAGTTATACCTAGTTTGGGTTTTTTATTTTCACTTTATGTTGTAAAAAACATGGTGTTTACTTTGTGTTACTTCAATCATCATGGTGTTAACCTCGTGGTGTAACCATTGTGGTGCATCTATCTTCGTGGTGTTACATGTGTGGTACTTTTATCTTCATGGTGTTACCTGTGTGGTACTTCTCCTTTCATGGTGTTCTATTCTTGGGGTTACCTGGGTGGTACTTCTTCCTTCATGGTTTTAACTTTGTGGTATTCTTCTCTCATGCATGAGTTGGGTTGGTCTTGATAATGTAGGTATATGCATGCTAATATACCTATATAGAGTTGATGTCTTTTTCTTAGTGATTTGAGATTGGGGTCTTGCTTTGGGGTTTTTCTTTTTTTGAACTCTAGGAGACCTAAGAGGATCTTGAGGTTCCCTAATATGTATCGTAATACTCACCCCTGCACGGGCTATGACCTCTTATTGTAGTGTCTTGTGTGGATGACAAAAAACATTCATCGAGGATGAGGGAGAAAGGACTGGACAGTACTAGGAGGTGGACTATTTTTCATGACATGATGCATGGACTAATAATCGTGGGTTTTACCTACCGTTAAGGTAGGAACCTCGGTGGACGATCCATGATATGTTTTCCCTTTTCAGTTGTATTTTAATTTCAATTTTTACTTGTACATTTCAGTTGGTCTTGTATTTCATCCCCTTTATATTCAGCATGCTTTTACTTCAGCATGTTACTTCATGGTTTATTCTTATTACATTATTTTGTGTGTGTTTGTACTGGTTAAAAAGGAAATGCCTTCCCGTTTGGGGGATACATCTTTCTGGTGAAAGTATCCAACCCCTGGACTGTGGACGGTGGGCTTGGGATAGTCACATCATGGGCTTTGAGTGATGGGTCGTGACACCATCATTAATATTCTTATAGATATTGTTGGATAGATTTGGTCAATGCTAGTATTCATATTCACATCCTTGTTTCATTTATTCCCCTTTAAATATTCACCCTCCTAGGATTAATGAACATTGAATTTAACTATTTTACCAATTAATTTTTCATGGATATGTTTATTTCATACATCATATATCATTATTATATGGTTGTTAGGGTAAATGTTATTTGATTATTTTGGTAAATATTGATAAATATATATCTTTTACTCCATACATATATTTTCCAATGAACATTATTAAATTTTTTATTTGATATATGAACTATGATTTGGATTGGTACGACATGATTGAGACCATGTTATATATAACCCTTTATGCATCAGTTGTTTCATTGGATGAGTCAATTGGATTGCTGTAGTAGATGTACTATTACCTGATATTTTGCAAACAATTTTGTGATAGGACATTATGGTAACAATACAATGTACCAACAAAACATGGAATCCAAAAATAAATAACCAACTTCATCTTGGATTTAATTATTATTCAACCATGAGATATTGCATCGACATATTTATGTACACATATTATTTACAGTTATTTAGATAGAATGTGATTCAGTTTCACCGTTCCCATATTTATTATTCCTTATCTAGTTATTTAAATAGAATGTGTTATCTGTTATTTACCATTCCATGTTAATTTATTTTCATTGATTCATTATTACTTCCAATTTATTTACAGTTAGTAAAAAATTGAGCTCACTCTTATTATGCGTATTTCCCCAAGAATACCATACTTGTACTATGAAATATATGCATTGATTTACTAGATGGATTTTATTTATACTTGAATATAATTATTTAGAAAAAAGGGGGAAAATTATATTATACTTAGTGTGTTCTATTAAATAAGAGACTCTTGTATGTATTTGGTTTACCAAGATTATTACAATCTCAGTACTTTGGGGGTTTATTCCATATAATGATTCTAATGTAATTTTTAGTAGAAACAGACTCCATGTTACTTGGGGTCTGGTCACATCCAATTTTAGGGAAGTAAATATCCTATATTAATTTTATAATTCAGAAAAAATATTTTAATAAATATTCTCTCACATAATGATAATAGGAAAAAATATGATTCCTATGTAGAGTTATTCAATTCACTAAATATAATATCTATGAAATGATGTCAAAAATTAACCAGGAATCACCACATATATTGGAAATGATGAAATGTTGGTGATTTTAAAAAAAAAACTATAGTTATGAATTAAAATTTGAATAAATTTTTGAAATAACCCAGATAATATTTTTTAACCAATCAATGTTTTTAGAAAATGTTTTCAAATATTTGGGAACATAATTTTTACTCAACTAATTTTTTTATTCATAATATAAATGATGTAGGGTTGATGTAGTTTTAAATACATTGAAACACCATCATAACCAGAAATATGAATTAAAAAATCAATCTTATTGTATAAATAACACATTACATCTTGAATATGGTATTTAATATCTAAAATAAAACTAGTTATTAAAATATCAATAACAATTATTTCACAGGAACAGACCATACCACTATATTTGTGTTATAGAACATCTATTTATGATCTATAATGTTTCATTTAATGTTTTAAGTCCAATAGAAAACATTTTTTTTGCAGTTATGCATAAAATCAATATGATTTATAAAATAAAAACATTATTTTTCTAGTTTATATTAACATTTTTCACCTTTTTAAGCATTCATATAAATATTTAAATGTGAGAAGATTGAAAATTACATAATTATTATAAAAATACTACATATATATCAAATTAATTAGAAAATTAAACACACACACATATATATATATATATATCTTTGTTATATCATAATTAAATAAAACAATATATATATATATATATATTATGTTGTATAAATTAATAGGGGTTAGATATATGTGAAAAAAATATAACTATGAGTTTAAAATTTCATTACTTGTATAATATATTAATAATCATCTAATTCATAATTTTTATCACAAAAATAAAATAAAAAATAGAATATATATTTATATAAATAACCTAAAACTTTTGAATAAGTAATATCGACGAGAAGATTAATTATTGTATTAGAATTGGGTGAATTTTTAGAATGGTAAAATGTGGATATTGATAATTAAAATTATCATTTGACTATCAGAATAATAATTTAATTTTTTAGTTATTCAATATTAATATTAAATATTATTTTTAAATTTGTTTTTTTGTATTATAAATGAATGAAGAGATTTCTAGTATTATATAAGGTGAAATTAATGTTGATTTTAATGATTAATTATTTTTTTCACCTAATACATTAGTTAGTGATGTATTAAAATATTAAAATACTAATTTAATTCTTTACTTTTTGTGTATAAATTCTATTTAATTTGTTAATAATTTATAAATGAGATAAAATTTATTTTGAAATTAAAAGTGTTAAAATTTAAGTAAAACATAAGTTTTAGTAGTGAAATTTTTTGTTACGATATTTTATAAAACTAATATATTTTGATGTATAAAATATCTAATAATTAATATTTCAAGGGAATAATTATAATGTTCTTAGTTAAATATGTATTTTTCAGAAAATAAATTAAATTTTCAAGCCTATAAAATAAGTTATAAAACCAAAAACATATTTAACCACTTTAAAACTATTCGTATGTCTAAATGCTTCATTAATGATTAATTAATTTTATATCCCTGATTTTTTATCTTGGAATAAATCTATCATGAATAATATTGGTAAAATATCAAAGTCCAGGGGTAGAAACAATGAAATTCGTTTAAATATATTTTTACACAGTTGTAATCTTCGGGATCTATTCGAACAAATTTAATAATTTCCCAAAAAAACACTATAAATACTTACATCGCTTCCCAAATTATCCTCTCTCTATGATTTAGAGGGAAATTGAACATTTCTATCACATTGTGACATTTATTTAAAATATGTGAAATCAGTATGGTATTTTATGTGTTTGATTTAAAAATTCAGAATCAATAATAAATTTAAATGATTTCATCTTCTATTTCAATTTGAATTTTATCTTTATAATTATTTTATAAAATCAATTTGAATTATTCATTATACCTTTTTCTCAATATGTATAATGTATATGGATGTGTTTGTGTGTGTTCATATATATATGGTATTTAAATTATAAAAAATCTAAAATTAATATCATTTTATATAAAATAGATAAAAATTGCAATTTTTTAATAATTAACTAAACCTTAATGATTTATATTGGTTTGTGAAAATAAGTGAATTTATGGTATAATAATAATAATATATTTAATAATTTCTGAATATTTATCTAAATTTTATATTATATTTATAATCTATATTATTATTTTCTTACTAATGGATTGTATTTGGATATAAACACTAAATCAAAGTTAGAAAACCATTTATATTAAAAAAAATTAATGAAATTTTTATTATCCATGTGTGACACATTTTTAATTTTGTATTTTATATTCATTAAACATATCAATGCCATTCTAATTATTATGGTTTCATTTGAATATCAAATATTTTTTAATTAATTAATATACCCTTATGAATGAATATATTTAATAAAATTTATATATTATGTAGTTAAAAATGAATTTATTTCGTAGTGTATCATTGTGTTTTAGAAATTTTATGTGATGTATAATTATTGATTTATATATTTCCATAATTTATTGGGAAATGATTAATATATATAGGTATTATGAATGAATCATTGATAATTAGGATTACCTAGTATGATAGATTGTTTTTATTGGTATCCTTTACTCTAGGATTACCTTGTAGTGAATCATTTTAAAATGATTATGATATAATTATTTAAATTTATCATTACTATATATAATTCTATTATTACTTATGATTATCATAGGAATATTTTTTTAAATACAGGAATCAATCGTGACACGTTATTCAGTCATTATGAAACACTTATTGGTATTTACAATACATTACCTTACTAGTTGATTTGAATCCATCATAACTCTTGAAAACCCCTACCAGAATAATGTTTATTGGAAAATAATTGATTAAATATGGATATATGAACTCTTAAATATACATAACATTATTATTTTTCATTTATTACATAACTAGTACTAATATATAGTAGATATATATTTTTTAGATTTCAATAAATTTAATATTGTTTATGAAATGATGTGAAATTTGTGACATTATAACACGATACATGGAAACTCGTGTATGGGAATTCAAGTTGGTAATTAATTATATTTCAGTTATCTTTTTGTAAAATTAGTATTTAGAAATCTAAATTTAAAAAATTTTGTTCTAGAGAACCAGTTCATTTATAAGTTTAAATTTAAAAATTATATGTATTCAAACACACTTGAAATAAGGTATCATTTTTATAAATATTATATTTTAGAATCATATATACATATCTTAATTTTCTTACAGACATGGTATATGGATGGAGATGTGTCTTCAAAATTAATATGTTATATTAATGATCCATGTTATGTTACCCATATGTGAAGTGGGTTTTCCATCCACTAAAAAATTTTATTGAGTAATTATTAATTATATGAATAATAAATAATAATTTAAACAAAATTCATGAGTATGTGATGAGATATTCAAAATTATTATTCAACATCACATAAAATTTTTAAATATGAATGAAATATTTATGAATAAAATGGTTTCAAAATTCTTGTATTATTAGTTTAGTGATTATAAAATTTACTAATATAATTTGAAAATATTGTTTCTAAGCTTATATTTGGATTTAGTGGAATTAATAATAAATTGGAATATTTTTTTAATGTTTAATAGAATATTTGTTAAATGGAAAGAAAACTAGTAAATATAATTAATGAAATAAATATTATTTAATTTGGATATGTTATAGACGTATCTATGAAGAGTTTATAGTCTATATACTAATCATAAATGTACAGAACATGATGTATGAACAATGAATTTTTTGAAAATTAAGGTATTAACTATTATGTATTGACACGTGTATTTTTGATTATGATGTAAAAATAATGATGTACATACTAAAATGCACCGATCATGAATTATTTGACTATGATTTACTGAGAATTGATAATGAAATTTATATAAACCAACATTGACAATTGTGTTAGGAAGGAAAAATATAATACCATTAAGGAAAAATTATGTGGATTTGTTGTTGTTGTTTTTTTTATTTTTTAATTTTATGATATAACCATATCAAAACGATTGTGTAATAATGTTATAATTTTGTGTCTTATTCCTTGAATATTTCTTGGAAATTTAATTTTAAAAATTAAATGTAATGAGGTAGTTAATATTATGAAGATAATTTCGGTGATAATTGATTGATTTTAATGAATTTTAAATAAAAATATGATGTTTATATATTAATATAATGAATTAAATTTATTTACCAATGTAATATTATATTATAAAAATGGGTTTTTATAAAATAAATCTAATTGTGATTTATGATGAAAAAAATAAAAAAAGAACATAGTCACTAATGATTTAA
The DNA here is from genome assembly GCA_963277665.1 of Viscum album. Taxonomy (NCBI): domain Eukaryota; kingdom Viridiplantae; phylum Streptophyta; class Magnoliopsida; order Santalales; family Viscaceae; genus Viscum; species Viscum album. Next base: position 640,600,565 of record OY728133.1, on the reverse strand, counting down.
AATTAAATATCCTATTATAATTTAATTTTACTAAATGGTAATTACTATTTACGATAATTTTAATAATATTAAATTAATTTCATGCACATGTTTTTGGATATATAGTAAATGTTTACCAATGATATAATTTTTAAAATAATTTTTTGAGGAATTATGGAATCATTGAATATAATATTCATAATTGATTAATGATATTAAAATAATAAAAGTATTGAACAAAGGTGGGTGTCAAAAAAATTCTATAATTTAAGAAATTGAATAATGAAGAACCCAACAATAAACAAAATAATGGATATTATATTGTAATTTTTAAATAAATATTATTTTATAAGTTATTTTTATAGTTCTTGTTGTGAATAAGATGTTTCCTCATTTTTATAATGGTTCATTATATTAGAAAATATAAAAAATTATGCTTTAAATTTCAGATATAAAATCAATATTTATTATTTTTTATGTTTCAATAACTATTTGTATATTAGTTTAAAATAAAGAATTTATATGTAATTTTCATAATCAAGACTAATGATTGTAATTTAGTTGTATTAAATTATAAAAGGTTATGTATGATAAATTCTTAAAAATATTATGGAATGATGGGAGATAAAATTCCATTAATCTATGATTTAAATGCTAGTTATCATAAAAAATAGGTTTTATCCCATATTAGAAAGAGACATTGTAAAAATCATTTCTTCCACTATGTAATTTTTTTTTATTTTTATATGGGAAGGAAAGTGTATTTAAAAGAAAGATATTATCAATACTCAAATAAGTATTTGTTGATTTAAGAGAAATTCTAAAAATGGTTAAATAATGATCCACCCCTCTTGGTGTTTAATTTTTTTCCCATTCTAGACAACTTAATTGGTACATGAGTATAAAATATAAATATATAATTAAATAGGAGATTTTTAAAATAAATTTTAAAAAGTATTTTCACTATTGTTGTTATTTATATATTATACATAATAATAACTATATGTTCAAAAAAATATCTAATTCTTTGATTGTAAGAATTTTAATATCTGAAAAATTTAATAAATATATAATCTCTATTTATAGGATACTAGATTGATAATTTTATTTTTATTAGAACAAAAGTGGGCAAGAAATATATATATATATGACTCCTATATATAATCAATTTGGAGTATGAATTAAATTTCTTATCATTCTAATATTTTTATTTGAGAAATATTTTACAAAAGTGATGGTATTAATGATTCCCAAGGTTATTTAGGAAAAATTTAAGAATATCATATATATTAAAAAAATTTAATTGATAAAATGTCAAAAATATATATAAAAATAATAGATTAAATATGAAAAATATATAGTGATAATTTATGAATTATTTACCCAAGTAAATAATATTGTAATAATTATTATATTTTTAATGAATATATTGATTATTCTACTACGATGAATATTTTTAAGAGGGTTTCTGGATATGATTAACAATAATGTCTAATAACCTGATGATAAGGATCATGGTGATTTTAATCATTAATATCTTCATAATAATATCATTGATTATCAATTGATAAATGAAATAGTATTAAAAAATATATAAAAAGAATAGTAATAGTAATTATGTAATTAATTTTATGTTTAAGGGGAATTTATAAGAATATATATATATATATATATTAATGTAGGTGGGTGATAAGGAAAATATTTTACGACTCATGTCATTGATATATAAATCGTTTTTGAGATTAAATAGTATATATATAATTTAATGTCCGTTTTAATTGATTTACCATATGATTATTTGGGTAATTTTTCAGAAACATTACAATATTGATAGATTATTTTGATATTTATTATGATGACGATCATAGTATAGAAAAGGAATTAACAAATAAAAACATATGTATTTTATGAATATGAATAAATAATTCATCTCTAGGAAATATAATTTAATTTTTAGCAAAAATGATAGATATTATAATGAGGAAGAGTAAATAAATGTTGTTTTTTTCCTTTCATATATTGTATAAAAAACTATACTATATTATATTTAGGGACACAGAAGCTGAAACCTGGGAGGTGATACTAATATTTTTATAATCAAATGATGTCATTTTTCCATATTTACTAAGAAAATATTAAATAATAATTAAATAAATATATATATATATATATATAATTCAATATTTCACATTTATAGGGGTGGTTTAATTTTATTGATTTATGATTTAAATTATATATATATTTATAAAATTATAAATTAAACTAAACTACACTCTAGAAGAAATTTTTTATTAGATATTTCATGTGATTCCACATTAGCACATTCATTAACTAGGTTGTTGTTACTAATTAAATTAGGAATAATAATATATTAATCCTTTTATATATTGGGAATCAATTGTATATAGAACATATATTTTTATATAGATATTTAAAAAATCTATAAAAAATATAATAATTGATACATTGTGAAAATATGTTATGAAATATATCTAAATAACACTGAATCAAACAAAAAAATAATTTTTATATCACCCCAATGTAATATTTACTCATTTTTTTATGGTGAATATTATGGTTAATTAAAAATATTATTATGAGATAAAATATTTCAAATTATTATAAATGAAAAGAATTCAAATAATTCATATGAATGAGTTAAAAACGGCTCAAAAATGAATTAAATGTTTAAGACAGCGAGGAATGAGACTTCAACGTAATTTTTTATAATTTAAAAACAAAAATATATTAAATAATGTTTTTGAGACTATTAGTGGATAATATAAATTTTATTAATAAAAAAATAAAGACATACAACACTTACAATGGAACAAGAAATTAATGTCGAAGTAGATAAATAGAAAATTATATAGAGTGGTATTTCTATATTTAACTAGTGTGTGTAATTTCTTACGATCACTTAATAATCTTTTATACATACTTATTATCCAATTACACAGATAATAATTATAACTTGTTTCAATCTACTAATGAATATATATATATATATATATATATATGTTAAAAAGGGATGTCTCTATGTCTATTTAAAATCATTCGTCAACATGGCGTACTCATTTGACATTGAATTTAGAATGACCATAGATTATTTTATTCTAAATTAAATATTTATAAATATTTAATAATCAATAATAAAATTTAACAATGATTGGACCGATTATTCATTGATATGGTTATTTTAGTGAGCCATGAGTTTATGTGTTTGAAAATTACATTTTTTTCACTACACTAAATTTGAAATAATTTATGAAACTATGAAAAACCAAATATATAATCTAAATATATAATATAAATTTCTTGTTAGATAAAAATTTTCAAAATACAAAACGTCATGTTATAGATATTTTAAATTTGGGAGATAGGATAAAAAATGGTTTGTTGTATAAAATATGATCATATTTGATGCCTATATTGTGAGTTTTTTTTTGGATTCTTATGATTTGAATTGGGAGTCCTTTTACTCATTATTATTGGTAATATTATCATCTATATCATATATTTTAATTTAATTTAATATTACTCATCAATTAAATTAAATTAAATATAATTTATTGTCATGTTATTTTGGTTAGCCGTTTTTACTATCATGAAGAAAATAAATGCTCCAATAAATTTAAAATATATAAAAATACACAATCTATATGATTTTATGTGATATTAATCAATTATATAAAAAAATTTATCATACAATTTGGAATTTTATAATGAGTTTTATTTTTAAAATAAGAAGTTTTATATAAAAAGTGTTGATCTTATGTAATTTTCTCTAATTGTTTATAGCATAGAAACATAAATATATTCTAAATATTAATTTTTTAGGGAAAAATTATATTAAAATTTAAAATAATAAATATATATAACATCAACACATTTATACATAGGTATATAAATATCCAAGGGTATAATAAAATAAGAAAATATTATTTATATATCCAAATAAAATATAATGATCATATTTTTTTGTAATTAGAAGTTATTTAATATTTCCCTCATCCATTTAATATGTTAATAAATATTCTTAAAAAAATTATGATTGAAATTTAATATTTTTATCTCAAAAATTCATTTAGAATAAAATTGAAAACCATTTCAATAAAGTCATAAATATAAAAATTTATTAATGATGATCACTAAATCACAAAAAAAAATTAATTTTTTATTTGTGTCATAGAACACTAAATTATTATTCATTGTATATAGTGATCCATTATCATTATTGTTTCATAAAAAAAATTATAGGCCTTGTAGGATATATGATAATTGGCCAAAATTTTCAAAGTGGGGTTAAATAATATACTTTTACAAATGAATTCATTACCAATGAAACTGGATATGAAAGGATACATGAACACATAATAATATAGAGTTCAAACACTTGTTATGTTGGAAAAATTGTGTTAATTAGAGTAGGATCAGAATAATAAATACAGAAAACACAAAATCTTCATTATGGCCCATGTAAGTAAACTAGATGGAACTCTTCTTTTCTAATCATTTCCTTATTATATTGATAAATTATTTACATAATTTTTCTATTTTTTAAAAAATTATTTAATAAGTTATATAAAATGATAATTATTTTATGTCATTCACAAAACAAAATGAAAGAAAAAGTATCCGAAAATATAAAGTTATATTTATCATTAAGAACATAAGGAATAAAAAACTATAGAATATAAACAAAAAATTAACATCATTCCCCAAAACATATATTTCAAAAAATCATGAAGTTAAAATGAATATAAATGATATATATTAATACGTATTGGGATTTTTATATTTCTATAATAAATGGGTCAATATAGGCTAACAATGGTTTTGAAATGGTGTTTAAATATAATTTTTAATGAGAGTTACATTAATATATTTTTTATCACATTAATAGAATGAAATTATTATATAATTTTAATATACATGATCATAAGAAATTTATGTAAAGTGTATACAATATATAGAAACACAATATATAGTGAAAACAGAATATATGAAAATATACTCATGGATAACCTTGATATTAAAACTCAATGGTTATCTCAACTGATTAGGTAGTAAAGATGATCTAAAAATATAAATAGATTATATAATCATATTAGAGTTAATATGCGATATATATTTTTAAAATTAAGATTTAATATGAAAATCATCTGAGATCAAAAAAAAATATATTTAAACCCCTATTATGTTTTAAAAATTTTTATAAATGGTTATGTGAGTAATTATGATTTTTCATATTTTAAAAATACTCAAAAAAGAGTAAAAAATTTTATATGGTAGATGGTTCTTGAGGTAAAAAACTATTTGAAAAGAATTAATGAACATGAAGGATAATATTAATGAAATAGATTATGGGATATCTATATAGAGATTTAATTGTTATAATAATATAATATTTACACTTTTTAGTGAGTTAAATTTCTTCTCCAAAAAATGGTGTTTCTATTCGAGAAAAAAAAATTATCATGAATTTGATGTTTTTCAGGATGTTTATGACGTCTCATTGTTGATATTTATTTTGTTTTGATTATGTAGGATCATTGCTTTTAGAAAAAACATGACTTACATAATACCAATAGGATCTGGATAGTTTCAATTAATAAACCCATCTATTGATACATAAAATGAACTGGTTGAATTTTAATTATGTAGTTGAATAATATAACATATAAAACATCATGAAATAATTTACATTTTACATGTATGCTTGGAGTGGCATAGATTTTTTACTGTACTAATTAATTTATTATGAGAAAAAAACAAATCTTCTCTAATTAATTAATTTATAATAATCCATTGTTAAAAAAATCATAGTTAAAATCATTTATTTGTATAACAAAGAAATATTTATTTTTATAACATAAATCATAAATAGAATTATTTTTCCATGAATAATTTAAAACTAGTATGTTTGAATGAGTTTTAAATTGGATTTTCCATAATACCAAAGTGTTTCACTCATGTTTTCTACTGACCATTTTTCATATATTTTGAAATATATTAATGAAATTATAATATTACTCATTTGAAATTATCTAAAAACTATTTTATGGGAATATGTATTATATTTTTTCCAATAATACAACATTTTTCTATAGGTAATGAATATATTTGTTATCAAATTGGGATCCAAAATTAGTGTTGATGATATTTGGGGTTTAAAATCTATGTGATATATGTGTCATTAATAACTCACTAAAAATATGTGAATTATAATACATTGTTCTATTTCCCTAAACCTACATAAAAATATAATCAATATTTGGAATATTGTATGTGTAACCATTAACTAATGGAAGGGTTAGATGAAATTGAAACACGAAATATAAATGTTTTTATGAAACATTAATTATTTATGGGGCATATAATTTGTTTTAAAATTGATCCAATGTTTTCATATGGTATATTATTGATTGATCATATATGATTCCTTAATTATTGTGTCTTAAAAGAATCTATATAGAATGATGTTATATTATCTCATAATTTTTCTGAAGATTCTAACATCAGATATTAAATGTTCGAATCCCATTATGGAGGAATGTTTTGTTTTATTAAATATAGTTCCAATTATGACATAAGTTAAAAATTTTAAAAATATTAATTTTTTACTGAAAATTACATTTAAATTATCATCATAATTTAATTTATTTAGTAATTAATAATGGTAATATACAAATTATAAAATATTCATCAATGAATAGAATCCTTATAAATTTAACAGTGAAAAAGTATAATTATTCCATTGGGAAATCTTGTTGAAAAATATTAGAATGAGAATAATTAACGATTTCAGTCAATATATTATACATTGGATTTTATTATTATATTTCTATTCATTATATATCATTCAAACTCTTATAGCATTGTGACCCCTTATATAATAAATATTTCGGACTAACTTTTTTTACATATGAACTATAATATTCCATGATATGTGAATATTATATTATTGGTACTTAAGAGATAGATACAAAAATATATTTAATGATATAATATGCCAAAAATATTATCCTTATCACATTATAGTGAAATTTGGTTTTATATAGTTTTTTTCATGAATAATTTATGAAACAAGTCGTCCTTTATTTTTGTTGTAAAAGGAAAACCAAATGGATCTATCAAATAAAGTACACATCAATTAAAAGTGAATGTATCATTCAAGGAAATGAAGGATTCTTGAAGAGATTATTGAAATTTTTTGTTCAGTAATGGATCTCATATTTTCTTTAATAAACTGAAATGAAAAATAATTATTATGAAATTTTTTATGTGGGAGTGAAACACAATTAAAATATTTGTCGAACCAATTATAAAAACTAAAATTTTTCAAAATATTTAAATGATGAATTCACATACCTAGGAATTGTATAATTTTTTTCATATATTTAATTAAATTACAAAAACAAACTCCAAAATAAAGTAGTAGTTTATTACCTTTAAAAACCTAGAAACATTATCATTAGTCCATAAGTTAACTAAATCATCACCCACTATGTTTTTTGTTGAAATAAACCTTCTTATACACATAAAACATAATATATATCTCCATATCCTGGGGAAATAAAACATAGGATATGGTAAAGGTTTATTCTCCGTAATGGTAATCAATGGTGGAAAATAAGCACAACAGGAACATAAGGGTGTATAACCATGATCATAATATATAAAAACCATACCCTACATTTAAAATATCATAATCATGAGACCTGGAATAATAATTTCTATTTTATAAGTCATGAACCACAAGGAAATAAAATAATATAATACCTGAGATCATAACAATGGAATAAGACTTGAATTTTATTCTTGAACATATTCTAAGAAAACCATTTCCATATTTTTCAAGGATAACTGAAAAGGTTATCATAGTGGAAAAAGTCATTTATAGTACTGGGATCACACCATGTTTTATGCCATTATTTAGATTCCATGATTATTCCCCATTCTAGAGTAATATTAGTGTTTCATGTTCACTCCCCTTTGCAACAATGTCAATCTCATTTGATATATAAAAATTTACCCAATTCATTGGATGGATATATAGGTCCCACAAATCGCATAATTAAAACTCAATTTATTTGTTCCAAAATATCATAAAAACTAATCATATAATACCCCTTGAATTTAAATGGGATCCATAAACATTTAATCATATCATAACATGGGGAAATAATTCAAGTCTCATAATAAATTCATCATATTACATGTGTAAGAGAAATGTGTTTAATAAATATAAGACCCATTAAATACAATCATGATTCATGAAAATCATTCCATAAAAATAATTTTGATAAATAATTTGAATTATCCCCTTGGACCATATCCTTATTATGGCATGAGTATGACCAAAAACCATTATCTAAAATGGAAAATAATTAAAAAAAATTATTTTAAATGATGATTTTTATAACATTTAAAAAACCCATTGAATAATTAATCAATTTAAAAATAAAATTTCGTGAAAATAAATATATCATGTAATTTATTTTTTTAATTTTTTTTTTGAAAACATATCCATAGATGAAAATTTTATTCTGACTAAAGAGAAAATCCAGTCAGATTAACCAAAAAATCATTTTCTTATTTATTTTAGAGTAATATAAAGTTAAACAAATTATACCTTCACTTGATGATATAATTAATAACATTAGGATTATAAAATTGATGAGATTTCTTGGGATAAATATTGTATTATTTGATCAATCAATGTGTAATCGTAATTAATCCTGATAAAAATGATGAGATTATATCAATAACACCTTACAATTTTTTGTAATATTGAATCCTAAAAACCATGAAATAATATCGTAAAATGAACCATATAAGATCCATGGTAAAGAAAAGATAATGATATTACATGTAAAATAGAATTTATATACAACTGATGATAAAATATATGTTCATAACATAATTTATGGGTCAAAGACTAAAAATTGAGGCAAATATCATTTTACATATTTCGTGACGTTTTAACCACAAACCCCTAGAAATCGGGTTCCTAAAAAGGTTATTTAAATCCCAATTTTTCTAATATATTTGATAGGGAGGGATGGATGACAGACTTAAGATTCTTGATTTACAGACTTCTCTATGTAGTATTTTTTATAGATATTCATATTTGTTTGTTTTCCATATACATGTATTGAGTGATGTAATGTATTTTGATTTTTTCACACACATGTATCACCATATGAAGTGTTATCAGGTTTAATATCGCTATGAACTCTATTAGCTATGGTATATTGAGGTTAACTTCCTGTTTTATGATTTGTGATGGCATGTAGTATAATAATTAATTCATTACACACATCCAACATGCTATACTGGATCCCAAAAAATAAATTTTTACTATATGGTTTTGTGGTTTGGATGATGAGATGTTTGGTATAACGTGATGCTTGCTTTGAAACCTAGATAAGTTGTTTTTAGGTAGGATACTATTGGAGAGAGATAGATACAGATGTATGGCGTTGGGGAAGAGGGAAAAACTTGCGGGGAAGTGGTTTTTAGGAATGTTTTTTTATTATTATATTATGTTATATTTTTTATATGATTCTTCTTAAGTGATAAATTTAGTGAGTTTGATGACATATTACAGATTTTTATGTGTTTCTTTAGTTTTCCTTGTTGTTCATTGGACATTAGAATAATTATTTATCATTTAAAAAAGTTTGTATGGGAAGGATATTACTGATTATACCTATTATTCTAGTAATACATACATATAAACATTTTTTTTGGTTTCTATAAGTGGGTAAAAGATCATGATAGAGATTAACATCTTTTGATTTAGTAGTTGTTGATTATGATTCCTGGTCATTGTTAAGATTATCATTTGGTTCCTTGTATATTTCCATTCAAGTTGTTTTATTCTTGTAAAACATTACATGTATGCACATGGGATATATTTTATTATTATAAGAAAGTGATGATTAGTATATTTTTATTCTATCCCTCATCCTTGTGACCAATTAGAGGATAATTCCTCCCTTTTGAAAGCATATTATTCCCACAATACCTTTATCCAACTCGTGGCGTATTATATGTGGGCTTGTGGTGGTCACTATCTCCATTCCCAAAATTCCATCCCTAGAGGAGTAATATATAGGGAGAGGAAGCCATGATAGATTTTTATCAATGGTTTATGTAATAGGATAATATGAAATTTAGAGTTACTCTCATGTGATTATGCTTGGGTTGGTAGGTAATTAGGGCCATCTATGTTTAGTAAGAGATATAGAAAGAGATATAAGATTAGATAAAAATATTTAATGAATTCTACATTTTTATTCAGATGATATTAAGTTTACCAAGAGTACTATATGAATTGAAACTCTATGTGTGTAGTTACCAAGGTAAGTATCTTTAAGAATTATTATTTTCACATGTCTTTCTAATTGTTCGATCATAGGAATTGTAAATTATTATATAAAATAAATAAATAAATAATAATAAATATTCCATAATTGATGTTTAGGAGAACTTAGAGTTTTTTATTTTTGAGATACAGATCCAAGATGATATCTTCATTTTGTTTTCCCTGAATATTTTTAGGATGATGTAAAAAATGATTCCTAGTGAGTAATGGTTGAGGATGATAAAACATATAGTAACAGACAACAAGATATTTTATATCATATTTTTTATAAGTATGAAGGCTCATTATTAGACATAGTAAAAATGAATTTTTATAGGTGGTTGAGATAGAGTTCAGTTTTATCCTGGCTGTGCGGTATTATAGGGTATCATTGGTTGTTATTGTGATGTGTCAATTTATGAGGATGTGGTGGATCTTGTTCCTTGGGGTCACAAGGATTCATTGATGTCATGGGTAATTTTTAGGGACATGTTCTGATATTTTTTTTTTGATTTCTTTCATCCTAGTGGTATCCAACCTCTATAAGCTACTTACCCTAAAAATGTTGAGCTTCAACATAGGGGAGTTCTAGATGCATATCAAGAACCTTATACAACATTATTTACAACACTTTATATAATATTATTCCATGAAAAAGTATTTTGAGGGGTATTTTTATCCTAATTAATAGTTTCTATTAACCCCATTTATGATCCTTCACAACCCACATAATTTGGTTTCTTCATGGGTGGATGATCCAAGTCCTTTTTCCGTGGTATCTAACACATTTTCCTCTTATGTAGGTCGAGTTGAATATTATAAATAGTGATTGTCCTATCTGAGTAGGTAGTGTTCACTAGGTTTTCTACATCCGGGAACTTCATTAAGTATGTTTCAGATAATGTTTTATAAGAAATATGCATTATATTGGGATTAGTTGATTGGATGCATAGTGGGGAGTGGTATCCTTGAGATTATTATTTTTTTAAAATGGAAGATATCATCTATTGAGCTGGTCTTCAATATTGATAGATGGGACATAGAAAATTTTATGGTAAACTTCGTGCACTATAATTTCATCTTATAAAAGGCCTAGGACAAATTAGAAGTATATGTTGCATATTTTTTACATGGGTATATTCTTAGTTTTATATAGGAGTGACACACTCATTATTATCTCATTCGATAGTAAAAAAGTTTTTACAGGAGGGATAGAGGATTCGAGACCCCTTTGAATTTACTATTCTGCTTGTACGTCAACATTATCTACATGATATATGTAGAGACTATGACATAGTAGGGTGGAAGAACTACTCTTGGGGAGACATCCTATTTTTATAGATACAAACCTATGAAATCATCCTTGGTTTGGACTGGCTACATTTATTAAATGTTATTAATGACTGTTTTGGAGACATTTTTAGTTCTACGTTGATGATATAGAGCCAAAAATGTTCATTGGAGAATAAATACATAAGAAATATTGGATTATACTCCCTTATATATCGTCCCTAGTGGTTGTGATAATTTTAATTTCATTGGAGTTATGATTTTTATTGTTTTAACAGGATGTGGAAGAGTACCCTAAGGGTTTTCATAAGAAATTGTATTGTATACCCATTGATAATAGATATATTTTATGAAAGGAATAAAAAAATTCCTATATTTTAGTCTCTACATATGATGATTATATCTAATTGCCAATATCTTCGAGTATAACCGGGTGATCTATTATAGTGGTGTTTTGGATAGCCAAATATTCCAACATAGGGTTCATTTTTTTTGAATAAGGGCAATATCTGCTTACATGATTATAACAATTATCGTCTCATGGAATAAGTGATATTGAAAAACCAATATCATATTTTGGTGCTGATTAGTAATAATACCTGTTAAAATTAGAGAATGTGTTATCAAATAGCTATTTTCATTATGAATATCATCATATATCTTCAAGGATAAGGATTTTCTGAATAATGTAAATACAAGTTCATTGTGATGTTATTTTTGTGATATGTTCTGTATAAGTGTACATGGGTTAGTTGAGAATTCAATTAGTTTCTACATTAGTTCATGGTGGTTTTCATATATGACATATTTGTGTAATTGTTTTATGGAGGACAATGTAAAATAATTTTTTTCTTTTTTGGGATTTTTTCCTCATCATTAGATGTGTATGCGGTTTTAAAAGAGTGTGTTTTGGTCTAATGAATTTAATATTATAGGGCATAACGTGTCCTAGCTAGGAGTTTCTATATATTCATTTGATAATTGAATCATTCATTTGATGAATATCCCCAAATAATATTGTATAGTTCTATAGATTCAATATTAATGAAAAATATTGATAGATTAATTAAGAAATTTATTATACATTAAAACTCAAATAACATCGATGACCAGAATGGATCATGTGTTTATATATATTTTAATATTTAATGTAGAATATTAATAAATAAAGGGGAATTTTTTTGTAATCATTTACTTTATTTTCCGGTATAGGGTGCTCAATTTGAGGTTTTCTATGTCACTACCGATCTTGTGATGGGATATGTTTTGATACAGTAAATATTAGATGATTCTTAATTTTATCACCTATTTTGTCAACAAATGTACTACTATACCTCCCATGATCTCGAGTTAGTTCCAATTTTTCATTGATGTTACCTCTTTAGAGATCATTTTGTTAATAATATTGATCATATTATCATAAGGTATTCATTTTCCTATCATGACATGAACATTAGATATTATTAGTGGTTTTTATTCTTATTGGATCACAATACCAATATTTTATATATATCATGAATGAAATCTATTATAGATGTTGCTGTATGTATGATATTTATTTTATTGTTTAGAGTGAATCTATAGATAACTAGTGATATATGGAAGAGATTTTAGAGATACATAATTTCATTAAATAATTTGTTGGTAGATTTTTTCTTTTTAACATAATAGTGTTGTCAGATATGGTATATTATATTACAGTTTCCCATATTGTGGATTGTGATTTGAATGTTTGGAGAGACATATTTATCTTCTATGATTCTCATGATGGATGGTCTAAGGATAAGTTACACCGAGTGTTGATCTAGAAGAGTTATTTAATCCCCTTGCGATGTATGATATAGTGATCCATGAGATTGAGATCGTTTTATTGGTGGTACATTTTGGAATAAAAAAGTTGTATCAATATCTGAGAGGGTATATTTGGTGTCCTTGGTAGAGACATGCATTTTCATATTTTTTTACATGATTCTTGGTCTGGTATAATGTGATTTCTAAGAACTATGTTATAGGTAGTTTTCTCCAACCATTAATTTATCATTGGTAGATGAATAAGAAATCATCATTAAATTTGAACTAGTTTTCCAAAATGGTCTATTAGTATTTTATGATTTATGAGTGGTAGTAGATATTTTTAGAAAATCTACTAACTTAATCACTTTAATCAATAATTTCTCACAATACATTTTATCGATGAAGACTATAGAGACGGTGGTGATACAACATACTGTCTAGAGGATGATCATCAACAATTATATCCCCACTTTACCTCAATCATGTTGAGTGGTCTTTAACATTATTATTATCATATATATTCATTAAAACAAATATTCATCCATATATGGGTGATTAGACATAGGGTACCATCAGGAATCATGAGGAAATTTTGTGTATTTTTCATATATTTTAGAGTATCATAAATGATTCATCTAATTTTATTATAGTTTTATTACAATAATATTTTCCACTCCACCATTATTTTTAAACAATATGATGATTTGTAGGTATGACCATTAAATTGATTTTCTCTAATGTACTTGGGTTGGAGGGTTTTCGATTATCCAGTTGAAAATAGAATAGATAATGAATGATTTGGTTTATGTTTCTCTTGGAAATAAGATGCCAATATAGGATCATCAAAAGTCTTATTACAATCATATAATGATGAATTTGGTTCTTCAATTTCATGATTATGTGTTTTTTGTGGTTTCAACACATCATTGGTAGTAAAGGTTTGTTTATGGGTGAATGATATATCCTCAATTTTAATGGGACTTTTATTGTGTTGGATGGCATTGGAGTTATGGAATATAATATGGAACACAACCCATTGATAATCCAGACATATGATGTATTCCTTGTCTCACTACTCCACTATTATATTTATGAGGATTAGAACAAAATTGGTTGGGATAAGGTTATGGTAGAAGTTGACATAGAATTTGGGTGTTGTCCTATAATGTTCCAAGACCATTTGAATAATGTTTTACGTGGGCATGACATACCCCTTCTCTATATCTTGTGGATGTACAATTATATAGAGGAGAGTACCTAGGAACATGAGTTATAAATATTCAATCAATAGCCACAATCTATTTTTTGTTTATCCATTCACCTATAATATTGCACCCTTGGGGTTTTGGACTTTTCTAGTTTCTGATATTACTTACTCTTTCCTCATATGGAATCTCTCATAGTTTGGAGGTATCATACCCATTACAATGAAATCAACATCTATAAAATAATGAATTTTATAACTTATACGATTAATTGATTCTGATTTCATATGGTAGTATTTTCAATTTAATTGTAATTATTTAATAATTATGACTTGTTTAATAGAACCCATTATATTGAAATTGAAATCATATTATATTTTATAATAAATGTTTTTCTTGACATATCATACAGAGGATAATACTACCAAAAAATGTTTAAGAGTTATTTATTTTAAATAAGTAGGTGGTTTCATCTTCAAGTATGTTGTTATGTATTTTAGATTATGTATATGTGTCATTGTACATAAATGGAACCATTTATGTGATCACATCATGAACATAATTTTTTTAAATATAATTCCTCTATTAAAAACATAATCAATTATTATAATATTGAGTGATTGGATATTTATTTAAAATGAAAGAGAATTTTTCAAGGGTAAAAATAATTTTTTTTTGACGATACATAACCAAACACACCACATTCAAGATATGATACAATCATCAAAAATTTTACATTTATGTATTTGGTCGATGGGAATAAAATAATGAATGATATATTAAAATATGAATTTCATGAAATGGAGAATGAAAAAATGATGATTTAATGAAAAATGATATAAATGGGGATGAAAAAAATGATGAAGAAAATTGAGTATATATATATATATATATATATGAAAACAAAACAATGATTATTATATTATTTTATTTTCATATAACATACTATGATTGAATTTTAGATTATATATGTTATTGTTACTAATATATTTATTATATACAACTACTGATTGAAATTATAGGTTGTGATTTGTGATATAATTTTCATATTATGTATAAATAGGGCTTAATAAATGATAAGGTTGTGCTTCCATCATCAAGAATACATATTGAATATATTAGTAGAATATGTATGACTATTATTGACCATACTACTATACATATTCATAACAATTATCTAGAGTGGTTTCAATTGGATGATTTTAACAATGATGTAAGTTGGTTTTATGTATGTGTTTAGAAATTATCATCTTTTTCATTGAATATTTTTTAATTGAATATTGGAATTTTTTATTTGGTTTATGCACCTTGGTGATTATTATGATATTTCAATAAAAAGGATCTTCTCATACATTATGATTGTCATGAGAATAGGTTATAATTTATCTTACTGATCAAATGTTTGAAAAATTGTTATTATAGAAATATGTGGGACTATTTTTTTCTGTTAATTTATATAACTATATTATTTTTTATAAATTATTATGTTATATTTTTGGTATATTATTGAGAAGTCTAATTGACACCAAATTAGGAATGAATGGGTATTTTTATACATGAATCGTTTTAAGTTTTTTCATAATATATGAAGTTATGTAATATAGAGTGCTGAATTGATAATATTTTATTGGTCATTTATATTTCATCAACCCAATTACATTACATCCCATACATTTATGGGGTTAATACCCTATTAGAGAAGTAATTGTTTCTATAATTTTTCTTTTGTATGGAATAATTATAGAACTATTATATATGTTACTCACAAAACCAAACGCCAAATATATGATAACTATTATTAATCAGTGGTAATTATCACTATTCATTTTATTTATATGATCATTCTATAATTTACTATTATTTTAAATATAATATATATTGACATGGATCAAGTAAATGTTTTCATACATTATCATTTTTTATTTATACAATGGTGTATATATTGACATAATAGCAAGAACAATTATAAGAGAGTGATATAGTCAAATTATTTTTCCAAATATTATTCATATTTAAAATTTAATAATATATATATATATATAATTTACTTTATAAATTAGTATTTAAATATTATAGGATATATATTGAATACAGTCCTCTCATATTAAAGTGTCTTTGGGTGTGATCCACAGAACCCTCAATAATAGTGAGTTTTATTGGTTAGTCCTTAAATAGTTTGACAATGAAAGATAAATTAGGTTGATTTTATTACATGGGATATGTTATTGGAATTTTTATTTGATTAAAACTTTTTAAGGGGCCAATATTTTTGTTAAATCAGATAAATTCATTTACAATAGCTATCAAGAATAAGAAAATTTTGTACAACATTATCATTTCATAGAACCACCAATTTTTTTTATATTATTCAAATTATCCAAAACAAAAAACAATTGAAAAATATCATTCCTAAAGATATAAATATTATATATCTATATATTAAACATGTATAACATTCAATAAAATTAATACTACTAGATATCAGAAATTAAGTCCCGTAGAGGCTCAAAATAATCCACACTCACTTCAAATAAATGAGTATTTCATCGATGAAACCATCCATAAACACACCAAGAACACTAAAATAATTCTGTTCATAATAAAAATTTATTTAAATTTAGAGTTCATGAAATTTAATGATATAAACATGTAATTATTTTACCCATAACAAAATCATAATTATGTAATTAATATATCTTTCATCACAACAATATTTGAATTATATCGAGAGAGTAGATCAACATTAAAATACAAACCGTATTTCATAGAAAGATCAAATAGATTTTAAATCAATTTAGAGGATAATGTAACTTATCCATCAAACTATATAACCACCAATACTCTATACATAACGACATACTACTATAACATTTCATTGAAAATATAACTTGAAATCTCCTACATCAATCGATGGCCTAGAAGAAATGCTTTTATAAAATATCACTGATCTAATTAATCAATTATTGAAACTCTAAAGTGTTTATTTGGAATGGAGACATTTAAATTTGAGACACATCAAGTTATAAATCAACCTTGAACTGGATATCACATCAAAGGAGGAAGTTAACAAATTTTTTTTGGAAAGAAATAGTGAAAAAATCTAAGATTCATGGAAACATAAATTTCGTAAAATCACAAAAAACACAACTTCAACTCCCTCAATTGAGATGAAAAAGGAATTCATAGAACATTTATTCACCAAATTATCAAGGTCATCATTGATAACTAATTTTCACCTACCAAATCTGATAAATATACACTCATATGAGAAACAAACCAATAATATTTTTAATATATTTCAATCCATCCACATTATGAATTAAACTATTTGGAATTTTATGTAAAACAATGACATTTACTAATGATTGATATTTCCCAATTAGCATTTTTCATCCCTGAAAAAACATATTAATACTAAACAATCCCCAAATATAAATAGTCAATAACAAGAACATTGTATGTCTCTTAACGTAATTATATAATAATTAACTACGATCAGATTTATGAAGGAGTGAAAAAGTCTAAAAAAATCCATGTTCAATGATAAAAAGATGGAATATAGAATGATATATATCCTTCCCGGAGTTGGAGACTTAATGGAATACAAATTGTTACTCCTTGCTCCAATTATTTGATGTGACTAATGATCAAAATCCCCATGATGATTCATATAATTATTTCCCCAAAAATGAAAAATTACACATGACTATCCTATGGATATGATGTAAGCCTTATAATGTTAGAAATATTACTAAAACTATAGTAGTAGATAAGGATATGGATGTAACTAATAATAATAATATATAAAGAACATACCACATAAACCATGATTACTACTACAAATTTTCATTCACTAGATCTATAGATTGTTGTGACCTTCATTAGGTTATTATACGACAACAAATATCACTATAGAGGACAAAGAGGAAAAAACCTCTAAGATATAAGAATATTATTGTTTTGAAAAACTTACAACTAGTCAAAACCTAAACAACCAAAATAACAGATAACCTCCAGCCTAAACCCCACACCATCGATTATTTGGTCAATGCCATCCTAAGATTAACTAATCCATATTTGAGAATTATAAATAATTTCATACTTCATTAGAATGTAAAGATATATCCAAATTATAAAATGAGGTCATGATAATGAAATGATGTATAAAAGTCCTTCCCAAACTACCCCACCATAGCCACATCATGAGCGTGATTTTTAGTATCACAATGATGAAGATATAAAACATAACAGCAAGATATCAGACACTCGATGTCCCATTATTATGATAGTTAAACATTTTCATCATCACTATAATTAGAATCAATTAAATGAATATATCAAAAAACTATTTCTATTACTCTTCCAATGATACCAAAAATAATTCACATGGACCATTAAATAAAACTAACCAAAGAAGCTCAACTAATCAAACTATGAACTACCAAAACTAAACAATACTTCAAAAAAAGCATCAATGTGATGTCATTCCAGAGATCATCTAAATATATCTATAAATATTAATCAAATATGGCATGCTTATACTATAAAAATAATTAATACTAAATCTTAAATACCATATTCTTATATGAAACATCCCCATATGTGTCAACCCATTTATAGTCATCCCACGAAGGCCGATATATCACTCCAGTATAAACCTCATGATGATACCATCTATAGTAAATATGTAATGGTTTATTAAAAAAACCACAATCCAAGGACTATATATTATATTTCAATAAATTTAATTATTTTTTTAAAATTATAAAACTGATCTTAATTTAAACACAATCATAACAAAAATGTTTCATGTTCCACAACTTTATATTTGCACTTCAATAAACAATTTCTTCCATTGTATGTTCATAATGGTTACTATCATAAAATTTGATGCCAGGTGTAACACCCCAGGTAAATAAAGAATATGAAATTTTTATATTTATCCCTATTTGTGAATAAAATATTAATATTACTTTAAAGGGGATGCTATGCTCGATGGAAAACCCAATACGCAACAACGAGTTTCTTGGGAATCTTATGTTGCAGTCCAATAATAAAATAAAATTATTTTAAATGGTAGTTAACGCCTATCCGTTGTAATGGAAGTAATTAATATAACTAACTATAAAATGATTATATATGTTTGTCAAATATTTTTACTCTTTATAATAAATGTTATAGGATTAAAAATGCGAATGAATCCAATTTTTAAGCATAAACATTCTAATATTCTTTAAAAGGTCGATTAACCACCTTTTGATGCTAAAACTATTTTAAATCAACTATTTTACATTTTTATGTGTTATATTTTACAAAATAAAATTCTTCTTTATAATCGGGACATCAAAATTTACTTTGTGTAAATTTTTGGTATTTTTCCGATAAAGTTCATTTTTTAAGGAATAGTGAAAACTGTTGTATTTTAATTCAAAACCACTTTTTAATCAAATTTACTTATAGGATTAGATTATATTTTGAATTGGTTTTAAAGTTCAATTAGAATATATTTTTACCATTTAATCAAATATTGGTCGTTGGAATTAATTTAATCTTTAAATTGGACTTAAACTAGAGTCAATCTTTTGATACTTATTGTTTCTAAAAAACATGCTATTTGATTTGACATCTGGAATTAATTATTAAATTAATTAATGCAACTTATATGTTTTGAATTTTATAAAAAAGACTTCATTTTTGAATTAGTAATATCAAATATATATTAGGGTGAATTTTTGGTATTTTTCTGAAAAACATCAATTTTTGATGAATAGTGAAACCACTAAGTGGTAGTTAAAGAAACTGATTTTTTTCGTTTAAATGAAACTTTGCCACCTCTGTGATTTAAATTTCAAAAATAAAACATACATGTTTTTCATTAGGAAGTAAAATGTAGTTCAATGGGATTAAAATGATTTTTTGGTGAATAGTAACATTTATGTTCTTAATCGTGATTAGAGGTAATTAGTGTAATTTAAGGTAAAAATAATGTTTTAATAATGTGAAATGACCTATACACATGTCATACCCTCATTGGATGTGTCATGGACGACCAAGACAATCCATGGGTCAACTTGGGGACCCCATGGAGCCACTTTGGTTGGAAAATGACATAAATAACTTTTTATTTAAAGTTAAAATAAAAATGTCACAATCATGAAATGTTTCACTAAAACAATTTTTAATTGGGGTTATACAAGTAATATTTTTGACTATAAATATTAATTAAAAATATAAAAGGATTTCCTACATCATTATATATTTTTTATAATTTTTAGACATTAAATAAATTAAATTATTTATGACATCATGATGATGAAACGATTACCTCATTATTTAATGATTTAAATAAAATAAAATGATAATGTTAAAACTAAAACCTAAACTTGTCAAAAAACTATTGGATGAGTATATTTAGAACCCCTAACACCTTATCCTCAAAATAAATCAATGTGTGACCCTTAAAATCCGAAACTTATTTGAAAATAAAGTAACATTTTGTAACTTTACTAGAGTGCCCCTCCTCTCCTCTTATAAAAGGCCCCCACCTCTACCTCCATACCCACACTTCCAAAGACTTTGGATCGGCCAAACCCTGATCATTCTGCTTCTCCACATCCCTCTATTACTCCTATAATCCTCACATTGGGCAGAAGTCTTCCCAAGGAATCCTTTGAGATCAAATCAAGAAGAGTAACCCGATTTTAAGGTAATGTCTTCACTTGTGTTCTTTTGTTTTATTTTTCTTCCCCAACCTCCTAAAATCTTTTTATTAATTTCTTTTGTAACAAATACAGTATCTTAAATATACTAGGATGTTTTTATAATAATCATTCGAGCTACACTTACTCACACCTACATCAAATGGTTAAAGAACATACTGTTTCTGTGGATGGAGAATTTTTGCCTCACGAAACGATGATTGTTCAACACTCATATAACACCTTAAAAGGTGGCCATTAAGATGTCACTATACTTTAATATGATATATAATATGTTTAATTTTTACTTAAGATTCTGTATTTTTCTTTTTTGGCATACCTTTATGGTTTCTAATGTGGGTAAACACGATAATTTCATTTTAGGAAGTGCGGACTATCGCCCCCTCAAAGTGATTTGATTCGTTAATTCCATATGCGGGATGCATAAATGTTGTATTTAAAGTTATTATATATGATGTATGTTACAAATAAATGATGGATATAATTATGTAATTAAAATATACATACCTCTCATTTATTTTTAATTCCATTAATATGACATAGAAATGAAAGTAGCGTTCATGCATACGTACGACTTACCGTCTCCATGAACGGTGCGTTTCATTTATTACCTATAAATGATTATGTAATATTATAAATACATGTATATTCTGTATATATATTATATATATGATATCCAAATAATGAATATCATTCTGGATATAATGAACCTTTGACCACACAACCAAAATGTAATTGTAAGAAGTCCACTTTGGACTTAAGAACCAAATATCGACAAAATAAACATTATTAAATTAAATGATTAAATAATGTTTATAACATGGAAATAAGTGATATAAAAGTAATAATTAACTTGAAAAAGGTTCTTAATCAAGTATAAATTAACTCAAGTTTATTATTCAAGACGTTAAAGAACGATCGAGTCAAGTCGGACCCGAGGTAAGGGATCCTACCCCTCTCTTTCTTTTTACGTACACACTTTTATGTAAATAATTTTAAGCTCATATTTCTTATTATTGGGATGTTCTTTTATATTCTTCTTTCTGTACATTTTATTTTAATATGATGAGAGACCCTATTTGATCTCATCAATCCATTTTTGGAAGTTTTATGTGGCGCCGTTAGGCTGCCGAGTTTTTATAAGAGATTTTTCATCTCACTATTAGTCCCGTAAGATTTATGATACATTTGCCACCATTTACTTTGAGTGGTGTATGTACTTACCATTATTATACTCTTTGTATAATATAATTTCATTTATGGGTATTCACATATTCATTGTATGACCCTTCTTCAATAGGGTGTACGTTTCGAAAGTTACCCAAGTCGGTAAGGGAACCTTTCACCCTCCTCTTTTTAAAAGACTTCTTTTGTTATGTCTTTTAATTCACATAACATTATTTTGGGATATATTCTTATATATCCATAGTGATTTAAATTTTATGTCCAAGTGATGAGATTCCCTTTTTATCTCTCATTAACTCATTTTCTGAATATTGTAGTGACGCCGTTAGGCTGTCAAATTTTTGCAAGGGAACTTCTTAACCCAATTTTGATTCTTTAGGATAAGATTGTACTCCCTGAATATGCCGTTCTATGAATATGTGTGAATAACATATGATTGTTTTACACTTAATATCCACATATATTTGGTGTATTAGTTTGTCACACATAATTATGTAATTGATTTATCCTTAATCCAAGGATATCGTCATTGTATGGGACTTCGTCTCAATCTCCTTTCACTGAGGCATATTTTGTTTTATTCACAACCTTCTTTGGTACAATGTATAAACCCATTTGACTTTTACGTTTATTCAAAAGGAATCTTTTTTATACAAAGCGTTTACTAAAGGATAAAAAGGGAATGTTTTTGTCGTACGTATGCGGCGACAACGACTTCTCCGCCGCTGTGACCATTATTTGAGTTTCGACTTCCTCTACAAGCCATACCTTTTTTAAAGAAAAATAAATACCATGTTTTACTTTTATTTTATTTTGGTATTGAAAATGGTTTTCATAATGTTTTTATATCATTGTGTTGTATTGATATCTTGTGATTGAAGGGTGGAAATGTTTTGTTTCTTTTATGCATGTTTTATGTGATACGATTATGTTGAGGTTCTTAGGTTTTATTATGAAGACGGGTGGTTCCGTGATAAACTAAGGGCGGGTGAGACCGATATAGCTCTCAAATGCATTGGGTAACGGGAAGGAGTGAAACGTTAAGGTTTCTCCGAAGAGATTTAGGGAATATACTGTGGTGGGTATTCCAAATGTAACCAAGAGGGTTACTCCCTACGTAAGAATGTTATGAATGCCTCAAGTTACTTTTATGTCTTATGATTTATATGATTTATTCATTATTTTATGAGTAATGTTAAAGTGCTAATGTTTTATGGGGAAAGTATGATTTCATTCTTATGTATACATGTACACATGTTTCCTTTCCATATTTTTATATCCCTTACTGAGCTTTTTATACTCATCCCATGTTTTTGAAATGTTTTTCACATGTCAAGGAAAGGGTACATGATATAATGATAGTGTCAAAGAAGTGTCAAGAATGAATCCATGTTTTATTTTAAATATGTTTCTGTAGATGGGAAAAATTAATACTATCTTTTATGTAACCACTTTGTTTAAATGTGGAATGTAATGCATGTTTTATGATCTCATTATCTAATACTATAAACCTGAAAAGATCCTCAATGTTTAATCCTATAAAAAATCAAGATTAAGTAAGGTTTAAGGCTGGGGCCTTATAGTCAGTATCAAAGGTCGGTTTAGATAACTTTAGAGGTTAGGGTATTCTCTAAGCACAAGTGACATTACCATAATGGTTAGGATTTCAGAAAGAGTCCTAGTTTTAGATAAAGTGAATGAGTACGTATATCTTAGTGTTTACATTCCTCATTAGTACATGATGGTTTTGTTGATATACTCAGACTGACATTTCTGTTTTTAGTGAATGGATGGATCTAGCAAGCACCAAAGAGACAACAGGTTTGAAGGAAACTGTGGTGGTTCTCTGATTAAGATACTCGAGAAAATGGAGGATTCAATGAGGAAACTCATGGTTGTTCTAAACCAACTATCAAGGAGTCATGATCAACCACATGAACCTTGGTATGACATGTAATGCATCATGTATGAGATGACCAATCGATGTGGATGTTCAGGTTATAATTATAAAGGTAACCATTATAGTTTAAATGATCCTTACTTTTGAGGTAATTATGGGTTATTATATGTTAAGATGGAAAATAAAAGCCATGAGAAAAACATGAGGTTAAAATATGTTATGATCATTTTTGAAGATTTTATCTCATTTTGGGGAATTTTTTAAGAATTAGATAGTTTTGGAAAAAGGACAACACGCGGACCGTGTGACAACCTGTCGTGTCGGACAAAGCTGCGGGAATCGAACCCACAACCAAAGTGCCACTGGTATTTATCGCCTACCACTGGACTACGTGAAGTCCCTGGTTAGTTTGACTAATTATTTTTAGTTATATTATTTTAAGAATCAAGAGTAATTTTATTTTGGGTTATCTATGGAAATGATTAACCTATCATCGAGGATATGTGATTAGGTTATTTACTTTTCAATATGAGAATTTAAGAGCAACTGATGTTATATGGAGATAAAAGTTAATTTGTACCTTGGAAGACTATGTGACAAATACTTCAAATATTTGGGTTTCAATCTTATTTTGGTTTAATTCGAATAATTTTATGGAAAAAATATTTATCAAATGGTCCTCGTTGAACATTGGGTTTTGTTGGACAAATTTTGGAGATTAAGAATATATTTTCTTTTATAAAGGGTTATCCTTTTCTGGATTATCTGATCTTGTACTAACCTTTTTGGTTTTGGTTTTGGTTAAATTCTAAATACATGGGAAGTATATAGTTCTCTTTTTTGGGTTAGGTGATTCTCTAGAAGTTGATTATAGCTCTTTTAATGTAAACAAGTCATCCCAAATACTCATCTTTTGGAGAAAATATGAGTTCGTGTAAGAAATCTAGTAAATTTCAAAGTCAACAAGACAAGTAAGTATGTTTCCTTATGTTTTAGTTAAGCTCAAAAATATATTCCTCAATGAAAATTTACTGAAAAAAAATGTTGTCCATTAACTATTCCTACTGGGGAATCCAATACCGTTTAACCCATCACAAGTTTGTGTTTTTCTTGTGGTTAACTTTCTCCTAGACATGTTTACTATCACTCTCCATCAGAACACGACCCTTTGTTTTCTCCTCCATATCCATATTTTCATACTTGGAATCCTAGTATGGGTTAACTAGGGTGACATTTGTACTTCTATCCCATTCTTTTAAAGTGATTGTTTTACCGACTCTTGTTCCGATGTGGGACATTCAAGGATGTTTCCGAGCCCAATTTTGAAATTGCTAGGATGCAATTCCCAAAAGGGGGGAAGAATGTAACACCCTAGGTAAATAAAGAATATGACATTTTTATATTTATCCCTATTTGGGAATAAAATATTAATATTACTTTAAAGGGGACGCTATGCTCTATGGCGTACCCAATACGCAACAACGAGTTTCTTGGAAATCTTACGTTGCACTCTAAAAATAAAATAATATTATTTTAAACGGTAGTTAACGCCTAGCCGTTGTAATGTCAGGAATGAACAGAACTAACTGAAAAATGATTATATATGTTTTTAAAATATTTTTACTCTTTACGATAAATGTTAGAGGATTAAAAATGCGAATGAATCCAATTTTTAAGCATAAACATTCTAATATTCTTTAAAAAGTCGATTAACCGCCTTTTGATGGAGAACCTCTTTTAAATACACTTTTTTGGAAATTTTATGAGTTATATTTGACAAAATAAAATTCTTCTTTAGAATCAGGACATCAAAATTTACTTTGTTTAAATTTTTTGTTATTTTTCCGATAAAGTTCATTTTTTAATGAATAGTGAAAAATATTGTATTTTAATTCAAAACCACTTTTTAATCTAATTTATTTATATGATTAGATTATATTTTGAATTGGTTTTAAAGTTCAATTAGAATATATTTTTACCATTTAATACAATATTGGTCGTTTCAATTAATTTCATCTTGAAATTGGACTTAAACTAGAGTCAATCTTTTGATACTTATTGTATCTTAAAAACACGCTATTTATTTTGACAGCGGGAATTAATTATTAAATTAATTAATGAAACTTATATGTTTTGAATTTTTTAAAATGGACTTCATTTTTGAATTCGTAATATCAAATATAGCTTAGGGTGAATGTTTGGTATTTTTCTGAAAAACTTCAATTTTTGATGAATAGTGAAACCACTAAGTGGTGGTTAAAGAAATTGATTTTTTTCGTTTAAATGAAACTTTAACATCTCTGTGTTTTTAATTTCAAAAATCCGACATACATGGTTGTCATTAGGAAGTAAAATGTGGTTCAATGGGATTAAAATAATTTTTTGGTGAATAGTAACTTTTATGTTCTTAATCGCGATTAGAGGTAATTAGTGTAATTTAAGGTAAAAATAATGTTTTAATAATTTGAAATGACCTAGACACATGTCCTACCCTCATTGGATGTGTCATGGCCGACCAAGAAAATCCATGGTTTAACTTGGGGACCCCATGGAGCCACTTTGGTTGGAAAATGACATAAATAACTTTTTATTTAATGTTAAAATAAAAATGTCACAAGCATGAGATGTTTCACTAAAACAATTTTTAAATGGGGTTATACAAGTCATATTATTGACTATAAATATTAATTTTAAAGAAAAAAATATTTCCTACATCATGATATTTGTTTTATAATTTTTATACATTAAATAAATTAAATTAATTATGACATCATGATGATGTAGCGATTACCTCATTATTTAACGATTTAAATAAAATGAAAAGATAATGTAAAAACTAAAACCTACACTTGTCAAAAACCTACTGGATGAGTATATTTCGAACCCTTACCACCTTATCCTAGAAATACATTAATTTGGGACCTTTAAAATTCTAAACTCATTTGAAAATAAAGTAACATTTTGTAACTTTACAAGAGTGCCCATCCTCTCCTCTTATAAAAGGCCCCCACCTCTACCTCCTTACCCACACTTCCAAAGCCTTTGGCTCAGCCAACCCCTAATAATTTTCCTCTTCACATCCCTATATTACTCCTATAAGCCTCACTTTGGGCCGAAGTCTTCCCATGGAAGCCTTTGAGCTCAAATCAAAAAGAGTTACCTGATTTTAAGGTAATGTCTTCACTTGTGTTCTTTTGTTTTATTTTGCTTCTCCAACCCCCTAAAATCTTTTTATTCATTTCATTTGTAACAACTCCAGTATCTTCAATATACTAGGATGTTTTTATAATAAGAATTCGAGCTATACTTACACACACCTACATCAAATGGTTAAAGAATATATTGTTTCTGTGGATGGCGAATTTCTGCCTCACGAAACGATGATTGTTCAACACTCATATAACACCTTAAAAGGTGGATATTAAGATGTCACTATATTTATATATGATATATAATATGTTTCTGTTTTACTTATGTTTCTGTATTTTTCTTTTGTGCCATGCCTTTATGGTTTCCATTGTGGTTAAACACGATAATTTCATTTTAGGAAGTGCGGACTACCGCCCCCTCAAACTGATTTGATTCGTTAATGCCATATGTGGGACGCATAAAGGATGTATTTAAAGTTATTATATATGATGTATGTTACATATAAATTATGTATATAATTCTGGAATTAAAATATACATACCTCTCATTTAGTTTTAATTCCATTAATATGACATAGAAATGAAAGTAGCGTTCATGCGTACGTACGGCTTACCGTCTCCATGAACGATGCATTTCATTTTTAACTCAAAATGATTATTTAATATTATAAATACATGTATATTCAGGATATATATGCTATATATGATATCCAAATCATGAATATCATTCTGGATATAATGAACCTTTGACCACATGAACAACATGTAATTGTAAGAAGTCCACTTTCGACTTAAGAACCAAATATCGATAAAAACAAACATTATTAACAGAAATGATTACATAATTTTTATAACATGACAATAAGTGATATAAAAGGAATAATGAACTTGAAAAAGGTTCTTAAGAAAGTAGAAATTAACTCAAGTTTATTATTCAAGACGTTAAAGAATGATCGAGTCAAGTCGGACCCGAGGTAAGGGATCCTACCCCTCTCTTTCTTTTTAAGTACACAGTTTTATGTAATTCCTTTTAAGATCATATTTATTATGATTGGGATGTTATTTTATATTCCTCTTTTTGTAAATTTTATTTTAATATGATGAGAGACCCTATTTTATCTCATCAATCCATTTTTGGAAGTTTTATGTGGCGCCATTAGGCTGTTGAGTTTTCGTAAGGGATTTTTCATCGCACTTTTAGTACCGTAAGATTTATTATACATTGGACACCATTTCCTTTGAGTGGTGTATTTACTTCCCATTATTATACTATTTGTGTAATATATTTTCATTTATGGGTATTTACATATTCATTGTATGACCCTTCTTCAATAGGTTGTACGTTTCGAATGGTACCGAAGTCGGTAAGGGAACCATTCACCCTCCTCTTTTTAAAAGACTTATTTTGGTATGTATTTTAATTCACATATCATTATGTTGGGATATTTTCTTCTATATCCTTAGTGATTTAAATTTTATGTCCAAGTGATGAGATACCCTTTTTATCTCTCATCAACTCATTTTATGAATTTTGTAGTGACGCTGTTAGGCTGTTAAGTTTTTGCAAGGGAACATCTTAACCCAATTTTGATTCTTTGGGATAAGCTTGTACTCCTTGAATATGTCATTCTATGAATATGTTTGAATAACCTCTGATTTTTTACACTTAATATCCACTTATATTTGGTGTATTAGTTTGTCACACATAATTCTGTATTTGATTTATCCTTAATCCAAGGATACCGTCTTTGTATGGGACTTCGTCTCAATCTCCTTTCATTGAGGAATATTTTATTTTATACACAACCTTCTCATATAAAGTGTATAAACCCCTTTGAATTTTATGTTTATTCAAAAGGAATATTTTTTATATGAAGCGTTTACTATATGACAAAAAGGGAATGTTTTTGTCATACGTATATGGGGACAATGACTTCTCCGCTGCTGTGACCATTATTTGAGTTTCAGTTTCCTCAACAAGCCATACATTTTTTTAAAAGAAAACTAAATACCATGTTTTACTTTTCATTTATTTTGGTATTGAAAATGGTTTTCATAATTTTTTTATATGAATGTGTTGTATTGATATCTTGTGATTGAAATGTGGAAATGTTATGTTTCTTTTATGTATGTTTTATGTGATACTATTATGTTGAGGTTCTTGGGCATTATTATGAAGATGAGTGGTTCCTTGATAAACTAAGGGTAGGTGAGCCCGATATAGCTCTCCAATGCATTGGGTAACGTGAAGGAGTGAAACGTTAAGGTTTCTCCGAAGAGATTTAGGGAATATACTGTGGTGGGTATTCCAAACGTAACAAAGAGGGTTTCTCCCTACGTAAGAATGTTATGAATGCCTCATGTTACCTTTATGTCATCTGATTTCTTTGATTTATTCATGATTTTATGAGGTATTTTAATGTTCTTTTGTTTTATGGGGAATTTATGATTTAGGTCTTATGTATACATGTACTCATGTTTCCTTTCCATATTTTTATATCCCTTACGGAGCTTTTTATGCTCATTCCATGTATTTGAAATGTTTTTCACAAGTCAAGGGAAGGGTACATGATATGATGATAGTGTCAAGGAAGTGTCAAGAAAGAATCCATGTTTTATTTTAAATATGTTTCCGTTGATGGGAAAAATGAATACTATCTTTTATGTAACCACATTGTTTAAATGTGGAATATAATGCATGTTTTATGATCTAATTCTCTAAAACTCTAAACCTGAAAAGATCCTCAATTTGTAATCTTATAATAACTCATGATTACGTATGGTTTAAGGCTGGGGCCTTATACCAGGGGTCCTAAAAATTCTAGTCTATGTAATCCCTCTGCCGAAAACCTACATTGATTTAAATGGTTTACATAATATCTCCATATACGTGTTGTCCTTTCGAGTATGTAAGTCCAAACACTATCCTTATTCCCAAAGTAATTTTTCAATCCAATATTTAACAATCCATAGTTGAATGAAACCACCCATGGTTGTTAGAAAATAGGATAGTGACCCTTGGATCCCATGACCAATAACATTTGGTACGAATATAATCAGAGAGTGTTTAGAAACACACACATGGGAGGCATAAAAAAGAGAGAACTACTAAAAAATATATAAAATCATTTTAAAAGCATTGTCAAAATTAATTAACTATTATAGATAAACAAAATTCTTCAATATAATATCCCAAAATAAATAATGTTTTCATAGTCTTTTACATGAATCCAGAATTCCATGTGTAATTAATGTCCCAATCAATCACCATATTTTTCCATAAAATATTAAATATTTGATATATATATATATATAATGGGGTGAGAATAATCATATAAATATTAGGATAATCCCAAAACTATGTCATTATAATAGAAACATATAATATTTATGTCCTTATTTATAAACAAAAAAATCCAATTTGTAACCTATTATATATAATATACCACCCAACCTCTTTATGTATCCTTACCTATATCAATATAAAAATATATAAACATATTATCCAATAGAATATATAATATAATAATAACGATAATCCACATCCAATTCCCTAGTGAACTTGTGTCCTTGATTCCTGAATGACTTATAATCTAGTGTTACCCTCTTTTATACTTCCACATGACATCAAACTGTTTAAAGAAGTAAATAATAAAAACTACATAAGAATATCCCCACGACACCTAATATTCCAAACCATATATAACATATCTACAACATATATATAACCTCATAAATTAAATTTACTCTAATTTGAGATTGTAAACATGAAGGGAATCAACCCGATTACACTCCCCCCATATACATCTCAAATACTAAAGAACATTAATACCTCATCATCATTATATCCATATTATATCATAGAAATAAATATCATTCCAAATTATAATCTTTTTTAATGTTCAGAAATGAGAGTACGAAAGGAGGAGTAGTGAGTAATTTCTATCACAATTATCGTTGATGTTGGTCGTACATGAAAAATGAAAAAAACTATTAGTGGAATTGGTCATAATTCTCAAATTTAATTATATATAATTATAATCATCAAAAAAATACAATGAATAAATTAAATAATATAATCCCAATGAATAGATCAGCAGTATGGCATATGAAAATAACATCATTATTCATAAATGACAATAATGACATCGTCCATATCTAACATTATCTTATACTATACCCACCATCACAACACATGTAATATATAAAAACCACAAAACGTTTCATTTTAAAACTTAGTTAGTGTTCACATTTTTTAATTTCCAATGGAATAACCAAAATTCTAACATAATTAATTTCATATAGACCCCTGTTATTATGACACCATTAAATTAAATCATTAAAATCATAAATATTTAACCATTCATTGATTTTCCAATATTTTGTTTTTTATTTATTTTCTTTTATTTACACCATCCATTTCCATAAACACATTTATTCTTCCATTAATAATATAACAACCAATATTCTATACAAAAAAAACCATAAAGTAAGCACAAAATATCTATAGCCTCACAAAAAATTATCTTTAGATTAATCATATCCTCCATTATTATATACACCAAAAAATATTTAAAGATCCTAATATTACAACAATGATATTTCCAGAAATAATTAAATATCCCAACAAATAATCAAAAGTAAAATAATAATATAAAAGAAAAATTCTATATAAAAAGAAACAATATGCAATAAAACTTAACAGAGTTCTAAATATTACCATAAATAAAAATATTTAATATATTTATCAAATTTCATTCATATTTTAACACATAAATATAAAAATAATTAACAATTTCATGAAAATTAATAATAAGATTGTACTAAACATTAAAACGTGTTAATGACCATAAAAATTTCCTAAAAAATAGTCCAAAACATTATAGCTTATTTTTTAATTTTATTACATATTATTATATCAAATATTTTATTATTAAATTTTTAACTAATGAATAAAAATTAATCATAATTCTAAAATTTAATAGTAAATAAGTAGGAGAAAATTTAAATTCCCTACTTATATGGTGATTTAAAAATAAACCAAAAATCAAGAAAAGTTGATAAAAATAATAACCAATATATTATAACACAAAAAATAACATGACATTGAGGGATGATAATCTATATAAAAAAAGAACAAATTCCCACCTATGTACAAAAAATTATCTCCATAGTTAATCTTTACTGAAAATTGTTATCGAGAATGTTAATAGTAATTGGAGTGAATTAGAAGAGGAAATAAAATTTATATTAATTATCAAAAAATAAAAAACATGATTTGTCTTTGGATTTAAATGAATAAAGAGGTAATATTATGAAAACCATGAAATAATTATCCCCAAATATTTGGGAGTCAACCCACATAAAATTTATTTAACGAATAAAAATCATGACATGTTTTCCACTACTACTCCATAATTCTTGAGGATCTAAGAATAAAATTCCATACATGATTCCTATACCTTTCATATGATACCAGCCATTCTAAAACTATTATTTATACTTGAATACTATTACATCACCAAAAAAATTTGTTCATCCCAAAAAAATCATAACTCATTAATTCATAGAAATACTAAATAGATCATTCTGAATTATAGTGTTGGGTAAGAATTACTATCAAGAAGACCATACTTGGTGGGTGTGGGTCGTGGTAAATAATCATCCCAAAAAAACAAGACATAGATAAATAATGTATCTTTTGTAACATATTCATTCATTTTATAATAAAAACGAGTAAGAACAGGAAAATAAATAAAGGAAATAATAACTACAGATAATGATTACTAGTACAGGGCACAGAAATAACTTCATCCACACAAACAAATAAATCTCCATGTGATTGATGTTTTTACTAGAAAGTAACTTTTCGAGGACCTATACCTATATGCCCATGCAGTTTTCACCTTTATATCAAATATATCTCAAGGTCATCAGTTAATTTTAATGGGAATTAAAATAAACACATCTTATTACAATAATATGAAACTCCATAAAAAATGAGTATTGATGGCTGATAATAAAATAGTAATAATATCGATATCATCATTATTTAATAGTAGTTTCGACTTATAGGGGAAATAGAAAATGAAAACTGAATTAATCTCCAATAAAACATAGTATCACCCAAATAGTATTCTACAAAAACATCCATCCAAAAAATATAATTATATAAAATACCATATAGATGATAAAAAATGTATGAATCCAATTTTTATCCCTAAAATATTCTTTATAGGGTTATAGAAAATAATTAACAATGAAATATAGTAGTTGTTGTAACAAGTTGATCAAAAAAAAGGATCAAATCATGTGTATGTCCAATGTGTAGTTCATTATAGAACTATAATCAACATTAAAATACTATTTTCTAATTTTTATATGTCTCTATATTTAGAAGTATCTAATATTATTATTTATCTAAAATCTCAATATTATTTTGGTCCAACAACTCCATAAATATCACATTATATGTTCTGAAAATAAAACCACAAATCATGATTTGAATATTATTTTTAGTGATAATATAAAACCATATCATCCCTTATAAATAGATATCATTTAATCAATTAAAATGGCCTTTTAAATCATATTTATAAATGAATGAAAATGTATAATAAATCATGTGATACCATTATTGAAATCATGAAAATAATTTTTTATTTCACATATCAATAGTTTACAGAGTTAAAGTAGGGTTACTCTATGTAGATGTATAATAAAAATTTATAGTTGATTATGTATGATTGATTTAAAATATATGGATGACGACACATACATATATTTCTAAAACTATTTATTGGTTATAAATTTATTTTCATTAGTATAGATGTTCATAATTAAATTATGGTATGAATTAATGGTTCCTTAATTAAAATAGGATACCCAAAATATATATTTCGCTTAAAGAAATTTAGTATGAACTGTCGTTCAAGACATATGATTAAAAACGCAATGATAATTATAATTTTAGAAAACTAATATTCATTACATTAATGTTTGAAATGATTTCATTGGAATAATTATTTCTTCATATTATCATTATCCTTAAACTCATATAAAGTTATTTCATTGGTAATATATATGTGGGTGTTTATGAGAACCAGTGGATAAATTAATTTAATAAAAAAAATAGTCAACACATTTCCAACAATATCACCATTTTGATGATAAAAAAATTCATATATATATATAAACAAAAAGTAGGTTTGAATTAAAAAATTACCAAAACAGAGATATAAAAGATTGTTTTTTTTAATTTCAAAAGTTATAAATAAAATATTATAAATGTGAAAATGAATATATTTGAATAAAAAATAATAACGAACCAAAAATTCTTTAAAATAGATAAATTTAAAATTATTATAAAAACCCTGTATAAATTATGTGAATATTATAAAAATTTATCCAATATTTATCATAATTATTTCTCAATATTTTTTCCAATGTAGTTATATATTCATCCCAATAAATTTCTCCAAAATTATTGAAATTTAAAGGAAATCACTAAATATATTATATCACATTTGAAAAAGTAGGTTATATTTTATTGATATTTAGCAGATAAGAATAGTAATTCGAGAAATACAATTATAAAACATTTTGTTATTTTAAAATATCCAAGATTTACAAGGAAATTTTTTCATTGATTTTATATAGGATACATTTGATAAAATGAATCGAGTATTTTAAGATAGATTAATGATTCATCTTTTCACACAATTTTTTTTAACTCTTTCACTAATAATTTATATAAATCTATACCATTATTCTATTTTAACTTGAATATCAATATGAAATTATTCATATAAAAAATATTAGGAAAGATATCTAAATAAAAACACCCAATGATGCTAAAGATATTGAATAAAAATAACTTCATTTCTTATTTCCTCAATTGTACATGCCATTAACACATCTGACACATGATAATATTTTATATAAATTGAAATTTTATATACACATTCAGTCTTCTATTACAATGAAATATAATAGTCTATTCAAAAAAAATATTTATTTACATCTTTATAAGATTTTTTATAACTTTTCAAACAGTCATGCATCATCATTAATTCATCATTAAAATGAATAATCTTATAAATAAACTCTATTAATGTAATTATACCTTTATCTTTTTGATGATATTTTACATGATGTACTTCAAAAAACATTATTTTTTTACTATTTGTAGATGAATTTCTATGGAGTCCTCAATGAAATAAAATGACTATTCACTAAATAGTCCATTCATAGAATCACGAAATGATGTATTATGCATACATAATACTTTAAAATATACCTTATACAGATAATTTATATAATTAAAACAATGAATTGATCCAATAATTTATGTATTATCATTTTAGAATAATATTTTTCTATGTATGAAAACATAGGTCTCTTTATTCTTCTTATAGTGCAGTCATCATAAGTTTTTGAGTTTGTAATTTAAATGAAGGATAAAAACGGTTTTGAGAGGGTTTTCAAATGAGTTTTGGTTTGAATATGGGGGAAGAATATTTTCATTCTAATGGGATTTTGGTGATGTTTTATGATCTTATGAAATAATAAATACTGTTATCATTTCAGATTATGTACTTGGAAAAGAGAGTTTCGTTTATGTAAAGATTACATAAGAATAAGACAAATTAATTTTTATTTGAATAATTAATTTTCAAGGAGAACATGGTAACTTATAAGAATATTATATATGAAAATAAAATAGTTTATGGAGTAAAATTAATCACCCTATATTTACTTATATAATTAATATAGGAAATAATTAAAAATCCTAATAAAATATGGATTTCTCTTGAAAAAAAGTCGTTAAAAGATATAAATAAAAATTATCTAACTAAATAACGACAAATTTATATAAAATTATGAATATAAATAATTTCATCTATTTTATTATTATATTCTGTTTAATCAGTTGATAAATATTATATTAACTTTCTCTTTTTATAACATTTAATGTATTAAAATCAAATAAAATCTTGAATAAAAATATTCTTTGTAACCCTCATTAATTTTTCAAAGTTAAACTATTTAGGGTTGATAAAGGATAGAAAATATCACCATATATTTTATTACTAGATAATTAATAATAAAAAATAGATTTCATTAGAATATATATGTATATATATATATAACATAAAACATAGATGCATTTCACCACCAATAAAATTTTGATCATGATAGTGTAAACTTATAATGATTTATGCTACCAAATATATTTGTTTTGTGTAGATTTTTTGTAAAAATAATTACAATAAGATGTTGAATAATTAATATTCATAAAAAATGTATTTTATGGTTAATAAAAAATCATTACTATACTTCCAATTTATAACTTAATGAAAACATTAAACTATTGATACACTTGTTCTTATTGAACAAGGGAAGAAATAATTTCTACATGATTAGGGGTTTTCTCCACTACTACCAATACCATGATTGACTTATTTATTATTATTTTTTACTATGATTATGATTCATATAGTTTTGTTCCCTTATGATAATATAGGTGCTTCAATAAAGTATTAACTTCATGTAATAGTTCCTATAATTTTTTTTTTCAGGTCATGTACATAAATGATTGGAATTATTATATTTTCAACATGAATTTTTTTCTCGAAAACAATATTTATCTATAAAAATATAATATAAGAAATATATTTTTTCAATGAAAATTTGTTATGGAATCGTATATTTCTGTATGGATAAGATAATGTATATTTACTTCATATTAAGAGAGATTATATAAATTATTAAACTTATAGTAGGAAGATTGTACCTCATCAGTATTATCCATATGTCACAGATTTATCAATTTATTTTATTTTTTAGCTCAAATATTGTAATGGATTCATCACATGAATCATTAGAAGCACTCCAATTAGATATCATGACCTTGTAACAATTTATTTTATAATTATATTTCAATAAATCTGTAATTATTTGATAGTCGTGACTTGTGTGACCCTTATTATTGCATTCATATAATCTATGTTATATATTCTTATTTAATTTCGTATTTCTATTTGTGTATTGTTTTCCAATGTTTTTTAAATATTTAATAAATCTTTAGATGAATTATAATCACTTGAATCATAATATTATTCCATTTTTATTTTGATTGAAACATTATCATTGTTGATCAAGATGTGATTTTCTATTTATTCATAAATCATTTAATAAAACATCATCAATGTTCCAATATTTTATTGCATCAAAAACTGTTTAATCTGTTTTTATTCATGAATATATTAATATATTCCTTCCCACAGAATTTTTAAAACACTATGTACATTTAATTTCAGATGTGATCCTAGAATATGTATTCCTAAGGTATTAAAATTGTTGATAAATTCTATCATTATTTCATTAATCATAGTGATGATTTCATATTCATTCATCTTAAATGTATCAAATTTAAATTTTTGGTAATTTTAATTTAGTTTTGTAACATTATAATTTCTATCATAGGTTACAAAAATTGTCTTTGATATCTCATATTTGGTAGCACACTTAAAAACATGATTAAATTCATCTAATCTTGTCTATATAAAACAACATACATTTCCCATGAATTAAGATCATAGTTATTCACTTTTTCATTATTCCACTTCTTAATGTCTTCTTTAATAATTTTATAGAGATTGACTACATTAAATTAAATCATTATTAAAATATTTTCCCAATAAATAATCATTCTCTCTTTCGATTATCTGTAATTATCACTATTAAGATAAGGTTAAAAGACCATTTACATACCATAAATATGTTTGGACATTTGATATGTATATCTGTATAGATCATTCACTTTTTATTTTGGAGGCAAACTAAATATACCCACTTGAATATAAAATCTATAAAACCATTATTTGTACATTATTAAAATATATTAATGCCTAAGGATTTATAAAAAGAATTATACCAAATAGGGAACTTTATCTATTTCTAATTATGGAATTTGAATGACTGGGATGAATAAACTAGGGGTGGGGGATTTTCCCCCTTTTAAAAACATGATAAAAAACCATCCCTCGTGTTTTATAGTGATCCATTCCATCTATTATAAGGAAATGTGTGGATATATTTTTAGATAATTGATAAAATAGAACACTGTGATTTATAGTATTTAGGGCACATAAATCCCCAAGTCCACTGTAATTATTATCTCTTTATTAGATTCATGATTTTCCCTAAATGGTACTTTTTCGATAAACATATACAATTAAGTGTAAGTTGTGGAAAATATTACAAAAATTCATTAACAATGACTTATTCTTTATTTTTGGGGAATTAAAATAACCATATATTTGTATTTGAATCTAACACTTCACCATGAATGAGTTTTAATTGTTAAAATATAATTTAACTTAGATTGATATGATGATTATTGAATATTGGGTTTACAATTCAGTTTTTATAGCAACTAAAAAATAATTTATCTTAAATAAAATTCAAAAGAATAAAAATAATATTCAATTTCAAATTGTATTCTATTAAACACTTATAAGAAAAATATTATGTAGCTATTCATATTTGTATTTATATAATTTCTAGCTCAGATAGATGATTTTTTAGGCTATATAAAATGATTAAGAATGAAATACCACATCACCAAAACAATTAAGATCAAATAAATAGAATAAAAAATTTTATATCTACACATTTTAGTTATTCAAATAACAATATATGATGTCATGATATTATTTTCTAATATACATATGTCTCTTTATTTAGAAGAAAATTTCATCGATATTTAATAAGATTCCCCAATTTATTTTGGTCAAACAACTCAAGATATATCTTAAGATAAATCATGATAATAAAAAATCCATTAATATTTTATTATGAATTTCAATTCTCTGAGAAAAGTTTCTATTCTCTTATAAATGTGAATTTCATTTTATTTGAAATTTTGGATTGGTCGTAAAACAACCTTAAAATAATTGTTAAATCCATATATACAATTTTATAAATCAAAAAGTAATCCAAAATTTCATGATGTTGTCATTGGATAAGTCTATTATAGTGATTATAAGTATTGTGGTAAACATAAAAAAATGGTTGACAATGTATGGTTGATTAAAAAATTGACTATAAAGAAACAAATGTCTATTCCTCAAATTTTTTATTTCATCATGAAGATAATTCATAATCCATAGATTTACTCCAAAATTAGGATGAGAATGTATGTATCATTATTCAATGTACTAATCATAGATGATGTATTCCACTAAAAAAATGATCAATATCTATTGAGTTTCTAGAAATATCAAAAAAAAATCAAGAAAATAAACTTATTGAGAAAACTAACTTCTAACGGATCAATTTTTAAAATTATTATAGAATACAAAATATTTTTAATAATAGTCATTCTCCTAATATTCACATAATCTTACTTCATAATTAATATTAATGTGAGTTTTTTTATATTCCCACTCAATAAAAATTAAATATGTTTTATGATTAACACAAACCCAACATAGAGGAAACTATTACATAATAGAGATATAATAACCACCCAATGATATAATGATCATTGAAAACTAAATACAGAAACTATAACACACCACATAACACTAAAATCACACTAACCATAGTGTGACACACCATACCTGAACAAAAATTCTCCACCAGCGAATTAGTTGTGTGTCAACTTTATTGGTGAAAATGTGGTTTTCCATTTTTCTAATTTTAATTTACAACTCCACTCCACATTTGTAATATTTTTCTAACCATCCTACATTCACCATAAACACATAGTAAATTAAAATGTTAAGGATGAAGAGAAATCTAGGATTCTATGGTGAAAAAATAATTTTTAATATTGAATTAGATATTTTCAATTGACTAATAAATATATAAAATGATACCTCATTTTTTGATTAATATAATATATAATAATCCCATAGATTAAATTCCGAAATCTACACTTATAAAGAGGAATAAAAAACACTTTATTACAGAATAGAAATTCAAATATGGATTAGAAATCATAGATAGAATATTGAATAAGAGAGATAAATTTATGGAATTCATTAATGTCAAATATGTATTAAAGGGTTACCATGAGATGAAATCCATTAGTGATACTATTATTAATAACATTTTAAATATGTTTCTCTAGTAATGAAGATGAATGTTGTATAGATATAAATTAGTAATACATTTTTAAATGTGATAAAATTGGGTAAAATAATGTTTGGGAAATTGTTTAAAAAGAAAAAAAGTCAAGATTATAGATAATAGAATAAATATGTTACTGAAATTTGGATTTAATTTTATTATTTTTATGATGATTAGTAGTAATAAAATGTGAAAAAATATTATTTCATGTTTTAATTAGTCCATGAATTTATTATTGATTTTTGATTTCTTTTACACGATTGGTTTTCACCTCAAGGAATTGTCCTTATACATTTAATGAAATTGGAGATAATTATATCTCAGGATGGGTAAACATTCTAATTATGTTTAAAAAAATTAGGTAAATGCATTCAAACGTTATATTAATATAAACTAGCTAGTTAAGTATAGATAATAAACTGAAGATTCTACACTAAAGGGCATAAAATTAAATTTAATATTTATTAGTTATTAAGTATTTAGTTTTTTGGTTATATGATTTATAAATTTAATCACCCAATATTTTTGATAAATTATATAATGGACTATTTAATGTTACATTTGTATTTTAATCTACTTTTTTTTAAAGAAAAATAATGGGAAAATGTGACTGGAAGGAGTGAAATAAGATATTATTAAATTGATAAGTGATAGTTGTATTGAAATTATTATATTTTTATTATAATTATACTATTAATATAAATACAAATATTAAGAATTTAAATTTATTTTGGCACAATGTAATTTTATAAATTTTGATTTTTTATATATGGAATTTCATACAAGTAAAATCTGAAATTTTTAAAATGAAAATTTTAATGGGATTAAATGTGTATGATAACAGGGGTTTTTGTAAAAATATTAATGTTTATATTTATTTAGGTAATTATTATTTAAAGGGGTTTATTTATTTATATAAATAATTATCATAAATATATCCATTATTCAATTCAATAATTTTTTTTCAATCGACTGATTGGATTTATTTATTCCATATATTTTTTTGTTTTTAATTCAAAAAATTTAGTTATAATATAAATCCACTAATATATTCATTAATATATAATTTGTATGATATTATTGATATATTTACATTAATAAAACATTCCATTTATAATTTTTTAAAATATTATCGTCAATAAATATGTAAATGTAAATCTAATTATTGAATTGTATCCCCTTAAACCATTGCCACACCTACAAATTATTCATCTATTAAAACCCATATAACCCATATATATAATATTTGGAGTGACACGTTATTTTTAAAATATGAATAGGGGAAAATAAGGTTTAATATTCCTCTTCTGAATATGGATATAAAAAAATCTGGAAAATCATTTGTAATGGGGGACATTTTATTAAATTACATTTATTTATAATTTTATTTTATCCCACAAAAAATTAAAAGGATAAAAAAATAATGTACTGAGGGCGAATATTTTAGAGAATAATTTTTTTAATTTGTAATCATGTGATAAAATATCTAATATCATTAATTCATTTTAAAATGGATAAAAATTATATTGATGTATTTCATTAAAAGATAATTATCAAATAAAAATTACAATAATAGTTAAACCCCCTTTTAAAGAATGTTAGATTTTTAAATCAATACCAACTAACCCTTTAACATAAAAAATACATTTAAAATGTTCTCCTAATTATTGTTATGTTTTAATTAAATTATATGTTCAAATAAAATAAATGAATTTATATTTAATGTATGTACTTAAGTATTTAATATAATTTAATTAAATGATATATGATTGATTATTGATGTATTTTTTTCTAGTAATTTATAATTGAGAATTATTTTTAATTTTAAGTTGAATCATATGAATGGAATGGATGATATGTTAGTTTTATATAAGTTTTGATGACTATTATAATTAATAGTAAATTTATTTTCATTAAATGTAGGATTTGAATTTTTCTCATGCAATTCTTGTAATTTTATCCACATATTTAATTATTTTATTTATTATACCTATGGTAGTAAAATCACGGATATTATGTATTCTCATTGAAATGGTGTGGATATCTATATTCAGTGGAAAATAAGAGTTTATAGTTTGAAATAATATTATAAAAAAATTTATTTATTGAATAACCAAAAGAAAAGATTTAATGTCACAAGTTCTTTATCTAATAAAAGACAAGTGAGTAAATTTGTGGAAATAACTTTCTATTTATAAGAATTAATACCTGAAATTCATATACCAAAACACCTTTATGTGCACAACCT
Organism: Viscum album; assembly: GCA_963277665.1. Classification (NCBI taxonomy): domain Eukaryota; kingdom Viridiplantae; phylum Streptophyta; class Magnoliopsida; order Santalales; family Viscaceae; genus Viscum; species Viscum album. The sequence goes on along the minus strand of OY728133.1, from coordinate 640,557,581 downwards.
TATAAATATAGGGAGTTTTTTATCCCATTTACCTCCACCAAATATTGCAAAAAAGTTTATTCATTTTTATGTGCCACAATCAATTTGGGATAATGTATTCTATATCCCATTGAATCAAAATCACTTCAGTTATAAATCCATGAACCACCATAGGTTACTTCTTAAAATGGTTATTCTTATTTCCATGATCAGCACAATGATTCAATATAAAAATTAATTCATTTACCATAGTAATGTATGAATTTCTAGGTCCAAGGTTACAGTTATATGCTACAGTTATAGATCCTCTAGAACCCACAAAAAAACATACCCCTTCTGAAATATCTAAAATATAATACATTGCATTTCATAATTTGAAAAATTTTATGAGAGTGGACCATCACATCTAATTCCACATAACTAATACATTCCTCGCATGCCCCACTAAATTTATATAAATCCCCTACTAGAAAGCTATATTTTTATCCCATAATAAATTTCATATGTTCTAAATTAATTAGATTAATTTTCTTAATTTTACTTTCAGTATGGAAAAATATGAGTACAGTAGCATTATTAGAGAAAATATTGTATAAAATCTATTAAATCAATGATATCACCATAAATTATATAACCCATTATAGAAAATCCACTTCACTCTGTCTTATAACTATTAAGAGTGTGGACATAAGAATTTTAAAGAATATAATTTATGTTTGAAAGTCCGTAGTAGAGAAAAATAAATATCACATTAGTTATGTATACTCCTAATTCATGTTTATATAATAAGATGAATAAATTTTATAAATACAATATCATCTCTATTATATGTGAATGGGTATAAAAAGGGTAGGATGTTATTGTCCCTCTATAGACCTGAAAAACTATGAGACAAATTTTTTTCGTAATAGGCATGAACTATATATATATATATATCACCTGATTCTGCCAATGTTATTGCATGACACATTATTCACAAAAATATTGTGCATAATACTTTATTATATGAAATTTATAAATATATAATGGTCATATGGTTTACGTACTTAGATGTCCATGAGAACGTAAATTTATTCATTATCTAGAATTGACAACCTCTTTAAGGGTAATGTATAACTATAAGTATCCAAGAATTGTGAGCAAATTTATTAATCTAAAATTATTTAGAAATAATAATTTTGTTATTATAATTTATGATAACATTATCTTTTAATTCATCTAGTAATATTAATTTATAATTTATTTTTTAATATCTATTTTTATCTTAGTTTCAGTATCCACATGTAAATGGTTCTTGTTTTTATTAATTTAGATTATTAATATATTTGAAAAATTAATTTATTATAAGAAACATTAAATATCGATGCGATTTTATAAAACCCTAAAATAATGTTTCTAACGGAATTAAAAATAGTGATTATTCATGAGTCTATTTTTTTAATGTGATTAGTCATGGAATGTATAATTTTTTAAAATTTTGTATTGATGATATGAGATTAAATAAATCATGGTATGAAAGGTCAAGTGATAGTTTACAATATAATTATGAGGATTATTATTCCAGAAATGTACTTGTGAAGATAAGCGATAATAAAAAATAATGACAATGAAAATCCACTGGCGATGGCATGACATAGGGATATTAATGAATCTATTTCACGGGATGAAGACATTAAAACCTGCTGATGATATTTGATGTATATACAAAGCTAAAAACGTAATAATGCTTAATGGTTGATAGATATATGTTATATATATATTAATATATAACAAAATAAAATCATGATTAATATATTTAAAAATGGTTTTGAAAATAGTTTTTAAATTATGAAATATCTTTTTATTATTTTTCATAACTATTCAAGAATATAAATTTGCAAAACATCTACGAATTTTTTTTCTCAATTAATATAATTTTATTTATCTTTTTGGGTAGTTATTTTTTTGATATTAATGTTATATATAGATATATATATGACAATAAAATTTGATCAAAAATAAATTCAAAGAATATATAAATAGATATAAGTAAAATAAATAAGTTTTGTTTCCTATATAAATGGTTGATGATATATAGAGAACTTGGAAACATTTTTTGGAATGCGTATTTTCAAGGGATTTCGTGTATTGAAAAATATATATAGCCCATTTTAGATTGGATTGCTTTTGACCCTATTTCATAATAATAATCAACCAATTCTTTTAATATATGAAAACATAGAGGGAAAAAAAATTTGTGCATGGATTTGTTGTGATTAATAATTTTTAACTTACGGTCTATCATAAATGTCCTACTTATAAATGGAATAGTCATATAGCCATATTCCATACCCAAAGTATTTGAGGGCTATCAAAAAACAAACCATTATTGGTTTATCATGAAACTAAAAATCATTTTTTATCACATAACCACCAAAAAATTTACTAGTATAATTATATAATAATTACACATAAAATAATGAAATTTTAAATATTTAACTCAAAATATTTCATTTACACTCTTATGAATACATTTCAAGTTATTGAAAGAATCATTCCATTTTAAAAATAGATTTCCAATAAAAAATACCCAAAAATGAAATGAAGGATTTTCAATTAAGAAAGTATATATTATTTTGAATTATTATAATAATTAAGTAATAGGCACGGTGGTAGAAAGGTTATTTTTTCATGTATGTTAAGAATAAGACATTCTGTCTATCATATAATAAAACTATTCATATTAAACATGTAAATAGTATCATTTTTAAAACCATTGAATGAATTAAAAATATATATATTTCGTCTATAATACATTTATATCAATATAGATAAATATTCTAAATAAGAACATAAATATTAACATGGAAGAATGTTTTTGAAATTAATTGTGTAAACATTCAATGTGTCCCAGAAAACATGGAATATTTAAATCATAATCCCCATAAAAGAATAATATTTGTCAAAACATAAATTATTTTGATAATAAAACAATAATGATATGATATGTTAAAAGGTTCTATATATAAACCTTCCAATAGAAGTCGTCTGTATAACATCAATATATGCCTCACTAAAAGGATATTGAGTTGTAATAACGTACCTTTAGTCTGATTTATAATTACTATCTTTATCTTCCAGAATAATAAATTTAAGTTAATTATTTACTTCCCTAAGAACAATTTTTTATAAATAATATTTTATTTATTTTATTTGAATTTTTATACAATAACATAATTAATTATTTTTACGTAGGGAATTTTGACTATATTGAGATTATAGTCAAAAATGACATGGGTTGGTCAATGATGTTCAAGGAGAACATTACCTAAACATGTTTGTAAACGTAATCATGAAACAATTACCATATTTATACATAAAATATTCTATTACAAAATCCTGAAGGGTGGTTAGGAAAAATGAATCAATGAAACTATCATGGAAAATGTTTGTCATATGTATGCATGAGTAAGGATCCCAAATTTCAAAGATAATTGTGTAAATTATGTAAGTAACATTCGTATTTCATGAATCAAACTTATTTCAAAAATAAATTATTATTTACTTATTTATACATTTATATTGAATTATTATAATTTAAAATGAATGACATCACTTTGAGGAGTTTTATTCCACACACCCAAGAATGGTGTTATCAATTTTTCAGTGTGTGAAAATGTAATAATGAAAATTATATATTATATCCACCTAATGGTAATTAACTTATGTATGTCATATATATTTAATTTAAATAAGATATTATTATTAATCTCTTCCTTAATACACACCATTGAAACTATAAATGTATTACATCTATTTGTGGAGGAGGTAGTCCACATGTACACATGTGATGTTATCGTAGTCCCACAAAATGGAAATCATGAAGGTATAAATAATATAATATTTAAATATATTTTACTACATTATAAATAAAATAAATCTCATATTAAAAAATTATTTACATCATAATTCGATACCATAAGTAGTGGTAATTGAAAACCAAGTCACATCATTCCATGAAGGGATGGCCCACCGCAATGTCAAACACTTCTTCCGTTACACATTTGATGTATGTGTGTATTGGTGTTTGTAGATGTAACGTCCCGACCCGGGTTACTAGTAAAACAATGGCTGGAGCAGTTGCCACATGACCTCTTGTGTGCCTCCCTATATGGTAGAGGATTCTGACTAGCAGTGAGGGTGTAAGGATAGTCAATGGGAAGACTATTCCCTTGTATCATAGTCGTGCAATGGTATAACAGAGTAAATAACTATCGACATTGGAAGATGTAAAATGAAATAATAAAGCTGCAGAAAGAAGATTACATATAACTGAAAAAGTGGCCAATGTAAGTTTATACAATAGATGAAATAATGACATGGAATTGATATATTATGGAAAGCATAAAATAGTACAACATTTTATCCAATATAATACAAAAAGTGACCCAAGTAAATAAAATTACCAAAATCCCAAAGGAAATATCCACAAGTATCCTGAGCTATATCTCAGTCCTTATCCCCTAACTTCAGGGTACAAGCAAATAACAACAAGCATAGTACAAGGCCCTATGATCAAGAATGGTCTACATGGGTACTCCAGTACAATAGAAACCCTAGTAGGGTGTGAGATATAAATATTTGTAGGTCGGCACCACCAGCGCCTTAACCAATCCCGACAGTGTAATATAAATTAAACAAGGTGCAAGAATGCATAAAAAATTTAAGATGTACAATGTAACTAAATACCCAAGTACCTTCTTCACCCTTGTCTGGTTTCTGGACGTGTAATCATTTCATTAATTGAATATTACCAACTTATTTATTAGTCTCATGTGAATAGTTCTCTTACCAAGTCCAAGGAGTTTTCTCTAAGGGAAAATGGGGCTATGCAATGACCGGGCCCGATGGGATTTTACCATGGAACCTACTTTTCATGGAATGAACCAAGTAGTGTATACAAGGCATCCTTTGATGGTATTTAGTAAAAAGGTGTAATGGTAACAAACCACGAAAGAACCTTGTGAAAGTATAATAGTGATGGTTTCAATACATAACATGGTAGCATGACAATGATATCTGGTAATGGAGTTCCAGGGTGAATATCAAGGCAACATAGACTCACTAAAAGCTTACTCAATAGTATATTAGTCTAGATAAGGGGTTAGAGTGTAATCCGTGGAATGATCCAAGGAATTCCAAAATAATGTGCTTACCGAGTTCAAGGAGTGTATCCAAGTTAAAATGAGGCTAGGCAAGTACTGGGTCCAAGGAGTTTTTCTATGTCCTCTACCTGTCAATGCTTGATCCAAGGTGTGTATCCTAGGAATCCTGTAGTACTACATGGGGGACCCAAAAATAGTATATCTGGCATGCAGAGATAATACAAGGAATGACATGCTGGTAGATTAGGACCCTATCATGTAGTCAATAAATTCAGAATGTGTTAAACGATTTCTCATGGTATTCTCCAAAAAAAACCATGACACGATTGAGTCTAAACGTTTATATTTAGTAAATAGGTTATGTAATGATTTATCTGGTTCAATTCATGCCTTCAATTAGTGTCAATGAGTCATGTAGAGTTGAATCCATTGTTTATTGGTTTAATCATTTCCTTCCATTAGTGTTGAAAGTTCATGTAGAATTGAAACCATTCAGAAAAACAATTCAGTTATTTTCAAAGTTCAAGGTCTACACCACTACCTTCCCTTCACATGGTATGGTTTTCCATGGACATGGAGCCAATCTTTGTCTTATAAACCCGAGTCCATCCATGGAATTATTACATTGGAATCTTGGTAACCCCCAAGGTTTGAGCATTAAAACAAATCTATTACATCCTGGAATTATCACTTGGGAACCCACATGTCACCCTAGGTGTTATTAGTATTCAAAAATTTTAAAAAACTTTGGTAACTTGTTTTGATAGTCAATAATTACGAATTTACAATTCATTTAACTCAAATCATTCCCATTATAAAAAAACATTTCAATTTCATTTCAATAAAACCATGTGTCCCTAAAAAAAGAAAATTTCCTACATGGTTATTTCCAATCTAATATTGGAACATCACAAAGATGGTTCTTTAGTCCATGAATCATTTTAAAAAGGGGAATCTGAGTGTCTCTAATATCTTTAGGGTTGTGTCTTAAGCATGCAATATCTCAAAAAAACATCAAGGAATAATAATTATAAACATAAATATTTAAACAAGAAATCTTTATCCACTAATATTTAGCATGAAGCCAGCGCACCTCTATGGGAGGGGTTTTATTACAAAACATGACATTTTTTATCATCAAATCATTTATCATCATAGCATTTAAAACATGAAACATGATAAATTCACATTTAACAGGAATTGAACATAATTCATCATTTAATGAATTAATTTAAAACAAAAGTGTAGTAGGAAACATTATTAAAGCATTTATAGTGTTTGAGGACATGAAAAGGGACCCTACCTCAAGGAGGGACCATGTTGTCCACTCATCTAAGGGAGATTTCAATCTAAAAGCACATGCCCCTCTCCCTCAAAGCAGACACATACCCAAATACATGTGGGGACACAAAAAGATAATAATTCAAGATGTGTAAAACAATATAGAAGGTATAATTCATATATAGAGAGGTTGTTGACAGTCCTAAACTTCTCGAACTACCTCACCTTCGACGGCGATTGCTGGAACTCGTATCCCAAGGCCCTGAGAGACCAACCACACAACCTAAGAACTGATGAAAAATAGAAAAAATAACCATAATTCCATGTGTTCTACTGCACCTCACAGGGCTCCGATTAGATCTAAGAGAAGGTGTGAATGAGTGGATAAGATATATGAGACTCATACCTTAGAGATTCAGACTGAGAATCAGATGAAATAGTGGGACGAAGTTGATCTGAGAGGAGTCTGTTGGGGGGAGGGGTAATGCGCAAAACTCAAAAGGGAGACCCTTATTGCATTACGATTCTAGGAAGAGAGGGTGTGGGTTGAGTTATTTAAGTTTTAATTTATTTTGAAATAATTAAATTAAAATATATCAAAATTTTAAAACAGGGCATCACCCATGATTTAACCCACACGGTTTCCCAACTACACGCAAACTGTGTGTATCCTTCTACCTCCAAGACACGCCCCGCAAGGGCTAGGTGCAAGGATTATGAAACCATGCACAACCCGTGCACTAATCTACTTCCCCATTCAAAATAGGCCCACATGGGTAATGTTGGGGGCCACACGATATAGCAGACCATACGAAAACTATGCACCCTCTGCTATCTTTAAAACATGATGTTTTTCGAGTCCAGTACTCCCAAAAACTTGTCTATCCACTATGAAAAATTCTCGAGCCATCTCCCTTACAAAAAAAATCACGTAAGAGTGATTCAACTCTTGGAATTATGTTCCAATACTCAGTTTTAAAAATGATAGATTTAGAAAATGAAAAGGTTCAAAATCTTCCATATTTTAGTCTGTTTTAAAACATAAGATTCTATAATCTACCCACCATTAAACTTATCATCCCTGATAAGTCTTTGGGATCAATGTAAACACCACCAAACCTAAAAGTGTCATGAAGTTTCATTCAAAATAGTTTCATTGCGTTACAAATTCCAAATAAACCCTATGAATTTCTTACACACTCCACCCTTCAGCATTCACAACATGATTCAACACTCAATGTTCAATATAAACATAGAAACAGACCTTACAATGTCTCGTTTAGATATAAAAGCAAAAGGTAAAAGTATCTATAAAAATTGACTGATGGTGCCTCCCATCATGGGTCTTAATTAGAGGTAGATGGAAATTCCAATCCATGGTACATCCACCATTAGAGTTTTTGTACAAAGCACAAAACTGAGTGTTCTTACAACAATCTTGACATTTATTATGTAACGGGAAACGTCAAATTCAGATCATCCTAACATAAATTATTCGAGTAAGCACTCTAAGAAGACACTACCGAACATGAGACCACACTTTCATTCACCCATAAATGATCTTTAAAATATAACCTTATAGTCGTAAGAATATAACTAAAGGAAGAGGGAATGAGTCAAGACATTTGGCCGACGTATCTCGTAGAAGTTTGTCTTTGGTGGTAGGAGAAATTCAAAAGAAACGACCGAAGTCCATGAGTCTGAACAAGGCATTTATACATAGGAACCCAAGAATCAAATAGGAGTTCCCAATCCTTGATGAGAACTAAATTTTAATGTGCAACAATGAATATGATCTTCCAATAAGCTCAACTGCTTTTAAGATTTAGCACAGTGTAAGACCGACGCTTTTTAGTGCATCAAGGACGATGTCAAGATAGTGGATATTCTCATCTGTTACGAAGAGTACACTAAGGGGATTTAAAACGGGGTTTCTAATTACACACACCCAGAAAATAGAAGATAAAATAGGTGAACCAGTTAAAAGTTGGGCTGCCAATATAAATCAGACTCAATTTATGACTTTCATGCCTCAAGGAAAAATAAGAAATAACCATCCTTTTTCCAATGGTTCTCTTAGGTAGTTCACCTTCTACATGGATGGACACATTACAATAATCGACATGACAGTACCCAACATAATATTTTCATGGTCGACAAAAATAAAAACTATCCATTCATAAACACGTTAGATTATTACAATGAGACTAACGTTTCAAAACACCTATGTATTTTGAAAACCAACCCAAGTATTGGAATTAAATAGATTCTTTAATGAAAAACTCACTTTACATGGAGGTGACATGAGACCGTACTCTACAATATAATATGATTTATTAGCGAGTCATTTTTCTACATGGGACTATCATCCTGGATGAATTCATAAGTAGTCACACATTTCTATGTATGAGAGAAGGTCAAAAGAGCAACAAGAAGCCAACCAAGACTGAGGCATGTCTCACCCGCTAAAAACGAGCATTACCACATGCTTAGACCCATTATAAGGTCAAGAAAAACATGAACACCCCATCCAAACAAGGGTTTCACTTTATAAGTGAATATCCTACTAGGTACAACATCACCCAAAAAACACCATTAGTGAGAAAAGTTGATGCACTATCAGGGACTTTATGTTCTGAGGGAGCTACGCACAACGTGTTCGCCCCTTGAAAAGAAAAAATTCAACCCTGACATCGGTTCATCTCAAACAAAAACATAACTAGGCTCAAAAGATGATCATAACCCCATTGATATGGAAAATAAAACCTACGGAAAGTACTCATGCTTCCATTCCAAGGAAACAAAAATAAAATGTCCTAACCACCCTTACAAGAGGATTTTAAAAAGTGGACACCACTATAGGTTCTACTTCAAAGCATCGTATATTTAATCACATCGAATATTTAATTATCAAAAGATTTCATCCAAACATAAAAGTTCCATTTTCAAAATTAATCACACGGTATATGATTTTAAATAATTCCTCAAGGGAAAACATGCATGTTTTTTAAAACATCCTTTTAAAAAACCATTCACACTAGTAGAAATCTAATCATTTTAGGAAACTTATCCAAATAAATTCTTTTTAAATAGATATGGTGACCTATGAGGCTCCCATTTTAACCAACTTGGGTTCTCTAGAAGGTAGAATAATACAATATGCACAAATTATTAAAACTTCTTAACACCCAAATGGTCCATCTCATAAAATCTATACCCAACAGACCTACATGGGTCTAGTTTCATTTTGAAATATTTCCATTTGATTTCATATCAATGTCAAAACTCTTTATCATTTATAAGAATTTCACTAGTAATCATGTCATTACTTTTAATTTTCCTTTTCATTTCCCAATTGCTAAAGTGTACATACACTCTATGGATAGAAAATTGAATCCCATTAATCAGTACTAATTTTAATTCATAAATCATGATTGTCAAATATAACATTCCAAATTATATGGGTGGCCACTTAAAAACATGAAAAGTTTCTATAAACATTATTTTTTTGACATTTGGCTTCCTTTAGTCAAAACCAACTAACTAAAGCAATTGAATTTCACTGTCTTTTTAAAATGGTTTAATTACATAGGTTACATTTTCCTTAATATAGGGAACCCATACACCTTACAACTGAAAACTATCTCCCTTCATAATCACGACCTTTAAACATAGCCCAATAAACCATATAATCAAAGAAGTCATGTCCCTTTGTAATCAACAAGTAATCTAGTATGTCATGTCACTAGGATCAGCTAACATAGAAGAACTAACTGAAATCACAAAAGAATGGAATTTTAATCACAATAATATACTATAATGAGAAGTAATCATAGAATTCATGATAATGTATTATCAATGTTGGTATAAATATATTAATGGCATGTAAATAAGGCACTAAATCATACATAGTAGGCAACCTTCTAATGCAACTACATGGAATGTCATATATGAATGTCTTATGAATTTATTAGTGCATAATATGACGCACGTATATTTCATCGTTACCACAATAGACCAAGTTTAATATTCATAATTCTATAAATCATTTGTTGTGGAATATACACATCAATCACTCTGGGTGAAATCTTATCAATTGTAATAGTGAATAACAAAAATATCAATCCTAGCTTGGGCCACATAGTCATATCCTGTACTAGGGGTGATCAGTCCTAAGAACGAATTTTTTCCATGATCCGGAACTTTCCTAATCTCATGACTACCAATGAAAAATAGTAAGACAAAAGAAAACCACCTATGATACCACATTGTGACATCTCGAACTGGTTCACCACTAAGACGGTTGCTGGACCGGTTTCCACAAGACATCAAGCATGCCTCCCCGTATGCCAGAGGCAACTGATTAGTATTGAGAGTGTAAGAAAAGTTAGTTGGGAGATTATACCCACTTATCATAGTTGTGTTGTGGTATAACAGTGTAAATTACCATTAACATCGGATGCACTAAATTGAAATAATACTGCTGTAGAAATCTGATTTGATATAACTAAACAAAATTGGTCAGGTCCAGTTTATACAGTATATGATTGCATGACATAGAATTGATACATTACAAAAAGTAGAAAATAGTACAACATTATTTTAAATATAATAAAACATGATAAGAATGTAATGAAACGAACTAAAATCCCAAAGGAAATCTCCATGAGCATCCTGAGCTCAAGCTCAATCCATTGCCCCTAACTCCTAGGTACAAGGAAACAACAATATGCAAGGTCCAATGCCCAGAGAATAGGAAGGATCTACTCAGATACCCCAGTGCAATGCTGGCCCGAGTAGTGTGTGATATATAAATCTTAGTAGGATGGAACCACCAGTGTCTACTCCAATCTAGAAAAGTGTTATGTAAATTAAATATGTTGAAAACATGCATAAATAAAGTTATAAGTATAATGTAACAAAATACCCTAGTAATTGCTTCATCCATGGCTGGTGTATAGACAAATAATCAGTTAATAAATTGAATATTACCACCTTATTTATAAGTTACAAGTGAATAGGTCTCCTACCAAGCCCAAAGATTTTCCTCCATTGTAAAATCGTGCCAAATAATGACCAGGCACGATGGGCTTTAACCATTTATGTAACGCCCCAACCCCAGCTACCCAGAGTCGGTGCATTACTTCGTAACAATGGCATGATCACAAAAGATCAAGTCTCGAAAGACCGATTAGTTTAGTAGCCTTGGAAACACTAGATACATTCGTAAATGTTACATTACATCATAAAGTGAAAAACTAATAACAAAGTCTTCATATTCCAAACTCATATCCTCTTCTGACTATCCCTGCAGGTCATTCATAAAATACTTCTTCACATCCTAGAAAATATTAAAACATTGAAAGGGGTGAGCTCAGATGCTCATTAAGGATAACAATATTGTGGAAACTTTCATAAATAAACATTAACAATTAAGGGAATGTATAAATAAAACAAAAGCCTTTTAAACATGTACTTCAACATAATATGGAAAAAGTAAAATTAAATAATGCCATTTACTTACTCACATGGATATTCTTCTAGTCGAATAATCACATGCAATATCAATAACCACTTTCATAATGAGGGAATGTATAATTCCAGACATTCTGAAACATTTCGTCAAGGCCTCGGCCAAGACGTCTAAAATGATTAAGGCCTCAGCCAAAACCATAAATCAAATTGGGAAAGGGCCTCGGACAATTCCACGTCTAGTTGTCTCATGAGACCTACCGATGCATCGATGAGCTATAGCGGGCTCCACCCATCACTTATTAAGTCCAATACATTCCTCATATGAATAGGTTTAAACATAACATAAATATTCGTATTAAAACTAGCATATGAAATGTCAACAATTTCTCCATAAACTATGGATGGTATAAAAATAACACATCCACAGTCAAATATTTCACAAAATGTTCAATGGAAGTTTTGTATCATAAATCAATTTCAATTAAACATAAAACCCATCAAAGGATGTTGACATGGATGAAATCAAAGCTGTTTGAGAGAAATATCTCTCTTTTTTGAAATCATTTAAAAGTCCCATAATTATAAAATAATACATTTACTTTGAAAATACCCTTATAAGCTTTTAAGGGAAGATTCGACGAAGTTATAATGGTGGAAAATAGCCGCACTCTCTGTATAAGTTTAAAAAACATTCTTACCTTAAATTTGTCAAAAAGGTCAAAAAGTACATTGTTTGGAAAACAACGGTAAGATTCCTTTCAAAAACGTATAAGGGTATAAATGACTTTAACCCATTTTCCATTTAATAGTAAAAAGGTTTTGAAAGAAATTTTTAAGAAACATGGATGTGGATGATAACTAGGTCCCAGTAGATACTTATGTATAAACAACCTTGGATAATGAAGAGGTTGTGAAGTAAACCCTTACCTTGCGTCTTGTACTTACTCGACCGTTCTTTAACCTCCTGAATAATAAACTAGAGTTAATTTCTATTTACTTAAGAACCTTTTTCATGTTCATTATTCCTTTTATATCCCTTATTACCATGTTATGAACATTATTTAATTTTTTAAGTTAATAACGGTCGTTTTGTCGATCTTTGGTACTTGAGTCAAAAATAAACTCCTTATAATTACAAGTTGTTCATGTGGTGAAATATCCATTATATCCAGAATTATATTCATGATTTAGATATAATATATATCATATATACATTATATACATTCATTCATAATGTCACGTAACATTTAGAGGTAAGAAATGAAATGCACTGTTCATGGAGACGGTAAGCCGTACGTACGCATGAACGCTACTTTCATTTCTATTCCGTATTTAATTGAATGAAATCATAATTATATAAATTTATAATATAATTACAGTATAATATAGTGTATAATACCATTTAATCCATCCTTTATACATCCCACATATGGCATTAATGATTCAAATCACTTTGAGGGGGCGGTAGTCCGCACTTCCCAAAATGAAATTATCACGTTTTACCCATAATGGAAATCATAAAGTATGCCATAAATGAAAAATACAGAAGCATAATTAAAACATAAACATATTTTATATCATATATAAATATAGTGACATCTTAATGGCCACCTTTGAAGGTGTAATATGAGTGTTGAACAATCATCGTTTCGTGAGGCAGAAATTCGCCATCCACAGAAATCGTATGTTATTTAACCATTAGATATAGGTGTGTGTAAGTGTAGCTCGAATAATTCTTATAAAAACATCCTAGTATATTTAGGATACTGGTGGTTTTACAAAAGAAATTAATAAAAAGAGTTTAGGGGGTTGGAGAAGAAAAATAAAACAAAACAACATTAGAGAAGACATTACCTCAAAACCGGGTAACTCTTTTTGATTTGAGCCAAAGGCTTCCTTGAGAAGCGTTCTCCCCAATGTGAGGCTTCTAGGAGTAATAGGGGGAAGTTGGGAGAGTATTTGGGTAGAGGTTGGCCGAGCCAAATGGCTTGAAGGTGTGAATAAGGTGGGATAGGTGGGGGCCTTTTATAAGTGGAGAGGAGGGGCTCTTTTGGAAAGATTGAAATGTTACATTATTACACAATGCTTTTCGGATTATAAAGGTACCACACTTATATATTTCGTGGGTAAGGTGATAAGGGTTCGAAATCTACACATACAATAGTCTTTGGACAAGTGTAATCCTTGGAGTTTACATTATCATTTCATTTTATTAAAATCGTTAAATAATGAGGTCATCGCTGCATCATAATGATGTCATAAATAATTTAATTTATTTAATGTATTAAAATTATAAAAAAAATATTATGATGTAGGAAATCTTTTTATCTTTCTAATGAATATTTATAGTCAAAATATGGACTTGTGTAACCCCACTTAAAAACTGTTTTAGTAAAACAACTCATGTTTGTGTCAATTTAATTTTAACATTAAATAAATATATATTAATGTCATTTTGCAACCAAAGTGGCTCCATGGGGTCCCCAAGTTGACCCATGGGTTGTCTTGGTCGGCCATGACTCATCCAATAGGATTTGGACAAGTTTCAACTCATATCATATTATTAAAACATTGTTTTTACCTTAAACTACACTAATTACCTCTAATCGCGATTAAGAACTTAAAAGTTACTATTCACCAAAAAATTATTTTAATCTCATTGAACCACATTTTAATTCTTAATAACAACCATGTATGTCGGATTTTTGAAAATCAAATCATATAAGTGGTAATATTTCATTTAAACGAAAAATCAGTTATTTAACTACCACTTAGTGGTTTCACTATTCATCAAAAATTGCAGTTTTTTAGAATAATGCCAAAATTTTACCCTAAGCTATAATTGATATTCCGAATTCAAAAATGATGTCTACATTAAAAAATTACAAACATATAAGTTTCATTAATTAATTTTATAATTAATTCCCGCTGTCACAACAAATAGCGTGTTTTTTAGAAATAATTTATATCAAAAGATTGGCAATTGTTTATGTCCAATTTCAATGTTAAATTAATTCTAATGACCACCATTGGATAAAATGGTAAAAATATATTATAATTATACTTTAAAACCACTAAATAGTATAATTTATCACTATAAATTATTTTGATTAAAAAAGTTGTTTTTAAGTATTTTTCACTATTCATAAAAAGTAGAATTTCTCAGAAAAATACCAAAAATTCAATATAGGCTAATTTCGATATTCCGAATCCAAAAATGAAGTCCATTTTGAAATATAAGATTTATACAATTTTAAAAAGTGGTTATTACTATTCATAACGACTACTTTTATTAGTCGCGGTGTTTTAGAACTCGAAGTTGCGTACAATGCAAGCTATTGCATTATTGAATGAGAAGCGTATCGTGGAAGCTCAGGGTGTTACATTCTCCCCTCCTTCAATAAATTGCATCCTCGCAATTTGAAATTTTTCTTTGAAAATAAAAGGTTGAAAAGAGAAAATACCTTTGAGGAAAACCCACATCAGAAATAAGGTTAATAAATATATAACATTAAAAGAAAGCAACATAAGTACAAAGGTCACCCGATATAGCCCATTCTAGGATTCTATGAAAATATGGATATGGAGGAGAAACAAACCATCAAGGTGTGATGGAGAGTTATATAAAACAGGATTAGGAGAACGTTTAACCACAAGAAAAGCACAAACTTGTGATTGGTTAAACGGTCATTGAATCCCCAGTTGGAAAAGTTAACCGACAACATTTTTGTTTTAAGTTTCCTTTTATAATGTTGAGGAATTTATTTAGGAGATTTACTAAGAACGTAAGGGAATATACATACTTGTTATGTATACTTTCATTCGTTAATAAATGTTTACCACAAACCCAACTTTTACTCAAAATGGTAACGGAACTCAAAAATATTCTATTTATCCTAATTGTATAAGGTTCCAAATGTTAACACATACCATTTGGATTAGTAAAACTATTTTGTAATAACCAGGGGTTTCCTGTAGGCTAGTGGTAGGAAATAAAGGCTTGTCGCACTATGGTTGTGGGTTTGATTCCTGCAGCTTTGTCCGATGCGACGGGTTATGCCCCACCCTGCAGGTTGTCATTTTCCTAAAACTATAGTATCATAATATTCCAAAAATAATCTTCATAAATTCTTTAACCTTAAACAATACTATCCATGGTTCAACTTAATCCATTCCAACCATAATAGTTATCGAAAATACCTCCGTCCAGACTTTCTCTAAAAGGTCTCTAAATTCCAAAATCAATTGTAACATCAGATTTCCCAAACAAAGAAAAGTTTCTCTTATTGTCACATACTAAAAATATGATTACCTTAATCATATTAACTTAATCAAAAAGTACTGCAGTACAATCTTTATATATATCACATTATTCTTATAATCAGAATATAATCCATGAGTCCAAAAGCACCAATACATTAGTTATTCTGCTTCAACTGTAGTAACAGCATATGATTGTCCTTGATCCCTTGGCCTTTTCTGAGGTATGTTTCCGTAACGCTTAGGACATTCATTTGCATAATGCCCCATTTCCCTACAATTGTAGAATTCAACTTTGACAGCCTCTTTCTTTCCCTTGAAATCACGAGCCTGGTGACCCTTTTCTCTACATTTATAACAAACTCCCATTACTTTTAGACAAGTACCAGGGTGATTCTTCCCACAATTATCACATAATGGAAAATCCTTCTTTCCCGTTTTCCCTTTATCTGTCTCTTGTTCCACCTTTCTCTTCTTCTCATTCTTTACTTTGTTGTCAAAAGACTTAGAGAATTCCTTTTCTGTCTTGATAGCACACGAGACAATATCTTCGTATGATGAGAAGGATTGTGATACTAAAGATCGACAGAGAAATGGTTTTAACCCATCAAAGAAACGATCAATCTTACTCCTGGGGTTACGTATATAATCAGAAGCATGCCTCACTAACCTTGTAAAGTTAGCCTCATACTTTGAGACATTCTCATCCTCCTTCTGCCTCAGACTCAGAAATTGCCTTTCCATATCTGCTCGATGGTCATGAGGAAAGTATTTTTCTAAGAAAAGCTCTTTGAACTCCCTCCATTCCATATTCGATACGTCATCATCTTTGTTTGTGTTTTGAATCAGCGACCACCACTGATCGTCATCTCCAGTGAGGCGGTAAACTGCCATGACAACCTTCTCCCTTTCACTACTCCCCATGGCATGGAATATTTTCTCTAAGGAATTTATCCATTGCTCATCTACTATAGGATTTGTACTCCCATTGAAGTTTGGTGGTTGTTGCCTCATGAAACGGTCTAGCATTGATCCTCCACGTTGCGGATCAGGGTGCTCCATACGAGTAAGGTTATTATTCATAACCTGCGTGAGTTCTCCCAGTATGGTGAGAAGCTGATCAGCACCAGTTGTATCACTAGCTCCACCATAATTATCTTGAGCCGGAGGGAAATCCCTACACGGAGTGCGTGCATTGATACGGTTTCCATTCCTTCCACTAGGCTCCATTTCTAAACAATGGCATAAACTAGATTAGTTTATGAAATAAAATACATAATTCCATATTTGTAAAATACTTTACATAAATTGAACTATTTAAGGATATAATCCATGATCATAAAAAAGAAATGTTTCCTTTGAGTAAGTATATACTCATAACCCTTCATAGTGGTTTGTAAAGAAAATGAGAATTATCCTAAGCATATACCCTGGGAGTGTCGTAACCAAGAGTGCAGCAAGGCCCGTTGTCGTGCACCAGTTCCCGTTCGAGTCTAGCTCAAAGCGGTGTTTTCGGGTTTTACCCCTAGGTACATTTGTGCCAGAGCCTCCTCTACCTGCTCGTATCCAGACAGGGATTTATTGCTCGGAAAACTCATAACATCTCTATAATACCAAAATTCTAGAAAGTTCTTCTATACTAATCCTCAAAGTCTATCTTTGGGATATGAGCTCTAATCAGAGTTTATCTACATCTAGCTTCCAAGGTTACTACTAAACTGCCTCTGATACCAACTGTAACGCCCCGACCCCAGCTACCCAGAGTCGGTGCATTACTTCGTAACATTGGCATGATCACAAAAGATCAAGTCTCAAAATACCGATTAGTTTAGTAGCCTTGGAAACACTAGATACATTCGTAAACTTTACATTACATCATAAAGTAAAAACTATTAACAAAGTCATCATATTCCAAACTCATATCCTCTTCTGACTATACATGTAGTTCATTCATAAAATACTTCTTCACATCCTAGAAAATATTAAAACATTGAAAGGGGTGAGCTCAGATGCTCAGTAAGGATAACAATATTGCAGAAGCTTTCATAAATAAACATTAACAACTAAGGAAATGTATAAATAAATCAAAATCCTTTTAAATATGAACTTCAACATAATATGGCAAAAGTAAAATTAAATAATGCCATTTACTTACTCACATGGATATTCTACTAGTGGAATAATCACATGCAATATCAATAACCACTTTCATAATTAGGGAATTTATAATGCCAGACATTCTGAAACATTTCTTCAAGGCCTCGGCCAAGATGTCTAAAATGATTAAGGCCTCGGCCAAAACCATAAATCAAATTGGGAAAGGGCCTCGGCCAATTCCACGTCTAGTTGTCTCATGAGACCTACCGATGCATCGAGGAGCTATAGCGGGCTCCACCCGTCACTTATTAAGTCCAATACATTCCTCATATGAATAGGTTTAAACAATACATAAATATCCGTATTAAAACTAGCATATGAAATGTCAACAATTTCTCCATAAACTATGGATGGTATAAAAATAACACATCCAAAGTCAAATATTTCACAAAATGTTCAATGGATGTTTTGTATCATAAATCAATTTCAATTAAACTTAAAACCCATCAAAGGATGTTGACATGGATGAAATCAAAGCTGTTTGAGAGAAATATCTCCCTTTTTTGAAATCATTTAAAAGTCCAATAATTATAAAATAATACATTTACTTTGAAAATATTCTTATAAGCTTGTAAAGGAAGCTTCGACAAAGTTATAATGGCGTAAAATAGCCACACTCTCCGTATAAGTTTAAAAAATATTCTTACCTTAAATTTGTTAAAAGGGTCAAAAAGTACATTGTTTGGAAAACGACGGTAAGATTACTTTCAAAAATGTATAAGGGTATAAATGACTTTAACCCATTTTCCATTTAATAGTAAAATTTTTTTTAAAGACATTTCTAAAAAACATGGATTCTGGATGATAACGAGGTCCCAGTAGATAATTATGTATAAACAACCTTGGATAATGAAGAGGTTGTGAAGTAAACCCTTACCTTGCGTTTTGTCCTGACTCGACCGTTCTTTAACCTCCTGAATAATAAAATAGAGTTAATTTATATTTACTTAAGAACCTTTTTCATGTTCATTATTCCTTTTATATCCCTTATTACCATGTTATGAACATTATTTAATTATTTAAGTTAATAACGGTCGTTTTGTCGATCTTTGGTACTTGAGTCAAAAATAAACTTCTTATAATTACAAGTTGTTCATGTGGTGAAATATCCATTATATCCAGAATTATATTCATGATGTAGATATCATATATATCATATATACAGTATATACATTCATTCATAATGTCATGTAACATTTAGAGGTATGAAATGAAATGCACCGTACATGGAGACGGTAAGCCGTACGTACGCATGAACGATACTTTCATTTCTATTTCGTATTTAATTGAATGAAATCATAATGATATAAATTTATAATATAATTAAAGTATAATATAGTGTATAATACCATTTAATCCATCCTTTATACATCCCAAATATGGCATTAACGATTCAAATCACTTTGAGGGGGCGGTAGTCCGCACTTCCTAAAATAAAATTATCGCGTTTTACCCATAATGGAAAACATAAAGTATGCCATAAATGAGAAATACAGAAGCATAAGTAAAACGTAAACATATTTTATATCATATATAAATATAGTTACATCTTAATGGCCACCTTTGAAGGTGTTATATGAGTGTTGAACAATCATCGTTTCGTGAGGCAGAAATTCACCATCCACAGAAATCGTATGTTCTTTAACCATTAGATATAGGTGTGTTTAAGTGTATCTCGAATAATTCTTATAACAACATACTATTATATTGAGGATACTAGTTTTGTTACAAAAGAAATGAATAAAAAGAGTTTAGGTGGTTGGAGAAGAAAAATAATACAAAACAACATTAGAGAAGACATTACCTCAAAATCGGGTAACTCTTTTTGATTTGAGCCAAAGGCTTCCTTGAGAAGCGTTCTGCCCAAAGTGAGGCTTCTAAGAGTAAGAGGGGAAAGTTGTGAGAGTATTTGGGTAGAGGTTGGCCGAACCAAATGGCTTGAAGGTGTGAATAAGGTGGGAGAGGTGGTGGCCTTTTATAAGTGGAGAGGAGGGGCTCTTTTGGAAAGATTGAAACGTTACATTATTACACAATGCTTTTCGGATTCTAAAGGTCCCACACTTATATAATTCGTGACTAAGGCGATAAGGGTTCGAAATATACCCATCCAATAGTCTTTGGACAAGTGTAAGCCTTGGATTTTACATTATCTTTTCATTTTATTGAAATCGTTAAATAATGAGGTCATCGCTGCATCATAATGATGTCATAAATAATTTAATTTATTTAATGTCTAAAAATTATAAAAAAAATACTATGATGTAGGAAATCTTTTTATATTTCTAATGAATATTTATAGTCAAAATTTGTACTTGTGTAACCCCACTTAATAACTTTTTTAGTAAAAATACTCATGTTTGTGTCAATTTAATTTTAACATTAAATAAATATATATTAATGTCATTTTCCAACCAAAGTGGCTCCATGGGGTCCCCAAGTTGACCCATGGGTTGTCTTGGTCGGCCATGACTCATCCAATAGGAGTAGTACAAGTTTCAATCTCATATCATATTATTAAAACATTGTTTTTACCTTAAACTACACTAATTACCTCTAATCGCGATTAAGAACTTAAAAGTTACTATTCACCAAAAAATTATTTTAATATCATTGAACCACATTTTACTTCTTAATAACAACCATGTATTTCGGATTTTTGAAAATCAAATCACAGAAGTAGTAATATTTCATTTAAATGAAAAATCAGTTATTTAACTACCACTTAGTGGTTTCACTATTCATAAAAAATTGCAGTTTTTCAAAACAATGCCAAAATTTCATCCTAAGCTATAATTGATATTCTGAATTCAAAAATTATGTCTACTTTACAAAATTACAAACATATAAGTTTCATTAATTACTTTTATAATTAATTCCCGCTGTCATAACAAATAGCGTGTTTTTTAGAAATAATTTATATCAAAAGATTGGCAATTGTTTATGTCCAATTTCAATGTTAAATTAACTCTAATGACCACCATTGGATAAAATGGTAAAAATATATTCTAATTATACTTTAAAACCACTAAATAGTATAATTTATCACTATAAATTATTTTGATTAAAAAAGTTGTTTTTATGTATTTTTCACTATTCATAAAAAATAGAAGTTCTCAGAAAAATACCAAAAGTTCAACATAGGCTAATTTCGATATTCCGAATCCAAAAATGAAGTCCATTTTGAAATATAAAATTTATATAATTTTAAAAAGTGGTTATTACTATTCATAACGGCTACTTTGATTAGTCGCCGTGTTTTAGAACTCGAAGTTGCATACAATGCAAGCTATTGCATTATTGAATGAGAAGCGTATCGTGGAAGCTCGGGGTGTTAAAATTGAACATAATTGTTCAAATATGGGCCCAAGGAGTGTTTCCAAAGCATTGTGTGGTGGTATTTACTAATAATCTCTCAAGGTAACATCTAAGGAAAAAAACTCTTGATTTTATACTCATGAAGGATCCACGATGTAATAAGGCCACTACACAATGATATCTTGTGAGGGAGTTCTATGATAAAAACCAAGGTAACATAGACTCACAGAAATCTAACTCAACAGTATCTGAGTCTACCTAAGGGGTAAGAGAGTAACCCACAGAGTGTAATCTAAAGCATTCCAAAATAAGGCTCCTACTGACTCAATGAACTGAATCCATGGTAAAATGGGGCTAGGTATAGACTGGGTCCAGGGAGTGACTCCAAGGAACCTACATGTCAAAGTTATATCCAAGGAGTGTATTAATGGAATCCCGTGGTACTACATGGGGGAACCAATAGCAGTTTACCAAGCATCCAAAGATAAGTCATGGAATGATATCTAGGTTGGTCTGAACCGAAGCAATCCATTCTTGAATTTGGAATAGGGTACATGAGTTCTCTTGGTATTCTCTGATAAAAAAACATGACAATCTTGAGTCTAACCATTCTGATTTACTATAGATGTCATGTAATGATTTATATGATTAAATTTTTTCCTTTCATTATTGTGGACATGCCATGTATTATTGAAACCATTATTTATTAGTTCGTGATTTTCATTCATTAATGTGGGAAGGTCAAGTAGCATTGAAACCATTTATTTATTTGTTCAATCCATTCTTTCCATTAGAGTGAAAAGGTCAAGATACATTGAAAACATTTACTAAATACCATTAAGCCATTTTAAAAGGTCACAGTTCACAATAATACATTTCGTTAAAATTGTAACGGTTTCCACAGATGTAGTAATGATCATTGTCTCATGAATCCGGGTCTATCCATGGAATTCCTACAAGGGAATCTAGGTTACACCAAAGGAATGAGTGTGAAAACCCTTTGAGTTCAGCATGGAATTCCTAATTGGGAATGCACGTGTCGCAAATGGTATTATTAGTATTCCAAAAAAAATTAAACAATTTGGTAAGTTGTTTTGTGATCCAATCATGAAGCATTAACCATTCATTTAACTGAACTCCTCCACTATAAAAAACATTTCAATTTCATTTATAGGTCTCCAAGTATACATAATAGGGAAATTACATACATCGGTAAATCAAATCCAAAATAGGACCAAACACATAGATGGTTCTTTGGCCCTTTAATAATTTTAAAAAGAGAATATATGTGTCTCTAATATCTTTATTTCCATGTCTTAATCATGTCGTATGTCAACATAAAATAAATGAATAATAATTATAAACATGAAAAGTAAAAAATAATGGTGTGACCACTATTTATTAGCATTGAGGCAGCATAACTCCATTAGAGGGGTTTTATGGTAAAGATATGATATTGTTTGTCAAAAACAATTATCATCTTAGAATATAAGACACGAAACATGACAAATTAAAATTTAAGAGGCATGGAAACTAAAACATCGTTGAATGACTATATCTATAACAAAAGTGATTTAATAAACTTTATTAATGCATTTATAATGTTTGATGACTTGGAAAGGGACCCTAACTCATGGTGGAACAAAGACATCTACTCAGCCGTTGAAGCTTTCTAACTAAAAGTATCTACTCCTCTCCCGCTATGCATCCAAATACATATGGGTACACATAAATATCATAATTAAATAGGTTAGAATTAAAGGAGAAGGAATAATCCTTACCCTGATGTAACACCCCAAGCTTCTATGGTACACTTCCCTTTGAATAATGCAATAACATGTGTTGTACGCAACATCGAGTTCTAACACACACCACAACCGATCAAACTAGCTGTTATGAATAGTAATACCTAATTTTTTAAATTTTATTTCTCACAATGGACTTCATTTTTGGATTAGGAGTCTCGAATTTATCCTAAGGTGAAATTTTGGTACTTTTCAGATAACATTACTATTTCGATGAATAGTGAAAATTACTAAATTTTAATTAAAAACAACTTTTTTAATCATAATAATTAATAGTGATAAATTATGAATTTTAGTGGTTTTAAAGTACATTAAGAATATATTTTTACCATTTAATAAAATTTTTGGTCATTAGACATAATTTCACCATTAATCCGAACATAAACAAGTATCAATCTTTAGATAGTTATTATATCTTAAAAACACGATTTTTGTTTTGACGGCGGGAATTTATTTTAAATTAATTTCTGCCACTTCTGTGTTTTGAATTTGGAAAATTGGATTCCATATTTGGAATCAGGATATTCAAATCGTGTAAATAGGTAACTTTTATTTTTAGTCATTTTGAATAATTACACCGGTAAATATTTTATTTACTATGGTTAAAGGGTAAATCTTGTAAATAAGGGTTAACAAATAATATTATATTAATAAAAAAATTACCCTAAAACGTGTCCTAACATTATTGGTTGATACATTTTCAACCATGGGCATCTTTGGGTCTATTTTGGGACCCCATGGTGCCACTTGTAAGTGAAAGGGACACTTTATTTTAATTAAGTTAAAATAAATACAAAAATGTCAAAAGCATATATCTTTTAGAAAAACAATTTTTAAAAATGGTTATATATGTTGGATTTTTAACTATAAATATTCATTATAAAGTTAAAAATATTTCCTACTTAATGATATTTTATTTAAAAATTTTGAACATTAAATAATGATTTTTTATTTTTGACACAATGATGATGTAGTAATTACCATAATAGTGAAAAATTAAAATAATTTATATTATAAATACCCCAATAAATATAATTTGAGACTTTTTATGAATTAAACTAATTATCTAGGTTAATATGACATGTTAGGATTGACTTAATTAACTTTTTTAGAAGTAATAATTCTGTTATAAGTTTTTTAAAAAATAAATTATTGAATAGTGTCAAAATTGATATAAAAGAGTTTTTTAAAAAAATATTATATTATTAATTGATATTAAATTCCTAAAAATCTATGGTTCGGCCAAAAGTCTTATATCATGATATTTGTATCATTAATGGACCACTTGGGGGTCTCTTGGAGGTATATAGTATTTTTATTAACTATATAATATAAAAATACAAAGAGACAATGCAAAAGTGAAACTAATTAACTAAGAGTTAATACTTAAAGATAAGGTTAGTATAATGACCGAAACCAGTCTAAATTCTATTGGATGGGTGGTTTTCGACCTATCTCCACATTAAAATTTAAATAATCCACTTTAGATCCATTAGAAACCGAATATGAATTTATTATAAAATAATATTTCTAGCTTTTTCAGAGGTGCCCATCACCCCTCTTATAAAAGGGCACTCTCCCTTCTCATTAACTCACACCTTCAAAGCCTTTTTATTTGGCCAAACTCTGCCCAAATACTCTCTAAACTTCCCTCACTTCATCCTAGAGGTCCTCCTTTAGTCCGAAAGCCAACTTACGGAGCCATTTTGATCAATTCAAAAGGAAGAACCCAAAGAAGAGGTAATGATTTCACCACCCTTTTTCAAGTTCCTTTCTTCTTCCACTTATTCTTTCTTTGTTATTACCATTCTAAAATAATAAATCCATTACCTTATATATAATATGATGTTATTATAAATATGGTACAATCATATTCATTATTCTATCAATCCTTTGAATAACATGTCACCATACGTGGTACGTACGACTTACCGTCTCCACGTCGTTGTGTAATTGTTATTCAATAAATTATTATTTGGATGGGTATAATAATGATGTGTGATTCATGTAAATAATAAATGTAACATGATAATTATTCTGTATATATGATATACCATCCACTTATATATTATTTTAATATCAAAAGAATGATATTGTCGCTTGTGCGTACGTACGGACTACCGTCTCCACAAACGCGACGAGATTTATTCTCCATCGTATCCATTCAAGTCTAATTCTCATTTGATGATTAATAATAGTATCTAAGGACTTGATATAATTATGTATATGATTAAGATACAACCTATCCATTACAAACACGACTTACATAACAAAGCATATAAAATAAAACGAGTAAGTTAACACCCGAAACAACGATAATACTAAGATATTATTAACAAATCAATGTTAAAAGATCATATATGATATCATATTAATGTATATGATTATTGTATAATTTAATAACAATTATTTCACCATTATATAGGAGTTTAACCTACCCCAACCATGTAAATGTACAAGGAAAGGGTTTATTTCGCAATCTCTTCATTATCCGAGGTTGTTTATACGTAATAATCTACTGGGATCTCTTTATCATCCACATCCATGTTTCTTAAAAATGAATTTCAAAACATTTTTACTATTTACTAGAATATGTGTTAGAGTCATTTATACCCTTGTTTGACTTTTTATAAGAGGTTTATAAAGGAATATTTCTGTCGTTTTCCAAACAAGGTGCTTTTTAAACTTTTCGACAAAATTAAGGTAAGAATGTTTTTTTAACTTATACGGTAGGTGCATCTATTTTCCACCATTATAAAAGCGTCGAAGATTCCCTTATAATCTTATAAGAATATTTTCAAAGAAAATGTATTATTTTATAAATATATGACTCTTAAATTATTTCAAAATAGTAAGAGATATTTCTCTAAAAAGAGTTTTGATTTCATCAATGTCAACATCCTTTGATGGATTTTACGCTTATTTGAAGTTGATTTATTATGAAACCAAACTTCTATATTTTATAGAAGGTTTCGTGATATTTTTGACTGTGTATGTGTTATTTTTATACCATTAATGGTTTATGGATGAAGTATTTACATTTCGTATTCTAGTTTTAATACGAATGTTTATGTTATGTTTAAACCTTTTCAAATGGGAATGAATTGGACTTAATATGTGACGGGTGGAGCCCGCTATAGCTCCTCGGTGCATCGGTAGGTCTCATGAGACAAACTAGTGTCTTGGAATGAGGCCTTGGATATGTGGTTATGATAGTATGACATTATGCATTCCATCATTATGAAAGTGGTTATTGATATTGCATGTGATTATTCGATTAGTAGAATATCCATGTGAAAATGTAAATGGAATTATATCATTTAATTTTTGCTATACTATGTTGAAGTTCAAGTTTAAAAAGTTTTTTTTAGTTATACACTTCCTTAAAAGTTAATTCTTATTTATGAAAGTTTCTGCTATATTGTTATCTTTACTGGTCATTTGATCTCACCCCTTTTCTATGTTTTATTTTTCCCAGGATGTGAAGAAGTAAATTATGAATGACCTACAGGGATATTATGAAGGGATAATAGTGTGGATTATGGAGACAATATGTTGTAGTAGTAGTTTTTCACTTCATGATGTAATGTAAATCTTTATGAATATATATAGTGTTTCCAAGGCTACTAAACCAATCGGTCATTCGAGATTTGATCTTTCTTGTGATCATACCAATGTTATGTAATAATGCACCGACTCTGGGTAACTGGGGTTGGGGAATTACAGTTGGTATCAGAGTAATTTTATTACAAACCTTGGAAGCTAGATTTAGATAAACTCTGATTAGATCATGTAGACCTAAGTTGAACTTTGAGGATTAGTATAGAAGAACTTCCTAGAATTTTGGTATTGTAGAGATTTTTTGAGTTTTACGAGCAATACATCTCAGTCTGGATACGTGTAGGTAGAGGTGGCTCTGGCACCGATGTACCTAGGGGTAAAACCCGAAAACACTGCTTCGAGCTAGACTCGAACGAGAACTGGTGCACGAAAACGGGCCTTGCTGCACTATTGGTTACGACACTCCCGGGGGATATTCTTAGGATAACTCTCATTTTCATTAAAAATAATTATGAAGGGTTAATGAGTATATAATTCCTCAAAGAAAACATTTTTATGAATATGGATTATATCCAAAAATATTTCAATTTAAGTTAAGTGTTTTATAAGTATGGAATTATGTATTTTGATTCACAAAATGATCTAGATTATGCCACTGTTTAGAAATGGAGCCCAATGGAAGAAATGGAAACCATATCAATGCACACACTCCATGTAGGGATTTCCCTACTGATCAAGATATTTATAGTGGATCTGGTGATGCAACTGGTGCCGATCAGCTAATCACCATACTGGGACAACTCACTCAGGTTATGAATAATAACCTTACCCGTTTGGAGCACCCAGATCCACATCATGGAGGATCAATGTTAGATCTATTCATGAGGAAACAACCCCCAATGTTCAATGGGAGTACAAATCCCATAGTAGCTAAGCAATTGGTAAATTCCCTAGAGAAAATATTTCAGGCCTTGGGGAGTAGTGAAAGGGAAAAATTTATCATGGCATTTTACTGCCTCGCTAGAGATGTTGATCAATGGTGGTCATTGATTCAAAACATGAAGGAATATGATGAAGTATCAAATATGGAATGGAGGGAGTTCAAAGATCTATTTTTAGAAAAATACTTTTCTCGTGACCATCGAGAAGATATGGAATGGCAATTTCTAAGTCTGAGACAAAAGAAGGATGAGAATGTCGCAAAGTATGAGGCTAACTTTACAAGGATAGAAAGGTATGCTAGTGATTATATACGTAACCCAAGAAGTAATATTTATCATTTCATTGATGGGTTAAAACCATTTCTCCGTCGAGCATTAGTCTCAGAATCCTTCTCGTCGTACGCAGACATTGTCTCATGTGCCATCAAAACAGAAGAGGAACTCTCTAAGTATTATCACATTAAAGAAACGATAGTGAAGAATAGATCTGCTGATCAATCTGGGAATGGAAATAAGG
Organism: Viscum album; assembly: GCA_963277665.1. NCBI lineage: Eukaryota > Viridiplantae > Streptophyta > Magnoliopsida > Santalales > Viscaceae > Viscum > Viscum album. The sequence goes on along the minus strand of OY728133.1, from coordinate 640,529,146 downwards.
GGAGGAAGGGAATGGTTGAATATCCATCCTGTGGTAAATGTGGGAAGAAACACCCCGGTACTTGCTTGAAGGGAATGGGTGTCTGTTACATGTGTGGTGAAAAAGGCCACCAAGTTCGTGAATGCAAAGGGAAGAAGGAAGCTACCAATGTTCAATGATACTATTGCAGGGTGATGGGACATTATGAAAATGAATTTCATCAGTGTCAAGGGAACATAACTCATAAAAGGCCAAGGGATCAAGGCCAAGCTTATGCTATCACTACTGTTGAGGTAGAAGCTCCGAAAGACGTGGTGGTATGTAATTTAATGGTTTCCTCATGTTTAGAAAATGCATTATTTGATTCTAGATCATCGCATTGTTTAATATCTTCCTAGTTTGCTACGAAAATTAGATATTTCTAATTTTATTTAATAGGGGAGTTGTCAGTTAAAACTCCTAAGGGAAGTATCATTGCAACAAAGTTTTGTGAATCAGTCCCCATTAGAGCTCATAAATGTTTTTATCTGCTGATCTCATCGTCATACCTATGATTGAGTTTGATATAATCCTCGGTATGGATTGGCTTTCGGAATATGATGCAAAGAATTATTTTAAGAATAAGGAGGTTATGATTGTTGATCATGATGATAAGGAACACCATACCATTAGAGAAGAATCGTCACCACCTAATTCTTATCTAGATCCACCCCAGTAGCTAAACTAAATTCAATTATTAGAGAGGAAGAGAATGAAATGACTGTGGGTGAGGAGAGGAATGTTCAAATATAGGATGTACCTGTTTTAAAAGAATATGTAGATGTATTTCCGGTAGATTTACCTGGACATCCTCCAGAACAAGATGTTGGTTTTCCATTGATTTAATTCCTGGATCAAGGCCTATATCGAAGAACCCTTATAGAATGGCCACTGTGGAATTAGTCGAACAAAAGAAACAACTACATTAATTGAGTAATAAGGGGTTTATTCACCCTAGTGTTTCTCCATGGGGAGCCCCTGTTCATTTTGTTAAAAAGAAAGATGGATATATTAGGTTATGTATCCACTATAGGGAGATTAATGGCATAACAATAAAGAACAAGTATCCCCTACCTCGCATTTATGATTTATTTGACCAACTGCATGGAGTTAAATACTTTTCAAAGATTAAACTTAGATCTAGATACCATCAGTTGTGTATAAAGAAGGAAGACATTCCGAAGACAGCATTTCGAACCTGGTATGGGAATTATGAGTTTACTGTAATGCCCTTTGGATTGACTAATTCACCCTCTGTATTCATGGATCTGATGAATATAGTTTTCAAGGAATATCTCGATGAATTTTTGGTGGTATTTATTGATGATATCTTGGTATACTCTAAAAGATACGAGGATCATGAAAGTCACTTTCGCATTATCCTGAAGACTCTGAGAAGACATGAATTATATGGGAAGTTTAGCTAGTGTGAATTCTGGCTTCATGAGATTTATTTTATTGGCCATATTGTCTATAAATATGGAATCTTTGTTGATCCTTCTAAGACCAAGGTAATCCAAGAATGGCCATCACCTATGAGTATAACTGAGGTACGCAGTTTTATTTGTTTGGCGGGTTATTATCGACGTTTCGTCTAGAATTTTCCCCGATTGGAAAACCCATTAACGAAGCTCACACGTAATCGGGTTAAATTTGTTTGGACAAAAGTGTGTGAAGAATGTTTCAAAGAACTGAAGAGAAGATTAGTCAATGCTCAAATATTGACTCTACCATCGGGGAATGATGCGTTCGTTATTTATAGTGATGCATCAAAGAAAGGACTTGGTTGTGTCCTTATGCAGAATGATAGGGTTATTGCCTATGCATCACGATAGTTGAAAATTCATGAAGAAAAATATCCTACACATGATATTGAGTTAGAAGCTGTGATCTTTGATTTGAAGACATGGAGGCACTACCTCTATGGTAAAAAATGTGAGATTTATACTGATCACAAGAGATTGAAGTATATTTTCACACAAAAAGAACTCAACAAGAGGCAAATGAGATGGCTTGAATTAATCAAGGTTTATGATTGCATGATACACTACCACCCGGGGGAGGAAAACAAGGTGGAAGATGCTTTGAGAAGAAAAGACCATGGAGTTTTGCACAATATGAGAATTTAAAGGGATCCAATTATCATAGATCTAGTGAAGATGGACATGGGAAGAACCAGGGAAGGTGAAACATCAATGCTTTTTCAAATGGTTTCCAAACCCTCTTTACTAGAAAGGATTAAAAGTTCTCTAACCAATGATGAAGAATTTCAAAATAAGATTAAACCTGTGAATGATGGGAGATTGAGAGACTTTGTGTATGAAGATGAAATTTTGAAATTCGGGAAGAGACTTTGTGTTCCCGATATACCTGATCTAAAAAGGGAATTACTGGATGATTCTCACAGTTCCAATTTCTCTATACACCTTGGGAGCACCAAAATGTATAGAGACTTGAAGGAACATTTTTGGTGGGACAACATGAAGAGGGAGATTTATGATTTTGTGTCAAGATGTATGGTTTGTCAACATGTGAATGCTTGAAGGCAACATCTTGGTGGAGTATTGCATCCTCTTCCCATACCGGAGTGTAAATTGGAAAATATTACGATGGACTTTGTCATGGGGCTACCAAAGACTCCTAGAAGGAACAATGCAATATGGGTCATTGTTGATAGTCTTACCACGTTAGCACATTTTCATGATATAAGAGAAGATCTAACACTGAAACGTCTAGAAAGACTATATATTTATGAAGTTGTGATACTTCATGGAGTACCCCTATCGATTGTTTCTGATCATGATCCCCCTTTTACTTCAAGATTCTGGAAAAGTCTTCAGAAATCCTTGGACACTGAACTTCATTTGAGAACTGGCTACCACCCTCAAACAGATGGAAAATCAGAAAGAACTATTCAAACCTTAGAAGACATGTTGAGATCATGCTCACTTGACTTTCAGGGTATGTGGGATCAGTATTTTCCTCTCGTAGAATTTTCCTATAACAACAGCTTCCATTCGGGTATTCAGATGTCACTATATGAAGCGTTATATGGAAAGAGATGTCATACACCAACCTATTGGGAAGACGTTGGTGAAAGAAAACTTGTAGGCCCAGAACTGGTGGAGGAAACGATGGAAAAGGTGAAGGTAATCCAAAACCATATCAAAGCAGCTCAATGTAGGCAGAAGAGCTATGCTGATAATCGAAGGAACAATTTGTAATTTCGAGTCAGTGATCATGTTTTCTTTAAGGTATATCCCAGGAAGGGAGTGATATGTTTTGGTAAGAAAGGTAAATTGAGTCCCAGGTACATAGGACCTTTCGAAATTCTAGAAAAAATTGGGGCTGTAGCTTACCGATTGGCAATGCCGCCAAGTCTCTCCAAAGTTCACGATGTGTTCCACGTATCTATATTGAGGAAATACATTCCTAAAACAACGCATGTACTCACCTACGAGGAATTAGAACTGGAACCCGATCTATCTTATTGCGAAGATCCCATCAAGATTCTTGATATGAGAGAACAAGTACTGAGAAACCGGACGATGCGTATGGTAAATGTTTTGTGGAGAAACCATAAGATGGAACATGGAACATGGAAACCCAAGGAACTGTTGATGAAGAACCACCCGAGTCTTTTCATGCGGTAGTATTCTAGAAATATAGAGGACAAAATTATTTGAAGGAGGGGAGAAAGTAACACCCTAAGCTTCTACGGTACGCTTCCCTTTGAATAATGCAATAACATGTGTTGTATGCAACATCGAGTTCTAACACACACCACAACCGATCAAACTAGACATTATGAATAGAAATACCTAATTTTTTAAATTTTATCTCTCAAAATGGACTTCATTTTTGGAATCGGAGTATCGAATTTAGCCTAAGGTGAAATTTTGGTACATTTCGGATAACTTTTATATTTTGATGACTAGTGAAAATTAAAAAATTTTAATTAAAAACATCTTTTTTAATCAAAATAATTAATAGTGATAAATTCTGAATTTTAGTGGTTTGAAATTATATTTATAATATATTGTTAACATTTAATAGAATTTTGGTCATTGGACATAATTTCACAATTAAATCGAACATAAACAAGTATCAATCTTTTGATAGTTATTATATCTTAAAAACACGCTTTTTGTTTTGACAACGGGAATTAATTTTATATTAATTTCTGCCACTTCTGTGTTTTGAATTTGGAAAAATGGATTCCATATTTAGAATCAGGATGTTCAAATTGTGTAAATAGGCAACATTTATTTTTAGACATTTTGAATAATTATTTCGGTAAATATTTTATTTACCATGGTTAAAGGGTAAATCCGGTAAATAATTGTTAAAAAATAATATTATAATAATACAAAAATTACCCTAAAACGTGTCCTAACCTTATTGGATGATACATGTTCGACCATGGGTATCATTGGGTCGATTTTGGGATCCCATGGTGCCCCTTGTAAGTGGCAGAGACACTTTATTTTAATTAAGTTAAAATAAATACAAAAATGACAAAAGCATATATCTTTTAAAAAAATACTTTTTACGAAGGGTTATATATGTTGGATTTTCAACAATAAATAATCATTATAAAGATAAAGATATTTGATACATAATTATATTTTATTTATAATTTTTAGACATTAAATAAAATAATTTATTTATGACACAATGATGATGCAGTAATTACCATAATAGTGAGAAATTAAAATAATTGATATTATAAATACCCAAATAAATATAATTTGGGACTTTTTATGAATTAAAATAATTTATAGGTTAATATTACATTTTATAATTGACTTAATTAACTTTGTTCTAAGTAATAATTCTTTTATGATTTTTACAAAAATCATTTATTGAATATTGTCAACATTGAAATAAAAGTGTTTTTTAAAACAATTTATATTATTAATTGATATTAAATTCATAAAAATCTAAGGATCTGCCAAGAGACTTATATCATTATAGTTGTATCATTAATGGACCACTTTTGGGGTATCTTGGATGTATATAGTAAGTTTATTAACTATATAATATAAAAATACAAAGAGTCAATTTAAAAGTGAAACTAATTAACTAAGAGTTAATACTTAATGATAAGGTTAGTATAATGACCCAAACATATTTAAATTATATTTGTTGGGTGGTTTTCGACCTTTCCCCACATTAAAATTTAAATTATACACTTTGGAGACATTATAAACCTAATATGAATTTATTATAAAATAATATTTCTAGCTCTTCCAAAGGTGCCCCTCACCCCTCTTATAAAAGGGCACTCTCCCTTCTCATTAACTCACACCTTAAAAGCCTTTTGGTTCGGTCAACCTCTGCCCAAAAACTCTTTCAAATTCAGTCACTTCATCCTAGAGGCCTTACTTTAGTTATAAAGCCAAATTAAGGAGCCCTTTTGATCAAATCAAAAGGAAGAACCCAAATAAGAGGTAATGATTTCACCACCCTTTTTCAAGTTCCTTTCTTCTTCCACTTCTTCTTTATTTTTTATTACCATTCTAAAATAATAACTCTAGTATCTTATATATACTGTGATGTTATTATAAATATGGTAAAATCATATTAATTATTCTATCCATCCTTTTAATAACATGTCACCATACATGCGTACGTACGACTTACCGTCTCCACGTCGTGGTGCAATTATTATTCAATAAATTATGATTTGGATGGGTATAATAATGATGTGTGATTCATGTAAATAGTAAATGTAACATGATAATGATTCTGTATATATGATATTCCATCCAATTATATATTATTTTAATATCAAAAGAATTATATTGTCGCTTGTGCGTACGTACGGACTACCATCTCCACGAACGCAATGAGATTCATTCTCCATCGTATCCATTCAAGTCTAATTATCATTTGATGATTAATAATAGTATCTAAGAACTCGATATCATTCTGGATATGATTAACATACAACCAATATATGAAAAACATGACTTACGTAACAAAACCTATAAAAGAAAACGAGTAAGTTAACACCCGAAAGAACGATAATACTAAGATATTATTAACAAATAAATGTTACCAGATCATATATGATATCATATTAATGTATATTATTCTTGTATAATTTAATAACAATTATTTCACCATTATATAGGATTTTAACCTACCCTAACCAAGGAAAAGTACAAGGTAAGTGTTTATTTTGCAATCTCTTCATTATCCAATGTTGTTTATTCGTAATAATCTACTGGGATCTCTTTATCATCCACATCCATGATTCTTAAAAATGAATTCCAAATCATTTTTACTGTTTAATAGAATATGGGTTAAAGTAATTTATAACATTGGTTGACATTTTATAAGAGGTTTATAAAGTAATCTTTCCATCGTTTTCCAAACAAGGTGCTTTTTAACCTTTTCGACAAAATTAAGGTAAGAATGTTTTTTTAACTTATACGGAGGGTGCGGCTATTTTCCGCAATTATAAAAACGTTGAAGCTTCCCTTACAAGATTATAAGAATATTTTCAAAGAAAATGTTTTATTTTATAAATATATGACTCTTAAATTATTTCAAAATAGAAAGAGATATTTCTCTAAAAAGAGTTTTTATTTCATCTATGTTAACATCCTTTGATGGATTTTACGGTTATTTGAAGTTGATTTATTATGAAACAAAACTTATATATTTTATTTAAGGTGTTGTGATATGTTTGATTGTGGATGTGTTATTTTTATACCATACATGGTTTATGAATGAAGTATTCACATTTCATATGCTAGTTTTAATACGAATATTTATGTTATGTTTAAACCTTTTCATATGGGAATGCATTGGACATAATATATGACGGGTGGAGCCCGCTATAGCTCCTCAATGCATCAGTAGATCTCATGAGACAAACTAGTGTCTTGGAACAAGGACTTGGAAAAAACTTATTTGTAGTCTTGGCACAAGGCCTTGGCTATGTGGTTATGATAGTCTGGCATTATGCATTCCATCATTATGAAAGTGGTTATTGATATTGCACGTGATTATTAGATTAGTAGAATATCCATGTGAATAAGTAAATGGAATTATTTCATTATATTTTTTTCATACTATGTTGAAGTTCAAGTTTAAAAGGCTTCTGTTTTAGTTATACACTTCCTTAAATGTTTATTCTTATTTATGAATGTTTCCTCTATATTGTTATCCTTACTGGGCATTTGAGCTCACCCCTTTTCTATGATTTATTTTTCGCAGGATGTGAAGAAGTAAATTATGAATGACCTAAAAGGATATTATGAGGGGATAATAGTGTGGATTATGGAGACAATATGTTGTTGTAGTAGTTTTTCACTTCATGATGTAATGTAAAACTTTATAAATATATCTAGTGTTTCCAAATCTACTAAACCAATAGGTCTTTAAAGATTTGATCATTCTTGTGATCATGCCAATGTTATGTAATAATGCACAGTCTCTAGGTAACTGGGGTCGGGGCGTTACACCTGAGACATTTTTGGTGGATTTAAATTACCCGAACTGCCTCGCCTTCAGTAGTTTTTTCCAGAACATGAACCCCAAAGCCCTAAGAGACCATCTCCACAACCTATGAACCAATTAAGACAAGAAAAACATTAACCCCAAAACGTAGTGTTCGGTCTCACCTCTCTAGGAGCTGATTAGGCTGAAGCGATGTTGGGAAATAGAGGAGAAGTGATAAAATACTCATACATTACATATTTTAACTAGGAATCAGATGTAATGGTTGAAATAATTTGAATTGAGAGGAGTCCAGAAAGAGGAGGGGTTGCACGCACAACTGAAAGGGGATCCCCTTGGTGCATTGGGATTAGTCGGAGAGTAGGTTATGGTTTAGTGATTAATTTTTTATTTTTATTTTATTTAATTAAATTCTAATAAATGAAATTTAAAAAACTAGGCATCACACATGATTTTACCCATACGGTTTTCCATATTATGCACAAACCGTGTAAAGTATTCTTCCTCAAAGAATTCCCTACATGGGATGGGTAAATGGTTTAGGATACCATGTGCAGAACATTTGTTGATCCACTGTCCCATTTTAAATAGGTATACATTGTTATTTTTGTGGTTTGGATGATATACTATATTGTGCACCAACCGTGTGAAAACAATGCACCCACTACTGTCATTTAAAACATGATATTATTTTGGGTCTAGTACTCCTGAAAAATCTCCAACCACTTATGAAACTTCATAGTCCTTCCTCCAGGCCCAAAAATATCAATTAGAATTGATCCAACTATCGGAATTATGTTCTGAAGCTCGGTTTAAAAAAAATTGTCTAGGAAACAAAATAGTTCAAAAACATCAGTATTTTAGTCTGGTTCAAAACACGATATTATATAGTTGAAACTATAAAAAAACATATAATTATATTTATGATACTGATGTTATAATATTATCATGTAATTACTAATTATTTAATGGATTTAGACTGAAATAATATAGAAATATGTGTTGAAAAATGTTACCCTTTTTCAACACTCCATTTAGTTTTTCGCAATGGGAATCCTTGGTTTGATTTATTCTAAATGTGTTTACTCTTAAGAGAGGACATGGATTATGGGAGATAATTTTTTAGGTTTCCGATTTCTCTAATGTCCTGATGGGTGTGAATAATTGGGAGAGTTAAAGTGTCTTTTTATAATATAACAAGAGCGGAATCCTTGTAAATATAAAAAGGTGTACACTATTGGGAGGTATCCCGTATATCATTTTACTCAAATATTGAAACAAATTAGATAGAGGCATTATATGGTTGAATAGTTTCTAAAAAATTGGATTTTTAAAATTTTGTTCATCATTTGGATCATATGATTAATGACTAACCACTAATTAAACATATATTTACCGTAATCACTATAATCAATTTTAATTCCATTCACTAATATTTTATTTTCAAAAACAATGTATGCCTTGTTAAAAATTATAAATTATACTCCCTCCTAATTGTGAATCCATTTTTCCAGATAAAAACATAAAAACTGAAATAAATTTGCTTCAAATTAATCTCACATAAGCGAAGGTAATGAATGTTATCAGTGTAAAAGTGGTAGAAACATTTCTAAATTTATTAATATAAAATCAGAATGAAAATGACTAAAATGAAATAAATTTCCATAAATATTATAAAATTGATCTAATTATACATTAAAACCAACTCAAAATATAATTTCACTATATAATTAATCAAGACCACGAACCTTTTTCAATTAAAAATATTTATTATATAACTATCATCAGAATATGACACTTCACAAAACAATAACTACAATTTATCAAAATTAATTATTTATAATACACATTCTGAAATTAGTTTCAATTTTTATTTAATATAAATAATGTTTTGATAATTTATTTTTAAATATTCTCACCATTGAAAAGTGATAGAACTAGTTTTTTTAAATAAAATAGTTCCTTTTAGAGTAAAACTGGATTTATTCTAAAATTATGACTTTAAAAATATATATTATTAATATAATAACATTTCATAAACATGTGTAAAAATAATATATTTAGTCATATTCATTTTCTGTAATATAATATCTACCCAATATCTATCACTTAAAGTAAATTTATTCATGGTATACTATTTGTTGGTATAACTCAGTCTTGTGTGCGTTGAAAGATTTCAAAAAAACCCATTGTCGCAAGTCATGTGCCCTAATAGATATAAATTCCCGTTGATGTAAACATTAATATGTAATTATTAAATATTAATAAATACAAAAATGAATTATTATATCATAAATTTGGTTGTTTAATTCTTCCCCACATTTGATATTTATTTATCGTAATTTTATTCACTTAAACATAGAGGTGAATTTTTCCACAAAGCATTTTTAGATTCCTGTGTTTCCTCATCAATAAAATGGTTTTCTCAAAAATTATCTAATAGGTGATTAAAATTATCCTGAAAAACATTATATATGTTTTCTATAACCTAAACTGGTTGTTCTATATATGAAGTATTCTATTCAATCTAAAATACTTCATCATTCAAAAAATGAGATAAATCTAGTACATATGTCCTTAACATTGCAACAAGAAATAAATTTTGAACCAAGGATAAAATATTAGATAATCCTACTTGATTAGAATATAATTTAGTATTATCTATGATTTCATATTAACCATATACTCAACATCCAATTCTTACCTATCCACGTCCATATTATCTATATCGTAAATTTTAAATAGACATGATCAACATCCTTGACGAAAATATATTTTATATAATTATCCTCATAATGTTTATTTCGGATTTGAGATATCCTCAAATGTTGATAATTGAACAATAATTTTGTAATATGTCTTCTACCAATTATAGTCCCATAAACATAGATTATATTACATAAAAATCTTCAGTCTGACACCTCTTTCCATAATATTCATCAAATTGTGCCACATATAAACTAGAATGAAAAATATTGTTATAAGAAAACTCAACTAATGAAATATGTCGATCCAAAATTCCCAAGTTTTCCAATGATAATGAAAAATTATTATATTCTTTTGTATGAATTTTCCACATAGATTTTCCATCATGTTGAGTATGAAAAGCTTAACTGAAATTTAATTCAATGCCACACAATAACTAACATGTGCATGTAGTTTTCAACATTACATCAAATATATCTCATGGACATTAATTATTTTTAATGGAAATTAAAATAAACACATCTTATTACAATAATATGAAACTCCACTAAAAATGAGTATCAGTAGTTAATAATAAAATATAAATAATATCGATATGATCATTATTGAATAATAGTTTCGAATTACAACATAAATATAAATTGATAAATGAATTAATCTTCAATAAAATACTATATCACCCAAAGAGTATTCCACATGAAACATACATCCATTAAATATAATTATATAAAATACCATATAGATGATGAAACACATATGAATCTAATTTTTATCCCTAAAATATTCTTTATAGGGTTATAGAAAATAATTAACAATGAAATATAGTAGTATTTGTAACATGTTGATCAAACAGAAAAGGATCAAATCATTTGTATCTCCAATCTGTAGTTCATTATAAAACTATAATCATCATTAAAATACTATTTTCTTATTTTTATGTGTCTATATATTAAGAATAATCAAATATTTGTATTTAACAATAATATTAAATTTCTTTTGGTCCAACAACTCTATAAATATCACATTATATGTCGTGAAAATAAAACCACAAATCATGATTTGAATATTATTTTGAATGATAATATAAAATCATATCATCCCTTATAAATATATATCATTTAATCAATTTAAAATGGAATTTTAAATCAAATATTTAAATACAATAAAATGTAAAATAAATCCAGTGATACCATAATAGAAATGAAGAACATAATCTATATATCCACATCTCCAAAGTTGACTGAGTCAGTAGTATGGTTACTCTATTTAGCAGTATAATAAAAAATTATAGTTGATAATGTATGATTGATTAAAAATATTTTGATGATGACACACACATATATTTAGAAAACTATTTATTGGTTTCAAATGTAGTTTACTTAGACTAGATGTTCTTTATAAATTTATTTTATGAAATAGTGATTCATTTTTGTAAATAGGATTCCCAAAATATATATTTCTCTCAAATAATTTGGGTATGAATTTTATTTTTGGACATATGATTAAAATCACAATAACAATTATACTTTTAGAAAAATAATATCCATTACCATAATGTTTAAAATGTTATCATAATAACAATTAAGTATTCCCATAATAATTATACATAAATTCATGTAATGTTATTTCATTAGTAATATAAATGTGGTTTTTTGTGAGAATAAAAAGAAAAATGAATTTAATGAAATTTGTTTTCCACACATTCTCAACAAAATCACCCTTTTGATGATAAAAAATGCATATATATATATAATCCCCAAAAAATAGGTTTGAATTAAAAAATTAATAACACAGATATATAAATAATAGTTTTTATATATTTTAAAAGTTATAAATACAATATTATTAATGTGAGAATGAATATTTTTCAAAACTAAAATAATAATGTCCCACAAATTTATTAACGTAGATGAATATTATATTATTTTAAAAACCTTGTATAAATAATACGAATATTAGAAAAATTTATCAAATCTTTCTCATATTTATTTATCAATGTTTTTTCTAATTTATTTATATATTTCTCCGCATAAATTTGTCCCAAATTATTGAAATTAAAAATAAATTAATAAATATATTACAAAAATTTTAAAAATTAAGATATATTTGGGTTGATATTTACCTGATAAGAATAGTAATTAGAGAAATAAAATAATAAAAAAAAATTTAATTTTAAAACATCCCATATTTACAATGACATTTTGACATTCATTTTATATTTCCTACATTGGATAAAATGAATTGATTATTTTGGTATAGATAAGTGGTTCATCATTTCACTCAAATTGTTGAACTATTTCACTAATAATTTATAGAACTCTATACTATAGTTCTATTTTATATAGAATATATATAGTAAATTTTCCCAATAAAGAAGATGAGGTAAAATATATAACAAAAAACATATACATATGTTAATGATTTTTAATAAAAATAACTTCAATTATTATTTCATCTATTTTACTTGACACTAATACCTCAAATACTTGATAATGTTCTATATAAATTGGAATTTTTTATAAAAATTCATTCTCCAATTTTATAGAAATAAAATATTCTTTTCGAACAAAATTTTTCTGCACATCTTTATAAGATTTTATATAAATTTTCTGATAGTCATGCATCTCCACTACATCTTCATTTAAATGAAAAAACCTATAAACAAACTCTACTAAAGTAATTATACCTTTGTCTTTTTGATGATATTGAACATCTTGTTCGTATAAAAATATTAATTTTTTAATATTTCTAGATGAAATTATATGGAATCCTCACTAAAATATACTGTCTATTCCCCAAATAGTCAATTCATAGCATCAAGAGATGATGTATCATGCATACCTAATACTTTAAAATGTACCTTATGACCATATTATAAATAAATAAAAACAATAAATTAATCCAATAATTGTAGTCATATCATTTGAGATTAATATTTTCTACGAATGATAACATTGGTCTCTTCATTCCTCTTATAGTGGAATCATCAGAAATTTTTGAGTCTATAATTTAAATGAAGGATGAAAAAGGATTTGAGAGGGTTTGCTAACGAGGTTTGGTTTGGAAGGGGAGGATGTATATATTCATTCTAATGGAATTTGTGTGATATTTTGGGATCCTATGAAATAATAAATAGTGTTATCATTTTAAATTATGTAGTTGAGAAGACAGTTTTTTTGAAAGTCAAGATTACATAAGAATAATACAAATATATTTTATTTGAATAATTATTTTTCAAGAGGAACATTGTATCATATAAGAATATTATTTATTAAAGGAGATTAATTTTTGTAGTTAAATTAATCACCATATATTTAATTATATTATTAATACATGAAATAATTGAAAATCCCCATTAAATGTGGATTTCTCCCGAAAAACAGTCATTAAAAGATATATATAAAAATTATCTAACTAAATAATAATGAATTTCTGTAAAGTTATGAATATAAATAATTTAATATATTTTATAATTATATAATTTTTAATAACATGTTAAATATTATATTAAATTTACCTTTGTAAGATACATAATGTATTAAAATCAAATAAACACTAGAATAAAAATATTCATTGTAATTATCTTTAAATTTTCATAGTTAAATTATTTAGGGTTGATAAAGGATAGAATATATCATCATGTAATCTTTTACAAGATAATAAAAAATAAAAAATAGAGTTAATTGGAATATATATATATATATATAATACATAAGAATTTTGTCACCAATTAACTTTAGATCTTGATATTGTGATCTTCGAATGATATCTACTACCAAATTTTTTTTATGCGTAGATTTTTTTCAAACATATTTAGAATAAGATTTTGAATAATAAATATTGATAAAAATTTATATTTTAGTGTTAATAAATATAAATAACTATTATACATCCTATTTATACCACAATAAAAACATTAAACATTTAGGACATGTGTTTTTATTGAACATGGGAAAAAATAATTTCTACTAGATTGGATGTTTTCTTTATTAATACCAATACCGTGTTTGAATTATTTATTATTACTTTTTACAATGATTTTGATTCAAATAGTTTTGTTCCCTTATAATCATATTTGGTGCTTCATTAATGTATTAAAATCATGTAATAGTTCCGATAATTTTTTTCTTGACACGTACAATAATGTTTAGAATATTTAGATCATCAATAATAATTTTTTCTCGAAAACATTAATAATCAATAGAAATATAAAAAAATAAATCTATTTTTAAATATGAAATTTTCATATGTAATCATATATTTCATGGAGAATAAGATAATATATATTTAGTTCACTATAAGAATGATTTTAGGAATTAAAACAATTAGAATATGAAGATTGTACCACATCATTATTATCCATAAGTCATAGATTTATCAATTGATTTTCATGTTTAGCTTAAAAAATTGTAATGGATTCATCACATTAAACATCTGAAGCACTCTAGTTAGCTTTGTTGACCTTATTACAATTTATTTTACAATTATATTTTAATTAATCTTTAATCAGTTGGTTGTGATGTCTCATGTGAACCTTATTTTTTGCATTCATAACATTTATCTTATTTATTCTTATTTAATTTCTTATTTCTATTTTCTATAGTTTTCCAATGTTTTTGAAAATATTTATTTTATGTTTAAATGAATTATAATCACTTTAATCATAAAATTATGACATTTTTATTTCGAGTGAAACGTTATCATTTCTAATAAAAATGTGATTTTCAATTTATTCATAAATCTTAATATAAAACATCATCAAGGTTCTAATTATTTGTTTCATTATATAATATTAAGTAGGATTTATTGACAAATTTATGAATATATTCCTTTCCACATAAATTGTAAAACACTATGTATTTTTAATATCAGATGTTGTCTTAGAATATATGTTCATATGGTATTAAAATCATTGATAACTTCTGTCATTATTTCATTAATCTTGAGTGATGATTTCACATTCAGGAATCATGAATGTATCAAATTTCAATTTTTAGTAATTGAAAATTAGTTTTTTGACATTATCATTTCTATAATAGTTAACAAATATGGCCTTTAAAATATAAACTATGGTAGCACACTGAGAAACATGATTAAATTCATATGAACTAGTTAAAAGAAAATTAAATTTAATTCCCATGAATTGAGTTCATTTTCATTCACTTTAGCAATATTCCGCTTCTCAATGACTTCATTAAAAATTTCATATAGAATGACTACATTAAAATAAAGAATTATTAAAATATTTTTCCAATAAATAATCTTTCATTATTTCCATTATCTATAATTAACACTATTAAGAAAAGTTTAATAAATGATTTACATACCATAAATTTTATTGGACAGTTGATATTAATCCTTGTATGGATCTTTCACTATTAACTTTAGAGACAATCTAAATTTAACAACTTGAATATAACATGTACATAACCATTATATGTACATTATTAAAACATAACAATCCCAAAGTATTTAATAAATAAAATACATTTAATAGATCAAATTATCTAATAGAAATTATTACATTTGAATGACTGTGATTAAAACACAAGGGGTGGGATATTTTACGCCTTTTAAAAACATGATAAAAAAACATCCCTCTTGGTTTATTGTGGTAATTTATTTCTATTATATGTAAAGGTATGGATAGAGATTTAAATAATAGATAGAATATAACATTGTGATTTATAGTATTCGGGTCACATAAAGCCCCAAGTCCACTCATCTGATTATCTCTCTATAAGCTTCATGATTTTCACTAAATGTTACTTTCCCATGGAACATATACAACTATGTGTAGGTAGTTGAAAATATTATAACAATACATTAACAAGGACATATTATTCATTTATAGGGAATTGAAATTACCAGGGATTTGTATTTGAAGCTAAAACTTCACAATTAATAAGTTCAAGTAGTTAAAATATAATTTAATATAGATTGATATGATGATCAGTGAATATTGGTTTTACAGTGTTGTTTGTATAGAAACCAAAAATATAAATAATCATAATTAAAATTCAATAGAAGAAAAATAATTTTCAATGTCAAAAAGTATTCTATTAAACACTTATAAGGATAATATTATGTAGATGTTCAGATTTTTATTTCTCCAATTTTTAGCTTAGAGAGATGATTTTTATGATATAAAAAATGATTAAGAATGAAATACAACATTACCAGCAGAATTATGCTGAAATAAGTAAGATAAATTTTTTTTATCTACACGTTTTTGTTCTTTAAATAACTATATATGATGTCACAATATTATTTTTCAACATACATATGTCTCTCTATTTAGGAGAATAATCTATCGATATTTAATAAGATGACCAAATTTATTTTGGTCAAACCGGTCGAGATATATAAAAAGATAAATCATGATAATAAAACCAGACATGAGGATTCGATTATGAATTTTAATTATCAGATAAAATTTTCTATTCGATTGTAAATGTGAAAAAATTATTTTTTTTAAGTTGAACCTTTGAATTGTTCGTAAAACAACATTAAAATATTTATTAAATCCATATATATCATTTTGTAAATAAAAAAATAATCCATATTTTCATGATGTTGTCATTGGATTAGTCCATTATAGTGATTTTCTGTTTTATGGTATACATAAATATATAGTTAACAATGTAAGGTTGATTCCCAAATTAACTATGATGAAACATATATTTTTTCCTCAAATTTTGTATTTCATCCTAAAGACAGTTATTAGTCCATACATTTACTCCCATATGGGGATTAAAATTTATGTATCCATATCTAATTTAGCGATCAAATATTATATATTCCACTAAAAAACTGCTCGTTATCAAATGAGTTTCCAAAAATATAAAAAACAGTTGAGGAAAAAATATACATTGAGAAAACTAACTACCATGGGATCAATTTCAAAAATTCTTATAGAATAAAAAAATAATTATAATAATAGTCATTATCTTAATATTAACTTAATGTTACTTTATTTTTAATATTAAGGTGGGTTTTTTGAAATTCCAAACCAATAAGAAATTAATAGTGTTTTCTAATTAATAGAAACCCAACATAGAGAAACTATTATGTAATAGTGATACAATGACCACCAAATGACATAATGAACAGTAAAAACTAATGATAGACAACATGAAACACCACCTAACTCTATAATCATACCCATCATAGTGTGACACACCATACCTAAATAATAATTTTATATTGGCTAACAAGTCGTGTGTCAACAGTATTAGTGAAAATGTGTTTTTCCTTTTTTTTTAAATCTAGTCTGTAACTCATCTCCAGATTTATAAAACATTTCTAACCATCATACGTTCACCACAAATACATCTTAAATAAAAATGTTAAGGATGAGGATAAATCTTGGATTCTATGGGGAAAATATATTCTTTAATATTGAATTAGATATTTTTTATTGACCAATAAATATATAAAATGATATCACATTTTGTGATGGATATATTATATAATAACGCTATAGAATAAATTCCAAAATCTACCCTTACCAAGAAGAATAAAAACCAAATTATTATTGAATAAAAATTCAAATATGGATTACAAATCCAAGATAGAATATTGAATAAGAGTGAAGAATTTATGGAATTTATCAATTTCAAATATGAATTATTGGTTTATCCTGAGATTAAATCCATTATTGATACTATTATTAATAATTATATAAACAAGCTTTTCTAGTAATGAAGTTGAATTTGATATAGATAAAAATTAGTAATACATTTTTAAACGTGATAAAATTGTGTAAAATAATGTTTGTGAAATTGTTTAAATAGAAACATAATAAGAATATGGATAACAGAATAAGTATGTTATTGAAATTTGGATTTATTTTGATTATTTCTATTATGATATGTAGTAATAAAAAGTGAAAAAATGTTATTTCAAATTTTAATTAGTCCATGAATTATTTATTGATTCATGACCGCTTTTATTTGCTTGGTATTCACCTCAAGGAAGTGTCCTTATACATTCAATGAAATTGTATAGAATTGTATCTCAATAAGGGTAAAACCTAAAATTATGTTTAAATAACATTAGGTAACTACATTCAAACATTATATTAAAATAAATCAGGTAGTTATGTATATATAATAAATTTAATACACTACACTAAAGGGCATAAAATTTATTTTATTATTTTTTGTTAGTATTTATTTAGTTTTTTGGTAATATAATTTATAAATTCATCACCCAATATTTTTGATAAATTATATAATGGACTATTTAATGTCACATGTGCATTTTGATCAACTTTTTTGAAGAAAAATAATGGGTAAATATGACTGGAAGGAGTTAAATATGATATTATTAAATTGATAAGTGAGTTATGTTTTAACATTATTAAATTTTTATACTGAATATACTATTAATTAGTTTAGAATTATTAGGAATTTAAATTTATTTCTGCACAATTTAATTTTTAATATTTTGATATATAATATATGGAATATCATACAAATATAATCATACAATTTTAAAAGGAATATTTTAATGGGATTAAAAGAGTATGATAACAGGTGCTTTTGTAAACATAATCATGTCAATATTTATTTGGGGAATCATTATTTGAGGGGGTTATTTATTTATGTATATAAGTTTCATAAAAATATCTGTTATTCAATTAAATAATGTTTTTTCAGTTGACTAATTGTACATATTAATTCCATATTTTTTTTGTTTTTTTAATTAAAAAAATTGGTGATATTATAAATACATTAATATATTCATTAAAATACCCTTTTTTATGATATTATTGAGATATTTTCATTAATAAAACATTCCACTTATAATTTTATAAAATATAAACGTCAATATATATGTAAATGGAAATATAATTATTGAATTATATCCCATTAAACCATTTCCACACATTCAAAATGATCATATACTAAAACCCATATAACCGATCTAAATAAAATAAACAGAGACACATTATTTTAAAAATATGTATACAGGAAAATAAGTTTTCATATTTCTCTTGTGAATATAGATATAAAAAAATAATGAATATAATTTTTAATGGGATACATTTTATTGAATTACATTTCTTTATAATTTTATTTTATCCCTCCTAAAAATAAAAGGAGAAAAAAATAATTTATAGTGGGATAATATGTTAGAGTATCCATTTTTAAATTGAAATCAGGTGTTGAAATTTCTAACATCATTAACGCATTTTAAAATGGATAAAAAATATATAGATGTATTTAATTAAAAAATATTTATAAAATAAACTGTACACTAAGTGTTAAACCCCCTCTTCAAGAATGATAAATTTTTACATCAAGACCAACTATCCCTTTCATATAGAAAATACATTTAAAAATTCCTCGTATTTAGTTTTATGTTATTATGAATTTATATGTTCATATATAATGAAAGGATTTATTTGTAATGTGTGTACATATGTAATTATTATAACTAAAATTAAATGATCAATGACTGATTATTGATGTATTTTTGGATCTAGTAATTCATAATTGAGAAATAATATTCATTGTATGTTGATTCATATTAATGTAAAGGATGAAAAGTTAATTTTATACATATTTTGATGGATATTATAATAAATAGTAAATTTACCATCAAGAAAAGTATGAATTTAATTTTTTTCATGTAATTCATTATATTTTTCCACATTGTTAATTATTTTATTTATTATACTGATGATAGTAAAATCTTGGATATGATGTATTTTCATTGTGATGGTGTGGATATCTATACTCTGGGGAAAATAATATTTTATGAATAGAAAGAATATTATGAAAATAAATTTATTTTTTAAAGAACCCAAAAATATGATTTACAGTCACGAGTTCGTTAACTAATAAAGGAAATGTGTGTCAGTGTGGGGAAATCAGTTTCTATATATATGAATTAATCCATTAAATTCATATAACAAAACACCTTCATGTGCACTTTATAAATACAGTGAGTTTTTTAGCCTATTTACCTCCCCAAAAAATTGAACATTTTTTAATTCTTTTTGATTATACACTATTAATTTTGGATAATTTATTCCATATCCCATTGAATCAACATCATTTTTTTTATAAATCAAGGAACCACCATAGGTTCATACTAAAAATGTTTATTCATTATTCCATGATCTTCACGGTGATTCAATCTGTGTACGAATTTCATTACCATAGTAATGAATGAATTTCTAAGGCCAAGGTTACACTTATATACTAATTTTATAGATCCTATACAACCCCAAAAAACATTTACCCTATCCAAAAAATCTCAAAGAAAATACACATCATTTGAAATTTTGAAAACATTTATGGGAGTGAACCATCACATCGAATAACATATAACTAATAAATTCCTCATAAACGCCACTTGATTTACATAAATCCCCTAATATAAATCCTTATTTTAATCCCACTATAATTTATATATTTTCTAAATTCGTTAATTTAATTATCCTAATATTACTTTCGATGTGGAAAAATATGATTACAATAGCACATTGAGTGAAAATATTCTATGAAATCCATTAAATCCAAGACATCACCATAAAAGATAGAACTGAGAATAGAAACTGCAATTTACAATGTCTTTTAAATATTAATAAAGTGGATTGAATGACATCAAATAATAGAATTTATGGTTGAACTTCTTTAATTGGTAAAAATAAATATCACATTAGTTATGTCTACTCCTCAATCATGATTATATTATAAGATTAATAAATTTAATAATTACAATATCATCTCTATTATGTGTGAAAGGATATAAAAAGGGTATTATGTTATATTCCCTCTATATACATGAAAAACAATGAAACTAAATTTTTGCGTAATATCAGTGAACTATATAGACATATCACCTGATTCCACCAATGATATTGTACGAAACATAATTCAAAAAACTATTGTGGATAAAACTCTATTGGATGAATTCATACATATATCTTGGTCATATTTTTCAAGTAGGTAAATGTCCATGAGAACTAAAAATTGTTCATTATCATGAATTGACAACCATTTAATGGTAATTTAGAGCTATATGTATCCTAGAATTTTGGAGAAATTGATTAGTTTAAAATGATATATATATATAATAATTTTGTTTTTATATAATTTAAGGTAAAATTATCATTTAATTAATTTACTTATTTTTAATTTTCTATATATTTTTAGCATATGTTTCTATCATAGTTTTAGTTCCACATGTAAATGTTGTTAGTTTTTTTTAATTTTGATTAATTAAATATTTGAAAAATTATTATTTTTATAAGAAACTTTAAATATCGATGAGATTTTATATAACCATAAAATAATGTTTCAAAACAAATTATAAATAGTGATTATTAATGGATCTATATAATTAATGTGATAATTCATGGAATGTAGAAAATTTTAAAATTTTATAGTGAAAAAGGGGATTGAATAAGTTATGGTATAAAATGCCATGTGATGGTTTGAAATATGATTATGTGGATTATAATTCATGACATGTACTCTTGAAGATAAGATATAACAAAAAATAATAACAATAAACATCCATTGGTGATGGAATGACATAGTTATATTAAGGAAACCATTTCACGGTTTGCAGACATTAAAACCTTATATTCATATTTGATGTATACATCATGCAAAGAATGTAATAATGATTAGTAGTTCATAAATATATGTGATCAATATTAATAGATATCAAAATAAAATCAGGATTAATATATATTGAAACATTGTTTTGAAATATATTTAAATTATGATATATATATTTTTCATTGTTTATAACTATTCAAGGTTATAAACATTCAAAACATCTAATAATTTCTTTTGTCAATTAAAATAATATTATTAATAATTTTGGGTTATAATTTTTTTGATAATAATGATAATTATATATATATATTAATACTATTTGATCAAAAATTAATTTGAAGAATATATAAATAGATATAAGTAAAATAAGATGTTTTGTTACCTATATAAATGGTGGATGATATATTGATAACATGTCCACATTTTTTGGAATGAGTATTTACAAGGGATTTAATGTATGGAATAATTTCTATAGTCCATTTTATATACGATTGATTATGAACCTATTTCACAATAATCATCAATCAATTCACTTAATATACTAAAACATGGATGGTAAAATATTTTTTGGATGTATTTATCAGAGATTAATAATTTTCACCATGCAATCTCCTTACAAAAATGCCACACTTATTAATTAAATAGACATATATCCAACTTCCATACCCAATGTATTTGAGGGCTATCAAAAAATAAACAAATATTATTTTATCATTAAACCGACCATCTTTATTTATCACATAACCACCAATAAAATTTCCAAGTACCTCTATTTAATCATAACATATAAAATATTGAAATTTTAAATATTTTGCTCAAAATATTTCATTTACACTCCTATGAATACATTTCAAGATATTGATATAATAAACAATCTTAATAATACATTTCCAATAAAAATATCCAAAAATAATATAAAGTATTTTAAATTAAAAAAATATTTATTATTTTAAATTATTATAGAAATTAAATAATTTTCATGGTGGTAGAAAAGTCATTTATGTCATGTATGTTAATAACAAAACATTCCTTCTGTCATTTACTAAAACATTTCATATAAACATGAAAAAGATAATTTTTAAAAAAAAATGAATGAATTAAAATTATACATATATTTCTTCTATAATAATTTTATATCAATATAGATAAATATTCTAAATAAGAACATATATATTTACATTGAAGAATTATTTTCAAATTTATTATGTAAACATTAAATGTGTCTCATACAACATAGAATGTTTGAATCATATGCCCTATAAAAGAATAAATTTTTTCAAAACATTAAGTATCATGATAATAAAAAAAATCATGATACTATATCTTAAAAGGTTCTATATATACACCTCACAATAGAAGGTGTTTGTATAACATCAATATGTGCCTCAATTCATAAATAATGATATAAAATTACTTGCCTTTAGTCTGATTTTATCATGTGTGTCTTTATATTCCAGAATAAAAAATTTATGTTAATTATTTAATTATTTGAGAACAATTTTTTTATTAATACAGTTTTATTTAACTTTTTTGAATTTTTATAAAACTACATAATTAATTTTTCTTATGTTAGGTGTTTTAACTATATTCGAATTATGTGTAAAAAATGGCAAAGGTTGGTCAATGATGATCTATGATAGAATTACCAAAACATATCCATAAAAATAATCATGATACAATTACCATATTTATAAATAAACTATTCTATTAAAAAATCAGGAAGGGTGGTTACAAAAAATGAATCAATGTTACTATTGTGGAGAATGTCGGTAATATGTACAGATGAGTAATGGTACCATATTGCGATGATAATTGTGTAAATAAGGCAAGTGACATACATATTTCATGAATGAAAATTATTTCAAAAATAAACTATTATTTACTAATTTATACATTTCTATATAATTTTTATAATGTCTAATGAATCACATCACTTTGAGGAGTTGTATTCCACACACCCAAGAACAATGTTTTACATTTTTCAGTGTGTGAAAATTTAATAATGAAAATGATATAATATATTTTCTTAATGGTAATTTTGTTATTAATTCCATATATATTTAAATTATATCACATATTATTATTAATATATTCCTTAATACAAACCATTTAATGTGTTAATGTATCACGTTTTTTTGAAGAGGTGGTAGTCCACATTTTCACATGTGAAGTTATCATATTCCCACAAAATTAAAAGCATGAATGTATAATTTATATAATATTTAAATAAGTTTTACCACATCATAAATATCATAAGTCTAATATTAAAATATTATTTACATCGTAATTCCCCACCCTGAGTGGTGGTCATTGAAAACAATATGACATCATTTAGTGAGGGGATGGTTCAACGTACACACAAACACTGCTTTCATTACACATTTGATGGATGTGATTATAGGTGTAGGTAAATGTAACATCCCGTCCAGGGTGACCACTAAGACAATTGGCTGACCAGTCGCCACATGACCTCAAGCGCACCTCCACACATGGTGGAAGATCTTGACTTGTAACAATGGTGTAAGGATAGTTGGTGGGGATAAAATGCCCTTTTATCAGAGTTGTGTAATGGTATAACAGAGTAAATAACAATCAACAGTGGAAGACTTAAAATGAAATAATAAAGTAGTGGAACGAAGATTTCATATAACTGAACAAAAGAGTCCAATTCCAGTTTATATAATAGATAAATGAATGAAATTCAATTGATACATTATGGAATGATGAAAATAGTACAACATGATTTTCATTACCATATTACAATAAATCCAAGTAATGAAAAGAACTAAAATCCCACATTTAATATCCCCAATCATCACGAGATCTTGCTCAGTAATTTTCCACTAACTCGAGGGTATAAAAAATAGCAACAAGCATGGACCAAGGGCCTAAAAACAAGAAAGGTATAATTGGGTACCCAAGTTAAATGTCAACCCTAGTAGGGTGTGGGATATAAATCTTAGTTAGTCGGCACCACTGATTTTTAACCAAATCACAACAGTGTAATATAAATTAAACATGTTTCCAGAATGCATAAATAAAGTAATTATTACAATGCCACTAAATACCCATGTACCTTTTTAGCCTTGGATAGTCTCTGGACATGGAATCAGTTAATTAATTGAATATTACCATTTTATTTATAAAACACATGAGAATAGGTCCCTTATGGAGTCCAAGGAGTTTCCTCTATGGTAAAACATGGCTATGCAATGAACGTGCCTAATGGGCATTAACCATGCCACCTACTTGTCAATGTTGGAACCAAGGATTGCATACAAGTCATCCTTTGATGGTATTTAGTAATAATGTGTCAAGGTAAAAAAACAAGGAAACAACCTCGTGATAGTATAATAGTGAAGGTTTCAATTCTTAACATTTTAACTTGAAAATGATATCTGATGAGGGATTTCCAAGGTAAAAACCAAGGCAACATAGACTCAAGGAAATCTAACTCAGTTTAATCTGAGTCTATCATAGGGTTAAGAGTGTAATCCCAAGAATGAAATCCATGGAATTCTACAATAATTTGCCTACTGAGTCTAAGGAGTGCATCCATGGTAAAATGAGGTTATGCAAGGACTGGGTCCAAGGAGATTATCCAAGGCCCCTACTTATCAATGTTGGATATAAGGATTGTATCCAAGGAATCCTATTATACTACATGGAGGACCTAACAATATTATATTGGGAATCCAAAGATAATAAAATAAGTTATATTCTGGTATATCTAGACCTTGGCAACATATTCTTGAATTCGGAAGAGGGTAAATGATTTCTCATGGTGTTCTCCGATCAGAAACCTTGACAATATTGAGTCTAACCAATCGTAGTTAGTAAATAGTTCATGTAAGGATTTATCTGGATCATGTCATGACTTCAATTTGTTTGGATAGATTTTGTAGTGTTGAAACCATTATTTATTGGTTTAATCCTTTCCTTCCATTAGTGTGCAATGGTCAAGAAGCATTGAAACCATTCTGTAAAAACCATTATGTTATTTTCAAAGGTCATGGTCCAGACCAATACCCTCTCATACCATCGTATGGTTCTCCATGGACATGTAGCCACTCCTTGTCTTATGAACATGGGACTATCCATGGAATTCTTACATGTGACTCTTGGTATCATCCATGTTATGAACATGAAAACCAATTGATTCCATCATTCCATTCCGACATGGGAACCCACCTTTCCCTGTGGTGTTGGTAGTATATAAAACATTTGAAACAATTTGGTACCTTGTTTTGACAGTCAATCATTAATCATTAACAATTCATTTATCTAAACTAATTACCTTTATAAAAAAATTTGAATTTAATTTAAATAGAAACATGTATCCATAAAAAGGGAAATTATCTACATCGGTAATTCCAATCCAAAATCGGAACAACACAAAGTTGGGGCTTCGGTCCTTGAATAATTTTAAAGAGGGAATCTCAGTTCATATAATATATTTAGGGTCATGTCTTAAGCATGCCGTAACTCAACCAAAACATTAAGTAACAATAATGATAAAAATGACAAGTTAAAAAAACATATTCTAACCACTAATATTTAGAATAAAGCCAACACACCTTTGTTGAAGGCTTTTTTTTATAAAAACCTGTTATTTTTTATCCACAAATGATTTATCATCTTAGCATTTAAGACATGAAACATGAAAAATTCACATTTAAGAGTCATTGTACAAAATACAAACTTTAATGAATTAATTTATAACAAATGTGTCCTAAGAAACATTATTAAAGAATTTATAATGTTTGAGGACATGGAAAGGGACCATACCTCAAGGTGGAACCAGGTCGTCCACTCGGCTCATGGATCATTCTAACTAAAAGAATATTCTATTCTCCAACTAAGCATAAAGATACCCAATACATGTGTGGACACACAAAGGTCATAATTGAAGATGTGTGAAATAATGGAGAAGGTATAATCCTTACCCAGAGATGTTTTCGGTAGACTAAAACAACTCTAACAGCCTCGCCTTCGGTGGGGTTTGATGGAATGTGAAACCCAAGGCCCCGAGAGACCAACCACACAACCTACAAACTCATGAAAACCCTAAAAAATTAACCCCAATATATTGGGTTCGGTTGCACCTCACAGAGTGCACATTAGGTCAAATAGAAGGTGGGAATTAGAGGAGAAGATTTAGGATAATCATACCTAGGATATTTAGAATGAGAATCATAAGAAACTATGGGTGGAAGTCTATCTAAGAGGAGTCCGTTAGGAGGAAGGGTTTCACATCCGTATCAATGGGGAGACCCTTGGTGCATAAATATTCAAGGTAGAGAGGGTGAGTGTTGAGTTATTAATGTAATAATTTAATTTAATATAATTAAATTAAAATAACTCCAATTTAAAAAATAGGGCATCATTCATGATTTAACCCGCATGGTTTTCCAAATTCTGTACAAACCATGTGGTTCCTTCTAACTCCAAGACACGCCCGAAATGGGAATAGAACACGGTTTAAGAAAGCATGCATATCTCATGAACTAATCTACAGCCCCATTCAAAATTGGGATACATGGTTACTAATGTGGGCCACATGATTTAGAATACCATGCGCCAATAGTGTGCCCACAACTTTCATTTAAAACATGATGTTTTCTGGTCCAGTACTCCCAAAAAAATTCTCAAGCCACTCTGGAAACTTATCGAGCCTTCTCCCATACCCAAAAACATCACGTAGCTATGATCTGACTATTTTAATTACGTTCCAATGCTTGGTTTTAGAAAATGAAAATTTAGAAAATGAAAATCTTCAGAAAATTTTGTATTTTAGACTGGTTCAAAACATGGGATTCTACAATCTACCCACTATAAAAATTCTCATCCCCAGGAAGCCTTCTGGAAAAATGTAAACACCACACAAACAAAAATTGTTGTGATGATTCTTTCAAAATATTTTTATTGCAGTACCAATGCAAAATAAACCCTATGAATTTCTTACGCACTCCACCCTTCTGACTTCAGAACCCAATCCAACGTTGAATGTTCATCATAAACATAGAAACAAAGCATACATGATCCCATTTAGATATAGAAGAAATCACATCAAAGTCTTGATAACACTCAACTGATGGTGCTTCCAACCATGGGTCATAACATAAGGAAGAGGTAAATTCCAAGCCATAGTACCTCCACCGTTATAATTTTTGTACAAGTCACAACACTGAGTGTTCTTATGACAATCCTGGCATTAGTTCAGGAAAATGAACATTCAAATCCCAATAGACCTATCATAAAATGGTCATGCAAACCTCTCATAAGACACTTCCTATCATTAGACCACACTTTCCTTCACCTATAAATGTTCTTTATAATATCCCCTTACAACTATAAACATTGAACTAAAGGAAGAGGGAATGAGTCAAGGCATTTGGCCGACGTATCTCGTAGAACCCTGGCTTAGGTGGATGGAGAAATTCAAAAGAAACGGTTGTAGTCCATGAGTCTGAACAAGGCATTTCTATATTGGATCCCATGAACCACATAAGACTTACTATTCCTTGATGAGAACTACACGTTAAAGTGAAAAACTGAATATGATCTTCCAAAAGGATAAACTACTTTTAAGATTTAGCACGACATAAGACCGACAATCTCTTTGTGCATCGTGGATGATGTAATGATAGGGGACATGTTTATTTCATAAGAAGATTACACTAAGGGGATTTAAGATGGGGTTTCCATTTACAAACACCCAGAAACTAGGAGTTAAAATAGTTCAACTAATATAATGTTGGGCTTCCATGCATGAACCGACTCAATTAAAGACTGAAATTCCTAAAAGAAAAACAAGAAATAACCAACCATTTTGAAATGGTTCTCTTAGGTTGTTCTCCTTCTACATGTATTGAACCATTAAAAACTCGATATGACACTACCAACCTTATGATTTTCATGGTCAAAATAAAATAAAACTATCCAAGCATAACTGCGTTAGATTATTACAACGAGACTAACAAGTCAAAACACCCGAGCCTTTTGAAAACCAAACCGAGTATGGGAATGTAACTAATTCAGTAATGCACAATTCAAATTACATAGAGATGACCAGAGACTGTACTCAACAGTACATGAAGATTTATTAAAGAGTCATTTTTCCTCATACGAATATCAACCTGGATGATTCCATAACTAGTAATCCATTACTAAGAAGGAGAGAAGGACAAACGAGCAACAAGCAGCCTAAATTGCCTAAGGCATTTCTAACTAGATGAAAACAATCATTACCAGATGCTCAACCCAATAATAAGGTCATGAAAAACATGACCACCCATCCAAACAATGTTGTCACTTTAGAAATAAATGTCATACCGGGGACAAAATCATCCAAACAACACAAAATGTGATAAAAGTTAATGCACAAGCAAGGAATTTAAATTCTGAGGGAGATACCTACCATGTGTTATCCCCTTAAAAAGAAATAGTTTCAACCCTAACACCAGGTCATCTCAAACTAAAAGTTCAATAGGCTCACAATATGATCATTATACCATTGATATGGAAAAAAACACCTATAGAAAGTACTCACACTTCCGTTATAAGGAAATTAAAAGGGAAGCCCAAACCACCATTATACAAGGATTTTAAATAGTTGACCCCACTATAGGTTGTTCTTCCAAGCCTATAATATTTAATCACATCAAATATTTAATCATAAACAGATTTATTCCAAAATCAAAAGTACCATTTTTGAAATAAATAGCAATGTACTTGATTTTAACTAAGGCCCCAAAAGAAAAAATGGTATGTTTGATAAAAAATACTTTTTAAAAAACATATCATTCTAGTTAAAATCCAATCATTTTTATGAAACTTATCAAAATAAATTCTTTTTAAATATATAATGTGATCAATGAGGCTCCCATTTTAACAAACCTGGGTTCACTAGAAATTAACCCAATATAAAACACAATAATAATTAAAAATTCTAAACACCCAAATGGGTCATCTCATTAATACTTTACTCAACTAACCTATATGGGTCCAGTTAAATTTTAATATCTATCCATTTGAAATAAGATCAATGTCAAACCTCTTTTACATTTATGATCATTTCACAAGGTATCATGTCATTACATTTAATTTTTCTTGTCGTTTCCCAATTGATAAAGTGCCCATACACTGTATGGATTAAAAATTGGCTCCCACTAATCGACACTAATGTTAATTCAGAATTTAACATTGTCAAACATAACTGCAAAAATTATATGTGTGGCCACCTACCAACCTAAAAAGTGACTATAAACATTAAAAATTTTGTATTTCGCTCCCTTTAGTCAAAACCAACTTACTTCTACTATTTAATTTTGTAGTATTTTTACAGTGATTTAATAAACAAGAGTTACGTTTTACATTCTGTAAGGAATAAATACACCATACAACTAGAAACTATCTCCCTCCATAATTACAACCTTTAAAAATGTCCTAGTAAACCATTTAATCACAGAAGGCATGTCCATCATAATAAAAAAGTATGATAGTATGTAATGTCCCAATAAAAAAATAACACAGAACAACAAAAAAAAATAACAAAAGAATATAATTTTAATCATATAAGTATAACATAATAAAAATTAATTAGAGAATGCATGCAAAACTATTACTTGAATAGATATAAATCTAATGATGGCATGTAATAAGGCACTGAATCATACATTGCATGAAATCTACTAATGAAACTTCATGTCCTGACATATATGAATGGCATATGAATATCATAGTGCATAATATGATGCATATATGTTTCAAACCTACTATAATAGATGAAGTGTTATATTTATAATTCCATAAATCATATGTTGTGTAATATGCACACCAATCACTATAGCTGAAATTATATCCATTGTAATAGCGAACAACAAAAACAACAATCCCAACCATGGCTACTTGGTCATCTCCCATTCATGTGGTGATTAGTCTCAAGAATGAAAATTTTCCATGAACTGACACTTTCCTAGTCCCCTATCTTCAAATCCAAAATACTGAGACAAATGGAAACCACCGATGATACCACATTTTAACATCCCGACATGGATCACCACTACAATGGTGGTTGGACCGGTCGCCACATGACATCAAGTGAACCTTCCTGTATGCCAGAGGCCACCGACTAGTAGTGATAGTGTAAGAATAGTCAGTGGAGAGATTATACCCTCTTATCAGATTTTCCCTGTGGTATAACAGTGTAAATAACCATTTAGCGGATGCAGTAAATGGAAATAATAATGCAGCATAGATCAGATTTCCTATAACTAAATAAAAGTGGACAATGACAGTTTATAAAATAGATGAATTCATGATAATGCATTGATGCATTATGGAATGTAGAAAATAGTACAACATTAATTTCAATACAATACAACATGATACACATGTAAAAAAAGAACTAAAATCCCAAAGGTAATCTCCACGAACATCCATATCTCATGCTCTGTCCTTTGCCCCTAAGTCCTGAGTACAAGAAAACATCAACATGCAAGGTCTAAGTCTCTAAAAATAAGAAAAGTCTACTCGGATAGCCTAGTTCAATGTTGGCCTGAGTTGGGTGTGAGGTATAAATTTTATTATGCTGGCACCACCAGTGTCTATCACAATCCTGGATGTGTTATGTAAATTAAACAGGGTGCAAGCGTGAAAAAAAAGTAATCAGTACAATGTAAAAAAATACCCAAGTACTTGAATCGGCCTTAGATGGTGTCTAGACATATAATTAGTTGATTAATTTAAAATTACCACCTTATTTATTTGTCACATGTTAGTAGATCTCTTACCGAGTCCAAGAACATTCCTCCATGGTAAAACGAGGCAATGTAATGATCAGGAAGGAGGGACTTTAGCCATGGAACTTATTTTTCAAAGTTGGGCCCATGAATTGTATCCATGGCATTGTGTAACGGTATATTGTAATAAGCACTCAAGATATCAACCAAGGAAACAACCTCATGATATAATAATCATGAATGGTCCAATACATAACAAGGAAATGAGACAAAGATCTCCGATGAGGGAGTTCCATGGTAAAAAAATGTTACATAGACTAAAGGAAAGCTAACTCAATAGTATCTGAGTCTATCTAAGGGGAAAGAGTGTAATTCATAGATCCTAAGAAAAGGCATTCCATAATGACGAACCTACTTACTCAAATGATTGAATCCATGGTAAAATGGGTCTAGGCGAGGACTGGGTCCAAGGAGTGTCTCCAAGGCACATACTTGTCAATGCTTGATCCAAGGCGTGTATCCACATAATCATGTAGTTCATCATGGGGGAACTAATGGTAGTATACTAGGAATCTAGAGATATGATAGGGAATGAGATCTTGGAAAGTATGAACCATGGAAACCCGTCCTAGTATTCAGAATACGGTACACAAGGTCTCATGGTATTATCTAATCAGAAACCAGACTATCTTGAGTCTAAC
This sequence comes from Viscum album, assembly GCA_963277665.1. Lineage (NCBI taxonomy): Eukaryota > Viridiplantae > Streptophyta > Magnoliopsida > Santalales > Viscaceae > Viscum > Viscum album. The sequence goes on along the minus strand of OY728133.1, from coordinate 640,496,923 downwards.
CATTCATATTTACTATATATGTTATGTAATGATTTATATGGTTAAATTCATTCCATTCATTAGTGTGAAAATGTCATGTAGAGTTGAACCCATTATTTATTGGTTCATGCTTAGCCTTTATTAGTGTGGAATGGTCATTTAGCATTGCAACCATTTATTTATCTATTCAATCCTTTCCTTCCATTATAGTGGAATGGTCAGGAAATTATGAAACCATTTATTAAAAAACATTAAGGAACATTCAATGGTCATGGTCCACACAGATACCTTCCTTTAACATGGTAAGGGTTTCCACGGACATGGAATCAATCATTGTCTCAAGAATTCGGGTCCTTCCATGGAATTCCATCATGGGAATCCAGGTAGCACCCAATGTATGAGCAGGAAAACCCATTGAGTCCACCATGGAATTCCTAATTGGAAACCCACATGTCACACAAGGTGTTATTAGTATTCAAATCATTTTAAACAATTTGGTATCTTGTTTTGAGAGTCAATCATTAAGCATTATCCATTCATTTAACTTAACTCATTCCATTTATAAAAAACAAGCCAATTTCATTTATAAGGCTCAATGTATCCATAATTGGGAAATAAAATACATGGGTAAATCCAATATAAAACAAGACAAAACACTTATAAGGTAATTCAATCGTTTAATAATTTTAAAATGGGAATCTTGGTGTCTCTAATATCTTTAGGGCCTTGTCCTAATCAATATGTATGTCAACATAACATCAAATAACAATAATTATAAACATGAAATGTAATGAAATTAAGGTCTACCCACTAATTTTTTTCATTAAGGCAGAACACCTACATTAGAGGTGTTTTATGATAAAAATATGTTATTGTTTATCAACAGAAAATTTTTCATCTTAAAATTTAAAACATGAAACATGTAAAATTGAAATTTAAGAGTCATTGAACATAAAACATCATTGAATGAATTTATTTATAAGAAAAAGTTTTGTAATCATCTTTATTAATTCAATTATAATGATTGAACACTTGGAAAGGGACTCTACGTCACGGTGGAACCATGATATCTACTCGACTCTTGGAGCTTTCTAACAAAAAGCAACTTCTTTTCTCCCACTATTCATACACAAATCCACAAACATATGGGGACATATAAATATCAAAATTCTAGGGTTTAGAATAAAAGAAAAAGGTATAAGCCTTACCATGAGACATTATCGGTGGACCAAAACTACCCGAACCACCTCGCCTTTGGCAGTGGTTGTCGGAACATGAACCCCAAGGCCCTGAGAGACCATTCACACAACCTAAGAACAAATGAAAACTAGAAAACCATTAACCCCAAGGCATAGTGTTCATATGCACCACACTGGTGCAGATTTGGTCGATACAATGTAGGGAAAGAGAGGAGAAGATATAAGAGACTCATACCTAGGTGTTTCTGACTAAGAATCAGAAGAAACAGTTGACATAAGTTGATTTGAGAGGAGTCTAAAAGGAGGAGGGGTTGCATGCACGACTCAGAGGGGAGCCCCATGGTGCATAGATATTATAGAGATATTGGGTTATGGATGAGTGATTAATTTATTATTTTTATTTAATTTAATTAAATTAAAATAACTAAAATTTTAAAAATTGTGCATCGTGGATGGTTTCTCCCATACGATTTTCCATATTGAGAAAAAATTGTACAATGTCTTCATCCAACAAGACATGCCCCAAACGAGACATGTGCATGGTTTAGGATTCCATGTGCAAACCATGTGCAGACAATGTGCTAATCCACTGTCCCATTAAAAAATTGGGATGAATAGTTATTTTTGTGGGCTGCACAGTTTAGTAGATTGTGCGAAAACTGTGTGAAAACCATGCACCATATAATGTCATTTAAAAAATGATGTTTTTTGAGTCTAGTACTCCTGAAAAATATCAATCCACTAAAAAAACATCTTTGACCTTCTTCCATGCCCAAAAATATATCTTTTGAGTGATCTAACTATCGGAATTATGTTCTGATGCTCAGTTTTAAATCCTGCATGTCTTGGAAATGAAAAAGTTCCCAAACATCTGTATTTTAGTCCAGTTCCAAACGCGAGATTCTACAGTAGAACCCAAAATAACATAATATATAATTATATTAATGTTAATTATTTTATAATATTATCATGGAATAATAATTATTTAAGTTGTTTAGAATTAAATAAAATATAAATTTGTGTTGGAAAATGTTACATTTTTTGGAAACTCCTTTTTGATTTCAGTAATGGGAATCCTTAGATGGATTTATTTCAAATTTGAGGACACTAGGGAGAGTAGAGTTATTTTGGGAGATAATTTGGTAGGTTTTGGATGATTCAAATACCATGATAGGTGTGAATAAATGGGAGAGTTAGAGTTTATTTTTATAATATAGCATGAGTGAAATTCTTGTTAATATAAAAAGGTGGACACTATTAGGAGGTATCCCTTATATCATTTTACTCAAATATTGAAAAAATAGATAAAAGATTTATATGGTAAAATAGTGTCCGGAAAATAGGTTTTGAAAAATTTTCTACATCATTTGGCTCTTATGATTAATTACTAGCCACTATGAAAAAAATATTTACTTTAATCACTATAATAAATTTTAATTACATTCACAAATATTTTTGGTCCAAAAGAATGTATAACTTATTTTAAATTACAAATTGTCCCCATTTCAAATTTTTAATCCATTTTTCCAAATTAAAAAAAATAATTGATATAAATTTACTTAAAATTAATCTCACAAAAGCAACTCCAATGAATGCTTTCAATGTAAATATGTTAGAATTATTTTTAAATTTCCATATGTAAAATCACAACTAAAATGGATCTAATTAAATAAATTTCATTAAATAATATAAAATTGGTCTAAATTTTACATTAAAACCAGGTCAAAATATAATTTCACTATATAAGAAAACTTGAACACAAACTAATTTCAATTAGAACTGTTTATTATATACCAATCATCAAAATATGACACTACTCAATAAAAATAACAACAATTTATCTAAATTAAACTTTTCTATTACACATTGAGAAACTAATTTTATTTTTCATATAATATAAATAAATTTGTAATAATTTATTTTTAAATAGGCACACCATTTAAAAGTGATAGAATATGTTTTTTTAAATAGTGCTTTTCAGAGTAAACCTGGATTTATTTATATCTTATGACTTCAAAATATATATGATTAATATAAAAAAATTATAAAAATGTATAAAAATAATATATTTACTCATATTATTTCACTCCAATATAATGTCTAGGAAATACATATCACTTAAAATAAATTTATTCACAGTATACTATTGTTTCATATAAATCAGTCTTCTGTGCTTCGAAAGTTTTCAAGAAAAACCCAAAGTTGCATGTCATGTTCCCTAATTGACATAAAGTCTGTTTTATAAAAAAATTAATGAGTAATTATTAAATATTAATAAATATGAAAATGAATTATTTTATCATAAATTGAGTTGTTTAATTATTCACTCTATTTTAAATTTCATTATCGCAATTTTATTCACATAAACATACATGTGAATTTTTTCCTCAATGAATTTTAAGATTCCCTTGTTGCCTCTTCAAACATAAAGTTTTCTCATTAAAAATTAACATGGTGATTTAAATTATTCTACAACACATTCTATATATTTTAAATATCTAGAACTGGTTGTTCAATATAAGAAATATTCACTTCCAACTAAAATACTTCATCGTTTAAAAAATGAGATATATCTAGTACATATGTTCTTAAAATTGAAACAAGAAATAATTTTTGAACCAAGGATAAAATATTAGATAAGCCTACTCGATTGGAATATTATCCAATATTATCTAGGATTTTATATGGACCAATTATCCATAGAGTCAATATCTTATTCTTAACAAACCACATCAAAAAAGTCTTATATAGTAAATTTTAAAAAGACTTGGACAGCTTTCTTGAAGGAAATAAATTTTATATTATTATCCACATAATGTTTCTATCATCTTTTTGATATCCTCAAATGTTGATGAATAAGTATTACTTCTCTAATATTTATTCTACCAATCATAGTCCCATCAACATAATTTCTCTTAAATCAAACAAAAATCATTAGTCTAACACCTACTTCCATAACATTCATCAAATTATGCCACATATAAACTAGAATGAAATTTTTTGTTATAATAAAACTCAACCAAAGAAATATGTCGATCCAAAATTCCTTAGTTTTCCATTGATATTGATCAAAGCATACCATCTTATGTAGTAATTTCCTCATTAATAGTCCATCATATTGAGTATGAAAAGATTAATTGAGATTTAATTCAATGACACAAAATAACTAATTTTTTTTCCAAAATTTGGATGTTGACCTTGTTTAATGGTATGATACTATGAAGAGATACACTACATGTAATATCAAATTCTCATTTACATATTTTCCAGAATGATAATATAAATACATTCTATTCTAATGGGATGGAAATTTATAGATTTTGTTAATTGATAATCAATCAACCAAAGAAAATTATTACCTTAATAAATGTTTCACAATATAACCACCAAATCAATTAATATGTTCTCTCATTTCAACTTCAGAACTGGAAAAGAAATAATCATCTCTATTTTTAATTATATCACTTGTTTAACTAGCGAACCTGTCAAACACTTCATGGAAAATTCATAAATATATATTTTCAATACATCTCAGTAGCAATACTCTTGAATGTATCTATACTTATTAGTTCTTCCTATATGAACAAAAATGGAGATATATGAGCTTTATTCAACAACACTTTCAAAAAATGTGAATCCCATGGAACACATAATATTTTCAAAAATCATAAAACACTTTATCCATCAATTATGACATTAGGAAACATAGAGTTATTAATGTATTCTATGTTTTCATTAAAATATTGATCCATATTATGTGAAATCAAATTCCATTATGAAAAAGTAAACCCAAATTTCACATAAATAAAAAAAGAGAATTTCCCTTGGTACATAACTTCTAGGACATAATTCATCAAATCATTTACTAGATGATTAAAATTCACTCTTTATAAATGATTCCTCCAAATGATTACTGAAAAAACAATATCAGCTAATTTAAATCATCTATATGAAATTTTAACTCGTGATTTTTCAAATGAAATGAAACACCATCAATTACTTTATCATCCAGAGACAGGTCACAACCAATTCCTCTCAAAAAAGCATAATTGTAGATGAAAAAAATACTCATTTCAATACAGAAGGTCCAAAACTAGATCACTGATTTTTTTAGTTCGTGAAAACAATCCTCATATTATGATGTCCTAATAAACATAACTCATTTTCATGATAACATATATAATGGAATAGATATCCAAAAGAAATCATTCAATAATTAGTTTATAATTCCCAAAACAATCCATGAAAACTGTGTAACAATATGACAATCATAGTTCTCAGAATCTCAAAAATATTTTTTGATTAAGAAAAGACTATAGTTATGCCATATTCATTAAAATATTTTCTAACAAATGATTTTTTGCAACCAAAATTTAAAATAAAAAAACATTTAATATAGTTTATTTTCTTTTACATTTTGAAAAAATATATTTATTTTCCATTAATGTTCCTCATGTATTTTTGAATATACCTAAATTTAATATATATAAACTCCCACAGTCTGATAAAAAAATTTATGGAACATTCTATAAAAAAGATTCATAAATATATCATGTTTATTAAATAACTCAAATGGTATAACTATGAACTCATAATTCTCATATCTCATATGAAATACTATATTCAAATTGTTATCTTCCATTACCATTAGATAATTGTACGTAGACCTAAAATCTGTGTTAGAAAAACAATGATCTTCAGCAATCTAATAAAACAAAATAATAGATATGCATAAAATGATACGTGTTATTAATGGTGATGTTATTGGAGGCATTACAATCTATGATATGTCTCATGGAACCGTATTTATTTTTCACAAATAAAGTAAGAGTAACCCAATGTGATGCGACTGGTCGAATAAAACCATTATCAAAAAATTATTATCACTTTTTTTTAATTACAAACATTCTACATGATCTATATAATAACTAATTTTAGAAATAGGCTTAGCATCAGGAATAAAATCAAAATTTAGTTAATATTGAGGATAACGAATAACAATAGGAAATTCATATTGAAATGCATCAATAAATTTATTCACAAGTAGTATGACAGTAATTATAACTATTTAATTATATTAAAACAATAACTAGTTAACAATCACTTTCATCTATCTTCATTTTCCAAACTTCTTGGTATGTTTCAATTTTATAAAATCATTGAATAAAACATAATGGTCATGACAATCTTTTTTTTTCTTGATAAATTGAATTAAAATCTATACCCTAATTTATATCAAATTACCCTATTAGTTCATTAAAAATATTTTCAGGAAATTTCATCTATATAATTACAATAAAATGATTCTTATAAATCATGGTGTATTTAATAATTACACATGGATTTTTTACCAAATGTTATATCTTAAATTCATGAGGAAATATATAAAATTCTCTAGAAAAATATCAGAAAACGATGAATCTGAGGATCTATAGTCAAACAGAGTATTGGAATAATTTGAATGGACCAGTAAGATTCCTATCACCACATCATTTGATGGCAGAAAATACACTATAATATTAAATAAATATTTTTCAAAACCTTGTTCTTTTGATCATGGTGGTTTCTACTATGGTAATCAATAATGGGAACACCAACAAAAAATCCACCAACTCATTGCAACTAAAACATCATACTATTGCCTTGATAGATATTATATCATGTTTATGAATCTTTTCATTATAGTGAAAACCCATCAAACCCAACATACCACTCTGGTAACACTTTCCAGATCTTGATATACATTCATAGAAATGTATTTTACACCCCTTGGAAAATGTTTGGGGATTACCTATATTATTATTATTATTTTATTTATATTTTATCTACTAATTTAACAGTTTCTTAATATTTTTATCTTATAAAACATATGTTTCATTAAACTCTCTATCAGGACACTAATTTGGATGGATTTTTATCTTTTCAAAACCCCTCCAAAAGAATAAACTTTTGTCCTCTATGAAAATAAGTGTAATGAAACAATCATTAGATGAAGAAACATGGTAATATTTAAATGATATATAATTATATCATAACCATAATGTAAAATATGTTATGTCTTTGATATTAACCCTATCATAACCTATATGTTATATAAACTATTCCTTTATTTCCAACAATAATGTCATTACATTAAGCACTACAAAATCATGAGTTTTAGTAAAAGAATTTTTTATATTCACATTGAAGTTATTTTCAGGTTTAGAGTTTTAAAAAATTGGGCCATAACTCATATATTAAAACCCATAAAATATTATTCGTACAATCCCAAAAATTATTAATTTTACCCATATTCTAAATCATTTAGAAATATAGCTTGACATATTTTTTTACACCATTTCATGAATTCCATCAAGCCATATTCCAATCCCTTAATCATCTCTATGTCATATATAAACATTAAAAAATGTGAGACAAGAATAAAAAACATACAAAGGGATATATAAATCAGAAGACCACTAGTATATTAATAAACATTTAAACCCAATACAACATTATCATAATGCAATAATATTCATATTTATTTTGTACTAAAAACATTCCATATAATAAAATCTCATTGAATACCATTTTTAAAATCACCAGTTCACTATAAGACCAATAATAAAAATAGAAAATACATAATGATATCTTAGGAAAATATTATACATTATATTTATATAAATCTAATAGCCATGTGGTGGAAATCAATTAATGTCACTATTGAAAATTGAATATCAATACAGGTGACTTCCTTACCCAATGTATTAGAGATATATCATAGGCTCACCCATCATTGTTTTATTATGAAACCACTTAAAATTTGATTATAATGTACCCACCATTCAAATATCAGGGTGAAAATATATAATCATAATATATAAATAATGAAATATTCAATATGGCATTCATAATATTTCATTTTCACATATTCAAAATAATTTCAGGTTATTGAAATAATCATTCAGGTTTGAAAACCCATTTCCAATAAAAAAGAAAAAAAAGGAAAAGATTTATTTTAATTTAAAAAATATGAAATATTATAAAAGATGATTGAAAAAAAAAATTCATGATGGATAAAAAATATTTTTCATCGTGTACATTAAAAATATACCATTACCTTTTTCAATTAACAAGATATTCCAGATGAAACATGTATCATGATTCCTTTTTAAAACATGTGAATGAAACATGAAATAAATCTGATTTCATTTATAATCCATTTATACCTATATAAATAACAAATAAAAATAATAACAACAATCTTTTCATGGAGAAAATATTTTTAAATTAAATAATTTATCATTCAATGTGTCCAAGAGATGTTTGAACAATTAAATTATTATAAACATAAAATAATAATTTTTTACAAAACATTTAACAAAATTAAAATAAATAAATTCAATATATTATATTTCAAATTGAGTTGTATATAGACCACATTAAATAAGTTGTCTTTATAACATCTAAATTTCCATCATTGAATATATATTTTGAAGAAATCCCTTACATTGATTCTGACATGTCTTATACTATTTTATCTTCCTAAATAATAAAATTATGTAAATTATTAAAATTATTGAGAAAATTATATGGTCTATTATTTTTGTTATTTCACATACTATAATGTTTTATAAAACTACTTAACTAATTATTTTTACATCAGCTATTTTGGTCGTGATATAATTATCTGTCGAAATTGACTGAGGTTGGTTCACTATAGACAAGGAGGTCATTATATAAACATAGAAAGAATAATAATCATGAAATATTTCTCATCATTATAATCCTAATATAAATTTAAATCTAGTCATGAAATATGGTTATGAAAAATTAACCAATGTAGAAATAATGGAGACGGTTCTCTATACAAACACTGAGTAATGATCCAATTTTTCAAATGGGCCTTATGGAATGAAGGAATGTTATATACATCACTATAAAATTATAATTATATAAATAATAACATATTATACAATAATATATTAATATATATATTATATAATCATTTTTATGTAATATGAATCCCAACAATTCAACGAGAAGTTGTACATATGTCCTAGAACGACGTTATAATTTTGTATTGTGTAAAAAGGTAATAAAGAAAATGATATATTAGTTTTTTTAAATGTAATTATTTAATGAATATATTACAGATTTAATTTATCTCACATGTTTTTATTAAGACAATGATCAATTCGTTACGTGTTATTTGAAAATATAACACATCCCTTTTAGGAGGATATAGTCCATAGGTCCACAAGTGGTGTTATCATATTTTCACAATACGGAAAGAGTGATTTTGTGAATTATATAATAATTACATAATTTAAATGAAATTATAAATATAATATATATCATATAAAAATAGTATATATATTACTATTATCTTCCATTGTAGGTGTTAAATGAAAAATGAATGACATCATTTTATGAGGCAGTTGTTATCCACACACATGATTAGTGATTTCATTAACCATTTGATGGAAGTATAGGAATGTCTAATTATAATCCATAAAAAGAACATAGTATATTATTTTATACTATTTTATAATTTAATCATGGAATAAGAAAAATTGAATGGGTTGAGAGATTAATAAAAGATAAATGTGTGATTAAGAATATTACCACATTATTTTGTAACTCATTTTAGTTCGAATCAATGTTCTTCATTTGATGGATTTCATACCAATATGAGGACTATAGAATGATTTTAAGAATTTTAGAGAATATTTTTATTGGTTTTTAATATAAAAAGGGAATTATTTTCTGGATATATGGAAGAGGGTGGGTGCCTTTTTATAGTGGTGGAAAAGTGGAATTATTCTAAATAAAAAATGGCTACCACTATTTAGTGGTCAATCATACCTAAATAATATAAAATTTTGTTTAAAATGATATAAATGTTGGGATAAGGTCGAATAAATTCAATAAAATGGATTTTTAAATGTTCTAGGTCATTTGGACTCTTAATCTTCACGCTTAACCACAAAGTAAAAACCTTTATGTGTTAATCACTATAATTAATCTTAATTTCTTTCACACATTTTTTTTGGTAAAAAAAATTGTAGAATAAATTAGAAATTAATTTTAATTATGATTAAAAATATTGAATACATTTTTTTAAATTCCAAAATTATATATAGTAGGAATTATTTGGAAATTTATCCCGCATACATGACGACAAAACATGATTTTAATTAGAAAATGTTCAAAAGTTTATTATATATGTACATCTAAAATCACCATGATGATAATTAAAATGACCTAAATTGAATAAGATGGTATAAAATTAATATAATAAAACTTTTAAATTAATTCAATATATAAATTATCTATATAAAAAAATTAGATTTTAAATAATTTCTCATTTTAAATTCAATATTGTTAACTATTCATCAAAATAAGAATATTGAAAGAGAAAATACTAATAAATCATCCCTTTTTAATTTTTATATTATGAATAAAAAAATAAATGTTTCATATAAAATTTATAAAATTTTAAAACATTATCATTAAAATAGGTGTTCCATTTAATGGTGACAAATCTCTTTATAGAAAATTATGTCTTTTAAGTGTAAAATTATTTATAATCTTATCTTAAGCCGATAAATTATATTGGTTGAATATCAAAAAAAATATAAAATAATTAAAAATAATATAGATAGTCATATAAATTCTCTCAAATATAAATCATGGGTGATAACAATCACATAAAATAATAATATTAAGAGTATATTACTATTTGATATAACCTAGTATTGTATGATACACAATATTTCAACGAATGTCATAATTTATTTCCATGTAATATATTGAAAATAGAATCTCATTTAAAGTAACATTACTATATATTTCATAAATATTAACAAATAAGAAAATGTATTATTTTATCATTACCGGGATTGTGTCCTTGATAAGAGGGTGTTACGGCATCCTAAGACAATTTTTTTATTTCTGTATTGTGACTGTGTGAGGTACTATATCACTATATTTAATTGTAAAATTATTTTTAATATTAAATTTTTATGTATATATTCTTCTAATATTAATCCTATAAAATGTGAAGTATAGTATCATCTATATAGAAGTATAAGTTCAACTCAAATAAAATAAATTTTCAGGTAATGATTCATTTCATTATTTATCTATTATATCTTTTTAATAAATTCGTTAAAAAAATTTATCGCCTTTATTTCATAAAATATGGTATCAAAGCCAATATTTTAATTAAATGAAGGATATATTTCTCATGTTTAAAAATGGAAATACAGTATACACTAGAAAATATTCTATATTTTTATAGATTATATTTTCTAATATGGGGAATATTTTATATGGGATATTATCCTCAAAAACATTTAATATGACAATTTTGGTGTAAAAAATTTACATAAATTAAAATAAGATAATGTTAATATATTGTGAGGTTTTAAGAAATTTAAATCTTATATAAGAAAAATATCATTGGGTTAAACATTAATGTAGTGAAGGAAATATAATTAATGATAAAATAATTCACAGAAAAATAAAATAAATATTCACTTTATAAACATTCATAGATAATGTGACCATTTTTTATTCATTTTAAGACAAAATGAATTAAAGTTGTTGACCAAATATAAAATTCAATATAATTAGTAGTCTGTAAAATGTGTGAGTAAATTATTATAAATAAAAAGTATGCATATTTAATTTGAAACAATTATTACCAAATTACTGGGAATATTTTAAAAAGCAATCAATAAAACATTATGTAATACTAAATTGACATGGAATGATTTTGGATTTTTAATAAATAGTGTAGATACTCAAATAATGGTGTTGGGTATATTCAATATTTATATGTTGAATACATATTAATGGGGTAATATTATTTCACATGATATTCACAGAGGATGATTTAAATCAAGAGTAAAAAGATGAGAAAAATTAGATGGATATCAAAACATATTTTATAGTTATTAGAATAATGGAAATTTCCTGATATGTTTTAGGAATAAATTAAATGATCCTTAAAAATAAATAGTAAATATTTTAGTTAAGGGATCTTATAATTATTATTTTTTTTGTTTGGACATATTATTTAAGTATTTTATTTTTTTCATATAGGAATACTTATGATCCCTATAAATGAAGTGTTTCCTTTTTTGTTATATTTTTTGTAATTTAATCAATATTTAAATTATTTATGAAATATTGTTACAGAGCATGGAAAAGGGTGAAGCATGAATAAAAATAAGGGGTATAAATTTTCTTATTAATGAATTTGGGATTTATTCTTAGGTTAAAAAGTGAATTTTTATTATTATACAATAATGAAGATTTATTATTGGGAAAAAAAATAATAAGTAGTGATTGTAAATTTCTCAAGGGTTTGTGTTAATACATATCAGGGTAGATAATAAAAACCTATAAAGTATGAAAACATATTACATATAGATAATTGAGATTTTTTTACAATATTCGGGATTCATAAATATTGAATATCATGTTTTGGAACATGAGTGAAACATTAATATGGTTATAATGAAAAATAGAATGTTACTGGATGTGATGATGATTTAATAAATTCTAATAAAGTATTATAGAATTTTAATTTAGTAAGGGGTTTATTTTATTATTGCATAAATAAATTCAATTTACAAAAACTAGACACTGGGTATATTGACATTTTGGTACATTATAATATTAATTCATGTGGAGGGTCACTCTATTATGAAACATTTATCAATGAGAAAATAACAATGTTATGAGGTAACATTCATAATAACATGTCTAATGTGTGTAAAATATTTTTGATGATCATGATATTTATAGGAAATGATTCATGCTCAAATCTCAAAAACAAAATTTTATTCATTAAAATGTAGTATAATGGTATATAATTTAATGAATGTTATAGTACTAATAGGCATTATCTATTTTATAATATTCTTGGTATAACGTAACAAAATACACTGTATAGAAATAATAATAAAAAATTTAATTAAACTATTATTTGTATGAGGTCATTTTAAAGTATACATAGGACATTATAGGATATAGTATTATATTTTATTATTATGAATTCATTTGTTTGAGTCTGTGAATATATATATAAAGAGATATAATAAAATATTCCAACCAGAAGAAGAAATGAAACCATATTTATTTATTTCTTATTGTTCTAATATCGGTTGTTTTATTTAATGATGGAGTCTTGTAAAAATTACAACATTCTACTAATTCTAAATGTGTGAGCGGAGTTGTAATTATTAGATCAACTTGATCAAAAGTGCGTAACGGATATTGTCAGAGTAAAACCATTGGTCCTAAATTTTAGTATAAATTATGAGATATATTTTGGTGGTAATATATATTAAATTGTATTAACATTTTTAATTATATTTATTATTGAATCATTGTATAGAGATATAATTTTTTAAATAATCAATAATATTTAAGGAGTAAAACAGTATGTTATGATGGAGGATATTTATTCCTTCAATCATGATTTGTGAGATGACTCTATCCCCTAATAAAAATATTTTCATATAGAAAAAATTGTTATACCATGACAATGAATATAATAATAGAATAATCAAATACAATGATAACAATGTAGTGAAATGATTTAAATAATTATAATGTTGGGATTTCATATGTGTTTTTCATCTATATTAACATCCCTCACAATTTTGTTGGTTATTACTATTTTTTCATGAAAATTATTATATCATTAGAATGTATATATAAACATATAGTTGTATCATTTGATTTAGTTATAGTAAATTAATATATTGTATCTAGAGGTAGTTTTTGTATTTGTAAGAAAATAATTAATGTGAAAAGTCTATAAATCATTATATAGTGTATTTATGCACTGTAAAAATGAACAAAAAGTTTTATTCATTTATTATTTAAACCCCTTCAAACTATAGCTGCATGCACCCATAATACAATTTCATGTATTTTTTTGGATATATTATATATATTATTTAAATAGATGAAATTATTTATTATAGAATCACTAAATAAAGGGATTTATTTGTTAAAAGAAAAACATCATAAGGTGTTTAAGATATAATACATTAGATTATATAATAATATAATAAGGAAAAAAATACTATATTTCATGGGACCCAAACCATGCTATTATCATATGATGGATATGAGGTAATGGTTCGTAGAATGATTATTAAATTGGAACTAAATATAATTTATATTTCACTAGAAGGTAATTCTAAATTATCCACGGTACATTCATTAGTGTTATATAAATTTATTTGGTACATGGAATCTTTTATCAAGGAAATATTATTTAGATGATTTATTGACCAGATGGTTTTTTCTGGATCATATATTATACATTATTAAAATTTCATGAGGAGTTTCATGTATAAAGTGGGGAATAACACAAGGAAGCTATGAAGTAAAATATATGGGTTTTAAAATGAGGAAAAATAATATTTTTATATATGGATATGAGTTTGATGACCATAGAGATAATTTACAATGAAAAATAAGTACCATTTTATATGTAATAACCCTAGATTTTAATACGTAAATAATACAACATTTTAGTTGAATAATCAATACATTTTACAAATAGAGAGATGAGGACTGTAATGGTTCATTATATTTGGATACTGGATAACCAATTTTATTATTTAATGAAATATAATTAACATAACCCATAATGATATTCCCATTATTCAATCCTCTTATATATTCCCATCATAAAACATTCCTTATATTCTGGAACTACTAGAATTATTAGTATTTGTGACGGGTCTTTATGACGGGTTCACATCGCAAATAACCTTTAGTGACAGGGTCCCATCGCAAATAGCATGTTGCAGAAAACAGCTTCGCAAAAACTATTATTTCCAACAGGCCCATCGCAAATAATACTTTTTTTGCAACATACAGTTTCACCGTCACAAAAAAGACTCCGATAATATAATTTATATATGTAATCTCTTTTTTGTTGGGCCCAACGCAAAAATTATTTACGACGTCCCTGTAATCCTGTAACAAATATTTTTTTTTAAAAAAAATTATTTAGACTATTTGTGACGGGTCCCTAATCCCGTCGCAAAATACTATTTAAAAAAAATTATTTAGACTATTTGCGATGGGAACCCGTCACAAAAAATTTCGTCGCAAATAATAATTAAATTATAAAAAAATAAATTTTATAAAATTATGATTATGGAAAAATTAATTTTAATATTATTATAATAACTAAAATAAAAATATATTAAAAATCTCAATAATAATAAAAAATATAAAAAAAACATAAAAAAATATTATTATTATTATTATTATTATTATTTGTAAAAAAACAAACATTAAAAAATATAATTATGAAAAAATATATTTAATAAATTATGATTAATGAATCAATAATATTTATATTATTGAAATAATAAAAAATTAAAAATTATTAAAATTAATAAAATTCTCAATATTCACAAAAAAATCATAAAATATTAAAAATTAAATTATCTAATATTCGCACGAATATAAAATAAAGATACTGTAAATAGTTCCAGTTACAAAATATATTAAATTCAAATGTTTATAACATAAAAATGTCTTTGGGTGTCATTTTCTAGAGGAGGAAGATGAGCTTAAGGAGATGGTGGAGGAAACTCCATCCCCAAACTACGAGTTAGAAGACACATGTACTCTATCTGCTCCTTATGCTACTGTTGCCATCGACACATCTCCTCCTCGTGCAGCTGCTTCTGCAAACTCTCTATAAGGTCATTCTAAGCTCAGAACTGCTCCTGATACTATGAGGCTGAAGATGATGCCTCTCCACGGGGGTAACAACCCGTTGACGCATCTGCTTCTGCTCCTTCCACTAATTCTCCCACTGATTAATATGCTCTTGCTCTTGATTATTACTAATTATTACTAATTTAGCATTACTTAGCAATACTTAGAAAAACTTCTTCTGATTATTACTAATTATTACTAATTTAGTAATACTTAGCAATCCATAAAAAATTAAAACTGCTTGAATAATGAAATGAAATTTGGTAATCATCGTTGTGGGGATGATTAAAAATTTTCTTTCCATTATCCAAGAAATTTTTGTTTACTAATTATAATTATATCTAATAAATACTAATAAAAAATTATATTATCAATATCTACGAAAAAACAATATTAATATTATTAAAATAAAAAAAATTATAAAATATTAAAATTATCAATATTTTCTTCAATATTTTCTCTATTCTTAACATGTTCAAATCTCAAAGGGTCGCCAATTCTCAGGTCATGCACAATAAAAAGTTTGTGTCAACCATTTCCAATTTAAACTCCATAATTTTCCTTGCATGGTTGATCACCTCTCATGTAGTGTAGCAATAAGGCGGCCCATGTAATGTCTGTCCCGTCTCTAAGAATCATCTTGCTCCCTTTACATAGATTATTCTTCCTTAAAAATATGAGAGGATATTAGTATATTTCACTTAAATTATCTAGGAATAATGGTCTATGTAAAGGGTCAGGTGAGATTATTCTTATAGATGAGAAGGTAATGACTTGGGTTGTCGAATTGCAATTCTAATTGCAAGGTGATCAAGCAGGAAAGGACAATTATATCAAATTATATCTAATTATGAATAATTATAACTAATTATTAATAATTATTAATAATTATTACTAATTATTACTAATTATAACTAATTATTACTAATTATTACTAATTATTACTAATTATCACTAATTATTAGTAATTAATAATAATTATATCTAATTATATCTAATTATTTCTAATTATATCTAATTATTTCAAATTATATCAAATTATATCAAATTATATCAAATTATATCAAACTATATCAAATTATATCAAATTATATCAAATTATACTAATTATATCTAATTATTACTAATTATATCTAGTTATTACTAATTATATCTAATTATATCTAATTATATCTAATTCTATCTAATTCTATCTAATTCTATCTAATTGTATCTAATTGTATCTAATTATATCTAATTATATCTAATTACATATAGTTACATCTAATTATGTCAAATGATATCTAATTATATCTAATTATAGCTAATTATAGCTAATTATAGTTAATTATAGGTAATTATAGGTAATTAAAGCTAATTATAGCTGATTATAGCTAATTATAGCTGATTATAACTAATTATATCAAATTATTCCCAATTATTCCTAATTATTACCAATTATATATAATTATTACTAATTATATCTAATTATTCCCAATTATATCTTATTATTACAAATTATATCTAATTATTACCAATTATATCTAATTATTTCAAATTATATCTAATTGTTACCAATTATATCTAAATATTAACCATTATTACTAATTATTACAAATTATTACTAATTACTACCAGTTATTACTAATTATTACAAATTATTACAAATTATATCCAATTATTACTAGTTATATCCAATTATTACTAATTATTACTAATTATTACTAATTATATCTAATTATTTCTAATGATATCTAATTATTACTAATTATTAATAATTATTACAAATTATATCTACTAATTATATCTAATTATTACTAATTATTACTAATTATATCTAATTATTACTAATTATATCTAATTATATCTAATTATATATAATTAGTACTTATTATTACTAATTATACCTAATTATTACTAACTATATCTAATTATTACTGATTATTACTAATTATTACTATTTATTACTAATTATTACTAATTATATCAAATTATTATTAATTATTACTAATAAATGTTACTAATTATATCTGATTATTACTAATTATTCTTAATTATATCTAATTATTTCTAATTACCCGTAATCATTTCTAATTACCCATAATAATTTCTAATTACCCCTAATTATTGCTAAATACCACTAATTATTGCTAATTACCCCTAATTTTTCCTAATTACCCATAATTATTTCTAATTACCCCTAATAACAGCTAATTACCCCTAATTACCCCTAATTATATCTAATCATGACTAAATTCCGCTAATTATCTATAATAATCTCTAATTACTTTAAATTAACAATAATTATTTATAATTATCACTGACATTATAAATTTCTTACTAAATATAAATATAAATATAAATAAATTTCAATCTAATTAATTACAACTAATAAACAACAATTAATATTAAAATAAAAAAAATAATAAAAATATAAAAAAATAAAATATAAATACATTAAACGTTGATATTGTGAAGGTATTGGCGCCTTCGAATTTCTCTCATATAAAAAAATTTAACTAAAAGAAATTTCTTCCTTAAATGTGGAGAATGAAGAGAGAAGGAGAGGCAGATCTGAGTGATTTGAAAAAAAACGTGTTGATGTATATATATGTTAGATTAGTTGCGATGGGGCCCGCCACTAATACCCTCGACCGCATTAATTACAGTCGGTGGATAAAAGGGTATTTGCGACGGGTATTGTCACAAATGCACACCTACCGACATACTATTTGCGATGGGGGGATTTTCCTATCGGAAATGGTATTTACTGCTGCCGGGATTTTGTAATGGGGGGTGCCTCCCCATCGCAAATATAGTTCCCGCATTCTGGCATGCAAACCGCGAAAAAATAATTGTGATGGGTCACATATTCCAGTTACAATTAACCTACTATTTGTGACAGGAAATGACTCGCATCGCAAATACGTATTTCATCGATCCTTTTGCGATGGTATATATTCCTGTCGCAATTGACTCATCGCAAAAAACCACTTTTCCCATAGTTTGGGGAATTCAATTATAAGAATGGGTGAAATTTGTTTCATAGTAAGGGTAAACATGGGAGATATAAATTTATGATCATAATACAGAATAAGATATACATAAGGGTATAAGATTATGAATACAACATTCATATTTCACACCTAAATTATCATGTATTTTAATTACATTTTATGTCATAAAACAGTGTCATTTTAAAATAAATGAATCATACGATTGAGGAATCATCATTAATAAATCATGAATCACATGTCTGGGTAATATAAATGGAGAACCATCACAAGTATATAAATCATCTAATATGTGATCACTAACTACCAAGACAACAAAAACATATTGTAAAAGGATTCCCTACTATTTTTGAATAACATAACAGATCATGCATCATAACTTGTATCCCATAGTGGATCAATAACATTATCTTGTTTACCAGATTGGATCGACTACATCAGTTGGTTTCTTATAGGAGATCAAGCACATTGAATTTTCATTATAATTATCTTTTGATATATAGAACATTACCCATTATATTATAGAAAAATATAATTTCAATTCCACCCTTTCTTTGAAGTTAGTGTTCCGGTCAAAGACCAAAACACAAAATTTATTGAAAGAAATAAACGGCTACACAATTCTGAAATAAAGAATATTTTTCACATCCCAAACATAAAGCTGGAGTAACTCAGGAGGAATAAATTCCCTCCAAAGCATATCGTGAGCCACCCCCATATGAGCCAGTCCATCATCTATCCTATTTTCTTCATGATACTTATGAGTGACAATGATGTTGATAACTGAGAGCGAGTTTATGTAGTCCATCCAGCATGCAGTGAGCATCCAAGCGAGATGAATAGTACCATTCCAGATGGATTAGACAATAGTGGTGGAGTCACATTCAATCCAGATATTGTTCCAGTTGTGCAACATGTCAAACGAGATAGCATGGATAACGCTCATCATCTCGACTTCCAATGAGGAAGAAAAACCACAGAATCCATAGAAGTAGCCAAGCATCTGGTCGAGGTGATTTCTGAAGATGGCTATATAACCAGCTGGTCCAGTGTTGCCTTTAGAGGCATCGACCACATTGATTTTAATCCATCCTTGTGGGAGGGGCTTCCAAAAAAGATCAAAAGTTGATCTAGGTCGAGGGTAATTTCCCTCAACACCAATACCCCAAAGAATCCCAAGGTCATGAACTGAGTTGCTGTAATGATCTTTTTGAATCAAAGTAGCCTCCCGTATCGTGATGAGAATTCTTAACTTACCCGCATTAAGCATGAATGAGTTGTTATGGAAAGTGAGTTCATTTATACCATACCAGATCACATGAAGGAGCTCTGCTACAACTGCATCAAAATGATTCTTGATCTTTTGGGAGTCAGGTTGGTCCATACACCACTGAATCTGAAAGGTTATAGAACTAGAAAACAACAATCTACATGCAAAAATGTCAGAAATATAATTCCAGAGAGTCGTTACCATATCCCAAGAAAGAAAGAGGTGATTAATATCTTCATGATGTTGGTTACACATATTGAATTTTAAACTAATAATAATCCCAAAATAATGTAATTAGGTATCCATGGGGATTCTACCATTGACGATACGCCAAATGAGGGTAAATCTCTAGGGATTAATCTAGAAATTATTAATGTTTTTTAACCAGGATAAGTAGTTTTCTTCATTTTTGAACATGTGTTTGAAGTAATTTTGAGAGTCAATCACCCCATTGTGAGCGGATTACCAAATAATAAAATCCTTTGTATTAGTAAAGGGGTAACTGTAAACAATGAGTTTGATATCCTCAGGTAAACATGTATTTTAATAATGAATGAAATTATTTATGGTGCCGTTGGTGTGGAGAATATGTTGGTTATTGGGCATTACAGATAACAGGGGCACTCCAGTCCAGTTATCCAACCAAAAAAGTAAAGTTTTCATTTCTACTGGCCATCCATCTTCAATCATTAATAATGGAAGTGAAAGTGTTTTTAATGGCGGGCCAATTTGAAGACATGAGAAAGTAAGACTGATTATTTCTAACTTTGTGGAAGAAACAATCGCAAAAAAAATATTTGGAAGGGGATTTTTTATGAATGAGGTTCCACGTGAGCTTGGATTGAATATCTTCATTAAAAAAGGAAAGGATTTTAATAACAATACCCCCTTTATCAATTGGTTTACAGCATGTGGTCCATGTGACTGTAACCAGTTTTCTCCCTAGAGTACTCTCAGTCCAAACAAAGATCTTAATAGCCACATTAATGCACTTTAGGAGGTTCTTCGGACATTTTTAAATCACAATAATATCTTTTTATAACTTATGTAAAAAAACAATGTTTGTTAAACATTACATCAATATACAATAACAAAACCCAAATAAAGAGAATTAGTTCCATTAACATCTCATCAACACAATAATAAACCATATATCCAAAGAATAAGGATTTTAATATTTTACCTTATCTATGTAAAGTATATGAAACAACAATGGTGGTTTTCGTGGATGAATAAAAATTATATGAAATGTTCACATAAATATTGTAGAAAAATATCACTTCTATTGTGAAATGACTTTTAAAAATATAAAAAATTACACAATATTAATGAAATATTTTTTCATAAAATAACATTTGAAAATATTAGTTTATTTTTTAAACCTTTAAGATTTAATTATGATAGAAACTATCATTCAAAAGGATTTGTTTAATAAATGATTCTATTCATAGTTTTGAATAGAATCTAAAATATACCTTATTTTAATAAAATACAAGAAAATTAAATGTATAAAATATTTTAAAAAGAAAAATACAGTAAAAACATAATTTTAAAAATCATTGTATTTTAGTAAAAACATTTTTGATAACATTTTTTAATAATAATTTCACATAGATGAGAAACAGTTTATATTGAAGAAAGATGAAGTCAATTCTCTTTAATAACATTCATTTGGCCTCTTTAGTTTCTAAAAAGAGGAAAATTAAATAAAAAAAACTATTCTATTTATCAAAATATATGAGAGGAAAACCCACATGTATTTTGATTATAAGATCACATTATTTCAACATGCGATTGATAGTCATAAACAATTCCAACAATCATTGATATTGAATCACAAAACCCATAAGACACTGGAAACGTTAGAATCATCGTCCTCATGAAATAGAAAACCTATATGGTTTTTTAAATCCCAAATAAAATTAAAACTAGCTATAATAAAATACATTATTTTTATTTATATATATATATTTAAATAATTAATTTTTTAATAAGTCTTGTGCCTTATAGAAATAATTTTGTGGTGAAAATCATATACCAAAACTCTCAACATTCATCATGCAATTCAAACCTTTTATATAATAAATATACATTTATTATACGTCAACTATAGATAAAAAATTATATGTATTGTACCATATATGTTTTACTAAAATTCATTTATTACCATTTTATTTATAATTACTTGTTAAAATCATTATGTCATGTCATAATGGATTATTTTTTCAAATGTCATTTGGTTTTTTAGTTTTTGTCCACTTTCATTGATCATGAATAAATTATATCAATAATTTTATCCATGATATAAATATAATATATATTAATTATATCAATTTTTATATTCATCCATAAAATTAATATACTGAAAAATTAATTATAGCATTCACAGAGATTGTAAGTCATACATAGGCAGGAACATTGGTTTCATTTTATTGATATATTGAATGAAAGAAGAGTACATTTTATTTCTCCTCTATGATATCATTTAAATATCACTTATTTCATACATATTCATTAATTCTATCCTTATTACCATCCTTTGTATAATAACATGAAAATCATATCACATTGCTTCATAGAAGTCATAGTGAAGACGTATGAAGAAGCGATGTTATACTTTTCCATAATATTAAATGGTAATATGATAGATGTGATATTTTAATTCTAAAATAATAATTATTTCATATAATTAATATAAATTTTTTATGTTTATTATTATATATGTTCGTGAGAGGTGTTGATCGGAAAAAAATATTCATCAATTTGTGAGGCAATATTCTTCCCTACATATGAGAAATTGTTTCATTCCCCATTTTATGTAATATGATATATATTTGGGTCTTTAAACTAACATAATAATATCTAATTATATGGTATATATTTATGTTTTTATATCCTCATAGTTGAATAATATTTGTATGTGGTTGAAGAAGAAATAAAATAAAAATTCATTATTCCTATGTATGAATCTCTTTTAGATAATGTCTTTAGGGTTATACGAAAATCCTCTCTTGTAGTGTTATCTGACCATGAAAAATTTTATAAGACATGCTGATGAAATTATGTAATGAATTTTGATAATTTGTGGAAAAAAATGTTCTTGGTGTGTATATATAATTTTAGAGGCAGTTTCATTTTATATAAATTGTATGTAAGTCACATTAAAACTACAGGTAAATTTCATGAAACATTTCTACCTAAATAATTAATTCCCCAGCTATATGTTCCAAAATGTGCATATATTATAACTATTTGATAGTATATATAACACCCCCAGATTTTTAAAATAATAAATTTGGTTTCAATATGATATATGAAACTAGTGAAATCAGATATTTGAATATAAAACCTCAAGACTTTATGATATATGTATTTTTAAATGAACTCTATATCATTGATATCATCAAATGTACACAACACCTGGGTTAATCAATAAAGATAATGTTATTAAAATCTTATTATTTAAAATTGAACCATTATAACTGAACCAAAATGTCTGTGGGTTTGAATAGGTAAATGAAAAATATGAAAAATTATTTATAAATATATATTAGAAATAAAATAATAATCATTTAAATGAAAACATTAATGTTTTATAAAAAACTCTATTTTTCTCAAATATCGGTTATTTATTATTTGTTCACATATTTTAGAATTAATTATTCAAATTTTTAAAATATCATTAATAATAGGAAAATAATTTTTTAAATCACCATATAAATATTATCCTACGGTTATGTTTTATGATTTTCTACAAATTATTCATTGTTATATGAATGGTTAAAAATATTTATTTATATCAAAAACTACCATTTTATTAAAATTATTTACAATGTAAAATTTTATTTTCACTTTTATTAATATACAATTATTTTTATTATATTATAAAAGATATTTTTTTATGTAATGAATTTCATATTTTTTTAGATTTTAAAACCTTCTATAACTATGATAATTTTTCTCATTGGAAACTCAATTTTTCATCACATCTGAGTGAATAATTTTTAATTGGTTATAAAAATATTATTAATTAAAATTTTAAAAATATATTTCATATATTGAATCAGTATAAATTATATTATTTAAAAGGATCAACATATTTTTTTCCCATTTTTAATAGTGAATTATGTAAAAATTAATTTACTTTGATGGGATAAAAACCATTTTTATATGGGGTTAAAAAAATTTAGCGTTAAAATGACATAAAAAACATTAAAAACCAATTTTAGAGGAACATTTTGACCTTATAACTTCTAATAATATATGTTGACAATATTTAGTGGTTTTGTAATGATAAAAAAGGATTGTGTAATTGATTCTTTTGAGAGACAACATGTGTGTCCTTTCCCACCCACATAGTAAGAGACACAATCTCATCCCATTTTAACATATAAAATACAATTTGGATCCCATAATATGGTCCCAAAACAAATTTACCCCCTCCCTAAATCTTGAATCCCATGGTTTAATATGAAATCTTTCCTAGGCAGGATTTTGGAGGAATCTTACTGTGATCATCAGATAAAGAGGTAACTTTCCTAAATGATTATTTTTATTTATTTCATATTCCACCGAATTAAATTATTACTAAATTATGATCATATAAAAAGATATGTATCTCCAATATAATTATATTATTTTTAAATGGAATAACCATTATAAATATTCTTATTCGTCAAAATGGAAATGAAACCGTCGAATTTGTTTATGGAGTACTACCTCCATGAGAATTGATGTAACGTGTTTTCCATCAACAAAGATAAAGATTGTATATAATTATTGATTTAATTGATATTTATAATATTAAATATTTTTTTATAATTTTTAATTATAATTTAAGATATACATTTTTATTTTATTTGATATTTTAAATATGATAGAATCCCTCATGTGTACGGAGGATTACCCTCTTGGAAGGTGATGAAATTTTATTTCAAAGATATAAAACATTCTAAGTAATAAATATAGAATTATTGACTATGAGAGATATATATATGAAATGATATTTTTTGTTGAAAATTAATATATGTCCCACTTCCTTACCCTTTAACTTGTTTGTGAAATGATATTACTGCTCAAGTGTACATACATGCAACCGTCTCCATGAAGCAATCTCATTCAGTTTACATTTTTATCCTTATTTAATGATTCTAAAATTAAATTCTAAGAGTGAATGTTATATTTCATAAATTAATATCATTCTATTAATGATGTAACAACAAAATATGAGAACAAACTGGAAAATTCATGAAAAAACATGTATTATAAAACATGGTAATTAACATCCAAAACAATAAATATATTGAAATATTAAGGGAAAATGTGTCATAAAATGTTATAAGTTGATATTATATTATATTATATTATAATTAGGAATTTTTTTCCATTATTAATTAAAAAATTTGAAAAACAGTTATAGTGGATTTAAAATCATGTTTAATCCAAAGGAAGAGTGATATAAGGGACTTTATCTCATTTTAAAATAATTGAGTTACATTGAAACATTATGCACCTAATTTATGATATATGTTGAATATAAATTCAACTTATCAGGTAATAAAATAAATATATATTTTATACTAGTATTTAATGCTTTAATTATAATTATTTAATCTAATGTGATTTTACATGAAAACAACCATGGAGTAAATAATTTCATAAGACAATATATTTTCATTGTGATATATTACATCATTATTTTATTTTACATTATAGGATTATGTGTTACAATAATTTTGGAAATAGTTTTCATAATTTACACTTGTCTAATGTGAAATGAACATTTACACAGTAATTAGATTCATTTAATAATTCACAATTCAACATTAGGATCTTGGTAACAGTTTATTTATTATATCATTTTAAATGAGATTTTTTATATGTCCATATTGAAATAAATAGTTAGATAAATTTATAATAAACCAATTTATTTTATTCTTCATATATATATTTTTCAAATTTTCAAGTAATTGTATCAATCTCCACAGTTTAATAGAAATTATTAGAGAAAATAAGTTTTCATTGAATTTTTAAATTAAATTACTCCTTGGTGGGAAATCCATTTTCATCAAAGTACATTTTTTATAAAATGAATTGAAATTTTTTAAAAAATTCTCGAAATGATTTAATTTTAAAAAATTAAATGTTTTAAATTTTTAATTTTTTTGAAAGGAACCTTCAAGTCATTATCCATCCAAAAATAGGTTGGATTTTAAAATACAAGTGAAAAAATCAATATTCTATTATGTATCGAAAGAAAATATACATAAAACATTATGAACACTAACTATTTTTAAGCATAAAATACAATATTAAATTTTTTTAAAGGAGATTCTTTTTATGTTTTATTTTGAAATTTTTGGTTTTAAAAAATATTAATTGTGAAAATTTTATAATCCCCCAGAATCATTTTAGTGGCCTTGTTATGGAATTTATGATCATCTCCAAAATCTATATTTTTAATGCGATGATGATCTATTGAGTATATATTTTATTGATATTGTTCTTACTATTAATCTGATTGGTTTATTATAATTTTGATTGGTTAAGGTGTTTAAATTCTCATTGTTGATAATTTTTTGGTACATTAACTTTATGATGAAATATTCCTTTTTATTTTATCATTAGACATTTCATTTCTTATAAATATCCATATTATTTATCTTTGGTGAAATCATTACATAATCCAATGATAATTTACACATATGGTTTTTTAATTACAATTTTATATTGTTTAATTCCAAAATTAATATTAATCATTAATACATACTTGTTATAGAATTTTTTTGAACCTTAATATTATTTATTACTTAACGATATCATTTAATATATAAAAAATGTATTGGAAAAAGAGATTCGAGTGTGATCCCATTAGAGATATCCCAAAAAAATCATTGGTAGTATAATGAAAAAAAATTGGTTATCCTTTATTCAATGATTTTTTGGGGAATATGTTTCTATTAAATAATATTTTGGAATTTCATTATAGTAGAGGTATCATGATTCATAATATCCTGAAGTCTAATAATTCAACATTTCCTTCCTTAATAATTTAGTTGTCATTATACATGAATTTTTGAGAGGATTATTCTAAGGATTCATTACATTCTCAATTTATATATAAAATGGAACGTGGGTTTTGTTATTTATCTTTCCATATTGATTATTCTTTATCTAATCAAGATAGTTTCATGCTAAAATAAATTGGATAAAAAATATAATCTTATTTTACAATGTTATTGATGAAATAAAATGTGTTTTATGATATCAACCATTACATATTGTGTATGGACCCGGCCTTAAACATCACCTAATCTTGAATTATGTTAATAATATGCATTGAGGATCTTTTCACGTTTAGTGATTTATGAAATTAGGTCATAAAATATATATAAAAACTTTAATATTACCTGTTGACGCATTTACTCATTATCCATTTTTTCATAATATACAATGTATTTGATAATATGAGTCATGTCTAGTTCCATGTTTTAGATAGCAGGAATTTTCCATGATCCCATTCATGACCTTATTCCACTTTATGTCCTATAAAAAACATTTCAAAAAAATCAAATTAGCATAAAAATCTCAATAAAAAATACACAAAGAAGGAAAATTGTTAGTTTTTCAAAACCACAAGTAAAACATAAATACCCTATTTAAAGTAATACATTTTAAATTTATGAAGTAGTAAATACTCTTCACTGAAGAAAAGATCATTTCATACCATTTTGTAACCAAATTATTAACAAAAAACCATTGAAAATCACATAAAATTTAAATATAACCTGGGACATATATAGAATTAAATTAAACAACCATACGGTCGACTTCCACACATATCACTAAATGAAATTGCCATACGTCTAGCTTCCATAACCAATTAATTGTATTTTATAATGTAACCATGCATCCTTGTTTATCACGGAACCACAAGTCATTTGGTTTATCATGTAATCACCAATCAAATGTCCATGTACAATTACAAAATCATAAGTCATAAAATATTTCAAATAAAAATATTTCACTAATAACATTTCATTTGTTATCAAAATAAATCATTTCAAGATATCGAAATAATAAATCAAATTCAAAAACCAGTTTCAATACCAAAATACCCCAAAATAGAGTAAGGGATTTATTTTTAAATTAAAAAAATGTTGAGTCTTATAGGGGAATCCAAAAAACAATTATGGTGGTGGTGAGGTCATTGTCAGTGAAAATGTTAAAAACATTCCTTTTGACATTTAGTAAAATGATTCATCAAAAAAATATTCCATTTGAATGAATTAAATGTCAAATGATTTTATTATATACCGTATAAATTAATGTCATGAATAAATTAAAGCATGCCTCTATGAAAGAGATTGAGATGAAGTCCCTTACCTCACACCTGACATGACCCGTTCATTCTTTAATATCAAGAATAATAAAGTTATGTTAATTTATACTTGTTTAAGAAACATTTAACAGTTTATTATTAATTTTATATAACTTATTTTTTATTATATAAATATTATATAATAATTTATGATAATAATGGTTGTTTTCAAGATATTTGGTACTTGAGTCAAAAATGAACATGTTATAATTATAAATTGTCCATGTGGATGAAATTACATTACCTCCATATTTATATTCATGATTTAGATACCATATATATCATGTATATCCTGTATATATATGCATCTATAATAGTACATAACTTTTGGAGATAATAAATGAAATTCACAGCTCATGGAGACAATATGTTGTATGTACGCATGAACACTACTTTAATTTCTATTTCGTATTTCAATGGATGGATATCATAATGATACATAGGTATATCATAATTCCATTATAAAATTATATTTTATATACATTACATATGGTCATTAACACCATATTTTATATGTTCTATGTATGGTATGGATGTGTCTTATCACTTTGAGGGGCGGTAGTCCGCACTTTCTCTAATAAAATTATCATATTTACCCAATATAGAAACCATAAAGGTATTCTATAAATGAAAAATAAAAACGTATAGAAACAATATAAACAAAATATATATCACATATAAATACATTTCCATCATAATTTCCACCATGAGTGGTGGTTGGAGATAATTTGAAAATCATCGTTTCGTGAGGCATTAGTTCTCCATCCACATAAGCAATATATACATTACCCATTAGATGGAGGTGCGTGTAAGTGAAGTTAAAATAATTATCATAACAAAAACCTAGTATATTATGGATACATTTTTTGTTATAAAATTGAGGAATAAAAAGAGTTTTGGGGGTGGAGAACTAAAATAAAAGAAAAGTATTTAAAAGAAGACGTTGCCTTTAAATCAGGTGACTCCTTTTGGTTTGAACCAAAAGGATTTTATGATGTACCTTCTCCCAAAGGTAAGGATTATTTTTGTAGGATAGAGATGTAGAGATATTAACTTGTAAGTGTTTGGATGAGCCAAAGGGATTGAGTGTAATGTATAATTAGTTAAATGTGAGGGAATTTTATAAGGGGGAGGTGGGTCTCTTTAGTAATATCTGAAAATATTATATTATAATATAATTATTTTTGGATTATAATGTTCCAAAACACATAAAGACTAAGATAAGATGAATCATGATCGAAATAAAATAATAAATTTAATATTTGACAGGTTTTTGTTATTTTTTTTAATATTTATAATTTTATTTACTTAAATCATTCATTAATATGGTAAACACTGCATCATTATTCTGTCATAAATAATTTTATTTATATGATGTCCTGTAATTGTAAAAAAATAAAATGATGTATGAAATATTTTTATATTTATTATGAGTATTTATAGTCTAAGAGATAAATCATATAACCCCATGTAAAAATGTATTTTCTAAATATATGTGTTTATGTTTTTTTTCTTTACTTTAAACTAATTAATATAAAGTGACATTATCTTACCTAAGTGGCATTAAAAGGACAAAGGTCTCACCCATGGATTTTTTTGGTCATCCATTACTCAACTAATAAGGTTAAGATAGGTGTTAAGGTAATTTTATGTTATTATAATATTGATTTTACTTTGAATTACCATATTTTTTATTTAAACGATGTAAATAAAAGTCAAAAGGGACTATTAAAAAAATTATTTCCATCTTATTGAACAAAATTTTACTTAATAATAACAAACATATATTTTTGATTTTCAAAATTCAATTCACAAATGTACTAAAATTAAATTTAAATAATAAAATTTAGTTTTATAACTATTACTCAGTGTTTTGACTATTCCTAAAAAATTAATGTCTTTATGAAAAATACAAAACATTATGCCTATGATATATTTTATATTATGAATTCAGAAATTATGTATATTTTACCAAATTAAAAATATAGAAGTCACTTTAATTTAGTTAAAATTAATTTTCATTGTCAAAACAAAAAGAGTCTTTATTATGAAATAATAACTATCAAAAGATTGACACCTGTTTATGTCCAATTTCAATGTGAAATTACATCCAATGCCCAACATTGGAATAAATGGTAAAAATATAATATAATTACACATTAAAACCAATTAGAAAAATAATCTATCCAAATTAATATATTAGATTAAAATATAGTTTTGAAGTAAAATACAGTATTTTCACTATACTTTATAAAATGAATTTTATCAGAAAAATAATTAAAATTTTCCCAAAGAATATATTAATGTCTACATTCAGAAGAAATATTTTATTTTTTCAAATGTGACATATAAAAGAATCAAAAACTAGATTTAAAAATGCTTCTCCAATAAAAGATGGTAAATCGACCTTTTAATGAATATTAGACTATTTTTGCATAATATTAAATTTATTCACATTTTAAACATCTATATTTTATTGAATAAATGTAAAAACATTTAACAAAAAATTATAATATCATTGTAGTTAGTTATGTTCATTCCCACCAATATAACGACAAGGTGTTAACTACCATCTAAAATAATATTATATTATTTATTTTTAGTATAACTCTACATTGTGTGTGTCGTAAGATTTCAAAGAAACCCGTTGTAGAATATGAGGTACGCTATCGAACATAACATCTTATTTAAAGTATAATTAATATTAAATTTAAAAATTTTAATAAATATGAAAATTTTCTATTATTTATTTACCTAGGATGTTACATCTATCCCCCCTTCTGGAAATTATGTCCTCGCAATTTAATTCAATTATCAGATAAATGGGGATATTTATCCATGGTAGTATTTTCAGATTCCCTCATTTCGTCTTCAACCATATGACTTTTCAACAAATCCATTAATTGAATAATTAACTTATTCCATAGCACTTCCTCGCTTTAGTCATAATTCTAGACTAATTGTTCCCCATATAAGAGACTCTCTTCCAACAGAATTACCTCTAGGCTCAAAACATGAGATGAATCTACCATATACATTCTCAACATCACAACATAAAAACCATTGTGTACCTGGGATAAACATTGAGGTAATGACACACTATAGGCAACTAATACAACATTCTCTAGAATTTCATATGCTCCAATGAACATCAAACTCATCTTTCCATTCTTACCTAAACACATAAAACAAATCCATAGAGATACTTGGAGAAATAAGTGATCAGCTACCTCAAAAGAAATATCCTTCCTCCGGTTATCTTTATAACTTTTCTACATGCTATGAGTTTTTCTCAAGTTCTTTTGAATCAATCGATATATCCTCGTATTATCTTAAACCAATGCTAGGACCATCAGTTTTTTTCACCTACTTAATCCCAAAAAAAACTAGTGTTCAACACCTCCTCCCATATAACGCCACAATTGGAGCCATCTGTATACTAGAATGAAAACTCTTATTATATGTAAATTCAACCAAAAAAATATTTTGCACCCAATATCCCTAGTAAATAATTAATAAATCACATAAGATATATTCCATGATCTGAATTGTTCGTTCTGACTACCAATCTGATTGAGGATGAAATGATGAAAAAAAAATTCTTCATTAACCAATGACATCGGAAGTTCTATACAAAAATTAGAAGTGAACTTCAGATTATAATCAGATATAATGTAGAAGGTAACTCCATGCAAACTGAATATCTCATTACCATACAATTGAGAAAGGTGATCTAGAGACAAAATATCTCAAATAGGAAGGAAATTAGAAGATTTAGTCAATCTATCAACAACAACCCAGATTTCAATATTACCTCAAGATATATTAGGTAATACCACATCAAATTCCATTGATATATTTTCCCATTTCCACTCTTGCACTGGTACATATTGAAACATCTATTTCGGTAATTTCATCACAACATTAATCTACTTACAAGTCAAACACTTCATACTAAATTCAGAAATATCACATTTCATTCCATACCACCAGTAATACTCTCTAAGATATATGCTCATCTTAGAACATTTAGGATGAAATGAAAATAAAAAACTATGAGTTTCACATAAAAACTCTTTGTTCAACTGTGAATCACAAGGCACGGATTATCTCTTTCCAAATCTCAAAATACAAGCATTATCGATGATAAATTCACGCAACATGCCCTTTTGAACCAAATCTGCCTTTTTCTGTAACTCACTATCTTCTTTCTGTTCTTCATTTATTCTGCCTGCTAGAGATGATTTCACTATCCCCTAAATAATAAAAAGTAATTTCCTGCACCAACAACTTCGATGCCAATGTCCAAAAAATAAAAAACCGAATGGACCTCATTCCAAACATAACATTGTTAATGTATCATTACTCATTCGACTAAAAGAATCACCCCCATTATTTTCTTTTCTCGGGTTGTAATGGATCATGAAATCATAATCATTGATTAATTCTAACCATCTCCTATGTCTCATGTTAAATTATTTCTGAGTGAGTATATACATTAATCTTCTGTGTTCATTATATATTTTCCATTTTACGTAATACAAGAGATTCCTCCAAATTTTTTAAGCAATGGAAATGGTAGATAATTCCAAATCATGTTTATGGTAATTTAACTCATGAGCTTTCAACTGGCGTGACGTATAAGCAATTACCTAATCATTCTTCATTATGACACAACCATGTCCTTTAAATGAAGCATCACTATAGATAACAAACTCACAATTTCTGGAAGGTAATGAAAAAACAATAGAATTCCACAATATTTTTTTCAATTCCGAAAAACAATCATCAAATTATTTTGTCCAAATGAACATAAGACATTTTCAGGATTACATAGTCATTGGGCAAGATAACCGTGATTTTTTTTAAAACTATGGTAATGACCTTCCAAACCAAGAAAAATACAGATCTTGGTTATATTTTTTGGTCTTGGAATTTATTTTACAAATTTTGTTTTAGTAGGATCAATAGTTATTCCATATTTAGAAACAATACCAAGGAAATAATTTTACTGTAACTAAAAGTGAAAATTTCTGAATTTCCCATAATATGTCATTTATTTTAAGGTTTTCAAGAATACCATTGAATGTCTGTAATGTTCCTCTGTATCATTGGAATATACCAAAATATCATCAATAAAAACAACCAACATTTTCCACCATATTCAACTAAGAAATCACTATAACCAATTATTCAATTCTGATTCTGACCGTCTCAGGTTGCTGATTTGAAAGGCCATTTCCCTTTGTTGGCCTTCCTAGATAAGCTGCCATGTTTTCTCTATAAAAAACAATTCTGAACACAGAAATATCTTTGGAAAATCAAAATGGAAATCTTTAAATGATATATCATTTAAAGATTACTGTATATTAATTTATGGATGTCAATTTACCAATATTCTAACTCTTAAATTTGTCTAAATCGACCTCTGATACGAACTACTAGGACCCAGCTTAAAACATTACATAATCATGAATTACGTAAATATATCACATTGAGTATCTTTTTAGGTTATGTGATTTAGTGAATTAGGTTATAAAATATAAAAAAAATGAATATTCCATGTAGAGACTTCTAATCAGTATCCATTTTTTCATAAAATAAGTACTCTTTGAAAAAAGAGCCATGTTTAGTACCATGTTTTAAAAAGCATGAAATTTATTTGATCCCTTCCTTCATCCTATTCTAATTTATGTCTTCTGAAAAACATTTCAAAAACAAGGGATGATCATACACAACTCTATAAGGGATACAAAAAGAAGAAAAACTGTTAGTTTTTCAATATAACAAGTAAACCATGAATACCTTATCATAAGTAAAAATTTTCACCTTTATGAAGTAGAAAATACTCTTCATTGAATAAAATATCATTGAATACATTTTTTTAACTAAAATATTACCATAAAACCCATAAAAAGAACATTACATATAAAGGTAACTTGGGAGATAAAGTTACCTAAAAAGAATAAACATACGGTCAACTTCCATAAATATCACTAAATAGAATAGCCATACACCTGTCTTCCATACCCGACACATTAGAGGATACAACATAAAAGCTAATAATAGTTTATCAAAGAACCATCTATAATTTTTTTTATCAGGTAACCCCTCGGCATATGTCCATGTACCATTATAAAATCATAACTCATAAAATAATGAAAATATAAATATTTTACAAAAAAAATTTAATTTTAAATCAAAATAAATAATTTCTAGATATTGAAATAATATATCAATTTTTACAAAATATAAATTCCAAAACTCCCAAAAATAGAATATGGGGTTTCCTTTCTCATTATAAAAATATTGAGGCTTATAGGGGAATCCAAATAACAATTATGGTGACGAAGATGTCATTGTCACCTCAAACATTAAAAGCATTCCTTTTGTCGATTAGAAAAATTCTTCGTGGAAAAAAGATTCCCTTTGAATGAAATTAAAATTAAAAGGGATTTTTATATACTTTATTAAATAATGTCACGTATAAGTCAATGTATGCCTCAATGAAAGGTGATTGAGATGAAGTCCCTTACCTAGTGTCTGACATAACCTGTTCGTTCATTAATTTCCTGAATATTAAAAATATGTTAATTTATACTTGATTAAGAATCATTTTAATTTTTATTATTCCTTTTATATCAATTATTACCATGTTATAAACATTATGTAATCATTTATGTTAATAACTGTCACTTTATCGATATTTGGTACTCGAGTCAATAATGATGATGTTATAATTATAAATTGTCTATCTGGTAAAAATTACATTTTCTCTAAAATGATATTCATAAATTACATATCATATATATATCATATATATTTTGTATATATATATATATATATATATATATTTATTTATAATTTCACATAACATTTGGAGATAAGAAACAAAATGCATTGTTCCTAGAGATAATAAGCCATAGGTACGCATGAACGCTACTTTATTTCTATTTTATATTTTACTAGAATGAGAACATAATGATACATAATTATATCATAATTCCATAATAATATCATATTTTATATATGTTACATAATTTCATTAACACCATCTTTTATACATTACATGAACTGTATAAACGAGTCATATCACTTTTAGGGGGCAGTAGTCTGCACTTCCTCAAATGAAATTATCATTTTTACCCACTATAGAAACCATAAAGGTATTATATTAATGAAATATATAATAACATAGAAACAATATAAATATAATATATATGATATCTAAATACAGTGCTAACATAATTTCCACCATGAGAGGCAGTTGGAGATAATTGAACAATCATTGATTCATGAGACAATAGTTCACCATCCACGGAATCTATATATTCTTTACAAATTAGATGGAGACTTGTGTAAGTGTAGTTTAAATACATATCATAATAAAAACCTAGTACATTTCGGATAAAATTGTTTTTATATAATAAATCTATAAAATGAGTTTATGTGGTCGGAGATGTAAAATAAAAAAAATGATCTTAAAAGAAGATGTTCCCATTAAATCGTGTAACTCCCTATTGTTTGAACCCAAAGGTATTCTTGGAGTGCCTTCTGCCAAATGTATGTCTTCTAGGTGGAAGAGATTGATTTACGGGTCTTAATTTGTTTGATTAAGGATGCGCCAAGGGGATTGAGAGGAGTGAGTAATGGGATAGAGGTGAGGTCTTTTTATAATGTGGAGGAGAGTTATTTTAGGTAGGTTTGAAAATATTATATTTTTTATATAATGATTTTAAAGTTCTAAAGTCCCAAAACAAAATAATGTCAAATATAAGATGAATCATTTTTGAAATAAAATAATATATTAAGAATTGAACTCGTTTTGGTTATTTTTTAATCTTTATAATCATATTTATTTAAATCATTCATTAATGAGGTAAGCATTGCATCATTATTGTGTCAGAAATATTTTTATTTATTTGATGTCTAGAAATTATTAGAAAATACAACGAAGTAGAAAATTGTTTTAGATTTATAATAAATACTTATATTCTCGTAGATAGCTCATATAACCCCATGCAAAAATTGATTTACGAAATGATATATGTATTTTCCATTTTTGTCATAACATTAAATTTATTAATATAATTTTCATTACCATACTCAAGTGGCTTTCAAAGGCCAAAGGTCTCACCCAAGGATTGTATTGGTCAGCCATTATTCATCAAATTTGGTTAAGACATGTGTTTAGTTAATTTTTTATTATTATAATATTGTTTTTACATTGAATTACCCTATTTGCCTTTAATCACAGTAAATAAAAGTCAAAAGTTACTATTCACCCAAAATTAGACTTATCTTATTGAACCAAATTTGACTTTTTAATAACATCCATGTATATAAGATTTTTAAAATTCAATTCATAGAAGTGGTAAAATTTCATATATATATATATATATATAAGATATTTTTTTGCTACTACTAAGTGTTTTTACTATTAATCAGAAGTTATTGTTTTTCAGAAAATTAAGAAAAATTCAGCCAAAGATATATTTGATATTATGAATACCTAACTGATTACTATTTTACAAAATTTAACACAATGAAGTTTCATTATTTAAATTAAAATTATTTCTCGTTGTCAAAATAAAAAAGAGTGTTTTAAGAAATAATATCTATCAAAAGATTGACACTTGTTTATGAACAATTTCAAGGTGAAATTACATCCAATGACCAACATTTGATTATTTGGTAAAAATATAATCTAATTAAAATTTTAAAAAAATAATAAGGTAATCTATTCATATAAATAAATTCGATTAAAATGTAGGTTCGAATAAAAATACATTATTTTTCAATAATTATTATTAAATGAATTTTATCAGAAAAGTACAAAATATTTACCCATATTAAATGGTGATGTCCTAATTATAATGAAATATTTTATTTTGTCAAATGATAAATATAAATTTGTCAAATCATGAATTTAAAATGGTTCTAAAATAAAAGGTTTTAAATCAACCTTTTATAGAATAATAGAGTATTTGTTATTAAAATTATATTCATTCACATTTTAAGCCTCTAATTTTATTCAATAAATCTAATAACATTTAAAAAACATGTATAATCATATAGTAGTTTGTTCTATTCATTCCCTCCAATACAATGACTAGGTTTTAACTACCATCTAAAATAATATTATACTATTATTTTTCAGTATAAATCAACATTTTGTGCAATGTTATATTTCACAGAAACCCATTGTTACTTATCATGTACGCTATCGAACTTAGCATCCATTTTAAAGTAAAATTAGTATT
Source organism: Viscum album (assembly GCA_963277665.1). NCBI lineage: Eukaryota > Viridiplantae > Streptophyta > Magnoliopsida > Santalales > Viscaceae > Viscum > Viscum album. The sequence goes on along the minus strand of OY728133.1, from coordinate 640,459,091 downwards.
TAATTTACAAATTTTAATAAATATGATAATGTAAAATTCTTTATTTAACTGGGATGTTACATATTGTTGATTCCATTCTTATTTTAATAATTTCTTCATGAATGATTAGACATAACACTTTCTCTTCATTTTATATCACCCTTATTTCTATTCCTTTCCTAGGAATACATGAAGTGCACTATGCATTATATTGTTGAATACTCTTGACATAATAATGATATGTGAAAAAAAATGTGGTAAATTTTTATTCATTTTTAATATCAGTATCAAATAAATAATGTGTTTACCTAAACCACTAATTTATATGGTCATTCGATAAGGAATTCATTAAACATTATGATAATATAAAATATTATACACCAACTACATGTATTTATAATCGGGGAAGTTATATTGGTTATCATAGGAAGATTACTGTAATCCTTGGGATATAAATAATATAAAAAATATATTAGGGATCATAACTCTATAATTTTCTTTCAGGGCATGAATATAAAAACAAACTAATGTTTTGGTAAGGAAGGAATAATGTTTTCTCATATGAATACATCCCTAAAGATATATTATTATTAGAATTGGTTCTCGAATTGATATACCAAGGGGTAATACTTTGAAAAAATATTCCCGGTCTAGGATAAAAAATTATGTGGTATCGGATAAAAATCATTACTAAGATCATAGTTTGACACTCCAAGGGACATGATTTTGTTAAATCAAATTTTTTTAAAACCCATTATGAATGATTTTAGCAGATTATTTAAATGTAAGACATCATTTAAACATAAAATTTTATATACTAAAATTAATGATTCACGATTTAGACATCATATATATTATTTTAAGGTTATTTAGCTATAATTATAATTACTCACACTCTGATTTTTTCGTTTTAGTCAAATTATAGAATCCAAAACAATTGTACAGAAATTTACATGAAGGGTAATATAGTGTCTATTATAAATCCATATTGGGGTATAATTAGACTATAATTTATCTAGCCTATTCCTAATCAGTTATAGAAAATTACTTTTAACAACATAAAACATAACCAATAATAGGGATCACTAATGAAGAAGGATAAAAATTTCTCTAAGAGCTAATGTGGTCGAGACTATATAAGAAGGAACGATTGATTTCATTTCGGATAGAAAATTAGAAGGATAAACCCATAAGATGTATAAATGTAATGAAAAAATGTTTTATGTGTCGAAAATATTGTCATAAATAATGAATTGTTGATGAAAAATAACTTGCATGATGGAAGGAATTATATTTCATCCTACAGAACCATTATGGTTAATTATTATAATTGTTGGGAATCAAGAAATTATTTGAGTTAATTCGTTATTCAAAATGTTATCCCCTATACAGATAATGAATCACGTTGAAATAAAATGTAAAAAATAATTATGTATTGGGTTTGAAGAATTAATTTTTATCAGTATTTTTTTACCATGGTATATTTGTTATTACACAAATGTGGCTTATAAGGAATGTGTAAAATTCATAAGGCATAAATATCTTTATTAACAAAATTTTTATAGATACTTTCATTGATTTATTTTTTTAATAATGATCATAAGTTAAATGACTTAAGAACAACAATTTAGGATTAATGTGCTGTGAGTATACCATGATTAAGGAAATTTTTGTGAAAATTTATGGATATAAAACCCCTAAAAGTATTATATATTGTATTAAAAATATATTTATGGGAAAATTCACTTTCTTTTGGTTGGAATAATTATAAATGTATTAGTATACATTAGAGTTTATATTAAATTTAATGTTGACATAATTATAGGATCCTATAGTTTCAAAACATTATATGATTTATATTAATATAATTTTTAAAAAAGTAATAATAATATGCTTGGGTAAAAAATGTTTTATTTGAATAAGGCCACATTTCGTAAACCCACAACATAAATATTGTAAGTGATTATAACCTACCAAATGCCTACAAGATGGTTTTGTCAATATACAATTTTTTTCAGTTAAATGATTTGATGTGTAAATATAAATGATGAACTTTTTGTGTTATTATTGATTTTTAGGTATTAATTTATTATGTTTGATATCTTTTTATAACCATAATGGTTTTGGAAATCATTTAGATTTATGAGAATGGATATTTCAATCTTTAATAGATTTTATGATATGTTAAAAAATAATTTTATTTCATTAGGAATAAAAAAATAATTTTTTGATATTAAGTTTATACTATAATATAAAAAGTGTAAATTGATAAAATCACAAAAAAATGAATAAATTATTCTTATATAAAAGTATTATATAAAACATGTATATTTCCTTATGTTCATATACATGAATGTAATGTAATTCCTCGAATATAAGAAAAGGATATTAAAAAAATGATACAACATTACATTTATATCGATTCAACATATATAATTTTAAATCAATAATTATTTTTTATTCATAGTTCAAGAAATTCCATAAATAATTAATATTATTTTGATCATTGATCTCATTTACTCTCTATAATTATTTATGATTTTCAACGATTTCTATATCATAACTTGCCACCAGTATTCCCATATTTTGGAAACTTGGTATGTGTTATGCCATATAAACATTTTACTCGAATTTAACATTAATTAAGAGGATTTTTTATTAATCCTATTTACAATGTGGGTTTACAATAATGGCATTCACATTTCTAAAACCCTTTATTATTGAGATCATGATTACATTTCAAGGATTCAGTTTTTATTTATTGTTAAATGTAGTACCATGATATTTTCAAAATAAGAAAAATAAGTTCGATAGTTTATATATCATGATTGTCATGACCCATCCCCCAGGGTCCATGTGGAAACTACCCCAAGCCCGCCTTCCATAGGCCAGGGGCTGGCAACTAGAACCAAAAGGTGTATTCCCTAAAACTAGAAAGGCATTTCCTTTATATGATGTAACACAAAAAACCAAGCACACAAGAAGATATGAACACAAGTAAACTGTATTATAGAATGAGTGTGTACAGTAGTAAAAAGGTTCCAGAATACAAGCCCAACTAGAAAGAACATGAAAATTGGAAAGTACAACTGAACTAAAACATCTCCTGTGAACGCCTACCAAGGACACTATCGAAAGGGTAGGTAAAGCTCTCGAACAGTCGTCTCTACGTTATGCCTCGTCTAAAGTCCCTGTTTGAGATACCTTCTCTCCATGTACCCTTTTCCTCGATCAGAGTTTTTCATCGTTATCACCAAACACAACAAGGTGCGACCATATATCATATAGGGGGGAGTATAATGATACTCAGTAGGGACCCCGAGACTGACAAAGGTCACACAATATCCACAAAGGAAAAACTACAAATCATGGGAACAACTAACAACCCTAATATGGTATATCCCATACATATACCTAAGTTATCAAGTACAACCATCTCATTCATGTGGAAACAAGGTGCAACTCAAAATCCCCTACCTCAAATGTTCCACAAAAGAAGGAATACCCTAATGGTAACACCTTAATGGTTAGTACCACAGAGGTAATGCCACACAGAAGAATACCACAAAGGTATCACCACAATGGTATGTACCACAATGTTATGCTGCATTAAGGATTAGCACAAAGTTAAAGACTCATCTCACACCATGTATAAAATATTTATGGTAGTAATGTTGATTAGATTTAACTACTGAATCATCTTACTCTATTACAAGGTATACCCACATAGGATCCTAAATCATCAGACAAATGTAGGATCCTAGATCATCATACCCACATAAGATCCTTGTATAGTATACCCAAGTCAAATCCTAGAGTAGTCCCATGTGGATTCCTAGAGTGGATCCAATAGGGATACTAAAACAAAGACCCACATAAGATCCCAAAACATAGACCCACATAGGATCTCTTTCTCATGTTATATCCTGCTACTGGGTTCCCACACTAAGATCGCTTGATTATGGGAGGATCCACTCCTCATGCCACATGTCAGTACTCCAAATGCTATGATGTCCCAATAAGATGTATCTAAGATGAAAACAATGTAATAGGGGTCTCAATGCAATAGAGGGAGCGTCAATCGGATGCCCAGTCTATAAGTTATTGGCCTTTTAGTCCTAAGGTCACGATTGGATTCGTGTTCGATCCAACCTGGGCATACTCAAATTTATCCAAAACTCAAGTGGGGTATACCAAAAGGTACAACTCAATCCACGGTTTCTGGCACTATATACGGTTCGTCAAACATATGCCCGAAGCTCAAGACATGGCCGAAAGAGTGAAAAAGGGTCGAAGCTGGTCTGGTTTTGGTCCGACCCGGTCTGACCGACTCGGGGCCAACCCTGGGTCCAGCATGTCCCGCTGGGTCCGACCTGGCCCGCTGGCATAGCCCGGCCCACTGGCACAGCCTGGCCTATTGGGCGGCCCATGGTGCAGCCTACGCTAGCCCGCGGCTGGGTGGCACCACGATGGGGTACACCCTTTTGCCACCCAACAGGGAGGCGCCCCTTGGGTACCCAAACGACATGGATGTTTGGGTTGGGTAGCCAACCGGCTGGTGCCACGTAGTGCTGGTAGCTAGCACACTGGACCCCATGTCACACTTGGCTCCCCGACTGGCCGAACGGCCTTCCCTCTCCCATGGCGCGGTCGTGCACCGTGCCCCTACCGGTGTCCACCAACGAGCCAGCCACCCCTCCACCGCCACCGCGTCCTTGCACTACATCACCTACACGTTAGGCGGCACTGCCATCACCATCACATGGTCGGCCGTGCGCCGGCTTCCACCATCACTCCACAGTGGCCGATGGGCCATGACCCTCCTCCAGTAGTGCAGTTATGCCATCGCTGTCTTCGCGACTATCTGGGGTGTCGGATACCGCCCCCACGCCTTGACAACCACTTTCCTCGGGTCACCGGTCATGCCCTAGGGTCTCGTTCTTCATTCCATTGACTCCCACATGCACCGCGATATTTCATTGTCGATTCAAGACCATCAAAAAATCCCACAAAGGTTGCGGAGAGGCCGGGCCGCATTCATTCATCCAACACACTCCGCGTTAGAATGGTATCAAGCGGCTTATTTGTTCTTGAATCAAGATAAATATAAATATTTTTTAATTACAATGAACATCAATAATTGGGAATGGGATGACAAACCACAGTCCCTACCTTTTCATTCGTTGGAGGAGTTGTGAGGTAGAAGATGAAGTATTTGAAGAACGTTGGATTTTGTTGCTCTCGCAAAGCGCTTCTGATCTGAGCTCGGCGTTGGTTCTTTGTTTTTCGTTGGAGAGGAAAAGTTATTTGTTGGAGAGAACGTTTCACCCCAATTCATTCAAGATAATTTTCCATCAAAATCCTCTAACCCAACAAAAATGAAGAACCAACATATTAAAAATAAGTATAAAAATTAATTTAAGTTTACACGTTTAATTAATTATAGTTGGCTCAATTTATTAATAGGAGAGTTGAGAGGTTCTCCTGAAATAAGAGGGGTTCCGGTGGTCTCCACCACCAATATTTTAAATTGGGGGTTTTCTGGCTCAGGTGGTCCCCACCTCTATAATTTAATAATAGAGGTTATTAATATAAAATAAGATTTGTTGTTTATTTTATTTTTATTTCCACAAAAAACACGAAAACTAACATACACCCTCAACCTTCTGCGGTCTAGGTGAAGGTCCCCTTAAGAGAATAATGGTGCTGTGTGTTAAACTATGTCATTGGATTTCAATTCCGAGCATCGGTTCAAAAGATACAAAAATCTCATCACACACTTACTGGACGTACTTAAAAAAAGTACAGAAGTTCATTCTGGGAACAATGGTGCTCGGAATCATGCGCCGTCAATTTTTGTGGACTCATAAAATTACCATATAATTTTAAAAAAAAAACATGGAACTTTCGGGTCTTTACATTCTCCCAACATAAGGGCTTTGCATCCCCGTAACAACAACTCAAACTGATGGAACAGGTGGCGGTACTAAGCATGTATCTGAGCCTCCCACTCCTAGGTGCTCTCGTGGAGGCTCCCATGATGCCAACATACATGAACCAAAGGTATTGATTGCCCACGAAGGACTCTCTCCTGTCGATCCTCAATCTCTACTGCAACCTCTGTAAAGTTCGCCCCATCGTCGATGTCGAGCTCACCCAAGGCAATGATTTTTGAAGGGTTTTGCACGTATCTCCTCAGTTGGGATACATGAAAAATGTTGTGCACATAGTTCAACTGAGGAGGAAGAGCTATGCGGTAATCCACCTCTCCAACACTAATGATAACCTAAAAGGGTCCGATGAAACACGATGATATCTTGTCGTCCCGGCCAAATCTCTTCAAACGTCATCAAGGTGAGACCCATAGAAAAACATGGTCTCCATCCACGAACTCTAGAGGTATCCATCTCCTATCAGTATAAGACTTATGCCTGCTCTGTTTAGTTTTCATCTACTCATAGATGATATGTACCTTCTCCGTGGTAGCATGTACCATCTCTGGTCCCACGAGTGCTGATTCCCCTAGGTCAGTCCAACACAAAGGTGATCTTCAAGGCCGGTCGTACAGATCCTCGAATGGTGCCATTCAAATGATGGAGTCATATGAATTGTTGTATGAAAAATCCAACAGGGTCAATTGAAAATCCTAGCTACGACCGAAGTTGAGGACGCAAGCATGCAACATGTCCTCATGAGTCTGAATGGTCCACTATGTCTGGCCATCCTTCTAAGTATGGAAGGTGGTGCTCAGAAGAAGCTATGTCCTAAAATCCTCCTGCAACCCCTTCCATTTCCGGGAAGTGTAACACGCATCATGATTAGAGTCAGTTGTCGATGGTACTCCATGTAGTCGCACAATCTCCTGCTAATAGAGGAATCCCATGCTATCTACTGAACTCTGCTTAATGATATGTGGAAATGGGCTGACATGGTGAGTTGGTCGATGACACCCAGATAATATCATGACCCCTGGATTTAAGTGGATTTCTTATTAAGATGTCCAGGGATATCCCATCCCACTTCCTCTCTGGGGCCTCTTAAGGATGAACTAAGCCTTCTAGTAACTGATGCTCCCCCTTCACTTGCTGACAAGTGAGGCCCCGAGAGACAAACTATGCTACTGCTTTCTTCATTCCCAGCCAGCAATGCTATCATTCGAGATCCCAGTACATCTTTGACCCTCAATGATGTAACACTAGAGGCGATGTGTGGAACTCCATCAACACCTCCTCTCGATGTGACACTGGTACCATGGGTCGTCCTCTAAAAAGGATGACGTGCTCCCCACCTTAATAAAATCAATCAGGTGTATGTCCTATAGATATCTGAGCACATCGAGCCTCGCAGTCAGGGTCCGCATACTACAGCTCCATTACTCACTGAAGGAGTGGGGGAGTGATTGTAAGAGACTAAAGAAGAGTTTCTTCATCACTATCCATAAAGGATATCTGTAAATTTTCTTGATGCTCCATAGCCTCACCTATCAGCTTTATACCAGATCGTCAGTTGAGTGCATCTGCTTCAACGTTCCCCTTCCTAGCAGTATATACAATATAAAAGTCATATTCCTAGTGTAACTCAAGACACTGTAACTTTATTAGGTTTAGGTCCTTCTACGAGAAGATATACTTGAGACTTTGGTGATCAGAGTAGATTGTAAAATGCCCGCCCATCAGATAGTGTCGCCACATCTTCAGAGAAAATACCACTTCTACTAACTCAAGGTCATGGGTAGCATAGTTCTGCTCATGTTGTCTTAGCTATAGTGAACCATATATGAAAAATACTCTCTTATGCATTAGGACACATCCGAGCCTGGTCCCTGATGCATCATAGCTGACTATTTACCAAACACCCTCCTCTGGAAGCCTCAAGATGGGGGCACTAGTCAACCTCTGCCTCAGCTCTTGAAAACTCAACTGGAATCTCTCTGACCTGACGAAGGGTTTCCCCTTCTATTTTAATACTGATTAAGGTTTTCCAACATTAGTGAAATCAGGTACCAAGATCTGATAGTATCTGACCAATCTAAAGAAACTATGTTCCACCCCCACACTCTTAGGTGGCTGCCAAGAAAGTACTACCTCAATCATCACAAGATCCACTGCAACTCCATCCTCCAAGATGTCATGTCTTAAAAAGTAAACCTCTCAAATCCAGAACTGGCACTTCGAGAGCATACTACAATGTTGGTGAACTCAGAGTGTTTCCCAAACTATCTACAATTGATAAGGAAGCTCCCACTTGGTAGCCGAGTAGATCCCAATGTCATCAATGAAGACTACTACAAAGTGATCAAGGTATGGATGAAATATCATTTTCAGTAGTCCCATAAACACTGTTGGAGCATTGGTCACGTAGAACAGCATGAATAAAAACTCTTAATAGACGTACCATTATATGGAAGTCATCTTCTGCACATCCACATCTCATACACTCAGCAGGTGATATCATAATCAGAGGTCTATCTTCAACAACCACAGTGCTCCCATGAATTGATCAATGAGGTTGTCAATCCTTTGAAGTTGGTGCTTGGTTTTCACTATCTCCTAGTTCAAGTGCCAATATTCAACACAAAGTCTCATGATCCCATCTGCCTTCTTGGTGATCAAAATCATGGCTGCCCAAGGAGAAACACTGGGTTGGTTGAATCCCTTCTCCTGTAAGTCCTCCAGCTATACATGCAGCTCACGAAGCTCCGCATGAGCCATTCGATATGCTAGTGTAGATATTGGTGTCATTATGGGGTTAAACTCAAAATAAAATTTCACCTCTCTACATGGAGGTAGACCCAAAATATCATCAGGGAAGACATCCGCATCCTGGTCCACCACTACTGGATAGCTCGGACTCTCCACATCTACCGCTCTGAGGATAAGGCAAAACCACTGATTAGTGATCAGCAGCACTCGCCTCCATGTAATTATGTACTATGGCATAAAGGATATATTCCTTCTAGTGAAGATAATCCTAGTCCCATCAGTGCAGAAACACCACACATAGTACCTAATAGAGTCAATAATAGCATGAACTCTAGATAACCATTACATACCCAAGATGACATCGTAAGGCCTCAATGCCACTACTAGGAGATCCTAGACAAAACTCTCGCCTCTGAGAGTAATATCACACTTCCGACACCAGTGTGTAATCATCTAATCCTCTCTTCTAAGAGTCTATAGACAAGAGGATTGAGCTAACGTCTCAACCTGAATCTCCGAGATCCATACAAGGGTTGTGGAAATAGATGAATGAATGGAACCTCTGTCCATAAGTACTGAATCTATGGTGGATTTGATATAGATCTTACCTTGTATCATCTTTGTAGTGCCTTGGTTGCAAGACTCAACTGCCTAGAGATAATTTCTACCTTGTCCAACTGATCATTGTGGTCGGGTTGGACCATCTAGTGGTGGTAGTGGTAACATCTTGAATCATCGCCCACTGCACAGCCGACCCTAAATCTACGGTCATCCACCTCTAGGTATGGTCCTCTTGGACCACTATGACATCTTTCTGCTTCCAGATACTGAAGAATCAACTATGTGACACCCGATGGTGCGTCTGACCACTGGTGACTGCTTATTAAGAAAACTCTTCACTAAGAGGGCTCTCTCTAATACCCCCTCTTGTGTAAGGATGCTATGATAAATCATCGAATATTTGATCTCCCGCCTCAGCCCCTACTCGAAGGTATGGGCACTGAAGAATGGGACCCACACCATATCAGTGGAGGTTTGTGAGTGGGTAGTGAACCTCGCTGAGTATTGATCCATAATCATGATACCTTGCTGTAGATGAAGAAGATCCTATTTGCGCATTGCATGAAGATTTTATGGGACAAACCATGCCCGAAATAGGCTCTCAATGTCTTCCCAAAGAAGTGTCACCTCATCGTGAGCCAGGAGCATCAAGCTCCACCATCTTCCTACAGCTAACAATAGATGACTAGAAACATTAATCACCATGAGATCAGTTGGTGTCCCTACCAGTCAAAAGACTCTCACCATAGACTCCTACCAATCATCAAGCACCTGTGGTTTCGTCTCACCCCTAAACTCGGGTGGCCTCTGGTACTGGAACATGTGAAACATGATAAAATGTCGTGAACTATCTACTACTGGGGCAGATGGCATCATTGTCCCAAGGGGTAATGGTACTTGCGATTCCTCTACTGGTGTATCTAAAGATATAGGGCCCTGCAATGAGGCCTCATCACTCGGTGGGCTTTCCTTGTGTACTATACCCAGAACCCTAGCTGGCTATCTGCGTATAGGCATCCTGAAAATAAACAGGTGTTCCAAACTCAATTAGTTATACCGGGGGAGCAGACTCAAACTCATAACAATGAAAACATTTCAAAAAAATATGTAATCAGTGTTTCCATGAACTAAGTTTGAAATCAGATGTCAGGGTCCAAGTGTATGGATACGTCGGCAGCCGCACCAACACTGGATTACATAAACTGATAACCACACTCATTACACATAAAATTATTTCCATTAAAATGATTAGAGTCCAATTTTATATGCTATAACTGAATTCTATAATATCAATTTGTCACGACCCCTCCCCCGGGGCCCATGCCGTGACTACCCCAAGCTCGCCTTCCATAGGCCAGGTGCTGGCGACTAGCACCAAAATGCATATTCCCTAAAACGAGAAATGAATTTCCTTTATATCCAATAACACCCACAACCATGCACACAACATGATATGAACAAAAGTAAACTTTACTTTAGAATGAGTGTGTGTAGTAGGTAAAAATTGACAAAAATACAAGACCAACTAGAATGTACAATAAAACTAGAAAGTACCAGTAAACTGAAATAGCTCTTGTGAACACCCATTGAGGGCCCTACCTAAAGGGTAGGTAAAGCTCTAGAATAGTCATCTCTATGGTATGCCTCATTTAAGGTCCACCCCCGAGCAACCTTCCGTCCTTATACCCTCTTCCCCAATCAGTGATGCCCGTCTTCTGCACCAAACACAATAAGGCGCAGGCATATGCTGTGCAAGGATGAGTATAACGATACTCAGTAGGGACCCTGACACCCTCAAAGTCCTAACAAAATATACAATTTATTAACCACAAATAAAGGAAAAAATGACAAACCTACTTAGGTATATGCCCATACATATACCTATGTTATCAAATATACCCATCTCATTCATGAGGAACCAAGGTCGTACTCAATATCCCATAGCTCAACTAGTTCACAAAGGATGGAATGCCCCGAAGGTAACACCAAAAAGGTATGTAACACAAAGGTAATATCACACAGAAGAATAAAAAAATGGTATCACCATGAAGGTCATTACCACAAAGTTATGCCACACAGAAGATTACAACAAAGGTAAAGACTTAGCTCACACAAGGTATAACATAGGTACGGTAGAAATGATGATTAGTTATAACTACTAAATCATCTTACTCTATTAAGAGGTAGATCCACGTAGAATCCTAAATCATCATACCCACATAGGATCCTAGATCATCAGACCCACAGAGGATCCTAGTATCGACGACCCACGTAGGATCGCAGAGTAGTCCCACGTAGATTCCTAGAGAAAATTATATAGGCATACTGGGGCACAGACCCACGCAGGATCCCAATACACAGACCCACATAGGATCCCTTTCTCATGTTACAGCTAGCTACTGGGTTCCCCTGCAATGCTTGCATGATTCTGGGAGGATTCACTCCTCAAGCCACAGGTCGATACTCCAACTTCCACGATGTCCCAAGAAGATGTATCCCAGATAACTTACATGTAATATGGGTCTTAATGTAATAGATTATACATCAATCAGATGCCTGGTCTATATATTATTTCCCTTTTATTCTTGAGGGACCGGTTGGATTCGTGTTCGATCCAACCCAGATATACACCAAATGTATCCTAAACTCATGTGGGATATACCAAAAGGATGGTCTAAATCCTAGGTTTTTGGCACTATTGACGGTTCATCAAACGGACGACTAAAGATCATGATATGGCCAAAATATTGGAAAAGGGTAAATGTTGGTCCGGGACTGGTACGAACCAATCAGATTGACCCTGCCCAACCCGGCCTGGGCCGACCCGGGTCCGGCCCTAGGTCAAGGCTGTGGTCCGGCCTGGCCTGGGGGGTCCGGCCCAGGCTGCTAGTGCGGCCCGTGCTAGGCGACCCATCGGTGTGGTCCGCGTTAGGCGGCCTGCGATGCGGCCTGCACTGGGCGGCATGCTGGTTGGCCCGCTCGCCCGCGACTGGGTGGCCTCGCGGTGGGGTCCTATACAGCCACCATCCAAGGGGGAGGTGCTAATTTGGTACCTGAATGGATGGACCATTTGGGTTGTGTAGCCGAATGGCCGATGCCACATGGCACTGGCAACTGGCACGCAGGTCCCTAGGTCCTGCTTGGCTCCTTTGTTGGTCGGATGGCAAGCCCTCCTGCATGGAACTGCCGCGCTTTGCACCACCTCTGGGGGATGGTTGCGAGCCGGCCGCCCCTCCACTACATCTGGGTCCATGTTCCATGGAACCTGCATGTCGGGCGGTGCAGATACACTCCACCATCACCGTCACACAGTCGGTCGCCGCCCTTGGTATGCTGGGGCCGACAGGCCGCAACCCTTCTCTGGCGGCTTGGTGGCACCACCATCGTCTACATGGCCGGCTGGGGTGCGGGCCGCCACATCCGAGCCCTTCTGGAGACATTCCTCTGGTCACCTGGCCTGCCCCGATGCCCCGTTCTTTATTTCGTAGACTCCTGCACATGCCTCGGGATTTCATCGTCGATTCAAGACCATCAATAAAATCCGAAAATGGATGCAGATAGGTCGGGTCATGTTTGTTTGGCCCACACCATCCATTTTATAAAGGTAGCTAACAACTTATTTGTTCTTAAATCAATAATATTATAAATATTCTTAAATTAAGATGAACATCAAGAACGAGTAAAGGAATGATAAAAAAATCCCTACCTTGTCGTTCATTGGAGGAGTCGAGAGGTAGAAGATTAATTCATTGATGATCTTTGGCATTTGTTTCTCCCGCAAAGCGCTTCAGATCTGGGCTCAGGTTTGGTTCCTCGTTCGTCATTGGAGAGAATATGTTCTTCGTTGGAGAAAATTATTCTCCAAAATTCCCCCTATCTCCTTTGCCAACGAATCCTCTAACCCAATAAAAACAAAGATCCAACTTTTTAAAAATAATTCAAACAATTAATTTTATTTGAAACAATTAATTAGTTTTAGTTGGATCAATTTTTTAATTGGAGAGTTGAAGGGTTATCCACAATTAAGAGGGGTTCAAGTGGTCCCCACCACATAGAATTTAAATTTGGTGTTTTTTAGCTCGTGTGGTCCCCACCTCCATAATTTTAAAATAAATTTTATAAAAATAGAATAAAATTTGTTCTTTATTTTATTTTCAATCCATGAAAAACCCGAAAACTAACTTTCACTCTCGACCTATTATGCTTGAGGTGAAGGTCCCTTTAAGTGAATAACAGCGCTGCGAGTTCAACGATGTCCTCATATTTTAATTACGAGCACCGGTTAAAAAGTTATAATAACCCCCTAACACGCTTTCAGAATGTACTTAAAAAAAGTTCAAAATTTCCTTCTGGGCAAACTGGATCTCGGAATCACATGCAGTCAATTTTCGCAGACTTGTAAAATACCCATATAATTTTAAAAAAAATATTACATAGATTTTCCAGGTCTTTAAAATGACATACTACGATTAGAAGAAAATATAATAGGCCTGAAACATATATTATATATATATAAACTTTAATAAATTGATTCTCATTATCAGCATGTGATACATGGAATACCATGTTTAAGTGAAGCATAATAATCAATCTAAAAAATATTATTAAAAATGGAACCATTATAACATAATAGATAATTCTGCTAATATTAATATAAAAAACTAAATTTTAAAAAATATCATGATCAATAGATTTTAAATAATTTAATGATCATTTAAAATAATTAATTTTTTTTAAAAAACTATATTTTTCTAAAAGGAGGTTTATCCATGCAATGTTAATAAAATATAAAATTTATTTTTACCTATTTTAGAAAAATAAATTGATAAAATTAAATTAATCCTTATAGTCATAATATAATAATTAGCATATTGTGGGGGTTTTATGTAATGTTAATTTTTTCAAAGATGTGTGAAAATTTTTATTATTCTAAATAATCTTTGAAGTTTAAATTATTAAAAATGTTAAATTAAATATTAATATTTTTAAATATAATTGTTTTTAATTTTATTATAATAAAAACATACATTAGTGAAATCAATTTCATATTAATTTTTTAAATTATAACATTCTGCACTAATGATAAATATTTATTTGGAAACAATATTTTTCATTATTATGGTGGGCATAATATTAAATTAGATTATTCCACTTATGTGAGTGGAATTTTAAAATTATGTAATCTATATTTTAGAAAAATTACAATAATTATTTTCTAAAATGATGAAACTAATTTGATATAATTATGAATATTAAAATTAGATACATTTAATTACTGTAATTACGGTAATAAATTTATTTACCTCGTGGTTAAACTAAAATAAAATTTCATAAATAACCCCCACTAAGTAAACAATAGTTGAACAAAAATAATTCCACATAATATTCTAATAGGGTGTATAATTAATTGTGTTTAGTAGATTTGTGTTGGATAAAAATGATGGTGTAATTGATACTTTTAAAAAACTCAATGTCTATCTACTCCCACACTTATAAAATACTAACCAATCTTCTCTCCTCTTCACACATCGAAATACATTTGGATCGGAAATTCCCTTATAAAATCACAACAAATATCCCTTGAAAACATCATAGTATCATTGAATTGATCATAAATCCATCATAGTAAGGATTTTTGTGAAATCGTTAAGATGTCATTCGAAGAATATGTGACATTTTTAAACAATATGTTTTTATTTTATTTCTTCCAAAACCTCTTTCATATCATATTTATTACTTATTATATAATTACATTATTTTATAAAATAATATTATATTTTTTTGGTCTATGGTATATTATTTATCCATATCAACCTCTATTAAATAGATAATGAAATCATTGATAGTGTCTATAGAATACTACTTCTTCACAGATAACTGTAACTCATTTCCAATCAACACATCTCGTGATTCTATATATTCATATATTTATTTTATATATATAATTTATATAATATTATAATACTTATGGAATTATATTATCAAAATAAATTCTTACTTTCCATTCCATTTAATATAATTTAATATCCCACGTGTCTGCTGTGGACTACCGCCTCATGAACTAATGTGATTCATTTTTCTCTAACACATTACATGGAAATAATGATGATAAATTGATGTAATATATTATATATATATGAAATGATATTTATTAATTAATTTAAATTATCATCCTCTTTCTTTACTTTCAACTAATTAATATAATGATATCATCACTCATGCATACATATGTCCTACCATCTCTGTGAAGGGATCTGATTCATTTTACACAAAAATCATTCATGAATAATAATTAAAATGATTATAGTGCGCAAATAATAGATTTATAACAATAATATAAATATGTTTATGATGAAAATATATAATTAAAATAATAATCAGAAATTTGTTTCAATATATGCATGAGAGAATAAGGTGGTTAACACCGGCTACAATGAAAATAATTAGCTATTACTAACAAACGGGTGGTCAATTGTTATAATTCGACCATGTATGATATTAAAAACAGTTTTATGGTTCTATTATAGATTAATTAAATTATTAAATCATTTATACAAGAGTTTAATCCTCTTTAAACTAGAAAGAATCATGGGGTAATGGAATTTCCCTCAATTTCTATTCAATCTACCATATTATTATGTTATGATCCTCATTTATTATATTCGGTGTATATACTTATCTAGGTTTAGGATATATTGTTAATGATTCATAATTCCTTGTATGATATGTATTAATTTTAATTATTTCATCAACGTGGATTGGAAAAAATGTTACCAAGTGGTAAATAATTTCATATCTAAATTTCATTTAATTTTGTGATATAACATCATCGTTTTATTTGACATTCTATGATTATGTGTTCAAAGGGATTTGAATATTTATAGTTGTATTTCTACATGTTTACTATAGATTTAAATTTTAATCCGATAATCAAATAATTTACTAATTTTCACATCAATATAATGATATTTTTTAGGGTATATTTAACAATTATATGTTAATTGTGACTGTTTAGAATTAAATTTACAATGAAGGGATTTTTTTGATCATTTTATTATAAAATATGTAATTTTTTTCTTCTCAAGTTTCTCAGAAATATTTATTTAATATTAACATTTGATGATCTTTGGTGATTAATATTATAAAAAATATTTTTAAAATAAAATTCTACATTATTTCTCTCTTTATTCGAAAATAATTTTCCATCAAAATCCATTTTATATAAAAATGATTATAATAAAAATTTTAGCCTCATAAAAACAACTTATTAAATAATTTTTTCCCATGATTTAATTTTTACAAAATTTTAAAAATGAAAAATTCATGTATATATCCAGACAATTTCTATTTTTATTTTACTGAAAAAGTGAATAGAATCATTGTTTTAATACGTACAACATGAATGGAATTTCGAACCATCATGGACACTCAATTACATTAATATATAATTATATTTTTCAAAGTTTATTTTAAAATTAGTGAAATTTATAAAATATTTACTGAACATTTATGTAAACAAATATTATTAAATTGAAAGTTTTAGTTTCATTAAGAACGTTTTTAAGGAAACTATCTTGATATTTCTATCTATAAAATGATCCAATTACATTACTAATGAACCACTAGGGATATGTTTTATTCATAAAATCCTTATTATTTCTCTTGATAGTTTATAATTAGTTTGACAACAGAAAGTATTGAAATTATCCTTCATTGTGAACATTTGTAATCTTTAACATTTTGGTGATGAATTCAATTCCTTGACATCATTAGACACTACATTTCATTTAAATATCCATATCATCTATCATTGATATAATTATTAAATAAATTTTATATTATTTATATATACAATGTTTAATTTTTAATGTCATATCAATGAATGGGTAAATATTTTTTAATATTTATTCCTTGATAAATACATTTATTTTTGATAAGTAATATTGTTCATGAATTATATTGATCATATTAGAGGGGAGAAATGTGTTTAAAATAGAGATACATGTGGGTTCCATTTTTAAATATCCCCTCTATACATACCAATAATCTTTAAATTTCATGTGAGCTTAGATATTTACATTTCAATATTGATTAAAACATATGTAATTATGATAGTAAAAATATTTAAAAGGAATGTGTGTTTATTTATTTACAATTCCATATTGATTATTTCTTCTCTAATATTTTTTTGAAGTTATTGATTAAATCTAATGACTGATCACAAATTCAAATTTTCATATTGTTTATTCCTTATTTATTATCCATCATTAATTAATGAAATCTTTTTCTTTAGGTAAATCTTATTATGCATTTTTACACACCTTAATATTTATTCCTCTCCAATGAATCAAGGAATTGTAATTTGAATGGTATTCAAAGATATTCTAAAATGAATAGTGATATTAAAAAAGGTACAGTGTAATTTTTTTGTCAATTTTATATAGGGATTCATGTATGTATCTTGTTTACTAAGACAATTATACTATCATATCAACCATGATCCAATTCCATTAATTTTACGCCTATACGATAATGTAGTTTATGGCTCCATGATACTAGAATCAGGATCGATATAATAAAAAATTGAAAAATTCCTATAAAATAGGATTTTGGAATGTTTATTTGAAAATAATAAACAAATATATTGGTTTAACATGACCCAAACTGGTAAAACCCTTTTAAGCCTAATCATTTTAATTCAATTTTTTTTGGGTTTTTACTATTAATTTTCAAGAAAAATTAGGATGGAAATAATAGATAATATTATTATATTGATTCCAATTATAGAATCCATTTTTCAAATTTCAGGTCATAGAAGTTGAAGGATTTAATTTAAATTTACTTCTTGATACATGAGTAAAATCAATTTTATAAATATTGTAATCATATTTATGAAAATTTTGTATTTCAAAATTGAACATATAATTGATTAAAGACATAAATTGTATTGATGATAACATAACTGAATGAAAGTTATATTTGAAATAATATTAAATTAAAATTTAATGGTTAAATTCTATAAATTATAAGGAATTTTTTAATAAAAATATTCATTTATCACCAAAGATAAAAAAATTATGGTTTTAGTTAATTATCAATAACTCACTAAATAAACTTATTATTTTTTTTAAAAAAGGTTTTTTTATAAAAATTCACAAATATTAAAAAATTAATATTATTATTTTTCATGAAAAGTAATGAAGTTAATTTTTTTGAGGAAAATATATTTTTTAATATTTTAAATACATTACAAAAAAATTGTTTACTTGTATATAGAAATTTTTTTTTCTCAGAATATTCATAATTAATTCTCAAAATTTCATTATCATATTCATACAACTAAATTTAATATCTATTTAATAATAGTTATGTATAAATAATAATATTTTTAATATTATGCTGTCCATTATTACAAATAGTTGTTGTGTGTTACATAAGATATCAATGTTATTAATTTATTTTTATAAATTTTTTCATATAATCATTGGTAGTTGCATTATACACCCATTAAAATAAATTTATCCAATACGTTTCATTAATCAAATATAAATAATTGAGGACTCTTATTCATCATCATATTCTCATGTTCTTATCTAGCTTCATCAAATAGTTGTTTCACCACAAAAACATGACCATGTTATTGGATATATTATGTTGAATTTTATCGCTATTATCCATGATTTATTATAGTTTTTATTTATATAATATATCATGTCCCACTGGTATGGTCTCGAGGATCAGTAAATATTATGTAGTAGGCATGCAATTCCATCATAGACAACTAAGGAACACACAGCAGACATGACATTGGTTCGATGGACGTGTTAGGTGAAAATCTACAAACCCAACTCAATCAAGATTCATGGAAGAGATAGTTAACCAAAGCATTTTCTATCCTGGATTCCTAAATCATGAAAACATATTTCATGGATAAATTCATTGGAAAACCATCTCACTTATATCCACCCCTATATCACACAGATGGTTTGTAGTATAAACTCTCTATGGACATCGAGCCGTCATGATGTGAAATTGAATGGATATAAATTTCTATCACATTACATAGATAGATCTAGTCCCAATATCAATATTTATCCATCTTCATCTAATTATATTTTTGTTCTTCAATCTTTTTTATATATGGATTCATAAGGGTTGATATATGTGCTTGTTTTAAATATATTATTTCTGAGAAAAAAGCATGAAGAGGTTATTAATCCTAACAGAATTTGAAACACCTAGAACATGATCACAACACATCCTCTATGTATTGAATAGATTTCTATGTATGGACATATATTGAAGGATGATACATAATTATTAAACTCAAATAAATATAAAGATATTTCTGAAGGATTCTCCAAAACATCGAGGTAAACCTCAGATCCATATTAGATACAACATTATATAGTACTCAATGAGACCTTACGGCATTCTAAAAGTATACCATGTAAAGTTGATCCCAATAGAAATATGATCTGACAGTGATGATGTGTATTGATTTTTCAAGGTGATCGACTACAACCCCTATATAATTTTTCAATTTTGCATTTTTCGGGATGAAAATGAAAACATATATGGTTTTGTTTTCACATATCAATTTGGGTATAAGTAATAATGTCAAAAAAAGTGCTCATTTTTCACTCAACCTTATCATGATGATATAAAATGAACTGAGATGAAAACATTTCAATATATCTCTTTCTGAAATCCCTCCCAAAATACTATTTCAAATCAATATATAAAATTGTAAATTAATGATGAATACCGAATAATGAAAAAATATTTTCTTATAAAAACACCTTATTAAAATTTTTCATGGAATGAACACAAACACGATTCATAAACCATATAATTCCATAATAAAGAAGATAAAAATCAATAAAATTTAATAACTTATTCTCTGACACTACTTCTTCCACCTATTCTTCTTTAATCATCTCTTTGGTAGATCATTGAACCCTTAAATGAGAAAGACAATACTTACCCCTTACATAAATATTTATAGATATGTCCTTTGAAAATAAATAACTATTCAATACTTTCTCGTCCTAATTATATATATATAATCGTGATCCATTCGACTCAATTCATTAACAATATTGTTCACCTTATGAGGGTCATAATGCATTCAATATTCATAATCATTCATAAGATACAACCTACTTTTTTATCATAGCTAACTATTTATATGTGAATATATAATTTAAATTTTTATTATTAGTATATATATCACATTGTTATCCATATATATAATTCCTTTATATATTTAATGAATAAATTACCACATGTAGCTCAAAACAATGAGTTGTGAATTTTTTCTCAAGGAACATCAATTATCAAGAACTATAAGCTATAACCAAATAATTATATATAGGAATGAATCCCAATAACTTTTATATGCATTACTATAGATTAAAAACCAATATATATTACATGGTAATGTAAAAATAGATATAATAACTAACCATCTCTTTAGTTCATTGAAATTCTACACACATTAATCTTTTCAAATGAAACTTCCTCCATTTCTAGAAAACATTTAATGTGGAAAATAAATCCATGAATACATTTTCCCGAAATCATCTATAATATCAATAAAAATTAAAAAAACTCTATATTTCATTAATTGTGTTTAGTCTGGGCCAATTTTTAAAAGAATCCATATTTTACTGATCCACAAATATTTAATTTCCATAGATTACAAGACACAAAGATGATTATTTAGTGATCATATATTTGTAGGGTCCTGAAAAAAATCCGCAAAGGAGAATGATGATCCCCTTTAACTCAAGGGGGATTCGACCCAACTCCACATCAGAGGGATGGGAAAATGTAGAAAATACTCAAGGATGGTGAAGGAGGAACGGGTTCGTGGACTGGTCTAATGTTAACGACACACGACCGGTTGTGCGAAGCCTTCCTCCTCTGCGGACTGTCGTCATTTGAGAAACCGAGGAGGAGACCCTCCGCGGTTGCAAAGCAGGATAGGCGCAAACCCAATCCACCATTCTGGACTGACCCAGCCGCGAGCTGCATCATCCGGACCGAACCGCCTCTGCTGTCATTTGATAAATGGAGGCGGAACCCTCCACGGCCGTAAAGCACTCCCCGATTTTGGTTCGCAGAGGAGGAGTGTTTAATTCCCACGACGAGTTGCGGATTGACCAAGTCAGCCGTAAACCGGGTTTTCTGTAATGGGCCTCTGTAAAAGGTGTAGCGTGATCACTGATACATATCTTTCCCCACTCTATAAAAGAAGACTGAGGGGGAAGGAAAAAGGTTTCAGATTTGGAGGAAGGGAATAGAGAGGAGATCAGTCAGATTCGGTTGGAAGGATTTTGATGAAAGGATTAGGATTTCGGAAGTTACAGATTGCGAACCAGAGTAGGTAAACCTGGGAATGAACTAATAAGGAACCGAAAATGCATAATACCTTAGTGAACCATGAACATAAAATAAAAAAAAGAGAAAACCGTGAACCAGGGTCCCTCCGCAGATGTACTCTCCATGGACCAGGGCGTTTATGCCTCTTTTCCGATCTGTCGCACTGTGTAGCACCGTCCTATGCGGGTGAAGCCTTGATCGACAAACACCTGACCTATGCCAACCTTGGCTGCCGCTGCTCATGTGGAACCCTCCGTATACCAACCTTGTGCATGGACCAACCCCGAAGCCCCAAACCCTCCTGGTTCGTGGGATACCAAGCAATCCGCGGACCCCCCTGGATTGCGGAAAACCTCTCAGTCCGCGGACCCCACTGGTTCGCGGATGGCCTCTAGGTCCGTGGACCCCCTTGGTTCACGGATGGACTCTCAGTCCTTGGACCACCCTGGTTCGCAGACGACCTCTCAATCCGCGGACCACCCTGGTTCGCGGACGACCTCTCCAGCCACGTAGCACTTCCCTATGCGAAGGGCACCACCAACCCTACCCTTGTGTGGCCTGCCAAATCCTTCGAAGTTCCCATTCCCCGAGCCAGATATAATCCTTCCAATACGACTTGATCCTCCGTGACTCCCTCATTGGCCAACTCACTGGCTCCAACATGAGGCCTCCTCCAGAGCCACCAGATCTGTGTGGTATAACCCTCAGGCGCACCAGCGTGCCATTTGAGTTCACTTACCCATGGTAAATAGGGGAAAAGGGGTTTCCCCAACCCTTGGGAAGATTCCCAAAGCATGACTAGGTTCACATTCACAAGGTAATGCAGGGTCTGAGCATGAGAGCCCCCTTCCTGCCTCTACTCGCCAGGATGGGGGACTGCATGCTTCGGTGGTCTGTCACTTCTCCCCTCCCTAGAGAGGGTGCATCATACCCATCAGAAGAAAGCCATCCCCATGCACCTCGGTATTTCCCCGCGCACATCCCCATGCAACAAGAGAGCTGACGGGCACAGGAGCACCCCTTTCCCTCTCCCGCAGTGCTTTTTTGCTATGTGCATCCATCTCGGAGTAATCCCTGACTTTATGGGCCGCCCTTATGCATAATCCCCACTCCACTTCTCACGGACACACCATTCGCGACGTGATCCTCTGGTCCCTATTGCCTCTTGTTTCTCACACCGATCATGAATCACGTGGGATTAGAGAAAGCATCGACCATGACATCTACACATATGGGCCTCCTGAGAGTATAAGCTCCAATCCATCCTCTTATGGTCCTCCTCAGTGTGTAAGCGACAATCCGTCCTCTTATGGGACTCTTCAGAGTGTAAGCCCTAACCCATCCTCTTATGGGCCTCCTCAGAGTGTAAGTCCCAATCCAGCTCCCTGGGCCTCCTCAGAGTGTAATCCCCAAGCCCATGCGAACTACGTGGACTTTGATCCCTGCCTCCTAGGCAGGGTACGTAGGAATCCTTCAAGAGGTTAGAGCCCGAACACCATCGGACCTTCGGGCCCATATTCACGTTAGTTCTCTGACACTCCCATTCAAACTACGTGGAGTTTGATCCCTACCTCCTAGGCAGGGTACGTAGGAAGCCTCCATGAGGTTCAAGCCCAACAACTGGTCGACCCGACTATCCACACATCGGTTCACCGTGCCACTCCTAGTGCCACCTCAATGAGTTCCGAATCCTCAGAGTCATTAAATCAATGAGGGATGGTAATCCTCGGGCATAAATTATTCTGAACCCCTAGGTTCAGTTGACCATTACCAACCAGAAGAAATCCATGGACACTATGCTTGGGTATAAACCAAAGATTCGCAACCATATGATTACGTCTTAAATCTATAACAGAGTCCCGAAACAAGCAATACTTCCCCAAAAAAGGGTGCGATGATCCCGACTTCCCATCCTCTCGACCAATCTAAGTTCTTAAGAATCACTGGCCAAATCGCCCAGCGAATTCCTACCTTTGGAAAGCAGGTCCACGCATCATCGGATGTAGAACTATTGGGCCTTTCGAGATCGACCCGAAACAAATATGGTGAACCCGATGTGAATCTTTAACCAAGCATGAAAGACTTAACCAAATCCCACCGTGTGCCCCCTCTTACACACAAGGATGGCCAAACAAAGTCATAAAATACGCATGGGATCATGAGATGCTACTTTGACGGGTTTTCTATTTGTATTTGTTAAAATGGTTTACAGGTACCTTCAGGACTCACATCGATCCAATGGTGTCTCGATGGAACTCACAAGTGCACTCTTCAGGATTCGTGATGACCGGGTATCATCACCAACAGAGGACCCCATCACCCACCCAACATCTTCATCTCTGGGTCTCAGACTCGCTGATCCGAGAGTACCATGTGAACGGTACTCTCCCAATGATGGAGGCGGCCATGCATGCCATCCAATCCCCCAAAACTCACTGGTCGCCTGCCCAGTAGCGTCCGCAAAGGCATATCCATAGAGCCCCTTTTGTGGTCTCCAACTATTTTGGGATTCTATCACCGGAACAGGACAATGCGTACCTCCCTTATCTTAGGGAGGCAGAAGAGTTTGACATTGAGGACTTCATCCCCACTAAATGGGGGTTCCGCTCCACGGCCCCCGCTGGCAGACGTCATCATTGTCACGCCGCGATTCAACATCCTTACACCGAGGAGGATGTATCCCCGATGATTTAGGCCCGTGCTCACTGAGCTCCGGCCCCTAGGACCGCACGACGAGGGTGGAAGACGTACAATCAGGGACCGGTCACCACCCAGGTCTCTAAGGAGGAGCTCTGCTACCCAGTGATGGAGACGTACCACGAATAGGCACCTACACATGTTCGCTCCTCCCGATCCCTCAATCCATACATGGTGGAATCATATGAGCCATCGCACATCCCCACCGAGCTTCATCAAGCCCGTTGCTCACACAGGACAACACTTACCTAGCATACACCTATCCCTACCTAGGGTTGTGAAGCCCACCAGTTCGACATGGTGGCGACCCGGTGCCTACAGGACCAGCTCCTAGCAGTTTCTTCAAATGCCCGCCATCCTGATATGGTGGCGATCAACAAAGCCCGCCACCCAGATGTGGCGACAAATCATAGGCGGGAACATATCCCCACCAATAAAGGCCACTGACTCGATACGGTGGGAAACCAATATATGCAAGACCATCTCCCTGCAAGTGCAAGAAAAGTTCACTATCCCGATGTGGCAGCCAACGAAGAGATAAACCAGCGTATCTCAGTATATGGACAGATTCGTTCACCTACCCAGACATATGTGAATTGTCAGTACCCACTAACCACCGGAGGACCGGAGTAGGATATTCATACTCCGATACCGAAATTGGCCTTCATACCCATTCTAGAAAAAGATGTCTCTCTACATATCCTGGAAATGATGGAGGAGCAGGTATCTATCCCAAATAATATCTTGCAGACTTTCCAGAATGTAATTGAATCAGCGGAAATAGAAAGGACTTGGGCTCGTGAGCCCGTCTCCCCAATTGAGGCGACTAATATGAGAGACAAGATAGCCACCTCGGAGAAGATCTGCATCCATACTTCACCCTAGGAGTGTAACTGGCTATATTCCATGATGCAAGGGTAGCCGGATCAAGAAACATCACTTGTTCCAACTGGGGGACACTTGTCCATCATGGTGGATGCTCCATAGTAGTAATATATCCCTGCTAAAAGTCAAGATGTTCGTTTTCATATCCCAGCAGCATCATTGGACCCAATTAGACAGGGACCCAAAGGTGATGGCTGTTTTCAACTGCAGAAGGTCCTGGCTACCCACAAGAAAGCACCCTGGATGCGTTGAAGGTAGGCGGAAAATAAATAGGGAGTTCATGACTTCTATCTTCTAAAAGATAGGGTTCACAACGCCGCTAAGAATACATCATAGGTTCAGAACCCTGCACACCCATTACCATATTATTGGAGTGGTAGTAGCAGTTGTGAAGGGCCTCCCCGCAATGTTGCTACAAGCAGCTCTGAAGGTCCTCCCGAGATCACCTGTGGGGGCCTCCCCCGTGGGAATATAATGATCGATCATGAGAGCTCCTCTTTTGATGCGAGTCCTGGAAACCCTCCACATGACCAAAAGATCGAGTAACATGAAGGTACTCCACTTGCTGCGGTCCACCCTGACGGTCCTCCCCTGCGTATACTCTGCAAAAAATCTCCATGCAGTGGGACCACAAATTACGATAGTAGTCCTCACTATCATAGTCACAAATAAGAAGGCCCTCCCCGCAGTGATGTATCATCATGATAAGAAGGTTCTCCCCTTGTCGTGGCCTGCCCTAAAGGTCCTCCCCAGGGGGTACGTTGCAACGGAACTCCATGCAACCAAGTATTAGATCACGGTGGTAGTCCTCTCCACCCTGATAACGAAGGTCCTTCTTGTAGACACGCCATGCAACGAGAAGGCCCTCCCCTCATTGTCGTACATTTTGGAGGCCCTTCCAAAGATGTATCCCACAGATATTCTCCCTCTAGCAGTAGTAATGGTAGTCCACACCATTGCTGCAGCCGTGATGGTAGTCCTCGCCACCACGACTGCCATTGCAAAGGTCCTCCCTACATTGGCCCAAAGCAACAAGAAGGTCCTCCCCTTGCCGCAGTGTTTCTTGAAGGTCCTCCCCAGGATGCACATAGAACGTCAAGCCATGATGGCCATCCTCACCCTGATGGTAGTTGTTGAGAAGGCCCTCCTAATAATGACGCTACGCAGCCAGAAGGTCCTCCCCTTGCTGCGACACGCCTTGGAGGTCCTCCCTAGGGTGTGCACTGCAAAATTCCTCTATGAAGTGAAGCATAAAGTAGTAATGGTAGTCCTCGCCATTGCAGCAGCTATGATGGTAGTCCTCACCACCACGACCGCCATTGCGAAGGTCCTCCCCACGTTGTCCCCAAGCAACAATGAGGTCCTCCCCTTATCACAGTGTGTCCTGAAGGTCCTCCCTAGGATGCACGTCGAACGTCAAGCCATGATGGACATCCTCACCATGATAGCAGTTGTTCCGAAGTCCATCCCCGTAACGATGCTACGTAGCCAGAAGGTCCTCCCCTTACCGTGACATGCCTTGGAGGTCCTTCCTAGGGTGTGCACTGCAAAATTCCTCTATGTGGTGAATCATCAAGTAGTAATGGTAGTCCTCACCATTACGACCACCATTGCAGTTGTCCTCCCCACGATGACATATCATATCCACAAGAAGGTACCTCCACTACCAAATCAAGCACAGAAAAGCCCATAAATGATGAGGAACTCAAAAGGACGGGTTCAAGCATATCAGATTCCCAGTTAGTCGATGAAGTCATCCTTCTTCAATCGGGAGACGGTCTAGGGCCACGTTTATCCTCAGAACCACCTCAGAATCACCCGCATAATGATTCAACACCTACCTGTCCCACTACCTCCGACCACATTGGAAGCGAGCATCTCAGTTTGGAAGACCAGTTAGAGAAGTCACTAGTATAGGAGTTTTCCGATATTCTGCACCTGAGGAAACGACTGGCCAGGGATTATATACCAGTTATGTTTTGGCCTATGGAAACCTCTCAGTTAGACATACCCAGAGAGTTGTTGGAAGAATGTGTGCACGGAATCCTCCAGAATATATGGACAACCCTCCGCCGATTGAAATAAAGCATCAAGCCCTACAACGGGTATGTACACCATGTCATGATGATAAGAGACCTCCTGCATCACATCGACCTGGAGGCCCTTCCTTTGGCACGACGACAACGCCCCGAGAGACGTAAAGGAAACATGGAGATAGCCTGCCTCTATGCACTGCACCAGCCGTGATGCCTCATCAGTGATGCTCTGATGGGAGTCCATATCAGGGGATGGGGGGAACATGTAGCTCTTCATTTCACTCTGCTCCCCACCCAGAAGAACCTGTTCGGCATGGTGTATTGCAACGTCATCACGTCAGGATGGCAATAGAGTGGTCTCCCTACTCCGGAAAGGAAACACACCCAGCAAAGATAGGCCATAGGTAATTCCTAGAAGCATCAACCCTGGTGGGAAAAAGCCATTCAAGAACTCTTGAATCAGGCCACTGAGAGCATACAACATGCCTCTTTCTTATGAGAGTCTAATAAGAGATATTTTCCTACCTCCAAAGAAGGGATTGATCCACAAAAGAATTTGGCACCAAATCTGGTTCACCCCCGAATTGGGGCATGCGAGATCAGGCAGGTAGCAATAGCCACATCAACTTCCACAATCCAGGGTCAACCCCAGCCTGCTGGGCTTGGGGAATTTTTAACAACAAATTTCTCCCGTAAGACCTATAAAACCGGGATGAGACTCGATGTCCAAGGAACATGGACAACCCCAGCCCTTAGGGATGGGGGCATTATTACCCCCTCAACAACAACCTCCCCCAGGAGAGTCAGTATTCTCTCATATAGGGAGGTCAATTAGAAGAGGATGTTCCTGTCCTATCCCATCATTAGAATCATTATCCCCTCTTAGAGGAAGGTGCATCGTAAGGTCGCACCAAAGAACTCTCTGCATCACCCATTGTCAAGAAGTCCGAAGTCAATCCCAGGTCACGAAAGGGAAGGCCAGCAGAAGACGCGGGAGATCCTATTCCCATTTGGAAGATGACATCTTCTCTGCCCCGCGATATGCATCTATTAACATCATAGAGTTTAACCCCATAGGTTACACCAAAGAAACTGCAAATTAGAAGGGATCGGGAGACGATAGTTCCGGTCAGGCAGTGACTCACAATGAACTACCAGGTGTACACACCTGGAACCAGTGGGCCGCCCTGAATATGTCCATCCTTCTAGCCAACCCTCCTCCACCTACCCTGCGAGCTTCCAACAAAGATAAGAACAAAGTTCTGGTAACCCTTAACCAGCCTCCTCCTCTCGAAAAAGATGAGCCCCTCACGCTCGAAGAGAGATTCGATCGATAGGAATAGGAGATTAAATAATTTAGGCGGCCTAACGCCGAGCTACTCTAGAGGAATCGCCTTATTGAAAGTTTTTCCCAGGAGGATCCACGTCATGCCATCCAAAAATGTGCACCTCAATGACTAAGGATTTCTCCGACAAATGAAACACGGTCAGGGATCTCATCTAACGAGGCCTCTGGCCTGTCCAACTACCTAAATGTAGATTTGGATGAATATGATAACTTCCCCCCACTCAGGAAGCAATTGGAGTGAGTACGCCTGACCATCCGAAGGTGCCAAAAATAGCACACGCACCCCTAGTGTCGGCCAATCAGGGTCCTCGGGAAAATGACTTGGGCTACGCCTGCCTAGGACCGGGCCCAACAGGATGTAAACCAGGGTCTCACCAAGACCATCGAGGCACTAATAGCTCGATTTCATGCAAATGGAAGGTTGACGCGCTCCGATACAGCCAGAGCGGAAACCCTACCCAGATTAGGTGAGCAATAAACCACCTCCACCCAATTTTGGGAGCCCTTTATTCCCTATATTCAATGGATTGGGCGATCCAGTGCAGCATTTGATGCACTATGCATCCTATTACGACCCAATGGTTGGAACTCCATATCAACAAGAAGCAGTAAAACTCAGATTCTTCGTACGGACATTGCAAGGATTTTCCTTCATATGTTATAAGAGTCTACCGGCCCAGTCAATAAAGAGCTCAGAAGACCTTCGACAGCTGTTCCTGTTCCACTTCAGCTCGACGATTCCTAAAACAACGGTCAGCGATCTCATGAACTGCAAGCAAAGAGAGAATGAGAGGGTCTCATATTTCATCACCAGATGGAAAGTTCTGACATATTCTCTGAACATTCCAATGACTCAAGATGAGATTCTAGCCATATGAATTAATAATCTTCGAGATGAGTTACGAACACTGCTCACACCAGTGGAGTGCACCACTGGCTTCTGCCATCTCTCGACCATTTCCCAAAGAATTCAGGACTCCCTACAACGGACTAATTCGAAGTCCCAAATAGACTCACATGCTCCTGCGAAAAGAGCCCCTAGAGCTGAAGTATCCACTTTCACACACAAGCCAGCCCATGTGCCCGCTCTACTGCTCAGGCCTCCAACGAATCATCTTGGGCCCCTTTAATATCAGCATCCACCTCCGCCTAAATGGGATGATCAGCGAGGACCAATGCTGAACTTGTTTGAGGAACGAAGACAAAAAGTATACTCGTTCTGAGACAATAAAGTCCGCGGCTACTTCATTGCCACCATGAACTGTAACTTTCTCCTCCTCCCAGAGCTGAGGAAACCTGAAGAGGTCAACCTTGATGACCGGCCAGATTGCTGCCCCTACCATCGGATGTTGGGTCATGGTATCTGAGAATGCTTCGTCTTCAATGACCTCCTATAGAGGATGGTAGACTCCGGGCAGTTCGAGCTGGGACCACCCCCAACACATGTGGCATGTATATCTTCCACTGACATCGACAAAGGGAATGGGTGGAAGAAAGTCACCAGTAAGCAGGGGCAGAAATTTGACAACTGGATGACTCGGAAGACTATCAACCGAGCACAGGGCATAATCTGAGCTCAACTACAGTAGCCGGTGTTTCCACCAACAACCCCTGAAGCCGCAGAGCTGACGGTATCGACCTCACAACCCCCACGATCCGGTCATCCGGGCATAATCGAAGGAGGAAGCAATCGCAAGTGGAGTATTCAGTGATAGGTCCAATGTTAGTCCCGACCCCGGATGATTATATGCCCTCAAATTTGGCATTATGGGCACTGACCCACCAAACGGCACCATCAGGGACAACCGACCAGGTTGACCTGTTAGAGGATGAAAAGCCAATATTTGGCTCTATTAACATCATCCATCTTGTGGAATAATTTCATGATAAAGGCTATGGTTACAAACCCAATTTCCATGCACGAGGAGCCAGGAGGATGAATCATAGAGGTAGGGGATAGCAGGGGAGGCGCATCCGCGGCCTAAACCAACCCTATGGTTGGACCCTAGTCCAAACCGTTAGTATTGCAGAAACCCATGGGAGAGCACATCAACGGACTCAGCAGGAGGAAGAATGCCCCTCCACCTCCACAAGTATCCACTCTGGCCCTGTTGTTCTGCAATACCCACCAGAGGAGGAACAAATGTCTAGCTACCTAGTGCCTACAAACAGACCGGCCGGGCCAAGTCCTCAAAATGTGGGAACTCCATCGATATCTGACCCCACAACAGGTCCCTCCTCGTCAAATGCTCTAGCCCCTAAAGCACCCGCTAAGACTCTCCCTCCAACGGAGAAGCGTCAGCCACTAGAGGAGAAATACGATATCCTTAAGCAGTTGGCATCGGTACCAGCCAAGATTTCAATCCTCAATTCCCTAAGTCTATCAGCAGACCTTAGGTAGGCACTTATTGAACCTTTGATCATCCCCCAGGAGTTTCAAGATGAGGTAGCTGCCACCGAAATTTACCAGATAGGGACTGACCCGGCTGAATGCAATGAAGTGATTTCCTTCACCAATCAGGTTGAAGATGACATCATGCAAGGACACATCAGACCACTATATGTGTCCAACACACTTAATGATATTGAGATCCAGAAAGTCTTTATAGACAATGGCTCTAGAGTAAACCTCCTTCCCCGACGGACTCTCCGTATGTTGGGATACAGTGAGGAATCCCTAATTCCCTCGTCCACAACTCTGTTGGGTTATGACAAGAGTGTGCAGAAACTAATAGGAAAAATTAAGCTAAAGACCCATTTTGGTGACCTGGTAGCCTCCACAGAATTCCTGGTGGTCCAGCAGAGCACATCATTCAATGCCCTGTTGGGAAGGCTATGGATCCATAAGCACATGGTCGTCCCTTCATCGTACCCCCAGTGCATCATGTACTATGTCAATGGATAAAGTGGAACACTGCACAATGACAAGGCCCCTTTCGAGCTCTCCGAGTCACATTACATTGACGCTGGGTTCTATGATCAAAAGAAAAGGAATACTTTGGTCGATGGTGTCGACTAGATCCCTACTCCAAATGGCCTGGAAATGGTTCTTGATTACCCCCTCAGGCAGCTTGGCAGAGATTATGTCCTTCCAATCAACGATGATGAGAGTAGGAGTTCGTGTATGTACATGAACTCGGATTTACTCATGACTTCAGCCACGATGGCCATGCACGACAATGTGGAAACGTCTGCCTACACTTGATATGGGGATGAATACTCAAGCGGGGATGCCCTTGATGCCTCTCCCTTAATCCCTCAAAGGCACATACTAGAAACTCTATCCTTGTCGAATCCAGAAGATGAGGACTTGGGAGAAGAAGAGGAAGAAGATCTCCAGGATACACCTCCTTCATTTGAGGAGGGTATCTCCACCACGGTGGACGAGCTCATGAAAATAAACCTAGGTACCGAGGAAGATCTGAGGCCCACTCTCATTAGTGCATCCATGTCCCCCAAGGATCACAAGGTATATACCTCATTCCTGAGGCAACTACATGATGTTTTTTCCGGGAATTACATAAAAATTCTGGGACTCGATCCTGATGTGGCGATGCATCCCCTGGGTCTTCCAGAAGACCACCGGGGCTATAAATAGGCCGCCAGAAGGACGCATCCCTCACATA
Organism: Viscum album; assembly: GCA_963277665.1. Classification (NCBI taxonomy): domain Eukaryota; kingdom Viridiplantae; phylum Streptophyta; class Magnoliopsida; order Santalales; family Viscaceae; genus Viscum; species Viscum album. The sequence continues at coordinate 640,426,870 of OY728133.1, read as the reverse complement.
CCGCCAAAATAGAGGCTGAAATCGATATGCTCATTAATGTAGGCTTTAATCTAGAGGTCCAACAACCTATCTGGTTTTCTAAAATCGTCCCTATGAAGAAAAAGAATGGACAAATCCACGTCTACATTGACTTTAGAGATCCCAATAAGAATTTTCCAAAAGATGATTGCATGATGTCAATCACCGAATTATTAATCGATTCAACGGCCAGGTATAAGGCTCTATCCATCATGGATGGCTATTCTGGATATAATAAAATCAGGATGGTCCGAGAAGACGAATAAGCCACTACCTTTAGGGCCCCTCAAGGGGTATTATGTTATAGGGTCATTCCCTTTGGTCTCAAGAATGCTGGCGCCACATATTAGTGTGTCATTCATCGGACCTTTAAACTGTTCCTGGGGAAATTTGTCAAATGTTACGTGGATGACCTGGTGGTCAAGCCCAGATAGCGCTCGGATCACCTGTCAGACCTTGGGGCCATCTTCAACAAACTCTGATAGCATAGCTTGAAGATGAACACCGTAAAATGCGGCTTTGGGGTTACCTCAGGGAAATTCCTTGGCTTCGCCGTACGCCATCATGTCATCGAAGTCAACCCTGATAAGACAATGGTTATCCTTGGATTACCACTTCCCTGAAATATCACCGAGTTGAGGGGATTCCAAGGACACCTAGCCTATATTAGGCGATTCATAGCCATCATGGAAGGAAAATGTTTTCCCTTCACAAGGTTAATGAAGAAGGGAGTCACGTACCAGTGGACGGATGACTGCCAAGAGGTGATCGACAACTTGACGAAGTACCTCTTAAGCCTACTAGTGCTCATGCCCCCGGTATAAGGATGTCGTATCATCTTGTACATGACCGCCTTAGAGCGATCACTGTGAGCCTTCATCGCACAAAAGAATTACACCGGCAGTGAAACCATTCATTATTACCTCAGCCAAACAATGATTGATGCTGAGACTCGATACTCAAACATTGAGAAGAGTTGTCTAGCCTTGGTCTTTGAAGTTCAAAAGTTGCAACATTATCTGCAGCATCATGAAGACCATTTGATCTTGTAGAGTAACCCACTTAACTACATCCTTAGCCGCCCAATGCTAACCAGACGCCTATCCCAATGGGCGGTCATCCTGCAATAGTTTGACATCCAGTTTGTGCCTTAAAAAGCCATCAAGGGTCAGGAATTAGATAACTTTCTGGGAGAGCACTCTTTGACATGGACCACTGCACCAGACATCGAGCTACCTGATGCAGACATCTTCTTGGTTCGAGAAGAGTTCCTAGCATTGAAAATGTATTTCGACGGCGCATCCTGAAGCCCAATCGGGAAGAGGATGTAGGATCCCAGAATCAACAAAGTGGGTTTGGGGATAATACTCGTGTCCCTAGAAAAGGCAGTCCTTCAATATTCCTTCCTATTATCAGAGAAATGTACAAACAATGAAGCGGAATATCAATATCTCATTGCAGGCATAGAACTTGCACTCCAGGAACATGTACAACACCTTAAGGTAAAAGGTGACTCAGAAATGGTCATCAATCAAGTCAATGGTGACTATGCTATTAAAAAGGAGGAGTTGATACCCCAGTTTGACCATGTCCGAGGGTTAATGGTGGAATCCTCCACAGAACCAACATTGACCTATATTCCCCTGTCTCAGAATTCTCAGGATGATGCATTAGCCGACGTGGCCATAGCCCTAGCTGAATCAGGCCAGGATGAAATGGTTACCAGTGTTGCTCACTGCTGAATGGTATTTCCATTTGTTCATACCAAGACGGAAGACATCAATAATGTCATTCCTCTCCCTAAGATGTATGCTCTTTTCACCGGCTAGATGACCCCTATTGCAAACTACCGTCAATGGGGAGAACTTCCATCAGATTGGGCTAAACGAGAGAAAATATAGAGTAGGGTAATCAACTATGTCCTATATGGCTGCACGAGTCAGCAAGAGGTCCTCTACAAACGATTCCTCGATGGAATACTCCTCAGATGCATTGATGTAGAGGAAACTGCTTCCGTAATGAATGAATTACATTCCAGAGCGTGTGGAGCACATCAACCGGGGACCAAGCTTTCCCATCACGTTCGGAGGCTTGGGGACTACTGGCCCATAGTGGCACGAGATTGAGAACGTTTTACCGAAAAATGACACTCATGCCAGATTCATGCCAACTTCATACACCATCCCCCAGAGTTACTTCATCAATCCAAGTACTCCTGGCCGTTTTCTGTTTGGGGGATGGACGTCATGGGACCATATCCTCCCGTCGTGGCCAAACAGCTGAAGTATATCCTCATGACAACCGACTTTTTTTCCAAATGGGCAGAAGCCAAACCTCTCAAGGAAGTCGGGGCAGGAAATATTGTCAGCTTTGTGAAGACCAATATCATCACCAGATTTGGTGTCCCTCATACCATACTGACGGAAAACGACACCAACTTCTGCTCTACTGAATTGGAGAAACTATACCATGAGTATAGAATCAAGCCTAACCACTCATCCCGCTACCATTTGGAGTCCAATGGATAGATAGAGGCTTTAAACAAGACCACGTCCAAAATTCTCCATAAAATGGTGGAGAAAGACAAGAAGTCATGGAAGAATACACTCCTCCATGCATTGTGAGCTTATCGAAGCACAATATGCACCGCTACTCGGGCCACCCCGTACTCATTGGTGTACGACACAGAGGAGGTCCTTCCCATTGAACTCCAACATCTCTCACTTCGTGTTTCCATCTATGATCAATTATCTGATGATGAGCTGTCAGAAAAGAGGCTAGGTGAATTGGAACAGCTGGACGAGAATCAGTTGCACACATTGCACTATTTGAAAGTCTACCAGAATTGGACTACACGAGCCTTCAATAAAAAGGTCTGTCTTCGGTATTTCTTGGAAGGAGAATTGGTATTGGTCCTCCGGACCCCAATGATTCCTGGAAAGAAGCCTCCAAAGCTGGAGTCCAAATAGGAGGTACCATATGTTGTACACAAGGTCAACTCCAATGGATAATAAACCATGATCTCTATGGACGAACAATTTACAACCACTCTTACAAATGAGAGATTCCTAATGAAGTATTTCGCATAGAAACCGAAAGTGGAGAACGTCCTCACCGCATGACGTTAAACTGCATGGAGTTCGTCCGAGCTGCATGATGTTAATCTTCCATGAACCCAATGGTCCAAAAACTATGACCTTAATCTAAGAGCGTTACATCCTTACCGCACGACGTTAAACTGCACAGAATCTAATAATCGCTCCCCATCCTCACTGCATGACGTTAAAATGCATGTAGAACGTCCTCACCGCCTGACGTTAAACTGCATGGATTTTATCCTTACCGAACGATGTTAAACTGAACAGAATCTAATAATACCCCTCATCCTAACCACCCGACGTTAAACTGTATGGATTTCATCCTTACCGCATGACGCTAAACTACACAGATAATAAAAGTGAAAAATCCCTCCTCCCCCCGTGTATGGACAGACCTACATGGGGTGTATTCCACGTCCTCACCTCATGATGTTAAACTGCACTGATTTTAGAGAAATATGTACGGCTTGATTCCTTCCCCCAAAGGATATTTAGTGACGCCGGTGTAACACCCCAGGTAAATAAAGAATATGAAATCATTATATTTATCCATATTTTTTAATCAAATATTAATATTACTTTAAAGGGGATGCTATGCTCGATGGCGTACCCAATACACAACAACGAGTTTCTTGGGAATCTTACGTTGCACTCTAATAATAAAATAATATTATTTTAAATGGTAGTTAACATGTAGACGTTGTATTGACGGGAATGGATTGAAATAACTAAAATATGATTATATATGTTTTTTAAATGTTTTTACATTTATTCAATGGCTTAAAATACGAAAAGAATTCAATTTTGGGCTTTTATACCCTGATTTTCACTAAAGGTTCACTTATCGCCTTTTGATGGAGAACTGTCATTAAAAATAGTTTTGATCACTATTATACATTCTTTTGGACCAAATAAAACACTTCTTTAGAATCGGGACATCAAATTTTACTTTGTGTAAATTTTTGGTATTTTTCCGATAAAGTTCATTTTTTTAATGAATAGTGTAAAATGTTGTTTTTAATTCAAAACCACTTTTTAATTTAATTTATTTATATGATTATATTATCTTTTGGATTGGTTTTAAAGTGAAATTAGAAAATATTTTTACCATTAAATCCAATAGTGGTCTTTGGAATTAATTTCACTTTGAAATCGGACTTAAAGTAGTGTCAATCTTTTGATACTTATTGTTTCATAAAAAAACGTTTTTTGCTCTGACAACAGGAATTAATTATTATATTAATTAATGCAACTTATATGTTGTGAATTTTGTAAAATGGACTTCATTTTTGAATTTGGAATATCAAATATATCTTAGGGTGAATTTTTGGTATTTTTCTGAAAAACTTTAATTTTTGATGAATAGTGAAACCACTAAGTGGTACTTATATTAAACTAATTTTTCGTTTAAATGAAATTTTACCACTTCTGTTTTTTGAATTTAAAAAATCTGACATACATGGTTTTCATTAAGAAAAAAAATGTGGTTCAATGAGATAAAAATATTATTTTGGTGAATAGTAACTTATTAAGTTTTTAATCGCGATTAGAGGTAATTAGTGCAATTTAAGGCAAAAATGATATTATAATAAAATAAAAATACCTTGACACATGTACTACCCTTATTGGATGTGTCACGGCCGACCAAGACAAGCCATGGGTAAACTTGGGGACCGCATGGAGCCACTTTGGTTGGAAAATGACATAAATACCTTTTATTTAATGTTAATGTAAAAAAATGGCACAAACATGATATGTTTTACTAAAACAATTTTTTAATGGGGTTATACAATTAAGATTTTTTATTATAAATATTAATTGGAAAGATAAAAAGATTTCCTACATCATAGTAATTTTTTTATAATTTTTAGACATTAAATAAATTAAATTATTTATGACATAATAATGATGCTGCGATGACATCATTATTTGACGATTTAAATAAAATGGAAAGATAATGTAAAATCTATGAACTAAACATGTCCAAAACTTATTGTATGGGTGGCTTTAGAACCCTTATCACCATATCAACGAATTATATCAATTTTGGACCTTTTAAAACCGAAACACATTTTCAAATAAATTAATATTTCTTTACTTTCCAAAAGTGCCCCTCCTCTCCTCTTATAAAAGGCCCCCACCTCTACCTCATTTCACACACTCCTCCAGCCTTTGGCTCGTCCAAACCCTGACCTTTTACTCTCTCCACATCCCTCTCCTCATCCTAGTGGATTCCCTTTGGGCATAATCCTTTCAAAGGAATCCTTTAGGCTCAAATCAAAAGGAGTTACACTTTTAAAGGTAATTTATTCTCTCATGTTCATTTGTTTTATTTTGCTTCTCCAACCCTCTAAACTCTTTTAATTTACTTCTTTTGTAACAACAACAGTATCTTAAATATACTAGGATTTTGTTATAAGATTTATTCGAGCTAAACTCTCACAAAACTACATAAAATGGTTAAAAAACATATGGTTTCTGTGGATGGCGAAATTCTGCCTCCCGAAATGATGATTGTTCAATACTCATTTAACACCTTCAAAGGTGGTCATTATGATGTCACTATTTTTATATATGATATATAATATTTTTATTCTTTCCTTAAGCTTTTGTATTTTTTTTATGGCATACCATTATTGTTTCCATTATGGGTAAACACGATATCTTCATTTTAGGAAGTGCGGACTACCGCCCCCTCAAAGTGATGTGATTCGTTAATGCCATATGTGGGATGTATAAAGGATGGATTTAATGTTATTATATATGATTTAATAATGTAATTTTAATATACCTATATATCATTATTATTTATTTCCATTAAAGTATGAGATAGAAATGAAAGTAGCGTTCATGCGTACGTACGGATTACCGTCTCCATGAACGGTGCTTTTCATTTCTTATCCTCAAATGTAATGTACTATTAAATGTACATGTATATAATGGATATATATAATGAATGATACATATAAATGATTAGTATAATTCTGGAATTAAAATATACATACCTATCATTTAGTTTTAATTCCATTAATATGACAAAGAAATGACTGTAGCGTTCATGCGTACGTACGGCTTACTGTCTCCATGAACGGTGCATTTCATTTCTTACCTCTAAATGATTATGTAATATTATAAGTACATGCATATGATGAATATATATGATATATATGTTATCCAAATCATTAATATCATTCTTGATATAACAAACCTTTGACCAAATTAACAACATGTAAGTGTACGAAGTCTATTTTTGACTTAAGAACCAAATACCGACAAAATGAACATTATTAACTTAAATGATTACATGATTTTTATATCATGGTATAAAAGGAATAATGAACTATAAAAAATGTTCTTAATAAAGTGGAAATTAACTCATGTTTATTATTCAGGACGTTAAAGAACGATCGAGTCAATTTGGACTTGAGGTAAGGGATCTTACTCCTCTTTTTCTTTTTAAGTACACTATTTTATGTCATTCCTTCTAATATCATCTTTCTTGTGATTCGGATGTTCTTTTACATTACCCTTACTGTAATTTTTATGTTCATATTATGAGAGACCCTATTCTCTCTCATCATTCCATTTTGGAAGTTTTGAGTGGCGATTTAGGCTGCCGAATTTTCGTAAGAGATCTAACCTCTCTCTTTCTCTTTAAGTACTCTCCTTTATGTCACTTCCTTTAATCTCCTCTTTGTTATGATGGGGGATTTTCTTTTATTTTCCTATTTCTCTACAATTTTTTTGTAATGTTATGAGATACCCTATTTGATCAAATCAATCCATTTCTGGAAGTTTTAAGTGGCGCCGTTAGGCTTCCGAGTTTTTGTAAGTGATTTTTCATCCCACTTTTATTCTTGTGAGATTTATGCTACATTTGCCACAATTTCCTTTGAGTGGTTTATGTACTGACAATTATTTTACTCCTTGTGTAATATTCCTTCATTTATGAGTATTTACATCAATGATTTATTGTCCTTCTTTCACGGGTCGTATGTTTCAGAAGATACCCAATTCAGTAAGGGATCCTTTCACCCTCCTTTTTTTAAGACTTCTTTTGTTGGGTCTTTCAATATACATATTATTATGTTGTGACATGTTCTAATATATCCTTATTGATGTAAATTTTATGTCCAAGTGATGAGATACACTTTTTATCTCCCATCAACTCATTTTGATGTGACGCCGTTAGGCTGTCAAGGGAACTTCTTAACCCTGTTTCGATTTCTTTGGGTTCGACATGTAGTTATTGAATATGTCATCCTTTGAATATGTGTGAATGACCTTTGATTATTTTACACTTAATATCCACTTATATTTGGTGTATTCGTTTGTCACACATAATTATGTAACTGATTTATCCTTAAACCAAGTATACCGTCTTTGTAAGGGACTTCGTCTCAATCTCCTTTCATTGAGGCATATTTCGTTTTATACACAACCTTATTTTATACGGTGTATAAACCCCTTTGACTTTTACTTTTATACAAAAGGAATCTTTTTCTACGAAGCGTTTTACTAAACGACAAAAAGGAATTTTTTTTAACGTACGCGGTGACAACGACCTTTTCCGCCGCCGCGAGTATTATTTGGTCTTTGGATTCCTCAACAAGCCGAAATGTTTTTAAAATAAAATAAATACCATATACTCTTTTATGTATTTTGGTATTGAAAATGGTTTTGATAAAGGATTCTATTATGTCAATATATTTATGATATATTGTGATTGAAATGTGGAAATATTATCATTCCTTTATATTGGTTTTCTGTTTTATGATTTTATATTGGTACATGGACATTTTAATGGGTGGTTACGTTATAAACCATATGACAGGTGGTGCCATGAAAACCAGGACAGGTGGTTACGTTATAGCCTCCAATGCATTGGGTATGGAAGTCAGCCATATGGCTATTCCATTAAGTATGTATGGAAATTGGCCGTATGGCGATTCCATTAAGTGATATGTGTGGGAGTCGACCGTATGGTTATTCCACTTAAGTATGTTTATGTCCCAAGTTACCATTATATATGTTATGTGTTATTTATATGGGTTTTATGGTAATCCTTTGGTTACAAAAAGGTAAGTAATGATATTTTATTCAGTGAATAGTTTTTACTACTTCATAAAGGTGAAAAGTATTTCTTTGATAAAGTATACATGGTTTACTTTTTGTTTTGATAAACTAACAGTTTTTATTCTTTCTGTATCCCTTACTGAGTTTTTATGCTCATCCCAAGTTTTTGAAATGTTTTTCACGGGACATAGCATGGAATAGGGTCAAGGATGGGATCAAGGGAATGTCATGCTATCTAAAACATGAAACTAGACATGTTTCTTTTTAAGAGTTTTTATTTTATGGAAATTTAGTAGAAGAGACTACTTTGTAATCTTTTGAGATGTAATAGTTATGTCCTAATTCTCTAAAACACTAAACCTGAAAAGATCCTCAATGTGAATTATTCATTTAATTCAATTTTAAGTAAGGTTTAAGGATGGGGCCTTATAGTTGGTATCAAAGGTCGGTTTAGATAACTTTAGAGGTTAGGGTATTCTTTAAGCACAAGTGGCATTACCATAATGGTTAGGATTTCAGAAAGAATCCTAGTTTTAGATAAAGTGAATGAGTAAGTGTATCTTAGTGTTTACTTTACTCATTAGTAGATGATGGTTTTGTTGATATACTCACACTGACATTTCTATTTTTAGTGATTGGATGGATCTAGTAGGCACCAAAGAGACAACAGGTTTGAAGGAAACTGTGGTGGTTCTATGATTAAGATACTAGATAAAATGGGGGATTCAATGAGGAAACTCGTGGTTGTTCTAAACCAAATATCAAGGAGTCACGATCAACCACTTGAACCTTGGTATGATCTTTAATGCATCATGTACGATATGTCCAATCGATGTGGAAGTTCAGGTAATAATTATAAAGGTAACAATTAGAGTTTATATGATCCTTACTTTTGAGGTAATTATGGGTTATTATATGATATGCTGGAAAATGAAAGGCATGAGATAAACTTGAGGTTAAAATATGTTATGATCATTTTTGATGATTTTATCCCTTTTTGGGGAATAATTTGAGAATTATATAGTTTTGGAAAAAGGACAACACGTAGACCGTGTGACTACCTGTCGTGTCGGACAAAGCTGCGGGAATCGAACCCACAACCAAAGTGCGACTGATATTTATCGCCTACCACTGGACTACGTGAAGTCCCTGGTTAGTTTGAATGATTCTTTTTTTAAGAGTAAGTTGATTTTGGGTTATTTATGAAAATTATTAACCTATCATGGAGGATATGTGATTAGGATAATTTATTTTTCAATGCGATACTTTAATAGCAACTGATTTTGTTTGGAGACAAATGTTACGATTTAACTTAGAAGACTATGTGACTAAATCCTTCAAATGCTTGGGTTTCAATCTTAGATTGGTTTACTTTAAGGAATTTTATGGACAAATTGCTTATCGGATGGTCCTCATTGAACTTTGGGTTTTGTTGCACAAATTTTCGAGATTAAGAATAGATTTTCTTTCTAATGGGTTATCCGTTTCTGGGTTATCTGATCTTGTACTAATCTTTTGGGTTTTGTTTTTGGTTAAAGTCTAAAGACCTGGGAAGTATGTAGTTCTCTTTTTTGGGTTAGGTAATTCTCTAGAAGTTGATTATAGTAATCTTAATGTGAACAAGTCTTCCTAAATACTCACCTTTTGGAGAAAATATGTGTTTGTGTAAGGAATCTAATAAAAGTTGAGAGTCAACATGATAAGTGATTATGTTTCCTTATAAATAAATTCCTCAATAAAAAGTAACTTAAAACAAAAATGTTTTCTATTAACTTTTCCTACTGGGGAATCGAATACCGTTTAACCCATCACAAGTTTGTGATTTTCTCATGGTTAACCTTCTCCTAAACATGTTTTCTATCACTCTCCATCAGAACATGACCCTATGTTTTCTCCTCCATGTCCATGTTTTCATACTTGGAATCCTACTATGGGTTAACTCGGGTGACCTTTTTACTTATCTTTCTTTATTTTAAAGTGATTGTTTTACCGACTCTTCTCCGATGTGGGACTTTCAAGGATGTTTCCAAGCCCAATTTTAAAATTGTGAGGACACAATTCCCAAAAGGGGGGAAGGATGTAACACCCCAGGTAAATAAAGAATATGACATCTTTATATTTATCCATATTTGTGAATCAAATATTAATATTACCTTAAAGGGGATTCTATGCTCGATGGCGTACCCAATATGCAACAACGAGTTTCTTGGGAATCTTACGTTGCACTCTAATAATAAAATAATATTATTTTAAATGGTAGTAAACATGTAGACGTTGTATTGGCGGGAATGGATAGAAATAACTACAATATGATTATATATGTTTTTTAAATGTTTTTACATTTATCCAAAGGCTTAAAATACGGAAAGAATTCAATTTTGGGCTTTTATACCCTAATTTTCACTAAAGGTTCACTTATCGCCTTCTGATGGCGAATTATCATTAAAAATAGTTTTGATCACTCTTATAAATTCTTTTGGACCAAATAAAACTCTTCTTTATAATCGGGACATCAAATTTTACTTTGTGTAAATTTTTGGTATTTTTCCGATAAAGTTCATTTTTTTAATGAATAGTGTAAAATGTTGTTTTTAATTCAAAACCACTTTTCAATCTAATTTATTTATATGATTAGATTATCTTTTGGATTGGTTTTAAAGTGAAATTAGAAAATATTTTTACCATTAAATCCAATAGTGGTCTTTGGAATTAATTTAACTTTGAAATCAGACATAAACTAGTGTCAATCTTTTGATACTTATTGTTTCATAAAAACACGCTTTTTGCTCTGACAGCGAGAATTAATTATTAAATTAATTAATGAAACTTATATGTTGTGAATTTTGTAAAATGGACTTCATTTTTGAATTCGGAATATCAAATATAGCTTAGGGTGAATTTTTGGTATTTTTCTGAAAAACTTCAATTTTTGATGAGTAGTGAAACCACTAAGTGGTACTTATATTAAACTAATTTTTTGTTTAAATGAAATTTTATCACTTCTGTGATTTGAATTTCAAAAATCCGACATACATGGTTTTCACTAAGAAGTAAAATGTGGTTCAATAAGATAAAAATATTTTTTGGTGAATAGTAACTTATTAAGTTTTTAATCGCGATTAGAGGTAAATATTGCAATTTTAGGCAAAAATGATATTATAATAAAATAAAAATACCTTGAAACATGTCCTACCCATATTGGATGCGTCATGGACGACCATGAAAAGCCATGGGTCAACTTGGGGACCCCATGGAGCCACTTTGGTTGGAAAATGACATAAATACCTTTTATTTAATGTTAATGTTAAAAAATGGCACAAACATGATATGTTTTACTAAAACAATTTTTTAATGGGGTTATACAAGTAATATTTTTTATTATAAATATTCATTGGAAAGATAAAAAGATTTACTACATCATAGTAATTTTTTTATAATTTTTATACATTAAATAAATTAAATTATTTATGACATAATAATGATGATGCGATGACATCATTATTTGACGATTTAAATAAAATGGAAAGATAATGTAAAATCTATGAACTAAAAATGTCCAAGACTTATTGGATGGGTGTCTTTATAACCCTTATCACCTTATCCACGAATTATATCAATGTGGGACCTTTTAATACCGAAACACATTTTCAAATAAAGTAATATTTCTTTACTTTCCAAAAGTGCCCCTCCTCTCCTCTTATAAAAGGCCTCCACCTCTACCACATTTCACACACTCCTCAAGCCTTTGGCTCATCCAAACCCTGCCCTTTTACTCTCTCCACATCCCTCTCCTCATTCTAGTGTATTCCCTTTGGGCATAATCTTTTCAAAGGAATCCTTTAGGCTCAAATCAAAAGGAGTTACACTTTTAAAGGTAATTTATTCTCTCATGTTCATTTTTTTTATTTTGCTTCTCCAACCCCCTAAACTCTTTTTATTTACTTCTATTGTAACAACAACAGTATCTTAAATATACTAGGATGAATTTATAAGATTTATTTGATCTACACTCTCACACAACTACATCAAATGGTTAAAAAACATACGGTTTCTGTGAATGGCGAAATTCTACCTCCCGAAATGATGATTGTTCAATACTCATTTAACACATTCAAAGGTGGCCATTATGATATCACTATTTTTATATATGATATATAATATGTTTATTCTTTCCTTAAGCTTTTTTATTTTTTATTTATGACATACCATTATTGTTTCCATTATGGGTAAACACGATATCTTCATTTTAGGAAGTGCGGACTACTACCCCCTCAAAGTGATGTGATTCGTTAATGCCATACGTGGGATGTATAAAGGATGGATTTAATGTTATTATGTATGATGTTATAATGGAATTATAATATACCTATATATCATTATTATTTATTTCCATTAAAGTATGATATAGAAATGAAAGTAGCGTTCATGCGTACGTACGGCTTACCTTCTCCATGAACGGTGCTTTTCATTTCTTATCCCCAAATGGAATGTACTATTAAAAGTACATATATATAATGGATATATATAATGAATAATACATATAAATGATTAATATAATTCTGGAATTAAAATATACATACCTATCATTTAGTTTTAATTCCATTAATATGACAAAGAAATGAAAGTAGTGTTCATGCGTACGTACGGCTTACAGTCTCCATGAACGGTGCATTTCATTTCTTACCTCTAAATGATTATGTAATATTATAAATACATGCATATGATGAATATATATGATATATATGTTATCCAAATCATTAATATCATTCTGGATATAATGAACCTTTGACCAAATTAACAACATGTAAGTGTAAAAAGTCTATTTTTGACTTAAGAACCAAATACCGACAAAATGAACATTATTAACTTAAATGATTACATGATGTTTATAACATGGTATAAAAGGAATAATGAACTATAAATAAAGGTTCTTAATAAAGTGGAAATTAACTCAAGTTTATTATTTAGGACGTTAAAGAACGATCGAGTCAATTTGGACTTGAGGTAAGGGATCTTACTCCTCTTTTTCTTTTTAAGTACACTATTTTATGTCATTCCTTCTAAGCTCATATTTCTTGTGATTGGGATGTTCTTTTACATTAACCTTACTGTAATTTTTATGTTTATATGATGAGAGACCCTATTCTCTCTCATCATTCCATTTTGGAAGTTTTGAGTGGCGCCGTTAGGCTACCGAATTTTTGTAAGAGATGTAACCTCTCTCTTTCTCTTTAAGTACCCTCCTTTATGTCACTTCCTTTAAGCTCCTTTTTGTTATTATGGGGGATGTTCTTTTATATTCCTATTTCTGTACAATTTTGTTGTAATGTTATGAGATACCCTATTTTATCTCATCAATCCATTTCTGGAAGTTTTAAGTGGCGCCGTTAGGCTGCAGAGTTTTTGTAAGTGATTTTTCATCCCACTTTTATTCTTGTGAGATTTATGATAAATTTGCCACAATTTCCTTTGAGTGGTTTATGTACTGACCATTATTTTACTTATTGTTTAATATTCCTTCATTTATGAGTATTTACATCAATGATTTATTGTCCTTCTTTCACGGGTCATATGTTTCGGAAGATACCCAAGTCGGTAAGGGATCCTTTCACCCTACTTTTTTTAAGACTTCTTTTGTTGGGTGTTTTAATTTACATATTATTATCTTGGGATATGTTCTAATATATCCTTATTGATGTAAATTGTATGTCCAAGTGATGAGATACACTTTTTATCTCTCATCAACTCATTTTGATGTGACGCTGTTAGGCTGTCAAGGGAACTTCTTAACCCTGTTTCGATTTCTTTGGGTTCAACATGTAGTTATTGAATATGTCATCCTTTGAATATGTGTGAATGACCTTGGATTATTTTACACTTAATATCCACTTATATTTGGTGTATTCTTTTGTCACACATAATTATGTAATTGATTTATGCCTAAACCAAGGATACCGTCTTTGTAAGGGACTTCGTCTCAATCTCCTTTAATTGAGGCATATTTCGTTTTATACACAACCTTATTTTATACGGTGTACAAACCCCTTTGACTTTTACTTTTATACAAAAGGAATCTTTTTCTACGAAGCGTTTTACTAGACGACAGAAAGGAATGTTTTTTTAACGTATGCGGTGACAACGACCTTTTCCGCCGCCGCGAGTATTATTTGGTCTTTGGATTCCTCAACAAGCCGAAATGTTTTTAAAATAAAATAAATACCATATACTCTGTTATGTATTTTGGTATTGAAAATGGTTTTGATAAAGGATTCTATTATGTCAATATATTTATGATATATTGTGATTGAAATGTGGAAATTTTATCATTCCTTTATATTGGTTTTCTGTTTTATGACTTTATATTGGTACTTGGACATTTTAACGGGTGGTTACGTTATAAACCATATGACGGGTGGTGCCGTGAATACCAGGATGGGTGGTTACGTTATAACCTCCAATGAATTGGGTATGGAAGTCAGCCATATGTCTATTCCATTAAGTATGTATGGAAATTGGCTGTATGGCTATTCCATTAAGAGATATGTGTGGGAGTCGACCGTATGGTTATTCCACTTAAGTATGTTTATGTCCCAAGTTACCTTTATATATGTTATGTGTTATTTATATGGGTTTTATGGTAATCCTTTGGTTACAAAAAGGTATGTAATGATATTTTATTCAGTGAATAGTTTTTACTTCTTCATAAAGGTGAAAAGTATTGCTTTGATAAAGTATACATGGTTTACTTTTTGTTTTGATAAACTAACAGTTTTTATTCTTTGTGTATCCCTTACTGAGTTTTTATGCTCATCCCAAGTTTTTGAAATGTTTTTCACAGGACTTAGCATGGAATAGGGTTAAGGATGGGATCAATGGAAAGTCATGCTACCTAAAACATGAAACTAGACATGTTTCTTTTTAAGAGTTTTTATTTTATGGAAATTTAGTAGAAGAGACTACTTTGTAATCTTTTGAGATGTAATAGTTATGTCCTAATTCTCTAAAACACTAAACCTGAAAAGATCCTCAATGTGAATTATTCATTTAATTCAATTTTAAGTAAGGTTTAAAGCTGGGGACTTATAGCCGGGGTCCACTATCTAGGCCCAACCACTCACAAATAAATGTTAAAAATGCCTTCTCCCCCCCCCCCCGTGTACGGACCAGACCTACACGGGTTGTGTCCATTGTCCTCACCAGACGACATTAAAGTGCACGGACAAGAAGTTTTAACAATACCCCTCTCCCCTCATGTACAGACCATCCCTACACGGGGTGTACTTCTCCAAGAGAACTATGTTCGACTTTCTTCCTTCCCTCACACGATACATAGTGATGCTAGGGTTCCCCGTCCTGGCCCAACCACTGAATAAAAGATAAAAATTCCCTTTCCCCCCATGTACAGAGCAGACCGGAACTGGGTGTACTCCTCATCCTTACCTAACAATGTAAAACCGCACTGATAGCATGATTTAAAAATGATCCCTTTTCCCCGTGTATGGGCTAGACCTGCACCGGGTGTATTTTTGCGTCCTTATCGCACGCCGTTAAACTGCACGGACAATAATGTTAAAAATTCCCCCTCCCCCCTGTGTAAGGACCAGACCTGCACGGGGTGCGAACTTCGTCCTAAACGCATGACGTTAAACTGCACGGACTTCGTCCTTACCGCATGACGTTAAACTGCACAGACTTCGTCCTTACCGCGTGATGTTAAACTGCATGGACATCATCACGACCCACCCAAGACACATGGAGATACAAGATGGAGATACTCCTTGCACATTTGGATGCATCCTCTCCATACATCAGACTCCATGACCTCGATAATTATGGATCTTCATAACCACTCATGGACATCATAGTGGAAATTCATTGACTCGTGGACACATTTGCATGACTATGCATACCATGCCCTTAGCGGCTCTGCATATTGATATCCCCTGTCCCCTCTACCAAAGGTATTATTTCATCAGTCGACACTCCTCCTAGCTTTGTATTCTTACCGACATCAGAGCCCCCATACCATACCTCTTTATTCATAAGTTTATGGAGAATTGGTTTACATGTTCGTCCCCTCTTCACATCCAAGTGTTTCCAGGGTATCCCTACCTGACTAGCCAATGTTTCGGCACGTGGTTTACATGACGACCAGAATCTATGAACATCAATCCTGGACTAGGCTACTGTGACTCAACGGAAAATTGCAGTGAAGATGTCTCTTGTATGCTCGGACACCATTATCCACACATTCCGAACTCTATACTATGAGCAATCTCGGATTCTCGTAATCATTCATGGCCATCGGATGTGGACAGTTATCGACCCAGGGAAACCTTTGTATGACTATGAATACCATTCCATCAGTGGATATACATAATTATAGCCCCTGGCTCATCCATAAAAGGCAATATTTCCTTGGGCGTTACTCTTCCCAGCTCCGTACGCTTACCGGCCTCAGAGCCCCCACACCACATCTCCTGATCTGGGAAAACTCAATGTTGTAGTTCATGAACTTCATCCCCCACCTTGTTCCAAGTATATCAGAGCATGTTGACCAATTTATCCTTCGAGTGACTGCAACAATTGTCCGAGCTCGATGACCGCTAGACTATTAGTGCCTCGTCCTTACCGCATGACAATAAACTACATGGAGTGATGGTACACCCCCGTGCACAAAATAAATCAGCACGGGGAGATATCTAAGCATTAACAACAACCAGGGATGGATATCCCTAATATGCCCAGATATTTCCTTACCCGATGACAGACATCATGGCCCGGATAATTGCGGATATTCATAACCATTCATGGCCATCGGAAGTGGAAGGTTGTCGACCCGAAGACACCTTTGCTTGACTATGCAAACAATGCCCTCAGCGGCTCTGCATATTGATAGCCCCTAGCCCGTCTACAAAAGGCAAGATTTACCCAGGTGATACTCTTCCTACCTCCATACGCTTTCCATCCCCAGAGCCTCCATGTCATTTCCCCTGATCCAAGAAGCCCCAGAACCATGATTTATTCCATAACCCCCCCCCCCCTCCATGACTTGGACATGATAGGATACTCAGGAACATGTGCATTGTAATCAAGAGTGGCCTTTTTAACTATGTATTTTCCACATGACGTCAAACGGTACAGATCACATATTTTCCACGTGGCGTAAGTCTGCAAAGACCAAGCATTAAACGTCCAGGGGAATGCCTCCAACAAAAATCATTTTCACTGGTTTAATAATGCCACTCGTCCTTGCTACACGATGTTAAACTGTACAACATTGGCAAAGGAAAGAAAAATTCACAACTACCCTTACTGCATGATGTTAAACTGCACAACCTCCTTTAATGGTGCTCTTCATCTTTACCGCATGATGCTAAACTTCACAGTCAAACCCGTCATGGGTTCAGTAAGGAAAAGAGGCTTTTCTCTGTCTTTTAGTGCACGGGTCAGAACTGCACAAGACACCATCTCACACCCGCATGAGAAGGGATTACTTGACCCATTCTCAGGAAGTTCAATCTAGATGTATCCCCCGTATCTAGGCACCCTCTCATCATAAACCATACTCTATACTCAGAAAAATCCGAACATTCATAAGCCACCCCTGGTGGTCCCGAATATCAACTTCCCTGAAGTAGCTTGCCCATCGAGGGAATACAATAATTGACCTATGGACACCTTTGCGTGATTATGCATACCATGCCCTTAGTGGCTCTGCATATTGATCTCCCCTGGCCCGTCTAACAAAAGCAATATCTCCTTAGGCAATGCTTCTCTTCGTACACCTCTTGGCCATTGAACCCCCATGTCAACCCCAGGATTCAGAAACCCTTTGAGATACAGTTTACCAACTTCTTCCACAACCCTAACTGAATACGGTGGATCATCTCTAATAAGATTACCAAGGACCAGGAGAAGTCATTCCATTATAGATGATGTCCCAAATGCATGACTCTAAATTGCACCAAGCCCCAACCGTCCTTTATGCTAGATAAATACGTATGACATGAACCTTTCTTCCACACTCCTGATTGATACAAATGTTCTCAAAACCTTTCATACGTCACATAACCTTTTCAATCCAACCCTGGTGGTTTTCATAATTCTCCATGCCACCCATGGTGGTTTCCATAAGCCAGACATTCATGAAGCCTTATGGCCATCAGAAATGGAAAGTCAATGACATAAGGACACCTTTGAATGACTATGCATACCATGCCCTCAGCGGCTCTACATATTGATCACCCCTGGCTCGTCTACCAAAGGCATGTTATCCTTAGGCAATGCTCTTCCTACCTCTATATGCTGAAACGACTCCCATGCCTTAAGACATGCCCTGCGTGTCGTTCAAATTTAAACACACTCCCTCCCAAATGCGTATGAAGGACACCGAGACATCATTTAATCAACTAAACCCCATTGAGGCCCTTTCCCCACCATATTTGGTCAAATCTGTTCGACCTAAAACAATATTACTGATAGTCTTTAAGGAGAGACTTTAAACCGCCCAACAAAAGAGGTACAAATCCAGTTAGGCCGAAAACCGAATAAGGGCGACCTAAGAAAAAGCCAGGCCATACACTCTGGGTTCACACTAAATGATCCCAGAAAAAATTAGGGCATTAAATGAAAAGAAAAATAGTTTGAAGGGTTTTTCTAGATAACCCTAGAAATAGTCAAACTATGCTTTCTAGACCCCATGGTCTAGGAAAAAGTTAGAGCTCGTTTACCTGAGTTATGATTAATTCTGATTCAGTGAGTTTTTATTTACACAACAATTGTTTTAGTAACAATAAAATTTTACAATGACATGTGATTGACAGAAATTTTATATCATTCGAATAAAAAGGGAAGACATCCACAAGGTGTGGTCTCTCCCTCACAAAAAAGGGGAGAGTGGTAAGTAAAACAGAGAGTACAAGAGTGGATTTGATGGTCATAAAAGAGCCTGAATCACTCTCTCCACCAAATCAGTGACCGTGCGGTGAAGGTCATTGCAAGACTGTTCCCACACGACCTTCTCCCGGGCTTCAACCTCAGCCACCGGACGAGTACGATCCACTGTTGTTTGGAGATCATTGATCCATTTTCTGGTGGCTTCAAGGCGACCGGTCACAGCTGACAACTAATTCTTCATCATCGCTACCCGTCCTTCACATTCATCCAACTCGGATGATGGGATGGCCGCCTGATCTTGATTGATCACCTCCTATGCTATCAGCTGATGGAGCTGTATCGTGGCTTCCTCCAGGGCTCGGGTCCCGCAATGAGTGATAGCAACGTGAGAAAGTTTACATTCACTAGTGGAAACATCCTCACAGGACATGAAAACATGGAAAGTAAGACAACGAAACTGCCGATAGTTAATTCCACCCAACCCCAAACCCAGGAAGAGCTGTCGAAGAGCTTCGGTCTTAGTTTCCATCTCAGCTAGAGGATTTTTTTCAACGATCTTGAGAATTCGATTCCAGGACCACTTGTGCACCGCCTGGTGTTCCACCATGACATGAAGATCTTTGGTATCCTCATTGGATTGCACGAGAATGAAATATGGCATTGCAACTAGCACATGCATGTGCTCGCTAGAAGTTGGTTCCAAAGCTGGAAAGTCTGGAGCCTCTAACCTCGGTTCTGGCTTGGGGATGATGTTTCTAAATTCGTTGTCAACTGGAAAAACTTCTGGGATTGTAATGAAGGGACCCAGAACCACAGGGTCGTCCTCATCCACATCCAAGAAGGATGAACCCATCTGAACTTTGGCCCCCATTGGGCTGGGAGAGGAAAATCCGCTAAGTCAGTTTGATCAACGAGCCATTAGTCGATCCTCCATTAGAGCTGATGAGGAAGGTGTGGTGGATGCAACATCCCCACTACCTCCTGATTTGGGAACCTGTCGGATGACCTTCCCTAGGATCCCATTAGGATAGTGTTTTTCCCATGCTTTTTCATACTACATGGACATGTCGTCTGCCTCTCGCAAAATAGGCAGGGGAATGCTCGTGTCAGATCACTCCCGCATCAGCATCAGCCACCATTGACGATGTATGGTCGGCTGCAGTCCTCGATCTTGAGGAGGGGTAAGGGAAACTTGGACTTGCATGCACCCAAACTAGTGAGAAAAACGATACGGGACATATAGCTCGCACAGAGAAACCACGTCGATCCGTGCAGACAGAAATCTGTCCCGCAGAGAGATCATGTAAGAACGCTCCTCCAGGCTCCCCCAATGGCTGTGAACTAAAATGATAGAAGGGGTGGTGTAGGGGGTGAAAGAAAACTGGGAGAATTCACTCAAAAGCTCGAGGACTTCACTAGAGTTGAGGGATTTCAAGAAAACTCCTGTTATATCAAGCAGGGTAGGCCGAAAATTAGGAAGTGGGATGACCGTGTTGTGACGATACTCATTTCATAGAAAATGATCCGCTACCCACACATAAAAAAATTGAAATGGCCCACTCAGACGGAAGGGTGACCTTCCCTTCGGCATATGACTCAGCAGTTCATAAATACGAGCCAATGTGTGCACAACCAAATTTACTAGGCGGCCATCTTCCAGCTCAACTGCCATTATCAGGGTGCAAGCCCTGATGCTAGGATTAATATCCCAAGAAGGGAATAACCACCCGCTCATGATCATAGAAAAAAACCTACCAGCTGGAGCATAGGTGGAACACATGGGGGAACCTTGTACCCCCATGAAAGGTAGTTTCCCCCCTCTATAACCACCTAGTCAGAACCTTGGGAGGTTCGTGACTATTGATAAGGATGAGTCCTGGGGTGCTTGATCTTCAGTGCAGGACTAGTGGTGTTTAGAAATAACCCTATGCATGTACTACTGGGAATAATAGAGTGGTCACGCAATGCCTGACCTAGTGACTGCTCTGCTATAACCAGCAGATCCCTTGCCAACGAAGGCAGTTGTTTGACGTCGTCCCATGCTTTAGAGATAGGTATAAACTCTTCATACATCACACCAATAACCGGGAGCCCTACCAATCGATGGATATCCCACAGACTAATTCCAACTTCACCATGAGCAAGGTGGAATGTATTAGTGCTTGAATAGTAGTGACTGAGTAGGTCTGGAAAGACCAAGGATGGTAAGTAAATAGGAAATTGGGAATCGCACACTGCAGAGTATAAATTGACCGCTTCCAGTGATTTAGGAGACTCCTGGCAGTGATGATGGACCCAGAAAGCGTAGGCCCAGTCATTTGAGAAGAGCCCACCAGACCAAAGATCCCACCTAGTAATCCACCCCACATAGGGATCTACTCGTGCAAGGTTGATAATGGAATGGTAACACTTGAAAACATCTTCCTGAGAAAAGTATATGGAATGCTGATCACTTTGGTTCCAATCAAAGCCTCTCAAAGTGAAGGCATCTTTTTAGTCAGAGTCGTTAACCATCTCCCCAGATTGGGTAAGGTTCGCTAGAATACACTTGGATGACGCTTCCAAGAAAGGAGAATGAAGAACTGAGAAAGTGGGGGGAATAGGGACATCGTCATGAAGACCGAATCCATGAAGCGGAAGCCGATTTGATAGTGGACAATCCAGGAGCTCATGAGGGATCAAGTCTTTCAAGAAACCATCATCAAGAATGATGGACAAACTAGGGTCCTCTTGGATTCTCTCCGCTCTGTGAATCATAGATAAATGTCTCCCTGAACCAATTGGGAGAGGCTCTGCAGCAGGCCTCGGTGCAGAACGAGGGGGAACCATATTTTCTCCCTACACAACGAAAGCCAATAGGTTGTTAGACCAAAATAAGAAAAATCTTTGAGACAAAAAAATACCATATATATATGGCTATGGATCAGTTGAAGAGCCTTATTAGAAAAATCCACAAGGAGGCCTCGAATGATGGTTCATGATGATAGCATCCTGCGAACAAGCCCTTCACCAAAGTAGTCAGCAAAACCCTTGACCACGGAACGTTGTCCAGGAAACCACAGACCAGGTTTCTCCATGGAATTTCAGTCCCGAGTATAAGTGGTTAAGTTCAGAAGACTTAGAAAATTTTAATGTTCAGAAGATTTTTGTCCGCGGAGCATTGATACCATGGAGTATCGAAAGCGCAGAGCATCGAAACCACGGAGCATCGAAACCGCGGAGCATTGAAACCACGAAACACCAAAATCGCGAAGCGAGTTCCTACGTGGAACGTTGTGACATACTTTTTTATTAATTAAAAGTGTTAGTTCATGGCTGGGACATTGATCAACGGATGAAGAACGGCACGAATGTTACATGGTTCGCGGAAGTAGCAGCCGGTTCGCGGTCAAAGCGCTTCGCGAAGGAACAAGCACGCGGAGGAAAAAAAAGAGAAAAAGCACTAGTTTCATGATGAATATAGTAATCGAAAAATGAAATGGGCCCTCCATATTTATAGGCTCGGTGCCCTACTGGGTCCACTACCCTGCTGCTACCCATTCGAGTTTTAGGACCAATCTACATCTGAATGACCTCCTCTTCATTCTGATCGGACCCCATTCTGATGGGGGGCATTTGTAGGGTCCTGAAAAAAATATTCAAAGGAAAATGATGATACCCTTTATATCAAGGGAGATTCTACCCAAGTACCCCCCAAAGGGATGGGAAAATGTGGAAAATAATCAAGGATGGCGAAGGAGGAGCCGGTCTGCGGACAGGTCTAATGTTAAAGACGCACAGCCGGTTCAGTGAAGCGTCCCTCCTCCGTGAACCGTCGTCGTTTGCGAAACCGAGGCGGAGACCCTCCGCGGTCACGAAGCAGGACATGCACCAACCCGGTCCACCATTTCGGACTGCCCCAATCATGAGCTGCGTCAGCTGGCCCAAACCGCCTCCACTATCATTTGCGAAATGGAGGAGGAACCCTTCGTGGCCGCGAAGCACTCCCCGAGTTTGGTTCGCGTAGGAGGAGTGTTTAATGCCCACTGCGAGCTGCGGATTGACCAAGTCAGCAGTAAAATGGGTTTCTGGTCATGGGCCTCCACAAAAAGTGACACATGACCATAGATACATCTCTTTCCCCACTCTATAAAAGGATACCGAGGGGGGAAGGAAAAAGTATTCGGATACTGAGGAAGGGGAATGGAGAGGAGATGGGTTAGATTCCGGAGGAAGGATTTCGTAGGAAGGATTAGGTTTTCGGATGATCCAGTTTGTGAACAAGAGCATGTAAACCTGGGAATGAACTAATAAGGAACCAAAAATGCATAATAACATGGTGAACCACGAAATTTTAAAAAAAAAGAGAAAACCGCGAACCAGGGTCCCTCTGCGGATGTACTCCCCGCAGAGTAGGGAGTTTATGACTCATTTCAGATCTGTCGCACCGCATCGCACCCTCCTACGCAGGAGATGCCTCGACGAACGAACCGACGACCGACGCCAACCTTGGACACCACTAATTGTGTAGAACCCTCCGCATACCAACCGTGTGTGCAGACCAAACCCAAATCCGTGAACCCTCCTAGTTCTAGAGATGCCAATCATTCCGCGGACCCCCTTTCTCACAGATGGCCTCTCAGTCCATGGACCCCCTGGTTCACAGACGGCCTTTCAGTCCACGAACCCCCTTGGTTCGCGGATGGCCTCTCAGTCCATGAGCCACTCTGGTTCCCGGACGGCCTCTCAGTCAGCAGACCACCCTGGTTCGCAGATGGCCTTTTTGTCGGCAGACCACCCTGGTTCCCGAACATCCTCTCCTACCGCGTAGCACATCCCTACGTGAAGGGCTCTACCACCCATACCCATGTGTGGCCTACCCAATCCTTCAGAGTTCCCATTACATGAGCCAGATAAAATCCTTCCAATCCGGCCCGATCCTCCGTGACTCCCTCATTGGCCTACTCAGCGACCTCGAGACGAGGCCTCCACCAGAGCCATTTGGATCCATGTGGTGTAACCCTTAGGCACACCAGCACACCATTTGAGTTCAAAACCCATGGTAAATAGGGGAACAAGGGTTTCCCCAACCCTTGGGCGGATTCCCGAAGAATGCCTGGGTTCAGATTCCCATGGTAATGCGAGGTTTGAGCCCGAGAGCCCCCTTCCTGCCTCTACTCGCCAGGATGGGGGACTGCACGCTTCGGCAGTCTGGCACATCTCCCCTCCCCAGATAGGGGCAACATACCCATCAGAAGGCAGTCATCCCCATCCACCTTGGTACTTCCCCAGGTACATCCCCGTGGAGAAAGAGAGGTGACAGGCACAAGAGCACCCCTTTCCCTCTCCTGCTGCACTTTTTCACTGTGGGTGTCCATCTCGGAGTAAGCCCCGACATTATGGGCAGCCCTTATGCATAAGACCTACTCCACTTCTCATGGACGCACCGTCCGTAATGTGATCCTCTAGTCCCTACTGCCTCTTGTTTCTCACACCGAGAATGACTCACGTGGGCTTAGAGTAAGCATCGACCAGGACATCCACACTTATGGGACTCATCAAAGTATAAGCCCCAATCCATCCTCTTATGGGCCTCCTCAGAGTGTAATCCCCAATCCATCCTATTATTGGCCTCCTAAAAGTATAAGACCCAATCCATCCTCTTATGTGCCTCCTCAAAGTGTAATCCCCAATCCATTCTCTTATGGGCCTCCTCAGAGTGTAATCCCCAATCCAGCCCCCTAGGCCTCCTCAAAGTGTAATCCCCAAGCCCATGCGAACTATGGGGACTTTGATCCATGCCTCATATGCAGGGTCGTAGGAAGCCATCAAGAGGTTCAAGCCCAACCACCATCGGACCACCGGGCCCATATTCACGTCGGTTCTCCGACACTCCCATTCGAACTATGTGGACTTTGATCCCTGCTTCCTAGGTAGGGTACGTTGGAAGACTCCATGAGGATAAATCCCAACAACTGGTCGATCCAACTGTCCTCAATTCGGTTCACCGCGCCACTCCAAGTGCCCCTCAATGAGTTCCAACTCCTCATGGTCATTAATCCAACAAGGGATGGTAAACCTCGGGCATAAAAGATTCTGAACCCCTGCGTTCAGCTGACCATTGCCAACCAGAAGAAATCTGTGGATAATATGCTTGGGTATAAACCAAAGATTCACGAACATATGAATACGTCTTAAATATATAAGAGAGTCCTGGAACAGGAAATAATTCCCCCCCAAAAGGGTGCGATGAGCCCGACTTCCCATCCTCTAAACCGATGTGAGTTCTTAAGCATCGCTAGCCAAATCGCTTGGTGAATGCCTGCCTTTGGAAAGCAGGTCCACGGATCGTCGGATGTAGAACTGTTGGGCACATCGATACTGACCCGAAACAATTATCAAAAGTATTATATTATTTAAAATATAATCCCATTCCTTAAGGGATTCTATAAAAACTAAAGGTGGTCGATATTTTCTTCATTTATCTTTGACTAGAAAATAATATCGTTATATAAAGACTACCACTTACAAATCCTAGTAAAATAAAAATTATTTATTCCATAAATTTGTAAATATTTAGGGGGAATTTGTAAGACCAAATGGAATCAATATATATTCAATGTTTTTAATAAATATATATATATTTTTCTTGGGTATATCATATATATGTATACTCAATTGATGATTCCTAGAATGAATATATATATTGTAAATGTTTTAACATATTCATTGTTGATAAAACATGTCACTAATATAATATATGGGTACTTTTTCTTGATTGTGATATTTATGAGTTCTTGATAACCATTTTAGAGTCACATCAATCTATCAATATTCATAATGAAAAGAACCATTACACCCCATGGTGAAAACAATGTTTTAATAAATACCATATCAATATTTAAATTTGATTTTCATTTCCAATTCACTAAAATCTATTCAGCAATTTTAATGTGGTGTTTATGGAAAATTTGTTGAACTATGTATGGGATATATAGAGAACTAAAAATCATGATCCGTTGGATGCCTTGGAAAATCATATGGAAATAAATTAAAATCAAATATATTGAAGGCATGTCATCAATCTTTAATTTCACCCAAACAATTAGATATAAACAAAAAATTTCATTAGAAATCATGACTCGTATAATGAATGTGATACTAATTGTTATTTCATATATATCATCATATTTATAGATGAAAATTGGTTAGTTTAGAATATCAAACATGAATTTCCATCCCTGTAAATTATCGTATGATTTATGATGAGAAGTCTAATCCATATTATTGATAAAATAAAATACAACTAGATGGAGAATGATGAGATTTGTATAAAGAATATTCTCACAAACTAAAAATATAGAATAATAAAAATTATGAGATATTACTAACATACAATTAGGGTATTCACTAAAAATTCATCATTTGTCAGTTGAGTGGAATTTTAGTATGATTTAATTTTTTTATAAATATTGATTAATAAGTAGATCAAAGGCCAAATATGAAATTAATTGTTCTCAACTGTAAGGTACATGTACATTTAACCATATAATTACTATAAACCTCATATAAAATATTGATTTCATGAGATTTCCCATTTAAATCTATATTAAGAAGTTGAAAATGATGATCATTATTATATATATTCATATTTGATCATTGTTGGGCCTAATTTACATTCTTCATGCATTTTATGAAATAGAGAATATGTATTTCATTAGTTTTTTATTTAATTCTTCAACTGTGTTTACTAGAACATTTATTTCCATTTTATATTCATATAATTTAGGATATACCCTCAAAAATGTAAATAACATAAATTTTTATTTCAATAAATGCCCATAATTATTTTTCTAGATTTTCTGTCAAGATAACTGATTAAATTAAATTCCATTCTGTAATGTATTTATGATTTGATGGGACTCGATACGCATTTTATTTTAAAAATCATGTAAATGGTCGGAATATATAATTTAATCTCATCATTTTCTTCACATCAAATGATATATTTACTACTATAAAATTATCTTATAGTTAGTACCTTTGAATGACTTTGTTATAATCAACATAAGTTTCGATTAACCTTAAATTTTGGTTGGTGGATAACTCCCAATTCATAACACTAAATCTTATAAAATTTACTAAATAGTTAACAAAAAATTTATCATCCATTTTTATGGGTCAAATAATACACTCTAAATATTAATAATAATAATATAATGACATTAATAATTAATGAATAATATCATAAACATATATCATTCTATAGAGTCAATTTCATCTAGTCTCATTATATTCTAGATTAGAGACTACCATTATTCAACATCACCTTCCAAATAATAGAAAAAAATTACTTTTTCAATCCCTAAACATTGATGAATAGATAATAAACTTTCAATGGTTCTAATCTATTTCACAAAAACTAGTGGATTAATGAAACCATTAAATGATGCTATATGTTGATTTAAAAAGGATTCAACAAAATTATGCTCCCCAGATTTTTATTCTTAGATAATCGCATTTCGACTTTATTAAAAATGTTATTTGGACATATAAATGAGATTATTCATTCCATTTACATTTATTTTATTTTCTCAATAGGTCAATAATTTTATTTTCCATAATAGTCCACATATACATAGTTCCATTTGGTTCTATCCCTTAATTAAAACCAAAAAGTATTCTTTAAAAATAGTAATTATATTTGGAAACCACATAAAAATAATTCAAAATAATTCAAAATCAGTATTCCATTACAATATATGATACCTTATGATTTACCTTGTTCATTCATGATCATTATCTGTTCAAATCCTTTATGATTATTTATAATGAGTTATTTAAATACAAAACATATCCCCTATGAATGTCAGACCAGGTGTGGAGTATGCCTCATTGTATTTCACAATGTGATGATAATGTCAATGAGAAATATTGAATATTGAATATTCCCTATATTAAAAACCATTATAGAGACACATCAAATTGTGGTATCATGATACTGTTTAAATTTTATGGAAACCAGTCACTCTATCAATCACCAAAATTCCAAGATAATTTCTTCTACTTATAAATATCCTTAGACATATCCCTATGGTTGTCATTAATGTTTCATCACCATACTTGCAACGCATAACTTACCCTCTACTTTTTTTCTACTATAAAAACCATTTATTTACATAATTAAATAATAAAACAATATATATGTATATTCATTACATTTCAAAAATACTTGTTTTGAAACCATAATGGTTTAGACTATTTAGATACTAGATACAAAATATTCTTATTTAATAAATTATCATCAATATTTCACATAATGATCTTACCATTTTGTATTATTCATATAAAAACCCGACATTAAACTTCACTCAAAACCTAGGTAACATTATTATAGTAAAACTGAATTTCAAATGCTCAGTGATGGTAAAATTGAGAGATATCAAATTATGATTATATAAAATAATATGTTAATAAACAAATGCATATTACCATAAATATTGCATTCAGTTTTACTACATAATATATCATGGAATATAAATAATATCTCTGGAATAAAATATAGTCATTTCTAATTAAATGAATCATTAGGGAGGGGAAACAACATATATTACTCATGACTAAATTTTCACATCATTTAGTTGTGGAACACTCATATGTACATAAACCATTTCATATTTCATTGTTAATGAACACTACCATCTAATAATAGTGGATCAAGAAACACAACATATTTTCTATGACATAATAAATCCTGAATCACCACCTATATCCCATAGTTATTAAGTCTATTGATTTGTTTCCTTTATTGGACTAAGAAGATTTACCTATTTCTTGTTGAGAATTGACAACATAAGATTGTTTCCCATAATAATACCATGATATATAAAACATTAACCAATG
The DNA here is from genome assembly GCA_963277665.1 of Viscum album. Lineage (NCBI taxonomy): Eukaryota > Viridiplantae > Streptophyta > Magnoliopsida > Santalales > Viscaceae > Viscum > Viscum album. The sequence continues at coordinate 640,397,897 of OY728133.1, read as the reverse complement.
AAATGGTGGGATATATAATTATAGTGCTACATATCACATAATTAGCTCAATTTATATGTTTGAAGTGAAAAATTTAATCATTAACCGTATTTTCATTAGATAACCCATTCAAATGAAATCTTGTGACATGACCATTTTAGAAATCCACAATAGAATAATCAAATTAAAATTGACATGTTTCATAATAATATTACAATAATAAAAATAAAAAATCCATAAAATGTATGACAATTGTACCATTGAATCATATCCCACAATAACAAAAGAAATATGAATGGTTGGAGATATTGATCAACAAAAATTCCAATAAAACATCAATAAAACATTTTTGGGGGAACAATATTATCTATATTAAAAATACTTATTTGAAATAAACAATTTATCAAATATTACTGATATAATTTTATAATAATATAAAAATAGAATCATTTAAATTAATATTTAGATAATTTTGAGGTCATGATAGTGAGAATAATATTCCTTTTAAAATGATTAAATAATGGTTTGTTTCAAATATTTAGTAAAAAAGAAAAATGAACTCATTTCACAAATAGATAATAAAAATACATTAAAAATATTTTAATATGTAAAAAATGGGTAAAAATGAATTCTAACTTTCATATAAAAATATTGAAATCATTTTTAATTTTTTTTAGAACTTGAACCGTTGAGAGAAATAATTTCCGACCAAACTGGTGGATAAAATGGATTTTCCAAAACAAAAATATATATTTTTTCTATTTAGTTGATAAATAAAAATATATGAAATATAATTTATTAATAATAATAAATAAAATTATGAGAATATGTATCATTATTTTTGCGAGAGGTATAACATAAGATTTAATCATCAGAATCATATTCAGAAACAATACTAAAAAATGAGATTGTAACATAAAACCCTTACCACATTGGTAAATTATGAATCATAATCCCCATGAAATAATGAATAATATATGGATATTAAACTTGAAATATAATTAATATTATGTATCATAAAAGGGATTAATTATAATTATATACCATATGTATAATATTTGTGTGTTGAATATGGAATTTGTCTCATAGAAATAATAATTAGGTGAAAAAACCTTACCCCAATTCTCAAATTATTTAGTCATATTCAAAAACCATTAAAATAAATATAGGGTTATCATACATCTATTTATGAACCATAATTATATTCATTATACCAAATATTATTTATTTATAACCATTTTTAACCAATTATTAACAATTATTTGTTTACATCACTCTTCTGGGTGATAACTACTGTGTTTTTCATGTATGATTTGGTTAGGTAGTTTCAATAAAATTACATTGATAGTGATTCTATTATGTCAAAATTTTTATTAATAAATTATATATTTTACATAATCATTATATAGATTTTTATATTTATCCATAAATTTTATACTGGAAAAAATGAATTACACCATTCATGTAGTTTTTAAGCAATACATACACCAGAACACTGCTTCCAATTTCCAGATATATGGAATGAAATAATGGAAAATACTAAATAAATTTTTTAGAATCATTTATATATCGTAGATATCATATTTATTCATTAAATCAATCCTCATTAATGTAAATTTCAAAATTAAAATTAAACAAATCACAATGCCACGTTGAGACAGTTGTCAACAGAAATTCTCGAGCGATGTCATCATGGTCCAATGGAACAGAAGGAAATAAGGTAGAAAATATATTATAATTAATAAAGAAAAATTACTTTAAAATATTAAATTATTCTGTTTTATTAATAATTATATCCATCCATGGGGGGATCTATGGAAAACTACATATATCGGTTCACGATGTGGTAGTTCTTCATACACATGATTGATAGTTTTTTTCCAAATTGATGGAATGTAAGATGGTGATCGTTATGAAACTATTTTAAAATCATCTTTGTTTATGGAAGATAATTATTATATTATATTATCTTATTTTATGAAGATATTATAGTGGTGTAAGATGATATTAATTGAAAACACATGGGTTAGAACTATATTTCATCATTATTTTCCCTCTTTAGGATTATTACTAAAAAATTTCATAATATGGTTTTGTAATCATGATATGCCACCTATAAAGATGGGATGGAAGATAGTAAATGATTTTTTTTGTTATTTATTAAACCAAATGGATCATGGATTGTTTAGAGAAGAGAATATGAAGGTTCCTTTTAGAAGTGGGGAAAGGTACCCACAAGAAAATGTATGAAAAGTTCCCAATAAATCCTAAATGATATTGAAAATCTAAATAATAATAATTTAAAATTACTATTAATTTCATTATATAATATTAAAATATTTAAAAAATTATATACAATATTATATTTACATGATTATTTTGAAAACATGACTTTATAATTTTGTTTTACCCCTATTTATCTCATTTTATCCTTAAATACATTAATTAATTATTAATATTTTAACCATTCATTACAAAAAAAATTAGTTTAATTTATTTTATAAAATTAAGTAATATAAATTTAAATACTTGTATCTATTTAAAATAATAATAATTCATAGAATTGGAACAATTTATTTTAATATATACCCACATACATGAAGAAAAATTGGGATTCAAAATAAAAAGTATTTAAAACTATAAATACTTATTATGTAATAATTCAAAAAAAAATTAATATAAATTTAATAAATGGAACTCATAATAACATTGTTTAATTAATTATACATTCAATAAAATCATTAAAATATGGATATCTTAATTTCCTTAATATAAAATAATTATTTTATTTAAATATTATTATCACTATTCAAAAAAAATAATCCATTACAAAAAATTATAAATAATAAAATTTCACTTAAAATTAAATTTTTATTTTATAAATATAGTTTTTTAATGATTCTTTTCAAATGATAGAATAAATAAATTTTACAATTTTTTTTGAACGAATAAATGATCATTTTTGTGGGAAATTTATTTTTGATGCATATAAAGTCTAGCAAAAAATATGCACTTAATCATCTATATATTTTCTTTATCTATAAAAAATTTTCAAATTTTGTATCCTATTCATTCATAATAATTTTTTGTCTATATTTTAATAATTATATTTCCAAAATAAAGTTTTCAATACTATATTGTGGTTTATTGAAATCTAGTGTTGTATATAAGACAGGATATTGAAGAATTTTTTTTAACAAAAATCATAAAATAATTGTTTTTTTCAGTTTACATGTTTAATTATGGTGGGAAGTTATTATTTTCGTTGTCTGACATATATAAATTTATAGACCAATTTGTAATGTATGAGTGTATTTTTATCAATATGACATAACATAGGTTGGTTTTTTGAAAAGCATTATGATTGAATTATACAAAATGGTTGATGAAATTGAATTTCACTGTAATAATTATACTAGTATATGTCTTATCTAGAACATAGTGTTTCAAGAAATGATAAAACATATTCAAATGAAGTTCCCAAATATCAATTACTTGATATATGATGGGTTATTAATATATTAAAATATTTATGGAACTAAAAAACTAAAAAATATATTTTTGTTGATAATTATCATTCAAATGTTCTGAATTTTTTTTGACATTATTAAACATTTTTAAGAAAAACTATAAGAAAATAATTTGGTAGGACACACTGAGTGCTTGGATGGTTATATTCTTGTTAATCCGAATAAATTTAGGTGATGAATTGAATGATGTATCATCATTAATCATATAGTGTATGGGTAATTATTTGACTCCCATAGTAAACATCATTATGATTCCTTTTTCCAATTGAAATCCAAGGTGTGGTCACTAGGGATTCCAATGGGGAGATCCTCCTTGGCCAAAGGTTTTGAATCAAAATTAAGGAAATAAAAACATGGGTACTATAGAAATTTAGACCACTATGCTTGTAGGGTATCTATATCAGCATTTGGTACTATAGAAAAACATTACATTATGAGTTTATATTTTTTATTGGGTTTTGTGTGGATTCATCTAAATAAAATTATTCTCAGGGGAATGGCGATGCCTACCCACATCAATAATGATATAAGGATTCTTATTGAAGAACATAAATCAATTTGTTATTTTTTGTTTCATTATATTTTACCATGTCCACCCATTTCTAGAAACGTTGTTTATTTTCAATTCCCACATTTCATAAAAAACACCATAAAAATGACACTATGCGATTGATTATATATCTATTGAACATCAGTAATTTTTAAAATAATTTTCCATGATTATAATTATTTTTGTATCATCCTTTATACATTCAATTTATTTAGATGAGGTTCAAAAAATCATATATGGTTTTACATTCTATGTGATGTCCAATGTGTATAATTCAAGTACTACATCCATAAAGAAAATCAAGATGAAATGAGAATCATTTGTTTAGATTGATCCAAAAAAAATTGGGATGAAATAAGAATAATTTGGTTAGGTTTATATTAGAGTCATGTCCAGGAATATAAATTTTGAATATATATATTATTTTGGATTTTTTATTAGAATTTAACTTTACCTATTTTAAAAATACAATATTTTCCCATAAGTATATAAATAATTACATCTTTATTTTTATTATATTATATATATATTTTTAGTAATTTTTCATTATTTTAATTATATTAATTTACATTATTATTCATTCACTAAAAAAATTATCATTTTTTATTCCATTTTTTTATTTCTTCATATTTGATTTCAATCAATATATCATTACACTTTTCATAAGATATTTAAAATTCCTTTCTAAGAATTTATGAGAAAATTATATCTAAAAAATAATATTAAATGTTTCTATCATAGTTACTTTTATATATCAAATAATATGATTTTCATCCACAAACCTTAATATTTTTGATAATTAAATATATCAATGAAATATATAAAAATATTATTGGTATACATAAAATAGATCATATTTCAAAAAATTTATAATTATAAATTAATTGACCAAATGTTTCTTCATTTTATAGTTTGATCAAGTTTCATACTTATTATATATTTTCTATCACCAATATTTTTCAATGTGATTTTAAAATTTTTAATCTTATTTCTTAATCTAAATTAGTAATTTAATATATATCAGACGTTATTGTTTCATTGAATATCTATAGATACTTTTAGAATATATATGAGTTCCGTATCAACCATCTAGTGATGATCAAATTTCTATATTTCCCAAAACCATAGAGATTGATTTTTTAATTATATAATGTAATGAAGGTGAAAATAACCTATGAAGGATAATAAACAGGCAAATAAAATAATATGTAAAAATAATTTATAAAATACTAATATTTCATTTATATTCTTTTTTACTCCTTCATGCAGTGTAACGTTACCAATACCTAATGTATATGTGGAAATAAGCATCTTAATTTTCCATGTACGACTCCCAATGATCAACAATAATGTACTTGACCCTGTTTTATTGTATATAATGATTGGTTGATAAATTTATTCTATGATTTGGATACCAGTTATGATATTTCATTTGGATTGGTTCTTCGGTTTCAATCAAAAATTAAATATATAAGGAGAGCTATAAATAAAAGATAATTATTTAATATTTATTTGATGAAAAATAAGTAAAAGGGTTCTCAAAATAAAAAAAATCAATTTAGGTATTACATAAACTACCTACATATTGATATTTTGTAACTACCACATAGAACATTCTATTTATATTTTATGAAAAACGTTTTATAGAGAATAATGTTATATAATTTATTTATTATTTATTTTCTAGATTTGAAAAAAATTGTGTAAATAATACCATAAACATTTTTTATCCTTTTTTTCATATTATCATTGGGTAAAACCTTGTGCTATTGGGATGTAATCACTATTATTTATTGTGATATTCAAGGTTGGTTAATAAAAGAGAGACGATTGAGATCATATTTTATCTGAACCTCTATTTTTGTCTCTGGCATAATATTTTCATTATTTATTCAGATATTTAAAAAATTTCTTTAGTATTCTATATTTAATAAAAGACATAAATTCATTTTCTGGAATCATTTTTGATAAATTATGAAGTCCTAAAAATGATTTTCATATTGATAAAATTTATTTAAAATTATTATTTTATTGAAAATAAAATATTCAGTCAATTTGATAACCAATATTTTACTGTGTTCATGTTATATGATATTCAATATACATTTTTGGAATATTTAAAAATAAGAATAAATTTTTATAATGTAATTTAATGAATAATTAATCATAGTTCACTCATTGTATTGAGATTTCATAAGGAGAAACATATAATAATATATCATTTTGTAACAAGTTTTTTTCATAAAAAATTTCTCATGTTCATGGAAATGGAGTAATAATATTTGATGGATGATATTAGGAATGATAAAAGTTGTGGTGTTTTTATAATACAGTACTAATAAAATAAAAGGGTGAATTTTATTTGGAATCTTTTATAATCAATTATATAAATACATTTATAAAATTTCATCAAATAAGAATGTAAATATTTACATGTTAATGATCACAAACTTTATAGTGGTATGTTCAATATGAAAAAGGTAAATTATTTTTCCTAAAAAAATGAAGATCTTTTTCCTATTTTTTAGTTTCGAAAATACTATAAAATAAGAAATCAACTATAGATATTCAGGCTTAACATAGTTGGATTTTACATCGTATTATTTGAATACACATCACATTATAAATGTATATTCCCAAGGATTGTAATATTTTAGTGTCTATGGAAACATCAAACACATTATTTAAATTTGGTTAAAGGTCTTCATTATCTCCCTTCATGGTCATCCACTAATGAACTCTATCATAAAATAATTATTTATATCATCATGAAAGGAATCATTAGGAATCGGTGAGATCAGATACATAGTGAGGCTAAACAAGGGATATATTTAATTATAAAAAGATCATAATTATATGAAAACATGATAACAACATTAGATGATCATCCCTATAATATGAAATATAATAGTCATCATTCATTGAATAAATATTTGATGTTTACAATACATGAATCATGATGTAATTAAAAGAAAAAAATATGAAATAATAAGAACAGAAAATGGAAATGTGGCAAACAAAAAGACCAAAGAAATTTATATAAATTTTATTCAAGTGATACATACTAGGCCATTTTAGTAGAATGGGTTCACTCCCCCGATCATATTATTAGTGAACGTTTACTCCCAATAACATCTTAGTGGACATATCACATTATTGAATCAGGTTCACTCTCTGTTCTAGACCTATATTACTAAACCAGGTTCACATCCATTTCCATACCTATAATACATAATTCATTTCATCCCTCATTTTATACATGTATTACTCAAACAAGTTCAAAATTCATCTAAAACATGTGTTATTGAACCATGTACACTCATCGTTCCAGCCCTATTTTATGGAACAGATTACACTCTTCATTTTAGCCATGTCATACAGCACCACGTTCACTACTCATTCTATCCATTTGTATCTCAAGAGATATAAATATTTACCTCTATTGGAGGGAGAAATAGGACCCAGAAATTGTATAATGAAATTATACATACATGTGACATGAAATAATAAAACATTTATCATATATTGACCTATAAATGGATATTGGTTTCAGAAAAATCTTATCATAACCGATTAAATGAAATAGGTATCATGGAAATTTAATAAAATCATAACCTTTCTAAAATTAAAATATTTCTAGATCATTTCACAAATACATTTACCGATGAAAATAATTTTCATTCATATGTGTTTTATCATGGATTAACACGGGGAAGAGAAATAGGTTTTAAAAAAACTAATTATCTTAAACATAAACAATTCAATGTAAAAATAAGAACAGTATCCATTGATCATTACCCAATAATTGCATAGGAAACAATAATATATGTCACATTAAATGTAAAATAATTTTTACAAATACTATTTAAAAATTTATTGAGGAAAAAAATTTTTAACGTTGAAAAAACATGTTTTTAATAAGAAAACATTGTCCAACACATTTTTCAATGAAAATAATCTTGATAAACTATAAATTAACCTTTGAAAACCATTTTATTTTTTTTTAAATAAAAAAATTCGGCAAAATCCATTTTCATTATAATTATCTTAAAAATTATTTGATAACATTTTTAGAAATCATTTTTTTGTAAGAATAGATATTTCCAACTAAAGAGAGAAATAAATGTGATTTTCATTTAAATTTTTTCTTCCTAATATTAATATGAATGAGTGGATAAATGGTATGAATATAATAATATATCATAAATAAATAGATTAATATTAAATTAATTATTTTTAATTATAGATAAATCATAATATTTTTTTATTGGAAACATAATTGTTAATAATCTTAATAAATGATCAGATTATAGAAATAAACTCATTCCACTTTTATAATAATTAATCCTAATAAAAATGAAGTAAAAACATTAAATGATGCTTAAATTTTCATGAAAATAAGTATATTCATGATATAACATGTCAAATGGATTAATATAAACCGTGTTATATAATGTGGTGAATAACATAATACATGTCTCAATGAAAAAAAATTGAGATAGAAATTGCGTTTGCAGTTTGAAAACATTTCAACTATAAAACACCTAAAATAAAGATGATAAAATTGATATATAAATTTCCATATATTTAATTATAAATTTCATGAAATACCATTATGTGCAGTATATACACCATACTAATGAATCGTGTGGTGAAAATGGGATATGACTCATAGAAATATATGTGAGACCTGAAATCCACTTCATGTATGAGTCACTTTAGAATCATTTGATCCCAAAATTAATAAAAAACTGAAAATTTAATATAATAAATTAAAAGTAATTAATTATACAACTCCTCATAGAACACTATAGAAACCATGCAATAAAAATAAGTGGTAAATAATGTATATGTCTCACAAAAATAAATGTTCATCAAGAAAATGCTTACCTGATGTATTGAATTTCATTGTACACCATAAAAATCATATATACTAAATATAACATTATTAAAATACTACCAAATAGCTATATACATAATATTAATTTTTATACTTTGAATTATTATTCAATATCCTCGTACGTAAATGATGATTTAATTATATATATAAATTAAATCATTATATAATTATCCAATAATTTTATTATAAATTTATTTATAATAATTTTAAAAATATTTAAATATTAAATGAGATAATCATTCATGGAGATGGAAGGTCGTACATACACATGAAACCTATTTACATTTTATTGTATTATTTTTTAATAATGAAAAGTAAATGATATAAATATATATACTATATTTATATTTTAGTTATATATAAATATATATAATATTAATTAAACAAATATTTAAAACATTATATGTAATTTGTAAACAAATCACATCGCATTTAGGAGGCAGTGGTCCAAAAATCCATAAAAATGTTATTATATTCCAAAAAAATTTAATTTATGAAGGTTGTATAGTTTAATATTTTTAATCGGGAAATGAAATAAAAAAATTTATATATATCATTTAAAAATAATAATTACATCATTATTCTCAACCTTACGATGTGGTAATGAAGAGAGAATGACATCAATTCATGATATGATAGTCTGTGGTATACATTAATGATGTTTATATATCCCATTTGATAGGAGTATCTAATAGTGTATGTATTAACCATAACATAAAAAAATTATTTTTATTGAGGATACTGATGCTTTTATAGAATTTAAATTTAAGAATAACCGAAGGGGTGGTGATAGAATTAAACCAAAAGTGATCATTGAGGAAAATTACCTCTTCTTTGGGTAACTCCTTTTCATTTTCACAAAAGGAAGACATTGGTTTCCATTTATCCTATAGTTAGGCTCAAATGGTGATAATATCGATTTTGGGAGATTATGTTTTTTGGGATTACATAGGTATATTTTCTTTAGAATTGCGAATAAATGATGGGGTTGAGTTCCCTTTTATAATGTAGGAGGAGTGGCATTATTTTAAATAAAAAATCTTAAAATAAATATTGAGACATATCCCGTTAATAATGTTCCTCAAATAATCATCCATTTTTAAGACAAGCTTGGAAACTATATAAATATATCCATCCTATGGATTTGTTAAATTTTTTTAGTTCATTTGGGTTTGAAAACACAATCATCCCATTTTTACATTAATTACAATAATTAATTTTATTTGATTTCCATAATTAATTAGATAATAATAAATATTGAAGAAAAGTTATTATATAATATAATGATTACAAATATGGAAATATATTTCAATATTCAAAAAACATTTATTGATGAATTTAAATCAAATTTTATCTCCTAGATGGGATGAGACAAAAACTTTTTAAATTGAAAATGATCAAAATATTGAAATGTTTTTATATCCAATATCAATATGAAATTTATTAAAATTGCATTAAATTTATTAAAATATTTATAATTTATCAAAATATAATTCAAATTATATTAAAAAATTAATTTATATATATATATAAATTAGGTGAGAATGTATTTTTCAATTAATTTTTTTTGTAACTGTTAATAAAAAAATAAAATTATCAAAAAAACTATCAAATATTTACAAAAAGTAATTTTTTATGTTATTTTTTCAAAAATGAAGTTTATTTTTTCAATTAAAAATTATAAAATTATCCAAAATTATTTTTCTTATAATTCGTTCATTAAACATAGTAATGCAACCACTTAGAAAAATACACCATTTTATTTTTAAAAGTTGATTTATTCTTATCTATTTTCTAGAAGTTGAATCAGATAATTGTTAAATTTTTTATTTAGTAAATAATAGAAAAATTACATTAATATAATTCACCAAAAGTGGAGTTTTTTAATTTTTTGGCATAAAACATGTTTTTTCATATAAAATATTTTTCTAGAAAATATATTACTTTATTTTCAAATATATCCAAATCTAATTTAGAATTAATTCATTACCAAATTATTAATTTTATAAATATTCATAAAATATATTATCATAATTTATTAGACCAATTTCATATTGTCCATCACGATTGCAATGTGAGAAATTTAGTAGTATTTTAATAATAATATTAATAGTATATTATAGATCCACAGAACTATGTTATGGATGTAAATAAATCTATCATAGGAACTTAGAATTGTATGTCACACAAGCCTAATATAGGTTTTCATGTACCAAAAGATAATATATGTATTTCATTTAGTGAAGGAACCGGTTTGTTACATATAAAATGTAATCATGACTTAGTGTAGAATATAAAGAATAGATTAATTGTTGTAGTGTGCAATCAAATCCATCAAAAAATTTAATTTATTCATAATAATAATAATACATAAAAACTTGGGGGGGTCACATTATAGCCCCCTTTAAATGAATGTCTACCTCAAATTATTTTTTGTTATCAATGGTTTAATGCATGAATGTGTTATTCATGGGAACCCACATTGAAGAATAGAAACTAAAATCATACATTTAAATTGGAATGTTGATAACATAATGGTTACTAAAAGTATGCATATCTTGGATTCCACATAGGAGAACATAGTTGTAAATAGAAAACTTGAACATAAAAGACAAAACTAACACTCAAATTATAATGGACAGTAATAGAGAACATTACTCAGAAGATTTGTGTGTTCCATATAATTTAACAATCACAAAACCATAAATATAGAATTATATAAGGGGCCATTTGATTCATTGAAATTTAATGAAAATGGAAAAATTATTCATAAAGATCATTTTACTAATGTTTAAGATTTTTCACAATAAGATATGAATCCTTGATTTTATTCCATTCTATATTCACATTATCGCACTTGGGTTATGCCTTGATCAATTCCCACTTCATCTCGTACTCTAGAGAATTATGGTGAATTTTCCATTCTTTACGAACTGATATATAATGAGATCCACAAATTGAATGATAATTAATTCCATCTAATTTTATTGACATCATAAAAAATTGGATAGAAAATGTTTTTCAATTTTCATAAATCCTAATATGGAGGGATAATTAGTTAACCACTAAATAATCATCTGATGTTTATCTTAAACCATTTAAAATATGGTTAACATTTTAAACCATTAAAAAGATGAAAAACCAAAAAAATTAAAAATAGGGTCACTAAATTAGTAAAAATCATTATAACATTTATCCCAAAGATTTCATAATTTATCCCTTTTTGACACATACTGATCATGTGAATAAAGTGATCATGTACACTCTTGAAAAAAGGAAATAACGCCAACAACCATAAATCCTTATTGAAAAAAGTTATTATTAATTGTTCAAATATTTATTGGTTATATTTAATAATTATATAAATGATTTGAACATCCCATATAATATAATAATTCTGATTTTCAACATATCCATTATTTATTTGTAGATCACCAATAATATCAAATTTACTTTATATAGATCAGCATCTCATTTTCCCGAATAAATATAATAATATGAATTTTAGGAACATGTTAATGGTTACATTCCCTTTATATAATCTTTCCACTAAATCACTATTATAGGTCGTCAATTTTAGTTATAAAATTCATGAATATCCTTAAAGAAATACTTCAAAAAACAATAATTATATACATCACGATTCAAATAACAAAATCCTTGAATTAAAATACATTATTACTTTGATCATTCCTCCTCCACCATAAGCCACTATCTAATATTAATTTTCATATTCCATAATAATTATTTCCAAAAACTTTGAAAAATGAATCATATCTACAGAATTAAATCATGCATGAAAATAATACTATTTTAAGAGTACATACATTTCATATGTTGCCCTTGGTATCCTCATTCTTAGCAGTAAGACCATTAACCTTACATATATTAATATTTACTTCCTAAGATTTACCTCAAGAAAATTATTTTCTAATGCCATCAATTTTCACAAATAAAGCATTTAACAGTGTATAATACCTTAGGGAGACCAATAATCTCATCCATTAAGTTAAAAAATATTTTCAAATTCTCATTGATGTTACTTGATTTATTAACCTCTATTGAAAACACATTAATTTTCCCTTAAAACATCCAAATTTATTATCTTGACAAGGATGATATTTTTTTTGAAACCACTATATCAATCATTTCCCAAAATTCAAATAAATTTTCATAAAAATTGAATCGCACATAGGCTTATTGTTATGGCCATCAGTAGAACTATCCTTATAAGTACATATAAGGTTACCACTATAATTTTCTCATAATAGTTTCCATATAATAACTAAATCAATCCATTGATATGAAATATTGAGACCAGGGATTAATGAACATTGATATTACGTCATTTTAGATTAACATTCACCACATTACATAAGTAAATGATCGGGGACAATAACTGTTTATTATATCTAGATTCCTAAAACACATTATTCTAATTTCATGAAATATAACCTATATCCATGTTAAATATCATTGACTTTATAACTCCTACTTAATAACATTCTTCCAAAACTATGGAAATGAAACATAAGAAAGGGGTTGGATCAGATAATAAACAAGGGTAAAATTGGTTGATATATATACATAACATGAGCGTATGGGTATGTGTACTTTATCATAACAATAGAATATAATTCCATGTATATCAAAGATGGTAATAAAGAGTCATAACATAATTATCTAAAGTTCATAAGACATGAATCGCAAGGAATTCATGATCATAATCCATGAAAGCGTAAGCATAAGGAAATGAATTGTGGCAGACACATAAGAATATAAAATGGATTATCTAGTAGTGAATTATTACATTAAATTAAATTTTAGTGGAATGGTCTCACTCCTAAAACTATCTCTGTAGTGAAGGTTCTCCCCCATAACCAACTTTTTTGAAAATTTCATTTATTAATTCGGGTTCACTCTCTGTTCTTGTTATGTATTACTTAACCATGTTCAATTCAAATTCCATCCCCATATTACATAACCAAGTTCAATCTTAATTATATCCCTGAATTATCTAATTGAGTCCACTTCTCTTTATATGATGACATTATTTAATCTAGTTCTCTGCTCAATCCATCTATATATTACAGAACTGAGTTAATGGCTCCTTCCAGCCCTATCAAACAGAAATGAGTTCACTCCTCATTCCATCTATAACCACCTCATGAGATATAAATATTTGTACAATATATTGGATAAAGATATAGGACACACCCATAATATAATTAAATCATGCGCAATTGTTCCACAATAAAATAAAACCTATATCATATCATGACCCATAAAAGGTGATGGGTTTCGTAAACATCAAATCATAAAAAATGATATAAAATGTGTACCTTAAACATTTCATCATTTCATAAACATTGTAAAAGAAATATGTTTCATAATAATTTCAAAATATATTAACCAATGATAATTAATGGGTTTCATAACTGTTTTATTATGATATAACCTATGGATGTTTGACAAGTTTCCTAAATAACATGTCATCCTAAACCGATCCTGATTAAATAATGAATAAAAATTTTATCGCTACATCATAACACCATCAAGATATAAGAAACATCATCTAATTACACTCTATATAAAAAATAATGATAAATATTGATATAAAAAAATTTTATAATGGAAATAACCTTTCTACTACTTAAAAAACTATTTTTTAACATAAAATATTTGTGAAAATCATTTTTCCTTTGAAAGTATAATTTAAAAAGTATAATGGAATATTTTAAAGTCTTTTTGATAAATTTTTTATGTTATAAAGTATTTATAATATTATTTCTAGGAAAGGGATCTTAAAACATTATTTGATATCATTTTTATAAAACATTTCATTAAAAAAACATAGGTTTCAAACCGAATAGTTGAATAATGTCAAAATTTCATAAATACATTATATTTATAATGTTTAATATAAAAGAGTGAATATGGTTCCAATTAGAAAATATTTGATTAATAACCAGTGGATAATGATGTTCATGATTTTTCTTGTGATAAATATCATGATATTTTATCAATGTAACTATAAAAAAATATAATCCTAATAAATGATGATATTGTAACAATAAAGTCGTACAACATTGTTTACATTGTATGATAATTACGATGAAGTAATAACATAAAATGTAGCTCAAAAAAAAAAATTATATTCATGATCAATATTATCAAAGGGTAGTGTATACACCTCGAAGAAAAATTCAATTATATAACATAACATGTTTCTCAAAGAATTGAAATTTATAAAAAATCACCTTGCTGATTTGTTAACTACCGAACCATAAACCCCATTAAATATATATAATAAAGTGGATATGTAAATACCACTAAATGTTTTTATAATAATAATATAATACATAAATTTTCATTATAAAATCCATATAAATGAAATGAGTTGGGAATATGGTATAAGTATCATATATATAAAACTGAGACTATATATCATTTTACAACATGAAAAACATCTGAATAATCATATACATGAAAGAGTAAAATAAATTAAGACTTTTAATGTGATTAACTTAAATAAATTTATGGGAAAATATTTCACAGTGAAGTATATACACCACCCATTAATAATATGTGGTGAATATAGATTATATAAAAAAAGTGAGATAAGAAAACCTATATCTTAAGTCCTAAATTACATAGTATAAATTAAAAAATCATGAATAATAAATATAATTTTGTTATAAAACTACCATATATCAATATTATTATATATAATACCTTCTATTATATGATTATTACATTATATTACAATTTTATTAATAATTTATTGTTAATGATAGGTTTCAAGTAATAACCTCTTTGTTTTTCGTATATGTTTCGAATTTCCATTATGAATCCACATATATAGATAATGAATCAAATATTTTAATAATTTATAATATTATATAAATATTATATAATTTCAAAATATAATTATTTATAATAATCAACAAAATATATAAATTTAAAATAAAATACACCATTTTTTGAAACGGTAGTTCGTACGTACGCATGAATGTTGTTTCAAATTAATATATATTTTTTAAAGAAGAAATAATATATTATAAATATATTATATTTATAGTTGAATTATTATATCATATGTGTCACATATTTTTGTTATTTCCATATTTGATACAATCTATATAATGCAAGAACAAATCCCATCGAATTGAGGTGGTGATAGTCCACACGTCTCTATGTAGAGTTACTATATTTCAACAAAATTAAAATCATGCGACTATATTCTATATAAAAATTATATATGAATAATTACATAAAACATATAATATATATCATATTATAATATAATTTTTATCATTATTTACAACATTGATATGTGGTAATCAATGAAATAATGACATTAGCTCTTGAATAGGTAGTCTGTTGTACACATGAACAATAATTGTGTATCCCATTTGATGGAACTGTGTGTAACTATAGGTAAAATACAAAACATAAAAACATATCAGTATATTTAGGATAAATACATTATTATTTATGTCTTATATAATAATAATTGAAGTGGTGGTGAATGAAATAAAACAACACTTCTCCTTGAAGAACATTTCCACTTCTTCGGGTAACTCTTTTGGTTTACACCAAAGGAAAACTGTGGTTTGATATCATAAACATTTCATGATTATAGGATAAATGTATGGATGTGAGGATCTTATTAGGATGGTTTTCTTGGATACAATGGACATTAGAGGTTAGAATAAATGATGGGATGAGTACCTTTTTGAAATGTAGGAGGAGTTGCCATCTTGTGAATAAAAAAATGTAAGCAATATTGAGTGATTTTCCTTATGCAATGTGCCACCTATAATTTAATTTTTTTTATAAAATGATGTGTATTGTAGATATATGTACATTAAATATCTTTTTAAAAATTTCTATGTTATTGGGATCCTTATTATTAACATTTACCCTCTAATTAAATTTGTTTTTACAATAATAACAATAATAAATATTAAATGAATTCACTAATATTTTTCATCAAAAAATAAGTAGACCATAATAGAAGTTATAAATTACTAAAACTAAAAAATTTGGATTATTCCTTTCTAAATTCAATAAATAAAAGTATATGAAATTAATTTTTTATATATCCCACATATGGCATGAGACAATGATTTCGATAGTGAACATTTTGTAATGTTTGTAAAGTTTTTATATCCCATTTCCGAGATAAATTAACACCAATGACCTAAATTATAATATAATGTTTATTATTGAACTAAAAAATCATTAAAACATGTTTTAAATATAATGTAAATATATAAATAAATTATATTAAATTGATGTTTCCAATTAAAATTTTGTTGTTTTTCAATATTCAAAAATTGATACTTATTAGAAAAGTATGAAAAATTTACCAAACATATAATTTGATATTCCAATATCCTAAATAATGTTTTGTTTGAAAATAATAAATTATAAATATGTAATCAGTATGTTTTAAAAAATTTCTTCCATTAATAGTTGATAAGACATCCACTTAGAAAACCCCACCCCTTAAAATTGGATTTATTATAATCACCTGTATAAAAAATACATAAGATGAATGAGAAATCATTTATTGAAAACATAATATATAAATTATATTAAAATAATTCATCAAAATATTTTTTATGTTTATTTATGTTAAAATTTTTTTTATAGGTATTATATTTTCAAAGATTGAATATCTTTAGTTTCAAATAGTTAACACCCTCAATTATAACAGATTCACTACCAAAAAAATAATTTTAAAAACATAAATAAGACATATTCACATAAAATTTTATCTATTTTAGTTCATTTATACTAACATCTTGGTGATAACAATAATAATAGTATAATATTAATATAAATAGATTATTCTAGTTTAGTAAAACTCGCTCATGTGGGTAAAATGAGAAATTAACGTAACAAAATATTTTGATTAACACAAGACAATAATTGTGTATCATGTAATGAAATATAATATATTTTTTGTTTATAGTGCATGAGTATCTTGGTGTTGAGAATAATGAATAAATACTTTGGTGTAATTAATAATGAAAGGATTACATTGGGTACCATTAAAATGAAATCTGTCAAAAAAATTAAATTTATTCAAAAAAAATCATCTCATAATAATTTTGGGCATTAAAGAAGATACGCTACATAAAATAGATAAGAAAACCCATATTAATTTTGATAGTTGGTATACAGACATTTTCTCTAGAACATATTTGACCCAAAAACACAAGGATGACACACTCTTTAGAGAATTTGATGTTTCCTTTGATACATACAAATGAAGATGTATTTTTTAAATGAATATGGATCAATATATGTTTTATGTTACTATTGGAAATTAACAATGAGAAAATGATTTTTGTTGGAAATCAAATGTGATATCACTTATCATACTCTAATGGGTAACTACAAGAAGAGTATATTTCTAAATATGGATATATGGATAGAAAAATTTTATGTAGTAAAAAATAAATTAATTAATTTGAGATACATAATTTATGTTTAAAAAATAAAATCTAATTTTTCATTCATTATATTAAATAGTTACAATATGTTGTAATGTTTAATGTTTTATCTGGCTGTTGAATGACCTCATATAGAACCTATAGAGTATTCATTAAACTAGTTAATATATCTTCAATGTATTTTGGGGAAATACCTACTATTAGGGGACACATCCATTTAGTTATTATAATTTTTTATGAAATTTTTTTTAATATTCCATTTTTTTATATGTTGAGATCCCATGGAGCCATTGTAATTTTTTTGATGTTATTTTTGATACTTGGAAATGTTGAAATAAACATAAAATAAAAATTTAGTGATCATATGTGATAACTATGATCCTAAAAAATTAGGTGATGATCATATAACCATTACAAAAAATAAAAAAATTCCTTGTGAAATTTACAACCATTATCCTTTATGAGATATTATGCAATCTGCATATGAATTATGATCCATGAGTCTTAAATTTTAGGCATATAGAAGAGTTTCATATGTTCGACCTTCGTAGACCATTTGTGAATAATATATGCCTTCAGTCAACTATAATTTTTCATCATAATACAAGGTATGTAAACTATAGAGATTATATAAATTTTCAATTTCATAAATTTGGGATAATTTAAAGAATATAAATGGTGTTAAACATATTACTTAATTATCTAACATTGTAAGATTATTTGGCTTAATCATAAGAAGATCATTTGAGCAACGAATATTAATTGCTTTTATCTAACTAAATTATATTATTTTATTCATTAAAATATTTATTTTATACACCATATTAATTAAAAAATATTGATATTAAAATCCATAAGAAGTAGGATTCCTAATTTATAGATCCTATGATTTTATAATTACAATAAGTTTTTTTTCCTATTTGGTGAAAAATTTAGAACACCGATTTAATTACGTAAAGCATAAATTTCTATATAGTGATACATTATCTCTTATATAAGGCTCTAACCATCAAAAAGAAAATGAATTTTTTATGATTCCATCATGAGAAAAATGAATAAAGGAGGGTTTTGTATAAGATAGTAACTGAAAAATAATTTTATTATAATAGTAATATTAAATTAATAAAACAATAAATAAGAAGAAAATAAACTATAAAAGATGTTGTGAGTATACAAAGATGATCAAGAGGTAGTCATGACTGCTCTTAAGAATATATATTAAGAATTATAATGTACACAGTGCAGTATCAGAGAGGCGATCTACAAAGATGAGTATAAATCAGACCATGATAATCGGCCTGAACAAATCGATTCAAAACATTAGTAAAACAACTGACCAACAAGAACTCACTTCTACAACAACCCTATTGGAGAGAGGATCCATAACATGATGGAATCACTATATTTATGTAAAACTTCAAGTGAGAGTGATTCTACAAGCTAGAGGCATTCCACCCGAACTGGTAACATCCTCCTAGGCACATTCCGTGACCAATCTCTAAGGACTTGTAATGCAATAGAAGAGTCTGACTCAAGACATAAGTCATTCTAGCCATAATGGATATCATACCCAATAGCCTTTATCATATCCCAAAGCTCTACTTCAATGGAAAACACAACACCAATAAAGTGGAAGAATCATTCTTTAACGAACCCCTGTGAGTGCAGAAGACACCACCACATCTGGAAGGACCTAGAACGCCAAGAGACACCCCATCAATATTAACCTTCTACCATTGAGATATGGGTGGAATCCATCAAACAAGATTAATCATCAATGGTTTCTTCTCCCTTCCATTAACACCAAGAGACCTTAACAATACAATGTTTGAAACATCATTCATCATGGTACCAGTTTGGATGTTATAAGAAGTTTGTATTTCACAATGTATCTCCAGTACACAAGAGTGAAATGAGGGATAAATTTAGTTAAATATTAAGGAATTTATTTCATTCCAAATGAAATACAACATACTGGCTATGGTTTCTCAGAGGAGAGAATGAACCTTCTCACTACCATCGGTCCTCCTGGTAGATGGAAACAACCCCTCAACCGATTGAAATGGAATACATCGGTGAAAAATCTCCTATACATAGGTCCATAACCATGAAAAAAACATACATTAGACAAAGACATGATCATAATTTTCATCTTTGTGAAGGTAGAGCATGCATACTACATCTATGTTAAACCCAGACCGCAGAATCATGTCATGTAAGGGGAGCCATGTTTTCAAGATTTTTTAGATGTGCGGTGAGGAGGCTGGGGGTATGAACAGTTAGTAATAATCTATATCCCATAATGGACAATCATTGGAATCACCACAATGTAATCTATAGCTGTCCCTTATGGAAAACATAGCATTCAATTTTTTTTATCCATACCAGTGTATCACAATCAGTATAACAGTACCTTTTTATTTCCATGCAAACATGATTCAAAATAATGTTTTTGATTGTTGAATTTCCTTTTAAATTTGCAATGGATGTCTCCATTAGGAGTGAAGGTATTTATGTATCATCATAGATATGATGAGACAACAAGGGAGTAGTGCAGAAGTTGAGTGGGGATTTCTTGCACTCAATTAATTTCAAGAAAACTATAAGGTCAGCTTAGGCCGGCTTGACGGCAGGCCAAACAGATGAACAAATATAGTTAGAATAACCATTATAGAGATTTATAAAGTACATGTTTTGAATAAAATCAATGGACTCATGGGATTATGAAATTAAATTCCACATAAACTTGTTGATCTAGGTCTCATTAAATAATCAAAAATCATTGACACCCAATCCACCCATGTGGAATGGTTCTATGGAGTCTTTCTACACAATAGTGACCACCTTCCTCTCATGATCTGAGCTAGTCCAAATAAATTTTCTGATTTTTCTAGTTATCTCATTAATCAGGATTATGGGCTATCTATATAAGAAAACGGAATAAACAAACATCTACGTGATCAAGGAATTGACCTAACATATCATCCCTGCTTGATCCATGATTGTCCCCTCCTAGTTTGCTAACTGATTTTTGATATTTAGAGATGTATTATCCAAATGAAACCTTTTAACTCTACATTATAAAAGTTTAATACGATTGTAAATGATGGGAAGAAATCACCTCTTAACACCAAGTTGTAGGGCCACTCTACATTGCCTCGATGTGATAATGCCTCCACAAAACAGAACTGATGATTTCCCCCAATTAATGACCTGACCTACAACCTCATTATAGTGTGAGAAAATGTACACGATACAAGAGATGGTTTCTTCATCCACTATCCCAAACAAAAGAATATCATCAGCACAAAACATATGTGAGGGGCACACAACTCTGGCCCTATTTTCTACATATCATACCATCAAAAATATGAATTATTATTGACACACTAGATTAAGTAATCTTCTTCAAAAGAAAAAACAATACCAAAGAGAGGGTCTTCTTGGATGACCCCTCTTGAGCATTGAATGAAGCCCCTAAGAGTTCCATTGATAAGAATGGATAGTTTGGTACTTTCTAGGATGGACCCAATAAGATCAATGAACTTCTAAAAACCCCATTCTTTTTTAGAATGGTGAAAAGAAAGCTTCATCTAATGGTATCAAAAGCTTTATAGATATCAATCATTAATGCCATGGTACCCTTATTTGCCATTTTTTCATGGCATTGTCACACTTAGATGCTGTAATGAGATAATTCTTAATGTTATGTCTAGGATCAAATCCAGATTGATTACTATAGATATGCGCCTTTTCCATACCACCCAGTCGATGGGTTATGATCTTTCTAATCACATTTGCTACAATGTTACCAATAGCAATAGGCATGAAATATATAATGTGAAGGGAATTGTTTTTATTGAGGATTATATTAATGAAGATGTAATTCAATCCAAAGGGCATATAGGATGATCAAAAAATCATTCACAACAGTTGTGACATTATGATGGACAATATTCTAGTAAAACATGATTAATTTCTTTGTAAACCCATCAGGGCCTTCCACACTGTCAATGTTCAAAGAGAAAAAAGTGTTATGTACCTCTCTTTACTTGGGGATATCAAAAAGCTTCTTATTTTGATCATCCTAAACAGAAGGATCACAACACTGAATAATTTTATTATAGTTGACTTCATCATGAATTGAGTAAAGCTTATCAAATTAATTAATCCCCGCATTTGCAATATCATTCTTAGAGGAGAAGAGGATACCCTCAATATAAAAGGCGTGAAGACTTCTCTTGTCCTTTCTTCCTTAATCATACATTGTAAAAAAATTGTGTTTCTACCTTCATTCATTAACCATTTAATATTGAACTGGTTTTGTTCCAACTTTTCTTTTAGATCCAAAAGATTTTCCATATTTTCTATAGCATTAATCTCATTCGTTGTTGGAAGGTCCTAAGGCAATATAGTTTTTTTACAATTTAATAGAATAGTTTCATCCTCCCTAATGTCATTATTAATGTTCGAAAAGGATTCCTTGCTCCATTTATTCATATTTTCCTTGAAAAACATTAATTTGAAGAAAATAATGTGGGATGGGCTACTCAGGTACTAATTTTGATAGGCATCCAAGACTATTTCTCTACAGCTCGGGATAACCAACCAAGCATTATTGAACATGAAGGTAAGAGGTACTAACCTCAATTGTCAAAAACAAAAATAAAAAATAATGGGATTGTGATAATAATTATGTCTCAAAAGAGTTATCCTAGAAATATCAATCGTAGCATACCTATAATCCACTTGTACAATGCATCTGTCTAACAAACCTTCATGCCTCCCATTAATAATATATCGACTCCATGACAACTCAACTCCATAAATAGGTACCTCAGAGAGACCAAATTTATTAATTAAAGCTGAATGTTTAGTAGCTAAGGCACGATAAATGTTCTCACCAGTTTTTTCCCCAGGTATTTGGGCAATATGGAAGTCACCCAATAAAACCCACCTATTCGACATATTCTCAGAGGTATCGACTATGTTTTTCCAGAGTGATTGTCTTCTTGTGTAGTGATTAAAAAGATACACAAACATCACTGATAGTGAGGAATTAACAGAACATCATGTGATAGTAACATATTGAACATCAGTCCAAATTGATTTAATTAACACACTATCATGCTTGAGCTCCCACAAAGATTCAGAGTTCATATTGAATTGATTATTTGCAACAAAGGATTAACCTAGCAAATCCAATTTTAAAGACCTTTAATTTTCAAATGTCATCCCCAGTTCATCACTACCAACCCATAAGGGCCTGTTGGTCATATTGAAATGTCTATGGGACCGGCCCGTTGGAGGGTCCCAATTCCATGACAATTCCAAAACAGGATTTTCATTTTTTTGATTTGATCCTAGTACTTGTCCCATCTTTTATTGTGCCACCTTCATCTCAGATAATTCATTAGAAGTGACAATGGGAGAACCTAGAACATTCTTGGATGAAGCATGATCATCATACTCTTCAGTAGAATCCTCAATATTTATCAATTAAAACCTATTGCAAGAGTCAATTGGAACTGACAATAAATAGGCAGGTAATACTATTTTTTCATTAATAGCCACATAAAAGTGCACGAAATCACCTGGATGAGTATAGGACATATCATCACCATGACCACAGTCTGCAGTAGATTGTCTTCCATGACCTATATTAGGAATTGCAAGGAGACTTTGATCAGAATCTGAAATAAAGATATGAGGATCTATAACCATGTCTTCTATAGGGACTACAACATCTATGGATCTTGTGAAAAATTCCTTAATAGGGGAAGAATAATGATGTGAGGGCATTACTATAGAATTCAAAAGGAATAAGATAAATCCTAGCATTCTATGGAAAATTCTAGGATTGAATATCCAACCATTTGAGATGCATTAACTAAAGATATTCTTAAAATTAGATTTATGTTGAAAATGAGTTCATGAAACATCAAGAGGAATATAAAGTTGTAAATTTATTTTATTATTTTTACATGGATGTGATAAATTTATTTTTATATTTCTATTATGGAATATTGATATGATAATAGATAATTTATTAGAAGAAAATGAAAGTTGATTCAATAAAGAATAAAATAATTATGTTCTGAAGTTGAAGAAACCAATAATGTGTGTGACGATTTGATTAAGAAACAATTCATATGTCATACCACTTGTAGATGGAGAAATAGAATATTAATCTACCTTGTAACAACTCAAATATTTTATGTTTTACTTTTTATTAAATTTTTTGTATTTTATAATTTATTTTCATGCATCCATCAATATAGAGGAACCACAATATATTATTTCCATCATAACATAGTCATTTTAATATCATGTAAGAGTATGGTTACCTAAATTATGATCTAAATATCTATATGTAAATATGTTTCTTAATTTTTATATATTACTTAATAAATAAAAAACAATGAATTGTTTTTTATTAAATCATTTCATGTTTCAATGTATTATTTGTTGAAGAGTTATATTATTCTATATATCATGTATTTTTTTCATATTTATCACCTATATAAAATTATATGAATGAAATCTATTTTTAATTTATTAATAATTATTCATATATGAGTATTATAATTGTTAATATATAAGGTAA
Organism: Viscum album; assembly: GCA_963277665.1. Lineage (NCBI taxonomy): Eukaryota > Viridiplantae > Streptophyta > Magnoliopsida > Santalales > Viscaceae > Viscum > Viscum album. The sequence goes on along the minus strand of OY728133.1, from coordinate 640,372,864 downwards.
AATAAAAAAAATTAAAAAAGAATAACTTTATTTTATAATAACAATTTTTCAATGCCTAAAGTATTTTTATAATAAAATATAATTAAATAATAATTGAATATATATGTTAATAATATATATAATAAGTAAATATAATAAAATATTTTAACATTCATATAGTTCATTTAATTAGGAAATGAACGAATCTAAATGAATTTTTTTCATTAAAAATGCATTTTCCTAGAGAATGTTTTTCATTGCATTTTTCAAAAATATGTTAAAATTAATTTTTCCTATTTTTATAAATTTTATTTACTAAAATTTAATAATTATTTGGAAAAAAAATTCTAAATTTTTTATGATACTTGATTCATGTTCTGTTATAAGTAATAGTAAAAGAGTATATTTATTTTGCATCAATTATGGTTGAAAAAGTTAATGGGAGGTTAAACTAATATATAAATGTGAATAAAAAACATTGAAAATGATAAATATTTATTTTTATGTTATATGATCATTATCTTATCTTATAATTTAATTCATCTCAATTTGGTTCTATTTTCACATGAAATTGACATATTATTATTTTGAACTTTTAAATAATTCAATGTTTGTCCCTCCCATCAATTAAAAAATAGAAAATAATTTCATGCCTTATTCACCAAATATAATCATTTTATATATTCCGAAACCTACCAAAAAAACACCATGGATTCCTTCTATTCAATCTTTATTTGTAGCTTTTACCACTATACCATCCTAAAAAGGATTATGCTGTTTTTCAAAGGTGGTCCCTAAAATATGAGGTAATATCCTTACCAAACTCTTTCAAAGTATATTTCATATTTTATCAATATATATATATATATATTATCCATTATATAATAGTTAATTATTCATCATAAAATCACATATTTGTTGTTATGATTAAATTTTTTCATTTCTACCATTTTTCCATCAAATGGGATATAAAAGTGTCACGCATGTCTATGTTTGGACTATAGTGTTCACGCATTGATATAATCAATATCTCTATAACAATTTTTTATATTTAGTTATTATTATAGATTTAATATTAATATATGGTATTTATGAAATAATTAATCTTGTTTTTAAGGATTTAATATCTAGTTTCGTACATTCTCATATGTTAGAAAATGATAAATTGCCATTTGGAACTTGTGAACTACTAACCATATAATGTGATGTTACTCATTTTCGTTTAATATTTATAAGGTTGGTATTATGAAAATAATTTTTTAATATATCGAATATTTTTTATATAATAATAATTTTATATTTGTGATTTTTCATTTTAATTAATCTTTTTATATCCCTTAAAATGTTGGAACTTCACTGTTGTATACGCACAGACTGTCGTCTCCAAAAACGGTTGTCATTAATTAATCATTACCTGTTTATATGAATATACTATATCATGGTTAAATATTATAACTATGAATTGATTAATATTATATAATTTATTGAACCATGATCAATATTAAAGTACCATAACTTCTGAACTGATAGACATAAAGAACATGGGAATCTTACAACCAAAATGAAAATAATAATGAATAATTATTAATGAATTATTAATAAGTTGTTATAAGTTATAATTTTATGGCATTATTTGTATCCATTTTAATATCTCAATTATTTAGAAAAAATGTAAATATTTTTATAGGATTTTAGAGTGATTACAAAGTATGTCGTACATCAGGTATTAGATTCTCTTCTATCATTTGTTTCTATCAAAAAAATAAAATCCTCAACACATGATTAATAATCTGTTTTATATAAATAACCATTGATATTATATATCATAAATTCCTATATATTAATTGTATTTAATGATTCACTATTTTCAATGAGGTTATGAATCAAATGTATCTGAAGTAGAAAGGGTTCAATGTTACAGTTTTACTTTTTTACAAGGATTATTAACATTAAATTTTACATTGATGAAATTATATGATCAATATAATAATTATCACAAGATTTTTATTATTAATTAGTTATTTAGGAAAATTAGATTCCTTTACTTTCATCTTTATATATCTTTTTAAGAAAAATTATTTATAATGTTTTATAATAAAACTATTATTTATTCATCTAGTAATATATTATTTCATATCGATATTTTATTTAAAATGCGTTGAATATTTTTTTAATGGACTAAAATTGATTATTAAATTCAATTATTCCAATTCATTAATTTTTATAAAATTTAATAACATGAATCATATAACTATTTTCTAATCGAGTTATATTCAACCAAATCTTGGGTAAAATATTTAATTTATTATTTAATAGATGAATGGGTTTTCAAACCACTATGAATATTGGGATCCCTAAGACTAAATATAAATGATTCTAGGGTAATTTTCAATGAAAATTTTATTCATAATATAATATATTATTATTTATTTCAAATTAGTTTTTGAAATGTTAAATAGGAATTTTCCTAAAAAATTGTTCCAATTATATTATAAAGGTATTTTCATAAATGAAAACATCCCTTGAAGTTTGTTATGCTTCAGTTGGTTTATGATATGATTTTATAATAATAATTATTTCTATATTTGGATATAAATTATTATTATGAGATCAGTATGAAACATATTTACTTTTCCTAAGGTCAATCCATCATGAAATGATAAATATTTTTATAATATTTTAGAAGACATATGAATGGATTATGATTATATGATGGGTGGGTATTTCATATAATTCCATTGAATTTAGTAATGTTTAAATATTATGAGTGTTATGGTGGTAATATATGTCCTCTCAAGATTATAAGGGTACATAAAAGAGGGTATCCCAAGTCTACAAGATGATACATCGGATGTCATCCCAATCCCAAAGAGGATACATTGGAATTCAACCCAATACCAACATGTAGATAATATATTGGTAGATACCATTACAAAATATTTCAATTATTATTATTAGGAAACAATTTTTTCCCACACACTAATGAAATGTTCTTAAACCAAAATTATATTTTCATGGATGATGATATTATTTTTTCTTACTACCAATAAATTATGATCTTTAAATGATTTAGGCCTTGATTTTTTTGTATTATCATTTATTTTTTGTGTATTATTTTCAAATGATATTATCTTGTAATCATACATAAATTTGTATCTTATTCCCCCATGTTATTGTTTAATAATAAATACTAAATCTAATGTTACTAAGAATATGAGATAACCATTTCTTATTATTCAATTGTATAGATTTTGATGAAATGTTTTATGTAGGGTATGACTTGTAACAGTAATATATGATATGAAAATTGTGTAAGATATTGATGGTATATAATTAAATAATATTTTTTTCTATCATTTTATGGTATTAAACCATTATGGTTCTCATTCTTGTTTTACTGTTATGAATATTGAAAATTTATCTAAAATGATTCAATGATTATGTATTTAATGTTTGGTTTAACTCATTTATGATTTGATGAGGAAAAATAAGGATCATTAGAACCATTAATGAAGCCTATAATTTTCTAGGTTTTGAAGAAAGGGTAGATGAAGAAGAAAAAACAAATTTGAATTATTTATACAACATGAAGTTATATCTACTAAAGATAAAAAATGAATAATTCCCTAGGAAAATATTACATTAGATAATAATTAAAAACATTGTTCACAATGAATAAATCCCAAAAATAAGATTTTCGATCATAATCCAAATGATATATTAATCAAAAGGACTAAATATTTGAAGAGAATAGAATACTAGATCATGTTAAATTGAATCAATCATCTTTAGTTTCTAATGTTTAGAAGCGTAATTCGCCTATATAAAAAGGTAAAAAAGAAGGGTGGTCTATAATATATATTGTTGAACATGTTAAGAAGTTAAAATATGTACTATTTGTGAGGAGTTGTAAATACTTTAGGTGTTTAAAAAATGGATTCACTATGTTATGAAACTAGTGTTGAATTTATTCATCCACATGGGGAGTTATTGGTGGATCTCTATTATTCATTGTCCTTTTGTTTTGGTTCCCCACTAATTTTAATATACATTGAATAAGTGTGGAGTGTATCCCTTAATCTGGACAATTAAAATGATTAAATATTCAAGTTGTTTCAAATTTTATTTTAATATATAAATTTTGTAATCCCTATATAAAATTGACTATTGAGGTATTATTTCTAATCTCTCATCACTGTTTGGTTTTATATTTATTATTTTTATCAAGTGGACTGACTATCTATCACAGTGGTGAATTAGTATATTATATAAAATTATTTTATATAATTGTTCAAGATATTTTTATGGTATAAAAAATATATAATTTCTCCTTCATAATGATGTGATAGTTAGAGTCTATATCATATTTTTTTCAAAAATTGGGACAACCTTCTTTTAAAAAACGACCTCTCTATTTTAAACATAAGGATAACACATGTATACATAGTGATATTAAATGAGGGAAAATATATGATATATTTTGAGACATCACTTACGATAATGAATGTGGATATAAGGTAAATATGATTGTATTAAATTTAGAAGAGCCTTTTTGAGATGAAAAATTATCACCTATAATTTTAATTATGAGGGAGACCAACATTTACACATTCTCATTTTTAATATATTTAGTGGAAAAGGGTTATTGAATCCTTAGGATATTCAGAATTTTCAACAAATAAGAAGTGGGAAATTAAAGTGTCTTTATATGTATTAAAATGAAGCTTTTTTTTATTGACTGGCTATCAATGTATGTTTCGTCTATTAAACCCAAATAAGGGGAAACTATTTTATGTTTGAAAATTAATTTTAATATTATTCTGATACTATTATGAGTAATTGTGAAGAGGTTATTATTACAACATATAATGATAATTAAATATACTTTTTCAATAGTTGATATGAAAAAAAATGATTAGATATCTAGGTGTTAAATTTTAGAAATGATTAGTTAATCGACAATGCACTGTCCAGAATATCTATAATAACTAGAGAATATTAATTTTTGAGGTGTCAACTAAATTATGAGAGGGAAATCTTATACAATTATCCTTGAAAAAATAAAATAAGCTCAATTTTGTTTGGGGGAGCTAACTATAGTTAAGGTTCATACAAGAAATAATTAGTATTTCGGATTTTTGAAATAATCTTGAAAATTCTATTTACAATGGTTTTATAATTAATTAATATCTAAAAATAAATTACAATTCATTTAAATATGTACATAACTTTTTGTTATTACTACTAAATTACCATTTTATAGAAAATTTTACTTTTCTATGATCTTAAGAATTTATGTGTAGATCATATGAATTGTCTGATCATATGAATCGTTGATAGATATTTTTCTAGTATAAAATATTGAAAGATCATATGAGGAAAAATAGGACTTTAATCAAGATACATGGAATTTTAATCAAATTAATTAACAAAAAATATTGGGGCATCATTAAACTAAATTTCACATTTATAAATTCACTATATGACATCCATCAAATGGAATTCTTTGTCACAACCCTTACTCATCATACATTATGGATTGAATGACTTGTATATATATATATGGATTACATTTGAATCTTGAAAATTGATATGTGATTTTTTTTATATTCACATAATGATTTTTTGGATTATATTACTTCAATATAATACTTTGAGTTGAGAATATAAAATTTACTTTCAACATTCGAATTCATGGTAGAAAGTTTTACTGAATTTACAACTTTAATTTAGCATATAACATAGAGACTGAATGAAAATAATGTTATATGGTGATATACATCCACATTCAAGTTTGTATGAAGTTATACGTAATATATTTTTGAGTTATTATTTGTGAGAAATTATGTTTATGGATTAAATTATATGATGTGTAAATTTATTTTTTAAAATAAAATATTATTACTATATTTCTATAAAAATCAAGAACACCCTGAAGGGTTTTTGTCTTATGTAGGTGAAGTGTAAATAAGGTATTCACATCTATATAAATTATAAGTCACTATCTTAAATTATATTGGTAGAAAAAATTAAATTGCACTACTAGGAAGGAGGATACATTTCATAATAGAATTTTTGAATTTAGTTAGACAAAAATATAATGATACATATTGTGAGCTTTAAATTATAACAAACAAGTATGTTCCTCTATAATTATTATCCCCAATTAGTATTATGCCACAATTATTGAATAGTTATGATGATTGAAGTTTCAATATTTTTGTGATATTCTAATTGATGAATTTGAATCTGATTAGTAATTGAAAGTCACTAGAATAAATATTTGGCCCTGTGAATTGCATTAATAAATGGTATTTTTTCAATATCCATTGTGATGAAAAATAGTTCAAGATCTATCATGGGGAACCCAAGGTTGTCATTTTATTATATTTTTTTAGTTGAAATCTATAAATTACTCACATTGTTTTATTTCATTAATATTTAAATTATAAGATAAAATTAATGATCCATACATGAAAATTGGAAAAATATATTATGAATAAATGAAGAGAATAATGTGAATAAACTATTATTCGGAGTGACAGTGTGATTTATCACACAGAGAGAAACGAAAACTACAAAGGATTAAAAAACATGATAAGTAACTATTTGATTTAGTTATGAGTAATATGACAAATATAAATCAATAATGAAACATAAAATCTATTTGTGTTATAATAATGAAATGAAGAGAAATAGTCAGCTTTGTTTTCTGAATGTTATAAGCTAGATAGACTCTTTTATGTAGAGTTGAGTTTGAAAAATACAAAGAAAGGATTTGAAATAAATATGAACTGATATGAATTCCAAAGATAATGTTTCACAAATATTACCATAATAAGTTAAGGATTTTAATGAAAATGAGGAAAAAGATGAGAAATTATTTGATGAAGTAACATAATCTATTATAGTCTTAAATGACATTAAAATAATAATGGATGTTGGAGATTAGTTTTTTGTGGAACCCATTCAATGAACACTAGATGATGTATAAATATCCCAGACACGGATTAGTGATGTTGAGTATAATTTTAGAATCATCATATTTTGAGAACACTCACTAGTGTAATATGGTGGTAGTGGGTTGGGATAAAGAACCCAAAAATCTAACTATAATTGATAAAAATATTTTAGTGGAGAATCCATGAATTGGGAATCCAAATGAGGTCATAGAGTGTCATTTCTTGTAGAAGGTGAACCGTTTAATAATACCTTAATAATTAGTTATTTTACTCAAATTTTATCTTGTGATATATTTTGTTTTTTGAACAAAAGAATATCTAAGTGGGTTTTCATAAAACACAATGTTTTAATTAAAACAAGGGTATTTAAACATGAAAGATGAATTTTTTTTGAAAAATAAACTGACAATAATGGATTCTCACAAATTATGATGTAACTTCACTATACTATAATGACAGACATAAATTTTTACCGTCCTCACTTTTATAGTGGATATAAAATGAATTAGTCATTTCTCCCAACTCAATTATATTTAATGACCCAAAATAATCACATGTATGGATAGTGATGTTAGTAAATATTTTATGAATGAAATATTTTTAATAGTTATTCTAAAATTTTCGAATTACATTTTAATGAAAATAAATGAATGTATTGAAAAAATGAGTAACCTATAATTAGTAATTAATACATTAAATAATGTTTAAAATCACTAAAAAATAATTATTAAAACATTATTTATTTTATGATTTTTTCGCTCATATTTTTTTATATTTACATTTCATCAATTTATTTATAGAACGTTATTATAAATATTTTTTGTATGTTATATTTTTCTGTATATTTGATCAACTTAATAGCCCAATACTTTAAATAAATATCAATCACCATTGTATACATTATCCAATAAGTATATTATGTATTTCTTTATAAGTAAAACAAAATATTACTTGACTTATAAATAACAAATATTAACATGTAGGTCCCATCGTGTTAGTTAGCTATTATAAATAAACTAATTAGAAGTTGTAGTGTATCAATTAAGTGGTGATTTGGGATATTAAACCGGCTAATATATAGATTCCTAGAACACTATAACCATTACAAAACAAAACCATTATAGTGGTGGTTATTGAAATAATATCAATACATTTTAATGACACCTTAAAATAATATCATGGGTAAATTGTGATCATTTCATCCTGAATAAAACAAATAATATAAATCATCCACTTCAATCATTATAAATTGAATGAATATTTTCTTTGTTATTTAATAATTAATCAATTCATATCATGTATAAAAATATTTTTTATACATTTTAATAATTAAGAAGAAGTATAAATATGAAAAACATTTTGACTTGGAATTTAACATCTCTTAAAATAGAGTTACTTATAATAAAAATAGATAAAAGATTCATAATCAAAATGAAAAATAAGTTTATCTTTGGAATAAAATTTCAATGAATAAATAAAAAAATATATAAACCGATTATGATGGGATTTGTGATCTTGGTATTAGAATTGAATGAATTAGATGGAATATAAAAAAGGGCAGTTTTTGATTCAGGGATTAATGCCTCTATTTTTCATATATGGACTATTTTGATATTATTAGATATATTAAAAATATTATCTTCAGAGGTGGAACCTTTTTATGGGTGTTGTTGGTCCATGGAATGAATCTTTTAAACATATTAAATAGTTTATATTCATTTTTATAGAATAAATGTTTTTCAATTAATCGAGGTCTAAAATGGGAAAAGTGAGACACAACATAAATTTTGATAGTTGTGGTTACCCTATGTCTAACAAAAATTTTATATTCTTTATATTTTTTTATTTTTTGATATCATTAATGACTTGAAAGTAATAATTTTAATTAAATAACTAATTATATTTCGATTTATGAATTATACCTGTTTTTATATGTTGATTTCATTGGTAATTCCCTATGTTGGGTCACATAACCCTTCAGAATTGTGAGAGATGGTGGGGGATATCTTGATGGTGATGACTTGGTGTATGATTAAAGAATGTTTAATATATAATGTGCGATCATAGGGAATTGTGGATTGAATGGGAAACACAAAAGATTCTGTAATGAAATTAGTGGAGAAGAAATTATTCACCAATGATCATTCCATTCCTAAGGTTGGTATTTTGTTTATTGATTTGATATCATGATTAAGATTTCATTTTGATTATATGATAGCCTCTAAAAACTGAATTAATATTATTCATCTCCTAGATTATTTTATTTATGATTTTTTTTTCTAGATTTATATATTGGAAATGATCATTTGATCACTATCAATGAATATTTTCTAATCTAAAAAAAGTAGTTTATCCTCATTTAAAACTATGTTTTTTAAATTTCTCTATTTATTCTACATACCTCGATTATCATTACTTATTTTACAGGTGGTTTTACCATTTCATGGAAAAATTCATCACACATTTTGAATTTGATTCCCAGATGATTAGTGTGGGTCAAATTCTTGGTGGATGGATCTATGAAGGTGTGGTGTTGATGGTGTAAATTAGAAGATGATCAGATATGTATTTTTATCAAACTAGTCCATGAAGATTAAAATGGATTGTGATGATGTAATATTTATCACTGAATTTTTGACTATTGAGTTTCCATACTGAAATTAATTTCAAATTGACAGCATTTGTAGCCTATCATTTTATCTCATTAATATAGAGATGGGTGATGTGAGATGGAAACTGTCTGCAATAATAATTATCCAATGATAGGGTTTGGTTGTGATCTTTGGAGAAATGTCAAGGTCGGTACACCCCAATCATTCGATTTATCTCTAATGTGTCGGTCCCCCATATTATATATATTGGTAAAATTAGTAATCCTTGTAAATGGGGATGAAATAGTTCCAATGTGTACAATGTCGTACTCCGGTGTCATTGAGCTTTAGAGGGTAGAAGATCATACAATTGAGTAAATTATCCCTCAACAGAGGAATCTTTTTCTGAGGGGTAGTTTCTTAATTATTATGTTGGTATGTTTCATTGGGAAAATATCACATTCAATTGGATCTATGAAAAAATTCTTCTATTTTGGATGGATATGAAGATTTGGATACCTTTCCATTAGATAAACGATTCTTCTTTATCATCTTATCATTATTATGATTCCTTCCATGCTACTCTTATGGGTTGAATTAACTGAATTACAATTATAGTTTCCATAAATTTTTTAAGATAATCCTATAAGGTATGTTTATACCAATACAACATGGGATATTCCATCCCTTGTCATGTTTTATAAATATAATAGGCATTTTAGAAGAAAAAATGATGGGCTTGTGGTTCGCGAAGATTATTTTTACTAGGACACTATGATTGTGTACACTGGTTAGTTATTTAGACCGTGAGTAGGGAGTTATATTTTATTATGAGGAGTCCTTTGGGTTTTGATATTATAATTTTTTGGTCTTTATTTTTTAAATATGTATACCAATTTTTGTTTTTATACAATGAATTTTCATAGAGTTTTTCTACTAAATTTTATTTATGCACTGGATGATTCAACATTTATTGTAATCAAATCATTTTAGTATAGGTATGTGTGCTTGAATATATGTTATGTAAGTTAAATCCTCCGAAGAAGTGAGATATTCCTAATTAGTTATAGTCCCCACCCCATTGCCCATTTAAGGATGGGATGTGGTGTCACTCTCTACATATTGTAGGAAAAGTTGGGGAAAAAGTTGGTCAAGTCATCGCAGAGTAATATAGGTGTTTGTTTTTCAAAGGGAGGGTTTTTCGAGATATATGTGTTGTGATATTTGTTCTGGGAACATTTGGATATTGTGTTAATGTTTAATGATATCGGCTCTGAGATGAGGGTACCCATTAAGGGTGAAACAACCGATATATCCACACACCGGGACTCTAAAAACCTATTTTTCAGCATGAAACTAGATACAATATAACCAATGGTACATGTATCATATAATAATTGTTATTTAAATTATATATATTTCTTTAGTCAACACCAATGATAGGATTATTAATATATGTTTCATCTTGTTATGTTTTATGGTGTATATAGAATGATAGCCATCTAGGATTCAAATATAGTGTTCAAATAATTACAATTTGGGTGATGAGTCCAATGTTTAGGGACTCTTCATTGATGTGATTTCTTTGGGAAGGAAGAAATCCATGCTTGCATATGATGATACATGGACCCACCTTCAATGGTTTAGGATTAATTCTATATGAATAATGAGCATGTGATTGGTCTACATAAGAAATGTGATGTTGTGCACAAGATAAGAATACTCTATGAGATTCAGTAATTAATACCACATAAGAATCATGTAATTATGGATTCTATAATAGTATAGGATTATCTAGAGTTTTTTGTTTTATTTTTTGAATCATGTGAATAATGAAGGACCAAATGGTTTTTCATTTGACTAGTATTATTCGTGTAGTGGAAAGATGCTGGTGGAGGCTGGTCACCAAGACCAATGAGGGGAAAATGAATTTATATGAGAATATTTCCCAACTATTTAGTAGCCTTCAACATTGAAATATATGTTGATTTATAGGATTTTGGAGTTTTCAATGGCTAATATAACTACGGTGGATTAAAATTGATGTTTAAATGACCTCACGTGATATACTCATGATATTAAATGGATTTTATAATTCAATGAGAATATTTTTTAGAAAGTACTCTATTTGAATTTAAGAGATGGAAGTGTGTCTCTATGCATTCCAAAGTTCAAGAGGGGCCATAGTGATTAAGAGAATTTTGGAAGTGTAGTTTTGGGATGATATAGCTGGTGGTATATATTGGGGAAAAAAATTATCTTATAGTATATATAGACATTACACTACAAGATCTCGACAAAAATAGAATAATCATATTCTAACAATGACATATGGATTTCCCTCATAGGAATCTTATAATAGATAAATTAATCTTGGATATGGAGTATTTTATTCTTGTGATAGAAGTGGACATAATTTCAATACAGAAGAAAATATCATTAGAAAAAATTGATTCAATAGTGGATGAGGGTGGGAACATGAAGATATAGAATCCTCACACACATCATCTTTGTTCTCTAATATTTTATAGGGATTGAATAAACCATTGGTTATTAATACTGACCCAAAAGAGTGGAATTCGGTTATTCCCAAGATGAAATGGAAGCATACTACTTCCATGAACAAGGGTAAACCGGTGGATTTTGATAAATAATCATATTACCTTCTTTTTTCAAATAGCGAGAAGGATTAGTAGGTGATATGTGGTAAATTATCCCATTAGTTCTAAATAGAAATTGTTGAGAGTATTCAATGTAGATGAATTAACAAACCAAAGAGAAATATGGAGAAGAAGGGATCCTAGGTATCAAAGAGTCACATGGTTATTATGGAGATAAATGATAAGGTGGAAAAGACAATTCATACATTCTTAAACCCATTGAGAGAAGGTCTTTCAAAAAGGATGGTAAAAAAGGGAAGTCATGTAAAGCCACTATACTGGTTCAATCTCATATGAATAAATTTAATATCAAGTATATAATCGAATTTTTGAAGGGTGATGCATCTAGGGAAGAAGATAAGGGTGGTGACAAGATGGAAGCAGATCATAAGGTTTATATAAGTTCAGTGTGTTTGGGTTAAGATTAATGTTGTGTCTAACCTGCACTTCCTAAAGTCTCTAATAATATAGTGTTTCATGAATCAGTTCCTTTAAGGGACATGAAGAAAAAAATACATCAATTTAAGAAAAATAAGATAAATTTATAGACATCATTCTCTGATTGAAATACTAAATTTCAGAAGTGTATTTCCATATGAATTATACAAAATATCTGGTATAGAGAATTTATACAAAATGATCTATTCCTATATTAATGAGGATCTGTGGGTGTGGATCGAGAAAATAGATCTAATTTTTTTAATGTGGATTATATGGAATAAAAGTCAATTTGGAAGAATATATATATACTTAGGAAAAGATGGCACACATTTTCTTGGCCATTATCATAGTGGACTCAAGAAATAAGGTATCTACACTATAATGGGGATTAGAAAGAATGATTTTTTCTAATAATTATATCCTTTAATTTAATTTTATTTAATTTTATTTCTCTCTTAAATGACCTTATGTCACTCTCTTCGGAGGCTTCCTACATTTTCAAGAAATTTAATTTTGAAAAAAAAGTTCATTCTCAATTAGTCATATATTGTTACATTATTCTAAATCTAAACACATGAGAATAATAGATATTAAGATAGGAAAAAAATATAAAATTTGGATTGGGAAAATTTAGATTATCCAATACATTTATATTTTTCACTCCCACAACCGCACTATGGGAATGAAAACAATATTATCAAAACTGACAAAATATTAGAAACGTAAAATATAAATCATTGTGAGGAATTTTTATGAATGATGTAAGATGTATTGAAGATGTAATCATAAAAGGTAAGAAAATCATTATAATAGTACTATGACCATTAAAATAGTAACGTGATTGTTAAAATAATTATTTTATCTAAATATATTGAAAAGTAATTTAAATAGTATTGATCATAAATAATATAATAATATATAAATATTTATTGACTTAAATTCCATATCAAGGAGCCAATATCAATGAAAATATAAAAACGACTATAATAAAGTATATTATAATGTTTTTCTCAAAATTGAAATTTATTTTTTATAAATATAATAGTAAATTTTATAATTAATTAATTTTTATAAAATTAATTTCATATTTAAAATCTCCATGTTTATATTTTATATGAGTATTTTTTTGAATGAAAAGTCACTTTTTATTTGATTTTCATAGAATCCACTATAACATTGTGTTTGGTTATATTTTAGTAAAATAAACGAAATGATTTCATAACTCATAAAAGAAAAGAAATAAAATGAAATGATTTTGATTTATCTTCATTTTGTTTGGATGCGAAATTTAGTAAAAGAAAATAAATGATTGTAATTTCTCTTTGTCTTTTTGGGTGACTATTTTTAAAAGAAATGAAAAGAAATATTTTTATAACATGACCAAAATAACCGTCATTAAAAAAATATGATTTTCCAATATTCAGTTGTTCCAAATAAAATCATTTATAATCTGAAACGGTATCATTTGTTTTTAATCAAATATATATATATATATATACATATTTTTTATAAATAAATATATTTATTTTTAAATATATATATATATATATCATTATATAATTATATATAAATATATATTTATAAATATTTTTATTTATATATAATTATATAAATATGCTTTCATAAATATATATATATTTAAAAAATATATTTACTATATATATATATTAAAATATAATATATATATATATATATATTACTATATTAAATATATATTTAAAAAAAATAATAGATACATATTTAATTATAAATATTTATTTTTTAAAAAAGTATTTATATAATTATTAATCTGTATTTATAAATATCTTTATATATTTATATGTAAAAATAAATTTAAATATATATATATATCAAAATTAAATTTAAAATTGTTATAGGATTATTAATCTTGGTGGATTCGAGTAATATTTTAAAAAAATATATTTTTCCATAACTCAATTGTTTTAAATAAAAAAATATTATAATTTTAAACTGTATCTTCTATTTTTATATAATGTTAATTATTTATAAATTTAATTTTCAAAAATATATTAGCAAGGATTTTTTATATTATTTTTCTATCATGTAAATTATGTATATAAATATTTATATATAAATTATTAATTCAAAATAATCAATATTATACATAATATATATTTTTTATTACTATTTATTATTATTACTTACAAATTGTGTTGAAATTAGAAAAATAATTATTTAAAAATAACATTTATCAAAATATTATGCACCAGAAAGAACTATTATTATGAATAATCTTAAAAATGATAAATTTTTTCAATATTAATTTTGAAAAAAGGGAATAAAATAAAATTTGTATATGATGACAATATATAATTTTTATTCAAAACAATACAACAGTTTCATTTCTTTCCAAATCACCCTGATTTTGGGGTGATTTGAAACCTACAGAGGGGGAGAAACGTTTCTCCCCATTTCATGCCCCATATTTTCCGAAACCATTTATCTCGCTCTGAATGAAGAATGCCAAACAAGGGAAATGACTGTTTTCTTTTCTTTTCTGTCCAAATCGTCTTCACCAAATTTCCGATAATGTTTTATGGTAACCAGTGGGATAAAAAATCGAGACATGCCCCATTAAAATTTTAAAATTCAAAAAGAAAGAGGAAATACCAAGATCCCAAGATGATTAGATCATCACACCAGTCACCAACTAAGCTCTCCATTTCACATCATCACCATTCATTCATTCAAAATCCTATCATCTACAACCAACATCGTCACTTTCACAATAACCATCATCATTCAATCTCCCCTATCGACATCGTTAACCATCACCCGAGACCATTTAGAACCTTTGAACCATTGTAGAACATCTTAACATTATCATCATCATCCATCAATAACAGAAACCATAAAAAAACAAGTACACAAAAACCAAAAACACTTTTTCCACCCAGAAAACCAACACTGAATCTATCGTCAATGGACGAACATCCAAAATCACTAGACACTGATAAAGTATATCATAGCCACTAAAAAATAACACCAGACTCCATTAATGTCATCGAGAATGTATTAAGACTCTTGGATCTCTGAAATCCGATCGAATAGAACCTCCAAAAGATCTTGTGGAAACCATTATGCCAATCCAACCACAGGAGGAGAAGATGTACACGAATCTAGGGAAGAGTAAAATGAGAAAATATCCAATAATGAGTCTATAGAATCATTAAAACCCACAACAATGCAATGATCCTTCACCTGCACCACAACCAATCATTCACCAACACAATCACCAAAAATATGCATCATCGAGCCTTCACCCACACCGTAGTATAAAAATACCCTAACAAAAATAGATCCAAAACTCAAAATCATAATAAAACTATGATAAATAAAATGGGATTGAAACCCTAGGTGAACACAGAACTAAAACCCAAGTTAGAAAATTTGAAAGGGAAAACCGTACAATTAGCCAGGGATGAACACAACAAAACCATAAAGAGTGAGGGAATGAAGCCCAAGGAAAAGGAATGGAAAATACGGAAGCTGAGAAATTGCTCTGAATAGATCATTAGGGGATGATACCTACGATGAAATAAGGAGATATCATATAAGTGATCTCTGGAAGATAATATGTTGGAATAGCACTCGAGCGTTGGGGGACTAAACCAAGGAAGGAGAAGAAGAGCATGCTCTAGGGATCTCTCTAAGTGATAAAAGGTCTAATGAAAAATTGTGATTTTTTTAGTTTAAAAAATTCTTCAATTTTAAATTGAATTGTAACAAATAAATTTTTTATCACCCAATCTATATTAATTAAATAATTCAACATATAATAATAACCTAATTTTTTAATATAATTTTTGTAACATCCAACGTATTTATTAAATAATGTTTTTTCATTTATATTAATATTTATGACTAAGATATTATGTTTCATTAATGAGGATAATTTTTCTTATAGCATTCTCAACACAAAAAATGGATTTCATTGAAATTCTACGGTGCACACAACATTGAGTTATGCCAAAAAATAATATATTAACATTAATATTTTAAATATTAGATAGCAAGTAATTCTTGTATTTGAGGTAATGAATATTATTAACTATAATATGATTATAAATTATTGTTAAATATCATTACATTTGTTGATAATCATTGGGTCTTAAAAGAGAAACATTTCCGATTTTAAGGATGAAATAATCTAATATTTTTAAAAGGTTGATTACCACCATTTGATAAAGAACCCTTTATAAATATAGTATTTTCAATTTCATATGTTCTATTTGACATAATATAATTTTTTTTCAGAATCGTGACATGAAACTTTACTTTGAATAAATATTTTGTAATTTTCGGATAATGTTGATTTTTAATGAATAGTGAAAATACCACATTTTTAGTTAAAACTAACTTTTCGTCTAATATATTTATATAGTTTGATTTGGAATTAAATTTGTTTTAAAGTGTAATTGGGTTATATTTTTATCATTTTATCTATTTTTGGTCATTGGAAATAATGTTACTTTAATATTAGACATAAACACATGTTAATATTTTGGTTGTTTTTACTAATTAAAAACAAGTCTTTTTGTTTTAGCAACATGAAATAATTTTAAATTAATTATATAAAACATATGGGTATTGAAATATCGAAAAACGATCCTATATTTGTAATGATGTGGAACAAAATTTTTTAAATATAGGGATTTTATTTTAAGACAGTATGAATTGAAAATTAAGTAATTTCATGACCCGTCCCCCGGTGCTCATGTCGTGACTACCCCAATCATTCCTTCCATAGGCTAGGGGATGTAGACTAGCACCAAAGGAATATTCCCTAAAACTGGGAATACATTGCCTTTATAACATGTAAATATACACAACCATGCTCACAACATGATACAGACTCATGTAAAATTAATAGTAAACATAGTGAGTACAATAAGTAAAAGTGGTTGGAATACAAGCCCAAATGGAAAGTACAAGAAACTGAATGTACCAGAAAACTGGAACAGATCCTGCGATCACCCTCCCATGATCCTACCTGAATGTTAGGTAAAACTCTCAAATGGTCATCTATGTGGTATGCCTCATCTAAGGTCCACCTCCGAGCTACCTCCAGTCATGGTACTCTCTTCCTCAGTCAACATTGTATGTTGTCTGCACCAAACACAACGAGGTATCGGCATAGCCCATTCATGGGTGAGTATAACGATACTCAGTTGGGACCTCGAGACCCTCATGGTATCACAAATCCATATAGCATAATACTCAAATCATGAAATCATCTTATAACTCAACTTAGGTATATGCACATACATATACCTAAGTTATTTAGTATACCAATCTCAAACATGAGGAAACACATAGTCTAATTCAAAATCCCAAAGCTCTATTGTTCCACAATGGAAGGAATACTGAGAAGGTATGTACAAAATTGATACACCACACCTAAGAATACCAACAAGGTATTACCACATATAAAAGTACCACTTAGAAAAAAACACAACTCACACCAGGTATTTCTTTGGTACAGTAGTAGAGATGGTTAGATATAACTATTGAATAGTCTTACTCTGTTAAGAGGTAGAAAATGAAGGATCCCTAAGTGTTGACCCACATAGGATCACAAGTTGCGGACCCACACATGATCACTCAGTGATGACTCACACAGGATCACTCAGTGCTGACCCACACAAGAATGTTTGATGCTGACCTACATATGATCGCTCTATATTCATCACGTCGCAACCAGCTACTAGGATCCCACACTGGGATTACTAATATCTAGGAGGGTCTGTACCTCAAGCCACAGGTCGATACTTAAACTACCAGGATGTACCACATATTTGTATCCCAGATGAATTCCACATCATAGGGGTCTCAACGCAACAGACAGTGCATCAAACGGATGCCCAGTTTGTAAGTTATTTGCCTTTTAGTCCCTGAGGACCCTGTTGGATTCGTGTTCGATACATCCTGAATATTCACTAAAATAATCCAATCCTCTATTGGGGTATACCAAGTCAACCATTTCTCTCCAAGGTTTCTGGCACCATAGATGGTTCTTCAAACGAACATCTGGTGCCAAAGGTATGGCCAGAAGAGTGTGAATGGGTCGAAGTGGCTCCAGGTCCGGCCCGACCCCACCTGGGCCAATCTGGAATTGGTCGACGCAGCCCAACCCGCTAGGTCTGGCCTGACCTGCACTGGGAAGCCTCGCCTGGGCAGTGTGGTGTGGCCGTAGAGGCTGTGGGAGCTGCGAACAACCATGGGTGTCGCGGGATGGCTATGGCCGCAGAGCGGTGCGAGGCCACAGGGTCTATAGGGCAGCCTGAGGCCATGGGTGCCGCCGTGCGGTGGAGGTTGCGAGTGCCGCGGGGCGGCGAAGGCCGTGAGCAGCAGAGGTCACAGTGGCACAGAGTTCATGGTGTATCAGAGGTCATGGGCGGCGAAGGAAGTGGGAGGCGCAACACCACGGGGTGTGGAGGCTGTAGGCAGCGGAGCATCGGGCCTTCGACGGTTGCCGTATTGACCAGCCTCGCTTCGTTCATTGCCTTTATCGCAGTTCTCAGGTTCCACTGGTGCCAACCACTGGCACCAGTCGTCCCCATCACTAAGATCACAGAAAATATCCACAAGATTTTTAGAGGGGTTGGTCCATGTTTGTTAGGCTCGTACCCTCCGCGTTAGGGTAGTAGCATATGGCTTAAGGAAGATTATTAAATGTGATAGGGAATTTAAAATTTATCAAAATAAAACACCCTCTACCTCATTGATTTGTGGAGGATTGTCCGTAGTTGATATGGATTGCCAATTGATGATCTTGAAAAAGGCCTCCACCAAAGACATCAGTGGGGAGAGGAAAAATATGATGGCAGTGATGACGATGTTTCCTCGATTGTCGGTTCAATCGTCATTGGAGATCATTCAGAAATGTATAGAGAATGATTCGTCGAAGGAGAAGATTTATTCATTGGATTTCATCATTTATGAATGAGTTTATCCATGATTCTCCAAATCTTATCCATTTCCCCAATTCCATCAAAAATGAAATCCCAGCATAATAGTATATTTTATCTATTTAGTTTGAGGGCATAAATTTAAATTGGATTAATTAATTAATTGATGTGTTTTCCACCATTAATGTGGGAGGATACCAAGGGTCACCTCCCTTATTAAATAAAGAGTTCTTGTGGCTCCTCCAATTAAATAATGAGTTAGGGGGTTCAGGTGGTCCCCACCCAAAAATTCAAATTCGGAGGTTTTGGGCTTGGTGTTCCCCATCTCCATAACCTCCCATGGAAGGTTTAAACAAAAATAAAAATGTTAAACATTTTTTTATTCCATTATTTCCCAAAAAACCAAAATCTAATTTTCACCCTCGACCTATTGTTGTCGAGGTGATGGTCTCTTTAAGAGAATACTGGCACTTCGAGTTCAATGGTGTCCTCAGATTTTAATTCTGAGCATCAGATCAAATGATACAAAAACCCACTTGCACATTTACTGAATGTACCAGAATTTTTTTTAGTAATTCATTCCAGGCACATCGGGCCACAGAATCACATGCCATCAATTTTTGTGGATTTTTAAATTTCCCATATATTAAAAAAAATACATTGAAATTTCAGGTCTTTATATTCCCCCCACATCAGGGCTTTGCGTCCCAAAAAGCCATATCAATAAACAATGAAAACAAGTGGGGGTACTGAGCACGAATTCGAGCCTCCCACTCCCATATGCTCTCCTAGAGGTTCTCGTGCATCCAATGTACACACACTAGAGGTATCAACCACCCAAGAAGGACTCGCTATTATTGATCCTCAATCTCAACTGGAACCACCGTAAAATTCACCCCATCATCAATGTTCAGCTTGCCATTGTCGATGATGTGAGAAGGTTTATGCACATATCTCCTCAGCTGAGAGATGTGGAAGACATCATGAACCCAGTGCAACTGAGGTGGAAGAACAAAGTGATAAGCCACATCGCCAACTCTAATGAGGACCTAAAAATATCCGATGAATCTCAGAGATAATTTCCGCCTCAGACTAATCTTCATAAACATCGTTTAGGTGAAACCCGTAGAAAGACGTGGTCGCCATCCTCGAACTCCAGAGGTCTTCGTCTCCTATTAGTTTTTGACTTATTCCTATTATGTGTAGTTTTCATCCACTCTTGGATGATCTGAACCTTCTCTGTGGTAGCCTGTACCATCTCTGTTCCCACAAGTGGTAACTCCCCTCGGTTAGTCCAATATATTGGTGATCTTCAAGGTCTCCCTTATAATGCCTCAAAAGGTGCCATGTTATTGGAGGAGTGATAGATTTTGTTATATGGAAACTCCACTAAAGGAAATTGATCCTCATAACTATGACCGAAGTGGAGGACGCAAGCATGGAACATGTCCTCAGGGGTCTGAATGGTCCGCTCAGTCTGTACATCCGTCTGCGGAAGGAAGGCGGTACTTAAACGAAGCTGCATCCTGAAAGCCTCCTGCAACCCCTTCCATAGTAGGGAAGTGAAACATGCATCATGGTTGGAAACAATCGTACAGGGTACTCCATGTAACCACACAATATCCAACACATATAGGTGTCCCAAGATCTCTACTGAACCCTTCTATCTGATCTTTATGAAGTGGGCCGACTTGGTGAGTCAGTCGATGATCAACCAGATATCATAATGACTTATAGACAAAAATCGAAGTCATCTCACAAAGTCCATGTATATCCCATCCCAATTCCACTCTGGGACCTCTAATGGGTGAACCAATCATGCTGGTACCTGATGCTCTACCCTCACTTGCTAAGAAGTGAGGCACTGGGAGACAGACTCTACAACTACTTTCATCATTCTCGGCCACCAGTGATGTCGTCTGAGATCCTGGTACATCTTCAACAC
The DNA here is from genome assembly GCA_963277665.1 of Viscum album. Lineage (NCBI taxonomy): Eukaryota > Viridiplantae > Streptophyta > Magnoliopsida > Santalales > Viscaceae > Viscum > Viscum album. The sequence goes on along the minus strand of OY728133.1, from coordinate 640,351,354 downwards.
TCCTAGATGTAACACTAGAGGGGATATGTGGAACTCCCTCAATAGTTCCTCTCGAAGTGACACAGGTACCATGGTACGTCCTCTGAAAAGGATGATGTTCTCCCCACATTTAGAAAATCCATCTGGTGTCTTCCAAGTGGATATCTGAGCACGTCGAGCCTCTCAGTCAGTGGCCCAAAATTGTTCCTTCTTAACTCACAGAGGAATTGGGCACGTGACTATATCAGACTAGAGGAAAGCTGCTCCATCACGATCCACAAAGGATATCTACAATATGGACAGCTACTTTGTTTCCTCTCCTTGAAGTTGTATACCAGATCTCTAGTAGAGTGTATCTGCTATAACGTTCCCCTTACAAAGTGAATAAACTATCTCGAAGTCATAGTCTTAGAGGAACTCAAGACAACGTCGTTGTCAAAGGATCAGTTCTTCTGAGAGAAGATATTCCTGAGACTCTTGTGATTTGAGTACACTGTAAAACACTCACCCATCAAGTAATGTCGCCACATCTTCAAAGTGAAGACCACTGCGTCTAACTCCAGGTCATGGGTAGCATTATTCTACTCATGCTGTCTCAGCTACGGAGAACCATATGTGATCAACACTCACTCCTGCATCATCACACATCTGAGCCTGGTCCCTTATACGTCGCAGTAAACTATGTACCATATGGCCTCCTTTGTAAGCCTCATGATGGGGGCACTAGTCAACCTCTGCCTCAGCACCTGAAAACTCCACTGGCATCTCTCCATCCACACAGAGGGCCGCCCCTTCTTCATAAATGCTGATAAAGGTGCTATAACTACGGATAAATATTTCACAAATCTCAGGTAGTATCTGGCCAAAATCAGTAAACTTCGTATCTCCGTCACACTCCTAGGTGGCTCCCAAGAAAGTACCGCCTCAATATTCGCTAGATCAACTGAATCTCTAGCCACCAAGATGATGATTCCTATAAAGTGAACCTCTCTGATCTAAAACTATCACTTTGAAAGATTACCATAATGTTGGTTCTCTCAGAGTGTGTCTAGTACTACCTGCAAATGATAAGAATTATCCTCCTCAGTAGCAGAGTAGATTAGAATGTTGTTAATAAAGACTACTATAAAGCGATCTAGCTATGGATGAATGATCTTGTTCATGAGTCCCATGAAATCTGTTGGTGCGTCGGTTATTCCGAATGGCATAACTAGGAACTCGTAATGGCCGTACTGACATCTAAAATTTGTCTTTTTCACATTCGCGTCTCGCACTCTAAGATGTTGATAGTCGGATCTATGGTCTATACTCTAGAACCACCGTACTCTTTTCAGCTGATCAAATAGGTCATGAATCCTTGGAAGTGGGTACCTTTTATTCACGATCATCAGTTTCAGGCACCGATAGTCAACACAAAGCCTCATGCTCCAATCCGCCTCCGTAGAGAACAGAATTGGGGCAGCCCTAGGAGAAACATAGGATTGAATGAACCCTTTCTTCTGTAAGTCCTCCAGTTTTTCTTGTAGCTCATGAAGATCCATAGAATCCATCCAATATGCTGGTGTAGAAATCGGTTTTGTCCTAGGGTACAAGTCAATGTAAAATTCTACCACTCTATGAGGAGGTAGACCCGTAGCATCATCATGGAAGACATTCTCATACTGGTCCACCACTATAGGATAACTCGAAGTATCCAAATCAATTTCTTCAAGGGTAAGCCTTGCCAACTGATGAGTTATCAGCTGCACTCTCCTCTGTGAAACTCCATCATGTGATGCAAAGTCTCCCTTTTCACTGGTGAAGGTAAACCTGGTCTCATCCATACGGACACACCACACTATGTACCGAATACAGTCTATCTGAGCATTGACTATAGATAACCAGTCCATATCCAAGATGACGTCATAAGGCCTCTACGTCGTTACTAGGATATCCCAGCCGAAGATCTTCCTCCTAGTGTATGCTCGCACTTCCGGGCCTCGGAATCACACAACATCAATTTTCGTGGACTTGTAAAATACCCATATAATTTAAAAAAAAATTACATGGAATTTCTAGGTCTTTACAATGATATACTAAGATTAGAAGAGAATATAACATTCCAAAAAATTAAATTATATATATCTATATATAATTTAATAAATTCATTCTCATTAATAGCATGTGATACATAGAAAACCATGTCTAAGCGAAGCATAATACTCAATCTAAATAATATTATTAATAATGTAACCATTATAACATTATAGATAATTCTGCTAATATTAATATAAAAAAATAAATTTAAAAAAATATGGTGATCAATAGATTTTCAATAATGTAATAATAATTTTATATAATTAATATTGTTTTATTAAAAACTATATTTTTCTAAAATGAGGTTTAGCCATGCATTGTTAATAAAATATAAAATTAATTTTTACCCCTTTTAGAAAAATAAATTGATATAATTAAAATAATCTCTATATTCATAATATAATAATTAACCTAATGTGGGGGTTTTTTTAATGAGAATTTTTTCAAAGATGTGTGAAAAATCTGATTATTCTAAATAATCCTTAATGTTTTAATTATTAAAAATGTTAAATTAAATATTAATATTTTTTAATATAATTTTTATTATTATCATATAATAAAAAATCATACTTAGTGGAATTGATTTCATATTAATATTTTATATTATAACATTCTACACATATGATAAATATTTATTTGGAACAAATCTTATTCATTATTATTGTGGGCATAATATTAAATTAGATCATTCCACTTTTGTGAGTTGAAGTTTAAAATTATGTATTCTATATTTTTGAATAATTACAATAATTATTATCTAAAATGATGAAACTAGTTTTATATAAATATGAATATTAAAATTAGTTAAATTTAATTATTGCAATTACAGTAATAAATTGATTAAACTAGGGGTTAAACTAAAATAAAATTTCATAAATGACACTCACTAATAAAACATTAATTAAACCAAAAATAATTCCACATTATATTAAAAAAGGGTATATAATTACTTGTGTTTAGTAGATTTGGGTTGGATAAAAATGGTGGTGTAATTGATACTTTTAAAAATCTCAATGTCTATCTACTCCCACACTTATGAAAAACTGACCAATCTTCTCTCCTCTTCCCACATCCAAATACATTTGGATCAGAAATTACCTTATAAAATCACAACCAATATCCCTTGTAAACATCATAGTATCATTTAATTGATCATAAATCCATCCAAGTACGGATTTTGATGAATTCCCTATGATGTCATTCGAAGAAGATGGGACATTCATAAACAATATTTTTTTTATTTTTTTTCTTCCAAAACCTATTTCAAATCATATTTATTAATTATTATATAATTACATAATATTAGTAAATAATATTATATTTTGTTATGTCTATGGAATATTTTATATCCATATCAACCTCTATTAAATAGATAATTAAATCATTTATTGTGTCTATAGAAGACTACTTCTTCAAGAATAAATATAGCTCATTTCCAATCAATACATCCCATGATTTTATATAATCAGATATTTAATATATATATATAATTTATATAATATTATTATACTTATGGTACTATATTATCAAAATAACATCTTACTTTCCATTTCATTTAATATAATTTAATATCCCACATGTCTGCTGTGGATTACTGCCTCATGAACCAATGTGATTCGGTTTTCTTTAACTCATTACATGGAAATAATGATGATAAATTTAAGTAAAATATTATATATATATGTGAAATGATATTTATTAGTTAATTTAATTTAACATCAACTTTCTTACCCTTCATCTCATTAATATAATGATATCATCACTCATGCATACATGTGACCTACCATCTCTGTGAAGCGATATGATTCAGTTTATCCGTCAAGCATTCATGAATAATCATTAAAATCATTCTAGTGTAAAAATAATATATTTATAACATAAATATAATTATGTATATGATGAAACTATATAATTAAAATAATAATCAAAAATTTGTTTCAATATGTGCATGAAAGAATAAGGTGGTTAACAGAAGATACAATGAAAATAATGAGATATTACTAACAAAAGGGTGGTCAAATATTATAAGTAGGCCATGTATGATATTAAAGGCATTTTTATGGTTCTAGTATTGATTAATAAAATTATTAAATCCATTATACAAGAGTTTAATCCTCTTTAAACTAGAAGGAATCATGTGGTAATGGAATTTCTCTCAATTTCTATTCATTGTACCACATTATTATGTTATGATCCTCAATTATTATATATAGTGTATATACATAACCAGGTTTAGGTTATATTGTTAATAATTCATAATTCCTTGTATGTTATGTATTAATTTTGATTATTTTATCAACGGGGGATGGAAAAAATGTTACCTAATGGTAAAATATTTATTATCTAATTTTCATTTAATTGGGTGATATAACTTCATCATTTTATTTTACATTCTATGATTATGAGTGAAAAGGGATTGGAATATTTTATGTTTTATTTCTACATGTTTACTATAGATTTAAATTTTAATCTAATAATTAATTAATTTACTAATTATCACATCAATATAATGATCTTTGTATGGTTTTATTTAATAATTATATGTTAATTGGGACTTTTTATAATTAAATTTACAATGAAGGGAATTTTTAGATAATTTTATTATAAAATATTTAATTTTTTTCTTCTCTAGTTTCTAAGAAATATTTATTTAATATTACCATTTTATGCTCATTGGTGCATAATATTATAAAAAATATTTTTAAAATAAAATCCACCTTTATTTCTCTCTTTATTCAAAAATAAGTTTTCATCAAAATCCATGTTATCTAAAAATATTTCTAATAAAACTTTTGGCCTCATAAAAACAACTTATTAAATTATTTTTTTCCCATTATTTTATTTTTAAAAAATTTTAAAAATGAAAAATTCATGACTATATCCAAACAATTTATATTTGTATTTTACTGAAAAAGTGAAAAGAATCATTGTTTTAACATGTACAACATGAATGGAATTTCTAACCATCATATACACTCAATTCCATAAAGATATAATTATATGCTTCAAAGGTTATTTTAAAATTAATGTATTTTCAAAATATTTACTAAACATTTATGTAAAAAAATATTATTAAATTGAAAAGTTTAGTTTCATTAAGGATGTTTTTAAGGAAATTAATTTGATATTTCTATCAATAACATGGTCTAATTACATTACTAATGAAACACTATGGATATTTTTATTAATACAATCGTTATTATTTATCTAGATAGTTTATGATTAGTTTTTCAACATAATGTATTGAAATTATCCATCATGATGAACATTCGTAATCATTAACATTATGGTGAAGAAATGAATTTCTTGACATCATTAGACACTATATCTCCACTAAATATCCAAATAATTTAACATTGATATTATTATAATATAAATTTTATATTATTTATATATATGGTGTTTAATTTTTATTATCATATCAATGAATGTGTAAATTATTTTTATTATGTATTCCTAAAAAAATACAGATTTTTTTGATAATTAATATTGTTCATGAGTTTTATTGATCATATTATAGGGGAGGAATGTGTTTAAAATGAAGATATATGTGGGTTCTATTTATAAATATTCCCTCTATACATACCCATAATCTTTAAATTTCATGTGATCTCATATATTTACAATTCTATATTGATTAAGACATATCTAATTATGATAATAAAAATATTTAAATGGAATGTGTGTTTATTTTTTAAAAAATCCATATTGATTATTTCTTCTCTAATATTTTTTTAAGTTGTTGATTAAATATAATAACTGATCACAAATTCAAATTTTCATATGGTTTATTTCTTATTTATTATACATCATTTATTAATGAAATCTTTTTCTTTAGGTAAATCTTATTATGCATTTTTACTCACGTTAATTTTTTTTCATCTCCTATGAATCAAGGAATTGTAATTTGAATGATATTAAAATATATTCTAAAATGAATAATGATATTAAAAAAGGTATCGTGTAATTTATTAGTCATTTCAATATGAGAATCATGTCTATATCTTGTTTAATAAGACAATTATACTATCATATCAACCATGATCCAATTCCATTAATTTTACGCCTATAAAATAATGTACTTTATGGCTCCATGATACTAGATTCAGGATCGGTATAAGATAAATTTGAAAAATGCCTATAAAATAGGATTTGGGAATGTTTATATGAAAATAATAAACAAATATCTTTGTTTAATATGCCCCCAACTTGTAAACCCCTTTTAATCTTAAACACTTGAATTAATTTTTTTTTTGTATTAATTTTGAACAAAAAATAGGATGGAAATGTTAGATAATATTAATTATATTGAGGCCAATTATAGAATCCATTTTTCAAATTTCAGGTCATAAAAGTTGAAGAATTTAATTTATATTTACTTCTGGAACATGAGTAAATTAAATTTTATAAATATATTAATCATATTTATGCAATGTTTGTATTTTAAAATTGAACATAGAAATGATTAATGACATAAATTGTATTGATGATAACTTAACTGAATGAATCTTATATTTAAAATAAAATTAAACATAAATTGAATCACTAAATTCTATAAATTATAAGGCATTTTTTTAATAAAAATATTTATTTTTCACCAATAATAAAAAAAATTATGGTTTTAGAAAATTATCAATAACACACTATAAGTAAATTAGTATTTTTTTAAAAAAATGTTTTTTTAAATAAAATAACACATTTTAAAAAATTATTATTATTATTATTCATGAAAAGTAAAGAAGTTAATTTTTTGGAGGAATTTTTATTTTTTAATAATATAAATACAATACAAAAAAATTATTTAATTGTATATGAATATATTATATTTCCTCAAATATTCATAAATAATTATGGAAATTTCATTATCATATTCATACAACTAATTTTATTATCAATTTAATAATAGTTATTTATAAATATTAATATTTTTAATATTATGTTGTCCATTATTACAAATAGGTGTTGTGTGTAACATATGATATAAATGTTATTAATTTATTTTTATAAATGATTTCATGTAATCATGGGTAGTTACATTATACACTAGTTAAAATAAATTTATCCCATACATTTCATCAATCAAATATAAAGAATTGGGGACTCTTTTTCATTATCATATCCTCATGTTCCTATCTAGCTTCATCAAATAGTTATTTCAACACAAAATCATGAGCAAGTTATTGAATATATGTTGATGAATATTATCTCTATTATCCATGATTTATTAGAGTTGTTATTTATATAATAGATAATTCCCCACTAGTATGGTATCAAGGATCAGTAAATATTATGTATTAGGTATGCATTTCCATCATAAAAAAATAAGGAACACACAAAAGACATGACATTGGTTCGATGGACATGTTCGGCGAAACTCTATAAACCCAACTCAATCAAGAATAATGGAAGAGATAGTTAACCATAAGATTTTTTTCCTTGATTCCTAAATGATTACACCATATTTTGTTGAAAAATTCATTGGAAAACCATCTCACTTACATCAACCTCTATATCATAAAGATGTTTTGTAGTATAAACTCTCTATGGACTTCGATCCGTCATGATTTGAAATAGAATGGATCTAAATTTCTATCACATTACATAGATAGATCTAGTCTCAATATCAATATTTCTCCATCTTCATCTCATTATATTATTGTTCTTCACTCTTTTTTATATATGGATTCATAAGGGTTGATATATGTGCTTGTTTTAAATATATTATTTATGAGAAATGAGCATGATGAGTGTATTTATCTTAACAGAATTTTAAACACCTAGAACAAGATCTCAACATATCCTCTACGTATTGAATAGTTTTCTCAGTCTGGACATCTACTGGAGGATGATACATAATTATTAAAATCAAATAAATATCAATATATTTATGAAGGCTTCTCCAAAACATCGAGGTAAACCTCATATCCAGATTAGATACAACATTATATAGTATTCAATAAAACATTACCATATTCTTAATGTATATCATGTAAATTTGACCCCAATATAAATATGATCTGATAGTGATGATGTGTATTGATTATTCAAGGTGATCGACTACAACCCCTATATAATTTTTCACTGTTTCCTTTTTCAGGATTCAATTGAAAATATATATGGTTTTGTTTTCACATTTTAATTTTGGTATAAGAAATAAAGTCAAAAACTAATTTTTATTTTTCTCTGAACTTTATCATGATGATATACCATAAGCTGAGATAAAAAAATTTCAATATATCTCTTTGTGAAATCCCTCCAAAAATACTATTTCAAATCAATATATAACATTGTACATTAATGATGAATATCGAATAAAGAAAAATAATGTTCTAATAAAAACACCTTGTTAAAATATTTCATGGAAGGAACACATACATTATTCATAAACCATATAATTATGTCATAACGAAGATAAAAATCAAGAAAATTTCATAACTTATTCCCCAACACTACTTCTTCCACCTATGCATCTATAATCATATCAATGGTAGATCATTGAACCCTCCAATGAGAAAGATAATACATCCCCCTTACATAAATAATAATAGATATGTCCTTTGAAAATAAATAATTATTCAATACTTTCTGATCCTAATTTTAGATATGTTATCTTGATCCATTCGACTAAATTCATTAACAAAATTGTTCACATTCTAAGGGTCGTAATGCATTCAACATTCATAATCATAAATTAGCAACAACCAACTTTTTTATTATATATAACTATTTATATATGAATATATAATTTAAATTTTTATTATTAGTGTATATAACACATTGATATCCACATATACAATACCTTTATATATTTAATGACAAAATTACCACATGTACCTCAAAAAAATGAGTTGTGAATTGTTTCTCATGGAACATAAATTATCAAGAACTATAAGATATAACAAAATATTTATATATGTGAATCGATCCCAATCCATTTTGTATGTATTACTATATATTAAAAACTAATGTCTATTACATGGTAATGTAAACATAGATATAATAACTGACCATCACTTTAGTTCATTGAACGTTTCCTCACATTAATCTTTTCAAATGAAACGTGCTCCATTTCAAGAAAACATCTAATGTGGAAAATAAATCCATGAATACATTTTCCAGATATCATCTATAATATAAATAAAAATCATGAAAACTATATATTTCATTAATTGTGTTTAGTGTGGAGAAATTTTTAATAGAATCCATATTTGACTGATCCACTGATATTCAATTTCCGTCGATTATAAGACACAAAGATGAATATTTAGTCATAAAATTTTCAAAAGTATTATATTATTGAAAATATAATCCCATTCCTTAATGGATTCTATACAATATAATGGTGACTGATGTTATCTTTTTTTCTTTGACTAGATAATAATATCTTTATATAAAGACTACCACCTACAAATCCTAGTAAAATAAAAATTATTTATTCCATAAATTTGTGTATATTTATGGGGAATTTGTAAGACCAAATTGAATCAATATATATTAATGTTTTTCAATCAATATATATATTTTGGTCTTGGTTATATCTTATATCTGGATCCTCAATTTATGATTCCTAGAATGAATATATATATTATAAATGTTTTAACGTATTCATAGTTGATAAAACATGTCATTAACACAATATATGGGTACTTTTTCTTGATTGTGATATTTATGAGTTCATGAAAACCATTGTAGAGTCACATAAATATATCTATATTCATAAAAAAAAGAACCATTACACCCCATGGTGAAAACAATGCTTTAATAAATACCATATCAATATTCAAATTTGATTTTCATTTCCAATTCATGAAAAACTATCGACCCTTTTTAATATGGTGTTTATGGAAAATTCGTTGAACTATATATGTGATATATAGAGAGAAAAAAATCATGATCCATTAGATGACTTGGAAAATCATATGAAAATAAACTAAAATCAAATATACTGAAGGCATGTCATCAATATTTAATTTCACCCAAAAAATTAGATGTAAACAACACATTTCATTAGAAATCATGACTCGTACAATGGATGTGATACTAATTGTTATTTGATATATATCATCATAGTTAAAGATGAAAATAGGTTGGTTTAAAATATAAAACATGAATTTCCATCCCTGGAAATTATTGTATGATTTATGATGAGAAGTCAAATCCAAATTATTGATAAAATAAATTATAACTAGATGAAGAATGATGAGATTTTTATTCAGAATATTCTCACAAACTGAACATATAAAATAAAACAAATTATGAGATATTAGAATCATACAATTAGGGTATTCACTAAAAATTCATCATTTTACATTTGAGAGGAATTTTTTTACATTTAATTTTTTTTATAAATATAGATTAATCAGTAGATCCAAGGCTAAATATGAAATTAATTGTTCTCAAGTGTATGGTACTGGTACATTTCACCATAAAATTACTATAAAACTCATAGAAAATATTGATTTCATGAGATTTCCCATTTAAATAAATATTAAGAAGATGAAAATTATTATCATTATTATATACATTCATATTTGAGCATTGTTTGTCTTAATTCACATAATTCATGCATTTGATGAAATAGAGCATATGTTTTTCATTAGTTGTTTATTAATTTATTCCACTATGTTTACTAGAACATTTATTTCCATTTTACATTAAAATAATATAGGATATAACATCAAAATTGTAAATAACATCAATTTTTCTTTCAATAAATCCCCATAATTATTATTTTATCTTTTCTGTTAGGCTAACTAATGAAATTAAATTCCATACTGTAATGTATTTATGATTTCATGAGACCCGATACTCATTTTATTTTCAAAATAATGATAATTGTGGGAATATCTAATTTCATCGCATCCTTTTCTTCACATAAAATGATTTATTTACTGCTAAAAAATTATCTTATAGTTAGATCTTTTTTGAGACTTGGATATAATCCACATAATATTTGATTAACCTTAATTTTTGGCAGGTTGATATCTCCCAATTCATAACCCCAAATCATATAAAATTTACCAAATAGGTACCAAAAAATCATCATCCATATCTTATGGGTCAAGGAATATACTCTAAATATTAATAATAATAATAAAATGACATTACTAATTAATTAATAATATCATAAACATATATGATTTTGTAGAGTCAATTTCATCCAGTCTCATTATATTCCCGATAAAAGACTACCATTATTCAAGTTCACCTTCCATATAATAGAAAAAAATTACTTTTTCAACCCTAAACATTGATGAATATAAAATAAACTTTCAATGGTTCTAATATATTTCCTAAAATCTAGTTGATTAATGAAACTAGTAAATAAAGCTATATGTTGATTTAAAAAGGATTCAACAAAATTATCCTCCCCTCCATTTTATTCTTGAATATTCACATTTCTACTTTATTAAGAATATTTTTTGGTTATATAAATGAGATTATTCATTCCATTTCCATTTATTTGATTTTCCCAATAGTTCAATCATTTCATTTTCCATCACATTCCACATATACAGAGTTCCATTTGGCCGTATCCCTTAATTAAAACAGAAAAGTATCGTTTAAAAACAGTAATTATAATAGGAAACCACATAATCATGAAAAATAATTTAAAATAATTTAAAATCAGCAATCCTTTTCAATATATGTTACCTTATGATTTACCTTGTTCATTCATGATCATTATTTATTGAAATCATTTATTATTATTTATATTGAGTATTTGATTAACAAAACATATCGCATATGAATGTCAAACCAGGTGTAGAGTATGCATCGTTGTCTTGAACAATGTGATGATAATTTCACTGAGAAATTATGAATATTCAATTTTACTACCCATATTAAAAACCATTCCAGAGACACATCATATTGTGGTATCATTATAGTGTTTAAATTTTACGGAAACCACTCACTCTATCATGCATCAAAATTACAAGATAATTTCTTCTACTTATAAATATACTTAGACTTATCCCTATGGTTGTCATTAATGTTTTTTCACCATAATTCCAATTCATAACTTACCCTCTAATTTTTATCTTATATAAAACCGTTTATTTACATACTTAAATAATAAAACAATTTATATGAATATTCATTAAATTTAAAGAATACATGTATTAAAACCACAATGGTTATGTTTATTTAGATACTAGATATAAAATATTATTCTTTAATAAATGATCATCAATATTTCACATAATGATCTTGCCATTTTTTATTCATCAAATAAAAACCCTACATTATTCTTTCATCAAAACCTGGGTAATATAATTATAGTAAAACTAGATCTCAGATGCTCGGTGATGGTAAAATTAAGAGATATCAACTGATGAATATATAAAATAATAAGTTAATAAACAAATGCATATTACCAAAAATATAACATTTAGGTTTACTACATAATATATCATGCAATGTAAATAATATCTCTAGAGTAAAATAGTGTCATTTCTAATTAAATGAATAATTAGGTATGAGAAACATCATATATTACTCATGAATAAATGTTCACATCATATAGTTGTGGAACACTCATAAGTACATAATCCATTTCATATATCATGGTTAATTCATACGACCATCAAATAATAGTGGATCAGGAAGCACAACAAATTTTACATGACATAATAAATCATGAATCACCACCTATATCCCAAAGTTATTATGTCTATTGATTTGATTCCTATAGTGGATGAATAATAATTATCTATTTCTTGTTGAGGATTGAGAACATAGGATTGTTTCCAATAATAATTTCATGATATATAAATCATTAACAAATGAAATGGTGGGATATATAATTATAGTGCCACCTATCAATTAATTAGCACAATTTATATGTTTTAAGTGAGAACATTAATCATTCATCATTTTTTCATTAGATAACCTATTCAAATGAAATCGTCTAACATGACCATTTTAGCAATACACAATAGAATAATCCATTTTAAATTGGCATGTTTTATAATAATATTACCATAAAAAATATAAAAAATCCATCAAATGTATGGAAATTGTACTATTGAATTATATCCCATAATAAAAAAATAAACACCAATGGTTGGAGACATTGATCAATAGAAATTCCAATAAAACATCAACAAATTTTTTTAGGGGAATGATATTATCTATTTTAAAAATAATTATTTGAAATAAACAATTTCTCAAATATTAGTGATATAATTTTATAAAAATATATAAATTGAATCCATTAAATTAATATTTAGATAATTTTGTGTTCATTATAGTGAGAATAATATTCTTTTCATAAATTATTAAATAATGGTTGGGTTCAAATATTTAGTAAAAAATAAAAATGAAATCATTTCACAAACAGATAATAAAAATCCATTAAAAATATTCTAATATGTAAAAAATGGGTAAAAATTAATTTTTACATTCATATAAAATTATTGAAATCAATTTTAAATTGTTTTTTAGAATTTGAACCATGGAGAGAAATAATTTTCGACCAAACTGGTGGATAAAATTGATTTTCCTTAACAAGATTTTATTATTACTTTAGTTCATAAATAAAAAAATTTGAAATATAATTTATTAATAATAATAAATATAATTATGAGAATATGTATGATTATTTTAGGGAGAGGTATAACACATGATTTCTTCCTCAGAATCATATTCAGAAACAATACTAAAAACAATGAGATTGTAACATAAAACCCTTACCACTTTGGTAAATTATGAATCATAATCCCCATGAAATAATTAATAATATATGGATATCTAACTTGAAATATAATTAATATTATGTTCCTTAAAAGTAATTTATGATAATTATATGCCATATATAAAATAGGATTGTGTTGAATATGGAATTTGTATCACAGAAATAATAATTAAGTGAAAATACCTTACCTCAAGTATCAATTTTTTTAGTCATATTCATACACCATTATAATAAATATAGGGTTGTAATACATCTATTTAAGAAACATAATTATATTCACTATACCAAATATTATTTATTTATAACCATTTTTATCCTTTTATTAACAATTATTTGTTTAAATCACTCTTTTGGGTGATAACTATTGTGTTTTTCGTGTATGTTTAGGTTAGGTAGTCTCAATACATTTAAATTGATAGTGTTTCTATTATGTAAAAATTTTTAATGATAAATTAAATATTTTATGTTATCATTATATACATTTTTAAATTCATCTATAAATTTTATACAGGTAAAAATTAATTACACCATTCATGGAGTTGTTAAGACACACATATACCTGAACATTGTTTCCAATTTCGAGATATACGGAATGAAATAACGTAATATTCAAAATAAGATTTTTAGAATCATTTATATATCCTAGATATCATATTTATTCATTAAATATATCCTCATTAAAATAAACTTAAAAATAAAATTTAAACACATCACAATGTTTCGTCGAGACAGTTGTCAACACATATTCTCGAGTGATGTCATCATTTCCCAATGGATCAGAAAGAAATAATGTAGAAAATATATTATAATTAATTAAGATAAATTAATTTAAAAATATCAAAAAAAAATTTTATTCATAATTATATCTATCCATGGGGGATCTATGGAAAACTACTCATATCGGTTCATGATGTGGTAGTTCTTCATACACATGATCGATAGTTTTTTTCCCAATTGATGGAATATGAGATGATGATCGTTATGAAACTATTTTAAAATCATCTTATTTTATGTAAGATAATTGTTATATTATATTATATAATTTTATAAAGATATTATAGTGGTGTATGATGAAATTAATTTACAACACACGGTTAAGAACTATATTTCATCATTTGTTGTCCTCTTTATGATTATTTCTATAAAATTTCATAATATGGCTTTTAATCAGTATATTCCCTCTATAAATATGGGAGGGAATATAGTAAAGGATTTTTTTATTATTTATTAAACCAAATGGATCATGGAGGGTTTAGAGGAGAGGAGATTAAGTGTCCTTTTAGATGTGGGGAAAGGAACCCACATTAAAATATATGAAAACTTCCCAAAAAATCCTAAATGATAATGAAATTATGAATAAGAATAATTTAAAATGAATATTCATTTCATTATATAATATTAAAATTTTTAAAAAGTATATAGAATATTATATTTACATAATTATTTAGAAAAAATGATCTTATCATTTGGTTTTACCCCTAGTGATCTCATTTTAAACTTATCTACAGTAATTAATAAATAATATTTTAACCATTGTTTATAAAGAAAATAATGTTTAATTTATTTTATAAAATTAATTAATAAAAATTGAAATATTTTTATCCATTAAAAAAAATAATTCATATAATTGGAACAATTTAATTTCTAATAAACCCACAATCATGAAGAAAAAGTTGGTTTCAAAAAAAAAGTATTCAAAACAGTAAATAGTTATTATGTAAAAAATCAAAATAAAATTAGTATAAATAAAATAAATGGAATTCATAATAACATAGTAGAATTAATTATACATTCAATAAAATCATAAAAATATGGATATTTTAAATTCCTTAATAAATTTTTTTATTGAAATATTGTTCTCACTATTAAAAAAATTAAATCATTACAATAAATTATAAATAATTAAATTTCACCTAAAATTACATTTTTATTTCATAAATATAGTTTATTAATGATTTTTTTCAAATTTTGATGAAATAAATATTACAATTTTGTTAAAAAATGAATAGATCCTTATTTATGTGTAAAAAATATTTTTGATGCCTATAATGTCATTAACAAAAAATAAGCACTTACTCATCTAGAAATTTTCTTTTTCAATAATAGAAAAAATTCAAATTTTTTATCCTATTCATTCTGAATAATTTATGGTCTATATTATAATATTTATGTTTCAATAATTTTGGTTTCAATATTATATTGTGGTTTATTGAAATATAGTTTTGTATATAAGAAAATATATTGAAGAATTGTTTTCTAAAAAAATCTGAAAATCATTGTTTTTTCAGTTTACATGTTTACTTATGGTGGGAAGTTATTATTTTGGTTGTCCTACATATATAAATTTATATCCCAATCTATAATGTATGAGTGTATTTTTATGCATATTACAAAACATAGATTGGTTTTTTGAAATTCATTATGATTGAATGATACAAAATGGTTGAGGAAATTACATTTCACTATAATAATTATACTGGGATATGTCTTATATAGAACATTGTGTTTCATGAAATGATAAAACATATTCATATGAAGTACCAAAATATCAATGACTTCATATATGATGGGATAATTACATATTAAAATATTTATGGAACTAAAAAAATAAAAAATATATTTTTGGAGATAATTTTCATTCAGATGTTCTAAATTATTTTTGACATTATTAAACCTTTTTTTCTGAAAATCCCTAAGAGGAATAATTTGGTAGGACACATTGAGTGCATGGATGGTCGTATTATTGTCAATCAGATTAAATTTAGGTGATGAATTTAATGATGGATATTTATTAATCAAATACTATAGGGGTAATTATTTGACTGCCATAGTAAACATCGTTATTATATCTTTTCCCCACTGAAATCCAAGGTGTGGTCACTGGGGTTTCCAATGGGGAGCTCCTCCTTGTCCAAAGGTTTTTAATATAAATAAAGGACACAAACACATGGGTACTACATAAATGTATACCACAATGTTTATTGGGTATCTATATACACATTTGGTACTATATAAAAACATTACCTCATGAGTTTATACTTTTAATTGGTTTTTGTGTGGATTCATCTTAATAAAATTATTCTCATGGAAATGGTGATGTCTACCCACATCTATAATGATCTAAGGATTCTTATTGAAGAATATAAATCATTTTTTTCTTTTTGTTTCATTATATTTTACCATGTCCAATAATTTCATGAAACGTTCTTTATTTTCAATTCCCACATTTCATAAAAAACACTATAAATATGACACTATTTGATTGATTATATATCTATTGAACATCAGAAAATTTTAATATACTTTTCCATGATTATAATTATTTTTGTATCATCCCTAATACATTACATTTATTAATATGAGGTTCTAAAAACCATATATGGATTTACATTCTATGTGTTGTTCAATATGTATTATTAAAGTACTCCCACCGTACTAAAATTAAGATGAAATGAGAATCATTTGTTTAGATTGATCCATAAGAAAATTGAGATGAAATAAGAATCATTTGTTTAGATTGATATTAGGGTCAATTCAAGGAATATAAATGTTGAATATATATATATATATATATTTTAGTTTGGTTTTTTTATTAGAATTTAACTTTACCACTTTTAAAAATACAATATTTTTCCATTAATATATAAATAATTACATATATATATTTATTATATTAATTATATATTTTTATTAATGTTTCATTATATTAATTATATTATGCTATATTATTATTCATTAATTAAAAAACATTATCATTATTTATTCAAATTTTTATTTCTTCCTATTTAATTTCAATCAATATATCATTATTTTTTTAATAAGATATTTAAAATGCCTTTCTAAAAATTTATGAGAAAAATATTTCTAAAATATAATATTAAATGATTATATCATACTTAATTTTATATATCAAATAATATTATTTTCATCCAAAAAACTTATTATTTTTTAACATTAAATATATCAATGAAATATATAAAAATATTATTGGTATATAGAAAATAGATCATTTATCAAAAAATTTATAATTTTAAATTAATTGACCAAAATTTTCTTCATTTTAGAGTTTGATCAAGATTCATACTTATAATATATAATTTATCACAAATAATGATCAGAGTGATTTTATATTTTTTAATCTTATTTCTTCATCTTAATTAGTATTTTAGCATATATTATACATTATAGTTTCATTGATTATTTATTGATGCTTTTAGAACATGTATGAGTTTCGAATCAACCATCGAGTGAGGATCAAATTTATATATTTCCCAAAACCAAAGATTTTTATTGATTAATATAATAATGTAATGAAGGTGAAAATAACTTTTGAAGGAAAATAAACATGCAAATAAAATAATATATAAAAATAAATTATAAAATACTAAAATATTAAATACATTCTTATTTTCTTTTTCATGCAATTTAACTTTACCAAAACCTAAATATTAAGTTTAAATAAGCATCTTAATTTTCCATGAACGACTCTCAATGATCAACAATAATGTACTTGACACTATATTATTTTATATAATGATTTTTTGATAAATTTATTCTATGATTTGGATTCCAGTTATGATATTTCATTTAGATGGGTTCTTCGGATTCTTTCAAAACATAAATATATAAGGAGTCCTATAAATAAAAGATAATTATTTAATATTTATGTGATGAAAAATTAGTAAAAGGGTTCTTAAAATAAAAGAAACTCTATTTAGGTATTATATCAACTACCTAGATAATGAAATTTTAAAACTATCACAAATAACCTTTTATTTATATTTTAAGAAAAAAATTATAGAAAATAAAGCTATATAACATATTATTAATTTATTTTGTAGATTTGAAAATAATTTTATATAAATAATCCCAGAAACATTTTTGTATCCTTTTTTTCTGTATTATTATTTGGTAGAACATTGTGCTATTAGGATGTAATCACTATTATTTATTGTGATATTCTCGGTTAGTTTAAGAAAGATAGATTATTGAGATCTTATTTTATCCAACCCACTATTTTTGTCTATGGTATAATATTTTCATTATTTATTCATAGATTTAAAAAAAATTATTAAGTATTATATGTTTAATAAAAAAATAACTTTATTATTTGGAATCATTTTTTATAAATATTGAAGTCCTAAAAATGATTTTTAAATTTATAAAATTGATTTAAAATTATTATTTTATTAAAAATAAAATATTCAATCAATTTGATAACCAATATATTACTATTTTCAGGTTATATGATATTCTATTTACATTTCTGGAATATTTAAAAATAAGAATAAATTTTTGTAATGGAATTTAAAGAATAATTACTCATAGTTCACTCATTATATTAAGGTTTCATAAGGAAAAACATATAAAAATATATTATTTTGTAACATGCTCTTTTCATAAGAAATTATGCATGTTCATTGTAATGGATTAATAATATTTGATGGAAGATATTAGGAATGATAAATGTTGAGGTGTTTTCATAGTACGATACTAATGAAATAAAAGGGTGAATTTTATTTTGAATCATTTATAATCAATTATATAAATACATTTATCAAATTTCATTGAATAAGAATATAAAAATTTACATATTAATGATCACAAAATTTATAGTGGTATGTTCAATTTGAAAAAGGTAAATTATTTTTGCTAAAAAAAATAACAACTTTTTTTCATATTTTTTAGTTTTGACAAAACTATAAAATAAGATATCAAATATAGATAGTCAGGGTTAACATAGTTAGATTTTAAATCATATTATTTGAATACTCATTACATTATAAATGTATATTCCCAAGGATTGTAATATTTTACTGTCTATAGAAACATCAAACACATTATTAAAATTTGGTTAAAGGTCTTAGTTATATCCCTTCTTGATCATCCACTATTGAACTCTATCATAAAATAATTATTTATATCATTGTGAAAGGAATCATTAGAAATAGGTGAGATCAGATACATAGTGAGGCTAAACAAGGGATATATTTAATTATAAAATGTTCATAATTGTAGGAAAACATGATACTAACATTAGATGATCATCCCTATAATATGAAATATAATAGTCACGATTCATTGAATAAATATTGGATGTTCACTAGACAAGAATCATGAGGTAATTCATAGCAAGAAATATGAAATAATAAGCACAGAAAATGGAAATGCGGAAAAAAAGACCCAGAAAAGTATTTAATTATTATTCAAGTCTTACATACATTGTCATTGTAGTAGAATGGATTCACTCCCCTGAACATATTATTAGTGAATGTTTACTCCCAATACCATCTTAATGGAAATATCACATTATTGAATCAGGTTCACTCCCTGTTCTAGACCTATATTACTGAACCAGGTTCACATCCATTTCCATACCTATATTATATAATTTATTTCTTCCCTCATTTTATACATGTATTACTGAACCAAGTTCAAAATTCAACCAAAACATGTATTATCGAACCATGTTCACTCATCATTCTATCGCTATTTTATGGAACAGATTACACTCCTCATTTTAGCCATGTTATACCGCAGTAGGTTCACAACTCATTCTATACATTTGTATCTCAAGATATATAAATATTAACCTCAATTGGAGGGAGATAGAGGTCCTACCTATTATATATTGAAATGATACAAACATGTGACATCAAAGAATAAATCATTTATCATATATTGACCTATAAATGAATATTGGTTTCAAAAACATCATATCATATCCCATTAAATGAAATGGGTATAAGGAAAATTTAATGAAATAATACATTTTTAAAATTAATATATTTCATGATCATTTCAAAAATATAATAACCGATGAAAATAATTTGGTTTAATATGTGTTTTATTATGGTTTAACATGGGAAAGAGAAATAGGTTTTAAAAAAAATATTCATCTTAAACATAAAAAATTCAAAGAAATAATATGCACAATATCCATTGTTCACAACCAAATAATTAAATAGGAAAAAATAATATAAGTCACATTAAATGTAAAATAAAATTTAAAAATATTGTTTAAAAAAATTCTTGAGGAAAAATTATTTCAACTTTTAAAAAACATGTTTTAAATAAGAAAAAATTTTCAAACACATTTTTCCATGAAAATAATCTTCATACATTATAATTGATGCTTTTAAAACCATTTTAAAAACTTTTTTAAAACATAAATATTTTGTAAACTCCATTTTCATTAAAATTATGTTAAAAATTATTTGATAATATTTTTAGAAAGCATTGTTTTGTAAGAATAGATATTTACCACTAAGGAGAGAAATAAAGTGTGATTTTTTTTAAATTTTTTCATCATAATATTAATACTAAAGAGTGGTTAAATGTGAAGAGTATAAAAATATATCATAAATAAATAGACTATTATTAAATTAATTATTGTTATTTAGAGATAAATCATAACATTTCATCATTGGAAACATAATTGTAAATAATCTTAATAAATGATGAGATTATAGAAATAAACTCATTACACTTTTATAACAATTAATCTTAATAAAAATGAATTGAAAACATAAAATGATGCTTACATTGTCATAAAAATAAGTATATTCATGATATAACATGTCAAATGGATTAAAATAAACCATGTAATATAATGTGGTAAATAACATAATATGTGTCTCAATGAAGGAAAATTGAGACAGAAATTGCCTTTCTAGTTTGATAACATTTCAACTATAAAACACCTAAAAAGAAGATGATAAAATGGATATATAAATTCCCATATATTTAATTATAAATATCAAGGTATACCTTAATGTGCAGTATATACACCATACTAAAGAATCATGTGGTGAAATGGGATATGTCTCGTAGAAATACATGTGAGACTAGAAATCCCATTCATATATGAGTCACTTTAGAATAATTTGATCCCTAAAATAATAAAAAAAAAACAAATTTAATATAATAATATAAAATTAATTAATTATATAACTCCTTATAGAACACTATAGAAACCACACAATAAGAATACGTGCGGAATAATGTATATGTCTCATAGAAATAAATGTTCATTGAGAAAACGATTACCTTATGTATTGAATTTCATTATACACCATAAAAACCATATATACTAAGTATAACATTATAAAAATACTACCAAATAGCTATATACATAATATTAATTTTTATACTTTGAATTATTATTCAATATCCTCGTACGTAAATGATGATTTAATTTTATATATAAATTAAATCATTATATAATTATCAAATAATTTTATTATAAATTTATTTATAATAATATATACAATATTTAAATATTAAATGAGATAATCATTCATGGAGATGGAAGGTCGTACATACACATGAAACCTATTTACATTTAGTTGTATTATTTTTTAATAATGAAAAGTAAATGATATAAATATATATATTATATTTAAATTTTAATTATATATAAATATATATAATATTAATTAAAGAAATCCTTAATACATTATATGTAATCTGTAAAAAAATCACATCGTATTTAGGAAGCGGTGATCCACACATCAAAAAAAAGTTATCATATTCCAAAAAAAGTATAAATTATAAAGGTTTGTTTAGATTAATAATTATAGTAGGAAAACTAAAATAATAAATATCATATATATCATTTAAAAATAATAATTACATTATTATTCTCAACCTTGCGATATGGTAATGAAGATAGAATGACATCAATTCAAGATATGGTAGTCTGGGGTATACATTAATGATGTTTATATATACCATTTGAAAAAAGTATCTAATAGTGTATGTATTAACCATAACATAAAAAACATTATTTATATTGAGGATACTGATGATTTTATAGAATTTAAATTTAATAATAACAAAAGGGGTGGTGAAATAATTAATCCAAAAGTGATCATTGAGGAACATTACCTCTACTTTGGGTAACTCCTTTTCATTTTCACAAAATGAAGACATTGGTTTCCATTCCTCATATATTTAGGCTCAAATAATGATAGTATAGATTTTGGGAGATTATGTTTTTTGGGATTATATAGGGATATTTTCTATAGAAGTGTGAATAAATGATGGGGTTGAGTTCCCTTTTATAATGCAGGAGGAGTGGCGTTAATTTAAAAAAATGTATAAAAAATTATTGAGACATATCCAATAAATAGTGTTCCTCAAATAATCATCCATTATTAAGACCAGCTGGGATACTATATAAATATATCCATCCTATGGATTTTTAAATTTTCTTAGTTCATTTGGGTTTGAACACTGAATCATCTCATATTTACATTAATTACAATAATTTATTTTATTTTATTTCCATAATTTTTTAGATAATAATATATATTCAATAAAAGAAATTATATATTATTATGATTACAAATATGGAAATATTTATCAATATTGAAAAAACATTTTTTTAGAAATTAAATCAAAATTTATCTCTTAGATGAGATGAGACAACAACTTTTTAAAGTGAAAATGATCAAAAGATTGAAATGTTTTTTATCCAATATTAATAAGAAATTTAATAAAATTTCATTAATTTTATTAATTGAATTATAAATTATCAAAATATAACATAAAATATAATTTAAAAATATATATATATATATATATATTAGGCAAAAATGTATTTTTCAATAAATTTTTTGTGTCACTATTAATAAAAAAATAAACTTATCAAAAAAACAATTAAATATTTACAAAAAGTAACTTTTTTATATTATTCATTCAAAATTGAAGTTTATTTTTTCAAATAGATATTATAAAAGTATCCAAAATTATTTTTCTTATAATTAATTTATTAAACATAATAAAACAATCACTTAGATAAATACACCATTTTATTTGTAAAATATGATATTTTTATATCAATTTTATAGACGATAAATAAGATAAATTTTTTATTTTTTATTCAGTAAATAATAAACAAATTACATTAATATAATTCACCGAAAGTGGATTTTTTAATTTATACACATAAAACATGTTTTTCCATATAAAATATTTTTCTAGAAAATATATTACTTTATTTTCAAATACATCCAACTCTAATTTCGAATTAAATCATAACAAATTATTAGTTTTATAAATATTCATAAAATATATTATCATAATTTAGTAGACATATTTCATATTGTCCATCCCAATTACAATGTGAGAAATTAATAGAATTTTAATAATAATATAAATAGTATATTATAGATCCACATAACTCTGTCATGCATGTAAAACAATATATCATAGGAACCTAGAATTGTATGTAACACAAGACAAACACAGGTTTTCATATGCCAACAGATAATATATGTTTTCCTTTAGTGACGGAACAACTTGGTAACTTATAAAATGTAAACATGACATGGTGTAGCATATAATGAATAGATAACCTGGAGTAGTGTGTAATCAAATCCATCAAAAAATTAAATTATTCAAAATAATAATAATACATACAAACTTGGGGGGTCACATTATACCCCCATTTAAATTAAGATCTGCCTCAAATTATTTTTGGTTATTAATGGTTTAATACATGAATGTGTTACTCCTGGGAACCCACATTGAAGAATTCAAACTGAAATAATATATTTAAAAGGTAATGTTTAAAACATAATGGTTACTAAAAGTATTCATATCGTGGATTCCACATAGGAGAACATAGTTGGAAACAAAAAACATGTACATAAAAGACAAAAATAACACTCAAATTATGATGGACAATGATAGAGAACATTACTCAGAAGATGTATGTGTTCCAAAGAAATTTAACAATCACAGAAACATAAATATATAATGATATAAGGGGCCATTTGATTAATTAAAAAATTATTAACATGGAAAAGTTTTTCATAAAGATCAATTTACTAAATTTGAATATTTTTTCACAATAAGATAGGCATCCTTGATTTTATTCCATTCTATATGCACATTCTCATGATTGGGTTGTGCGTTGATCAATTCCCACTTCATCTCATACACTAGGGAATTATGGTGAATTTTTCATTCTTTAAGAACTGATATATAATGACTTCCACAAATTGAATGATAATTAATTCCATCTATATTTTCTTAACATCATAAAAAATTGGATAGAAAATGTTATTCAATTTTCATAAATCCTAATATATAGGGATAATTAGTTAACCACTGAATCCTCATCTGATGTTTATCTTAATCAATTTCAAAAATGGTTAACATTTTAAACAATTCGAATGATTAAAAACCAAAAAAGTAGAAATAGGGTTAATAAATTAGTAAAAATCACTATAACATTTATACCAGATATATCATAAGGTATCCCTTTTTGACACATACTAATCATGTGAATAATGTGATCATGTACTCTCGGGAAAAATGTAAATAACATCAATTACCATAAATCCATATTGAAAACATGTATGATTCATTGTTCATAAAATTATTGGTTATATTTAATAATTCAAAAAATGATGTAAACATCACATATAATATAATAATTCTGATTCTCAACATATCCATTATTTATTTGAACATAATAAATAATATCCAATTTACATTATATATATCATCATCTCATTTTCCATAATAAATATAATAATTGAATTTTTAGGAACATGTTAATGGATACATTCCCCTAACATAATCTTTCCATTAAATCACTATTATAGGTCATCACTTGTAGTTATAAAATTCATGAATATCCTAAAAGAAATACTTCAAAAAAACAATCCTAATATACATCACAATTCATTTAACATAATCCTTGAATTAAAATACCTTAATAATTTGATCATTCCTCCTCCACCATAAGCCACTATCTAATATTCATTATCATATTCCATAATAATGATTTCCCAAAATTTGATATATGAATCATTTATGCATAATTCAGTCATGAATGTAAATAATACTATTTTAGGAGTATATACATTTCATATATTTCCCTTGGTATCCTCATAATTAGCAGTAAGACCATTACCCTTAAAAACATTCATATTTACTTCTTGATATTTCCCATAAGAAAATTATTTAAAAATTACATTAATTATCACAAATAAATCATTCGACGGTGTATAATACCTTATATAGACCATTAATATCATCCATTAAGTTAAAAAATTCAATTTATAATTTTTGTTACTTGATTTGTTAACATCTATTCAGAACACATTTATTTTCTCCCAATACATCAACATGTATTATGTTGACAAGGATGGTAATTTTTTGAAACCACAATATTAATCATTTCCCAAAATTATAATAAATTTTCATAAACATTGAATCATACACAGGATTATTGTTATGTCCATTAGTAGAACTATCCTTATAAGTACATATAAGGTTCCCACTATAATTTTCTCATAATAGTTTCCATATAATACCTAAACTATTCCTTTGATACCAAATATTGAGACCCAGGATTAATGAACAATGATATTACGTCATTTTAGATTAACATTCACCACATTAGATAACTACATGTTCGGGGACAATAACAATTTATTGTCTTTAGATTCCTAAAACACATTCTTCTAATTTCTTGAAATATCACCAATATCTCTGTTAAATATCTTTAACATTATAATTCCAACTTAATAACATTCTTCCAAAACTGTGGAAAGGAATCATAAGAAAGGGGTGGGATCAGATGATCAATAAGGGTAAAAGAAGTAGATAAATATACAAAACATGAGTGTATGGGTATGTGTAATTTTTTATAACAATAGAATATCATTCCCTGTATATCAAAGATCATAATAAATAGTCGTAACATTATTATTTGATGTTCATAAGACATAAATCGCAAGGAATTCATGATCATAATCCATAAAAGCGTAAGAATAAGAAAATAAATTGTGGCAAAAACTTATACATGTAAAATGGATTCCATAGTAGTGAATGATTACATTAAATTAAATTTTAGTGGAATGGTCTCACTCCCAAAACTATCTCAGTAGTGAAGGTTCTCCCCCATAATCTTTTTTTTTAATTTCATTTATTAATTTGGGTTCACTCCCAGTTCTTGTTAGGTATTACTTAACCAAGTTCAATTCAAATTCCATCCCCATATTACTTAATTGAGTTAAATGTTAATTATATCCTTGTATTATTTAATTGAGTCCAATTCTCCTTCCATGATGACATTATTTAATCTAGTTTACTCCTCATTCCATCTATATATTACAGAACTGAGTTAGCGACTCATTCTTGATTTTTCTTGTGATAATTATCATGATATTTTATCAATGGAACTATAAAAAATATAATCCAAATAAACGATGATATTGTAACAATAAACCCGTACCACATTAGTTACATTGTATGATAATAACCATGAAGTAATAAAATAAAATATAGGTCAAAATAAATTTAAAATAATTATATTCATGATCAATCTTATCAAAGGGTAGTATATACACCTTATAGAAGAATGAAATTGGATAACATAACATGTATCTCAAGGAATTGAAATTTATAAAAAATTACCTTAATGATTTGGTAACTATTGAACCATAAACACCATTAAATACATATAATAAATTAGATATGTAAATAACACAAATTATTTTTAATAATAATATAATACATTAATTTTCTTTATAAAATCCATAAAAATGAAATGAGTTTGGAATATGGTATATGTACCACATATATAAAAGTGAGACTATATATATATTTACAACATGAGAAACTTTTGAATAATAATATAAATGAAAGAATAAAATAAATTGAGACTTTTAATGTGATTTAATTAAATAAATTCATTATAAAATATTTCATAGTGATGTATATACACCACCCAATAATAATAAGTGGTGAATTTAGATTATATAAAAAATGTGTGATAAGAAAACTTATATCTTAAGTCCTGAATTACATAGAACAGATTCAAAAATCATGAATAATAAATATAATTTTTTTATAATACTACCAAATATCAATATTATTATATATAATACCTTGTATTATATTATTATTACTTTATATTACCATTTTATTAACAATTTCATGTTAATGATATGTTTCAAGTAATAACCTCTTTGTTTTTCATATATGTTTTGAATTTCCATTATGAATCCACATATTTAAATAATGATTCAAATATTTTTTAAATTTAGAAGATGATATAAATATTTTATAAGTTCATAATATAATTATTTATAATAATCAACAAAATATAGAAATATTAAATAAAATATACCATTCGTGGAGACGGTAGTCGTACGTACGCATGAATGTTGTTTCAATTTAATATATATTTTTTAAAGAATAAACAATATATTATAAATATATTATATTTTCATTGGAATTTTTATGTAATATATTTCAAATATTTTTATTATTCCCATCATTGATACAATCCATGTAATGTGAGAACAAATCCCATCGAATTGAGGTGAGGATAGTCCACATGTCTCTATGTGGAGTTACCATATTTGAACAAAATTGAAATCATGCAATTATATTCTATATTAAAATTACATGTGAATAATTAATAAAAAAATATAATATATATCATATTATAATAGAGTTGTTATCATTATTTCCAACATTGATATGTGGTAATCAAACAAAGAATGACATTATCTCTTGAAGAGGTAGTCTGTTGTACACATGAACGATAATTGTGTATCCAATTTGATGGAACTCGGTGTAACTGTAGATAAAATACATAACATAAAAACATATCAGTATATTTAGGATACTTACATTATTATTTATGTCTTATAAAATAATAATTGATGTGGTGTTGAATGAAATAAAACAAAAGTTCTCCTTGAAGAACATTTCATCTTCTTCGGGTAACTCTTTTTGGTTTACAATAAAGGAAAACTGTGGTTTGATATCATAAAAATTTTATGATTATAGGATAAATGTATGGATTGAGGAGCTTTTTTGGGATGGTTTTTTTGAGACAAAGATCATAATAGGTGACAATAAATGATGGGTTGAGTACCTGTTTAAAATTTAGGAGGAGTGGCCTTCTTGTGAATACAAACAATGTAAGCAATATTGAGTGATATTACTTATGCAATGTGCCTCTTATAATATTAAATTTTTTTATAAAATGTTTTATATTGTAGATATATGTATATAAAATATCTTTTTAATGGTTTCTATGTTATTTGGATCCTTATTATTTACATTTAACCACTAAGTAAACTTGTTTTTACAATAATAGCAATAATAAATATTAATTGAATTCACTAATATTTTTCATCAAAAAATAATTTGACCATAATAGAAGTTATTAATTATAAAATTAAAAAATATGTATTATTCCTTTCAAAATTCAATAAATAAAATTATATGAAATTAATTTTTTATATATCCCACATACGACATGAGATAATGATTTCTATAGTGCAAATTTTCTAAAGTTTGGAATGTTTTTATATCCCACATAAAAGTTAAATTAACTCAAATGACCTAAATTATATTATAATGTTTATTATTGAAATAATTAAACATTAAAAAATGTTTTAAATATAATGTAAATATATAAATAAATTATATTAAAATAACGTCTCCAATTAAAATTTGTTGTTATTCACTATTCAAAAATTGATACTTATAAGAAAAGTCCCAAAATTTTACCCAATGTAAAATTTCATATTCCAATATCCTAAATAATGTTTAGTTTTAAAATTATAAATTATCAATGTGTCATCAGTATGTTTCAATATTAGTATTCCATTAAAATTTGATAAAACATCCTCTTAGTAAACCCCACCCAATAATGTGTAAAATTGGATTTATTATGATCACATGAATAAAAAATACATAAGATGAATGAAAAATAGTTTATTGAATACATAATATATAAATTATATTAAAATAATTCCTCATAATATTTTTTATATTTATTTATGTAAAAAAATATTTTTATAGGTATTTTATTTTCAATGATTTAATTTCTTTAGTTTCAAATAGTTAACACCCTCAATTATAATAGATTCACTACCAAAAAAATAATTTTTAAACATAAATAAGTCATATTAACATAAATTTTTATCTATTTTAGTTCCTCTATTCTAACATCTATGTGATAACAACAATAATAGTATAATAGTAATATTAATAGTATATTCTAGTTTAGTAAAACTCGCTTATGTGGGTAAAATGAGAAATTGAAGGAACATAATATTTTGGGTAACACAAGACAATAATAGTTTTTCATGTAATTAAATATAATATAATTTTTGTGTATACTGCACGAGTAACTTGGTGTTGGGAATCATGAATAAATAACATTGTGTAATTAATAATGAAAATATTACATTGTGTATCATACAATGAAATCTGTCAAAAAAATTAAATTTATTCAAAAAAATTATCTCATAATAAATTAGGGCGTTAAAGTAGACACGCTACATAAAAAAGATAAGAAAACCCATATTATTTTGGATATTTGGTATACAGACATTTTCTCTAGCACATATTTGACACAAAAAAACAAGGATACGACAAACATTAGATAATGTGATGTTTCCTTTGATATATACAAATGAAGATGTATTTTTTCAAGGAATGTGGATCAATATATGTTTTAAGCTACTATTTGTAATTAAAAATGAGAAAATTATTTATATTTGAAATCAAATGTGACGCCACTTATTATACTGTAATGGGTAATTACAATAAGAGGATATTACTACATATGGAGATCCTAATATAAAAATTCTATGTAGTGAAAATGAAATTAAGTAATTTTAGATTCATAATTTATGTATAAAAAAGTAGTTTTGATTTAGGATTAATTATATTAAATAGTTATAATATTTGGTAATGTTTAATGTTTTATCTGGCTGTTGAATGATCTCACATAGAACATATATATTATTCATTAAACTAGTTAATATATCTTCAATGTATTTTGGGAAAATACCTACTATCAGAGGACCAAATCTTTTAGTTATTATCATTTTTTATGAATTTATTTTAATATTACATTTTTTATATGTTGAGATCCCATAGAGCCATTGGAAATTTTTTGATGTTATTTTTTGATACCGGGAAATGTTGGAATTAACATAAAATAACATTTTACTGATCATACGACATAACTATGATCAAAATAAATTTGGTGATGATCATATAACCATTCCTAAAAATAAAAAATTTCCATGTGAAATTTACAACCATTATCCTTTATGAGACAGTATGCATTCTATGTATGAATTTTGATCAATGACTCATAAATTTTAGGCATATAGATGAGTTTCATACATTCGAGCATCATTCACCATATGTGAATAATATATCTGTGCAGTCAAATTTAATTTTTCATCATAAGACATGGTTTTTAAACTATAGAGATTATATAAATTTTCAATTTTGTAAATTTAGGATAATTTAAGAAAATATAAACGGTGTTAAACATATTACTTAATAGTATAACATTGTAAGATTATATGGCTTAATCATAAGAAGTTGAGTTGAGCAGAGAATATTAATTTCCTTTTTCTAACTGAATTATATGATTTCTTTCCTAAAAATATTATTTTTATACCTCATATGACATAAATAATATAGATATTTAAATCCATAAGTAGTAGGATACCTAATGTATAGATCCTATGATTTTTTAATTTCAATAAGTTTTTTTTCTTGTTCGGTGAAAAATTGAGAACAACCATTTAATTACGTAAAGCATAAATTTATATATAGTGACACATTATCTCTTATATAAGTCTCTAAACATCAAAATGAAGATGAATTATTTATGATTCCATCAAGAGAAAAATGAATAAAGGAGGGTTTTTTATATGATGGTCATTAAAAAATTAATTTTTTATAATATTAATTATAAATTATTAATACAATAAATAAGAATAAAATAAACTACAAAAGAAGTTGTGAGTATACCAAGATGATCAAGGGGAAGTCAAGACTACTCATAAGAATATATATTAAAAAATATAATGTGCACAGTGTTGGATCATAGAGGCGATCTCCAAAGATGAGTATAAATCTCACCATGATAATCGGCATGAAAAAATTGATTCAAAACTCCAGTAAAACAAAGGACCAACTAGAACTCACTTCTGCAATAGACCTCTTGGAGAGAGCATCCATAATAATATTGGCCTCATGAAAAATATGTAAATCATCAGGTGAGAGTGAGTCTACAAGCTAGAGGAACTCCACCCGAACTGGTAACATACTCCTGGGAATATTCCTTGACAAATGTCTAAGGATTTGTACTACAACAGACGAGTCTGACTCAAGGCAGAAGTCATTCCAGCCATAATGGACATAATACATGACAGTCTTTATCATAGCCCAATGATCTGCTTCAATGGAAAACCCATTGCCAATAAAGTGGATGAAAAATCCTTTAACAAACCCCTCTGAGTGCGGAAGACACCGCCACATCCGGAAGGACCTAGAATGCCAGAATCACCACATCAAAATTAACCTTCAGCCATTGAGGGATGGGTGGAATCCATCAGACAAGATTTATCATCAGCGGTTTCTTCACCCTACCATTAACACCAAGATACCTCAACACAACAAGGTTTGAAACATCATTCCTCATGTTACCAGTTTGGATGTTAGAAGAAGTTTGCATTTCACAATATATCACCAGTACACGAGCGTGAAATGAGGGAACAATGCTGTAAAAAATCCAGGCATTTATTGACTTTCATATGAAAGACAATACACTGGCCATGGATGCCCGGAGGGGAGAATGGACCTTCTCACTACCATCGGTCATCATGGTGGATTGCAACATTATTCAACCGATTGGTAGGGAATACAGTAGTTAAAAATATCCAGCACATAGATCCATACCCAGGAAACAAACATACATGAGAAAATATATGATCATAAGTTCCATTTTTGTGAAGGAAGAGCATGCATACTGCATCCAGGTTAAGCCCAGACCGCAACATCATGGCCTACAAGGGGATCGAACTTATCCAGATTTTTTAGATATATAGTGAGGAAGCTGGGGGTATGAATGGTTGGTAATAATCTGTATCCCATAATGGAGGATCCTGGGACACACCACACAATAATCTGTAGTAGTCCCATGTGGCCACCATAGCATTCAAATTTTTTATCCATACCATTGTATCACAATTAGTATAACAATACCTTTTTTTCCATGCCAACATGATTCAAAATAATGCTTTTGATGGTTGAATTTCCCTATAAATCTGCAATGGATGTCACCCTTAGGATTGGAGGGGTTTCCATATCATCATATATAGGTCGAGACAACTAGGGAGTAGTGTATAATTTAATTGGGGATTTCTTGCACTCAATCCATTTCAAGAAAAA
Organism: Viscum album; assembly: GCA_963277665.1. NCBI lineage: Eukaryota > Viridiplantae > Streptophyta > Magnoliopsida > Santalales > Viscaceae > Viscum > Viscum album. Next base: position 640,318,359 of record OY728133.1, on the reverse strand, counting down.
AATATGGTCAGTGGAGGCCTGTTTTACGGTAGGTCAAACAGATGAACAAATATAGTTAGAAAAACCATTTTAGATATTTCTAAAGAACCTGGTTTGAAAAAAAATTCAATGGATTCATAGGATTATGATATTAAATTCCATGTAAACTTGTTGATCAAGGTGTCATTGAATAATCAGAAATCTTTGACACCCAATCCACCCATGTTGAATGGTTTGATGCAGTCAGTAAAAATATATTTTTTGATTTTTCTTGTTAGATCCTTAATCAGGATTATGGGCCATCTATACAAGAAAAAGGAATAAACAAACATCTATGTGATCACTAAATTGACCAAACATATCCTCCCGGTTGGAGCCATGTTTTTTCCCTCCCAGTTTGCTAACTGATTTGTGATCTTTAGAGAAATATTATCCAAATGAAACCTTTTAACTCTACACAAGAAAAGTTTTATACCATTTTAAATGATGAGAAGCACTCCCCTCTTGACAACAAGCTGCAGGGCCACTCTATATTTCCTCGATGTGACAATGCATCCACAAAACATAAACGATGATTACCCCCAATTAATGAACTAACCTGCAACCTTATTATAGTGTGAGAAAATGTACATGATAATAGAGATGGTTTCTTTATCCACTCTCCAAAAAAGAAGAATATCCTCAGTTTAAAAAATATGTGAGGGGGCACACATCTCTGGCCCTATTTTCTACCTCTCATACCATAAAACATTAGAAATATTAGTGAGAAACCAACTTAAGTAATCCTCTACAATAGAAAAAACAATCCCAGACAGAGGTTCTTCTTGGATGACCCCTCTTGAGCATTTAATGAATCCCCTAAGAGTTCCATTGATAAGAATGTTTAGTTTTTCACTTGAAAAGATTGAGCCAATAAGATCAATGAACTTCTGCGAAAACCCATGCATTTCGAGAATGGTGAAAATAGAGCTCCATCTAATGGTATCAAAATATTTGGAGATATCAATCTTCAATTCCATGTTACCATCCTTTATCATTGTTTCATGGCATTGACACACTCAGATGCAGAAAAGATTTAATTCTGAATATTTTGTCCATGAAAAAATCCAAATTGATTACTAGAGAGAAGCCCCTTTTCCATACCACCCAGTCGATGGGTTATGATCTTTCTAATCACTTTTGGTACAATGTTACCAATAGCAATAGGCCTGAAATACATAATTTCAAGGGAATTATTTTTATTGGGTATTAATTTAATGAAGAATGAATTCATTCCAAAGGGAATATGGAATAATATAAAAAATCATTCACAATAGTTGTGACATCAAGATGGAAAATATACCTATAAAACATGAAGAATTTATTTGTAAAGCCATCGGGGCCTGCCACATTGTCAATGTTCAAAGTGAAAAGGGTGTTATGTACCTATATTTTCATGGGGAAACCAACAAGATTCTTATTTTGATCATAATTAAAAGAAGGATTGAAACACCGAATAATTTTATTATAGTTGACTTCATCATGATCTGAGTAAATCTTGAAAAAGTAATTAATCAACGCATCTGCAATATCATTCTTAGAGGAGAAGAGGTTACCCACAAAATAAAGGCCAAGAAGACTTCTCTTGGACTTTCTTCCTTAATCATACATTGTAACAACTTTGTGTTTATGTATTCATTCTTTAACCATATAATATTGAACTTCTTGTGTGCCAAATTACCCTTTATATCAAAAATCTTTTCTATATTTTATATAGCATGAATCTCATTCGTAGTTGTCAGGTCCTAAGGTAAGATAGTTTTTTTGAAAGTTTTATAGAATAGTTTCAGCTTCCCTAATGTCATTGTAAATGGGAGAAAAGGATTCTATACTCCATTTATTCATCTTTTCCTTGAAAAACATTAATTTGCAGAAAATAATGTGATATGGGCTACCCAGGTGTTATTTTTTACAAGAATCCAGGACAATTACCCTGCAGCCCAGGATAACCAGCCAAGCATTATTGTATGTGAAGGAAAGAGGTACTGACCTCAATGTTCGAAAACAATCATAAATAATAATGGGATTGTGATCATAATTAAATCTCAAATGAGTTATCCTAGAAATATAAATTGCATAATTCCTATAATCCACTTGTACAAAGCATCTGTCTAACTTACTTGCCTACCTCCCATGTAACGCCCCGACCCCAGTTACCTAGATTAGGTGCATTATTACATTACATTGGAATGATCACAAGAAAGATAAAATCTCAAAAGACCGATTGGTTTAGTAGCCTTGGAAACACTAGATATATTCATAAATTTTTACATTACATCATAAAGTGAAAAACTACTACAGCAACATATTGTCTCCATAATCCACACTACTATCCCCTCATAATATCCATGCAGGTCATTTATAATTTACTTCATCACATCCTGGGAAAAATAAAACATAGAAAAGGGGTGAGCTCAAATGCCCAGTAAGGATAACAATATACCAGAAACATTCATAAATATGAATAAACATTTAAGGCAGTGTATAACTAAAAAAATCCTTTTAAACATGAAATTAAACATATTTTGGAAAAAATAAAATGAAATAATTCCATTTACTTATTCACATGGATATTCTACTAATCTAATAATCACATGAAATATCAATAACCACTTTCATAATGATGGAATGCATAATGCCACACTATCATAACCACATATCCAAGGCCTCGTGCCAAGACTACGAATAAGTTTTTTCCAAGGCCTTATGCCAACACACTAGTTTGTATCATGAGACCTACCGATGCATCAATGAGCTATAGCGGGCTCCACCCGTCACATATTAAGTCCAATGCATTCCCATATGAAAAGGTTTAAATATAACATAAACATTCGTATTAAAACTAGCATACGAAATGTAAATACTTCATCCATAAACCATGAATGGTATAAAAATAACACATCCACAGTCAAAATTATCACAAATCCTTCAATACAATATAGAAGTTTTGTTTCATAATAAATCAACTTCAAATAAGCGTAAAATCCATCAAATGATGTTGACATAGATGAAATCAAAACTCTTTTTAGAGAAATATATCTTTCTATTTTAAAATCATTTAATAGTCGTATATTTATAAAATAAAACATTTCCTTTGAAAATATTCTTATAATCATGTAAGGGAAGCTTCGACGTTTTTATAATGGCGGAAAATAGCCGCACCCGCCGTATAAGTTAAAAATAACAATCTTACCTTAATTTTGTCGAAAAGGTTAAAAAGCACCTTGTTTGGAAAATTACAGAAAAATTCCTTTATAAACCTCTTATAAAAAGTCAAACAAGGGTATAAATTACATTAACCCATATTCTAGTAAATATTAAAAATGTTTTGAAATTCATTTTTAAGAAACATGGATGTAGATGATAAAGAGATCCCAGTAGATTATTACGTATAAACAACCTCAGATAATAAAGAGATTGCGAAATAAACCCTTAACATGTACTTTTCCTTGGTTGGGGTAGGTTAACCTCCTGTATAATGGTGAAATAATTGTTATTAAATTATACAACAATCATATACATTAATATGATATCATATATGATCTTTTAACATTTATTTCCTAATAATATCTTACTATTATCGTTGTTTCAAGTGTTAACTTACTTGTTTTCTTTTTTATGTTTTGTTATATAAGTCATGTATGTCATGGATAGGTTGTATCTTAATCATATATAGAATGATATAAAGTCCTTAGATACTACTATTAATCATCAAATGTTAATTATACTTTAATGGATACGATGGAGAATGAATCTCATTGCGTTCGTGGAGACAGTAGTCCGTACGTACGCACAAGCGACAATATCATTCTTTTGATATTAAAATAATATATATTTTGATGTTATATCATATATACAGAATAATTATCATTTTTCATTTATTATTTACATGAATCACACATCATTATTATACCCATCCAAATAATAATTTATTGAATAACAATTACTCCACGACGTGGAGACGGTAAGTCGTACGTACGCACATATGGTGACATGTTATTCAAAGGATGGATAGAATAATGAATATGATTGTACCATTTTTATAATAACATCAAATTATATATAAGATACTGGATATATGATTTTATAATGGTAATAACAAAGAAAGAAGAAGTGGAAGAAGAAAGGAACTTGAAAAAGGGTGGTGAAATCATTACCTCTTCTCTGGGTTCTTCCTTTTGATTTGATCAAAAGGGCTCCTTAAATTTATTTATGACTGAAGGAAGGCGTTAGGATGAAGTGAGGGATGTTGAGAGAGTATTTGGGCAGAGGTTGGCCGAACCAAAATGCTTTGAAGGTGTAAGTTAATGAGAAGGGAGAGAGCCCTTTTATAAGAGGGGTGAGGGGTACCTTTGGAAAAGCTAGAAATATTTTTTTATAATAAATTCATATTCTGATTATAATGGCTACAAAGTTGATTATTTAAATTTTAATGTGGGGATAGGTAGAAAACCACCCAAACAATAGAATTTAGATAGGTTTGGGTCATTATACTAACCTTCCCTTTAAATATTAACTCTTAGTTAATTAGTTTCACTTTTACAATGTCTCTTTGTATTTTTATATTATATAGTGAATAAACTTACTATATACCTCCAAGAGACCCCCAAGTGGTCCATTAATGATACACCTATAATGATATAAGACTCTTGGCCGAGCCTTAGATTTTTAGGAATTTAATATCAATTAATAATATAATATTTGTTTCAAAAACTCTTTTATGTCAATTTTGACACTATTCAATAATTGATTTTTGTAAAAATCATTACAGAATTATTACTTCGAGAAAAATTAATTTAGACAATCCTAATATGTCATATTAACCTATAAAATTATTTTAATTCATAAAAAGTCTCAAATTATATTTATTTGGGTATTTATAATATCAATTATTTTAATTTTTCACTATTATGGTAATTACTGCATCATCATTTTGTCATAAATAAATTAACTTATTTAGTGTCTAAAAATTATAAATAAAATATCATTATGTAGGAAATCGTTTTATATTTCTAATGAGTATTTATAGTTTAAAATCCAACATATATAACCCTTTGTAAAAATTGTTTTTCTGAAACAAATATGCTTTTGTCATTTTTGTATTTATTTTAACTTAATTAAAATAAAGTGTCCCTGTCATTTAAAAGTGGTACCATGGGGTCCCCAAATCTACCCAAAGATACCCATGGTATAACATGTATCAACCAATAAGGTTAGGACACGTTTTAGGGTAATTTTTTTATTATAATAATATTATTTGTTAACCCTTATTTACAGGATTTACCTTTTAACCATGGTAAATAAAATATTTACGAAGTTATTATTCAAAATGTCTAAAAATAAAAGTTACCTATTTACACATATTTAACATCATGATTCCAAATATGGAATCCATTTTTCCAAATTCAAAACACAGAAGTGGTAGAAATTAATTTAAAATTAATTCCTTCTGTCAAAACAAAAAGCGTGTTTTTAAGATATAATAACTATCAAAAGATTGATACTTGTTTATGTTTGGTTTAATTGTGAAATTATGTCCAATGACCAACATTGTATTAAATGGTAAAAATATTTTCTAAATATACTTTGAAACCACAAAAATTCATAATTTATCACTATTAATTATTTTTATTAAAAAAGTTGTTTTTAATTAAAGTTTAGTAATTTTCACTATTCATCAAAATGTTAAAGTTATCCAAAAAGTACCAAAATTTCACTTTAGGCTAAATTCGATACTCCGAATCCAAAAATGAAGTCCATTTTAAGAGATAAAATTTCAAAACGTAGGTATTACTATTCATAATGGCTAGTTTGATCGGTTGTGGGGTGTGTTTGAACTCGATGTTGCCTACAACACACGCTATTGCATTATTCAAAGGGAAACATACCGTAGAAGCTTGGGGTGTTACATTATCCCCTCGTTCAAATAATTTCGTCCTCAAAATTTCTAGAATACTACCGCATGAAAATACTCGGGTGGTTCTTCATCATAAGTTCCTCGGGTTCCCATGTTGCCTCTTCCATCTTATGGTTTCTCCACAAAACTTTTACTAGACGCGTCGTCCGGTTTCTCAATACTTGTTCTCTTGTATCAAGAATTTTGAAGGGTTCTTCACAATAAGACAGATCTGGTTCGAGTTCTAATTCCTCATATGTGAGTACATGCATTGGGTTAGGCATTTATTTGCTCAATAAAGATACGTGGAACACATCGTGAACTTTGGAGAGACTTGGCGGCATTTCCAATCGGTAAGCAACGACCCCAATTTGTTCTTTAATTTTGAAAGGTCCGATGTACCTGGGACTCAATTTACCTTTCTTACCAAAACGTATGACTCCCTTCTAGGGAGATACCTTCCAGAAAACATTATCACCGACTTGAAATTCCACATCCTTCCTTCGATTACCAGCATAGCTCTTTTGCCTACTTTGAGCTGCTTTGATATGGTGTTGGATTACCTTCACCTTTTCCATCATTTCCTCCACCAGTTATGGGCCTACAAGTTTTCTTTCACCAACTTCATCCCAAAAGGTTGGTGTACGACATCTTTTTCCATATAACGCTTCATATGGTGCCATCTGAATACTCGAATGTAAGCTGTTGTTATAGGAAATTTCTACCAGAGGTAAATATTGATCCCACATACCCTGAAAGTCAAGTGATTAGGATCTCAACATGTCTTCTAAGGATTGAGTAGTTCATTCTAATTTTCCATCTGTTTGAGGGTTGTAGGCAGTGCTCAAATAAAGTTCAGTATCCAAGGCTTTCTAAAGACTTTTACAGAATCTTGAAGTAAAACAAGGATCACGATTAGAAACAATCAATAGGGGTACTCCATGAAGGCTCACAACTTCATCAATATATAGTCTTTCTATACATTCCAGTGGTAGATAATCTCTTATAGCAAGAAAATGTGCTGACTTGGTAAGATGATCAACAATGACCCATATTGCATCGTTCCTTCTAGGAGTCTTTGGTAGCCCAATGATAAAGTCCATCATAATATTGTCCCATTTCCACTCTGGTATGGGAAGAGGTTGCAATACTCCACTAGGTTGTTGCCTTCCAGCTTTCACTTGTTGACATACCATACATCTTGACACAAAATCAGCAATCTCCCTCTTCATGTTGTCCCACCAAAAATGTTCCTTCAAGTCTTTATACATTTTGGTGCTCCCAGGGTGTATAGAGAAATTGGAACTGTGAGCATCATCCAGGAATTCCCTTTTTAGATCAGGTATATCGGGAACACAAAGTCTCTTCATGAATTTCGAAATTCCATCTTCATACACAAAGTCTCTCAATCTCCCATCATTCACAGATTTAATCTTCTTTTGAAATTCTTCATCATCAGTCTGAGAACTTTTAATCCTTTCTAGTAAAGATGGTTTGGAAACCATTTGAAAAAGAATTGATGTTTCACCTTCCCGGGTTATTCACATGTCCATCTTCACTAGATCCATGAAAATTTGATCCCTTTCAGTTATCATATTGTTCAAAACTCCATGGTCTTTTTTGCTCAAAGCATCTGCCACCTTGTTTGCCTTCCCCGGGTGGTAGTGTATCGTGTAATCATAATCCATGTGTAATTCAATCCATCTCCTTTGCCTCATGTTGAGTTCTTTTTGTGAGAAAATATACTTCAAACTCTTGTGATCAGTATAAATCTCAAATTTTTCACCATAGAGGTAGTGCCTCCATATCTTCAAAGAAAAGATTACAGCTTCTATCTCAAGATCATGTGTAGGATAGTTTTTCTCAATAATTTTCAACAGTCGTGATGCATAGGAAATAAACCTATCATTCTGCATAAGGACACAACCAAGTCCTTTCTTCGAGGCATCACTATAAATAATGAACCCATCATTCCCTGATGGTAGAGTCAATATAAGATCATTGACTAATCTTCTCTTCAGTTCTTCGAAACATTCTTCACATTTCATTGTCCAAACAAATTTATCCCCTTTACGTGTGAGCTTCGTAAATGGGTTTTCCAATCGGGAAAAATTCTGGATGAAACATCGATAATAACCTGCCAAACCAATAAAAATGTGTACCTCAGTTATACTCGTAGGTGCTGGACATTCTTGGATTGCCTTGATCTTAGAAGGATCAACAAAGATTCCATCTTTAGACAAAATATGGCCAAGAAAAGAAATCTCATCAAGCCAGAATTCACACTTTCTAAACTTCCCATATAATTCATGTCTTCTCCGAGTCTTCAGGATAATGCACAAATGACATTAATGATCCTCGTAGATTTTAGAGTATACCATGATATAAATAATAAATACCACCACAAATTCATCGAGATATTCCTTGAAAACTCTATTCATCAGATCTATGAATATAGAGGGTGCATTAGTAAATCCAAAGGGCATTACAGTAAACTAGTAATGCCCATACCAGGTTCGAAATCATGTCTTCGGAATGCCTTCCTTCTTTACACACAACTGATGGTATCCAGATCGAAAGTCAATTTTTGAAAATTATTGAGCTCCATGCAGTTGGTCAAATAAATCATCAATGCGAGGTCGGGGATACATGTTCTTTATTTTTATGGAATTAATCTCCCAATAGTCGATACATAACCTCATAGATCCATCTTTCTTTTTAACAAAAAGAACAGGGGATCCCCATGGAGAAACACTAGGGCGAATAAATCCCTTATTACTCAATTAATCTAGTTGTTTCTTTATTACAACTAATTCCACAGTGGCCACTCTATAAGGGGTCTTCGATATAGCCCTCGATCCAGGAATTAAATCAATGGAAAACTCAACTTCTCATTCTGGAGGATGTCTAGGTAAATCATCTAAAACTACATCTATATATTCTTTCACAACAGGTACATCCTCTATTTGAACAGTCCTCTCCTCACCCACAATCATTTCATTCTCTTCCTCTCCAATAATTGAATTTAGTTGAGCTACTGGGGGTGGATCTAGATAAGAATTAGGTGGGGACGATTCTGCTCTAAAGATATGGTGTTCCTTATCATCATCATCAAAAATTGTAACCTCCTTCTTCTTACAATAAATCATTGCATCATAGTCCAAAATCCAATCCATACTGAGGATTATATCAAACTCAATCATAGGTATGACGATGAGATCAGCATATAAAGAACATTTATGTGCCTTAATGGGGACTGATTCACAAATCTTTTTTGCAATGATACTTCCCTTAGGAGTTTTAACTGACAACTCCCACGTTAAATAAAATTCTAAATATCTAATTTTCTTAGAAAACTGGGAAGATATGAAACAATGCGATGATCCAGAATCAAATAATGCATTTTCTAAACTTGAGGAAACCATTAAATTACCTGCCAATACGTCTTTCGGAGCTTCTACCTCAGCAGTAGTGATAGCATAAGCTTGGCCATAAACCCTTTTCCTTTTCTGAGGTAATTTCCCCTAACGCTGAGGACATTCATTTTCATAATGTCCCATCTCCCTGCAATTGTAGCATTGAATATTGGTATCTTCCTTTATCCCTTTACATTCACGAGCTTGGTGGTATTTTTCACCACACTTGTAACAGACACCCATTCCCTTCAAGAAAGTAATGTGGTGTTTCTTCCCACATTTACCACAGGATGGATATTCAACCATTCCCTTATACCCCTTATTTCCATTCCCATATTGATCAGAAGATCTCTTATTCTCTTGCATTTCTTTAATGTCATAAGACTTAGAGAATTCCTTTTCTGTATTGATAGCACATGAGATAATGTCTTCGTACGACGAGAAGGATCGTGAGACTAATGCTCGACGGAGAAATGGTTTTAACCCATCAATGAAACGATAAATCTTACTTCTTCGGTTATGTATATAATCTCTAGCATACCTTGATAACCTTGTAATGTTAGCCTCATACTTTGCGACATTCTCATCCTCCTTTTGTCTCAGACTCAGAAATTACATTTCCATATCTGCTCGATGGTCACGAGGAAAGTATTTTTCTAAAAACAGATCTTTGAACTCCCTCCATTCCATATTTGATACTTCATCATCTTCATTCATGTTTTGAATCAATGACCACCATTGAACAGTATCTCCAGTGAGGCAGTAAACTACCATGATAACCTTTTCCCTTTCACTACTCCCCAAGTCCTAAAATATTTTCTCTAGGGAATTTATCCATTGCTCAACTACTAAGTGATTTGTACTCCCATTGAACGTTGGTGGTTGTTTCCTCATGAATTGATCTAACATTGATCCTCCATGCTGTAGATCAGGGTGCTCCATACGGGTAAGGTTATTATTCATAACCTGGGTGAGTTGTCCCGGTATGGTGATTAGCTGATTCGCAGTAGTTGCATCACCAGCTCCACTATAATTATCATGAGTAGGAGGGAATTCCCTACATAGAGTGCGTGCATTGATACAGTTTCCATTTCTTCCAATAGGCGCCATTTCTAAACAATGGAATAAACTGGATCAGTTTATGAATCAAAATACATAATTCCATATTTATAAAACACTAAACATAAATTTAATTATTTATGGATATAATCCACAATCATAAAAATGTTTTCTTTGAAAAAGTATATACTAATTAACCCTTCATAATGATTTATAAAGAAAATAATAGTTATTCTAAGCATATCCCCCAGGAGTGTCGTAACCAAGAGTTTAGCAAGGCCCGTTGTCGTGCACCAGTTCTCGTTCGAGTCTAGCTCAAAGCAGTGTTTTCAGGTTTTACCCCTAGGTACATCTGTGCCAGCGCTGCCTCTACCTGCTCGTATCCAGACAGGGATGTATTTCTCGGAAAAATCACAAAATCTCTACAATACCAAAATTCTAGTGAGTTATTCTATAATAATCATCAAAGTTCATCTTAGGTCTACATGATCTAATCAGATTTTATCTAAATCTAGCTTCCAAGGTTTGTAATAAACTTCCTCTGATACCTACTGTAACGCCTCGACCCCAGTTAACCAGAGTCGGTGCATTATTATCTAACATTGGCACGATCACAAGAAAGATCAAATATCGAAAGAACGATTGGTTTAGTAGCCTTGGAAACACTAGATATATTCATAGAGTTTTACATTACATCATGTATTGAAAAACTACTACAAAAACATATTGTCTCCATAATCCACACTATTATCCCCTCATAATATCCCTGTAGTTAATTCATAATTTACTTCTTCACATCCTGGGAAAAATAAATCATAGAAAAGGGGTGAGCTCAAATTCCCAGTAAGGATAACAATATAGCAGAAACTTTCATAAATATTATTAAACATTTAAGGCAGTGTATAACTAAAACAAAAGCCTTTTAAATTTGATCTTCAACATAGTATGAAAAAATAAAATGAAATAGTTCCATTTACTTATTCACATTGATATTCTACTAATCGAATAAACAAATGCAATATCAATAACCACTTTCATAATGATGGAATGCATAATGCCAGACTATCATAACCACGTAGCCAAGGCCTCGTGCAAAGACTACAAATAAGTTTTTTCCAAGGCCTTGTGCCAAGACACTAGTTTTTCTCACGAGACCAACCGATGCATCGAGGAGCTATAGTGGGCTCCACCCGTTACATATTAAGTCCAATTCATTCCCATATGAAAAGGTTTAAACATAACATAAAAATCCGTATTAAAACTAGCATACGAAATGTAAATACTTCATCCATAAACCATGAATGGTATAAAAATAACACATCCACAGTCAAACATATCAAAAAACCTTCAATACAATATGGAAGTTCTGTTTCATAATAAATCAACTTCAAATAAGCGTAAAATCTATCAAAGGATGTTGATATAGATGAAATCAAAACTCTTTTTAGTGAAATATCTCTTTCTATTTTGAAATAATTTAAGAGTCATATATATATAAAATAAAACATTTTCATTGAAAATATTTTTATATGCTTGTAAGATAAGCTTCGACAATTTTATAACGGCAGAAAATAGCCGCACCCGCCGTATAAGTTGAAAAAACATTCTTACCTTAATTTTATCGAAAACGTTAAAAAGCACCTTGTTTGGAAAACGACGGAAATATTCATTTATAAACCTCTTATAAAAAGTAAAACAAGGTTATAAATGACTTTAACCCATATTCTGGTAAATAGTAAAAATGTTTTGAAATTCATTTTTAAGAAACATGGATGTGGATGATAAAGAGATCCCAATAGATTATTACGTATAAACAACCTTGGATAATGAAGAGATTGAAAAATAAACCCTTACCTTGTACTTTTCCTTGGTTGGGGTAGGTTAAAGTATTGTATAATTGTGAAATAATTTTTATTAAATTATACAAGAATCATATACATTAATATGATATCATATATGATCTTTAACATTATTTGTTAATAATATCTTAGTATTATCGTTGTTTCGGGGGTTAACTTACTCATTTTCTTTTATATGTTTTGTTACGTAAGTCGTGTTTGTCATGGATAGGTTGTATCTTAATCATATACAGAATGATATCAAGTCATTAGATAATATTATTATTCATCAAATGAGAATTATACTTGAATGGATACGATGGAGAATGAATCTAATCGCGTTCGTGGAGACGGTAGTCCCTACGTACGCACAAGCGACAATATCATTCTTCTGATATTAAAATAATATATAATTGGATGGTATACCATATATAAAGAATCATTATCATGTTAAATTTATTATTTACATGAATCAAACATAATTATTATACCCATCCAAATAATAATTTGTTGAATAACAACAACACCACGACGTGGAGACGGTAAGCCGTACGTACACACGTATGATGACATGTTATTCAAAGGATGGATAGAATAATGAATATGATTGTACCATATTTATAATAACATCACAGTATATATAAGATTCTGGAGTAATTATTTTAGAATGCTAATAACAAAGAAAGAAGAAGTGGAAGAAGAAAGGAACTCGAAAAAGGGTGGTGAAATCTTTACCTCTTCTTTGGGTTCTTCCTTTTGATTTGATCAAAAGGGATTCGTAGGTTGGCTTTCTGACTAAAGGAAGGCCTCTAGGATGAAGTTAGGGAAGTTGAGAGAGTATTTGGGTAGATGTTGGCCGATCCAAAAGTCTTTGAAGGTGTGAGTTAATGAGAAGGGAGATTGCCCATTTATAAGAGCGGCGAGGGGCACCTTTGGAAAATCAAGAAATATTATATTATAATAAATTAATATTCGGTTTCTAATGGCTCCAAAGTGGATTATTTAAATGTTAATGTGGGGATAGGTCGAAAACCACCCTACCAATAGAATTTAGACAGGTTTGGGTCATTATAGTAACCTTATCATTAAGTATTAACTCTTAGTTAATTAGTTTCACTTTTACAATGTCTCTTTGTCTTTTTATATTATATAGTTAATAAACATACTATATACCTCCAAGATATCCCCAAGTGGTCCATTAATGATACAACTATCATGATATATGTATCTTGTCCGAACCTTAGATTTTTAGGAAATTAATATCAATTAATAATATAATATTTGTTTTAAAACTCTTTTATGTCGATTTTGACACTATTTAAAAATTGATTTTTTTTAAAATCATAATAGAATTAGTACTTCCAACAATGTTAATTAAGTCAATCCTAACATGTCATATTTACCTAGAAAATTAGTGTAATTCATAAAAAGTCTAAAATTATATTTATTTGGGTATTTATAATATCAATTATTTTAATTTTTAACTATTATAGTAATTACTGCATCATCATTGGGTCATAAATAAATTAGATTATATAATGTCTAAAAATTATATAAAAAATATAATTATGTAGGAAATATTTTTATATTTCTAATGAATATTTATAGATGAAAATACAACATATATAACCATTTTTGAAAATTGTTTTTCTAAAAGATATATGCTTTAGTCATTTTATTTATTTATTTTAACATAATTAAAATAAAGTGTCCCTATCACTTACAAGTTGCACCATGGGGTCCCAAAATCGACCCAAAGATGTCCATGGCTGAATATGTATGAACCAATAATGTTAGGACATGTTTTTGGGTAATTTGTTTATTATTATAATATTATCTTTTAACCCTTATTTACTGGATTTACCTTTTAACCATGGTAAATAAAATATTTACCAAAATAATTATTCAAAATGTATAAAAATAAAATTTACCTATTTAAACAATTTGAACATCCTGATTCGAAATATGGAATCAATTTTTCCAAATTGAAAATACAGAAGTGGCAGAAATTAATTTCAAATTAATTCCCGCTGTCAAAACAAAAAGCGTGTTTTTAAGATATAATAACTATCAAAAGGTTGATACTTTTTTATGTTCGTTTTAATTGTGAAATTATATCCAATGACCAAAATTGTATCAAATGGTAAAAATATATTATAAATATACTTTAAAACCTATAAAATTCATAATTTACCACTATTAATTATTTTTATTAAAAAAGTTGTTTTTAATTAAAATTTAGTAATTTTCACTATTCATAAAAAATTAAAGTTATCTGAAAAGTACCAAAAGTTCACCTTAGGCTAAATTCGATACTCCTAATCCAAAAATAAAGTCCATTTTGAGAGATAAAATTTCAAAAAGTAGGTATTACTATTCATAATGGCTAGTTTGATCGGCTGTTGTGTGTGTTAGAACATGATGTTGCGTACAACACACGCTACTGCATTATTGAATGGGAAGCATACCGTAGAAGCTTGGGGTGTTACATCCCATTAATAATGTATCGACACCATGTAAACTCAAATCCAGATATAGGTACCTCAATGAGAATAGATTTATCAATTCAAGTTGAAAGTTCAGTAGCTGAGGCATGAAAAAAGTTCTCACCATTTATTCCATCATGTTTTAGGACAATATTGAAGTCACCTAGTAAAACCCATCTATTCGACATATTCTTAGAGGTATCCACTATGTTATTCCACAGTTCTCGTCTTCTTGTGTAGAGATTAAAAGCATACACAGATTTCACTGAATGTGAGCCATTACCAGAACAACATGTGTGAGTAACAGATTGAACATCAGTCAAAGTAGAACTAATTAAGACACTATCATTCTTGAGAACCCACTAAGATTTAGTGTTCCTATCGAATTGATTTTTTTCAATAAACGAATTACCTAGAGAAGCCAATTTTAATGACCTCCAATTTTCAAACATCATCCTTGGTTCATCAATACAAACCAATAAGGGCTTGTTGGTCATAATAAAATGTCTATGGGCCTTGACCGTGGGAGGGTCCCAATCCTTTTCAATTCCAAAAGAGGATTTTCATTTTTTTTATCTGAGCCTAGTACATGGACCATCATTTTTTTGTGCCACCTTTATCTCAGAGGAGTCACTAGAAGTGCTAATAGTAGAACCTAGAACATGTTTAGCCGAAGCATGATTATCATACTCTTATGTAGAATCCTCAATATTGAGCATTGAAAACTTATTGCAAGAGTCAATCTAAATTGACAATAAAATGGAAGGTAATACTCTTTTTGAATCCATAACCACATAAACCTGCACGAACTCACCTGGATGAGTAGAGGACATATCAACACCATGACCACAGTCTGCAGTAGATTCTTTTCCATGACCTGCATCAGGAATTGCAATGAGACTTTTATCAGAATCTGAAATAAAGACAGAAGGACATACAACCATGTCTTTCATAGGGACTAAAACATCATCATATCTTGTGACCAATTACATAACAGGGGAAGAATAATTATGTGAAGACATTACTATAGAATTCAAAAAGAATAAGATAAATCCAAGAATTCTATGGAAAATTCTAGGAAGTAATATCCAATCATTTGAGATTCATTAACTAAATGTATTCTTAAAATAAATTTTATGTTGAAAATGTGTTTATACAACATCAGGAGGGACATAAAGTTGTAAATTTTATTTTTTATTTTTACATAAATGTGATAAATTTAATTTTATATTTCTATTATGGAATATTAAAATGATAATAGATAATTTAATAGAAGCAAATGAAAATTGATTCATTCAAGAAAAAAACAATTATGTTTTGAAGGTGAAGAAACCAATAATGTGTGTGAAGGTGTGATTAAGAAACTTTATATATATCATACCACTTGTGGATGAAGAAATCGAAAATTAATCTACCTTGTAACAACTCAAAATTTAATATGTTTTACTTTTTATTAAATCTTATGCATTATATAAGTTTATTTTCATCCATCCATAAGTCTAAAGGAACCAAAATATATTAATTCCATTATAACATATTCATTTTAATATCATGAAGGAGTATGGTTACCTAAATGATGATCTAAATATAGATGTAATTATTTTCCTTAATTTTTATGTATTCCTTATTTCATAAAAAACAATAAATATTTTTTTAAATCATTTCATGTTTCAATGTATTATATGTCGAAGAGTTATATTTTTTTATATATCATGTATTCTTTTCATATTTATCTCCTATTGAAAATGATTTGAATGAAAAATATTTATAATTTATTAATAATTATTCATATATTAATCATATAATTGTTAATATATAAGGTTAAATACAAAAAATTTAAAAAAGAATAATTTTATTTCAAAACTACACTTTTTCTATACCTGATGTGTTTTTATAAAATATATAATTATATAAAAATTGATAATATATGTTAAAATTATATATAATAAATAAATTTAATAAAATATTTTAACATTCATATATTTGTTTTTATTAAGAAATTAATGAATCTAATCAAATTTTTTTCCTTAAAAATGCATTTTCCTAGAGATTTTTTTCATTGAATTTTTCAAATATATGTTAAAATTACTTTGTGCCATTTATATAAATGGTATAGTCTAAAATTTATTACTTATTTTGAATAAATATTTCTATATTTTTTATGATACTTGATTCATGTTCTGTTATAAGTAATAGTAAAACAATATATTTATTTTTCATTAATAATGGTTGAAAAAATTAATGGGAGGTTAAACTAATATATAAAGGTAGATAAAAAACATAGAAAATTATAAATATTAATTTTTATCTTATATTATCCTTATCTTATCTTATAATTTAATTAATATCAATTTGGTTCTATTTTCAAATGAAATTTACATCTTATTATTTAGAACTTTTAAATAATTCAATGTTTATCCCTCCCATTAATTAAAAAATAAAACATAATTTGATGCCTTATTCACCAAATAAAATCCTTTTATCTCTTCCATGAACTAAGAAAAAACCACCAAGGATTACTTATATTCACTCTTGATTGGCTGCTCTTTCCCCTATACCATCTTAAAAAGGATTATATTCTATTTCAAAGGTGGTCTCTAAAATATGAGGTAATATCCTTACCAAACTCTTTCAAAGTATTTTTCATATTTTCATAATATAAATATATATATATATATATTATCCATTATATAATAAATAATTATGCATCACAAAATCACATATATGTTTTTTTGGTTATTGTTTTTCAATTTCTACCTTTTTTCCATCAAATGGGATATAGAATTGTCATGCATGCCTATGTTTGGACTATAGTGTTTACACATTGATATAATAAATTATCTATAACCATTAATTATATTTAGTTATTATTTTGGATTTTATATTAATATATGGTATTTATGAAATAACTAATGTTATTTTTATGGATTTAATATCTAGATTCTTATATTCACATCTGTTAGAAAATGATAAATTCCCATTTAGAACCTGTGAACTACTAACCATATAAAGTGATGTGATTCATTTTCCTTTATTATTTACATGGTTGGTATTATGAAAATATTTTTATTAATATATAGGATATATTTTATATAATAATTATTTTATAAAAATTATTTATCATTTTAATTTTTCATTTTATATCCCTTCAAATAAGCGAACATCACTGTTGTATATGTATAGATAGTCCTCTCAAAAAATTGGTGTATAAAATTAATCATTACCTATTTATATGAATTGACTATATCATAGTTTAATATAATAACTATGAATTGATTAATATTATATAATTTATTAAACCATTATCAATACTAAAGGACCATATCTTCTGAACTGATACACATAGAGAACACGGGAAGCTAACTGCAAAAATGAAATTAATAATGAATAATTATTAGTGAATGATTAATAAGTCGTTATAAGTAATAATTTTATGGCATTATATGTATCCATGTTAATATCTCTATTATTTAGAAAAAATTTAAATATTTTTATAAGATTTTAGAGTTCTTACAAAGTATATCATACATGAGGTATTAGATTCTCTTCCATCATTTGTTTCTGTCGAAAAAATGAAATACTCACCACCTGATTCATAAGGTGTTTTATATAAATAACCATTGATATTATATATCATAAATTACTATATATTAATTTTATTTAATGGTTCATTGTATTCAATGAGGTTATGAATCAAATGTATTTTAAGTGGAAAGGGTTCAATGTTATAGTTTTACTTTTTTACAAGGATTATTTACATTAAAACTTTGATTTATGAAAGTATATAATCAATTTCATAACTATCAAAATATTTTTATTATTAATTAGTTATTTAGGAAAATTAAATTCTTTTAATTTCATCTTTATATCTCTATGTAATAAAAAGGTATTCATAATGTTTCATAAAAAAACTAATTTTTATTCATCTAAAAATATTTTATTTTATATCGATATTTTATTTAAAATGCATTGAATAATTTTTTAATGGACTAAAATGAATTAATAAATTCAATTATTCTATTTTTTTTATAAAATTTAATAACAGGAATCATAGAACAATTTTCTAATCGAGTTACATTCAACCAAATATTGGGAAAAATATTTATTTTAATGTTTACTAGATGAATGGGATTTCAAACCATTATAAATATTGTGTTCTCTAAGAATAAATATAAATGATTCTAAGGACTTTTTCATTGAAAATTTTATTCCTAATATAATATATTATTTTTTATTTCAAATTACTTTTTGAAATGTTAAATGGGAATTTTCCTAACAAATTAGTCCAATTTTATTTTAAATGTATTTTCATAAATGTAAAACTCACTTCAGGTTTATTATGGTTCATTTGGATTATGATATGATTTTATCATAATTATTATTTCTATATTTGGATATAAATTATTCTTATGAGATCAGTATGAACCCTATTTACTTTTCCTTAGGTCAATACATCATGAAATGATACATGGTTTTATAATATATTAGAAGACATATGAACGGATTATGATTATATGATGGTTTGGTTTGTCATATACCTGCATTGAATTTAGTAATATTTAAGTATTCTGAGTTTTATGATTATAATATTGGATCTCTCAAGATTGTATGGGTGTATACAAGTGGGTATCCCAGCTCAGAAATATGATACATCAGATGTCATGCAAATCCCAAAGAGGATACATTGTAATTCTACCCAATTCCAACATATAGATAATATATTGGTATATACCATTACAAATTATTTAAATGATTAAAATTATGAATAAATTTATTTCCACACACTAATGAAAGGGTCTTAAGCCAAGATTATATTTTCATGGATGATGTTATTATTTTTTCTTACTACCAAAATATTGTGATCTTTAAATGATTTTGGCCTTGATTGTTTTATATGATCATTTATTTCTTGTGTATTATTTACAAATGATATTATCTTGTACTCATACATAAATTGGTATCTTACAGACACATATTATCATTTAATAAAATATATCAAATCTAATGTCACTAAGAATATGAGATAACCAATTATTTTGATTCAATTGTCTAGATTTTGATGAAATGTTTTAAGTAGTGTATGACGTGGAATGGTAATATATGATATGAACATTTTGTAAGATATTGATGATATATAATTAAATAATATTATTTATTGTCTATCATCATATGGTATTAAACCATTATGGTTCTCATTATTGTTTTTCAGTTATGAATATTGAAAATTATTCTAAAATGAATCAATGATTATGTATTTAATGTTTGTTTTATCCCATTTATGATTTCTTGATGAAAAATAAGGCGCATTAGAACCATTGATAAAGCCTATAATTTTTTTGGGTTTTTATGAAAGGGTAGATGAAGGAGAAAAAACAAATTTCAATTATTTATACAACTTGATTGTTATATCTACTGAAGATAAAAAATAAATAATTCCCTAATAAAATATTATATTACCTAATAATAAAATACATTGGTCGAAATGAATAAATCCAAAAAATATGAATTAAAATCATAATCCAAATGATATATTAATCAAAACGAATAAATATTGGAAGAGGATTTAATACTAGATCATGTTAAATTGATACAAACAACTTTAGTTTCTAATGTTTAGAAGCGTAAATCATCTAGGTAAAAAGACGGAAAAAATGGTGGTATATAATATATATTGTTGACCAAGTTACTAATTAAAAAATTGTAATATTTGTGAGGATTTGTAAATATTTTAGGTGTTCAAAAAGGGGATTCTCTATGTTATGAAACTGGTGTTTAATTTTTTGATTTACATGGGGAGTTATTGGTGGATCTCCATTATTCATTGTCCTTCTGTTTTTGTGCCCCACTAGTTTTAATATACATTGAATAAGTGTGGAGTGTATCCCTTAATGTGGACCACTGAAATGATTAAATATTTAAGAGTTTTAAAATTTTATTTTATTATAAAAATGTTGTAATCCCTATATAAAATTGACTATTGAGGTATTATTTCCACTCGCTCATACCTGTTTGGTTTTATATTTATTATTTTTATCAATGGGACTGACTATCTATCATAGTAGTGAAATTGTATTTTATATAAAATGAGTTTATATTTATGTTCAAGATATTTTTATGGTATGAAAATTAAATAATTTCTCCATCCCAATGATGTGATAGTTAGAGTCTATGTCATATTTTTTCAAAAAATTGGGACAACAATTTTTTGAAAATTATCCTCTCTATTTTAAATATAATGATAACTTATGTAGACATAGTGATATTAAATGATTAAAAATCTATGATATATTGTGAGACATCACATATGATAATTAATTTGGATGTATGTTAAATTTTATTGTATTAAAATTAGAAGAGCCTTTTTGAGATGGAAAAGTTTCTACTATAATTTTAATTATGGGGGAGACCAATGTTTACACATTATCATTTTTTATATATTTAGGGGATTAGGGTTATTGAATCCTTAGGATATTCATAATTTTCAACAAATAAAAAGTGGGATATTGATGTGACTTTAAATGTATTAAAAAAAACCTTTTTTTTACATTGACTGGCTATCAATCTAGGTTTCATCTATTGAACCTAAATAGGGGGAAACTGTTTTATGTTTGAAAATAAATTTTAATTCTATTCTGATACTATGATGGGTAATTGTGAAGAGGTTATTATTACAACATATAATGATAATTAAATACAGTTTCTCAATTTTTGATATGAAATAAAATGATCATATATCAAGGTGTTATATTTTTAAAATGTTTAGTTAATCTAAAATGCATTATCCAGAATATATAATATAAGTAGAGAATATGAATTTTTTAGGTGTCTACTAAATTATGAGAGGGAATGCTTATAAAATTATCCTTAAAAACAATAAAATAAGTTCAATTTTTTTGGGGAAGCTATCTTTAAATAATGTTCATACAAGAAATAATTAGTATTTTGGGTTTTTGAAATAGGCTTGAAAAATCTATGGACAATGGATTTATAATTAATTAATATCTAAAAATAAAATACGATTCATTTATTTATGTACATAATTTTTTTTATTACTACTAAATTACACTTTTATAGAAAATTTTACAATTCATAGATCATAATAATTTATGTGTAGATACTATGAATTGTCTGATCATATGAATCGTGGATACATATTTTTCTAGTATCAAACATTGAAAGATCATATGAGGGAAAAATAGGACTTTGATCAAGATACTTTGAATTTTAATCAAACTTAATTAAAATAAAACATTGGGGAATCATAAAACTACATTTCACATTTTTAAATTCATTATATGACATCCATCTAATGAAATTATCTATCACAACAATTACTCATCATACATTAGAGATTGAATGACTTTTATATTAATTTGGATTAGATATGAATCATCAAAATTGATATGTGATTTTTTGTATGACATTAAAAGAATGATTTCATGGATTATATTAATTTAATATAAAACTTTGAGTTGAGAATATAATATTTACTTCTAACATTTGTATTCATGGTAGAAAAGTTTCTTGAATTTACGACTTTAATTTACCATATAACATAGAGACAGAATGAAAATAATGTTATACGGTAAAAGAAACCCAGATTCAAGTTTGTATGAAGTTATAGGTAATATATTTTCTAGTTATTATTGGGTGAGAAATTATATTTATAGATTAAATTATATGATGTGTAAATTTAGTTTTAAAAAAAAATATTTTTACTGTATGTATCTACAAATCAAAAACACCCTGAAGGATTTTTGGTTTATGTCGGTGAAGTGGAAATAAAGAATTCACATCTATATAAATTTTAAGACACTATCTTAAATTATATTTTTATAAAAACATAACTCACACTACCAGGAAGGAGGATACCTTTAATAATAGAATTTTTGAATTTAGTTAGATAATAACATGATGATACATATTATGTGCTTTACATTGTAATAAACAAGTATGTGCATCAATAATTATTATCCCCAATTAGTATTATGCCCCAATTATTTTATAGTTATGGTCATTGAATTTTCAATATTTTTGTGATATAATAATATATGAATTTGAATCTGATTAGGCAATTGAAAATTATTATAATACTTATTTCGCCATGTGCATTGCATTAATAAAGCGTATTTTCGGAATATCCTTTGTGATGAAAAATATTTCATGACCTGTCACGGGGAAACCTAGGTTTTCATTTTATTATATTTTTTAGTTTAAAGTTAGAAATTACTCACATTATTTTATGTATTTAATAACTAAATTATAAGATAAAATTAATGATCCATACATGAACATTGAAAAAATATATAATGAATTAATGAAGTGAAGAATGTGAATAAACTATTATTCGGAGTGACGAAGTGATTTATCACATAGAGAGAAATGAAAACTACAAAGGATTAAAAACCTTGATATGTAAAAATATGATGTAGTGATTAGTAATAGGATAAATATAAAGAATTAATGATACATAGAATCTATTTATGTTTTAAGAATTCAATGAAGGGAAATAGTCAGCTGATTTTTATGAATGTTATCAGCTAGATAGATTCTATTAAGTAGGATTGAGTTAGAAAAATATAGTGAATGGATTTGAAATAAATATGAAGTAATATGAATACCAATTATCATGTTTCACAAATATTACTATAATTAATTTAGGATTCTATTGAAAATGAGGAAAAAGATGAGAAATTATTTGATGAAGTAACATAATCTCTTGTAGTCCTAAATTAAATTAAAATAATAAAGGATGTATGAGATTAGGTTTTTATGGACCCCGTTCAAATACCACTAGATGATGTATAAATATCCCAAACAATGATTAGTGATGTTGAGTCTTATTTTAGAATCATCATATTGTAAACACATTCAGTAGTGTAATATGGTGGCAGTGGGTTGGGATAATAAACCCAAAATCTAATTATAATTGATAAAAATATTTTAGTGGAGAATAAATGAATTGAGAATCCAAATGAGGTCATGGTGTGTGATTTCTTGTAGAAGATTAACCTTTTAAAAATACCTTAATAATTAATTATTTTACTCAAATTATTTCTTGTGATAAATGTGGGTTTTTTGAACAAAATAATATCTATGTGGGTTTTCGTAAAACACAATGTTTTTATAGAAAAATGGGGGTTTAAACATGGAATATATTTTTTTGGAAAAATAAATTGACAATAATGGATTCTCACCCATTCTGATGTATCTTCACTAGAATACAATGACACACTTAATTTTTTTATCTTCCTCGGTTTTATAGTGGATAAAAAATGAATTAGTCATTTCTCCTCACTCAATTATATTCAATGAAAAAAACTAATCACATGTATGGATAGTGATGTTGGATAATATTTTATCAATGAAATATTTTCAATAGTTAATCTGAAATTTTCGAATTAAATTCTAATGAAGAGACATGAATGTTTTGAAAAAAAATTATTGACCTATAATTACTAATTAATACATTAAATAATTTTTAAAATCACCCAAAAATAATTTAGAAAACATTAATTCTTTAATTATTTTTTCACTCACATTTTTGTATATTTACATTCCATAAATTTATTTATAGAACTTTATTATAAATATTTGTTATATGATGTAGTTTTCTATAATTTGGATCACCATAATAACCCAATACATTAAATAAATATCAATAACCATTGTATACTTGATCCAATAAGTATACTATGTAGTTTTTTATAAGTAAAATAAATATGTTACATGACTTATAAATAGAAAAATATTAACATGTAGGTCTCATCGTGTTAGTTAGCTATTATAAATAAACCAATTGCAAGTTATAGTGTATCATTGAATTGGTGATTTGTGATATTAAACCTGTTAATATATAGATTCCTAGAATACAATAACCATTACACAACATAACCATTATAGTGTCGATTATTGCAATAATTTCAAAACATTTTAATCACACCTGAAAATCATATCATGGGTAAATTATGATCATTTTATCATGAAAAAATAAATAATATAAATCATTCACCAAAATCATTATAAATTGAATGAATTTTTTCATTATTATTTAATAATTAATCAATTCATATCATGTATAATTATATTTGTTATAAATTTTAATAATTAAGAAGAAGTATAAATATGAAAAACATTTTGACTTGGAATTTAACATCTCGTAAAATAATGTTGCTACTAAGAAAAATAGATATAAGATTAATAATTAAAATGAGAAATAATTTTATCTTTGGAATAAAATTTCAATGAAGAAAAAAAATATAAACGGATAATGATGTGATTTGTGATTTTCGTATTATAGTTGAAAGAATTATATGGAATATAAAGAAGGGCAGTTATGGATTCATGGATTATGCCTGTATTTTTGATATATGGACTATTTTGATTTATTACATATATTCATAACATTATCTTCAAAGGTGGAACATTTTATGGGTGTTGCTAGTCCATGGAATGAATCTTTTAAACAAATTAAATCATTTATATTCATTTTTATAGAATAAAAGTTTTGCGATTAATCAATGTCTAAAATGGGAAAAGTGAGACATAATATAAATTTAAATAGTGGTGGTTACCCCATGTGTTACAAAAAAATTTTATTCCTTATATTTTTCGATTTTTTGCTATCATGAATGACTTGAAAGTAATAATATTAATTAAATAACTAATTATATTTTTATTTATGAATTATACCCTTTTCTATATGTTGATTTCATTGGAAATTCCCTATGATGGTTCACATAACCCTTTATAATTGTGAGAGATGGTGGGAGAGGTCATGATGGGGATGTTTTGGTGGATAATTAATGAATTTTTAATCTATAATGTGTGTTCATAGGGAATCGTGGAATGAATGAAAAACATAAAATAATCTGCATAGAAATAAATAGAGATGAAATTATTCACCAATGATCATTCATTTCCCAAGGTATGTATTTTTTTAATTGATTTTATCTCAAGATTAGGATTTCATTTTTTATATATGATAGCCTCTAAAAACTGAATTAATATTATTCAACTCCTAGATTATTTTATTTATAATTTTTTTTCTAGATTTATATATTGGAAATGATCATTTGATATCTATCAATGAAAATTTTCTAATATAAATAAAGTAGTTGATCATTATTTAAAACTATGTTTTATAAATTTCTCTATTTATTCTACATACCTACATTATCAGTACTCATTTTATAGGTGGTTTTACAATTTCGTGGAATAAATAATCACACATTATGAATATGAATCCTAGATTATTGGTGTGGGATCAAATTCTTGGTTGATGGCACTATGAAGGTGTATTGTTTATGCTGTAACTTAGAATACAATCAGATAATTTTTTAATCAAACTAGTTCATGAAGATTAAAAGTGAGTTTGGTGATGTTGTATTTAATGATGAATAGCAGTCAGAAAATTGATTTTGATTAAACCATGACTTGGATTCACTCAGGTAGTGCTTCATTCAAGCATGATTCATAGTGGATGTATAGAAATTGGAAGAAAAATAATTATCTGATATTAACACAATTACAATTATATAAAACCTAACAAGACTACAGTTTTGGAAGAAAACATTTTGTGTATTATGTTTTCTTCTTATTAAAGTGTTTTAAAGTTGAATTATATATTAATTTTTTTTTCAATGACCAAACATTTCATAATTCAAATAATTTTACAGAGCTATGTTTGTGGATGGAATAAAAATGCTCCCCGTCTAGACCCACACATCATATATTTCCAATAACAAAAAGAATACATGGGATATCACATGCTACGTTGGCTAGGTAGAAATGTCCAGGGATTTTTTAATCCACAAAATTTTCAATTTATTAACCTCCTTTGTTCTTTTCTCTTCAAAAATATATTTCTTGTATAATTTTCTTTTGCATTGATATTTTGACTAATGATTTTTCATTCTGAAATTAATTTAATATTGACAGAATTTAATGCCTATCTTTTTATATGATTAATATAGAGATGGGTGATGTGAGATGGGAACTATCTCCAATTACAATTAGCTAATGATAGGTTTTGGTTGTGATCATTGGAGAAATTTCAAGGTCGGTACACCCCAATCATTTGATTTATCTCCGAGGTTTCAGTCCCCCATATTATATATATTGGTAAAATTAGTAGTCCCTATAATTGGGGATGAAACAAGTACACTGTGTATAATGCTGTACTCCTATGTCATTGAGCTTTAGATGGTAGAAGATCATAAACTCTAGTAAATGATCCCTCAAAATAGGAATAGTTCATTTATGTGTAGTTTCATAATTATTATATAGGTTTTTTTCATTGGAAAAATATCACATTCAAAAGGATCTATTAAGAAACTCATCTATTTTGGATGTATATGAAGATTTAGATACTTGTCCATTAGATAAACGATTCTTTTTTGTGATGTAATCATTTTTATAATTCCTTCCATGCTCCTCTTATGGTTTGAAGTAACTGAATTACTATTATAGTTTCCTTACGTTTTTTAACATAATCCTACAAGGTATGTTTATACTAATACAACATGGTATATTCCATACCATGTCATGTCTTATGAAGATAATAGGTAGTTTGAAAAAAAATGATTGGCTTGTGGTTCGTGATGATTATTTTTACTATGATACTATGATTGTGTACAATAGTTAGTTATTTAGACCGTGATTAGGGAATTATCTTTTATTAAGTGGAGTCCTTTTGGTTGTGATATTTTCAATTTTTGGCCTTTTTTTACTAAAGTATACAAATATTATTTTTATTCAATGAATTTTCATTGAGTTTATATACTAAAGTTTATTTATGCACAATATTATTCAACATTTATTATAATCAAATCATTTTATTATAGATATGTGTGCTTGAATATAGGTTATATAGTTTAAATCCTAACAAGATGTGAGATATGCCTAATTAGTGCTAGTCTCCACCACATAGACCATTTAAGGAAGGGATGTGGTGTCACTCTCTACATATTGTAGGAACAGTTGTGGAACAAGTTGGTCATGTAATCATAGAGTAATATAGGTTTCGGTTTTTCCATTGGAGGATTTTTAGAGATATATGTGTTTTGATAATTGTTCTGAGAACATTGGGATAATACGTTAATGTTTCATGATATCAGCTCTCAGACGAGGGTACCCATTAAGGATGCAAAAACCGATATATACACACACCAGGACTCTAAAAACCTATTTTTCCACATGAAACTAGATACAATATAACCAATGGTACATGCATCATATAGTAATCAGTATGTAAATTATATATTTTTCTTTAGTCAGCTCCAATGATAGGATTGTTATTATATGTTTTATCTTGTTAACTTTTATGATAGAGTAGATGTTTCTACTTTGCAATTTTTGAGATTTAATGTAATACGTATGACCTAATCCTTTAAAACACTAAACCAGAAAATACCCTCAATGTGAATTCCAAACATAACTCTAGATTAAGTAATGATTTATGGTTTCGGCCTAATATTTGGTATGACATGTCGATTTAGACAATTTTTGGGGGTATGATATTGATAAATTAAGATCCGTAAATTATTTTTACTTTCTAGTAAAATTGATATGATATAGAATCTAAAAATCACCATTTCACTTTCTATAAAATATATCTATGTTTAGAATTGTTTTTAATATAGGAAAAATTATATCTATGATTGGACGAAATCAAGAGGAAAAATTACTTCCAAAAAAAACCTGAGATTGTCAGAATTAAAACTAAACAATTTGTTACAGTGATGGAACAATTGTCTCCATCTATAAATTATGACGATATCCAAGCATGAGATCATCTAGATCAGCTACAGAAAAACATGTTTGTATGGGGGAATTTAATGTGGCCACATACCTCATCATTTAGAGGATCATGGGACCCAGTTCTAGAGAAAGGATGTATTAAAGCACTAGGAAAGACTTTCAATGTCATGGGGTGTCCATAACATAAATAGTATAGTCTTGTTGTTTATTTTTTTGAATTAGAAGTTGTTTAATGATGGAAAATGGTTAAGAATATCTGGGAGAGTGATGATATTGATGATCTTAATTTGGATGAATTTAAAGCTACTTTTCATGAAAAATATTATCCTATAGTGGTTCTACTTAGGATAGAAACACAATTCATAGAATTGAGGCATGAGGATGACAAAGTAGATTCTTATAAAGAAAGATTAACTCGACATGCATTGTATGCTCCAAATTTCATATGATATCTTGATAGTAGAATCAATAGTTTTTAATTGGGATTAAAGACGAAAGTATCAAAAGGATTCAGCTTCTCATGACATATATTGTAATGAAAAACTTGATGGATGTATGAAGAAGGTGGAAATATAATTTGCTGATGATCTAGAGTTTTTGGGAAAACATCAGAATACGATGTCATGGTGGAATAATAAAGGGAAGAACTTTTCAAATAAGTCTCATGGTATGAATCATAAGTTTATAGTTTATAAAAATTATGGTAAAATCACACTGGGGAATTCTTTTTGAATTCTGGAATGTGCTTCAAATTTTGTAAAATGGGAGATAAGGATTGTAATTCCAATGTAAATTGTTAGGGTAATGGTAAGACAATATCTAATTTATAGATATTAAAATGTTTTAAGTGAAATGAAATGGGTCATTATAAAAATGAGTTTCTGATGCTGAAGTCAAATAATAGAAATCAACATGACTATAATCATAAAGGTGTGGTGAAATCATTTGCAACTACTGTAGTAGATGTTGGACCATCAATTTAAGTATTATCAGGTACACTGTTTATTTATTCAGATTATACAAATGTGTTATTTGATAAAGGGTCTACAAATTGTTTAATTTCTAAAAAGTTTTCTAGTAATTTGGTTATTACATCTCAATATAGGAATTTTGAACTTGTGGTATAACTCCTTGATGAAATATTGAGATAGTAATAAATTATAAGATAATTCATGTACTTGTCTGCGGAAAGAATCTACAACAAGACCTTATTGTCTTTATTATAGTTGAGTTTGATATTATTTTGGGTATTCATTGGATTTCCATTTATCTTATTAATATTTAATACAAAGCTACATATGTTTCTCGTCATAAATAATTTTAGTTTGTGTACAAGAATGAACCCTTACTTTTTATAACATATCAAAAAGTTGAGAAACTAGTAAAATATAGGAATAAATGTTACCTACAAAATATTGTTGAAAAAAAGGAGTTGTCTACATTAATGATGTATGATTTCTCAATGAGTATCTTGAAGTTTTTTTCTAATGAGTGGCATGGTATAATACCTAATCTAGAAGCTGAATTTACTCATGACATAGTTCCTGGGGCAAATCCAATTTCAGAACCTCCTTATCTAATTTATAAAAATGTACATTTAGAGTTAAAGAAGAAATTTCATGAGTTATTATAAAAAGGATTCATTAGACCTAGCACATCACCATGGGGTGGTCCTATCTGGTTTGTTAAAAAATAACAACAGTTCAATGAAACATTGCATTGATTATATGGTATTTGCTAATATAATTGATATGAACAAGTATCCTTTGACTCATATCCATAATTTTTTTGATCATATCTAGGGAGATCAGTATTTTTTGATGATTAATAGGAGGTTGGGGTACCATCAGTTGAAAGTAATGGAAGTAGACATTCCAAAGATAATATTTCATTCGAGATGATTCCATTATCAATTTCTAGTTATTCTTTTTGGGTAAACCAAATCAAATTTTATATTAATGGATATTATTAATATAATTTTCCATGAGTTATTTAATATTTTTATGGTTTTTTATTGATGATATTTTGGTGTATTATATAAGTAAATAATAAAATGAATGTTATTTTACTGATTTTTTTTAAAACAGAAAAGAAAATAAACGTTATGGGTAATTTAGTATGTGTGAGTTTTGGTTACAAAGAATTTTATTCCTTGGTCAAATCGTTTATGAAGATGTCATAACTCTTGATCCTTCTAAAAAATGTTTTTAAGGAATGTCCAGGACCCGAAAATATATTTGAGATAAATAGATTTCTTGGTTTAGTAGGTTATTACCAGAGGATTGTTGAAAAAATTTCATGGTAATCTAGCCCACTTAGAATGATAATTGGAAAATGTGTTATTTTAATCTGTAAAAAATAATGTGATTAATGTTTTAAAAAATTTAAATTATGATTACTGAATGCCCCAATTTTGGATCTACCTTACAAAAATTGTGAATATGTCCTCTATCGTGATGCTTCATTGAAAGAACATTGTTATGTCCTACTGCAGAATAATCAAGAAATTACTTATACATAATGTCAGTTGAAACATCATTAGATAAATTACCATACACAAGAATTGAAATTATCTGCTATTGTATTTTCTTTAAATATTTTGAAGCATCATCTATGTGCAGTAAAATATGAAATATATTCTGACCATAAATGTTGGAAGAATATATTCACTCCAAAATATATGAACATGAGAGAGATAATAAGGACAAAATTAATCATGGTTTATGATATATCAATTCATTACCATCCATGAAATGAAAATAAGGTGGATGATGATTTGAGTTGGATATATAATTCTACATTAACATTGTTATATTTTGAACATAACACATTTATTAATAATTTGATGAAATGTGGAATGAATGTTTATGGGGTAGTAAATTTCATTGTTTAGTTTCACGTATCATTATAATAATCTCTAGAAGATAGAACAATGGAAGAATAGAAATAAGTCAATGACCTGTAGAGAAAGGTAAATTTTTTTCTTAATGGTATGTTACATAAATTTAACAATGATAAAGACTTTATTTTAATGTTTCATAAGTGGTTATATGTACCTTTTGATTAAATTTTTACGAAATATTTTCTCTTTGAAGTGCATAGATCTCCATTTTTTGTTCATCATAAATTTATGAAAATGTACAAAGAACATCCGAAGTATTACTGTTGGGATGGAATGAAAAGTGTTATTACTAATGTTACTCAGTCGTATTTAACGTGTCAATATGTTAATTCAGAATAAAATTTATTGAAATGGATTATTTATACTGTTCCAATTCAAGAGTGGAAATTGGAAATAATTACCATGGATTTATAAGGGTGATTACCAAAGACATCTTTAGGTAGCAATGAAATCTGGGTTATTGTTGATCAATTGACTAAATCTACCCACTTTATTCCTTTTCGAGATAATGTTTCTCTAAATAAAATTTCATTATTGTATATTAAAGAGATAGACACATTGCACAGATTTCCACTCTCCATTGTATCAGATCATGACCCTTGGTTCATTTCTGACAATTGGAATGGCCTTTAGAATTAATTTAGAGCTAAATTAACTTTTTGTACAACTTTTCATTTGCAATCTAATGGGTAGTCATAACAAACTATTTAGACATTAAAAGATATGAAACATTCTTGTTGAAGGGATTTCAAGGGTATTTCCACCAACATCATTTATTGTTTGAGTTTTCATATAATAATAGATTTCATTCCAGTATACATATTGAACCATTTGATACATTATATGTAATGTGTTGTCAAACACCATCTTTTTGGGATGAATATGTTGAAATGAAGATTATGGTACCAAAATTGGTAGACGAGATGGTAGAAATTTTTTAGTTTATTCCAAAGAACATGCGAACAACTTAGAGCTAGGAAAAATGTTATTTGGATAATCCAAGGAATCATCTTTCATCCCAGGTATGTTATCATATCTTTCTCAATGTTTCTCCAGGGAAAATTATATTGAGTTTGGGTATAAGGGGAAAGATCAGTCTGAGGGTCATTTAAAAAATGAAATCTTGGAGAAACATGGATTGGTTCCCAATAGAGTGGATTTAATTCCAATTTTATCCTATATATATAATTTATTTTCTATTTAAATATTGTGTATTAAATGTTAGATTTATGTCATGTTTTGATTCTAAATGTAGTTTAGTTGGAAGTGAATCCTTCTTAAGAGGAACAACCAGTATAAATTAATGACGAAAGAGAGAATGTCTTTCTAAATTAAGTAATTAATCTATTAATGGTTTTTCGAAAAAACAATATATTTTAGGAGGAATCATGGGTGTCAAATAATTCTATGAGAGATAAATACACTAACTTATTTGATATGTGATTATAATCATTGGGATGAAATTTCCAAAAGGTTGGAAGGATGTAACAACCTAGGTGTCAATAGAATAACTTTTAGTCATTTATATCAATATTTTATATAAATATATTATCTTTACATCAAATTGGATACTTTTTTATGATAGAATACTCAACACGCAACAAAATGTTTCTTGAAATATTACCTTCCACAAAACTTTTAACTAGACCAAAAAATAATGTTAATATTTTATTATGTTAAATGGTAGATAATGCCCAATTTTGTTATTATAATGAAAGAATATAAATGACTACAAAATTATTATAAAGGTTTGGAAAATTTCTTTACATTTATCTGATAAATTTTAGTGGCCTAAAATAAGAACGAATCAGATTTTAAGCATGAAATACTCTAATATTTTTAAATGGTTGTTTTACTACCTTTCGATAGAGAACCATATTTAAATCGAGTATTTGTCACTTTTATAAGTTATTTGTGATAAAATAAACTTCTTACACCAAATTACAACATCAAAATTTACGTTGGATTATATTTTGGTAATTTTTTGACAATGACAATATTTTAATGAATAGTGAAAACACCACATTTTAAGTCAAACTGCCTTTTCATCTAATTTATTTAGAGTGATAGATTATAAATTTAATTGGTTTTAAAGTGTAATTGGATTTTAATTTCACCATTTAATCAAATTTTGGTCATTTTATATAATTTATAATTGAAATTGGACATAAACCATGTTAATCTGTTGATAGTTTTAACATCATAAAATCATGGTTTTTGGTTTCACAATGGAAATTAATTTTAAATTACTTTCTGTAACTACTTTATTATTAATTTGAAAAAATGGAATCCATATTTGTAATAAGTATCCATAAATTTTATAAATAAGTTCCTTTTATTTTTACATATTATGAATAGTAACTTCAGTAATTATTTTATTTACCACTGTAAAAGTGTAAATATGGTAAATAAATGTAAAAAAAATATTATAATAATATTAAACTATTTTAAAACTAGTCCTTATACTATTTTATGTGATATTTATATCCATGGGAATCCTTGGGTTGATTTTGCGACCCCATGGAGCATCTGATGTGAAAATAACATTAT
This sequence comes from Viscum album, assembly GCA_963277665.1. Taxonomy (NCBI): domain Eukaryota; kingdom Viridiplantae; phylum Streptophyta; class Magnoliopsida; order Santalales; family Viscaceae; genus Viscum; species Viscum album. Next base: position 640,284,433 of record OY728133.1, on the reverse strand, counting down.
ATAAGAATTACATTCAAATAAAGAAAAAATATAACATAAACAGGTCTTTTTTGACAAAAATTATTTTTACATGGGATTATATAATTGATATTTCATCCAAAATAGTCATTATAAATCTAAAATGATCTCTTACATCATGGAATTTTATTTAAAAAAATTATACATCATATAAATAAATATATTCACAACACAATGATGATGTATTGATTACCATATTAATACTTGATTTAAACAAATGAGATTAAAAATATTAAAATAAAGTTATTTTAAAACATTATATACCATTATATAATTTAATGGATTTTTATGAATTTTTATATTTGAATTAATGAATATGTTTTTGAATGAATCAATTTTTATGGATTTTTAAAAAGTCATCATATGAATAGTGTAAAAATTAATATAAATGAGTTATTTAACAATAAAATTTTATTAAATTATATAATAGAACTAAAAAATAATATTGTGGAAAATGAATTATATAATTTTGGAAAAGAAATTAATAAACCACTTGAGGTTTTATAGGCATTTAATCATGACTATTTTAACTATACAGTATGAATATACGAGAAGACCTGGTAAGAGTAAAATTAGTTAACTAAGGGTTAATGATTAAATATATGGTTATATTTGGGATCAAGAATTTTCCAAACCCTATTGTATGAGTGGTGTTATACCGAATGAAACATTATATTTTAAATATTTGACATCCGATCCATTTGAAATTGAAAATAATTTTATAATAAAATAATATTTTAATACCATCCTAAAGTTCCCGTCCTCCCTCTTATAAAAGGTCATCACCTCTACCCATTTAATAACACCTCTACATCACCTAGTATCTTAAAAATTATTCCCAAATAATCTCCCAATATCTTTAATTTACTCCTATAATCGTTACCTTGGGAATAGGGCAATTCAAGAAATCTATTAAGCTCAAATAAAAAGGAGTTACACAATTTTGAGGTAACGTCTTCTCCTATGTTCTTTTCTATTCTTTTCCTTATCCACTCCCTATTGATTTTATAATAATAGATTACCTAAAAAACCAGTTTCCTCAATATACTAGGATTTTGTTATGTGATGGATTATAACTACACATACACACATATCCATTTAATGGACACAAGCATACAATTTCTATGTACGGTGAACTACTGCCCCACAAAACGATGATTGCATGATTTCAACAACCACATCTCATGGTGTCCATTATGATGGTATTGAATTTTTATATTATATATATTATATTTATATCATCTTAATGATTCTGTAATTATTGTTTAAAAATATACATTTATAATTTTCATGATCGGTAATTACAATAATTTCATTTAAGGAAGTGTGGACTACCGCCACCTCAAAGTGATATGAATCGTTAACTCCATACATGGAATGTAAAAATGGTAGAGCTAATGAAATAATGTAACATATATATAAATTTATATTAAACTGGAATTATAATATACTTATATATCATTTAGTTATCATCCAATTAAATATAAAAAATAAATGATGGAATCATTCATGCGTACAAATAGATTACCATCTCCATGAACTATGAATTTCAATTCATATCACAAAATGTTATTTACTTTTATAAATACACAAATATATTGTATATATATATGATATTTAAATCTTGAATATTATTCTTGAGATGATTTTCATTATACTATATGTATAATTTACCACAAAATAAGTTCATTTTCAGTTGAAGTACTAAATATCAACAAAAGGAATGATATTAATATAATCAGTTATTGAATATTTATAAAGTGGTAATAAGTAATATAAAAAAGAATAATATACTTGAAAAAGGTTATGAATGATTTATAAATTAACTTATTTTTATTAATCTGGATGAACAAGGAACATACCTGATGATTCAGATTCAATGTAAGAGACATTGTCTCAATCTTCATTCATTAATAAATATTATTATTTATACACGATGTTATTTTATAAATTGTATAAACCACTTTGACTTTTAATTTCATTAAAAGGTAATATTTTTTCTATGAAGTGTTTTACTAAACAACACATGGAATGTTTCTTTTTAACATACTTGGCGACAACATCCATTCCACTATAGTGAGTGTTATTTGATATTTGGCTTCCATAACAAGATATAATGTTTTTAATAGGAAAATAAATACCATACACACTTTTTTTACATTATTATTGAAAATTTATTTTATAATGGATTAATTATGTCAGTATATTGAAATGATATATTGTTATTTTAATGTGGAAATGTTATCTTTCCTTTATGATTGTTTTATTTGTTATGCATATGTTCTGTTTCATAATCATTGATTATGTATACAGTTGGTTCTATTTTAATCCAAGGGCATGTGAGCTCAAGATACAACAACAATGCATTGGGTATGTTGACATAGTTAAATGTTAATAAATCACCTAATAGATTTTGGTAATATACTATGATGGGTTTTCCAAATGTAACTCCCTGTGTAAATGTGCATTCTACAATGTATGTATGTTATGGATTCCAGAAGTTACCTTTATGATTTATGATTTCTATTTTTTATTCATAAATCATATGATTTCAGGAGGTATGTAAACGAGTTTATGTTTTATGATGGAAAATTATGTGTTCAATGATTTATATGTATTTATTGAAAAACATTTTCATTTTTTATTTTATAAAACATACTGAGCTTTTTATGATCATCCCATGTTATTGAAATGGTTTTCATAGGGTATATGGAAGAGTAAGAGAATGTATGAATTAAAGATAATTTATATCCTAAAAATAATTCTTATTTTATTTATGTAGTTTGTTTTAATGTGATAAAAATTGGATAATGTAGAATTGAATACTTAGTAATTTATGTGATGTTATGTAATTGTTATAGTAGAATTATATAAAACTATAAACTTAAAAATAACCCCAATATGAATTATTAAATTTACACTATATTAAGTAATGTTTATGTATGGGGCCTTATATTTTTTGAATCAAAAATTAATTATTAGATATTATTTAATATGAATAATTTGTTTTGAAATCATATAATGTATTTTAAATGGTCTAATATTTAATGTAATTAATAAAAAATATTACTTTCACTTTAATTTTTAATGAAAAAAGTAATCATTCATAAAAATGGATTAAAGTCCAAAAAAAATTAATTTTATTCATATGTTGTTCATACATTATAAAATATCACAATTACAAGATTAAGCATAAATTTATTTTTTAATCATTATTTTATTCTTAAAAATGTTCTCTACAAAAATATAAATAAATTCACATCATGCCCAAGGAAAAAAAATTTAATTCCAATGAATAATTTAAAATATATTCCCAATATTAATCTAATGTGAACATTTTCATCCATAGAGACATTATTTAGTAAACAAGCTCTTTTATTTCATGATGTTATGTAAAGTATAAAATGAAAAAATTAGTGAAATAAGTGATGTCATTTCATATTTTTATTTATTTATCCTTTTCTAAATTGCTGTCCTAAAATTATTTTGAAATAAATGGATTCATTAAAAAATTAAAAAATAGTTTTTCAGGATCTTTAAAATTATAAAATCTTATAAAATCTTATCTATAATAGAAGCTCATATTTTATATCTGAGTCCCCATCTATGGAAATTATCCATTGAATGGTTGGTTGACAACCTACCTTAAATTTGAAAATCACATTAATTTGCATACCATTATGGATGGTTATAATAAATTATTTATGACATCAAAATATATGAATATATTTATTTTTTGGTTTTTATATTTAAATTTAATTATGAATAAATGAATGTAAAAATAGTAATAGTAATACATGACTGGATATTTGAAGAAAAATATAATATCATAACAATTAATCCTTAAAATAGGTAGTTAATAGGAAAATTAATTATTATAATTGATAAATAGTGAAAATAGCTAACATATTTCAATTATATACTAACATTTTAAAAAATCCATATTTATTATACTAGATGAAGAAACTCTATGAAATAAATCAGGATCTATAGTAAAAATAATGTCAACCCTAATTCATTCTATTAATTAATCACCGATTAAAAAATCAAATTGGATATTTAAAAATAATGTTAAATTTATTTTAAATATTATTTAAAAAATATTTATAGAATATAAATATTTTTTTTGAAATTATTTTTAATCCAATTATAATAATTTTTGAAAATGAACATTTTTTTCAATATATCCCTTTAATTTCCCTCTAGATGTATTTTCGTCAAAGAACAATGATATTTTATGATGAAATATCTTCTAATTAATTAATTTTGGGACAATAATGGTTATTCTTAAATTTATTATTTATGGAAACCTTTTAAATAAAATATTATTCCTTGAGTTTCTTTTGGGAATAAGATTGTTATGGATTCTCTTTCTATGTGAAGTAAATGATTAAGATAATTTAATAATGTGACTTGTGGGAATAGAATTGTCATTAACTCAAATTAATTGTGTAATTTGAAATCTATAATGATATTTTTTTATTATTATTTAATATTATTTTATCATAATTTAAATATTTATGTTATTATTTATTCCAATTTAATATGCGTAACCATGATGCTATATTTTTTCGAAACTATGGTAGGTATTTTAGAACAATGTTTTGATTTTTCATTGTCATCGAAATGCTAGATTCCAATTCATTAACCAATATTTAACTGAAGATTTTGATAATGATCTAATAATAAAGATATTATTACTTTTATTATTCTCACACATGTACTATGTAATCATGTCCCTAATTCCTCCCATGTTACTCCTCCATTGAATATTACTTTATCTCACCCCTTTCATTAATGTATATATGTAGTTTAATGTATTTATTAAGGAGTTATTTAGGTATTTATATAGTATGTTAAGATGGAATTTAAGAATCAATATGTTTTATTATGAATAAGTGATCTAAGAGCCATATTTAACCCACATACCAATCATTAAGATACTAGAATGTATTAATATTATATCATTTATCTCAAAAAGAAACTAATTAATTCTGAATTTCACTGTAATTGTAGTTGGTATAAAATATCCATTTGTTTTAATAGGTAATTGGGAAAAGAATCAAAAGATAATTCCTTATGGATATGTTTAATCTTTAATTCAAATATCCTAATGTTTTAGTAAAATATAAGAGTTCATGGTTTCTGAAAAATATAATCCATGTTTCGATATGATAAGTGGATATATATATAGAATATATGTATATTGCAGAAATATCCATAATATAGTTGTATTAAGAATATATTTGATCGTCAAATGGTTCATGACAACGTAGACTTACTACACACCTGGTTTGACACTCGTAAGGGGTATTCTTCAGTTAATCATTAACACTATAAAAATATTATGAATGATATAGAACTAATGTAATTATCTATATTTATATTTTAATTTGTTAATCTAAAAGAAACTTTTTGAATAACTTTATAAAATGAATAAAAATATATATCCCACAATATGTTACAGTATAATTAAATTTGAGGTGAAATCATAATATTTATTCATACATCACTAACTTACATTTTGGTTGATTCTTTTGTTTTTTAAATTGTTTTTGTATCATAGAAAAACCCATAAAAATTACCATTGTGAGGTATAATTAAAGGATTATAAAAATGAAATTCCCAATGTGATTTGAGGTGATGATAATATATTTTATAGTATTATCACCTATAGATCTTATGTAATGATCAATAATAATAACCATGTTTAATTTCAATGATTAACAATGAAGGGGAAACTATAAATTGAGTCCTTTATTCAAACACAAACTATAAGGCTTAATGGGCATTAACAAACAATAATTTCCTTACAATGGATTAACTCAATAGAAAATAACTTTTCTATGAACCATTATTTTGGAATGGATAAGGTTAATATTTTATTTTATTATTTACATGGAGAATATGATTAATGGTGGATGCTATTAATAAATATCAAGATAACAATTGAAATAAGAAATGTATTTGAAATAATTTATTTAGATAATATTTAAAAATTATATCCATGACCCTCTTAGTACAATTATTGAGTGTGATTTCTTTGGGATTATTAAATTGAAGTGTGACTATATCAAGGAATATGAGGAAAATTTTACTATGAATTAAAGATGTGCTTTGGGATTTTTATCAGAAAAATACATAAATATATATATTCCTTGTGATTTAATACTATATCTCCAAATGGATCAGTCTCTCAGATACATTAAGAGTTAAAAATAATTAGTTCCATGTTCTATCAAAAAGGAGAGGTAGTTTAAAAAATGGTCTTATTGAAATGTAGATAATAAAAGGTGATTGGCCTTTCAATAATGTGGTTGGGATAAAAAAATTGGAATAATGATCCAACCACAATCATGTTAAAGATAATAAAAAAGTCATCATGGGAATTATCTAAAACAAAAAATAATTAGTTACGTTTTTTAATAATATTCAAAATCATCAGGATTTTTAAATATAAAAAATTAAATGATCCAACATTATGGAGGATAGAAAGGAACCTCCCATTTTACCACCATTGTTATAATGAATCAATATTAAGGGGAAATTTTACTATGAAATCCAGCTCAGTAGATGATTGGTCATTGAGGGTAATATGTGTTATAAATCACAAAATCCAATTTTAATGAAAAAAGTTGTTCTATGAATCCTACTAATATGGGACATGAAAAGGAGGTTTTACAAAGTATTATTCCTATAAAATTATGAATAATTGTTTTTTATTTTATTCTTGCTCTTCACATTCCATTATATCAAAAAAAATATAAATATTTCTAACCACATTTCTAATAAAATTTACAAGAGATAACTATAAAAATGGAATGTGATCATCACAATCCCAATGTTGGATTATTCCATTTTTTCATTTGTGGGAATATTCTCTTAAATAATCACACATTATTTCTTCTAGTTTAATTTAGAGTTATAATAGAAATTGATTGGATCTCATTAAATAGATCACGAATAAAGAATAATGGACGTTAAATATCCTTTTAAATTCTATCTAATACCATTCTCTTGTACAAACACATGTATGATCATGAACCTTCTTTTTAAAATCATTAAATTTGATTGTTTTTCATACTCATTGAATAAGGATATTCATTCTAAATTTTTTTTAAAGTAAAATCAACACCCTTGAGGAAATTCCCCTTGACAGGGATTACTTACCCTGTTCTTAGAAACATAGAGCTGGTAATTGTACCACGTTATTTTTGTATACTATTTTTTGTAAATAGATCAAAATGTGGAATAAAAAAGAGAAATGACTACAGTTGTTTTTGAGAGGTTGTAGAATATTTAGCTGAAGACTAGATTCAATTGTCCATAGATAATTGTAATGAGACATCAGATCCATACCATCAACTTGAAAATCATATTCAATCCCTCGGACGAGGTCATTAGATTCTAAAATTAGGATCATCATATTCAAACATTTTGAATTAGAAAAAGTTGTTTGGAAGCCATGTAAAATACAATGTAAATATGAGTATAATTTTCTAATTATAGATTTCTAATAAATCATGATAAAGTAATGACACAATATATATTTTCTGGTTGAGTGGTGATTATTATAGGAATTATTCTGATTGAATTTCAGTAGCTTGATAATAACCCTTGTGATAATATTTGGAATCTGGATAGTTGATTTTTCTAAAGTAAAGAGTTTACTATCATGACTGGTTGATTAGATGCATTATGACACTAATACATCATAATTATGTTTGACACTAATTTATTTTATAATTTATTTACTCCATTAATACTTTGGATATAATGTTTTTTTGAAAGAATAATTGTGTGAGTATGTAATTGAGACCAATATATGTATGAATGGTAGAGATTGTTCAACCTGATGAGGATCAACAATGTAGTCGGCCATTTTCATCAGGTTTTGTTATTAAGCATTTATTTTCCGATTCCCCAAAAAATACTTGGTGACAATAAAATTAACAAAATATTACATTTATTAATCAGAATGAATCATATACTAATCCATTTAACTATTGATAACATTTATAAGATATCGGATGCAGGATCATTGATATGTGGAAAAGAGGAAAACATTAACTATTTTAAGACTTTATTAGATATTATAAAAAGGGTTTGGAATAATATATAGATATTGAAACTATGATTGTGTAAAATTAAAACAAATATAAGTATAAGAATGTTAAAACACTTTTTATGGATGAATGATTTCAAAGTTGTATGTTTTTCATTGTGTAAGGAGTGTCCTAATGTTTTATTTTTTTCAATTGGTATGGAGAAATGTGATGAGGATTCAACTCCATTACATATGTTTCCATCATAATGATATATTTTTAGTTATTATATGTTTCGATTATATTTAAAACAATATGAAGAAAAATAGTATCCGGTGAAAGAATAGTTATAATGTTCTAAAAAAATAAGGTTGTGAGAAGATTCATAATGATTTGAGATAAAAATAGATATATTTATATGAGATGAAGAATTAAAAGATGAAGATATAAATGAACATGAAATTGGGGATTTATTTGTTAAATTAATAGTGCTAAAGAAATTTTTTTCAATAATTTTAAATTCATTGATTTCATTAAAGGTAGTGAACAACACATTTTTACTTTGAAAGACATGAACTTTTATCATGAACTGAGCGATATCACCTTGAAGACTTTTTTTATGTATTGTGATCACAACCAATTTTTTTAGAGTGATGCTAAATAAGATACATTGGAATGTGTCAATCTAAGTATGTTCCATCTGAAGAATATCTTTTGGAACAAATCAATCGGTTTTTATTATTTCAGTGATAGATCCCTTAAAACTATCCCCATTAGATTGAGATTCATATAATGGATAAATGATGAGATACAATTTTATTTTACACACAATTGACGATGTTTGTGTTCAAATATAATTGTATGGAGGCCACTAGACATAGGTTTCTAGACTATTTCGGGTCAGACTGACTATTGTTGATATGTTTTCTAGATAGATAATCCAGAGAATGTTTCAAGAACAAAAACATCCTCAAAGAATTATTGATGTTAATGATGAACATGCAAAGGTAAATTTTGATTTATCTTACATATAGTGGAATTAAAGAACATTGTCAATTACATAGGAAAAGTTGAAGGAAAGCGATTCTTGTAACTCTGTATACATACTAATTGTTGAAAAGTTTGATGGTTGTGTTTGGTGTATTACATAATATGGAAGGTAGAAATGAAAATGATATATGAGGGTATAACAATTTATATAAGAATGAATATCAACTAGGTTGTAGAAATTGTTTTCTACTTCTAGAATTTAATAATGGTAAAAATGAACGTACGGTAATCCATTATAGTTCGGCTATCAAACGTAGCAAGGAGTTGGTCGTTCTATTGAATAATGTAAAAATTGTGTTCTATATTCTCATTACGTTTTAGAATATAAATAGTATTATTGAGAGTATATATTTTATTAGATTTTAAACATAAAACGTTTCAGAATTTTACAAATATTAAATAAGTAGTTGATAATCATTCCTATTTTAGGAAAAAATAACACCCTATTCACCCCCTCTTTGTGTTCTCGATCATGTTTGAAATAAAAATTGGTATGAGTGGAGGTTCTCTATGAAATATATATCTATGGGAATTGTTAATTTAAATTCATTTAACAATAGTGGTTTACCAATTTTTAGTTGAAAAACAATCATAGTTTGAATACAATGATGTTACCATATCATCTTTTATTAGGCCTTGATGTTAGAGATGAATTGATAATATTATTTGTTCCTATTAATAAAGATACTATAATGTTTGATAATTATAGAATTATTGTATATGATGGAAAAAAAATTATTTATTTATAGATCTTCGATAAAATTTTTATGAAATAATTATAGTGCTTCCAATAACAATGCTGACGTAGGATAAAAATATAAGTAAATATTAAAGAAATTTTATAGTTAATAGAGACTGATTACAAATATGGAAATGTAGGATTGAAATTTTGAAAATTGGTTATGATTAATGTGAAAATGGTTAACATAAATGATTAAATTATATTTAATTTAGGATCAATCTTTTTGGAGAGAAGAAAAAAGATTCAATAATTATAATGAAACACATGTGGAAATTTACAATAATATATTATACTATGTTTTCATCATAATAATATCAAAATTATTTTCTTTGGGACCTATATCTGAACAATATTGTGGAACATGAAGTGAGAAAATACTACACATTCAATAAAAAATGATAGTTAAATTTCATTCAATGCATTATTAGGATGAAGAAAAATATAATGATATTGTTGAATATTGTTGTTATTCATTAGAATAGGAGGAATATAATGACTTCCACAAAATTTATTACATCAATTTAAATATATACTATATTTGAATGAGGAAAAGTAACACTCTCAAATTTCCTTACTTTGAAGGGAAAAGTTTTTCTATATAATTGTCCTAGGAGTAATTTCTAAGATTATTAGTTTGAAAAAGATGAAGAGAATCCTCATATTGGAAATCGAATGTAATATCAGAAAATAATTGTTTGTGTAATGAAGAAGATAATTTATATTTAAAAAATAATGTAAAAATTAATGATGAAAGGAATCTTACAACCAAATATGAGATGGATGTACATAATTAATAAAACACATCCTATTAAAAATACAAGAAAGAGAAGATAAAGGATTTACATAGATAATACTTTCAGTTCGAATCATATTTTTGAGAATCTATGAGGTTTGTCTATATGTACAAAAATTTTTTATTTATACAAGTATATAAGTAATTGAAAGAGTTAGAAAAAATAATTATGGTATGTGATTCTCATATTTATCATGCAAATATTGTAGTGAGGTTGTGGAAATGAGAATTTGTGAATGTATTGTTTTTACACAAGAACCTTTAGTTATGTTTATTGATATGGGTGAATGTTATCCTTATAAATCCTCTCATGAATACCCATTAAATTAAAATTTTAAAATAAATTTTATGATTAATTACATGATTTTTTAGTTATAAATAACATTGATAAACCATGTTAAAAACATTTTTTAGATATTGGGTTCACTCACTTTGACATTGAGTTGTTTATTAAAATAATGGTTGTTATAGAACCCATGTGATTATTTTAATCTCCTAAAAAATAATCTCAGTATTTTGAGATAAAGAGTTCCAACATTTTGAAAGAAGAAATTTTTCAATAAGGAGATAAACTAGTCATGGTGGACCCAATGGATAAGATTGTTAATAAGGGGAGATATATGGAACATGGGGAGAAAGAAAAGTCATGTGTATGATATGTAGTGGGAGAAGAGAAATTGAGTATTACATTGAACATTAAAATTTGATGTTGGTATTGACAACAAACTCAATGACAAATACAGTTTTGACCATGTTGTTATTTAATTATATGAGTTTTAAATTGATAAAAATGAAGAATGATGACTTTTAGAAGACATATATTGTTATTGAGAAATTTTTCAATATTAGGCTAAAGAAATATATTAATCTAAACATGTCATTAGATGGAGGAATCAAATATAGACCATAATAATAAGAATCAAACACGGTCCATCTGCATAAGATTTTTGGATTTTGACATTTAAACCATCATATTCTAACATTCAGATTGAGAAAATGATTTTGGGATTTCATAAAAATTCTACGATAAATATAAATATTCTTTCCATGTATCATAGAGTTATCAAAATTTATGTGATTTTAGATACAATATGAAATTTGCGAATAAAAGGAGAGTATTATGTTAATTATTCTATGTGAAATTTATTAGTATGAGAGTCATGAGTGTAAAAATATTTTAATGTTGTAAGGTTTATCGTGATAATGTAAATAAGTCACATTGGAAACTTTTTCATCAAACATGAAATACTAATTATAAATCATAATAAATTCTGACACCAATTCATTTTATAAATTGTAGGTTTCATTAAATCATTCGATACAAAGATTAATTAAAGGTGTAATTGAGTGGGTTTGTTATTGAGACCAATATATCTAATAATGATAGTTTCTGTTCAACTGGATTTTGATAACAGAATGAATTCAACCATGATTGGTAGGTTGTGCTATTCTACAATAGGGTTAAGAATCCTCAGACAAGATATGGTATCGATAATCCAAAATAATGGTGACAAAATTTATTAGAAGGAATATGAGATCGATGCATCTAATTAATGCTGACACTACTATGTAATCAGGTGAATGATTATAGGGCTGCTGAAAATTTTATAAATACAATTGATTGATGGTTTTTTTATGATGTAATGGGCGTGTAAGAATATTTAGATGTCTCCATAATGATTATATAAAATTAAATACAACAAAATTATAAAAAAGGTGCATCAATTTTTTAGGGTATAATGTTTTAAAATTTATATGTTTTTTAGTTTTTATGGAGCTTCAGAATGTATTGTTTCATACAGTTGGTATGGAGAAACATAATGAATAATTTACTTAATTAAATATGTTTTAAATGTAATGTGTAGTACTAATTTCTGAAATATTTCTATCATAATGATGATCATTAGAATAAATATATTTTTATTCTATATAATAGTTATAAATCCCGAAGAAGCTTGATATTGTGATTGGATTCAAAAAGATTCAAAACGGATCAATAAGTTTTGATAAGTGTTGAGTAAGTCATATAGGAAGCCTTAAACGAATGTAGAATTTGCATTTATGAATTTTTTTGAGCAGTAAGTAGAATTTTTATCCTTGACATTGGCATTCTAGTATGCCTGTAAAAACCGAGAATATGGGATTTTTACATTTCGTGACATGAACTATACTTGTGAACCAAGAACTCCACCCGAATACTCTTTTTAGGTATTGAGTTCCCAACCTGAGTATTTGTTTCATGATGATGTTGAGGAATATCCATTGGGATTAATCCCTCATAGTATGTTCTATCAATGAATGATCCATCAAAACTAAACTATCAGAGTTTGATCCGTATGATCGAAATCCATTATATTGAAGCCTATCAAACTATGTTTCATTAAATGTAGGAATAGCGAGATCTCAATTCTATTTCTCTTAAATATTATAATTAAGGAAATAATTAGAATCAAATGTAACCCAACAAAATGGAGGCCATTGAATATAGGTTACTAGACTGATATTGATCATACTGTCTTTTACTGAGAATTTTTTCTTGGAAGAGGTTACAAGAATGTTTCGTGATGATAATTTTCATCACAAAATTGTTTATGTTCATAATGATTTATCATAGGTAAGCTTTGACTTACATTTATAGGTTTCAAAATGAAGAACTCTCTAATGTGGATAATTAAAGTATAGGGAATTTGAATCTTGTAAGAGTGGACATTTACCAGTTTTTAAAATGTATTTGTTATTATACTAGAATTTACAACCGGTTATGTTAGTTTTATATGGAAAGGATATCCAGTGTGTATTACCAATAATAGAAAAAAAATTATAATTATTTTAATAAACTATATTCTCCATGTGACATTAAATTTTTTAAATTAAGAAAATAATTGAATCTATATGGTGGGACAATCCATCATAGAAAGGAGTAGGTATTTGTACTGAAACATATAAATATCATGTGTTATTGTCTCTTTACATTTGATTCATACATAATGAAATATAAAAAGTAGTATTTGATTAGTTTATAAATCCAAAAAATTTTATATGTTTATAAATTTTACAAACAATGTTATAATACATTCTTATTAATGGAAAAAGGAACCATTGATTCTCCCTATTAGTCTCAATTATCTTTGGGAACCACCACTGTGGTCTAATTTATTATAGTATTGATAGATAATGTGGATCACATTTCCCCAAATAATTCAATTTAGTAGTATTGCCGAAAAAATTATATAGAATATGACTATTTATTCATTGGGAATAAATTAAAATACCTGGAACAATAATGTATAATAATTTGTCATCCATAAAGTAATTTAATGAATTCAACTTTATATCTTGGGGAAAAGGAACAAGATAAGGGTGGGCTCAAATTATTAGTAAATTATACTTATCCAAGAAGAAATCAAGAATATATAATTCATAATAAATATGGAAATTATAATAACTATACTCAAATTCCATTTAATCAATTGATTGATTACTAATATTAGATTAGGAATAATAAATATGGAATGGTAAATAAGTGAACACAAATTTCATTTAAATAATAAACTGAGAATGAAATTAATCTAGATGTAATATAAATGGAAGAATATAATGGATAAAAATAGTTACTTAATTCTCGATGAGGAGTATTTTAAATTTTGGGATGTAATGATCTCAGGAATCATGATAACTCTACTATCATGACCTTTCAATAGATAGTTAAAAACTATGAGATAAGTCCAATTTAATTTTTTTCTCTTTGATTCACATTATTGAGTAAATTGATACATTAAGAGGATTTTAATAACTTGTCCTCACCCATTAAAAATGTCAAAACTATTCCTCATATAAAAAGAATAATTCAAATTCATAAATAATGTGACTTATAATAAAGAATAAATATTAAGTAAAGAATTAATATTTATAAATATTTACCTAAATATTAAAAAAAATTCAATGTAAACATTATTTGTAAAAGTGTAGTGTTGTTAAACAAAATATAATATCTCTTATATAAAGAATATTTATTTAATAGATATGTAATTTCAAATGAAAAATGATCATAACAAAGTGATTGCCAGAGTGAAAAGTTAATAATCAATAAAATAATAAAAAAATAGTGTGACCACTAATTCATCATGAAAATATGTATTTAGAATATAACAATAAATACATTCTTATTAAGGTTAAATAAATTTATGGGGAGGTATATACAACACAAAAAAGTAAATATGCTCATATTAAAAAATTTGTTCCTATAAAATGGAAACTGAGTTAAAACCACTTACCTTTTTCATTATTTGGGTGGTACACAATTGTCTTCCCTTATCTTAGAGAAACCTCCTACAGATATCCTCCTATGGTCATGTGGGTTATTATTTTTGAAAAAAATATGATATTAAATTATTATGTGATTGATAAGGAGATATTATTTCACAGGATGGTTGATCCAAATGTCTTCAGAGTGTTGGAAATGTGACGGTAAGGAATGACCATTTATATGTGTGAGAGGGGACATAAATGAACAATTTCAAATTAATATTATGTATGCAAATTTCTAACAAGACACAATGATTGGAAATGGGAAATTATAAATCCATATTGGAGATTATGTAAAATTAAGTCCATACCATGGTATTTGAAATATTTTCATGTATATTTTAACCCTTATATTCTTAGTTTGACCCCTAGTAAACCTTATTTACCATTTTCCTCGATAATTATATTTAATATTTTCACAAATATTTATCACTAATAATAATACTGAAATTATTAATGAATATAAATTTTTCTTATTCATAAAATGGAATCAATTTTACCAAATTCAAATGATGGTAGTGTCAATTTTCATTTGAGAGTTAGACCCACAGACACATTGGATAAAAGATTTTCCAATGAAATAATTAGAATTTATAAATTGTTATCATAATAAAAGTGACCGTATCATTTATTAAAATAACCTAAATTGGATTGAATAAAATATTAATAATAATTTTTTGATTGTAAGAAATTTTTCTAAAAATTATGACTTGTAAATGCATTGACATGTACAATAATTATTAAAAATCTGTATTTTTAATAAATCATAAGAAAATATAAATTTTCCAAAAAAACCATAAGATAATTTTAAAAACTTATATAAAAAAATTATTTATTTTTTTAAAATGAATTTTATTATTATTGTACATATAAATTTTAAAATAAATTCCAAAACTATGGTAGAACTATTTCATAGGAAAATACAACTTTCAAAAATCATTTCATTTTTATTAAAATCTTTTTTATTTTAATTTTTAATAAATAGATAATAATTAAAGATGTTTAATAAATTCATTTTATAAGTTATTTAGTTCAATTAATACCATTAATCTTAATCATTAGGGGATAACATTAACATTTAATGAATAATATTAGAATACAATGATGAGTTTAACATAAATAAGGTGTTTCCTTATCAAAATATGATGATGATATTAAATTTATTATAGAAGGAATATATTATAATGTATTTGTTTTTATGTTACACCATCATACAAAAATTTCATTTATAAGATTTCATGAATTTTACATTCCAAACAAATGAGGGAAGTTTTTCTTCATAACATCCTATTGTTCCCACATTTCTTCATCTATTTATGTTTTCTCTAATATAACTATACCAATCAAGTCATCCAATTCATCTATAATTTCTCTCTATTATCAATAATATCGATTGTATGTTAATTTTATTTCAGATCATATTCAAATTCTATATCTTTATATGTGATTACATGAATTGGGATTGATATCCACTTCCATACCAATAATATATGAAACACATCATGTACATTAGAGAGTTTTAATTTTATTGAAAAACAATATAAAAAACTAAATTACATAATATAATTTTGATGCTTCAAATGTAAATAGGAATTTTCATTCACTTCTAAAAAACCCTACGACATTCATCAATGTAGTTAATTTCCAGATATAATAATATCCCCCATGGAATTCCAAACCTTTCTTCTGATTTTTGGAATAATTTTTTTCATACTCTGTTATCTGTTTATAAAATATTTATTCGACTTTACCTTTAATGTTTTATCTTAAAAAAATTCCTGCCCTACATGTTTCCATTCCCCTAATTCATTCCAACATCATGAAGTATAAAATTAATTTTCATATAATTCTTCATGTGAAACTATTTGAATACCTGAATGGAAACTATTGTTAATGGAAATCATATCAAAAATTAAATATTGATCACATATAAATTTATCATCATGGGAGAATTACATCAACATGAAAAACAATAATTACATTATCCATTCATGTTATGCAATAATTAATGATTTTTTGGAATCACATTAATAAATATTAGTATCAAAAGCATTCAAACGTCTCATCTATAATTTTGATGTAAGAAAGGGATATGTATCAGACATAATAAAACGAGGGCACCAAAAATACTTATAATATCTTTAATATATATCATTACGATTCGGTCAAGTTTTAAATATTATCATAAAGTATGAAAATGTACACAAATATTTAGGGGATGAACAGTGACCCATATTGCATCATTCATTCTCATAGAATTTGGTATCCATGTAAAAAATTCCATTGTAATTTAATCCCATTGTATCATTGAAAAAGGGGTGATGTTCCCTGACTCATCCAGGAGATTTTCTCTTAGTTTTCACTTATTGGAAAACAAATCGTCTTCACACATAATCAGTAATTTTCCATATCTTTTACTCACAAAAAATACTCACTCAAATAGATATAATTTTAATTTACATTAGGGTTTATAGAGAAATTCAATCTATGAAAACATTCAAACAACTCCATTTTTTTATCATGTTTAGATAGAACCCATTTTAGTTTTCCAAAATTCAAAATTTATTCTTCAAAAATGATTTCTAACAAGCTCTTAACCTTCACATCATTAATATTAATCTAAAAATTCTCATCAAGAGATAGATAATTTTTTATCATTAATAATAATGTTGGTTTAACAATAATTAGGAAAAATAATAGTATATCCCTCCCCCTATCAATTCTCATATCCATATATACTATATACATGAACATAACTTCATTATGAATCCACATTTGGTTCCGAACTCCATAATGCTTCCTATATAATGCATATTATAAATTATTTTCCTTACCCAGGTGGTAGCATATATAACAATCAAAATCATTGAGTATATCAACCCATCGTATTTTCCTTGTGATGATATAATTTGATTAAATAATATATTTTGGGATATTATGGTCTATATATATCTCATATATATCCAGTTTTAGATAATTCCTTTATATCATTAATGAAAATATTTCAGCTACCAACTAAGGATCATTTGATGGATTGTTTTGTTTGTCGGTCTTCAACTGCCTTGATGTATATAAAATAACATTATTTTTTTTTCTTATAGACACTATCAATTAAGTTCATCAATGAATCACTATTTATCACAAATCAATAATATTCAAATGTTAGTTTACAAATCATATCATTAACAAAAATACTTTTCAATTATTCAAAAAAATCATTATAATCATTTTATCTTATAGATTTAACCCCCTCATAGTTATAATAAATTATTTGGATAGCCAATCTAGAAATTTTTTAAAAGAATTAAATATATTAAGCTTCCAAACCATTGAATATATGTTCCTACGTTCTGTTCATTTTTTTTAAAAACTCTCTAATTTATTATAAATTTGATGAATCGGCTAGGATTTCATCCCTAGAGACAATATATCCATCAAAATAAACATCATAGTGAAATAATTCACACTTTTTGAGCATTCCAAATAAGTCTTTTCTCCCAAGATTCTCAATAATGATTCATAATTTATTCTCATGTTACTCATATATCATTCAATACACAATCAAATCATCGATTATTTCTATAAAAACATGAATATATTTCATGAATACTGTGTATATTAGATTTCTCAAATAGGCGGGTGCACTAGTAAAATCAAATGGGAATACTATAAACTCAGGATTACAATAACTAGTTCAGAATGATGTCTTAAGAATGACTTCTTTATTTACATGAAATTTATGATACAAAAAATGGAGTACAATCTTAGATAAATATTGAGCCTCTATAAGATAATAGATCAGGTCATTAATGCAAGCCAGATGAAACCAATTCACTTTCATAATGCAATAGATTTCACTATAATCAAGGAAAATCCAGATGAATCCATATTTCTTCATAATGAAGATAATAGGGTCACCCATGGTGAAAAAATTGGGTTATGAAATCCCTTCTCATTAAACTCCACTATTTTATTCATCTACTCCAAAAATTAAACAATAGAAATTCTATATGGTTTTTTAAATAATGTTATTGCATTGGGGTCTAAATCAATAGAGAAAAATCTTTCAAGATATAGTTGATATATATGCAATTATTTATTAAATAAATTAATATATTCCTTGAATATAGGAACTTCAAGCATTATAAAATTACCTTCCCCATTAAAATATTATTTTTCTACTTCTTTCTAATGAATCGCATTCAGAAGAGCTACTAGTGTTGTATTTATACATGACTCAGATGATGAAGTCCCCACTATAAAGATAAAGAATTCATCATCTTCATCAAAAAGGAAAATTAATTTCTCTTTGTAATTTTTTAACTTGGATTTGGAACTCCAACACATACCCATGATTATATAAATGTTATCAATTTAAATGATAATAAATTTCATAAAATAATTTTTTTGTTTCACTATAGGGATAACATGTCACCACTTAGTTAATTCAACCCTTCCAATAGGTTTTTTTTCTATAAACTCCCCTACTAATGTAATATATAGATATTAATTTTTGTTCTAAAAATCAATAGATGTAAAGGAGTGATATGATCTTGAATAAAAAATAAATGAACATATTTTATGCTCTCATTATTCTCCACCACATCATTTTTTACTTCTACTAATTTCATATTTTTCAAATATGCTCGGACATCCCCCCTAAGCCATATCTATGGTTGATTCCATAGATGCTTTAGACATTATTATAAATGAATCCACATCTATTAGAAATTAAAACAATACAAATAATTAAATATTTTATTCCCCTCGAATTCATGGGCCATACGACCATTATCTTCAAACATATAAATAGATCTCTTCCCTTCGATCATTTCCCCGATTCATTATTTCTACTATTTTAACCAAATCAAAACTGATTCACCCTCTTATTATTCATTAAATTATTTCACTTCCCTTACTAAACTATTAATATATTATATTATTTATTTCCATTTACCATATATGATCTAGAAAAATTGTTCCTTATATTGATGTATATAAAATTTTATTATGCTATAATGAAAAATTATAAGAGATGAGTTTCATTTAGAGACAATACGTAGTTCATTTAATTAAATAGTAGATCATGCAATCTGTATTTCATATGAAATCTATTATGTACCTATCTATTCATGTAATGGTATACTCTTACTCTGCAATAGTTTCTTCTACATTTAACTTTATTCTTAATAAATTTCACTACATTCCTATTTTTTCTGATGAGTGAATTTTTTTTAAAGAATGTTTTATTAATAGATGTTGATTACATTTGGGTTATTATATATTACTCTATATTATATTGGATCATGACCATAAATTTTTAAAATCACCATAGAGATAAAATACAAAAAATTATAACCTTGTTTCTTTTCATCAAATACCAATGAAAACAATATATTCTCAATAGTCATAAACTATTTCACTACTACCACTAGATAAGTAATCCAAAAAAATAATGGGGGGTCCATTCCCATTATGTGATCTAATATAATATTATCTAACTATTGACCAACTGTTTTCTCATCAAAGGAAATTTAATTCATTAATACTAGATTATTTTTACCTAAAATATCCATGATCTCCTCAGTTCCAATACTAGTTGTATTGCCTTTCACCATATAGAAATATCTATAATGTCCACATGAATTGATGCCCTTCTTTTATCAGAAAATAATTTCATAAAAATTAAATATATTAGAATATATCCAATAATTATTAACACTAGATAATTTTGTATAATTCTACACATGTTCTAATACATCACATAAATTGAATATGTACACATTTTTAATCATAGAATATCAAACTTTTTTATTGGTATATCATAATCTAGAACTCCATCATAATGGTCTAAAATGAAATTTGGAATTATCTTAATCATATCCAATAGGAGTTTTAGAATATTAATATACTAAGACCCATTATCATATACCAGGTAACTCTTTAGTGAAGCGTGATGAGCCTATTTGAGAGTTATTACCATTTTAACCCTCTATTATTGAAACATGTCCACATGATTTATCTAGTTACTGATGTATTTATCTAAAAACACATATAATATATACTATAAACCAACATTATTTTTTTTTTCAATATTTATAAAAAATGTTTATCAAATGGCTATGTTCCCTAATCTATGTTTTACTTAATATAGTACCAATGGTTTATAATAAATATCAATTGATTCAAATTGTAATGATCTCTACACAAGTAACCCCTGGTCAGTGTCTACATTATTAAATTGGAATAAGATATAAGGGTTCACATTGTCAAGGATTGATCATTTTACTATTATTGTATTACCAAATATTAAAATATCTACCATTTTACTTTCCAAATATAAAAATACATTGAATAGTAATAGAAAAAATTGGAATCCTAAAAATCGTTCAATGAATTCTTCTTCAAATCATGGGGAATATAAATAACATAACGGTTTTTTTAAATGCAATGTATGGGTGACATACTATGGAATATATCCTAAATTAATAATCTAGAATAAATATGAGAATTTAGATAACTAAAATAAAATTCTATTAAATAAACACAATAATTATCATGTATAGAAAAAGCATAATCAATATGGAAACTTATATAATTGAACACTCATCCAATTTAATTAGTAAAAGAATAATGAATTGAATATAGATATAATATAAGATAAAAAATTCCTTGTATAATAAAAATAATAAATGAATTATCAATGATGGAAAATTTTAAAAATTATATGTCTTGATATCATGACTCCGGATACCTCTACTATTAAGAACATTTAAAAGATAGTTTAAAACATTATATAATATCCTTTTAATCATATCATACTGATTTTCCTTATGAGATGACTGACTCATCGATGGGATATCATTAATCAGGCCAAACCTATCACTTCAGGTCCACAACTTTCTTCATATATTAAAAACAATTATTTATTTTATAAATAATATAGATTATAATAAAATTTACATATTTATTTATGAATCTTAATTTATTAATCTTTCCCTTTATTATCAAATAAAATGCAATGTAAAAATTGTATGTACACACTTTATTTTGTTTATGAAATAATCATAACCATGATATAAAAAATATAGATACTTATAATAAATTTTATGTATAATGAAATGTTATCTCGAGAACGTGATTGTATTTAGAGTATGTTTTCAACTTGAAAAAAAATAAGAAATCATAGTTGATAATTGATTTATCTTGAATAATTGTTTTTAAAATATAAAATCCTGAATCTGTAGGTATTAATTTAAAATACTTCAATAGGGTAGTTTTTACACAACATATATTTGAATAGGATCACATTAACAAATAAGCCTCATCAAAATTTAAATTTGGATGAAATCCTTTACATAACTGATTCATTTTGGATGAACATACTTTAACTTCCCTCTCATAGAGAAAACTACATTGGATCCCAACATTGTTAAAATAGGGGGTTCTTTTATAGAATACCAGAAGCTCTTGACCATGATGAATGGTGTTGGGATGTGATTTTTTTAGGGGATGGTCAAGAAAAAGTGATTGAGTGGTGTGAAGAAGTGATTCATGGGAGTGTCCTTTTATTTGGGTGGTTGTGGAAACATATGTAATTTTTAAAATGAATAATGTATAACCAATTTTTTTATTTTTCTGAAGGCTCCAAAATGGTCTATTATTGAAATTTGGGGGGAATGATGAAATATTTCTACAATATGGAGTTTTGTCATGTTTTGGGAAATATTTACCCTTATCTCCAATGTCTTACCAGATAATAAGCATGTTTTTACCATAAAAATTGTAATTAATTTGTATTTTTTCACTATTAATTTTGAGGAAAACTTAATGTAAACTAATTATATAATATATTTTATTTGGATTCTAAATATGATTTTCATAGAATTAAATTTAAAATAAAACAAACGTAGACGTTGGAAAAAAAATTTCCCAAAGAAAAACATTCAAAATTATAAATTGTTTTTATATTTAAATTTACCAAATATTTCACTAAATTAAGATAAATTTGGTAAATAATAAGATAAATGAATTTTTTTTATTTGAAAAAATTAAACATAGTAAAATTTTAAAATTATTTCAATAAATTTTGTTTTTTTCAAAAAAAAATATTTTTTAGTATTCTTTAAAAAAATATATCATTTTTGAAAAAACCCAAAAATTCACCCAAATAAAATTATGACATTGTGATTTTAAAAAAAAATCATTTTTCTAAATAAATTTTCAAAATTTTCTTAAAGTAATTTTTAATGTCAATGTGGAAAAATTTATGAATCCACTTCTTGATAAAATAAAAAATTTCGTCAAATTTTTATTTTTAATTCGAATGATTTCTTCAAAAATATTTAATAGATCACCAATGAAAATGGTTAAAATATGTATTATTAGAAATTATTTATTTTTACTCATTCCTAAAATATTAATATATATGTTATAATATTCATGTTTAAATAATAATACATTAACAGTGTAAAGTGTTTCTTTGAAACAAGGAGTAGCGTATATCGTAATCTATCGAAGAAACAAAATTTAACCAAAATTTAATATACTGTAAAGTCTTGTGATATTATAGAGCGAATAAAAAAATGTAGTACATTAAGAGTTTTTAGACGACTGTTACATCAGAATGTGGTGTAATCGATAAAATTTGTACCTAGATCCACTCCAGTATACAAAAGTACCAATAGGAGAGTCCCAATAAAACTAGGTGAGTTAATTATATATCTAAAAATGAATTTGGAGAAATGGTCTATGTTAAATGGTGCATTTCCATGGGGTTTCAAAGTTATTGATTTTATAAGAAAATTATGGATCAATATAGATGTGAATTGATTATGTGGATCTCAACCGGTTCACAATATAAAACAATTATATGTTACCAATGTTTTGTGACATGATTGATCAACATTGAGAAGCTTGGTTCATCTAAAAGGTTGATATTTATTTAATATATTACCATTTTAAGGTATGATTTAATATATTCAAAATAAATAAATTTTTATAAGGTATGGACTCTTTGAGTTTATTTAGTGTCACTTTATATATACTAATTCCCTTGGAAATATCACATATGTAATGAATATTGTCTTTATCGACTACCTCGAATTTTTTTTGGTAATCTATATAAAAGTTATTCTCATTTACAAAGTTTAAGAAGGATAATTTATATTAACTATGAGCAGTTATGGTGATATTAATAAAGGAAAAAATATATCATATGCATAGAAATTGTGACTTTTGGCTGTATAAAGTGACTTTCATGGGGAAGATGATAATAAGTAATGAAATTTATATAGAACCCTCAAATAAATAAAAATTAATAATGGACCAGTCCCTCACGTGTGAGAGAAATATAAAGATTTCAGGTATTCAATTTTTAATAACTGGTTATCTAGAAACCTTTTGTCAATTCCATCATTAAATCATTTTCACTAGATACACATAATTATATTTCAAAAGAAAAAATAGTTTATATTTCTCAGTTAACTATAAACATACGTGAATATTACATTACCATAAAAAAATATTAAAAAATTGTGAAAGAAAATTTTATACGTCCTTAAACATATTAAAAGATAAATTCTTCATATATTGTGGAAATGAAAAAATAAGGGTCAGATTAGATAAATAGTAATGGATATGTACATTAGAGGCTATCAAGAATCAATAAGGTGAAATAAATATGGAAATGTATATAACTGAAAAGACATTACATTTAATCAATAACATGATCATGAAACTCATCCATGTATAATATCAATATGGTATTCACATGGGTAATAATAACTTAATTCTTGATGAAGGAAACTATTAATATTGGATGTCATGATTGTATAAAAATGATATATATACTATCAAATCCATTTTATAGGATTATTTAATATATGGGTAAGTATACACTAAAACCCCATTTTATTTATTCTATCAAATTTATCTTATGATATTATTCAATGAATTTATGGGATATATAATTATGGCCTTCACCCATCACTACATGTCAAGCGCATTCCTCGTATATTGAATAATCATATTAATTCAGGACTAATATTCATTATCAATAAATATGGTTATTATATATGAAATACATATTATAAATCATTTCCATGACAATGAAAATTAAAAAACCTTATTCACAATTGATATATAGTTTTGGAAAAAATCATACAAATGATAAATTGAATATGAATATTTGAGATAAACTTAATGTCATGTGATAAAAAAAGTAAATTCTTCAAGAGAATTTTAATTCATAAAAAATTCATCAATAATGTGATTATCAATAATATCTATGGTCAAAATGATGATAAACCATCCATAGAATAAATAATGACATTATACATGAATCACATCCCCACTATAGTATAATTAAATTATTGGGGGTTTTTCATTGATGAATAAAAATACTATAAAAAAATATTTCAAAAAATTCATAATAAAAACAAACATTTATTTTTGAAAATCATATATATAAAAAATCCACAAAGTAAAAACACATTCTTTGAAAATAACCCTTCAAACCTATAATGGATGCTTCAAATAAATGTGTGGTCAAAATGGCATGATTATTACATTCATTCCTATTATGTTAAAATAACAATTCCTTTTTCGTTTTTTTGGAAAAATTCATTAATGTACTTGTTTTGAAAATAAACTTAGGATAACATTTCAACCAATTTATAAATATTGATAAAATAATAAAAAATTATTTAATAAACAATTTGAGAATATTAATGATATTCTTAAAACTATTTGATGGAAAATATTGACGTGGAAGAGAATGATCCCAAAAATATATAAAATTGAGTTATATTTCCATAAAAATGATATTTAAATTTCTTGAGTATGTAAAGAGTGGAAAATTTTAGAAAATTTATTATATATAAATTATCTGTAGGAGAAGAGAATATTTTGGTTATGATATATAAAATTAAATAAATCCCCCTTCGAAGAATTAGACAAAAAACCATAAACTGTAATGTAATTGTGAAATAAACCATTACCACAATATTATATTTTGAATCATAACCCACAAAAAATAAATTACATAAAATGAAGTTCTAAAATCTAAAAATATATGAATATTAAGGATAATAAATATCAATTTGGGTAGTATATACAATTTATGAAAATAAAAACCATTTTAATACCTAATATTTCTTAATATAGTTGAAATTGAGATCAAATATCTTAAAATGAACATATCTTTGAAATAATAATTAATCCATTAATTTATTAGGTATATCAAATTAAAATAACCATAAAACATATATAATTAAAAATATTAAAAAATCATACGTCATTACAAAAATGATCTTCTTTTATAAACATATTCGATATATAATATAACCAAATGAAAAGAAATTGTGTTGTGAATCCCATAACAATTTTGTAAAATTTAAATAAGATATTATTGAATGAATTAAAATTAATTGTGAAATAAAATACCATGAATTATTAATTATTCTTAATATAATATAATAAAAATTATTATAGAGACTATTAAATAAATTGTCTCCAAAAATTAAAATATGAAACGATGAATAGAAATTTATATAAAATCCATTACAATGATAAAAATGTTGACGTAAGAATTCATCAATGAAATAATTGTATTTTTCAAATGTGAATACACATAAATTGAATCCATGTATAGTACAAAATCACCATATTTCATTGCACACATGATCTTATGAAGTAAAATACGATGAAATAGTAATAATATCCCATGAAAAGAAAATTATTTATCAAACACTACAACATGGTAAAATTCAAGTCAAATTACATTGGATGAAATAATTTTAATTAATAATTATGCTAAAAATATGTATATCAGATTTATGATATAATATATAATGTGCGAAAAATATAACTGGTATAAATGAAATAATTTTTATATCAATAAAAAGTACATAGTGAAAGCTTGTTGAAATTAAATCCCCTAACAAATGTCTGAAAACTACATAAATTCATTATTATCAATAATTAAAAACAATTGATAATTATTTATTTAATTAATAACATTTCAATGTTTATTATTCAATTAAATATTTAATACCATTTTTTATTTAATTACATAACCATTTTGTCTCCATCAGATGTTTTAATCATATTCGGTTTATATATCCAAAATGACTACAGTATAATCCTTATAGTAAAATAGTTTATTATTATGGTATATCTAGAATAATAACCATGAAATAATTTTCATTTTATACATCAATTATACTTTTTAAATAAACATTGAAATATAATTATGAAAAATTAGCTATATTGTAGCCATTAAAATGTTTTCCATATGTACTCTTGAATAAAATTTCCATTTTTAATTATATAAATGTAATAAACCTTAGTATTAATTAAAATTTAAATATTTAACATTGTAATATATATATATATATAATAATATTTTTTTAAAATATACTAATATATTTATATCATATTATGTTGATAGGATTGACTAATCATGTCACTTCAAGAAGGTGGAAATACACATGTAGACTGGGACAACATTATTATTTTCAAATGAAAGGAAATGTAAGAAAATATATTTGAGATTATAATTCCATAATGAAAAACATAACATTAATATCAAATATATATATATATTATCATTAACTACATCCATAGAGATAGTGGTGGAATAAAATTAAAATAGTTCATGAGGTTCTTTCATTTACCAATTGATGAAGTATGGGATTGATATAGGGAATTAAATTTACATAAAAAACTGATTATATAATAGAATGTTATGTTATATTAATAGAATAGATGAAATATATTTGAAATCAATGGAAGAACAATTAATTCTAAAATTCCTTATCAAAAAATGATATATCTCTTCAAACAACATGTTTAGGTTAGTAAATAATGACCTCACCGTAAGATTTTATATTCCACCAAATACCTCTATGATGTACGAAGGTATATAAGGAAGATATTTTAGATGATCCATTTTTCCAAATTTTTATTTTTGTGTAAACAATAGAGGTATCATGTGAACTTCTAAAATTGATGCGTGTGGAAAGCCAGTAAATTTTAATTAATTTTCAATAATATTAAGATGATATCCTAGATATCTATAACCAAAATGGATAATATTATAAGGGTATAATATTATTTAAGAAAAAAAACTTATTTCTAATTTTGTTCTAATAATTTTATACCTTATCATTATATTTTAGACCCTGATAAACACATTTTCACAGTAATTATTATTATTATTATTTGTTATTTTTATTATTTATTATGAATAAAAATTATGTTATATTATTTGAATTTATTAATTATAAATATTATATATATTGATTTTATATTATCCAATTCTATCAATAAAATGGTGGAATTTAAATTAAAAATAATCCTACAGAATGATTTGAAAAATACTTTTTTATGAAATGTGTTTTACCATATATAGATGTATTTCATAATATTTATTAATAATAATTTTTATTTCATGAATAAAAATTAATATATATGAATATATAATATATAGTTTTAATTTAAACATTTCATCAATAGGGGAAAATTTATTTATTTAAAATTGAGGAACACTTTCAACATAAAAAAAAGTTTTCATTGATAAATGTTGTTTCTCAGTAAAATTCATCTAATATAGAAATAAAATTTAATGAATATTAAATATCAATTTAATAGATTACATATATGTAGATAATATATTTGTTAAATTAAATTAATATTCAATTCATAAACTGATTAATTCATTAATCAAATTCTAGAAATGAAAATAATGTTTTACAAAATATATATTTTTTTTATTCACAATAAAATCAATGATTTAAGATAATACTATAATTTAAATCCAATGAAAATATCGATATTATTGTCGAAGAAATTATAACCCTTTTATAATATAAAATTTCAATCTTTTATAAATTTTTTTTATAATATTCAATAATAAAATGAAATAAAAAACATTTTGAAAGAAATTTTTTTTTTTGAATAATAAAAAAATTACTAATTAATGAGTTATTATTTATATGTAGATTTCAATATAATGTATGAAATATTTTTTCATAAATGATTTATTACTATTGATACCCTATAATATAATTTCTTGGTTATAAAGATCTTTTTTTTAGAAAATAATATTTAATTGTATGTTTAAGCATGTTTTTCAGTGTCATATACGCTATGAAACAAAATGTTTTTCTTTTAAAATGTCTTGGTGTTACATTATGAACAACTTTATTATGTTACATCTGTGAAATTTAATCTTTCTCTTTTAAATGGTTATAAATTTGAAAATTTATTTTAGGAAAAACGAGATCATAAATGGTTAAATAAAACATCCTCTCAAAAATAAGGAAACATAAATTTGAATAGAATATAGAATAACACAAAAGAAATGATTCAAAATCAGATAACATTAATGGAATGTAAAAATATTGACATGGTAGAGAGAAATGAATTAAAAGGACTAATAAAGAGTGATATTTTACATTGTCAGTATAATGTTAATGACCACAAATCCATAAATATGTGTGGTTGAAAAGACTGTTAATTTATTAGAAATGAATGAAAATGTGTCACATTGTTATTTAAATATATTGTTCAGAATGTTGAGGGATTCGATTTCTCTCAATAAAGAGAACAGAAGAAAATTTAATTACATGAAATAATTTTACATCATAAGAATAATATCTTTAATTTGTTGTGGGTTGAAAAATTTACCCATAATTTATTACTATATAAAATTAATATCCATTAATGATTTATTATGCTTGAATAGTTACATGATCTTTTAACAGGTCATAAGACATTAAATGTGTGATGTGTATATATTTAATTTTTTAAATATTTTTTTATCCCAAGATTGTTAGTACATGGTATCTTAAAGAATAATTTAATCCCTAAAATCTCCATAGTAATAGCAAAATAAATACATGTTAAATTTAATTAATATTGGTCTTAAAATTATGGAAAAATAATTTTGTCCAAATTCAAAATTTCAAAATTTAAAATTTTAAAAAATTTTAAAATAAAATTTTAAAATCAATATTAAATTAATTCCCTAATCATTATACTATAACTCTTAATGTCACATAAAAATTATGTCTATAAATCAATCCCCACAAACATCATTGAAAAAATAATTTCATCAAAACCATTAAATATTTATTACACAAATAAATAATATATTATCATATATATTCAACAATCCAGAGATATATTAAACTCCATCATTAATTACTTTTTCAAAAAACAACTAATGATTTTCATGGTCAAAAATACTATCTATTTTTTATAATTAATTTCAGTTATCTATTTATCCCTACAACACATTGGTAATTCAATATTAATCATATATTAAGGATTATAATTTTCACATTATTTGTTTTTTATAATATATCAACATACCATTAAATATATTTTCTAGATCATCGATAAAAATCATCATATTTTTTCATATCCGAAATGAAAAACTGTTATTTTTCGTTACTTATATGATTCATGAATAATATATAAAAATATCACTAATATTAATCTTATAAAACATAATTATCAAATCCAGACCCAAAAACAAAAAAACATTTCAATTCATTGATTCTCACTCTATATGTTCTTCCATGTTCTCATAGTTAAACCCTGTATTATATCATTTTCAAGGATAATTACCAAGTTCACCATACATAATACATTGTAATTCATGGGAATTCATCTCACTATTTTATAAAAACTCAACCCCTTCCATTGAGACGAGCCTCGTGCTATCTCTTTCATTATTTATGACTTGATTTAAATTAACCATTTGGTCCTCTATGGTCGTCCCTAAATAATATCTTTATATACTCCACCATTTTATTATTTGGTGTCTCTGAGAGTATGTTTATGTGGTTGTTTTCAAATGTATATTTTGATAATTAATTAGGAATAATCACTACAACATTCTCTCTATTCATCATCATATTTTGTTTCTCGTAGTCACCACATTTTTCATAAATTTTAGTAATAACGCGATTCCTCATGGGCAAGGAATTGACATAAACCAAAAATCATTATATTATAGCTGTGAATCATATTGGGAAACCAAAAATATATATATTGGACATCTAAAAAATGAACCATTCAATTCAATATATTAAAACATTGGTTTAGATAAATTTATTCATTTTTATCAACTATTTGTATAATTTATAGTGGACCATAATTTAAATTTTAATTAAACCAAGAATATTCCATATGACTATCAAACCAAGTACACAGTAAAGGAAAAATAGTCATGAACATTAATTATATCCATGATATAATCAAAAAAATGGCCAATTACATTTAGATGAAACTATTCCAAAATAATTCCACATGATGTGTCCACACACTTATTTATTACATGGAAAACTAAAAAATATTTACCTTAAATAAAACAATGTGAAGTTGTCTTATAATTAGTTATATAGTCAAATTCAATCATATGTTTATATTACCTTATAATTTTTTTTCCAAAATCCTATAACAATGTTTTCTACTAAACATTTTATGATATAATCTATAACAAGCTATAATTCTTTGAACTAGAGTAATTGTCTTCGTTATTTTATTGTAACTAGATACAACCAGTCATACACCAAAATAAATAATAGTTTATTAATCTTGGTAAACTAGATACTTAATTGAAAAAAAAATTTAATTTTAAAACATAAAATTATACACATAGTAAAATTAAATGATCTTTAACTAGGAACTCGTTCAATTATTCTTCCATATTATCACTTTTATGGGAAAAAATAAGTGTGCTCTTAGATGCTTTGTAAGGGCTATATATATAAAAATCTATCATTATTTCATAAGAATAATCAATATGGAATGGTGAATAAATGAGAAAAAATAATTTTAATAAATAAAATGATCAAGAAATGAATTCATTGATAATAAAAGTATTTAAATCTCATGGATAAAAATAACTGAAATCTCTCTTATTAAATTTATAATTTACTGCTTCATGATAGCAATCATTATGAAATTTTTATTTTCAAATCCTTATACCATGTTATTTTAATCGATGGGTATGTATACATCAAAACCCTATTTAATGATAGCTTATTGAATTGTCTTGTGAGACCCATAAATTCATGCAGGGGGATATATTATTATGGTTTCTACCCATCACTACATATAAAATTCATTTTTCATATATTAAATTATTAATTTTATTCATAGAAAAATATTCGACAATAAAAAATTTCTATCTAATACAATGAATAAATTAAATAAATTTTTCTTTATACTATAAAAACACATTCTGCGTAAAACATATTATGTATAAATGGTAAACTATTTATGCAATAATCATATATATAATATAACTAATAAAGATATTTATAAGAAATTTAGTGTTCAATTATCACATGGATGTAAATGTTTCAAGAGAAAGTAAATGGCATAAAACATAACCTAGAATCAGAATATAAATATATTCATTGGTCAGAAAGATTATAAAACATTCATATAATT
Source organism: Viscum album (assembly GCA_963277665.1). Lineage (NCBI taxonomy): Eukaryota > Viridiplantae > Streptophyta > Magnoliopsida > Santalales > Viscaceae > Viscum > Viscum album. The sequence continues at coordinate 640,252,011 of OY728133.1, read as the reverse complement.
ATTATTTATGATATTATAGAAACATATTATTAGTGTAGTATTAAAAAATAATGGGTTTTTCAGTTAATGAGAATAGATACCATAAAAAGATCATATAAAATACTCAATAGGAAACACGACTTTTCAAATTGAAAATGACTTTTGAAACAAAATATAGCATAAATGCTTGGAAAAATATTTTATTTGAAATGGTCCTTTTAATAATTTTACTGAATATTTTATTTATTGAATGGACATGTCGTATTTTAAGTCCCCGGCCTTAAAACTTACTTAATCTTGAGATATTTCAAGAATACACCTTGAGGATATTTTCAGGTTTAGAGTTTTATAGAATTATATCATAAAACATGTATTACATGCCACATTTAAGAAAAGTGGTTACATAAAATATAGTATTGATTTTCCCCATCAATGGAAAAATATTTAAAATAAATCATGGATTCTTTCTTGACACTTCCTTGACACTATCATCATATCATGTACCTTTCCCTTGTCCTGTGAAAAACATTTCAAAAAAACGTGGGATGCACATAAAAAGCTCAGTAAGGGTTATAAAAATATGGAAAGGAAACATGAGTTCATATATACATAAGAATGAAATCATACTTTACCCATAAATCATAGGCACTTTAACATACCTTATCAAATCATGAATAAATAATAGAAATAATAAGACAAAAATGTAACTTGAGGAATTTATAAAATTCTTACGTAGGGAGTAACCATCTTGGTTACGTTTGGAATACCCATCACAGTATATTCCCTAAATATCTTCGGAGAAACCTTAACGTTTCACTCCTTCGCATTACCCAATGCATTGGAGATCTATTGTAACAGCCCGAGATTTTATGAAAAATATTCTTTTTTTTATTTCACTAATGTCTTGTGTTGTACGCTACACCAAAAGGAGCTTGCACAATACGCATCCTTGACATGCCTTGCATTACACGCAATCGCGACCTTCCTCGATAGCTTGTGTCGTACGCAATACCGAGTTTCACTAAACAACGATATGCTATTAAAATATTATTAAAACTAGCCGTTATGAATAATAATAATCACTTTTTGAAATTTTATAAATTTTATTTTTCAAAATGGACTTCATTTTTGGATTCGGAATACCGAAATTAGCCTAGGGTGAAATTTTGGTATTTTTATGAAAACTTTCAATTTTTGATGAATAGTGAAACCACTAAGTGGTAGGTTAAAAACTGAATTTTGCATAAAACATAATTCTACTGCTTCTATGAATGGAATTTCAAAAATCCGACAGACACGGTTGATATCAGTATGTAAAATGTTGTTCAATGAGATAAAAATAATTTTTTGGTGAATAGTAACTTTTTACTGTTTTTACCGCGGTTAATAGTAAATAGGGTAACTAAGGGTAAAAATGATATTACTATTACCCTAACACATGTCCTAATTATATTGGATAAGTTTAATTCGACCAAAAACAAACTTAGGAATAAAATATGACCATTTAGGCCCACATGGGTTAGATTAGGACATTTATTATTAATTTATTTAAAGAAGGGTTAAAATAGTTTAAATCAAAGTTTAATAAGTAAATCATTTTTAATATGGGGTTATACATAAGATAAATTCGACTATAAATATTCATTAGAAATCTAAAAAGATTTCCTACATAATGATATTTTATTTATAATTTTTAGACTTTATATAAAGTAATTTATTTATGACACAACGATGATGCAGTAATTACCCTTTTAAGGATATATTAACATAATTGATGTTATAAATGCTCAAATAAATGTAATTTGAGACTTTTTATGAATTCCACTAATTTTATAGGTTACTATGATATATTATTGTTGATTTAATCAACTTTGTTTGAACTTATAATTCTGTTATGACTTTCTCAAAAATCATATATCAAATAGTGTCAAAATTAACACAAAATAGTTTTTAAATGAAATATTATATTATTAATTGTTATTTTATTCCTAAAAATCTAACGTTCGACCAAATGACTTATATAAGGATATATGTATTAATAATAAACAATTTGGGGTTCGTTTGTCATGTTATAGTAAGTGTATTAACCTTATAGTGAAAGAAAACAAAAAGACACGGTAAAAGTTAAATTATTTAACTTAGAGTTAAATCTAATTGATAAGGTTAAAATAATACCCTAAACTTGTCTAAATCTTATTGGTTGATAGGATTTCGACCCATCCCCACTTTATCTCCAAAATAAGACCCTTTGGAACCATTATAAACCTATTTGGACTTTAATATAAAATAATATTTTGAGGTATTCCTAAGGTGCCCCTCTCCTCCCTTATAAAAGGACACCTCCTCCCCCTCCTCCTCACACCAATTTGAGCACTCAATCTCGGCCAAACCGTGCCAAAATCTCTTCTCCACTTCCCTAGAAACATCCTAGAGGTTCTGGACTTCCTCAAAGACCAATTTTAGTTCCCTAAGAGGATGTCTCCAAAAGGCGCTTCAAAGAAGAGGTAATTACCATTACCAATTCTTTCATCTTTATTTCTTCTTCCACTTCTTCTTCTTAGGTTGTTTCATTATGAAGTAATAACATAAGTATCACTAATATAATGATATGTTATTATAAGTATGAAACAACCCTATTTCACCATCTATCCATCCTATGGAAAAAGAAATCACCGCGCGTGCGTACGTACGGAATACCGTCTCCACGCCGTGGTGTAATCTATTTTCCACCACCACCTTACATGGATGGGTATAATTGTGTAAAGAATAACTATACATAGTTATTACAACATCATATTGATTCTGATATATTGTATAATCCACTCCAATTCAATTCAATATTTATGGAAATGATATCATCGCTCGTGCGTACGTATGGACTACCGTCTCCACGACGCGATGAGATTCATTCTCCATGTTAACCATTTAAGAATGATTATAAAGTATATATAAGAAATAATAATGAAATATATGACATTATAAAGCTACTAGATTTATTTATATATATATATATATGTATGTCATCTACTTACTTCCATTCAAGACAGTAAGGAAAGGAAAACAGCGTTCATGCGTACGTATGGACTACCGTCTCCATGAACGGTGTTTTTAATTTCATTTATCTATCTATTATATATATATATATATACTGAATATATATGATATATAAATCATATTTTATATTCTGGAAGTAAGTAAATCATGATATAAGTAATAATAATGTCAAGAACAACAAGTCAAAACACCTACGATAAATGAAACGATTTTACCCAAAACGCTTCTTTAACATGGAATTTACAAAAGAACAGGTAATATAATGTCATAAGTGAACCATATATGATATCATAACAATGAATATTATTCTTTAATAAGTCAATGAAATTTTTTAAACCATTATACAGGAGCTTCGGACACGTACAATGCAAATTGGACCTAAGGTAAGGGAAATATCACAATCTCATTTTTATCCGAGATTGTTTATTCGTAAGTATTTATTGGGGTGTATTTTATCATCCACATCCATGTTCCCTCAATATGTAATATTGTTTCCATCCACTTACACTAGTTTAAATCCAATTTTACCCTTCGTTGAGTTTTTAATAAAGAATATGAAAGGAATCATTTGTCGTTTTTTCGTACGAGGTACTTTTTGACTTTTCTGACAAAAGTAGGAGAAGAATGTTGTTTTTAACTTATACAGCATGAATGGATTTTTAAAACATTATTTCCAAGAAGCTTCCTTTACAAGTTTTCAAGTTTATTTTTAATCAAATTCTTTAGTTTTAAATTGTAAGACATGTAAAGAAAGGAAAATGTTTTTGAAGTAGAAAGGATATTTTCCTCAAGAATGGATTTCAAGTGTTTTATCAAAATTATTTTCCATCTAAGATAATAAAGGGTTCTGTTTCTATCCCTATTATTACATGGATTTGATTATGTTTTTATGGAAATATTTTTATGAATTCCTTTATCTTATATGAATTGTTTTATGATGTCATGTTGTTTAAAAATCCCGTTTTTATTACAAGGGTTATGCAATGATGTATGATTTATGATTTTGTGGAACACATAAGAATGGTATCATTATGAGATGGGTGGGACCTATATCTCCCTCCAATGCATTGGGTAAAGATTTTATATCTAATGAGATAGACAGGGCTGGAATGGTAGGTTATACCGGTTCAGTGAAACAGGACTGAAACGAGGGTTACTCGATTCAGAAAGGGACTTTGTCCACTAAGATAGTCTTGGCAACGAGTCTTGACTAACAAGAAATGATTCTCTATGATTATGTGTGAATGCCACAAAGTTTCATGTTTTATGTTATGAATATTGTGATTACATTTCACTGCCATGATTTACCCCATGTTATGAAATTATGATCTCTTTTGCAGGTTAAGATTTCCAAAAGTTATGTGCTTATGTATATGATGTGATTGATATTTATTTTGTTTACCCTTACTGAGCATTTGAGCTCACCCTTTTATGTTTTCTATTCCCCAGGATATAATGAAAGGATTTAGGTAAAAAAAAGGAAGATCTTTATGGGAGATTTTGAAGATCTTTCACCACGATTAGAAGATTATATTCCAAGTTTCCAAAGACACTAAACTATTACGATCCTTTTGTGTGTGTTTTTTGTTATGTACTAAGTATTCCACAAATGTAATGTAATGTCCATGTACGTTAAGCTTCGGGTCTCTACAGTTGGTATCAGAGGAAAGGTTTAGTCAACCTTTGGAAACTAGGATTCCAGAACTTTAGTGAGATCCCTTGAAATATTTATAAGGTATGTCTAGGGATGTCCCTAAGGATAAGTATACGTATAAGATACAGTCCTAGAACTATGGTAACGATCATAGAATTTAACCTAAGATGTTAGATATTGAGGATACTCCACCTTTATTATGTTGTTTTCCCTAGCATGATTTTTGCCTCTCAGACTATTCTTTTTGGGTTTTAGACGATGGCTGGAACCCGAAGGAACCGTGTTGATCAATGCAATGGACAATGCAATGATTGTCCTCCGGAACAAACAAATGTTATGGGAGATGGAGTGAAAAATCTTATTGCTATACTTACACAAGCTATGAATCATTCTGGACATCCAAATGAGCAGAGAAGGGAACAATATTCTATTGAGTCCTTCATGAGGCAACGTCCACCTTCCATTAGTGGGTCTTCTGATCCACTTGTTGCTGAACAATGGATCAGTACCACTGAAAAGATATTTTCAGTTCTTCAATGTTCTGAACATGATAAAGTCATCTTAGCAGTATATAGTTTGGAAGGTGAAGCTGATCAATGGTGGAATCTTATCAAGAATACGAGGCAAAGAGATGAAATTGATTCCATGGAATTGGACGAGTTCAAGAACTTGTTTTTCAATAAGCACTTCCCTCGTATTCTTCGAACGAAGATGGAAAAGGAGTTTCTTGTGCTGAAGCAGAAGGATGATGAATCTGTTGGTATATACGAAGCAAATTTTACAAGACTTGCATGGTATGCATCTAGCATTATCATCCAACCTGAAAGTAAAGTTGATCGATTTTTCAGTGGCATAAAACCAAGTCTTCGAAGGGCATTAGCTATACGATACTTCAGTAGCTATGAAGAAATTGTGCGTTGTGCAATGAACGTAGAAATGGAAGTTGGTGTTACATATCCATCTCATGGTTTTGAAAAGAAACGAAAGATGGAGTTCAAGGTGAAATCTCAGAATAATGGTGAAAAGAAAATGAATGTTTCCTTATGCTCAAATTGTGGAAAGAAGCATGGTGGAGATTGTCTTAAAGGGACTAGAAAATGTTTTAAGTGTGGAAAAGAAGGTCATCGAGTAGCTGAGTGTCGAAGTAATGGAAAAATGGTTTCTAATGATGTGAATAAAGCAAACACTGCAGAGAACGCACCACCAACACTTCAATGCTTCAAGTGCAAGGAAATGGGGCATTATGCTAATAAATGCCCTAATCCAAGGGTTAGTGATGATCAACATGAGCAACCACTGAAGGCAAAGTACAAAGGGAAGTCACATGCGATCACTATTGGCAATGTTGAATATGACAACGATGTGGTGGAATGATTAAGTGTTTATGTAATGGGATTCCAAAATAATGTTGTATCATTGAGTATGGCAATATTTATTGATGTGGTATTCAAAGTGATTGAGATATTTTTTGGAAATAAGATGATATGCGCATAATGAAGGGAAAACGACAAAATGAAATGTTTAATAGTATTCATGAGCTCATGATTGATATAAGGACTAAGTGATATCATGGTTTGAGTATATAGAATGTTGAGGATTTTGGTATGTGGAAAGTGTTAACTTTAAACTGCATTCATGTTTTCACTATGGTATTCAAAAGAATACATGATTAAGGACTTTGAATGTTTGGAATGTGACCAAAAAAACATATCTTATGATATGTGGGGATCAACGATGGTATTAAATCTCTGGTAATTGTTTTCACTATGTTATGAGAGTGGACTGCAGTATTATGGATAAGCCTAAAGATTGAAATGGATTATGTTGGACATAAGTGAGTATTGTTTAAGGATAGAAGTTTTTTTTATTCGATATTATTTATGGGATGTTATAGTAATGTAGTTTTAGAAAGAGGACAACCTGCAGGACGGGCGACAACCCATCGCGTCGGACAAGGCTGTAGGAATCGAACCAACAACCGAAGTGCGATTGGACTTTATTGCCTACCACTAGCCTACAGGAAGTCCCTATTTAGTAGAAACTAGTTTTATTATATTAAGCAGTATGATATATGAAGTATAAGTCCATTTTAGGAACCATATGTGATTAATCTCACTATAGATCGACTTATGTATATAAATTTTTCTAACCTTTTGTTTGAGACATATGGAATGACCTGTCATACTAACACTTCACGAATAACAAATTCAACTTCATTTATTTAAGAGATGAAGTGGAAATTGTTCAAGGCATGAACAACAGTGAGATTGTACCAAAATAAAGAAATTATTTATTCTAATTCAAAATTTCAACTTTAGGGAAATGATCTTGAAAACCAAAAATGTTGTCCTAGTGATCTTATACCTGATGAATCAGATGGTACCTTAGATCGTCACAAATTTATGGATTTGTGATTACTGGATTTTCCATAGGCATGTTCTCTACCACTCTCCATCAGAACATGATGGTTAGATTTTTCTTCCATATCCATATTTTCACCTATGTGGAAACCCAGTGATTTGTTTATTTGGGTAACCATTACGTTTAATACTTTTGTTTTTAAAGATTGGTTTTGATATTCCTTTTTACGATGTGGGTTTCTATTAAAAAAAACTTTCTAATAGTAAACCATTTATAACCCAGACGAATTTCGAGGGCGAAATTCATTTTAAGGTGGGTAGAATGTAACAGCCCGAGATTTTATGAAAAATATTCTTTTTTTATTTCACTAATGTCTTGTGTTGTACGCTACACCAAAAGGAGCTTGCACAACACGCATCCGTGACTTGACTTGCATTACACGCAATCGCGACCTTCCTCGATAGCTTGCGTCGTACGGAATACCGAGTTTCACGAAACAACGATATGCTATTAAAATATTATTAAAACTAGTCGTTATGAATAATAATAACCACTTTTTGAAATTTTATAAATTTTATTTTTCAAAATGGACTTCATTTTTGGATTCATTATACCGAAATTAGCCTAGGGTGAAATTTTGGTATTTTTCTGAAAACTTTCAATTTTTGATGAATAGTGAAACCACTAAGTGGTAGGTTAAAAACTGAATTTTTCATAAAGCTTAATTTTACCGCTTCTGTGAATGGAATTTCGAATATCCGACAGACACGGTTGATATCAGTAAGTAAAATGTGGTTCAATGAGATAAAAATAATTTTTTTGTGAATAGTAAATTTTTACTTTTTTTACTACGGTTAATAGTAAATAGGGTAACTAAGGGTAAAAATGATATTACTATTACCCTAACACATGTCTTAATTCTATTAGATAAGTTTAATTCGACCAAAAACAAACTTAGGAATAAAATATGACCATTTAGGCCCACTTGGGTTAGATTAGGACATTTATTATTAATTTATTTAAAGAAGGGTTAAAATAGTTAAAATCAAAGTTTAATAAGTACATCATTTTTAATATGGGGTTATACATAAGATAAATTCGACTATAAATATTCATTATAAAGATAAAAAGATTTCCTACATAATGATATTTTATTTATAATTTTTATACTTTATATAAATTAATTTATTTATGACACAACGATGATGCAGTAATTACCCTTTTAAAGAAATATTAACATAATTGATGTTATAAATGCTAAAATGAATGTAATTTGAGACTTTTTATGAATTCCACTAATTTTCTAGGTTACTATGATATATTAGTGTTGATTTAATCAACTTGGTTCGAACTTATAATTCTGTTATGACTTTCACAAAAATCATATATCAAATAGTGTCAAAATTGACACAAAATAGTTTTTAAATCAAATATGATATTATTAATTGTTATTTTATTCCTAAAAATCTAAGGTTAGGCCAAATGACTTAGATAAGAATATATGTATTAATAATAAACAATTTGTGGTTCGTTTGGCATGTTATAGTAAGTGTATTAACCATATATTGAAAGAAAAAAAAGACACGGTAAAAGTTAAATTATTTAACATAGAGTTAAATCTAATTGATAATGTTAAAATAATACCCTAAACTTGTCTAAATCTTATTGGTTGATAGGATTTCGACCCATCCCCACTTTAGCTCCAAAATAAGACCCTTTGGAACCATTATAAACCGATTGTGACTTTAATATAAAATAATATTTTGAGGTATTTCTAAGGTGCCCCTCTCCTCCCTTATAAAAGGACACCTCCTCCCCCTCCTCCTCACACCAATTTGAGCACTCAAGCTCGGCCAAACCCTGCCAAAATCTCTTCTCCACTTCCCTAGAAACATCCTAGAGGTTCTGGTCTTCCTCAAAGACCAATTTTAGTTCCCTAAGAGGAGGTATCCAAAAGGCGCTTCAAAGAAGAGGTAATTACCATTACCAATTCTTTCATCTTTATTTCTTCTTCGACTTCTTCTTCATAGGTTGTTTCATTATGAAGTAATAACATCAGTATCACTAATATACTGATATGTTATTATAAGTATGAAACAACCCTATTTCACCATCTATCCATCCTACGGAAAAAAAATCACCGTGCGTGCGTACGTACGGAATATCGTCTCCACGCCGTGGTGTAATCTATTTTCCACCACCACCTTACATGGATGGGTATAATGGTGTAAAGAATAACTATACATAGTTATTACAACATCATATTTATTCTGATATATTGTATAATCCACTCCAATTCAATTCAATATTTATGGAAATGATATCATCGCTCGTGCGTACGTACGGACTACCGTCTCCACGACGCGATGAGATTCATTCTCCATGTTAACCATTTAAGAATGATTATAAAGTGTATATAAGAAATAATAATGAAATATATGACATTATAAAGCTACTGGATATATGTATATATATATATATTTATGTCATCTACTTACTTCCATTCAAGACAATAAGGAAAGGGAAACAGCGTTCATCCGTACATACGGACTACCGTCTCCATGAACGGTGTTTTTCATTTCATTTATCTATCTATTATATATATATATACTGAATATATATGATATATAAATCATATTTTATATTCTTTAAGTAAGTAAATCATGATATAAGTAATAATAATGTCAAGAACAACAAGTCAAAACACCTACGATAAATGAAACGATTTTACCCAAAACGCTTCTTTAACATAGAATTTACAAAAGAACGGGTAATATAATGTCATAAGTGAACCATATATGATATCATAACAATGAATGTGATTCTGTAATAAGTCAATGACATTATTTAAACCATTATACAGGATCTTCGGACACGTACAAAGAAAATCGGACCTAAGGTAAGGGAAATATCACAATCTCATTTTTATCCGAGATTGTTTATTCGTAAGTATTTATTGGGGTGTATTTTATCATCCACATCTGTGTTCCCTCAATATGTAATATTGTTTCCATCCACTTACACTAGTTTAAATCCAATTTTACCCTTCGTTGAGTTTTTAGTAAAGAATATGAAAGGAATCGTTTGTCGTTTTTTCGTACGAGGTACTTTTTGACTTTTCCGACAAAAGTACGAGAAGAATGTTGTTTTTAACTTATACGGCATGAATGGATTTTTAAAACATTATTTACAAGAATCTTCCTTTACAGGTTTTCAAGTTTATTTTTAATAAACTTCTTTAGTTTTAAATTGTAAGACATGTTAAGAAAGGAAAATGTTTTTGAAGTAGAAAGGATATTTTCCTCAAGAATGGATTTCAAGTGTTTTATCAAAATTATTTTCCATCTAAGATAATAAAGGCTTCTGTTTCTATCTCTATTATTACATGGATTTGATTATGTTGTGATGGATATATTTTTATGAATTCCTTTATCTTATATGAATTGTTTTATGATGTCATGTTGTTTAAGAATCCCATTTTTATTACATGGGTTATGCAATGATGTATGATTTATGATTTTGTGGCACACATAAGAATGGTATCATTATGAGATGGGTGGAACCTATATCTCCCTCCAATGCATTGGTTAAAGATTTTATATCTCATGAGATAGACCGGGCTGGAATGGTAGGTTATACCGGTTCAGTGAAACAGGACTGAAACGAGGGTTACTTGATTCAGAAAGGGACTTTTTCCACTAAGATAGTCTAGGAAATGAGTCTTGACTAACAAGAAATGATTCTCTATGATTATGTGTGAATGCCAGAAAGTTTCATGTTTTATGTTATGATTATTGTGATTACATTTCACTGCCATGATTCACCCCATGTTATGAAATTATGATCTCTTTTGTAGGTTAAGATTTTCAAAAGTTATGTGCTTATGTATATGATGTGATTGATATTTCTTTTGTTTACCCTTACTGAGCATTTGAGCTCACCCTTTTATGTTTTCTTTTCCCCAGGATATAAATAAAGGTTTTAGGTAAAAAAAAAGGAAGATCTTTATGGGAGATTTTTAAGATCTTTCACCACGATTAGAAGATTATATTCTGAGTTTCCAAAGACACTAAACTATTACGATCCTTGTGTGTGTGTTTTTTGTTATGTACTAAGTATTCCACAAATGTAATGTAATGTCCATGTACATTAAGCTTCGGGTCTCTACATCTATATCGGGCTCACCCGCCCTTAGTTTATCACGGAACCACCCGTCTTCATAATAATTCCCAAGAACCATAAAATAATCATATCACATAAAACATACATAAAGGAAACATAACATTTCCACATTTCAGTCAGAATATATCAATAAAACACATTGATATAATAAAAAAATTATGAAAACCATTTTCAATACCAAAATAAAAGAAAATTAAAATATGGTAATTTTTTTAAAACGGTATGGCTTGTAGAGGAATCCGAAACTCAAATAATGGTCACGGTGGCGGAGAAGTCGTTTTCACCACATACGTATGACAAAAACATTCCCTTTTGTTGTTTAGTAAATGCTTCTTATAAAAAAGATTCCTTTTGAATAAACGTAAAAGTCAAAGGGGTTTATACACCGTATAAAAGAAGGCTGTGTATAAAATAAAATATGCCTCAATGAAAGGAGATTGAGACGAAGTCCCATACCTCGAGTCCGACTTGACTCGATCGTTCTTTAACGTCCTGAATAATAAACATGAGTTAATTTATATTTTCTTAAGAAACTTTTTCAAGTTAATTATTACTTTTATATCAATTATTGTCATGTTATAAACATTATCTAATCATTTAAGTTAATAATGTTTGTTTTGTCGATATTTGGTTCTTATGTCGAAGGTGGACTTCTTACAATTAAATGTTGTTCGTTTGGTCAAAGGTTCGTTATATCCGGAATGAAATTCCTGATTTGGATATCATATATATCATATATATATATCATATACATGTATTTATAATATCACATAATAATTCAGAGATAAGAAATGAAATGCACCGTTCATGGAGACGGTAAGTCGTACGTACGCATGAACGCTACTTTCATTTCTATGTCATATTAATGGAATAAAAACTAAATGAGAGGTATGTATATTTTAATTCCAGAATTATATTAATAATTTGGATTTAACATTCATCATATATATCAATTATATATATGTACTTATAATAGTACATTACATTTGGGGATAAGAAATGAAATGCACCGTTCATGGAGACGGTAAGCCGTACGTAAGCATGAACGCTACTTTCATTTCTATCTCATACATTAATGGGAAAAAAATAATGATATAGAGGTATATTATAATTCTAGTATAACATCATATATAATAACTTTAAATCCATCTTTTATACGTCCCACATATGGCATTAACGAATCACATCACTTTGAGGAGGCGATAGTCCGCACTTCCTAAAATGAAATTATCGTGTTTACCCACAATGGAAACCATAAAGGTATACCACAAATGAAAAATAAAGAAGCATAAGGAAAACATAAACATAATATATATCATATATAAATAGAGTGACATCTTAATGGCCACCATTAAAGGTGTTTAAAAGAAGATTGAACAATCATTGTTTCGTGAGGCAGAAATTCGCCAACCATAGAAACAGTATGTTCTTTAACAATTAGATGTAGATGTGTGTAAGTGTAGGTCTAAATCTTGTTATAAAAACATCCTAGTATATTGAAGATACTATATTTTTTACAAAATAAATGAATAAAAAGAGTTTAGGGGGTTGGAGAAGCAAAATAAAACAAAAGAACACAAGTGAAGACATCACCTTAAAATCGGGTAACTCTCTTAGATTTGAGCTCAAAGGCTTCCTTGGTATGACTTCTTCCCAAAGTGAGGCTTCAAGGAGTAATAGAGGGATGTGCAGAGACAAAATGGGCAGGGTTTGGCCGAGTCAAAGGCTTTGGAAGTGTGGGTAAGGTGGTAGAGGTGGGGGCCTTTTATAAGAGGAGAGGAGGGGCACTCTTGGAATGTAAGGAAATGTTACTTCTTTTTAGAATTGGTTTCGGATTTTAATGGTCCCAAATTGATGGGTTTCGAGGGTAAGCTGATAAGGGTTCTTAATACACCCATCCAATAGGTTTTTTACATGTTTAGGTCTTATATTTTACATTATCTTTCCATTTTATTTAAATCGTTAAATAATGAGGTAATCGCTACATCATCATGGTGTTGTAAATAATTTAATTTATTTAATGTATAAAAATGATAAAAAATACAATGATGTAGGAAATATGTTTATATTTCTAATGAATATTTATAGTAAAAAATTGGACTTGTATAACCCCATTCAAAAATTGTTTTAGTAAAACAACTCATGTTTGTGTCATTTTAATTTTAACATTAAATAAAAAGTTATTTATGTCATTTCCCAACCAAAGTGGCTCCATGGGGTCCCCAAGCTGACCCATGGATTTTTATGGTCGTCCATGACACATCCAATGAGGTTAGGACATGTGTCAATTTCATTTCATATTATTACAACATTATTTTTACCTTAAATTACACTAATTACCTCTAATCGCGATTAAAAACTTAAAAGTTACTATCCACCCAAAAATTATTTTAATCTCATTGAACCACATTTTACTTCTTAATGACAAACATGTATGTCGGATTTTTGAAAATAAAAACACAGAAGTGGAAAAGTTTCATTTAAACGAAAAATTGATTTCTTTAACTACCACTTAGTTGTTTCACTATTCATCAAAAATTGATGTTTTTCAGAAAAATACCAAAAATTCACCCTGAGCTATATTTGATATTCTGAATTAAAAAATGATGAATATTTTACAAAATTCAAAACATATAAGTTTCATTAATTAATTTAATAATTAATTCCCGCTGTCAGAGAAAATAGCGTGTTTTTATGAAATAATAAGTATCAAAAGATTGACACTAGTTTTAGTCCAATTTCAAAGTGAAATTGATTCCAATGTCCAATATTGGATAAAATGGTAAAAATATATTATAATTTAACTTTAAAACAAATTCAAAAGATAATCTAACCATATAATTAAATTAGATGAAAAAGCAGTTTTGATGTAAAATGTATTATTTTTCACTATTCATTAAAAAAATGAACACTATTAGAAAAATACCAAAAAATTATCCAATGTAAATTTAAATGTCTCAATTATAAAGAATAAGTTTATTTTTACAAACATAGCTTAAAAAATTGTCAAAAGATATATTCAAAAATGGTTTTCCATTAAAAGGCAGTAAAACAATCCTTTAAAAAATATTAGTGTACTCCATGCTTAAGATTGGATTTATTTTCATTTTAAGCCTATAAAACACTATCTAATTCATTAATAGACATAGATAAAAATATCAATTATTCGTTACTTACTTGGGATGTTACATCCTTCCCCCATTTAGAAAAATTCCGTCCCTGTAATTTATTTACTTTTCAAATAAATGTGGGTACTTATCCCTCATTGCATTTTCAGATTCCCATGTTGCATATTCCATCTTGTGGTTTTTCCACAAAACCTTTACCTGATTAATCACCTTATTCCATAACACATGCTCCCTGTGGTAAAGAATCTGGACCAGTTTTTCCTCATAAGATAGGTTCTCTTCCAACTGAACTACCTCTGGACTCAAAACATGAGATGGATCTGGCATGTACTTTCTCAGCATCGAAAATGAAAAACATTGTGTACCTGAGATAAACTCGGAGGAAAATCCACCCGGTATGCAACTGATCCAACTCTCTCTAGAATTTCATATGGTCCAATAAAACTTGTAATCATCTTTCCTTTCTTACCAAATCGCATCACACATTTCCATGGTGAGACTTTGAGAAAAACATGATCACCTACCTCAAAAGATAGATCATTCCTCATGTTGTCTGCATAACTCTTCTTCCTGATCTGAGTTGTTCTCATGTGTTTCTGTAACAGCTAAACTTTTTCTGCCAACTATTCTACCAATTCTGGTCCCATCATCTTTTTTTCACCCACTTCATCCCAAAAAGCTGGAGTTCGACACTACTTCCCATATAACGCCTCAAATGGTACCATCTGTATACTAGAATGAAAAATGTTATTATAAGAAAATTCAACCAAAGAAAGATGTTGTTCCCCACTTACCTGATAATCCATAGAGCAATAATGTGGCATATCCTCCAATGTCTGAATTGTTCGTTCTGACTGCCCATCGGATTGCAGATGAAAAGTTGTACTAAAATATAATTCAGTACCCAACGACTTCTGAAGGATTTTCCAAAAGATGGAAGTAAACCTAGGATAACGGTCAGATACAACAGAGAGTGGAAATCCATGTAACCTGAGTATCTATTTAAGATAAAAATCAGAAAGTTGATCTAGAGAAAAATTATCTTGTATGGCAAGTAAATTTGCAGATTTAGTCAATCGATCAACAATAACTCAGATTGCATTATTTCCTTGAGATGTCCTCAGTAATCCCACAACAAAGTCCATGGATATATTTTCCCATTTCCACTCTGGCACTGGTAAACGCTGAAGCATCCCATTTGGTAACTACCACTCTACTTTAACCTGCTGACAAGACAAACACTTCACAGTAAAATCAGCAATATCTCTTTTCATTCCATCCCACCAGAAATACTACCGCAGATCCCTGTACATCTTAGTACTACCAGGATGAACTGAAAATGGGGAACTATGAGCCTCAATAACAACTCATTCTTCAACTGTGAATCACCAGGGACAGATAATATCTTCCCAAACCTCAAAACACAATCATTATCAATGTTGAATTCAGGAAACTTTCCATTCTGAACCAGCTCTACCTTTTTCTGCAACTCATTTTCTTTCCTCTGTGCTTTCTTAATTCTATCTGATAGGGATGATCTCACTAATACTTGAAACAAAACAGAATAACTTCCTACACCAACAACTTCTATGCCAAAGTTCATCAAATCAAAAACCAAAGGATCTCGTTCCAAATGTAGCATGGTTAATGAATCATTACTTTTTCAACTGAAAGCATCATCCACTTTATTTGCTTTTCCCGGATAGTAATGAATTGTACAATCTTAATCCTTGATTAATTCCAGCCATCTCCACTATCTCATGTTCATTTCTTTCTGAGTGAATATATAATTTAAACTCTTGTGATCAGTATATATTTCACATTTTACTCCATACAAATTATGCCTCCAAATTTTTAAAGCAAAAAAACAACAGCAGCTAATTCCAAATCATGTGTAGGGTAATTTATCTCATGAGTCTTCAACTGACATGAAGCATAAGCAATTTACTGATCATTCTGCATAAGGACACAGCCATGTCCCTTCAACAAAGCATCACTGTATATAACAAACTCACCATTCCTGGAAGGAAGTGCCAAAACTAGAGCATTCACCAATCTTCCTTTCAACTCCTTCGGTAGTAACGTGAGTCAACTGAACCATCACTGCAACAAACTGTGTTGTTCTGATTCTGACAATCTCAGGATACTAATTTGGAAGGTCATTTCCCTCAGTATGCCTTCCCAAAAAAGCTTCTCTATTTCCTCTACGAAAAACCATTCTTAACACTGAAATACCTTAGGTGAAGCAACATGGTAATCTGTAAATGCTATATCATTTCAATCATACCATAACCTAATTTTTAATTTAACACTTTTCTAACTCCAAAAGTGGTCTAAACCGACATTTGATACCAACTATAAGGCCCCGAACTTAAACCTTACTTAATCTTGAGATATTTTAAGAATACACCTTGAGGATCTTTTCAGGTTTAGAGTTTAAGAGAATTACATCACAAAACATGTATTACATTCCACATTTAAGAAAATTGGTTACATAAAAGACAGCATTCATTTTTTCCATCATAGGAAACATATTTAAAATAAAACATGGATTCTTTCTTGACACTTCCTTGACACTATCATCACATCATGTACCTTTCCGTTGTCCTGTGAAAAACATTTCAAAAAAAACATGGGATGAGCATAAAAAGATCAGTAAGGTTTATAAAAATATGGAAAGGAAACATGAGTTCATATATACAAATAATGAAATCATACTTTACCCATAAAACATAGGAACATTAACATACGTTATCAAATCATGAATAAATCATAAAAATCATAAGACATAAAGGTAACTTGAGGCATTCATAACATTCTTACATAGGGAGTAACCCTCTTGGTTACGTTTGGAATACCCATCATAGTATATTCCCTAAATATCTTTGTAGAAACCTTAAAGTTTCACTCCTTCACGTTACCCACTGCATTGGAGAGCTATATTGGGCTCCCCCGCCCTTAGTTTATCACGGAACCACTCGTCTTCATAATAATGCCCAAGAACCATAACATAATCGTGTCACATAAATCATACATAAAGGAAACATAAAATTTCCACATTTCAATCAAAAGATATTAATAAAACACATTGATATAATAAAAACATTATAAAAACCATTTTAAATACCAAAATAAAAGAAAAGTAAAATATGGTATTTATTTTTCTTTAAAAAAACGGTATGGCTTGTAGAGGAAGCCGAAACTCAAATAATGGTCATGGCGGTGAAGAAGTCTTTGTCGCCGCATACATACAACAAAAACATTCTCTTTTGTCATTTAGTAAATGCATTGTATAAATATATTTCTTTTTAATAAACATAAAATTAAAAGGGTTCTATACAATGTATAAAAGAAGGTTGTGTATAAAACAAAATATGCCTCAATGAAAGGAGATTGAGACAAAGTCCCATACCTCGGGTCTGACTTGACTCTATCGTTCTTTAACGTCCTGAATAATAAACTTGAGTTAATTTCTATTTTCTTAAGAACCTTTTTCAAGTTCATTATTCCTTTTATATCACTTATTTCCATGTTTTAAACATTTTTTAATCATTTAAGTTAATAATTTTTGTTTTGTCGATATTTGGTTCTTAAGTCGAAAATGGACTTCTTACAGTTACATGTTGTTCGTGTGGTCAAAGATTCTTTATATCCAGAATGACATTCCTGATTTGGATATCATATATATCATATATATCTAGAATATAAATGTATTTATAATATCACATAATCATTTAGAGGTAAGAAATGAAATGCACCGTTCATGGAGATGGTAAGCCGTACGTACGCATGAACACTACTTTCATTTCTATGTCATATTAATGGAATTAAAACTAAATGAGAGGTATGTATATTTTAATTCCAGAATTATATTAATAATTTAGATTTAACATACATCATATATATCCATTATATATATATACTTATAATAGTACATTACATTTGGGGAAAAGAAATGAAATGCCCCGTTCATGGAGACGGTAAGCCATACGTACGTAGGAACGCTACTTTCATTTCCATCTCATAAATTAATGGAAAGAAATAATAATGATATAGAGGTATATTATAATTCCAGTATAAAATCATATATAATAACTTTAAATCCATCCTTTATACTTCCCACATATGGCATTAACGAATCACATCACTTTGAGGGGGCAGTAGTCCGCACTTCTTAAAATGAAATTATCGTGTTTACCCACAATGGAAATCATAAAGGTATAAAACAAATGATAAAAAAAATAATAATAAGAAAATAATAAAAATAATATATATCATATATAAATAGATTGAAAATTTAATGGCCACAATTAAAGGTGTTTAAAAGAATATTGAACAATCATCGTTTTGTGAGGCAGAAATTCGCCAACCACAGAAACAGTATGTTCTTTAACCATTAGATGTAGATGTGTGTAATTGTAGCTCAAATTCTTCTTATAACAACATCCTAGTATATTTTATATACTTTAGTTGTTACAAAATAAATGAATAAAAAGAGTTTAGGGGGTTGGATAAGCAAAATAAAACAAAAGAACACAAGTGAAGACATCACCTTAAAATCGGGTAACTCTCATAGATTTGAGCTCAAAGGCTTCCTTGGGAAGACTTCTGCCAAAAGTGAGGATTCAAGGGGTAAGAGAGGGATGTGGAGAGACAAAATTGTTAGGGGTTGTCCGATCCAAAGGCTTTGGATGTGTGGGTAAGGTGGTAGAGTTGAGTGCCTTTTATAAGAGGAGAGGAGGGGCACTCCTGGAAAGTAATAAAATGTTACTTTATTTTAGAATGAGCTTAGGATTTTAACGGTCCCACATTGATGTGTTTCAAGGATAAGGTGATAAGGGTTATAAATCCATCCATCCAATAGGTTTTTGTCATCTTTAGGTCTTAGAGTTTACATTATCTTTCCATTTTATTTAAATAGTTAAATAATGAGGTAATCGATGCATCATGATGGTGTCATAAATAATTTAATTTATTTAATTTGTAGAAATTATAAAAAAACTACTATGATGTAGGAAATCATTTTATCTTTATAATGAATGTTTATAGTAAAAAATATGACTTTTATAACTCCATTCAAAACTTGTTTTAGTAAAACAACTCATGTTTGTGTCATTTTAATTTTAACATTAAATAAAAAGTTATTTATGTCATTTCCCAACCAATGTGGCTCCATGGGGTCCCCAAGTTGACCCATGGATTTTATTGGTCTTCCATGACTCATCCAATGAGGTTAGGACATCTGTCATGTTCATTTCATATTATTACAACATTATTTTTACCTTAAATTACATTAATTACCTCTAATCACGATTAAAAACTTAAAAGATACTATTCAGCCAAAAATTATTTTAATCTCATTGAACCACATTTTACATCTTAATGACAACCATGTGTGTCAGATTTTTGAAAATCAAAACACAGAATTGGAAAAGTTTCATTTAAACGACAAATCGGTTTCTTTAACTACCACTTAGTGGTTTCACTATTCATCAAAAATTGAAGTTTTTCAGAAAAATACCAAAACATCACCCTAAGATATATTTCATATTCTGAATTAAAAAATGACAGATATTTTACAAAATTCAAAACATATAAGTTTAATTAATTGATTTAATAATTAATTCATGTTGTCAAAGCAAATAGCGTGTTTTTATGAAATAATAAGTATCAAAAGATTGACACTAGTTTAAGTCCAATTTCAAAGTGAAATTGATTCCAATGACCACTATTGGATTAAATGGTAAACATATATTCTAATTAAACTTTAAAACCAATTCAAATGATAATATAACCATATAATTAAATTAGATGAAAAAGCAGTTTTGATGTAAAATGCAGTATTTTTAACTATTCATTAAAAAAATGAACACTGTTAGAAAAATACCAAAAATTTATCCAATGTAAATTTCAATGTCCCAATCATAAAGAATAAGTTTATTTTGAAAAACATATCTTATAAAATTTTCAGAAGATAGATTTAAAATTTGTTTTCCATCAAAAGGCAGTAAAACAATCTTTTAAAAAATATTAGTGTATTCGATGCTTAAAATTGGTTTTATTTTCATTTTAAGCCTCTGAAACACTATCTAATTCACTAATAGACATAGATAAAAATATCTATTATTAATTAATTACTTGTGATGTTACACTTCTATAATATGTTTTTCAAGGTGAGTACATGGAAACAAAAATTACTTTTGCATTTAATGAAGAAATTTAAAATAACATTATCCCAATAAGAAAAAAAGGAATCCATATAACCCATTGGGTAATGCATTAATCATGGGATAACTTTTTTATAATCATTAATTTAATACTATTTAAATTATTATCCATATAAATTTATATAAAATATGGATGTTGAGTCAAAAATCCTTAGATTGAGTAGAAAAACAATTTAGTTTTCCATAACAACATGATTCTTGGATAATAATGAAATTATAGTGCAAAACAATTAATGGAAGGTATATATTTTTGAAATATAGGAATAGTATATTATAATATATATTCTGTAATATATAATATTAAAATTATTATCCCATCAAAAACATAAAAATAAATAATCCCAAATAATAATGAGATAGGTAAATAAACACTTTCTACAATGGTGACATTTGAATCAAAATACCAATGAAATAAATAACATCAAATGAGATAGTTAATATTATTAATATATAGATATTAATAACATAACATATCAATGGGTATGTATATATACCTCATAAAAATAAAAAGACAGCTAAAACTAAAAAGGTCACAATTGAGTGAAAATTTAGATGTAAACTACTACTAAAAGTATATAATTTAAGAGAAAAGTAAAGAATGAATTGATTATGTGTACCAAATGTAGATCCATATAAGATTTTAAAAATAAGACATAAAATATTAAAAATTCATTACACACATAATATTATAATATCAAATACAATGTGTATGCAATATAACATAAGGAATATAATGAGTGTTGTGAAACACTATACATCTTTCTAAATTAGAAATCCAATACCCTGTGATGATTTCAAATGATTTAAAACAAAATATAACTTCAAATATTAATTATTCATGAGATAAAATGTAATTTATATATATATATTCATAAAAATAGATGGCCCAAGTCATTAGAATATGCCTCAGTGAAATGAAGCAGTGACCCAGTTCTATACCTAGATGATAATATTGATGTATGAATTACAAAAAAGTGTCATTGTGTATAAACTTTTAATAAAATATAATTTTTTATAAACCATAAAATAATCAAGGATCGTTACATTAATTATCTTATCAATATAATAACAATGAACAAGTAAAAAATGCCAATGAATTGAAATTTTGTTAAGAAACCCTTACCACTTTAAAACATTAGTCAAAACTCATATATGATATAATTTTAATTAAAACATAAAATAATATTATATTTTGATTCCTAATATCCTTATGTGATATTTAAAATAAATAAATTATTAAAAATAAATTATGTTCATAACATTAAAACATGCGTCAATGAATGAAAATTGAGATAAAATTTATTACATCACAGCTAAATAGTTACACGCTATCATTATCTTCAAAAATAATAATTATATGTCAAATATGTACATTTTATAATGATTTTCCACTAATATACTCCCTTTTACATTCTTAAATACCTTTTTTATTCTATTACATAATCAATTATGTTCACATCAAACGTTTTGACAATAATAAAGACTTATGGCCGAAATAAAATTGCTTGTATTAAAATAGTAAAAGTGAAAATTATTGAATAATATCTAAAATAATAATAATTATGTAATAATATATTTTTTACATAGATTATAAATATTAATCCATCTATGAAAAATAGGAAGAAATTAAGAATTACACTCAAATCAAACATCTGTTAAGTCATAGGTGGGCATGAGTAACATTTTTATTTCTAAGTGATCTTGATGGAAGAAAAATATGTTTTATTAAAAAATTAAATAATTATAATTATAATTATAAAAAAATAATCTTCCATTAAATAAGATATTATATAGTTTATTTGAGTTGTGGTTTTGAAAAATTATTCACATCACTCTATGGTGAAGTTATTCCACACATATAGAATACTGACATTACCGTTTCTGAATGAATGAAATATTAATGTTTAAAATATGTTATAATTATATAATGATTAATGATTCATTAAAATGATAAATATATTTATATATATTAACCACACAATTAAAACTATCCATGATTGATGGTGATGGAATATAAATTATATCTTGGTCTAAGGTGCTACCTTGTTGTACACACAAACAACAATTCCATTTCCAATATGATTAAAGGATAAATGATTATATGGTATTAAATAATCATAAAAACATATAACTATATTATATATTCCATTTTTATTATAATATCATGGTTAATAATATTTTATGTAGGCTGATGAAGAAATATTTCAAAAATACATAGTTATGAATGATACTGCTACATCGGAAAACAACTTTTTTTTTATAAATACAGTCTTCATAGGTTGGTTTTTTTGCAATACCATGGAATCTAATATATGGTTTTGGAATTATTAAAATTATATTTTAGTTATTTTCTAAATAATGGTTATTATTGATTCAATAAATTAAGGAACGACAATCATTTTTATTATTTACGTGTGTGACAAACTTTTTTTATTTCAATGTTTATTAATTAATTTTTGTAACATTATATGATATATGGGAGTAAAATTGTTCTTAGTACAAAGGAATAATTTTCTGTATAAACTAATATAATAAAATTGGAATTCATGTACTTTATTTGTAATTTTATTCCATTTTAGTATAGATTAACACCAGGTAAAACCTACTTTGATATTATCCATAGTACATAATTTATAAATTTTTTATAATTTTTAATGAACCAAAATATATTTTTCCATATTACCTAATTCAAATTTTATGATTTAAAAATTTCAAAAAAATTTATCAAGTTCAATTCACAAAAGTAAGGGAATTTAATTTAAAAACTAACACAGAAAATGTGTTAAAAAAGTATTCAATAAATGTACATTTAAATTATATTATGATATTACATTAAGATCATGAATTATAATCATAATTCGAAAATTTAAAATAAAATATATGAACACATAATATATAAATTTAATTTAAATATATCGTTATTATTTGTTATTTTAATTAATAATGTTTTTAATCATTACACACTTAAATAAAGCTTTCAAAAAATACCCAAACAATAAACAAATACCAAAAAACATTTTAAATATGATGGAAATGAAATTAATTTGATTAGATATAAATTTAAAATATATATAATAATATCAAATAGAATTCAATAAATTATGGGTCTTTTTAATTAATTAATTTATTGAAATTAAATGACGGTTTTATAAAAAGTTTTATTTTCAAAATTATTTGAAAAATTGTTTTATCAAAAAACCCCATTATGTATGTCCATAACTATTTTTTAAATGACGTAATAAAAAATGAATTTTTTTTATTAAAAATACATTATAAATTTTCATAACAATTATTTTGACGACCCTGACTCTAGTAACCAAGAGACAGTGTCCATATTATTACATTGGAAAAGAAGATAATGAATAACATCCCAATAAACCAAATAATTTATTAGTAATAGTAATATAGAAAAATAATTTTGTCTTAAAATAAATTTTATGAAACATATTAAAAAATATTTTCTCAGAATATGTCATTATTTCATTTAGTAACATCTTACTCACCCACTACTCTAAATAAACTCTAATTTTATATGTAATTTCGAAGAACAACAACATGAATATATTAAAATGATTATTAATTTATTCATAACACAAATAAAACAAACATTATCCTTTTTATAACATGACTAACTCATGGAAAGTAAAACATACAACCCCATTGAAACATGATTAACTCATGAAATATGAAACCGTTCTCTATATATCTCTTTGAATTATGATTGTCTTATAGGAAAGAAAAGGGTTATGTAAAAATCTATTTCAACCGTTATTAATGTGTGGGAATGAACTTCTTTTAATAACAATCACATTTGATATAATCTTAATCCATCTATAGATATAATGATGATTGTATCATTAAAAACTATCATTTTTGTAGAATATAAAACATTAATGGTAATTAGAATTTATTAATGGGATTTACATTAGAATATAATAAAATACATTTTAGAGGAACGTAATGTTTTAATTTCTATAATTTATATTTAAAATTGTAAAAAATAAAAAAATATTTTCAAATTTATTTTCATTGACAACACCCTTAGAAACATATCTAGAAATCATTAAAATCCATTTAAAATAATTCATATAGAAAATATCATTTCCATTTTTGGTTTAAAATTTTAAAAATACTTCGAGAGTCCTTGTTATTAAAAATAACTATAAAAACATATAAATGAATCTTCAAAAAAAATTAATTGTTATAACACTGGAAAATTATGTTCTAGTTGTACCAATTAAAACATCAATTCCTGTAGTAATTATTTGTAATATGTAATGGATTTTGTCTGTAAAATATCAATATGATTATTTTAACAATATTTGTAAACATTCAAACATGGGTAATAAATTTCATTAAAAATCATTAAAATAATTATAAAATAATTTTAATTCATTTTAAAAAAAGAGAAATTAAAAAAAATTACTATAGAGATAAATAGAGATTATGTTTCATAAAAATTGTTTATAAATTATTTGATATACCAAATAGTGGGAAAATAGTACTTAAAAATTAAAATATGATCAATAAATTGAGGAGTAGAAATTTCATGATAACTATTCTTGATACCTTATATTTTCATTGTAAATCTGTGAAATATATATAAAATTATTTTTAGAGGTAGATATTTATATGAAAGGACACTTAGAGCAATGTTATACCTAAATTTTATTTTATAAAAATATTTTATTTATTTTATTTTATTCTCACATTACATTTGAAAAATAATCAGATATCTCTTAAATAGAGTATAATATTGGAATTTTTAAACCTTGGATTAATAAGAAATATTTGGTTTACTCACGGTGTGACCTAATGTTGATCATCATGGGGTGTTTAGATAGAGATACACATTATGGGTGTACTTAAAATTAAAATAATTATTCCTATGAATTGTTTTCATTAAATGACCTAGTCTGAAATCCATTTCAAATATGTTATGGAAAATTTCCATGTTTAAGAACATAACCTGGAGATCCACAATAGTATAATTCAAGGTTCCCCATTTTGGGATTGTGATAAGAAGATAATGACATTCAGAATATATGTGAATAGTAAAGGAACAAATATAATAGTTCTTCCTTTATCATTTGAAGATATATTTTTCATCATTAAACATTCAAATCATGATGTAAAAATATTTAAATTTGGATTAATTTCCTTATGAAAAAATTTAATAGCATCATAAGAATAATATTAGAATTTTCCCATGGTTTGAAACCATGGAAATATTCTCTAATACTTTTTACATGGCTGTTTCGCGCGGAATCCGGGGATGACCTCCTGGACGGGAGATTCAAACGTTCTGATCGGTTTCTAACGGGTTTGTTCGTAGAACCGGAAACATCCAATGATTCCACATCCGTTTGGACCTACTTTCCAAAGGCAGGCGCTCATTAGCTTGTGGGCTAATGAGGCTTAGGAATTTGCATTGGTCGAGAGGATGGGAGGTCGGACTCATCACACCTTTTTGAGGGGAATTATTGTCTACTCCGGGACTCTCTTTATAGATTTAAGTTAAGTTCGTGAATCCTTATTACATTACCAAGTATAAAATGAGCTTTCCTTTAGTTTTAGCAATCAATGATTAAATATGCATGAAATTTAGAGAATCTTTTATATGTATTCGAGGTTTTTCATCAATACAGAATCATCTATATTTGTTTAGAGATTCTTGGTCAATGGTATCCTTCAAAACATTTATATAAAAGTCTCTTGGTCATTATGATGACCAAGCTGGTTTTAAAGCCACTCAGTGGGGCACTTGAAGTTTATCGTCATTCAGAAGGACAGAGATTATTTCAAAGTTGGGATCGAACCCATAAATGGGCTACCTACGTATCCTTTGTTTTGGAAAAGGAATCAGAACCCACGTAGTTCGAGGAATGGGATATGATGTTTTATGATTGATGGCTCAAAGATGAATGTCATAATTACTTTTACACTCTAAGCTCACGTGAGTCATGCTCGGTGTGAGAAACAAGAGGTATTGGTAAAATTTAGACAATTGTGCCATAAAAGATGCAATCATAAGAATTTGTTTTGGGGCTTATGCATAGATGACTGCCCAGATAGGCGAAGGTTTAGGATTTACTTTTAGGGAGAAAATCCATGAACAGGGTCCATAAAGTTATATGTGCTTCATGGATATTTGAATACTCTAATCTTGGGGCTTACTCCTAAGGAGGATGCCCAAGTTAGGAGGGGACTTATGATTGGGTTTTATTCCTAAAGAGGAAACCCAAATCAAAGGTAAATTAGGACTGGTTAAGAGAAATTTAGGGGACTTGGGGCTTACTCCTGAAAAGGAAGCCCACGGTTATGACTGAGTCTTATTCCTGAAAAGAAGACCCAGGTTAGGGGACTTGGGGCTTACTCCTGAAAAGGAAGCCCAAGGTTATGACTGAGTCATATTCCTAAAAAGGAGACCCAGGTTAGGGGGCTTGGGGCTTACTTCTGAAAAGGAAGCCCAAGGTTATGACTGAGTCTTATTCCTAAAAAGGAGACCCAGGTTAGGGATTAAGGTTTGGGGCTTACTCCTGAGGAGGATGCCCAAGATTAAAGGACATGATTGGGGCTTATTCTTAAGAAAGATGCCCAAGATTTATGACTAGGACTTATTCCTGAGAAGGAAACCTAGGTTAGGGGACTTGGGGCTTACTCCTGAAAAGGAAGCCCAAGGTTATGACTGAGTCTTATTCCTAAAAAGGAGACCCAGGTTAGGATTCTCTCATCTTAAAGGATGAGGTTGAAATGAATGAACTCTCAATCTTTGGTGACATAAAGATGTTTAAATCACTAGGTTTTGAGAGATATTTCAAAGAATTCCTTTCAGACAAGGATGTCAAATCAAGAAATCATGCCATAAATGGCTTTGAAGAGTATCTTGAAGACTGAATCTTGAATAGGAAAGGTGAAATGGCTTAAGAGGGGTAAAATGGGCAAGATGGGCACCCAAAAAGATAGGGGCGCGCAAGTATTAAAAGTCGTGCAAGTCCTGCGGTGGCGCGCAAGTATTGGTCGCGCAAGTATACTTGCGCGACATGAGGGATACTTGCGCGATTTACAACCAGAGTTGAAATACTTGAGCGATTCTTTATTAAACCCTTTATAATCCTCTTGAGGTTCTTCCAGAGAGGGGACGCGCAAGTTATATTGAAGGAATTAAGTCGGCGCGCAAGTGTTTGATAAGTTTCAACACTTGGCCTTCCTTCTTCCCTTTAGATCATCCATTCTAGGTAAGAAATTACCTTAGAAGTGTTCCGGAATCTTTGAGAAGAGACTTGGGCGTCGGGAGCTTCAATCCGAGTTTCTGGAAAAAGATCCTCTCGAATGGGGGGCCCACAGGGTCTATTTATAGGCAAAAGAAGACCCCGGGCGGTTACTGGGCGGTTACCAGATCTATCGCGCAAGTCCCTTGCGCGACCATGAGGGGTCGCGCTAGTGTTGAGGCGGCGCGCAAGTGTACTTGCGCGACCAAGAGGGAACTTGCGCGACCTATGGGCAATGTTCTCCTTGTTCATCCCTTTGTCGATTTTTTGATGTTTCTTCAAAGGATTAATCACTTTGAGCTCAGATATTCCCTTTTCCGATCTTTAGATTCTGTGACGAAAGGAGCGTCAACAAAAGTCCCCCCTCAGAGTTGGATCCGGAAAGAAATGAGGATTTGACTCTGAGGAAATCGAATCCCTCCAAAGGAAAAGGGAGGCGCGCAAGTCTTCAGTGCGCAGAGGGAGGCGCGCAAGTCTGCGTCGCGCAGGCATTGAGCAATCTGGATGCGGCGCGCAGATAGGCCCCCTGGCCTATAAATACACGGCTTCCGGCCGTAGATGGCATCTGAAGTTCCGGATTTCTCGAGCTCTCGCCGCGCAAGTCTTCCTCGCCGCGCAAGTCTCTTGTTTTCGCTGTTTCTTCGCTGTCGCGCTACTCTCAAGGTAATAGGGCTTGCGCGGTAATACTTGCGCGACAAAAACTTGCGCGGCACATGTACCACTTGCACGACATCTTCATACTTGCGCGCCTTAATGCCTTAGCCATTTTTTTCAAATTCTTTCACAAATTTTATGAAAAATAAAACTCATTTAAGAGTTTAATTTATTCAACTCCTGTGCAGATTCAATGGCTCTTAGACCTGGATTACTTGATGAACTAGCTAGCAAGCGGATAGATGATATGATGAATATCATTGGCCCTAATTACTATACTGTCAAAAACAGCACTCTTCCAGATTTGGCTAAGTATCTGAAGAAATATCATCACGACATTCCTCACTGCACTTATCTACCTTTGTATGGTCATGGCCATCTACAAGAAGTCATTATTCCAGAAGTAAAGAATTATCTTCCATTTTCTTGGTTTCAGAATTATACCAATTTTGCTTCAGCAAATATCTCAGGCGGAGGAGTATTTCAAACTGCTGGAACAGTAGAGAAGGCTTATGTGATGCATCATAGCCCTTGCACACCAGATCTGAAAAAACATACACCTGAGCTTCAACCACATTGTCATCCTTCAATCTTCCGAGATGCTCAGATGGATCAGTCCAAAGGCTGGAAGAAAAGTTGGGATTTCCGCCCTGGGGGAGGTGTGAAGCCAACTTGGATGTGGGCATACTGGGTGCGACAGACTTGCGCAGAGTTTATTGAGGATCTGAAGAGAGCTGCAATATATGAAGCTGTTTGGGTTGGGCAGACATATATTTACAGACATGATATCTTCGTGCCAGAGATACTCAGTCACTGGAGTCCAGCGACTAATTCTTTCCACTTGACTCATGGAGAAGTAGGTATCAGTTTGTGGGATGTCCACAAGATTTCCGGAGCTCCAATCTTGGGGGATATGTATGATGAATTCATTCCTCCCAAGGTGACTTGGAATGATCCAGAGAAGACTCCTGCTTTGGCTCGAGAATTACTCAAAATCTTTCACAAGCTCAAGAGTTCAGAGACCTCATTAACTCATTTCAGAAAAGATATCCATCCGGAAGAATGGATGAATGTGTTTCTTACTGAGAAGAAAGGGACGGAGCCAAAGGAAAAAGGATCCAAGAAAAAGAAATCCAAGGATACCCGGCCCAGACGTCCTACCACTTGTCCAAAACCTGAGAAGAGAGGAGCTCCTGGCACATTCTGGCCAACTCTAGAAGCAGGAGAGTTTGAAAAATGGGGCTATGAAGTGAATCAAAGAATTCCAAAGAAAACTCGTCTGGTGGGTTTCGTGGCAATGTGGATCAGTATTTACCTCTTGCCGGTCAGGGATTCGAAGGGAGGCGTTAGGCCAGGGACCTTCGTCATTGCAGCCAAGTTAGCTGAGGGAAAAATGGTTGGGTTAGCCACCCCCATTTTAGCAAAGATCCACAGGAGTTTACTTCACGTCTTCTAGGGTAAATCTCCTTTAAGAATAGTGGTACCATTCTAGGTTTTGTGGGGATGGATCGCCACTCACTTCAGGACTTACAATGTACAGAATGGATTACAAATTCCTGGAAGCTCTTTCAGACCGTCATTGCAAGCATTCTCTGGAATTGCTCCATTAGATGTCAATGGTTATGACATAAAAGTAAGACTAAGCATGTATAAGGAATTCAACTTCTTTCCTTATGGAAGTCCGCCATCTGGGCGGTTTGTTGATGATGGGAAAGCCCCTTTGGATTTGAGGGCATACATGCTAGCTTGCAGGGATGGCGTGTTAGTAGCCAGGATTGATGGAGAAATCATATGCGAGGCCTATGCTCCATATAGATTTGCACGCCAATTCAAATGTTTGCAACAGATTGTTGTATCCCCTCCAGTACATGTCAGGTTAGAGCAACATCCGATGGTTTCTCGACAACTATGGTTGCTGACATCAAGAGAGAAGACTGGGGCAGTATTTGATCTACCAGTTGAAAAAGCGGCACATTATCTGACTACATTTTATGCCGAACACTGGATAGCATCATACCCCAAAGGGATACTGAATCATCCTGTATATCAAGTGGGAAAGAGGAAGAGGACTGTAGAGAAAGAAACTCTTCCTCATGAAGGTGATGCTTCTCCTCCTGAAATAGGTTCAACAGACTCCTCCTCTAGAACTGATTCCTCAGATCATCATGATGGGGATGATGAGGCACAACCGGCAGCAAAGCGGTTTCGTGCCCGATATAATCCTCCGGCCAGAGTCAAAAGACCCACTCCATCAGCTCCTGGTGAGTTATTTGATTGCAATAACTTCAATCACTGCTACTTTATAAAGTAATAAGTCTCACTTTCTTATTCTCTATCTGTAGTTGCAGGAGTTGGGAAGAAATTAAAATCAAAAATTGTAGGACCTTCCTCACAGCCTTTATATCTAAGACCAGAGGCTGTTCAGCTATGGCAGAGCTTATACTGTGATACTGAAACCGCCTGGATGGATTTGTGTGAGGGCCTACAACTTCCTGGGATAGGATATCTTCTAGCTTCCAAAGACCTTCAATACGGAGATAACCCCAATGAAGTGCGGGCTTACATCAGAGAGCTGGAAATGCTCATATATGCCACTGATAATTCGGTTCCTATCACCAGGCGGGTGAAGGAAATGATTGATCGTGGCACCACTAAGGGGGTTGGTGGTTCTGGAGATGAGGAGTGGCAAGAGTACGTGGCTCCTGAAGATGTAAGTTTTCTTTCCTTATTTTCTTTGCAACTTGATTTCAGTTGAAGCTTTGTTACTTAAGGAAGTTATTTTCTTCATCTTGCAGCTTGCAAAGAAAGGGACCGGGGTTCCTTCGCCACAATATAGCCCTGGTGGTACCGCTATTGGGGCTGCTGCTGATTCTCCTCGCGAACCAGGCGAGATATCTCCAGGCCAGCAGGCCATGAATGAGGCACTGGACATAGCCTTTCATTCGCCAATCCAAGTGCCAATAAAGGAGACAGCTGAAACTCTAAAAAAGCAAAAGAAGCCAAGGCAACGAAGGAGGAAATCCTTAGCTAAACGTTTCATTAGCAGTGGTATGTCCTTCGAACAATCATGATTTTATACCCATAATCATATGGTTACTCATATTTCTGAGGATTACAGGGGCTTCTTCAATTTCCCCCATGAGGGAAGGGACTGATCCTTCTTCAAAGGCCGTGGAGGGTGCTGTAGAACAACCACAGACTCAAGATGACTTGGTAGCTCCTGGAGAAGAGCTGCCATCCATTCCCAGTATCCCTCCCACTACTGAAGATGCTGTCCAGGGTCAGGGGTTGCAGGACATAAGTCAGCAAGAAGACATAGCAAATGCTCCCACTGGTGAGACTAACCAAGATTCTGAAGTATCATTGGATGAAATGATGAATCAAGGAATGACTTTTGAAGAATTTTATGATCATGCTAGATTGTCATGTGATTTAGAAGACCTTGGGCGTGAGTGTTACCCTTCGCCCAAATTTTTCTTTTAAAAGAAAATATTTCTAACCATGATGTAAAATAATATGCAGTTTCTTCCGTAGAAGCTGCTGAACTGCCAATGCCTGAAGAGGGTGTGGACACTGATGTCAACCCTATCATTGCAGAAACATTAGCTCAAGTAGAGCTAAATCAAATAAACTCTCCTGAGACCCATCTTGAAAATCCTGTTGAAACCGGGAAAGATGGGGAGAAGTCTTCTCATGTTGCTGAACCACCATTGGGTAAGGGATAACAATATTTGTGATTGTACTTTATTTGCATGACAATCCATTCTTTTGTTATCCTTTAAGATTCAACTAAAATCTTTCAATTAATCATGTAGGGCCATCAACTGTAATGGCTAGATCCGGAGATGAGGCTTCAGCCTCTGCCCCAACGGGAATTGAAAGTGAAGAAGCCCATGTCAGAGGGGAAAGAGCAGAACGAGGCACTTCCTTAAGCATGTTAATTCCAGATTACATACCCCCTTCTGACGAAGATGTTGAATCAGATCCAGAGATGCTCAAAGCGTTCAGCTTTTCACGACGTAAGGCGTGGAACAATATATGGAACATCATATCGGGGGTGCCCTTAGAAGAGCTACCATAAAAAATTTCCCGATTGTCATCCCAATTTGTTATAATGGGACTTGGAGGTTTTGGGTATGAAAAGATCCATGCTGCAGTGAAACAGATTATCTTCAGGAGGGAGCAAATGCAGACAAGTCGCGAAGATTTGACCAGAGTGAAATTGTTAGTCAACATAGGCGAATTTGAGGCTGCGATATCCCAGGCTGAAGCTGATTATGTTGTCAAGATGAAGGATCTGAAGCAAAAAATCAAAGAAAAGGTCGTCCAGCAGGTGCAACTCCAGCAACAGTTAGATGCTGTTACTGGGGAACTTGATCAGCTTAATGAATCATTGGATGATACTCATATAAATGGCATGAAAGCCATTGCATATGCTAAGAAGGCATTTCAGCAAGCTGAAAAGAGTGAAGCTGGTCAAGTGCACGAGCTTCAAGCAACTGTTGATAAGGCTCAGGATGCTATACATCAAATGAAGACTTTTGTTGACAATCTCCTGTAATTTCTTGAAAAAGAGAAGAGATTCCAATCTGTGGATGTCCTTCTAACTCTTGTGTATCAATGAAAAGCACTTTTGTCTTCAATCATTTGTACTTGCATTCTTCCATTACCTGCTTCAAATTTACTTAAGCCAATGGGCTTAGTAAGCATAGTTTGATTTTTACTAGGATTATTACAAATACCCCTACAAACATTGAATCTTTTAACAACTCAATATTAGCTAAATCATACAAAAAATGTATATTTAGTGAGATGGATCTTGACTTTTATTCATAGTTCCTCTGTCTTTTGTGTGGGCAGTTTAAAGTCATGCAAGCCGGACATAAAGAGGCTAATGTTTAAGGTCGAAATAGCTTTGACCGAAAAATGGATTAAAATGGATTCAATTCCTTGATAATTTATCTGAAAACAAATTACCATACTTAAGTATGAGATAAAATATGTAAACTATGACTTAAGAATATTTGAATCTGAGGAATGATATGAAAAAGAGCTAAAAGGCATTAGAAAAAGTAGTTTCCAAGAATGAAGTTACTATTATTTAACAAAACCCGTTAGGGGGTTGAAATATGCAGGGCCACCTATGGGCATTAGCTGCATAGTCAAATAAAATAGCATCTTTTGGCTGACAAGTCTATTATGTGGACTGTTTATGCAAGGCCACCTATGGGCACGTGCTGCATAGTCAGGCAAATGAACTCTCAGAAATTTACTTTCCTAGTGCTAAAAGCCAGTGAAAGTTTATGGAGATTCAAATTTTCTAAAGCATAGAGTTTGTTGTATGGAAAGAGGTACTTAAATATGGAAAGGATATTTCCGAACAAGAATATCGAAGAACTGGATGAATATCACTCCTACGAAGGTCTGACCCAAACGTAGGGAAGGAGAATAAACCATAAACTTGGATACTTTCAGATCATGAAAAAGGATATGGGACAAATACGTTAAGGATGGCTATTTTTGCGGATCCCTACATACTATCGTTTAAGACAAATAAGGACAAAAGAGGCATTCTTCCCAAGAATGAAGTTACTATTATTTAACAAAACCCGTTAGGGGGTCGAAATATGCAGGGCCACCTATGGGCATTGGCTGCATTGTCAAATAAATAGCATCTCTTGGCTGACAAGTCTTTTATGTGGACTGTTTATGCAAGGCCACCTATGGGCACGTGCTGCATAGTCAGGCAAAAGAATTCTCAGAAGTTTGACATTTTTGTGACTATAAGTCATGAAAAGGGTTATGAAGATCTGAAAATATTTAAGGTTAGGATTATAACACATAAAGATGGGTATTGTCCAATGTATATAGAGATACATAGGTCAATGAAAACCATAATCATGTTGTGGCTGGGTCCTGAATTGAAACTTGGACTTCACTACGTATCTCATAAGAATGAGAATCAAGCCATACGTAGTTCTTGAAATGCAGTTTAACGTCGTGCAGGACGAAAGGATGAGTGATCTTAGTTTTTGGGGTCATAGAATTCGGACCATAATAATGAATACACAGTGTGTGTTTTCATGAGGACTTTTCAGCCAAGGGACTGAAAGTGAAATTTGGGGTTAGGCCCAAAAAGACTTGGGACTGGATTCGAGGGACACTCGAATGTTCCTACGTATCCCATAAGGATGGGAATAAAGTCCACGTAGTTCTAGAAACTACCGTTTTTACAAATTTGGTTCGTACATGTGAAGGGTGAAAAGAGACTTTAGTGCAATGATGGTTTTAACCTAAGATAAAAAGTTTAGGCATTACCATGTATGTACGTAGTCTTTTGAATAATGAAAACCATGATTGAAAAAAATCAATGTTAATAATGGTTCCTTCTCAAATGAGGAAATCAAAGAATATTGTAGTTTATTGTCGTACCGGACAAAAGTGTTGTATAGTTTAACGTCATATAACAAGGACGAAAGTGAATCAATGTAAAGATATTGATTCCAGGGGTGGTTTCACAAATCATCATCATATGAGATTGTGGTGAACCAATGTGAAGAGATTGTTTTTGGGATTGAACCTTGGGAGGTTGCCTACATACCCAGCCTGGAGGGCAAGGATCAAAGTCTGTGTAGTTCAACTAAAGAATGAATTAATGATCAAGTTGTTCTTGTGGACAATGATCTAAAAAATGTTGTTGGGACTTACACATGGTTAGTGGCCCAAAGGGAGTGTTATGGTTGATGTTCGCTCTAAGCTCACGTGAGTCATACTCGGTGTGAGAAACAAGAGGTAATAACAACCTTAACGATGCACAGTTTAATGTCATGTAGGACATATCAAGGACTTTCCGTACAGTTTAGCGTCATGTAGTTAGGACGATGGGGACAATACAGTTTAACGTCATATTGGACGAAAGGGGGATTGTGCAGTTTTAATGTCATGCTGGACTTTTGATGATTATATAGTTTAACGTCTTTCTGGACGTGAGGGACTTTTATACAGTTTAGCGTCATGTAGTTAGGACGTCACAGTTTAACGTCTTGCTGGACATATTTGGAAATAGTTTATGGTCGTATACATGGACCAGGAATGATGCAGTTTAAAGTCATACGGGACCATTGTTGTATAGTTTAACGTCATATAGCAAGGACGAACTGGTGCTGTACAGTTTAAAGTCATGTGGCTAGGACTAAGGTGAACCAATATGAGGATATCAGTTCTGAACTTTTTACAGTTTATCGTCATGCTGGACGATGATAGTGCCACACAGTTTAATGTCATGTTTCTAGGACACAATATAGTTTAATGTCATCTCGGACAAAATATAGGAACTTCTATACAGTTTATTCTCATGTAGGACAAAATCAGGGACTATGCAGTTTAAAGTCTTGCAATTAGGACTATTGGTGCTGCACAGTTTAGTGTCATGTTGCAGGGACATAAGTGCGAATAGTTTAAGGTCATATGCATGGACCGTACAGTTTATCGTCATGCTGGACGTATTATAGTTTAATGTCATTTCGGACAGAAGTGTGACACAGTTTAATGTCATGTTGGACGAAGTTGTAGTTTAATGTCATACTGGACGAAGTTGTAGTTTAATGTCATACTGGACGATTGTTGTATGAACCAAATGTAAGAGTCTTGGTTCTGGGAACAATATTTTGTGTTTATACAAAATACTTCTTCAGAAATCTGGCATTAGTTGGAGTCGTGATGTGTTCTCCATCCATTGAGATTAGAGAATACGCTCCATTGGAGTAGACCTTATGTATTGAATAAGGTCCTTCCCATTTTGGTTCAAGCTTGGGAGGATTCTTTCCTGGTATCATTGGTGCTTTAAGAACCAATACCAATTCTCCCTGAATGAATGAACGAAGACGAACTATTTTGTTAAAAGCTCGTGCTATTCGATTCTGATAGATTTCCAAGTGGTGCAAAGTGCACAATCTTTTCTCATCTAACTGTTCCAATTCATTCAAACGCTTTTGGGATTGCTCATCTGTTGATAACTGATCACAAATGGCTATTCTGAGTGAGGGCAATTGAACTTCAATTGGCAAGACTGCTTCTGTTCCATATACCAATGAATATGGAGTAGACCGCGTTGCATTGCGAGTGGTAGTCCGATAAGCCCATAAAGCATGAAAGAGTTTATCAGGCCATGACCTCTTATCTTTATCCACCATCTTTTGCAGTATATTTGAAAGAGTCTTGTTGAAGGCCTCTATCTGGCCATTAGCCGCTTCATGATATCGAGATGAATGGTTAGACTTAATGTTGTATTCTTGATACAATCTCTTTACCTCAGAAGAACAGAAGTTGGTGCCGTTGTCTGTCAATATGCTATGAGGGACACCAAATCTAGTAATGATGTTAGACTTGATGAAGCTAACAATGAATTTAGAACTGACTTCTTTGAGAGGTACTGCCTCTGCCCATTTGGAAAAGAAATCAGTAGCAGTAAGAATGTACTTAAACTGCTTGGCCGTAGCTGAAGGGTAAGGTCCCACCACATCCATTCCCCATGTGGCAAATGACCATGAGTATTTAGCTGTATGAAGCAACTCTGGAGGTTGATGAATGAAATTGGCATATACTTGGCATGAATGACACTTCTTTGTGAAATTAACACAATCTTGTATCATTGAAGGCCAGAAGTATCCAAGCCTTCGAATTTGTTCAGACAATCTATGTCCAGACTGGTGGGCACCACAGACTCCTGCATGCACTTCTTTTATGACAGCCATTGTCTCTTCACCATCAATACATCTGAAGAGAACTCCATCAAAACCACGTTTGTAAAGAATTTTCTCGAGGTGGTTTGGACCATCATAAAGAGTAAAATTGACCACACGTCGCCGAATTTGTTCTCTCTCGGCTCTATCAGGTGGAAGTGTTCCATTTTGAAGGTATTCCCTGATAGGTGACATCCATCCTGTAGTATGACCATATGGTTCAGGAATGGGACTAATTTCATTAATTTCCTCTGTTCTGACTTGAACATAAGGTGAAATTGCACGACGGTGGGCAATACCGATGGTTGTCTCGTCCCGATTTGGATCTGCTAAAGATGTGGCTATATTAGCCAGTGCATCAGCTTGAGCATTTTGTGATCTTGGGACATAAGAAAATGTCGGTTCTGAAGGGAATTCCGACATTAACTCTCTGACGTAATCATACAAAGGGATTAATTCTTCTTTTCTGATGGCATAATCCCCATTGACTTGTTTGATTACCAGGTCTGAATCATCTTTTACCTTTAAGTGATTCACTTGTGCTTGAAGCGCTAACTCCAAGCCTGCAATGAGAGCTTGGTATTCAGCTTCATTATTGGTACCACCTTCCCACAACAAAAAGGAATAAGGTAACACTACCTTATCTGGAGAAATGAGCACAATTCCTAAACCAACTTTGTTGAATTTAGGATTTTCCATTTTCTTCCCTGTTGGACTTCTAGAAGCACCATCAAAATACATTTCCCATGTTTGAGGATTCTCTTGAATAGAAAAAACTTCCTCATCAGGGAGTTCGATATCTGAATACGTGTCTTCCACTGAAGGGTGTTCAGCCAGGAAATCAGCCAGAGCTTGGCCCTTAATTGCCTTTTGAGACACATACTGAATGTCGAACTGTTGTAGAATAACCGCCCACCTTGCCAGACGTCCTGTAAGCATTGGACGACTAAGGATGAATTTGAGTGGATTATTACGAGATACCAATTGGACCTCGTGATGTTGCAGGTAGTGTCTCAGTTTCTGAACTGCAAAGATTAATGCCAGGCAACACTTTTCAATACTTGAATATCGGGTTTCTGCTTCAAGCATAGTTCTACTGAGATAGTAGAGACTATTTTCATTCCCAGCATCATTCTTTTGAGCAAGAAAGGCACCCAATGATCGCTCTAAAGCTGTCACATAGAGGATAAGAGGTCTACCCTCAACAGGTGGCATGAGTACTGGTGGACTTAAGAGGTATTTCTTGAGAACATCAAATGCTTCTTGACATTCTTTAGTCCACTGGTAAGTGACTCCTTTCTTCAATAATTTGGTAAAAGGTAAACTTTTGCCTGCCAAATTGGCGATGAAACGCCGAATATAGGCTAAGTGTCCTTGAAGTCCTCTTAATTCTTTCAAATTCTGAGGAGGTGACATACCAAGGATTGATTTGGTCTTCTCAGGATCGACTTCAATACCACGATGGCGTACAACAAATCCGAGGAATTTTCCTGAGGTTACCCCAAAAGCACATTTTAAGGGGTTCATCTTCAAATTATGTTGTCGAAGCTTGTGGAATATGATTTCCAAATCAGCCAAGTGATCAAAATGTTGTTTGGATTTAACCACCAAATCATCTACATAGCATTCAACAAATTTCCCTAGAAAAGGTTTGAAGATACGATGCATGGCGCGTTGATATGTTGCACCTGCATTCTTTAAACCAAAGGGCATCACCCGGTAACAAAACACACCTTGAGGAGCTCTGAAGGCTGTATATTCCTCATTTTCTGGGGCCATTCGGATCTGATTATATCCAGAATATCCATCCATGAAAGAAAGTACTTCATAGCCAGCCGTCGCATCAATTAAGAGTTCTGTAATCGGAACTGGAAAATCATCTTTGGGACAATACCGATTAAGATCTCTGAAATCGATGAAAACCCTAATTTGTCCGTTCTTTTTCTTTACTGGGACAATATTAGCCAACCAATTGGGATATTGAACTTCTCTGACGAAGTTAGCTTTGATAAGCTTATCCACTTCAGGCTCGATTTTGGAAGCATAGGTTGGGTGTGTTCTTCTCGCGGCTTGCTTGAATCCTCGATGTTCTTTTGGCAAACCCAAATGATGGGTGGCAACATCAGGATCAAGGCCAGGCATCTCTGTATAATTCCAAGCAAAAGTATCTTTATTTTGCTTTAGAAAAGAAATATACATCTCTTGTTCTTCAAGGGTCATGGCCGCACTAATTAAAGTGGGGCGTGGATCTTTCTCTGTACCCAGATTTACTTCTCTGAGTTCATCCACAGTGGTAGAGATACCCTCTTCAAATGCTGGAGGAGCATCTCTAAGATCTTCCTCTTCCTCTTCATCATGTGTTATTTCTTCCGTTTCTACTTGCAAAGTAGATGAAAAAACGAAATTCTCATGATCATAAGAGATGTCAAAATTTTCACATTTTGAAGAAGAAGCTTCCATCTCCGACCCTATTGATGAAAAAGGGTCTTCTTTGGGAAATAAGGAGGAGATGATGGATTGAGAATCGACATCAACATTCACCTCTGGTGTTGCTATAACTTCTTCTAGCCTGATTAGCGAAGTATAGACTTGTTGGATTTCAGCAGACGAAATGAAAACGTCACCACTTATGCTTTCATCACTGCTTGGTAAGTTACCAATTTCTCCCAGGTTGTCTGGCTCGATTGCCGTAATTGACATTATGGATCTTTCCATAAGAGTATTTTGATTTGGGCCTATTTTGTCAATTTGACTGATAGGTAACACATAATCTGTACTCACATGTGAAAATGGATTTATTGGAATTTTTTCCAAACCATATGAAGCATTAACTTTGGTAATTTCCTTCATTGTAGATTTTTCTCTTCCCTTCATGTGATAAAATTCCGCCTCAATGTATTGAGACTCACATGTTTTGAACGGGGCCTTATCACCATATAATGTTCCAACTTGACCATCGAAACAGTATTTGAGACATTGATGGTATGATGACGGAATAGCTGCATGCTGATGTAACCAGGGTCTTCCAAGCAAGATATTGAAAGCTGAGTCTTGATCAACAATCATGAAATCTGAATTGGAAACAAGATCTCCAAACTGAGTTCTGAGCGTAACTTCTCCCAGTGGTTCTTGTTCATTTTTATCATATCCTTGCAACATCATGGTAGAAGGAGATAAATCAGATTCCATGAGGCCCAATCGACGAAGTGTGCGAATGGGCATGACGTTGACTCCTGAACCATTGTCAATAAAAGCTCTTCGAACATCTATACCATTGACTTTGCCAGATAGGTACAAAGGTTTTATGTGCCCATGCACAACATCATCTTCATCTTTATCAGTAAAAGATATCACTGCATGGCATTCTGCAGGATTATTCTCTATGTGATAAATTTCAGCTGCAGCAATTTCAGCTTCAAACTCCTGAGGACTTGACAAAGCTTCGATGAGTGCTTCCCGAAGATCTTTTGATAGATTCAAGGCATCCAAAATTGATAATTTGGCTGGTAATTGGGTCAAGTGTTTCAATATATCATACTTTTGATCTAGAGGCCTGCGTTTCCCAATAGGAATATGCGGTTTAGCAGGTACCTTGGGAGCAGATGCTTTGGAAGCTGATGCCTCTTGTATTGAAGTTGGCAACATCTTTGGTTTTGGAAAATTGGACTGATTAGATCCATTTACTTGCTGAGATGAAGAAGATGGAACCTTTAATCGGTCTTCCAAAATAACTGTGCCGAAGCTGAGTTGGCCATTGGCAGAAGAACTTGCTTGTTCTTTTTGAGCTCGCTGAAGGGCTCTACCACGAGTTTCTGCTGCATATACAGTGCTAGCAGGGGTAGAATTAGAGTAGTGGCTTCGGAAAGATCCGCGTCTTCCCCTATATCATGAACCTCTAGAACTTCCTCGGGTTCCTTTATTTGATACAGGGAATTCAGGCTCATCAAGACTGGAATATGAATCTGTTAATTGAATCATATTAACAGAACCAAAGATCAATTCTTCGTCTGATAAAGACTCTGTCAAGTTATCCTGTTTTGGCTGTGCCGTTTGGTGGGACGGTGCCCGTGACTTTGAAGTAGATGGCATGAAATCTGCCAGAGTCAAAGGCAATTTAGGCTTTGATACATACTCATCTTCTCCTGATTCCTCTTTCTTCTTTGAATTGCGCTGCCCTTTTGAGGATTTGTCCTTTGATGGAGGCTTTACTGCAACTTTTGTAGGAGACACAATTGGTTTCTTCAATTGTGTTCGCAAAATGGAATGGGTCCGATTGATTGTCTTTCTGACCATCCAATCATCATATTTTTTCGCAGTTTTGCTTTTGACTTCCTGCCACTCGCCTCCTTCCTCTGGATCTGTAGCAGTAATACACGCTACATGAGCTGAAGAACCCTTCAATTTGACTTGTCCCAAGTCAACCATCTTTTGTAGGAGGTCTTTAAAGACAAAACACTCCTGGATGGGATGTCCCAACATTTGATGAAAGGGACAATAATTGGGACGGTCTTCATCTCCTTCCTTGTTTGGTCTCTTCGGTACTGGTAATTGAACCAAATTATTTTCCAGAGCTGAAATGAAGTAACCATGAACTTGATCACTTCGGAAAGAGTATGTTTTACTCTTCATATCCTCAAATTGTTTTCGTCGTTGATCTTTTTGATCATTTGGACGAAACAGCCTTTTTTGTTGGCGTTCAGGAGGTGGAGCCCTTCGAGAAGATGAAGGTTTTGAAGTAGAAATAGGTACAGGTGCCTGTTTAAGCATAACTGTAGCAGTTTCTGCTTTACCCATTCTTCTTCCTGGAGCTGATGGAATTAGACGAGATTTAACCTTAGCCTGCATAAGGGAATCTT
This sequence comes from Viscum album, assembly GCA_963277665.1. Lineage (NCBI taxonomy): Eukaryota > Viridiplantae > Streptophyta > Magnoliopsida > Santalales > Viscaceae > Viscum > Viscum album. The sequence goes on along the minus strand of OY728133.1, from coordinate 640,209,904 downwards.
CAATCTGTTGAGCGATTGAAGTAAGGTCTCGAAACCCTCCTGTGTATTTCACAGGGATCAATGGCGTGCGTAATTCGTCACGCAAATTTTCCACACAGATTGGCAACAATTCCTCCTGAGGGAGTGATAAACTCAAGGAATACGTTAATCCCTTCCAACGAGCAATGAAATCAGAGACTCTTTCATTCTCCCTTTGCTTGCAGTTTGTAAGATCGAAAACTGTCGTTTTTGGCAAAGTTGAGCTGAACTGAAGAAGGAATTTTTGACGAAGATCCTCCCATCCGATGACTGACCGGGATTTCAAGCTTGTATACCAGACAAAAGCTGGTCCTTGGAAGGTTCGCACGAAGCATCTGAGTTTCACTGCTTCTTGTTGCTCTGGAGTTCCCATCATAGGATCACAACAAGACACGTAATGCGTCAAATGTTGTTCAGGGTCACCTGATCCATTGAAAGTAGGGAAAATAGGGTTTCCAAAACTGGATGGAGGAGAAATTGAATCTACCCATTCAGGGTAAACTTTCTTTTCAGGTTGAACTTGCGCCAGTTTCCCTTCCATAGTTTCTAACTGAGCTGTTAATGACTCAATAGTAGTTATTAACTTTTGAGAAACGTCAGGTTGAACTTGGTTTTGGGTAGGTGCAATGAATGGAGCTTGGACAGCCGTGGAGGTTGGTGCTGCAACTAATGGTAGTGCTGCCAACCGTTGTTGCGTTTGACCCGTAGGATTAGACCTCTGTGGGTGTACTGATAAAGGAGGATATTCCTGATCCATCTCAGTAGTTACAACAAATTCCTTCGGCTGTCGGACTTCAGCATTCTTAAGAAGAAGACTACTCTGAAGTAGTTCTGCATTCAACCTTCTTAATTCTTTCATTTCTTCCTCCTGTTGTGCAAACCTTTGCTCTAATGAGAGCGATTGACCTCCTTCAGAGGAAGGGTGATAAGTAACCTGATTCTTTCCTTTCCCCTTATTGGATCCTTTTCGGAGAGGGGGAAGTGGGTTACTTGAAGGAATACCCATATTTTGGGTAAGCCTTTGATTACGTGTGCGCACACCTTCTTCATTTAGGTCTGTGTGCGCAACTTCTTGAGCAGGAACCTCTTCATCTGATCCCTCTGATTGAGCCTCATCTGGTGAATCAGCAGCAACGGCAGTGATGACATTAATGGATGCATATTTCATGGAATCCTTTCTATCAGCATTTCTGTGATATTGTCTCCTTTCATGTCCATGATGAAACATGGAATTCCGTTGACTTGATCCCTCAGGAATTTCTTTGTGAACCGTCACTTGGAGAGAATCTCCTGATAGCTTGGCTCTTCGTTCCTCTTGAGGCTTCTTCCCTAATCGAGAGAATACTGACTTTCTCTGAGGGAGGGATTGAAGATTTGAAAAAGTCCCCAGTCCGGTGGACTGGGGATGTTCCTGCTGCTTCCGCTCAACTCCTCGAATCCCATTCGTTGATTCTAAGGGTTGGGTTAGAGAAGTCCCCAGTCTGGCAAGCTGGGGTGTCTCTTGACATGCTATGTCTGAGATCTTCTTGAAATCTCTCTTGATCTTGCGGATCTTAGTTCGGAAATTAGCTGGATGCATTAACCTGTATCCACTTTTATCACCTGGTTCAACAGACCGTTGGATGATTTCCGAAACTTCTGTCATTTGATGACGTGTTTGCTCCAGACGAGAGGCTTGTGCAATATTCTCGCCTGCTTGATGTAGGAGCAATTCAACAACCTGTTCTCTATATACTTGATTTTGAGAGGAACTAGTTGAAGCTTGATCTCGAGAAAGATTTTGATTATGAACAAAGCCCATTGATTGTGGCCGGCCATGGGCAATAACATTGCATGAGACCATTTTCGGCAGGCTTTGCTGACCGGAAAGCACTGTGAAATGTAGTGCTCCGTGAATACCCCATCCTCTGATATGAACATTAGATGGAGCATTGGAAATTAACTGACGCAATCTTCTTAGTGCACCAAGGCATGAACATTGAAGGGTTCTCTGTTGCTTTTCAGCCTTCGGATACCGAGAGACTGATAGAGATGCCAAATCAATCTGGCGTTGTAACCCTTCTATTATCTTAAGATGATTTTCAGATTCATCGTAAGATAATACCTTCTTCTTTAATTGACAAAGAGTTTTCCATATGTTGAGAAGAATATCATGGATTCCATCATCCGTCAACATCTTTGGAATGTCATACTGTGAGTCAGCCAAAGGCCAAAACATGACTGGTACTTCACCTTTTGCCAGTTTTTTCCTCATGTTCAGCATTTCCTCTTTATCATTAAATGAAGATTCTTCTACCTGTTTGGACCAGAGTTGGTGTTTCCTTGTTGCTTCATTGGATTCAACAAGATTGGTAGAGGAATCACTATTCATGCTGGAAGATGAATGACCCAGGGAAGGTTCGGAGAATAACCTGAACCCCAAGCTATCTTCTGATGGAGAAAGAGTTTCACCTGCCGATAGTAAAACTTCAGACATGACTGGTTTTATGTTTGCAAGTGCCTCGCGATAGGAGGGCTTTCTCGTCACTACATTGCCATCTGAATAATTTTCGAGACAATGTGAATCACTACTGCGGAGAGGAGTTTCGCAGCGAAGTTCATCACCATGAGGAGGACCTTCATGATGGGTTACAGTAAAATATGAGATCTCTTGCTCCTTGGTCTTCTGACCACACAGAGGGTTCCTGTGGTTCTCATTTGAAGAAGAAACTTCAAGATTGACCGAATTTTCATGAAGCAAGTCTTCATGAGGAAGTGTCTGTTGAAGACCTTCGGGATTAATGTTCCTGTTATTGGGAACTGAGGGAGTAGAATCTTGAATTCCGACAGATAAATGTCTGAGGGCTTCAAGAACTCCAGCATCGAGCAAGGCCTTGTTGCAGATTGGCCTTTGATCTCCTGACTGTGCTGGGCGGATCTTTTTCTTAGATGCCTTCTTACTCGCTTTAGAAATCACTTGATGACGAAAGTGATTGCTCTGAGCAGGTGTATGTGCCTGATCAGGAAAGATGGTCAGGTTAGGCTGACGATCATTGCTCAAATCAGGTGTATGTTCCTGACTTGGTTGTCCATATGATATGGGGGAGTAGGCCCCACAACCCTCTTGGACTGGAACAGATGTGTGTGTCTGTTCCGGAGTGAATTGTTGATGTGTCACTCCACTGCTAGGGATAGATTTATGTGTCTGTCCCTGAGATGATGCTGAAGCTGTTATGATATCCTGGCAAGCATCCAGAATATGAGCATGAATTTGCTTCTGCTCTTTCACCATTGACAAAATATGTTTGGTGACTTCAGCCGCCGGAACGGGGATATACGTCCATTCCGGGCTTGGAGTAGGTGTATGTGCCTGCTCCTGTCCTCCTTTTCCTGTCAGTGAATCCTGACAGTACTCAAGTGTGGAGGCAGAGAGTTTAGTCTGTCTCCTGTTTGTCGTCGGGGCTTTCCGACTGACTTCTCCGTGCGCTACCAAACGAGACTGTTGGTAGGCTTGATTAGTATTAGCAGGTGTATGTGCCTGCTGATTACACTTCGTCAAATGCGGTTGACGAGATCCATCATATGTAGTCAGACGAGCCTGCTGACTAACTGCTGATGTATAAGAAGGTGTATGTTCCTGCCTATGGTACTCCGCCGGAATTGCCTGGCGGGATCGGCTTGATGCTGCCAGACGAGTCTGCTGGACAGCGGGATTAAAACGGGCAGGTGTGTATGCCTGCTCGTTGTTTGCCACCAAGTTAGGTTGGTGGACTTCTACGGAGATGGCAGGGATGACAACCTGCCTATTGTTAACTGGATTCCGTCTCTGGCGATTCATCTTGCCTGCTCGGGTTCGAGGAACCTGAGCTGAATGCCTGGAGTCGGTACCCTCATCATGTTGAGGGCGCACTACCGCACGAGTCTGGCGGCGATTGTTGATGGGAGCCCTTGAGAAGGACTCCTGTTTTTTTGAATTAAGGTCCTGCGGGACCTGCTCATTCACTTCCTCGGAATAAGGGAGTGAATGGAAATTGCGTTCCGGGGATAACGACCCGAAACGGTTGGAGACAGTAGTCAGCACCGTCTGCTTCTTGATTGCTGGTCGCCGTTGTCCGGACGACCAGGTAGAATTGTTAACTTGGAGGGCTTGACGAGCGGCCTCCAGAGTTGGGATAGTACCGTTGCGACGGTACTCCTTAACCAGTGCATTAGAAACACAGCGTTGAAGACGCTGAGTTGGTGATGTCATCCTCAGAGCGGATGACGTTCCAGCAGGAGTAGCAGCATTGGTTTTCACAGCAGCAGACCTCACAGTAGAGGTGTTCCCAGCAGCAGTATTCACAGGGGTGAATTTAAGGAAAGCCATTTTTGTAGAAGATCTTGAAAAAAGAGTGCATGTTCCATGTAACAGACATAATCAAGATGAATCCGGCCACTGCATCTTTTGGATGAGCACATGTCAATGATTGCCTTGTTGGCCCAAAGGGCCTAACAGATAAGAAGAACATCACTTTAACTTGGTTAAGGATTCACGTCGGGTTCACCATTTTTGTTTCGCGCGGAATCCGGGGATGACCTCCTGGACGGGAGATTCAAACGTTCCGATCGGTTTCTAACGGGTTTGTTCGTAGAACCGGAAACATCCCATGATTCCACATCCGTTTGGACCTACTTTCCAAAGGCAGGCGCTCATTAGCTTGTGGGCTAATGAGTCTTAGGAATTTGCATTGGTCGAGAGGATGGGAGGTCGGACTCATCACACCTTTTTGAGGGGAATTATTGTCTACTCTGGGACTCTCTTTATAGATTTAAGTTAAGTTCGTGAATCCTTATTACATTACCAAGTATAAAATGATCTTTCCTTTAGTTTTAGCAATCAATGATTAAATATGAAAGAAATTTAGAGAATCTTTTATATGTATTCGAGGTTCTTCATCAATACAGAATCATCTATATTTGTTTAGAGATTCTTGGTCAATGGTATCCTTCAAAACATTTATATAAAAGTCTCTTGGTCATTATGATGACCAAGCTGGTTTTAAAGCCACTCAGTGAGGAACTTGAAGTTTATCGTCATTCAGAAGGACAGAGATTATTTCAAAGTTGGGATCGAACCCATAAACGGGCTACCTACGTATCCTTTGTTTTGGAAAAGGAATCAGAACCCACGTAGTTCGAGGAATGGGATATGATGTTTTATGATTGATGGCTCAAAGATGAATGTCATAATTACTTTTACACTCTAAGCTCACGTGAGTCATGCTCGGTGTGAGAAACAAGAGGTATTGGTAAAATTTAGACAATTGTGCCATAAAAGATGCAATCATAAGAATTTGTTTTGGGGCTTATGCATAGATGACTGCCCAGATAGGCAAAGGTTTAGGATTTACTTTTAGGGAGAAAATCCATGAACAGGGTCCATAAAGTTATATGTGCTTCATGGAGATTTGAATACTCTAATCTTGGGGCTTACTCCTAAGGAGGATGCCCATGTTAGGAGGGGACTTATGATTGGGTTTTATTCCTAAAGAGGAAACCCAAATCAAAGGTAAATTAGGACTGGTTAAGAGAAATTTAGGGGACTTGGGGCTTACTCCTGAAAAGGAAGCCCAAGGTTATGACTGAGTCTTATTCCTGAAAAGGAGACCCAGGTTAGGGGACTTGGGGCTTACTCTTGAAAAGGAAGCCCAAGCTTATGACTGATTCTTATTCCTAAAAAGGAGACCCAGGTTAGGGGGCTTGGGGCTTACTCCTGAAAAGGAATCCCAAGGTTATGACTGAGTCTTATTCCTAAAAAGGAGACCCAGGTTAGGGATTAAGGTTTGGGGCTTACTCCTGAGGAGGATGCCCAAGATTAAAGGACTTGATTGGGGCTTATTCTTAAGAAAGATGTCCAAGATTTATGACTAGGACTTATTCCTGAGAAGGAAACCTAGGTTAGGGGACATGGGGCTTACTCCTGAAAAGGAAGCCCAAGGTTATGACTGAGTCTTATTCCTAAAAAGGAGACCCAGGTTAGGATTCTCTCATCTTAAAGGATGAGGTTGAAATGAATGAACTCTCAATCTTTGGTGACATAAATATGTTTAAATCACTAGGTTTTGAGAGATATTTCAAAGAATTCCTTTCAGACAAGGATGTCAAATCAAGAAATCATGCCATAAATGGCTTTGAAGAGTATCTTGAAGACTGAATCTTGAATAGGAAAGGTGAAATGGCTTAAGAGGGGTAAAATGGGAAAGATGGGCACCCAAAAAGATACGGGCGCGCAAGTATTAAAAGTCGCGCAAGTTCTGCGGCGTCGCGCAAGTATTGGTCGCGCAAGTATACTTGCGCGACATGAGGGATACTTGCGCGATTTACAACCAGAGTTGAAATACTTGAGCGATTCTTTATTAAACCCTTTATAATCCTCTTGAGGTTCTTCCAGAGAGGGGACGCGCAAGTTATATTGAAGGAATTAAGTCGGCGCGCAAGTGTTTGATAAGTTTCAACACTTGGCCTTCCTTCTTCCCTTTAGATCTTCCATTCTAGGTAAGAAATTACCTTAGAAGTGTTCCGGAAGCTTTGAGAAGAGACTTGTGCGTCGAGAGCTTCAATCCGAGTTTCTGGAAAAAGATCCTCTCGAATGGGGGGCCCACAGGGTCTATTTATAGGCAAAAGAAGACCCCGGGCGGTTACTGGGCGGTTACCAGATCTGTCGCGCAAGTCCCTTGCACGACCATGAGGGGTCGCGCAAGTGTTGAGGCGGCGTGCAAGTGTACTTGCGCGACCAAGAGGGAACTTGCGCGACCTATGGGCAATGTTCTCCTTGTTCATCCCTTTGTCGATTTTTTGATGTTTCTTCAAAGGATTAATCACTTTGAGCTCAGATATTCCCTTTTCCGATCTTTAGATTCTGTGACGAAAGGAGCGTCAACAATGGCATAATACCATGGTATCGATAAATCATATGCCTTATTTTTGTAGTAATAAGTTCCAGCCACATCCTCTGTTTAATTCATGGAATGTGTTAATATATAACAACAGTTTAAAATGTGGTAATGACCTAATATAATCAATTTTTAATAGAGGCCATTAAATCCCAGTTCTATGGATTAAACCATGGATTTTGGTAATATATTACCATATATAATATCATGATAGTAGAATATTATAGCCACTATTTAGCCATGGCCATTAAATCATAATGATATCGTTTAAACCCTTGGATAAATTTATATGTTACCTCTTTTGATTCCAGAAAAATAGCCTACTATAGCTACAATGTAACTATGTTTATTAATTCTTAATGTCAATATATTAAATATGGAAGTAAACATTTAAATGATGGAAATTTCTTATTATATACATGGTTGAACCATGGCCATTAAATCTATATTTAGGATTTAAACGAAGGCACTATGTCATTTATTTCTATAGTTTAAATTTTTTCTATATGTTACCCAAATTCTAGCAAAGACATCCCCTACAACATAACAAACACACAAACATAAACCACATATACCTTCCAATTTACACCAAAATAAAAAGATACATACAAAAATTTGTAAACCAAAATGTTATATTTTATAAACCAAATTATAAATATATAATCCATCAATAATGTCAATCAATAATTTCATCTAAATCATAATTATCCTAAACCATGTTGCCATATCCATTTAAATGTGTGTGTAAACGACTAGAATCCACTCCACTACCATTTTCCTCTATAATATAATCATCCTCTCCACCACCCCCACCATCATAACTATCATTATAAAGTATTTCCCATCTTGATAATCATACCTCCATTATTCATCTCCCTATGTAAGAAGTGGAGATCATATAACAAAAATTCATATGAAAAATTTCTCATTTTCATTTATTTTCTTTTGATCAGAGTGTTTTCGAACATGATTATATATTATCTTATTGAAGGTATTTAAATTATCTTTAGTAAAAATTCATGTAAATTTTCTTGAAAATTCAATAGCTGAAGACAAATATTTAGAAAACATAATTTTCACTCTAGATTGAAAAAAACATTCCTCCATGTTCATCACATAGAACCAGATGTAAATGGTCTTTCGATATAAATTTTTATAGTTCCGTCACAGTTATATCATGAAGAGCATCCTAAATAGTGTGTTACAATTTCAGTAGATAATCAAAATAATTATATTTATCTGAATATAACATATAAATTTTAAAAACTAATAATATAAAAAAACTAAATATTTATTTGAGTATAACTAATTCCTCTAGAAAATATACACAAAAATAAAGGTCATATATATTAAAGGGGTGTCACTAAAATTATAAACCCTATGAAACATTAACTTGAATATATATAATAAGCTATTTAATTTAAATACAAACTCGAATAATTATTTTTCCCCATAATATTGCAAAAAAATCATCTTTTATTTACAATATGTTTTTCAAATATAATTTCATATCGAGAATTCATGATCAATTTCGCTTTATCATAATATAAAAACTTTTAAAAGGTTATAAAAATGGTAATGTTCATTTTCAAGAGGTTTCAGAATGGAGATCTAATTTCAGATTCACATGCATGGAAGAAAATTGTGCCGATTAGTTTATGGTCATCGCCACATCAATCATTGAATCCACCTTCCTAGGGGTTGTACACGAAAATATCATAGTCCAGTCCCTAGTGTAGTCATATAAAAAACAAGAATATATATCAATAAAAAATAAAGTTAAATTATACTTAAATAATCTATGAAGCAAGAAAACTAATAATTAGTTTTTGTCCTTTTTGAAATTTCTTATCAAAAATAATAATAAATCATAAACGAGGGATCATTCATTTCGGATCCTTATAGAAAAATATAAAAGAACATGAAATTTTGTTAATTGGAATTAAAAAATTTATTTCATAAATTATAAATAAATTAATTAATAATGTATACATCCTGTCAATTATGTGTACAATAGTTCAAGGACAACACATATATTATGCTTTTTATTTCTTTTCATGATATAAAAATGAATAAGATAATACAATATAGCAGTACCAACCATAAAAATGAATTTAATATTTCAATAAATAACATATCATCCAAGTATCATTAACCACTCCAATTTTCCAATATATTATTAAGTTATTATTTGTAGATATAACAATTCATCTTTTATCACTTCGAGAAATGTCAATCAAACATAGAAGAAAAAAACCATCGCTGGGATTGATGTACTCGAAACCCATTAAAACTAAAATGGAAAGATAGATACAATTATACCAATATTTCAATTTAATGTTTTTCATGGATCTATTATATTTTTCATTAGATAATTTTTAGCTTCCCATAAATATGTAGATATCAATGTAATTATCTCAACATTTTGTGTATTTTCATAGGAAAATATTAACATCCGCAATTTTTTTTGCGAAAAAAATCAAAGTATCTAAAATATCTAAATAATAGCTTATTTTGTAAATTTACATCATATGTATTAAATAGGAATGATAATGTCATAATTTTTATGTTGATTCATATTTTGGGATATATATTGGTTTCCATTGAACTATACATAATGTTTAGAGCACTATTTTAATGCCTCACAAAATATTCATCAGGTTAATAAAAAATTAATCAATTTAACCTACAAACATCATATTGATGATTTTTTTATTAATTAATTACATGAATCAATTTAAAATTTAAAAAAATAGATACTATTGACTGTTACTGAAAATTTATAATTATATTTTTAGTAATGAGATGTCCGTGTTTTTAATATAGAGTTTTATCACGAATTTTTTGTTTTCAATTTGACGTATTATTTATTATTTTTGAAAGGTGAACTATATCAACTATGGTGTTGGTACATTATACTATGAAAATGGATATAAATCACCAAAATAGGAGCTTCTATGTAATTTTTATAATCAAGTAGATTCTTCGATGAAGCCCAAGTAAGAATTCATATTATTGTTTGGGTGGATATTGTAAAATAATTTAAAATTTACTTCTCATATATCGTTAATATGTGTAATATGAGAAATAAAATTCATCTATGTCTTGATTAGTGCACAAGTAATTATACTAGATAGTTATTCATGGTTATGAGATCTTTTTAGATTATTTTTCTTATTATCACCATATTGGTATACAACTACATCATATATTAAATATAAGTGAATATAATAAAGAAGAAAAATAAATTTCATATAACATTTTCAAAAATGACAATAAAATGGAGAAAAAACCATCATTATTTGATTGGATATGTGTTTCAATACTTTTGAAAAAAAATGAACTGAGAATAAGGAGTAATATGTAGTTTTATGAAGATCAACAAGATTAAATTTTATAGAGATTTATATTTTGTAGAGGTTACTCTGATATTTTCTTAATGAATGGTTTTTAAATAGTTGTAATATAAGGATGAAAGTAAATATATAATCATCTATCACTATAACTCAAAAAGTAGATTATCAATCCATTTTAATTTATTTAAGAAGTATCTAATTTGTAAATTTTTCAATGAAATCTTAAATTTTAAATTTTACTATGATTTAATGTCATGATTGTAAATAATTGAAAATGTTTTTTAGAAGTACTTTACTTTGAACATGAAATAAATCTAATTAAATGAATTAATTTAAAAATCTGTACCTTTTGAAATATAATATAAAAATATAAGTATGTTATAACAATTATTTTTATTTTTTCTAGATTCATAAAGGTTCCATATTTCCATTATATGCATGAGAAAAAGAATAATGATTGGGTAATGTGTCCATCAATATTTAATGCCACAGTTTTGCAGAGATTTATTCATAAATCAATTAAAAAATAAATGTATATCTAATGATAAATGATATATTAAATATGAAATTTCATGATCTATTATTTTAGTGCATCCCAATGTATGAATATTTTTCTTAGTGTAATTATTTCTTATATTCATCTTAAATGATTCTAATTAGTAAAAAATAAACACATAACTTAAAAATACGTAACTGATGAATAATCACTATTAGAACATAATAATTTGTTGATTTTGTGACACAACTCATATAATGAGGTTTTTTTATATTTCACAAATCCCGAGACATTCATCGACAAAAAAATTAGTTTATATTCATTGGAATACTAAATCATTATATTCTACTATGTAATTAATAACAAAAATTCTAATAAAAATATTGCAGAACCATTCAAGGGAAAAAAGAACTGGAATATTAAAATATATAGTATCATAAAAAATTTATTTAATGGATAAAATAAATATATTTAAATATAAAAGTGAACCAATAACTTTTATCCAGGTTTATATTATTCATTTTAAATATGATGAAAAAATTATCTATAAAATTGATCTTATTTTTATATGGTTGTTATTTTAGACTGTGGGGTTAAATAATTAATATATATATATAATTAATTTCATCATGGTGGTGTTATTTGAAAATTTATACATGACTAATTAAAAAAATATTAAATTTTTAAAGTGTATCTATAATTACATCCAAAATGTTGTTCTCCACCGAAGGATTAGTTTAACTCTTACTGACATACATGAGTAGAAGTTCATCATAAAATAGAGGCTACCATTCAATGATAATCAATTTAATTTGGAGATAAAAGTTGGTATTTTATTTTAAATATTGTGTCAAAATTAAAAATAAACTATATTTTATTTTTACTGAAAAATTAAAATTGGCGGGGTTAGTGGGAATGCACATAAAACTCCTAGGACAAAAAAGGAAATAAAACCATCCAAAAAATACTTTAATTGACAAAAATGATCAAATTCATAAAAATATGATATAAAAATGGGAATGAGAGATATGAGTGTTTAAAAAGAATAATTTTTAATCACATCAACTAATTCCCACTTCCAAATCCTAATAATAAAATAGAAGAAAAATCATCATATCATTTACCAAGATGCATCACATGAAACCATAATTAGATTTAAAAATAGCAGTAGAGGTAATATTTAAAATGAAAATAAAATCTAAAATGTATTTTAGAAAAGAAATATTTATCAATAAATCTTAGTAGTGATATATTGATTAAATTTATGACTTATATATCATTTAAAAGGGAATATATTCTAGAGGTGGACGGATCATAGTGGGGAAAGTATTAATTTTTTAATATCCACATTCTTATTGAGGTTACTAGATCAAATTATTGATAATGATGGTTTTAGGGAATGTATGATATCACTGTCCACATACTCTTGATGTTAAGAGATAAGATTCTTTTTCCATCGTCATCTCGAGATGAGCCATAGGGATTTTGGGAATAGTAATGGAGATGAGGAGAAAATGGATATAACATGAATTTATGGTTTGGGTCTAGGCTAGTGGGTTCCATGTGATTCTAGTCAATCCATTCACTATTGTCTGTGACTGTTGATAACATCACTAAATGAGCACGTGTTTGTTATACTGTTGAATGAATCCATTTGATTTAATCTCTGACATGACGATTAGAGTTGTGCATGATTTGAGTTAAATATGTTCCTTTTTCCCGACACATTGGATGTTTTGGATACATTTTTTGATTAAATTTTTGAAGGATTAAATATTTTTCAGCTCCCCAATTAATGTGGAACTTTTTTGTGATGGGATTAGACTGAATGAATGTTGAAATATACAATTAGTGATGTGTTTATTTAAATATGAATAATGGTTCATTTTAGATATGTAATATAGGAATAATATTAAAGATGATCATGAAGGACTATTATTATTAATAATGGAGTTCATTATTCATGTGAGGTTAATGTTAGCGATATAATAATATGATTGTTTTAAAAATTGTACTCTAACTATTAAATGCTCAAGATTTCATCACTCTATAAGACCATGGTCTAGTAAATATATGAGAGATTGGAATTGTAGAGGTATATATATAGTCTTGTTCCATAAAAATTTTAAAAGTTGGGTTGTGTGAAACCATTGGTCCTGAGTAGGATGACATGTGCACTAAGGTGGGTCTGAAGCTATTTTAATATAGAGGAAGACAAATAATTTTCAAGAATTCTAAAATTCATGACTCTAAATTAAGGTATATGACACACCACCACTATCAAAAGATATACCCCTAACAAAACATTAAAATTTAGGTAATAAGATACTTTAGAATTTAATTACTGTGGGTAGTCTACCACTCATACACATTAATGTTGTTTTCTCTAATTCAGTGTAAACATTTTGTATCTTGATATCCCTTTGAAAACTATATTAGGAATCTATCTATTTTTCTTGATATATGTCCAGGTAAATTGTTTTTTAGTATGTTCAGGTTCATAATTCAACATTGAATTCTATTAATTGAAACTGAACTATTAATTTTGAATTTCTTCTTGAGGAGTTATTTTCATAAAATAATAATGAAAGATTAACTATTGAGAATAATTTGATTTCTTAATAAGCATTTTATATTGATTCATGATAATAAAATATTTATAAATAAACTCTTTTAAAGAGACTACTTAACATTATTTATTTCCAAAAATAATTTTTTTATGTATTGTTAAATACTTTTTAAATTTTAATTAACGAAAAAATTAAAATTAAGTATATTACCTTGAATTTGGAAATGTTCTAATATACAATTTCATCATATTAAATTCATGGAAAAATAATGATATTTATAATAAACATTGTTTTATAAGATGATGTCCTATAACATCTATACAAAATTTTCACTATATATTGGAATATTAATAAAAATTAAGATAAAAAATTGTTTGGAAAATACATATTATTTCTAAGTAAACTTAGATTTGAAAAACATCAAGATAGACTAAGACTAAATTTATATCAACGATTACTTAATTTTTATATAATTTTATAAGTGAATGATCTATTCAAAACCATTATTATTACAAATTGTAATATGGAACCCCCTTTTGAGAGTTTTATTTCAAATAATAGCATGTTACTTATAGTCGTATGCTTGGAAACATTTAATCCTATACGAACCTTTACATTATTTTAATAACTTATGAATTCTACTTGTATGATTTTTATACTTATAATAACTAAATAGTAGTTAATAAAGACGCATTTTCTCTCATTTAATTATTCTATTCAACTATTATTAATATATTTAATTTAAATTTATGTATTTTATTTTTTATTTTTTATTTTTACATGTGATTTTTTAGTACATATTTTTCCAAATTCCGGACATCAACATCTATAAAGTGAAGGCAGTTTCATTTTCTTATGGTGAGTTGGATGAAATGATATATTGAACACATGAATGGATATTCATGTTTGTCGATAAGATAGATATTAATGAGTTTTTAATTCTATCTAATTATATATTTAATATATATGAATTTCATATGACAAATAAGATCCTTGTAAATGACCAAAAACTATAATAGAGGCCTTGTTTTAATAATTTTTTTATGGATTTCTCAAATGGATGGAAATTTTCTAAATATATTTTTTCAAGATATATATTCTTTTTAAATTTTTAACCAAATGAAAAATTAAACCTAAAAAGATATATGTTCAGATACAAGTATAATTTCTTTCATAGATATGTGAAAATAAATCTCGTTACTTATAGTCATGTGTGGATCCTTCTGTTTTTCATCATATATGCAGAATCGTATCATCTAATAAAATGTCATTATAGTTTCATTTTATTAGATAAAAAATAAAAAATATTAATATTCATCAAAAATTACTCAATGAAAATTCTATTCGTAATTATTATGAATGGAGGGGATGAAGAAAATACTAATAAAATCAATATAGATTTATAGGGTTATAATCATAAAAAATATTTTCTAGAACCTACAATACCAATAGTCACTATGTTCAAAGGACATATCTCAACTATTTATGAATATTGATCATATGTGGTCATGTAGTTTTATCTTGAGGTGAAACCTATTATTAATGTTGAGATTTAGGATCACGTAGTTAAAGTGGAAGATGATTAGTTGATAGATTGTGAGAAAGAATGAATATCGAAAATCACAAGAATATGACGAATGATTAAATTTATGATGTAAAAATAAAAATATTGACGTTCAAGTAGCAGTATTTATTTATGTTAATAGCCCAATTATTGATCTTGAATAAAATATAAGGTATTAAAACGAGGATTAATAGTTTTGGGTTGATGATCTTACCCTAATAAGAAGGGATGATGTAGTTTTGGATAAACATATACCTTCACTTATTTTTGATAAATGTTATGAAGATAAAAAATCTATGAAATGATATTAAATTAGTTTATATTCCCATAAACAAGATCACTACGTTCCATTTTATATGTTTTTCTAATTCACTATTTTGAAGAAAAATTTTGTTGGTTTCATGTATAATTTCATATAAGAGGAAAATGTGGTAGAATTTTTTAAGTATTTTTTAAATACATTTTTAAATAAAATAATGTATGGTTTTTTAGTAATATTTTTATTTGTTCAATGATTTTATAAATTCCGAAGATATTTTTTTTTGAATATTAACCCTTTTCACAAAATGTTTTAGTTACATTTATGAAATATTCTAAAAGAGACAGGAAATGTATTGCATCAGATTTGGCATTTCAAGATGAATGTTAAATCTCTATATAGTTTTACAATATCCATATTAAAGGTTTTCATGATAGAAATATGAATCTAATAAGTGAAATAATAGATATCAATTTTAATTATAATGAAAAATATCAAGGAATTGACCAATATTTGGATGATCTTGTCTTTTTTGTTAAATAGATTTTTGTATCATTAAACGAGAATAGGGAAAATATAATTGATAATATCATAATTTTATCATAGCATAGAATGAATGGAAAACTTATTTAAATGATAGTATCTAATATATGGATAATGATCAAAAGCTATTGTGGAAATTATTGAAAATTAGGTTTCCAATTAATCAATCTATGAAAATGAAGACTAGTAATTAATATAATGAAATATCATTCCATATAAGTGTATATCATTTAATAGTTTATAAAATAATGGGTACTGAAATATGTACCACAAAGTAAATAAGAATCATTTTTTATTACATAATTTAATTTTCCATGAAATTGCATCCAAATAAACCACATGTGAAAATAATATCAATGGAAGTGAGATATAATAATATTTAATAAACATTTGATCAATGTGCCAACTATAAATGATAAATAATACATGAACTAATTACAAACATTTAAGGAAGAATATTCACATTTATATGTACATCCTAGTACTAATTAACATTTTCATTTATAATGTATTTCTGTTCAAATTATGTCTAATGTCATTAAAATCATTAACAATGGAGTGGTAATGTGAATCAGAAGATAATTGAGACCACAACATGATTACTTTTACTATATAATTCTTCATACATTATTTTATATATTTATCATGTTTTTTATTTATATCATTTCAAATCATTGTGACATGATTCAAACTCTTTTTAATGTTATTTTCATATAAAAAAAATGATTGAAAAAATTATACCAATTTATTTTTCATCTATGACATGTTTGATAAAAATACATTTTGTATAAACTACATGAATTTATTATGATGTACTATTAGAATATTTTTGAGTTTTTTATAAGGTATTTTTTTAGAACTCAAATAATAGAGAAAAATACCACTCTGGATGAAACATGAAACAATATTGAGATCTCATATCATAAATATTAGTTTGTAAACATACATTTCAATATCTGATTGTAAAGACACGATACACACCTCTGTAGATAAATATAATATATTTATTTTTTTATGTACTTATGTATATTTGTCCCAAAAATATAGTGAGTCTCATCATATCTATAATCCTTGTAAATATGGGAAGATATTTGATTACTAATCAGGATACCACAAGATTCGTCTGGTTAAACACTATCAAAACATTAACTACCATTCCAAACATAAAAATTTCTATAATATTTTATAACATATATCCATGTCAAATATGTATCAAAAATAATCATTGAGAATTGAATTTTAGAGATTTTGGGAAATAATTTCAAATAAAATAATAAGGGAATAACTAGAAGCATCTTTCATGATAACATGGGTGTTAGAATATTGCTTATTCATAAATCAAATCAAAATTCATATTGTTGACTCAAAAATAACTTTTTGATAATTTATTACCACTTCAATTTTATTGTTTTATAAAACAAAGAAGATATTGGGATTTTGTTTTATTATAGGTAGTGAGGATATTTTTGTCGATGATAGATCTATATAATTAATTGAAGAAACTGAATAACAATATGATAATGATGTAGATTATGAAAATAGAATTAGAAATTATTTATAATATAATTTTAATGGTAAAATTTTAATTGAATAGGAATCATCTGGGTATTCATAATATAATTGGTTGGTATAATTTTAGTGTTATGACCTAGAGAATATCTATAATAATTAGTTCTTCCAACCACTATTCTAATGTAAATTCAAAATATGGTAATGAATATATTGAAAACAATGTGCGGATCAAATCTATGGAAAGAATACTGATCATATAAAAAATAATAATACATGTGTGTTTTTTCCAATACATATAAACCAAATATTTTAATAAAATATGTTTTTAATAACATGAAAAAATGGGGATGTTTCTAGAATAAATGATAGAATTTTGTGAAATTAGAAATTTCAATTTTTATAGTATTTATATATATTGGGTATTTCCCCAATAGCTATTCATAAAAATTAAAATATTTCCATCAAATTAAATATTTCTCCATCGGTGGAATTTGATTTGGAATATTTAGAAATTTATAATTTAAAAGAAAATTCATGAGACATTTCCTTATGTTATCCAAGAGTTCCAAATGTCTTCTCCATGCATTGAATCTATGAATCGTCATCATAAAATATAATTGATATTCTCACATAGAAAAAGGATTCTTCTAAGAGGATCTATAGATGTGATTTCAATAAAAAATCAGTTTTAATAATGATTGTGTGATTTCAATCATGTAGGGTGGGAGGATTATATTCCAAAAATAGTTTTATAGATTTGTACTTGAAATTTAAAAAAAACCCTCATTATAGGAACAAAAAATGATGAGATGAACACATATGTTGGTATCCTTCCAAAAGGATGATTCCAATTCAATTAAAAGATTGGGTTGGACATAATGAATGATACTTATCTTACCCTCTCAAAATGACTCTAAATTATTGAAAAAATCCTAATAATATCTTTTGGCCTGGAGATGCAAATATTAAGAGTGATATTGATGGGAGACATATTGGACAATGTGGATTCATGGAAGAAAAACATACTATAGATGAAACTGTATACCTCCCAAAACATATTTGAACATGAATATCCTAATCCTAATTGAGGACAGGATGAGATTCGAGGATGGTGGGGGTGACAGCCTCCAAGTTGCGTCAAAGCAGAGTCTAAAGATGATCATCCTAGTGAGGTGGAGAGGTTATGTTAGAGCTATGATGGACAAGTGTCCGTCGGGAGAAGGAGAGGACACGTCGATTATGCGCTAGTGGGATGGTGGGATGGATATGAAGGAGGGGGGGATCATTGGGAGAACAAATATGATAGTTGTGATACATTTTCCAGGAGCATCTACATAGTTGGGTTTGAAAGTGAGGGGATATCATAGGGCTCGATCTAGAGGGGATGTAATGGTATGTTTTATATATTTTAAAATATACCATAGAAGTAGATAGCATATTTCCACCTTGTTAATAAACATTAGAAATACATTTTTGGAAATTTGATATTTTTTTAATAGTGCATGATCGTTTATATTTCATTAATTTTAATATATTTGTTCCTTTTCCTTAAATATCATATCATATTTAATTTTTATAGTTAATTTACCCCATTGTTAGATGTCTTCATACCTCGACTATCCCCAATATATTTTTTTCAATGAATTCTAGTCCTATGGTTATTTCACATTCAGTATTTGACCTTTTCCTCCATTTTTCTCCAAGATCTTCATTGATTTAGTGATGTGATCTCATTTCAACATTATCATGTTGGATAGAGAGTGATGAGACCCCGATAATCATGGACGATATGCTTGTGATGTATTGATACATTATCAGGTAATGGGTTTGGATTATTTTAGGATATGTGAGATGAATTCCATGAATTTTGGATCATGTAATGGAAGGCGTGAAAAAAAGGAGGGGCAACATGGAATGGATATCATATAAGAGTACCAATATGTATTTTTCGGCCAATGAGAAATCAAAATTTACAGTTGAAGGTGATTACCACAGAATATAGGTGGTCAAATGGTGACATTTATTGTGGATGGGTGAGATCATAATGTCATGTGAAACAGTATTTGGTATCCAATTTCCATTTAACCCTAGCTGTGACTCTTTCCTTGTAAATTGGCCACATTCCAATGATCCCTTGTTGAAATAAATTCAATGTATATCGAGGGAGAGTCCATGTAATTTGGAGATTACAAAGGATTGTGTAGCCAACATGCAATGAATG
This sequence comes from Viscum album, assembly GCA_963277665.1. Taxonomy (NCBI): domain Eukaryota; kingdom Viridiplantae; phylum Streptophyta; class Magnoliopsida; order Santalales; family Viscaceae; genus Viscum; species Viscum album. The sequence continues at coordinate 640,190,454 of OY728133.1, read as the reverse complement.
TCAGCCTAATACCAACAAGTAATATAGGGTGCAACACATGCCCTGTACTGGATCCTGGATAGGGTACAATGATATGTCTCAATGGAAATGGGAAGGACCCCATATGGGAGTAAATGTCTTGTATGGGAGTATATTGGATCATGAAATAATACAAATACACACTTAGGAACATTGTAAGTCCAACGAGTGCTTGGGAAATTCCATGTAGTAACCTTAAACATTGTGTAGGTATACATGGCCAATGCGCTATGTATTTGATAGGATATGAAAAAATAATGGGTGGGACCACACACTATTTCATTACCCTTAGATTCAGTGCCCATTTTATTTTTAGGGAAACATCTACTTATCATATATCTTTTATTTGTAATTATATTTTGGCCACTGTGTAACCTATCTAGATATATCTTCCAATAATGAATGTAATAGTATTCATTGTTGTGGATTTTTAGATATGATGCAAGAAATTCCATGTTTGACGCTTCATTCAGTGATGCTCAATATTGAAAGTGATTTGGAAATATCATCAAATACATTATAGTACCACCCTTTGAAATGAAAAGGCATGGGTCATCTTTCTATCTGAGTGGAACTCTCATGTTGTGTAATGGGATGTTTATAGATGCATTTTAGTGGATCCCACTATATGGAATATAAAATTACTCCTATAGATAACTCTAGATTAGAACCATCATGTGAAGTGAGGGTTTTAATACTTTATCTACTAGAGTGGAACCCTCTTAATCTATCTATTTATGGGTCCCACAAATGAGATTGGGAACCTCCTACTATGATAGGGAATGTTTCTTATATCCACAATTCTTTTCACACCATCCTATGATATTATGACATGGGATTTTGATTGATTATAGTATTATGGTCCTCCTATAGTGTTAGGTAATGGATCCTCTTTTGATTTTCTACACTTGTACACCGTATAGATTTTACTTGTATCGTTAATCAATATTTTTTCATCCTTAACTATTACTCATATTGAATTATTTTGGAGTTGGTTGTGTGTATGTGTAATGGAAAACCTGGAAAAATCCTCCAAAATCATAATCACCAGTTGTTTATTACTATAAAAACTACTAAATAAGGTAAATATGACCAAGATCTTGTTAGGTAGTTATAAATTAATAAATCCCAAAGAATATCCTCAGTCTTAATCCACAATGTATTTGTGATGCAATCCCAAGATAGAGAAATAGCTTACTAACATGTCATTACTGGTTTTGGAGGCAAGGATGAATTGAAAATTATTTCCAACACAGTATGTATGTAGAACTTCTACATGATTTTAGTCGAGGCTATTTAACTTCTGTATGACATAAGAGACTAAAAAATTATTTGGTTGATCTCGTATAAGTAATTATATTTTATTTTGTAGTGATTTTCTACCGTTGTGAGATTAATAGATTTTTTATATATTGAGGAAAAGTACTACTGGAAACAAACCTTCTCCAAACTGAATGGTGCCACCAAATAAAAAGACAATAATAAAATCTATAATGATCGGACCCCTGCCATCATGAACAATTTCCCTTATGCACATTATACCTATGATTCTAGAGACATCAATGTTTTTCATAGGCTAGGTCATGTGATAATTCTAACTGATCCACCATCCTTTTTTCGTTAAATGGTAGTGTGAATTGGTGATCTTGTAGTCCAAAAAAACTTGATATATAATGTGTAAGTTTAGTAATTTACCTGCTAAGAGAGATCAATAAGTAACCATTTAGTTTAGAGAGTAGGCCCAAATTTATGTAGTAAATTCATTCATTCCTTGCTTTTTACCTTGTCTACAAGATGCTCGAGCATACTACCACTAAATTAAATAGTGTCACATTATTTTCATTGAATTTTTTATGTTCACATTGAAACTGAAAATCAAATAATGATCTACCACAAGAACCCTATTAATAAAAACCAGTGAACAATCAAATGGTTGAGGCCTCTGATATTAGTTATTTTTTTAATCGCTTTTCACCTTCCCTGGCCAAAGATGGTAGTGTTGTGTGGTTGTGGCTCGATCCCTATTGGTTTTCTTTATGATGTATTGGTTTTATAAATGTTCAGTCCTTGGGATATTTTTGGAGTTTTCCCCAAATGATCATTCTGTTCGGATTGAGGAAAACAATTCCAAAGTGTATTGAGTGGTTCTTTCTAGCCGTAGAACCTTGTGTTTGGGTAGTTTCTGATGTATCCATTCACTATTACGCTGGCTACAGGCTTGTGGAGTCAATATTTTGCGGGATGGGATCCTGGGATTAATGGTTCATTTATTATATAGTATTGAGACATTAACTATCCTTTTCTAGACTAGTTACAATATATACATATATATATATATATATATTCTCATTCAATAGTGGTGACACTTGATTAAATATGAGATTCCATGATAAAAATAGTCATCCTTGATACCAATATTGTATCATGATAAGAATACAGTGAGTAATTATGCCTTATTTTTGGGGCCACCTATTGAGTTACTTTCTCCAAGATTATAGGTAATGTCACTACCACATTTTGATAAGAATATATTACGACCATATAATTTTAATAACGTGTGTATGATCATAAAACTCCATGAGACACATTAAAATAGTATTTTGAGGTTTCACAATTTTCTAGATCACTACAAAGAAGGGGAATGGACTGAGTTTGTGATAAGTGTTTTAAGACATGTGTAGATCCTAATGAACATGATAGTTCCACTCTCAAGAAGTTCTCCAAGTAAAATTTGTAGTTGTTTATAGTGGTACCAATTAATGACAAAACCATGCTGAGTGCATATTGATTGTTTTGGAGATATAGATCACTGTTGGTGCTAAAATTCATCCTTCATCATGTGTGATCCCACTGACTCTATAGATTTAATTATAATTCAAAAGAGTCCTAAATCCATCCAAACCAACCCATAGGGCTCTTTCATGAAGCCCTCAGCAAGGTTTCCAGGCCTGTACGAGGACTGCCTCCATGATCATTTCTCTGATGTTGTGGACTTTTTGTAGGTATGATGAATTCCTACAAAGCAGTCCTCCCCATGGGTTAAACAGTTTCTGTGGCCCACTCCATGATAGCCGCTGCATCTATCCACTCCACATCATCTAATACCCTCTTTAAGGCTAACACATTCCAACATAGCCCCGCCTCTCTACAGTGTCGCTCCTCTTTATGCGGAGTTTTTCAACCCTTTCCGACCTTCATTTCCTATAAATAGAGTTCTCACCCCCCCCCCCTCTCAAACAACTATTATTCAATCCATTTCACTTATGAGCATCTATTTCACCAAGACCTTATCAAAATAAAAGTTGGATCGCTAAAGGTACATGGCCTCCCTAAACCATTCCATGTGTTCTTATTGTCCTCCACCTATGGTGGGGATTCCCTTTTCAAAGGCATATGACCTTCACAATGGATAGATCCCTATCGGGGTTATTGAGACTTTGAGAAGTGTAGAGACTTCTCAAAGTTATCTATAATAAATGTTTAATTTTCTAAAGTGAATATCTACTCCATCGAAGGCTTCCCATTGAAAAAAAGACAACCCTTTGAGAACACCCTTCTCATCATGAACAGACTTCTCTTTCCATGGACCCTACCCTACACGAATCGGCTTCCCTTCACAAACAAATTTCCCTTCACAAAGTCCCTTTCCTTCGGGAAGGTCCTTTTCTTCTCCAAGGCCATTATCTTAACATGTCACCTATTTCCAAGGACTCTTTATTTTTATTCTCCTCTTTTGTTCATCCCTCCAAGATTGTCCAAATTTATTTCAATGCTCATTGGGCACTGCCTCGTGTTCTGTTTTTTTGCCTCATGCTTCTTCGCGTAGGAATGATAATGGATATTTCTTCTTCGCGTAGCCATGCTAACTCTATCACCTCAATAGATTAGTCCACAACCACATATCCATACGAAATTGTTGGCTCCATGGCTTCAATAAGTTTTAAAGTGCACCAGTTATGTACACCCTAGGGGTGGGGAGTAAGTACCCATTGTCCATGCTACGGGATGATAAACATCCTAGAACCAACTTCCTTGACACCTGACATTATACTAGGATTACTATATAAGAGAAAAGACAATAGAATACTTTGAATGGGATGGGAACCAATTCCTTCTCACTCCCCTATCCCTGAGAGCATTATCGTCGTGCGCACCTTGGTAGGTCACTATGTAAGCCATCTCACACTCTAGTGTGGTGATTCATGTATGATTACCATATCTTCCTGGTATTTCTAGACCCATCCTTTTAGATCAAACCTCCATTCTAGTGTATGTCCCCATATCCATCTACATTAGTTGCTAATCATGTGAAAGTCCAGCTCTATTACATGCAAATGGACCTTTCACAACACAATCTTCAAGTTTATTGTTGGATCATATTTATCACAACTTGTAGGATTCATGTGATTTTATAGTAAAAAGTGACCATTCCATAAACTATAGGATTCTAACCATTCACAATCCCAATTCCCAATTTCCAAACTACATTGAATTTGATAATTTCCCCTTTCATGAAATGAACGTATGAAACCACACTGGATTTCAATCCCATCGCAAATCGATCCCAACCACTTCAAATTGACTCACCCACATCTCAAACGATGTTAAAATTTATAACTCTTCTGTCATGTAGGATGTTCAAATGCATTATTTCTAACCACTTGGGTTTTGATCAATGTCTCCAGTTGGTTATGTAGGAAGCCTCCATGATGATCGACCACAGAATACTAGTAATCATCAACATTCTTTTTGTTTCGACCCATACCCTTGGTCTTCTCTCTCAATGGTGTTAAAGTAGTTCTTGGGATTCTAACCATGAATAAGACCAACACTCAATTAATATTCCTCAAACCATGAGTGTCCCACTTCTGATTGGCTGCTAACCATGTGTAAGCCCCCACATGCATTCCGGTTGTTGCCCACTATGTTAACCCTGACTCAATGCCCCATCCTAAAAAATGTAAAATTCAATTCCCGACCACAGGAATATATAGATAGCCTTTTTGAGGTTCAAGTCCATACATCACATCCCATGAAAGTCTCTCCCTTTATAATTCATGTTTATAGAATGTCATGCCACAACCGGGGGTTTCTACTTCCTTCAGGTCCCATCCATGTGTCCATTCTCTTGGGACACCTCCTCAGGTGTCCCATAACCCCACCCAACTACGTGGACTTTGATTCCACACCATAATGAAATTATGGAACACATTATGATGTTCAAAACCAACATTACCATCATATTCAAATCGGTTTTATCCCATTAATCCCATAAAATTCATTCAACCATACATTATAAATCCTGATTTCAACCTGAGACACAATATCCCGGTGGGATCATGCCATTTCCTCAGGTAGCTAACAATGTATAATTCCTGTACAATCTCTAACCATCCAACCATGACTGTCCCACTTATGATGGGATTGTTACCATGTCTAATACCCATAATATCTTTAGGTATTTTTCTATTATGTACACCCTGATCCCTCGAATCACCCTTAGATCTATGTGGGTTTTGATACATGTCTTCTACACAGGGTACATAGAGAGACTCTAGGAGGCTCAATCCCCAATCAATGGTAGACTATGGTGTACCCTTTAGAGGGTCCTAAGCATCCACATATCCATCCTCAGTGGGTGTCTTGATCCACCCATCCAGTAATCCTCCCAGGATCACCCACCTAGGTATGTACCCATCTGGTCCACTCCTATCAGTGCCCTAATCAGTTTGATTTTTCTACAATATAAATTAAACTCAAGGCATACCCCTTGATAAAAATGGGTTGATGTGAAAAACTAGGAGACATGATTATGAAGTACAATTGACGACACTAGATGTGGGATGAATCGGGCTTCCAATCCCATGAGAAGCCCTATCATAAGGGGAAATCATAGAGTACTAGTGATGCAGTGCCCAGACATGATCATGATGCCCAATGTGTCTACTCCCTTCACTAATGGTCGTTTCCCTAAGGTCACCCCATGGAATTTCCTGACAGAAGTAGTGTAATTAACCAGCGTCCACAATAATTTGGATCCATGAAGAGTTTCATGAAAAATTCCTTAAAACATTAAGGGAGACCTTGACTAGGTGACTAGTTCTGATGAAGAAACCACATATGGAGAAAATTACATCGCATCAACCCATTTTGATCGAGGATAAAATGTCCCAGAATAATTGATTTATTCTTCCCACCTTTGGAACATAAGGATGATGGCCCACAATCAGAGTGTTGCAGCACGATGATGCATACCTTGGAAAAAGAATCCAAAATTGAAATGGTGAAACATGCATGAATCTTATTAATATTATAGAGATTAGTATCATTCATGACATCATTTGATATTCCTGTCAAGGATCTATCTATCCTTATCCAGGTCCCACCAAGCATATAGTGGATCTAGTGAGAAACTCACCAGGGTTTGGAGCAGTTGATCATTGGGAATCCTAGTATGTGATGTTGTCAGTGTTTATATTCCTATATAGTCATGGAATATTTAACGGTTCTGGGGAATTGGGCATTTTTTCCTATTATCTGTACTGATGAGGGAATTTTCTTACTTTACAAGACCCAAGCTCATGATACTAGAAACCAATAACATCCTGCTCATCGTTACAGGGGGAGTGGGGATTCCAAAAAAATAATTTGCACAAGACCATCACTTCTATGAAATCTTCCATCACCATAGATACTAAGCACCCATTCCCACTCTATCCCACTCAATTTAATCAGAGTAGGGTGATTAATAATCTTGTATATCAATACGAACATGGGGGTAATCCTGATAAGGGACCTGACCCATCAAAACCTCGTGGCCTATGTTCCCCGTCAGTGCCACCACCTATGAGGGCCATACTGGGAGTCGATTCTCCTCACACTGACCTTCAACTACTTCAGGAGCCAATCTATAGTGTGATCGTATGATTTGGTTCTTTATGAGGATTATGTAAGTGATTTATGAGCACTTCCAACTAGGACATCATCTAGGGTGCCACCAAGGGGGGATCCCACCCAAATGCATCGGCCTCGCCAACTAGTTCCACATACCATGGACCATGTGGTCCCTAATCCATCATTGACGGCTCTAACTCAGCTAACTCGACCAAAACATCCAGTAAAAATATAGGTAGATTCCCACTAGAGGGAATCATCATCCACGAGTCCTATAACATCATCGGTTTGATTGGAGGTCCTCCAAACTCGAACATCCAGCATGGATTTTCTCACCAATCCACTGTCGTTAACCCTAGCAGAGGCTCTCCTTGCTTCATTGACACTTGTCATGAAGGTCATCCCTGTGATCCGGGTGTCTAGTATGAAAATTTCTATATACTATGAGGTTTTCAATGCAATGATCCTCCATTACCTATCAACCACCAATATAGTGTCCTCCCCGTGTTCTAATTGAATTAATCAGAGGCCCTCCTCACTTCATCTATAGTCATCATGAAAGACATTCCCATGTCTAGTATGGTCAGAACAAAGGCCCTCATCATACCCGGTCTACTAGATTCATACAACATGAAGAAACTCCCCGAGATATGGAAGACCACCGTGGAATTCCTCCCCATGTTCATTCCATCCCTAGAGGAGGCTCCCCTTGTACATCACTTTCAAACGTGGAGGTCCTCCCCATGTCCCATTTGACATTTTCATTCGTGATCCTTGCCATGTGGCTTGCTCAAGAGGAGGTCCTCCCCACTGTAGCAACAACTCAAGCTGAGGTCCTCCCCATTTTAGGAATCTACCCTTACTTAACGAACCATCCCAAAGAAGGATGGCAGGTCGTTTCCACCCAAGGAAGAACTCTTAGAAGCCTCCAACATCAATCAAACCAATCCACTTTTAATATTATGTGGGAGATCGAAATATAGGGATGGAACCCTCACCCCGATCATCTGTTTCAAGGGATGGGGTAGAAATAAGTTGTATCAGCCTCATCCTTCCTAAATGTCTGGTTCATAAGATCCTTGCATCCCTCTGATGATACATACAATATAAGGAAGGTTTGTCCCCTTTCAAAGGCATGGTAGTGAAAACCACCTTATCATCAAGAGGATCAAAATCTACCTCAACTAGAGATAATGAATAATTTCTATAGGGACCAATAGGGGATACCAACATCATGACCCACTAGAAATGACCGCAGCCCCTGCGATAAAAGCAACGCTTGTCATCTTATCTTACAGGGATGTGGTGATGAAATCCGTGCATTCTTCATAATACTTCCCAAGATGAAGCGGCTTGTCAGCTTGTGTGTCAAACTCTCCATCGTCCACTCAAACAACAGAATGGTCTACATCAGTTCCATTACCTATCCCGCAACTGTATCCAACTGAAGAGTGAGGAAATCAAATATCATATCCTGAGTCTAGCTTGAGAAGATTTTTGGACATTCTCTATGTGGATCATCTCCATGATATGTTCTTTCCCATTTCAATAGTAGGTTTTAGTATTCTAGAATTTCTCACCCAAGAAGATGTTTTGTACATACACCAAACTCTATGAGAAATGCACATTTGTCACCATCATAGATGGGTAGCTTACATAATGATCCAAAAATGCATTGATGACATTGGACGGCATATTCCGCATGGTCATCAGGGATTCACTCTCTATGGATTAGTGGCTTGAGTCACCCAATCATCATTTGAAACACTAGAAATAATGCATATAGATATTTCCATTTTCCCCATAATTATTAAGGAGGATTCCCCCACATCCAGATTCGTTGTTGGGGGTAGTATGATTCCCTCTATTCCATTTCATTCCATCGATAGCTTTACTATCCAGGTGATATTGAGGATATTACTCCATGAATGGTCATAGTTGACATGGTTAACCTATAAAAGTATAAAACTGAGCAAGGAAATCTTGAAGATAAATTACCCCATGGGTGGTTCCACATATGTTCGATCCATTGGGAAGGGTTACCCACCAATAATGAAATTTACTGAGCCTTCATCCACCTTATAATTCATTTCCCTTTAGTTGGGACTCCAATAAGTGTTAACAGCATGTGCGACATTCAAAAACACCAACTCATCTGGCCCAGGGAAAAATAAAGAATATTAACTTGAAATGTCTTTATTGTTTAAAAAGATAAGGAAACATAAAAACATAGTTCGTGAACATTTCACCGAAAGTGCTATGGAACAAGGATCAGATTATGGTAATCCCCGACTAGGGTAGAAGGGGTAGGTGCGACCACCCTTGGTGAGTTAACTCCTAATGAACATGACCATCCGACCCATATAAATTGAGTATAGACCAGGGTTCGTGGAATGTGAGACCGATATTAACCACCAAATCCACCCATGATTCATGAAAACTCTCCTCATGACCCATCTCAGGTTCTCCCAGTCGATCCATAGGTCGTTCCACCAATAGTCTCACTAGTTATCCCAACAGCCACTCTTCAATCCACTGGTCCTACTTACCATGTTGAAGAACCTAACAATAAGTAGGTGGCACGAGATCCTCATCAAGACATGAATCCCCACCAAGATGATCAAATACCCTCTCTCATTTCTTGCCTAGAGGCTGTGGAAACCCGAATAATGATGATCCCTCATAAAAAAAAGATGTATCTATCTTTGGTGGATGATATATTGGCACACCAATATTCAAGAAATCCTACCTTCTACCCTTTTAATGAGACAAAAATCACACTTCAACATATCACCCACTTCATTTCATGATGTGGACCCATGTCAGGAACTCTATCATAGCAGAAAGCTTCCAAACTCTGTTGTTTTGTTCAAAGATTTGAAGGGATAGAATTTGTATAGTAAAATTATTTACCCATTTGATCAATAATATTTTGGGGATCATTACACAGATATTTTATTTACCTGTTCAGTTCCACCAAATAGAAGAGAAGCTTAATGGATATCCTCAAATTCAAGTGGAGGCCTGATGATAATGTCGTAGACTTTTTCTCCAGGTGGAAGGGCCTCACATATTACCTTGATATGACACTGACCTGGGAGCAGCTATTGATGAAGTGCATCGGGAATGTGAAGACCGAATGGGTCCCTTATCTCATCACATAGAACATCCATGGTGGGATTTGATATTTCTTTTGAAAAGATCATCATTTTTATGAATCCTTGCAACAATCCATGTAGGCATTTCCATTGCATCATATAGGTCCTTTAACAAGAGAAGCTATGGCCGAGCCCACGTCAGTATCAGAAATAAAGGCCTCCAGGAAACTGGAATTGTTACTCACTGTGCCACCATCATAGCTTTGTTGAGGTACTCCACCCTAGGCATAGACTCTGGCTCAGCAGTGCCTACCTCAAAATCAGAAGGTGCCCTCGCGTAATGTGCCGCTACCACCTAGGAATGATAATCAGGTTCCACTACATGATAGGATCGAGAATCCCCCCATAAGTGTATGGATCATAGAGAGTTTTTCCATGATAGACAGATCTATTCCAACTCATTTAATGAGGCTCAGGTTCCCAGTTCTTTCTTTTGTGCCATAGACCGAGGAATCATGTAGTTTCTAGAATATAAGAGTTTTAAAGAGGATAATCTCATAAATCTCCCCAAATACTTAACTTATCAGCGGTTTCTAGGGGAAACCCTCAAGTAGTGATATGTGTTTAAATACTAGTACAAATTCCATGTTGATAAAAATATAATAAGGTTGGTACTAGCCCCAACACATGTGAAATGTGTGTTCATAAATCCTGACAATGATGACGATGGATAATCACCGAAGGTTTCCTACCATGGGTCTCAAACATATGATGACCAGAAGGATTTCAAGGTGGTCGCAATATCCATGGTAACATACATGCACAATGGAATCGACATGAGCCTTCAGAAGCCACTATCATACCTTCATCTTCTACGTCTACATCAATATCTTATCCTTCCTCTTCCCAAAAGGGCATGCATCGACAATTCAAGGGAAAAATAATTCATCTTGTTCCAAATCATTCTTGTACTTTTGGAGACATCATTCCCCAAGAGAAGGGTATTTTATCTAGAATCCACCAAGAGATGGATTATTCTTCAGGTGATTACTAGGGGTATGCTTAGGTCAATATTATCGAGTTGGTAAACCCCTACACGGTCCATTATAGTGATGAACACCATTCAAACTCTCCTGATGTCCCTAGTCGATGACAGTGTCGACGGATCCATGGGTATGTGAATCTCTAGAATACATTAGATAATTAATCCAGTTGAGCTATGCATGCCACCAAGATTAGATATCAGGTCCAACATAGAGCTCATCTTCCACAACCTTCTCATCTTGTTTAATTGAGTCTTCTTCTACTGCTCTTTGTACAAAATGACTATGCAGATCCACTAAAAACGTGATATCATTAGTATTATTATATCATAGATGGACCTCAGTAATCTATCCCTCAGTATATAGTCAATTATGGGATTAGTAAAGCGAGTAGTTGGACATTCCCATATCCAGCCAGAATCCTCCGGTTCAACCAGCAACACCCATTATGCCTCCTCTCCAAGAGCGAGATCATGTATGCTAATTTCAACAAATGGCAAGGAAATATGATGTCTTCAAGCATCATTACAATATTACTTCTAGGCTCTATATTCTCAAGTCACTTCTCCTTTCATAAAACATTTGTAATGTCTTTGAAAAGGAATTAAGAACCCCCCCCTCCAGTTTGATATAGAAGCAACATCTTCCAAATCCTTCCATGATAAGATAGTTGAGCATGCAGAATATCATCACATGATCTAATTATCTATAGAATTTTAAGGTTTTCTTATACAGGAATCAAATTCCCACTGTACATCACTACATAGTTTAACAACATAGAACTTTGTCATTTTCATGTTGACATGGGTTCTGGGATCAATCTAACCCTAACATGAACACACTATAAGATGGGGATGTAAAATATAGATCTGAGTCCCTCTAACCTAATGATTCAATGTCATGATATATCTAATCATGCATTACTTATTAAAATTCACATGAATACCCAGTTCAGTGGCCTAGTTTCTTGAACCTAGTTCATGGTTGTCTCATAATACATAGTTTATAATGTTCTGATGGGTAGGCCATAGCTCCACCTATATGTGGATGTCCCTTATTCATAATTATTATACCTTATGTACTTTGTTAATGGTTGAGATGACATACTCTATGTTAATGCATCACTAATTCCCTCTTGTGAATCCCACTACATATATTTTATCTATTAAAAAAGCAAGGAAATTCTAATTTAGGATAATGAGGTTGAACATGCTATGACTATGACCAACCCATGGAAAAACCTAGACAACTCCAACATTTTCTCAATTTACATATTGGAGTTCACAACCTCTGATTTTAAGGAAATGATTTCTTGTCTATGGAATGAGGTGGAATCACATTCCCAGGTTTATGGAGCATCATGAGATCACCATGTATTCCTAAAAAAATCAGGCTAGGGTAATGCCAAATCACTATACTCCTATAAGTTATTGAGAAATCTACCCCATGGAAACATTAATACATTATAATTTCTTGTTCCACTGAGTTAGGTTAAAAGGGAATAAGAAGACATGCCAATAATGGGTTGATATTATCAAACCTAGCCCTTTGGGATAATGACTATATGGGATCATGTCGACAACGTTCATTACTATGGTTTCAGCAGTGTGGCAATCCCCCCATGAGGTTTCCACTAAAAATTAGGATTGGAATAGTGTCTTATCAAGATCTGTCAACTTGGAGGAGTTTCCTAATACCGAAGATCATCTCACCATGAATGAGGATGAGTATTTGGAATATTCCCATCCCACATTCGAAGAGGGTCTCTTCCACTATGGTTGATGAATTTGTACAGGTGAACCTCTATACCGAGGTGGATCAGAAACCAACATTGATCAGGGCGATTTTCCCTGTAGAATAGAAATAGTGATATATGAATTTCATAAGGTAGCATCATGATGTATTTTTATAGATTTATAATGATATTCCTTGGATAGTTATGCAGTTATACATACACTATATCAGTCTTCCAGCAAATCCTCATTTGTTCAAACATGCTCCTAGAAAGATTCACCCTTATTATGTTGTCACGATGAAGGATGAGGATTACATGCTCATCAATGAAAACTTCATCAAGGAGGTCCATTACCCTAGATGGTTTGATAACATTGTTCATCTCATGAATAATAAAAAAATAGAGTATGTATCGACTACTATAATCTTAACCATCATTTTCTAAAGGATTACTTTCTCTATCATGAAACCAAAAGGTATATTGATTCCACAACTGGGTTTTAGATAGTCTCATTCATGGATAGGTATTCCAGATAAAACAAAATTAAAGTATCACCCTTGGATAAAGATTCCACCATTTTTATAGTACCGCATGGTACTTTCTGCTACCAGGTATTTCCTTTTGAAGTAATGAATGGAGGTTCTAGTTATTAGTATTCCATGAACAACATATTCTTGATGATCCTCAGGAAATTAGAGGAATGCTTAGTAGAAGACATGCTGGTTAAATCCCAAAATCAACACCATCTCAAAGATCATGAAAATTATTTCAGCGTCCTCTGTTCCAACCATTTAATTATGAACCACATCAAATGTTCAACTTGGTTCACCGCTGGAATGTTTCTCAGCTTCAATTTAAAATAAATATGAATTTAGATCGATCCAAAAAAGATCAAGACTATCATCCATATGTCTCTACCAAACAATATTCGGGAGCTCCGAGGATTTCAATTACACGTAGAATACACACATTGATTAATTTCAAATATTTATGGCATGTTTCTACCCTTTTATTAGCTTATGATGAGAGGTTCCCATTGTTAGTGGGATGATGAGTGTCAGACTGCATTGGAGGAAATCAAGAAGTACCGACAGAAACCTTCGATTCTGATACCACTCATTTCTAGATGTTTGTTGGTCCTCTATGTGACTACTCTAGAAAAATCACTTGGGGCCCTTGTCACCCAGAAGAACAATGAGATGATAGATATATGATTATACAATCTCAGCAACATGCTCCTCAAAATAGAGATATGCTTTTATTCTATCGAGAAGATATGCCTTGAACTGGTATTCATAGTGAAAAAATTTCAACATTACAATAAACACTATGAGATACTGCTAGTTTCATGAGTAGATACTCTGAAGTACATTGTGAGCCTCCAAATGTTGATAGGATATCAATCTTGGTGGGTAGTGATTTTCAATTAGTTTTACATCATGTTTGTCCCCTAGATGGATTTTAATGGACATGGATTGGATGACTTTTTTTACTCTCATATGTCCCCCTCTAAGTAGTCTCTAGAACATGAATTTCTACATAAGAAAATATCTCAATGGATTAATCCTTTCCATTATGGAAAATGCACATGGAGAATGATTTTTGAAGACCTACTGGCTGGAGACTAAATGATCCCAAACTCAATTGAGTAGGCCTGAGAATCATCTTCATCATGCATTCACATGATTTCCTATCATATTTGTTCCTATTATTAGAAGGTTGTACCAACAATGTGGTAGAGTATCAAACCCTCAACACTATTCTCTCATTGAACGTCAATATTAATGCACCAAATTTTCATATGAAAGGGGGACGCTGATATGGTCAACAAGAAGATCAATGGTGGCTATGGGGTTTGGAAGCTAGAGCTCAGACCTCTGTTACAGCGTGCATGCCGTCTTATGGCCATGTTACCCTCATGTACCGATGTTACTCATGTCCATTGATCATAGAACGACCATGATGATGCCTTAGATTTTCTTGTTGAATCTCATACAGAGCCTTACTAATATGATTTTATTATCCATGTGGGGTATTAAAGAGTAATCAACCCTATCACTCCAGACAATGATGATATCATGTTGGTAATACACCTCACCATAGGTGCCTCCACATCAGGGCCTTCAACCCCCCCCCAGTGCGGTGTTGGAAGATATCCATGAATGGATGACTTCATTTATTGAGTTGCTCATGTTTAGTAATATCCCGACAGACGAAGACGAACGTGAACAAATCTGATGACACGTAGTGCAGTTCACCACAGAGAGTGGTCCCATTCATTAGATGATCCTCAAAAAAGATGAGATTGTTGGGATTATTTTTAGTAGAATTCAGAGAGACGATATTTATCAGGTTATGTACTAACATCTTGACAGTTCCTATAGTGGTCATCAAGTATGTCCTATACATTCTCATCATATCCTATGATTGGGATACTTTTGGCCCACCATGATCAGTGAGTATATTGAGATTACAAAAATTTGACATGGATGGTAGGTCCATGATAATTTTATGTATCATTAACCAAGACTCTACATACTACCATGTATTCTTTTCCCTTTGAAGTCTGGGGAATTGATGTCATGGGACCAAATCCATCAGAAAGAGCTCCCCAATATAGGTTCATCTTGACCTTTACATGTTTCTTTTCCAATTGGGAAGAGGAAACTATGATCAAGGATGTCAAGACCCATTCTATCATTGACTTCTTAATCTCCAATATCATCGAACACATCAATGACCATCATTCCATCCTCACTAATAATGACACAAAATTTTGAGAAGTCGAGCTGATGAAATTGTACGCCATGTACAATATATATTCAAATCATACATCTTTCTAGCATGTGAAAAAAAATGTGATGATCGAGGCATTCCACAAGACCCACTCAATGATCTTGCAAAATATGGTTTGTTTGAACAAGAAGAGTTTTCCAGAAAAAAATACCCAACGATCTATGGATTACCAGATGACTACATGTAATTCTACATACGTGACTCCATATTCCATGGTTTATGGAATAAAGTTATTCCTTCACATCAATATTTAGAAAACCAAACTATGCAATGGAATCTACATTTAGCCAGAACAAGATTAGGTAGTCAAAATCTATCTGGCAAAACTAGATGCGCTTGGCAATACTATGAGTCACACATTGCACAATATGAAGATGCATATGAACAAGATAGCAGGGGATTTAAATATTAATGTTCAAATCTACTATTTCTTTAAAGTTGACACAATATAGACCCTATGAACTCCAGTAATACATGGTATGTCACCACTAAAGATGTATCCCAAATGGAAGATACCTAACATCATTCACTAGATTTACAACAAAGGTGCATACTATCTAGTAACAATAGATGCTGAGCATATTTATCCTCCCAATAATGCCTAAATCAACATACATTATATCAGATGAGGGAATCTCATTCCACATGATGTAAAAATTTATTATCATCATACAAGATATTGAACAAATAATTTCCATATTGGCTGATGATAAACTACGAGTCATCATCTTGAAAGATGTTAAACAGTAAATGGCATGAGCTATACGACCCTAAACTAAGATACCTTTCACCAGGAATGATGATAAACTGTGAATGGTGAATATAATACATGGTCGGAGCTCTAAGACCTTAAATAAAGTCCCCCCATCATCCTTTCTACATGACATTAAGCTGTATAGATTTTGAGAACTATGTATGAATTTATTCCCATCCTTATGAAATATGTAGGAAAATCCATACCTTTCATCTATGGAACCTCACCAAGTCCCTAAAAAATTATGGCCTATTGGACCAATTTATCTCATAGGACTGAGCACTCTGTTATAGAATCTCTATCCTCATTCATGTCAGGATATTTTTTTCAATGCTACACAGATCCCCTTAAGACAACCATACTTTTTACATCCTAGTTTCAAGATGTTAAACTGCACAACATTTTCCACACTACATTTGTATTGATTCCCATCCCTATGGGATACATAGAAATGCCTACACATTTCGTTATCAAGTCTATCTCAACAAATATATTCACCCCCTCAGGTTTATTTCTCTTATAGGGATTTCATATTATGTGGTATATTGACTTCTATGGACTTCATTCGCGTAGGTTTTACAATAGATGCATCATGGCTCCTCCTTCTAGAACATCCTTCTTCCATCGTCTTTCCCACATGTTATTAAATTGCACAACATTTTCAGAACTACAAGTGGATTTATTCTCATCCTCATGGGATACGTTGGAATGAAGGAACATTTCTTCTCCGGGTCCATTCGTAGTTTTCGAAACCATCCCTTCCTTCTGGCCCCTCGGACTATGTTATATTAGCGGTGTATAGTTTGGGGTGGACATGGGTCCTCATTCACGTTGGGTTTGCAATAACCTTGATGTGTATCTTTGTACTGAGATAACTAAATTCCCCTTTACTCCACTCATCTCCTCATGTAATCTATTTTCAATTGGTCCCTTGACTCTTTCTAGAGATTCACCAACATGCTCATATACACTGTGGTTTGGGACCTAGAGATCTGGATTCTACATGGACATGTTTTCATATGTTTCCATGAATCACACATACTTTTAGTTGGTCTTCCATCATCATTCTCAAATGAAAGGTCCACCGGACGATATGGATGCTCAGACTTAGGGATCACCTTCCTCTTTGGTCCAATTACCAAGAGTATTAAAATGGCCTTATGTGATAGGTATTTTATTTCGAATATGGATAGTCATCAACTTTAATTTGTTGTTCCCATTTCAAGTAAAATGGTGTGGATGATGTGTTTGAAACATGAGCAACAGTTATCCTATGTCATTGTTCAACCCCCATTGAACCCAAAATATTTGTCATGTGATTCACATACCATTCCACTCCATCAATGTGGTGTTATCCTTGACTCCATACAATCTCATCATCCATTAATTATCTATTCACCTCATTATTTTTTCCTTAATTATTATGGGATTTCATGGTGTGGTTTCTTTGGACGCATGCCCTCATTCACACCGTGTTCATAAAATCCACAACATGTGCATCCCCATATAGGCTAGTCCCTCCCATTTCCATCTTTACCACATGATGTTAAACTGCAAAAAATTCTGCGAACATTGTATCGCTTGTTTCCCATCATCATGGGATACAAAGGAATTCCCAAATCATTAATCTTCTGTTCTAGCATCGAGTACATCAAATCATACCTACAATCTGTCCCCTAGCTAGAACTCTATCAAAGGCACATGGTGTGGTGTATGTGGACATATTTTCTCATTCACATCGGGTATATAATAGCCAAGCCAAATACTACCCATCAGGGATCTCCCTTAGATTCTCTTTTTGTCCTTACCACCAGACATTATACAACAAGGATTTTCAAAAACATTGTTTTGCAAGATTCCCAAACTCATGGGATACATTGGAACCCCCATACATTTCATCATTGGGTCTAACCCTAAGATCATCAACCAATTTCACCTTATTATCTGTTCTTTTTAACCTCTATTATGCTTCACTGCCATGCTCAAATTTACTATGGTTTATGACCTAGAGTGTAGTATTATTCCTGGACTTTCTTTCAACCATTTTAGTGCTTCATGTCTCCCTTTGTTTTGGTTTCCATTATCATTCATATTTGAGAGGACCCCTGAATAGTAAAGATGCTTCAACTTATGGATCACCAAATTCTTGGGTCCAATGTCTCAGAATAATTTGAAGGACATTAGGAGATAGGTTCCATGTTTTTAGTACGTTCAGTGGTCGACCCTCATTTTTTGTTCCCATTTCATGTCAAACATTATAGATGATGTGTTTCAATCACAGTCAATAGTCATCCTCCTTCATTTTACCACCACAATTATTCCCTAAATATTGTTCTAATTTTTCACATCCCATTCATCTCCATCATGTTCATGTTGTATTTTTACCCACTGGGTGTCATCCCTCTATGATCATTTTTGTGTTATGAGGATGAACTGGTTTTATGGGGTCACCCTTGGAGCCACACTTTCTCCCCTACCTTGTGCTTCTATGCACCGTAATGATCATCTCTTCCATTTTTCCCAAAATAAGCATTGTTCACATGGGCTTAGGTATTTGGTAATGATTGTGACATCATTGAAAAGTAAAACATTCGTACAATCTAAATTCTATGACCATAAAAAAGGAGCTCTAATCGAAGTTTGGGCCTCATGGATCTAAACATTGTGTGATATCTGGAATTTTTTTAGCGTGGTCATTTATGCTTCATATCACCATCTTATATATTTTTTCCTTGGGAATCATCTCATACTGGTCTAATCTCTATAACCATAATCTAGTACAACTTATATCATTATAATATGATTCCAAACTACGTCTTTGAAATGAAGACTATGTAATATGTCTATCTGATATATTTACCCAAGAATACATTGTACTTTTCAGTAAAGGACACCTTCCATGACACCTTCAAGAATTATTTCTAGCTTGGTTCCCATCCTTATGGGATATGTAGTTGTGTATATCCTTTTTTATGGCCAAAATTCATCATTATGATAACCCTTTTTCCATTTCATCTTGGGTTTCCTTTATAGTATGTGGTGTGGTGTGTACTTATGTATTCATTCACGTTAGGTTTTCAATAATAGGCCACATACCTATCTCAAGATATCACAATTTATCTATCCTTTCCACATGATAATAAACATCGTGGGCATGTCCTACTAGCATGGTATTATACTAGTAACCTTATAGACTTATCTCAATGACCTTATAATGATATTATTATACTTTATTTTTGCATGAAGCTAAACTGCATAAAAATTACTATATCACTCTTTAATAGAGGTTATCACCCCCTTTTGGCATTGTCATCCTACCGTAGAACCTCCTTGAACTATGGGTTACTTGATTTCTATCCTTATAGGTTATGTACTGACACCCAAACATCTTGTTTATGGTCCATTTATTACTACTCTCACCTACCCGACCCCTTCCGGATTATGATCTCACAAAAAGAATGTTGTATAGTGTGGACCTCTTTAGTCCTCCCCTACATTCGTCATATATGATTCTTAAACTACATGGGTAGTATTCACACTTTTCACATCCTCCATTTGGGTTTTAATTCACTTTCACATCTGAATGGACTATGAAACGACTTGGATGCTCAGCCATTTGTCTCTCCCAGGGTTTTCAGTCAATGTCATAGGAGTTATTGGATAGACATTTAGAGTAAGGATATATCATTTCAAATAATATAAACATATGGTCCTCGTTTTATTTTCCACATTTTAGGTTAACACGGTATAGAGAGTGTGTTTTAAATATGGTAAATATTTACCCTTTTCATCAGGACACAATCATTATGTAACACCCCAAGCTTCCACGGTACGTTTCCCTTCGAATAATGCAATATCTTGTGTTGTACGCAACCTCGGGCTCTAACACACACCACAACTAATTATACTAGCCGTTGTGAATAATAATACCTAATTTTTGAAATTTTAAACATTTTATTTATCAAATTGGACTTCATTTTTGGATTCGTAATATCGAAATTAGCCTATGTTGAATTTTTGGTATTTTTCTGAGAACTTCTAATTTTTTATGAATAGTGAAAAATATTTAAAAACAAATTTTTTAATCAAAATAATTTATAGTCATAAATTATACTATTTAGTGGTCTTAAAGTATAATTAGAATAAATTTTTACAATTTTATCCAATGGTGGTCATTAGAATTAATTTAACATTGAAATTGGACATAAACAATTGCCAATATTTTGATATAAATTGTTTCTTAAAAACACGCTATTTGTTGTGACAGCGGGAATTAATTATAAAATTAATTAATGAAACTTATATGTTTGGAATTTTGTAAAATAGACAACAGTTTTGAATTCGGAGTATCAATTATAGCTTAGGGTGAAATTTTGGCATTGTTCTGAAAAAATTCAATTTTTGATGAATAGTGAAACCACTAAGTGGTAGTTAAATAACTGATTTTTCGTTTAAATGAAATATTACCACTTCTGTGATTTGATTTTCAAAAATCCGACATACATGGTTATCATTAAGAAGTAAAATGTGGTTCAATGAGATTAAAATAATTTTTTGGTGAATAGTAACTTTTAAGTTCTTAATCGCAATTAGAGGTAATTAGTATAGTTTAAGGTAAAAACAATGTTTTAATAATATGATATGGGCATGAAACTTTTCCTACTCCTATTGGATGAGTCATGGCCGGCCAAGACAACCCATGGGTCAACTTGGGGACCCCATGGAGCCACTTTAGTTGGAAAATGACATTAATATATATTTATTTATTGTTAAAATTAAATTGACACAATCATTAGTTGTTTTACTAAAACAGTTTTTAAGTGGGGTTACACAAGTCCAAATTTTGATTATAAATATTCATTAGAAATATAAAACGATTTCCTACATCATCGTATTTTTTTTATAATTTTTAGACATTAAATAAATTAAATTAATTATGACATCATTATGATGCAGTGATGACCTCATTATTTAACGATTTAAATAAAATGGAAAGATAATGTAAAATCCAAAACGTACACTTGTCAAAAACCTATTGGATGAGTATATTTCGAACCCTTATCACCTTATCCACGAATTATATAAGTGTATGACCTTTAGAATCCGAAAAGCATTGTGTAATAATGTAACATTTCAATCGTTCCAAAAGAGCCCCTCCTCTCCTCTTATAAAAGGCCCCCACCTCTACCACCTTATTCACACATTCAAGCCATTTGGCTCGGCCAAACTCTACCAAATTACTCTCCCCCCATCCCTCAATTACTCCTAGAAGCCTCACTTTGGGCAGAATTCTTCCCAAGGAAGCCTTTGTCTCAAATCAAAAAGAGTTACCCGATTTTTTAGGTAATGTCTTCTCTAATGTTGTTTTGTTTTATTTTGCTTCTCCAACCCCTTAAACTCTTTTAATTAATTTCTTTTGTAACAACACCAGTATCCTCAATATACTAGGATGTTTTTATAAGAAGGATTCGAGCTACACGTACACACACCTACATCTAATGGTTAAAGAACATACGGTTTCTGTGGATGGTGAATTTCTGCCTCACGAAACGATGATTGTTCAACACTCATATAACACCTTCAAAGGTGGCAATTAAGATGTCACTATATTTATATATGATATATAATGTGTTTATGTTTTACTTATGCTTCTGTATTTATCATTTATGGCATACTTTATGATTTCCATTATGGGTAAAACACGATAATTTCATTTTAGGAAGTGCGGACTACCGCCCCCTCAAAGTGATTTGAATCATTAATGCCATATGTGGGATGTATAAAGGATGGAGTAAATGGTATTATATACTATATTATACTGGAATTATATTATACATTTATATCATTATGATTTCATTCCATTAAATACGAAATAGAAATGAATGTACGTTTATGCGTACGTACGGCTTACCGTCTCCATGAACGGTGCATTTCATTTCTTACCTCTAAATGTTACGTAATATTATTAATGAATGTATATACTGGATATATAAGATATATATGACATCTAAATCATGAATATAATTCTGGAGATAATGGATATTCTACCACATAAACAACTTGTAATTATAAGAAGTATATTGTTGACTCAAGTACCAAAGATCGACAAAACGACCGTTATTAACTTAAATAATAAGTGATATAAAAGGAATAATGAACATAAAAAAAGGTTCTTAAGTAAATAGAAATTAACTCTAGTTTATTATTCAGGAGGTTAAAGAACGTTCGAGTCAGGACAAGACGCAAGGTAAGGGAACTTCTTAACCCAATTTCTATTCTTTGGGTTAATCACCTGGTTTCAAATTATGTCATGATATTATTATGTCCTATCTTGTATTTATACTTTATTTATGTGTACATATAGTGAATACACTTAATAGATCTATTTTATTTAAAAATGATCTTTGTAAAGGAATTTCTTAACCCAATTTCCATTCTTTGGGTTAATCTCCTACTTTCAAATTATGTCATTATATTATTATGTCATATCTTGTATTTGTACTTTATTTATGTGTACTTATAGTGAATACACATAGTATATCTATTTTATTTTAAAAATGATCTTTGTATGGGACTTCGTCTCAATCTCCTTTCATTGAGGCATATTTTATTTTATACACAACTTTCTTTTATACGGTGTATAAACCACATTGACTTTTACGTTTATTCAAAAGGAATATTTTTTATACGAAGCGTTTACTAAATGACAAAAGGGAATGTTTTTGTCGTACGTATGCGGCGACAATGACTTTCCACCGCCGTGACCACTATTTGAGTTTCGGCTTCCTCTACAAGCCATACCCTTTTTTTAATGAATAATAAATACAAAGTTTTAACTTTCTTTTATTTTGGTATTGAAAATGGTTTTGAAAGCGTTTTTATTATATCAATGTGTTGTATTGATATCTTGTGATTGAAATGTGGAAATGTTTTGTTTCCTTTATGCATGTTTTATGTGATACGATTATGTTATGGTTTATGAGATGTTTAAACCTGTTCATATGAGGAATGTATTGGACTTAATAAGTGACGGGTGGAGCCCGCTATAGCTCCTAGATGCATCGGTAGGTCTCATGAGACAACTAGACGTGGAATTGGCCGAGGCCCTTTCCCAATTTGATTTATGGTTTTGGCCGAGGCCTTAATCATTTTGGACGTCTTGGCCGAGGCCTTGACAAAATGTTTCAGAATGTCTGGCATTATACATTCCCTCATTATGAAAGTGGTTATTGATATTACATGTGATTATTCGACCAGTAGAATATCCATGTGAAGAAGTAAATGGCATTATCTCATTTTACTTTTGCCATATTATGTTGATGTTCAAGTTTAAAAGGATTTTGTTTTAGTTATACATTGCCTTGAATGTTTAAGTTTATTTATGAAAGCTTCCACAATAAGGTTATCCTTACTGAGCATCTGAGCTCACCCCTTTCAATGTTTTAATATTTTCCAGGATGTGAAGAAGTATTTTATGAATGACCTGCAGGGATAGTCAGAAGAGGATATGAGTGTGGACTATGGAGACTTTATTATTTTAGTTTTTCACCTTATGATGTAATGTAACATTTATGAATGTATCTAATGTTTCCAAGGCTACTAAACTAATCGGTCTTTCGAGACTTGATCTTTTGTGATCATGCCAATGTTACGAAGTAATGCACCGACTCTGGGTAGCTGGGGTCGGGGCGTTACAGTTGGTATCAGAGGCAGTTTAGTACTAACGTTGGAAGCTAGAATTAGATAAACTCTGATTAGAGCACATAGCCCAAAGATAGACTTTGAGGATTAGTATAGAAGAACTTCCTATAATTTTGTTACTGTAGAGATTTTGTGAGTTTTCCGAGAAATACATCCCTATCTGAATATGAGCAGGTAGAGGCGGCTCTAGCACAGATGTATCTAGGGGTAAAACCTGAAAACACTTCTTTGAGCTAGACTCGAACGGGAACTGGTGCACGACAACGGGCCTTGCTGCACTCTTGGTTACGACACTCCCGGGGGATATGCTTTGGATAATTCCCATTTTCTTTACAAACCACTATGAAGGGTTATGAGTATATACTTCCTCAAAGAAAGCATTTTTATAATTATGGATTATATCCATAATTAGTTCAATTTATGTTAAGTGTTTTACAAGTATGGAATTATGTATTTTGATTCATGAACTAATTTAGTTTTTGCCATTATTTAGAAATGGCGCCTAGTGGAAGGAATGGAAACCGTATCAATGCATGCACTCCGTGTAGGGATTTCCCTCCTGCTCAAGATAATTATGGTGGAGCTAGTTATACAACTGGTGCTGATCAGCTTCTCACCGTACTGGGACAACTCACGCAGGTTATGAATAACAACCTTACTCGTATGGAGCACCCTGATACGCAACGTGGAGGATCAATGCTAGACCGTTTCATGAGGCAACAACCACCAACCTTCAATGGGAGTACAAATCCTATAGTATCTGAGCAATGGATAAATTCCTTAGAGAAAATATTCCATGCCTTGGGGAGTAGTGAAACGGAGAATGTTTTCATGACAGTTTACCGCCTCACTGGAGATGCCGATCAATGGTGGTCACTAATTCAAAACACAAAGGAAGATGATGACATACCGAATATGGAATGGAGGGAGTTAAAAGAGCTTTTCTTAGAAAAATACTTTCCTCGTGACCATCGAGCAGATATGGAAAGGAAATTTCTGAGTCTGAGGAAGAAGGAGGATGAGAATGTCACAAAGTATGAGGCTAACTTTACAAGGTTAGCAAGGTATGCTGCAGATTATATATGCAACCTAAGGAGTAAGATTGATCGTTTCATTGATGGGTTAAAAACATTTCTCCATCGAGCTTTAGTATCACAATCCTTCTCATCATACGAAGATATTGTCTGGTGTGCTATCAAGACAGAAAAGGAATTCTCTAAGTCTTATGACATTAAATCAATGCAAGATAAGAAGAGATCCGCTGAAAACTCTGGGAAAGGAAATAAGGAAACAGGGAAGAAGGGTAGAAATGAATTTCCACACTGTGATAATTGTGGTAGGAAGCACCCTGGTGCCTGTCTAAAAGGAAAAGGAGTATGTTACAAGTGTGGTGAAAAAGGCCACCAAGCTCATGAATTCAAGGGAAAGAAAGCGGCTGTCAATGTGGAATGCTATAATTGTAGAGAGAAGGGACATTATGAAAATGAATGTCCTAAGAGTCAGGGGAACTTACCTCAGAAAAGGCCAAGGGATCAAGGCCAATATTATGTTGTGACTACAGTTGAAGCGGAATAATTAATGTATTGGTGCTTTTGGACTCAAGGATTATATTCTGGTTATAAGAATAATGTGATATATATATATGGATTGTACTGCAGTACATTTTGATTTCAGTAAGGTTTTAATATGATGAAGGTAATTATATTTTTAGTATGTGACAATAAGAGAAAATTTACTTTGTTTGGGGAATCTGATAAATTGATTTGGGAATTAAGAAACCTTTTAAAGAAAGTCTGGACAGAGGTATTTTGGATAACTATAAAGGTTGGAGTGGATTAAGTTGATCTTTGGATAGTATTGTTTAAGGTTAAAAATTTATGAAGATTATTTTTGAATACTATAATACTATATTTTTAGGAAAAGGACAACCTCCAGGGTGGGGCATAACCCGTCGCGTCGGACAAAGCTGCAGGAATCGAACCCACAATCATAGTGCGACAGGCCTTTATTTCCTACCACTAGCCTACAGGAAGTCCCTGGTTAATAAAAAATAATTTTACTAATCTAAATGGTATGTTTTAACATTTGGAACCTTATACAATTAGGATAAGTATAATATTTTTGAGTTCTATTATCTTTTTGAGTGAAAGACGAGTTGAAGGTTGAAACTCTAATTGTCAAGAATAAATATATATATACCTATCTCTGATTCAAAGAATAAATTAATTCTTAAACTTTAGTAAAGGGATATTAAAACAAAAAAAATGTGTTATCCTAATACCTTATGTCTTGTTGAACTGATGATATTTTAAATCAACATAGATTGAAGGCTTTGAGGCCCTCAATTTGACAGTTGATTGTGATTGATGACCTCAATCACTCCCTACAAATATTTACGTTTTCCTCCAATTATATGTCGTTAATTTCCACCAATGTTCTCCTAATCGAGATCATAATTGGGTGGTGACTTTTTCATTTCCTCTTCCCTCTTATTAAGGCTAAATTTTATTAATCATATTTCCGATGTGGGTTTTCCTCAAATGTATTTTCTCTTTTCAACCTTTTATTTTCAAAGAAAAATTTCAAATTGCGAGGACGCAATTTATTGAAGGAGGGGAGAATGTAACACCCCAAGATTCCACGGTACGTTTCCCTTCGAATAATGCAATAGCGTGTGTTGTACGCAACCTCAAGCTCTAACACACACCACAACTAATTAAACTAGCCGTTGTGAATAGTAATAGATACTGTTTGAAATTTTATAAATTTTATTTATCAAAATGGACTTCATTTTTGGATTCGTAATATCTAAATTAGCCTATGTTGAATTTTTGGTATTTTTCTGAGAACTTCTAATTTTTTATGAATAGTGATAAATAATTAAAAACATCTTTTTTAATAAAAATAATTTATAGTGATAAATTATACTATTTAGTGGTTTTAAAGTATAATTAGAATATATTTTTACAATTTTATCCAATGGTGGTCATTAGAATTAATTTAACATTGAAATTGGACATAAACAATTGCCAATCTTTTGATATAAATTGTTTCTTAAAAACACGCTATTTGTTGTGACAGCGGGAATTAATTATAAAATTAATTAATGCAACTTATATGTTTGGAATTTTTTAAAATAGACATCATTTTTTAATTCGGAATATCAATTATAGTTTAGGGTGAAATTTTGGCATTGTTCTGAAAAACTTCAATTTTTGATGAATAGTGAAACCACTAAGTGGTAGTTAAATAACTGATTTTTCGTTTAAATGAAATATTACCACTTCTGTGATTTTATTTTCAAAAATCCGACATACATGGTTGTCATTAAGAAGTAAAAAGTGGTTCAATGAGAATAAAATAATTTTTTGGTGAATAGTAACTTTT
Source organism: Viscum album (assembly GCA_963277665.1). Classification (NCBI taxonomy): domain Eukaryota; kingdom Viridiplantae; phylum Streptophyta; class Magnoliopsida; order Santalales; family Viscaceae; genus Viscum; species Viscum album. The sequence continues at coordinate 640,163,028 of OY728133.1, read as the reverse complement.
AAGTTCTTAATCGCGATTAGAGGTAATTAGTATAGTTTAAGGTAAAAACAATGTTTTAATAATATGATATGAGCATGACACTTGTCCTACACCTATTGGATGAGTCATGGCCGACCATGAAAACCCATGGGTCAACTTGGGGACCCCATGGAGCCACTTTAGTTGGAAAATGACATTAATATATATTTATTTAATGTTAAAATTAAATTGACACAAACATGAGTTGTTTTACTAAAACAGTTTTTAAGTGGGGTTACACAAGTCCAAATTTTGATTATAAATATTCATTAGAAAGCTAAAACGATTTCCTACATCATAGTATTTTTTTTATAATTTTTAGACATTAAATAAATTACATTAATTATGACATCATTATGATGCAGTGATGACCTCATTATTTAACGATTTAAATAAAATGGAAAGATAATATAAAATCCAAAGATTAAACTTGTAAAAACCCTATTGTATGAGTATATTTCAAACCCTCATCACCTTATCCACGAATTATATAAGTGTGGGACCTTTAGAATCCGAAAAGCATTGTGTAATAATGTAACATTTCAATCTTTCCAAAAGAGCCCCTCCTCTCCTCTTATAAAAGGCCCCCACCTCTCCCACCTCATTCACACATTCAAGCCATTTGGCTCGGACAACCTCTGCCCAAATACTCTCCCACCATCCGTCAATTACTCCTAGAAGCCTAGCTTTGGGAATAATTCTTCCCAAGGAAGCCTTTGTCTCAAATCAAAAAGAGTTACCCGATTTTTTAGGTAATGTCTTCTCTAATGTTGTTTTGTTTTATTTTTCTTCTCCAACCCCTTAAACTCTTTTCATTCATTTCTTTTGTAACAACAATAGTATCCTCAATATACTAGGATGTTGTTATAAGAAGGATTCGAGCTACACTTACACACACCTACATCTAATGGTTAAAGAACATACGGTTTCTGTGGATGGTGAATTTCTGCCTCACGAAACGATGATTGTTCAACACTCATATAACACCTTAAAAGGTGGCCATTAAGATGTAAATATATTTATATATGATATATAATGTGTTTATGTTTTACTTATGCTTCTTTATTTCTCATTTATGGCATACTTTATGATTTCAATTATGGGTAAAACGCGATAATTTCATTTTAGGAAGTGCGGACTACCGCCCCCTCAAAGTCATTTGAATCGTTAATCCCATATGTGGGATGTATAAAGGATGGTGTAAATGGTATTATACACTATATTATACTAGATTTATATTATACATTTATATCATTATGATTTCATTCCATTAAATACGAAATAGAAATGAAAGTAGCGTTCATGCATACGTACGGCTTACCGTCTCCAGGAACGGTGCATTTCATTTCATACCTCTAAATGTTACGTAATATTATAAATGAATGTATATACTGGATATATAAGATATATATGACATCTAAATCATGAATATAATTCGGGAGATAATGGATATTCTACCACATAAACAACTTGTAATTATAAGAAGTTTATTGTTGACTCAAGTACCAAAGATCGACAAAATGACCGTTATTAACTTAAATAATAAGTGATATAAAATGAATAATGAACATAAAAAAAAGGTTCTTAAGTAAATAGAAATTAACTCTAGTTTATTATTCAGGAGGTTAAAGAACGTTCGAGTCAGGACAAGACGCAAGGTAAGGGAACTTCGTAACCCAATTTCTATTCTTTGGGTTAATCTCCTAGTTTCAAATTATGTCATGATATTATTATGTCCTATCTTGTATTTATACTTTATTTATGTGTACATATAGTGAATACACATAATAGATCTATTTTATTTAAAAATGATCTTTGTAAGGGAATTTCTTAACCCAATTTCCATTCTTTGGGTTAATCTACTACTTTCAAATTATGTCATTATATTATTATGTCATATCTTGTATTTGTACTTTATTTATGTGTACTTATAGTGAATACACATAGTATATCTATTTTATTTTAAAAATGATCTTTGTATGGGACTTCGTCTCAATCTCTTTTCATTGAGGCATATTTTATTTTATACACAACTTTCTTTTATACGGTGTATAAACCACTTTGACTTTTACGTTTATTCAAAAGGAATCTTTTTTATACGAAGCATTTACTAAACGACAAAAGGGAATGTTTTTGTCGTACGTATGCAGCGACAATGTTTTCTCCGCCGCCGTGACCACTATTTGAGTTTCGGCTTCCTCTACAAGCCATACCCTTTTTTTAATGAAAAATAAATACAAAGTTTTAACTTTATTTTATTTTGGTATTGAAAATGGTTTTGAAAGCGTTTTTATTATATCAATGTGTTGTATTGATATCTTGTGATTGAAATGTGGAAATTTTTTGTTTCCTTTATGCATGTTTTATGTGATACGATTATGTTATGGTCTATGAGATGTTTAAACCTGTTCATATGAGGAATGTATTGGACTTAATAAGTGACGGGTGGAGCCCGCTATAGCTCCTCGATGCATCGGTAGGTCTCATGAGACAAGTAGACGTGGAATTGGTAGAAGCCCTTTCCCAATTTGATTTATGGTTTTGGCCGAGGCCTTAATCATTTTGGACGTCTTGTCTGAGGCCTTGACAAAATGTTTCAGAATGTTTGGCATTATACATTCCCCCATTATGAAAGTCGTTATTGATATTCCATGTGATTATTCGACCAGTAGAATATCCATATGAAGAAGTAAATGGCATTATGTAATTTTACTTTTTCCATATTATGTTGATGTTCAAGTTTAAAAGGCTTTTGTTTTAGTTATACATTGCCTTGAATGTTTATGTTTATTTATGAAAGCTTCCACAATATGGTTATCCTTACTGAGCATCTGAGCTCACCCCTTTCAATGTTTTAATATTTTCAAGGATGTGAAGAAGTATTTTATGAATGACCTGTAGGGATAGTCAGAAGAGGATATTAGTGTGGACTATGGAGACTTTATTATTTTAGTTTTTCACCTTATGATGTAATGTAACATTTATAAATGTATCTAGTATTTCCAAAGCTACTAAACTAATCGGTCTTTCGAGACTTGATATTTTGTGACCATGCCAATGTTACGAAGTAATGCACCGACTCTGGGTAGCTGGGGTCGGGGCGTTACAGTTGGTATCAGAGGCAGTTTAGTACTATCCTTGGAAGCTAGATTTAGATAAACTCTGATTAGATCACATAACCCAAAGATAGACATTGAGGATTAGTATAGAAGAACTTCCTATAATTTTGTTATTGTTGAGATTTTGTGAGTTTTCCGAGAAATACATCCCTGTCTGGATACGAGCAGGTAGAGGCGGCTCTGGCACTGATGTACCTAGGGGTAAAACCTGAAAACACCACTTTGAGCTAGACTCGAACGGGAACTGGTGCACGATAACGGGCCTTGCTTCACTCTTGGTTACAACACTCCCGGGGGATATGCTTTGGATAATTCCCATTTTCTTTACAAACCACTATGAAGGGTTATGAGTATATACTTCCTCAAAGAAAACTTTTTTATAATTATGGATTATATCCATAATTAGTTCAATTTATGTTAAATGATTTACATGTATGGAATTATGTATTTCGATTCATGAACTAATCTAGTTTATGCCATTATTTAGAAATGGCGCCTAGTGGAAGGAATGGAAACCGTATCAATGCATGCACTCCGTGTAGGGATTTCCCTCCTGCTCAAGATAATTATGGTGGATCTAGTGATACAACTGGTGCTGATCAGCTTCTCACCGTACTGGGACAACTCACGCAGGTTATGAATAACAAACTTACTCATATGGAGCACCCTGATCTGCAACGTGGAGGATAAATGCTAGACCGTTTCATGAGGCAACAACCACCAACCTTAAATGGGAGTACAAATCCTATAGTAGCCGAGCAATGGATAAATTCCTTAGAGAAAATATTCCATGCCTTGGGGAGTAGTGAAAGGGAGAATGTTTTCATGACAGTTTACCGCCACACTGGAGATGCCGATCAATTGTCGTCACTAATTCAAAACAAAAAGGAAGATGATGACGTATCGAATATGGAATGGAGGGAGTTCAAAGATATTTTCTTAGAAAAATACTTTCCTCGTGACCATCGAGCAGATATGGAAAGGAAATTTCTGAGTCTGAGGAAGAAGGAGGATGAGAATGTCGCAAAGTATGAGGCTAAATTTACAAGGTTAGAAAGGTATGCTGCAGATTATATACACAACCCAAAGAGTAAGATTGATCGTTTCATTGATGGGTTAAAAACAATTCTCCATCGAGCTTTAGTATCACAATCCTTCTCATCATACGAAGATATTGTCTCGTGTGCTATCAAGACAGAAAAGGAATTCTCTAATTCTTATGACTTTAAATCAAAGCAAGATAAGAAGAGATCCGCTGAAAACTATGGGAAAGGAAATAAGGAAACAGGGAAGAAGGGTAGAAATGAATTTCCAGCCTGTGATAATTGCAGTAGGAAGCACCCTGGTGCCTGTCTAAAAGGAAAAGGAGTATGTTACAAGTGTGGTGAAAAAGGCCACCAAGCCCATGAATGCAAGGGAAAGAAAGCGGCTGTCAACGTGGAATGCTATAATTGTAGAGAGAAGGGACATTATGCAAATGAATGTCCTAAGCGTCAGGGGAAGTTACCTCAGAAAAGGCCAAGGGATCAAGGCCAATCTTATGCTGCGACTACAGTTGAAGCAGAATAATTAATGTATTGGTGCTTTTGGACTCAAGGATTATATTCTGGTTATAAGAATAATGTGATATATATATATGGATTGTATTGCAGTACTTTTTGATTTCAGTAAGGTTTTAATATGAGGAAGGTAATTATATTTTTAGTATGTGACAATAAGAGAAAATTTACTTTGTTTGGGGAATCTGATAAATTGATTTTGGAATTAAGAGACCTTTTAGAGAAAGTCTGGACAGAGGTATTTTGGATAACTATAAAGGTTGGAGTGGATTAAGTTGATCTTTGGATAGTATTGTTTAAGGTTAAAAATTTATGAAGATTATTTTTGAATATTATAATACTATAGTTTTAGGAAAAGGACAACCTGCATGGTGGGGCATAACTTGTCGCGTCGGACAAAGCTGCAGGAATCGAACCCACAATCATAGTGCGACATGCCTTTATTTACTAACACTAGCCTACAGTAAGTCCCTCGTTAATACAAAATAATTTTACTAATCTAAATGGTATGTGTAAACATTTGGAACCTTATACAATTAGGATAAGTATAATATTTTTGAGTTCTATTATCTTATTGAGTGAAAGATGAGTTGAAGGTTGAAACTCTAATTGTCAAGCATAAATATATATATACCTATCTCTTATTCAAAGAATAAATTAATTTTTAAACTTTAGTAAAGGGATATTAAAACAAAAAAAAATCGTGTTATCCTAATACCTTCTGTCTTGTTGAATTGATGATATTTTAAATCAACATAGATTGAAGGCTTTGAGGCCCTCAATTTGACAGTTGATTGTGATTGCTGACCTCAATCACTCCCTACAAATATTTACGTTTTTCCTCCAATTATATGTCGTTAATTTCAACCAATGTTCTCCTAATCGAGATCATAATTGGGTGGTGACATTTCCATTTCCCCTTCCCTCTTATTAAGGCTAAATTTTATTAATCATATTTCCGATGTGGGTTTTCCTCAAAGGTATTTTCTCTTTTCAACCTTTTATTTTCAAATAAAAATTTCAAATTGCGAGGAGGCAATTTATTGAAGGAGGGGAGAATGTAACACTCCAATCTTCCACGGTACGTTTCCCTTCGAATAATGCAATAGCGTGTGTTGTACGCCACCTCGAGCTCTAACACACACCACAACTAATTAAACTAGCCGTTGTGAATAGTAATACCTACTTTTTGAAATTTTATAAATTTTATTTATCAAAATGAACTTCATTTTTGGATTCGGAATATCGAAATTAGCCTATGTTGAATTTTTGGTATTTTTCTGAGAACTTCTAATTTTTTATGAATAGTGAAAAATACTTAAAAACAATTTTTTTAATAAAAATAATTTATAGTGATAAATTATACTATTTAGTGGTTTTAAAGTATAATTATAATATATTTTTACAATTTTATCCAATGGTGGTCATTAGAATTAATTTAACATTGAAATTGGACATAAACAATTGCCAATCTTTTGATATAAATTGTTTCTTAAAAACACGCTATTTGTTGTGACAGCGGGAATTAATTATAAAATTAATTAATGCAACTTATATGTTTGGAATTTTTTAAAATTGACATCATTCTTGAATTTGGAATATCAATTATAGCTTATGGTGAAATTTTGGCATTGTTCTGAAAAACTTCAATTTTTGACGAATAGTGAAACCACTAAGTGGTAGTTAAATAACTGATTTTTCGTTTAAATGAAATATTACCACTTCTGTGATTTGATTTTCAAATATCCGACATACATGGTTGTCATTAAGAAGTAAAATATGGTTCAATGAGATTAAAATTATTTTTTGGTGAATAGTAACTTTTAAGTTCTCAATCGCGATTAGAGGTAATTAGTATAGTTTAAGGTAAAAACAATGTTTTAATAATATGATATGAGCATGACACTTGTCCTACTCCAATTGGATGAGTCATGGACGACCAAGACAACCCATGGGTCAACTTGGGGACCCCATGGAGCCACATTAGTTGGAAAATGACATTAATATATATTTATTTAATGTTAAAATTAAATTGACACAAACATGAGTTGTTTTACAAAAATAGTTTTTAAGTGGGGTTACACAAGTCCAAATTTTGATTATTAATATTAATTAGAAATCTAAAACAATTTCCTAAATCATAGTATTTTTTTTATAATTTTTAGACATTAAATAAATTAAATTAATTATGACATCATTCTGATGCAGTGATGACCTCATTATTTAACGATTTAAATAAAATGGAAAGATAATGTAAAATCCAAAGCGTACACTTGTCAAAAACCTATTGGATGAGTATATTTCGAACCCTTATCACCTTATCCACGAATTATATAAGTGTGGGACCTTTAGAATCCGAAAAGCATTGTGTAATAATGTAACATTTCAATCTTTCCAAAAGAGCCCCTCCTCTCCTCTTATAAAAGGCCCCCACCTCTCCCACCTTATTCACACCATCAAGTCATTTGGCTCGGCAAACATCACCCCAAATACTCTCCCACCATCCCTCACTTACTCCTAGAAGCCTCACTTTGGGCAGAATTCTTCCCATGGAAGCCTTTGCCTCAAATCAAAAAGAGTTACCCAATTTTTTAGGTAATGTCTTCTCTAATGTTGTTTTGTTTTATTTTGCTTCTCCAACCCCTTAAAATATTTTCATTTATTTCTTTTGTAACAACACCAGTATCCTCAATATACTAGAATGATGTTATAATAAGTATTCGAGCTACACTTACACACACATACATCTAATGGTTAAAGAACATACGGTTTCTGTGGATGGCGAATTTCTGCCTCACGAAACGATGATTGTTCAACACACATATAACACCTTCAAAGGTGGCCATTAAGATGTAACTATATTTATATATGATATATAATGTGTTTATGTTTTACTTATGCATCTTTATTTCTCATTTATGTCATACTTTATGATTTCCATTATGGGTAAAACGCGATAATTTCATTTTAGGAAGTGTGGACTACCGCCCCCTCAAAGTGATTTGAATCGTTAATGCCATATGTGGGATGTATAAAGGATGGAGTAAATGGTATTATACACTATATTATACTGGAATTATATTATAAATTTATATCATTATGATTTCATTCCATTAAATACGAAACAGAAATGAAAGTAACGTTCATGCGTACGTACGGCTTACCGTCTCCATGAACGGTGCATTTCATTTCTTATCTCTAAATGTTACGTAATATTATAAATGAATGTATACACTGGATATATAAGATATATATGACATCTAAATCATGAATATAATTCTGGAGATAATGGATATTCTACCACATAAACAACTTGTAATTATAAGAAGTTTATTGTTGACTCAAGTACCAAAGATCGACAAAATGACCGTTATTAACTTAAATAACAAGTGATATAAAAGGAATAATGAACATAAAAAAGGTTCTTAAGTAAATAGAAATTAACTATAGTTTATTATTCAGGAGGTTAAAGAACGTTCGAGTCAGGACAAGACGCAAGGTAAGGGAACTTCTTAACCCAATTTCTATTCTTTGGGTTAATCTCTTAGTTTCAAATTATGTCATGATATTATTATGTCCTATCTTGTATTTATACTTTATTTATGTGTACATATAGTGAATACACATAATAGATCTATTTTATTTAAAAATGATCTTTGTAAAGGAATTTCTTAACCCAATTTCCATTCTTTGGGTTAATCTCCTACTTTCAAATTATGTCATTATATTATTATGTCATATCTTGTATTTGTACTTTATTTATGTGTACTTATATTGAATACACATAGTATATCAATTTTATTTTAAAAATGATCTTTGTATGGGACTTCGTCTCAATCTCCTTTCATTGAGGCATATTTTATTTTATGCACAACATTCTTTTATACGGTGTATAAACCACTTTGACTTTTACGTTTATTCAAAAGGAAACTTTTTTATACGAAGCATTTACTAAACGACAAAAGGGAATGTTTTTGTCGTACGTATGCGGCGACAATGACTTCTCCCCCGCCGTGACCACTATTTGATTTTCGGCTTCCTCTACAAGCCATACCCTTTTTTTAATGAAAAATAAATACAAAGTTTTAACTTTATTTAATTTTGGTATTGAAAATGGTTTTGAAAGCGTTTTTATTATATCAATGTGTTGTATTGATATCTTGTGATTGAAATGTGGAAATGTTTTGTTTCCTTTATGCATGTTTTATGTGATACGATTATGTTATGGTTTATGAGATGTTTAAACCTGTTCATATGAGGAATGTATTGGACTTAATAAGTGACGGGTGGAGCCCGCTATAGCTCCTCGATGCATCGATAGGTCTCATGAGACAACTAGACGTGGAATTGTCCGAGGCCCTTTCCCAATTTGATTTATGGTTTTGGCCGAGGCCTTAATCATTTTGGACGTCTTGGCCGAGGCCTTGACAAAATGTTTCAGAATGTCTGGCATTATACATTCCCTCATTATGAAAGTGGTTATTGATATTGCATGTGATTATTCGACCAGTAGAATATCCATGTGAAGAAGTAAATGGAATTATCTCATTTTACTTTTGCCATATTATGTTGATGTTCAAGTTTAAAAGGCTTTTGTTTTAGTTATACATTGCCTTGATTGTTTATGTTTATTTATGAAAGCTTCCGCAATATGGTTATCCTTACTGAGCATCTGAGCTCACCCATTTCAATGTTTTAATATTTTCCAGGATGTGAAGAAGTATTTTATGAATGACCTGCAGGGATAGTCAGAAGAGGATATGAGTGTGGACTATCGAGACTTTATTGTTTTAGTTTTTCACCTTATGATGTAATGTAACATTTATAAATGTATCTAGTGTTTCCAAGGCTACTAAACTAATCAGTCTTTCGAGACTTGATCTTTTCTTATCATGCCAATGTTACGAAGTAATTCACCGACACTGGGTAGGTGGGGTCGGGGCGTTACAATTATGTTCCGAATATAACGAATCATGATTAAGACTCCCCATTACCCATTGTTTGGATTTATTATAATGCATGAGGTGTAATACCTCTCCTACCCAATATTATTTTAGGAAGAATGTTATGGATGTTCTGAGAACCCAATTATCTTCTCAAAAAACCGTCATTATCTTGGAAACTCTGGGTGGTCATTCAGACCCCAATTATTCGAAATACTATAGCTGGTAATCTCCTATAAAAATTGAATAATTATGTAGTCTTCACTTTTTTCTCACACCAGGTATGACCCATGTGATCTATGGATTGATCACTAGTTACTTCATAATAACAATTGAGATGTGATAATTAAAGTAAACAAGTAGAAATATTTTCATGCACACACATATAATAAATAAACAATCATCAAGGTAAATTTTTGAGGACATTCATGTCACAATGCCAATGGATTTCCACTCGAATAGATAATTTAAACTCCTTAATATATCATTTCTATTCAACCACTTTGTGGTGCATGTCAACCAAAATTTTATTTCACATATTAAGCTTCATATCTTCTTTGTTGGATAAGGGGTGAAATTCAACGACATTGATGTGCACCTGGTCTTCACCATATTGGATGCTAACAATATTTTTGGATCCTCTCCTCATCAACTCCTCATATTCTATTAGTTATTCCATTAATGAAGATGTGAATTTTAATTGGGGGCTAATGAATGTTGAATGTTAATTCACCTACATCCTCAAACACAATAATTCTTGCTCATCCACTAGATTTTTTTGATATGGATTACCTTCCTATACATCCAACCAACACTACAGTCATGCATGACCCCCCTGAACCTCCTCGTCAAGGTAATCTCGAATGAGCATGTGAGGGCATTGAGCATCTACCTCTCCATAACATAGTTATTTCATATGGGGTATATGTATTCCCATATGATGTATCCTATCTAATTATTCGGTGTTATTGATGAATCATTTGATCAATTTCTATGAATGGTGGTAGACAACCTTGCTATAATCCTCATCAGAATTCGTCTCCTCTCGCTCTTCTAGGTCAACAGGTTAATATATAGGAAACACCACCAAGAGCCCCATAGTGGGATCTTCATCAGGATGGTCTTCATCGCTTGATTGAAATTCAAGGATGTCACCCCAGTCAACTTCCAAATATATCTCCCGAGTGGTATTTGTCATCACCACTAGTCACTCATAAGGAACTATGTTCAGTTTAGACCGGGAATTTAGTACTATAGGGATAAACACCACTCTTTGGAGCAATGGGTCGAGACTTATTTCCATTTTCACGATCAACATGTGTACCATCGTAGAAACTATGTAGGTCTGAGTGACGTTAGCCAAATATGACCGATCAGGCCAAAAATGAACCATTAGTGTTACCCTACTCATTCACATGATCATGCCTCAGGTCTATCATATCTCGGATGCTAGGATACGACCTGTTATATTCAATCATCAACTCCGAAGATCATGAGGGGCCTACCCCTACTCCCCCAACACTACTGGATTCTGGAACCATTATCTCTCTGACCGAAAGCCCCAATTCTTGGTATCTTGTGCATGTCACGCCATCATCTCCATCAGTTGGAGTAGTTAATTGAAGATTATATTACATAGATATTTGTTAGTTGAGAATCCAAGATAGGGTATGAAGAGAACTGGCGCAATGCAGGAAAGTGGGAACTCAATTCTATATTTGCAGAAAACTCACCAAAGAAATTGCCACTAAGCCACCGTTTTTCCTTCTTCAAGAGAGGATCCCTAGGAACCCCCCTTCGGTTTCTTAGTAAAAATATCCCTCATTAACATTACAAACACATGATTCTTCTTCATGGCTGGAAAATAGAAAATGATCCTCCAATTGAGCCTATGTCAATTCTATGCAAGTACTCTTGTTCAACATCACCATTTCCCAGTGCATCATTGGCCTCATTTCTCTATAGATGTGTATTACATCCTTCAATTCATTAAAAAAACATTCTTTCCTTTACATTGGAATTATTTTAGCTTTCCTTTTAAAATCCATGTTCTCCCAGGGCTATCCCATGCATGTTCCAGATTGTCCACATGTCGTTATCACAGAGATAATATTTCCACTTTTCCCAATCGTTCTAGGCCTACAGAAATTTGAAACTATTAGGAATCTTCATTTTACATAGTTTCTTCCATGAAGCCTAATGGGTGGCCCTGTGAAAGCCTCAGGATTATTCACCTCTCTCCTGGGTCCTCTCAGGTGGAGCCATTGGGCTTGACACTATCACCTCTTTATATTTACCTCCAACCAGCACTTGTCTGGTGTACATTAATTCATATCCTACTACCCCTGTTATTTAATCCTCATCACCCTAACGCATGTTGGAACACCCATCTTGATTTCCCCCCATTGTGATTTTTGACATCAAGGTGTAGGGATCACTACTTTGCTGACCCGGATTGTCCATCTCTCCAGCATCTCACCAAGGTAGGCATCCTCCTAGCTCTATGCATAATCGTGAACCAGTACAAAAATGAATTTGATGGGTGAAAATAATTCTAGATCTTTCCATAATACATTTTCATCATCAGAAAGAGTTTTCTCATCATGCTCATGTGGTGTTTGTGGCACACATTTCTGTACCCTTGGGGGCCAGCCTCTATATGCACTAGAATTTTCTGGCCAACTATTTTGAGGTATATGGTTCACATATTGGTTACCAATATACTGGTGCCACTAGGATACCTTCTCATAAAGATATCATATATGAACACTTATCTATGGTATTTTTCCCATCGTTAGTATATGATATAGTTGGAAAAGGGATTGGGTAGAAGATAAATTGTTCAACCTGCCCCATCTTACCCAGTAAGGTCACTCCATCCCCGCTTCAATGGTGCACTCCATGCAATATTTTGAATGGATGGCAGAGAATATATCCTAGTGGGGAAATGGGGTTCAGATATTTATATCCCCCATGTGTACCGCAATATAGCTATATAGAATGTGGAATTACCCACAATCCCACATTGGCCTTTTTCTTTCACTAATGAGATAGAGGTGATGATATAACTTATATATCACCAGTATGCCCATGTATATGTTTTCTTCTATATCTATTTGAGCCACATTGATTAATTTTCATGGACTCACCCCCATGTGGGAAACTCATACTGATAAAATCCACCCATACGCTAACACCAAGATGAATCCGGAAAGCATGACTACCGATATCTACTCAGTCCAAACAATGTACCCACATAATATTCTTTGGATTCTACCAGAAGCCCACAAAATGAAACTTATTTTCTCCAATGAGATCCTTGAGGACATATCAGGTTCTTTACAAGTAGTGTTCCTTCATCGAATAGGAATCTAAAAAAATAGCCAAACAATTTCTTAAAGTGGAATACTTAGGTGTACCTATTATCAGCATATGTACCTAGTTCTAGCCATTAAAATTCCATTTCTAAAGTAAGAATATTCCCAATTTTATTCTAGATATTCATGGTTGGGAGAAACTCTTTATATATCCCTCCCAGAATTGGGATGCTAGAAATCAGATGAAGGCCCCAAAGTCTAATGTAGACCTCCACATGATATATGTGGAATGTGTTGTTATTGGGAGACCACCAGCTTAGAAATTCTAGTATAAAATCTTTCGGTTGAGAGATGCTAAATTAGGAGGCCTAGGTTGCTTCATAAATGGATACCCACATCATTATATTATCTAACTCTATAAAGTACACATACAACTAGTAGGTCAAGGCCCAATCATCTATGAAGTTTCCACACTAGCGCAAATCCCTACTATTTATCCACTCCTTGCTGGATCCCCATTCCCTACATTGATGATCATATTGTACCAATGTGGAGATGTCTCCTTCTCCAATTCCATCCCATCGATGTTTCTGACATGATTTTAAAGCCAATGTCATGTCACTGAGGTGTGATCTTTTATAATGTGGACATCTACAACCCTGTACCATTTGTATTTCTTGGGGTTTCTCCTAACCCGGTTAGCTGGCTCATCACTTCTGGTGTCTGGGATTGATACTTCATCCGACAATCTGAAGGTGTACAATGACATGCACTTGAAAAGTGGGTATTCCTTCTTCACCTCATTCATCTTATCATTCAATGATTGGTGATCGTCTGTTCTCCAAATGTAATCTTCTATTTTGATATTTTTATCCATGGCCTCCAAACAAGCAGTGTTAGTATGAGCTTCTCATGAAACATCCTGAGTGGACATTATCCTGAAGACTTAGCTATTTTTTTTATTAGAGGACGATTTTTACACAATTTTTTTTTCGTGAAGTCTGTTTGCAAAGATGGTTGCAAATTACATACCCTCAATGAAGAAACCTTGACTTCAGCATGCGTCTCAAAAAATAAATAGATATTAATGCACCGGTTCTCTTAAATATTTCTCAATGAACCTAACCAACGACCTATACATCGCTAAATGAATTATTTGGAGTGGATTATTTTGAAAAGATAAGGAAACCACCCAATAATTTGTGAAGAGATAGATACAAAAAATCAACTCTTGGACACAATTTATAGGCGATGTCAGAGCTATCTTAGTGGAGAACTTTGGACGATCTTCATGACGACCTACAGAGGATCCTCATAGCACCTCTCGCGCACAATTTGTGGTTCTAGTCTACATGTCCCACATTATAATTGTGCTTCATGATTTCATGTGCAACATGAAATCACGCTCGCCTTTGTGGCCTATTAGCATGTTCTTTTTTAGGTAAAATAATCTTTGTATCTTCGACATCATTCCCACATAATCAGCCCCTCTGTTCCTTCGACACTAATTTTGGTGTTGGGATTTGATGGCACCAAAATTTTTCCCACAATAGGAGAGAACTCTGTGAAATTGTGGAGTTAATCAGCACTCAATAGAGACCTGAATCCCTCTAAACCATCCAATAGGGAACCTTAGCATGTCCCACTACAATGTTGGGATTCTTGTGTGTGGACTGCCCCTACGATCGTCTTCACAATTTCATAGAACCTCAGTGGTTTAATGCATTCTAATAGGGCGGTCCTCTCTGCGGCATCATCGATATTTGTAGACTTCTCCAGGACGATTGCATTGGATATCTAAACTATGACATCTTATACCCTATCCGAGTTCGACCCATTCTGTTGAAGCCACAACTCTCTACTGAATCACTCCTCTCCATGGCTAGTTCATCAACCCTCTACAACCATTTTGGACTATAAATTGAGGACTCACAACCCTATCAAGCCTTTTTTACCTTCCATTTCTCAAATACCATTGTATAATCAATATACGGATCACCAAAAGTACATGGATTCTGTTAACTATTCCTCATGTTCTTTAGGTCATCCAACAATGGTAGGTATTCCCATTGCAAATGATTATGACCTTCGCAAAGGGGGGATCCCCTTTGAGGTGCTCGAGACTTCACAAAGCATAGAGACTCCATTAAGTACTCTCCCAACAAACAAGGATTTTCAATAGTGGAGATCTACTCCATTGAAGGCTTCGCTTCATGAAGACACATCCCTTTAATGAATACCCTTTCCTTCATGAACATCATTCCTTTCACTAAGACCCTACCCATTGTTAAGACACTTCCCTTCGTTGACAGCCATCCTTTTGCAAAGGTCATTTCCTTCATGAAGATCCTTTATTTCCCAGGGTCATTCTCTTAGAAAATCCTATCATTCCAAGGCCTCCTGAATTTAAAATCCCCAATATGTCAACCTATAAGATTTTATGTTGTTATTTCGATGTTCCTTGGGTGTTGATTTAGGCTGTGTTTCTTTACCTCGTACTTCATCTCAAAGGAACACTAATTGATATTGAATCTTCACATAGCCACACTAACCTGATCCCCAAAATGGATCAATCCACAACCCCATAACCATATGGAATTGTTGGAACCTTCCCTTCACTAAGTGTTAATGTGCAGTAGTTATGTAATTCCTAGGGGTGCGGAGATAATCTTCGTTGCTTGAGCTACATGACGATAAAAGCCAATCACCTGCATCCCCCACACATGCCATTAAACTGTGATTACCGCATAAGAAACAATCCCATAGTGGACCTTGAAGGGGATGAAAACTAGCACATTCTCATGCCCCTCTCCCTCTATGTTTTTTAACAATGAAATTCATGGCCAGTGTCTATATAATCCACATTACCCTCCGGTTGGGGGATTCAGGAACGATGACCATTTCCTCCTCATATGTCTGGGCCTAAATTTTCTCATATGGCCTCCCCCATAGAATAATTACCTAACTACATCACCTATGGTCACTAATCATGTGAAAGTCCTACTCTATTCCTTATAGATATGAAATTCATGACATGATCGTTTGGTCAATTATTTCCTCATGTTTCTCACACCGAGCATGAGTCATGGGACCGTAGAGAAAACATAGACAATGGTATATATATGGGCCACTAACCATGCATAATCACCATTTACCATTTAGAAACTACATTGAATTTTTATCCATGAACTTTTCATCAAAGGTACATTGAAATCCCCCCTCAGGTTCAATCCCATCACCCATCAGTCCGGACCACATCACGTCGACTCTTCCATATCCTGCATGACATTAAACAATATACCTCATTCCTCCTATATGAAGTTAAACTCTATGGTTTCAAACTACATGAGTTTTGATCCCTATATCCTATTAATGGTATGTAGAAACCATCTTAAAGTTCAACCACCAATTATGGATAAAATTCGACATCCCATTTTTTGGGACCCATATCCTTGGTCCCCCCACATTAATGGTGTCTAACCAGTTCTCGGGATTCTAACCATGCACAATCCCTACACTAAGTTCATATTATTTTAACCACGATTTCCCCTCTAGAAATTAAATACTAAACATGTGTGTGCCCGAGAAATAATTCATGATTTTCTTCATTGTGTACACCCCAACTATATAGACTATCCTATGCTACATGGAAATTGATTCCCTACCATGGGGATATGTGAGATTCCTCCCTATAGTTCAATCCCATAACTCATGTCCCATAGTGGTATCTCCCTTGATCCTTCATGTTTTAGGATGGTCATTCCTCAACCCAGGGGATCATATTATTTTTGGTCCGATACATGCATACATTCTCACAGGCCACCAACATAGGTCTCCCATATCCCCACTAAACTACATAGACATTAATTCCCCACCACATGGATATGTAGGAAACCTCTCTTAATTTCAAATTAAACATCATTTTCATATTCATGGGGTTTGTTTTCAAATCCTCTCATCCACATCATTCAACCTTACATCATACATTCTGTTTCCTACCCAGGCCACCACATCCCGTTGGGATCTTTCCATTTCCTTGGGTTTCTAACCATGAATACGCCCTGCACAGTCCATAACCATCCAACCAAGAGTTTCCCAATTGTGTAGGGATGTTAACCATGTGTAATCCTCAACATGTCTTTAGGTAATTGTCCATTATGAACACCTCGATATTGTGATTCACCCTTTAACATACTAAGGTTTTCATCCCTATCTTCTACACATGGTATGTAGGAAGAATCCCTGAGGCACAATCACAGTTAATGGTAATCCACAATTTCCCCTTTTTTGGGACTCGAGCATCATCGGATCCGTCCTCATTGGTAATTTTTATCCACCAATCTGTAAAAAAATCACAGGTTCTCCCTCTTAAGAATGTACCCACTGGGCCCCCTCCAATCAGTGTTTCGATCAGTCTGATCTGAATGCGGTAGATGTTAAACTCGTGACATACTCGAGGTTTAATATAGGAAGCCCGAAAAGAACATGTAGTAATTATTTTGTAATATAATTCCCCACACTCGATGTGGGAGGTCTCAAGATTTTATTCCCTCTAGAAGACCTATCATAATTGAAAAATCAACGTGAACTAGTTTTCCAGTACCTAGACATGCTAGTGATACCCAACATGAATACTCCCATGTCTAGTGGTTTCTATCCTAAATTGAATCCACAAAATTTCTTAATATAAGATATGTAATTAACTGGAATCTACAATGATATGGAACTAGGAAGAGTTTTGTGGACAACATCTTAAATAATTAAGGAAATATTTACTAGGCACAGAGTGTATAGGAGGAATCCACGGAAAGATTAAATGACATCCCCTCATCCCATTTTGATCAAGGATGTAACATTCCTGAATAAGCGATAGATGACTCCAACCTTTGGAAAGCGGGAATGCAGTGGAATATATAGTTTATAGTAACATGAAGATATAGGCCCTGACGATTACTTAAAAAACAATCCCTTAGTTATTTTTCTCTAAAATTCCCTCGTAGCTGGATGAGGTCATATATAATCCTATGGTTTGGATATCCCACATGGTAACCTCATTAAATGGTGTTCCTCATTGTGATACCTCTAGAAGATTACGTTTGGCCTTTCTATATCCCTAGGAAGGATATTTTTTATCTTGGATTCAAACCTGAAATCCATAGGGATAAATTCCATACCAATATTCATACGTTTTACATTACTAAAAACTATGACAGTGAGTTAGTGCTTTATAAATAAGATTATGTCATTTTATGGTTGATGTGTCTCTTTAACATTAATTTTTGGGGTATGATGGTATGATGTATTATCATTGTATGAACTACTAATAGAGACCTTGTAGGTATGGGAACAAATGAACTCCCATCATAAGGGGATTCTAGAAGGGAGGACATTCTATGGCATGGGGTACAACCTATTTCTCCAAGTCTATATCTACATTTGTTAGCACAATTTTTAAAACAATTGTTATAAGACATATACCCTAATTGAGGCCTTAAGAGACCATTTGAGTATGTTTTTTCTCATTCCTTATGTAACATGCTCTTATATAGAGGATTAAAGGTCAAAATTTTCTACTAATGGGGATACCTTACTCTATAAGAGATAGATCCTCACATTAAGTCATTCAATATAGGTAGTGAGTCCCTATGATATTTATTTTATATGGACTAGTATTTGACTTTCAATGCACAGATGACTTTTACATGTGAGTATGGTAGTGATTCTAGGTTATGGGATGGATTTTTCATACTTGATTAGGAGTGATCCCAATGAAAATAAGGATGATTTAATTCGTAGGTGTGTATATTAATTTAATAAGTTTGCAATTATTACAGGTGGTGTAGTTGATGTTATATGATCTCAACTCCGTAAAACAATGGTGGGGTATGAAAAATTGTCAGTTTACCTCCCCATCAAGAGATGAACCTCTGTATATAGATGATATACAGATGACATAGTGTTTAATTTGGTACATTACAAAACACTAGGGTGATCAGAGAGATAGTGGTCTGGTTTAAGGATCTATAAAATTAGGGCTTCACACGTTCTACTATGATCTCATGGGATTCCATGTGTTGTTCTCTTAAGAGGTGAATGAAAGAATTAGGTGAGGTGTGAATTGATTTAACCTAATCCAAGTGAATCTCAATAAGGAGTATCCAACCCAATGAATATGCACATCCATTGATAAGATGATTTGGGAGAAGGGGTTCCTGATGTTAACTTGAGTATGGGTTATCACTATCTACTAGTATGAGAATAGTATATACTAAGAATGTATTCCTATAGTCCTGATGGTTTTTTGAACTGGTTGTGATACTATTTGGAAATTTGGATACCATGAAGTGTGGAGAGACATTTAAATGGATTCCTATAACCCTTAATGAACATTTTCATAGAATACTTCTTAATTCGTACCCTCATATCCTCAACATATATATTGGAGAAAAAATTATACTTGAGGAAGGATTCTTGAGGTTATATTAGAGTACCACTATCTAGGGTAACTCTCGCAATGTCATTCTGGATTCCGGAGGCTCAAGTTGAACATCATAGGGATTGCAGTCCCTTTGACCACCCTAAATCTAGAAGTGAAGTCATTTACCAATATTGAGTAGTGCCTTAGTTCCTTTTATGCGATCAGGATGAGGAACATGAGTGATCTTGTTTTGAGACTACCAGAGGAGGGTGTGTAGTATGTTGTCTTTTAAACTTATTGATCATGATTAAATTATGTGATTGATGTAAAGAGAGTCTATTATAACATATGGATTGTAGAATTTGAAACCCCATGATAATATCTATGTAATGTAGGATCAATAATTGTTGGTTGTAGTTTTCTTTATGAGGATATCATGGCACTATATTCTAAGAGAGAACATTGTTGATAGAATAGAAAATATGTGTCTTGTTTATGTATTCATGTAGTGATACCAAAACATGGTTATAAACACTGGTTGGAGTTCTTATGGATTATTAAGTTGATATAGTATAAAATCCATGGAAGGGAAACGTAGTATAAGATTACCATAAGAAGTGTAATTCTCTCTTGGTTGAGGAGGTTTCTGAGAAGATAGATTTGTTGCAGCTGACCCAGGTTGTGGGGGAGGGTGACATTTTTCCTCAGTTGATAGTGTTGAGTGATCCACATCATCAACAAGTAGAAGAGACCTATATGGGATACATTTACTATGAATAATTACATGAATAGATATAGATAGGATATTTACTTTATCTATTATTCAAAGGTTGTAATTAAGACAACCTTTTATTGTAATGAATGGTGATCGCGGTCATGATGTGGAAGGTGGTGGTGATGATGTTTCACACATATATTTTCAATGGGAATCACAATGTGTGGAAGTGGTACATTGATTTTCATTTAAAATATTGGTTTTATTGCATTAGGCTGAATGTTATTGAGTTCGTCTCTCTGTGGCTAATAAATCAACCAATAAAGTTTATACACCGGGTTCCAATAGGATTATTGCAGCCTCTATAGATTCTGGAGTAGAAATGGGATGAAAATTCCATTGAATTCCTCTTATGAATACCATGGATAGTTGAAGTTTATGATTCCTTATGGGTGATAGTTGACCAAATTCCAATTTTGACACACATTATTTCTATGAGGTAGAAAATTTCAATATAGAAATTTTGAATTTCTATAAGGGATATTGATTTCTTTAATATGTTTTACTAGAAAACTTTCCCCTAACATAAGGTTTATATTTTTTCATATTTATAAACATGCATGAAGGAGAAATTTTTGACCCAAATGAGGATTATTATAGAATTATATTACCTAGAAAAATAGGCATTCTAAGTTCACTATCAAGGTGCTAGAAGACATTTTATATGTTTATTTATTGTAATTTGACTATAGCTAGGTGGAACACTCATAATTAGAATACATTGAGTATAATTATATCTACCACTCAACTATTGGTAGGGATCGTTTGATTCCCTATATGGGAGTCCCTTTAGGTAACTCTTATGTTGGATTGAGATTAGGGAGTTATTTATTGTTATGCCAAATATGGTGTAGGTAATGATAGATAAGGTTCAAGTGATAGACATGTGGACATGGAAAACCCATAAAAAGATAAATTATTACATAGATCAACATCGTAGGGCCATGTAGTTCAATATGGGAGTCCTTCTATTTTGGAGATACCATTCTTGCTAAGGATTTTCAATATTAAATTAGGGTGGAACATAATCCCCAAGGATCATTTGTTCATTCATGATCTTGTAGAAGGTTGGTGAGGTTGGATACCGCCTATCGCAACCCCCACAGTTCGAGTAGGTGTACATCATGTTCCATGAATCATTATTGATGATATACATACATTATCTAACATGGTTTTTAGACTTAGAAAATATAGACATTGAGGATGGAGAAACATTCATGAAGAAACTGGATTGATTGATTATCAAAAGGAGAGGATCATCCATAGACAAACAATACACTTTTTCATGTAATGCTCTATAATGGGTGGATAAAATAGAGCTCCCGAGTGATGGATATAAACACATGGGCACATTATCCTGATATATTTTCATCATTTTTCATTTTAGATAAATAAAAAAGAAGAGTAAAATAATTTAGAGGCTTTTCCCTTTTATTACTATCAGAAAAATGGTGCATTATTTTTGAAGTAAAGTACTGAGGAAAAGATTACTTTGAGGCTCCGAGTGCCCAAAATTATAATTTTTTAAATATTTAATATATTTAATTTTACACGCATAGATTTTATAATATACATTATTACTTGCTATATTTAGTTTCAGATCAGAAATTTAGTTCCGTTGTTGAACTCGAAAGGGGATGCATACCCTATTCATGATCTAATGTTGTTCGGTGGTGGATGTTCCGAAAGAGCGACTGTTTGAGGATGCATTAAAATTATTATAAGTAATTATTTTTATTTTTTATTTCAAATGAATTTATATTAAAATATCATTTAACATTAAATCATTGAAAATAGTCCAAGATAATTGTATAATTATGGGATCCATGTGTTTGTAATTCAATTTTATTCTTTTGAGGATAGAGATCCAATGGTAAATATCTTTTAAATATAGGTTCAATAGGGCACATTCAATGAAACAGATCTCCCTATTTAGTTGGATTTAGTGTTATTCATCACAAAAAAATGATTTCCTAATGTAAGAGTCTTAATATATGTATTTTACCATTATTAATAAATTATTTACCATGGTCATTATAATGTTGTTGATCAATGTCATATTTGGACCTCTTCTTATGGTCACATTTTTGATTTAATTTATATATTTCACTTATACTATGAAGAAATTTTTTCACCCCTGACTATAAATAATATTATTTTTTACCATTAATTCTTTGGAAATTATTGTTAAAAGTTTCTTTATATTGTTTCCCCAATTGTATTTTTTTGTCCTTAATGATTAGCCTATATTGTTGTAGTTCGAAATTTTCTAAGAGTATTAAACACAATCAGACCCCTAGATTCAAGGATGATTCTTCAATGACATATATTTTAGTGTTCAAATGATGAAAGGGGACATGTTTTGGGATATAGGTGATGAATCCCATGGATATGGGATTAGTGAATGATCAGAACGACACTGGAGGAGTGACAGTGTTACATAGTCATTGTGTGGGAGAGTTGGGATCTATTTTTTAGCTGATATATAGTCAGAAAAGATGGTCATAGGTAATTACCTCCAATATAATGTGGGTAAACTTTAGTTTTTTTAGTAGTGTGTCCATATCCTGAAGTCCCATGAATCCTTCTTTGGTTTATAGAAAATCCATGCATACACATTATGTACTACGGTGAACACATCTCGGGTAGTCTAATATCTCTTATGACTATTTTTTGAAAATGTATAAATGATATCCCAACAAGTTTAAGTAATCATATTAGGGGTGTATCCAACTAATAAATTATAAAAAAAACTACGCCATTAGATCTTTTCTTCTTCATTAAACCAAATACTCTTCTATCCCTTTTCCCTTGAAATGACTTCAATGAAATGAAATAATGCATGAGACACAACAATTTTACATTGTTAACCCTCACTCAACTATGTCAAAAAAGAATTCAATGACAATGTGATGATGTACCAATTTAACTAAGGCTCACATGAAATTCAATGGTTAGGATATATAAATTGTATGTTGAGGCTCATTACCTTTTTCAATGTTTAAGGATATCTTTTACTTCTCATGTTTCACCTCCTCAATCTTACATTTATGACACTTTGTCGATAGAAAGGATCACACTCTTACTATCCATTTTTTCATTGCATTGAAAAGAGAACAATTTAGGTACATGTTAGTCCATTCATTTTAAAAAATGAATTCATTTTCAATTGAATATAGATTCTATGTTTATGTTATACTTTCATATACATGATGAATACCACATTACCAATGATTCACTCCGAAATACCTTATGATTACATTCACAATGTACATTACTTACACAAAAGAACAAAAAACATGTATGAAATTGTCCAGTTCATTAAAAATATAATCTCATTTCTAAAACCACAAAAGTTTAATAAATCTAATCTCTTTAACGATTCCCAACCATCCTTCACGAAGAAACCACCTATCGTGAAGATCAAACAATTTCACAATGTCCATATAGCCTTCACAAAGATCACAACATTCGGTCAAATTGTGCATTCAACATTATACTAGGATTCATACACTTCAAAGTCATCCTTTCCTCCCAAACTATTTTTAATAAAAAACCTTCTCAGATCATCTTCATGAATTTGGATCCATAGAAACATTGTTATGTCTTTCTCTCATTTTTTGAAGGGTGTATGCCCCCTTTTCTAGGAATTTTTTCCCATTCCAAATGCTTCAGCCTACATCATCACCATTTCAAAAATACCACCAATATTGTTCAAGAAGCTCCCTATTTTTTTTTCAATGATCCATGAAATTTATCCATTCACGATTCTTCTCATAGTCATGGAGAGTATTGTATTTTTTTAGTCATGATGATTATTCTCAATGATCCAAAACATAGAGAAATTACATTAGTGAAATCAATTCTCCAAAAAACTCATGTATTTACAATATTTTTATATCGCCTTCATCAAAATCAAACACTCATAGTGATATATCTATGAACCATATTTTTGGCTGCCAAAAGTTGGAAATCATTGGGAAATGGATCCACCATGTATATGAAATATATTGTACCACATAATGAGGATCCATTCCATTTCCATGGATATTTTTGAACATAACATGTAAAAAATTAGGATAGAATTCCTCAACTGACCATTGAAACCAACATTAAAAAAAATGATCATTAACCAAAAAAAATCAATGTTACGTTGAAGGATTTTTTCCTAACAATATAAATATCAAATGTTTTGGGGAGGGACTAAACATCATGTAACCATATATAACAATAATGATGTTTATAAAGGAAATAAATCTAGGATCACATGTAGCATTACATGACATGTGTGGTGGGGACACACCATGAACTTCAAATACCAAACAAACTTGCACAAGAAGCACACTATATGTTACATCTTGTTTGTAACACGCCATATAGGGTGGAGTAGATGTCGTGTACTAGAACCTAGCCATGGTACATGGACACAAATAAGAGCATGATAAGGAAACATGATGGAAGATACACATCCAATAGACCACATAAACACAAACTAAGGATTCAAGTACATTGATTAATATAATAGATGGGATATATACAGGTATGAGGAAAGAATATCACTCTGTTTTGGTCCCCTTACACACCATTTATCCCTCCATTTTTAGAGATGTTTCATCCACATGTATGTAAATTATTAAGACATGGATTTTGGACATTGTGTATCCTATTATATGTTTTTTATATATATCATGATGGTGTCCATAATGGTTTCTTTGAAATAAAATTCCAGATTATCAATGTGTGACACTACATGTGGTGATGCTTGATGATTTTAATGATCTAGATGGATCATCAGAGTCATTTGATTGACACCCTTCTATTGAAAAATGGAATGATTCCACCATCTATATATGTGGAACCATCCTAGGGTTTCATGGAATGGTTCATAAACTATTAGAGTGGAACAATCATGGTGTGATAGGGAATTAGTCCTCTATCGACATTCTATGTGGAACCTTCTAGAGGATTTGAGGTAGGCTTCCCCTATCTATCTGAGTGGAAACCTCCTTCAATGACAGGTTATGGGTCCTTGAACATTATAGTGGTACCATCATATTGAGATAATGCATCATTACGTGAATGACTATCAGAGTGGAACCCTCTTGTGGTGTCAGGGAATTTATCCTATATTGATTAACAAAGTTGAATATTCCAATCGAATTAGGGTATGGATCCTCTATTTATTGATTTCCCCCATAATCTTGTTCCAGAAAATGCCACCTCTACCTATAGACTTTGTATCATTAACTATGTGGAATTTTGGTAAGGTGTGGATTGATATAGATGATTCTGTAGATAGAAACATCGGATAATGGAAATCATTGATGGACCCCATTTGAACTGATTTAGACTCTTTTCCAAATATGGGTTGTGATATGGATATCCCTTCTCTCTCTCATATAGGTTACATTTATGAACATAAATATTTTTATTTTTGTGGATGATTTTCATTAATATCTTACCGTAGATTGATCAACATATTACAATCTTATATTTTACTTCTTCCCACTTAAATTTTTATTGTATAATTCATTGTAAGTACATTCACACCCATATCTGGGCTTCTCTCGCATGTGTCATGTCTTGTGAAGATTATCGAACGGTAAATAGTGATTAAAATGGGATTATAGTGATACACTATTTACATATACTATATATGGTTTTTCAGGCATGAAGATATGGATCTTCTCATTCCCATGACTTAAATTTCTATTTTTTTTAACATTGGGACATCTTTCGAGTAATGAAGTTTATTTCTGTTTTCATTAAATGTTTTCATAATATTGTAACCCATATTGGTTTTAAATGAATCTCTAGCTATTAAATATATTTTTATTTTCCTATATTCATCTCCATGGATATTTTTGGGTCTACCCATATAGATACACTAGGGAAAAGCCTCTCATATCAGTTATTTATTTTGGAACCTGTGGCTATCCCCAAGCCTATGTTGGTTTTCATGGAGTTTTTGCAACTCGATACTCTTTGGGTCAGGTCCTAAAAAATAATCAAAGGTAGATCCTTAATATTCTCCATTTGAAAACTAAACACAGACAATACTACTATAAAATTATATTATCATAGAAATCCCTTTACAATTTGGTATCATTAAATACCAATCCCATTTAAAGTAAAACATAAAATGAAACATAAAATATCATGATAATAAATAAATTAATTCAGTTACTTGTAAAAAAGGTTTTATATAAACATAATAAATGAAGATAGGTGTACAAAATGACATTAGTATTAATAATGAATAATCAAGACAATAATCACTTACGTTTTTAATAATATTTTGAATGGTAATTCCCAATAAAGTATAAAATCATATAAAAAAATAATTATTGTTAAAATAATGGGATTACTTATATTTAATTTATTTTTTTCACTATATAAACCATATAAAAGAAAAAGATTATGAATTTTTATATTTCTCCATGAAATAGAATGTAGACTACAAATCACATACAAATATCATATCATTGATGGGAGGATTAATCAATGAAATTATTTATCTGTAAAATGAAAATCCAGATGAAAAAAGATAAAATAAAACATAAAATAGTCAATGGTCATTATAAAAATAAACTTTTCATGAAAAAAGTATCATATTTATAATTCACTTATACTTTTATAAATAATAATGATATACCATTATAAAAAAGGAAGTATGTTGAGATCTTGTTGATGATAGGTCGTAAATATGAATTTGTAACATTTCCATTTTCAATGATATTTATTAAAACATAATATGTAATTTTTAAATCATAAGAATGATCATGATTTCATATATACCATCCAATTTATTTAAATACCGTTATATATATCATCCATGTGTTGTAGTGATTAAGTGTGAATCTCATCTATCTGTGAAGCCTGTATTCCACACATACGGAAATGATATTGTCATTTAATTAGTGTAAAAAAATAGTCTGATTTAGTATCCTTCAAAGTGAAAAATATGATAGAAATATAATATTTATTTCATGTATATGTAATATACTAATTTAATTTTTCTTTATTATTTTCCATGTAATGAAATAGTAATAGATGAATCACATCTCTTAATGAGGTGGTAGTCCTCCACACACATGAGTATTGTTATTATATCACCAATAAAACGGAATGTAAAAATATATAAATGAAATAATTAAACTAGAGTAATTATACGGTTATAAATATTTTATATATAATTTAGACACAACATAATACCCAACTAGTATAGGTGGTCATGGAAAAAATGAATTACAATAATTTGCGAAGTATTAGTCTATTGTACACCTGAATGATGATTTCGTAACTCATCCGATAGATTTAGAGATGATTTTAGGTCATTTTATAATTATAATTATTATAATTATATGTATGTTAATGAATTTATTATATCATCATATTTTTATTATATATGATTCATATGGATGATTAAATAAAATAAAACCCCTTGGCAAATAATATTTTCTATTCGTTGGGAATCCTCCTAAGGTTTTCTCAAAAATCACTCCTTGGTTGGATTTATACCCAACATAATGAATCTATGATAATATTATGGATTTTGGAAATCCATTTTGGCTATGATTGGATAAAAAAAGGGCTTTATTGTTGAGACACTATTATTTTGTTTTGTTTCATTTTAGTATATCTAGGATATTTTTAGAGTCAGGTACTAAGACATCAAATGATTGCAAGGCCTGATGCACCAAGATTAATTTTAAAAAAAATATTAAAGATATTTTATATTATGAGAAAAAAGTTTCTTATTTAATGTATAATAACTCTAAAAGTAATTTTCATATCAAAAATATGATATCACAGTTAAATCCAAAAGACAAGGTTTACCCATTGTAATACTTTAAATTTGTTGGCACGAGGTGTTTAGATATATTTGTTATTGGCAGCTGGGTTTAATTAAAACCCATTTATTATATTAAATAACCATACCCTAGCTTATTTAATAAATTCCTCTTTATTTAAGACCAGTAGGGTTATCCTTAAAACATTGGGATCATTGATAAGGGCTCCTTCCACTATCTCTCTTTAAAATCAATTTTAAACCGACTAAATTACACTAGATCTTAGAGAATCAAGATTTTCCTAGAACAAAAACTTCTCATCTTTCTTGGATATAAATTTATTTTTCATGAAATTATTTTATTGAATATAGTATTACTAATTTTTTTTTGATTTTACCCCAATTGATTGAAATATTTAGATTGACCTTCTTCTTGCCTTTGAATACGAGTTTCCTTTGAATTGTGGCATATTCCCATGTAACAATTTTAAATTGAATATTAAATGTATAAACATTGTACCATGATTATCATCCAATATACCTAAATATTTATTCATTTTCCAACAAATCATGAACAAATTTTGTAATACCTTTTTCATGTAGGCTTTCAACAAAGGTTCTTCTTATTATTCTCTATTGGGGAATAGTCCCATGGTTTGCCATTTCCTTTCATGATCAAGCCTTATCAAATCCCTAGATTCATGAATTATTCATGTGTGTTTAATGGATCATAATAAATATATTTTTCTATGATTTAAGGGATTTGGGTGATTATACCGAGTATCAATATTCTTGTGAGGTACTATATGTGATGACAGACATGTGTGATGCCTGAAATAGTTGAATTATATAATAAAAATCGATTTTTTAGGTTATGAATGGATAAAAATGAAAACCTAGGATTAACATTAGATTTAATAGTCTAGGATGTGGGATATAATGCGCCACTTGTAGATTTAATAGCCATATGTGAGAATCCATCTTTATGGGAAAAAACCAACTGCATGACATGTATAGGGATTAATACACACCACCAAGTATGCATATGGAAAAGATGCTTTGGTTGTGGGAAAATTAATGATTACATGTCCTGTGGCTATTCTAAACACCATTTAATCCTTCTCGGGTAGATATTCCATGTAGAAAAATAACATAGAAATGACACATTCCAAAGGTCATGGGATGTACCACAATACCCAGACACAACATAACATACACAGACATGGGTCAAGGCATGGGTAGGACATTGAGTAGAAAATATAAACAGTGTAATCCCATTACAATCCATGTAGCACTACATGAGATGTGATCCATTTAAGGCTGAGGAAAAAATCTATGAAATGTAGTGGGAACATATGTTGTGTGGGTCCCCTTATATGAAATGTACCCCTACTTACTTTTATTGGAAACATAATACACTCGTATCTCCTTCATTTAGACTCGAATTTTGGCCCTTGAATAGGTTATCTGGGGTGTTTTCCATGTAGAAAATGATACTGGACTACATAGTATCTTTCGATATATAGTGACATATATTATGACTTTGAAGCTTCATTAGGTGGTTCTGAATGATGGTAGTAGTCGGGAAGGATCATCATAGATATCAAAGATTCACCCTCTAAGTAGAATAGGGTATTGGTCCTCTATATACCATCATAGTGGAACATTCTATTGGGGTAGGGCATGTGTCCTCCATCAACCATTAGATTGAAACCATTCTATCGGGACATGGCTTGGGTCCTCTACCTTTCCATTTTGGTGAAACACTCCTACATAGTTAGGGTATGGGTCATATACTATGTGATTGGAACCCTTCTGTTTTCTTCATCATGGGTCCACTACCAATTACTAGACTGGAAGATTCATTATGGGAGATGTAAAGGGTCATTTACCAACTATAGATTAGAACCCTTCTACGGAGTCAGGGTATGGTTCCTCTATCATCAGTGTGGAACAATCATACTAGGAGAGTTCATGTGTTTTTTGATATATAGTGAAAAAATACCACATATTGTTCAAGGGTATGGGTATTATACCTAGAGAATGTGCATGTTGACTGTGTGGAAGAGTTTCATTGTGTGGTTTGGCTTTGATGACACTTTAGAATAATGTGAAATATTTTGTGAATAATTGATGGACCTTTGGAACTGATGACACTCTTTCCTTTGATAGACTATGAGATGGATATCCCCATCCCTCTTGTTTAGACTTCTTTGATTGATCATATATATATCTCTATCAATGTTGTTGGATTTTTACTACACTCTTACTATGTTTTGGGATATCTATATCAATCACGCCTCTTACATATACCAGCATAACATTTTAGTTAATCATAAATGGTATGTTTATACTCAGTCCTATATCAAATATTCCTTCACATTTGGTGACTTATTCAAAATATAGATATTTTGGAAATTATTACATAAAAACAAAAGGATACTTAATGCATTTTACCATATACGGTGGTCGAAGCATGGTTATTTAGTCCTAAGATCACTCCTAATTTTCATTTCTATTTTTCATTTGTTGGGACATATATATAGTTTGGTTTTTATTTTTACCTATTACTTTGTAGTTTACACGGTTGTACTCTGTTTTTTTCCTAAGTGGTTTTTTATACACTATTGTTACTCTGGATATTGTATGTTTCACTACTCTACAATTCTTCATGTATATGGTCGGTTGTGAGAATATAGGTACATTAGTAAAAAATCACATGTTAGTTATTAATTTGGCTGTTTTGACTCCAACCTATACTCAATGAAGGTGGGGTTCATGTAGTTTCATATCGTGCCCAATTATATCATGTCTTGATAGATTTGATTCAGAGTAGTCCATTCCAGGGGACTTTTTTTGAATTAGAAAAAATCCAATGATTTGGTTGGTTTTTATAGAAGCAATATCAATGTTTCATGAGTGTGTCATTCCAGTTGGAGAACCTAGTGTTGGTGTGTGGGGG
Source organism: Viscum album (assembly GCA_963277665.1). Classification (NCBI taxonomy): domain Eukaryota; kingdom Viridiplantae; phylum Streptophyta; class Magnoliopsida; order Santalales; family Viscaceae; genus Viscum; species Viscum album. The sequence goes on along the minus strand of OY728133.1, from coordinate 640,132,125 downwards.
TGAAGTATTAATTTACTAGTACTCTAAGAACCTTCTTGTCTACTCAGTTTTCTATGACAATGGATTCCAGTTGAAATGGTATATGCATCATATAGGGTTGATTCTATGACTGTACATCATATGTTAGGTCACCATATATATCCTCATTTGATAATGGTATTCCTATATTAATTTTTCTAGATTATTCTTATATGAATTTCATCCTAGATAAATATTATAATCTTGACAAAAATCTAATCAGTGATATTGCATCATCTCATAATTCATCACACAATATTCATCTACTAGGTGGATATGTAGCAACACCCCCTAAGTTTAGAGGTAATATTATACCATCAATAGTAGGATGGGGATGTGTATATACTTTTTTCACCCCTTGAGTTATAGTGCCACAAGAAATTGAGGATCCACATTGATCTAGATCACTAAAAATATAGTATTCGCTAGATTCGATGATATATTTTTCTAGGGATATCTAGATTCTATCCAATCATGTGGTGGTGTTTGTAGAAATCCTTTTATAATGAGCATCTCATCACTGGTGGAGTTGATCTTCATGGATTAATGATAAGTCAAAACTCTCATGAACAGAAATTTAGATGTTGTTTCATGAGGATTACTATCCCACATGCTTGTGCCCATTTCAAAATCATGACATTCTAGAGCTACTACTTGGTGGGATGTTAGTGCTTGAGTAATTTTTTAATTCCCACACTTTTTATTTTACTCCCTTGACATTATTTGAGTTGACTACATCTAGGAATATAATTTTGAGTTGTGTCTGTATAGAGATATATGTTCTCATGCTGCACCCTAGTGCCTTCCCATATGTACTAAGAGGTTGGAGAGGGTACTGGTGATGGATAGATTTATATCATAGGTCCTCCAAGAATTTTGAGTTGGGGTGGGATTTATTGGTACAGGTCTTCTAAATTAGTTATCATCATTTTCTCAACATGATGTCAACACATGAGATCTTCCATAGATTAGGCATTGGAACACATTCACAGAAATGACAGGGGACCGGAAATTTCTATAGAGGGATGGTTCTATGAACGTGACTTGTGTGGTCACATGGAAAGTTATTTCTCATCCCGATGTGCAGAGGATTGCATTCAAATAGGGGATTTCCCTCCATGGATGTGGTCGATCCATGTTTTGGGATCTCGCTTGTGATGTAAGGGTGGCCCATGTGGAGGAGGAGCAGAAACATGAGTAGTTGGTGTCTCTAGGAGGATTAGCTATGTATTTTGATTGAAACTATGATATCCTCCCACATCCACAACCATGCAACCCATATTGGTCTATGTGAGCTAATAGATGGGATTGTAGACAACTGGAGGCCCTCGAAGCATGTGACATAGTAGAAAATGAGAATATTAGGGGTAAGATCGATGTTTAAAATACCAATTCTTCATTATTAGTAAAAATATATGTTAACCAATGATTCATAACATTAGTCATGAATCTATATTTGTAGATCCCAATTGGGGATTTAGCCAATCATCTATTCCATGAGTTTCAAACAGGTAATGATTATTCTATAGATTTTATCTTCCAGGTGTGTGAAATGTCACATTGAGTAGAGTTGACTAAATGCAAGAATTTTTTTATCATGATAGAAACTTATGCCGTCATCATGGGTAGAGATTGGTTTTCCATGATATGTGCCCATATTTATTGTCAATACAGATGATTCAGATTCATTCACATGGATTATATGATATTATACATTGTGTGTGAGAGATATCTCATGGGGGAGTTAGATTTTCCACCAGAAGGCTATAGGCCTTCACCCATCAGTTGGTGAGTGTATCCCTTGGACCATATTTGTAAATCCAATTGTATTTATGAATAATTTTATTCCAATAATTGAAATTTTATTGGTGGCTTGTATTATACACTTCCCCAAGTCATTCTTACTTTATACAGAACAAAATGTTAATATTTCACTACATGAAACTGTTATATTATTTTTTGGTACACAAAAAAATATAGTTTTCATTTGTTAAAAGGAATGTTGAGTTCCTTTAGTAGTTTTTGTTACATGCCAGACTGAGTTTTATTATAATATATCAAAATATTAATACTATTATTAATATATCTTTATTTTTTTGAGATGTCTGTTAGAATGGATGACATGAATAAGAACAACTGAATTATGTAACAGTATTTTCCACATGACTATAAAATTAATTATTTCTATATAAATTAGTTTTAAATGAAAAACATTGAATATATAGGATGTATTTTTTGGAAAAAAAATTTTTATAGAAAAAGTGTTCTATGATAAAAAAATACAATTAATAACTATTAATGAGAGATATTAATAATATTAAAATATTATAAATTAAACCAAAATTATTAAAATTCATCTAATTGAGTTTATATGATTAATTTTTCTAATTGGTTTTTCCCAGGTATATAACTCCACATATGTGAAAATACATTGGTTGAAAAATACAATGAACCTATAGAGCGTGCCATTAGTTGAATACTATTAAATTTGGGTATAGATTTTATTTTATTACTTCAATCCATCATTAGTAGATGTGATAAATAATTAACCCATGTATCATGAATCTTCTTAGGATTCTGTTCAGCTATTAGGAGGTTCTTGAGTCTTCTATATCACTAAAACCTGTTGATGGGATATTATAAACATTGAAAAATGATTATCTAAATAAAGTTATTAAGACTATGTAATTGATCTTACATTACAACATGAACATTGTGATGAAATAAAAAAATGTGTTTCCTATATAATTTACTAGTATCCCTCATAAATAATTTGTTGATTCACAAGAATACTTATACCTAAACCAAGTGATATTCATATAAAAACCCATCACCACCAAAGGGATACCTGTAGAGCCTTTAAAATAAGACTCAATTAAATGATTTAAAATACCAGTCATGGTAATGAAACTAGAGAGTTTCATTATATTTTATAGGAAATATTTTCACTTTTTGATGATTTTATCACATTTTTATAACCCTTTAAACAATATAACTCAGAAGGGAGACCATGTTTTTTGGAATAATGAATGTGAAGAGATGATCAAGGAGTTGAAAAAGAGGTTTATCTGTCAACCAGAACATGTTTTAAACATAATTAGGGATTTCTTCATGTTACACATTGATTATTTGAAGTAGTTATTAGGATTTATATTAATTGAAAAAGGTAAATTGATAGCCTAGTTCTCTAGGAAATTTATTGTTCATTAAAAGAACTACACAAAAAATAATCTAATGTTCTTGGTTTCAATATTTGGATTAAAAATGAAAACATCATTATCTTTTTGGATAATTTTTTATGTATATATGGATCATAATAGACTCAATTATATACTTAAATATTAAGATCTTAATATGTTCTAAAAAATATGGTTAGATCTGATAAGGGAAATGACTTATGAATCAACGACAATCATGGGAAATAAAATGATGTGGAATATTATCTATGTAGAAATAATCTGATAATGATATTATTAATGAGAATTTATATGGATGTGATCTTATTACACATGAAAAGGATAGGCATGAGAAACATAATAGATGAAACATCATAAATTATGAATAAATTATTTCTCAGCCATTCCTTCTATAAAATACAATATATGATCAAAGAGATGATGTAGAAATTGAGAAAAGGTAGAAGCTATAAGAAAATGGAAATCCATAGAGATCAAAATTAAAAAATAATGAGTTTTAATATTAGAGTTATTATTATGCGTATCATAAAATACTATGGAATTTAATATTTTGTTGTATGATATACATTGCTCGACCTTCTCCATATATCCATAAAGAATAGTGGTTTATCAATATTTCAGAGAGAACTATTGGTGTGACAATATAAATAATGAAATTTCAGAATATACACTTATCTTTCTGTTATTTCATCAACTGAGGAATGAAATAAAATAATATAAAAAGACAATGAAACCATTTCCTCTACATACATGAGAATTGTAAAATAAAATAATTGACTTTGTCAATGTTAATCTGAAGAGATCAAGAAGAAATGATTTGATATGTGTTACCGTGAATCATCCACCAAAGACATTTCTCAGTATAGAAATATAATAGCACATATCCCTCGATCAAGAAGTATGAATATACACATGAGAAGTGGTGACACAACATTGAACACCACTATCAGTTGTGTTTGATCGAGATTGAATACATACCGCTAAATTTTGAAAGAGTGTCCAATTAATATAAATATTGAGTTGAACATAAGGATATACTATCACCATAATTAAAAAAATTACATTATACATTCAAGAAATCCGATTAAATATTTAGTGAAATCTCAATGGGCATTAAAAGTGGATGATATAGACGACTTCTACTGTCGGAGTACTTATACTATATTAGTTTCCACTCAAGATTCCAAATGGATCAATATGAATCCCTTTATAGAACGAGATTAATAACACCTACATTCTCTAATGAAGTTGAGGAATGAAAACTGATGGGTCTTGAAATGTTATAGAAAATTATGGAAAAGGTCATGAACATTCAGCAACATATCAAGGATTCCTAGATTCAACATAAGAGTTATACAAAATATTGATGATGATATATGATGTTTTATGATAGAGATATGTTATTATTCCATATATCTCCAAGGAATAATGCTATGATATATGGTAAAAATGTTATTCATTATCGAAGATGCATCTCCCTCTTTAATAACCTTGATCACATTAGAGCAGTGTCCTATTGAAAAAACGTCCCAACTAACATATCTCATGTACTTGTTTTTTTCATGTATACCTCTTGAGGAAGTATATACCAATCCCCACACATGTGCTACAGCCAAATGAGGTAAAATTGGTGAATGATCGTTCATATGAAGCGTATTCACTGAATAACATAGGATAGAGAAAATGTTCAATAAAACAAGACAATTCACTAGGGTTAATCACCATAGAGAAATAATATTTTTGAATAATAAAATTCATAGCCATATGAGGTGATGAAATAGATTTACGATCATCAATTTTTGCGTGATAAGGGAAAAATTAAAGACTGAAATTTATAAATAGGGTAATATTGTAATATTTTATAATTTAATAAATTTAATTACATTTGGAATTAGATTAATTTACGTATCATGATTATAGAAAACACATGAAATTATGGAGTTTTGTTATATCCTTGAAAAAGTAAAATACAATTATACATCATACCCATTGATAATATAGTTTTTGAACATTGATCGTATTATTAGTATAAATATATTGTTTTGATTAATCTAATTTACATAGACAAAGGATGTGGTTTTCATTACCAGATCATACACTATAAATCCCATATATCATATATTTCATAGGGTTATATCATCACATTACATTTCCCTTGACTAGACCAAGCTGAAATCCATCAATTAAGTAATTATGAAAACCATTTACAAGAGAAGTTCAAGTTCATCTAGGTCATGATCCAAATCATTTATTCCAAACCACACCATTAAAATATCACCATCATGCACCTTAGCCTTTGGTAATATCCTGGTCTAATAAAGGTCCATGTTTCATGAAATAAGGAATATTTATTTTTATATTTAATTTTTCATAGATTTGTTGTTATATTTACATGTTATAGTTTTTTACATTATTAATGTTATTTATTTTGATAAGATGAAACATAAATATTTTCTTTTTAAAATATACATTTTCAATTAAGAAATATGAATCCATTTGTTAATTATGTTTTGAAATAAATTCTGGTTTTATAAAATAATATAATTAAAAAATATTGTATAATTTTATTTGATAATTTAATTTTATGTTGAAATATATAATCTTTATTTTGGATGGAAAACATATCTTTTTAAAAAATGAAAAACATATCAATAAATGTCAATTTTTGTCATAACATTGAAAATTCACATTCTGAAAATTTTATACTCATAGAATTAAAATTATATTCAAAATCATTTGGTTGAAATTATCTTGATTTTAATATTTCATAATTTTCTATGATAGTCGAATTTTAAATTAAAAATGATGTAGGTCATAAATAAACTGTTTGTATTATGAAATCATAGAAAATAAAAAGTGATGTACTAAATTATATAAATGAAATGTGTGTAAAAATATATATATCCCTTTGAAAACAACATTTTACTATTTTTTTATTAAATTTATCAAACCATTATGAATTGTCCAAATCATATAATACTTTTTATTGTTTCAAAATAATTTCATTATGAACATAAATCACATCTACATCACCTTGAGAAATATATTAAAGCTCGAAGACCATGTACTTATACAATAATTAAAACCAATCCTCAATGGAAGAAACCATTGTTAAAAACAATGGTAAGGCTTGTGGTTTGATTAATTTTTTTACACATTCCAAAACCTATGTTCGAGAAATAATAATTAAGTATCCTCCCTCTTCCTTCATAAATAATCCAATGAAACTATTAATATTCACTCAGAAACCATGAAAAAAACACATAATATACCATCTTCATTATATATTCAGCCCAAAGAGCCCCTTATAACTGAAAAATCACCACTAAGGATTTTTGAAGCACCCTCAAAACGTAAGCGACCTATCACTCTTATCTTCAATTCAAGAACCATATTTGTATTAGGCCTTTGGAATCCCAAATGTTTATTTTTTTCATGAATTTATAATGACCCATATACTGTAAAATTTATTTCTAAATTATTATAGATCATATATACACTATTATTTCTGAATTAACATAATATGTTACTACGCTGAAATTTACTTTGGGACTTTCTCTCTTAATTTCAATTCCAGAAATGTCTTTGTATTTTTCCTATTGAATCACAGTTGGTAATATTTTTCATGTCTGTGTACAGAATAATTTATAATCTAGTTTTTGTATTAATAATTATATATCATTCTCCCAACTGATTATATCAATTACGTAATCTTTTATAGTGTTGAAATTTAGTATTGGACAACACATTCATCTCACCAATAAAGGTCCTTTCTCTGTATTTGTCCTTGTGAATCCTAATTGGTTATGTATTGATGACTATATAATAATCCCTATAATATAAAATAAGTTTCATTATATTTATAGACCATATATACAATCACATTATATCATTTACCTTGGCCATTAATATACTGAAATTTTGTATGGGACGTCTCTCCATATTTTACTATTCATATACATCCTTTATATTGAGCATTTTGAATATGAATTGGAATTACATTAATGAATTTATAAATAATAATCTCAAGTAAAATTTATTTCCTTAATGTTTGAAATCATTTATTCCCTCACATTATTGATTTTACATAAAATGTTAATAAGTTGTAATGTTTTAAGGGGCCTATATTTTATTTTACATTCATGATAATTTTTATATGTATACATTGTGATTCCAAATTGGTTTTGTTTTCTTAATATTATTAATATTAAAATAAATTCTAATTTCTTCTTAATTATGAGATATACTTTTTTATATCTTATTATATTAGTTACCTAAACTGTTATTTTTATAAAATATTTTAATGGATATTCTCTTTCTCCTCCTTATTCAAGTATCTTGTCTCTCTTATTAATTTTGATTCATAATGTTATTTGATGTCATTACACATCCATATTACATTTTTTTATATGTTGTTTATAAATGTCCATTATTACTCTCATTAAACAATTTTATGATTCATTTGGTATAGTTGTTACACTGCCAAAACATCAAACCAATTTTTCCTACCAAACTATTTCTTTGTAAATATAATTCTGCATTTCTAGTAATGTGTATTCACATAGATTTATTATTCCTTAATTTACTTGTTAAATCCAAGTATGTTACCTATATAATTAATTTTTGTGGTTATAATTGATTTGATACTCACTTATGTTGTATGATTTTGGTGTCACACAATTACATGTATGTGATATTAATGAGATGGGTGTGCCTTGAATTATATAGTGATCCAATACATTTTTAAATTTTTTAGTTTCATGATAAATATTCAATTATATTAAGGACTGAAAATAATATATTATGTATATTTTGTAACAATTTTATGAAAAATATGTATTTATCTTTGAGATATCTATATGATGTCATGAATAAACTTGTTTCCACTTAACCATGTATTCTTTATGCTGTAAAGCTATATCATTACCCATTGTTCATGAATATGATATTAAACCTTTTTCTTTCCTATTTAATTATCTATTGTCTAACATGTAATAAATTACTATTTTTATAAATTGTTTATTCCTTACTAGGATTTATTATGCATCCCATTCTTATGTGTGTCCAAATGTTATTTGAAGCATCTTTAATAATGAAGAAATGTTACTAGCATGTTAAGGAAGATTTAAGTAATGTTAATGTACCTCTATTTTATGTTTTTATGTAACATACCTAATTACACAAAGATATTATACTTCTCTAAAATCTAGTTTTTATTTTGTGAGTTAATAAATAATAATTCATTAATTTATCTGTAATAAATGAAAGCATTGTAAGAGGAGCACCAATTAGTTAAAAGACATTGGAATATGAACCCTTTATATATATTCTTTGGTAGATTAGTATTAAACAATTAATTTTAAAAATAATAAATTCATTATGTTGTATTAGATTTTCCAAGTTCCCAAGGTGTAATTTATATTGGGAACTCAACCACTCAAATTGGGGGAATACCATGAAATTATAAGGGGAAATATATTAACATATTCTCTGACAAAAATAATGTTATAAAATAAGAGATATTAGTTATTATAAATATGTTGAGAGATATATTCTCTCTCATAATTCAATTATATCAATTCTTGAGAAAACTATACTAAATTTTATCCATCCTCCTCTTTACACATGCATAGAATCATAGGTCGATTAATAGTACCAAGGGTAATTTCTTTATACCTAAAATTTTTGTGGGATCATAAAATGACATAAAAGACATTTACAAAGTATCCTAAAATTCGGAAAAAGTTTGTGTCATAAGAATTGTATGGAAATTAAACTTGAAATTTATGGCTAGAGATAAGTTATATAATTAGGATTCCATAATTTCAATGTTTTGTTTTTTTATTATAAACTAACATCCTAATTTTTTGTAGTGTTTGTATTGTTGTAATATACTAAAATGATATGAATGAAACCAAAAAACAAAATAAATTAGTGAATTCTACATTCATGATTGGAAAAAATGCGTACTCATCACTAAATCATTGTAAGAATCCTCTATAGTAGTTGGGATAAAATATGATCTCCCATGCTCTCTCGTCATTATTTGTTGTTGTTACTAGTTATCTTCAAAACAATTCCCAATTTTATTATTTTTCATTGGGTCATTATTCCCTGTAGTTGAATAATTTGATAGTAGGTTATGGGATGACTATGGAATTCATTTATTCCAAAAAATTAGAGACATTCTATCATCGAGATTCATTATCAAGGTTCCCTTCCATTACAATACTTAAGAATTTAGTTGTCATGATCATGAAATATTAGGGATTCTTCTTCCAATATTTTGACAAGATTTACATTGGATAATCATACCACCATGTCATTTACCCATAATAAGAATTTAATTAATGTCCATTATATTCATTTTATCTTCTTTATTGTGAGAAAATTTTGATCTATCATCATCCATTGTGTGTTTGAGGGATCATCTAGAAATTTTTCCACATGTGTCAAATCCTATAAATTCTGAATAAATTAAATATATTCCACTTTATCCTTGTAAATAAGTGGACAAAATTTCTATATAGGTCATTGAAAATCCACACTAATATCATTCAATTTTAGTTATTTTTTCTTCGAATTCCTCGTCTAATTCATCAAATTTGGAAAATTATCCCTGAAAATTCATCTCCCTTTTAATGTTGTGAGTTGATTCAAATATTTATAAAAAAACATTCTCTGTAATTGTATGAAAATGATGGAATATATTTTCTCCTTGGGATTTGTATTTTTCATTAGTAACCAACATTGATAAGATTCTAATTCCATGTGATAATCATCCAACATGGAATTCTCTTTCACATTGAATTGAATAATATATAATATATTCTCAATAAAGATGATCAATTATTATATGATTAGGGGATCAAAATATCTAGAGAAGTTAAAAGGTCATTTCCCCATAAATGATTCAATTGAAATTGTTTATTTCATAGGTGGAGTTCCTTGTTCCTTCTAACCTCAAATTTCATGTGTATTTTTGTTTCATTAATAATTGTTTATAAAACCTCTTGATTTCTAATGATTATCATCTGGGAGTGTTTGTATAAGTGTGCAGTCTTACAACTCTATTTCAGGAACTATGTGATTATAGAGTTAATACCCAATCAACCATTTTTAGAGTTATTACACCTTGGAACAGTAGTTCCAAAATAACATCCACATTCCCATACGAAAAACTGGAAGTATTTTCTGATAGACTATGAACTATATACCAAAAAAACATCAATGTTTTGTTTCTAATATTTATTCTTATACTTATGTTCTCCTATATGTTTTTCCCATATTAATCCCTACAAATAACTATGCCTTCTTTTTATACAATCTATGTCAACCTTTATCATTGATATATAATATTTTATTATTTATTACATAAGGATACGCACCATAAAATCCATGAGGCTTGAGATGCCAAGTGTACATGGGAAATCAGATAAATTTTAAATTAACATGAAACTATGAGATACAATTATATTAAATATCCATAGATGTCTCTTTTATTCCATTAATCCTTCAAATCATATAACATCACTTGATTTTATGAAATATCTTATAATAAATTAATTTAAATTATTTGAAATATTTAGTCCGGTAAAATGAATAATTTATCATGAATTATAGTCAACACCATGTTGATCTTGCATTTGTAGCATCATTAGGTTTCACCTATAAGGTGTGTTACATAATAAAATGAATTTAACAAAAAATCAATATTAACTTAATATTTTATTTTGGTCCTCTAGTAGTAGTAGACATAATATATAAAATTAACATAATTAAGATAATATTGTGTAAAAATTTATATATAATTTGTTATTTTTTGAAAAAATAATAATAAATTTAATTAAAAATGAATTAAGTATAAAAGAAATGTTTTTATAAAAGAAATCCATTTTTATGACCTAAAAGAAATTTTTTATTAATAAATAGAAAATATATTATTGAGAGATATTGATAAAATTTATATATTATATATTCATCCAAGTTATTTCACATTCAATGAAAATTATTTATATGCATAGGATAATAATAAATGAAATTATAAGATTAAAAAGTGTATTTTTCTAAAAAGCAGTTTTATATCATTTAATGGAACACTTCCAAACAAAAATTTTAAAGTTTTATGAATTTAGTTTTTTAATGTAATCTTCATTTATTAATAAGAATATAAAAATTCACTATGGAAGAATTTTGGGTATTTTTATGACATGATTCATTTTTTTAATGAATCGTTACAAATTGTTTCATTTGTTGATTAATAGTGACAAATACTAAATTTTAATTGAAAATACATATTTATATTATTTAATTATATAGGTAAATTATATTTTTAGTTGGTTTGAAAACATAATTAGATAAATATTAAATCACTAAATTTAATTTTGGTCATTTGAATTTATTTATCATGAAAAATGGATATTAAATTGGTTAATGATTTTAAAAATTTTACCATTATAACCCCCTTGTTTATTACTGTATGTAGGATTAATTTTAAAATAAATTCCTCCAGATATATTATCAGAGTTTTTCAAAATGTATTTCATATTTGAATCATCATTATTAATAAGGTATATTAATTTCAAAATTATTTATACTATAAATATTTGTGAAAGAAATAAAATTATTTATAGTGATTATGGTAAAAATTTGTTAAATTAGTTGATAAACATTAATAATAATGGTTCAAATGAACTATAAAGTTATTAAAATCCCATTTTATGGAAAAAAATAGACAATATTCCATGATGTATAAAATTTGGGTCATTATTAGTGGCGCATTATGTAACATCCCAGCTGAATAAAGAATATGAGATTTTCTTTTTTAATAAAATTCGCGAATTAAATATTAATATTACCTTAATGGGGATGCTATGTTATATATCATATTCAACATGCAACAATGGGTTTCTTTTAAATCTTAAGTTGCACACATCATTGAGTTATATAGACAAATAATAATATAATAATATTATTTTAAATGGTAGTTATATCTTAGTTCTTGTATTGGAGAGAATGAACAAAACTGACTACAATATTATTAAACGTGTTTGTTAAATTTTTTTATATTTATCAAATAAAATTCAGACGCCAAAAATGTGAATAAATCAAATTTTAATCATAAACTCTCTAGTATTCATTAAAATGTTGATTTATCGCATTTTGATGGACACCCCTTTATAAATCTTGTTTTTGTAACATTTATATTTTTTATTTGAAAATATAATATTTTTATTTATAATTGAGGCATAAAAATTTACATTGGATGAAATTTTTGTATTTTTAGGTTAATGTTCATTTTTAATGAATAGTAATAAATAATGCATTTAAATTGAAAATTGTCTTATAGTATAATTTTTTTATTTATTTAGACTATTTTGATAATTGGATTTAAAGATTATTTAGATTATCTATTTACCATTAAATCCTATATTGGTCATTTTAAGTAATTTAAATTTTAAATAGAACATAAACAAGTGTCAATCATTGGATAGATATTATTTCGTTAAATCAGGCTTTTTGTTTCGAAAATGGGAATTAATTTTAAATTATATTCTAAAACATTATTATTCTGAATTTAGAAAAATGGATTCTATATTTGGAATCATCAGTTCCTATTTGTGTGTATAGGAAAATTTTATTTTTTTAAATTATGAATAATTATTTCAGTAAATATTTTATTTACCATAGTTAGAATGTAAAATGGTAAATAAGGGTAAACAAATAATATTAAAATAATATTAAATTACCCTAACATGTGACCTAATCCTATTGGATGATACATGTCCGACGGTGGACATCCATGGGTCAATTGTGGACCCCATGGATCCACATAAGAGTGATAAAGACACTTTATATTAATTAATTTAATGTATTGAAAACAATTACATGAATATATGACTTTTAGTAAATTAATTTTTATATAGAGTTATATAAGTTATCTCTTCAACTATAAATATTCATTTGAAAGATAAAAATATCTCCTACATCATGGTATTTTATTTATAACTGTAGAAATTAAAGAAGTAATATTATTTATGACACAATAATGAAAAACTAAATATGTTATTAATAAATTATTAAAATAAATGAGATTATAATGTTTAACAAACTATCCAAAACATGTCCAATTATTATAGGATAATTTTATTTCTAACAATTGTCATCATATATATTAATTTAATGACGTGTTGAGCTTTTTAAACAAACAATTAGTTTCTAATAAAATAATTTTTCTAAACATTATTATTGAGCCCCTCCTCCCCCTTATAAAATCCATCACATCTAACCCTCAGTCACACCTCTCATTCCCCCTTAGCTCATCCAACATCTATGAAAATAATATCTCCAAATCCATCTCTTCCTCCAACATGTCTAACATTACACATAAATCACATAAAGAAATTCTTTTGGTAAAACCAAAGAAAGATGCCTGATTTAATGTTAAAGCCTTCTCAAAAGATCATTTCTATTATTTTACTTCTCCAACACCTAAAAAGAATTTTTTCTAATGAAAAAAATAGTTTTTTCAATATACTTGTTTGTTTTTATGCGAAGGATTCGAAGAAAACATCCACACACTTCCATATAATGGATACAAACATACTGTTTCTGTGGATGACAAACATACACCTCACAAAATGATAATTGTTCAATCTTCTCCTACCACCTCATATGGTGGACATTATGATTTAAATGGAATTATATATGATAAATAATATGTTTATGATATGATTCTATATTTTCCATTTATATAATGACTTTATGGTTTTCATAATGGGTAAATACGGTAATTTCATTTGAGGAAGTGCGGACTACCACCCCTCAATGTGATATGACACGTTCATACCATATATTGAATGTATTAAGGATCCTTTCAATGAAAATACATAATTTATATAAAATATTATATTGTAATTTAATAATAATATACCTATGTATCATTTTTTATTCCTTTTAAATTAAAAAATGAAATGGAAGTAGTGTTGATGTGTACGTACGACTTACCATCTCCATGAGTGGTGAATTTCATTTTCATATATCCAAATTGTATGGAATATTCCAAATACATATTGTTTCTAACGCTTTAGTTGGGGTGCACACGTCTGTCTCGTTCAGGGACGAGGGGTACGATTTTTGTTTCCCCACATTCCCACTTTCCAAATGTGGTCAGCATCCGCTCCTTATTCAGGGACGTCTGCTCCTTGATCGAAATGGGGTGATGGGATGTCGGTCCTTCCTTCCATGGATTCCTCCTCCGAACTCTTTTCCAAGTCTAGGACTCCCTCATATACAAAAGACGTTGTTCATGAAACTTTCCTGGCACCATATCATCATGGACACCAGTTAATTACTCTGATTCTTTCAAGACATTCAAAGGGGTCCAGTCAGGGAAGCAACCTTCAGTTAGGGGAGTAGTCAAGTAGGGCATTTCTAGCATGTCTGGAGGTCAGGGGATTGGTGTTTCTATCTTTTGTCCCTTATTATAGGGCTTCATGAGGGCGTGTAAGCCAGAGGTATCCCACATCAAACATGGGTAATCATATGCCATGGACATGTATCTGAGGTTTTTCTCAGCTTCCCTTGTTTAACAAAAGGTATACCGCAAGTTTAACATCCAGTGGAGATAGATCAGGCTGACCAGAACATTGACTAGAGTGGATCGGATGGAGGAACCCCCCAGGGGGAATGCTGATATTGGGGCCAGCATGTGGGTGGCCTCCCTAATGCTTCTAGTGGGAGCGGGGAATGGGGTGGCATGATTCCACCTAGATGTGGTGGCACATGTTGGAATCAGGATGAATGATTGAAGGTTCTGTGAATTGGGTGGTGAATGGGATGGAACCTTCATGGGTTGATGATAGTTTTGGTCTTGACCCTCGAAGATATTTCCTACGTATCCCTGTTGCCATGAATTGAAGTCTATTTAGTTCATCTGATGAATACTTGCCGCCGATTGGGGGTTTCAATGGCTTACCACTGGATGCAGTCACAACGGATTACCATTGGAAGAGGGCCACAGTTTAACATCATGTGGGATAGGGGTGAACCGGCGTGAAGAGGGTCAGAACCGTTTGGTGTTGGGCTTGATCATCATGGAGGCTTCCTATGTACCTCTCATTGGCAAGGATCAAACACTTCATTGTTCAGAATGGAAAATACATGTTAACGTCATGATGGATGGGGGTGAACTGATGTGAAAGGGGTCGGAGTGACTAGAGTGGTGGGCTCGAACCTCGTGGAGGCTTCCAATGTACCCTACCTTGTCAAGGATCAAACTCCACTTAGTATAGGTGGCGGTGAGGGATTACACTCTAGGATTCCTAGGGTGAGGTAGGAGTCGGTGATCCAACGTGAATAAGGACCTGGGGTCCAGGTGGATGGTGGGATTGAACCTCTTGGAGGCTTCCTACGTACCTTTCCTTGGCAAGGATCAAATTCCTCGTAGTTCAGAATGGTGGAAAGGGGCTCGGTACACCGACGTGGGGTAGTTGAGACCAATGGATGGTGAGATTGAACCTTAGTGAGGCTTCCTATGTACCTTGGCTTGGCAAGGATCAAAGACCTCGTAGTTCTGGTGAGTGTTCAACAAACCGACATGAAGGAAGACTTGGGCTCCAATGATGGTGGGCTTAAACCTCATGGAGGCTTCCTCCGTACCATTCCATGGAAAGGATCATAGAACTTTTAGTTCAAATGAGTGGTCGGAGAATTGATATGAAAGAGGGACTGGGGTCCAACGATGGTGGGCTGGAACCTCGTGGAGGCTTCCTACACACCTTTCCTTGGAAAGGATCAAAGACCTCGTAGTTCAGGTGGGTGGTCGTCGAATCAACTTGAAGTAGGACCTGGGGTCCAACGATGGGGGATTGATCCTCATGGAGGCTTCCTATGTACCACGCCTTGGCATGGATCAATGACCTCGTAGTTCAGGTGGGTGAGTGTGGGGCTAACACTCTAGGCTACCCAGAGAGTTTTTCATGGTTGGTGATAAATCTAAGACCACGTGAGTCATGCTCTATGTGAGAATCACGAGGTAGCAGAGGCCCGACGATCACGTTGCGAAGGGTGCATCCGTGAGAAGTGAAGTGTGTCTTACCCCTGGTTAGCATCCCAGGGAGAGAAATATTGGGTATTACTCGAGGATGGAGGCCCGATGGTGACAAAGCACATCGAGAGAGGGACTTGGGACCGAATAAAGGAGAAGCATTGTTCCCTACGACACCCTTCTCCTGCCCTGGAGACCGAAGATGAAAGGAGGAGATGAGATGTTTCCTCCTACATGAAAGCTAGGGGCTTACACTGAGATGGTTTCCCTTCCCCCGCAGACAAGCTCCACTCACATAAGGAGGATATCATCCCTTGTGGAGAACAATTGGCGTGGATAATGTCCATAGTGGGGGCAACCCACGTGCGAGGCATAGGATGAGGTCACAGTTTAACGTCATGTGCTGAGGACGATTGTTCTTGGCAGTTTAACGCCTTGCAGCTCAGACGAGGTGGGTTCACTCCGCACCCCTAGGACATACGTAACTAGTAACCTCTACTCTTTGGTGCATAGAGGGGATAGAAAATGTTATTGTGAGGGGGTGTCATGTAGTGGACCATCGAGGGGAACACATTAGTGTGTCTATGTGAAAAAGCAATATCTATTAGTGTGCCTTTGCGAAGAAGCATGAGGAGAAGTAATGAAACGGGCAATATTTGTCCAAGGTATTTTGAAGTCATATCCTAAAAACCTTGAGGGTCACACTGGAAAAGAAATTTCCAAGCATAGGGATTCATAGGCAGGGGCCTTGTGAAACACTGTTGTTCTGCATGGCGGTGGGCACTTACGAAGGGGTGTACTTCACAAATTGGTGTGCCTCATCCTAAGAATAGGGAAGAGGTGCTAATGGGAGGTGCTTCGTGAAGTGAAAAGGAATTCGAAGAGCACTGCCTCATGGAGCGGTGGTGCCTCGCGAAGCAAGGAATCAAAAATAAATGTTCTTCATGAAGTATAGTGACCCCAACTTAGAATGGAGATCATGTGTACATGAATGGTGTTTCACGCATCGTGAAGGCTCCGTGACAACCTGGATCCCCTTGGGGATCCCCTTTCATTTCTAAGGCCCTTAGGCTTTGCTAAATTCATCCCTTTAGGAAGAGGGGATAAAAATGAGACAAAGGGGAGGCACATCACGGAGCAGAAGTACCTCGCACAGCTAATGGTTCGCAGAGCAGAAGGATGCTTCACGATTTGGGACATGGAAAGTCAAAAGGATGGATTATCCATCCTTGGGGATCAGGGGGAGCCCAGTATTTATAGTCAAGAGACACCGTGAAGTGGAGATTATGTGGTTGAATGAGGTATATGGTTGCTTCGCGGTGGGCTCGCGAACGTCAAATGCGTTTGCAGAGCGTCCCAACGTCTTGAATCGCGGTAACCATGGTGCTGCTGGGACTCTGCGGAATAGTATCACGAGGTAGTCACTAGTGCCTCCTTTGTTTCTTCTTCTCTGTCCCAAATTTTGGCACCAACAAATATTCCCCCTCAGAATTGGAGTCACAGAGAGATAAAGGGTCGATGTTTGAGGGAAATCTCCAAAATCCTCACTTGTTTTCGATGCTGGCTCGCAAAGTGGGCTCGCAATCCGGATAGGGAATGCGCGGGCCGAGCACGCCACAATTATTTGTGTGAACTAGATGCACCACGAAGCTTTGGAGGCCGTCACCTATAAATAGGCGGACTTCCATCTCTTTTGTCATTTATGTTCCTTGCAAATTTTTCCTTTTGTGCTCTCGATTCGCGATGCTCTGTGTACTCCATGAGTGTTCACTATGAATCGGGGATTTTTGGAACATAGTGAATCCTCAACTCCGTGTTTTCGCTTCGTGATCCGCTGCTTGAACGCCTCGGTAGTGCTCTATGAACATTCTTCGCGAAGAGTATTCACAAATGTGCTCTACGAATGAGCTATGCGAACCATCCCAAAAATCATCCAAGTTCCTGAACTGAATGGCCCACAAAGAAACTTCCAAGGGGGTCCTTGGGGATGTAGAAGGGGATGAGGATCCAAATTAGGGGCTCACGAACCATGTACATGGATTTATGGGAATTCCCCATGAAAATTCCTCTCTTCAGGCTCTTCTACAAACAGAACTGAATACGACAACAAGACGTATTAGATAGGGTGAGCTGGGTCCCTCCCCATAGGGAGATCTTAGTTTAGGGTCATATAATTCGAACCATGGATGATAGGATACATGAGAGACACATAGTGGGGTAATTATAAAAACCGGCGTGAATGGGTACTTGGGGATCCGACCACCATGTGTCTGCTGGGAAGGTTATAGGTCAAGGGACCGGAAACGAGTGTTATGTTGGGTCTGAGGTAAGGTGCACACATGTTCCTATGTACCCCATGATGATGGGGATTAAGCTTCATGTAGTTCTAATAGGAGGCTTGGTAAGGTACCAGTGCCCGGGATAAAAAGGGTGTGCAGGCGTGGCCTTTTCAGCAAAAGAAGTTGTATTTGATAAATCCTTTTTTTCTTTTAAGGAGAATTGTTTTTTTTGTGAAGTGATAGGCCTAGGATAGCAAGTCCCAGTATTTCCAAAAGAATCAATATGTATGTAGGTGATGGAAAATGGTATGGAACGTGACTGATACCAAATATGGTGTCCCCTTGAGTGAGGACATCAATATGTAGTACCATTTTTCATCATAAATCCATGACGATAATGAAACTTTTTAGGGTCATGTGATGAGACCTGTTGTGCATTTGAAAATCATGTAGCGTAGACATTTGAGAGGAGATTATAGGTGGGGAATGCATACGGAACAATAAAACATATCTGATCTGAAAGAGGATATAATCACATACCACACCCTATGAAATTCCAAGAAGGGAACCTTGGTCTGAGGGGCACAAATAGGGGTAAGAGGGTAAGGGGAATGAGAAACTAGCTCCCAATTGAGCTGGACTTCAAAACGAGACCTCTGGGTGATCCTACATATCCCATAAGGATGGGAATCAAGCTATACAATGTTCTGCAAAGGGGAAATATGAAAAGATCGTAGTTTAGTGTCTTAGACCTTAGCCCATAGAGAAGATGGTCTATACAAAGGAAAGGCAGACCATAACCCAATACATAATCCTATGTGAGTTGAACTTGGTGTAGGATACAAGGGTAGATCAGTTATTTTCAATATGTGAGATGCAAGCAAAGGGGAAACTGGAGAAGTCATGAGCGATTTCCTTATCACGACTATTTTCCACCCTATTGTCCAAATGCTCACTAAAGAATAGTACCAAGAGATTCAATGTTCTACGTGAACATGGTGAGGTGGAGAAGGATTTGAATCATGTAACTGACATTTTGGGCATTAAAGGGGTTGGCGTGATGATGGAGGATGACTGTTGGCCATGTTCAAAACACATTTTCCCTATCGTGTTAGCCTAGAATGGGAAAAAATGAGCAAAGACCGTTGACCATATTCGCAACACGAGATTTGTATCAGCTTGTTTCTAAACATCCTCGAGGGGGTCGGACCGAAGTGGTAGGAGAGCCCTTAGGCCTAGCATCCATACCATTTGGGGGACCTTTTGGTATGGAAAGGTGATAGAATCCCAAATGATGTGGAACAAAAGTCTTGAGAAATTAATGAAAGCATGTCTGAGTAGAGTCCTACATTATAGGCATTAAACCAGGGTACCCTTGGGCACATTAGTGAATCACTGAAGATAATCTAGGGGCTCATCTTGAGAGAGGATGACTTGGACAGACATTGATAGCACAAGGGGATAGAAAATTCTCATAAGAAAGAGGTATGTGGTGGGGTTGTTACAAACCCAATGTGAACGAGGACATAATACCGTACCACACTATATATCCCTTTCATTGAAGAATGTAGGTCGAGGTGCCATGATGGGGCTGGACCTGAACATGAGATGCTCGGGCGGTCCAACATATCACATAAGGATGGTAATCACGCCATATGTAGTTCTAAAACTGCACATAGGGATAGAATACCCTAATGAGGGGGGTATGGCGTGGTGAATAACCTGACGTGAATGAGGACATAATTCCATATCACACCGTACATCCCGAAATAAAAACTTAGGTTGGGGGCTTGAAAAGGACAAGGAGCCTGAGGATGGGCCTTGGTAAGAAAGGCCCAACAAGTTTGAAGTTTAACGTCTTGAAGGGAGGACAAAGAGGGGGGTATGATTTCCTACACATGGGAGGTGTATAGCATGGAAAGTAACCCAAAGTGAATGAGGACATAATCATATACCACCGCGCAAACTCCGGGTAAGATCTTGGGCTGGGGCCCGAGAAGTCAAAGGGGCATGAGGCTGGGCCTCAGTCATGAAGGCCCGACCAGCTCACATTTTAATGTCTTGAAGTGAGGAAAAATAGAGGATAAATTATCTCATCTGGGGATGTCTACGGTGTGGTGATTAACCTGACATGAATGAGGGCATGATCCCATACCACACCATACAGTCCCATAATAGAGAAGCTGAACCGCGGCCCTGAAAAGGCCAAGGGGCCTAATGTTGGCAATTCCCAAAGAGAGTTCATCGCTTGGTGATACAATGGGGAAAAATTAACCACTAAACTCAATGTTTGGGACATATTCGAGTGGTTCCAACATCACATGACAATTGTTGACAATGTTCGAAATACAACATCCCTATAGTGAAATGAAATGGGAGCTACAAATGATCATCGAATGCTGACCATATTCACAACGCGGGACCTGTATTGTCTTGTTGGTCAACATCCTTCTGGGCGTCGGCCCGAAGCGGTAGGAGATCCCTTAGGCATAACATCTATGCCATTTGGGGGTCCTTCTAGATGGGAAAGGTGATGGAGTCCCAATCAATGGAGTGGGTGAAGCATAGCTATAACCATCTATGAAAGAGGCGAATGTATCCAGGGAGTGGGACATATGCCCGAATCGAGGATGGATTGACGTGAATTGGGGAAAAATTCTGCACCCCACCATATGTCTTAACCCGAGGGGAAGGCTCTAGCGTTTGGGCTGGGGAAAAAAATGAAATTTCTGGGCATTTCTACATATCCCATAAGAATGTGAATCATGCCATAGGTAGTTCTTGAAGGCCATGCAGTTTAAAATCATGTGGTAACGGCGTGGGAGAATAGAAGAATGGAGAGCGGGCACATGGTGTAACCCTTAAAATCCTATCTTGAGTGCAGCTAAGGAAGCCCACACTATAACATGCAAAGATCCTCCGGGATAACTATACCCAGGGGGATAGTAAAAGAGAATGGTTTGAGGATAGGCTCAAGACGAGGCGTCTAAGCGTTCCTACATATCCCATAATGATGGGAATCAAACCATAAATAGTTCTCATAATGCAGTTTCATGTCATGCAGAACAATGCGCAGTTTAAGGTCATGTTTGACCAAGAAGGTTATGGTTATGTGGGACTGGTGTGAAATTTAGGATCATGCGGGTCTATCTAGTTTATGGTCATGTAGGACCATGCAGTTTAAGGTCTTGCGAGACCATCCAATTTAAGGTTGTGTAGGACCATGCAGTTTAAGGTCGTGCGAGACCATTAGGCTCAGGGATAGTATTGATTGAGGAGCATGGAATTGGTGGGAGGAGTTATATTCTAACCATCTATGGTCACCAAGGAGTATGCTCCATTTGGGTAAACCATGTGAACTATTTAAGGTCCTTCCCATTTGGGCTCCGACTTTGGTGGATTTCTGCCGGGGATCATTGGCACCCGGGGGGACAATACCATGTCGCCTTTCAAAAAAAGGCCACAGGCGAACCATCTTATTGAAGGCTCTAGATAACTTATTCTGATTCATTTACATATTGGGTGGGGCACAAAGCCTATTCTCTTTAGGTTCTTCCAATTCAGACAGATGAATTTCGGCTAACTTATCAGGTTCCTACTAGTCATCAACCGTTGTGTGTAATGAGGGTAGCTGGATCTCGATGGGCAGGATGGACACAGCTCCATATACCAGGTAATATGGCATCACCTGGGCGGAATTACAAGTCTTTGTTGGATTGGCCCAGAGGGCATTGGGGAGATTGTCTAGCCAAATCTTCTTATTCTGACCAACCATTTTATGAAGAATGTTAGAGAGGGATTTTTGAACGCCTTGATCTTCCCATTTTCCTATGCATGATAGCTAGATGTATGGATTGAACGGATTTTTTAAACGGCGTATAATTTCATCATCTCGGCTGCGCAGAAGTTGGTACCATTACCATTGAAAATTTCATGATGGACTCCAAACTGGTGGATGATGTTGGAGCTCATGAAGTCAACGATAGAACGGGCCTTGACCTCCTTGAGTGAAACTACCTATGCCCACTTGGAAAAGAAATATTTGGTGCTTAGGATGAACCTCCATTGGCGAGCTGTCACAGGGGGATATGGTCCCATGACATCGAGTCCCCACACCGCAAACAACCATGAGTATTTTGTGGAGTAGAGAGGTTCTGGAGGCCGATGCATGAAGTTTGCATTGATTAGTATGTGTGAAACCTCCTGGAAAACTCGACACAATCATGAATCATGGAGGGACATAAGTACCCTAGTATCTGGATCTGATGGGATAGCTTTGTTCCAGCCTAGTGGGCACTGCAGGAACCGACATGAACCTCATTCATGATTTGAGAAATCTCAACTCCTTGGATGCAATAGAGGAGAACAGCTTCGAACCCGCACTTGTAGAGGATATTCTCAAGACTGGGATCACTATGGAGGGTAAACTTCAGCGCACAGCATCAGATTCTCTCATTCTTAGCTCGACCAGCTGTGAGGGAACAATTTTTGAGACACTCAACAAAAGGGGCTCTCCAGGTGGAAGTCTCTTCAACCACTACATCTGAAGAACCTAGGGGTCCTGACGTGGAGGACCCAACGGTAAGATGGATTAATCGCAGGCCATCGTCATCCTCTTGGGTGATAGAGGAAATGGACCTCCAGTGTTCCACGTGTATAATTAGATCATCCTACTCGAGTTCTTCAAGTGCTATAGCTAGGCCGGCCAGGGCATCGGCCCGACCATTCTAAGATCGGGGGATATGAGTAACTATAAGTTGGGATGGAAATCGGGCCATTAGATGAAGGGTGTACTCCAAAAATGGTTCGAGCTCTATCTTTAGAAAAACATAGAAACCATTGACTTTCTTGATGACTAGTTCAGAATCCCCTTTCACATGCAAATAGGGTACACCGATCTTGAGATCCAGCTTGAGGCCAGTGATGAGAGCCTGATGCTCTGCCTCATTGTTGGTGCAGCCTTCTGACAAATAAAATGAATATGGCATAATGGATTGTGTTGGGGTAATAAATAAAATACACATGCCCACTCAATTGATCCTAGGGTCATTGAGTCTCCTACCGGTGGGGCTCTGAGAGGCACCATCAAAGTGCATCATCCATCATGGGATGGAAGGATCTACCGAAAGGATTGACTCATCGAGAAAATCTACGTCGATGGACTAGTCTGCAGAGGTTGGATGTATAGATAGAAATTCTACCAATTCCTTTCCCTTGATAGCCTTCTGAGGGACAAACTTGATGTCGTCGAACTGGTAGAGGATTACAACCCGTCGTGCTAGATGGCCGGTCAACATGGGGTGGTTCCAAATGTACATCAGATAGTCTACCCAAAAGACCAGTTGATCCTCATGGTGTTACAGTTAATGTCGCAACTTTTTCACAGCAAATACGAGCCTAAGGAATCTCTTCTATATGGGGGAGTATCTGGTCTCTGTATCAAGGAGCATGTGGCTGAGGTAGTAGATGTTGTTTTCCATCCCCTCATTATTATTCTGGGCGAGGAGGGTAGCAAGAGATCATTCCAGTGCAGTCACATACTAGATCAATGGTTTTTCGGAGATGGGTGACATCATGACCGGAGGCTGGAGTAGATACATCTTGATTTCCTAAAACACAGTCTGACACTCTTCATGTCATTCGTAGGCAGAGAATTTCTTTATGAGATGGGAAAATGGCTTACACTTCCCAGCCATATTCGAAATGAATCAGCGTATGTTTTCTTAGTGGCCTTGAAAACCTCAATGCTCCCGAATATTTCTCGGGGGAGGAATCTGGATGATTTCCTTGATCTTATCTATGTCGATCTTGATTCCCCGATACCTGAAAACAAATCCAAGAAACATCCCGAAGGTGACCCCAACGACACACTTCAACGGGTCCATCTTCATGTGTTAGGAAGAGAGGAAGATGAAAACTTTTTCAATGTCCTTATGATGGTCCTAGAACTGGAGAGATTTTACCACCTGATCATCCACATAGAATTCCACAAATGTCCCAAGGATCGACTTAAATATGAGGTGCATGGACCGTAGATTGTTTCCTCCTGAATTCTTCAGGCCAAAGGGAATAACCTGGTAACAGAAAGTACCTTGGGGTGCTCTGAGAGTTGTGGACTCTACATCCTCAGGGTCCATACAGATCTGATTATATCCAGAGTTCCAATACTAGAAGGGGAGGGCTTGGAACTTGACCATAGCTTCGACCAGAAATTTTGTCACTGGAAGGGTAAAATTATCATTCGAACAGTGACGGTTGAGATCTCAAAAGTTGATCCAGACTCTGATATGTTCATTCTTCTTCCTGACTGGCACAATTTTGGCAAACCATTTGGGGTACTAGACCTCCAGGATGAATTTTTCTCTCATAATCTTGTCAACTTCGACCTCGACCATGGCACCGTTTGAAGGTGCATCTTTTTGGGAGGCTACCCGAACCCACAATGATTTGTTGGGAGACAGAGGCAGTGGATATCTACCTGAGGATCTAGTCCTGGAATCTCGTCGTAACTCTAGTAAAACACATCACAGTGCTATTTTAGGATGTCCACATACATCTCCTCCTCCTTGTGGACATGGAGGCCCTAATAAATGTTGGTCTCAGATCTGCCCCGCTACCAAGGTTCACCTGTACCAGTTCATCAACTGTGGAGAAGACACCTTTTTCAATGGTAGGGGGAGCATCATCCAGATCCTATACTTTGCTTTTGGAGGTAAGATTCCTAGTGGGTAAATATTCCCCTGGGTTAGAAAAACCTAACGAGAGGCTGGTACTAGCCTCGACAGTAGTGGAGAGTACATAAGGAGATTCACACGCCGCTGAGATTGTAGTGATGAAGGCAGTTGACCCAATCCCATATGGTCTTCAGTATTAGGGGACATTATTGATGATATCAAAGTAATAATGGTGAATCAGCTTGATCCAATTAATTCCATCCTAAAAAAGCAGACACGTATGATGTACTACCATTACCATAGTGTTAATTTCCTGATACCATATGGGGGTAGGAAGTTCCAGGATCACCTGATCCTAGTTTGTGTAGGAGTATGAGGTGATTTGTTTCTTCTCTTGTACTTGGTAATATTCCTTCCTCTTGTACCAGAGGTAAAAAATCATTGCTCCATGTAGGGGGTTGTGGCCTCCAAATGATGGACCGGGAAGATATAGGTGTCATCCAGACCTGCCCAGGGGTCTGTCATGACCGTGGTAGGCTCAACCTCACTTTCCAGAATCTACTTATCCTTGATTTTTTAATTGCCATCATTTAAATAATGGGCTTCATAAGATATGAAAGGAGATGAATCACCTTGGAGTACACCTACATGACCATTTAGAGAGTACATAAGGCACTGGTTATATGATGAGGGGACCGCCGCATGCAGGTGGAGCCATGGCTGGTCTATCAATTTATTATATGTGGTGTCCTTAGAGACAACCATAAACACGGTACTAGAAAGTAGGCCACCAAACTGGTTCATCAAATAGATCTTGTCGACCGGGGTATTCTATGTCCTGTTGTGTCCCTGGATCATTAAATCAGAGGGGGATAGGTCATCCTCGGATGAAACCAGCTTCCGCAGTGTCTGTGTTGGGATATGGTTGATCTCGAATATTGTGTTAACGAGACAGCGTCGAACCTCCACACCGTTAAATTTGCTGGTGATGTACAGCGGGCGGATGTTCCCCTATTTGGGAGATCCTTCATCTTCTCTTTAGAATGAAATATGGCCTGGCATTCAACATTATCGACTACTTCAGAAGGAAAGGCTTCTGTAGCTTCTACCTCAGTCTTAAACTGGAGGGTACTTATTAAAGCTACAGTGAGGGCCTTGTGCATATATGATGACCAATAGAGGGCTTCAAGGATGGAAATCCTCACTGGGATTCCTGAGAGTTTCTTGAGGACATCATACTTTCGTTCCAGGCACGAACTTCTTCTTACATGATGTCACTATGTGATTGGAGGCATGGTGGGCCCTACCGGCTAGACCAGTGACTGGCTTGTGCTGGGCATATCCCGCTGCCCACTAGTTGAAGCCTGAAGAGTAGATGCCGGATGAGTACTGGACAAATGAGATTGGCCATTAGCTGGGTGAGGCTGGCCGTGGTCTGGACGAGGTAGCTCTGCCTATTACAGTAGCACAAACAGTGGTGGTGGTGGTCATGACGACACCAGATGAAGAGGTTGTGAGTGCTGAGCTATGTGATGGGCCTGATGCTTGGTCTTAGTGGAATGCACAACCTAGATGTAGGTGCCAACTGATGCGCCTCGAGGACCCATATGGCCATTGCCCCACTGACGTTGGCATCGGCTGGGGACGTTGGGGAGGTTCTCCTAGCACTCCCCATTATCGAGAGTCGTATTGGGATTTACCAATTCTAGGGTATTAACCGAATCATGCCCTTGAATGTCACTCAAAGTGTCATCCACCACTAGGTAGATTCTAGGAGGGATCCCCATCTCAGGGGGCATGAGGTTGCCGAGAGTGAGAGATGACGACAGCATTGGCTGGCTGCGTTGATTTTTCTTATGCCACTGATGCTTTCTCTTCTGAGAAGAGGCCTGATGAGACGACGACGTAGAAGTGGTTTTCAGATCTATTGAAGGCTCCAACAGATTTAGGTGTTCCCAAATGATTCCATGGGTGCGAGCAACCTTCTTGCAAGCCATCCAATCATCATACTTCTTTGACCTGTGGTTGGAAACCTGGAGCCACTCTCCTTCATTGTCTCTACTTCTTCTGACACTACAATGACACCCACGACATGTGCTGGGGTCGGGCCCATCCTGACTATGTTATTATCCACCTGGTCTTGATGCTAGTCTTTGAACATAAAACACTACTTGTGTGTGTTCCCCAGAATCCGATGATAGGGGAAGTTTTTGGAGAGATTAGTGAGATTTGCCACATCTGACCTTCTTCACACAGGAAATCATAAAATCCCCTACTCTATGGCACTATGGTAGTAATCAGGGACATGATTCTCGTTGAATGAGTATGTCTGGTTTCTTCTTTTCAGAAAAGGGACCCTTGGAGCCTGGCGCTGACGAGGAGCCGGAGGGGCCTGTTGATGATTTGGACACTGATTGTCCCGCTTGGGAAGTGGCGGCGCGTTACGAGAAGGTGCAAACCGATTCTGAGGACGCTGTTGAGCCGGAGGCTGTGCCTGAGGTGGAGGGCCTCTGCGAGGCTGCAAAGCCAGTGCTACTTTTAGTAACTCTAGTTGCTTGGGAGATTCTATTTGGTCCACTAAGGTGGGATTAGCTCTGGAAGCACTCGTTACTGAGATAACAGGGGGAAACAGGCATTCCTTGCTGGCCTTTTGCAGGTCTTCCTCAAGGTGCTAGGCTTTTTCAGAGATTTTTTGGAGTCCTCCAGGGTAGTTCTGGGAGATCCGAGAAGGAAATAGTTCCGTTTTGAAATTTACCATGCACATCGTCAGTAATTTCTCTTAAGTCAGTGGAATGGTAAATAAGTATGTAATCCCCTTCCACCAGGTGATAAAGTATGTGACTCACTAATTATGCCTTTGATTCAACTTGAAGAGGTCTGTGATGCTGGTTTTCTAGGTGGTAGAGCTGAGCTAGTTGGGGAATTGCCTACGAAGGTCCTCCTATCTTGTCACTGATCCGATGGGGAGCTGGATGTAACAGAAGAATGTAGGCCCCTCCAACGTATGAACAAAACAGTGGAGATTGGGAGCCTCCTACTGCACTGGAGTCCCTAACATGGGACTAAACCTTGTGTTGATGTTTTCCAGGTGCTGCAACAGGATCCTCATCCTGTTAAAGGGAGGGAAGGTGGGATTCATGAACCTTGGAGGAATTGGAATATCATCCACCCATTCCAGGTATGACTAACCGTTAGGTGGGATTGCCACATGTCATGTTTCCAGCACCTCAAGGCGGCCTATGAGCGCCACCATAGAATCATCTAGGCGGGGGTCCCTGTCTTAACCGGGATTTCTAACCACGGGCATATTTCCGGGAAATTCAATGTGGTAGACAGGCTCAGCGGCTCATGGAGTGGTTGGTGGAGTGACTTGTGGGGCAGTTGGGGGAACCCGGGTCAAAATCCTTGGATTACCATGTTGTTCGGGAGGGTTTAGAAATACATAACGCACCCTATTTCCATGATATACAGCTTCAGCCCTATCCACAAGAACAGTATGATCATGGTTTCCTGGGGGAAACTCACCAAGGGGAAGCTATTCTTGCCCCTACTACCCCAGCATAGGATCACTATAGTCGGGTCATCGCTCTACAGCACATTCATCAAGGAGTTCTTTGACCATCCTCTTCTTCTTAGCAAGTTGCTGGCATAGCGTGGCCGTTTCGAGGTCCTCCTCTCTCTTCTTCACTAAGGTGGATGGGTCGGAGTTCTTGACAGCTCCGATGTTCTCTTTTTCCTTACTAAAATTCTCGTTGAGTATCAATGCCTTAGTCGTCATAGGGAGATCTAGGAGGTTCTTCTAATTATGAGTAATCCTTCCTGATGGGTCCAATAGTGTTGGAAACCCCTTAGGGGGTAAGTCTCCATCGAGAAGCTGCAGTTCGCCCCCCCCCCCCCTCTTCTACTATGTTGGTCGTGTTGACAGTGACCCTTCTTGGGGGCATGTCCTCAATATATCAAAGCGAGTCGGGATGTCACTAGAAAAGACTGAAGATAAGGGCATCATACATCCCCCAGCCATAGATTTTCACATGGGGGTAGCCTTCCCGATAATTTTGTGGATTACCAAGATAATTTGAACACATTGCTGCTCGAGATCCTCATGGTTGCCAGGTGACTTGGGGTGCTGGGACACAGGGTGCATGGCCAGATCAACTAGATGACAATGCTCGCTGATGTATTTGAAATGCATTTGGCTCGTTGGATAAACTAAACGCAGAAGACTGAGAATAAAATGTGTTGGCCAGAGGCTGTAGTGGAAACACTCAACTTCCCCTTTGGTGAGGGACTCCGATGTGCATAAATTATGTTCTGCAATGGGATAGAACTTCTCAGGGAAGTGATCTACTGCAAGGATTCTCCAAAAGCTCAATTCCTAAAATTCAAGGTCTGGCCCAAGATTTCACCACTCGCCAACTGGGGGTGGTTGAGGAACTGGTAGAGGTACTGAGGCAGACAACTGGGACGGAAGGATTTTTGGAGGAGATTACGTAGAACGAGCTGACTGGTAGCCGATTCTCGGGCTGTCCTCCGAAGAGTGCAGTGACCTGGCCACTACATCACGGTAGGACGTGCTGATAGCTACCATTCCTGGAACAGGGTCATGGAAAGCTGGTGTTTGGTCGTAATGCTGCTAACCTATCATTGGTCCTTAGAATAACTCTTTGTGATCTCTTGTGGAAGTCAAAAGTGCTTATGGTGATGCTGGTGGTGATTATACTACCGTAACCTGCGAGGTCTCCAGATTTTCTTCGTCATGGATAAACCTATGGAGGGAAGTGTGAATCCAGTGTACCCCGCATTCCGGGAGCACCAGGCTGATGCGCTTCATCCCTGCCATGACCCTTGAATCTGATGGGTGAGGGGAGGGTTCTTGAGCTGAGTCGTACTCTGCTTCAAAGTCTGAGAAGCAGACTGGTTTGATCACCGTTCCGGCCTTCCGAGGATTCTTCTTGTGGTGGCCCTAACCCACCTTCCTACACCTAGGTGGCTCCTTGGGATATGGCTGATTTCTGCAAAGGGGTCCTCCGACCGCACTGGTGTTGGGGCAGAGACGGTTTCCACCTGAAAAATCCGGGGTGTGAGGAGCACGAGGAAAAATGTCTAAAGGTACATGCGGAGGACCTCCATGGATAGCACTAGAGAGGGAAAATCCACCGCTCAAACCAGGAGAAGCATGCGGAAGACCCCCATGGTTGGTGTTGGTGGACTGAGGCTGGCCTTCACTCCTCCAGTTTTCGAAGAGAGGAGGACCTTCACCATCTTTTGAGAGGGCGTAGGGGGGATCCCAACATTGAAGAGAGACTTGATGGGCAATGTCTCTACATAATCGTTCGTGGCAGGAGGATGGAATCCATACCCAGTGTAATGGGAACGGGAGAGGCTTTTGTACTGAGTATCACTGTCGTGGGGCAGACCTTTATTCAGATTTAGGATATCATGGGGCGAACCTCAATGGAGAGCCTCGAAGCGGGTAAGGCCCACGCTCTCTGTGGTAGTGGTACGGAGATGACCCTTGTATTGGGTGGCATCATTGCGGGTTGGTTCACGGTGACCACTGCTCATGCTTGTGACTAGGGGAGTCGACCCAGCCTGCCCGTGGGGTGGTTGGGGCCACAATCCCAGTTGGGCGTATAAGATCCCCTATTCATTGTGTGTAGGGAACTGATGATATGTGTAGACAGTGGTTCGGGCCATATTAGCCGTCGACATTGACACCCCATGGTGGGTGTCCTCCTCAGCTCCTGCACGATGTTGGCGTCTGGGCGGACGAGTAGGGGATGGTGGTGTAGGTGCATAGTCTACCTACTCCTCTTCTGGAAAGGCTGGGTAGCGGTGCTGACAAGGCCATATGGAAGCCCTTGCTGGGATCCCCTTGATCGGGACTCTGACAAGGTTGGGCCTGACATCGCCTAACTCATCAGCGTTAGGCAGGGAGTCGTCAAAGCACTGCAGGGAAAGGCTCCCGAAGTAGTTGTATGTGTGGTGGGGAGCAATGGCTCCTTGTGTGGCCCTTGGGGGTGGCGCTGACGGCGAGGTGCAGACACATCTAGGTTCATGTGGGCCATATCCCGAGTTGGGATTATTCCCTTCTCCTCGTAACGATGTATGAGGTTGTTAATTACCCTTCATTGTATAATTTCCAATGCAGATATGGGGCGTGGGCACCCCACGGTCATGGATGCAGTGGCTGTAGTGGAAGCATTGAATCCACATGGAGCAGCTATGCTAGCATCACCCCTGACCCTACACAGACGGGCGAGCGGTGAATGTGTTCCTAAGGCAGCAACCTAATTCCTAAGAAGCAGATAGATGAACTTGTCAGTGATAAAAGAAAAAGGAATTGATGACCAATGCCCCAGTGCCACCCCATCTTCTTTGATCGGTAAGAGGGATCTGCATTGACAACATCCCAAAATAGGATGTTCAACGTTCTACTACCCCAATTTCTAGTGAGTTTCACAAAAGGCCCGCTATTTTATTGGCGGGACATGTCACCAAATGTCTGGATCCGTTGACATGTCAATCTATTGATGACCTGAGCTCTAATAATCTCCATATTTAGGAGAATAAATTCACGTCTGGTTCACCATTTCTGTTTCTGATGCTTTCGCTAGGGATCATGCTTCCGTTGTAACGACCCGAAATTTTGAATAAATCTTGTTTCCTAATTTCATGTGTTATTTTATACTCAACAAAAAATGTTTTATTTGATAGCATGAGTATAATTAAAATGAGACAGTTGGGTTTAGACGATTATATGACCATTGGTCAATATGACCGTTGGAAATTAAATGTTTTGATTATTGCCTCAAAATACAAGGAATCATGGTTAATATTTATAGAAAGAAGATTCGATGGCCTCACCCAGTAGTATTGGACCGATCGAAGCCCATCTAACAGAACTTGGGAAGGAGGTAGCACCACTGGGCTTTGCTCTGGACCAAACCCAAGCCGAACTCCATCGTGTGAAGCTAGAACGGAATCGCCTTTGCGAGAAGTTCAAACTAATAGAAATTACTACTCGTGCGATGTTAGCCGAGCCTCCCTCAGATTCTCTCACCTTAGCACACCTTACACTTAGGTCATATGATGGTGTGATAAAGGGATATGTAAGGAGACCGTAACTGCCTTGTGTAATCCTTTGTTTTAAATCAAAATTGGGATTTCTTCTTATGATGAAGTTTATGAATTTTCAAATGACCGGATAAATATAGTATGCATATTTTTGATGAATTTTATAAAAAGGATATTTTAAAAATGGTTGTGTAAACCTTAAATAATTAAAAATGTGTAATGATTTTCGAAAAATGGTCTTCTACAATTATGTTCAGTATAAAATTTAGAGTCTAATAAGATCAACTTAATTTTTGTTGAATAGTAAATTATGAATTGTGATTTTATGATTAGGATTAGTAATGTGTCCAAATAGATTAGTAATCTCACATAAAGGAAGTATTAATATAATCTAGGCACCTTGATTAAGTAATGTGAATCAATAAAATGGTTCAATAACGGTTTCATAAATCATTATTCAAGTATTAGTTTTTTTGGGTGAATAATTTTTTTTTAATTAGAAATTTAATTAAAAATATTTAGAGATTTTTTTTTATAAAACGGATTTCATTTTTGAACTCAGAGCACCGATATTATGCTATGGTAATTTTTGGGGTTTTTTCTGAAAAAAACAAATTTTCGGTGAATAGTGTTTTTATTTAAAAATTAAATTAAAAATATTTAGAAAATTATTTTTATAAAATTGAGTTCATATTTGTAATCAGAGCGTTGATATTTGGTTAAGGTGAAAATTTGGGATTATTCTGAGAAAGTTGAATTTTCGATGAATAGTGAAAATATAGTTTTTAAGTTACGGGTGTTTAATGACATCATTAAATGATGTATTAAGTTTTTAATCAATATGTTCGAATTATGAATAGTGAGATAAGATATGAGGTGTCCCAAGTGGCCAATACCATGGGCAAATACGATGGGCAAGCCCATGGTTTTTCCAAAACCACTAATGAGGTGTCCCTTTGCCATTAATGCCTTGTCCCCTCACTTTCCCTATAAATACCAAGCCATACTCTCATCCATTCGACTCCCCACTCTCCCCCAACGAAGTTCTGGTATCATTACCTCCCAAGGAGTCCACCCATGGTGCCCCCAAGCCCTCAAGGTCCCAACCATTGAGTTTTAAGAGTTATGTTTTAAGGTAAGGGATCCGACCTCTCTCTTTAATTTCAAGTAATCTCTTTTATGTCATTCCTTTTATGCTCCATGTTCATATGTTGGAGGATGTTATTTTATACTCCTCTTACTGCCCTTTTCATTTTCATATAATGAGATATCCCCTCTTACTCTCATAATTTCGTTTTATGATGTTTTAAGTGGCGCCGTTAGGCTGCCGAATTTTTAAGTGGTTCTTCACCTTTCTCGTTTTGAAGTTCTACTTTCATGTCAATTCTTTCAAGTTCCTTTTTGTTATGTTGGGGTATGATCTCTATATCTATCATACTGGACTCTTATGTTCATATGATTAGAGACCCCATTTGATCTCTTCAATTCAGTATTGTGAAGTTTTAAGTGGCGCCGTTAGGCTGCCGAATTTTTAGGGGATTCTTTCACCCTTCTCATTCTTTTTAAAGTTCTAATTTAATGTCAAGTCTTTCAAGTTCCTTTTTAATTATGTTGGGGAATTATCTCTATATCTATCATACTGAACTCTTATGTTCACATTATGAGAGACCCTATTTGATCTTTTCAAATCATTTTTGTTGAAGTTTATGTAACGCCGTTAGGCTGCCGAACTTTCATAAGAGAAATCTAATTTTTGTCTTCCTTCCATGTTTTTCATTTCAAATGGTATGTCCTTGAAATTTCATTACCATGATCATGTTTCCTTCTTATTCTGTCCATCTACTATTTTATGGGTCATTTATGAATGTTTGACCCGTTTTACCTCTCTTTTTAATGTCTTCTAAAACCTCGTAACATAGTCGTTATGCTGCAGAATTTCCGTCTCAAAATGTCTCTCTCTTTTTCTAAAGTTCTTTTATATTATTAAGTGAATACTCAAAACACTTTATTATAAAGGGGTATTCACATATATACCAAAATGTTTTATTTTAAATTCTGGTATTTACATACATGAGACCCACCTTCCTTTTCTGTGGGTTTTAAAGTGATGTAAAGATCATGTCTTTAAAGCAGTTTTTAAAACATTATGATTATGAAATGAAACCCATTTATTTCATGCTATATGGGTTATTTATGAAATGTTTGATGATGATATATGTGGCTCACATGATAATAAAGGCAAATTTAAGGGTGCGCCCTGATAGCGCTCCAATGCATTGGGTAATGATGTAACCACTAGAGATTACAATTTTCACGATACCTTGGTGAATAACCTTGGTAATTTTCAAATGACACCTTGGGGATAGACCTTGGAGATATGTTCATGATTTTCAATATTAAATGTTGCAGCCACATCTTCAAGTTATGAAAAAGTTTTATTTTTATTATTATATGCCTCATGATTTCATTTTCATGCCTTAAAGTTCTTTTCATGACTTTATTGATGTATCTCAAGTTCATATGTAAAATGTTTCACTTGTTTCCTTTGCTGGGCCTTCTGCTCACCCTTTATTTTGATGTATATCCCCAGGTTATGAGATGCAGTAATGAGCCTAGGGTGAACATGAGGAGAGGCCTTTCAAATGTTTAAGAAGAATGTTTTTTTTGTTTCATGTTTTATGTTCCTTGTTTCCAAGACACTAAACCTCAAAGATCCTCAGTTCCGTGTAATGGAATGAAAGTTATGTTATAAGAAGACGGGATGCTATAGTTGGTATCAAAGGATGGTTTAGTTATTTGTGGAAATTAGGATATGAAAAATCTAGGAAGAACACTATAGAAAAATTTAAATATTTGAAATCTTCCTGGTATTTTGGTGAGTATTGAGTAAGGGGTTTCCAAGAAAATACGTCCATGTCTGGATACGAGCAGGTAGAGGTGGCTCTGGCACAGATGTACATAGGGGTAAAACCTGAAAACACCGCTTTGAGATAGACTCGAATGGGAACTGGTACATGACAACGAGCCTTGCTTCACTCTTGGTTACGACACTCCCGAGGGATATGCTTTGGTAAATTCATAAGCTTAGTATGAACCATTATTAAAGGAACAAGGATAAAACAAAATAAAGATTCACATAAGAATATATGATCATGGATAACCTAGATTGGAAACTAGGGGATCACAAGTTAGGATATACTTTTATTCTACATGTTTATCCTTTTATGCTTAAAATTTCCTTTTCATGATTATTAGCTAAGTAAATAATCCCCTAATTATAGTTTCTTTTCTTAGTTAATGGCGGGAAATGGAAGAACATGTCCCAAAAACCAATGTGATAGGAAATGCGACGATTGTCGTATTAATATGATAGAGATGATTAGGGGTTTAACAAATGATTATTATTTTGGAATATGTTCACTATTTTGGGGACCCTATATGATCGAGGTAAATAGATTACTACGAGATTTTCATTGAGGAGTAAGGTTGACTTATATTTTGAAGAATAGATGAATTTATGGTGGACTTATAGTAATTTAGGTTACTTATGGGAATGTATAACCTATCTTGGGTAAAATATGTTTAGTTTAGATAAATTTGTTATAAGATATTAGGAGTGTTTGATGTTGTTTGGAGATGAATAATGAAGTTTATTTTGGAAGACTATGTCATCAAATCCTTCTCGTATTTGGGTATCAGTCTTAGTTTGGTTTATTTTGAGGAATTTTAAGGACCATTATTTATCGGATGGTCTATGATGAACTTTGGGTATTACCATGGAACATTGAATATTTAAAATTAGTTTCCATTCCTATGGGATTCTTCCTTTTTGAAGAGTTGTTTAACCTTACCCTTTCTGTTTTTGGGATAATGTTTAAAGATAGAATAAATAGATAGTTAATCTTTTGTGGATTATGTGATTCTCTAGAAGACGATTCTTGTGTTTTGATGAGACCAAGTAGTTTTGAATGCTCATCGTTTGGGAGAAAAAATTAGTTTTGGTAGAAACTTATTAAAGGGTGAAACTCTACATGAAGGTAGATATATTTCCTTATGTTTTTGTTCTATGATGTAAATGAATTCCTCAAAATTATGAAAAGGAACGTAAAACAAAAATGTTGTTGGTTTACGTTTCGTACTAGGTAATCGAAGATCGTTTACACACATCATAAGTTTGGGATTTTATCATGGTTAAATTTCTCCTAATCATATTTTCTATCACTCTCCTTTAGAACGTGACCCTTTGTTTTCCCCTCCATGTCCATGTTTCCTACATGGAATCCTAGTATGCGTAAACTCGGGTGGCGTTTGTACTTCCTTTTCTTTCTTTTAATGTAATTGTGTTACTGACTCTTTTTCCGATGTGGGACTTTCAATGAAATTTCAAAACCCAATTTTTTTAAAAATTGCTAGAACACAATTTCTTAAGGGGGGAAGATTGTAACGACCCGAAATTTTGAATAAATCTTGTTTCCTAATTTCATGTGTTATTTTATACTCAACAAAAATGTTTTATTTGATAACATGAGTATAATTAAAATGAGGCAGTTGGGTTTAGACGGTTATATGACCATTGGTCAATATGACCGTTGGAAACTAAAAGTTTTGATTATTGCCTCTAAATACAAGGAATATTGGTTAATATTTATAGAAAGAAGATTCGATGGCCTCACCCAGTAGTCTTGGACCGATCGAAGCCCATCTAACAGAACATGGGAAGGAGGTAGCACCACTGGGCTTTGCTCTGGACCAAACCCAAGCCGAACTCCATCGTGTGAAGCTAAAACGGAATCGCCTTTGCGAGAAGTTCAAACTAATAGAAATCACTACTCGTGCGATGTTAGCCGAGCCTCCCTCAGATTCTCTCACCTTAGCACACCTTACACTTAGGTCATATGCTGGTGTGATAAGGGGATATGTAAGGAGACCGTAACTTCCTTGTGTAATCCTTTATTTTAAATAAAAATTGGGATTTCTTCTTATGATGAAGTTTATGAATTTTCAAATGACCGGATAAATATAGTATGCATATTTTTGATGAATTTTAGAAAAAGGATATTTTAAAAATGGTTGTGTAAACCTTAAATAATTAAAAATGTGTAATGATTTTCGAAAAATGGTCTTCTACAATTCTGTTTAGTATGAAATTTAGAGTCTAATAAGATCAACATAATTTTTGATGAATAGTAAATTATGAATAGTGATTTTATGATTAGGATTAGAAATGTGTCCAAATGGATTAGTAATCTCACTTAAAAAAAGTATTAATATAATCTAGGCACCTTGATTAAGTAATATGATTCAATAAAATAGTTAAATAACGGTTTCATAAATCAGTATTCAAGTATTAGTTTTTTCGGGTGAATAGTGTTTTTAATTAAAAATTTATTTAAAAATATTTAGAAAAGTATTTTTATAAAATGGATTTCATTTTTGAACTCAGAGCACCGATATTATGCTATGGTAATTTTTGGGGGTTTTTCTGAAAAAAAACAAATTTTCGGTGAATAGAGTATTTATTTAAAAATTAAATTAAAAATATTTAAAAAATTATTTTTATAAAATGGAGTTCATATTTGTAATCAGAGCGTTGATATTTGGTTAAGGTGAAATTTTGGGATTATTCTGAGAAAGTTGAATTTTCGATGAATAATGAAAATACAGTTTTTAAGTTACGGGTGTTTAATGACATCATTAAATGATGTATTAAGTTTGTAATCAATATGTTTGAATTATGAATAGTTAGATAAGCTATGAGGTGTCCCAAGGGGCCAATACCATGGGCAAATACCATGGTCAAGCCCACGGTTTTTCCAAAACCACTAATGAGGTGTCCCTTTGCCATTAATGCCTTGTCCCCTCACTTTCCCTATAAATATCAAGTCATCCTCTCATCCATTCGACTCCACACTCTCCCCCAATGAAGTTCTGGTCTCATTACCTCCCAAGGAGTCCTCCCATGGTGCCCCAAGCCCTCAAGGTCCCAACTTTTGAGTTTTAAG
This sequence comes from Viscum album, assembly GCA_963277665.1. Classification (NCBI taxonomy): domain Eukaryota; kingdom Viridiplantae; phylum Streptophyta; class Magnoliopsida; order Santalales; family Viscaceae; genus Viscum; species Viscum album. Next base: position 640,093,830 of record OY728133.1, on the reverse strand, counting down.
AGTTATGTTTTAAGGTAAGCGATCCGACCTCTCTCTTTAATTTCAAGTAATCTCTTTTATGTCATTCCTTTTATCCTCCATGTTCATATGTTGGAGGATGTTATTTTATATTTCTCTTACTGCCCTTTTCATGTTCATATAATGAGAGATCCCCTCTTACTCTCATTATTTCGTTTTATGAAGTTTTAAGTGGCGCCGTTAGGCTGCCGAATTTTTAAGTGGTTCTTCACCCTTCTAGTTTTGAAGTTCTACTTTCATGTCAATTCTTTCATGTTCCTTTTTGTTATGTTTGGGTATTATCTCTATATCTATCATACTGGACTCTTATGTTCATATGAAGAGAGAACCCATTTGATCTCTTCAATTCAGTATTTTGAAGTTTTAAGTGGCGCCGTTAGGCTGCCGAATTTTTAGGGGATTCTTTCACCCTTCTCATTCTTTTCAAAGTTCTAATTTCATGTCAAGTCTTTCAAGTTCCTTTTTAATTATGTTGGGGCATTATCTCTATATCTATCATACTGAACTCTTATGTTCACATGATGCAAGACCCTATTTGATCTTTTGAAATCATTTTTCATGAAGTTTAAGTAATGTCGTTAGGCTGCCGAACTTTCATAAGAGAAATCTAATTTTTGTCTTCCTTCCATGTTTTTCAATTCAAATGGTATGTCCTGGAAATTTAATTACCATGATCATGTATCCTTCTTATTCTGTCCATCTACTATTTTATGGGTCATTTATGAATGTTTGACCCATTTACCTCTCTTTTTAATGTCTTCTAAAACCTCGTAACATAGCCGTTATGCTGCAGAATTTCCGTCACAAAATGTCTCTCTCTTTTTCGAAAGTTCTTTTATATTATTAAGTGAATACTCAAAGCTCTTTCTTCTAAAGGGGTATTCACATATATACCATAATGTTCTATTTTAAATTCTGGTATTTACATACATGAGACCCACCTTCCTTTTCTGTGGGTTTTAAAGTGATGTAAAGATCATGTCTTTAAAGCAATTTTTAAAACGTTATGATTATGAAATGAAACCCATTTATTTTATGCTATATGGGTTATTTATGAAATGTTTGATGATGATATATGTGGCTCACATGATAATAAAGTCAAATTTAATGGTGCGCCCTAATAGCACTCCAATGCATTGGATAATGATGTAACCACTAGAGATTACAATTTTCACGATACCTTGGTGAATAACCTTGGTAATTTTCAAATGACACCTTGGGGATGGACCTTGGTGATATGTTCATGATTTTCAATATTAAATGTTGCAGCCACATCTTCAAGTTATGAAAATGTTTTATTTTTATTATGATATTCCTCATGATTTCATTTTCATGCCTTAAAGTTCTTTTCATGACTTTATTGATGTATATCAAGTTCATATGTAAAATGTTTCACTTGTTTCCTTTGCTGGGCCTTCTGCTCACCCTTTCTTTTGATGTATATCCCCAGGTTATGAGATGCAGTTTTGAGCCTAGGGTGAACATGAGGAGAAGCCTTTCAAGTGTTTAAGAAGAATTTTTTTTTGTTTCATGTTTTATGTTCCTTTTTTCCAAGACACTAAACCGTAAAGATCCTCAGTTCCGTGTAATGGAATGAAAGTTATGTTATAAGAAGACGGGATGCTATATCCGTCTCATTCTGGGATGAGGGGCACAGTTCTTGTTACCCCACATTACTACTTTTCAAAGTCAGGAGGCATCCAATCCTCATTCATGGATGTCTTCTCATTAATTGAAACATGATGACGGGATGTTTGTTCTTCCATCCGTGTATTCCTCCTTGGAAATTGTCACCTAGTCTGGGTCTCCCTCATAGACTTAAAATGGTGTTCATGAAACTCATCCCAGTTCCATATCTTCATGGACACATGTTAATTACACTGCTTTTTCCAAGAAACACCATGTGGTCCGGTTAGGGAAGCAATCCTTGGTTAGGGGAGTTGTCATGTGGGGTATCACTGGCGTGTCTGGACATTGGGGGATTGGCGTGTTTGTATTATATCCCTTATTATAAGGAATCTCGAGGGAGTGGAAGCCCAAGACATCTCAAATAAAACGCGGGGAATCGTATTCCATTGGAATGTATCTGAGGTTTTCATCAGCTTTCCATGTTTTACACATGTTATGCTGTAAGTTTAACATCTAACAGAGACAGCTCGGGTTGATCAAAACACTGACTAGAGTGGATCAAATGGAGGAACCCATAGGGGGGAACACCGATATTGGGGCTAGCACGTGGGTGGCCTCCCAAATGATGCTAGTGGGAGTGGGGAATGGGGTGGAATGATCCCACATGTACATGGAATCCCGGGAAAACATCAGGATGGATGATGGAATGTTCTGTGAATTGGGTGGTGAATGGGATGGAACTGTCATGGGGTGATGATGGTTTTGGTCCTGAGCTTCGAAGAGACTTCCAACGTATCCCCGGGGTACTGAATTAAAGTCCACGTATTTCATATGATGACGACTTGCTGCCGATTTGGGGTTTCAACAGCTTACAGCTAGATGGGGTCGAAATGGATTACCGCTGAAAGAGGGCCACAATTTAATGGCATGTGGGTTGGCGGTGAACCGATGGGAAGAGGGTCAGAACCTCTAGGTGTTTCACTTGAACCTCGTGGAGGGTTCTTATGTACCTCTCCTTGGCAAGGATCAAAGACTTTGTAGTTCAGGATGGGGAATACAGTTTAATGTCAGGTGGGATGGGGGCGAACTGACGTGAAAGGGGTCAGAGTAACCAGAGTGGTGTGCTTGAAACTCAAGGAGGATTCCTATGTACCCATCCTTGTCCATGATCATAGTCCACGTAGTTCAGGTGGTAGTGTGGGGCTTACACTCTATCTTGCCTAGGGTGAGGTAGGAGTCAGTGAACTAACATGAATAAGGACCTGGGGTCTAGGTGGATGGTGGGTTTGAACCTCATGGAGGCTTCCTACGTACCTTTCCTGGGAAAGGATCAAAGTCCTCGTAGTTTAGAATGGTGGAAAGGGGCTCAGTACACCGATGTGGGGTAGTCAGGACAAATAGATGGTGGGATTGAACCTTAGGGAGTCCTTCTATGTACCTTGCCTTGGCAAGGATCAAAGACCTCGTAGTTTGGGTGAGTGGTCTGTGAACCGACGCGAAAAAGGACCTGGTGTCCAACGATGGTGGGCTTGATCCTCATGGAAAATTCCTAGGTACCATGCCTTGGCAAGGATCAAAGACTTCGTAGTTCTAGTGAGTGGTCTATGAACCGACATGAAGAAGTACTCGGGGTCCAACGATGGTGGGATTGAACCTCGTGGTGGTGTCCTACGTACCATGCCTTGGCAAGAATCGAATACCTCGTAGTTCAGGTGAGTGGTCGGCGAACCGATGTGTAGGAAGAACTGGGGTCCAATGAAGGTGGTCTTGAACCATAGGGATGAATCCTATGTACCATACCTTGGAAAGGATCAATGACCTCGTAGTTCAGGTGGGTGAGTGTGGGGATTACACTCTAGGCTGAACAGGGCGCTTCTCATGGTCGTTGCTCACTCTAAGCCCATGTGAGTCGTGCTTGGTGTGAGAAACAAGAGGTAGCAGAGACCCAACGATCATGTCGTGAAAGGTGCATCAGTGGGAAGTGAAGTTGGGATTACACGGGGTTAGCAGCCTAGGGAGAGAAATATGGAGACTTTCTCCAGGATGGAGGCCTGATGGTGACAACGCGCAGTGGGAGAGGGGCTTGGGACCGAAGAAAGGTGAAGCACCATTCCCTACCATGCCCTTCGCAAGCCCTGGTGGCCAAAGATGAACGAAGGAGCAGGGATGCTGCCTCCTACAAGAAAACTAGGGGCTTACACCGAGATGGATGCCCTTCCACCATCGACAAACGCCACTCCCAAAGGAGGATATCAACCCCTGTAGAGACCAGTGGGCATAGAGAATGTACAAGGTGCGGGCACCCCGCGTGTGATGCATGGGGCGATGTCACAGTTTAACGTCATGTGTTGAGGACGATGGTTCATGGCATTTTAACTTCCTATAGCTTGGACGAGGAAAGTTCACTATGCATCCCTAAAACATGCATAACCGGTACCCTCTGATCCTTGGTGCAGTGCGGGGAAATGAAAATCTGTAGCGAGGGGGTGTTATGGAGCGAACCATTTAATGGCCCATGTTAGCATGGCTATGTGAAGAAGCATAGCTATTAGTGTGCCTATGAGTAAAAGAATGAGGAGAAGCAACACAATGGGTAATATCCACCAAGGTACATTGAAGTCACATCGTGAAAACCTATAGGGTCACATAGGAAAATTAATCTCCATGTAGAGGGATTCAGAGGTAGGGGGCTTGTGAAGTTATGTTGTTCCGTGTGGCGGTGGGCACTTACGAAGGGGTGAGATTCGCGATGTAGGTTGCCTCAGCCTAATCATAGGGCGGAGGTGCATATAGAAGGTTCTTTGAAAAGTGTATGCGAATTCGCAGAGCACTGACTCGTGGAGCATAGGTGCCTCATGAAGCAAGGTGTTGTGAAGCAATGTGCTTCGTAAAGTACAGTGACCCTGCCTAAGGAAGGGGATCTTGTGTACATGAAGGGTTTTTCGTAAAGCATAAATGCTCAGCGATGACCCAGGTCCCCTTGAAGATCCCCTTCCATCGTGATGTCCCTTAGGTTTCACAAAAGGTGTCCCTCTCGAAAGAGGGGATCAAAACGAGAGAAATGGGATGCACTTCATAGAGCAGAAGTACTCGCACAACTCATGGTTCACGGAGCAGAAGGATGCTTCACGATTCAGGTGCTAGGAAGTGGAAAGGTCATATTGTCCATCCTTTAGGCTCAGGGGGAGCCCAGTATTTATAGACAAGAGGCACCACGAAGCATAGCATAACCTTCATGAATAGGGACTTGGTTTCTTCGTGGTGGGATCACGTACATCAGATGCGTTCGCAGAGGGTCTCGTCTCCTTGCTTAGCGTCGGGCTCGCGAAAGTCAAATGCGGTCGCGGAGCGTCCCACCTCCTTTCTTTCTAGTGGGATTAAGAATGTCAAATACATTCATGGAGCATCCCGAATCCTTGATTCGTGGAGGGTATGATAATGTAAAATGTTTTCGTAGAGGGTCCCGTATCCTTGCTTCGTGGCGGCCGCAGTGCTGCGGGACTCCGTGGAATAGCATCGCAAGGAAGCCACAGGGGCCTCCTTTTTGGCTTCTTATCTGTCCCAAATTTTGGCGCCAACACATATTTACTAGATATATATGATATATATAATATATAAATCATTAATATCATTTTTGAGATAATGGAATTTCAACCACATAGTTAATTTATAATTATAACGAGTTCTTTTTTAACTAAAGTTTCGAACATGGACAAAATGTCCGATATGAACTCAAATAATTAAATATTTTTTATAGAAAAGTAATAAGTTATATAAAAAGAATAATAAACATGAAAAAAATTCATAATGATGTTGAAATTAACTTATGTTTATAATTTAGTAAGTACAAGGAACAAATGAGTCAAGTTGGACACAACGTAAGGGGTTTTCATCTTACTTTTTATTCCCGTGAGATTCATAATATATCTACCACTTTTAATTTTTGTGTCATGTTTGTACTTCCCATGATTTTATTAATTGTGTAATATACTTTAATTTATGTTTATTTAAATTTTCAATGTATGATTCTTCTTTCACGTGATGTATGTTTCATAAGTAACCAAATCAGTAAGGGATCCTTTCACCATCCTCATTTACATGAAGATTTATTTTATGTTTTTGCTTTTCAATTTACATTTTTTTATGTTGGGATATTTTCTTATATATATTTATTTCTATAAATGTTTTTTCTATGTGATGAAAGACTCTTTTATCTTTCATTGAATTATTTTCTAAATTTTAATGTGACACTGTTAGACTATAAATTTTTTTTAAAGGAATATCTTCACCCAATAGTCCATTCTTTGGGTTAAACTAATAATTCATGATTTAGTCATGATATGAATATGTTTGAATTAACTAATATTGTTTTAAAGTTAATATCCTCTTATATTTGATGTATTAATATTTTTCACAATAATTATGTTATTTATTTGTCCCTAATCTAAGTATGTACTCTTAGTAAGGGACTTTCCCTCAATTTACATTCCATTGAAAACTTATTTTTTTTATATAATAATTCACTTTTATATGTTGTATGTACTTTAAATTGAGTTATTATATCATGAATATATTTATTATCATGATATTATAAGATTTGAATGATTTTATTCCTCAATTATTTCTATTCAAGAATATCTCTTTTGGTTGGGAACTCTTTAACTAAAATATAGTTTTTATTGATTTAAAGATTTATTATTATAGATCATTCTCATTAACGTCCATGTTTGAAAAATGGTATTAAGGATTTATATATATGTTCATGAACATTCTAAAATTAAAATTTCATTCAAAATAATCAAAGTGGAATGGGAAACAATGATTAAAAAATATATTTGTTAAATATTTTAGAAGATTTTAAAAAAATTTATAAAGCCTTGATTATGTCAATATCATGTAATGATATATTGTAATTTCTTAGTGAAAATGTTAACTTTACTTTATTCTAGTTTTATGGGTAATGAATATGATATGGTTATTGTGAATTATTTACATATATGGGTGGTTCCATGATAAACCGGTGTGGGTGAGCCCGAGATAGCTCTCTAATGCATTTGGTGACATGACGAAGGTAAACATTAATGTTTCTCCTAAGAGATTTTGGTAATATACAGTGTTGGTTATTCCAAACGTAACTCCATAGGTAGCTGTAAAAGATAAAATTTAAGAATGTTATATATTCCATAAGTTACAATTAGGATTTTTTATTTCTATGTGTTATTCATAAATTATATGATTTTAGAAGGTATGTTATGATTGGAATGTATGGTTTCATTTATTTGTATTTATTGATGGGATAATGCTTTCATTAGATATTTTATAACCCTTATTGTTCTTTTTTATGATCATCCCATGTTTTTAAATGTTTTTCAATGGAATTAATGATGAATAAGGTTATGTATTAGATCACAGATAAGTCATATTTTCTAAAATAAATAACTATACTGGTTTAATTTTTTAAGAGTTTTTATTTGATGTAAAAAATGGAAACTGAGTAGAAGTGTCTACATTGTAATTTATTAGATATGAAGTACTTGTTAAAGACTTTTTCTATAATGTTCTAAACCTGAAAATATATTCAATTTGAATTATTGATTTAAATCTTGATTATGTAATTTTTAAGGATGGGACCTTATATATGGTATCAAATTTTAGTTTAGATAACATTAGTGATTATGAGTATTTGTAAAGCCCATGGTTAGTCTCTATATCTATTATTTAAGTTAAATCCTTATTTTTTAACATTTTCATATCATGGAATGTTTTTTATAAATTGAAGGAGGAGGATCTCATACGTCATTTCTTTCCCTCCCTAATGAATTTCTTGTAATAATTATTTCAAAGACATGTCCAGATGACTCTGAAACATTTTCAAACATTCAACTCACTTTCAAGAAATTATTAGAGATATTAAGAGCCCCCTCTATACCTCGATCCCATAATAGATTGTGGGTTGCATTTATTCAAATATTATTTTCGCAATATTCTCATATTTTGAATAATGATAAATATTAACAAGGAATATTAACCTATTTTACCTTATCACATGATATTGAAGCGTATTATGAATTTGAAAATGGTAATGTATAAGGTGACCCTTGCAAAACGTATTTATATTTTCTTTTAAATTATAGTATTTCAGCACATACTTATGGTATTTAAAAAACCATTAATTAAATATTTCAACTAAAACTTGGTCCGATTGTTTAATGAAATGAATGTTTTATTATATGTTTTGAAATGATATTTCATAAATTACTATTTTCCAAAAAAAAATTCTATGACCACCCACATGACACAAGTTTTATGAGGTGTATTTGGATAGAGGAGAAGATGATATTTGTGGTTCTCTAAATTATTTTTGCAATGCATGAACTATTTATCTACATGATGAAGATAAAGATGAAACCAGTTGGACACAATGAACAAGGACCAATGTTCTTTAAGTTCAAAAAATGTTATTTTATGGAGGAATTTTTTTGTCAATATATATAAGACATTATGAATTAAGATATTGAGGTTATCATGAGTAGGGATGAAAATGATAGGCATAAGACCACCATTGAGGTTTAACAATTTTATGGTTATTTTTTAGTAGTTTATCTCATTTTTGAGAATGTTATAAAATTGTAAATTTTTGGATAATGACAACACAATGCTAGTGTGACAACCTGTTACATCAGACAAAGCTTCTGGAATCGAATCCATAACCAAATTCGATTGGGATTTATTGCCTTTCAATGGAAAACGTGATGTTCCTGGTTAGTATGACTTATTTTGTAGTTAAATTATTTTAATGAGAAATAATAAGTTGATTTGGGATATTATGTTTTATCAAATGGATATCCATAGAATAAAAAAATAATTTTGCTATTAAGTGATAAATGTTATTTTGGAATATGATTTATCTTTTTGGGAAACTGTATGCCTAAGGAAAATATAAAACATTGGGATTTCAATTGAGGAGTAATGGTGGAATGTTATTTTGGATGAATCTAGGTTTTAATTATGGACATATGGAGAATTGTTTATTTATGGAATTGATTATCCTATGACAAAAAATATTTGATTTGGTTAATTACACATCAGTATAAGACTTTAAGAGTATTCAATGTTATTTGGATATAAATGTTAAGATTTACTATTGATGATTATGTGAGTAAATACTTTTGAGTTTTGGGATAGAATATTTTTTTCATTATTTTAATGAATTTTAAGTAAATATTTCTATAAATTCATCTTTGTTGATATTTGGGTATTTTTTTTTCAATTGTAGAGATTATGAGTAGCATTTCCTTTTTTAAGATATTATCTTTTTGGGGATTATCTTATCTAATATTAAATTTTTTGGTTTTGGTTAATTTATAAAGTCAATAGAAATAGACGGTTCATCTTTTTGGGATTATATGATTCTTTAAATGTTCATTATTGCACTTTAGGTGTTACTAGGTCATCTTGAATACTCTTCGTTTGGAGAAAATATGATTTTTTGGTAGAAACATACTAAATGGTTAAACTCTAATTGAAAAGTATGTATATTTCTATATGTCCATAGTCAATATCATAAATAAATTCTCTAACTTTATGAAATGGAACTTAAAACCAAGATGTTTTCTGTTTACTTTTCCTACTAGGAAACCAGTGGCCATTTAACCGATCTAATGTTTGTGGTTTTCTTGTTGTTAACTATCTCTTCGTCATGTTTTCTATCACTCTCTTACAAAACATGATAGTTTGTTTAATCTTCTATATCCGTGTTTTCATGGAATACTATTATGGATAATCTCGGTTAACCTTTTTACATTACATAATTTCTTATAAAGTGATAGTTTTATTGAATCGTTTTCTGATGTGGGACTTTTAAATAAATTTCCAAGCCCATTTTTAAAATTGTGTTGATGAAATTTCCAAAAGGGGGGAAGGATGAAACATCCTAGGTAAATAAAGAATATGAAATATTTTTATTTAATAGTATTTGAAAATTAAATTTTAGTTTTAATTTAATGGGGATGCTATTTTTGATAGAATAATCAACACATAACAACCGGTTTCTTTGAAATCTTACGTTGCACATAACGTTGCGTTATATTGAAAAATAAAAATATAATATTATTATATTAAATTGCAGATAATTCATAGCTATTGTATTAGTGATAATAAAAAAAACATATTACAACATTATTATACAAATTTTTTAAATGTTTTTACATTTATCCAATAAATATTTAAATTTAAAAATGTTAATGAATCCAATTTTAAGCATAATCACTCTAATATTTTTTAAAAGGTCGATTTACAACCTTTTGATTGGTAACCCTTTTTAAATATCATTTTTGTAAAACTTATATGTTATATATGAAAAAATAGTATTCTTCTTTACAATCGAAACATCAAAATTTACATTTAATGTAATTTAGGTATTTTTCTTATTTTGATCATTTTTAATAAATAGTTAGAAATACTGCATTTTAATTCCAAACTGCCTTTTAATATAATTTATTTATATATTTACAATATACTTTTAAATTATTTTAAAGAATATTTGGATTATATTTTTTCCCTTTAGTCCAATTTTTGTCATTATATGTTATTTCACACTTAAATTGAACATAAAAAAGTGTCAATATTTTGAAAGAGATTATTTATTAAAAACATGGTTTTTGTTTGGATAATGGGAATTAATTATAAATTAACTTATGCCACTTATGTTTTTTCAATTTGTAAAAATGGATTTCATATATGGAATCAATATTTTTAAATTGGGTAAATATGAACCTTTTATTTGTAGACAATATGAATATTTATATCAGTAAATATATTATTTACCATGGTTAAAAGGTAAATATGGTTAATAAGGGTAAAACAATAATATTATAATATTAATAATTTACCCTAACCCATGTAATAATATTATTATCTAACAAATGTCTGACAATGGGCATCCTTTTTTCGTTTTTGGGAACCAATTGAGTAACTTAGGGGTGATAATGACTCTTTATATTAATTTATTTAATGTAATGAAAAAATGATATAAACAAATATATTTTAGTGAATCAATTTTTACATGCTATTTTATAAGTTATCTATTCAACTATAAATATTAATTTTAAAGATAAAAATATTTTCTACATCATGGTATTTTATTTAACAGTTGTTTAAATAAAATTAATAAAATTATTTATGACACAACTAGGATTTAGTGATTAACTTATTAACAAATGATTTAAATAAATGAGATTTATAAAATTTAAAATGATATGAAAAACCTATCCAGTTTTTATTTTAGGATTTTATATATAAAAATAGTTATCTTATATTTGAATATAATGAGTTTTTGTCATTTTGAAACAGAGAATCAGTTTAAAATAATATACTGTTTTCACACATTCATTAAGAGCCCCTCCTCCCCCTTAAAAAATCCATCACCTCTAACCCTTACTCACACCTCTCATGCCCAATTGGATCATCCAAAATCAGCCCATATAATCTTTTAAGATGCCTATATTCCTCATATAATCCTTAACTTAGTCAGAAAGATCTTTAATAAATCGTTTTGGTTCAAACCAAAGGGAGGTACCTGATTTAAAGGTGACGTCTTCTCTTAAGTTCTTTTCATTTATTTTTCTTCTCCAACCCCAAAAAATCATTTTATTCATTTATTTTATAACAAAATCATAATCATCAATATCATAAGTTGTTTTTATGAGAAGGATTCTAACTAAACATCCACACACCTCCATATAATGGATACAAACATACTGATTTGGTGGCCAGTAATCTACCTTATCACGAAATGATGATTGTTCAATCATCTCCTACCACCATTTATTGTGGCCATTGTGATGGAACTATAATTATATATGATATATAGTATGTTTATATTTTCTATATGATTTTTTATTTTTACATTATGTCACTTCATAATTTTTTCTATAAGGGGAAAATAGGATAATTTCATTTGAGAAAATGCGGACTACCTCCCCCTCAATTTGATATGACTCGTTCATACCATACAGGGTACGTATAAAGGATGGTGTTAATGAAATTATGTGACATATATAAAATATGATATTATTCTTGAATAATAATGTACCTATTTAAAATTTTATTTTCATTATTTTTAAATGAAAAAAATGAAATGGATTTAGCATTCATGCGTACTTACGAATTACCATCTCCCTGAATAGTGCATTTCATTTTCATATATCAGATTGATATGGTCTACTATAAATACATATATACTTTAGATATAGGATATATATGTTATTTAAATAATGAATATCATTCAATATATAATTTAGTTTTGACAACATGGACAATTTACAATTATAACAAGATCATTTTGTTAACTCAAGTTTCGAACATCGACAAAATGTCCGATATGAACTCAAATATTTAAATAATTATTATTGTAAGTTAATAAGTGATAGAAAATTAATAATAAAATGGAATTTTTTTATGAAATTATAAATTTACTTATGTTTATTATTCAGTAAGAACATGGAACAAATGTGCCAGGTCGTACACAAGGTAATGGGTTTTCATCCTAGTTTTTATTGCTGTGAGATTCATGCTATATTTGAAACTAATTATTTTATGTGGTATATTTACAAAACATAATTTTAATAATTTTGTATTATAATTTTATTTATGGTTATTTACATAATCATTTTATGCTCTTTATTTCATTTGGTGTATTTTTTATAAGTTACAAAAACTGTAAGGGAACCTTTCAGCCTCCTATTTTAGTTAAAGTCTTATTTTATGTTTTGTATTTTAAATTTACATTTTATTATGTTGGGATATGTTATTATATATAATTTTTTATCTTATTTTTTTTCTATGTGATGAGAGACCCTTTTACTCTATCGTCAACTCATTATCTAAATTTTAAAGTGACGTTGTTACGCTGTCGAAATTTTTTAAAGGGACTTCATCACCCAATAGGCCATTCATGGGGTTAACCTTCAACATATTGATTATGTCATGTTATGAATATGTGTGAATGAAATCTTATTGTTTTAAACATAGTATCCCCTAATAATTGTGTGTATTTTTATTTGGCACACATAATTATTTCATTTATTTGTCCTTAATTAATGTATATACACTTTGCAAGGGACATTCTCACAATTTAAAATCCATCAAAAAAATATTTGTTGTTTTACACTAATTCAATTTTATATGGTTTATATACCCCACTTTGAGAAATTATGTCATGAATCTCATTATTATCATGATATTATAAGATTTTATTATTTTTAGTGCTAAATTATTTTTATTTAAACATCTCTCTTTTGGATAAGAACTCTTTAACGAAAATATTGTTTAAATTGTTTAAAAGATTTACTTTTCTAAATCAATCTCTTTAATGTCCTTGTTTTAAAATTGGTATTAAATAATTTTTTATAAGGACATGATTTTTTTGAAATAGTGTTATCCAACACTTTGATTAAAAAATCACTTTATTGAATATATCATATGATTATAAATTTTTTTGATAAAGCATTGATTATGTAAATATCTTGAAATGATATATTGTGATTGTAATGAGAAAATTATTATTTACATTATTCTTGTTTTATGGGTTAGTAATATATAATGGTTTTTGGGAATTGTTTACATATGACGGTGGTTCTATGATAAACCTAGCGTGGGTGAGCCCGAGATAGCTCTCCATTGCATTTGGTAATGTGATGAAGGTAAAAGTTAATGTTTCTCCTAAGAGATTTAGGGAATATATTATGATGGGTATTCAAAACATAAATCCCTATATAACTGTAAAATATATAATGTATGTATGTTATGTATGCTAAAAGCTACCATTGTGATTTATGATATCGGTGTGTTATTCATTTATCATACGATTTCATAAGGTATGTTATGATTGAAAAGTATGGTTTTATTGATTTGGATTTATTGATGGGATAATTTTTTCATTCATTATTTTGTAATAATTACATGATCTTTTTATGCTCATCCCATGTTTTAAATGATTTTTTATAGGATGTAAATATGAATATAGTCATGGATGGGATCATGGAAAAATCATGCTATGTAAAACATTGATGTTGACATGTTTCTTTTTTTAAGAGTTTTTATTTGATGAAAGAAATAGAAACTGAGTAGAATTGTATACATTTTAATTATGGATATATAATATTATTATTGTGGAAAAATTCTTAGAAGATCTAGACCATAAATGATCATGAATGTTAATTCATTATTTAACTCATGATTAAGTAATGATTAAGGGAGGGGACTTATACATTATGTCTGGGATACCTCACAATAGTTTTTACCTTTATGTATTTTCAAAAATGATAATCCTCCACAACAATACAGTCACATTCACTATCATTATTTATTCACACATCTTAATACTTTATGATCTCCCAAATCCTACCACTATAAACTCCCATAATACCTTCAATCATCTTATTTGCATCAAATTGAGAACAAAATGCTATGAAATTCCTTTTGGAAAAACAAAAAGCAGTTACCCAAAGAAGTTGTATCATTGTTCAATGAGAACATTCATTCTATTACCCTTAAATTTATTTTATAACATGATTATATAATATAATAATAATATTATATATATCTACTTGTTTTTATGTAATGATTATGACCTAAAAATTAATACACATTCATCAAATGAGATACACAATCATGGTTTTTGTGTATAGTGGACAACCTCCCTTTGGATCGATGTCATTCGTTATTCCATTACAACCTATAAAGGTGGCGAAATAATGATTTGAAAACTCTTTTGAATTCATATAAATGATATTTTATATGTATTGTTTATATAATTATTAAACAAAAAATTACTTCATGATATCCATTTTGTGATATTATGATGATAACATTTTTTTGACATGTGGACAACCGCCTCCAAAACAAGCGATGTGATTCATTCACTCGTTAAATGGTATATATTAATGCTGGTTTTATTAAAAATAATATATTTTAATGAATTATATATGATATTAATGAAATAATTATATTAATTAAAATATAATATATCACTTTCTTTCATACCATTTAACATAATAAAATTGTGATAACATCATTTGTGGATCTGTGGACTACCACCTCTTCAAAAGTGTTTCAATTATTTCTTTTTATCCAAAACATCACAAGAATGATATATTTAAGTAGTTAAAAAAAGTATCAAGGAACTTATGAATGAATGTTTATTCTATTTAGATTAAATTGTTTTACCTTTTTCCATAATGAACATTGAATAATGGGAATCTAACTCTTGCATATGATGACCCACCGTCTCCATTATTGTAATGTTGGATCATTTTTCATTAAATTCATCCATGGTTTGTTTTAAAATAATAATTTAGGTATAAATATAATTATTTTGTAATTTTTATTATTTTGGATAAGTAAAAAAATTAACAATTTGTCCATAGTCAACCCACATATTTCAATTTTTACACAAAAGTTGAATACGGTCAAGACAACCAATATATAACTAATTAATTAAGTAATTGTGTATAACATGTAAATGAGGGGAATAAATTGTAAACCCCCATGATGTTAAAGGGTTAAATTACTAAATTATATGACTAAAGTCAATAAGGTGACCATTTCCTTCCATGAGTATGCCAAATTTGAAATCCATAGTTACGTGTGCTTGGATGAAAGTAGTTATAAAGATGGGTAACCTTTGAATAATTTTTATAGGGTGTGTTTGAGTGATAACAAATAACAATGGAATGAAAATGTGTTGGCCTATGGTGAGGGTCATTAGTCTGATGGCCCGTTTGAGGACATGGGTGGGCCTCATGAAGGGACCACATATGTGCATGCAAATAGTTGGTACATGGAGGGAAAGATCCGATGACCATGTTATGGTGGAGTGTTTGGGATATCAGTGGGGCCCAATTGTAACATTTGTATTAGAACAAGAAAATATCCTTAATTTCACTAACACTTCCTATGTTGATATGTATGGTCTAGAACAAGGATTTCTTTCCCTAGGGGGGGGGGGGTGAATGAAACATCTGATGTTGATAAATGGTTAAATTAAAAAATTATATTACTCATTTGAATAAGGATAACAATTATTTTTTGGTGCAAGCATGACTAGAACATCCAAGCTAATATTTCATCGTTTGGATTAGTGGTCCGAATGGGTGGCCTTCTAATAATATTCTCAGGGTGTGTGTGAGTGAGGAAGAAACACACTAAAAATAACATATGTTGGCATGTGTGGATAGACACTAGAATGATGACTTGTTTAGGAATATGGTCGGGCCCCAGGGAGGGGACCATATATTTGTAGAGATATTGGTGTTACCTAGTGTGTATAAATGGATTACCCTTTATGGCGTGGTGTTTGTTCTATTAGTGGGGCAAAATTATAACATAAAATTAATAATAGAAATTAAAAGTATTTTCAATCAAGTATATAGTGAATGTATTTTTATTATCTAAAAGATAAACAACTAGCATGAAAGGTATGACTGAGGTTAATGGGATAATGTCACTTTTATTTCTACAAGAAATATGTCATATTAACCACTATTTTTTAGGGGTGTATATATTACCCTATGAAATGGAATAACATTAGTGTTTTATTTAATTATATTAAAATAATATTATTATTTTATTATTTCACAGATCATATGATTCAATATTTACTCAAGTAGTAAGGGGTTTACTCATCTCACTTTAATTTCTCTGATATACAGTCTATATTCACATCTTATATACACCCCATTAATGTATTTTATGATTATAATTCTTAAATATATGTTTATTTACTTGTATTTTTTTATAAATCTTTCATATTGTTTAAAGATTCATTATTTTTAATTTTATAGAGGATGTTTGTCATATTTTGAAATATCCGTGATGTTTGTTATGTTATAAACATATATTATTTTTAAATTTGTATAAATATATTCTTCGTCTTGTGATATATTGAGTCTTCTTATTTTAATGATATTAACTGTTTAAATTAACATTATACTTTGATGGGGCTTACGAATCAAACTTATAGAATCTGTAAGAGTTTTATATTACAATATCATCAATTTTTGGGATTGTTTGTGATTATGTCCCTAATAATGAAATATTATGATCTACCATTGAAACAATTTCATTAATTATTATATCATAATTTAATTTCATGATAATTAATGTTTTATACTTTTTTTCCCCTTAATATTATATTCTATACATGAAAATATTTTTGTATCAAAATCATATTTTTAGTCAAAAATTATTTTCATTCAAAAGGATGTTTTCTAAAAATGATATTAATGATGTTTTTTGAAGTGTTTCTAAGAGAAAAAAAAGTATATTTTCCTCAATGAATGATTTAAATTTTTTAATGCTTCATTATAATCATTGATGGTTATTTTAAAAAATTCATTGAAAATGATTTATGTTTTAAAAAGTGTATCTCAAAATGAAACATATATCTTGTTGGAGAATGTCTTAAAATTGTAATTTAATGGTAATTCCATTCATCAATGACAACAACACTTGTTGTTGCTAATTCTCCATTGGGGATAAATTTCATTTATACAATTCACTTTTTTTATGGATGTTTTAATAAATTATCAAAGAGACTGTTTTGGAACCCATTTCTTTCTTATCGTTTAACAATGATTCAAATATATTGTTATGGAACCAATTTATTTTCAATGGGTTAACCATGTTATATAATATTCTTATGGATCCCATTTCGTTTCCCTGGGTTAATTAATATTCAATGATATTTTTTAGAACCCTTTACTTTTCCACTAGTAAATCATGTTAAAATAAAATTATAATGGTTTATTCTATGAATTTATTAAGAAATTAAATCATTTATGTTATTTCGTTATGAAATTGTACATGGAAATATTACTAGTGGTTATGTGATAGTCCAATGACATGTGGTTACATGATAATCCAATGATGGGTGGTATCCTAATAAACCAATGACTTATTGTTTGGTTATAAACCAATGATAGGTGGTTCTAATATAAACTAATGGTGTGTGGGACAATTATAGCCCTCCAATTCATCACGTATAGAAGATGAAGATATGGTTATTCAATTTTTATGACTGATTGTAAGATTTAAATGAAAATTATTTCCCAAATATGCAAATAGGAGTTTTATGCATCATAAGGGTTTATAATGTTTATAATGATCGATATTGATATCACATGGCTCTGGATTATTGATGCTGATGACTCAATAATTTTCCATCATTTCATATTTTATGATCCATTTATTTATGGGTTTTTGCGCTTTTATTATTTTCTCATGATCTTTGATTATGTCATCAGTAAATTATGCACTCTTATGCTCATTGAAATTGAATTTTTATTTCTTATGTTTACACTTATTATGAATCTAAATTCACCATTCTTATTATTCATTTTCCCTTGGTTTTATAGAATGGTGTTGAAAAGATAATTTCTAAAATTGAGTTTATATATATGATAATGATTACATAATGGGAAAACAAGAATAAAATATAAGTGGTAGAAATTCACATTTTATAAGAAGTGAATTGTTTATGCAGGAGTTTTTCATAATTCTATAAAAAATTAAAAATTCATATTGTATGTGAGTGATATATGTATTTATTTTTATTTACAAAGGTTTAAATGATAAATTTGGGTCACAATTAAAGAAATCATTTATGGAAATTTAAATATATTGAATTTTACAATGGATCTATTTTTAAATAATCTAGAATAATATATTAGGTATCAATGGTAATTTTAGATAACATTGTTGATTACGATGTTTTTATATGAGGATATCTTAATATGTATGGATACCATCAAGGAATTATAATCCAAAGGTTTATAATATGTTATATGTACTATGACAACCATTCTTGAGGTTTTTATATATTAAAAATTTTGAGGTTATCTGTGATTTTTTTGAAACATTTTTTGTTGAGGAATTCTTATCTCATTGGATCTACATGAACTTTTTTAGGAGGACTTACTTTTTTTCATTTAAAGAAAAAAGGCAAACCATATACTGTTTTATAAAGCATTCAATCTAGCTATATAGTGGGTCTTGAACACAAAACAAAATGCTGATAAGTTTTTCATACCATCCTCTTCAATAGGTTATGTCCATGTTAGAATACATTTTTTTACATGGTACGATTTGGATTATTAAAAGAACATAAGGTATTTAATTTGAGGAATAATACTTTATTTATTTTTTAACAAAATATTATCAAATAATTTAAATCATTTTGAGACAAACATAGTTAAGAAATTTTAAATGAAATTTAAGGATATTTATGTATGTAATGGTTTGGATCAGACATTCTATACTAATTTGGTTGATTAATGTGTCTTTTAATGATTTACTCATTTTCGGAAATTCCTAACCATGTGATAACCATTTTGGATTTGGAAAATTTCAAAAGGGAGATGAAATATCTTAACTATCCATTTTATGGTTTTGTGGTAATTTAAAATTTTATTTTTTTGCTTCGAGAAATAGAATATTCATCTTTAATACTCACCATATAGAGAAATATATGAGATTATGGTGGAAATTAGATAAATGATGAAAATCACATTTCAGGTAATTATATTTAATTTTCTTTTCTATATAGATGGTTAATGAAATAATGCAACGTGAGGATTAAAATCATAATATAATGTCATACCATATTAACATCATTTTTAATGAAATCAATGAACTCTTCAACCACTATATTGTTTTTTGTTTTGTTTTTACAAACCTTCTCTGGACCATGTTCTTTATCAATCTTCATTAGTCCATGGGAAATGATTTTTTTTCCAAATCAATGTTTTTATTTCCCATAAATGTTATCCTTTTGTGGAATCCAAGTTATGTGTAATTTTAGTTGAAATTTTAGATTCCTAAATTTAATTTTTAAGATGATTTTTTTATTCCATTTTTATGATGTGGGATTGAATAAATAAATTCATAAAATGTTAATCCTTTGATAATCATGATGAATATCAAGGAAGACCATTATTTTATTGAGGGGTGTATAATCTAGATATTTTGTCAAATATTTTATGAAAATTAAATTAAATTATATGATATCAAGAGTCATGTGATATTATATTATCATTTATTATAGACAGCACCATTTGTATCTTTCATTGGGCATAACATTGGATTTATTCCATAATGTGTGTTTCGCTGAAAAGTGTGTTTTATGGAACACCAACATACTTTTAACATTTTATTTAATACATAACCATTTGAATAGAATTAATAAATAAGAATAAATTAATTATGAATATATTTTTTATATATATAATTAATTAGTTAGTGAACAATAAATTATGAATGAAAAGAAAAACCAATTTAAGAAAATCATTTTTAAATAAAACATACCCTCAAAATCATTTTATTATTATAAATAAAACTTAAAAAAATGTAGTGAGATATAATACCGGAATTAAAATATTATATATTAAAAAATACTTTCATTTCAATTAATCACATAATTTTAATGTTGTAATTAATAATGTAAATATAATTTTACACTTAAAACATTCTTTTTAAAAAATCTAGTTTGACCACAATTTTATAGAGCATAAGTATTAAAACAATTATTTGGAACTTTTATAAGTTTCAGTAGAAAAAATATAATTCATTTTTAAGTATAAATATTAATATTTACCATGATATGTTGTTTCGGTATTTTTTTAAGAATCTTTATATTTTGATTAATAATGAAAAATAATAATTTTAATTTAACATTTTATTTTTTTCTCTCTTATTTATAAAAATAAAAAATATTATAAATTTCTTTTGTTGTATAATTAATTTAATAATACATCAATAAATCCAATATGGGTCATTAGAATCAATTTCACATTGAAATTGTATTAAAAAATGTTTCAATCATTTGAACTTTTCTACTTTAAAACCAATAGTTTGTTCCCTCTTATGGGATTAATTTTAAATTACAATACACAACTTCTATTTTTGGAATTTGGAAAACATTATTCCCTATATTATATCATATATATTTAAAATATTATTAATAAATTTAATAAATAAAATATCTTTTTATTGAATATGATAATGAACAATAAGGACATGTCAAACTAAATAAAAGGATATTTCAAGTCTCACTTTTATTTTTATGATACTTAAACCATATTCAGGAATAAATTATTTTTCAGGGTGTATATAATTCCATAATAAATGTTAAATCATTAATTAAATTAATTTCAAGATATTAAAATTATCATTTTATGTTATACTTTCATGGATACCATAATTCAAAAGATTCTCTAGTATTAACGTTTTTTATCATTTCACTTTTATTTATGTCAGATATATGCCATATTCAACACTTGTTTTGTATTTGGGTGTATATTGTGCATATAGAGGTAATGTATTATTAATATTATAAAATCTATAGGGATACAAATATAAATATGACGATCTATATTTCTTGGGTTTTACATATTTTATAGTATCAATTATGTAAAGGAGTTTTGTAATAATTTGTCTTCTGTGTGGTGTTTTTATGTTTTACAGTGATATTGTTTTATAATTATTATATACATCAATTTTTTAAATTTTTATTACAAATATTATTATTTTAATTATATTACATGTTTCATTTAATTCAATCCTTTAATGTGTCATTCCATTCAATGTTTTCAATGCAATAAGTGTTTGAAATTAACATCGCATCAATTACAATGATTGTTTGCAAAAAATTATCAAATATTTAAATTTTATAATATACCTTTTAATAATTTTAGTAATTTTTAATATCATATTCCTATTTAATAATAGGTAATCGTTTAAATCATTTTCCTCTCCTTTTTTACTTAATTGTTCAAAATACAATTTTTATTAAAAATCATCTTTTCAGTTAAGTATAATTTTTTTTCCAAAATCCTGTTTTCTAAAAATGATCTCAAAAATGTTTTAGATGTGTTTTATTAAAATGAAAAGACATTTTCCCCAATAAATGATTTCAATTAATTTTAAATCATCCCATTATAATCAATACTTTTTATTTTGGAAACAAATTATTTTCAATATTTTATATATTTTAAAAATAGTTTTTCAAAATGAATAAGATATTTTCCATGGGAATATTATAATGTTATTTTAATGGTATTTACATACATAAATGTAAAAAAAACCTTTTTCAAAATGCACTATGTATATTTTTTATGAATACCAACCTAATTCTCTTCAAGATTGAATAATAATATTTCAATGATATTTTTTAGGAACCCATTTCTCTTCCCTGGGTTAACCATGTTTCAGTGAAATTGTTTTGGAACCCATTTCAATGGAATTGGTCTACTATTGTTCAATAATACTATTATGGAACCCATTTCATTTCAATAGGTTAATAATTATTCAAAAAAATAGAACTTTTATTATTTCCATGGGTTAAACAATTTATAAAATTTATAATGTTTGTTTTTAGGATATTATAATGAAATGAAATATTTTTTATGATTACTTAATTGAAGATGGATATTTTATCTGTGTTTTTATGAAAACTGTTGATTTTTGGTTACATGATAAGCTAATCATGGTTGGTGTCACATCCCGGACCCATATTACACGCAATAATGCCCCAAGCCGATTTGGCCACATTGCCTCAACCACATCTTTGCAGACAACAATGAATGTCGACTAGTTGTGATGGAATATGGAGTTATTGTGGGAGATTATTACATCTTACCAATGTGTAAATCTATGTTTGAAATAACAAAATTAAATATTGGAATCAATTAATCAATAAAAAAATAAATAACAAGAACGCATATTTTTATAACAAGTTTAGAATTATTCTCATATAAAATGATGATCAGGTTCTCTACCTACAAATAATCCAACATTGGATTGTAGGAAAAAACAAAATAAATTTATCAAAATACCAAAAATACCAATAAGTGATGTCTCTAAATAGAGTCACAAGACTCAAATCATTCATGTTATACCATTCTCATATGTGTGGCATATTTTCAGACACTTAACTATGGGTTCTTTCCATGGACCATGCCTTCATCCATAATGTATTTCTAAGTATAAAGTAGTGAATCCAATTGGGATTGAGATTCAATACAAGTATTTAACCACCCAATGTGTATATAACACATTAAGGATGATCAATAAAATATAAATACGAGTTAATAATTTAATAGTATGTCAATTCAAATTTTCAGGTGACAATGGAAAAAGTAAAAAAAAGTGCTATTGTATATCAATACAGTAATAAAAATAAAATTAGTGTCAAAATACTATAATAATGTAGCTAAAAAGAAAAAAGGATATAAAAAACTGGGCCATTCCTTATAAAAAATAAATCACATCTCTGTGGTCTTTACATATAACATATATAATTTACCACCACATCCACTCCGTATAAAAAGAAGCCTAAAAAAAATACCATAGACAATCCATATAATATTGAATGGAAGATTAAACATGGTCATGACATATAATTAGAAATGTGACACACCGTAAGGACCAAACTATGGTATACAAGACCAAGGAATACTTCTCGATTCCTAGGACCATCTTCATGATAACCTAGTAATTACACTGGTGGAGTCCATGGATGGTGTCAATTTTGAATATCCAATACCAGTCCTACCAGTTGGATCAGAAGGGTATAAAATCCCTTTGCATACTATGGAATTAATATCCAAAGGAAATACAGGTGCAAGGTATCTCCTACTATAAATCATGTCCCATGAGTGAAATATCATTGTACTCTAAATGGGATCAAGATCCATGTTGTACAAACCATGGTATCAACTACAATTTAAATGAAAATATATTTCAATTCCTGAACACATAAATATTAAATTCTATCAGTTTACCAACTCATTAAATATGTTTCATTCAATTATATTAAATTTGTTTACCAAGTCATATGAAAATTTCCAATCAAACAAATTAATTAAAGAAAATAGTGAATGGTATGGAAATTATCTTGAAGTCAATAAAAAAATATCTTAGCCACATATGGGCTTCCTCTAACCTAGAAAGAATGAGTGTCACCCCATGTCTAGTATATTATATGGGAAGCTCAATGTGACACCCCATTGGTGACCTTGGTTGGTACAAAAACATCGATCAAGTCTTATAGAACTAGTTGGAATCCATAACAGGGTTCATTACTATAAATATAATTATTCAATTCATTTTCGAGGCCTCTCTGTATTTTTTATGGGTTTAATAGTGGAAACTAGATTATAAAGAACTAAACCATTACGGGTATGTTTAGACTAAATACCATATGACTATAGTAGAGTTATTATCTAATATAAACCCTTGATTAGAATCAAAATAAGATAAAAATAAATAATTTATTAATAAAATAGAAATTGAGAATATTATCTTTCACCTAAATAAAACAATATATTCCAAGAAAAAATAAAAGAATAAAAAAAACAACTATGTACATAGCAGCGTGAATCCAATGAGAATGACATCGATTGATTCCTATATCACAAAGAAGAAAGGGATAAAATATTATAAAATCCATCAAAATATATCCCACATATATGATTATATCCACAGGACATATAGGTAAAATTTATTTTTGGATATATAAAATTTTAATGAAAGAAATGGTCAATTTACTTCAAAATAGCGGGACACATGGGTTTTAAGCACAGTTTCCAAAATTGTGCACCATCCATGTGCCCTCTACTATAGTAATCAGACACCAGCAAAATCAATAAACACGATTCTATTAACCACTCTTAATCCATGAAAAACCCCTTTACTAAAAATTCTAGGTTCTCCCACATCGGAGTGGACATCCATTTGCATAGTTTGAAAAACAATGAGTGATCCTCTTTACCTCTACACATACCTAACATATTAGTAATTAAACATGATTAATTCTATATAATGTTTATACTAGTGGTCAAACCTTATTTTTC
Source organism: Viscum album (assembly GCA_963277665.1). Classification (NCBI taxonomy): domain Eukaryota; kingdom Viridiplantae; phylum Streptophyta; class Magnoliopsida; order Santalales; family Viscaceae; genus Viscum; species Viscum album. The sequence continues at coordinate 640,069,273 of OY728133.1, read as the reverse complement.
TCTAAAAAAATATGGTTTCTAGCCACTAAACATGCATTGTACACCCTCAATACTCCCATAATTCAATGGTATTCACATTATGTCATAAAAAGAATTTGAACTAAATTTAAAGGAATCCATATCACTTTAAAAAAACTAGGATTTTAAGATCCTCCCCCCTTATTGTAATATGTCATTCAATTTCCCTATCAAGGGTGTTTAAGATTCTTCTAAGAATTACTCAATCCAATGAGAATGTACGTCGGCCAACCAATCCCAAGTCTCATACTATAAATGGACATGCAACCCAATTGATCGTACTAGAGGAACTGGCCATCCTCGGATGATATAAATTGAAAACCTCTCAAAGGATTCATATAAACCTATCTCTACCTCATCAGACAGAATTAAATGATAATGTTCTAGGTGATAATGACATAGATATGATACATGGAAAACACAATTCATGGACCGGTACCATTGAAGTAACTATTACTAATAGTTTATCACCTCAAATATATCAATAATATCGAATTTCCTAACATGTCACAATGAATTATTACAGTTTCAACTCATTTTACATGTCCCATACATTGTGAGATAAGTAAAAATGATTGATCCTCAACCTTGAACTCCTAAAGACATCTATGGTGATTGAAATAATATTCCAGACATGAATGTGTAGTATCCATCTATTTCCTAATCTACATGTCCTAATGAAAAGTCTTATTTATGGGATTTCATCCATGTAAATATTCCTCAAAAACCTATTACTAGAACATGGTTGATCCCGATGGTGTATCAAAAAAAACTCATAAGGATCCGTTAGTTTTTCCCCTGTGAAATATTGTTATAGGTGAACTCAACAATGTGTGTATAGCCATCCCAAGAGCCTCAGAAATATATAAATCATTCTCACAACATGTATTAGAGAACATATATCATAAATTAAGAATATACATAAATATGAGGGTGGTATGATTTTCTTAGAACAACTTGTGTACCATGTTCCCTCTATAATTTCAAATAGAAATGAGATGAAAACCTAGCTACCCTATTTAAAATGATAATGAATGGGACCCCTTGAAGTCAAATTATCTCACAAATGTAAAACCTACCAATCACATTTCTATTAAATACACCACTGAGATGATGGATATTTGAAATATTTATGAACCTTTCAACAATAAACCAAACAATATAACTTCCTCCAAGTGACCTATGTAAACCAGCAACAAATTCCCCACTGAAATTATCCCCTTTTCAACTCACGAATAGGTAACTGTTATAAAATTCATAATGCTGCATGATATTATTCTTTAACCTACTTATATGTAGAAAACCTTATGAAAGACCCATATATCTCAAATTTCATACACGGCCACCAATTCTGGTGGCCTAACTCATGAATGTTTTTTAAAACACCATGAAGAACCACCCAAAGTAGTCCATGGTTATACCGCATTATCTCCTCTCATATTATCACTAGAACCCACATGGTACCATGGATACACAAGATCTATTCATTTTATTTTGTCCAACTAGGAGGACAGTACACACCTATCACACTATACCATAAGAATAATTCCTTAAAATATGAATGTTGTTTCATTTTAATAGGTCCATAATACTAAAGTTCCAATATAAAGAAGAAATAATGGTCATCCCCTAACATTCTTGCACTGATAAGTGTATCTCGAAGAATTAATCCATAATCCTCCCCTCGTTACTATCTTCAGGAACATCCTATATATAATTCCTCTTGATTAGTGAATCATACCCTAAATTTCCCTTTCTATGAATATTGGCATGATTGACATCAAAATCAATAGGTACTCATCTCATAATCACAACCTTAGATTCAAATCACCGTGACTAAATATTAACTTGAGTATTTTTTGTGTTATGTAGACAACAAAACGTTGTAATAGTAAATAATTTATCCAATGATAGAAGACATGAAAACTTTAACTAACTCATGATTTTTTTGTGTTATTACTCTCATGTGGAATCATCATTCAAGACTCAAACACAAAAAATCTATCCTCTACCTTTGAACTTCTCAATGACTGATACCTAATTCTTGAAAATACATTGTTTATCGTATTCTGTCCACTAATAGAATCTGGACTGGTGTTGAATTAAATCAACCTCTATTTTCCTAAAAGGATATCTCACTGGTTTTTGACCATAAAAACTTCACACCCTTACTATTAATTCCCTAAGCAATCCTTCTAGGAAAGAGTAATCCTGTATGAAATGACTCTATTATTTTCTATCCCCAATTAAATTGTATCTCAAATACATTCATGGGATATTAATAGGAAACTAAATCTCTCACCTACAATTGGATTACTAATACTCTGATCATTGAGATAATATGACCTAGGTAGTGAATCAAATCCATCTAGAAATGGAACTTTTTTATCTTTGAATTTAACTAATTATATATCAGTGTATCCAATACGATATCAAGATGTTTGTAATGGTCATGTTGATTCTGAAAATACAAAATGTTATAGTCTACCAAACCACCATAAATGAATCTGGATGAGGATCTAAAAAACAATACATCAATACTATATAAACTACTAGCATATTTGTGATGCTGAATCAAAACCAGATACTCATTAATACTATAAATTTAATGATAATATATACAATAAATACTTATAGGATGATCATGAACTATGAAGTATCCTAATAACCAATAAATTTTTTAGAACTAATGATATCCTTTGATCTTATCAATATTGTTATCTATATGTAATTATTAATATTGGTTCTTAAATTCGATCTAGTTTAATTTCTGGTAATTCATTCATATCATAACGGTATAATCCGCATTTTTCACAAAATGGACAAAAAAAACTAATAGAGATGTAATGGGTCCTATTATTCCCTTTACCTGTAAATACTATAGATACTAACTAAGTTCCTATAATCCCATCATACACATACTGTAAGGAGGAATGAATATCGATTTATTAAATCAACTATACCTCAAAGCCTCATTAATAAGTTATATTATTACAAAACACTGATGCTTTATAAATATTGCTGAGAACTAAAAGATGTCCTAGAGCACTACTCTAGTAACAATAAATCACTATACTACAGTATTCTCACTGTATCATTGAAATAGTAATCATATAATCATGTTTGTAAATCCCTCCAACCCATGTATTATATCTTATCACCCAGTACAAAACAACCCACCAGCACTTTTCTAGGACCCAATGAATGTAAATCACGAAATTCACTATCTTATTATGATGTATATATATATGATCAAAATTAAACAACATATTCACAAGACCCATATTTGTATTATTTCAACCTATGTCCCTTAAAAATACTGAAGGATAGAACGACTTGAATATAGGTGTATGTTTATCCATTGATGGGTTAAACATCAGTGCTCACTAAAATGACTTTAAAAAGAATGTTAATTTCTCACATAAATATTACACACACATATATTGGGTAAAACCACTAGTTCATCACATGGAAGTATAGGATAATCCACTTGTATCCCATGTTACATGGCCTCTAGATAATGGGTGGCAATAACCTCCCAGTTGTTTATTAGAGGTCAACATGGTGGAATGTCTCTATAATGATGAACACACAGAATATAAAATAATAATTGCAAATATCACAACTAAAATAACATGATATGTCAAATAAATCCTACAATAAAGTCACACCACACTTCATACTCATAATTACATGGATGGGTATTAATTAATATCCACTTGTATCCCATGTTACATGGCCTCATCTGTAATGTCTATTTGGGAATCCATTGGTTTAACGAATATAGGGTGAGATAGAATCCTAGCAAGGCACAACCTCATGTGTTTGTAACATATTATGGATATGCAATAAAAGATAAATTTGGGTGCATGTATATCAATATGATAGTACTGGTAGTCATGTTTCCATGGATAATGTAAAATAAAATGTTATCACATACAACCCTACAAGCACCCTGCATTACCATTTTCAAGATCATATCACAATGTAGAAAATAAAAAAACGAATAAAACAACATGACCATAGGATATACAAAATATGTCACATCACCAAGGACTTATTTTATAACATTTATAACATGTCCATCATGTCCATTAGATGTAACAAGAAGAATAAAAAAATATATCATTTAAGCCTTATAATCAAGTATATCAAATTTACTATGACCAATCCATATAACCAAAAATATCAAACACCACATGGACGGATCCAAGGTATTTAAGCACTAACAATGATTGTTGTCTCCCTGTAGCATATCAATGGAAAAATTGTAATGGAATTTGGGGAGTCCAAGGATCATCTCAAGGGATATTGTCCAATGCGAGTCTCAGAACACTGATCCATGGGCTACAAATTCCCATGGAATTCAACGGTATCATTATCCGAGGATAATAAAGGTCCATGTTATATCCAACCATAATTCTTTTCCAACATGTGATATGTCAATGGAATTGAAATTAAATTGTGATAAATGGTATACCAATCCATTAAGCCACTACACATTCAATTCACATGATATTCATTTCCTCAAATCCTAGGCATTTGATTCCTATTGTTTACCCAAGCATATAATAATTTCCCTTTAAACCAATTATTCATATCATAAACATGTAATTTGAAGAAAAACTTATTCCAATAAATCAATTCATGTAAATTCACATCAATATAGGCTTCCTATAACTGCGCAAGCACAAAACTCATCCCATGGCTGGTATATAATAAGGGTAATCTCAAAAAAACACCCCATGGGTGAGCTTTTTCTGGGAAACAACATCAATCAATTTTCATGAAACTAATAGGCATCCCTAATAGGTTCAATTAAGTTGTATTTATTTATTAAATAAATTTTTGGGGCCATGCCAGAAATTTCAGTAGGAGGAACCACACTAACTATCTCTATAAATAACTAATCCATTTTGGAAAATATAAACTACCTAAAAAAAGCCTGTTGTAGAGTCCTCTTCTAATATTAACTCAGGAATCAACTAATATTTGGAGAAAAATGAACAACATGTTATGAAAATTGAAATAATTCAAATTATATTATTACTAAATAACTCTATTACTATTATAAAAAATTAATAATAACACAAAAAAAATTTATTACTCACGGGCATGATTCTTTTGAGTCAGATGGTGATTTATTTCATGATCTGATGGCAGTATGATATCAAAGTCATCTAAAAATCCTTCAAAGGATATATCATTCCTACGATTATTTCCAGAAGATAATAAATGATAATGTAGATATAGTTACAGGATATTTTATTTGGAAAATTTTCAATTTTCTTCATAGAAATTGGCTATAAGGTCATGTATCATAGTTTTCCAAACTAAGTATTAACTTGGAACAAATTGTGACCCTTTTATTATACAATAGATTGACCCATATGGTCAATGCACCTAGATTTACTAACTATGTGTAAACTGTTTATAAAAACTCTATTGTAAATTACAGGTTCTCCAATATAGGTGTTCACCTCCATCCACATGGTTTGAGAAAATGTGCAGGAACCTCTTGACTTCATCGCAAGTCTCACCCAATAAGTAGTAACCATGCTTGATTCCCTACACTATATTTACTAACAATGAGCCTTGCCTTATTCTCTAAAAATATGGCTTCTAGGATCCTAAATACCCCAATGAACACTACTACCCTCATAACCCCAATGTGTATTCACATTAGTACTTAAATAATAATCAATACAAAAGTAATGGGATCTATAAATTATATAAAAACATAGTATATTATATATGGTTCCATGATAACCCAATAATGGTTGGTTCCCTGATAAAAATATGATGACTGGTTCCAAGATAAAACTATAATGGTTGGGTCCATGATTTCCCTCCAATTAATAGGGTATAGAATTTAACTATATGGTCATTCCAGTTGTAATAGTGATTGATATATTAACATGAAAATGATGTACAATGTACATAGATTTTCTATGTAAGATTTCAATGGGTTTATAATTTTTCTATTTTTTGAGATTGACAATGCATGGTTCATTATTATTGATTATGATGAATCTTTAATTTTCAGTGTTTTGATATTTTATGATCCAACTATTAATGGGTACGAGTAATTTTATGATTTTCTCACAAACATTGATTGTGAAATCATAAAATCAATTCTGCTTATCTCATTGATTACATTCAGTTATTATTTCATTTGTATATCCTTACTAAGATTCAATGCTCATTATTGATACATTTTCTTTCCCCTATTTTTAAATAATTATTTTTAACATGTTTTTTCTAGATTGGATTTCATATGGAAGATTATTTTTATCATTATATGAAAAAGAACAAATTGGTAAAGTGAGAGAAATTCTAATTTAATGTTTGATGAATTATTTATGTATATGATTTTTCAAGTACTCTAAAACTCTAAATCTAAATGTTCTTATATTATTTAAGTGATCCAAATATTCATTTTTATGTTATAATGTGTAGATGATTTTTATCACAATTACCATAAAAACTAGGGAATGTAATGTTATGGATTTCATCATGGTGTTCGAGAGTGTGCGTCTTAGGGTGTTATAAATACATTATAGGTTAACCTGGGGTAATATAGAAGAAATATGGTAGCTATAAATCCCAGGGAGGTAATAATATAATAATTACATGATTAAAATAACACATCATATTCACGAAGAATATGAAGGTGACATAAAAGAGAGATGATCATAAACATTACCATGGACATATGATATAAGATGGAAACATTAAGGAAACAATGGACTATAAAAACAATCGACAACTAGACATCATAAGTATAATTAAAGGAAAACTACTGATGCACCGTAAAATATTCTGATTTGGCTAAAAAAGAATGCACAATACATGGAATATAATTATAAAAAACATTACCCACTACATTGGATGTATAAATAATTATGGGCCCATATACCACATTCATATTATATATATTAATTTTTGTTCCATATTGATCATACAACATAATAACATAATTCATCACAATAAATCCCTTGATTTTGTAGTGTGTGTATAATATATTTAATTACCAAATATATTGGTTATATATATATATATATATATCTCTACGTGGACACCTATTAGTGGATATTGTAGGGGTATTCACAACACCAAAAATTGGATGAAAATTAACATGATATTTTTAGAATCATAACTGGCGTAAATAATGGTTAAAAGAACTAATTAATGAGAGTGAAAGAAGTTACATATTTTCATGGAATTTTGGACTATTAATATATCTTATGAAATTATAAAATGTGAGTTTTAAAATAAAAAAGTTATCTTAAAATACTGTAATTGAATAATAAAGAGGTGTATAAAATCAATTACACTTAGGGGGTGCTTCTAAAATTATTGATAGAGTTTACATAGATCTTGGAAACACCATTTAGGGATGTATAAATGTATAGTGATTAGAAAATTACTTTTAATGGGTTTTTAGTGATGATTAATGGGATGATGTATGGGTTAATGATAAAATATATGTGATATATTTATTGTTTTTTAATCACAGGTTTAGGAACCAATGTGAAAAAATAATCTGGATCTAAAATGTTACTATATTTTGAGAAAATGGTTTATAATTAAATAGCCATTTAAATAAATGTTATTATTCATTGAACTGAAATAAATAATAAAATACAATTCATTATATGGATGAAAGAGATGTTTATAATTATTTTTTTAAATAATAAAATTCATTATAGGTTTATGAAAATTCATTAATAATTTTTAAATTTTATCAAATAATAAGAACAATATTTTATATTAAGGGGGAAAAACTATTATTTTTTTGTTATTAATTTTATATTATTTATTACATCACTTTAAGGATATTATGATCTCATAATACAATCTTTATATTTATACTATATTGATTTTTTCCCCAAAAATATAACACTATCAGAAAATAATAAAAAAATCACTATTTTTTAATTTAGATGTTTTGATTTCATCAATACTATTTATTTTATATAAAAATATTCTGAAAATGATAATTTCCACTGTTAAATAAAAAAGACAATATATTGAAAACACATATTATTACGATAAAAAGATTTTCCATCCATTATGAAAAATTTATTGGACTTGATAAACTTATATTAACATTTATATATTTATATTTATTGTTTCGGTTTTATTATATATTAAAATGACCAGTAATTTAAATTTATAAAATCTATCAAAAAGTGAGTTTTAATTAAAAAAATTTCTCATAAAGTACAAATTTGTTTTCTTCATACCAATATCAAAATGTCATCATCTCATATATAAAATATATACATTAAAATAGGATAAATATAAAAAAAATATTAATTATATTATTATAAAGAACACATAAAAATTCATAGCACAAGTATTTATATAGAATACCCTTCATGACACCTGCATAAGACAAAAGGGTATTGTGTGTGTGGTGATGTTACTTTCTTAGTTTGGTTTGGTTACCATGTGTTTGGTTATGATAATGAAAATACTGAAATTTCACACAGAAATAGTGTTTTAATGGTTTAATATAGGCATTTTATTGGTCATGAAAAAAATCTGAGTGTTGACTAATCCCTCAAAATCCTTGATTTATGAGCTTCATATGGTATTCTCCCACTAGTATCATACACTGCATCATACTCATTTTTGGATTAGGTATCATCATAAACCGTAATACAAAAAATACATAATGGTCACTACAGAATGTATATGTATCCACGGTTATAATGATAATTTATCTTTTATGTATTACATACAATATATGGATGTATTTTATAAATTAAAATAATAGTAAAAGAAACATAGTGTTATTGTTTTCTATATGTACATTAACAAAAATAAAATATACTCAATTAAAATGGAATCTAATTTATATTTGTTTTAGTTGATACACATAAAACCCTATACTATGTAATTGAACTATATGGGACTTGATCCACAATTCAAGAGGATATGTTGGATTCCCCTAGAGGTTCAAACCCAACATCATTAACCATTCATAACAATCATCTTTCATGTCTTTTAGCATAATAGAATCATTCACACCAATCATCACAAAGTCATGTTCATTATGATACAATCCACCTTTCAGTGGGCCACATTCCCTAGGATATCAAATAGAAAATGTCGTTAATTTATATGTTTCCACCATCATATGCTACGAAACCATCCCAGTGACATCATTTCCTTATAAATTCAATATTTATGGTCCAATAATTCTCACATGGCCATAAAATAAAAAATCTTACCTCTTATGGATAACCATGGTTCGTGGGTTATGATTCCATTCACATGGATACCAAAGAAGACACATTATGGGCTTAATCTCAACATCAAAACAACAATTTTAACCCTCAAAGGTAGTAATCTAAAAAATTACCCATGTTATGGATTTAAACCATATTTATAATAATAAGACATAAACATGTGACAAAAAATTGTGATACAGAACCTATGATATGTATTTATGGATTCATTAATATAGAGTCTATAATGAAAATAAATATTCAAACAAAGAAATTCTAATAAATTATTTCATGTATTAAGGTATCAATTACTATATGATAATTTCTGAATTATTCAAGAACATTAAATATATCTACTTATGAAACTCAAAAAATGGAATAATTACACCTAACATGTTTGGATGGTTCTGCCCTCCCTTCCCTTTATCAAAGGTGAGTTACTAAATGTCATTGGAAAAAATGGATTAGTAACCACTTATATTTGGAATGTAGGTCCATATTTTTTCATAGATACATGAACCATTATATGATTATGATTCAAAAAATAAAATCATGTTTTAAACCATCATAAATGTTCCTATAATTCTCCACACATGAGTAATTTTGATTCATGGAATAAAAAAAATGTACAACCTGACATGAATAATTATTTTAGAGAAATAATATCAATTTCACAAAAATTATGCTACATATTACAATATTTATTAATGAAAGACTTTTATCCCAATTTGGATCCATTAATTAAATAAATAATCATTTAAATTTTATATTTTTGTTGCAACATTGAAAATTTTCCTTGTTTGTGTTTGTTATTTCAAAACTACACATATAGAAATATTTTCATAAATCGAAAATTGTGTATTATTTATCTATATATATTTAAATATATACTATTTAATTAAGTGAATAATCATTAATGTGAAAGAATATGTCACCCATCAAGAACAGCCAACTATTTAAAATGAGGTAATTAAAAGATACAATCTAAATGGTTCTGTATAAACATTGGAGGTTGTTCTCAAGTCCCTCTATGTGATTAATACTTACTTGTCATTTTAGAAATTGAGAGTAATGGGAAGAATCCAATGACTCAAATTTTTGTGTAAAAAAGATTCAAGAGCCTCTATTTGAATCAATGTAGTATGTTCCTCCCATATCATAGGGATGTGTCCATATTTAGAAAAAATCAGATACCATAATATAAGAGTTACCTTGAAGGACTCATACAAACATCCTCTAATAACAAAATCATGCATAATGAATACCTTGGACAATTATAGGAACTGCCACTATATTATCAGATCATGTCACACTATAATGGTAAGAATAATGTCAAAAAAAAGGGAGTGGATCCACATCAATTGTAATGTCACAGATTAGCCCTGTATTATTTTTGGGTACTATTTATATTATTTTCATGTCAAGGCACTAAGAAGTTGTCTAATTCTGAAGGCTCATCTGCCAGAAATAAATTTATAGAATATATTAAATATGGTAATTAGAATGAATGTGAATATTCATTGCAATAGAGGAATAAATATTAAATGGGTTCCAGAATCATAAATCAGAGAGAATCATTGAGTTTATAACATGATGTTTACCCTATGATCTATATGACAATATTTAAAATTGGTTATTTTTGGAAAATTCCACACAATCATTAAAATAAATGGAATAATGATATAATGATATTTTTTTCTTTTCTATTAATATATCAATTAAAAATAATTAAATTGGTTTTTTTTCAAAATACCAGGTTAGTCCTGGAACTTTTAGTCCACACAGGGAGAGTCAATATGATAATTCTCTCAAGAGAATGATGATGGGATTATTGATCAATGAACAACGAGAATTAGATTTGAAGAATGTCTCAAATGTACTCAATCAAGATTTGTTCATCTTCCAATATCTATCTGAATTGAGCTATGGTGTGTGTTTTTATTTTATTCTTCTCCATTCTTAATTACTATGATGAATGTGAATCCGACAACAATTATATTGACCTACAGATCATTGTGTGATATTGGTTTGTTTGTAGGGTTTTTAAGGGAGAACTATCATTTCATTTTATTATTTCGATATTCCTTCTAATTTTGACTGATCAAGATCGACGTAGAAATCAAATGTGGTTTGTTCCTCCAATATTTTCTTTGGATTTTCATTCCACATTCATCGTTAACTTCATGGGTTTTGTATTAGGGCCACTTATCGAAAATTCACGATCAATCAATTAATGCAAATCAATTTCATCGAATAATGATTTGAAATTATAGATATTGGATCATAAGGACACAATGATATCTTGAATGTGGAGACAGTGTTAAATTAGAAAAAATTGGATACATGAATTCACATATTTCTACATTATTTGGTTCCCAATTAAGAATATCCTTTTATACTATTTTATAATATGGAATCTTATAATGTTATTCCCTGGATGTGACTTACCATTATATTATGTATCTTAATTGATTATATAATGATATTATTATTATATATGTTGTTGGTATATACCACTGTATAGCTAACTATATTTACCTTATTGTATTCTTTGTGGTTTCTGGGTAACATATTGGCTATTTTTATACTCACTCATATATGGGAATTTTCCACATGTGTCATTTCATATTAAGATGATCAAAATTATGATAGAACCATAGCCAGATGGTTTTTAGTGAGACCTAATAGACTGAGTTGTGTTCATGTAGATCTTGGAAAGGTGTCTTAGTACTTACTTCTAGGTTGGACTTGTGTTTTAAAGTCGTTGTGTTGGGATCGTATGTGGAGGCTCAGTTATACAAACACCAAGACATTGATCAGAAGATTTTTTACTTGGTACGTTAGAACAATAGTGGTGGGGGTGACAATGGTATGCACATCATGTTGGAATGGGTGGTTTCCCGGTACTTCTTGAGTCAACACTCATGATATACTCAGGGGTCATGGTATATCATTTTTGTCTCAATATTCTCCTGATATGTATTAAAACTATAATTTATCATGATGATCAAGAGGGTGATACCGTAATTGATGATTCATCGATAAAGGGACCAGTTCCTATAATGTTACCTATAGGTGTTGCACCATCCAAACCAATACCTATAGAGAAAACGTGGTACTTGATGTATAATCAGACAAGGAACAATGTCTAAGCATGGTTCGTTAGTTGTTGTGATAGTTACACCTCGGGTTTTGAGTAGTTCCTGACCCACAAGTGGCTGAGGACTTGACAAAGGTGGTTACTTGAGTTCTCTATCATTTTAGGACTCCAAAATATGAGGTAGTGGTCCTGGATGCATGAATTCCTTATGAATTATAAGGGTGATGGTGGGGTTTATTTACCAATCTTATGATGAGGTAACTCTTTTAGGGATGATGTTTGACAAAAATTTTATAGAAGTGTTCTCACTACAAATGTTGAGGGATGTACATATCTAAGATATTTTGCAGCTTCAGCAGTGCAGCATGATATTAACTGAGTATTCATTGTGGTTTAACAAAATCGTTAGGTACTTGATGGATATGTTTTGAGATCATTAATTTTTGACTCATAATATTGAGAGTGTTCTGTATAAGTAAATCCAATCAATTATTATCTCTATGTGAATTACAACCTATGTAGGGGTGATAGAAGAAGGATTGGCGACTGAGAGTTTCTTGGATAAGAATATGCATCTGGTGGTTGTTAGTAGTGGGAAAAGTGGAACATAGGATTCAGTAGAAGGCATCTGGTCTTACTCTCTAGGTCTTGAATGTGTGAGTCATTTCATGAGGATGTTCCAGGATAAAAAAATATACTTTTCATGGATCATAGGTTCAATCAGTCACCCTAGATAGAGGTGATTCTACTCATTTATTGGTCGGGGACATAGCACATGTGATTGTCCATCTTTCCATACATTGGATAGTGTGACCATCTTTTGGCCATCGAGGAATAGGCAGCAGTATGATCTATAAGGTTTATAGGGTGGAATAAATGGATGAGTATCTGAGAGAGTATCATGAGGTGGATGATGTTTTTACATGTTGACAGTACCACAACCAGGTGGTCCACTCTATGACGAGGGAGCTGGTGGATAGCGGTGGGTATAGCTGGTGTTCGTTGAAGAAACTGACCGAGATTCTATATGAATTATTTAGGGGACAATATGTGTATTTTATACCATAAAATTATTACTGGATGGAAAAAATGAGGGGCTAATTCTATAGAAGACTCATTTATCAAACACAAATGATGACAGTGTGAAATGGAACTTGGATGTGATATTTTCTATTTGAATATAATTCAAGTAATATCTAGGCCTTATTCCATCATTATTTTTATGGATTTTTTATATATAGTTCATTCCCAGATTGGCTGTTTTAGGTGAAATGTGTGGGTTTTCCTACATGAATGGAATTGGTTATACTTTTTGGTGAAAAGGGGACCCATGTTTTGAAGGATAGGATCATGCATAAGAGGTTGAATCTTATTACTCATCCGTTTTTTAACCTAACCATTGGTGTAGTGGATGTTATGAGTTCCCCATTTCTTGTAGTGGAGGAGGAGCATGCAAATGCCTTCTCAAAAGATGATCCAGGTTCATCACCCTACCAAGAGTCATAGATATTCATTTATCTACACCTTGGTAAAACATAGATATCTACATCAACATATTGGATGGATCCCATATAGCTTCTTGATCTGATGGTTCAGTTGGAGGACATGAAATGGGATTTTGATTAGACTCCATGTTTCACACTAGGAGCCACAAATTCTTTAGCGATATAGGTATATGAGAGCATGAGGTACTGTGTGGGATACCAATTCATGCACTATGTTATGAATAAGAAAATTTATCCACAACTAAGGATTGATGACCTCTTTGATTAGTAGAGGAGTTCATGATGGTTCATTAATGATGAACTCAGAGTAGGCTATCACTGTATGGGATTATGGGACGAGGATATACCAATGATGACATTTAGATGTCACTACATTCAATTTTAGTACATGTTGAATCTATTTGGTATGATTATTTCTCTATAAATATTCATAGGGCTCGTGAAAAAATCATTCATCCTCACATAGACGTGTTCATGGTATTCTCCATCGATGATATCCTTGTATACTTGAAGTTTGTGGAGGATCACATGATACACATGAGGATAGTTTAGTAATTACTCTGAGAGAACCATCTTTTTGAAATCCCTCAAATTGGCATCTCTAGTTTCAACCAGTTGTTTTTCGGGGACACACTATCTTAGCATATAGAGTGGTCGTTGGATCATCCAGGGTCGAGTCCATGTTATCTTGGGATACTTCTAAGAGTTTAAAAGAGGTGCAGATACTCTATGGTTTTATATGCTATTATATGACAGTAATAGAATATTTATCTATGATATTAACACCCGTGACATCTTTAACTAGAAATTGGAAGCCTTTCATTTGGATTGATATTTGATTGTAGGATTTTGAGTAGTTCATGCAACATTTGATAATAACTCCCATTTTGAGATTGCAAGATGAAGTTGTTGAGTATGTAGTGTTTTACGATGAATCTAGATATTGTATTGGTTGTGTTTTGATGCAGGGGTAGAAAATGATTTCATATGGTTTACATTAGCTGATACCACATGAGAATAACTTTTTTAACTCGTCATTATAAGATATCTATGATTGTATTATCAATGAAGATGAGGAGACACTAGCTGAGGTGAGAGAAATTTATCATCTACTATGATCAAATGATTCTCAAGAGTGTACTAAGAAGGATCAAAACATAAGATAGATGAAATTGATAGTGTTACTCAAGGATTATTTCATTGAAATTTTCTATACTCCTTGAATGGAGAATGTGGTAGAAAATTCTATTAGCATAATATCTTATTAATAGTTGTTGAATGCAATGTATAATAAGTTGTCCTCATTGTTGTTATCATTTTTTATGGAAATTGAGTATCTTACCTCTAGTTGATCAATTTTACCCCTATCTAATTGCAGTGAATTAGTGAGGCAAAACATGGGGATACCGAATGTGAGCCCCTGCATACTCAGATATCGACTGGATGTGCTCTTAATGTATTTAATAATGGTGAGGATCTTATTGTTCTTTTTACAGGACTCATCATGATACTAGTAATGTTGTGGCATAAGGATCTATGATATTTTTATATTTCTCTTTTCGTGTTATATATAGGGGTGGAAATAAGTGACAAAACCTTTGACATCAATTTTGGTGGCTATTGGTGAAATATAGTGTCTAAATGTTTCTCTCTCAATACAATACTCTTTATCAATTGAAGGATGAACACTAAGTTATTTAATTTGGGATCAACCCATTGAGGTGCAAGAGTATAAGTGGTAATGGACATCAATAGATTACATGATGTGATTTCAACTTAAATCCAGGGGACACAATGCCCTATATGTGATTATAGTCCATCACACGATGTAATCCAACATTTTAGCTATATTACGATAGAGTTCCATAGATGACATGGAAAAACGATATGTTTATCAGATAGTTTGGCTCCATGCAGTTCCATTAATTATTGTTTGTGATCATAATGCATGATTTTCATCCAATTTATTGAAGTGATTACATGAGGAATTTCGGTTTTAGTTACACTTAAACATAGTTTTACACCAAAAAACTAATATTTAGAATGTTCATACCATTATGGTTATAGAGGACATGATATGAGAATTCATGGTAGAATTTGGTGACATTTGGGAG
Source organism: Viscum album (assembly GCA_963277665.1). Lineage (NCBI taxonomy): Eukaryota > Viridiplantae > Streptophyta > Magnoliopsida > Santalales > Viscaceae > Viscum > Viscum album. The sequence goes on along the minus strand of OY728133.1, from coordinate 640,053,297 downwards.
AATCTGCTTCCACTGTTGGAGTTCGTATACAACAACAAATACAATTCCTTAAACTATATGGAAACATTTGAGGATTGGTATGGGAGACCCACTAGTTAATCAATTTGTTGACCTAAGAAATAAGAGTCAGATCTAACTAGACTTGAGATATAGCAAGCTACTGTAGAGAAGTTGGAGATCATACAGGTTTGGAAGAAGATTTCACATAGCTATCAGAAGTCTTATCCTGACAGGTGTTGATGGTATTTGGAGTTCGAGGCGGTAGATTATGTGTTCTTATATGTATCACCTCGACATGGATTATAGAGATTTGAATGGGGTGGAATGATATCTCCATGGTTTATCATCCCTATCAATATAATGAGTAGTGTTGGTGAGGTGGAATAACATTATGCTCTATCTCCCCAATTACACCATGTACACAATGTATTCCACATGTAGCAACCGAGGATGCATGTGTATGACCTATTACACCTTATCAACTAGGGTGATATGTATATCAAGGATTGAGATAACCATATTAAGTATTAATATTTTATCATGGATTAGTATGATTGGATCCTTCATGGGTGAAAGTTTTATCTAGTACATTTCCAATAGAAACACAATAATATCTAGGAGATAACATGGGAGTGGGAGGATCAGATTCGTGCTCAGTACCCACATATACTTTGAGTTTCCCTTTTTTTTATTTTTGGGGACATGAAGCCCCATGTTAGGGAGAATATAATATCTAAAATTTTCCATGTATTATTTTTAGATATTATATAAATTATTTTTTAGGATAGGCATCAAGACTATATATAGTTTGGGGCCAATAGTGTCATGAATAAATTTTTGGAATATATATATATATATATACATTAAATCATGCCCACACAATTTTCATTGAAGTGTGGAATGTATTCTGAATGTGTTCTTGTATAAGATTTCTAAGTGAATTTCAAAATTCTTAATGTGTGTTTAACCCTTTTCATGACTTAATATTAGTCAATGCGAGTCGTTTGTGAATAATTCAACATGGGTGAAAAATATGAATATAATAATAATATAAAAATATTTTATTTTTATTTCCTTCACCGATTAATAATATTTAAATAGTTTTTTATTTAATTACTCTAGTGTTATCTACATATCCCCAAAACCATTCATGAATCCTTGGAGTGAACATTGGATAATTCTATCAGGTGAATGATGAAGGAATCATGGATCGATGATCGACAAGCATCAAATTCAAAGGATCTCTCCAAAAAATAAAAAAACATCATTTATGATCAGTGACCAATACGAATTTAGGTACTGTGTTTTATTATTTTTTATTCTCCATTCATAACTTCAATGATTAATGAAACTCAATAAATGAACATATTGATCCACAGTTCGATCATTATGTGGGATGAGTGTGTTTGATGTGTTTTGATGGGAGAATTTTTTTAAGATTTGATTGTTTTGATTTTAGATGCTATGATGATGAGTTGATATCAACATGATGTTTAATCATAGAATGTTCCTACAATCTGTTTTAGCCTTTTTCTCCCATGTTCGTCATTTTTCTCAGTCATTCTTCATTTGTTTCGCGACATGAAAAATATTGATCAATAAATCTATGGGAATCTATTTTAGGGTTTGACGATCTAATACCATAGATTTGGGATCAGTAAAACATGAAAATGGTGTGATACTATAAGAGACTATGAATCAAATGATATTGGATACCCTATTTCTTGTTATAAGATATTCTTCGGTGAAAAAAAGAACAATGATTTAATAATTTTTATAAACATATTGGATAGAAGATTCATTTCTTTGTTGGAGGAAAAGATTTTATGAGGCCTCCCCATGAGATTCCATGAGAAGAAAATCTGAAATGGTGGTCAGATTGATTGGGAAGATGAGAAAACAACATATATATATTTCTATAAAATACTACCCTACACAACATGTATTATGGATCTACACGCAATGTGGGCCATAGTGAGGAGGCTAGGGTTTTAGGATAATGAATAATATTTCACATTGTATGTTTCCCCTATCACACATCCTTGGTATCTTTTGGGTGACATGAACTATACATTAGAGTGTACTCAGACATGCAGTGGTGTACACGGGGATCTTACATGGTGTGTACTCTCCAAGACAGATACCAACTAGACAAGGTACACGAGAAAAGCTACGTAGTGGTACACTGGAACATGTACATGGGCTTGAGACATGTACTAGAACACTGGTATGCTACATTTTCATCCTACACATCATTTAGTACAATATGAAGTTAGCATGATGACATAAACCATTTATATTAGTAGTGGATGGGGTCATGGGACAAAACTTGTGACCCCTACTATACACCCTATACATTTTCATACAGGCGATGGATCTATTTTTCTCTATATAATGGACATGATTTATTAGAACTCATTCTATTTATACATTCTGTGAATGATTTTATAGAATTTTCTATTACTCCTATGTATATGATCCCTCTATATGGACTTCATGGAAATATTTGTTAGAGTCTATATAAGAGGACCAAATTGAGATCATATATTAATGTTTTTACCCTAGCTGTAATTCTTATTATTGATTTTACCAAAATATTTGGGCTTCGATCCTCCACCTATATGGTTAATCCAGATTGAGTTGGTTGTATCCCCCCATGGCCTTTGTTGTGATCTGCATTACAGGAATCATATTATCTTCAGATTATTAGTGTGTTCGTTGTCATGATGAGACCAGAAGAGTAGTACCTCTCAGATGGACATAAGAAAGGCAATCAGACTAAGGTGTGTGTTCACACAGATGATCACTTAATGGAATCTTGAGATGTAATCCTAGGACAGAATATTATGGTTGTGACCTACCACTAGAAAGTGTGTGTTTGTTGTGTATATCAAGATATTATTATTATTATATGTGCTGTATATAATTACCAATGAAGAGATGACTACATTTCCATTGATTTATTCCTGGTGGTTTTAGAGTGTCTTATTGAGTATTTTTATACTCAACCTTATGTTGGATTTTTCTATAGCGGTTAGGTCTTTTATAGACATTTGACCTTTTGACACTGTCCTTGGCAGACCAGGACTAGATGGTGGTTAGTGAGACCAGGAAGACTGATGAGTTTTCTCATGTCTTTCAAACAAATGTCTGAATATTTAATACAATGTTGGGATTATGTTTTCATAATCATTGTGATGGGATTTTTTTATCCGGTTTTCATTTATTTACATCCTTTACTTATCTGGTAAATGGTTTTTGATGTATGCATTCATGGTTGTTCTTTTATTTATATATTCATAATTGTTTGGTCTTGTAGATTTGGGTGTGTGTGTACATGTACTAAGGATATGTCCTCCCATGTTAATGATATGCCTACATGATGCTATTCACCAGCCCTCGATCTATTGGAGATAAGATTTCAGGTCAGGGAATAGCCCCATTGGGACATATTGAGACATAAACACTCCATATAAATAATCATTTTAATAAAAAATGGAGGAATCTTGTTAGAAGGAACACATAAAAACCCACACCCAGCCATACTACTATCAATTTATAGTATCTCCTACAGAATCTTGTCTATATATAGAAAAATAAAATAAGGCTAAAAACATATTTAATCCTTCATACATGAATACTACTTGTCGAATTTGATATAAACTACAAAGATGAAGTATTTTGACATCAATGCTCAAATAATTGAATTGGAACACATTCCCATTATATCTGGGGATTCACTTTTATATTTTTGAATGCCAATAGAGGGGTATGCATACATCCCAACCCACATTCTGTTAATTTATCAACATATCATGGTAGTAGAAACAATCATGGGTACCCAAAAATTCCAACCCAGCCACATCTGTTTCACATCATCACACATCAGTGATTACGTTGATGGAGAAACATTTTTTTTCTCCCATCCAAGAGGGTCCTAGGTATACTATTCAGATAAATGGACAACAGGACTGAGAAACCATTTCCATTCAAATTAATTATTATCATTTCATTCTAATGTCCAAATTATTAAAGGCACACATTCCAACCAAAACTAAATAAATTTTTTGATATATCATAGAAGCAACACTAGATTAACCATATTAGGTTTTTTATAATAATGTTTTTATTCATGACATGCTACTCCAACAACAGTAGGTGTACATCTTTGCAGTAATATAACCATGGTAAATATGAAATATAATAAAATCTAACATACCTATAGTATATAATGTTGGGTGCCTTGGGGAAATTTGACATTTATCAATAGTGTCCAAAGATCTTAATTACTAATTTCAATATCAAGGTTGAATCTTTTTTTCCACCAGTTTACCCTATGATTCTACTTACTCATTACCAATGAAATTAATGATAAATAATATTGCATGGCTATAATGAGATAGATCATGATAAATTTTATATTGGGAAGTACCATGGAAACCCTCATATTGGTTAGAAGATCAAAAAACAATATTTTTCATCCACATGGACTATGATTTGGAATTGTCCCTATGTCTAGATGTTTATCCATTACGGTAGTCCTCTATATGATATAATTTTTCATGTTGGACTTCCCAATAGTGATATATCATTTTGAAAATAAGGATCTGAACATAAAAATTATATATGAAAACCGATCCTCTCATGAAGCATTATATAAGATGAGGCCCACCATAAATGAATCTTTAAACATAAAAAGGGATATTCTTTCGCAGCTAGATGAAAGATTTATGCATTGATCACTCTTCAATGCACTTTTGGGAATAATAACATCCAATAAAATAGAAAATATTATAGTCAAACCTTTCATCTATAATAATGTTTATGGTAAAATACACATCTGGTGAGTGAAAATACTAGATTCTATCAAAGAATGTGAATGGAATATATTGAATTTTAAGAACCAATTTGTTGAAGATAACATAATAGTAATATTCTTTATCCTTTACACCCTTTTCAATAATAATATATAAACATTATTAGTGGTATGAGTTAAAAATATTTACCAATTTTATTGCTGAATCTCTTTAATATATAAGGAAATGTATTTAGTTATGACTATTATTGAAATCCCTTTAACAAAATTGAAGAATATCATTGTCATATTGACCTATATTCCAAGCCTATTGAAAATCACCAAAAACATGGAAGTAAGAGAAAATTAATACAATGTGGAAGACCAAAATCTATAAGTAATTCATTTAATTTGATTATTTATGAACCATATAGTATCATTAATATAGTATTCGATGAACATAGATCATTACATTTCACATTTATCCCTGGTTAGAAAATCCCACTAAAAGTGAAATAAGAAAAGGTATTACTCTAGGACCACTCTGAAAATATGTTATTGTACACCATATCTAGTACACTCCATAGGAAAAATTCATTTATATTTCATATAATTCTCAAATTTGATGAGATAGATCTATCAAATGGATCTTAACCTATGAATGTAATAATATAGTCATAATATATTGTTTTATGAACATCAAACTACAAGTAATTTTATTAAATTGGAAAGAAAGAATATCTCATTGGAAATGTATCAAAAATATTGTAAAAGCATCCCCAACCTTTAGGGGTTTTGGGAATTTTATCCTCAACCTCCACCCCTCCAACGATAAGTCTGTTCTCATTTAATATATGTATTTCCAAACGAGTCTACATTTTTTGTCTCATACATGACAGGTATTTATACTCAGGAATGTATATACTATGACTTTGGGAGAATTTCTCATGATTACGCACTAGTAAATTGTTATGGGAGTTTCCATTAAAGAATATATGAATCCAAATTGATGTTTAAATCTAATGACAGCCATATGACGAAACCACCATTGAAGATCATGACGTTTTTAAATATATATACCCAAATAAAATCCAATCCTACAATCATTATGATGGTGACTTGATGCCTATAATGCACGTTGTACTTTTAAATATCATCATCAATGTATTGAAATATGATATTGAATTTGAATCTATAATATGAGAATAATAGGAAGGAGTTTTCATTCAAAAAACAGTCTAATAACCAAAAAATTGTGCATACTTGAAATAAATTTCTATTTAAATATTATAAAACTCCCTCAATGTGTATATAACACATATTTAGTTGGATTAAGATAATGAATATGAAAACATTGTGTATATTAAATACATTTAAGCTGAAGAAGTTGATTTTCTTACCATTGAGATTATATTTTCTCATCATGGGGTAAAAGCAATAGAGTTGAAAACATTCAATACTTAATTACATAGATTTTTTATCTCTTCATTTTCTGTTCTTTATGTAGAGATTCACTTTTATCATTCTGAATTTATCTCTATATAGGAAATTTTATCATTACATCAATGTTAGATCCATGTCTCCCACTAAATCAAGGTTCTATGAAACAAATTTTAATGGATAAAATGGAATAAAAATATCCCGAGTTACATCTATTTTGATAATAGACAAGAATATTTCAATTAAACAATAAAATGCTATAAGAAATTGGATATTATTTAAAACTATTTAAATCCACACAATTTTAGGATTTTAATATTATTGGAAGGACAAAATTTAATTAATTAGTTATAATCCCATCATATGTCATCAAAACAAATGAGTAACCAATATCCTTAAGGGAATATATCGTTGTGATATATAAACATGATATCTATAAGATAAGAACTTACCTTGAATGGGTGGATGGAAGTATACCCCATAAACATTTGGGAATAATATACTCTTAATATGCAATGGGATGGGGGATTCAAAATAGAATATGAAACATTTTGAGTCTCAGTGTGGTCATATCATGGGAAACCATGAGTTGTAAGAAATATCCATACTCAAATGATAAAAATAGAATCTGGAGCATGGAAACCATCATAATTATTTCACACATAAATATAATTTATTACATAAAATATTCTATTGATATAAGATATATGATAGATAGGTCTAGTGTATTTGGGTCATAGGGACATTAAATAACAACTTATAACATGAAACACTACATCTTTATTTAAAACATCGATTACATGACCACAAAATTCATTCGTACATAGCATTGCATGGGATAACCATAGGATATATATAAAAAAAGTGTGAGATATAAAGCCTAGTAACGGAGAATACTAGGAATAACATGAAAAATATAATACATGTTAGGAAATAGGCATACCAATGGAGCATGAGAGAAATAATAACATAAAGGCATGATATTGCATGATTATCACAACATAGACATCTAGAAATTAACATTTAACTTGATATTATAATATTCCAAAGATCATTCCACATGGATATTGAGTAAACCATAATTTAACTTGAATTATAATGAATAATACCTCATTTTACTTGATGAATCATGATACAAATCATTACCCAATGTAATGGAGTTCTATCAAGGTGCACACTTCTTAATCATTTCATTTCATGCATAAGTGTGACACATGGATCATATAATAGGGATTTATTAAAGATAATAATTTATTTCACAATAATGGAATGTTGAATTTGTACATTAATATCTATAATCAAGTATAAAATTTGAATAAAATTGAATACCCTTGATAATGAAATTCTCTTGGTATTCACATAATAATGAATTTGGCTTGGAAATTCATGGTGCAATTTCTGCAGCATAACAACATGACATATGAATTCATTAAAATAATTAAAGATAGAGAATGGTGTGTATCATCATATTTACAAGAAATTTACAGTATGGGGTTCATATATATACATTTAAAAAAATATGTAATGTAATTTACATTAATAATAACAAAGATTTTCATGAATGTAAATGAGGAGGGAGAAATCCCTTAAGGAATTTCAGCTTGGGAACATGTGTAATTAGGTTGAAATAATGATAGATAAATTGGTATCTCATACTTCCAACACAAATATAGTAGTATGGGGGAAGCGATAAATTATACACAAACATTTTTAATTGAAAATAAAAGGGTATTACAATGTGAATAAATTTAGTTAAAAATCAGGTAGGAAGAAATCCTTTAATTGGATGTGTTATCTCATATCCTAATAGTGGCTTGAGAGAGGCATCATGGGATATTGGGGAGCCTTGGGATGACTTTAGAAAGAGGATGACAGAGTTTGGCCAAGATCCACTGGCTTTCAATGAAGAGAACGTTGGTGATTGGGTGGGTTTATATTGGAAAACAGAGGCAATTCATTGTTATTTAGGTTTTGTGCCCCACACATTAAACTAATCAAAACCACAATCCATCCATTATTTGTTTCTTTAGACTTTCACAAAGGGGTTTGAAAACATTATTTTACCGGAATAGTGGCTAAAAAATTATAATATTATGTTTGATTATGTTCAGGTGAGTCATACTCTCAAGGAAATCAATTTAAGAAGTTAAATTTTTTTATAAGTCTTTGAGGGTCCCCTAAGGCACCATAATATTAACAAAACAAATCTAAAATAACATTATTTTAAATTTAAATAATATATTGGACGAAAAACCCATTTATTGTATTTTATACCTTCACTATAGATTCATTATGATGTCAAAAAACACATTATTTATTAAAATGATATTTTATTTGTACCCAAAAATTATACTGTATCAGAACAATTAAGAAAAAATCACTATAGGATAATATCTACATCCAGATTCCACAAATAAAATTCATTTTATCTATATATTTCTCTAAACATGTTATTTTTCACTCTTAAATAATAACCAACATTTATTGAAAATTAATGTGTTTTGACAAAAATAGTTTTCAAACATTAATTAAAAATACCATTGTAATCATAATTATTATATGATCATTTATATTTAATAAAAATTAATTTAGTAGTAATGTTTTATTAAAATATTATTTGACTAAAAAAAATTAATTCATCAACATATATTTATTAATTGAATATAATTTAAATATACTATCTATGCTTTAAAAAAAATTTAAAATGGAAAAATAATAAAGTGAATCTGTATTCATTATTAGATAAAAAATAATTCAAATAATCATAGTGGTGAGGTTTTGTTACATAACCACTTATAACATCCGCATATTACACAAGGGTAAGGTTTGGGACGGTTATATACTCTTGGGGTGGCATTAATAATAGTACTAGGGTGGTAATGTTTATCAACATCCACTTCTCCAGTAACTATATCTGGTCAAGCATAACATGTTAAAGGTCGGCATGGGCTTCATTAAGAGCGAATCTCAATGATTCCACCTCATTTATGAGCTCTAAAAAAATGTGATTTTAGGTATAAATTCTACAGGATGAGTATATCACTCCCTTTTTTTGTGTAAATTGGATTTGTTAAAGATCTATATTTATACTAATCACGTGATCACTATTCATTGACTATATTAGTGATGATAACAATTATTAATGGTAATTTGAAATACAAAATCATAAAACAAATGAAGTGCATCTTTTATATAACCATTTCACTTTATAAGACATTTAAATAGATCGTGAGGAATTTTCATCAATGAATGTTTGGGTGGTTACAATATTCCACCTTATGAAATTTCTCCCTTTAAATTTCATTTTACCACAATAAAATTGATGTGGGTAACTATGATTCATCACTTCCTCCAATTCCCAAATTTCAATTTCAAACTGGTTTTTTTAAAAAACTTTTATGAGGGGCATTGTATTTTATTGTATAACTTCTTCCCTTTGATCTATGATCATTACTAGATTCTCACCACAATATAGTTCATTCTCCAATGGTACCACCTCTGGAATTAGTACATGTGATGGTTCAGGTATGTACTTCTTCAAGAGTGATACATGGAATACATCATCTACTTGATATAGTTTCAGTGGGAGTACAAGTCGATAGTCAACTATTCCAATGTGATCAAGGATCTAAAATGGTCCTATGTACCTTGTACTAGGATTTCCATTCATCCCAAATCTCTTAAATCACATCCATAGTGAAATTCATAGGAATACCATGCCTCTAGCATCAAACTCTAGGTCTCTTCAATTATTACCAGCGTATATATTTTATTGACTCTGACCATCCTTAATGTGATTCTTGATTATATTATCCTTATTCACCATTTTTCAACCAGTTCTTGACCTAGGAGTTTTCACGCCACATCATCCTCCAAACATACTTTCTTTTTCACATCTTCCCATAAATGGATTCATAAGGTTCCATTTAGATGCGTGAGTGAAAGATGTTATTGTAAGAGATCTTAACTGGAGGAATGTGTTGATCCCTTCATCCTTTGAAGTCTATTGATCATAATCTCAACATGTCTGTAAGTGTTTGGATAGTCTGCTCAGATTAGCCATCAGTTTAAGGAAGATAATCCATACTGATGTTCATCTCAGTATTATGATCATGTTTAAGTCACTTCCAAAACATATAGGTGAATATTTGATCATGATCAAATACAATAGGTATTGGTAATCCATGCATCCTTTTGACTTCTATGATATATATCCATTCTTGTTGATCCAATGTGAAGTCGTCTTGAATTTCAATGAAGAGGGTAGTATTTGTAAGATGATCCACAACAACTTAGATATTATGGTTTCAATTGGAAGTCTTCATAAGTCCATTGAGAAATTATATTGTTTTTTTCTCCCATTTCCATTCCGGTATGGGTAAGGGTTTCATCATCCCCTTATATGCCTTCCTCTAAGACACCACTTGCGGACATACATGGAACATTGACGTATACTCTGTGATCTCCTTGTTCATGTTATCCCACCAATACGTCTCTTATAGATCTTGATATATATTTGTGAATCTTGTTTGACTCAAGAAATTTAAACTATCTTCATCATCGAAAAGTATTTTCTTTAAATCATGATAGGATGTAACATATAGTCTTTCCCCAAATATAAAAATTCATTCTTCAAAATCATTAAACACCGAGGGTTTCCATTATCTGATAGATTCGACTATCTTCTAAATTCCCACATCATCCATTTGAGCATCCATTAACCTTTTCGAAAGATACAGTTGATCAATAATTTGTGAAATAGATGATTATGTTCCCTAATTTATAATTTTCATGTCTATATTAATAAAATACTTAATATTTGATCCCTTTCAATTCTCATCAATGATTGAATTGTTGAGTCCTTTTTATATATAGAATCTTCCACCTTTCTCACGTTCCCAATGTTGTAATGGATTCGGAAATCATAGTATTTCATTAACAATATCCATTTTCTTTTTCTCATATTCTACTATTTATATGTGAATATATACTTGAGGTTTTTGTGATCAATATACATTTCAAAATTATCCCCAATGAGGTAATGTTGTATAAATTTCAATGTAAGGATTATTGAAGCCAACTCTAGATAATGTGTTGATACTTTTTGTCATGAACATTCAATTTACATGAAGAATAATTAATTACATTGACATATTTCATCAAAAGACAGCGCAAGCCCTTCATCAAAGCATTACTAAAAACAACAAAAAGTTCTCCACTTGTGTGTTGAGTCAGAATGGGTACAGTGATAAGCCTCATGTTTAACTCCTTGAGGCTCTCATCGCATTCATCACTCTGTGAAAAATTTACACCCATCTGAGTTATCTTGGTTAGAGGGTTGAAAAATCGTGGCAAATTTCTCACAAATATGTGATAATAACTAGGTAACCCCAAAAATCTATAGATATCAGTTACTGATATTGGACTCAACCATACCACAATTGTATCTACCTTTAAGGGAACCATAGATATCCTATTGCTAGTGATGATATGACCCAGGATTGTGACCCCATTCCTCTAAAACTCACACATTCTGTACTTTGCATTGATCTTGTCCTTTTTCAAGGTCTCCAGTACAGTGACAAGATGTTCTTCATGCTCATCCTTAGGATTGTAGTGAATTAGAATATCATCTATAAATACTATGACAATTTAGTCTATATAATATATAAATACTATATTTATCATGTCCATGGAGATTGTTGGAGCATTAGTGAGTCCACAGAGGCATTACTAGGAATTCATAGTGCATGTATCTTGTACAAAATGAAATCATGGGGATACCCTCATTCTTCACAATTACATGGAAATATCCTGACCAAAAATCCAACTTGGAGAAGTTCTGTGCTCTACATTGATGATAAAACAATTCTTCAATTTGTGGAAGAGGATAGTTGTTCATTATCAGGAATTTTTTTGAGATCACTATAATCATTTTAAAGGCGCATTGAATAATCCTTCTTCTTGATTAAGAGGATTGGTTCACCCCATGGTGAAGCACATGGGTGTATAAACCCATTATCTATATTCTCCTATAATTGTTTTATCAAATCCTCAATCTTCATAAAGTCTATTATATATAGACTCATGGATATTGGAAATTCTCCATGTATAAAATCATACGAGAATTAAATATATTTTCAAAGAGTAAGACCAAGAAATTATTTAGGAAACACTTTAGTGAATTCCCCCACAATAGGCATGTCATCAGGGATTGTTGCTTCTTTTTACATAATCATTTGAGCAAGATACACATGCATATAGGGCAGTAATATACACACTTGAGATGATGGAGATAAATAAAATTCATCATCCTCCTTGAACATTTAATAAATTTTTGGTCAATTTTCCATTTGAAGAGTGATTTTCCTCTATAGAAAATTTATATTGGCTCTATATATGGAAATACAATCCATGCCAATAATTGAATCATATTCCACCTAATGGAGTATGATGATGTTTTCCAGGAATTTCAATCCACAAATTATGATGGGAAAGGAGTTATATTCATGGGATGCAATGATATCACCATTTTCTGTACTCATTGACATCTTTACTTCCATAACATGTGGTTGGGTTGAGATTGTTCTACTAAACTATCTGGATATAAATAGTGCATAGAACCAGAACCGGAACATAATTCACTATTATTGAATGAATGAATTTTGTAACTCTCACCAATTAAATGTTAGTGTTCACTATGGACATAGTGATTGAAAATCTCACCCTTTCTGAATTGGAGTTCATTGGTTGCCTCAAAAAACCCATTGGCTTATGGGATAGGTTTTCAAATTACAGCAGTTAATTTTAGTTGAAGCCATGAACAACACTTTGATCATCGAATGGAGTGTTACATTCATTTTTCATAGCTATTGATTTTTCTTTTAAGTAGTTAATGACCAAGTTCCCTTCTCTTTCACACAAAATTTATTTCCTCATCTCAATCATGTAATTTATGGGGTGCTTCTTTCGGAACCTTTAGAAAGAGGGGTACAGGAATTTCTTAGCATCATTGGATTTATCCATCAGATTTGCAGAATTGAAGTACACCATATGATAATTATCAACATGATAAAACTGTATTCCCCAATATCCTTTTAGAATTTTTTTTGGGAACATAAAACAATTTCTCCTAGCTCTCAAAGTCGCTGATCTCTAGGTAATTTTATAGGCTAGGTTTTAGCACACAAAATATGTGGTTAACCTTTAATTCATGGCTATCAACAAAACCAGAGGCGTATCATGCAAGCCAAGTAATGTTTTTCTCATATGATTCAATGGATTCATCATCATTTTTGCTTCAAATAAAGGATGTCCCTTTCCATATTAAGTCATAGGGTGCAAGGAGAATATTTTTCGAAAAACATTTTCTGAAAATTCTTCCATTCCAACACCACGATCTCTTCTTCTGGCTTCGTATTTTTTTTCAATGTTCACCATTTATTAGATTAACCCTCCATATGATAAGCATCTATAAGTAAATTCTCCTATTCAGAATATTGAAGGATGAACGATATCATCTCAATAGAGTTGATTTATTATTAAACAATTGAGGGATCAAATGATCCATTAAAATTTGGAGGCCTTTGTCTCATGTAGCTCTCGATGAATACTTGTTCATTCTGGGGGGGTTGAATGTTCATTTTCACCCATTATACTATTCAATAATTGAATTAACTAATAGTGTATCATGTCAATGTTTTTTGATTCCTAATCCCATCAGATTTGGAATATCAAAATAACACTCATCACACTGATCATCATATCGGTTGTCATGTCGATTCCTCCTATTACAAACCATTGGCTTGAATAAAAGGAATGCTAGTGGTAACACATACCGTGTAATCCCAATACAAAACAAATGACTTATAAATTACATTTAATTTATTATGAAATGAATTTATAGTCTTCAATCTATATTTTCCACAATCTACATCCAAACATATATTCATACGGTAATTTTTTTAATAAACATAAAAATGGATCATAGTATGCATAAAAATTTACCAAAGAATATCCCCTGGGAGTGTCGTAATCTAGAGTGTAGTATGTACTATGGTCATGCACCCGTTCTCATTCAATTCCTGCTCAAAGTAGTGTTTTCAGGTATTACTTGTTGATATATCTATTTCATAGCTTCTTCTATATGCTTGTATCTATATTGGGATGTTTTTTCTTGATAAACCACTTACTAAATACAAAACAAAAAATTTAGGGTTGTTTTTTTATTATGATTAGTCTTATTCATAAGGTTTTCTGTAGGGATTTATAATCCAAATCTCTAAAATAACTAAACAAATCCACTATTACAAACCATAAAAACCCAACTCTTTATTTCACACATTAACAAAATTTATTACATAAAATAATAAGTTGATATAAGATAGAAGACCGAGAGGTATAGTGTATTTTGGGATTATGATCATTACATAACAACTTATAACATAATACACAACATCTTTATTGAATCATTTTTATACATGACCACAATATTCCATCATACATAACATTGCATGGGATAACATGAAGACATTTATAAGAAAAGGGTGAGATATAAATCATAGTGAGGGAGTAAAAAAGGCATAACATTAGGAATATAGTACATCATAGGAAATAGTACTATCAATGGAGCAAAGAGAAACATGAACATAAAGTCATGATATATCATGATTATCATAACATGGAAATGTGGCAACAATGTTTTACATGATATAAGTACGAGAAAAGGCTCATTACACATGGAGCCGGAGTAAACCATCATTGAACATGAATTATCATGAGTAAATCCTCATTTAAATTGACAGATCATAATACTAATCCTTAACCAAGGAATTAGAGCACTTTCAGGGAGCACCCTTCTTAATCATTTAATTTCATTCATAAGTATGCCACATGGATCATATAACCAAGATTCATTAAACATCATCATTAATTCCAATATAATGAAATGTGTAATTAATAAATGAAAATATATAATAAAAAAATAAATTTGAATAATTTTAAACACCCTTTATATAGATATGGGAATTTTATTTACAACACAATGGATTTGGATCGGCAACTTATGATGCAATTTCAGCAGCATAACCACATGGAATAAGAATAAATAAAAACAATTGATGATATTGAAAGAGGTTTATCATTTTATGTAAATTAAATGGAAATAATATTGGTCATATATATACATTTCCCAACATATGTAATGAAATTTTGTTTCATATAATAATAGAATTACTTTAATGTAAATGAATAGAGTGAAATTCCTTACAAAATCT
Source organism: Viscum album (assembly GCA_963277665.1). NCBI lineage: Eukaryota > Viridiplantae > Streptophyta > Magnoliopsida > Santalales > Viscaceae > Viscum > Viscum album. Next base: position 640,037,787 of record OY728133.1, on the reverse strand, counting down.
TACCATGGTAATGAGTGTACATGGGAGGTATTAATGAGAGTGAAAAGGTATATCATCAATAAAATATATGAAAGGAAGAATGGGGGGATGTTCAAAATCAAATCCTAATATTTTTAATTGAAAATAAAATGGTATAAAAATGTATTTAAATTTTGAAAAAAATGATAATGGGAGAAATCTCATACATGGAATTGTGATCCCAAATAATTTGGAGTCTTGAGAGAGGCTTGATGGGAGGTTGGATGCCATGGGAGGATTATAGTGAGAGGAAGACAGATGTTCGTTGAGCTCCTAAGTATTTTAGTGAAGAGCATGTTGGATCATGGATGGGTTTATATATGAAAATATATCCAATTCTTTATTATTTAGGTTTTGGGATCCACACATTAAACTAATAAAACCCACAAACAATCCCCTTATTTTATCCAATTTTTTTCAAAAGGGTAGTGAAAAAAAATATTTTACATGGAAAATGGCTGATCTTATTGAAATATCTGGCTTTGTTATGTGGAGTTGAGTCTCACTCTCATAGAATTAATCTTAATAAGGGAAAATGTTTTATCAATCATGTAGGGTCCTCTAAGGAATCATAAAATTAACCAAAATATAAGAAATCAGATTATTTAAATGTAAAAGATATATTGTGAGACAAGTAAATTTTAACTTTTAAATATAAATTTATATTTATTAAAAATTCATGGATTTTGAAAAAAAACATTTTTCAAACCATAATATAAATTACAATTGTATTTAAAAAAATTATACAAGAATTTATATTTAATAAAAAAATTAGTAATAATGTTTTAATTGAATATTTTGTAATTAAAAAATCCATTAATTCATCAAAATTGATTTTTTAATCGAATATTAAGTACAAATACTATCTGTTCTTTTAATAAACATTTACAAGTTTACATTATTAAAATGAATGTATATTATTTATTATATGCAAAATATAATGCACATAATAATAGAACAGAGTTATTTTTATATAACCACTTATAACATATAGATATGACCTAATGGTAAGATGTGCAAGGGGGACATACTCTTGGGGAGGCTCAGATAACATCACTCGGGTGGTTATCTCTATCACATTCTACTTCTCATGTAAGCTGTTTCGTTAAGGCTTAACATGTTGATGATAGGCTTGGGATTGGTCAAGTGTGAATCCTAATGAATCCACATCCATTCTGATCACTGAAAAATGGGCTTCATATGGGGAAATTCTACTAGATGAGGCCATTGGTTCCTTTTTCTGAGTAAATTGGATTTTTTAATGCCCAATATTTATACTAATAATGTGATCTATTTCAAGGACTATGTTAGGAATGATATTAATTTTTTACGTAATTTATAAATCCAATAACATAAAACCAAATAAGTTCATATTTTATATAACCATTTTACATAATAAGACATATAATTAGATTAAGAGAAATTTTCATTAATGAATGTTTGGGTCGTTATATGGACGAACTAAATAATGTTAAGAATACATATTTACTATCCAATAAATCCTATGATTTGAATAACAGTTCTATAATTTTTTTTATCAATTTAAATCTAAAAAATAAAATACCAAATTCCATGATCTCTAAGTTTGAAAAAAAACAAGATAAATACAGAGTTTCAAATTAAAATAATGATGGAGGTGTTTCATGGTAATCCTGAACCTAAAACTTCACCATGAATAATAATTATCCCATATAGATATCCTATATGATGATCCAAAAATACCTCTCATTCTAGGTCTATATCTATGAATTCTTCATTAAAATGATATAGTTGAAAAAATATTGGAATATAACTTATGTAAAAGAAAATAAAAAACTTATACAATGACAAAACGTCAAGGGTAGAGAATAGGTAATGATAAATCCATAACTATCACCCATAATCCGTGTAATACACCATCTCCAGCTGTATAGAATATAGAATATTTAATGGAATATCCTCATGTATTGAAATAATAATAGAAATATCCCCATAAGGATAGGGGAATGTAGAATAAGATATCAATATATATGGATCAGAGGAATCTGGTTTATTCATTATGTGATGAGAAAGTATATGGCTAAATCATTTAGGAAAAACATTTAATATTATTTGGGTTCCTTGCTCTTAAAACACCTGGTTAGGTCCTTCGTAGTGATCAATAAAATTATTTATACTTTTAAATAATTTTGGATCAGACCTTGAAGGAATTATTTATTCTAAATGAAAACAACTTGATGTGTATTGACGATTAATGAATTTTGGAAATCCACTAGCACATGTATCATGTATTTCAATGACTGAAAATTAAAAATAGGTTTTTGAGAATTTTTGAGAATTGGTAAAATTTAATTTTATTGATTATAGACTATAAATAAAAGTCTCGAAACACTTAATATTATCTAAGTCAACTATTTATGCCCTAAATATCATTTTTAAAATATTACAGGAATATAAAACATAAAAATATTCTTGGAAATGGTCTTTTAAAATTCATTATTAATAGAATATAAAGGGAAAATGGAAGAATACTATCCCATGTTGATTCCAATTATGGTACTCACCCTATTGGACATCATCCATTCAGTATTGAATGAACATGAATCACCCCACAAAACTGAAAACCCCTTAGATGAATAATTTTACATCACTTATATTAACATTATTCATTTAATGGAATCCTTATCTGAATATGGGTATTCTTAAACCATTTTCCCCCACACAATATTTAATTCCTATAGTTTGGGAACATTGATATTAAATAAATAATGGATGTCTCACCCATGTCTATTCCCAATATTATAGACACATTTCTTCCAAATAAAAATATTCGGCTAACACCCCACTATAAATACATAAGTTATATCGATAGGAACATGGAGCTGACCAACATTTCTAAGGATTTATCCAAAACTAATTATTTGGGATAATTTTTATCTATTTTTAATTCTTATTTTTTTCAATCATCGAAATATTATATTATCATTCATGTATTTGTGGATTTTTAACTTCAAAAAATTGTTTGAATCAAATTTCATCAAAACACCCAATGGATGATATATATAATTATATTTTATGAAATTATACTGTTTTAATGATATTATAAAAATTATCAAATGAAAAAATATTACTTAACTTCTTTCAATAAATATATTGAAAAAAATGGAAATGTTAGTCATGTGGATGAAAGGAATACCATCTCCATGATTGAAACATAGTTTACATTCAAAAATAATCATCGAATATTGAAATCAAAATTATAATTTGTATGAAAATATTATAATTAAAGTAGAATTATAATTCTAGGGATCATTTATCTTTAAAATCTATGAATGAATCAGATATTTTCTCACAAAATGTGAATGAGAAAATATATCAATTAACACTTAAAAGAATGAACATATTGAATGACATTAAAAAATATTTCATAAGAGGTTATAATATGATTAGATATTATATTGTAAATATTAATATGCTTTAATAATAAGTTAATAAAATGTTTAAATCATCTATTTGTGATGTTTAATTTCATTTAGCTAAAATGAATCATGATGTAAGGGTTTCTCATCTAACTTTTAATTTTTTTAGACATATCCCATATTCACCACTTATTTCTTTTATGTGTTTTATATATGGAAATTTTTATGTTATATCATTAATTAATTTATGTACATGGTTTTTAATGATTGTTATAATGTGATTTACTTCAATGGAACTAGGATTCATGATTTACCAAAATCTTATGATTTATTTTACAATTTCATCATTATTCAGGATTTTTTAATGTCTCACGTGGGGTAATTATTTTTTATTTGTATTATAAAATCTGTCTATTTCAATGTCATCAATAGTCATGAAAATATTCATGAAATAGAACCATATTCCAACTCTTTGGTACTTACAATTGTTTAGAAAATATTTTTATGAAAATGAATCTTTATTTATCTATTATGTTGAAAACCCATTTTCATCAAAAATCTTGTCAAAAATAGGTTTTCAAAATTTCAAATTTTAAAAATTAATGAAATATTTGTAACACCCTGAGTATCTGTAAAAATACTAATTTTAAATAAATTATAAATTAAGTAAATATGTTATAAATTGATGTAATATGTTTACTTATAAAAAATATATATTTAGTGATAATAATAAGTAATGTATTTTATATATGTAATTGGATTATATATTATGTTTTGGATTATAATCATTCTTAAATTATGATTAAATTAATTTTTTATAAAATTAATAATAAAACTAATATTATTATAAAATTAGAGTTTTACTATGCATGCCATTTTGAAATTTTTATGTGACATTATGTAGTGATATACAAACAAATAGATAATTATATGATTTTGTACATTCTAAAAAATGAAATATATATATGAAATCATTATTATTGTTTTTAGATTAGTATTTTATAAAATTATTATTAATATTTATTTTGTTTAATAAAAGGTATAGCTATTTAATTTAACCATTTGGTTATAAAATTTGATTATTTATTTTAAAATTTTATTATGATAAAATAATATGACATAATCATGTAAATCTAATAAAATTGTTGTCATTTATTTTGAAATTTAATGTATATAGATATGTGTTTGTAAATAAAATTAATAACAATAATCTCATTTTTATTCCACTAAAATGTTATTTAATAAATCAAAATTATATTTATAAAATGAATTGTTAATATATATTTGATTTATAATGTTATATTTGGTTAATTTTTTAATAAATTATTTATATGATGATATATATATATAAATATATGTTTGTAAATTTAACAAATAAAAATATTATAATATTTTCTTTCAAAAAGTATTGATTATTATACAGAACATTTACTTTTAAAAGTATGGTTAAAATATGTTTATTATTATTTATAAAAGAAACTTTTGACTTATACTTAGTATATAATAATGTATAACATAAAATATTTGATATAATATAATAATATGAATAGAATGATAATAAAATGATAATAATATAATAATATAAAAAAGGGAAAGAAAATCATGAATAGGGGAGGGAATCACAGGAGTGTTAAAGATTGTTAGGGTTTGGGGGGGGGCTTCATGCGGCACTGTGAAGGGTGAGGGAGCCGCCATGAGAGTTGTACGCGTCGAGGGAGTCTGATCTAAGGACACAATCGCGATCCAAATATGAGATTGAGGAGTTCGAGTCTGATGTCTTGCGTGTCACAAGTAGCAATTAAGGTCGTCAAGCATTCACGGGTCTCATCCGTGGTTGGGGTGCGACGCGTGGAGTTTGGAGCCGAGGCGTGCTGAGGGATGATCTTCATCTTTGTCTAGGGTAGTCTTTCACGGGTAGGGTATTGATCATAGTGTTTCAAAGGTTTTGGTTCTTCTTCAGTCTACCAGTAAGCGTGCTGTTTCTTGGCTGTAGATGTTTGATTTGCTTAAATCTATGTCTGTCTACTTTAATTTATGAATATAAGACTTTTAGTTTTTGGCATGTCATTTCCTTGACGACAAATTAAGTTACACTATTAAGGTTAATTTAATTTTTTTTATTCCCTGGTTATGTGATGTTTTTTAGGATGAATATATTAAAATTGACAGTATTATTATTCAAATCAATTATGTCAATTTTCTACTTCAAATTTTTTTTCTATGAAATAAAACTCTGTATACTTAGCTTATTCTGTATTCTTGTTTATCTGGCTTTTTACACAATGGTGGATGTGACTATAAAATCCATCGTTTTGTGACCAAAATACCAGTTCCAAAACTAGAGTTCTGGGCAGAGTCTGTAACGCCCCGACCCCAGTTACCCAGATTCGGTGAATTATTACATATCATTGTTATGATCACAAGAAAGATCAAGTCTCGAAAGAAAGATTAGTTTAGTATCCTTGAAATAACTAGATACATTCATAAAGTTTAAATCACATCATAAAGTGAAATACTACTACAACAACATATTGTCTTCATATCCCTTCATAGTATCCCAACAGGTCATTCATATATTACTTTTTTCACATCATGAGAAAAACAAAATATTGAAAGGGGTGAGCTCAGATGATTAGTAAGGATAACAATATACTGAAAACATTCATAAATAAGAATAAAAAATAAGGCAATGTATAACTAAAACAAAATCCTTTTAAACATGAACTTCAACATAATATGGCAGAAATAAAATGAAATAATTCAATTTACTTATTCACATTGATATTCTACTAATCAAATAATCACATGAAATATCAATAACCGCATTCATAATGAAGGAATGCATAATGCCAGACTATCATAACCACATAGCCAAGGCCTCATGCCAAGACTACATATAATATTTTTTCAAGGTTGTGTGCTAAGACACTAGTTTGTCTCATGAGACCTACCGATGCATCTTGGAGCTATAGAGGGATCCACCCATCACTTATTAAGTCCAATGCATTCCTCATATGAACAGGTCTAAGCATAGCATAAACATTCGTATTAAAACTAAGATACGGAATGTCAATACTTCCTTCATAAACCATAAATGCTATAAAAATAAAGCATCCACAATCAAACATATCACAAACCCATCAATACAATATGGACGTTTTATATCATAATAAATCAACTCCAAATAAACTTAAAATCCATCAAAGGATGTTGACATAGATGAAATCAAAACCCTTTTTAGAGAAATATATCTTCATATTTTGAAATCATATAAGAGTCACATAATTATAAAATATAACATTTACATTGAAAATTTTCTTATAAGATTGTAAGGGAAGCTTAGAAGATTTTATAATGGCAGAAAATAGCCGCACCTACCGTATAAGTTAAAAAAGCATCCTTACCTTAATTCTGTTGAAAAGGTTAAAAATGACCTTGTTTGGAAAACGACAGAATGATTCCTTTATAAACCTCTTATAAAAAGTCAATCAAGGGTATAAATGACATGAACCCATATTCGTTTAAATAGTAAAAATGTTTTGAAATACATTTTTAAGAATCATGGATGTGGATGATAATGAAATCCCAGTAGATTATTACGTATAAACAACCTCGGATAATGAAGAGATTGTGAAATAAACCCTTACCTTGTACTTTTCCTTGGTTGAGGGTAGGTTAAACTCCTGTATAATGGTGAAATAATTATTATTAAATTATAAAATAATAATATACATTAACATGATATCATATATGATCTTTTAACATTTCTTTGTAAATAATATATTAGAAGTATCGTCATTTCAGGTGTAAACTTAATCGTTTTCTTTTATATTATTTGTTACATAAGCCGTGTTTGTTATGGATAGGTTGTATCTTATTCATATACATAATTATATCATGTCCTTAAACATTATTTTTAATCATTAAATGAGAATTAGACTTGAATGGATACGATGGAGAATGAATCACATCACGTTCGGGGAGACGATAGTCCGTAAGTACGCACACGCGACAATATAATTCTTTTGATATAAAAATAATAGATAATTGGATAGTATATCATATATATATAATAAATATCATGTTATATTTATTATTTATATGAATTACATATCATTATTATACGCATCCAAATAATAATATTTTGAATAACAATTACACCACGATGTGGAGACAGTAAGCCGTACGTACGCATGTATGGTGACATGTCATTCAAAGGATGGGATATAATACTGAATATGTTTGTACCATATTTAAAATAACATCACATTATATAGAAGATACTGGAGTTATTATTTTATAATTGTAATAACAAAGAAAGAAGAAGTTGAAGAAAAAAGGAACTAGAAAGAGGGTGGTGAAAACATTACCTCTTCTTCGAGTTCTTCATTTTGATTTAATCAAAAGGGCACCTTAAGTTTGCTTTATGATCAAACTAAGGCCTCTAGTTTTTATTGAAGAAACTTTAGAGAGTGTTTGGGTAGGGGTTGGCCCAGAGAAAATGATTTTAATGAGTGAATTAGTGAGAGGGGGAAGTTCCCTTTTATAAGAGGGGTGAGGGAAACCTTTGGAAAAGCTAGAAATATTATTTTAAAATAAATTCATATTCAATTTTGAATGGCTCTAAAGTGGATTATTTAAAGGTTAAGGTGGGGATGGGTCGAAAAAAACTCAACCTATAGGAGTTAGATAGGTTTGGGTCACTATATTAACCTTAGCATAAAATATTAACTCTTAGTTAATTTGTTTCACTCTTACAATGTCTCTTTGTATTTTTATATTATATGGTTAATAATATTACTATATACATCCAATAAAACACAGAGTGGTCCATTAATGATACACCTATCATGATATAAGTCTTTTGGACGATCCTTAGATTTTTAGGAATTGAATATCAATTAATAATATAATTTTTTATTGAAAAACTCTTTTATTTCAATTTTTTTACTATTTGGAAAATTGATTTTTGTGAAAATAATAATCGAATTATTACTTAGAAAAAAGTTAATTAAGTCAATCCTAACAAGTAATATTTACCTATAAAATTAGTTTATTCATAAAAAGTCTCAAATTATATTTATTTGGGTATTTATAATATCAATTATTTTAATTTTTCACTATTATGGTAATTACTACATCATCATTGTGTCAAAAATAAATTAAATTATTTAATGTCTAAAAATTAAAAATAAAATATAATTATGTAGGAAATATTATTAGCTTTCGAATTAATATTTATAATCAAATTTATCTTATGTGTAACCCAGTATTAAAAAGTTTTTAGTTATAAAACATATATTTTACCTATTTTAACTCTTCTTTGAATTAAATAATAATAAATGTCCTAGTCTAACCAAAGTGGATCAAAGAGGTTCATATTTTATTCTTAAGGTTGTTTTTTGTTGAATTATGCTTATCCAATAGAATTAAGACATGTTTCAGGGTAATATTAATATCATTTTTACCCTTAATTATCCTATTTACTTTTAGCCGTGGTAAATAAAAGTAAAAAGTTACTATTCACCAAAAAATTATTTTCATCTCATTGAACCACATTTTACTCCTCGATATTAGCCTTGTCTCTCAGATTTTCGAAATTCCACTCAAAAAAGCGGTAAAATTATATTTTATGAAAAATTCAGTTTTTAACTACCACATAGTGGTTTCACTATTCATCAAAAAATTATGTTTTTCAGAAAAATACCAAAAATTCACCCTAGGCTAATTTTAATATTCCGAATCCAAAAATGAAGTCCATGTTGAAAAATAAAATTTATAAATTTCAAAAAGTGGGTATTACTATTCATAATGGCTAGTTTGATTGGTTTTGGTGTGTTAGATTTCGATGTTGCGTACAACACAAGCTATTGAATTATTCAACGAGAAGCGTACCATAGAAGTTTGGGGTGTTACATTCTCCCCTCCTTCAAATAATTTAGTCCTCAAAATTTCTATAATATTACCGAATGAAAAGACTCGGGTGGTTCTTCATCATAAGTTCCTCAGGTTCCCACGTTGCCTCTTCCTTCTAATGGTTTCTCCACAAGACTTTTACCAGACAAGTCATCCGGTTTCTCAGTACTTGTTCTCTCATATCAAGAATCTTGACGAGATCTTCGCAATAAGACAGATCAGGTTCCAGTTCTAATTCATCATAGGTGAGTACATGCGTTGGGTCAGGCATGTATTTCCTCAACAGAGATACATGGAACACATCGTGAAATTTGGAGAAACTTGGCGGTATTTCCAATCGGTAAACTATAGCCCCAATTCGTTCTAGAATTTCGAAAGTTCCAATGTACCTAGGACTCAATTTACCCTTCTTATCGAAACGTATAACTCCCATCCATGGAGATACCTTCAAGAAAACATTATCTCCTACCTGGAATTCAAAATCCTTCCTTCGGTTATCGGCATAGCTCTTCTGCCTACTTTGAGTTGCTTTGATGTGGGTTTGGATTACCTTTACCTTTTACATTGTTTCCTTCACTAGTTCGGGACCTACATGTTTTCTTTCACCAACGTCATCCCAACAATTCAGTGTGAGAAATCTCTTTCCGTATAATGCTTCATATGGTGCCATCTGAATACTCGAATGGAAGCTATTGTTATAGGTAAATTCTACCAGAGGTAAATATTGATCCCACATACCCTGAAAGTCATGTGACCAGGATCTCAACATGTCTTCTAAGGTTTTAATAGTTCGTTCTGATTGTCCATCTGTTTGAGGGTGGTAGGAAGTACTCAAATGATGTTCAGTATCCAAGGCCTTCTGCAGAATCTTCCAAAATCTTGAAGTAAAATGAGGATCACGATAAAAAACAATCGATAGGGGTACTCCATGAAATCTCACAACTTCATTAATATATAGTCATTCTAGACGTTCAAGTGGTAGATCTACTCTTAAAGCAAGAAAATGTGATGAATTCGTAAGAGGATCAACAATAACCCATATTGTATCGTTTCATCTAGGAGTCTTTGGTAGTCCCATAACAAAGTCCGTCGTGATATTATCACATTTTCACTCAGGTATGGGAAGAGGTTGCAATACTCAACTAGGCTATTGCCTTCCATCTTTCACTTGTTGACAAACAATACATCTTGACACAAAATCAGCAATATCCCTCTTCATGTTGTCCCACAAAAAATGTTCCTTCAAATCACTATACATTTTGGTGCTCCCAGGGTGTATAGAGAAATTGGATCTATGAGCATCATCCAAAAATTCCATTTTTAGATAAGGTATATCAGGAACACAAAGTCACTTCCAGAATTTCAAAATTCCTTCTTCATACACTATATCTCTTAATCTCCCATCATTCACAGCTTTAATCTTCTTTTGAAATTCTCCATCATCGGTCTGAGAACACTTAATCCTTTCTAGTAAAGATGGTTTGGAAACCATTTGAAAACGCATTGATGTTTCACCTTCTATGGTTATTCCCATGTCCATCTTCACTAGATCCATGAATATTGGATCCCATTCAATTCTCATATTGTTCAAAACTCCATGATCTTTTCTGCTCAATGCATCTGCCACATTGTTTTCTTTCCTCAGGTAGTAGTGTATCGGACAATCATAATCCATGAGTAATTAAAGCCATTTCTGTTGCCACATTTTGAGTTTTTTTTGTGAGAAAATATACTTCAAACACTTTTGATCAGTATAAATATCATATTTTTCACCATATAGGTAGTGCCTCTATATCTTCAAAGCAAAGATCACAGCTTCTAACTCGAGATCATTAGTAGTATAGTGTTGTTCATGAATTTAAAACTGTTGTGATGCATAGGCAATAACCCTATCATTCTGCATAAGGACACAACCAAGTCCTTTCTTCGATGGATCACTATAAATAACGAACCAATCGTTCCTCGATGGTAGAGACAATATAGGAGCATTGATTAATTTTATATTCAGTTCCTCGAAACATTCTTCACACTCTTTTGTCGAAACAGATTTAACCCCTTTACGTGTGAGCTTTGTTAATGGGTTAGCCAACATGGAAAAATTCTGGACGAAACGTCGATAATAACCTGCTAAACTAATAAAACTACGTACCCTAGTTATACTCATCGGTGCAGGCCATTCCTGTATTGCCTTGGTCTTAGAAGGATCAATAGAGATTCCAACTTTAGAGACAATATGGCCATGAAAAGAAATCTCCTGAAGCCAAAATTCACACTTTCTAAACTTCCCATATAATTCATGTATTCTCAGAGTCTTCAAGATAATGTGCATGTGATTTTCATGATCTTCACAGCTTCTGGAGTATACCAAGATATAAACAATAAATACCCCCAAAAATTCATCGAGATATTCCTTGAAAACTCTATTCATCATATCAACGAATATAGAGGGGGCATTAGTCAATCCAAAAGGCATTACTTTAAACTCGGAATGCCCGTACCTGGTTCAAAATGTTGTCTTCAGAATGTATTCCTTCTTCACACACAACTGATGGTATCCAGATCGAAGGTCAATCTTTGAAAATTATTGAGCTCCATGCAGTTGATCAAATAAATCATCAATGCGAGGTAGGTGATACTTGTTCTTTATTATTATAGAATTTATCTCTTTGTAGTCGATACATAACCTCATAGATCCATCTTTCTTTTCAACAAAAAGAATAGGGGATCCCCGTGGAGAAAAACTAGGGTGAATAAATCCCTTATTACTAAATTCCTCTAGTTGTTTCTTTAGTTCAACTAATTCTACAGTGGCCATTCTATAAGGTGTCTTCGATATAGGCCTTGATCTAAGAATTAAATCAATGGAAAACTCAACTTCTCGTTCTGAAGGATGTCCAGGTAAATCTTCCGGAAACACATCTACATATTCTTTCACAATAGGTAAATCCACTATTTGAACATTCTTTTCCTCACCCAATGTAATTTCATTTTCTTCCTCCCAAATAATTGAATTTAGTTGAGCTACTGGTGGTGGATCTAGATAAGAATTAGGTGGTGACGATTCTGCTGTAAAGATAAGGTGTTACTTATCATCATCATAAAAAATCGTAAGCTCGATCTTCTTACAATAAATCTTTGCATCGTGGTCTGAAATCCAATCCATACCAAGGATTATATCAAACTCAATCATAGGTATGGAGATGAGATCAGTGGATAAAGATCATTTATGTACTGTAATGTGGACTGATTCACAAAACATTGTTGCAATGATACTTCCCTTAAGAGTTTTAACGGACAACTCCCTTGTTAAATCAAATTGGAAATATATAATTTTCATTGCAAACTAGGAAGATACGAAACAATGTGATTATCCTGAATCAAATAATGCATTTTCTAAACTTGAGGAAACCATTAAATTACCTTCCACCATGTCTTTATGAGCTTCTACATCAGCAGTAGTGATAGAATAAGCCTGGCCTTGATCCCTTGGCCTTTTATAAGGTAAGTTCCCCTAACGCTTAGGACATTTATTTGCATATTGTCCCATCTCCTTGCAATTGTAGCATTAGACATCTGTAGATTCCTTCTTCCACTTGAAATCATGAGCATAGTTCCCTTTTTCACCACCCTTGTAACAGACTCCTATTCCTTTTAAGCATGTACCGGGGTGTTTCTTCCCACAGTTATTATAGGATGTATATTAATCTTTTCCTTTCATCCCTTTATTTCCATTCCCAGATTGATCAGCAGATCTCTTCTTCTCTTGATTTTCTTTAAAGTCATAAGACTTATAGAATTATTTCTCTGCCTTGATAGCACATGAGACAATGTCTTCATACGATGAGAAGGATTTTGAGAGTAATTCTTGATGGATAAATGGTTTTAACCGATCAATGAAATGATCAATCTTACTTCTTGGGTTACATATATATTCTCCATTATACCTTGCTAACCTCGTAAAGTTAGCCTCATACTTTGCGACATTCTCATCCTCCTTTTGTCTCAGACTCAGAAATTGTCCTTCCATATCTACTCGATGGTCACGAGGAAAGTATTTTTCTAAGAAAATCTTATTTAACTCCCTCCATTCCATATTTGATACTTCATCGTCTTCCTTCATGTTTTGAATCAATGACCACCATTGATTAGCATCTCCAGTGAGGCGATAAACTGCCATGACAAATTTTTCCCATTCACTACTCCCCAATGCCTGAAATATATTCTCTAGGGAACTTATCCATTGCTAAACTACTAATGGATTTGTAATCCCATTGAATTTTGTTGGTTTCTTCTTTATGATGTGATCTAACATTGATCCTCCACACTGTGGATCAGGGTTCTCCATACGGGTAAGGTTATTATTCATAACCTGAGTGAGTTGTCCCAGTATGGTGATTAGTTGATCATCACCAGTTTCATCACCAGCTCCATGGTAATTATCTTGAGTATGAGGGAAATCCCTAAATGGAGTGTGTGCATTGATACAGTTCCCATTTCTTCCACTAGGTTCCATTTCTAAACAATTTCATAAACTAGATCAGTTTATGAATCAAAATAAATAATTCCATACTTATAAAACACTTAACATAAACTGAACTATTTATGGATATAATCCATAATCATAAAAATGTTTTATTTGAGGAAGTATATACTAATATAACCATCATAATGATTTTAATGAAAATGAGAGTCATCCTAATCATATCCCCCGGGAGTGTCGTAACCAAGATTGCATCAGGGACCGTTGTCGTGCACCAATTCCCATTCGAGTCTAGCTCAAAGCGGTGTTTTCTGGTTTTACACCTAGGTTCATATGTGCCAGAGCTGCCATTAGCTTCTCATATCTAGACAGAGATGTATTTCTTGGACAACTCACAAAATCTCTACAATACCAAAATTCTATGAAGTCCTTCTATACTAATCCTCAAAGTCCATCTTAGGTCTATTTGCTCTAATCAGAGTTTATCTAAATCTAGCTTCCATGGATTGTACTAAACTTTTTCTTATACCAACTATAATGCCCCAACCCCAGTTACCCTAAGTTGGTGCATTATTACATATCTTTGGCTTGATCACAAGAAAGATCATGTCTCCAAAGACCGATTAGTTTAGAAGGCTTGAAATAACTAGATACATTCATAAAGTTTACTTAACATCATAAAATTAAAAACTACTACAAAAACATATTGACTTCATATCCCATCATATTATCCCTACACGTCATTCATAGATTAATTCTTCAAATCCTGGGAAAAATGAAACATTGAAAGGGGTGAGCTCAGATGCTCAGTAAGGATAACAATATACCGGAAACTTTCAAAAATAAAAATAAACATTTAAGGAAATTTATAACTAAAAAAGCCTTTTAAACTTGAAATTCAACATAATATGTCATAAATAAAATGAAATAATTCGATTTACTTATTCACATGGATATTCTACTAATCGAATAATCACATTCAATATCAATAACCACATTCATAATGATGGAATGAATAATGCCATACTATCATAACTATATAGCCAAGGCCTCGTGCCAAGAATACGAATAAGATTTTGTCAAGGCCTTGTGCCAAGACACAAGTTTGTCTCATGAGACAAACTGATGCATCGAGGACCTATAGCGGGCTCCACGCATCACTTATTAAGTCCAATTCATTCCTCATATGAACAGGTTTAAAGATAACATAAACATTCATATTAAAACTAGCATACAAAATGTCAATACTTCCTTCATAAACCATGAATGGTATAAAAATAAAACATCCACAGTCAAAAATATCCCAAAACCATCAATACAATATTGAAGATTTGTATCATAATAAATCACCTCCAAATAATCTTAAAATACATCAAAGGATATTGACATAGATGAAATCAAAACACTATTTAGAGAAATATCTCTTCCTATTTTGAAATAATTTAAGAGTAAAATATTTATAAAATAAAACATTTACATTGAAAATTTACTTATAATCTTGTAAGGGAAGCTTATAAAATTTATAACGGTAGAAAATATCCGTTCCCACAGTATAAGTTAAAAAAAATTCTTACGTTAATTCTGTCGAAAAGGTTAAAAAGCACTTTGTTTGGAAAATGATGGAAATATTCCTTTATAAACCACTTATAAAAAGTCAAACAATGGTATAAATGACATTAACCCATATTATATTAAATAGTAAAAATGTTTTGAAATAAATTTTTAAGAAACATGGATGTGGATGATTAAGAAATCCCAGTAGATTATTACGTATAAACAACCTCGGATAATGAAGAGATTGCGAAACAAACCCTTACCTTTTACTTTTCCGTGGTTGAGGGTAGGTTTACCTCCTGGATAATGGTGAAATAATTGTTATTAAATTATACAATAATCATATACATTAATATGATATCATATAAGATCTTTTAACATAGCTTCGTTAATAATATGTTAGAATTATCGTCGTTTCGGGTGTTAACTTACTCGTTTTCTTTTATATGTTTTGTTACATAAGACATGTTTATTATGGATAGGTTGTATCTTATTCATATACAGAATGATATCAAGTCATTAAAAATTATTTTTAATCATTAAATTAGAATTAGACTTGAATGGATATGATGGAGAATGAATCTCATCACGTTCGTGGAGACGGTAGTCCGTACGTACGCAGGAGAAACAATATCATTCATTTGATATTAAAATAATTTATATTTGGATAGTATATCATATATACAGAATAAATATCATGTTATATTAATTATTTACATGAATTATACATCATTATTATATGCATCCAAATAATAATATTTTGAATAATAGTTACACCACGACGTGGAGACGGTAAGACGTACGTATGCACGTATGGTGACATGTCATTAAAAGGATGGGATATAATACTTAATATGGTTTTACCTAATTTAAAATAACATCCTCTTACATATAAGATACTGCAATTATTATTTTATAATTGTAATAAAAATTAAATAAGAAGTTGAAGAAGAAAGGAACATGAAAGAGGGTGGTGAAAACTTTACCTCTTCTTCGGGTTCTTCCTTTTGATTTGATCAAAAGGGCTCCATTGGATGGATTACAGATCAAAATGAGGCCTCTAGGTTGTAGTTAGGAATGTTTATAGAGTATTTGGGCAGGGGTTGGCCGATCCAAAAGGCTTTGAATGTGTGAATTAGTGAGAAGGGGAAGTTCCCTTTTATAAGAGGGGTGAGGGGAACGTTTTGAAAATCAAGAAATATTATTTTATAATAAATTCATATTCGGTTTCTAATGGATCCAATGTAGATTATTTGAAGTTTAAGGTGGGTATGGGTCGAAAAAAACTCAACCAGTAGGATTTAGACAGGTTTGGGTCACTATATTAACCTTAACTTTAAGTATTAACTCTTAGTTAATTAGTATCACTTTTACAATGTCTCTTTGTATTTTTATATTTAATGGTTAATAATAATACTATATACATCCAGGATAACCACAAGTGGGCAATTAATGATACAGCTATAACGATATAAGTCTCTTGTCCGAACCTTAGATTTTTAGGAATTGAATATCAATTAATAATATAATATTTTTTTTAAAAACTCTTTTATGTCAATTTTGACACTATTTGGAAAATTGATTTTTGTGAATACCATAACAGAAATATTTCTTCTAAAAAAGTTAATTAAATCAATATTAACATGTAATATTAACCTATAAAATTATTTTATTTCATAAAAAGTTTCAAATTATAGATATTTGGGTATTTATAATATAAATTATTTTATGTTTTCACTATTATGGTAATTACAACATCATCATTGTGTCATAAATAAATTAAATTATATAATGTCTAAAAATTATAAATAAAATATGATTATTTAGGAAATCTTTTTAGATTTATAATTAATATTTATAATCAAATTTATCTTATGTGTAACACAGTAATAAAAATGTTTTAGATATAAAACATTCATTTTACCTCTTTTAACTCTTCTTTAAATTAAATAATAATAAATGTCCTAATCTAATCCAAGTGGACCAAAGAGGTTAATATTTTATTCATAAGGGTTTTTTTGGTCTAATGAAGCTTATCTAATAGAATTAGGACATGTGTCAGGGTAATATTAATATCATTTTTACCCTTAATTATCCTATTTACATTTAATTGTGGTAAATAAAAGTAAAAAGTTTCGATTCACCAAAAAACTATTTTCTTCTCATTGAACCACATTTTACTCCTTTATATTAACCATGTATCTTTTATTTTTGAAATTCCACTCACAGAAGCGGTAAAATTATGTTTTATAAAAAATTCATTTTTTTAACTACCACTTAGTGGTTTCACTATTCATCAAAAAATGATGTTTTTCAGAAAAATACCAAAAATTCCCCATAGGCTAATTTCGATATTCCGAATCCAAAAATGAATTCCATTATGAAAAATAAAATTTATAAATTTCAAAAAGTTTTTATTACTATTCCTAATGGCTAGTTGGATTGGTTGTGATGTGTTAGAACTCGATGTTGCGTACAACACACTCTATTGCATTATTCAAAGAGAAGCATACCGTAGAAGCTTGGGGTGATATAGAGACTTTTAAACACACCATATTCAGTATTTCCAATTTAAGTCATCTTTTGGATTCAACCTCTAGGAACAATAGTGGAGACTGTAGTAGTTCTTTTTCAGGTAAGGAAGAAATTATTTATTTTCTAACATATAATTATTTGAAATTCTATTTCTATAAAATTTACTTTATCTACAATTATGTTCTTTCTTAAAACCTAAATTCTGTAATAAAAAATTAGTATTTTTATAATAGTTATATTTTCTTTGAATTAAATCAGTGCTTTTCAAGAAGATTATTTTTGAGTAGTTGGTTAACTGTGAAAAGATTATTTCTTATAATTATATTTTTAAAAACATATGTTCTTTAAAGGGATTTCAATAATTATTTCATGTTTCTAATTATCAAAGTTATTTTGAATTATGATTGTATTTTTATTACTCAAATAATGTTATTTTACATGTTTATACATATATATATATATATATGTTTATATATATGTATATGAATGAAATGATGGTTATCATTTTTACAATTTTATTTCAGTTTATCATCATGTTTCCGAAAATAAAAACATAAAATATCAACATGTTTTATCGATATTATGAGAATCGTATTTTCATAGATACATATCCATGATATTATGTCCATCATCGACACTCAGCATAATATAATTGACTCATAAATGTCAAATGGGTAATGACCATTATTTTATTAACGAAATATCATGCACGTCAATTTCACTAATCTTATATGGATAATATTTATACATAACGTATGCACTAAATATATATACATGCATGGTGTATGGTAAATGTATTATTATAAATGAATTTTAAAAGAATTATTAGTTAAAGGGGAAAATATATATGAAAAATCGTGCAGAGATATGTCGATGTGTAACAAGAAGATGAATTCTTCTGAAAGTATATATATATATATATACTTACGAATATGCATATGTAATTTTAGTTTTCAGAATTTATAAAGGGTGTGACATGTATTTATTTTATGTATATATAAATATGTATATATACATATATATTTATATATAGTTATGTGTATACACCTATAAGATATAATCACAATCCGAATTAACATATCCAAAATAAACATTGGTGGTTAAATATGCTTTTGGTATGTTTAATTTAATATATTCATTACATAAAACAAAAGATTTGTTGCAAAAAAATTGGCCTTATGTTCTATGCAACATAAGGTATAGCCATTTAATATGACATGACTATTCATCAGGGCATGTTTTGTATACAAATGACATCTGTCTTATTTCAAAATTAGTCATTTAAAACTATAAATATTTAATTCCATAAACCAAGGATTATGAAAATTATGGAACTATCATTTTATGTTGTAACCCCATCCATTCACTACGTTCTTGTTTTAAATCAATATCACATGTGCAAATAATGTTTACTATATTATACATGTCGCTGAGAAATTTATTACCTAAAGGAAAACTGACACATTATAATTTAGTCCAACGTCGATTATATTTATCAGAACACGAATTGAGTATGAATAATGAGCATTTAAATTAGTGTATTAAAAGTTTTTTACTATGTAAGAGTTGTAAAGTTATTATTTTATGTGATAAACAAACAATTTATTATTAATATTTTATGAGATAAGAATTTAATTATTCAAGGTGGTATGGGACACTTTGAATATTGTGATTTATGAAGCCATGTGAAATGTGTACATGAAATGATATGTGATTTAATAAATCAAAGTTATACGTGAACTTTGATTTACAAATTTGAGAAATGAATTAGACCCAGTATGTTCTGGGTTGGGGACCGGTAAATGTATTCCCTCCGGGTTGGGATCATGTTACAGCAGACCCTCCAGGTTGGTGTCCGGTTACAGAGGTACTCGAGGATGGTGTCCAGTTATTTAGAGGCAATCCAGGTTAGAGTTCGGATACAGAGGTTCTCCAGGTTGGGGACAGGTTACAGATAGTCCCTAGGTCTTGGAATGAGGCCCAGACACATTCCGACATATGAACTTCCCTCTTTATGAATACGTAATTTAATTAACCATGAAAATAATCGCCTAGTAGAATATTTGTTTAAAGAGATTATGGATTTTTGATTGAGACCTTAAATCATTAGACGACTTGGCCAAGGCCTTGATAATATGTTTCTGAATGTCCTGCATATTTATGGAATGACATATGATTAGCACTCAGTGATTTAGTATTCGGTGTATGAAACTGATGTTATTATTCTATGCCCAACTCTTATTATTCATTACTCTTAGCTATTTAGTCTCTGCTTATATATTCTCATGTCACACATGTATAGAATTTATTTTATTCAGCATGCTTATATTTGAATCATGCGTCCTTGTAATGTTGTTAGCACTTTTATGATGAGTTCTTCTGTTACATATTTTATTTAAGACAATTTTTTTTGGTGAAATGGTTTAAAGAATATTTTCAAAAGTTATATTGGTTTATTTTAAAACTCATTACTGGGCATTTTTATGCTCACCCTATATTTTTTATTAAAATTTTCAGTTTACAGCTTCTATAAGATGAAACATTTCAGTAGTAGCTGGATTCCCAAAGCCTAAACAGATTTTGATTCTCAGTGTGGCACCCGCTCCGGGTACTCGAGATCTAGGGCGTGACAATATTCATCCATATTTACTTTATAATAATTTTTCTAAAGGAATAATTATATCATTTTCACGAAATTTTTGTTTGACTTATAATGAAATTGTTAACAGAATATTTATATTAACATACTCGATGTCAATGGAATTCAATTTTGTTTTAAAAAAATATTGATTGAAAGATTCCATTAAATGTTTCATCATTTTTTTATGTAATATATTTGAAAAATAAAATTTTCATTTTAGTTTGTAATGGTTATTTTAGAAATGGGATGGATATTGTTCTGATGATTTCTTTTAAAAATATTTAAATTTTATTTATATTCATAAAAATCATAGACCATTGAATAAAATTATGACCCACTATGGATATGTTTTATTGATATCATCCTTATTATTTCTGTAGACAATTTATGATCAATTTAATTAAGGATGTAATCTTTTATTACCATCCATTCTTTTAATTCGGAAGGACCATGATTATGTTTGTTAATTAGGGTATGTATTAACAATTCATTTATGAGGTTTTTAATATGAATTTATAGATTCATTATATTTTACCCAATTATTATGATGGATGAATTATATTTAGTATGTGATAATTAGGGACCATAATAAAACATCGATGCAATTATAGGTCTTTTGGAAGTAACAAAATATTTTTCTATCCAAGTGATTAACCATTTATATATATGACATAGAAGAATCCTATATGGTTTTATATGTAATTTAAAAAGACTCACTTTTATTAGAATTCTAGGAACAACCATTGATGTAATGTTTTACATTTCTAGAATTATGAATTTTATCATTTTGAATTCTATATCTAATATTCCACATGATTATTCGATTAGTTAAATTATCCAAGGTAATGTTTGAATATCATATAATTATTTTTATAGAATTATGTTATGATATATTAATCCTAAAATATTATGATATTGTTATTGATTAATTTAATTGTTTTTCTAATATTATTCTTTTCTATATTAATTATACTTTATTTATTCATTGTTATTCTATACGGTTACCTTTAGAGTCCATGTGAGATAACCACTTTATTATGATTTATTTTCAACATGATACTGGGATGAAATTTGGGATTCAAATGGTGTGATAAACTAATGTGAATAATAAGATTCATAATGGATTTTTTTATTTTATGTTTTTAAATATAATATTATGTTCATGATTGTAGCTATTTTATGAAGACTACAAAAATATTTGTTCATTTTGGATGAAATTATTTATATATTATGAGAATGAAATAATGAAAACATTATAAATGGTCCACTGGGATTATGGTAGAAAAATTTGTAATATCTAGATGAGTGATGATCCGATTTTAACACATTTAGAATGGGATAGTTTAACAGTCTCTGACATTGTTAGATCCATAGAAAATTTAGATGTAGAAACATTATTACATGATCTATAGTATATTACCAATGATAGTAAATAATAATTTTTAAATAAATTTGTTTTATTTTATAAAATAAATAAGTTATCAACCAATTTAAAACACACTTCTTCACTCGATGATTTACAAGATTCTACGATTGTCCCTATATCATTACTAGTGGGTTAAATTAGATTTTTCACCACTAATATTTCACTTATTTGGACTGATCCTTAAAGGATAATGACTTGTGAACATATATTTGAAATTGATCTTGAATGTCTATATATCATTTTTATTTCTTCTTCCATGGGATTTATTTTTATAATAAAATGATTAATTGTTCACAGGTAAGTTGATCATTCAAGATTAATAAGCAAAAAAGGCCGTAAAACAACATTAGTTTGATATTTTTATGTTTTCTTTAGTTCAATATTTTTTCCATGTTTTTCACTACTATTGACCCTCCCTAAATGTGTTTCTATCTGTATATATGGGTCCCCAAGGATATTGTTCATTGATTTATACAGGGATGGAATAATGGAAGATATAATTGATTTCATATTCCTTGAGGTATCACTCACCACCACATCTCTATACACACTTTCAAGAATAGTATGCTAATGTGTTACTTGGGAACCAAATAACCCCATATCCTCAATTTCTATTGTTTTAGTGTAAACCCATAGTTCCATTATAGAAAATATTGGGGTATCCATATCCTTGTTCAACCCAAATACCTTAATAATTTCTATTGTTTCAACATCCTTTTATAAAAATGGATTTTTATAATCTTCTCTCATCATCTCCCTTGGTGACAAAATATATTCCAATATCTTCCAAATGAAATTTATTAGGAAGAGCCCTTTAAGAAAGATTTAATATTATGTTATAATGTATAATAATAACCTAGTCTTCTTAATGGGATGAATATATTGATCTTATCCTGCTATATTCACCTCTTTGTTTCTCATGTGGATAGTATCATGGGAGTAACAATGGTTTTAGTGGAATGTGCGAAGGCTCCCCTAGGATAAGTAATCATTTCCCTTATTTATGGAATTGTGTTAAGAGATACTTCTTCAAAAATCACTTCATTGGGAGGAAATTTTAAATCCAATAGTTTCTTTGAATTTATTTTATTATGGGGAAGGAACAATATATTTAATTTTTCTATAAATTATAAAAAATTGAGTATGTGTATAAGATTAAACAAAATGATGAAATAGATATTTTGAATGTGAACATGTTCTTTATCTTCCCTAGTGAAAATTACTTATGATATTATTGTTTTAAATTATATTTACGGTTAAAAGCCATAAATTATCCCATATACTGAATTTATTATTGAATATATCTCTTCAATATAGGAATTGACTTCCTCAAGTTGTTCATTATTGGAATCATTTTTGGGATATGTGATAAAGATGAATATCAGAAAAGAAATATAGTCATCCCAAATAACTCCACATATTTCCTCATCACATGGATTCTTTATCTAGGTGTTCCATTCCATCTAAACATGTGTAAATAATAGTATGATAGAAATTGATATTTTGAATTGTGCCACTTGTATAGTTGGAGTGGAATTAAAATACATAACATTCCTTGCTATTTTCACTAATATGGGGATGGGTTATTGTGTTGTAACATTCATGGGAGAGAATGTAAATTCTGAGGATCAAATATAATATGTTAGTCTTCCTCATTAGTAAACTACGGAAACATGTTATGGGGGTCATTAATATAGTGTAGGTATTTAAGGAAATAATTCATGTCACCTTTTCCTGAGATGTGTATCCATTTTAGTATCCCTCAATTCTATCACCCATGTAATGCTTCCACAACTCATGTACATGACTTGAACATTTTTTTGAAAATGAATTTAGTGGATACAGCCCTTGGGGTCTTGAATATAGGGTTCCACCACCTAAATATAGTTTTCATACAACATTATTTGATGTGCTGATATGATCTTAAATCAGTTTAGATAATATACTTATCATGGAGAAAACACCACTTACCCATGATTATCATAAATCATTTCGATACATAGCAACCATTCCAATCCATTTTATATTCCTCATATATAGTAATATATGTTTTGGTAGGTTCATAAATTATTTTTCTATTGAGAATGGATGTTCTATATTTTGGATTTAACACTAAATCAGTCACTACATTCTTGGAATCATAGAATGTAGAGGTTTTCTTGGTGTAGTGAATTTTCTAAAAAATAATCCTTAAGTGTTCTAACCAATTTTCTCCTATATTAAAATAAATGGAGAACCCTTAGTAACATTTTGTAATTTTTATAGGAATCCATTTGGATACGATGTTGTCGAACCCTCTACATAAGACATCAAAATTCCATGAACGGTTATAAAAATTACGTTGGATTCGAAAGAAATTATACTCTCTTGTGAACATCATTGAAAATTTGGGTGGGGTGATTATTAACAGTTTTATTCATTTGAAGTATATTTTAGAGATACATGACAAATTTTATAGACAAAAATGAGTTGTAATCTAATCTTAAAAGGTGAATATCATTCAAAAATTAGCCCTCATTTAACCTTTTATCAAAAACTCAATCTATATATAAAATAATGTAACCACATCATAAATTGACACTCAATTAATAATTGAACATGTTATTAGAATGATGTGTGTTTGGAGAAAAAAAAATATCAGTTTTTTTTTTGAAATCATCCTTTATTCTTTATTATTCTATCATCAATGGGTTAATCTTGGTTATGCATTGAAAATATGGTCAAAAAAGAGTCTGTGAGATTGGTTATTAATTCATAAAATCATATCCCATCATATGAGCTACTATCCACCCCCATAGAACCAATAATGGTCTAATATATCTTTACGGTAACCCCATCTACTTATTTTCCCATGTTGGCGATATGGTTTCACGAATATTGGGACTACCATATTAATACGTATCATAGTTGTAAAATGGGATTATATAGAAAAACTTATGACCCTAACCTTAGTCCTAAACTAATTTGCATTAATTAACCTTCTTCTTAAGAACATGGACCTTATTATTTTCAGTCATACCATCTGGGTGATAATAGGTGAAATACTCCAATTCCACTAGTTAATGTTTTCCACCTCCGACGTTGGAAATAAACAGAGGATATCCTCAATTTACATTATGACCAAAATGTTCCTCTCATCCTTGAACGTGACTCATAACAATTTGATATGTCAAATATTTAGATCCAGTAATATAAGGGGATATATGTCATATGACATGACTCAATTAGCAAAAAACTATATGGAATTTTAAGAAAATTTTTTAGGAGTTGAAGAATACTCTCCACATGATCCCTTATGATGGAATAATGTAGGAACACATTGTACAAGTCTCCCTTGATTGGCACCATTATAATTATTAGGACGTCTGAAAGGCATATCCCAACCTCTCAATGTACTATAATTAATTTTCATGTATCTAAACATCATGTTCTTTGAATAAATTAAAGAATAATTATTTTATAATAGATGAATATATGTGATACCAAGAAATATTTATAATACCCAATTACATTCATATCCTCATTGAACTCATCCAAACATTGATATAATAAAAACGGTCAACCTTAATCCATGTTTAATGATCCTTCAGGATGTATATCCCATTTAGGGATCATTCTATATACTATTTGGTTATAGTTATTCTAATAATATATTTATATAATTTTAAATCTTACTTCGACACCCACAATCCATTCACTTTAAATAGCTGTGTGTACCCAAAAATGAATACTTATTACTGGTATACTCTAATATATATCCCCTTTTTTTATTTGTTTTCTCATAGTTCATTATATAATCAGTTAACCCAAGATGTGGGTTTATTTTTATTGTGAGTTTTTGGGATACAAATATCATAAATCAGTCTGAATCTATAAATTTGAATCCTATCTGAGAAGGAAAAATATCAAATGATGGTAGTAAAAATATTTTGAAATATATTTTGGTTTGTATGAACACATCTCATTTCATTATGCTCGACACTCTCAGTAAAAGAAATTTTCCTACAATATTCAATGTAGAGAACTTCTACGAGAACTATTTTAATTCCTAAAAATTCATAGATTGTAAAATTCTATGAAACAAGTTAATATATTTCATAAATTCATTTATTCCACATACATGATTAGGTTATTTATATACATCATAACAAACTATACAGATCACATCGCATCCCAATTACTATGTAGTTCATGCATTTTCCATGTAGGAATTTATTGGGCATAATTGACATAAAATATTTTATAAAAATATTGTTTTCTAATTTATTATAATGTATTATTTGAAAAATATTGATCATTAATGGGAGACCACAATGAGAATACAACTGATTGAACACCTACTAATAGACAACCACAACTTTAAGGTTCTCACTTGATGAAAAATAATTTCACCACACTTATTTTTATTTTTGTTAGCCCACCTAGTAGTACATTATTTCACAAAAAAATAATCATATGGTCATGATTAGATTAATACATAGAACCAACTCGTTTTATGACTAATTGGACTCCATTTGGAGGGGTGAAAATTGATGGGTTCTATAGGATTTCATGGAACATGAGAAAGGGATTGAATAAAATTTTAGAGACAAAAAAAGATTATATAATATAAAATAGAGTTTATTTTTAAAAGAAAATGGTAATATATAGTGATTTTTTTATTTTAAATAATATATCAAAATTTCATGGGGAACCAAATCATCTATAGAACACCCTCTAAAAAGAAAATATTTTTAGAGTGATGTGGTATCACTCCCCCCTAAATCGAATTAAAATCCTTTTGTGATGTGTTAGTGGCTCTAGATTCCCTAAAAATAAAATTCATTAATGAGATGAAGAAATTTTTTTCAACCCACCACATACTCTTAGATTTCCTATACATCCAACCATTTCAGGAAGGGTGTTTTTCTCGAGATACATATAAATACATTATTATCCATAAAGACTATACATACACATAGGATGATTGAATTGAAATGTATAATTAATGAGTGTGAGATCGTGAAATTTTCATTTAAAGAGTCTTGAGTCTTTGATCTCACCACAATTCATTGTTAACCATTATAGAACAATGGAAGAAAAAACCAGTCATAATGGAGTCCTTAAAAATAGTAATTGATCACAATGGAAATTCTCATTAAAAGGGTAGGTTTTACTACTTATTAAAAAATTATAAACTATCTATCATGATTTAATCCCATCATAATGGAATATAATCAGATGATTTTACCCATTGTGATATCCCCCATCAGAAATTATTGTACCATTATGTGGAATTAGTTATCAGTAGGGTATTTATATCTCCATCCTAAAAAAAACTGAGCTACTCATAAATTTTTTATTGAACTTATATCCCTGATTATGTATCCTTATGGTCATCTCAAATTAATTTCAAAAGCCAAGGGAGTCCAAATTAATAACCCACCATAGAAAACATGACCTATATGATCAATGTATCAGGCACACCGCTATGACCCTATTTTATGATCATACATTCCCATTGTATATTTTTTCCTTCTTTTTTTCTCTAACTATATGGATCCTTAAGGTTTTTTCAACTATTAACTGACTTAGTAATGTGGGACCCAATACATAGAGTATTAGTGAGAATATTTTGTATGTATGTTGTGGTTAAAAAATATTATGTGTCTCTAGAATGTTTAATGACATCATTGGAATAAAAAACTTTTATTTTATAATTACATGATGCATAAGATCTATCCCATGGATTTAGAAACATGCAGGAAGAGAATACTATAAAAAGGAATCTACATTCATTTAATATTAGATGTTTTCCCCCTCTTGTATTTCATACCTCACTTCTTGTTCACCATCTAATGGGAAATGGGATCACCATGTAAAGATTAATTGTGAAAAACAATTTCTAACACAACCATAAGTTTATTATATTTAATTAGTTATCTCAATATCCTTGTTTCTCACACGAATCATGAGAAAGAATTTAGTAATGAAAAAAATCTATTAGGTCACTACAAAACTCAAAATTAAACATATGTTTCCTATTAAATAGGTATATATAAAACAACTAACATTATGAAAGGGTTAAATTCCATATGAGAAATTTATTAAATGCTAATATTCACAATGATTTGTCACACATTCCTTTGTTTCCATCATTGTTTGACACATAAATCCAAGTAACACAACATTAAAATTCACAAAACATCCAATCCACATGAAATTAAACTATATAGAATGACCTAGCCATTTGGAACTCAACAATGTTAGTTAAACTATGTGATCTATAATCCCCATTTCCATAGAATTTATACGTGTGCCGCTGAGGTAAAAACCCAACATTATTAGCCTTTCATCGCCACCCTCTATCAATTCATATTCATTAATAATATTATGTCCCCATAATTTTATGTGTGTAATCCATATGATACAAACCCACTCACATAGGTTAAAATTAATAGTGAGATTAACCAGAATGGAATGACCATGAAATATTAATATAGTAACATTTACAATTAACATATTTATAATATGTACATGTTGAATGAGGATAAATTCCTTATTCTGGACCCTTACACATAACCCTAAAATCTATCACGTGTCCCATTAAGTGACACTAAACAATATGTGTTTTGATTTCATTCTTAAGATATGTAGGAAGCTTCATCATGGGACTTATCAAAACATGAATAACTAAATGAACTATGTGGACAAATAGAAATTCTAGAATTTCCAACTATGTTTCTATAAACCATAGATCTTTAAAAAAATTAATCATATAGTACTATTAAAAGGGGAAGGAGAATATATAAATAATAAATATGTTTCCATTAATAATGAACCTATAAAAATATATATGTTCTCATCCAGATAATCTAATAACTGATTTCTTATATGCTGGTAACACGACTTGTATGGGAATTTGGTTTGAATTCATGATGATGAATTAAATCTAAAAGACAGTCCCATATTCACCATTAATTATTCTATGTAATGTACGATAAGACCAACCACATATCCTCTCTACCAATATGAGTTCTTAATCATCATTAGAATAATTCTTCAATAACTTATTGGAATTGGAAAAAAGGAAACAAGTTTTATTATGAATATGGGAACTCCTGGGTGTTTTTAGTTCAATAAAAAATACCAAAAAGAAAACTATTTGAAAGGTATGCATAATTCCCCACAAATTAATGACCACCATCATTCAGATCTAAAATAAGATCCATATTATTTTCAAATCCACTTTTAACAATCATATCATCTTATTTGGGACTTGAATTATTACCTTCATGAAACATATCCTTATAAATGGTTCACATTAAACATGATATTTTTTTAGCAACATATTTTTTGTTTGTGGTGGTGTTGGAAGATTATTTTTCTAGTAAGGCTTAACAAAATATAGGGTTTTTTTGTGATAAATATATGGATTCTCAAAACAATACTTCTCTATTACATGAGTTATTATAGGTAACGAGTCATGTATATAATATGTAAAATTATTTCATTATTCCCCAAAATTAAAAAGGGTGGAGGTCCTCTATCGATGGAGTGGTACTCTCGTATCACAGATCTATTTTGGGGAGTGATTCATCAACTACAATTGATTCTCACTCAATTAATGATATAAATACCAATTCTAAACAATGAAAAAAATAAATTGACATAATTTTCTTTATATATTTAAATATATAAAATAGTAGAATAACCTAATGAACTAATTGTTTAGTGTTATAGAGAATATAAGGATAAGAATGTAATTTTATGACACTTGTTTAAATTAGTGCATAATTATTCTCCTCATGTCCCTCTTCTAGATATCATATATGATATAGTCATCATGGTAGTATATTTAATAGATATATAATAAATGGGTAATCATGAATGCTTAGTATGGAAATGTTAATAGTAAGTTTAAAATTTTATATCAAAATAATTATAGATTACATAAGGGAACTATATAAAATAAAAAGAACATGGTATAATTTTTGATAATATATAAAAATTATCGTTCATTAATGATCAAGGAATACAATAATAACACCATTGAATGGACATTAAAACATGGTTTTGAGAAACATAAAAAATATATTTGAAATCATAATATAATGATTAATAACTTATTTAAAACATAGAATATCATAACTATTGTTCAATTCGTTTAAAAAAAGAATTAATTGAAAAAAACTGGAACAAACATAGGATAGAATGTTATAGTGGAGGTGTAATCACCACATATATCATAAAACATATTAGAGCATGAATCATTTCTAGAACCACATACTGATTAGGTAAATACATAAATTCTTCTTGTGGTTATTTCATGAGATATAAAACCATAACCATGAATTATATGACTATTTTAGTCCCCCATTCGTCCTATATGAAAATAATTTCGACATAAAATCGAATTATTAGTCAAATTATAAATAAAATATATAAAGAAATTGAATTTCATAACATTTCCAAAGGGAA
Source organism: Viscum album (assembly GCA_963277665.1). Lineage (NCBI taxonomy): Eukaryota > Viridiplantae > Streptophyta > Magnoliopsida > Santalales > Viscaceae > Viscum > Viscum album. The sequence continues at coordinate 640,007,359 of OY728133.1, read as the reverse complement.
TCAAATTAAAAACAATGATCATTAAATAAAAAAAATATTCTATTGAACAAGAATATATATTAAAAGCACTAATAATATGATTTATTATCATTACTCTATTAGAGTGTGATCCACTTTAAATGGAAGAGAATTTACAAAAAAAGTATTTTCTTTGAAAATAATAAAAATATAATCTTAAAAAATAAAATATTATCAGGTGAATTATATAAATACATAATTTTATAAGAAAATGTTAATATCAATAATGAATCACTACAAAATGTATTTCATGATTGATTCCATAAAAATAAATAAAACGAATATCCAAATGTGAAGTAAAATGAATGAATATTAGAAAAAATTAAACAAAGTCAATAAATAAATTTTTAATAAAATTTGTTGAATTATCAATCCAATAAAATGACAGTGAAATCATTATTGAAAAGAGGAATATAATACTGAATCAGGATAAAATAACTAGATATTTCATTAGTGATTGGATAAAATTTTGGGATAAAAAATGGATACAGATAGAAACTAAATTATAAGATATATGAATTATTCTTAAGAAAATTACATTTTTTTAATTAAACTGACAAATAATAAAATAAGAAGATTATGATGTGAATATCGAGTATCATATAAAATATGACATTGATACCAAAAAAAACATTAGATTATAAAAAATCATTAATTAAATACTGTAATAAATGTGGAGTTACTATGAATAATGAAAATATTTTCTGTCAATAAACCTCCATTAATTACATCAGGGATTCTTATAATGCTCTAAAAACTTCTATTTAATAAAAAAATCATCATCCTTATATATTTTAGAACATATTTTATATTGTGAAATTTTTTTAAACATCATTTAAAAGGATACCATAGAATGAAAATATATTTTCTTATTTACAACATGAAGATGAAAATTTGAATAATTATTTCAGTTTAATGATGGGTATTCAAAATAATTATAGAGTGTATTAAATTATAAATATGGATACTCTCTCATAAATCCTGAATAATTTGGAGAATAAATGGATTAATTATTAACATATTGAACCTTAGTCCCATTGATTTCAAAAAATCATACTTCGCTCTATAATCTTGAATTAAAAATAGGAGAGTGGGAATCAAGGAGTGATTTAATCAGTATGAAGTCTTATAAAAAGATAAAACTCCATAATAAGAAAATTTAATTCTATATCATATGAGACACAAAACACTAACCATAAGAAACCAGGAGAATATAATTCTTTAAATTTAATCTCTTTGATATCATACAAAACACACAACATTGATTTTAAATGAACCATAATGTATTATAATATTATATCTTATACATTAAATTTTTTGGTATTAAAAATACCAATGGTATTATAAAGAATATTGTTAGTTTTTTATTATTTATAAATTAAGAATCATTTTGAAAAAATAATAGTTTTTTAGAATATTTTTTCCATAACGACGGTTTAGCCAAGCTTTGTAAAAATAATATAAATTAATTTTTACCACGTTTTTTAAAATAATTTGATAAAATGACCTAAATTTGTAAAATCATAATATCACATTAATATTAGGTTAATGTTTTTGATGTTTTTATTAATATTTTGAAATAGTTAGAAATTATAAATTTTAATTGAAATCTATATTTTAATTAACATTATCAAGATAACTAAATTTTGTTTAAAATTGGTGTTAATGTAAAATTATTTCAATAATAATTCAAAAAAAACAAAATATGAAATTTTTATCATTTCCATATATAATGTACATAAAAAAATTGTTTTCTTTTGATCAGGTAATATTTAAAAACAATTTTCTACTCATCTACGTTAAAGTAATTATAAATTAATTTTTTAACTCTTATAATTGAATTCATAAAAATTGATTCCATATATTTAATTATAATAATTTATAATTTTCAAGTATTTCAACATTATTTTTCAACAAAATTTTTATTGAAAATACTAAAATACAAATTACTACAAATATATTAAAAATCAATTTATCAAGGGTAGAACAGAAAATATAAATGTTAAAAATATCCAATAATATTTCGCAAAGAAAATATTTTACAGAAATAGTTTTAAATTTCAATGTATATATTAAAAAAATTTCCTTTTTGGATACTTTTGGAATGATAAAATCCTATGTACACCTTTTTACTTTTAAATATTATGAGTGTTCCACTCACCTCGTATTCAATAGGCCACCCCTTACATCACTTTTAAAAACCATTGAAATATTTTTTTGACTATTCCTTACATAATAATTAGAATAAACTCTATATTATCAACCTAGAAGCATTATTTTGTCTATAATTCCATCCTAGTAAGGATATGTTGAAAACATAATGAGGATACCCGAAAAAGATGAATTGTTCCCGAATGAGTGTTTTTATATCATTTCCTTCACTATATCCTTTATTTTTTATTAAAACATTATAATGTAATAAACAAAATTCTTCTATATACATGTATATTACAGTAATATGATTATTATTAATATATGTCACCACATCCCTTAAATAGGTTATGAAATCAATATTCTTTTGTATAGCGGGCTACTACATCACGAACTGAAGAAATTCATTCATCCATTATTACTTTTCATGATTGGGAATAACATAGATATAATGTAAATATAGGATATTTATTATATAATTATACATTAATAGAAATTATTTCATTTACATATTTTAAAATTTCATTATTTAGGAGATATAATAATGTCTCTCGTTTGTGGGACAGACTATCACCTCTTGATGTTGTGTGATTCATCTTTCAGTAACACTTTATATAGATGGTGATAAGGATAAATATAATGATGATATGTGATATAAATGAAATAATTAAGCTATTAATCACTTGTAAATTACTTTTTAATTATAATTTATCATTTTATTTCATACTGTTTGATTGACTTAAGGATGGGAACATCATTCATGTATGTGTGGACTGCCACCTTCACCAATTAATGTGGATTTATTTTCATCACCACAAAAAATGGTTAATATTTACTATTATATTTAGTGAAGTAATATGATAATATGGTTAATTTCAAAAGTAAAAATTTTTATTATCTATTTTCCATAATGTTTTTTGATAAATTGGATTGTTACACATGATATATACAACCTACAATCTCAATGATTATAACAAAGTCCATTATTCATGGCCATTTTGATTATTATTTTTTAAATATTTTAATTTATTTAAAATAATATTATTATTTCATCATTATTATTATGGAGATGATATATTTTTTATATATACACATTAGCCAAAATAGTCATGACAACGTGCGAATGAGAAAACATGAAATTGACACATGAAACAATGAATGAACAATAACGATTATCAAGGAATGAGTTATTAAAAATTTTAAAAGGATCTTATATGAACTAATTTATATTACTATTTTTAATTAATATGTTAATAACATGTTTAAAAACTTTAATTATTTTTTTAAATTCACATTCAACAAAAAGAAAGCATGAAGTAAGGGATGTTGTCCAACATTCCATTCATTGCAGTATAGTGTAAGTTATATCACATTATTTACTTTATATGGAATATATAATTCTCATTTTAAATGAAATTAATAAATATCACATTAAATCATGGTATTTTTTGTTTCAATTTTTAAACTTTCATATAAGGGTTGTTTTTCATAATACTAAATAAGTGTTAAAGAATTCATAGCTCAATTTATTTTCATTTTTTTATTATATATTAGTCATCATTGATATCATGTGATTTTGTATGAATTTAAAATTGGATTTTTTTTATTTTATATAGTTTTATTTTGAATTGAATTTGATATGAATTATCTATATGATGATTAATTATCACATTAATAGTCTAATGTTTAAGGTTTTTTCGACAATATAATTTTAATCATGATTGTTTACTCTTGAATATCATTTAAAAGAAATTATTTGACCATATCCTAATAAAAATATTTTCAACTTATTGTCCTATGGTTATTAATTATATTATCCAGTATGAATACCAATTTTACACTATTTTTCTCTTAAAATAATTGAATTTTTTTTTTAATAAAACATTCCATTAAATTTCTGTTCATTAATAAATCCATTTTATACCAAAACCATGTTATAAACATTAAACTTCAAAAAATTAATATAACAATATAAAAAATATTTTTTAAATACAAATTTTCCTTTTTTTCATTTATATTTTTTTTCCAAATATTATTTCTATTCTTTTTCAAAATATATCATATTTTGATTTTGCTAAAAAGGCCAATGGAATAATTGTTTAAAATTATATAGAATATATATAATCTCTTACTCTCATGGACTCATAAATGGTTCAATATATCATTATAATGTTTCAAATATTATTTAAAAACAATATTTTCCAAAATTCATGGTGAAAATTTTTTTTGAAAATTTTATTTCAAAAATGAATGTTATAATTTTTCCATGAATGTTTTTAAATAACCTATTTTATAATTTATGGTCATCAATTTAAATAACTCCGGGGTTTTATATTTTATTGATAAAATAATTTTTTCTTTCTATGGATTGTTTATGAGAATTATTTCTATGAAAATTATATCAATTCACTTACTTGAATAATTGTTGTCGTCATTAACATTAAATTCAATCAGTCACTTTCCATTGATCATTTGACCTTAAATTTCCCATAAATTTTAATATTTATTGTCATTGAGAATTTATTTACTTGCCTAAGTATCATTATTCTATACACTATTAAACATTGAATGTCATGTGTTTATCGGGAGACTTAATGATAAATCATTATTCATCAATCATTACAAATTTTTTATGGTAGATAAATTTATATCAATTAAATATATTATTCCATATATAATTAATTATTTGGAACTGAAAGGTAATGGAAAAGAACAATTATATATATCCCATATATGCATTATCAGTCTCATGAGATGAATCGTTGGATATCCCTATTTGAATGGGTTTCTAACCAATAGTTTTAAATTGACATGAGGATATATAAGGATGGTTATGTTTTCATGATCATACATAACATGAATTTAAAAATTATTCATTTACATCCTTTTGAATTCAGTTTGTATTATCCATTAGATAATCATAATTATATTATCTATAGATGCATTATATTCTCATATTAATTATTAAACAATATGTGTTTTCAGTTATTTACCATGCCATACTGATTATGTCTTACCTAATTATGATGGTGATGTTATTGACAAAATGGAGTATGTATTATTTTATTTACATTATATATAATATGATAGAAAATTATTTATATATTATTTGTTTTCTGGTATTTACATTTCCAAATTTTGTGTTCCTTATGAATTATGAATTATCTATTGATTATATAATTAAATATACTTAAACCTAACGGGGAATTTTAGATCACCCTTTTTCGATTCCCCAAAACCCATGTAGTTTTCTAATAATGATTTGAAATAATAAACTACATTGAAAATTGATATTTTAAAAAATTATAATTTGTGTATTAAATTCTAAAAATGGAATCATATATGTATCTTGTTTCCCAATAAAATTAATATACTTAGTTATTAAGGATATATTTTTGGTATCTTATTCTAATGTAATAAACAATTAACTCACTCTCGGTATGTAGGGTCAGCTTTGCTTCATTTTTTTAAAGTTCATTTAATACAAACTGTTAAAAGAGGATTTATGAGAACAATGATTCCGAAAATTAATCATATAATAAACATTAATGATAAGTATTAGAACATATTAAATTAATTTTAAGGAGTATATTATTTAGTTTTTCCTAGAAATAAATACCTATATAGTGACAATAGGTTGACATTATTGTAAAAGAGAGGGACCTAAGAGAAATAAATCTACAAAAATGCATTGGGCTTGACCAAATCATCACGCGGGGAATAACAATGGGCCATATTTTGTAAACTATTTGAAACTCCATATGGATATTTATAATATAATTCAACCACTAATTAGAAACCATAATGAATGATTTGAATATATTATTAGAATTAATGTTCATAGTTAAACCTAGAGTGTGTTTGATTAAAATTATGTTTCCTCAAAGGAATGAAATTTTTTTTATGTTCGAAAATTAAAATAAAGCAATTAATTTCAATGGGGAAAATGATTATGATGGATTTAAATAAATTCCACCAAATGGAAAAATTTATTGTTTTATTATTCAATGTGGATAATCGATGAATTATCCATTTCAATTCCAATTTCTAAAGTATAACACCAATTCTATGGAAGAAAAAATATTGAAATAAAATGGATGATGTATTTGTGTATCTGGATTCATGAATAAAATGTGAGTATTTCTTTATAAAATACATTTTGGTATAAGTTCCATGAAACATCTAAATATTGTGTTAAATTTTAAAATATCATGTTTATAAATTGGATTATGTGTTATGTATCCCATAATGGGTTCTAATTTTATGGTTGATCAAATAATCAATGTATGAAAAGTCCATTAAAACATTTTATGATAGAACTGTTGTAATATTGGGGGTATTTTTTTCAAAAATGTATGGTAATAAAACTCATTTTTCTAGTATATTTTTTCGTGAAATCATTATTTGAGGATCATTTCATTTACATTTTTAAGACACTATTGTATTGGTATTGATAAAATTTAAGGTAATATGATCCTTAATTGCATTATAACAATTTTCAACCGAAGTTGTTAGACATTGTTTAAAAAATATTTTCCCTTGAAGTCCTTTGTAAAAATTTATTTAATGATTAATTTAATTTATTGAATATCTATTATATGAATTTGGGAATGTTAATGGAGTTATATAAATATTTTTTAGAAAACGGACAACCTAAATTCAGGGTGAAAACCTATCACATCCCCAAAAGTCATGCAGTTTAAACCAATGAACTATAGATTATAAGTGTTTAGATCCTACCAATGGCATACTTGAAGTCTTGGTTAATATTTCATTGTTTTTAGTTGAACAATTTTAAAAATAAATTTTAATAATGAACCAGCAGTGTTACTATTTAGGTTTAGATATTATTTTATTATATTGGATAACTTGTTCTTCAGATATTGGTTTTGTTTAAAAAGACAAATTCAAATGAAACAAACATTCACTCTTTGATGTATTTAATGATTTATTAAATTTAATTTCAGTTCATTAGGAAGGAAAAACTAATTTTGTATATTCATTTCATAGAGTAAGGTATGAATTTAAAATTTATTGAATCATAACCAAAGGAACAAAATTTACATTTGAAAATGAAAAATATATTGGATCTATATTTTCTTATCCTCATATATTGTAAAATAATTCAATACCATTATGAATTGTATTGTGATAATAAAATTATCATATTACATTCATATCTAATAAAAAAGACACACTTTTAGACCGTCACATTTTTTTTCTTTTGAGACCATTAATATTTAAATGATTATTCACTTTATTATTATTAAAGGCCCCAGTTTCCCTATATATTTATTTATTCATTTGATTTATGTATTTATCTCTAAATTACACCAATCTTAACCTACAAAGTGACATATTAAGGTTTTCATTCATATTTCCTTTATTTTTCACTTCCTCTGTTGTTAATATGATATTTATTAAACCATTTCATGAAGTCGGTTTTGCAAAAATAGTATTTCCAAATATCAAACCACTTACTACTATAATTAATTTTGAATTGAGAAAATTTAATATATTTAATTTGGGGACAATGTAGCGCCCGAAATGTTCAAAATATTATCAAGGAATTTTATAATATTTGAGACCTGTAACACTGATCAATAATTACTTATGTAATATATTACATTAAACTTAATCTCATTAATTGTTTGAAAATAAATAATAAATGTGTCAAAATTAACTATAATATAGTATATATTTATATCTAATATCTTATACATGCAAGTATTAATATTAAATACTAAATTATGAAACGCTATTGATATAATGGATATTTATAAAATAAGAATCATTTTCCAGAAAAAGAAATTGTATTTCTAAAAAAATTCTAGAAGATGGTTTACTTATGATTTGAACACACATTATAAATTAAACATTACACATTTTAATAGAATTTTTTAATTATATGAAAATTATTTTTGAAATTATTATATTAAAATTATTCTATGATATTTTTTGGTATATTTATGAAATGATTCATTTTATCGATGAATTTGTAAATGTATAGAAATTTAATTGAAAAATAACATTTAATTTAAATTGATTATAAAAGTAAATTATATTTTAAAATGGGATTAATTTAAAATTAGTTCAATTATATATAGTTAAACAGAACTATTCCTTTTGAGTAATTTTAATATTTATTTCCCATATAAAATCATTGTATTCTATTAAACCATAGTTCTTTTAAAACAATATTTCTCAAAGAATCTACTATATTTATTATGAATTAAAATATTATCACTTACAAGAATATAATTTTTTTAAAACAGATTCTATATAAAAAATTATACTAATTTATATTTTTTTCATTTATGGAATTAATTTTTTTATAGTAATGAATAGTGAAAACACTAAAAATTAATTACCATGGTTATGGTAAAAATGAATTTATCGGGGGTGAAACTAAAAATTTAATGGATAATAATGTCCCACGAAAATTTTAAAACCCACTTAGAATCCATATTTATATGTTCTATCATATATGATCCTTAATTTACCATTTTGGAGCCTTTTAAAATGATTACTATGTTGGTACACTTTTCTAATTTAAAAAATTACATGTGCTTCACTCACCCCACCTATAATAATGCCACACGCTCTCTTTCATTCTTCATACAATACATCCCACAAGATTCGGAAAATAATTGTACATTTCAACTCCCAAATTCTCCATTATCATCCTAGACGCTTTATTTTCAGGATAAATTCACCCTATAATGGATTTGGAGAAAACAAAATGGTGGTATCTAATGTAGAATTAATGTTATCCAACTACTGTTTTTTTTCAGGACCCTCCTCTTTAAATTATTATAAAATAATAATGATGTAATAAATTTTGAAACAACAATACATTGAGAATTTTATATAATAATGAAATTACCTAAAACCATGTCAAATTCTATTAAATGGGTTACAAAGTAATCATTCAAGTCTGCAGTGGGAAACTACCTCCTGAACCGATGCCATCTGTTCTTCAATTTCCACTATTGATGTCTATGTCTGATGATAAATATAGAGAATATATATGATATTTATAACATAATTATAACACTATAAAAATTATTTTATATATTTTTTTTAATTTCTAATCTATGGGGGATTTGATAACGTCGATCATTTGTATGAAGGAGTACTGCATCACGAAGCAATATGACTTATCTTTCACAGATGCTTTACATGGAAGGTGGTAAGGATATATTTAACAACAATGTGGAAAAATGAAATAATTATTATATATATTAAATATTTATCATTTTAAAAACATGATATATTATTTTATTTCTTATATTTTGACAAATTTAATGTTCAAAACTTTGTTCATGTATATGTGGACTACCACCTTCATGAAGTAGTGTGACTATATTTTCTTAAAGACAACACATGGATGATTTGTATAAGTATATATCAAAAGATTATACAATATTATTATCATAATATAATAGAAAAATATTACTTATCTGATTTCTATAATTATTGTTGGTAAATAGAAATGTTTCTCATGTTATTTTTGGGCCTACTGTCTCCATGATTATAACACAATATATTATTCGTAACCATATTTCATGATTTCTTTTAAAATTATAGATTATTTAACTATATTATATTTATCTTATGATTATTTTCTTGAATATGTTATAACTATATAATTTACATGAGAATGACAACATTCATGACAATGGACGAATGGGAAAACATGGAAACTAAATCATAAAATCATGAATACAATGAATGATTATTAACAAAATAGTAACAAGATACTATAAAATTTTAATACATGTCATTAAAAATATTCCCATTGTTATGGAAGAAGTTAATTACATGTTTATAATAACTGTATAATTGTTTCGATCATGTTCAACCAATTTTAAGCATTTGTTAAGGGACATCATCTCACCATACCTTTATAAAAGAATATTGTAATGATATGCAGCTAATTTCTTTTAGAAGGATCATATAATTCCCCTTTAACTTTTAATATTGTGATTTCATAATAATTAATAACATTTTATTTTTGAATTTGTAATATTTCATAAAAAGGGTGTTTAAAAAAAATGATACAAAGTGGTAATGATTTTGATAACACAATTTTTTTAGTAGGATATATTACATACTCATTATCTTTAATATTTTAAAATTATTCCTAGGAAAAATTTTATAATATGATTTTCTATTTCCACTAACTGTATATTGATTTTTAATTGTTACAAATAATATATTCTCTTATTAATTCTCACATCATCATTTTTATCATTATAGTGGTTTACTTCACAGTATCATTATAATCAAAATCGTTTATTCATAAATTTATATAGAAGGAAATTTTCTGAAAATTTCAAAATAAACTAATTTAATTTTTTTATAATTTGGTTATCCATTATTATTTATATTTATTATAATTTATTTAATAAATTGGTTTCCCAAAATAATTTTGGAAATGTTTTTATGAATACGTGACTTTATTTGTCTATTCGATAAAAATATTTTTGCTTCTAAAAAAAACGTTTTTTAAATATGGATTTTTATAATTTAAAATGTAATTATTAAAACCTTTTTTACATATTATATCATTTATAAATAATATAATGGGAATCTTTATTAATTTCTCAAAAAAAATACTCATTTAGAATTTACAGAAAATATGAATGAAATAAATGTTTTTATGTAATAAAACTGTATAGAATTTTCAACCATCATGAGTTGTAAAATTTTTGAAGGAAACCAATAAAATTTTCAATGATTATTTTTAAAAAATAATAAAAATGTATTAGCATCTTTTGATTAAAAAAATATTTTCCAAATGAAATGGATATTCTCCTCAAGAGTGTTTTTAATGAAAATTTTATGGTATTAAAATTCACTATTAAAACAACCCTATATTCTTACACAAATGGTTATATGAATGATTATTACCATCAATATTAATTTAATGGATGGTTTATGATAATTTCTACAAAATAATGTTTTCAAATTAACCCCATTCATTAATTTTTTAGTCATTTACTTTTATATGAGTAATTTTACTTTTTTTGATCAACAGACAATAAAATAACCTTAGATATAAATTTAATTTTTCGTGGATAATTTTATTTTATAAAACATATATCATTTTTAGAAAGGGTATTTTATATTTAATTTCATTTTTTTGTGTGTAGGAATAATTATGAAATTTTATTCATTATGAAATGCATATACCTAATGATAATATTGGTTTAAAATAAAAACATTATGCGATATATGGGGAATGTGTTGGAAATGAAAGAGATGGATGGGTCCTATTTATAGATATCCTTAAGAAGCATTGGGAGTCTCTTGTGATTAATAAATGGTCTAAATATAGTTAAATGAGTTTCTACACAATATAGTAAATCATTAGTGAGGATAGTTGTTATTTTTAATGGAATCATGTTCTTAGAAAACAAGACATCTAGTTATTAAAAATTTCCTTTTTTCAGAATTCAGTTATTATTACGCATCAAAATTTCTCAATGATAATTCCTCTCAATGCATTTAATTATCGTGTTATTGTTTAAATGGTTTGTGTTCGTAGTTATATACTACTCCATATTGATTATGCATTATCTATTTGTGGTAGTCTTATTACTGATAATATGAAATTTGTTTTTTTATCTACATTTCCATTGACTATGTTAGTCAATTATTTAAATGCAATGTGTGTTTTGATATTTATAATTCTGAATTATTCTTTCCTTGATAATTATTATTCCTTTATTTGTGATATATTCCACTATACATACTACTTAATAATCATTTTCTCTCACCTTGGTTTATTTTTATTTTCCTAGGAAATCATAAAGGGTACCAAATATGATATGCACGAATATTATAGAGGTAAGAATGATAATTCCATAATTACTTTGTGGTAGTTTTTTTTTCATATTAGATATGATAATAAGGTATTTATCTATTTTACCATGACTAAAAAAATAAATTTTCCCTTCGGTATGTGATTCATAGTATATTATTCCAATATTTAAAACATAGTAACTATCTCTAGGTTTTTGGGGATATGGTTTCTATATAACTACAAAAAAGGTAAAATAAAATGTGATTAATAAGAATTAATTGTGGTATTCCTTTAATAGTTCATAATTTTTATATAAATATTTTTTATGAATAAACTGAAGCATGTCCCAATTTAAAACAACATCGATTCACTTAACTAAATTTCACAAATCAAAATATTAACATGGTGAGGCCATACCTTTCTTAATAGATTCTTAAAGCATGTGAGGTCTACATTAAATAGTATGTCCTCATTGGTAGGGAATTAAAGTGGGAGTAGTAATGGAACATAATTATAAATAAATATGTGGGTTACATGGATAATATAATGGGATAAAGTGAGAATATTTTATTTGTGAAAAGTGGGTCTTATTATTGGAAAACTTTATTATTTAATGGTGAATGAATGAAAAAATACGAGTGGAGGTGGGTTCGGTGTGTTATTTGAATTATGAGTATATATTCTATATGATAAATGTGAGAATGAAATTAATACCAAAACATTATTTCTAGTTTGTCTACGGAGTATATTACATTTTATAATTTGGAGATAAAATAATAATTCCTAACTCATTAATAATAATTAAAAATGAATCATTGTGATTGTTTTAATACATTAAATATATTTTGAACCATCACACAAAATTTTGACACGATGAATTTTAATTTTGAAGAACATTATCCAAACTCAGTTTCTAATTAGTAAAAAATTATACATTAAATCAAAACTGGAGTTGTGTGAAAAGATTTTTTTGTAAAAAGAAGTTCTTTAATTTGGTAAGTATAAATAATCATATTTAAATTTTTATAAATTTATTTTTTATCAAATTAGTTTACATATATATATTTATAAACATCATATATGTGTTAAACATGACAATATTTACAATTAATTAAAAAATATAAAATCTTTTGAAACAAATTGTTATTTAAATAATCACTATTTTACAAAGTTAACTAATATATACCTTGAAATCCAAATATTATAAACCAAAACAAATAGATCACATTAATTTATATATTCTATCTATTTAAATATATGAAAATAATTTTATCTAATTTAATATATAAAATTTTTCTGATTTTATTTTAATATATACCAACATAACATATTATAATATTTAGACACATATATGTTGTAAGTATAAAATGAACCTTCTTTTATTATATACTTATATATAGTTTTAGTATTGTTTTTAAACCTAGTTAATCCATAAAATTTAATGAGTAATATAAAACGGTAATATTTAATAATTTAAAATGATAATCTGTATTTTAATTTTTATTTAGTGTCACATGAAAGAAAATACACACATGTGATATTTAATTATTCAAATGTAATTACTAAAATCATGTGTTGTTACATTGTGACATCCTGAACAACAATTTCTTCCCGAAAATACTTTTTAGTTGAATTAAACCTAAAAAGGGAATCATTTCAAGATAATATCCTTGGGTTCCAAATTGTGTTCATTAAAATTACTATTCCTTAATTTTATATTGAATAGATGAGAGGAATTTTTCAATGCAACCAAATCAATATTATCCAGAATTTCGATTGGGTATTTATTATTTAAGATATATTTTTATAATTTTATAGATTCAAAGCTTATCGCATGTGTGGGATTTGGTATTTACAACCCTAAATGTGATATATTAAGAAAATTTTCTAATTGTGAGAGTTATGTTCGCAGTTCTATGTGATGAACTATTACAATATAATGATCATGAAGGGATAGATATACATAGTTCTAATCTTCTATTTCATAAAAAATATTATAACATGCTACCAAGGTGCAATCTGAAAGAACAACCATCCACCAACATCAAAATCTATATCTCATTGCCAATTATCTACATTTCTCATATGTTGATTTTTCAAATTTCATATACTAATGAATAGTTAAAACCTTTTCTTTTATTTCATGAATTTTATTAGGACATATCATCTTTCTATATCAAACACCATCCCAAAATGTTGGAGTATATATCTCTTCCTATATAAAGCCTTATATAGTTATATAAGAATTCTAAAGATGAAAAAATTTTAAATTAGTACTCTATATACGGGAGGAATATATCCCAATATCCATCGAATTCCCCTTAAAAAGATCTCAATTTATTATCTAGAGTTTGGTTGGCCCTCTCAGGATAACCAATTATTTGAGGGTTGAATGCTTTCTGAATTTTTTCTCTATCTCAAATAACTTTTTTTAATTCCCTGAGCCTATAAGCCCATAGTTGGTGCATTATTATGTATAATTAACATGATCACAAAATATAAAGTCCCAAAATACCAATTAGTTTAGTATCCTTGGAAGAACTAGATACATTCATAAGGTTTAAATTACATCATAAAATGGAAAACAACAATAAAATTGTGTCCATAGACCACACTCATATCCCCTCAGACAATCTATGCAGGTCAGTAATCAAATATATATTTGCATCATGGGAAAAACAAAACATAGAAAGGGGGAGATCAGATGCTCAGTAAGGATAAAAATATAGTGGAAACATTAATAAATAAGCATAAACATTTAATGCACTACATAAGACTAAAACAAAATCCTTTTAAACATGAACTTCAGCATAATATGGAAAACATAAAATCACATAATTCCATTTATGTATTCACATAGATATTCTACTAATCAAATAATCAAATGCAGTATCAATAACCACTTTCATAATGATGGAATGCATAATGCCATACATTTATAACCACATAGTCAAGGCCTTATACCTAGACTACAAATAATATTTTGTCAAGTCCATGTTCCAAGACACTAGTTTGTCTCATGAGACCTATCGATGCATCGAGGAGCTATACCGGGATTCACCCGTCACTTACTAAGTCTATTTCATTCCTCAAATGAAAATGTTTAAATATAACATAAACATTCATATTAAAACTAGCATACGAAATGTCAATACATTATCCATAAACCATGAATATTGTAAAAATCATAGATCCACATTAAAACATATCAAATGACCTTCAATACAATATGGATGTTTTGTACCATTGTAAATCAACTTCAAATAGGCTTAAAATCCCAAAAAATGATGTTTACATAGATGAAATCAAAAACATCTTTTTTGAGAAATATCTATTTTTATTTTGAAATAATTTATGAGTAACATAATTATAAAGAAGATATTTATTTTTATTATATTCTTATAATCTTGTAAGGGAATAATTGACTATTTTATAATGGTGGAAAATAGCCGCACCAACTGTATAAGTTAAAAAAAATTCTTACTATAATTTTGTCGAAAAGGTCATAAAGTACCGTATTGGGAATACGTCATAATGATTCCTTTCAAAACATATAAGGTCATATAAGGGTATAAATGATGTAAACCCATCGTCTTGTAAATAATAAAAAAAAAATTGAAATACATTTTTAAGAAACATTGATGTGGATGATAAAGAGGTCCCAATAGATACTTATTTAAAAATAACCTCATATAATAAACAAATTCTGAAATTAATTCTGGACTTGTACTTTTACATGGTAGATGGTTGGTTAACCTCCTCAATAATGGTGAACTAATTGTTATAAAATTATACAACAATCATATACATTAATATGATATCATATATGATCTTTTAATATTGATTTGTTAATATTATTTTAGTATTATCATCGTTTATGGTGTTAACTGATTCGTTTTCAATTATATGCTTTGTTACGTATGTAATGTTTATAATGGGTAGGATGTTTCTTATTCATATTAAGAATTATATTCTATCTTTAGAAATTATTTTTAATCATAAAATTCAAATTTGTCTTGAATGGATTATTATGGGGAATGAATCTCATCACGTTCATGGAGACGAAATTACGTACATACACACGAGCGACAATATCATTATTTTGATATTAAAATAATTCATAATTTGTTGTTATATCATATATACAGAATCATTATCATTTTATATATATTATTTACATCAATTACACATCATTAGTATACCCATCCAAATTAAAATGTATTGAATAACAATTACACCACGATGTGGAGACGGTAAGCTGTACGTACAAACATATGGTGACAGGTCATTCAATGGATGGATACAATAATTAATATGGTTGTACCATATTAATAATAACATCATAGTATATATAAAATACTGTATTTATTATTTTATAATGGAATCGACAAAGAAAAAGGAAGTGGAAGAATAAGGGAATTTAAAAGAGGTGATGAAATATTTACCTCTTCTTCGTATTTTTCCTTCTGATTCGATCCAAAGGGAACCATAGGTTGGATTTATAACTGAAGTAATTCATATAATATGAAATTATTATTTTTTATAGGTTATTATTTTAGGGGTTGTCTGAACCAAATGGTTTTGAAGGTGTGAATTTTTGGGAAGGGTGAGTGCCATTTTATAAAAGGGTGAGGGGAACTTTAGGAAAAGCATGAAATATTATTTTATAACGAATTCATTTCCGGTTCTAATTGATAAAAATTTATTTATCTAAGGGATATGGGGGTATGGGTCTAACACCAATAAACCAATAGGTTTTAGAAAGTTTTGGGTAACTATATTAACCTTATCTAATAGACTTAACTCTTAGTTACATATTTTGACATTTACCATGTCTCTTTGTATTTTTATATTATATGGAAAATAAACTTACTATATACATCAAATATAACCCAATGTGGTTCATTAATGATACGAAAATCATTATATAAGTATTTTGGCCAATAATTATATTATTAGTAATATATTATCAATTAATAATTTAATATTTCTTTTATAAACTCTTTTATGTAAATTTTGACACTATTTGGTATTTGGTTTTCCTAAATTCATAACTGCATTATTACTACAGTGAAAATTAATCTAGACAACCCTAATATGTCTTATTAACCTATAAAATCAGTAAAATTTACAAAAGCCTCAAATTACATTTATTTGGATATTCATATTATCTATTATTTTTATCATTCATTAATACAGTAATTACTTCATCATCATTGCTTCATTAATAAATTTAATTATTTAATGTCTAAAATATATAAATAAAATACCATTATGTAGGAAATATTTTTATCTTACTAATGAATATTTATAGTTGAATTTATCTTATGTGTAACTCTATATTAAAAATGGTTTTGTTATTAATCTTTGAATCTATCACTTCTAACTCTTCTTTGAATTAAATAATAATAAATGTCTGAATCTAATCCTAGTGATCCTAATGGGTAATAGTTTACTCCTAATGTTGTTTTTGGTCTAATTACACATATTTAATAGAATTAGGACACGAGTTAGTGTAATAATAAAATCATTTTACCCTTAATTATGCTATTTACTAATAACTGTGGTAAGTAAATGTAAATAGTTACTATTCACACAATATTATTTTCATCTTATTGAACCAAATATTACATAGTGATATCAACCTTGTATCCCAAATTTTAGAAATTCATCTCACAAAATCTGTAATGTTATGTTTTATTTAAATATTCAAATGCACCTAAGAGGTGGGTAAAAGACAGTAAAAAGTTCAAAAAAAATTTTATATATCTAAAATTATTATAAATTGACTCCAATGAATTACATTGAACTTATATAGGTATTATGTATCTATTTTCACCTAAAATAAATTGAAAAATATAAATAATTATTTAAATAAAAAGTCGGTAGAAAATAATAACTCATTGTATTTCACTATTCCTAAAAATTTGAAAGTTTTTAGAAAAACATAAGAAATTTTATCTAAGATAATTTCGAAATTCAGAATGCAAAAATAAAGTCCATTTTGAAAGTTAATAATTATAAAATTTCCAAATGTGGTTATTACTATTCATAATGGCTAGTTTGATTGGTTGTTGTGTGTTAGTACTCGAATTTGCATAAAACACACACTATTTTATTATTCAAAGAGAAGCATATCAGGGAAGCTTTGGGTGTTTCATTTTTCCCTCCTTCAAATAATTTCATCCTTGAAATTTCTAGAATATTACTACATAAAATGAATTGGGTGGTTTTTCATCATATGTTCCTCGGGTTCCCACATTTCATCTTCCATCTTCTGGTTTCTCCATTGATCTTTTACCAGACATGCCGTCCAGTTTCTCAGCACTTGTTGTCTAATATCAAGAACCTTGACAGGCTCTTGGCAATAAGAAAAATCGGGTTCCAGTTCTACTTTCTCATAGGTGAGTACATGCATTGAGTCAGACATGTATTTTCTCAACAGTGATACAAGGAACACATCGTGAACTTTTGAGAGATTTGGTGGCATTTCCAAACTGTAATGTACAACCCCAATTTGTTCTAGAATTTCAAAAGTTCTGATGTACATAGGACATAATTTTACGTTGTTACCGAAATGTATAACACCATTCCATAGAGATACCTTCAAAAAACATGATCTCCTAACTGAAATTCCAAATCCTTCCTTTAGTTATCAGTATAGTTCTTCTATCTACATTGAGCTTCTTTGAGGTGGTTTTGGATTACCTTCACCTTTTCCATCATTTCCTCCACCAGTTCAGGGCCTATGAGTTTTCATTCACCAACATCATCTCAACAGGTTGGTGTGTGACAACTCTTTTTGTATAACGCTTTATATAGTGCCATTTGAATACTGGAATGCCAGATATTGTTATAAGAAAATTATACCAGAGCTAAATATTGATCCCACATACCATGAATGTCAAGTGATCATGATCTCAACATGTCTTCAAACGTTTTAATAGACTATTGTTATTGTCCATTTGTTTGAGTGTGGTAGCCAGTGCTCAAACAAAGTTCAGTATCTTGAGCTATCTAAATACTTTTCTAGAATAATGATGTAAAAAGTGGATCAAAATCAGAAAAAATCGATATTGGTACTCCATGAAGTCTTATAAATTAATTATTATATAGTAATGTGAATCATTCAAGTGGTAAATCTTCTCTTATAGAAAGATAATGTGTTGACATAGTAAGATGATCAACAATGACCCATATAACATCATTCATTTTAGGAGTCTATTGTAGTCCCATGACAAATTGCATCTTAATATTATCCCATTTCCAATCAGGTATGGGAAGAGGTTGCATGACTCCTCCATGCCATTCTAATCCACCTTTCAATTATTGACAACCCATACATCTTGACAGATAATTAGGAATCTCCCTCTTCATGTTGTCCCACCAAAAATGTTCCTTCAAATCTCTATACATCATAGTGCTACCATGGTGTAAAAATAAATTGGAACTATGAGCATCATCCAACAATTCCCTTTGTAGATGATGTACATCGTGAACACAAAGTCTCTTCCCAAATTTCAAAATTCAATCTTCATACACAATTTCACTCAATATCCCATCATTCACAGCTTTAATATTCTTTTGAAACTCATCATCACCAGTCTGAGAACTCTTTATCATTTCTGGTAAATATGGTTTGGCAACCATTTGAGAATGTATTGATGTTTCACCTTCAAGGGTTATTCCCATATTCATATTTACAATATCCATGTGCATAAGATCCTTTTCAATTCTCATATTGTTAAAAACTCCATGATCCTTTCTACTCAGAGTATTTTCCACCTTATTTACCTTCCTCGGGTGGTAATGTATAGTGCAATCATAACCCGTGAGTAGTTCAAGCCACCTCCTTTTCCTCATTATGATTTCTTTCTATGAGAAAATATACTTTAAAATCTTGTTATCGGTATATATGTCACATTTTTCACCATAGAGATAGTTTCTCGAAATAATCAATGAAAAGATTACATATTCTAACTCAAGATCATGAGCATGCTAGTTTTTCTCATGAATTTTTAGCTGTCGTGATGCATTGGCAATAACCCTATATTTCTGCATAAGGACACAACCAATTCATTTCTTTGAAGTATCACTATAAATTCTAAACCCATAATTCCCATATGGTAGAGTCATGGTAATAGAATTTACTATTCTTCTATTCAGCTCTTCAAAACATTTTTCACACTATTTATTCAAATAAAATTTAACGCCTTTACGTATGAGCTTGGTAAATGGGTTTTCCATTCAGGAAAAATTCTGGATGAAACACTGATAATAACCTTCTAAACCAAGAAAACTGCGTACCTTAGTTATACATGTCGATGCAAGCCATTCTTGGATTTCTCTTATTATAGAAGGATCAATAAAAATTCCATACATAGAGACAATATGTCCAAGAAAATAAATCTCTTGAATCCAGAATTCAGACATGTTAAACTTTCCATATACTTCATGTCTTCTAAGAGTCTTCGAGATAATGAACAAGTGATTCTCATGATCTTCATACCATTGGTAATATACCAAGATATAATCAATAAATACCACTATAATTTCATTAAGACATTCCTTGAAAACTCTATTCATTAGATCCATGAAGATAGAGGCTGCATTAGCCAACCCAAAAGGCATTACTGTAAACTCGTAATGGCCATACCTGGTTCAAAACGTTGTCTTTAGAATGTCTTCCTTCTTCATGCACAACTGATGATATCCATATTGAAGTCTAATCTTGGAAAATAATTGAGCTCCATGAATTTGGTAAAATAAATAATCAATGTGAGGTAAGTGATAGATGTTCTTTATCGTTATAGCATTGATCTCCCTGTAGTCAATGCACAACCTCATAGATCAATATTTCTTGTTAACAAAAAGGATATGGGCTCCCCATGGAGAAACACTATGGTAAAGAAAACAATTATTATTGAATTCCTCTAGTTTTTTCTTTAGTTACACTAATTCCAAAGTGGATATTCTATAAGGGGTCTTTGATATGGTCCTTGAACCACAAATTAGATGAATGGAAAACTAAATTTCTTGTTCTAGAGGATGTCTAGGTAAATCTTCTAGAAACGCATCAACATATTCTTTCACAACAGGTTCATCGTCTATTTTAACATTCTTTTCAACACCCACAATTATTTCCCTCTCTTCCTCCCCAGTAATTGAATTTAGTTGAGCTATTGGGGGTGGATCTAGAAAAAAAATCAGGTGGTAACGATTCTTCTCTAAAGATAATGTTTCATTTATCATCTTCATCAATAATCGCATCCTCCTTCTTCTTACAATACATTTTAGCATCATGGTCCAAAATCCAATCCATACCAAGGATTATTTAAAATACAATCATGGGTATGATGATGAGATCAGTAGATAAAGAGCATTTTTATGCCCAAATGGGAACTTATTCACAAAACATTGTTATGATGACGCTTCCCTTAAGATTTTTTACAGACAACTCCCTTGTTAAATCAAATTGGAAATATCTAATTTTCATAGAAAAATGGAAAGATATGAATCAATGCGATGATCTAGAATCAAATAAATCATTTTCTAAACTTGAGGATACCATTAAATTACCTACCAACACGTCTTTTAGAGTTTAAACCTTAGCAGTAGTGATAACATTATCTTGGTGTTGATCAGCTAGTCTTTTCGTAGGTATGTTCTCCTAATTCTTAAGATATTTATTTTCATATTACCCCCATTCTCTACAACTGTAGCATTCATAATCGATCGCCTCTTTCATCCAATTTCAATCACGAGCTTGGTGGCCTTTTTCACAACACTTGAAAGAAACTCTCATTCACATTACGCAAGTACCAAGGTGTCTCTTACAACATTTACTATAGGATGGTTATTCAAATTTTCACTTCTTCCCCTTATATTCATTTCTAGAGTGTTTAGAAGATCTCTTATTCTCTTAATTTTCATTAAAGTTGTAAGACATAGAGAATTATTTTTCTATCTTGATAGCACATGAGAAAATATCCTCATATGATGTGAAGGATTTTGAGACTAATGCTCGAATGGAAAATGGTTTTAACTCATTAAGGAAATGACCAATCTTATTTATTGGGTTACATATATAATCTGTATCATGCCTCGCTAACAGAGTAAGGTTAGCCTTATAATTTGTGACATTCTCATCCTCCTTTTGCCTCAGAAACAGAAATTTCCTTTCCAAATCTGCTCGATGGTCACGAGGAATGTATTTTTCTACGAAAATATCCTTAAAATACCTCCATTCCATATTAGATACTTCATCGTCTTCATTTGTGTTTTGAATTAATTTCCACCACTGATCAGCATCTCCAGTGAGACTCTAAACTTCCATGAAAACCTTTTCCCTTTCACTACTCCCCAATTCATGGAATATATTATCTATGGAATTTATCCATTGTTCAACCATTAATGGTTTTGTACTCCCATTTTATGTTGGTGGTTTTTGCCTCATGAAGTGGTCTAACATTGATCATCCATGTTGTGGATCAGGGTGCTCCATACATGTAATTTTATTATTCATAACCTGAGTGAGTTGTCCTGGTATAGTGATAAGATGATAAGCACCAGTTGTATCACCATCTCCACAATAATTATCTTGAGCTGGAGGGAATCCCTACACAGAGTGCGTGAATTGATACAGTTTTCCATTCCTTTCAATAGGTGTCATTTCTAAGTAATGGCATAAACTAGATTAATTTATGAATCAAAATACATAATTCCAAACATTTAAAACACTTAACATAAATTGAACAGTTTTTGGATATAATCCACAATCATAAAAAAAAAGTTTCTTTGATAATTTCTCTACTCATAATCCCTTCATAATGGTTTGTAAGTAAAATGAGAATTATCCTAAGCATATCCCTTGGGAGAGTCGTAACCAAGAGTGAAACAGGGCCCGTTGTCGTGCACTAGTTCATATTCAAGTCTAGATCATAGCAGTGTTTTTAGGTTTTACCCCTAGGTACATCTATGCCAGATCCACCTCTACCTACTCATTTCCATACAGGGATGTATTCCTTAGAAAACTCACAAAATCTCTACAATACCAAAATTCTAGAAATTTCTACTATACTAATCCTCAAATTCTATCTTATGGTAATGTGATCTAATCTGAGTTTATGTAAATATAGATTCCATGGTTTTTACTAAACATCTTATGATACTAACTGCAGCACCCTGACCCTAGAAGCCCAATGTTGGAGCATTATTACGTATCATTGTCATGATCACAAAATTTTTTGTCTCGAAGGACCGATTAGTTTAGTAGTCTTAAAAGTACTATATACATTCATTAGGTTTACATTACATCATAAAATGGATAACTACAACAACATTTTTTCCATGGAAAACACTCATATCCCCTTAGACAGCCCCTGCAGGTCAGTCATCAAATACTTCTTCGCATCCTCGAAAAAATAAGACATATAAAGGGGTGATCTCAGATGCTCAGTAGGGATAACAATATATCATAAAATTTCATAAATAAGCATAAACATTTAAGGGAATGTATAAGACTAAAAGAAACCCCTTTTAAACATGAAATTCAGCATAATATGGAAAAGATAAAACCAGATAACAACATTTACTTATTTACATGGATAATCTACTAATATAATAATAACATGAAATATCAATAGACACTTTCAAAATGATTGAATTCCTAATGCAAGACTTTCATAACCACATAGTCAAGTCCATGTTCCATGAATACAAATAATATTTTGTCTAGGCCTTGTTCCAAGACACTAGTTTGTCTCATGAGACATACTGATGCATCACGAAGCTATAACGGGCTCTACCCATTACTTACTATGTCCAATGCATTCCTCGTATGAAAATGTTTAAACATAACATAAATATTCATATTAAAACTAGCATATGAAATGTGAATACTATATTTATAAACCATGAATGGTGTAAAAATAACACATCCATAGTCGAACATATCCCAAAACCTTCAATACAATTTGGAAGTTTTTTACCATAATAAATCAACTTCAAATAAGCTTAAAATACATTAAGGGATGTTGACATTGATGAAATCAAAGCCATTTTATTGGGAAATATATCATTATATTTTAAAATTATTTAAGAGTCACATAATTATAAAGAAGGAATTTATTCTGAAAATATTCATATAATCTTGAAAGAGAAGATTTGATGATCTTATAATGACAGAAAATAGTGTCACCCGTTATATAAGTTAAAAAAGTTTCTTACATTATTTTTGTCGAAAAGGTCATAAAGCACCTTATTTGGAAAACATCAGAATGATTCCTTTCAAAATATATAAGGTAAAATTAGGGTATAAATGAATTTACCCCATTTTCTAGTAAATAGTAAAAATGTATTGAAATTCATTTTTAAGAAACATGGATGTGGATGATAAAGAGGTCCCTATAGATACTTACGTCAAAACAACCTTGGATAATAAAGAGATTGTGAAATTAACCCTTACCTTGTAATTTTCATTTGTAGAGGGTAGGTTAAACTCCTATATAATTGTGAAATAATTGTTATTAAATTATACTAGAATCATATGAATTAATATCATATCATATATGTTCTTTTAATATTTCATTGTTAATATTTTTTTGTATTATCATCGTTTCAGATGTTAATTGATTCGTTTTCCTTTATATTATTTTTTAGATAAGTAATGTTTATTATGTATATGATATATCTTATTCGTATTCAGAATGATATTATTTCTTTAAAAATTATTTTTAATCATATAATTAAAATTATTCTTGAATGGATTATGATGGTGAATGAATCTCATCATGTTCTTGGAGAGGGTAATCCTTACATACGAACGAATGACAATATCATTATTTTTTATATTAAAATAATATATAATTGGATTGTATATCATATATACATAATCATTATTGTAACACCCTGAGATTTTATAAGATATATATATTTTTTAATTTCATTCATATCTTATGTTTTACAGTACACCAAGATTATCTTGTTCTATATGAAACACGGTATAGGCTTGCAATATACGCAACACTATTCTTGGATCGTGTGACACACAATTTCAAGTTCGTTTGATTGAAGTTATTCTACGCAACATTGAGTGTGTGTATATATATATTCAATATATAAATGAAATATTGTTGGATTCTGTTATAAAAAACAAAAAAGGAGTCTGGCACTACACGTAAACCTGAATTGGCTTGCATTAAACGCAATCACGACCTTCCTTGATAACGCGTGTTGTAGGCAATATCGAGATTCAATAAACAATGATATATGGTTATAATATTATTATGAACTAGCCATTGTGAATATTATTAACTATATTTTGAATTTTATAACATTATTATTCATATTAAACATTTTCTTGAACATGGTATGAGATCAAAATAAATCTTTTGAGTAAAATAAGTATTTTAAAAAAAATGCAGTTTTGCCGCCTTTTGATAGATCACCCACATTAAATATAGTTTTTTACATTTTTATAAGTTGAATATGAGAAAATAAAATTCATTTTTGGAATCAGGTTATTAAAATGTACTTTGTATAAATTTTTCATATTAATCTGATAACTTTCATATTTCAATGAATAGTAAAAACACGTTATATTTTAATTAAAAACAACTTTTTTCATCATAAAAATTTATATTGATAAATTATAATATTTAGGGGTTATAAATAATGAATAGAATATATTTTTTTCATTTAATATAATGTATGTCATTGGAATTGATTATGCATTGAATTCGTAGGTTAAATCAATTCAATCTTTTGCAATGTTTTAAACAAAAACACGTTTTCTTTCGACAACGGGATTACTTTTAATTTTATTTTTGCAGTTTATGTGTATTCAATTTGAAAAAATGGATTCCAAATTTCGAATCAGTGGGTCTAAATTATGTTAATATGATACTTTTTATTTTTGGGAATTATGAATAGTAACTACGGTAATTTTTTTTTACTATAGTTAAAGGTAAATCGTGTAATTACAGGTAAAAATAAGATTATAAAATTACCCTAACACATGAAAAAATTCTATTGTATGACTTAATGACGACCCATATCACCTAAGGGTAAGATTAGATTCATTTTATTGACTTTTAGCCATGAAACTAATTTAATTATTATTAAAACCAAAGAAAGTGACAACATGTCACTCCCTTAAATATTATAAGATTAATAATTTTAATTTAGTGATAAACTTCAATAAACATAAAAAACGAATGGTCTCCAGAAAGATAATAAAATTATCTACATAATTAGAATTTATTTATAATTTTGAGGGATTAAATAATTATCATTAATGGTTACAAAATATTGATGTTGAAATTATTTTATTGATTAAAATATCAAATAAATGGATTTAAAAATAATCAAATAAATATTACATGAACTATTTAATGTGCTCCACTGATTTTATAGTTACATATGACATATTAGGAATCTATTAAAGCTTTTATTTCGAATATTACT
Organism: Viscum album; assembly: GCA_963277665.1. Taxonomy (NCBI): domain Eukaryota; kingdom Viridiplantae; phylum Streptophyta; class Magnoliopsida; order Santalales; family Viscaceae; genus Viscum; species Viscum album. The sequence goes on along the minus strand of OY728133.1, from coordinate 639,980,913 downwards.
TCTGTGGGTATTTTATTTAAATTCAAATAAATGAATAGTGTCAAAATTGACACTATTGTTATTTTATAAAAATTAAATATTATAAAATTGTTTAAAAATAAAAACAATTATTTAAAAATTACAAATTAAAATTTATATGGTCGAAAATGTAATAAATCATACAATTATGGATAATTCACAACATATAAGTAATTATTTATAATGATTTAAAATTTAGAATATTATCAGCACAAATAAAATTAAATACATTATATAAGGATAAATCAAGTTGATAATGTTTAATATAAATTCCCAACATGTATATATTTTATTGTATGATGATATTACAACCCTATATCATTTAATCTTCGTATTTGGGTCATTTTTTTGTTTTTTATGTGGGGTTGGAATTTATTATAAATTAATATTTCTTTTAATTCCAAAGGTGCCCCCCACCTCCCTTATAAAAAGGGCACCCCTTCCCTCTTCTCTTCACACCCTTTTGAGCCCTGAAGTTCAGCTAAACCCTACCCATTTCACTTTTAACCCACCTTATAAACATACTACTGGTCTTGGGCTTCTTCAAAGACCAATTTTAGTGCCCTAAGAGGAGGTTTCAAAGAGGCGTGTCGAAGAAGAGGTAATATCCATTACCGATTCTTTCAAAATTATTTCTTCTTCATATTCTTCTTCTTTAGTTATATAATTATGAATTAATAACATCAGTATCACCCATATACTGATATTTTTTTATAAATATGAATCAAATTTCTTTCACCTTTTATCCCTTCTAAGGAAAATGAAATCACCGCACGTGCGTATATAAGGAATACCATCTCCACGTCGTGGTGTAATCTGTTTTTCCACCACCACCTAAATTGGATGAGTATAATTGTGTAAAAAATCAATACATATGATTATTATAAGACCATACTGATTCTATGATATTATATCATTCACACCAATTCCACTCAATTAATATGGGAATGATATCATCGCTCGTGCGTACGTATGGATTACTGCCTCCACGACGCGATGTGATTCATTTTCCATGTTAACAACATCAGAATGATTATAATGTATATATTATAAGTAATCATGAAATATGTGACATAATAATTCTTCTAGATTTATATATATATATATATATATATATGTATTTCATCTACTTAATTTTATTCAATTCAATAAGGAAATGAAAACAGTGTTCATGCGTACGTACAGCCTACCGTCTCCATGAACGATTTATTTCTTTCCATTTATCAATCTATTATATATATGTATATTCTGAAAATATAATATATATAAATCATATTTTATATTCTGGAATTAAGTAATCATGATCTAAGTACTCATATTAATAATTACAAATCAAAACATGGACAATTAATGAAACGATTTTACCCAAAATGCAACTTTAAAATGAATTTACAAAAGAATGGGTAATATAAAGTCATATGTGAACCATATATGATATCATAACAATGAATATGATTCTATAATAATTAAATAAAATTATTTAAATCATTATACAGGAGGTTCGGATACGTACGAAGCATATCAGACCTAATGTAAGGGAAAATCTCAAAATTTCATTTTTATCCGAGATTTTTTATGCATCCGAATTTACTGGGGATTATTTATCATCCACATCAATGTTTCCTCAATATGTAATATTATTTCCATCCACCTATAATTTTTTAAATCCAAATTTAACCATTTGTGAGTTTTTATTAAATGATATGAAAGGAATCTATTGTCGTTTTTAGTACGTGTTACTTTTTGACTTTTCGGGCCAAAGTACGAGAATAATATTTTTTTTAACTTATTCGACCTGAATGGACTTTTAGAAAATTATTTCCATGAATATAATTTAAATTTTTTTAATTTTATTTTTCATCACTTCTTTTAGTTTAAAATTATATGACATTTTAAAAAAGGAAAATGTTTTTGAATTAGAAAGAATATTTTCCTCAAGAATGGAATTCAGGCTTTTTATCAAAATTATTTTCCATCTAAGATAATATAGGGTTCTGTTTCTATCCATATTTTTACATTGATTTTATTATGTTATGATAGAATTATTTTTATGAATTCCTTTTATCTTATATGGATTCTGTTATGATGAAATGATGTTTAAGAATCCCATTTTTATTATATGGGTTATGCTATGATGTATTATTTTTTGGCACACATAAGAATGGTTTCATTATGATATGGGTGAGACCTATATCTCCTTCCAAAGCATTGGGTAAAGATTTATATCTCATGAGATAGACATGGCTGGAATGGTAAGTTAGTCTAGTTCAGTGTTACAGGACTGAAATGAGGTGTGAACTCAATTTAGAAAGGGACTTTGTCCACTAAGATGGTCTTGGCAGCAATTCCTTGGCTACTATAGAAATCATATCATGTGATTAATGGTTTTCCACAATTACATGTTTTCTTCCCATGATATTTTATCATGATTGATGTTCCTTTATGATATATTCCTTACATACTTCAAGATTCATGTCTTTGCTCAAGATTTTGATGTTTAGATTTTATGTTCAAGTTTTTTCATTCAAATGATTATGAATTATTTTATGTTATCTATGTTTACCGTTACTGGGCATATGAACTCACCCATTTTATTATGTTTTCTTTTCCCAAGGATTTAAATAAAGGTTTTAGGTAAGAAAATAAAAGGGGAAGATCTTTATGGGATATGTTGAAGATCTTTCACCAAGATTAGAAGATTATATTCTGAGTTTCCAAGGACACTAAACTATTACGGTCCTTTGGTGTCTATTTTTGTTATGTATTAAGTATTCCGCAAAAATTAAGGTAATGTCCATCTACGTCATGCTTTGGGCCTCTATAGCTGGTATCAGAGGAAAGGTTTTGTCATCCTTTGGAAACTAGGATGCGAAAACTTTAGTGAAATCCCTTGAGATATTTCTAAGATATGTCTAGGGATGTCTCTAAAGATAATTATAAGTATATGTTATAGTACATGAATTATGGTAACAATTTTATAATTAACCCTAATATGTTATATATTGAAGGTAGTCCCCCTTTATTAAGTTGTTTTCCCTAGCATGATTTTTTCCTCCCACGCTATTCTTTTTGGGTTTTAGACGATGGCTGGAACCCGAATGAACCGTGTTGATAAATGTAATGGACAATGAAATGATTTTCCTCCTAAACAAACCAATTTTATGGTAGATGGAGTGCATAATCCTATTGCTATACTTACACAAGCTATGAATCATTCTGGACTTTCGAATGAGTAGAGAAGGGAACAATATTCTATTGAGTCCTTCATGAGGAAACGTCCGCCTTCTTTCAGTGGGTCTTCTGATCTAGTTGTTTCTGAACAATGGATCAGTACAATTGAAAATATATTTTCCATACTTCGATGTTAGGAACAAGAAAATGTCATTCTGGTTGACTAACATTTATAAGGTGAATTAGAACAGTGGTGGAGTCTAATTAAGAATACAAGGCCCCAAAATGATATTGAATCTTTGGAATGGGATGAGTTTAAGAACTTATTTTTCAATAAGTACTTCCCTCGTATTTTTCAAACAAAGATGGAAAAGGAGTTCATTGAGATTAAGCAAAAGGATGATGAATCGGTTGGTAAATACGAAGCAAATTTGACAAGTCTTGATAGGTATGCATCTGGCTATATCATCTAACCTGAAAGTAATGTTGATCGATTTTTCAGTGTCATAAAACCTGGTATTTGGATAGAATTAGCTATAAGAGACATCAGTAACTATGAATAAATTGTACGTTTTCCTATCAAGGTAGAAATTGAAGTTGGTGTTACATATCTATCTCAAGCTTTTGACAAGAAACAAAATATGGAGTTCAAGGAAAAATTGCTGAACAATGGTGAAAAGAATGTGAATGTTGATTTATGCTCAAATTGTGGAAAGAAGGATGGTGGGGAATATCTAATGGTACTAGAAAATGTTTCAAGTGTGGAAAAGAATGTCATCGAGCAGCAGAGTGCCGAAGTAATTGGAAAAATGTTTCTGATGACATTAATAGAGAAAATACTACAGATAACGCGCCACCAATTCTTCAATGCTTCAAGTGAAAGTAAATGGGGCATTATTCAAATCAATTCCCTAATCCAAGGGTTAATTATGATGAACGTGAGAAACCTATTAATGAAAAGGATACAGGGAAGTCACATGCGTTCACTATTTGTGATGTTGAGTATGAAAATGATGTTTTATAATGATTAAGTGTTTATGTAATGGGATTTCAAAATAGTATCATGGAATCTCATTTATGGTATTGTGGAATTTTGGAATATCAATGTATTGGTTTTCAATAATTATATATTACCGGTAACCATGAAAAGTGATTGAAATATTTTTGGAAAGAATATGATATGCCCATGATGAAGGGATAAGGTAAAAAATAATATGTATGATAGTATTCATTATCTCATGAATGATATAAGGACAAAGTGATATCATTGTTTGAGTATATCGAAATTTTTGGATTTTGGTATGTGGAAAGAGTTGACTTTTGACAGAATTCATGTTTTCAAAAAGGTTCTATGTTAATTAATGTTTCAAGAGAATACATGATTGAGGTATTCACATGTTTGGAATGCGAGCAACAAGAAATATATTATGACATATAAATGATGGCATTCACATGCTTGATATGAGACCTTTACAGTAATCGTTTTTATTATACTATGATATTGGACATATGGATATGTCTAAAGATTGGAATGGATTATGTTTGAACATTATATAGTATTTTTTAAGGCTAGATCTTTTTTCGATGTTATTTCTATAATGTTATAATAATGTAGTTTTGGAAAAAGGACAACTCGTAGGACGGGAGACCACCCGTCGCGTTGGACAAGGCTGTAGGAATCGAACCCACAACCGAAGTGTGACATTCGTTTATCGCATACCACTGGCCTACAAGAAATCCCTAGTTAGTAGAAACTTGTATTATTTTATTGTACAGGATTATAGATGATGTGTAAGTCCATTTTGGAACCATGTCTGATTAATCTCACCATAGATGGACTTATGTATATAAAGTTTTCTAACTTATGTTTGAGAAAGATGGAATGACCTATCATACGATCGCATGATTTGATAAAACTTCATGAAAGACAAATTCAACTTTATTTGTTTAAGAGATGAAGTGGAAATTATCCAAGGAACGACCAATGGTGACATTGTACCAAAATCAAGAAAGTATTTCTTCTAATTCCAATTTATTGAACATTAGGGAAATGATCTTGAAAACCAAAAATATTGTCCAAGTGACCTTATATCTGATGAATTAGATGGAACCTTAGATAATGACATGATTATGGCTCTGTGATTGTTGGGTTTTTCATAGCCATGTCCTTTACCACTCTCTATCAGAACATGATGGTTATATTTTTCTTCCATATCCATATTTCCACCTATATTATCCAATGTGGAAACCCAGTGATATGTTAATCTGGGTAACCGTTACATTTCTTACTTTAATTTTTAAAATGATGTTTTAGTATTCCTTTTTATGATGTGGGTTTCTATGAATGAAACTTTCAAGTAGTAAACCATTTATAACCCTGACAAATTTCGAGGGCGAAATTCACTTTGAGGGGGGTAGAGTGTAACATACTGAGATTTTATAAGATATATTCCTTTTAATTTCTTTCATATCTTCTATTATAAGCTACAACAAGATTATCTTGCGCTATATGCAACAGTGTATAGGCTTGCAGTATACGCAACAGTATTCTTGGATCGTGTGACACACAATTTCAAGTTCGTTTGATAGAAGTTATTCTACGCAACATTGAGTGTATATATATATATATTCAATATATAAATGAAATATGGTTGGATTCTATTATACAAAACAAAAATTTAGTCTTTTACTATACACAACCCTGACTTGGCTTGCATTACACATAATCGCGACCTTCCATGATAGTGTGTGTTGTACGCAATATCCGGTTTTACTAAACAATGATATGTGATTATAATATTATTATGAACTAGGAATTATTAATAGTATTAGCTATATTTTCAATTTTATTACATTATTATTCGTATTAAACATTTTCTTGAACATGGTATGTGAATAAACTAAATCTTTCGGGTAAAATAAGTATTTTTAAAAAAATGCAGTTTTTCGGCCTTTTGATGGCACACCCACTTTAAATCTAGTTTTTACATGTTTATAAGTTGAATATGATAAAATAAAATTCATATTTGGAATCAGGATATAAAAATTTACTTTGGATAAATTTATCATATTAATCTACTAACTTTCATATTTTAATGAATAGTAAAAACATGCTATATTTTAATTAAAAAAACGTTTTTCATCGTAATAATTTATATGGTTAAATTATATTATTGAATGGTTTTAAAGTATGAATGGAATATATTTTACTGTTTAATATAATTTATGTCATTATCTTTGATTTTACATTGAAGTCGTAGGTTAAATCAATTCAATCTTTTTCAATGTTTTAAACAAAAAACCGTTTTCTTTCGACAACGGGACCAATTTTAATTTAATTTATGCAATTTTTGTGTATTAAATTTGAAAAAAAGTATTCCATATTTAGAATTATTGGGTCCAAATTATGTTAATATGCTACTTTTTTTTTGGAATTATGAATAGTAACTACGGTAATTTTTTTTTACTAAAGTTAAAGGTAAATCGGGTAATTATGGGTAAAAATAAGATTATAAAATTTCCCTAACTCATTCCAAAATTCTATTGGATGAATAAAGTTCGACCCATATCACCTAAGTGTCAGATTAGATTCATTTTATGGACTCTTTACCATGAAAATATTTTAATTATTATTAAAACCAAAGAAAGTGACAACATGTCACTCTCTTAAATCTTATAAGTATAGTAATTTTAATTTGGTGATAAAATTCATGAAACTTACAAAATGAATGGTCTCCAGAAATATAATAAAATTACATAAATCAGGATAATTTATTTAGTATTTTAAGGGATTAAATAATTATCATTAAATGTGACACAAAAGTGATGTTGAAATTATTTTATTTATTGAAATATCAAATAAATGGTTTTAAAAATATTACAATAAATATTACATGAACTATTTAATGCGATCCACTAATTTTATAGTTACATATGACATATTATGAATCTATTAAATCTCATATTTCGAATATATCTTCTGTGGGTTTTTTATTTAAATTCCAATAAATGAATAATGTCAAAATTTACACTATTGTTATTTTATAAAAATTAAATATTATAAAATTGTTTAAAAATCATAAAAATATTTAAAAAATATAAATTAAAATTTATATGGTCTAACATTTAATAAATAATACAATTTTGGTCAATTCACAACATATATGTAATTATTTATAATGATTTATAATTTAGAATATTATTACCACAAATAAAATTAAATAGATTATATAAGGATAAATCATGTTGATAATGTTGAAAATAAATTCCCACATTGACTAAATTTTATTGGATGGTAATATTACAACCCCATCTCATCTAATATTCGTATTTGGGTCATTTAGGAGGTTTTTATGTGGGGTTGGAATTTATTATAATTTAATATTTCTTATAATTCCAATGGTGCCCCTCTCCTCCCTTATAAAAAGGGCACCCCTTCCCTCTTCTCTTCAGATACCTTTGAGCCTTGAAGCTCGTCCAAACCCTGACCATGTCCCTTATAAATCTCCTTAGAAACATAATAGGGGTCCTGGTATTCTTCAAAGTCCAATTTTTGTGCCCTAAGAAGAGGTTTCAAAGAGGCGTGTCGAATAAGAGGTAAAATCCGTTACCAATTCATTCAAAAATATTTCTTCATCTACTTATTCTTCTTTTATTGTTTCATTATGAATTAATAACATAAGTATCAATAATATTATGAAATTTTATTAAAAATATGCAACAACCTTATTTCTCTATCTATCAATTCTAAGGGAAACGAAATCACTGCGTGTGCGTACGTACGGAATACCGTCTCCACTCCATGGTGTAATCTGTTTTTCCACCACCACCTTACATGGATGGGTATAATGGTATAAATAATAACTACATATGATTATTATAACATCATATATATTCTATGATATTATATCATTCACTCCAATTCCACTCAATAAATAGGGGAACGATATCATCGCTCGTGCATACGTACGGATTACTGTCTCCACGACGCGATGAGATTCATTTTCCATGTTGAAAATTCAAGAATGATTATAAAGTATATATAATAAGTAATAATAAAATATGTGACATAATAATGCTACTGTATTTATGTATATATATATGTATGTCATCTACTTAATTCCATTCAATTCAATAAGGAAACGAAAACAACGTTCATGTGTACTTACAGCCGACAGTCTCCGTGAACGGTGTATTTCTTCCCATTTATTGATCTATTATATATATGTATATTCTGAATATATATTATATATAAATCATGTTTTATATTATATAATTTAGTAATCATGATCCAAGTACTCAAATTAATAATTACAAATCAAAACACGGACGAAAATGAAATGATTTTACCCAAAACGCTACTTTAACATGAATTAACAAAAGAATGGGTAATATAAAGTCATAAGTGAACCATATATGATATCATAACAATTAATATGATTCTGTAATAATTAAATTACATTATTTAAATAATTATACAGGAGGTTCAGATACGTACGAAGCATATCGGTCCGAAGGTAAGGGAAAATCTCACAATTTCATTTTTATCCGAGATTGTTTATACTTCTGAATTTACTGGGGCATATTTATCATCTACATCCATTTTTCCTAAAAATGTAATATTATTTACATCTAACTATAATTTTTTGAATCCAATTTTACCCATTGGTGGGTTTTTATTAAAAGATATGAAAGGAATCTTTTGTCGTTTTTAGAACGAGGTACTTTTTGACTTTTCTGGACAAAGTAAGAGAAGAATGTTTTTTTTAACTTAAAATCCGGAATGGACTTTTAGAACAATATTTCAATGAATCTTCCATTAAAATTTTTCAAGTTTATTTTTAATCAACTTATTTTAGTTTAAAATTTTATGGAATTTTAAGAAAGGAAAATGTTTTGTAAGTAGAAAGGATATTTTCCTCAAGAATGGAGTTCAAGCATTTTATCAAAATTATTTTCCATCTATGTTAATATAAGTTTCTATTTATATTCCTATTTTTACATTTATATGATTATTTTATTATTGAATTATTTTTAAGAAGTCCATTTTTCTTATATGGATTATGTTATGATGGTATGATGTTTAAGAATCCCATTTTTATTACATGAATTATTCTATGATGTATCATTTATGATTTTGTGGAACACATAATAATGATTTAATTATGAGATTGGTGGGACCTATATCTCCCTCCAATGCATTGGGTAAAGATGTATATCTCATGAGATGGAAATTTCTGGAATGTTAAGTTAATCCGGTTCAGTGTTACAGAACTGAAATGAGGAGTGAACTCAAATCAGAAAGGGACATTGTCCACTAAGATGGTCATGGCAGCAATGCCTTGGCAACTATGGAAATCATATCATGTGCTTAATGGTTTGCCCCAATTACATGTTTTCTTTCCATGATATTTTATCATGATTGATGTTCTTTTATTATATATGCCTTACGTGTTTCTAATATTCATGTCTTTTCTCAAGATGTTGATGTTTAGATTTTATGTTCATGTTTTTGCATTCAAATGATTATGGATTATTGTATGATCTCTATGTTTACCCTTACTTGGAATTTGAGATCACCCTTTTTTAATGTTTTGTTTTCCCCATGATTTAAAGAATGGTTTTTGGTAATAAAATAAAAGGGGAAGATCTTTATCGGAGATGTTGAAGATATTTCACCAAGATTATAAGATTATATTCCGAGTTTCTAAAGACACTAAACTATTATAGTCCTTTGGTGTATATATTTGTTAAGTATTAATTATTACACAAAATTAATGTAATGTCCATGTACGTCAAGTTTCAAGCCTCTATAATTATCATGTTATATTTTTTATTTACATCAATTACCCTTCATTATTATTCTCATCCAAGTAATAATGTTTTGAATATCAATTACACCACGACGTGGATACGATAAGCCATAGGTACACACATATAGTGACAAGTCATTCGAAAGATGGATAGAATAATGAATATGGTTGTACAATATTTATAATAACATAAATATATATTGAAAATACTATATTTTTTATTTTATAATGGAAACAACAAAGAAAAAGGAAATGGAAAAAGAAAGGAACTTGAAAGAGGTGATGACATATTTACCTCTTCTTTGGGTTCTTCTTTTTTATTTGATCAAAAGGTCTACATAAGATGGAATTATGACAAAATAAGACCTCTATGATGAATTTATAATGGTTAATATGGTATTTGGGCCGGGGTTGGCTGATCCAAATGGCTTTTAAGGTGACAATTTGAGGGAATCGGGAGTGCCCTTTTTTAAGAGGGGTGAGGGGCACCATAGGTAAAGCTAGAAATATTATATTGTAATAAAATCATTTTCTGTTTCTAATGGCTCCAAAATTAATTATTTAAATGATAAGGTGGGTATGTTTCAAAATATACTCAACCAATTGGTTTTGGATAGGTTTGGGTCACTATATTAACCTTATCTTTTAAATTTAACTCTTAGTTACATAGTTTGTCACATACCATGTGTCTTTGTATTTTTATATTATATGGTTAATAAAATTGCTATATACGTCCAAGAGAACCCCATGTGGTAAATTAATTATACAAATATCATTATATATGACCTTTGGAATATCTTTAGGTTTTTAGGAATAGAATATCAATTAATAATATAATACTTGTTTTAAAAACTATTTTATGTCAATTTTGACAGTATTTTGTATTTTATTTTTGCTAAATTCATAACAACGTTATTACTTAGATAAAAATTAATTTAACAACCTTAAAATGTCATATTATCCAATAAATGTAGTGGAATTCATTAAAAGCCTCAAATTTCATTTAATTGGATATTCATAATATCAATTATTTTAATCTTTCATTAATACGGTAATTACTGCATCATCATTGTGTTATAAATAAATTTAATTCTTTAATGTCTAAAATATATAAATAAAATACCATTATGTAGGAAATCTTTTTTATCTTTATAATGAATTTTTATAGTCAAATTTATCATATGTGTAACCCTATGTTAAAAATGGTTTAGTTATTAAACATTGAATTTAACACTTTAAACTATTTTTTGAATTAAATAATAATAAATGTCCTAATCTAATCCATTTGACCTAAAGGATCATATTTTATTCATAAGGTTGTTTTTGGTAGAATTACACTTATCCAATAGAATTAGGACACGTGTTAGGGTAATCATAATATCAATTTCCCCCTTTATTACACTCTTTACTTTTTACCATGGTAAATTAAAGTAAAAAGTTGCTATTCATCAAACATTATTTTCATCTTATTGAACCAAATATTAATTACTAATATCAATCGTGTCTCCCAGGATATTGAAATTAAACTCACAGAAGTGGTAAAATAATATTTTTTGTCAATTTGAAAATGCTTCTAGGAGGTGGTTAAAAGACGGTAAAATGTTCAATTAAATTTTTATATATCTCAAATTATTATAAACTGACTCTAATGAATTACACTGAACATATAGAGGTATTATGTATCAATATTTACCTAAAAGAAATTTAAATAAAAATAAATAATTATTTAAATAAAAAGTTAGTTTTAATCAATAACTCAGGGTTCTCCACTATTCATCAAAAATCAATTGTTTTCAAAAAAATAAAAACAATTTACCCTAAGATAATTTCGATATTCCGAATCCGAAAATGATTTCCATTTTGAAAAATAAAATTTATAAAATTTCCAAAAGTTGTTATTACTATTCATAACGACTATTTTGATTGGTAGTGGTGTGTTAAAACTCTAAGTGGCATATAGCACAAACTATTGTTTTATTCAATGAAAAGTGTTCAGTGGAAGTTTGGGGTGTTACACTTGTAATGACTTATCCATAAGCAAGAGGAAAATATATAATATAGATCATTTAAAATATATAGTTTTATTCCACGTGGCCCCACCACATAACTTATTTATGTCTTGGAGAGTTGGTTATGTGGTATATTGTCATTGTTGGAAAATAAATGTTCTGAATTTTGAAGGATGTCAACTACAACCCAAATAGAATTATTATTGTTTTATATAATTGGTAGTCCAAAAAATGGATTGTAATGTTTTATTATTTCCATATCAGTATCTTTAATTGTTGAAAATAAAACCTATAGTTATTTCATTTATACATAACATTCTAGAACACCATGCATCTAGATGTGTATTTTTTGGTTCGCCCATTATGTTATCCAACATGAATATTTGATTTTGATCTCTATAATTATTTTTTAATACTACATGAATATAAAAGGATAAAAAATCTAATTATCCAAAAATTCCGCTACAATTTTGGCAGTGATAATGAGTTGCCTATGTTGAGACAATCATTGAGACCTAATCCTTCAATCCAGTGTTCCCATAGGGTAATGTCTTAGATTGACAACATCAACCCACCCACTCCATTAAGGGGGTAGTCAATCAAGCCCCCATTCACATCGTCTTTTTTTTGAATCTCATTGAACCATATATCCATTTTTTATTACATGCCTTCATGTTCCATCACATGGTTCTCCTTGGGGGAATGTTTTTTTCTAAATTTAGAATATGTTCATGACTTTGAATGGATCATATTGGATTTTCAGGATTTACAATAGTGTGAAATCATATGGTTTTTGGACCCTAGAATTTTGATATTCATTTTGAGATGAAGGAAAACTAAATCACACACTTGACTCGTAGTAGTAGTTCTATCAACATCATCCACTTCTTACTCTAATTATTCTCCTTCCGAATAAATTTATGATATGATCTGTCAATATATCAAATCCATGTAAGCTTTCTATGTCATCTAATAAAATTTCACAGCCTATCAATTATGAAAATGTTACGAAAATATAGTAGAAATATTTTTATGCTTTGATATTAGATAAAATTCCATATTCCATCATATTTCTCCATATATCTGATTTTCAATTGATGTTTCTGAGCATCTAGTCAGGTTTGTGTTGGTTGAGAGAAAAAAATAATATTGTATTAAATAGTAAATGCAGATTAACATTGGATGGACATATTTTCCTCTTTCTATTATCCATGTCATCACCAACAAGGTTATATGCCTGGCCAAACCGACCATTTTATTGAATCTATTTACCATTATAAATATTATGATCACGCAAGTCTCGAAAAAGTGAGTTATTTTTGTCACACTCCAAGATTATCTAAAAGTAAATATAAATTCATGGAACTTTGTTTTAAGTTTATATTTATAACTTGCATTTAAAACATAAATTTTCCACTTATATGTTTTGAATTTCAAGAAATTCTCATCAATAATTGTGTTCAGTATGTTATTTGGAGTATATTGGAACCAACATGTTTTTTGGGGAATAATAACATAACCTTATGAATAGTAATTTGAATAGTTATATGACCATAATGAATAGTAAATTTTATTATTATTTTATTTTATTAAGGCTTTACAATAAGGATATCTTGATTAAATTTTCAATGTGATATAAAAGTAGTTATAGTTTTTAAATAAATAGTTTTTTAATTAAGTATGATTTTATTTAAATTTAAATTAAATATATTTAGAAAAATAATTTAAAAAAATGGAATTCATTTTTTAAATCTACATGTTGATAAATTTTGAAGGTGAATTTTGGAAATTTTATCTGAAATAGTAGATTTTCCAATGAATAATAAAAAAATACAATTTTTAGTTTCGGTGTGTTAATGACATCATTAATGATGTAATAATGATGTCATAAATCTATTAGACTTGTGAATAGTTAAATAATATGTGAGGTGTCCAAATTGTCTTATTTCATGGTCAAATACCATGGGCATGCCCATGGTTTTGCAAAAACCACTAATGAGGTGTCCCTTGGAAATTATTAAAATATTCCCTTACATTTCTTATAAATACCAACCCAATCCCTCATTAAATTAATTAACAATTACCTTTCAAAGCTGAACTGGACTCTTTAACATCCTATTAGTCATCCCAATTTTTCCTTATGCCCCCACAGTCCCAAACTTCATGTTATAATGGTTACTCTATAAGGTAATGAATATTCTCAATTTCTTCATTTGTTCCATTAATGTTATCTTTAATGTGGTATAACGTTCATGTTTCCATACCATTTTCTTATTTAATTCTTATTAATGATCTAGTAAATATTATGATTCATTTCTGTATGGGTGACCCTTGTCCCTTATTTTTTTAAAATTATTTAAAACCATGTTGTGTACCCGTTAGGATGGTAAATATTTGTAAGGTATTTCTCAATTATTCATTTATTTTTAGTTCCATTCTAATTATTTATTCATCTCCTCTTACCCAAGAGGCATCCAATCACAATAAATAATTTATATTTTTTATTTTCTCATGGTAATGTAAAATTCATCTTCGCTAATTTTCTCATCTTCGACTTATTCAGGGAATAAAAACATTGTCTGTGATGTGTCAAATTACCGACATCATGGATGATGTGATTTCAATTTTAATTAACTCTTTCATGTCTGGTTATGAAAACAAAATTATGGTTGAACCATGTTATAATATATATATTATTTCTCATTCATGGTTTTGGAATTATTTTTTAAACGTGGTTTTAATTTATAAGACAAAATATGGTTGTTATTACCAAAAACCACTAAAATGATCTAAACGAACATCATTAATGTTTTAACATATTAATCGTCCTCATGTAAGAATTAAAAAAAGCTAACTTTTAAAAATTATTGTAGTTAAAGTATGTAAATACTAATATATTCCAATTTTTGAGTTTTACATCCAATCGAGAAGAACATCCGTCATGAACCAATCTTGGAAGTCACGTAAAGAACTCACCCAAAAATAGCGCAAGGTGCCAAATACAAACAATTAAAGCATGAAATGATGTTATTAAATGATCATATAAGATGTTATAAAACTAAAAATACGTTTTTATAAAAACTAATAACAATCTTTTAACCATAATACAGGAGGATTAAACATGTTGGATATAAGACAAACATGAGGTAATAGAATTCTTAACCTGATTTCCATGCTTTGGGATGACCTTCTACTTTAGTATTTATGTGAAATTTAAATTTTTTTTGATGGTTTTTGTTTATATAATGTTTTATTGTGTGTATTTATAGTATATATACATAATACATCCACTATATTACATCTTTATTCAATTGTATAATATTTATACGTGGATTTCCTTTACAAATCCTTTTTTTAGAATTACATTTTACAAAATTCAAAAGTAGTGTCTTTATGCTGTTATTCATGTTGTATGGTTATGTTTTGGTTCTTGGTCTCTGTTTATGATGAAGGGTGCGACCTATATTTTCCTCCAATTCATTGGGTATGTGCATGTTGGAGGTTGACCGTACGGTTACTCCAACTGTAACTATGATGGTTATAGGAATTGTAATGTAGTCGTCAGGGTTACAAATTATATTGTAACCGAGAGGGTTACAAGATTATGTAAGTAATTCCAAAGGATACCTTTATGATTATATTTATGTTCTCAATTTTTTATGTATATTGTTTAAATATCATGTTACACAAAGTATATATTGGTGACAAGCATGTCTTTTGTAAATTCTTACATATATTACGAGTATTCAGGGACTAATGTGCGCTTTTCTTCACTTCCATCCATTTCTGAGCTTTTTTGTTCATCACGTGTTTTTTTAGTGATTTTCACTAGTTAATGGATGTGTAAGACAAAGAAAAAATCCACGTAAAATGTTCAATAATTGTTAAGGAGTCATGTTTATGTTTTAATGTTTTATATTTTTAAAAATATGGAAACTATTTTTATGGTATCCACTATATAATAATGGGAAATTTTATCAATGTATTGTCCCAATTCTCTAAAGCTCTAAACATTAAAAGATCCATAATGTAAAAGGATGTGTTTTGTAGACTAAATTAAATATTTTGTATGTAATAAGTCCGTGTCATTATACTTTTTTAGCTATTCCCTCATTTAATTTGTGTAAAATGATGGGTTTGTCCAAAGCAACGGTATGGTGAAACGATACTGATTCTCCATACGTGAGGAGGATTTCACCCTTCCTCACCCAACAAGTAACCATGCATGGTGTATTTTCATTATTTTGTTCATTAATATAATCCATTTTTTTATTAAATATACATTGAAATTAACACCCTCTAATGTTGGTTTTATACGAAATGGAAGATGAGTAGATTTGAATCGGATTAAAAATTATGTGTTTGTAGAATCTATGATTTTTTATGATGAAGTTATAGTGGAATACATAATTGTTTTTGGATAATATTATGTCCCAATGGATTCAAGTGAAGGATAGGTGTATGGATTGAATTGGATGAGTACTAAAAGGGTTAATTTTACTCTAAATCTGATAAATCAATTTAAAGGGTTAGAAACTAAAAATTTCGATTAAGTTAACATCGAAGAAGAGGATGTTGACATAAATGGGTATTACTGTGGAATAGATCTTGTCTCTAAATTAGTTTTAATGTGTGAGTGGGAGCATTATAAAATTATAGCTATTGGATGTGCCATGATTAAGGGGATGTAAGGAAATTTTGTTTTCTTAAAATCCCCTGTTAAAAATATAAAAAAAACATAATGATTAATCATACATTATAAATTACATAGACACCATATCATCTCATAATCCATTAAAATTGAAATAATTGGAGAGACCATATCCATATTTAGTACCATGAAATTTTAAATAAAGGGGTTCTATCAACTGATATGGGTTGTTAGGTGGGGGTTTCAATTGATAATTCTGATGATAAAAAATGATACGGTCAAATATACTAACTGGTTGATGGAATGTAAGGCATATGATTGTGTTTATAAGAGTGAAAAAAGGAGAATGTGAAATGATAAATCTCTAATATTCTATGTATGAGAAAACTATAGAATATTTTGTAATCAACATATCAATTGACGTTGGAGATATAATGTATTATAGGACAATTCAAGATAATCTAAATGATGAATAAATTTATTAGATGATTAAATAAGATAAAATATTTTATAGTCTCATCTATAAAGGGAAAATAAATGTCGAATAATATATTTAGACTTTGGATATGATGGGATATCACTTTAAGGATCTCATCAATGATTATTCAAACACAAATTTAACCTCAATTACATGGAACATAAATTGGGTGATTAATTCTAATATTTTAAATCATATCTGGAATAGATTGGTAATTCTATATTTTTTTAAACTTTTCATTGTATGAAATCATTTTCAGTTCTAAATTTCAATGAAATGTGATTTCAAAAAATTTATTTTTAAATTTCCATGTTAGGTCCAAATATGTTTTTGTTTAAATGGGTTAAATATCTATTATTTAATCATTATAACTCCCTATTTATCGTAGAAATTTTTTTTCATACTCGTTTTATTTTTCTATAGTAGTGCATTATCGATCTATTCTGATTTAATCATTATGTCAATGTATTCTAGATATATAATTTTGGAAAGATAGTACATCTATATTTATATTATGATTCAATGTAATATCTATATAAAATCAATGACTAATGGAAATTTTTCAATATTCATCAAGGATATAGTTGTATAATAATTTTTTATTAAGGTATTATCCACCTAGATTTCCACTATTGATAGATAATTTAATAATACATATTGTTCTTTTACCAACTAAGACCATTTAATTTCGTTCATATTATCCATTTTTGTGTGAATATAATCATTAATATTTTATGGTTAGTATAATAGAAAACATGTCACCATATAAAATATTCCAAAAAAATTTCATCCCAATGGATATTGGGGCATGCCCGGGATCTTAGGTTGTGTAGTTATACACATGAGAAATTAATTGATATAATTAATAAAAAATTTCAATCATGTTATAAATATAAACACATCCAATGATATTCATTGAATAATCACTATAAATCAAAAAAAAATATTTTCACTACAAGGTTTTGTATGTGTAGGCATGGTAACTAGGCTCTTCTTAATCTCATAGTAGCTTTCCATTCTACTATCTGGAGGAACCTTTTACCCTTATTTATCAACATAAATAGTAGATTGGATAATAATAACATATTTCTCACAAAACATTGGTAGTATCATTATAATATAATATAAATATACATCTCAATCATAGAATTTAGAGTTTTTCATTTTTTAATTATATTTTACAGTTATGCATCAAAAAAATTATAATAAATTATGATGACATAAATGATGATGGATATATTTTTTTCCAAATAAATTCAAACATTCTCCACATGGAACATAACTTATCCATTTTTATATCGAAGATAATAATTCTATAATTCTATACATGTCCATAAATGATTTTGGGATATATAATAATGCCAACAGTAGAGAATACAATGAATTTTTCAGTGTAATATCTAAAGACACTATTTCTAAAATACCAAAAGATTTTATGATAATTTTTAGGCCCTAAGGGAATTAAAATAAATTCATACTATCAATATCATATTCAGAATTACGTATTCGGTATATAAAATATCCTTAGTCTCTATTGAATAAACCTAGATCAAAGGTCACTGCTTTAGAAATATTTTACCTCGTATAGTTTAATGAACAAATAATCAATGCAGAATACTGTATATTTTTTCATGATCATGATATTTTTTTTGTTCATAATAAAAAATGATTAATCCTATTGATATATTATTATTTTTAATAAAATGATTGTTTGGAGCTGTAGGTGAATCAATCATTCCTGCAAAACCCTTATCTATATTTTATTGATGATATTATTTAAATCATCCATCACAATGATGGACATTTTATTGAGTCTCATTGAGAGGGTAACAAATATATGTATGAGATCAACTTATATATTATCTTAACTCTATTGGGTAAAACTAGGTAATTCGCCTATATATACATTAGTATACTCCAATACATTATTCATGTCATTAATTTTGACATTCACCATTGTCATTTGATCCATGATCCCTTCGTTTTCAGGTTCCAAAACCCATATTATAAAATTTTATTCTAGAGGGATATCATAACCATATTAATATGGATAGTTGATACTAGAATTTATATCATCTTAATACAACAATAATTATGATCATATTTAAGGGTTGGCTAGTATATACTTAAAAGAATCACAAATTCGACCAAGGGTATAAAAAATAGATTTCAAAGAGGTACCTTCACAATAATCCTGATTAGATATGATTTATATATCTTATATGATATCATGATTACACTATATGATTCATGAGAGCATTTATTATCTCAGAATTGAATTGGTGCATTGATATATATAGAAAAAATTCTTGATATAAACAAATGTCAAGAAACCTAATGAAATACGATATTATAAGATCATTAGGGAAGAATGACTAAACCATACTTACTAAAATATAATGTATCACCTCATTAGTAATGATACCATATGAAAATAATAAGTTTAATTATTTACCATGTTATTGAGTCCAATTTTTATCAAAAAAAATGGGTTAGAGATGTTTTTTAATAAAAAAGTGATGATGGTAGACGATAAAGAATATCGTGTGGGTGAATTATCATTTTTAAATGATTTTAAATTTAAGGTTATATAATTTTTCATAAAATAATGTATCATAATTGAAATAAATAGACACACTACATTTTTATAATAGTTTTTATCAACATTATCATAGTCTAATATTCACCACTCCTATGAAATCAGAGCAATAACACCTAATAAATAGAATCTTAAAATGACTTATTCACACATGGAGGAAAAAAATGTTTTCCAAAATTATTCCCTATAGAAGAATCAACCAAAAAAAATAAACTCCCTTTTTAACAAGGTGGTGCAACCTAAATAATCTATCCTTATCTCCACCAGAAGGCAATAGCCAAAGCCAAAATTTTATTATATTTACCCGTCAAAATTATTCATGTTAGTGCGTAGTAGAACCCAACAAAATTTATTATATAAATTAATAATAAAAATTAGAAATTCAGTAGAACTATAATATTTCATCAATATAAATGTGTTGAGGAACTATGGAACTCCCCAACAATAAATAATCTTATTGTTGAAATTCAATAGAGAATAATAGGTTTTCACTGAAAATGGTAGAATATGTAATATTATTAAAAACATAATCACAACTTATTACCTTGATTTGTTTCTATAAACATGATATATAATGTTTCTTTATGAACTTAATATATAATATTTTATTTCCATTTAATCTATCTTTTTTCGTATTTAATAATTTCACATGTAAAAAATTAAAAAACTTTTTCAAAGATATATATTTTTATTTACATTATAATATTCCACATGTAGATGATATTTAATATAAAATTGATTCAACAAAAATATCCATTTTAATATATAAAATATTTATAGTGGAAGTCATTTGAATAATTAATATTGTTATAAATAACAAAAATTAACTTATAGGAAAAACTTATAGACAATAATTAAGGAAGGACATTAATATGTCAACAGATTTGTTTTTTAATACATCAGCCATAAAAAAAATCATTATGAATATCAATAAATCGTTTCTCCAATTTGAATAAAATATAAATCATTAAATTAAATTTAAATCAAGTTTTTATGAGTTCTAGATAGTTAATGAATAGTTTTAGGCCAAATAAAATGTTAAAGATACACCGAATAAACATATAACATGTAAAATGGTGATTGAAAAAAAAAGAGAGTAAAATTTCATATTTCAAAACATTATATATGGAATAGTTAAAAAATAAGAATATTTATTATAATCATTCAAGGAACATACCCACTGGAGAAGAGTAACATGATTTAACCATTAAAAATTCATCGACAAAAACATATCAATTAGGAACACATGTATTAAATTTTCATTATAGAGACCCAAAAATTCTATATATTTTTTTAAATTATTTGAGACTATAATAAGTCCGGAAAAGTTGATGGCTCTTGATTCAGAGGCCCGGTGTGCCTGAATCAAAATTTGGATCTTTTTTATGGTACGTTCAGTAAACACATGGGCGGTATTTTATATCATTTGAAGTACTGCTTTGATTAAAAATCTGAGGGCACCATTTAATCCACTGAACCATGATTTTCTAAAGTGAGGATTAACATTGACCGTTGTAGGCCAGGTGAAAAAGTTACTTTTTGTGTATTTTATAGAAATAATAATATATCAGAATTATTGATTTATTTTTCCTACCACCTATTGAGCATTTGTGGTCGGACTAATGAGTTGTCAAACCATTTAAGGGATTGACTCTCCTATTTTGTAACTACACAATTAGAAATTAAGTGGTTCATTCATTAATTATATTCATCAATTCCTTAGTTTATTAATCATTATCCCCCTCTTTTTAAATGGAGCTCAGGTTAGAGTTTTTGACATGACTACATAATTTGAGGAACCTCTCGAAAATCACAGCAGAAAAATACACCGATGGAGATCTAAAGAATGGGATAAAACACTCCTGGCACTAATAATGATGGAAACATAATCCAAAGAGGACCCTTATCCTACCACAACCTTGAAACCTCAAACGATTTTTGAGGTAGGGGTATTTTTCTTAATTAACTCATATGTTTTTTCTTGATTGATTCTAAGAGTGTGTTGAATCTATTACTCTCTTTTGTTATGATACTAACAAAGAGGGTGTGGGACGAACGAATAAGGGTTGGACCTTCAACCGGTTGTTTTATTGTTGGGTTCTTTGTTGATGAATTGTCAATTTGATGGAAATGAGAATAAAAGGGTAATGCAGTGACGATGACATCTTTAGAGGCCCGTAGGCGTAGATTGGAGTGGAAACGGAGCTCTAGTGCATCACTGGAGCCCCCTGGAAAAAGTATTTGTGATAGATGGTGGCGGCTGACACAAGCTAGGCATGGAAAGAGGTGACACCTCTTGCCGCCACAACCGAGGATAGGGGACCTGCACTGTATCGGTCTCATTGACAAAAAGGGGCGGCGCAACGTGTTGCCACCAATTAAAACAGTCGAACTTCTTTATCATTCAGGAATTTATTCTTCCACCTAGATGGAGGACCCTGCTTGCTGGAGGGCCAGTCTGGTCCGTGGCCTAGCGGACTGAAACTACATTCCTTCCCGCTCGAGCCAGCCTAGCCAGTTTGGGCTGGGCCAGGTTGGATCCAGATTGGGCCGATCATACATAGACCCGTTTCGGCCTAGATACGCTTAAAAACACATATCCTGCTAACTAGATGAATGTTTGATGAACATTCTATGGTGATAAAATCATTTTAATGAGAATTTCTTTTTGAGATAATCCACCATTGTTTTATAGAATGTTGGATTATGGCCGGGTTGGATTGTACCTGAATCCAACCAGGTTCTTTGCACTAAAATGCCTATAACTCTCATGAAGAGAATCCAATTTATGTGTCGTCTATCAAGTTGGATCCTTTATGGCATGATGGATAATTGGATTTCATCTTCATGGTACTCTGTGGTAGTTTATTGATGATAAATATATTGAGGAGTAGATACTATAGAACCCAAGTGCATTGGGTGTGGAGAATCCTATGGCTGGGTGTCAACTATATAAAAATCCTGCGTGGATCAACACATTGAAATCCTATGTGGATCTGCACATTTCCATCATACATGGATCAGATCCTTGAAATCATGTTTGTATCATCACCTAGATATCCTTTGTTGATCAGCACTATGAGATCTTGTGTTTATTAGCACCTAGATATCATATGTGGCTCATCACATTACTTTAGTGGGTAAAATTTTGTGTGGGTCAAAGCTCAGTAATTGTAACGACCCAATGTTTTTAAATGAAAATTTCCCATCTTATATTTATGTCTTAAAAACACAAAATAATGAACTAATAAGTGATATATGACCTTTAAACATAAGTTTGTCACTCCTATGTTTGGAATTTTGAAAATCTGACATACACAGTTGTGTTCAAGAGGATTTTTGGAGGCTAATGAAACAAAAATAAATTTTGGTGAATAGTATCGTACCCTTAGGAATAGTAACATACCCTTATGTATAGTAATATGTCCCTTATGAATATTAAATCATTCAACATAATAGTAACATTAACAATGGATAATAAAATAAAATTTAGACATCTTAGAAAAAGTGATAATTTGACCTTAGTAAACGTTTTGGTAATTTTTTAGTCATAAATAAATAATTATAAATAATTAATTTATTTAAATTAATATTTATTCCCTTAAAATTTATTGTTAAATTATTGAATCAATTTCTTATATTTTTTAGATAATTTTATAAGACCCTGTGTAATTTTTGATAGCACTATCAAATCTGTTTTAATCTTAAAAATTGTTTTTTAAGTACCTTATGATTTTAATTAAATACTAAATTAATAATATTTAGAAAATTATTTTTGAAAAATGGAATTCATTTTTGGAATCTACAGGTCGAAAAATGGTTGCGGTAAATTTTTGGGAATTTTACGAGATACTTGAATTTTTTATGAATAGTCAAATACCGTAATTTACAAATTAAGCTAAATAAGCTAATTATATGGTCATGTGTGATGTTCTGCTAATGTAATCCCCCTTGGTTCGGTATTACGTTATAAAATTATGATTATTGGCAATTCCATACTCACTATTCCTTGTCTTGTGGGGAAATAATATGCTAATGAATTTTATATCAAGGAAACCCCTCTCCCCTCCACTATAAAAGCCACCATTCACACCCTAATTTCCTCACACATCTCATGCTCCAAGCCTTCCCTAAACTCTACCGAAAAATCTTTCCTAGCCCCTCCCCCACTTCCAAGAGCTTCTGGTCTCATCAAAAGACCATGCTTAGGCCCTCAAGGAGGTTCTCAAGAGGAGGACTCTAGAGGTTATTTCTCTCCCTCTTCTCATTTAATTTCCTTTCATGTTCAAGTTCATTTCTTGATCTCTCTCCACCTATATTCATATTAATTTTATTGTAAAACCCATATAATACATATAATATAATTTTATTATTCTAATTTTATATTATATCATCCATCCTCCTTTCTCTCTCCCTTTTATTTTATTAAAGAGAACGTTGTTCGTGAGGTGCTAATTTATCACCTTCAAGAACGACAAGCTTTCTTCTTCCATTTCTACCTATAGATGTGGTCATGAAACCATTTTTATGGTTGAAACAGAATATGTTATATTTATTATGTTCTATTTAATGTTCTGGAAATATCCTATGGCTATATTACTAAGTGATAAGTTCAAACAAGTTCGTTGTGATCCAAAAACCCCCCAAATTAACCCAAACAATATTCATTTAATTCTTATGTAATGATTCATCCACATGGATCTAATAAAATTAATATTAAGATCATTAAAACACATTTAATATCATTAGTGACATGTAATATCATTTCTGGATGTTTATTCATGTTCTACCCAAACATCAATTTAAGAATACAAGTGAACCACCCACGAAAAACCATAAAAACGAACATCCCCGAACAATGTTTTTAAACACTATAAGTCATCCAAAAGAACATAATATGACATAATGAAACCAGAATAAAACCTATTAATGTAAAAATGGTTCTGGATTTCTAATTAATGAATATAATGTCATTATACAGTAAATTAAAGAGAAGGAATCATTCTGGTACAAGGTAAGGGGAAATTCTCGAACCCAACTTTTATCCTTCGGGTTCTTCCTCTTTCACTCCATTTTTGATATGGTCACTCCGTATAGATCATATGTTCATCAATTTATTTCCTTTTCTTGGTTATACATTTTTTCTAATGAAGTTTATGTCAATTAAAATGTGTTCTGAAAGAACTCTTCTCTTAAGAACTCAACTTTTACCTCTCATTCAAGGTTGATGGTTCTTGTATCAAGTATGTTCTTCCCTCATTCTTTTAGGGAACCAAAATTTTATGAATGTTTTCTTATGAGATGAAAAGAATAACTTTTCATGGGTTAGTTATGTTCATTTATGTTATATTTTCATTGTGGAATGCATGATAAATGATAATGATATGATGTGACGGGTGCGCCGTGAATTTTATAGCGCAATATGAATCATTAAATGTGACAGGTGCGCCCATAATTATATAGCGCTTCAATGATTTGGGTAAAGTGATGAATCTAATGAGTAAATTTGAAATTATGGGTGGAAAATATTCTATCCTGGTTCACAAATATGTGTGGTAGTTAACCACTAAGACATGATGTTTCATTTTTATGCATTTCCACAATTCAGGTCTATTATTTATGATCCTCTCATGTTCATGATCTTTTGCCTATGTTATGATTATGCTCTACCCATGATATATTGTTCTTATATATCCTTTTACTGGGAATCTATATCACCCCTTTTGATCTATATCCTCATGTATCTACATTTACTAAGGAGAGGACAAGTGCCAATAAGAGGATAGAGAAGAAAAAATTAAATAAATGTTTATGCTAGATGTTGTATTTGTTATGTGTGGTTCTAGTTTTCCCAAGACACTAAACATTGGATAATCTTTGTGTAATACTATTATGTTTTTTATCTTTGAAACTATGTAATACTAAGGTATGAAAAGTTTGGGTCACTATATTTGGTATAAGAGGAAAGGTTTAGTTAATTTGGGAATTGGGATCAGTGAACACTAGGCAAAACCTACAACATGAGACTAAGTAAAAATATGCGCACAATAATATTTATATAGGGATCCCATATGTTATGTTTTCGGTATAAATTCTTGAAATGAATAAATTATTACTTTTTTACTTATGTTTTGTTCTATCCTTTCATATTTTAGAAAATGGTGGGAATGAGGAGAAATCAGGCCAACAACTCTTGCGAGGGCCAATGCAGCAATTCCCCGAAAGACATCCCGAATGATTTGGGAGGAGGAGTTCAAACCTTTATGGTTAGGCTTACCCAATTATCTCAGGTTATGAACAATAACCATAATAATGGGGAACATCCTCCTTCACTAAAGAGGGAGAAACTGGCTATCAAATGTTTTATGCGGCAACGACCACTGACGTTTTTTGGAGCTTCTGATCCACTAGTTGTGGACCAGTGGGTCAACTCCATGGAAAAAATATTTTCTGTTCATCACTATTCTGAGATGGAGAAGGAGACTCTATCCATCTATCATCTAGATATAGAAGCTGATCAATGGTGGGAATTGATTAAGAACACTAAGCCAAGGGATGAAATTGAAGATATGGAATGTGAAGAAATTAAGTTTATGATTCTTAATAAGTATTTCCCACGAACTCTTCACACAAATATGGAGAGAGAATTCATAGAATACAAGAAAAAAGAAAGAGAATCTTCCACAAACTATGAAGAGAATTTCAAAAGGCTCTCTATGTATGCTTCGAGTTTTGTTATCAACAATAATAGAAAAATTGTTAGTTTCTTTAGTAGATTGAAACCACACCTTCTAAAGCCTCTTGCAATTCAAGACTTTGGGAGTTAAGAAGAAGTTTTTAGGTGTGCTCCCAAAGTGGTGATGGATTTTGTAGAATGGTCCCATGGCTGTGGGGATAAGAAAAGAATGTTGGAGTTTCAAGCCGATGGATCTAGTGAAAACAGTGGGAAGAAAAATCAACGACCCATATGCCAAAAATGTGGGATGTTTCACAATGGGAATTGCCTCAAATGGATGGGGAAATGCTTCAAGTGTAGGAAAGAAGGATACCATTCTCAAGAGTGTTAGAAAGACACGAAAAGGATGGAGAATGTGGTCGATGAAAGGAGAGAATTACTCATGGTTCAATGCTACAACTGTTAGGAGCTAGGGTACTATGAAAACCAATGCACTAAACATCGAGCTCTCGAGGGTAATCAGCGTCAGTAGCCACCAAAGCCAAAGTAAAAAAGGGAAGGCTTATTCTATAACTACTACGGAGGTGGATCATGATAATTAAGTCGTACAAGGTACACTTCCAATTTACTCACGAATGGAAATAGTTTTATTTGATTTTGTTCCTACACATTCCTTTATATCTACCAAGATTTCTAGAACAATAGAATCAATGCCCCGAAACCTTGAAGTGGATATATTTTAAAAAACACCAAGTGGAGGAATCATTGCAACCCAAGTGTTTGAATCTTCAACTATTTGCATATGTGGGATGATTTTTCCATAAAATCTCGTAATACTTCCCATGGTGGAATTCGACGCGATATTGGGAATGGACTGGCTCTCGTTATATATAGCACAGATCAACTTTCGGGAATAGGATATATCTTTTCATTTTCCAAACCATCCCATGCTACTCCTAAAATGAAAGGAAGATCATGAATATCCTTTGAAAAATCATTCAATGATGTCAGTGTTGATTCCCTATGAAGAAGCATTCCACACCAAAATGGTTGAGTCGAAAGAATGTTCTAACCTTGAGGAAATGCCCATCGTTTGGGAATACGATGATTTATTTCCCGAAGAGTTACCTGGAATTCCCCCGGATCGTGAGGTAGAGTTCTCAATTGATCTCATACCCTGAGCTACTCCTATCTTAAAGTTCCCCTATAGGATTGCTCCTATAAAACTGGAGGAGTTAAAGAAGAATATGTAAGAGAATCTGGACAAAGGGTTCATACACCTTAGTGCATCTCCTTGGTGTGTGCCAGTGCTCTTTATGAAGAAGAAGGATGAAAAAATGCAGCTGTGTATCAATTATCGGGAACTGAACATGATCACCATAAAGAACAAGTATCCTCTCCCTAGGATTGATGAATTGTTCGACCAGTTAAGAAGAGCTCAATACTTCTCAAAAGTGGATTTTCGTTCTAGATATCATCAGGTAATGGTGAAGACGAAAGATATTCAGAAGACTGCCTTCCGTACAAGGTATGGCCACTGTGAGTTTTTGGTGATGCCCTTTAGACTAACTAATTCCCCTGTAATATTCAATGATTTGATTAATAGAGTCTTTAGAAGATACTTTGAAAAATTTGTGTTAGTGTTTATCGATGATATTCTTATCTACTCCAAGATCAAGGAGGAACATGAAGAACATATAAGACTTGTGTTGGCGACATTAAGAAAGGAGAAGTTTTCTGCCAAGTTCCTCAAGTGTGACTTTTGGATGAATCCAGTCACCTTCTTGGGATATGTGATCACAAGTGAGGGAATTTCCGTGGATCCTTCAAAGACAAAGGAATCAATGGAATGGACCAGGCCCTCTAGTGTCACAGAAATCCGTAGTTTTCTTGGATTAGCTAGGTACTACTGACATTTTGTGAGAAACATCTCATGATTGTCAAGCCCGATAACTATGTTAACAAGGAATGGGGTAAAGTTTGTATGGATAGAAGAATATGATGGAAGCTTCATGGAGCTAAAGAGAAGGTTGATCACTACACCAGTACTCACATTACCGAAAAGTGGTGAATGTTTTTTGATATACAGTGATTCTTCAAAGAAAGGCATGGGTTGTGTACTCATGCAAAATGATAATGTGATAGGCTACGCCTCACGACAGTTTAAGATCCATGAGCCAAACTACCTGATGTATGATCTAGAGCTGGAAGCCATGATTGTTTCCTTGAAAATATTGCGGCACTACATTTATGGTGAGAAATGTGACATATACACTAACCACAAGAGCCTAAAGTATATATTCACAGAAAATGAGCCCAACATGAGTCAAAGGAGATGGTTAGAGCTAATCAATGATTGCAATTTCTCTATTCACTATCATCATAGAAAGGCGAACAAGGTAGCTAATTCTCTAGGAATAAAAGAACATGCTATTCTATCCAAGTTGCAGATAGAAAAAGACCCTATCTTCATGGATATGTAAATAATGGATTTTGAAATCATAAGGGAAGGGGATACATCCTACCTTGCCCAAATGATTGTGCAACCATCCATCCAAGAGAAGATTAAGCGAGCACAAAGGGATTATGTGGAGATACAAAACAGGGTGAACATTGTAAAGGAAGGGAAGCTGCAAGAGTTCTATATCAATGATGATAATGTGATTTGGTTTGGAACGCGCCTTTGTGTGCCTTCATCACCTGGGATAAAGAAGGAGATTCTGGAAATTGCACATAGCTCAACTTTTTATATCCATCCTGGGAGTAGCAAGATGTATCGTGATCTCCGAGGACACTTCTGGTGGGTTAACATGAATAAGGAGATTGAAAAATATATATCAAGGTGCTTCGTATATCAGAAAGTTAAATCTGAGCAACAAAAGTCCAAAGGTATGATGAAGCCATTTCCTCTACCCTTGTGGAAATGGGAAAATGTTACTATAGACTTTGTCACAGGTCTCTCATAGACGTCAAAGGGAAATAATGTGATATGGGTTGTGGTTGACTGACTCACCAAGACTGCCCATTTTATCGCTATTCAGGAAGACCTCTCACTTGAACAACTTGCAAAGATATATGTTATGGATGTGGTGAGACTGCACGATGTTCCACTCTCAATTGTATCTGATCTTGATCTGTGGTTCACATCTAAATTCTGGAGGAGCCTTCAACATGCTTCGAGTACTGAATTAAACTTCAGCACAACCTATCACCCCCAAAACAATGGCCAACCTGAGAGGACTATTTAGACGATTGAAGATATGCTAAGAGCATGTTCTCTTGAATTAAAAGGTGGTTGGGATCAACATCTCCCATTGGTTGAGTTCTCATACAACAATAACTTCCACTCGAGTATTCAGATGGATCCATATAATGCTCTATATGGAAAGCGATGTAGAAATCCAACCTGTTGGGATGAAATTGGAGAAAGAATGCTACTTGGGACCAATCATGTTCAAGAGATGCCATAGAAGGTTCAAGTCATCCATAAAAACATCAAAGATGCTCAAAGTTGGAAAACGTGATATGCTCACAATCATCGAAGGGACTTGGAGTTCGACGTTAAAGATAAAGTCTTCCTTCGAATATCTCCATGGAAGAGTCATGCGATTCGAGAAGAAAGGGAATCTAAGAACAAGGTATATTGTTCCCTTTGAGATCCCTGACCGCATAGGAGTTGTGGCCTATCATCTTTTACATCCACCGAATATGTCTCAATTTCATTATTTGTTTCATGTATCACTACTGAAGAAGTACATACCATACCTCTCACATGTAATAAACATAGAGGTGGTGCAACTGGAAGATGATCTCCCCTATTAGGAGGAGGCAGTAAAGATTATAGATCGGAGAGATAAGGTTATATGAAACAAGACAACCCTTCTTGACAAAGTGTTGTATAGGAACCATAATTTTGTGGATGCAAATTGGGAACCAGAAGAGGTAGTGAAGGAGAAGTACCCTCACATGTTTGTGTAAAGTAAAATTTCAGTGATGAAATTTCTTAATGGGGTAAAAAAGGAAGGACCCAATGTTTTTAAATGGAAAATCCCCTTCTTATATTTATATCATAGAAACACAAAATAATTAACTACGATGTGATAAGTGACCTTTAAACATAAGTTTTTCACTCCTATGTTTGGAATTTTTCAAATCCGACCTACACGGTTGTGTTCAAGATGATATTTGGAGGCTAATGAAACAAAAATAATTTTTGTTGAATAGTAACATACCCTTTGTAATTGTAACATACCATTATGAATAGTAATACGACCCTTATGAATATTAAATCATCCAACATATGACTAAAATTACCAATGAATAATAAAATAAAATTTAAACATCTTAGAAAGTGACAATTTGACCTTAGTAAATGTTTTGGTATTTTTTATGTCGTAAATGATTAATTATAATTAATTAATTAAATTAAAAGAGTATTTATTTCCCTAAAAGTATTCATATATTATTTATTCAATGTCTTATAGTATTTAGATAAATTTATAAGACCCTACGTAATTTTTGAAAGCACTATAAAATAAGTTTTAATCTTAAAAACTGTTTTTTTATGTAAATTATGATTTTAATTAAATATTAAATTAACAATATTTAGAAAATTATTTATGAAAAATGGATTCATATTTAGATTCTACATGTTGAAAAATGGTTGCGGTAAATTTTTGGAATTTTTTTGAGATACTAGAGTTTTTGATGAATAGTGAAATACCGTAATTTAAAAAATAAGCTAAATAAGCTAATTATAGGGTTATTAGTGATGTTCTTCTGATGTAAGCCCAATTGGTTCGTTATTACATTATAAAAGTACTATTCATGGTCGTTCAAGACTCACTATTCCTTTTCTTTGGGGGAAATAATACGCAAATGAATTTTATATTAAGGAAACCCCTCTCCCCTCCACAATAAAAGCCACCCTTCACACCCTCATTTCCTCACACCTCTCAAGCTCCATGAGATCATTAAAAACTACCCAAACACCTTCCCTAGACCCTCCCCCACGTCCAAGAGCTTCTGGTCTAATCAAAAGATCAATCGTAGGCCCTCAAGGAGGTTCTCAAGAGGAGGATTCTAGAGGTAATTTCTCTCCCTCTTCTCCTTTAATTTCCTATCATGTTCAAGTTCTTTTCTTGATATCTCCCCACATATCATCATCTTAATTGTATTTTAACTCCATTATTAAACATATACTGTAATTTTATGATTCTAATTGTATATTATATCATCTATCATCCATTCCCCCTCCCTTTTAATTTGTTAAAGAGAACATTGTTCGTGAGGTGTTAATTTATCACCTTCAAGAACGACATGCTTTCTTCTTCTGTTTATACCTTAAGATATGGTAATGAAACCATTTTTATGGTTGAAACAGAATATGTTATATTTATTATGTTCTTTTTAATGTTATGAAAATAACTTATGGCTATATTACTATATGATAAGTTAAAACAAGTTCGTTGTGATCCAAAAACCGCCCAAATTAACCCAAACAATCTTCATCTAATTCCTATCTAATGATTCATCCACATGGATCTAATATAATTCATTATAAGATCATTCAAACTCATGTAATATAATTAATGACATGTAATATCATTTTTTATGTTTATTCATGTTCTACCCAAACTTCAATATCAGAATACAACTGAACAACCCACAAAAAACCATAAAAGTGAACATCCCTGAACAATATTTTTAAACTCTATTAGTCATCCAAAAGAACATAATATGACATAATGAAATCATAATGAACCCTATTAATGTACACATGGTTCTTGATTTGTAAATAATGAATATAATGTCATTATACATGACATTAATGAGAAGGAAGCATTCGGGTACAAGGTAAGGAAAAATTCTCGATCCCAACTTTCATCCTTTGGGTTCTACCTTTTTCAGTCCATCATTGATATGGTCACTCCTTAAAGATCATTTATTCATCATTTTAATTTCTTTTATGTGATATAAATGTTTTCCAACAATGTTTATTTCAATCCAAATGTTTTTTGAATGAACTCTTCTCTTAAGAACTCAACTATTACCTCTCATTCTGGGTTGATGGTTCTTGTATCAAGTATGTTGTTCCCTCTTTCTTTTGGGATCCCAAAGTATATTAATGTGTTCTTATGAGATGAAAACCATTCCATTTCATGGTTTAGTTATGTTAATTTATGTTAAATTTTCATTGTGGCATGCATGATAAATGATAATGTTATGATGTGACAGGTGCACCCGGAATTATATAGCACAATATGAAGGTTTAATTGTGACAGGTGAGCCCGAAATTATATAGTCCTCCAATGTATTGGGTAAAGTGATGAATCTCATGAGTAAATATGAAATGATGTGTGAACAAGATGCTATCTTGGTTCAAAAATATGTGTGGTAGTTAACCACTAAGACATGATGTTTAATTTTTATGCATTGCCACATTTAAGGTCTTTTATTTATTCTCCTCTCATGTTCATAATCTTTAGCCTATGTTATGATTTTGCTCACCCCGTTCTATATTGTTCTTATCTATCCTCTTACTGGTCTTCTATCTCACCCATTTTTATGTATATCCTCGTGTGGCTACATTTACTAAGGAGAAGACAAGTTCCAATAAGAGGATAGAGAAGAAGAAATTAAATAAATGTTTATGCTATATGTTGTATTTGTTATGTGTGGTCCTAGTTTGACCAAGACACTAAACCTTTGGATCCACTATGTGTAATACTATTATGTTTTTTTTAATTTTAAATGATTTAATACAAATGTATGAAAAGGTTGGGTCGCTATAGAAATCATGTGTGGGATAGTGCAAATCGATCTTATGTGGGTTAGATCCTGTGTGGGTCAGCGGGGTTAGTACCTCTCTATCATGTGTGGGTCAGATCCAATATTGGTCAGTGGGGTATAGTATGTATCGATCCTATGCGGGTCGAATCTTGTGTGGGGAAACTGTTGTTTTTAGCTATCGATAATGTGAGGGATAGTAGCAGTGCATCTTAATAGAATAAGATAATCTATCATAATGACTAATCATCTTTACTTCTATACATAAGTTATACCATGTATGAGTTGAGTATTTTTCATTGCTCTTTGGGATTTAGATCATGATTTTTTTTCCTTTGTATAATTATGAGAGAAATTCATGTGTCTCGTGGGGTCCCTACTATGTATCATTATAATCATCCCAACATGAGCATCCCCCAAACCATTTTGTGTCTGGTGCAGACATTGAGAATCCTTGGCTAACACTCGGTGATCTTGGACCTAATGGTGGATGGGGGTGATGATTGACATGGAGAGTTGTGGAGACGATTTATACCAACACTTTATGTAGGATACTTTTTGTATGATCTAAGGATTTATATTCGGTTTTCTATTATAGTTGAATATTTTTAGTTGGGCTTGTATTACAGACCCCTTTACTTTTTGTGCACACATTTACTACTAATGTGTTACTTATGGTTTATTCTTATTTTGTTCTTAAGTTGTGTGTTTCTACATGTTTAATGGAAATGCCTTTTGGTTTAAGGATACACCATTTTAGATCTAGTCATCAACAACTGGCATATGGATGGTTAGCTTGGGGTAGTCACATTATGGGCCCTGGGTGACGGGTCGTTATAATCTGGAATCAGAGGGGTCGGTTCTACCAAAGAACTACGAATCTGATCATTAAAATGATGTACAAGTGTTATGTTTTTTGAGTGTGGTTTTCAGTTATGGGAGTCCACTGTTGGTTCGGCAGTGTACGTATCCGTACCCTAGTACCTTGAATAATGATTTTTGACTCGGTGCACGAAAACACTGATTGCATGTGTTTAGAAATGATTTAATATTAATCTATTTAGAGTCAGTTCACCAGGTATAACTTATTTACCATGGATCACAAGTTTCATTCCATTATTCCACTATCTAGATAGTTGGAAAAGATTCCAGAATGAGTACACAATAAAAGCTCACCGATCGACGCATCTTTGGGGTAGGGAAATTTTACTGTGATGGGAACTTTGGGTGGCATACCAGTAGCACCACCACTCATAGGAAAGCGGTTTCCACTAGCCATACTATAATAAAATTTATGTCGACTGAGAGTGTTTCACTCGTTATAGAGATAGAGGCCACCAAGGGTTCTAGGAAAGATACATCCCTAGTCAGGTGAGGACTAGATGGAGGCTGTGGCAGGAGTTTTTTTTGTCAATTGAGATGTGAGAAGAGTAGATGGTGATCCTATCTACTAGCCTATTCCAGGGCACAACAGGGAGACATTGGAGTCTAATGCCCCTGACTCATGAGGAGGAGACACTCCCTTATTTGGATTTCGAGACCCTCTTTAGGGTGGAGTTCGTTCCTACAACCATATGCTCAGTGCGTATCCAGGAGCTGCTGGACTTATTGTAGGGCAACCTATCTGTTTCCTAGAACTCGGAGAGATTCACTGACCATTCCCACATCTCCACTGAAATGGTTTGACACCTATTATTCAAGGGTCAGACCTTTGAGAAAACACTCCGGTGGGATATTAAAACATCGATGATATCACTCAATAAACTTACACAGGAAGGAGTGCTCGAGCTAGCATTATTGGTGGATATCTATTTAGTTGGGCATGCACCAATAGAGAGATCCATCACCAGATGACAGGTCACCAAGTCATCTATAGTAGGTAGTAGACAGATGAATAAGGGGTCGAAGTGAGAAAGAGATTCCTGTGGAAAACCCCATGACGTAGGGCCAGAGGTGCAAAGCTCATGTGGTGGAGTCGGCCAGTAGAGGAGAATACGGTGCTTCATGTGTTGCGGGTAGGGCCACATGGATTGCGACTATCTGACCCGCCATACCGATGATCAGTAGATGATCGAGGAGCTGTTGAGTTAGTGAACAAGGTTCGAGCAAGGGGGTCTATAGGGAAACAATCATGGAATAGTAGCATGGCGTGCAACAGGTGGTGGACAATAGTTTGAGGTTTTACCACCACCACCCTAGGTATTCCACCTTGACCATAGAGAGTAGGTGGACATGGGAGAGCTCAACTTCAGGAGTCAGAGGCCTATGACCACGACAATCTAGTGATGATTAGAGGTATGATATGTGTATATTCCACCATATATTTAGTTCTAATAGACACATGATCTAGTCATTATATTATTTCAATAAAACTTTTTCAGAGCTAAGAGATTTTGATAAAGACATTGGAATGATTACTACTACTACAGAATCTTACATGAAAAGATTCAATAATTACACACGAGTGCATATAGTGTTACCTTAGTCTTGGAGTCAAGAGCTTCGGGTGGGATCTCCTAGCAGCAGCATTGAGGCCTTATGAAATCATCTTGGTTATGTACTAGATATCCATAGTCCATGCTCATATTGACTATTTTAGGACCAATGTGTGGTGTGTCTGCATGGATGGGACCGGGTATTCTTTCATTGGTGAGGAGGGAACATTTGTAGCATAGGGTGGAAATAATCAGAGGAGGGTGTATCCGATCACTCCTAAGTTGGATAGCCTTACCCTCAGTGCTGTTGAAATGAGGAGTCCGAGTTATCCTATAATGGTGGACTAGTATACTGATTTCTTCCCTAATAAAATTCTCGGAATATCTATTCACAGAGAGGTAGAATGCTATATCGAACTATACCTTGGAACAACACTGATATTTATGCAAGAATAATGGATGGCCCCCATGGAGCATCGTGAGTTGAAGTTACAATTTGAGGACTTATAGTGGAAGGGGTTCATATAGCCCATTGTTTCCCCATGTGCATCCCTGATCTTATTTCCCAGGAAGGTAGATGAGAGGATGAGTCATTATGTGTACTATCGACACCTTATCTAGGTGACTGTGAAGAAAAAGTATCCACTGCTGAGGATTGATGACCACTTCAACCAGCTAAATGGAGCACTATGGTTTTTGATGATTGATCTCAAATTATGCTATCACCAGTTTATGGTATAAGATGAGGATGTACCAGAGACAACCTTTAGATTTTGGTATGGCCACTATGAGTTCAGATTGATTCCCTTTGGCATAACTAACCCTCTGGCATTGTTCATGGGGCTCAGGAACATGATCATCTAGCTTTTCCTGGTTGTCTTCATTGAATACATATTAATATACTCTACGTCGGAGCAGGAGAATGCCATTCACCTACTAATACTTTTGGATACACATCGAGATCACCATCATTATAGAAATATCTTTACTTTTTTAGTTCTGTATACTTGATGTCCACTTCATGGGGCATGTTATCTCGAATTCTGGAGTTGTAGGGGATCTAGTGAAGATAGAAGCAGTTATTGCTTCAGAGCCACCTAGGAGTGTGACTGGGGTGAGGTGTTTCCGGGGGTTGGCTGGGTACTACTGGAGATTCAAACCCAAATTTTCAAGATTTGAAGAACCCTTGTCATCTTTGATAATGATGTGAAAAACCTTTGTTTGGATTGATAGATTTCACAATAGTTTTCAGATACTGAGACAGAGACAGACAAGTGCACCCATCTTGATCCTACCAGATGTGGGCATTGGGTATTAAGTATCTTGCGACGCATCAGGGACTGGATTTGGTAGTTTCTTAATGTAGAAGAGATAAGTGATAACCACGACTCACATATGTTTAAACAGAATGACTAGCACTATAAATACCATGACGTGGAGTTGGCAGTAGAGGTCTTTTCGCAAAATATGTGGTGGAACTACTTCCTAGATGAACAATATACAATCTACTCCGATCACAAGAGTCTCATGTATATCATCTCCTATAAGGACCTAAACCTAGGATAGCAATGATTACTGGATTTTTTCAAGGACTATGACTTTGTGATAGTCCACACTCCAGGTAAGGGGAACATTGTAGTAGACACACTCACCAAGAGGTTAGGTCTATAGATGCTGAGTGAGGTGATCGAGCAGCTATCCACATTGTATTTATCCATCGTGGATACTGATGGGCCAACTCACCTCTAGTATATGAGGGTTATTACCCCTCTCCATCATCGATTATAGGAGGAACAGCTTGGGGATGTCGAATTCAAGGCCTGACATACTCATATATCCACATGACATGGCCTTAATGGATTTTCTGAATATGGGGAGCACATCACCTCTTCAAAGGACGCACTACGGTACTAGTGACGCTACATGAGGAGGTGTTATGTGAGTTCCATAAATCCCATTTAGATGTACATCCTATAGTTTCTATTTTGTTACAGGACCTCTAGCATCATTACTAGTGGCCAGAGAGGAAGAAAGCAGTCGTAGAGTTTGTATCATGATGCCTCCCCTGTCAGCAAGAGAAGGCTGAGCATCATGTACCTGTAGGCTTATCTCATAAATTTGTGGTACCCGACTGGTAGTGGAATGGAAACTCCATCGACTCTGTTATAGGGATACTACGTGTGACTAGGGACCACGATTCCATCTGAGTTATCATTGAATGGCGCACTATGTCGGCCCACTTCCATACCATATGAGATTAGGAATCAGTAGAGGGCTTGTGACACCTCTACAAACCAGAGATTATACAGAATCATGGGGTTTTATTGACGATCATCTAAGATCCCAATTCTCAATTTATGTCCCATTTGATGAAGGTATTGAAGGAGATGATTGGGACTCATATATGTTTGAGCACCGCCTTTCACCCTCAGACATATGGTCAGACAGAGCATACCATACAGGCACTCGAGTACATGCTTCATGCTTATGTCCTTAATATTGGTCGCAGTTGGAAGGGCGACCTAATCTGGTGAAGTTTAAAAAATATATATCATTCCATCATCACCATGAATCCATTTGAGGCGGTGTACATGTGATATTATAGATCACCACTATACTGGACAGACCAATGGGAGTCATCACTTAATGATGCAGAGTTGGTATAGGCTACCACGGAAAAGGTTCAAATCATAAAAGAGAGGATGATGACTGTACAAAGCTGATAGAAGTCTTATGATGACTGTAAACTGAGGCCCTTGGAGTTTTAGGAGGGAGAAAATTTCATCCTATGTATCTCTCATGGAAGTGGATTTCAATGGTTTGGCTAGGATAGCAGGATATCTATGGGTTTATCGGACCATTCCAGATCCTTAGCAGAGTAGGCGATGTGGAAAACCATCTAGCTCTTCATCCACAGATACAAATGGTGCATAATGTTTTCGAGTTTCATAGTTGAGGAAGTACGTGCACGACCTATCACATGTTATCGAAGGGGGTGAGATGGAAATCAATGATAGAGTGACCATTGAAGAGTTCCCAGTACATATAGAGGAACAACAAGAGAGGGTCCTTAATGGGAGGTCAATTCTTCTAGTGTGAGTCTGTTGGAATCATGTAAACCTCCAAGAGAGAACATGGGAGCGAGAGGCTCAGATACATGCTCAATACCCTAATTGTTTACCAGGTTTTGTTTTAGCCGTTAGGGATTAAAATATCTAAGGTGGGGAGAATGTAAAGACCTAGAAATTCCATATAATTTTCTTAAAATTATTTTAGATTATTACGTGTTATAGAAAATTGACGGTGCATGATTATGAGGACATGTGTGCCTTTAATGTAAATTTTGAACATTTTTTAAGATATATTTAGTAAATGAACATGTAGAATTTTTTATCATTTGAACAAGTGCTCAGATTAAAAATCTGAGGACACCACTGAATTCGTAGTGCTGAGATTTGCTTAAGGGAGGATTAACATCGACCACAGTAGGTTGAGTGAAAAATTTAGTTTTAAAATAATTAATGAAATAATAAAATATCATTACTATAATTTAATTTTTCCTTCCACATATTGTAAGTAGTGGTGGGATCGATGGGTTTTCATGCAATTTAATGGATTCACACTCCTATATTGTTACAAAACCATTGATATTTAAGAGTTTCATTGATTAATGAATCTCATTAATTTCACAGTGCATTACTCACCCCCTTCCCTCTATTTAAATAATGTGCAGTTTGGGGTTTTTGACATAGCTTCATCAAGGGAAAACATATGGTGAAGTACTACGACAACTTCCATGGGATGAGGATGGAAGCTTGGGTGGCTAAAATATTGGATCGATGAACGCAATTTAATTCATCCAATGAGGACCCTTCTCCTACCACAACCGCAACACATCCAACAATTCTTGAGGTAGGGGGTTTTGTCTAGATTAACTCTTGAGTTTTGTCTTGATTAATTATACGAGTTTGTTGAATCACTTAATCCCCTTTGTTATGATGCTAAAGCAGAGGACGCATGCCAAACGAAAAAGTTGCATACCCTTAAATACTTGTTTTATAGTTGTGTTCTTCATGGTCATATTTATTATTTGACCGAAATGCGAATCAGAGGGTCAGATAGGAATGAAGACATCCATGGAGGCCCGTATGTACAAATGGGAGTGGAAATGGAGCTCCAGAGTGTCGTCCAAGCTATGAGGAAGAATTTCCAGTGATCGGTGCTAGAAGGTGAGTGAAGTGGTCGGCGCTCATAGTCTGTGGAACTAGGTGTTTCTCCTCTGTGCGTGGGGGACCAAATGGGTGGCTGGCCTTCGGCCGACCACGTTTTGGCTGAAGGCGGTGCACCATGGCGCGCCACAGGGAGGTGGTCGTGGCTTCGAAGCCATGGCTGAGGAGAGTTGAACCACACCTCAGGGGTCCCTTTTATAAAAAGGGGTGACGCCATGAGGCGGTTCAAATTAAAACAACCAATAAACATTTCCATTCTGAAATTTGGCCCGCCACCCGGCTGGCAGACCGCGCCAGCTAGTAGGTCGGGACGCTCCATGACCCAATGTGCCGAACCCGCGGTCCAAAACACTCAAGCCAGCATAGCCGATTCATGCTAGACTAGGTCAGTCTAGAACTGGGTTGGATCATCCCAAACCATGTCAGGTCGGCCCAAGCCTAATCAGTCTAACCGAGTCTAACCCGACACGAACCCTTTTCAGCCCAGATATGATTAAATGATTGTATCTAGCAAACCAGACATATGTTTGAAGAACCATCCCCAGAGCTGGAATCTATGGAATGAGATGATCCTTTTGAGAGACTCCACCTGAGTTTTGGAGAAAGATGGATTACTACCGGGTTGGATCGTAGATGAATCCAACCGGGCCCTCGGCACTAAAATGTCAACAAATATTAGACCATGTGCCTGATTAATGCACCGTCTATTACGTTGGACACCATATGACATGAATTATCATTGGGAATCATATTCTTGGGTCTTATTAGATGTTGATTAACAACAAATATATTGATAAAAAGATACTAAATAACTCATGTGCATTGGGTACGGAGAGTCATGTGTCTAGGTGTCAAATGAATAGAGATCTGGGGTGGATCAACACCATGCGATCTTGTGTGGATAATCACCTAGCGATCCTATGTTGATCAAAACCAATTGATCCTATGTGGATCAGCACTAATCTTGTGTTAGTCAGATCATGTGTGGGATAGTGCTTAGCGATCTTATACTGGTCAGCACATACCGACCCTATGTGGGTCAAATCATACATGGGTCAGATCCCATGTGGGTCAGTGGGGGTTACTACCTATTGATCCTATATCGGTCAGATCCAATGTGGGTCGGTGGGGGTATGTATCTATCGATCCAGCGTGGGTTGGATCCTATTTTGGTTAGTGAGGGATAGTACCTATTGATAATGTGGTGGCCAACAGTAGTGCCTCTTAAAAGAATAATTTGATCTGCCTTTACGACTAATCATATGCACTTCATTACATAAGTTATTTCTGGTTTGAGATGAGTCTTTTTCCTTGTTCTTTGTGATTGTGATCATGGTTTTTGGTTTTTCATTTTGAATTCTTAGAGACATTCTATGGAATCGGGGTACCAACATGGTATTTTTATACTCATCGTTGCATGGGCATCGCCCAAACCATGTTGTGTCTTGTGCAGACGACATGCAGCATTGGCTGAGACTTAGAGAGTTTAGACCTTATGGTGTATGATGGTGACATATGGAATGGAGAGATATGGAGACGATCTATACCTACCCTTTGGGTAGGATCCTTGATGGACGATATCATGAGCTATTTTCTATTTTCTATTGTAGTTGTATCGTTTCAGATGGGCTTGTATTTCGGCCCCCTTTACATTTAGTACAAACATTTACTACTACATTTTTACTTTATGGTTACTTCTTATTGTGTTCTTAGGATGTGTCTTTGTAAAGGATTAAAGGAAATTCCTTTCCATTTATGGATATTATGTTCTAGTGCTAGACACCATCCCCAGTCCAATGGAAGATGGGCATGGGGTAGTCACAATTAGGGTCCTAAGGGACATGTCGTGACATTCATGAAATATAGCTTACCATTATGCAATTAATATAAAGGATCTAGAGCACTTAAACATGTATTATAAATTTTGAGTTCCATTATAAAATTACATTATTACCCTTATTTAGGTATTTAAAATATTTTTGTATCCTTGATCTAGTATTTAAATTTTTTTGTACCCTTAAATGATACCTAGGTAACACTTAGATAGATATAGAGAAATTCTACTACCGTTGTCCTTGATTATGTTACCACTATATGATCAGTATAATTTATAAGAATCATTTATGTATGGTCTCAGTTACCCTTATATGAGAAAAATAATATTCAAGTTACCCTCAAGAAGATATTGATGTACCATTGTGAAAATATTAGTCTTCCGAGGATAACATTACACATTTATTGAAAATTTCACGTTACTTTTATGTAACAAATAATTAGTATTTTATACCAATATGAAAATAATAGAATATTTATATTTCCAATATGAAACTCATATAAAATGATTTATACCCTTAATATGTTAATATTAAATTATTTTTACCATTACAAAACTCAAATAAAATGGTTCATACCCATACCTAACTAAATAAATATGATACTTAACCCTACATAACTTATAAAAATATTGATTGTACATTAATAATTGAATCGATTACTTGATTTACCTTTTCCAAACTCATGGAAACTTATGATTAACTTTATGTAACCCTTTTCAACAAAATTCCATGTATATTTCAGTCCATAAAAATCAATTATACCCATATACAACCCATTGGATCCAATGTGTTTTTACGTAAAATGATAAAAAATATATAAATGAAATTTAAAGAAAAATTATATTTTTTATCCTAGGAACTAAATATGAAACATATACATGATTTAATAAAAAATAAATCGCTAAATGTAAATAGATGTTAAATAAATAATATGAAGATAAAATAAATTTTTATAATTCATTTATAAACTAAATATGATATACTAAATATAACACATAATGATGTTTTTGAAAATTATAATTAACCAGGATGTGTTATTTTGTAATCATAAAAAAATAATAAGTTGAATTTGATATGATGATGAACTAAAATAGTCACTCCCTTTTTGATAAATAAATAAATGTAATTTTAAAAAATATAATGTATTTTAATATTAATAAAATATATTATTTCAATAAAAAAATTCTATTTTGAAATTATGTGTATCCCTGTATTTAATTATTAAATTGGTAAAAACATATTTTTTTCATAAAAATGAATATGAACATTTTGATAAGTTTCTTAAACATGCATATTTCAAAACATGTTTTTTATACTCATTATAAAGCCTTCCATTTTTCAAAATTTATTCAAGGATCCAATATATAGAGAAATAAGAAATTATACACTGTTTCTGAAATATAATGTGAAACCCTCCACAAATAATCCTTTATATAAATTTAATTATTAATCATTAATTAAAAAAAAAATTGATATGTTTGAAAATACCAAAAATATTAATATAATAATCAAATATCTAAAAAATTTAAAAATTGTAATATGAAAGAACAAAATCAAAATTGATGTAATTTTAGTAAATTTTTAGATTTTCATGATGTAATCACAGTAAATTTCCCTCTAAATTCATGATATATAAATATGAATTTAAAGATGGATTATAAAATTATTAAAATTGATTTTCTAAATCATAAAACAATAATGTGGCTTAGTAATGATATAAATTAGATAATTTTATACATGAATAAATTATAGATTTATATTTATTCTTAGAATATAATCTCTATAATATAAAACATAACATTAATGTTCTCATTTCTAAAATATTGAAAGTTATATTTTTAAAATGGAAATAGTATAATAATTTTCAAAGAAGATGGAAATCATAAAAATAAACTAAAAAATCAGATGTTTTTTAAAATTTTGTAATTATTTACCACAATATTATGATACAACTATATATAAATATTCAATAGTAATAATAGAAATAAAATTTTGCATCATTGAATCCTACAAAACTAATGATTTACTTCGTAAATTAAACACAAATATTTCTTTTATTATATATCAATCATTCTTCAAAATTATAATTTATATAACTTTTCAGAAGAATATTAATTTTAGTATGATAACATAATTGTTTGTTAAAATATCCATTAAAATATCACATAAACCTCTTAAAAATTGAAATTTTCTTTAAATATGATCAAATAGAAATCATTCAGACAATAAAAAAAATTAAATATGGCATACAAGTAGTTAATTTCAACAATCATCTAATAATTCCACTAAATGTTTTAATTTCCATTAATTATTTAGTTCCATATAAATCTAATTTACAAGTATTAATCCTAATAAAATATTTAATTTTATAAGAATATATAGTAAATAAATTAAATTAATATTTTCAAAACATGGTTTTATTTATATAAATAACAACAAGTGATTGAAATATTTTCAAACTTGAAATGAATATAAATTCCCCCACCATAGTAAAATAATATTAATAATTCCTCAAAAAATAATCATTTTATATATTTTAATATTAAGATAAAAAAATAACATCAACACAATATTTCAGAATGAAAATATGTTTAAAGTGTTTAATAATAAAATAGTGTAATAAAAAATTACCTTATATGTGTTTTTTCTTAAAACAAAACTGGATAACCATTCATACCCATCTAGGGGATCATGTTTCATACCATATAAATCCGTTTATATTATAAAAACATGGTAAGGATACTTTTCATATTCAAAAAATGGGGGTTTCATAGAACATAATTCTTGAGAAATATAATCATCTCCGAAATAAGTTTTGTAAACCATTTGATTTAAATTAAATATTTAAAAATATACATACGCTAACAAAATTATAATATATTCCAATATAGAAATTGGTTTAATGATTCCATATAATAAATTGGTACCTTTGGATAACATACCTTAGTCATATATATGCAATTAAATTTAAATACTATTATTAATTCATCATGTCTGATTCTACAG
Organism: Viscum album; assembly: GCA_963277665.1. Taxonomy (NCBI): domain Eukaryota; kingdom Viridiplantae; phylum Streptophyta; class Magnoliopsida; order Santalales; family Viscaceae; genus Viscum; species Viscum album. The sequence continues at coordinate 639,936,205 of OY728133.1, read as the reverse complement.
ATCTATTTATTCCAATATCATGATAATCATCTTATCATATAACTGAATCCCAAAAATTAGTTCTAGATTATTTATTTAACTATTCTTCCCTAGAAAATATGCGATTAGAATCATTTAAGGTCTTATCAATATCCTTAGGTACAAACTCAAAAAAACAACATGAAACTAAATTGATTTATAATATTTTATCTATTTTGTTCATTTGATTCAACATTATCAATAAAATTATGTATATGAAGATCTCTATGATTCAATGATTCCTTTTCACGAGTATGTAAAATTTGAGAATAATCATTATCGACCATAAATATATGAATTTTTACCTAATGGTTCATATTTTTCTTCCAATGGAAAATATCTAAATTCATCTACAAGTTGATATGTATCATCATCCATTTTAATCAATGATTTCTCATTAAAAATAACAAGAATTGATTCATTGAATATCTTGGTTCCCTTATTTATACATTTTAAAAAGTATTATTGATTGAATATAAAAATAATATTCCATAATCCTAATATTTTCTAATATATATGTAAACAAACTATAGCCATATGATTCTAAAAATGAAACCCAAATCTATTAAATAGGAAATTTTCAGGAATCTACTTTATACTAAACAATTTTTTACTGTGTTGTAATGCTGAAATTATTAATAAATTAAAACATTATAAAAAATATATATTTAATATATAGAATATGGAATTCATAACCATGATCAATATCATGACCCGTACCATAGGGGTCCATGTTATGACTGCCCCAACCTTGCCTCAGATATGATAGGGGTTAGTATCTAGCACTGAGAAGGCATATCGCACAAATCGGAGGGATTTTCTAATGTACATGTACACCCACACACATCTTCAATCCAAAGATAATGAAATTTAAAAACAATAAGTAAAATAAAAATTTGTACATTAATATAGAAACTAAATATTGAGAGAATAGAAAACTGGATGTAAATAGGGTTCAAATACAAGCCCACCTAACGAAAGAGTCTTCAATAGTGAATGCAACCATTCATGAAATTCATAGGCAGAATATAATACTAGAAGGGTAAGTGTAAAATAGTTATCTAAAGCTGTAGGAACACACCACATCTATCTCATCACTCTAAGAACCACCTATTCATAGTCCACCTAGAACCCCATCAATGAGCCGATCATATTCAGAATACATGACACGTGCAGTTAAGGCCCGTGAAAGGGTGAATAAAACAATACTCAGTAGGACACCCTGAACTGACAAAGGAATACCACTATGGAATACATGATGTAATCGAAAAAAGAAACACATGAACAATACCATAATGAAAAACACATGATGTATACAAAAATTGAAACTGAAAAAGTATACCATTGAGGAAACAGATAAAGTATACCACAATGGAAACACACGAAGTATACCACATAGTGAACACATGAAGTACAGTCAGCACAGACATGTATATGAATATAGTATTAAAAGAAGGATTATTAGACATAGTCCACAAAACAAAAAATTGCGATAACACATTGATTTTCAAAAAAACGCCGAGTGTTGGTATCACACAGAGCGTCGACAACACTTGGAGTGTCGATAGTACACAAATTTTTATTAAGCCATGCAACACCAAAGTCATGTAACCACCAAATCACAACTAGCCACAAGATTCTAATCATAGCACACTTGTACTAGTAAAAACTACTTATAATTACATTATTTAATATGCCAACATCCTAAAAAACTCAAATAGAGTATTGCAATTCGACTACGTAGTCGCAAGGTCCCAAATCCACAAATGGATTGTCAAATGGACACATGGTATGAATGTTATAAATGTTTTACAAAAACGGATCGACTCATGTCTATTTCGGGTATGATATAACCCACCATACTCAACCGGATATGGTTCTCACCAGGACACTGGGCTACTAGAGCATCTCGACTCCTTCGATCTAAACTGCTGCATGTAGGCCAATTCACTATGTTGCATACAATCCACCCCGACTACATTCCAATGCGTTTATGTGGTACCACGATGTGTTCTACATGGCCAGACCACCTCACTGCCTTCCCCATCGACTCACTGCCATATTTTTCTCTGACGTTACATCAAGACACATCCCCCGATCATTGTTGTAACATCTTTCAACATCCCTATTCCCACTGACAGCACTAGCTCCGACCTGGACCCTTCCCACCCACCACCTCAAATGGATTCCATATCGGTGGAATTTCCCTCTCGCCCAGACTTGAACGACTACTCTGGGTTGTGTTCAGCTACCTACACCTTTCACTATACTAGTGGCCCGCCACCCTACCCACATTCTCCACTTGGATCGAAAAGTGACATGCATTCACTATCGTGCCTCTGTTGTGTCGTGGAGGTGTTAGATATTCTGTATCATGTTTTTTCATCTTAAATAAAATTCACAATAACCAATACACTCATAAAATGATTATGAACATGAATAATTAGAATAACAGGGGAAAAATAGATGCATGAAAGCACCCGAAAGACGGATCATGGACTTTGTTCATGTTTGCCTCAATTCATCCTAGATATAGGGGTCATGGAGAACAATGAAATCACAAAGATCTTACCCCCATTTAATCGCCACAAGATTACTCACATCCAACAAGAGATCAAACTTCAAATCAAGCAATTCATGGGCTGGTCTTGGTTCATCATCAAATTTAATAACTGGGAATGGATCACAAAGAAACGACACCCTAACTAGAGTTTAAATTGGTCATTGATGAATGGTTAAAAAATTTCATCATTGTTTGTCGATCCATCGATATTCAATCAAATATCTGATATCCAATATGTAATCACTAATTCACGATCCAATAGAATTAGTTTGATAGAGAAAATTATCTTATTATCAATGGAATTCATCGGTTATGATGATAACCATTAATTATTTTACAATGTTCTTTTAAAAATGAAAACATTGCTCTATAATAATAAAATATTTTAATACTCATCTATCAAAAAAAGTAATTTTTTCATCTCAACTATGAAAAACAATATTAGGTCCCACTTTTGGTATGTTGTTGTTTTGAATACAATTGTGCATTCAAATTTCCTATGTGTGGAATTGTTTAGATGACCTTCTAGTTTAAAGATAAACCTCCCATTCGATTTATTAAAAGATTAATATTTATCAATGAATTTTTCTTGACACATTGGGCCCTAGAATTTAACTCTATCTTAGCGCGTGGTCTCAAATTTTCCAAATTAATTTATAAAAAAACAACATTGAAAATACAAGTATTATATTCTCCCTACCTTAGTTATTTACGTCTCAAAAAAACAAAACAAGGGATACTAAAACAAAAATATGATGGTATTGAGCAAGGATATAACCCTCCCACTCTATTTTAAATTCTTAGATATTATCATGATGCCACCATAAGTAAATTAGGAGAATCAAAACAACAATGAATGTTCCTCTTCTATCAATCCTGGATCTCCATAGGTTATATATGGACTGGCCTTAAACAATACTTAATCATGAGTTAAATCATGAATTCACATTTAGGGTCATTTTAGATTTAGAGTTTTAAATTGTTTGGCCATAAAAATTACATTACATTTCAAAAAATTACATTGTAGACACATCTACTCATTTATCATTATTTTCATAAAATAACAACTCTTAAAAATAGAAACATGTCACGATCCAAGTTTTAGATAACATAACTTTTCTTTGATTCCAAACATTACATTATTCATCTTTAATTACACTAAAAACATTTCAAAACAAGGGATGAGCATAAAAAGATCAGTAAATGTTATAAAATAAAGAAAAACCAGAATTCATTCTATACAAAAAAAATCAATGAAATCATGCATTTTGATCATTAACACAAGATCCAAAATCATATGTCTTATGAATAAAATATTGAAATCATAAATCATAAATGAAACCTATGGAATACAAAACATACAAAGATTATTATATTCACATATACACTGGGAGTTACGATATGAATACCCATTATAGTATATTACTTAAATCTATTTGGAGAAACATTAACGTTTACCTATGCCTCATTACCCAATTCATTAAAGAGCCAACATGGGCTCACCCACCCAAAGGTTGATCACGTAACCACCCATATACGTAAACAATTCCCAATAACGATAACATATTATTCACAAATTAAAGAAGCATAATATATATATGACATTTCTTCTTTGAAATAAAAATATATTAGTTAAAGATAGTTCCATAATCAATTCTTTATCAAACAATTTTCAAATACATTTATAAACTTTAATAAAGAGACTTTTGAATCAATGTGTCCATACCACATTGAAGATTTAGATTGAAATGTTAATCTCAAAACATTAATGTCCATATAAATAAATCCTTAAAAACATTTTTGAAATAATTAAATTAATGAGAAATATTTTGAATAATAAAACATTAAAACATTTAAAATTATATTTTAGTTATAGAGTTTTTAACCTAATGATAGATGCTTGAATACAAAAAATTATGGAATAACATTAGTAAAAGATAATAATATAATGAGATTCAGGATATTAAAAATATAATAAGTCAAAGATAATTTTATACACTATATAAAATTGAATTCGTGTATAAAGAATTATGTCTCAATGGAAGGTAAATTGAGATCATGTCCCTTGAAAAGATAACATATTTAGATTAATGAAAAATCAAAGTCATAATTTTGTGTTGAAAATATAAATAAACCCAATATAAGTTCATATTATGTGTAAAACAAATAAAGGTCATTCACACATATTCATAAAAGGACATAATAACGAAGTCTAAGTATAACCTAAATAATTCAAATTGCGTTATCATGTTATCTTACAAACATTCGACACCCTAACAGTGTCTCATTAATGTTATAAATATTAGTTGATGAGATAGAAAAGGGTATGTAATCACATGGACATAATCTTTATAGAAATTAGGATATAGGATAACATATATTAATATACGAAAAAGTAAATTAAAATACATGACATAATAATATTCTTTGACTAAAATAGTACTGTGAAATGTTTTCTTACTTATTTGGTAACATACGAAAGATACAGCACATGAAAAAACGATCATAAAATGAAGATTTAAATACACATAAATTAATGTATATTACAAAAATAATACAATAATGGTAATTACATAAACTACACAAAATGAAATAGTAAAAAATATAGTAGGAATATCACAGGAATAAAAAGTGAGAAGAAAACCCTTTATCTCATGTCTAACTGGACTCATTTGTTCCTTGTTCATCCTGAATAAAAAACAGAAGTTAATTTATAATATCTTCAAAACCTTTTCCTGGTTTATTAATCCTTTTAAATCATTGACAACCTTGATATAAAAATTATTAATTATTTGAGTTCATATCAAACATTTTTTCAATGATCGTATCTTTAGTAAAAAAATGAACTTATTATAATTACAAATTGTTAATGTGGTCAAAATTACATTATATTCAAAATGATATTCATAATTTAGATATCATTTATATCATATATATATATATATCCAATATATATGTATTTATAATATACCACAACATTTTAACACAAAAAAATGAAATACAACGTTCATGGAGATGGTAAGCCATAAATACGCATGAATAATACTTTTATTTCCTTTTCATTTTAAAAGAAATGAAAAATAAATGATACATAGGTATATTATAATACCAGTATAATATATATGTTATATATGTTACATAAATTCATTAATTCCATCCATTATACATCCCATGGATTTCACGAACAAGTCGTATCACAATGAGTGGGCGACAGTCTGCACTTCGTGAAATAAAATTACAATATTGACCCATTATGGAAACCATAAAGGTCTGGTATTATTGAAAAATAAAGAAGAATAAAGATGGAATAAAAATTTTATATATCACATATAAATACAGTTCCATCATAATGGCCACCATTAGAGGTAGTTTGATATATTGGAACAAACATCGTTTTGTGAGACAATAGTTCACCGTACATAGAAACAAAATGTTCGTATCCATTAGATGGGAGTGTGTAGATTTATAGTTTGAATACTTTTCATTAAAAAAAAACTAGTATATTTAAGATAATGTTTTTGTTACTAATGAAAATTATAAAGTTATTTTAGGGGGTTGTAGAAGTAAAATAGAAGACAAGATCTTAAGATAAGACATTACATTTAAATCAGGTATCTCCCTTTGGATTGAACCAAAAGTTATACTCAAATTTTCTTATGACTCAGGTAAGGAATCTAGGAGGAATGAAGGGATTTAGGGAGATGAATTGGGTAGATTTTTGATAATACAAGAGGCTTGATAGGTGGGAGTAAAGGGTAAGAAGTGATGGATTTTTATAAGTGGGAGAAGGGGCTCTTAGGGAATGTTTGAATGAATTTTTTTAATATAAACATATTTTCAGTTTTAGATTGTCCAAAACTCATTAAATTAGAATATATGATTACTATTTTTAGAAATAAAATCATCCAATAATAATTTAATAGTTTTTATATTTTTAATTTTTTTTATAATCTCATTTATTTAAATCAATCATTATTAAGGTAATCACTACATCATCATTGTGTCATTAATAGTTTTCTATAGATGATGTCAAAAAAATATAAATAAAATAAAATATTTTACTAAATCCTTTTATATTTCCAATTAATATTTACAATTATAGAGATAACTTATAAACCCCATGTAAAAATTATTTTACTAAAAGATATATGTTTTTTCCATTTATGTCTTTACTATAAATTAATTAATATCATTTGTCACTATCACTCCCATGTGGCTCTATGGGGTCCCACAATCAACATGATGATTTCCATTGTTGGAAATGTATCAACCAATAGGATTCATACACATGTCAATGAAATTTTATATTTTTATAATAATATTTGATAACCCTAATTTACCAGATTTAGCTTTTAACCATGGTAAATAAAATATTTACTGAAATATATAATCATATTGTCTAAAAATAAAAGTTATTTATAAACACAATTTTTACCTCTTGATTCCAAATATAGAATCCATTTTTAAAAATTCAAAACACATAATTTTCATAAATTAATTTAAAATTATTTATTGTTGTTAAAACCAAAAGCATTTTTTAATGAAATAAAAACTTTCAAAAGATAAACACTTTTTTATGTCCAATTTTAAAGTGAGATAACATAAAATGAACAACATTGGATTAAATTGTAAAAATATAATCTATTTAAACTTTAAAAAAACTAATGAGATTATAATTTCATATAACTAAATTATATTAAAATGTAGTTTCGAATTAAAACATAGTATTTTTTATCATTCATTAAAAATAAAAATAATTAGAAAAATACCAAAATATTACAAAAAGTAAATTATGATGTCCTATATATAATGAAAATGTTAATGTTTTCAAATATATCATATAAAAGTGAAAAAAATATATTTAAAAAGGTTCCTCCTTCAAAAATTGCTAAATCGACCTTTAAAAAAATATTAGTGTATTTTTGCTTAAAATTGGATTGATTCACATTCTAGGCCTCTAAAATTTATTTTGATAAATGTAAAAACATTTAAAAAACACATGAAATAATATTTTACTTAGTTATGTTCATTACCACCAATACATTTTCTATTCATTAAATACCATTTAAAATAATAATAATATTGAATTATTTTTCCGTATAACCAAATGTTTTGTGCAATATATGATTTCAATGAAACCTATTGTTGCGTGTCGAGTATGCTATCTGACATATCATCCCATTGTAAAGTAAAATTAAAATTTATTTCACAAATAATAATAAATATGAAAGTTTCATATTCTTTATATACCAGGGATGTTACATCCTTCCCCCTATTGGGAATTGTGTCGTCAAAATTTTAAAATTGAGCTCAAAAACATCATTAAAAACCCCCCATATGAAACGTTTCAACAAAGATATCACATTATATGAAATAAATATACATACAAAGAACACATGATATAACCCATAGTATGATTCAATGAAAAAATGGACATAGAGGAGAAACTAAGTGTCCAGTTCTAAGGGAGTGTGATAGAAAAAATGATCAAGAGAATGTAAATCACCAGAAAACAACAAACATGTGAAGGGTTAAATGGTATTTGATTCCACATTTAGAAAATTTAGCAGAAAAAGATTTTATTTTAAGTTATTTTCCATAATTTTTTTTAAATTATTTATGATATTCACTAAAAACATAAGGAAACATACTAACATGTCATATATACTTTCATCATTTACTAAATTCCTACCAAAAACTAATGTTTTCTCCAAATGATGAGTATTCATGAGGACATGGTCAGACATAAAGCTCTAGAATCAACTTTTAGAGCTCACATAATCCACAAAAGAAGAACTATATATTTCACATGTATTAAAAAATTAACCAAAACCAAAAAGTTTAGTAAAAGATTAGATAATCCCAAAAAATTATAATCTTTTAAAAAAAGAAATACTACTAATTTTCTAAAATAATGAACAAACAACAACCAATGTTCAATGATGAAAATTCAATAATCAATTTTCGATAAATTACTTCAATATAATAAGTCAAAGATCAAAAACCAAAATTCAGAAGGATTTGATCACATTGTCTTTAACATAAATGTTAACATTTATCTCTAAATAACATCGACTATACATAAAGTCTCATACTGAAAAGTAATTTACCTAATGTCATATTATCTTTGATTGGATAATAATTTCCATAACTAACCAAAATTTATATACGTCCACAATAAGAAAATTGATTATTCCAAAACAAAATTTCACCAATTACACAAAAAATGAGATCTCAGAGTATACTATTTTCCTTAAGCATATAGTGTTCCCAAAAGAATGAACCTCTTAGAAAATATCCATTTTCAATTAATCACCAAATCATTTACATATAATAATGATGTCTATTGGATAAAATATAAGTTCCCAAAATCAACTTATTCTTGATCTATAAAATCATTTAACTAAAATTAAAAAGTCATACTAATTAGGTACTTCAGGTAGGCCAGGGGCATGAGATAATTCCCAATCAGACTATTGTTCTGGGTTTTATTCCATCAGCTTTTTTCGACGTGCTGGGTTGTTAAACAATCTATATTCGGTCCTTTTTATAAAATAGAAAAAATAACCATAAAATGTTTTAACCTCAAATTTTTTCTTATACCTTTCATTTTTATCCCATAACATTAATATCTCCAAATATTAATTCATGTAGAATTATATATATTTTCTATTTTTTTTATTTCACCTCTATTTGATAATATAATACTATTTAGAATATAAAGAACATCAATCCTTCATCATGGAGTCCATATGGTTTCATTGTCATCTTTTTCATGTACCTAGAAGCTGCATGAATTGAAAAAATTATTTAGAGATACTTCAATTTAATTTTCTTCCGTCATCCAAATACACCATGTACAACTTGGGTTATATGGGTGTTCAAAGAAAAATTGTTTCAGAAAATGACCATGTGTGACATATAATTTCAAAACATATGATAAAACATTATTTTTATAAATTAGTCAGACCGAGTTTGAGTTGAATCATACAATAAATGGTCCTTTTGTAATTCCATAAGTATGTGATGAGAGATTATATTGTAAAATCCAATAAAAATAGATTACACTAGGGTATAATTCTTCACAACCCTTTTCAAAATCATAATATGATACAAAATCATGTGATAAATAAAACTATATGAAAACCCATTGAAAAAAAATATTATTTCTTGAAAATATGAGAATATGCTGAAAATAGGATTTGATTAAATACAACCCATGATCCACTATGATATCAAGGTATATTGGAGGTGTTTTTCATCTCAAACAACTACATGAAAATGAGTTGTATGCTAGAAAAAATTTCACAATCATCTAAACAAGGCATTGAAATAATTATTTCCAGTATGTCATCCAAAAGATATAACAATTTTACTTGAGATCCTCCTCCTTCCATTTGTAACCGACTTTACTTGATCTGAAAAATTTATACAACATTGATTTAACTGAAATTTTGGACTAACCATGAGTTTACAAAAATCTCTTAATCCCTAAAGATCTCTAAACCGACATGAGATACCAACTATAAGGACCTAGCATTAAAAATTACTTAATATTTACTTAAATCAAGAATTCACATTGAGAATCTTTTCATGGTTAGAGTTTTACATAATTAGTCCATAAAAATTAAATTTCATCTCAAAAAAACTACAAAGATGTCACTTCTACATAGTTTCCATTTTTTCTTAAAATAAACACTTAAAAGAGAAAAATTTATAGTTCCATGTTTTAGACAACATAACATTTCCTTGATCCCATCCTTGACTATATTAATCATTAAGTCCTCTGAAAAACATTTCAAAACGTGGGATGAACATAAAAATCATTGTAAGGGTTATAAAACAAGAAAATCAAACATTATTCTATCAATACATACAACTCAATGAAATCATACTTTATGATCGTTAGCATACCACACAAAATCTAATGTTTTATGAATAACACATGGAAATCACAAATCATTAAGATAAATTTCAACATACATAACATACATAGATTGAAGCTTTCATAGATACATAGAGTGTTAAATTTGTAATACGAATCATATTATATTACTTAAATCTCTTTTGAGAAACATTATTGGTAACCTCCTTCATATTACCCAATTCATTGGAGATCTATCTTGGGGTGACCCACCATAGGTTTATCATAGAACCACGTGTATGTATAATCAATTCCCAATAACCATAAAATATACATAACACATAATATAAACATAAATTAAAGACTATATTTCCACACAAAAATAAAAATATAGCAGTTCATGATATTGAAATAATCATTTCTTTATCAAACCATTTACTAATCCAGTTAATGCATTTAATGTGGATATTTTGGAATAAAAGTGTCCCATATCACTTTGGTGAATTTGAATTAAATTTTAATTTCAAAAAAATCATTTACATATAAATAAATCATTAAAATCATTCTTAAAACATATAAATTAATGTGAAATATTTATAAGAATAATTATTTTAAACATTTAAAATGATATTGTAGTTAAAGTGTTCATAACCAAATGAGAGACGCTTGAATACATATAATTGAAAAATAACATTAATAAAAGAATATAATATCATGATAATAATGAGATTCACAATATAATATGTCAAATGGAAGTATATACATTATATAAAAGTGAATTTTTGTATAATAACAAATAAGTCCCAATGGAATGTAAATTGAGACAAAGTCCCTTATAAATATCATATCCTTAGATTAGGGGAAAATAAATGACATAATTATGTGTGAAAAATATTAATACCTCCAATATAAGTTAATATTATGTGTAAAACAATAATATCCCATTCACACATAATCATATCATTATATAATAATGAAGTATGAGTTTAACCCAAATAATTGAAATTGGGTTAACACGTTCACAAACATAAATTTGATAGCCCAATGACATTGCTTTAAAATTTAACAAATGTTTTGATGAGAGAGAAAATGGACTCCCATCACCAGGAAATTAATTTTAGAGAAATAAGGATATATATTAACATATGAAAACATATGAAAATTTAAAATAAAAGAAATGACTTTAAAGATGTCTTTGTAAAAAGAGTACGGTGAAAGGTTCCCTTATCGATTTGGTAACATACGAAACATACACCACAAGAAGGAATGATCATAAAATTATGATGTAAATACCCCTAAATTAATTTATATTACACAAAGAATACAATAATGGGCCGTATATACACCACAAATAAGAATATAGTTGAAAATATAGCATGAATCTCACATGAATAAAAAGTGAGATAAAAACCCCTTACCTCATGTCTAACTTGACATGTTTATAACTATTTATTCCTGAATAATAAATATTAGTTAATTTATACATGCTTTATACAAATTTTCAGGTTTATTATTCATTTTATATAACTTGTTACCTTGTTATAAATAATAATAACTATTTGATTTCATATCAGACATTTTTTCATGGTTCGAAACTTGTGTAAAACAATAAACCTGATATAATGACAAATCATCCATGTCGTAAAAATTACATTATCTCCAGAATTATATTCATGATTTAGATATCATAGTTATCATATATATACATTATATATGTATTTATAAAAAACCATGGAATTTGGACAAAATAAATGAAATGCATCGTTCATGGAGACGGTAGGTTGTGAATACGCATTGACACTACTTTAATTTCATTTTAATTTTTAATGAAGTGGAAAAAAAATGATACATAGGTATATTATAATTCCAGAATAATATATATATTATATATGTTACATATTCTCATAAATTTCATCCTTTATACATCCCACATATGTCATGAATGAGACATATCACTTCCAAGGGGCAGTAGTATGCACTTCCCCAAATGAAAGTATCCTGTTTACCCATTATAGAAACCATAATGGTATTATATAAATAAAAAATAGATAAGTATACAAAAAACATAAAAATAATATATATCATATATTAATACAGCATCATCAGAATGGCTTCCATGAGAGGTTGTTGATGATATTTGAACAATCATCATTTTGTGAGGCAAAAGTTCACCTTCAACAGAAAAATATGATTGTATCTACTAGGTGAGGGTGTGTGGAACTGTAGTTAAAATCATTCTCATAAAAATAACCTATTATATTGAATAAGTTGGTTTTGTTATAAATTATAATATTTAAAATATTTCAGGGGGATGGAAAAATAAAATTAACAAAAAAACATAAGATAACATGTTAACATTAAATCAGGTATCTCCCTTTGGTTTGAACAAAAAGTTTAACTTGCATTGACTTCATCCTAGGTTATGGATTATATGAAGAATATTGGGATGTAGGGAGATGGATTTTTCAGAGGTTTGGTGATCCAAGGGGATTAAGAGATATGAGTAATGGGTTATAGGTGATTACTTTTTATAAGGGGGAGGGGCTCTTTAGGAATGATTGAAATTATTTTTTTATTATAAACTTATTTTCCGTCTAAGAAGGTCAAAAAATCAATAAATTAGAATATATGATGACACTTGTTATAAGTAATGTCGTCTAATAGTACTTGGTCTGGTTTTTTATTTTTTTATTTTTTATAATCACATTTATTTAAATCATTCATTAATAATGTGATCATTGTATCATCATTATGTTGTAAATAATTTTATTTATGTAATTTCTAAAAATTAAAAATAAAATACCATAATGTAGGAAATATTTCTAGTTCCCATGATAATATTTACAGTTGAATAGATATCTTATATAACCCCATGAAAAAATTAATTTAATAAATGATATATATTTATGTTATTTTTTTCATTGCTTTAAATTTATTTAATATAAAGTGTTATTATCACTCACATGTGGCTCCATTGGGTCCCAAAATCATCCCAAAGATGAAAATGGTTAGACATGAATCAACCAATAAGATTAGGACACATGTTAAGTTAATTTAATATTATAATAATAATATTTTTTTATCCTTATTTACAAGATTTACCTATTAACCATGGTAAATATAATATTTACTGAATTAAAAATTCAAAATGTATAAAAATAGAAGAAACCAATTTACACAATTTTAACCTCCTGATTCAAAATATGGAAACCATCTTTCAAAATTCAAAAAATAGTAGTGGAAGAAATTATTTTAAAATTAATTTCACTTTTCAAAATAAAATGCATTTTTTAATAAATAATTATTGTCAAAAGATTTACACTTGTTTATGTCCAATTTTGATGTGACATTATTACAAATCACCAAAATTGGATTATTGTTAAAAAAATTATCAAATTTATTTTTTGAAAAAATTAAAAATATAATCAATCCATATAAATAAATTAGATTAAAAGGATGTTATGAAATAAAATATATTATTTTTCACTATTTATTAAAAAATTAACATTATCAGAAAAATAAAAAAAATTTAACCAATGTACATTTTTATGTCCCACTTATAAAGTAGATGTTTATTTTGACAAATAAAACATATATAAATGATAAAAACATGATTTAAAATGGGTTCTCTATTAAAAGGTGGTAAATCGATCATTTAATGAATATTAGAGTGTTAATGCTTAAAATTAGATTCATTGACATTTTAATCCAGTAAAATTCATTAGATAAATGTAAATATAGTTGAAAACATGTGAAATCATATTTTAGTTAGTTCTGTTTATTCCCTCCAATACAATGGCTATTTGTTAACTACCATTTAGAATAATATTAATAATAAATTATTTTCTGGTATAAGTAAATGTTGTTTGCAACATAAGACTTCAGGGAAACCCATTGTTGCATGTTGAGTATGCAATCAGACATATTATCTCATTTTAAATTACAATTAATATTTAATTGAAAAATATTATTAAATATGAAAATGTCATATTCTTTATTTACTTGGGATTTTATAGGTCACTCCAAAAAAGTTTCCTCATCTTCAGGGTCAAGCTTAACCCTTTCGATGACTTGTGATGTATAATTTAGAAACCACCATAGATACAAAATGAGGAAAAAATATTTCACCTCGTGTAACTATAGAGGTAGATATAGGTAGTATGCTACCTTACCAACTCTATGTAAAATCTGAAAATAGTCTATGTATATCAAATATAACTTCCTCCTCAGCCAAATTCCAATAATCCCTATCGAGGTGACACCCTAAAGAACCATGCTCTCCCTCATCAAACATAAAGGGCCTCTGTCTCCAATCAACATATAAATTTTTATAGCATTATTCATTCTTCATCCACTCCATGATGATATGAATATTCTCAGTTGTATCCCACACCAACTTTGGACACATGTGTGCTAACTCTCCATGGTTAGTCCCACAAATTCATGTCTTGTATAGTCACTAGTACAAGGCCTTGAATGGTGTCATACCAATTGTTAAGTGTTATTTATTGTAGTATGAAAACTAAACCATAGGTATGTGATCTTCAAAACATTTTCCAATGTTTAGGATGGAAGAATGTAGCATGTCCTTAAGAACCTGAATGGTTCCCTGCGACTCCCAATCCATCAGGAGATGAAATTCCGTAAATAGGAATAACTAAGTTTGAAATGCCTCCAAAAATACCCTCCTTATCCTAGATGCGAAATAAGAATCATTATTTAAAATAAATGTTTATTTCACTCCACTAATATGAACTATCTCATGCATGTATAAGTGTCTGAGGCACTCATCTAAGTAATGATGATGGATCAGTGTGAAGTGGGATGAAACAGTGTTTCATTCAACGATCATCCAGATGGTATCATGTCCCCTATAGGTTTGTTATAATACCATAAAATTTCATTGATATCCCATCCAACTTCCACTATGGCACCTCATGTTTTTGGGTAATGCCCACTGGAAACTACTTCATTTCCATCACCTCCTGTAAAGTGATGCAACTTGAAACGAACTATACCACAACCTTCTCATCCCCGACAACCAAAAATGTCATTGGATGTCTCAGTTGATCTTTTCCACTATTAGATGTACCACCAATGGATATGTGTGTCAATATATCTGAACCTCCTCTCACAACTCCCATGGTACGACTTTTCCCCTCTAAAAAGAAAAATTTTACCCCCACCTATAGAATATCCATCTGCGGAATTCCCTATGGACAACTAATAACGTTATGTCTTGTAGTGGATATCCCAATGATGTGCCTCCAAAATAATTTTTAGATTGAAGGGGTGAATAAAAATATACTAGAGGTAAGATTATCCATCTCCATCCATAAATTATATTAACAGCATATATAGCTTATCTAACACCTCCCTCAGCAAATCCAAGCTGGATCTCCAGCTGAGAGTGTCCGCCACAACATTTCCCTTCCCTAGAGTATAAAAAAATCTCAAAGTCATAGTCCTAGAGGAACTATATCCATCACCTATATATCTTAATTAAACCCTAATGATATAATATATACATGATACATTTTTTGTAAGATTATATTCTAAACTACTATCCTATAAGGTAGTGTCACCACATCTGCTATGCGATGACTACCTCTGCTAGCTCCTGATCATGGGTCACATAGTTCTTCTCATGAAATCTCAACTGGTGCAAACTGTATGTAATCACTACATGTCGCTAAATCATGACAAAACCCCTATAATTCTATAACACATTACAAAAATCTATATACATGACACCCTACTATGGTAATCATAATATGGGAGAACTCATCAACCTCTTCCTTTCCTCCTGAATGCACTACTAGAACTTATCATTCGACACGAAAGTCTACCGCTTCATTGTCAAATCATTCAAGGGTGATGCTACTCTAAAAAATCTGGTTACAACCCTCTGATAGTACCAATCCTAACCCTAGAATCTATTCTCCTTGGTAACAATCTTAGAAGGATCCCACACAATAACTACCACAATATTCATCAGATCTACATACACTCCACCCTCTGAAATGACTTGTTCCATAATGTGGACCTCCCAAATATAGAACTTAAACTTCAAGATATCCCCATAAAGCTACTTATCCTCCCCCATTGATACATCATAGAGGTTTTGTGGTATTTTTTAGTGGTTTAAAAAAATTCATCATCTTATTCACATACATGTATTTAATGTTGCTTCCATTGCGTTTTCTTTTTTTACATACCCTATGAGATGGATTTGATGTGTGGAGACATTTTTTATTTGATGTATGTTATTATTATTTTCTTATGGTATCAGTTCTCCCTTCTTTGAGAGTTTCATCACATCCACACATTGTTGAGCCTAGGGTTCTATCTATTTGCACTACGTCTCATCCCATTTGATGCATTATTATTTTTAAATAATTTACTAATGTTTTTCTCATTAATTTTTTATTATTTTCTCTATTAGTGTGGTGATTTTTTTGTATGAATAAATTAGTGGCAGTGGTTTTAATGGGGTTTATTTACTCAGGTTATGTATTTATCAACACAATGTGATTTTAAAAAGGTTAGTTGTTCCATTAAAGTGGTATTGTGTGTTTTGGGTGGTGTTTTACATTGTATATGTTGTGAAACCATTGATGGGATGTTATTTTGATGCTTCTTGTGGAAATTGGTTCCTTTCATTTGTGATGATTACATGTGGTTTTTTGTTTTGGTTTGAAAGAATGGGGCAATTTCATATAGATTGGTTTTTGGTTTATTTAATTAATACATGGATTTTTCCATTGGATTTCAACACATACATGTGTGCATGCGGTGCACACATGGATCATAATAAAATTGATAATGGTCCTAGATAAATATTTTTAACCAAAAAACCATATTTAAAATACTTGTGCATTTCTTAAAGAACATTTGTTTTTTAATAAATGTACATTAGTTTTAAATGACTCATATGAGCATATAAATGTCGTGTAAAAAATTATTTCCTACATGGTACCTTGGAAATATGGTTTATTTCTAAATGATTTGAAAGGTTTTCTGGAATAATTCGGATTTTTTTGGTATTCATTTTGGTTTAAAGGTGTCTGGAAGATGAAAATATATTTAAATTTGAAGCTCTATTTGGAATTTTTATCATGGAATTTGTTCTTTATGTGTTTTAGAAATGGTTAGGAAAATGTTTTTTTAGTGTAATTGAATTTGTAATTTTGTTGTCCCAATTGGATCTTTATAATTCCCTAGAAATGAATTTTTGTTTTGAATGTGTAAATTCTATGTTGGAAAGATAGTTTATTTAGAGACATCCTATAAAATATTATTTGATGTAATGACATTATTAGAACTTTTTAATGTCCTTTTTCTACTATGGTAACAACTATGGAATATTATACTATAATGGGTTATCATATTAGAGGATTAGGTTTTTAGTGTAGGAATGTATGGTGATAATGGGTCTGGTGAGTCATGTGTGTGAGGTATTCCTCCTTTTATAATGTACTATTTATATCAAGGTATTAATGCAAGACATTTAGTCGGTTTAGTGATAGTTTCTTGTTGCCCCAATTAGATGGGTTGTTTCCCCAGGGATGTCTAGAGGCTAGGAGGTATTGTGCCACATGATTATAAGTTCAAATGACTACTGATTTTTTTACTAGGTATTTTACCATATGTCAGATAGATAGTCTGATTTGGGAACATCTAGAGATCAATCAAAAGATATCAATGTAATTATCATGAGATACAATATTTAGATTCATTTTATTTTTACTACATGTTGGTTATTGGCCAAACTAGTTGTGACAATTTGATTGGTTTCATAACTTTCTAGAATGATCTTTCTTGATATCTGTTTAGGATTATCATTTTGGTTTTGGATTTAACATGGGTTGTGTCATGTAAAACTATATATAAAACGAAAATTTTTGTCTGTTGTTTTTAATGAAGAATTTATGGAATGTTGTGTTTTGTTCCTTAATTAATGGGAATGTTTTAAATAATTAATTAATATAATATTTATGGAATGTAAATCTATGTACTCTTTAGCAATTACCTATTGACCCATTTAATCTCACAACATACATGTGCCACTCGGCATCGGTAGACCTGCCTTTTTTTGAAGGTACGCATGTGTGTGTTGGTTATGTCACATAGTTTTGTGGTTTGATGATAGTAGTAACCAAGAGGTAATATAGTTATCAGGTTGGTATATGTTTGGTTTTGTTTTTTTTAGTCTCCACTTTTCATCCCACATTTGTTCACATTCGGTTTTGTTCTATTTTGTAGTTTTCATAATTGTATATGTAAATATATTGAGATTACATTATTTTTGGTTCTTTAACTTGTTTAGTTTAATTCATTTTAACATAGTTTCAGAGGAAACATCATTCCCATAGTATTAACATTGATGCATGAAACATATTTTTTGGCTCGTGGGTATTGGGAACGCCCTTCAGTTCATTTCTCCGACCAAGTCAGAAGATAGTTTTTATGGAATAACTTTTTGGTTCATGATAGCCGGTTTCTGGTACATAAACCAATTGTTATATATCTTATTTATATAAAATTTTGTGTTATTTTTAACGATTTTTTGTGATTATTTTCCATGTTTTTGAGGCTTTTTAGTAGGTGCGCGTTTTTAGAATAGTTAGTGGAAACCAAGAAACAAATTCAATAAATCGTTCAAGGGAAATAACATTAATTTTTTAGGAACACAATAAGTATCACTATTATTCCGAAAATTGTTTCTTTCAAGGAGTATTTTTTATATGGGTAGTGGGGTATACCATGATTAGGGTAGGGTTTTCCAATATTTTAAAACCAACCATGTTAGGTGTGTTTGGAAGCAGTGTCTTATCCAAGATTACTTCATTATTTTCCGAATCATTCACCCTAACTACAAAGCGTTAAAATTTATAAATGAAAATCATGAATCAAATTGATTTACCTCTTAAAAAATCTTTATTCTCCAAATTAGGTTATACCTTGAATTGAAATTCCTCCCATGTTAGTGGAGACCATTAATTTTGACCAAAGATTCATTCCTAGGTTAATATATTAGTGGTGGATTCATGGATTCCTTGGTGAGTTCTTGTTCATGGTTCCATTCCACAGTTTTATTATTCTTGAATCTCTTGAAATCATTGATCTAATCTTTTGGGGGATTATATATTCTTTTTTATTCTAATAATTTTGATATTTAATTTTTTTTATTTGAGGATATTGATCTAAGGAGATTTTTATGGGGTTCATGCCTAGTTATGCACATTGTTAGGCCTTCTTACGTTTTCACCAATGTATTAGAGGTAGGTGGATTCTCTCTCAGATATTAATGATATGAAAAATATATACTATTATAACATTTTAAAATTCATTTAAATTGAATCTAATAAAATATTTTTTATTTAGTGGAATCATGTTTAGTTATTTTTTCATAGAAACTATGGGAATTGGTTTGTTTTGTGAAAAGTTATTTTTGTTCAGGATTAAAAATGATTGTTTTAAATTTTTTGTTGTGTTGAGATGCATGGAAATTTTTTTAAGAAATGTTTTAAATTAATGAAATGTTATTTTGAAATGGAATCAAAGGGTTCTTGGAATACATTTATATCAGTAGTTCATTTAGATTGATTTGACCATATAAAATGGGTGTGTGTCTTTAGGGAACATTGTATTGGTTTCCCTGTGCCACATGGTAGTTCAATCATAGAATAATCATGATTATATAAATTTAAAAGGGGAATGTATGTGTGACTATGTGGATGTTTTGAATTTTTATTCAAAATGGATTTCATAATTGGATATAATAGATTGTTATTTTCATTCCATGGAAACTATTTTGGTTTCGAATTTTTTTTGGATTAGATAGAGACTTTAGTAAACAAATTCAGAAGTTTTTATATAATGTTGATAACATGATCTAACCTAATTTCGTGAGTATGTAAATCATTTGGTAAAATAATAATGAGTAGTATACTCACCCTCATCATTAGAACATTGGTTAATTTGTAGATATTTAAATCGAGACATAGGTTAAAGCATGATATCCCAGTTCTATAATGATGAATTGAGATACCATGAACATGGTTTGATGAGTAGGATCATCATGCTTCATGTGAGTTTTTTGTAGATTTATCTTGTATCTGTGTATTTTTTTTGTTTTGGTTACCTCATTTTTATATGATATATTTTTTTTTTGGTTTTTTTGGTTGAGTTTTATTTTCGTACTCAGGCATCATATAATTGTTTTTTTGGTTTTGGCGTGTGGTTTGGTTGATTTACATATAAAGGTAAATTCAACTGAAAATGTTTTCATGCAAATTACATTTATTTATATCCTTTTATGTATTGGGTACATCACTTTAGGCATAATAAAAACCACTTCCTCTTCCCAACACAATGGATGAGTCATTAGATGATAAAAATGGTATCCACATGTTTCCTCATGGAGATGATAAATTACAATATTTATTCCATTATTTGGGTTGGTAGAAAAGAGATGGGTTCATTAGATATTGAAATATGAAGAATAAAAAACCATACCTATCCTATTAATGGTTATCATAATTTTATTCAAGGTTATTTGGTATATGAGAGTTTTGATATACTCCATGGAGTTGTAACCTCATCATAATGGGTTTAAAAATTAATGAATGAATTACATGTATTGATATAAATTTCATCCTTTTAGGTGATAAAAAATACTTTGGAGTATTTATTTATTATATATTTAAATAGTGTTTAATTTTTATAATAATTTTTAAATGTTTTGAATTTCAAAAGTCATGGGGGATCTTTCAAAAAATAATTCTATGTGGAAGTTGATGAATTTTTAAATTCCATGTTTTGATATGTGCGATGTTTTAAATTTAATAGTTATATGCATTAATTTTCTAGATTATCATTCTAAATGATGTTTTATTTTTGTTATAGAAAATAGAACCTAGTAGGAATCATAGAAACCAACCAGAAGAGACTCCACAAAATGTTGTTTCACGTGAACCATAGGTGAACCAATTGTTTTTTTAGATTTATATCTATTATTTTATTGATTTGGAAATAGGGAACAATAATTATGATGTAGATCATGTGGAAAATTTAGGTATGTTCGAAAATTAGAACCCACACATCATTTGTGGTGATTCAAATCCAGAAAAAGAAGATCTACAACTAAATATAATGAATCGAATGTCTAATTTCACTGGAACAAAACGAGTGATGAAATTGGATTTGAAAAATATATGTTTTCTGATGTAGTATGCATGTGTTGATATTTAAAAGATTAAGATAAATTAGATCAAGAATTTTATTGGAGGATATTGAATAATTGTTCAATAGCCAATTCCATCCTATGATGTCCAGAATTTTGATGATATTCGACTCCTTCAAATTGATGAATGATGAATTCTCAATAGTATATTATTTAGAAATAATTAATAATTCATTTATCTTATCAACTGATTATTTTGAATGGTCATCCTTAAAGGAAAAAATTTGTGAATTGAAGTTGAGGCCAATTACCTACATAATGATTATCAGTCATTGTGTAATGGATTATATGGAGATGGTCAATAGAGTGACAGTGTATTAAAGATTAATATTAGGTAATATGGGTGGAGGAATCCTATTGATACCCATTAGAAATGATGGGATTTAAAATCATAGGAATAAGTGGATGAGAGACAACTTGTTCAATTGTGGGCATGAATAATTGATTCAAATAGTGGTATCATTGAATATTCATCCTAAACAAAAGAGTAAACCTATATTTTTCCAATGTAGACCTTTTATGGACATGTAGTGATATTGTTTTCCACCAAATATATTTTCAAATTTTAACCATATGGGACATCCATACAATTATTGGGGAACATATCCATGTTCAAATGTTAGAGACACATGTCATGCTTTGCAAGAATCTAATGTATCGACTGGATGGGTGAATAATAATATATATCAGCAGATGATTAGTGGAAGATATGTTGATTATAGTAATACCATGACTCCTCAACCAATGTACTCTTAATAGGTTAAAAAAGAGTAAAGTGTGTCTTGTAAGAAAATATATGGCACTTAGAAAATGATTGTGGATGATCAAACTAGACCTTCAATGGTGAGAGGTATGAATATTTTAAATTCTTCAATTATGTAATATTTGCTTGATATGGGTGAATCCAATTATTATTTAATGTCATACTATTAATTTTATGGGATTACATATTGATATGATGCTCTATGTTTTTAAAAATCAAACTCCACTTTTCCAAATATAATGTTGAGACATCATATCAAAAACATCCTCTATACTAATTTATGTGGCTGAATAGATTTAGAATTAATAGCTACTTGAGATGGATGTTAACAACTTAATCATGGATACAGATCGGTTGAAAATGTTCAAATCCTATATATACTATTACACCCAATGAGTTAGTTTTACCAACTTAGTATAATTGAGAATCTATTTAGAGGATATCATAATGTCTAGGAAAGTGGAGAATGACCATACGCATAGTTGGTTGGAATAATCTCATTCTAGTTAGTACCATTGACCATTGAATCTGTGGATTGTGTCAAGAATACTAGGATTCCAACCATTTATATTAGTTTTGATTATTTTTCCCAATAATTTCTCAGTGTCTCCACCCATAATAAATGTTGATTTTATCATTGATCTCTTACCGGGGACTGATCCTATCTCAGATCTATCTTTACTAATGGAACTAAAAGAGTTAACTTAATTGAATTTAATGTTGTATGAGTTAAAATGAAAGGGGTTAACTCAAATTAATATCTCAATGACATTGCTTCATGTATTAGTACACCACTTATAATCGATCAATGGACACATAAATCTGATCTTAGTTTGTATGCTCGCATTATGGTGGAGGTTGAAATGGCTGAAAGAATACCAGAAACCATCGTCTTCAACGACAATGACATCCATGCCGAAGTTTGTGTTGAGTGTGAGATGATGACCCCCAAATATGAACTTTGTAAAATCGTCAGTCACTCTCTTTTAAAGTGATGCGTGATCATGAATAAGGTTTATTGGCCTTCATATGATGGTTGGAATTGTGTGAAGAAGAAAAAATTAGGTAAGGCTATGGTTCATGATATCCACGAGCCCCCGATGAAAAAGCATGATATCTGGGTGAAAAAATCCTCATTCCTGGGTGAACGATCCAGAACTACCTGAGATGAACAAGTGGAAGTAGAGGAACTTACGGAGCTCAATCATGACATCCTAATTGACATTGAGTGATTTTTTTGGACACCTGTGCGACTGACCTTGGAATCCATGCAGGGCAGGATGTAGATACAATCTATCCATCACTGGCCTTGCTTGTATCTACTCCAATGGCTATCACAACTTCACATAATACTTATAACCAGGCGGAAGTACAGGTTGGACATTGAACTATGGGTGAACACCCTATGACTCAGGTGGACCCTCCCCATGACAATATATATAAGACCTTTTTCTATGGTATACATTATTCTGACCCTCCTATTTCAATTGCTGATAACATTGCAGTGAAGAGTCTTACTCCCTATGCACACAGTGTTGTCTCATTGCCTTCATTGACTGTTAACCCAGAGCCGCATCACCCTATTGTTATACCCACAATGACTTCTGGGGAAGTAGAAACACTAGATACCTATGTTTTTTTTTCTTCCCCCTAGGACTTAAATGTAAATGGAATATCATATGATAGTCAGTTGGTCAACCCTGCAACATGAAAACCATCCACTTTCTCTAAATATTTTAATGTTTCAGGTGAAACTAACATCTTATCTACCTCTTCTATGAGGAAATAGGTTATGAAGATACCTTCAGCCCCATCAGCACACCATAGAAGATCTAAGAAGAACAAGAGCTCGAATGGTCCCAAAAAACCAAAACAGGAGCTCGGGCTCCAAAAATAGGTCTTAAATGAATGTGTTCTTTGGAACTGTCAGGGTATAACCAACTCTGACACCCCTTTGGTTCTAAAATGATTTATTGTTACCCATAAAAAATATTTATCTCTTTATGAACCCAAAACTAACTTCTCTATGAATTTTATGCACCTCTATACTAGTTACAATTTACATGGTGCTTGTTCTAATATTTGTAGTGTTGAATCTGTTTGTATCATTTATCACAACTCCTTGTGAGTTTTTAATATATGAAATTTCTCTAATCAAATGTTCACATGTGATTTTCTCTATGATAAAATGAATTTACATTCCACATATTTTTATGTTAAAAATAGATATCATGAATGTAGGTCTCTTTGGAAAGACCTCTCTTCCATAGTTAACTCCACTCTTAATCCTTGGTTAGAGATGTGGGACTTTAATTCCATTCATTCTCCAAGTGAGAAGCTTGGACCTTGTCATTCTCCCATATCATGTATATAATTTTGATCCTCGATTGATGATTTTAATCTGGTTGAAATCAATCTTACAGGTGCTAAATTCACTTGGTATTGAAGACATTATAATCGGGTAGTTTCTAGTAAACTTGATAGGAATTTAGTGAATGTCCCGGCTCTTGATGCATGGGAAACTATCTCTAGCATTACCTTTCTTAAAATAAACTATGACCATCATCCCATTCTGGTTACCTTTCACTCTAAAAGAGATAAGACTAGTATCCACTTCAAATTCAACAAATCTTGGTCCAATGATTAGGTCTAATCTCATCTCATTCAATGTTGTTGGAATTCTATGAGCCATCATTCTAATGCTTTTTCCTATATCACCAAGCTCAAGAATCTAATTCATTGTCTCAAAGGATGGTGTAATTCTAAGTCCGAGCAAATAGACAAGCACATTTAAAACCTAGATATTGAGCTAATTAAAATTCAAATCAACTCCACCAACTCATATTTTTCCTCTGATCCCCAAACTGAAATAAACATTGTCGTTAATCTCAACTTCCTTTTAGCTCTCAAATAAAAAATTCGTAAAGAAGATTTAAAAATGAAATTGCTCACATATGGCGATAGGAACACCAAAATTTACAATTCCATTCAAAGGATTAGAAAATTCAACTGTCCGCTATCCTCTCTCAAAGAGAATGACAACTTCTTATCCTCTAAGGCTGCCATTACTAATCATGTTGTTACTTATTTTGAAATCATTTTTAATGGTCCTCATATTAATAAGATCATTCCCCCTGGGATCATACCCACTTTGGTCAATAAGGAAGAAAACCTTTCACTTTTGATTGTTCCCCTGGACAATGAAATTAAATCCAAAGTCTTCAGCCTGAATCATGGCAGTGCGCCGGGTCCCAATGGATTCAATAATAGGTTTTTCAGCACCATTGGGAGGTTTTTCATGCAGATTTCTACAAAATTGTCATATACATTTTTAACACTGGAACCCTCCCTTGTGGTATCAATTCCCAATTCCTCACTTTAATCCCAAAGGTGCCTAATTCCTCAGAATTTCAATTATTTAGACCTATTTATCTAATCAATTATATTTATAAAATCATTACTAAGATCCACACCAATAGAATTTATTCTCTTAGAAACAAAATTATTTCCGGTATTCAATTTAGATTTATCAAAGGTAGATCCATTCAAGATTGCAATTTCCTCACCTCAGAATGAACCAACTCTCTTAACAATGTCTCTAGAGGGGGAAATATTTCCATCAAGCTCGACATTAGGAAGGCTATTAATCCTATTGATTGTTCTTTCATTTTCAACGTTCATCACAATTTGGACATTAATGATATCTTTATTAGTAGGATACAGTCTCTCTTAAAATCATCCTCAATCTCCATTCTTGTCAATGGGTCACCCAAGGGATACCATAAATTTTCAAAGGGAGTTCTCCAAGGTGATCCTCTCTTTTCCATTCTCTTTGTCATTATGGAAGACTACCTTAGTAGACTTATCACCTCACATGTTCACCAGGGCAATCATAATCAAATTTTGGTGGCCAGAATTCAAACCGTTCTGACTCATCTTCTTTGTGTTGACGAAATTATCCATTTATTCAATGGGAGTAAATGGAATATCCATAACCTTAAAAAACCTTATCCCATTATGATGAAGTTTGAATTCAATCCATCCATTATAACATATACTTTATATTTTTTGGGAAATTTTACCCCTCTCTAGAAGAGGTCACATCATAGAAAACGTAGGAATCAAGGAAGGGTCCTTTCCATTCACCTTTCTAGGAGTACCCATTTTTTGAGGAGACCTAAATCTAATTATTTTAATGAAGTTATTGATCAGGTAATAAATACACTTTATTCCTGGAGAGGGATGTCTCTCTCCATGGCTTGTAGAATTTTCCTTGTGAAATAGACCATCATCTCCAAATTGGTGTATACCCTCATGATCTACAAATGGCCTCTTGGTCACCTCAAGAGAATATATACCTATAACAATTTTTTTTTGTTTGGTTGCATCATTGAATGGAAACTTGTTATCATTCCCTTTTTGATCTGCTGCACCCCTCTTGAGAAATGTGGCATTGGTATAAAATATCTCAAACTGTTTAATGAGGCCCTCTAATATAAACTAACTTGGAGACTAATCAATAATACATCTGACTCCCATTCCTTCCTTAGAATTAAATTTCTTGTGAGGCTTAAAAAAGGGAATTTTAACTATGTCAAATACACTCTTTGGCCCTCCATTAGAATATTGTTTGTCCGCATCCTGGAAAAATCTAGATGGTATGTTAGCTTGGACTCTACCATTCGCTTTTGGATGGATAAAACGAATCCCCCATGTCTCCATTCTTCCTTTTAATTCATCTCTTGATAGAATTAACTACAACATTAAGGATGTAATGTAATCTCGAATTTCAGATCTCCCTGAATCTATCATATAGGTTGTTTATGGTTACCCCTTCCCTAATGATCATGATTTTCTAGTATTTGAACCTACTCCCAATGGCCACCTTGACTCCTAAATTTTTTACAATCATTGTTTCGTAGAATATGAATCCCACTTATCATGATTGAAATCCTATAAAAAATCATTGATTAATCCTTCAAGGCTTGATCTTATTTGGCATATAGTGCACAATTGAATTCCTTTTGAGATCTGTCTCCAATCTTCTGGTATCCATCTCTGTTCTAAATGTATGTCTTTTCACTAACATATAAAGGATATCAATCACATATATTTATCTTTTTCTATGGCTTCTGCTCTTTGTAATCTTATTACTGACATTTTTTATTGGATATAGTCCTTTTCTGATAATATCCTCATCGAGCTCAAACGTTGTGTGATGTTTGACTTCTCACCAGAAGTTAAAAACTTCTTTATTAACTGTTGTTGCAGAGATCATTACATTATCTAGAATGATATAAATTCCATTATACACAATAATTACTCGTCTAATCTCATTGCAGGTCAAACAAGAATCTTGATTTCCATCAGAGATGCTTCCACGATCCAAAAAGCTAATTGTGACAACTCTATTGGTGATTTTGTGATGCTGTGACGTCTAATGACTGATGGAATATTCCCTCATCAAAAACACTTTCTTGAGGTTTTTGGGAAACCCATCTTTATGGATGGATCAAGAAAAATGTGGATGGGGCTTCCAAATGAAATCTTTGTGCTACGGGTTACAGTGAGATCTTCAGAGACTTTCATGGTCACTGCTAGCGATATTTATATAGAAGTTGTGGTTTCACCACATCCTTTAAAGCTGAGATGTTGGCTCTCATCCATTCCATCAACTTTGTTAATGAAAAAGGCTTGAACAACATCACTATATTAAGAAACACCACCAACACTTTTCATAAAATTTGGAATGGGGTGATTCATCTTTCTTTAGCCTGTTATTGCGAGTTGGATGAACCGCCTCAACTTGGTCCAGGAGCTCATCTATATTGCCACCCACGCCTACCGTGAAGCTAATATATTGGAAAATGATCTTCCCAACAAGATAATCAATGAGGACCTTACATGGATTGATGAGTTTTTGGTTGACCTTCTCCCTCTTCTTGAGAAAGATTGTAATAATATTACCTCTTTCAGAAATTTGTAACTTTATTGCTTTCTTTTAATCAATTATGTCATTGTTGTTGACCAGGAAATTGCATTTATTTAAAAAAAATCTTTATTACTTATCTATTAATTATTATTTAAATATGGATTATTTCAAAAAAATTGAAGAAAATTAGTATTTCCAAAATATGGTTTACTCATTCTTAGTAGATATATTTTGGGCTATTTTTCTAATTTATGAGAAATTATATTACAATATAAAATTTAATTTTAAAATAGGAAAACAAATAATTTTTTAGTCTGTATTTTTTGTAATCTTTTAAAATGTTTCATTTTTTGATGAATAGTTAAGAGTGTAGCATTTTAATTAATAACATATTTTTGTTCAAACATTTTCTAATATGAATATATATTTTTAATTATTTTAATATAAAATTAGATCAAACTTTTACCCATTAATCCAATTTTCGAAATTTTAATCATTTTAAATTTTAATTTTGATATAAATACACTAGAAACAATTGAACATTTTCATTAAAGAACTATTTATTCTAATGTCTACAGAAATAATGTTAAATTAAATTCATCCATTTTTAGAGTAAAATTTAAAAAAATGGATAAAATACTATAAATATTAATATTTTATAAATCCTAATTATGAAAACATAATTTATAGAGTAATGATTAGTTGAACCTTTTATAATTTCTGATTGTGATTAAAATAAAAAAGAGTTCACTTAGTGGATAAAATTATTATATATGGTTTATGAATGACTTAAAACATGAAAAAAAACCATTGGATTGATATATTTCATCCATAATGATATAAATATTTATTTTTATGAGTTTTATGATGAATTTTCATTGAATATGACCTATAAAATAACTTAATAACTGACTTGGACAAATAAAAAACCTTCCATTCTTTTAATATCAATAAATATTTGGAAAAGGAAACAAGAACATTTGAGTTGTTATAAGTATTTTTTTGAATTATGATTGATTATTTATAATCATAATAATTTATCATGAAATTTTTAAGATGAATTAGTAAATTAGAATTTAAAAGAACACCAACAGAGTAATTATTTAGTTCTTAATAAAATAAAATAATTATAAAAAAATATTAAAAGTGATTTAAATAGTATAAATTATTAAATAAAACAAATTAAGATTAATATATCATTATAAATAATTGTGTAATTAAAATACTCACATGAAAAAAATTCTCTTCACAATTTTAAATTCATGTTGAATAAATAATGTCTAAATTGGCATTAAAATTATTTAATAATAGATGATATTTTATTAAATGAATTAAAATTAATCAAAATTGAATAATCTACGAAGAGATTTATATATTTTAATAAAAATAATCTATATTGCTTTTTAAAACAAATTTTTATATAATAATAACAATATTGACCTATAAATATCAAAGAACAAAGTTTGCGTGGATAATGTTAACAACAAATTTTTTCATTAGATACATTTGTATTAAAATTAATTTAATAGAAACATTGTGATTTTAATTTGTAAATTAGATTATATAATAATTATCAAATTCTCAAAATTATCTAATGAGTAAATATCTAATATAGTATTATTTTTTTATGTTTTCATGTTTATAAATCTAGAGAACATTGTGAATAACCGAAGTGGTAAAAATAATGAAACACCAGAGTTAAGGAAATAAATTTTTAAAATGTTTCTTTTTTTAGCGGTGTTCGGTTATGATATATTCAATTCAATACATTAATTATCAATATATGAGCCATAAGAGTAAAAATTTACATCCCAATATAGAATAAGTTTTGTGTATTTTCCTGATTGGGAATCATCCTCAATAATAAATGGGCCCTCACTGACCTCACTTATTGAAAAATATCATGCTATATGATTCATTCATAACCTACAAATATAACATATCAACTTCCATATACTAATATTATAAGTAATATTTTGGCCATAAATCCAATCGAATAAGGGTTTAGTGGATACTAATGGATGGTACCTGAAAAAGTGGTAATGTTATTAATCATGTATCATAGTTTTATTTTCATATCCATTACATTAATGTTTTGTAAAAATATGATTATATAATTATCAAATTACGTTCCTTGTACAGGGATATAGTTATAATATGGTTATTATGTAAATCCATATTCACTTCTATCAAATGGGCAAGGAAAATATTGTTTTAATAGAAATTACATATTCCATTATTTCCTCCAAATGTTATTATCCTACAATATTCCTTTTGACAACTTCATCCCCACATATTGGTGTAGGACATCTATTTCCCTATAATGCATTATAAAGTGCCATTTGTATACATGAATGGAATCTATTGTTGTAGTAAAACTCTATCAAAGATAAAAATAGATCCCACATTCCTTGAAATTCAAGTTAGCAAAATTTTAAGATGTCTTTTAATGATTTAACGGTCTTTTTAGACTATATTATAGTTTGAGGGTGATATGTAGTACTCAACTAAATCATAGTATCCAAATATTTATTAATAAATTTATTGAATTTTATG
Source organism: Viscum album (assembly GCA_963277665.1). NCBI lineage: Eukaryota > Viridiplantae > Streptophyta > Magnoliopsida > Santalales > Viscaceae > Viscum > Viscum album. The sequence continues at coordinate 639,905,261 of OY728133.1, read as the reverse complement.
GTAAACCATGAATCAAGAAAAAAATAGGTGATAGATGAAGTTTAAAAACATCATTAAATTGTAGTCATTCAAGGTGCTCAAGTAAAGAATTCCCCCTTATAGTGGGAAACTGTTTATATTTGGTATGTCAAATCACAAATACCCATAATGCATGATTCTTTCATGGAAGATGTTTCCTAAATCCTCATGGATTATGTTACTAATTTGATGTAGTAATTGGAAGAGGTTTCTTTAATCATCAAGGATTTTTCATTCAGCCTTCACATTTTTACAGACACAATATATAAATACAAAATATGAAATTTCCCACATCATATTATCCCACCAAAAAATTTCTTTCAATTACCTATACACCTTACAACTATCTTGGTTTATAAAGAAATTTGAGCTATGATAATCATCCAATAATTCCCTTCATAGCTCAAGTATAGAGGGAAAACAAATACTACACCAAAATATCATGACTCCATTTTCATACATTATTTCTTCCTACTTCAAATCATTAACACCATTAATTTCCTATTAAAAATTCTCATCTTTAGAATTGGAAAATTTATGCTATTCTAGTAAATATGGTTGGAAATCCAACTGAAAAAGTAATTATGTTTGAGCATCCTTGATTATTCGATATATATCCTTTCAATATCTATATACATAGGATCATTTTTAATAATCGTTTTTGTCAAATCTACATGATAATTTCTGCTCAATGTGTCTTATTCCTTATTCTACTTCCCTGGGTTGTAGTGTATTGAATAACCATAATCATTGAGTAGCTCGAGCCATAACCATTTCATCATGTTGAGTTATTTATATGAGAATATATAGTTTATGCTCTTATGGACCTTATATATCTCACATATTTTTTCATAGATATAGTAACTACATATCATTGGGGAAAATAATACCATTTATAACACAAGATCGTGAGATGGATTGTTAATTTCATGAATTTTTATGTTCCATTATGAATAGGTAATAATCTTATCATTCTATATAAGGGCAGATCTAAGTGCCCACATTGATACATCACTATAAATCATAAATCAACCATTTTCTTATAAGAGTCTTTAAAAAAACTGAAAATTGGTTCTCATGGTCTTAATATATTTTGGAGTATATTAATATATCATCAATGAATACAACGTGATATTTCTATAATTATTCCTTGAAACATGATTCATTAGATCCATAATAACGAAGGGTGAATTATTTTGTGTAAATTTAATTACTATAAACTCATAATGTCAATACCTTGCTCTAATTATTGTATACAGGATATCATCCTTCCTCATATAAAGTTAATGATATTTAGATCAAATGTAAAATTTTAAAAAAATTTGATTTATGTGAATTTGATCAAATAAATAATTATTTCTATTATTGGGATACTTCATCTTTATTTTAATTACATTGATTTTTCAATTGTGAAGTTATATCCCCATGGATCGATCTTTCATCATTAAAAAGAAATCATGGGATCACCATTGATAAAGAGTATGGAAAATAATTCCCCTATCACTCATTTCTACATATAGTATGTACATCTCTACTTATTCCATAGAAGACATTCGCTAAGGAATTTTGGATATAGTACATGCACTAAATATTAAATCAATAGAGAACTCAACTTCCCTATATAAAAGGTATATTGGTATATCCTCTGAAAAAACATTAATATATTATTTAACAATATGTATATTTTTAATTTGATGATTTATTTCAACATCCATAGATGATGTTTTCACATCCTACCAAAGAATTTATTTTTGAAGAGCTACTGGAGGTAGTTCTATATATGAATCAAATGAAGATGTTTCTTCTCTAAAGATAATGGATTCTACATCATTATCAATAATCATAATTTTATTATTTTTAAAATAGAATTTCACATAATATTTTGAATGAATGTCCATTACATGAATTATATCAATTTCAATCATAGTTATGATGATAATTTGAGAAACAACATCATGTTTATGTGTTATCAAGGGGAGTGATTGAAACATATTTGTTGTAATGGAACTTCCCTTAAGGTTTTTGACTGATAATTCCTTTATTTAATCAAAATAGAAATGTCTAATTTTCATGGAAAAGTGTGATGATTAAAATAATGATATATTTAGGAATAAAATACATCATTGTCTATGTTTGAGGAAATTATTTAAGTACATACAACACCATCATTAGAAAGTTAAACACATGTTGTTGTGATAATATAAACCTGGCCTTCCTCCCTTTTCCTTTTTGGGGGAATGTTTCATTTATGATTTGAATAATCATTTTCATAATGTCCCATATCCCTATAAACGTTACATTTAAAATTTTTATCTTCTTTAATTCCATTTCAATCACATGCATAGTGGAATTTTTCTCCATAGATGTAAAAGACATAATTTTCTTTTTAAGCAGTCACTGAGGTGTTTCATTCCCCATATATCAAAAATATGGAAATTCCTATTTTTTATTCATTACATTATCTATTCATTCCACAACCACAATCATCTTCTATATATTCCAATAATTCCATTAGACAGAGATAATTATTTCTTTATCATGATAGCACATGAGACAATATCTTTGATTGATTAGAAATTTTGGGAGACCACTACCCTTTGGGGGAACTGTTTTAAAATTTCAATAAATTGATAAATCCTGCTCTATGGATTTCATATATAGTCAATATAATTACATGATAATCTTGTAAAGATGGAATCAAACATCAAAAAAAATTATTCCAAATTTTGTTTTTGACTAAAGCTTTTCCTTTCCATATATGATCGTTGTTCGTAACAAAATTATTTTTCTTGGATATTTTCCCTTAAATCAATCCATTACATTTAAAAAAATTTATTCAGCCATCATTTTGTATTGAATTAATAAACACCACTGATATACATATTCTAAGATATGATTGGTTTTTAAGACAACCTTCTCCCTTTCGTTACATCCCATATTGAGAAATATTATCTCTATGAAACTTATCCACTAATTAGATAGAAATGGAATTGTACACCCATATAATGATGGAATTTTTTTGATTCATATTTTTGTCTATCATTGGTACTCAAAGTCTTATATTAGGACACTCCATATGAGTATGTTTATTTTTCATAACCAAAGTACGTTGTTCTGGTCTAATTGTATTTTTCTCAGTACCCATCACATCACTAGTATTAACTACATTATCTTTTGTGGGAGGTGAATCAAACCATTGGATATTCATGTTGATATAGTTTCAATTCCTTCCAGTAGACACCAATTATACATAATGGTATAGAATAAATTAGTTTATGAATCATCATGACCAATCTTGAAATATAGAAATAGTTAACATGAATTGATATTTTATTCATATCTAGTATCATTATTAAAACATGGTTTCTTTGGGGGAAAATTTAATTTTAAATCCTTCATAATGTTTGGTTAATACAATATTGGTTATCTCAATAATATTCCCTGATAATTTCAAAATAAGTGTTCTTTCATGATAGTTTTTATGTACTAGGATTCCATGTGTTACGTCGGGGACACTTTGTCTAAGTTTCTACCCATTACTACATATATGACATAACCACAAAAACTTGTAGTATCTAGAACGAGATGTATTTCAATATAAAGCCAAATAATATATACCATAACAAAATTTTAGTGTTTTCTTATATGATTATCATCATATTCTATTGTACTGTTGTGTTCCCCAATATTTGTTTTCTGAATGTATTTTCTATGTTTTATATAGAAAATTATCTAATACCAACTCTAAAGACCCAAACCCCATTATCCGAGAGAAAGTGTCTTACATTATAATATTTGAATATAGAAAGTAAAGGAATAAAAATGGAATTCTATATTTAACTATTTTGAAACATAGATTTCATACATGAACATTTCATTATACCTTGAAATTAAATTCAATGTGGAAACATGGTTGGAAACAACCATAAACTCCATGATTATCTCTATATGTCATTCATTATATCCATTTTTTTCATCCTAGTTAAAATTTTTACATAATACATGGGGTGGGAATTGATAATATGTCAGGGTAACTATTTATGAGGCAGATATACATTAATGAATGACCTTTTCCTAGTTCTCTACCCTATAACTAGTATCCCCTTGTTTAGTAGCCACAGTAAACATAAAGGTCTATAAATCATATCATAGGGGGGCCTAAATTCCTATTTCTCTGCCGGTCTCTAGTAATTACCTCATTTTATAAACATGATTGACATTGTTCCCTTTCCAACCCATGAGACCTCGCCTGTGCCTAAATCCAAACTCCATCATATCCCTCAACAATACCCTTTTATACCACTCTGTCATGACCCCCACTGTAGAGACCTGAAGCATGATGTACATTGAGATTACATTACATTTGTGGAATACTTAGTACATAACAAAAACACACACACAAGGATCGTAATAGTTTAGTGTCTTTGTAAACTCGGAACTTAATCTTCTAATCCTGGTGAAAGATATTCAAAATCTCCCATAAAGATCTTCTTTTTTTTACCTAAAACATTTCTTCATATCCTGGGGAAAAGAAAACATAAAAGGGTGAGCTCAAATGCTCAGTAAGGGTAAACAAAAGAAATATAAATCACATCATATACATAAGCACATAACTTTTGGAAATCTTAACCTGCAAAAGAGATCATAATTTCATAACATGGGGTAAATCATGGAAGTGAAATGTAATCAAAATAATCATAACATAAAACATGAAACTTTTTGGAATTCACACATAATCATAGAGAATCATTTCTTGTTAGTCAAGACTCATTGCCAAGACTATCTTAGTGGACAAAGTCCCATTCTAAATCGAGTAGCCCTCGTTTCAGTCATGTTTCACTAAACCGGTATAACCTACCATTTCAGCCATGTCTATCTCATGAGATATAAAATCTTTACCCAATGCATTGGAGGGAGATATAGGTCCCACCCATCTTATAATGAATCCTTTCTTATGTGTGCCACATAATCATAAACCATACATCATAGCGTAACCCATGTAATAAAAATGGAATTCTTAAACAACATGACATCATAAAACAATTCATATAAGATAAAGGAATTCATAAAAATATTTCCATCACAACATAATCAAACCAATGTAATAATAGGGATAAAAACAGAACCCTTTAATTATCTTATAAGGAAAATAATTTTGATAAAATACTTGAACTCCATTCTTGAGGAAAATATCCTTTCTACTTCAAAAACACTTTTCTTTTCATAACATGTCATACAATTATAAACTAAAAGAAGTTGATTAAAAATAAAAATGAAAACCTATAAAGAAAGATTCTTGGAAATAATGTTTTAAAAATCCATTCTTGCCGTATATGTTAAAAAAACATTCCTCTCGTACTTTTGTCGGAAAAGTCAAAAAAGTACCTCGTACGAAAAACGACAAAAGATTTCTTTCATATCTTTTACTAAAAACTCACCGAAGGGTAAAATAGGATTTAAAAAATTGTAGGAGAATTGAAATAATATTACATATTTAGGAAACATGGATGTGGATGATAAAATACACCCCAGTAAATACTAAAGTACAAACAATCTCGGATAAAAATGAGATTGTGATATTTCCCTTACCTTAGGTCCGATTTGCTTTGTACGTGTCCGAAGCTCCTGTATAATGGTTTAAATAATGTCATTGACTTATTACAGAATCATATTCATTGTTATTATATCATATATGGTTCACTTAGGACATTATATTACCCGTTCTTTTGTAAATTCCATGTTAAAGAAGCGTTTTGGGTAAAATCGTTTCATTTATCGTAGGTGTTTTGACTTGTTATTCTTGACATTATTATTACTTATATCATGATTTACTTACTTCTAGAATATAAAATATGATTTATATATCATATATATTCAGTATATATATATATATAATAGATAGATAAATAAAATGAAAAACACTGTTCATGGAGACGGTAGTCCGTACGTACGCATGAACGCTGTTTTCCTTTCCTTATTGTCTTGAATGGAAGTAAGTAGATGACATACATATATATATATATACATAAATCCAGTATCTTTATAATTTCATATATTTCATTATTATTTCTTATATATACTTTATAATCATTCTTAAATGGTTAACATGGAGAATGAATCTCATCGCGTCGTGGAGACGGTAGTCCGTACGTACGCACGAGCGATGATATCATTTCCATAAATATTGAATTTAATTGGATTGGATTATACAATATATCAGAATCAATATGATGTTTTAATAACTATGTATAGTTATTCTTTACACCATTATACCCATCCATGTAAGGTGGTGGTGGAAAATTGATTACACCACGGCGTGGAGACGGTATTCCGTACGTACGCACGCGCAGTGATTTCTTTTTCTGTAGGATGGATAGATGGTGAAATAGGGTTGTTCCATACTTATAATAACATATCAGTATATGAGTGATACTGATGTTATTACTTCATAATGAAACAACCTAAGAAGAAGAAGTGGAAGAAGAAATAAAGATGAAAGAATTGGTAACGGTAATTACCTCTTCTTTGAAGCGCCTTTTGGAGACCTCCTCTTAGGGAACTAAAATTGGTCTTTGAGGAAGACCAGAACCTCTAGGATGTTTCTAGGGAAGTAGAGAAGATATTTTGGCAGGGTTTGGCCGAGATTGAGTGCTCAAATTGGTGTTAGGAGGAGGGGGAGGAGATGTCCTTTTATAAGGGAGGAGAGGGGCACCTTAGGAATACCTCAAAATATTATTTTATATTAATGTCAAAATCGGTTTATAATGGTTCCAAATGGTCTTATTTCGAAGATAAAGTCAGTATGGGTCTAAATCCTATCAACCAATAGGATTTAGACAAGTTTAAAGTATTATTTTAACCTTATCAATTAGATTTAACTCTAAGTTATATAATTTAACTTTTACCTTGTCTTTTTGTTTTCTTTCACTATATGGTTAATACAATTACTATAACATGCCAAACGAACCCCAAATTGTTTATTATTAATATATATATCCTTATCTAAGTCATTTGGCCGAACCTTATATTTTTAGGAATAAAATAACAATTAATAATATAATATTTGTTTTAAAAACTAAATTGTGTCAATTTTGACACTATTTGATATATGATTTTGTGAAAGTCATAACAGAATTATATGTTCGAACCAAGTTGATTAAATCAACACTAATATATCATAGTAACCTAGAAAATTAGTGGAATTCATAAAAAGTCTCAAATTACATTCATTTGAGCATTTATAACATCAATTATGTTAATATTTCCTTAAAAGGGTAATTACTGCATCATCGTTGTGTCATAAATAAATTACTTTATTTAAAGTCTAAAAATTATAAATAAAATATCATTACGTAGGAAATCTTTTTAGCCTTTTAATGAATATTTATAGTCGAATTTATCTTATTTATAACCCCATATTAAATATGATTTATATATTAAACTTTGATTTTAACTATTTTAACACTTCTTTAAATAAATTAATAATAAAAGTCCTAATCTAACCCAAGTGGACCTAAATGGTAATATTTTATTCCTAAGATTGTTTTTGGTCGAATTAAACTTATCCAATAGAATTAGGACATGTGTTAGGGTAATAGTAATATCATTTTTATCCTTAGTTGCCCTATTTACTATTAACCGCGGTAAAAAAAGTAAAAAGTTACTATTCACCAAAAAAAATTATTTTTATCTCATTGAACCACATTTTACTTACTGATATCAACCGTGTCTGTCGAATTTTCGTAATTCCATTCACAGAAGCGGTAAAATTAAGTTTTATGCAAAATTCAGTTTTTAACCTACCACTTAGTGGTTTCACTATTCATCAAAAATTGAAAGTTTTCAGAAAAATACCAAAATTTCACCCTAGGATAATTTCGTATTCGGAATCCAAAAATGAAGTCCATTTTGAAAAATAAAATTTATAAAATTTCAAAAAGTGGTAATTATTATTCATAACGGCTAGTTTTAATAATATTTTAATAGCATATCGTTGTTTAGTGAAACTCGGTATTGCGTACGACGCAAGCTATTGAGGAAGGTCGCGATTGCGTGTAATGCAAGGCAAGTCGAGGATGCGTGTTGTGCAAGCTTCTTTTGGTGTAGCGTACAACACAAGAAATTAGTGAAATAAAAAAGAATATTTTTCATAAAATCTCGGGCGGTTACATTCTACCCCCCTTAAAATGAATTTCGCCCTCGAAATTCGTCGGGGTTATAAATGGTTTACTATTCGAAAGTTTCTTTAATAGAAACCCACATCGTAAAAAGGAATACCAAAACATGGCTTTAAAAATTAAAGTATGAAATGTAATGATTACCCAAATAAACTAATCACTGGGTTTCTACATAGGTGAAAATATGGATATGGAAGAGAAATCTAACCATCATGTTCTGATGGAGAGTGGTAGAGAACATGACTATGGAAAATCCAGTAATCACAAATCCATAAATTTGTGACGATCTAAGGTACCATCTGATTCATCAGGTATAAGATCACTAGGACAACATTTTTGGTTTTCAAGATCATTTCCCTAAAGTTGAAAATTTGAATTAATATAAATACTTACTTTATTTTGGTACAATCTCACTGTTGTTCGTGCCTTGAACAATTTCCACTTCACCTCTTCAATAAATGAAGTTGAATTTGTTATTCGTGAAGTGTTAGCAGATCATGTGATAGAATGACGGGTCATTCCATCTGTCTCAAACAAAAGGTTAGCAGAAATTATATACATAAGTCGATCTATAGTGAGATTAATCATATATGGTTCCTAAAATGGACTTATACTTCATATATCATACTGCTTAATATAATAAAACTAGTTTCTACTAAACAGGGACTTCCTGTAGGGCAATGGTAGGCGATAAAGGCAAGTCGCACTTCAATTGTGGGTTCGATTTCCACAGCCTTGTCCGACGCGATGGGCTGTCGCCCGTCCTGCAGTTTGTCCTTTTTCTAAAACTATATTACTATAACATCTCATAAATAATATCGAAAAAACTTCTATCCTTAAACAATACTAACTTATGTCCAACATAATCCATTCCAATCTTTAGGCTTATCCATAATATTGCAGTCCACTCTCATAACATAGTGAAAACGATTACCAGAGGTTTAACACCATCGTCGATCCCCATATATCATAAGATATGTTTTGTTGGTCACATTCCAAACATTAAAAGGCCTTAATCTTGTACTCTCTTGAATACCCATTGAACTTTATTGAAAACATGAATTCTATTAAAATTTAACTCTTTCCACATACCAAAATCCTCAAAATTCTATATACTCAAACCATGATATCTCTTAGTCCTTATATCAATCATGAGCTCATGAATACTATCAAACATTTAATTTTCTCCTTATCCCTTTATTATGCGCATATCATCTACATTCCAAAAATATCTGAATAACCTTTCATGGATACTGGTAACATTAATCAGACAACAGTGTAACAATCCTTACATGTATCTTTATTCTATAGTACCATGAGATTACTTATACAACATTGCACATGATAAACATGTAATCATTCCACTACATTCTTAAACCATTGACCGAGATTCAACAATTCATTCATCTCACATATCATTTGTAGTCTCTTCATAATCATCCACATAAATACTTCCCATACGACCATACTGATTATCTTCATGAGACTTTCCCTTAGGGAATTGGTTTGCATAATGCCTGCACATTCTGCATTTAAAACATTTAACCATTGTTGATGTCGTAGCAATACCATTATCCACATCCATGCTGTTAACTGAACCTTTTCCTTTGCATTTACTTTCTTTGTGTCCTTCTTTTCCACACCCAAAGCATCTTCCAGTTCCTTTGAAACATTCTCCTTGATGCCTCATCCCACATGATTTACATAGGGGGAATTGAACTTTCTTTCCATTATGATCATCATGAAACTCCATCTTTCTCTTACTAGCCGAGTCAGGAAACTTACCAAATTTTACTTTATTGATCATATTATGAGATTGCTGATTCGGCATAATAATGATGTTTGGACTACCAAATCCCATTTCATTATGAAGAATATCATCCAATTGTCCATCATATCCTCCATTATCGTGAATCATCTTGTTTCCAGCCATTTTCTAAAACCCAAAAAAAATAGTGTGAGAGGCAAAAATCATGCAAGGGAAAACGACATAATAAAGGGGGAGTACCTTCAATATCTAACATCTTAGTTTTAATTCTTTGATTGTTAGCGTATTTCTAGTACTATAACCTATATGTATACTTAACCTTGTGGACATCCCTAGACATACTGTAGAAATATCTCTAGGGATCTCACTAACGTTTTCGCATCCTAGTTTCCAAAGGTTGACTAAACCTTTCCTCTGATACCAACTATAGAGACCCAAAGCTTGACGTAAATTGACATTACATTACATTTGCAGAATACTTAGTACATAACAAAAACACACACACAAGGATCGTAATAGTTTAGTGTCTTTGGAAACTCGGAACGTAATCTTCTAATCCTGGTGAAAGATCTTCAAAATCTCCCATAATGATCTTCTTTTTTTTACCTAAAACCTTTCTATATATCCTGGGGAAAAGAAAACATAAAAGGGTGAGATCAAATGCTCAGTAAGGGTAAACAAAAGAAATATCAATCACATCATATACATAAGCACATAACTTTTGGAAATCTTAACCTGCAAAAGAGATCATAATTTCATAACATGGGGTAAATCATGGCAGTGAAATGTAATCACAATAATCATAACTTAAAACATGAAACTTTGTGGAATTCACACATAATCATAGAGAATCATTTCTTGTTAGTCAAGACTCATTGCCAAGAGTATCTTAGTGGACAAAGTCCCTTTCTGAATCGAGTAGCCCTCGTTTCAGTCCTGTTTCACTGAACCGGTATAACCTACCATTTCAGCCATGTCTATCTCATGAGATATAAAATCTTTACCCAATGCATTGGAGGGAGATATAGGTCCCACCCATCTTATAATGAATCCTTTCTTATGTGTTCCACATAATCATAAACCATACATCATAGCATAACCCATGTAATAAAAATGGAATTCTTAAACAACATGACATCATTAAACAATTCATATAAGATAAAGGAATTCATAAAAATATTTCCATCACAACATAATCAAACCAATGTAATAATAGGGATAAAAACATAACCCTTTAATTATCTTAGATGGAAAATAATTTTGATAAAATACTTGAACTCCATTCTTGAGAAAATTTCCTTTCTACTTCAAAAACAATTTTCTTTTCATAACATGTCATACAATTATAAACTAAAAGAAGTTGATTAAAAATAAACTTGAAAACCTATAAATGAAGATTCTTGGAAATAATGTTTTAAAAATCCATTATTGCCGTATATGTTAAAAAAACATTCCTCTCGTACTTTTGTCGGAAAAGTCAAAAAAGTACCACGTACGAAAAACGACAAAAGATTCCTTTCATATCTTTTACTAAAAACTCACCGAAGGGTAAAATAGGATTTAAACCATTGTAGGAGAATTGAAATAATATTACATATTTAGGAAACATGGATGTGGATGATAAAATACACCCCAGTAAATACTAAAGTATAAACAATCTCGGATAAAAATGAGATTGTGATATTTCGCTTACCTTAGGTCCGATTTTCTTTGTACTTGTCCGAAGCTCCTGTATAATGGTTTAAATAATGTCATTGAATTATTACAGAATCATATTCATTGTTATGATATCATATATGGTTCACTTATGACATTATATTACCCGTTCTTTTGTAAATTCCATATTAAAGAAGCGTTTTGGGTAAAATCGTTTCATTTATCGTAGGTGTTTTGACTTGTTGTTCTTGAAATTATTATTACTTATATCATGATTTACTTACTTTCAGAATATAAAATATGATTTATATATCATATATATTCAGTATATATATATATAATAGATAGATAAATGAAATGAAAAACACCGTTCATGGAGACGGTAGTCCGTACGTACGCATGAACGCTGTTTTCCTTTCCTTATTGTCTTGAATGGAAGTAAGTAGATGACATACATATATATATATATATACATAAATCGAGTAGCTTTATAATGTCATATATTTCATTATTATTTCTTATATATACTTTATAATCATTCTTAAATGGTTAACATGTAGAATGAATCTCATCGCGTCGTGGAGACGGTAGTCCGTACGTACGCGCGAGCGATGATATCATTTCCATAAATATTGAATTGAACTGGAGTGGATTATACAATATATCAGAATCAATATGATGTTGTAATAACTATTTATAGTTATTCTTTACACCATTATACCCATCCATGTAAGGTGGTGGTGGAAAATTGATTACACCACGGCGTGGAGACGGTATTCCGTACGTACGCACGCACGGTGATTTCTTTTTCCGTAGGATGGATAGATGGTGAAATAGGGTTGTTTCGTACTTATAATAACATATCAGTATATTAGTGATACTGATTTTATTACTTCATAATGAAACAACCTAAGAAGAAGAAGTGGAAGAAGAAATAAAGATGAAAGAATTGGTAACGGTAATTACCTCTTCTTTGAAGCGCCTTTTGGAGACCTCCTATCAGGGAACTAAAATTGGTCTTTGAGGAAGACCAGAACCTCTAGGATGTTTCTAGGGAAGTGGAGAAGAGATTTTGGCAGGGGTTGGCCGAGCTTGAGTGCTCAAATTGGTGTGAGGAGGAGGGGGAGGATGTGTCCTTTTATAAGGGAGGAGAGGGGCACCTTAGGAATACCTCAAAATATTATTTTATATTAATGTCAAAATCGGTTTATAATGGTTCCAAAGGGTCTTATTTCTAAGCTAAAGTGGGTATGGGTCGAAATCCTATCAACCAATAGGATTTAGACAAGTTTAGGGAATTATTTTAACCTTATCAATTAGATTTAACTCTAAGTTAAATAAATTAACTTTTACCGTGTCTTTTTGTTTTCTTTCATTATATGGTTAATACACTTACTATAACATGCCAAAAGAACCCCAAATTGTTTATTATTAATATATATATCCTTATCTAAGTCATTAGTCCGAACCTTAGATTTTTATGAATAAAATAACAATTAATAATATAATATTTGATTTAAAAACTATTTTGTGTCAATTTTGACACTATTTGATATATGATTTTTGTGAAAGTCATAACAGAATTATATGTTCGAACCAAGTTTATTAAAGAAACACTAATATATCATAGTAACCTAGAAAATTAGTGTAATTCATAAAAAGTCTCAAATTACATTCATTTGATCATTTATAACATCAATTATGTTAATATTTCCTTAAAAGGGTAATTACTGCATCATCGTTGTGTCGTAAATAAATTACTTTATTTAAAGTCTAAAAATTATAAATAAAATATAATTACGTAGGAAATATTTTTAGCTTTCTAATGAATATTTATAGTCGAATTTATTTTATGTATAACCCCATATTAAAAATTATTTACTTATTAAATTTTGATTTTAACTATTTTAACCCTTCTTTAAATAAATTAATAATAAATGTCCTAATCTAACCCAAGTGGGCCTAAATGGTCATATTTTATTCCTAAGTTTGTTTTTGGTCGAATTAAACTTATCCAATAGAATTAGGATATGTGTTAGAGTAATAGTAATATCATTTTTACCCTTAGTTACCCTATTTACTATTAACCGCGGTAAAAAAAGTAAAAAGTTACTATTCACCAAAAAAATTATTTTTATCTAATTGAAGCACATTTTACTTACTGATATCAACCGTGTCTGTCGGATTTTCGAAATTCCATTCACAGAAGCGGTAAAATTATGTTTTATGCAAAATTCAGTTTTTAACCTACCACTTAGTGGTTTCACTATTCATCAAAAATTGAAAGTTTTCAGAAAAATACCAAAATTTCACCCTAGGCTAATTTCGGTATTCCGAATCCAAAAATGAAGTCCATTTTGAAAAATAAAATTTATAAAATTTCAAAAAGTTGTTATTATTATTCATAACGGCTAGTTTTAATAATATTTTAATAGCATATCGTTGTTTAGTGAAACTCGGTATTGCGTACGACGCAAGCTATCGAGGAATGTCGTGATTGCGTGTAATGCAAGGCAAGTCAAGGATGCGTGTTGTGCAAGCTCCTTTTGGTGTAGAGTACAACAAAAGACATTAGTGAAATAAAAAAAAATATTTTTCATAAAATCTCAGGCTGTTACACCGACCCCAAAGAGTGTACCCCTCCTAGGATGACAATGTGAGAAGGGAGATAATGACCCCTGAGTCCCACCTCCAATAGGTCATGGGTTGGCGACTAGCATCGAGGTTATATTAAACACAAAAATGGGAGGCATTAAGCTCTAAGAGAACTCATCCGAAAGAGAGAGATAATATAGACACCATAAAGCTCCAAGTCAGAACGTAAATATAATTGAAAACCCAAGTACACATATGTAATGTTATGTAGAAGTACTACAACCTGAAGGGGAAAACCACAAGTACCCAAAAGAATATAAAAATAGCAGCAACCACAAGCCCGAACAGCTCTTATAACCCCATGCTAGTAGAAACCATCATGATCTCCAACCTACTCCAAGTGACCTGAAAAGTAGTTTATATACATAGGATGAGTATAACAGTACACCCAGTAGGATCCACCACGAATCATCTCATGCAAAAGTAAAGAAAGCAAGCTCAAGAATAGTGAACAACAACTGAAACTAACTCGTTGCATAAACATGTATACTATGTTCCCAACCTCACCGTGGCTACTATTACCAAGTAAAACATACAAGAATATATCATATAATAAATAATATCAATGTTTCCCTACTACTACATTCACACTGGTTTGCAACATTGCCCCAACATTGCACGTCCTGAGCATCTCTCCCCAAAACGGCTTCCCTGCAGACTCCTAGGCGATGCACCACAACATCCACCTCATGCCACAAAACCACCACGTCCACCTAAGAAAAGTGACCATGTATTATCTGGGAGCCACCACATCTCGAAGAATGTTAATCATACATCAGGTATTACACTTCAAGCGATTGCAGTCCATACACTGAGTAAGGATCCTCAAGCCTTAACAACCTATACATGTTACACCAATAGTAGTCCATAGAAAACTATATCTTGAATATATGTGTGTGAATAACCACAAGACATTATAGCCCTCTACACACATATATTGGTAAAACTAAACAATGTTCATGCTATCACAAGTAACTACCAAGAGAAGAGAGCAGAGCCAATGGGAGTACTCAGCCATCCATTGTCCCACCCGAATGTTGGGGGAAACACCTCCCTAGGCTCAGTATCACTGGGGTGTTAGTTGCCCTTGCTGACAGGGTGTAGTAACATATAAAAACACAAAAAGTACAAGATATACTATATCTCACAACCACACAATGGGAATAACCTAATCATAGACACAACTACAGCTAACGTCTCTCAGACTCCGACTGCTACTTCTAAGACTATGTATCCTATACGAACACAACAACATAAAGAGATTTAATAAATTATTTTGTTACATTTTTATTAGTTTCAATTTATTTTAATTAATTCATTAAACATTAATTATCCAATGACAATTCAACATTAAATTTCATTCGCATCACACCAAAAGCCCACTGTCCCTTTAAAATTACAACCTCATCATTATGTTCTAGCAAACTCCAACCCCATGAATTAACAACATTTATTAATATTTTCATTACAGAATTACATTCCAATATTACCATTTATTCTAGAAAAGCATTATATTCTACTATACACAATGGTGCTCAACACAGTGAGTAGATGTACTACCCATCGAGTCATTTCCACCTATATAAAGAGCATAGACACATCCTCCATTGATAAGCAAAACACGGAAAGCACATGGCATAACCCATGCATATTCTCCTATTTCAAAAGAAGTGTAAGCAAGACCAGGTACCTTGAGAAGTGGGGAAAGGAAAAGTATAATATCAATCAATAAAAATCAGAAAGTATCCAACAATCAGATCCATCCTATTCCATTATCCCTGGAGTCCTCCATTACACACACATGCATAAAATGATGCAACTCACCACTCTAGGTGTTATCTGTTGCCACAACAAAAATGCCTCTATGCCTCCACATATCACAAAACCCATCCAGGATCACATAACACCACAAAAAGCTGAAAAACAAAAATCGTAATAATTGGTCTCTTGGCCCTTTAACAAGTAAGAGGGTAACACAAAACCCTACATGGAATTATCTTTTATTTAACAACCAGCTATTTAATCCATATTAGATTAACAGATTAATTATTCGTTGATTCCTAATAAGGGAATCCTAACCATTAATCTATCATAAAAAAATAAAGGTACTTACTGTGCAATTTTTATTAACATCAAATTAAAAAAAAGAATAACAACATTCATTTCATGCCTCTTTATCTTTAACCAAACAATATTCAATTTATTCCTAGATTTACATTCATTACCAATTTCAATCAAGAACAAATTATTTAACGATGAAAGCATAGATATCACACTATCAATAAAAATCATAAGGAAAAATCATACGATCGATATCAATTTATTTATCCGGTTCAAATATTTGTTATATCAATTCCATTATCATCTAGTGGAATAAAACATGATAACAATACCGTTTCACAAATAAGAAAAGAAAAGCAATGAATCCCCAACATTAAATAGTTATTTATTTTCTTTATACGATAATATTCTACACAACGGGTCATGATTCTCCTCTCATGAAAACTGCATCCACCCGAGGAAGCCACTATAGAACCGCCCCAACCAAAACCCAAGAAAACACTAGTATAATCTTGGAGATCACATGTTATAATATGGAAATGAGAAACATGAGAAGATGAAACCCAAAAGAATGATGATAAAATATACCTTATAATGACGATTGATCGACACATCTTGGTTGCATCAAGACCGATAGGATTCTATCCGAGGATGAATTTTTGATTGTGCAACTCCTATGAGAAGTAATGGGATGTTAGAGCATCTCACACCCGAGTACAAGGAGGAAGAACAAGGGAGGAAGATATCTTTTACCTTTTCAAGATTTAGTGGAGCGTCATTTTAAGATATGATTAATTTACCATTAAAAATGGATCTCATTAAACCCCATGGATTGACTAAGTAAAAACATCTCTAACCATTGGAATAATTAATATAGGAGTTATGGCCATTGAATCAGCCTTAGAGTTCTTAAAACAAGGCCTTAAATGAATTTTACGTCAAAGGTAAATGCTATAGGGGTGAAACTGTAGGAAGTTAGAAACACTGTTCACAAACTCAAAATTTGGCAGAGGAAAAAAACTATTCATGAACCTCACTGTTAGACATTATTCATGAACCTCAGCAATATAAACTATTCATGAACCACACCATTAGACACTTTTCATGACCTCACCATTAAACACTATTCATGAACCTCACCATTATGAAATGTGCATGAACCTCACCATTAGATAGTATTCATAAACCTCACCATTAGAAACTATCTATGAACCTCGTCGTTCGACACTATTCATGAATCTTACTGATAGACACTATTCATAAACCTCACCATTAGAAACTATTCATGAACATAACCATTAGACAGTGTTCATGAACCAATCCATTAGACACTATTCATTAACCTCAATGTTAGAAATTGTTCATAAACATCACCATTCTAGAAACACTATTCACAGACTCAAAATTTGGAAAAGGAAAGAAAAGGTCACCATTCTGGAAATACTGTTCATGAACTCAAAATTTGGCAAAAGAAAGAATGGTTACTATTAGAGGTTACCTACAGAACTATTCACTGATGGAACTATTCATCGAATTAGAAATTTGGACAAGGAGAGAGAGGTTACCATTATAGGTTATAGATATAACTATTCACCAATAAAACTATTCATATAATTGGAAATATCAAAAAGGAAAGAAAGGTTACCATTAGAGGTTACCGATAAAACTGTTCACCGATGGAATTATTCATAGAATTGGAAATTTGGAAAAGGAAAGAGATGTTACTGATAGAACTATTCACCAATGTAACTGTTCATAGAATTCGAAATTTGGAAATGGAATGAGAGGTTACTATTAGAGGTTACAGATAAAACTATTCATCGATGGAACTATTCAAAGAAATGAAAATTTTGAAATGGAAAGAGTGGTTACCGATAGAACTTCTCATTGATGGAACTATTCAGATAAGGATACGATTGAACTATTCAATACTATATACCATTGTAACTATTCATCAAAATGTAAAATTGGCAATGTGTTGTGGATAAGTCCCCTTAACCTCCGTAATCACCTCAAACACCTTATTTTTCGAAAGGAATGGGCCAGAGTGGTCTAGGCCATTACTTGATGTGAGGACAATTGGGATAATAATTTAGTAGGGTTTGGTAGAGTCAAAGTGATATGGAGGATTCATTTTGAGGGAAGTAGTAATACCCTTTTATAAGAGATGTGATGGTCACTCTAGGAAAGTCTTGAAATATTAATTTAATATATAACCATATTCGGTTTATAATGACTTCAAAAAGATTTATTTCAAGTCTAATTTGGGGTGGGGTCAAAAACCTTGAAACCAATAAGATTTAGATCAGTTTAGGTCACCATATTAACATAACTTTTAGTTTTAACTCTTAGTCAAATATTTTATCTTTTACCATGTGTTCCTGTATTATTCAATTTTGACACTATTTATTATTTTCTTTTTTTGAATGTAAAAAAACATGATTACTTAGAAAAATATATATTGAATCAATCCTAAATTGTCATATTAACCTAGAAAATTTAATTTAATGCATAAAAAGACTCAATTTACAATAATTTGGATATAAAAAATATCAATTATTTTAATCTTTCATTAATAAGTTAATTAGTACATCAACATTGTGTCATATATAAATTTAAATATTTAATGTAATAAAATTATAAATAGAATACCATTATGTAGGAAATTTTTTTATCTTTATAATGAATATTAATAGTCTAATTTATCTTATGTAATACCCTATATTAAAATTTATTTAATGATAAAATTTTCAATTTATCACTTCTAACTCTTCTCTATAGAAAATAATAATAAATGTACTGATCAAATCCAAGTGGACCAAAGAGAATAATATTATATTCCTAAGGTTGATTTTTTTTGAAAAATACTTATAAAATAGAATTAGGTCATGTGTTACGGTATTTATAATATCATTATTACCAATAATAACCTTATATTATTCTTACCATGGTAAATAAAATCCAAATGTATCTTTTCACAAAAAAATTGTTTTAATCCAGTTGAACCGCATTTTACATACATATGTCAATCGCGCCTCTTAGAATTTTAAAATTCAACAAACATAAGTGTTAAAATTTTTTATTTTTCAAATTTTCTAACGTTCTAAAAGGTGGGTAAAATACCGTAAAAATTTACATAAAATTTTATACATGTATTTATATTATAAAAAGACACCAATAAATTATCTCAAACTAATATTGGTATTATGTATCTATTTTGATATAAAATAAATTTCCAAAATTAAATAAATATGTAAATAAAATCCTTGTTTTAAATAATAATGTAGTGTTTTTCAAAATTCAACAAAAATTTAATTTAATAAAATTATTGAAAACATCACCCTATGCTAATTTCGATATTCAGAATCCAAAAACGAAGTCAATTTTGAAAAAAAATATTATTAAATTTTTAAAAAGATGAAATTTCTATAGATAATTGGAAGTTTGATTGGTCGTGGAGTGCTAGAACTTGATGTTTCGTACAACGCAAGCTATTATATTATTCAAAGCAAAGCGTATTGTGGAATCTTGGGGAGTTATATTTTTTAATGAAAAAAATATATCATGTTATCTATATGAAAATTAATTATAATTAAATGAATTTGGAATAATATTTTAAAATATATATTCTATAAATTTCATAAATATAATTCCTCAGTAAAACTTATTTTAATTAATTAAAATTGATAATATTATCCAATGATTTTATAAAAATGTGTGTATAAGCCTAAAAATAATCATATACTAAAATCAATTAGAAATGTCATTTAATTTTAAATAAGTATATTTATTATAATTATAATTTTTTAAAATAAAATTTAATTAATAATATAAAACAGTTTAATAAATTAATTATAATTTTATTAATATAATTATTTTTCAATATTCTCAAAAGAAAACATAGTATTTTCCAAAAAAATCACAAAATTTCTATAGAAGATTATATTGATATGTTGATTTTAAAAAATTGATTTAATTATTTTGATTATAAGATGTATATGTAGAAAAAAATTAAATTATATTTACCCGTGCAAAGTGCGTCTATACCATCATTAAGGAAAATAAAATCTTTTCATCAATTAATTATTTTTCATTCAAATGGTTATCATTTGGTTTCTAATTTTTTAAAAAATGCTGAATTGTTTTTATACAAGTGTAAACCATATAATTTGAAATATTTAATTATTAATATATATGGACAAAAAATTAATGACTAGCTTATAATATTATAATATGTTATATTTCATTTAGATTCCAGTTGTGTATTCCACATTCTATTGATGAGATTGAATTTATTTAAAAAGTAATATATCGTTTGTTTTTTGGGTGGTACATTATCTCATGATAATTATTTTCTTCATACTATTCTCTATCTAACATTTCAATCCTCTTTAATAATATTATAGTGTTATAATATATATTAACTACTAACCATATGAATGTATAAGAACTATTATTTTATACTTACACAAGTACACTTGAACCCTTACACATGTTTTATAAAAAATGGAGTTCCCATATGAAATTAAACTATGACTATTACAAAATAATTAATAATATATGGGAACCCCTTTTTAAACTATTTGTTCCCGTTAATAGGGTGTTGAAAAATTGTACTAAACATATGAAAAGTTCTGTTACATTTATGAGAGAAGTAAACATTCCAAGTTAACCATATATTAGTTTTATGTTTTCTATATGTGAGTTATCCAATTTATATGTCACCTATAAAAACTGGGAACCTCATATACTATATTTAGGTGATACTTTATTACATTTGAATAACATAAAAGGAATAACATCCCAATGGATGGAATAGATTACTAGACTTGGTAATGTTGATACATTCTTGAATATCACATTACAATTGAAATTATATAATACAACATAATACGTTTTTTACATTCATTGTAATATCATCTACATTAACCATAATTATCAATTATAAAATATATCCTAGTGTCGTAGGGATAATTAAAGAAGATAATGTATTTCTTTAAAATAATCATAATGGTTATTTTTAAATCAAAATAATTCATGAATAAATAAGAATAATCAATATAGAATGTTAAATAACTGAAACATATTCCATTTAAATAATTAATTCAAACAAATATTAATGAAATAAGGGATGATCAATTAAATAACTATAATTAGTCACATAAGAAGGAAACCAAAACATGGATATCATAATGAGGGAATTTATAGTTGTGAACATTATAAACATAAATTTAAGGCCTTCCATATGATAGTTTAAAACATTGGGTAAAACTCATTTAATTTTTAAAATTATTTCCTCTGATGAAATACAATAATGCATCAAGGGGATATGTAATTCTAAACCTCACCCATCAGATAAAATTTTCATTGAATTACCCATATATAACGGGTTAAATGTAATCCACCTAATAATTCATATCTATGAATATATATATACAGGATTGTAATATTTACCCTAATCAATAAACATAATTAAAAACAATCTGGGGTAATATGTTGAATTGTAAAAAAAATTTAACCACCATTCAAAATAACTACAAACCATCCAATAATTAAATATTTATGATATTGATATAATATATTTATAGTGTATCAAATGTAAAATATTTTTTTGATGCCATTGAAAAAAAGTAAATACAATTAAAATTTCACTAAAAACATTCTAGATGAAAATTTTAATTTCATATAGAAAATATATTTAAAAAAAATGTTCATAAAATACATTGATAATAATTTTGTTTAAAATTAACAAATTAATATATTAAATAAATATTTGAAATATGTTGTGGCCATGATTGGGGGGTGGGGTATTCCATTCTGGTATTATAACTTGAGTTAAATATTGTATTAACAATTTTGTAAAATAAAAATATACATTTTTGTTAAAATGTATCTATATATCCTTTATAAAATTGTACAAATTTAAAACAAGGGAAAAAATTTCATTAATAAATTATCTGGTTATTCATAAAATAATGAAATCATTTATAGATATTATATGTTTGGATGAAAAACAAATTTCGACTAAATAGATAAATAATGTCAAGTTTTCATAATAATATTTTTATAATAATTTTGCATACCGAAACGCATAAAAAAATAAAATTACATTAAAAATATCATGAATACTCATATTATTTTAATATATATTTATTTTATGAAATTTAAAATATTTAACCCATCGTAGAAATAAAAATAAACAATCCCAAATACTTATAGGATTGCAATATATACTATTACAACCTTAGTAACATTTAAATCATAAGCCTCATGAAAAAAATAACATCAAATATAGAATTAAATTAAATAAAGTGAAATATATTCCTATTTTATGACAAAAAATGATCTTATATACAACACATAATAGAATATGTTATGAAGATAGAATATGTATCACAAAAAGAAAAATTGGGGAGAGAAAGACATACCTTAATTTATATTTACATAGTAACATTAAAAAAATAGTTTTTAACGAATATATATTTATTATACATATATAAAATAACCATACTCATAAATTGATGACAAATATTATCATATTGTGACAGTTTACCGCATATTTGTAAATAATATATAATACTTTTTTTGGAATTAATTATTTTTTTTCTCATAGGGGTTTTGACATGAATATTTATTTTGATTAAAATATGATATAGTTTTATCATTTAATGATTTATATAAATTTTAGAAATAATTTTTTATCATTATATACATTCATATAACTATTCAATAAAATTAGACAAAAATAAATTTAATTATTTTTTATAGATGGTAGGTTGTACATTTTCGTGAGTGATGATATCATTGGAATAAAGGATGAATGTGAATGGAATGGTATGATATGTGAATTTTTAATTATTAATAAAATTATTTATATATCATATATATTCAAATAAAATCATCTTTTTTACATTACATGCAATTTTTATATGAAAAAATAACTAAATTTCAAGAGGAGTATATAGTCCACCAAACACATGTAAAATGTTATAATATTTTAAACTGAATAGAATATAAGAAGTTATATGAGATATTATAACTATATAAGAATAATTGTATAATAATGTAACTATATAAAAATATTAAATCCTTCATTATATCCAAATGTGATATGTTTTGATATAAAATGAGTAATATCAGTCTACGTGGTGGTAGTAATTCATACACATGACTGATGATTTTGATTCCATTTTGATGAAAGTGGATATGAAAAAATATTATTCCATATAAATTATAATATATATTTTTATTTTTATTATGGGAGTTATTCTATTATTAGTGCTGAGAAACAATTGGATTTTGAAAAATAATAGGGATAATGTATGAGCTTAGTGAAGACAATTATCTTTTTTGGAGAAACTTCCATTCGATCACTTATTACGAACCCTAGGGTTGGTATTTTTTGGAATAAAAGAAGATATATAATGTATATAGTGATGTTTTGGGGGGGTTTTTATAGGTTATGGTAGAGGAAAAAATATCCATACATGGGAATAATTGGAAGGAATGATTTTCATTTTATAATTGAGGAAGAGTGTAATTTATTAAAATTCCCAATAAAAAATCAATAATGTGTTGTCACTCACAAAATGCGTATATATAATTTATAATTTTTGGATTTAATTTATTTTCACATGGATACACATATCCTAAACATAAATAAAACATGATTTACAAATGATATTCCATATCCTTTATGGTTACCCACTTAATTCATTTTAGTTTTCACTACAGTAAATAGTATTTTTAACCTATGTAATATATCCACTAATTGTATAATAAAATAATCCTTGTAATATAATTTACCTAATTAATAATTATTATTAAATTAAATTTATCAGAAAAATTATATATGTGTGTAAATCGAAATAGAATAGAAACCAATGTTACTTGAAAACCCTTGTTTTAAACATAACCATGATAATTAATTTATTATATTTTATTAATTTATGTAACAAAAAAATTCATGTTAACTGATGTAAATTATGAATAATCTAAATATGGAATCCATTTTAAGAAATTCCACATACATATGAGGAAAATTTTAATTTCAAAATATACTCAATGTCGCAAAAAAAAATTGGTTTTCCAAAGGGAGAAATATCACAACTATGGAATTTTATAACATATAATTTCAATATTAAATTGATTAAAATTACCAAATAAATATTTATTATAATATTATTAATGGACTTATAATTTAGAAAATATATAAATCCATGATTTTTTTCAATTTATTTAATTTAAAAGGTAGGTTTCAATAATATTTATTATTTTCTTGATTAATTGAAAATTTAATCATTTTAGTGGTTTCTAAAAAAATAGAAGCTAATTTTGAAATAATGAATTGAAAAATGAATTCCATTTTCTAAAATAATCTAAAAAAATTTGTGAAAATAAATTTTAATGTACATTATTAATCTGAAATGAAACCAAATTTTGAAAATAGGATGTCTGTAGGAAAATTATTCATATTTATTATAATGATTATAAATATATTTATATTAGTAGATATAAATTTAATTTAATTTATATAATTTTATCTTATATAATCATAAAATTTTAGTGATTTTATTCATAATTATTAACATAATGGATTCTTTATAATGATCAATTTTGAATAATAATATTTTGATATAATATTTTGTTTCTTATAAACCTGATGTTACATGCATCACAAACTATTGAATAGATCAAATATATGTAACGAGAAATATTTCATTATTTATAATGGTGTTACAATCTCTACTATTCTTCGAGTTTCATGTCATATATGTTATCAGACATGAAGTTACTTTTGTAAAATAACATGCCATTACATTCTACCTCCATAAATATATATTATCATAATAATTTAGTCATGATATTAGTAATCAGGGGATTTACATATGATGATAACATATTTTGGAAACACAAATAATAGAATTATTTAATAAAACAACATTTTGGGAAAATTTATGTATATTTAATATCTATATTATTAAAACTAGGATTTAAAGTAGGAAACATTAGTGAAAAGTGACCACGTAGTCATCGGATAAAAGTGTAAATAGTTATTGATAATTACTCAAATCATTGTTACAAAGAATCTAAGTGATCTAGATTATTTAATGGGAATATATCCATAATGTTGTGATGACTGAAAGGTTCGTTATTTCAGAATAAATTAATGTACAAAGATAAATTTTTTGTTTCAAAATCATTTTCCTATATTTGATCATTTCCCTATCCATATAGACTATGAACATAAGTTAGCATACTTACATAAAAATTATATTTTCTTACGATTAATATACATGGATAACTTTCTATTTCATTTCTTACTCGATGAAATGAATATACTTGAAGATTTTTAAGCTTGAAACACTATTATTACATATTAAAATATCATTAGATTTCGAAAAGAGTAACAAGCTATTCATCGAAAATTTTCTAACCCAAATTGGGTTTATCAAGTTATCAAATATAATACATTAAAAATTAATAAATCAATAGTAACTCAAAAAGTACAATATATTCAATTTTATAAATTTTTAAACATAAGACTCTTCAAAAATATGTTGCAACAAATTATGAATCCAAATATTTAGAATGAATATCACTAATCAATACAACGTTATATTCACAAATCCATAAAATCTATCTTTTATTGATACATTACATATTTTTTAATTCTGTGATCACTATAAAACATTAATTAATACATGAATGCTTCCAAATGTTTTTAACCATATTCATTAAATGATATATATAACTGTTGAATTAATTCATTAAATCAAAAAATTCATAATCATCAGTGTTGATGACATTATCCATCCAATCACATACCAATTTCTATGTCACCAATACTATCCCATTAAAATATTTTCATCCATATTATTATAATATTAATCACATATTATAGATTATACTCCCAAAATAATTTTTTTATAAAAACATCTAATATCCCCTAAATTACTTATAATGGTACCATTAAATATAATTTTTTATATCCTTTTGAATGTAATACAAGAAAACAAACATTATACATTTCACAATTCTTATAATTAAAATATAATCAATAAGATAAGACTAAAAAATAATTACTGACTAAAAATATATGGTCACATTAATTAATCTATCTTGTCTTTATTAATATCAATTTATTGACATTGAAATCAAAATATATTTTAGGATATATCCCATTAATGAAGTTGTAATTTGACTGTGTAGTACCATGTCACCTTATAAGTGAGTCATTATTAATTGGAAACATCATACATTCCATTTAAATCATAAACATGGTGGTATTTCTTTCCAAACATGAATAAAACTCCCATTCACTTATAGAATGTTTGATTGTTTTTCTAACCATAGTCATCTAAAAGAGAAAAATACTTCTTTTCCTTCTTGATTATATCCATATTTTTCACTTGAATAATTTTTCTCTCTTTATTTCTTTAAAATTCATAATACATGGATAATTTATTAACTATATTGATAGTGCATGATATTATGTCCCCATTAGATAAGAATTATTATGAATCTATTTCCCTCTAAATTATTACATTTATCCCATCCATGAAATTAAAAATCATAATATTTTAATCACACATGTATTTTATGGAATTAATTTATACCCTTATAAAGTCTACTTCATGCATAGAAAAATATAATTATTCGTTTTTTCATAGACTAAGGAATTATATATATATATATATATTCACATTAATCGATTGGAAAAAAATTACATGCAGTGTAACATACAATTAGTCAATTCCTGGTTTGTTAACTCTTCAATAACATTTTTTTTGAATTAATGACAATAATTAATCAATAACCCATGATAAATGATAAAATGAAATGAATTTTTTTTACTTTCATGGATTAGTAGTGAGTGTAATATATTATCTAAGGATATTATCTATTAATCAATTATAAATGGGTTAATTGTTGTTTTAGATGGTAATGGTAACCAATTCATAATGTTGTCTAAAATTGTTATAATACATCGTGGAAGTGAAATCTACACTACATGGGAATGGTTATGCCTCATAATATTTATCATCAGTTCAATATGTTTATAATATGATAAATTCAAGCTATATATCCTATTCCCACATCATTATCATTCCCTAGATGTAAATCCTTACATGGTGTATAAGCATTGATATATTACCCATTCCATTGACTATGATGCATTTATAGGTATTTTTATATAATATATTCGATCATGACATTATAAAACAAAATGTATAATCCAAAAACAAGTGAAACATAAAACATAAATTAAAAAATGTATTCACTGATATATCTTAATCAAAAACATAGTTTCTCAATGAATATTATAAAATCGTAATGATATTTAGTAGTCTTTTATAATGACTTTTAATAAAATAATAATTAAACTAACAATATGCACCTAGATCGTTAATGAAGGTTTGATGTAAGAACCATTTTCATGTACTATGTCACACATGATTCAAGATTGACATAAATTTTTTAGATTTATTACCCCATGTATATCTCTTCTGGAACAACATCCACTATAAATATACAGATTGAGATGTATCTCTAGTAAAAACCCCATAATAAGTTTTATATCAAAACATTTTGATGCTCACTTAGGCATATGACCAAATTATATTTTACTATTATTTTTTCAAATATATGTTTTAACATATATAGATCATGTGGTTTATATTAAAAATACAATGATACCAACTTTCACAACCCCAAATCTTGTTGCCATGAGTGGGTGCGTACATTATTATGTTGTCACATGATAAAATAAATCACATCCAAATGGACCAAATATTTTACTATTCCTCAAAATTAATATACATACTGGAATCATACATTACAATTTACGAGAAAATATAAAACGTTGTATTTTTAGAGATTAACAATATTTTGGGTAATATAAAATGATATATCAAAAAAATACTTTTTTTATCTGGGGGAAAATAAATCATAATAATGTGTTTTTTTAGATTCATTTTAAGGGTACATGTATAACTAAATGTTTCATGAATAAATAATCATAATCAATATAGAATAATAACTAACTAAAATGTATACCATATAAAAAATTCAAATAATAATTATTTTATTAGAATAAATTTAGAACAAATAGATCCTTATAAATAATAAATTTATCATAAAACCTATCTATGAATATTTTAACTATTTTAATAATAAAATAAATATTAATAACTGATATCATTATGAGGGAATAAATAATTTCAGACACCATAAATATAATATCATGAACTTTCAATATATAGTTTTAAAATATATGTGAAACCCACTTTAATTATAACAATTGATTTCTATCATGAGACCTACTGATGCATTAAGGGGATATATAATTTCTTGTCCCACACATTACATAATAATTCAAATTAAATAGTTATATAAAAGGGTTTAAAAAATCAATATAAATATTCATATTGAAAATATGACTTAAATATGATAACAAAAACCTCACTAAGTAAACATAATCCAAAACTATCCAGAGTAATATAGTGAATTGTAATAAAATATGTCATTCCTCATCAAAAAATTAAAAACACATCCCATGAAATTTTATGGTTGATATCTAAAAAATATATCCCAAATATATCATTAGTATAATAAATAAATAATTTCATTTATGGGTTAAAATACATAAAAATGCCATTGAAAACATTCTTGATGGAAATGACATTTAGAGGATGAAACAAATTTTAAAACTAAAAGTTAACAAAATATTACTATTATAAATTTAATAGATAATATCCTTTGATAAATATAAATTATTAATAAACAAATTTAAAGGCCATTATTGGGGTAAATTTTGTTCATGTCAAATATGTTGAAATAAAAATTTCTTTTTATTTTTTAGAAAAATCCTAAATCCAATTTTTTGAAAATGAAATTAAGATTCCACTAAAAATAATTTTAAAAATTAAAACAAGAGTAATAATTTAATTAATAAATAGTTTTGAAAATTTTAATAATATTTAGTAATTTTTTAGAACACATTGATTTTTTGGAAGTTAAATTGTTGACTGAATAAATAATTAATAAAGGATATTATTAAATACAATTTCTGAATAATTTCATTTACCAATGAGTTGAAAAATGTTACAGTTACTTGAATAATTTAATTAATAACCAGATGATGAAAAATTAATTTGATTTTATAAAATATCTAATAATTCCCACATGGTAGACATAAAATAAATAATTATGAATAATAATGAGATAGTGAAATAAACCTATCCCACTTTGGTAGTTTTTGAATTATAATACCCAAGAAATAATTTACCTAAAAATAATTATTACACAAAATTAAGAAAAATATATTCATGATATATACTTTAAATAGTAGATTATATAAACCACACAATAGAGTTAGTGTTGAATATGGTATATGTACCACAGATGTAAATGTGAGATGAGAAACACTTACCTAAGGCCGAATTTCGTTAGCACATGTCTATATATACTATATAGTAGATATATATTAATTATTATTTTATTAAAAATGAAAATTAGATACCCCATACCATATATTACACTCTTAATTCTTTTGCAAAATATTTTTAATAATAAATATATATTTTAATTGGTTTAGATGTTAATTTCATCATTTTCTTATGAATATTTTTTCATATAAGTTATAATTCATATTCATTTAATATATTTTCATTATGATTTTTTTTAATTTTATAAATATAATTTTCATTATATAAATTCTTATATTCATCATTTAAAATTTGAAATATAAACTTAATTACAATGCTTTGTTGAAATGGTATGTCGTACATATGCACTTGTGATGAGATCATTGCACTAATTGGTGAAAGGGAATGTAAGTGTTTTTATATTAATATAATATAATTTATAACACTTCATATATTTAATATATATATATTTATATATATTAAAATTATCCTTATTATGTTCCATGTATTGAAAAATTGAAAAATGAATCACATCACTCTGTGTGGCGGTAGTCCGTCGCCTAGAGGAGTGATGTTATTCTATTTTTACAGGTATATAACACAAGAGGGTATATGTGATATAAATCTTATTGAAGAATAATTATTTTATTAATAATATACATATATGTTAAATATGACATTATATCAGAATGTGATATGTTTTTATTAAAAATAAGATACATCAATTTGTGAGGCGGTAATCCACAATAAATATGATCGACGATTCCATTACACATTTCATGCAAGTTCACATGGATCAATATTATTAAATATACATTATACAATACTATAATATGGTATATAATGGTGTTATTATAATTTATGTGGGTAAAACATAATTGATGATTTTAAAATAAGAATGACTGAAGGAATGAGCTAGTGTATAGAATTGCATTCTATTAGAAATCCCCCATTGGGTCTATTCTTAAGGACCCCATATATTGACTTTTAGGAAGGGAAAAAACCTATAAAATATTTATTAATATATTTGGGTGGGATTTCTGTAGGGTTTGGTAAATCCAAATGTCTAGAGAGGTGAGAATAAATGAGGGTAGTGCATTTTCATTTATAGTTGAAGAAGAGTGACATTTTTTCTAAATACCCAATACAACTCAATAATACAAATTCCCAATCACCCCAAGAGAATCAAAATGTGATAAATATTAGACTTTGATGAATTTATGATCAAAACACCTCTGTATAAAATTAATATATCACATTTCTTAATCATTTTATTCCATATAAATTATGGTTAAAAAAGTTTACATTTTTAGTTATCACAATAGTAATGGGTTTTTGACCCAATGTAATTTTTCTGTTAATATAAAAATAGGATGAAACATATTTGATACTTTGAAGATTTTATTTTGAATATAAAAAAAATTATCGAGTAATATTTTTTCTAATATCAACATAAACAGAAGTGACTGTAACCCAAAAACAATCATTTTAACTATAACCGTGTTAATTTATTTATTATTATTTTTGATAATAATAAAAATAAATATATGGAAAATCAAAAAAATATTAATAATTTCGATTCCAAAAAATGAATCCATTTCATTAGATTCTACTAAAAAAAGTGGAGACATTTCAATAAAAATTAAACCAACAAACTTGAGAAAAATCATCCTTACAAAATGAATATTTTCATATGTATGGACAGTTTTATTACCAGAATAAAATATGTTATTGACTCTATGAAATTTTTTAATTATTATAATAATAATAAATAACTAATCATACTTTTAGAACAATTTTATATAAACTTTTATCATTTACATGTTTTAAATGAAAAATAATGTTTCAATAATAACTTGTATTTTTTCATTGTTAATCAAAATGTAAAAGTTTTCTTAAAATTTTTAAAACATTAGTGGAAGATAGTTTTGAATTTTCTTGATTTATAAAATTAATTAATTTGTTCAAAAAATTGTTTTAAACAACTATTTATTAATATTTTATTGCTTCTGTGTAATGAGAAATGAAACCCCCTTTTAGAAAAATACAACAAAAAAATATTTAAGTTTTATTCAAATGGTTCTAATTTTATTTATAATTAATATATATCAATATATGTTTCTTTTTAAATTTTTATACCATATATGATTCATGATATAGTAATTCATATTAATACTAACAATTTTAACATTAATGTCATAATGGTCATGTGAAAATAATAATATTTTAATAGAGTATCACGATTTTTTATCAATGGTTTTCAAATATTAGAAGATCTAAAACAGATATAATATATTTAGAATGATATATATAAAAAAATCGGGTGTTACATTTTCTTCTAATGTCGGTGTATCATGTGTTATATGTTTTTGAACATGTTATTCTTCTTTTTAATCTACATAGTGTAATATTTACCTTATTCAACTATTAATGATCAATTATGAAACTATTTGTTTCCATGAGTTTACTTTTTGAAACAATTTAGATTCAAAGGATTCCTTTAATTAACTAATAGAAGTTATGTCATACCTATCTGAAAATAAAATGAAATTATGGTTATAGTTAAAAAACTCATTTAAAACTATAAATATAATTATGATACAAATATAATATTTTTATGACATTTAAAAAAATAAATAAATTTATACCTACTCATACAAAACTAATAGAATGAGATACATAAACATAATGAACAAATAAATGTTATAGTTATATTTATGAAAATAATATAATGTTTTTATAACCTTTATTTAACTCATTGAAACTTATTACTACCATATTTTAACACATGTAAAATCAATATAACCATTATGAAACTCTATAAAAATAAATTCCAACCCAATATAACCATTTGATAACCTATGATTACTGTTAAATAGAACGTAATTTTTTTTGTAAATGATATTTATTGGTCTAAATGATATTTTTATCCTTGGAAATCAATTTGAAATTTGTAAAACATGTTATAATCAGTTATATCATTTAATATAAAATAAAATAATCTAAAATAATGTATAATAATATAAAAAAAATTAAATAATTATTTAAAAATCATATGATTTCACAATAACGATTACAAATAATAATGATTTAAAAATTTTGTATAATCGAAATAGGGTATTTATTAATTATTAAAACATAATTAGATAAATTTTTTCAAAGGATCTATGTTAACGATTTTTTCCCAATACCCATATTCATTTTAGATAATGTAATTATTTTTTGGGATATATTTTTAAGATGCATAATCACTTATATTGTGTTATCAAGAATATTTTCATTACATCAGTGGTTTTTTAGAATATAAAAACACTCAAAACCACAAAAAACCTTCATGACCCATCATATAGATTATCTGGTTGCCTCCACTAATATTCTTTATGTTAGAATTTATAATTTAATTTCCCCTTGTTCCTTTTCATAAATTATTTAGGGATACTAAATATTTAAATTCATATACATGTGATATTAGTATTCAAAAACATCTATAACAACCATTAATAATCAATAAATAATATATTCATAGAATCCAAAGTCTCTGATTTAGAATTCCCTTTTATGTATTGGTTTTAATACTCCAATGACTTATACTATCTTAATTTCTATAATATTGAAATAATGAATGTCTTACAATGTTATCATTTTCATTTCCACATCAGAAGAGTTATAAAAATCATAATCATTTTGTTTCATCCCCCAAAATTCTTAGCCGATCTACATGTAAATAGATATAGTAATGGTAAAGATAATTAATTCTATATTGATGTCCTACCATCACATAGAGTTTTCTTCCATTTTTTATTGTATTATTAAGGACATTCCACCATAGGTTAGCCTCTCATTCTAGATGATAAATAACCAAAATAGAATTCTCTTTCTCTAATCACTAGATAATGGAAAATACATTTTTCAGTACATGTATTCATTTCTAGGTTAAAATAGAATAGTAGATCCACTAAATTAGGTTCAATGTTGTCACCTAAATTCCTTGACAGAAATATTATTTTTTTCCTTTGTTTTTTGGGAGATTAATTCCATTCCGATTACTATTCATACTATGAAAGATTTTATATAGAATTTCAAGGAGGTTATGTAAATCCATAACACCTCATAGTGTTAAATTAATAATCATGGAATTATCCATAACACAAATTAGTTTTTTGATTAATCCATGATGATAATTTCATCATCAAAACATACATTTTTGGTTATTACACCTATTTTCATATGTGGTAGTATTTGTATTCACTATTATAATCTATATAGGGAATGTAATTTCTTAGATAACCATATTGTATTTACAGTAAAAAAATACTAGATTATATTATATATCTACACATATCAGATAGAATTATCCCTATAGATTCCACTAAGGCCCTATAATTTAATCCATAAAATAATATTCATTTACTTTGATAGCAAATATAGTGTAAAAAATACACTGATTCTATGTTTTAATTTCTACATATCTCAAATTGTCATTATCCCAAAGAAACCAAATTTTTAGTGTCCTTACGAATATTTACATAATAATATTATTTTATATAAAATGTTGAAATTATTCATAAATATGGTTCTCTTGAATATCTTATAGATATTTTATAGGATAAAATCATGTTCATAACCTGGGTAGTGGAATCATAAGAAAAGGGGTAATCTCAAAATCTTGTAAAGGAAAAAATTGTTGGTTTAAGAAAATGATAGACAATAAAGAAATGGAATAACCTGAGTGGAGGAAAAATATTATGTAAAAATATTATCATATAATAATGGAAAAATGTAAGAAAATAAATAAGAATTTAGGATCATAGAATTTATATACATCTAATAAATGAATGGTCATCAAAACCTGGATGAGAGACAAGTGATGAAAGTAAAAAAAAGGAAATCATTACATTATAAAGTATAATATATTTAAATCATATAATGGAATAAATATTTTTTAGAAAATGTAACATACCAAGTATGTTATGAATTATGTATTTCTATATCCTTGTCTATTTATGAATTATATAGTGTTTTCGGGGCAAAAAATGAGAATAAATATGATCTTAAGCATAGAATTCTCTAATATTTTTTAAATGATTGTTTTACAGCCTTTTAAGGGAGAACCATTTTTAAATCAAAATTTTGAAAATTTAATAAGCTCTATTTTTTAAAATAAACTTATTCTTTAGGATTGGGACATTTAAGATTACTTTGGATAAATATTTTGTATTTTTCTGACAATGTTCATTTTGTAATGAATAGTGAAAAATACTGCATTTCACTTCCAAACTGTTTTTTCATCTAGTTTAATTATATGGATATATAATCTTTTTAATTTGTTTTAAAGTGTAAATATAATATATTTTTAACTTTTAATCTAATGGTGGTCATTGGAATTAATTTCACTTTAAAATTGGACATAAAATATTGTCAAACTTTGGATAGATATTGTTTCTAAAAAACCCTCTATCTGTTTTGACAAAGGGAATTATTTTTAAATTAATTACTGGAATTTCTTTATTAGGAATTTGGTAAAATGGATTCCATATTTGGAATCATAAGGTCCGAATTATGTAATTAATACTCTTTTTTTAACATTATGAATAGTAACGACGGTAATTATCTTTAATTATCGTGATTAATTAGTAATCGAATAGTTAAGGGTAATAAAATAATAAAATAATAAAATAAAAGGACCCCAACATGTGTATTAATGCTATTGGTTGTGTCATGTCCAACCATGGGATGCCTTGTGCCATCGTTGGGACCCCATGGAATCACTTTTGTGTGATAGTGACATTTTATCATTTTATTTTTAATGAAAGTTAAATATAACAAAATTATGTAACACCCAAGAAAAACAATTTTAGTTTTGTCTGTGTAAACGATCTCTTAGACTATAAATAGTCATTGGAAATCTAAAAAGGTTTTCTACATCATATTATTTTTTTATAATTTTTAGACTTTAAATAAATTAATATATTTATGACACAATGATGATGTAGTGATTACCTCCTTAATGAATGATTTAAATAAAATGAAAAGATATTGTAAAATATAATACATAAAGTAGTCAAAAACCTATTAGATGGGTTTATTTATAACCCTTGTCTCCTTATCCTAGAAATATATATTTTTGGGACCTTTAAAATCCAAAACTCATTTTAAAATAAAGTAACATTTCTTTACTTTCCAAGAGTGCCCCTCCTCCCTCTTATAAAAGGCCCCCACCTTTACCCCCATACCCACATCCCTCAAGCCATTTTCTCAGCCAGAATATGCTCCTTTTATCTCTCCACATCCCTCTCTTCATCCTAGAATCCTTATTTTAGGTAGAAATATCTTCAAGAAAACCTTTTGTTTAAAACCAAGGGGAGTTACCCGATATACAGATAATGTCTTCTCTTATGTTCTTTTATTTTATTTTTTTCTCCAACCCACTAAACTCTTTTTATTCTTTTTTTTGTAAAAACACCAATATATTTAATATATTAGTATGTTTTTATGAGGAGTATTTTTTTTACACTTACACAAATCTCCATCTAATGGTTAAAGAACATATTGTTTCTGTGAGTGGTGAATTACTCCCTCACGAAATGAGGATTGTTCAATATTTTTTTAACACATTTCATGGTGGATATTAAGATGTCACTATATTTATATCTGATATATATTATGTTTATGTTGTCATTATTCTTCATTATCTGTCATCTATGGCATACATTTATAGTTTCCATTAAGGGTAAACATGTTACCTTAATTTTAGGAAGTTCGAACTACCTCCCCCTCAAAGTGATTTGATTCGTTAATGCCATATGTGGGATGTATAAAGGATGGAGTTTATGATGTTATATATGATATTATAATGGAATTATAAAATACCTTTATATCATTATGATTTCATTCCATTAAATATGAAATAGAAATTACAGTAGCGTTCATGTGTAGGTACGACTTACCGTCTCCATGAAAAGTGGATTTCAATTCTTACCTCTAAATGTTATGTAATATTACAAATGCATGTATATACTTGATATATATGATATATATGATATCTAGATTATGAATATGATTCTGGATATAGTGGATATTTTACCACATGAACAACTTGTAATTATAAGAAGTTTATTTTTGGATCAAGTACAAATGATTGACAAAATGACCGTTATTAACATAAATAATTACATAATGTTTATAACATGGTAATAAGTGATATAAAAGGTATAATGAACTTGAAAATGGTTCTTAAGTAATTAGAAATTAACTTTATTTTATTATTCAGGAGGATAAATGACGTTCGAGTCAAGTCAGACAAGAGGTATGGGACTTTGTCTCAATCTCCTTTCATTGTGGCATATTTTGTTTTATACACAACATTGTTTTATTCGATGTATAACCCCCTTTTAATTTTACTTTTATTCAAAAGGAATATTTTTATACGAAGATTTTTACTAAATGAGAAAAGGGAATGTTTTTTTCTTATGTATGCAGTGACAACGACTTCTCCGCTGTTGTGACCGTTATTTGAGTCTCACTTTCCTCAAAAAGCCATAAATTTTTTTAAATGAAAAATAATTACCATGTGTTTCTTTTCTTTTATTTTGGTATTGAAAATGGTTTTGATAGTGTTTTGATTATATAAATTTGTTTTTGATATCTTGTTATTGAAATATGGAAATTTTCTGTTTCCTCTATGCATGTTTTATGTGATATGATTATGTTATGGTTCTTGGGAATTTTAAAGAAGACGGGTGGTTCTGTGATAAACAAAGGGCTGGTGAGCCCTTGATATATCTCCAATGCCTTGAGTAACGCAATGGAGTTAAACGCTAAGGTATCTATGAAATGATTAAGGGAATATACTGTGATGGGTATTCCAAACGTAACCCTGAGGGTTACTCCCTATGTAAGAATGTTATGAATGCCTCAAGTTACCTTTATGTCTTATGTTTTCTATGAGTTATTCAAAAACCTTATGATTTCATGAGGCATGTTAATGTTCTTATGTTTATGAGTAATGTAAGTTTTCAATGATTCTTATGTATACATGGACTAAGGTTTTCTTTCTGTATTTTTATATCTCTTACTGATCTTTTTATGCTCATCCCAAGTTTTTGAAATGTTTATCATAGGTCAATGGAAAGGTACATTATGTGATGATAATGTGGAGGAAGTTTCAAGAAAGAATCCATGTTTTATTTTAAATATTTTTCCTTTGATGGGAAATTGAATATTGTCTTTTATGTTACCACCTTCATTAAATGTGGAATGTAATTCATGATTTATGATCGAATTCTCTAAAACTCTAAACCTGAAAAGTTCTTCAATGTGAATTCTTGTAATAACTCAATATTAAGTAATGCTTAAGGCAAGGACCTTACAGTTGGTTTCATAGGTTGGTTTAGATAACATTAGAAGCTAGAATTCTATTAACTGATTATCCAAAAATATTTTTTATGGTCAAATTGAAATGATATAGAAATTTAAGATTATCATGTTGCATTATCTAAGACATGTTTGTTCAGAATGGTTTTCTATAGAGGAAATAGGTAAGTAGTGCTATGAAGGCATACAAAAGGAAATGACCTTTCAAATCAAGATCCTGAGATGGTCGGAATTGGAACTAAACAGTTTGTTGCAGTAATGGAGTTGTTGACTCAAGCGATAAATGGTGGTGGAATACATGCACGAGATCAGCTAGATCAACCTCAGATGAACATGTCAGTGGTGGATCATTTCACAAGGAAACACCCCACATCATTCAGAGGATCATCTGACCCTATGCAAGGTGAAGGGTGGATTAAATCACTGGAAAATATTTTTGATGTCATGGATTGTTCAGACAATCAAAAGGTTAGTCTTGTTGTTTACCGTTTGGAGGGTGAAGCAGACCAGTTGTGGTCAATTGTTAAAAATATAAGGGGCGCTGATGAGATTGATTCTCTTGACTGGGATGCATTCAAAGGAATGTTTCTTGAGAAATATTTTCCTAATTCTATTTGACTTACGATGGAAAAACAATTCTTGGAATTTAGGGAAGAGGACGACTCAGTGGATGCTTATAAAGAATGGTTCACTTGATTGGCAAGGTATCCTCCAAATTTTATCTGAGACATTGATAGTAAAATAAATTGTTTTCACTTAGGATTAAAGTCAAAATATCGAAGGGATTTAGCTTCTCATGAGTTCAAGAGTTATGAAAATCTTGTTCGACGTGCTGAGAAGGTGGAAATAGAGATTGTCGATGATCAAGTGTCCTATAAAAACAAACAGGTGAAGAGACTGAGGAGGCATGATATAGGGTAGAATCCTTCAAAAAGGTCTGATGGTAAGAAAAATAAGTTTTCATTTTGTGATAAATGTGGTAAAAATCAAGATGGGGAATGTCTTTTGAATCTTGGAAAGTGCTACCGATGTGGTAAGATGGGAAATAATGCTCTTTATAGCACTGAAAAAGATCAGGGAGATGGTTAGACCAAATTTGATTTACAGTTAGTGAAATGTTTCAAGTGTAATGAGAACAGTCATTTTTCAAACAAGTGTTCAACAATGATCTCAAATGATTGGAAGCAGTCAGACTACAAGAAAAAATGTGTGGTGAAATCCATTGCAACTACTTCAGTAGATTTTGGGCCATCAAATGAAGTGGTATCAGGTTCTTTGTTTGTATTTTCAGATTATGCCAATGTGTTTTTTGATTCAGTGTCTACACATTAATTAATCTCAAAAACAATTTCTAGTAAATTGGGAATTCCATCTCAAGAAATGACTGTTGAACTTGTGTTAAAAACACCTCTGGGAAATGTTGAGGTAGAAACAATTTATAATAATATTTATATCCTTATCTGGGGGAAGAATCTACTTGAAAACCTTATTTTTTTACATCTAGTAGTGTTTGATGTTATCCTAGGTATGGATAGGCTCTCTGTTTACCATGCTAAGATTTATTGAAGAGAAAAAGAAGTGTCTTTTCAGAATTTCTTTCAGTTTGTGTACAAGAATGAACCCTTACTATTGATAATGAATCAAGATGCTGAGAAACTTGTAAAATATGGAAATGAATGTTACCTTGCACATATTGATGAAAACAAAGGAACCATTATGATTAATGATGTGCTAGTGGTTAATGAGTATCCTGATGTTTTTCTTGATGAGGTGCCTGGAATAATACCAGATCGGGAAGTTGAATTTACTGTTGATTTAGTTCCTGATGCTAAGACAATTTCGAATCCCCCTTATTAAATGGCTCAAATTGAACTTTTAGATTTGAAGGTGAAATTTCAAGATTTATTAGAGAAAGGATTCATTTGACCTAGAACATCACCATGGGGTTCTCCTGTCTTATTTTTTAAAAAGAAATATTTTTCAATGAGACATTTCATTGATTATAGAGCCTTGAATAACATCACTATTAAGAAAAATTATCCATGGCCTTATATCGATGATTTGTTAGATCAGCTCCTGGGTGCTCAGTATTTTTCAACGATTGTCATGAGATCGGGGTACCATTAGTTGAAGGTAAATGATGTCTATATTCCGAAGATTGTGTTTCATACAAGAGATGAACATTATGAATTTTTAGTACTGCCTTATGGGCTAACTAATGCACCGATTTTATTCATGGACCTTATGAAAAGAATTTTCTATGAGTTCTTAGATAAGTTTTTGGTTATTTTCATTGCTGATATTTTGGTGTTTTCTAAAAGTAAGGAGGAGAATTAAAGTCATTTAAGGATTATTTTGAAAACCATAAAAGAAAAAAAATTGTATGGGAAATTTTGCAAGTGTGAGTTTTTGTTGCAACAAATTTATTTCCTTGGTCACATTGTTTCTAAAGATGGAATAAATGTTGATCCTGCAAAAATGGTCGTTGAAGAATGGCCAAGACCCATGAATGTAACCAAGATTCGTAGTTTTCTTGGTTTGACAGGCTATTAGTAAATGTTTGTTAAAAATTTTCACGGTTATCTAGTCCAATTACTAAGATAACTCTGAAGGATGTTCTGTTTATCTGGACAAAAGAATGTGATGATTGCTTTCATGAGTTGAAAAAAAGATTGGTGAATGATACTTTTTTGGCACTACCTTCCAGGAATGGTGAGTTTGTTATCAATAGTGATGCTTCATTAAAAGGAATTGGTTGTGTCCTAATGTATAATGATCAGGTAATTTCTTATGCATCATATCATTTGAAAACTCATGAGGTAAATTACCCTACAAATGAATTGGAATTAGCTGATGTTTCATTCGCCGTAAAAATTTGGAGGCATCATTTTTATGGTGTAAAGTGTGAAATTTATACTGATCACAAAAGGTTAATGTTTATAGTCACTCAAAATGAATATACCTTGAGATAGAGTAGATGGCTAGAATTAATCAAGGATAATTATTGTACAATTCATTACCATCCGGAAAAAGAAAATAATGTGGATGATGCTTTGAGTCAAAGGAATTAATGCTTCATTAACCATGTTACGTTTGGAACGTGATCCTTTGGTTATAGATTTGATGAGATTTGGCATAGAAGATTTTGGTGTCATATGTTCTTCTGTTTTGTTTCAGGTATAATTGAAATATTCTCTATCAGACAGAATTAAGAAATTTCAGAAGCAAGATAGTGAGTTGTAGAAAAAGGTAGAGCTAGTTAAGAAGGGTATGTTACCTGAATTAAACATTGATGAGGATTGGGTTTTGAGATTTGGGAAGTGATTTTGTGTGCCTTGTTATTCATAGTTGAAGAGAGAGTTGTTATGTTAAGCTCATGGTTCTCTGTTTTCAGTTCATCTTGATAGTACTAAGATGTATAAAGATCTTCCGGAGTATTACTGGTGGGATGAAATGAAAAGAGATATTACTGATTTTACTATGAAGTGTTTGACTTTTCAATAGGTTAAAGAAGAGCGACATTTAATGAAAGGGATGCTTCATCCATTACCAGTATGGGAGTGGAAATGTGGGAATATATCAATGGAATTCGTTGTGGGATTGCTATAGACACCTCAAGGTATTAATGCAATCTGGGTTATTATTGATCTCTTAACTAAATCTACTCATTTCCTTGCTATACGAGATACCTTTTTCCTAGATCAACTTTCTCGTTTGTATCGTAAAGAGATATTTAGATTACCTGGAGTTCCCCTATCCATTGTATGTGATCGTGATCCCACATTTACTTCTAAATTTCGGAAAGGCCTTCAGAAGTCGTTTGGTACTGAATTAAATTATAGTACAACTTTTCATCCTCAATCATATGGGTATTCAGAACAAAAAATTCAGACTTTGGAGGGTATGTTATGTGCTTGTTCGATGGATTATCAGGGATGTTGGGACCAACATCATTACTTGGTTGATTATTCTTATAATAACAGTTTTCCTTCTAGTATACAGATGGAACCATTTGAGGTATTGCATGGGAAGTGGTGTCAAACTTTAGCTTTTTGGGATGAAGTAAGAGAAAGTAAGTATATGGGACCAGAATTGGTAGAAGAGTTGGCCGAAAAAGTTCAGCTGATATAGAAACATATGATAAAAGCTCATAGTAGGAAGAAAAGTTATGCGAACATAAGGAGGAAGGATCTCTCTTTTGAGGTAGGTGATCATGTATTCCTCAACGTTTCACCTTGGAAAATTGTGATGTGATTTGGTGAGAAATGAAAGTTGAGTCCAAGTATCATTGTACCATATGAATTCACGGAGAGAGTTGGATTAGATGCATACTGTTTGGATTTATCTCCGAGTTTATCTTAGGTACACAATGATTATCATGTTTCAATGTTATGGAAGTACATTCTAGATCCATCTCTTGTTTTGAGTCCCGAGGTAGTTCATATGGAAGAAAATATATCTTATTATGAACATCTGGTCCAGATTCTTGACCACAGGGAACATGTATTGGGGAATTAGGTGATTCATCAGGTAAAGGTTTTGGGGAAAATACCACATGATTTAAGAGGCAACATAGGAATCTGAAAATGTAATGAGGTATAAATTCCCCCACTAATTCGATAAGTAAATAAATTGCAGGGAGACAATTTTCTAAAGGGGGAAGGATGTAACATACCATGTATGTAAATAATTATGGATTTTCATATCCATGTATTTTTTTTAATTAGATAGCGTTTTAGAGGAATAAAATGAGAATAAATCCAATCTTAAGCATATAATTCTCTAATATTTTTTAAAAAACTGTTTTACCTCCTTTTGATGGAGAAACCATTTTTAAATTATACTTTTGACAATTTTATAAGCTCTATTTTACAATATAAACTTATTATTTAGGATTGGGAAATTGAAATTTACTTTGGATAAATTTTTGGTATATTTATAACAATGTTCATTTTTTAATGAATATTGAAAAATAATGCATTTCACATCAAAACAGCTTTTTATCTTGTTTAATTATTTGTATAGATTATCTTATTAATTGGTTTTAAAATTTAAATAGAATATATTTTTACCATTTAATCTAATGCTGGTCATTGAAAATAATTTCACATTGAAATTGGACATAAACAATTGTCAAACTTTTGATAGATATTTTTTCTAAAAAACCCACTATTTGTTTTGACAATAGGAATTATTTGTAAATTAATTACCGCAATTTATGCGTTTTGAATTTGGTAAAATGGATTCCATATTTGGAATCATATGGTCCAAATTATGTAATTAATACTCGTGTTTTTGGATAATATGAATATTAACGACGGTAATTATCTTAAATTACAGTGATTAATTAGTAATTGGGTAGTTGAGGGTAATAAAATAGTATCATAATAATATAAAATAACCCCAACATGTGTCCTAATTCTACTGGTTGTGTCATAGCCGACCATGGGATTCCATGTGCCAACTTTGGGGCCACATGCAATCACTTTTTTGTGATAGTGACATTTTATCTTTTTATTTTTAAATAAAGGTAAATATAACAAAAGTATGGTACACCCAGGTAAAACAATTTTAGTTTTCTCTATGTAAACAATCTCTTACACTATAAATAATCATTGTAAATATAAACATATTTCCTACATCATAGTATTCATTTATAATTTTTATACGTTATATAAATTAATTTATTTATGACACGATGATGATGCAACGATTAGATCATTAACGAACGATTTAAATAAAATGAAAAGATAATGTAAAATCTAAGACTTGAACTTGTCAAAAACCTATTTGATGGGTTTATTTCGAACCCTTATCACCGGATCCTTGAAATATATCTTTGTGGGACCTTTATAATATGAAAGTCATTTTAAAATAAAGTAACATTTCTTGACTTTCCAAGATTGCCCCTCCTCCGTCTTATAAAAGGCCCCCACCTCTACCCCCTTACCCACACCTATCATGCCATTGGCTTGGCCACAATATGATCATTTTATCTCTCCACATCCCTCTCTTCATCATATAATCCTTACCTTAGCCATAAA
This sequence comes from Viscum album, assembly GCA_963277665.1. NCBI lineage: Eukaryota > Viridiplantae > Streptophyta > Magnoliopsida > Santalales > Viscaceae > Viscum > Viscum album. Next base: position 639,861,079 of record OY728133.1, on the reverse strand, counting down.
TCTCTTCATGAAAACCTTCTAGTTCAAACTAAGGGGAGTTACCCGATATAAATGTAATGTCTTCTCTTATGTTCTTTTGTTTTATTTTGATTCTACACCCCCCCTAAACTCTTTTTATGACTTTACTCTTTAAAATAACCAATATATTTAAAATATATGGATGTTTTTATTAGAAGGATATGATTTACATTTACACACTTTCATCTATTGGTTAAAGAACATTCTATTTCTGTGAGTGGGGAATTATTGCGTCACGAATCGATGATTGTTCAATCTTCTATTAACACATTTCAAGGTGGCCATTAATATGTCACTCTATTTATATATGATATATATTATGTTTATGTTTTCTTTATGCTTTTTTATTTTTCATTTATGTCATACCTTTATGGTTTCCATTATGGGTAAACACAATAACCTCATTTTAGGAAGTGCGGACTATCGCCCCCTCAAAGTGATTTGATTCATTAATGCCGTAAGTAGGGCGTATAAAGGATGGTGTTTATGATGTTATATATTATATTATACAGGAATTATAATATACCCTTATATCATTATGATTTAATTCCATTAAATACGAAATATAAATAAAAGTAGAGTTCATTCGTATGTACGGCTTAACGTCTCCATGAACGGTGCATTCCATTTATTACCTCTAAATGTTATGAAATATTATAAATGCATGTATATTCTGGATACAAATTATATATTTTATATTTACATTAGGAATATAATTCTGAATATAATGGATATTTTACCACATGAACAACTTGTAATTACAAGAAGTTTATTTTTGGCTCAAGTACCAATGATCGACAAAATGATCGTTATTAACTTAAATAATTACATTATGTTCATAACATGGTAATAAGTGATATAAAAGAAATAATTCAATTGAAATAGGTTCATAAGAAATTAGAAATTAACCCATGTTTATTATTCAGGAGATTAAAGAATGATCGAGTCTTGTCGGACACGAGGTATGAGACTTCATCTCAATCTCCTTTCATTGAGGAATATTTTGTTTTATACACAACATTCATTTTTTATGGTTTATATAACCATTTGAATTTTACTTTTATTAAAATAGAAACTTTTTATACGAAGAGTTTTACTAAATGACAAAAGGGAATGTTTCTATCTTACATATGCGGGGAAAATGAATTCTCCGTCATTGTGACCATTATTTGAGTTTCGGTTTCCTTTACAAGACATAACTTTTTTTAAATGAAAAATAAATACCGTGTTTTACTTTTATATTATTTTAGTATTGAAAATGGTTTTTATAATATTCTGATTATATCAATTTGTTTTTGATATCTTGTGATTGAAATATGGATATGTTATGTTTTCTTTTGGCATGTTTTATATGATACACTTATTTTATGGTTCTTGGGAATTCATTATGAAAATGGGTGGTTCCATAATAAACTAAGGGATGGTGAGACCATGATAGCTCTCCAATGCATTGGGTAACATGAAGGAGTTAAATGCTAAGGTTTCTCCGAAGAGATTTAGGGAATATACTATGATGGGTATTACAAACATAACCATGTGGGTTACTCCCTACGTAATAATGTTATGAATGCCTCAACTTATCTTTATGTATTATATTTTCAATGATTTATTCATAAAACATATGATTTCATGAGATATGTTAATGTGCTTATGTTTATTAGTAAAGTATGTTTTCAATTATTCTTATGTATACATGGACTAAGGTTTTCTTTCCGTATTTTTATATCACTTACTGAGCATTTTATTCTCATCCCAGGTTTTTGAAAAGTTTTTAACAGTTCAAGGGAAAAGGTACATGTTGTGACAGTAATGTGAAGGATGTTTCAAGAAAGAATCCATGTTTTTATTTTAAATACGTTTCATTTGATGGGAAAAGTGAATATTGCCTTTTATGTAACCACCTTGTTTAAATGTGGAATGTAATGCATTATTTATGATCTAATTCTCTAAAATTTTTAACCTAAAAAGATCCTCAATGTGAATTCTTGTATTAACTCAATATTAAGTAATTTTTAAGGTAGGGTCCTTATATAACCTATGAATTATCCTAAAATATTAAATAATCCTAACGAACATATTTATAATATAATAGAAAATAAGGGATCACCGCATAATTCTCATAAGATTGTAGAGAAGGAATAAATATTTGATTCTCAACATAGAGAATCAACTAATAAATAATTGTCAAAGTGGTTTATGCATTTTTTACATGATTCCCATATTTAACTCATGAGATATAATACATGAACTAATTTAGTTATAAATTAATATTACATTTTTAGGGTTCTATGAATATTGTTTTTTATATTTATGGTTGGTCCTTGTTTTGGGTTGGTTTAGGTGAGCAATGGAAAATTTTTATGATTTCTGGAAAATTGATGGATGGTGAATTATTTTCACAAACATTGTATCCCCTAGTGAAAACCATAAAAACCTAGATAGTGATGAATTAGGGGTTATCACATAGTTATGAAATTTTCCCCCCCTATAGTACAAATTGTGGTCCCCTGGTGTGGAGGATCATGGTTAGGGTCTATAATTTGAGTACGTATGCCACCCTACCTAGATAATAGTACACACTAAAATTCTTAATTTAGCTATCTTTTTAAAAAATTCCCAATTCCCATTTTAAGATACCAATTATACAACACTCATTCACAACAAATTTCTAGGGTTTAGGAGTCTTCCTAGAATCATTATTGGCTCTTATTACTCCCCCCCCCATTGTTGGATAAAAGTGCTAATGGAAGATCATATCCCTATATAGTAAGTGAAAATCTTCTTATTTTTTCCAAAAATATATATTTATCTCCACATTAGTTTTTAATAGATCATCAAGTATTGTAAGTACTTAATATTTATTTAGTTTGATCTGGAATCTATATTTGGTTTATTAATATATGTCGACGTCCTTCATTATTAGTGGATCATGTTTCGAGTTTTTATTTTTTTATGATTAATGGTATGTGATACTATTTTAGATTTTATACAAAATGAATCTCACGACATATTTTTTTTGAAATATCATTATAAAAACCCAAAATTCGTTGATTTGAAATTGGATTTTGATGTGTCCTGAATTTTATAGAAGAAAAACCAAAATTTTTTAAAATTAGAGTTTGGGATGTATTTTAAAATTAACTGAATTTTTGTAATGATTATATAATTCATTTTAGAAAAATGGGCTAAATTGAAATGATGAAAACCCATGATTAGTGTTGTTTCTAAAAGGCATGAAATGATGAAAACCCTATGTTTTGGTATTCAAAAGTAATGGTAATATTTAAATTGAAAATAAGGATATTGAATTATAAATGATTTCTTATTTTAGATTAGATTATTATCCCCTCATTAACTGATTAATTGTATATATTATAATCTTATTAGCCAGTTTTTTATTTAAGAAAAGAAAACTAGGATGTTGATTACCTATAGATTTATTGATGATGAAAATTCAAATAAACCAAGTTAAATATATCATATACATGGTGGGATATTGATGATTCTTATTCAGACTACGCCTAGGTTACATGATAACACATATGTACATTATCAATGATTTGTGATGTTTGATGATATTATAAAAAGAAACTATCCTAAAATTTGGTATATGTCCAGGAATTTTATTGTAATTATTTTTTAATAATTTTAGTTGATTATGAAACTTTTTCAATGATTCATATTGATTACAATAAATTGGTTTATATAATATGTTTATTTAATCCATTTTTGAATTGATTTATTTATAAGTAAAATAACTATAATTGTTCAAATTATGAAAATGAGTTATTATTACTTCCCAAGATTTAATTTAAATTAAAATGATTATTTCATATATTATTAAGGAATACTTTTGGACCATATATTGAGACACTAATTGGATTTATTTCCCATATCTACCTTTTACATCATGAATATATAGATTTTCTTACACTAGGTATGAGTAAAGGGAAATCACCACATGATGGTGGAAGATGTTCTGGATCATTTTGTATTGAGAGATATATCCGTTTGGATGTTTTTTCAATATTAATAATAATTTTGTGAGGTAATATTTTTTTGGACATACATATTTGGTTTTCTATACATTCTTATTTTTCGTTTTGAACATATTGACTTTTTCATATTTTCTCCCACTATTTTGTTGAAAAATTGGTTCCCTATTTTATCTTTCATGATGATCAATGCTAGTGTCCAAACCATGGTGGCTAGAAACATCCTTCACGATAAATCAATTCTAACATAGGTATTTGTGTTCTAGGATAACTGTGATTTGTTTGTGAAAAAGTGGTATTGATGGATTCGTAAAGCATATATCCTGGATGTCATAATGTGGTTGATATATCTTATTCTGAATAAGAAGGTAGTTGAGAGTGAGTTCCTAGATATTTATGACCATAAAAAGATGAAATTTAACATGGTGGTTTGTGATACAGGTCTTTGGGAATTAGTTTAATTATTTATATTTTTTTCCTTGTATTTTATTTATAAAGGTTTAAATCCAAATATTTTTATCTTATCTGATGAGAATAATTTTACTACTTCTCTTTTATGAGTTTTTTATATCAATAATCATATTATGTATTTAATGTTGTTTTATAATGTTGTGTAACATCATGACATTATGAATATGTGTGAATAGGATCCCGGAGGAAGCTTCAAATCATCCAAATAGAGAAAATACTATAATGGATTGTAATCCTGTTTAGATCATAGTACATGTTGTCCAGGAATTGGGAGAGTGAATTGCACACATCATCGCTAATGATACTATTGTGGTACCTTAGAGTGATGAACCATGGTATTATTCTCAGGAGTCCCATAATGACTACCAACTAAATTTACAAGGCTCCAATGATCCGGAATAGGTTGAGGATTGGTTGAGATTTGTAGATCTTTTGTTTTATTACATGGAAGCTTCTGATTCAATATTGGGGATATGTGAAACCTTCAAGCTAGAGGGAATTACAACGATATGTTTGGAATCAATGGTGATGATGAATAATCAATATTTCATTGATTGGAGGTATATCTAGTTTAATTTCACTGATCAGTTCTATCTTGAGTATATGGTGTTGGCCTTTTCTTCCGTGTTTTTCAAACACGGTCAAGATGACAAGAAAATGTTGAGGTACATGACCTCTATTATAGATCCTGTTATTTTTTCACCTAATGTTGTATAAATTTCAAAATGGAGACTAAATTTTCTGATATGGGTCTTTGAACCATATCCATCAGCACGTTTTCTTGTTTAATCACACATCATTTACTAATATTCATGATAGTACATTGATTATTGATCATTAACTAGATATTAATTCAGTGTTGATAGGAGTTAAACTTTATCCCTTTGGGTGTTCTATGATTTATTTAAATTAAAGGGTAAAAATTATTATTCTCATGGTCAATCTTAGTAGAATAGTTATTCCATGACTAATAAAGTTTTTGTAAGTATCCCTTTGACGTACTTTAGTGTGGTAAGACTAGGAATTAGACAATAGTTTTCCTAGAGGCCCAAAAAATTTATAGATCATATGGACACTCAAGAATCCTATAGAAAATATCTTATATCTTTTAAACCCAATGTAGTGTAAATGGTCCTTTAACCCTTAAAATTACTATTGTTCAATCAAATGTTTCATGAACATTGGTATTCTTACAACATAAATCAGAATAAAGATTCATTATATAGTGGATGAGTCTATAAAGGAAGAATATATGAGTACCTATATTATGAAAGGGACTATAACTATAGATTCATTAAAAGTGACTAAATAATTTGATACTGTTGAATCTCACTCATTTATGTGAAATCATATTTTGAACATGAGAATGCTACTTAAGGAAAATTTATCTTTTGCAATTGATATCACTAAACCACTCTGAATGATGTGAGAGTAGGGTCTCCGTTATCCTTCTTTATTTTTTTTCATTTTTAGAAATTTATCATACATAAAATTTTAATTTTCCCTACATGAATCCTCTTGATATAATTTTTAGGATGAATTTGTTCATTTGTAATAATCCTGAAATTTACTGTTATCTCTAGGGGGTTCCTTATTATGCTAGTTTGGAGATTAAGAGTATCTTTAAATTCTATTTTTTCTAACGAATTCTCTAGAAAAAAAATGTATTTGATGTATAGGATATTCCTTGATAATCATTATATATTTTTGGTGGTCTTTTTGGATGATATCTGAGTTATCACTATCTTGGAGGAGAAACATAAGAGTAATCTAAAACCAAATCTATAATGTATGAGAAATCACATACATTATAACAGGCTATTTAAATATTATTTTAAGATTTGATATGTGAGGTTCCTAAGACATGTAGTCCCAAATATTTTTATCTCAGTTCATCTACAAAAGGTGAAATATATCTTGACATGGGAGAAACCATGTAATTTTTTCGATATATAGTGGTTCATGGGTTTAGGTGATTATTATCTAATGTTCATGAAAGATTTGTAGATGATGGATTATATTATGAATACTCTAACTTATAATGGGGTTATGATTAAATATAATGATAAATTTTAGAGTAATTTTTTTGAGATGAAATTTATAATAACTTTTACACTGATTTTGACCCTTTGATAGGCTAGGGAGGGATCATTTTATTTTGTCAAAATCAGGTTTTTGTGTGGATTATGCTCTTATTATGGGTTTAAACATAGTATGACATGGATCTTCATATATTATTTCATTCAATAATAATTATTCAACCCAAGTCCAGGAAAACTTAGGTATGGTTTATAAACATATTATTTGTTGGCATTACATTTTTGACGAAATGGTTACAATGTATAATAACTAAACGTAAAGATATATATCATCACTATTAAAATTGAATATCTATTATAGGAATTTTGTATAATATATGTTATATTTTTATTTAGGAATTTCATAAACCCCAAGGAATGGAAATTTAATTTCTCATGCATTTACAATGGAACATCTAAAACATGAAGTAAAAGAATCATTAGAATAATGGAACTTGATGGATAATTTTTCTCATTCTAATTTATTATTTTGATAATGGGAATCCATGTTTTTCATGGCTATTATTTAGTTAGACTCAATTATTATGATGATTATTATTTAGGAACAAAAGATTGATGATTATTTCTGTAGGATTTTATACTCTATTTATTTTGGGGGTGGATCATTGGGGGTGGTCTTTATCTCTAGAAGGTATTATATTTTTCTGGAATAGGTGGGTAATATCATTTCCAGTGAGAAGAAATATGTTGGGTCATATTCATAATTTTTATTGGGTTGCAGACCCATTAACAAAGAATATGTTTTATGAAATACATTAATGATTCTAGTGGTTGGGTATTATATGGGACATCACTGAATTATTTTCCCACTCCTAATCTTACTAATTTGTGCGAACAACTAGAGAAAATCATGTTTTAATTAGTCACTTCCAATACCGAAGTAGAAGATTATATATATATATATATATGAAATTTTTTTGTGGTTTATATGTCCCCATAAAATGCATAATTCGAGGTTGATTCTGATTGAGTGGTTGACCAAATAAACTCAATTTATACTCATTAATGATACAAACAATGATGGGGAGTTGGAAAATATATATGTGAATAAAATTGTTCATTTACATGGAGTTTTGCATCAATAGTATTTAATATTAATCAGTGTTGTAGTTCTCAGTATTTAAAATACCTCCATAAGGCACTGAGATCTTAGGTTCATATGAGTAAAACATACCATCCACATATGGATGTCAAGATAGAGAGGGAAATAAATATTATTGAGGACATTATTGGTACATGCATCCTTGATATTGTAAGGATATTGTATAAATATTTGGGAGTAGTTATTTTTACTATAATAATAGTCAATATTCATTAATTCAAATAGATCCTTTTGAGGCCCTGTATAGCAGCCCTTGTAAATATCTATTATGTTGGTTGAAGAATGTCGATTTTTTTGGATCTAGGTTTGTATATAAGATAAAATCATATATTTTTTTGAATCATCAGAAAATATTGATAGTACAAATATGATACAAATATTATGTTTATTTTCATGATAGGAAATACGATTTTACTATTGGTGATCACATGTTCTTAAATGATTAACCTTAGTTGGATCACTGATGTTTTGGAAGGCATGAGAAACATGATCCTCTCTTTCTAGTGCATTTTTAATTTTTCAAGAATGTGGGGAAATAGGTATAAAATTTTAAAAATTCCCCATTGTTTAGGTTCAAACATAATGTGTTCTAAAATTTATATATTTAGATATATATTTTAAAAAACTCAAATGTCTTTAGCTGTTAGGATCTTAATATTGGGTCTGAATTTTCTATGACTGAGAATCTGATTTGGATAATTGATTTTTTAAAAAAGGTACATCATTTGAGGATAATACCATTGTAATGTGTTTAATGGAAATATGGGTTGGATACACATGAGAGTTTTTAAATGGAGGCACTAATTATAGAGCAGTGGAATAATCATTTTGAAATGAAATCATGTTGATATATTTATGTGAAGACATTGTACATATGGTGTGGAGTTTGTCAAATCTAATCACATGATTTTTTATATTCCACGACCCTTGATTGTTTCTATTTTTTTCATCCCTCTTTTTTAGGGGTTATTTTAAAGAAATATTGAAATTTTTTAGATTTTTGGGATATGAGTTTTTAGAGAATGATGTTCCTAAATAATTCCCCAAGTCTAAACATTGTAATCCAGTTTAGTGGGGTTTTTTAATTTTTTGTACAGTTTAAAAAATCATGTTCGTAACTTTTAAGAACTATGATATTGAATGTGCGGTGTGTAATTCGGGCTCATTGTTTGTCTAAGAATGTGGCCCACCCTTATAAACCTCTGAAGGGACATTTTAATTTTTGAACGTTTTTAAAAAAATTCTTGAGAACACATTGAAGAATCATAACACACCAAACACAACCATAATCAATTTACAATGTTCATACAGATCCCTATAATTAATTTCACCTCTTTAATTCAACTACATTTTCAAAACAATATGCTGGTAGAAAATCTAATCTCTCTAGAGTAAGTGGATCTCCTCTCAGATTTTCTCTCTCAATATCTCATTATTTACACTTTAATGTTTTATAAATCATCGCATATTGGATAGATATAAACTCTATTTAATTGGATATGGATTCCATTTTTGACTTCTATTTCTCTCTCCCCATCTTGATTCGGTGGTGAATCCAATCACAGATGTTGATTTTTCATTATGTGATTAAATTTATATGGTTTTATTTGAGATTTCAAATATATTTAAATCCATTATTTAATTTATATTTTCTAAATAACCATAATTTATTTTTTATAAACCCATTTGATTTGATTTGGAATTATATATTTAATTTCATTGATTTAAGTAAAAACCACAATTCCAATAGAATTGATATATTTGTTGTATTTATATTTTAGTTTAATTTATAAATTATTTGAGAATCAATTTTAGTAAAATGTATTCAATTATAGTTATTAAAAACTGTGATTTTTTTATTCAGAATCCAAGAAATAATGAAAATATAGTGTTTTGGATATGAAATTAAATTTATATATTTAAATTAATAATTAGGAAATTCATTTGTAACTGATGATTGATTTGAAATTGTATGATTTGATCACTATTTATTAATTTATTGGGAACACATGCCCCATGTTAGTTATCTTGGAAAATCATACTCGATTGATGATTCCTTATCAATGGTTTGATGAAGAAAAATCTATAAAAACCAACTGTGGTAGTTCATATCATGAATATGATTTTTGGTGTTTTCTATTTAGAAAGAACCAAAGGTAAATGTGTACACATATAGTCATGATCAATGATATGAGAAATATAAGGTTAATATAAATAAAATTAACAATATCGTATGGCAGATGACCATGGGTCATGATGTTGTTATTTTGATATATATGTCATTATTTATGAATATATTTCACTCATGCATTTTTATTTATATATATTTGTTTATATAAAATGGTTATTTAAGGCATGTTTGTGTGGTTTCCATCCTTTGAAAATAATTATTCATTAAAAAATATTAAAAAGATATATTCTGGATTGCCCTATTATAATTAAAATCTAAATCCTAATTTTGGTTATTAACAAGGAATCATTTTAAAGAACACATTGCGATACCCAATCGAGATTTATATATCACATCCTAAATCTTCCTTGAGGTGTTTTTAAATTTTCATATGCAAGGTCTGAGCAATGGGAAATCACCACCTGGTTTTTGGAAATTTTGTTAATCCTTTGGACATGGAGTGATGTCTCCTTTGGGAACATTTTTCTCTTTTTATTGGTACATTAATGATTTAATGTTTAGTGTTTCTTAAACTTTATTTTGCACTTCCTCTCTTGGGTGTGTTGAGCTTATGTATTTTTACCATTTCTCTTTACGTGTTTTGTAGAAATATTTCACATCCCCCCATTATCTTGGATGATTCTATATATAAGTTTCCAACATGGGGGACTTGTAACACCCTTCAGACAATGTCAATTTCTTCTTAGGTATCCAAGTATTTGGGTATCTATGCTAGTTCAGGATTACAATGGATTATGATATAAGACCCCTTACCTTGTTATACATTTGTATGACTACAACATAAAGTCAATTCATTTATCAAAACATAAATAACCCATTAAAATAATGCAGGTTCCATTACATTTCAAATTTATATAACATTATAAAAAATTCATTTGATACCAAAAAATAGAATCTCCAAATAGTTTATTAAAAATTATAACATAAAATTTGATTAATAGATCATTACTCTTAAAATGGATTATAATTAATTAAATGTAATTTAAATTAAAATATCTCATAATAATAATTATAAAAGAAAAAGTTATCATGTAACATTACAAAAACCATTTTATTATGATTATGAAAAAACATCATAAATCATTAATTTGAAATCAAAATCCCAAACAAAATAACTTTAGAGGAAATAATATATATGTCACAATATGAAGTATAAGAGATGAATATAAGACCATTTTTAGAAAATAATTTTTAATATTTTAACATACATTCATTGATGACTCACATAAGTAAAATGATAACAAATTTTTTCTAAGTTATTAGTGTGGAATATCAAGATCAATATAGATCAAAACAATTTGAGTTTTTTAGGGATATAAGAACATTTTCAGGTTGTAAACAACATTGATATGAAGATATAATCCATTAAAAATATTGTAGTTAATCTTAAAAAACTTACATTTCATAAAAAAAAAATATTCATCCAGGAAGATAAGTTTGTGTTGAAACATTATTTTTATATAAAATAATACACATCTATGAAATGAAATACCCATAGTGAAATATAATTCCTAGTAGAAGGATTATAATTGATGTGGAATTCTTATGACCCATGAAAGGGATTTGAGTCATGAAAAACAGTCTCCATTATTCATGTCATCCACTATAATACATAAATATCACATTATAAAAATAACTATATTAATCACTTATTTCATATCATTTTCAATTTCCATAAAATTTTATAATATTCATTTAAATTGATTCTTCTAAATGATATTTGATTTATGTATATTTAAACTGATAATGGAAAATAAATTAATGATTTTGTGAACATGACAGTTATTAAAAATAATTAAAGATTAGGATAACGTAGAGAGAGATACATTATATCATTAGTAGGTTTTCATTAGGATAGTAACGTTTTAAATTATAAAAACATTTTTGAAAAAATGTTGGAATTAATTTCATATCTTCAAAGGCATTCTATATGTTTTTAGTTTCCATTTAATTATTTAATATTCAAGATTCTTTATTTACTCATGTTTAAAATTGTTATTATTGATTAAAAATTAATCATGATGGTCATTATATGAATTAAAATATAATATGAACCATTTTATGAAATTTCATCATTATAAATATGAAATAAAGATCCTTTTAACCTATTTAAATTTATAAATATGATGGAATAAATATTTAAATAAAAGAATGTATGTTGTTGAAAAATGTTCTTTTGGAAAAAAGTTGTCTTAAATTTCAGGTGTATATAATTTTATTTATCATTAATTACAAATTAAATTAGTGTTAATTTATTTTAATATATATTTAGATATCATATTTGAGTCATAATTGTAAATATTTTCATTTAATTTAAAAACATATAATATTTTGAAATGTATTTTTCTAAATAACATTTCATCAATGGTAACTAATATTTATTATTGAAATATAATTAATTTTCTTAAAGGAAACATATCAAATGACATTATTTGATCACAATGTAGTAAAATTTTAAAATAATTATATCTAGTTAAAATTTTAAATTCTTATAAGATTAAATATAATATAATAATGGAAAATGTATAAAAATAGTTAATATGAAACACATATTCTCTATAAATAAAATAATAGTAGTTTTATTTTACCATTTAATATCATTTTTATAAATTTAAGAATTCTATTTATACCCACCAAATTACTAACTATAATTTAGCACATTTATTCAAAAAAATTGTATGATAAAAAATTGTTATTTTAGTTTATTATTTCATAGATGGAAACCCAAAAATGAAAAATTTAATTATGAAAATGCATGTAATAAAATTTTTGGTCCATTATAGTGGAATATTTTAGTGAGATTTCAGTCCCCAAAAATATTCTAGAAAGGTTTAATTAAAAAAATTAAATTATTCTTCTTCATGATATTACTTCTGTTGGGTTTCAATCCTATACATTCTTATTTGTTTAACTAACTATATTACTATAATTTATCTTGTTTTATTCATGTTGAATTACTAGGTGTCTATATAATCTCCCATGCATGGGACATTCCAGCTAGTGTCTAGTCTTATGCAGATGATAGATAGCTTGGTAGATACTTTGGTGCACCCAATATTGTTGGTTTTTAGTTTTACTAAGAGAATATAATTACATATAGTGGGAATATAATATGATCATGAGTAAGGCATTTTCCTTTATCACCATCAAACATTATAATTTCTAAATTTTCCAATTGATGGGTGTGTATTTCCCCCTATATGTGCGTGAATTATTTTTCAATGATTTTATGTTTACCAGGAAGATTTATAATTCATATGATTACACTATAGAGGTTTCAAAATTTAGTAATATATTTCTAATATTTTACATAGGTACATGCATGAATACATGATGTATAGGCTATGGCCTTATATCATATGTGAAATTATGACTCAGTGTTAGTAAACCACCCTTAGATTATTGGATGTGGTTGTAGGGTGTCAATATCAGCTTACTACAATCCGAGTAGGAAAAATCGTGGGTCATGATATCGAACATGACCATTTTAAAGGGATTAGTTAGTGGTTCTGATTATGATTAAAAAATAATAATATATTTATAGGAAGTGAAATTTAATTATAATAATAAATCATTTAAAATATTATACTCAATCAATAAATAAGTTTTATATATCTCTATTATATAAAGACATTCATGGGATATGTTATTGATCTAAAAAAACATCATCCAATTTTTAATTAACAATTTTCACCAAAAAGTATAATTTTATGACGTATTTATTAATTATATTAAAAGTTAAATTCAGTAGTTTTATCATTTGAATTTATAAATACATATTGGTAACTTCTAACTAATATTAAAAAATTAAAATTATGTAAAATATTACTAATTCAAAAGAGAAAAAAAAGAACAATAGTGAATAGTGAAATTTAATAGTCTTATATTATATATTGTTAATATTATTAAGATATTAATAATTATGATAATGGATATAATTATTTCTAGGAGATAGAATATATTTATTTATCAAAAAATTATATATATAAAAATTAAATTAAATTTTTAAGGAATATAAAATAATTTATCAAACTAGAAATATATTTTCCCATTTTATATTTTTTTAAATTATTTATTATAAGAATATAATAAAATTACACATTTTATTTTTATCCTTCAATCTCCAAAAAATAAAAAATATGTGTTAAATTTCCATTACCTTCTGTAAAAATCATTCGAATTATTTTAAATAGTTTTTCAAAAAATGATTATGTTATTTTAAAAAAAATATTGTCAAATTCCCAATCCATCACAATAAATACTCACACATATTATAGGTTTGCACTCAGTCAAATATTGAGAACATCGTTGAGAATTAATCCTCTAATTTAATTGATTATTTCCATGAATATATATATATTAATGAGTTTAATGAGAATATATTTAAAAAAATTGTAATTAATATAGATTTTATTAATTTTCATTTATTTATTACACTGATTTTTCCCTTTCTAGTAATTATATATAATAACTATTTATTTATATTATCTATGTTTTATTATTAATTGTTTAGTATATATATATATACATATATTTCTTATATCTATAGATTCATAGATATTGATAATTATGAATCAAAATATTTTTCTAGATAATTTACAATAAATAAACTTGGTTAAAAAATTACCTGAACATTATGTAGTTCTATTGGAATGTGAAAAGAAGTGAAACATCAGTTTTCTAATAACTATCTTAGAATTTACCATTTTGACTCTATATATAAATAATTTTTGTTAGATATATCAGTTACACAACTTGTGTCTTATTAATGTATTAGTTCCTATTATAGATTTTATAACCAATTTATAAATACATACATTCTATTAAATAGTGTCATATTTATCTCTATCAATAGATCATACATTAATAACAACCTATTGATTAATGAATAAAAAATACTATACCATATGATTAATTATGGATTCAGTATCCATATACTGATATAATTCACTCATTAATTGACCTTTACGAATTATTTAATTTCTGAAATCATTATATTACAAACATATATATCCATTTATTTGAAGGTTCCTCACTGGGTTCTAGAAATATATTGTGATTTATGGAATTTAATTTTAAATTTGGAAAATGTATTTTAATTTGTTTAATATATGTTCAAATTAAGATTATGGCAGTAATAAATAGAATTATTAAATATTAAAAATGTTTTGATGGGATGTCTTCCACTTCTGATACATTAGTAATCATTATTAGTAAAACTTTAACTCGGGTACGTTCAGTGAACGAACGAGCGGGTATTTCTAACTCTTGAACGGATTCTCGAAATTGAAATCTGAGGGAACTGATGAAACCACAGCGCCTGTAATTACTTTGGAACACCTTTCCTGGAGTGCGTTTTCTTGGGTGTGGAACTTAAAATTTTGGGTTAAGTAAAAGAATAAAATTAAATGGTGCAACCAATTTTTTTTTAAGGTAGCTAAAACTAAGATAAGTGGTTGGGGTGGGACCCACTATATCCTACTCGACTAGGTAGGATATTTGTGGGGTGGGGCCCACATGAGACCCACCTTTTCACTTCCTCAACCCCCACTTTTAATTAGGTAACTCACCTGCACCCACCTTAAATTGAGAGTCAACTCTTACGTTTAACTTAATGTTTAAACACCTCATTAATTTGGGTGGTTTAAACATCTAAATTAATTCAATTAATTGATTGATTCAAATTTTCAATTTCAAAACGTTTGGCTTGTGTAGTAATAAAAGAAGACAAATCATATTTTATTAAGGGGTTTATTTTAAATGAGGGATTGGGAGAAATTGCTCTAAGTCTTGAAGTTCTTCTTCGTCGACGAAGAACGCGAAGAATTCCGACCTCCGATGACGGACGACGGTAAGAGACGCCTTCATCAGAGATCGACGACCCGACACAAATATCGTCGTTCCTTTTTCCCATATAAAAGGAAGGGAGACACTATTCCTCCTCGGACGATCTCCGTCAACGTCTGCGGAACCTTCTTCTGTGACGCCTTCTTCCGTGAAGTTCGGTTCCGCGACGAGCCTTCATTCAACAAATGCTCGAGGTAGGGGATTATTATTTTTTGTTCATGAATACTTTCTTCGCTGTTTATCATCATTTTTGAACCACCTGGTATCACAATAACGGGAAGATGTCGAACATCATGAACACAGTCGACCCTCCTTCCTCCTTGATTGTCGATTTTTTTACGGCACGAACAAGGCAGCGTGGTGCCGGTGCACTGTGCAGAAAATAATAAAGATTGGGCGAAGAAGCACGACATCGTCATGCCACGCCATTGAAGTCGAACAAGACACGGCACCGTCGTGCCATGCTGGAGAACCTGGAAGAGACCACGACCGGAGCATGGACGCGGAGGAGGGACACGGCGCCGTCGTGCCGCACCAGACGGACCAAGGCAGCGGCAGAGTAGAGAGCAGTGGCCGGAGCATGGCCGCAGAGGAGGGACGCGGTGCCGTCGTGCCGCGCCATACAGACCAAGGCCGTGGTGGAGCAGAGAGCAGCGGCCGGCTTCTGGCCGCCGGCGCCAGAGCAGGAGGGCGGGACCGTGGGGTCCCGCAGCAGCAGCACGGCTGGCCAGCCTGGCCGGTCGGTCACTGAGAAAGCTGGGGGTCATAACCCCCGGTTGGCCGACAAGAGCCACCCCCAACATTGGGGCCGCGGTTACACAAACAGGATGGGGGTAGCACGCCCCCCCCCCCCCCCCGCACCCCTTCCGCTTGGCCATTACTGCCAATCCACCTGGCCATGCTGGCTAGGCCGAACGCCCCAGGCCGGGCCAGGCCACGCCGAGGCTAGGCCGGGCCGAGCCACGCCAGCTAGGCCGGCCCGCGCCCAAGCGGGCCAGACCCGGACCCGGGTAGGGTTGACCCGGTTCGGGCCCACCCTAGGGGCTATCGGGCCTAGTCAGACCGGGCCTGCACCCCTATTCGCGGACCTCTTACGGTCTTTTGCCCATATCATGGGCTATGAACCTCTGATCGATGCACCGTCAGTTGAGATGAGATCCTTGGATTGAGATCGTTGTTTCAATATATTTCACTGAAGGTTTCAAAGAACTTTGAGTATGGCTGGGTTGGTTCAGATATGGAACCAACCGGGCCCTTGGAATGGAAAATGTGATAGCTTACAGACCGGACGTCTATTTGAGGAACCGTCAGCGGCGTTGGTGATCACGTTGAGAAACGGTCCATATTAGTATACTGTATAAGGGTTCACGGTACATTTGAGATGTGGTTGGGTTGGTTCTTACATGAAACCGACCGGGCCCCTGGGACGAAAAGGCTAATAACTCACAGACCGGGTGTCCGATTGACGCGATGTCTGTTGCGTTGAGACCCCTAAGATGAGGCGATCCTTTGGGATATTTTTTCGTGGGACTTGTGATACCTGGAGAATCGAACAGTAGCTCGTAGAGATGACCCTCCTGGAGACGAGCTAGCAGAGTGCAGAGACCTAGTAGCTGACTGAGACTTGACGACTGTTGATCGATCGACTCAGAGTGATTCGGATAGCCCAGTGGGGTGCGCTTGGTTGTAGCGGCAGACCCACGGCGGAGGTGCTCTTGGTTGTAGTGGCAGACCTGCGGTACTCGATAGAAGTAGTACCTCTGTAGGCTATGAGGGGGAGCGCTTGGTTATAGCCGCAGACCCATGGTGGGATGCACTTGGTTGTAGCGGAAGGCCCACAATTCTTGACAAGTTGAGTACTTCAGCAGTCCAAGGTTAGTGGGACGCACATGGTTGTAGCGGCAGGCCCACTGTACTCAACATAGGAGGAGTTCTCCAGCAGCAGTGGTTTCGTTATCGTGAATAAAATCCTGGTTTGAACTGAGTTTATGACCTATGTTTTTACCTCATGATTTAGATTGTTCACTTGATAACGTAGGTATATGTGTGGGAATATATCTATGCTGGGGTTATTTGTTGATTTCATAACCTTGGTGTTTGGTTATGATTGAAATGGGTTACTGATGACTTAGGTATAAGTATGGGCTTAAACCTATGTAAGAGTTATCTTTTATGTTTCTGCTTTGTGGTTATACTTGTTGGATTTAGAGAGACCTTGAGAGTCTCGGGGTCCCTACTGAGTATCGTTATACTCACCCCTGCACGGGATATGCCCGCACCTCGTTGTGTTGAATGCAGATGACAGACAGCGTTGGCGGAGGCCGAGCATTCGAGGACTGGATGGTACCCGGAGGTGGATCTCAAGACGGGTCGGTACCCGGAGGAGACAAACAGATAGATGATCGGACGTGGAGAGCTTAGGAGGGCATCTGTACCTACCGTTCAGGTAGGATATGTGGTGGACGATCCTGGAGCTATGTGTCTTCTTCTAGCTATTTGTCTTTTATATTGTACTTTCGTTTTTTTGTAGCTGTACTTTCAGTTGGGTTTGTATTCTGGTGCATTTACGTTTCAGCACTTCTTTTGAACATAGTGTTTTACTTCCGCTTGTACTATGTGGTGTTTTGTTTACTTTTATAACGGCAATGCCTTCCCAGTTATCGGGAAGTATTCCTTTGGTGCTAGTCACCAGCCCCTGGCCTATGGAAGGCGGGAATGGGGTAGTCACGGCACGGGCCTCGAGGGCTGGTCGTGAAGTGGGTCTGCATTTCAGGATATATATGAGGTTGGTTTTGGATGATTGAGATAAATTTAAAATATACGGATTGGTTTTTATTACAAAATAAATAATTCATGAGGGTCATCAATATTTTTCTCTAGGATACATTTTTCATGTGATATATAAAATTTCAGAACTGAATAATGATCCCTTATTTTCATTAGGGTTAATATAGAATCTATAAGAGTTATTTTATGTATCTAGTGTAAAATTGGAAATGGAATGACAATAGATTAAAATTTATCTGATTCTCTATTAATGTAATTTCAAATATGGAAGGAGGAATCCATAATGGCATGATATTAATATATTAGTTTTATTTATTCATATTATTAATTTGGACATTACAGAATATCCATAGGGATTTATAAAAAGTCACGGGATTTCCATAACGGTCACTATGAAAATCATAAGGTCTATTAATGATTTTTAAGAGTCCTTTGGATCAAACATTGGGAACTATTAGAGTCATTTAATTTTAATGGAAAATAGTTGAGGTAAAAAAATAATAATGGAAAAATATTCTAATTATTTTCAAAGGATCCAAAACAAGAATATTTTAGTTGACATAAAAATCATATAATGCTTTTTTTACATCAAATCACGAAATATAAAATTTTATAGGTTTAGGTATTGATTCAGTGTTTAAATAATAAATGATTAAACGAATGTCTATTAGGTTGATATTTGCGGTAAGTTGAAATGAAATTTTATAAATTAATTATTATATAAAAGGTTGATTATTTTTACCAATTTTTCCCATTTTTAATGTAAAAAATATTGAGTTTTTCACTCATCCAAAAATAAATGATGGGGTTCATAAAGAGTTTTTAAAATATCAAAAAAATATGGATAAAAATGAAGAAAACATATAAGAATGATAATTTTGATAATTGAGAACCCAACAATGTTCCTTGAAAAACAACATATGTTTTGATGGAGTAGGAGGAATGAGTAATTAAAACATACTACTTTTTATTTTATCATGTATATTTAGTACTGAGTTATTATTTCTAATCATATAGAGGCTCAATAATGTGAAGGTGTATGAACAATGTTTCCATACAATATGGCTCACACATATATATCATTTTGAAAACACGAGGGGCAATAAAAAATTAAATCTTGAATTTTAGTAAAAATTCTAGAATTACATTACATAACATATAGAATAAAAATTAAATGATATATAGACATACTAAAACTAACTAATGATATTAAGAAAAAAAACTGAAGGGAAAAAGTTGATGAATGATGGTTTTGTTGTAAAAAAATCAAATTGTAATTACATAATTGTTGACAACACCCATCAGATGTAAATGATATCGTCCAAAGACTTTTGTGTTATTGTAGTTCACTTTTTTTCACATCAAAATCTAATAGATATAAAGTTTTGTCTTATTAAAAAATTTAGGATAACCTATAGTATATTTCCATATTTAAAAACCATATAAAAATTCATGTGTTCTTTTCATTATCAATTTTGTTGTATATGAGTGATGATGAGTTGATAAAGTCCTGATGTCAAAAAATTTAACATCTAAAAAAATACATTAAAATGTATACATATTATTAAACCGTATATATGTGTTATATCAATTGAACATGGCCCATTATGTGGTTTCCAAAATCACCGAGTTCCATTGAATATCCTATATTATCCAAGTCAAATAATAGAGAGTATGATTTATGTTAACAATAGAGGTGTTCCAAAAATTGATGGAAAGAAAACTCAATGATCGATGAACTATCACACCCCAACCATTAGAATTCATTTATTTTATTACAATATTGGTTTGAATATTTTTGTATTAGGTTTTGGTAGAGTCTTAGAATATGTGTTTTTAATTTTGTATGTTTTAGGTTGTATTTTCCACTATTCATGGTTCAGGTACATAGTCTTTGAAACTGTGTGTCACTTCTCTAATAACCGTGTAGCTTGTTTTGGTGTCTAAGAGTGAGGAACATGTGTTATGCACAGCTTTGTTCATTTAGAAAGTGTTTAGCACATGGTTTGCACACTGTTTAGTATGTATTGTGTCCCAACCGTGTGATTGTCTTACATTCATAAAATATGTAATTCCCAATTCTACCCACCCCTCATTTATCCCAAAATGATTCCTCATCCCTTAGAACATTTTGGGAACCTGAACCCCCCCAAATCATCATCTTCCATAGACGCATCTTCTATGTTTTATGGTGAGATTTGAGTGTTTTGTCTTTCATTCCATTCTTTCTCTACTCTTTAACGATTTTATTGGTTCTCTTTTGGTGTGTTATTATAGGGTCAAACACCAATTTTTGGGGTTTCTATGCTTGGATGTTTTTTATAATGAACTAGGGAGTGCATGTTGTTTGTTTTTCTTGGTTCCGCCTTCACATAATGTTTCGTTTTTTTCCGCACATTGTTAAGGTGGGATCTTCCATCTATTTCCTTTGTGATTTATTTTTTTTTATGCTTTGGTCTTTGGAAATGATAAATGAATTTGTCATGAATGTAGGTGGTATGATTTTTTGTATTTTATGATGTTATTATATTGTAAAAAATTGTTAAAACCAGATTTAAAGGGTTTCTTAAATTATGTTACATAGTTATGCACCCAAGGAGTTTTTTAAATTATAAATTTTTCCGTTAAAATAAAATCACATATTTAAAGTGATGTTAAACACTCATTATATTATGAAAAAATTTCAATTTTGTGTATATGGAGTTATGTGTTGGAATTGGATATTTATATGGAGGGCCTTATAAGTGTGGTTAGATGTGATGATTGGGAGGATTTTACAGTTTCATTGAAAATGGATTTGTGTATATTAATGGATACTTGTAGTGATCCATTGGATGTGGATATATCAATGTTTTCCCTAGGTATTTTCATGGATGGTAACAGAGAGGATGAGGGTTTTGGATACATATTTCATACAAAAAAATTATATTTTAAATAACTTATCATAATATTTTTTCTTCTACAAACACTTATTTCATTACTAATGGTCCCCTGTTTCTCAAATAAATGAATTTTTGTTGAAAATATATAAGAATATATGTCCCATATGTTACATTTAGAAATTATTGGGTTCTAAGTGGTAGGACAACTCATTTTTCACAGTGAAGATGAAATTTGTGTTTAATTTTATTGGATAAATAGTTTGGAAACATTTTTTTCAATATTGGAAATAATTGTGTTAAAATAACTATATACAAATTAAAATAATTTGGGAAAAATAGTTGTCCATTTTGGAAGAACAATTTCTCGATTGGAATACAATTAAATTTTGAGAAATGTTTTGAAGAATCATATGATGTGATTACCTGGTAGGAACATCTGAATGGCCTATGAGATAGGAACCCCAAGGAATTATTTTATTCTATTGGTAATAGTATAGGTGGTGTCAGTGTTTGGGGTAAAAAAATGTGGTGGGAACATGTAAGGTGTCTCACGCGTTCAAGGGACTCCTCCGTTCACAATGTTTTCTTACCATGGGTTTCTTTTGGAAGCATTTAGAAGACCAATTGACCATTTCATATCAATCATTATTAAATGTGTGGGTACTAGTTGGATGTTTTAGAGGATATTTGGGATAATCCACTAAATTAAAATTTATAACATCTAGTTTTATATTAAATTTTAGTTACATCATTTGTCTTCTGGTTAACGTAACACAAGAAAGAATAGTGATATCTATAGGGTGTTTAGAAAATTCCCATGTTTATTGTCTTTATATTTTTTATTTTATATGTTATACGTTTGATATTAGTATTTCTTGTTTTTATCTTCTTCTTTATGTTCAAAATGGATTGGTATAGTCTTGTTTTTTCATATGTTTGTGATTTGTATTATGAAAATGGTAATTCTATTTGAAAACAAGTTATGTAGTGTTTAGTGTTTGAAAGAGGAAATAATTGTTGTTCACTAAATTGAGATGTCCTTATATTCATATAATCATTTCAAACTAATATTAATGGACTATTTTTGTGAAATTATATTTATTTATTTGGGGGTGCTTTCTTACTGAGCTGTTAAACTAATGCCATAATGTGCCATTCTGTGTCTGTACACCTAAGTGATTTTTCAATTTCAGGTTTTTTGTTCGATTTCTCATCATTGGAGATTCTTGGTATTGGGTATTGATGTAACTTAAACGTCACATGGATATCTTTGGCATGTTCAATCTAAGTTCGTATTTAGTTTTAATTTTGTTCAATAGTAATATCTAAATAATTATTTTTATGTTCATTGATATTATGTTTTTTTATCTTATGTATAC
Organism: Viscum album; assembly: GCA_963277665.1. Taxonomy (NCBI): domain Eukaryota; kingdom Viridiplantae; phylum Streptophyta; class Magnoliopsida; order Santalales; family Viscaceae; genus Viscum; species Viscum album. The sequence goes on along the minus strand of OY728133.1, from coordinate 639,838,308 downwards.
TTAGTTATTTATTTGATCTAGAAATTTTTTGGAAAACATTGTTCTTGTAATCATAACTTGGATTCCTAACATGTGTTTCCAACGCATGGGGATTGAGAACATAGTTCTGTCTATGTCATGGATTAGGTTAGATGGTGGGTTTGATGGAATCCTATCTCAGTTCACATAAAAACTATAACAGATCACACACCTTGTTATTTGGGGTGATAGGTTGATTTTAGATTACGATTGTCAGGACATGGGAGGTAGGTAAGAGGAACAAATCGTGAATTATTTCTCTTTCTTATCCCTGAGTGGATAAGGGTAGTATGGGATTCTTTTATTTCATTATTTTGGGATATTAATTTAAATTTATTTGATTCGGTGTAATGTCGTGATATCATATGGAGTTGTGACCCCTGTAGAGTCTTTATACATGGAATAATATCCTCCAAGTTTTTGTTTTAAAAATGTGTCATAGGCCAATAACTACATCTCAAGGTTTGGAATGGATAATATTTCTACACTATGGTAGTTTTTCTTGAGTTATGTCTTGTTACGATCTAGGTTAATGTTAGTTGGATTTTAAAATAAACATTGTTTTTGACAAGGAGATTATTTTGATCAATTTATATTAAATTTGTAAAATTTATTTCAATGGAAAATTTTTTGGATTGATATTTTGGTAAATTCACGGGGTTTGATGAGGAAATTAAACGTGTTTTCCTTGGTACTTCTTATGAATGTTTAGATATGTGAGGTTTTTTATGTAAACATCATTTTGGAACTTTTTCTTGATTATGTATTCATAATTTTATAGAAACATATGTTGTGTTTCATTGGATTCATTAGTAGAGGGTTTAAAATTAAATATTGACATTGTTTTTCTAAAATGGATTTGAAAAAAATTGATTTTCATAATTGATTATGGATTAAAAAGTGGGTTTCAATATTTGGAAATTGGACTTTGAAGAAAGAGATTTGAAAATTAAAAATAAAATGATAATTTAAATAATGGTGGTTTTTGGTTTTGATTTAATTTATTTATCTTTTTGGAATTTGTTTCCCATGAGATTTTCTATTTAATTGTGTTTATTGATGATGTTAATTTTCATTATTTACACATTATTTTATTTACAATATTCCATCCAGAAAGGTCTCTATTATATTTAATGAGTCATGTCCAGTTTATGGTCCTTCTCAATTGATGACTGTCTATCATGATGATTGAGTTCCATTAGAGGTTTTAATATGTCTTGAGGAGGTAGAGGGTTTCTTCAGAACTTGGGGATCTCCCAATGCTTTTATATTTATATTTGTTCTATGTTTATTTTCAGATCATTCTTCGGATTAATGTGAGAAGTTTTTTCCTCCATCGAAGCATGTTGGGATGATGTGGATGTGTGTATATCTGTATTTTTATAATGATTTATACATGAGGAGGATAACAAAATGAATGTATAGGAGCTCATGATCATTAATCAAAGACACTGGGTAATGAGGTCCTATATTCACCACAATAATGAGATGGTTTCCATTTCTCTAGTGTTAGTGTCCTAATATCTATAATATTTTTATCTTTTTATTTGGGTTCATCATCCAAATATCAATGATTGATTCCTCTAATCCCAAAAACAACATTTCAAAAGGATAGTGGACATACTGTTTATAGTTTAGTTGTTTTCTAGAATACATACAAATGGAAATCTGGTGTCTCTTATTGCATGAGAATGTTCTCAATCTGGTGAGGAGTGTGTTACAGAAGAACATTAATTTTATAAGTATCATTTTATTCATCTGGATTCTAGTTTATTAGAATATTCTCTTATTTTCCTCCCCTGTAGCTGTTATGAGCATTCATAACTACCATGATGTAATTATATAAATATATTTCATTGATGTGGATGTTTGGGTCATCTAGTGAGGTTTTTTATGAAGTCTAACTTGATTAATGAGTTTTATTTAAAAGATTTATGTTTGAATCTTTAACAAAAGATATGCTTCCACCATCTGGTCTTTATCCATAGGCCTCAAAGATATGATGGAACACATTGCAGAGTTTACAATTATTTGGAATACCTTGTCCCTGATTGTTTTCCTCACAGGGATGGAAATGTTTGACGTTCCTTTGTTTCTCTTCATTTGATTTTTTAAATACATTATTTCATGGTAAAAGGGTGATGAGACTATTCTTTCAAACATTATTGGTTATATTTATTTGAATTTGTATCATTAAATGCATATCTATTCTGAATTTTTATTTGTTTTCAGAAATTCCTATTAAGAGATATCTCTATTTATGGAAATCAATGTTTGTATATTGTGTTTGGGTTTTCAATTTGGATGTTGTTTCATTGGTGGGTTTATCAGTTTATTTTGGTTGTTTTCACATGAGTGAGAAATTTGAGTTCTAGTTATATTTTTTTCGTCATGTGTGGTTATTTTATGGGGATTTTCCTCGAGTTGGGATATCCTGTTTAGGTTCTGTTACGTTGGGAGTCTAAATATTGATCGTGATCATTGCGTTTTTGTAGTGCGGAGAACCCTCTTGTGTTGACACATTGGTCATATTATGTACTACTCTATCAAATGGTCGAGTGTGACTTGTGTAGTGAATAATCCCCCTAAGGTCCTTTATTTCTTCTAATTTTGATAGTTCTTTGAACCGATATTATTTATCCTTCATCTTGGATACATTCTAGTGGATGAAACTATTTGTTTAAGGGTAAATCATCACACCCCAAACATTGGAATTCATTTGTTTTATGATCTTTTTATCTGTGTAACTTTTTTAAATTTATGGTTAATCCCCAATATAATTTTTTTCCTTTTGGATATTCCTTGTAGTATTTTGGCCGACACATTTTATAGGTACATGGTTTTGGAAACCGTGCGGCCTAATAGATGTAATTATTTCACTTATTTTGGGGACCAAATAGTAAGGTGAAAGGGTCGGGCACAGTTTGGGAAAATGAATGGAAACCATGTGGGTGATTTTATCCATTTGTATAGTGGCTAATTCATGGTTTTTAAACAGTTTGTAAAAATTTATGGCCAACCCATGTGATCAGCTGAAATTCATAAAAAATTTGTAATTACCTACTATATCCTCTATTCCTTTTATCCCAAATTGATACCACTTCCACTGGCCAGTTTTAGTCACACAAAGGCATCCAAAACCCCCTAGTCCATGTATCCTCCTCCTCCACGTGTTCATCCCAAATGTTTTGTGATGTGTTTTTAGGGTTTTAGCCTCATATCTTTCGCTTCACATATCATATCTTGTCTTTCTTGGATCTCCATTGGTGGGTTCTATTCTGAAAAAAATACTTGAATCATGGAAAGATATGTTGGGTTGTTTTCATTAGATACAGGGTGTGTATATTTTTCATTGGGTTTGGTTTTTCCTTCCAATTAGGATTTTTCTAATATGAACATTGTTTGGGGAGGTTCTTCTATCCATTTCCTTTATGATTCATTCCATTTAATTCTTGGTTATTTGTAAATTAATTATAAAAGTGTTTCAAATTTGGATAGTATGATTTTCTTCTTGGTATTATGTTTTTTTGGTTTCTATAATTGATGAATGTTCTTCTAAATCGGTTTCATTAATTATGTTGTGTATCTATGCAAAAAATGTATTTTTTTAATATGTTAATTGTAAATTTAAGTATAATTTGTGAATTTTGAGTGGTGTTAAACAATGATTTGATTATTATAAAAATGTTGGAATGTGTATTTTGGAATTTTATATGGCCACTGGTGATTTTTATATCATTTCATATATGTGTCATTTGTTGTGTTGGATGTAATGCTTGTGGTTTTTCATTAAATATCATTTTGGGGGACTTTGTGGATACATTTGGAGAGCCATTGGATGTGGTAACATCCATGTGTGTCCTGGGTACACACATGGATGTGAACACAAATTATGATTGTTTTGGATAATTTTAATCAACATAAAAAACAATATTTTAAATCACATATCCCTATCTATTTTCTTCTCTAAATACATTTTTATTTACTAACGGTCCCATGATTATCTATGAAATGAAATTGTTTTTTAAATTGTATTTGAATTTATGGACCATGTGGAGCATTGATAATCAACTAGTATATGAATTTTATTAAATCCCATTTAGAATTATGAACATGAAAATACTCATTAATGTTATTTTATAATGGTTTGGATCCTTTTTTTTGAAATAATGTAATTGATGGTGTTAAAGGATCTATCTTCACTTTAAATTTAATTTTGGAAAATATTTCTAGATTATGAATGTTCTAATTCATTGTTAGAACTTAATTATCTTTGTAGAAATGGATTGAAGAATCATATGATGTTATGGACTGATGGGAACTTTTTAGGGATGGTTTCTTATCAATCCTTATATAATGGGTTGCAGCCCATTTGATGTTTTTAGGATAAGTGGGTTGTTCCAAGGGATTGTTAGTTAGAACAGAATGATGGTTAATGAATTTTGCACTACTCTATATATAAATATGTGTGTCCGACCTAAGTACATATATGGATCTCTATAAGGATTTTTATGAAATCAAAAACGTTACTCTCTATATTTGTTCGATTTATTTTTCAGTTGTGTGTCTGATATTTTTATTTACACTGTTTATTTTCGTTTTTTATTGTTCATTTATAGTCGTATTTGAATTTTTTTTGGGATATGATTTATGAAAATAGTAATACACTTTGAAAACTAGTGATTTAGTGTGTAGTCTTCTAAATAAGAAATGAGTATTAATCAATAAAATGGGAACAAACTATTTGGTTTCAGTTTTTATTATGTTTTTTTAAAGAGTTATATCTGAATCATTTTTTTATATTTATATATATCTTGTTATTGTTTGTTCTTACTCATTCTTGGTTATTTATCTGATCATTGTTTTTTGAAAAAAATCATTTCTTATATGATTAATTAAATGCATGACTCTAGTTTTCAACCTATTGTAGTCATGAATTCCTTTTGGGCCCTGAATTGTACTATGTCATATGCTGGTTTGGATGAAATCTCAGTTTTCTTCATGAAAAAATGATTCAAAAATATAGTTTATTCCCATTAATTTAAAATTTTAACATTGTGATATTAGTTTTTTCACTTATTATGAGATATTATCTCATGATATTTCTAAATTAATAAAATATAAAGGTAGACAGAAAATTTAGAAATGAAATATTATCATCCTTTTCTTAAAAATTATAAATAAATCCATGGGACAAAAAAACTAATAAAATATTCGAGATGTATGAAAACATGTATAAGTAGAAAGTTAAAATAATTTATTCTAAATTAAAATCCTATATAATATTTTTTAGGATATCCTAAATGATGATTACGAGAGAATGGATAAAATTTTCAATATGGAAAATGATATAGTGAGTCACATCAATGGATTTAGAAATTTATTGTAATATAAAAAAATATTCATGAAGCTAATGATAATTATTTTGAACTTTTTGATCCATATATACCAACTCAAGACAAAAATAAATTTTTGTCTATAGATGAGTTTTATAATACTTTTATTATCCAATATATGCGGAAGAATATTTTTTTATTGAAAATGAATAAGGAGAAAATTGACTTAAAATCTGTTAAAAAATTTTATATTGAAGAGTAAAAAATTTGAATTCCTTAATGTATTATAATACAATGAGGATAATTCAAAAATAATATGATCTTTGTTATCCATATAAATAAAAAAATTAAAAATCATTAAGGTAAGGTAAAATAAATATATCCAGTTAATGTAAATATTTTATTGTGGAATTATACACTTTTTAGATAACTATTTAACAAGGAAGAATGTGTACTATAAAGATAATGAAGATGAAGAGTGACCATAGATAATGAATTGAGAATGTAATTCAATAAATATAATGGAATATAGTGAGTTGATATCAAATCATTAATGAAATAAATAAAGAAACATGTTATTAAAGGAAAAAATATGGCTTTTCTTCCTCATGTTTGCAATATTGTGAATATTTAATAGAAACTATGAGAAACATAATATCTCATTTTATTATATGTGAAAATAATTGAACCAGTAAGAGAATACGGTAAGCAATCTAATTTTAAAACATGGTAAAAACAAATATTTATTACTGTTATGGGAATAATACACAACAAAAGAAGGAAATAATATCAATGATGAAGGTATTTGTGATGTTTTTGAAATAACAAGAATATCTCCATAATATTAAAATTATTATGTCATAAAAATTAAGACATATTATGTATAAGATAATAAGAAATTGAGAATGTTGATATATCATGTGATGTCTATATTTACAAGATATGAATTTCAAAATATATATGACTCTATGCCTCTTAAATAAAAAATAATACATTGTAAAACATGTAATAATATTATGATAATTTTTTAGAACTAAAGGAAGATTCCTTAAAATGTGATGATAATTGTCGTAAAATTTTTTAGGTAAAAATATAATATCAGAAAACTTGGCATATAAAATCTAGAATATCCAATAGTTCAGGTCCTAAAATATAATATGAGAAATTTATTTTTTAAAATATATATTCAAATATATCATATATATGTAACATTGTTGAATTAATATTTTTAGGTAAATTATTACAAAAATTAATAAAAATTTATTCTCAAAATGTACAAATATTACAGGATGGACATCATAGAAAAACTCAATAATTCCAAAGAAGAAATTTGTTTTATACTAATATATCATTTTTTTTATTTTTTGGGGAATTTGAATTCTTCGTTCTAGTAAAATATATCTATCTGATGACATAAAATAAGGAATTTAATGAGTGGTACCCAATGAAAAGGATGTTAGGGTCTAATGAAAATATAACAGTTACTATAAATTTTTAGCTAATACCCATCTCCAATTGATTTATAATAATATATGAATTTATTATAATGTGTGACTAGAATAGTCAATTTGGCGACAAATTCATGAACATGATTCCTAGAAAAAAAAATTGATAAAAAGATTATTTGGAATTGAAATATTGTAGGAAACCCATTATTTATTGAAATGGAATTCAAATTAATGAGAAAGGTAAAGACATAGATTAATGACAGTGTCTTATCATCACAGATGATAAGAGATATCATGATCATAAATAACTATTCAGATAATAATGGAATTTCTATGACATTTGAAAATGAAAAATCATTGATCATTGATGTAAAACCTCATATATTATAATCATAGAATATTTTTTTAATGATATGTAAAATTAATTGGGAGTGAGATATTTTTATTATGTAGGAAATGAGGTAATTATTTAATGGAGAAGTTTATTCATAAATATAATATGTAATGGAAAAATAATCATAAATGGTGATATGAGTGTGAATTTATTTGTGGTTATTTATTTATGAAATTATTATTTTCTCAATGAGAAATATATGAAAAATATATGGTAAATATTTATGAAAATAATTTTTGTAGATGTTTGGGATGATTTTAAAAAATTATATTCTGAGGGATCTACACCTAGTTACATATAGATTGTGATTTCGTTTTGGATTCTTTTTAAAAGGGGATAATGGTATAAGAAATACATAATAGAATAGAAATGAAATCAATTAGGAGACATTAATTAGTCAACACAAATTTATGTAAACTAGTGTGGCATCAATATAGTATAGTTGAATTTTACATCATTACATTCATTGATTACATTACGATGTTGAAAACTAATAAATTTATGATACATTAAAAAAAATTAAGGGTGATATTTTTGATTTTTAAAAGATAAGATGAGTAAAAGATTTTAATTCCTATAATTATTTTAAGGTCTAAAAGTTGAATGAATTTTTTAATGAAATTATAGAAATCCTTTAGAAATAGGAAAAATAAGTCATTTTTACATCAATAGATCAATGTTCTTATGTAGATATGTTATATGTAAGGTTATTATTATTAAGAACAAGTGTAAAATATAAAATAATAATAAATTGACTTTTATGTTAATTTTAAATTAATAAAACTAACTATTAACTACTTTTGTCTCTTTTGAAGTCTCTATTGAATAAAAAATAACTACAAATAATGATAAATTTGATGATAATTTCCAGTAATGTATCATTATAGGATACATATTCAATATAGATGACCATAGTATTTGGTAAAAAAGGGCTCATGAGATAGTTTAGAGTTTTTATGTAAGTTATATTGAAAGTAAATTCATTAAAAAAATTCCAATTGAATATTACTATGATCAATGTAATGAAAACATTTAATTATGTTATAATAAATTAAAATTAGAAAAAGAAGGAAATGATACACATATTAAAGAAATTAAATATCATCAGGGAAATGAGAAAGTGGAGGCTATGGAAAATGGGAAACTAAAATGTAAAAAGATTATTTATCATATACATATATAAAATATAATTTTAATTAATAATAAATTCTTTCAAACTAGATGATTATTGATGAATATCAATAGAAAAACAGTTGATTCTATCATAGAGTTATATCCAGTTGATGTGTCTAATAATCTCGATGAATATAATGATGTTATGAATGTGGAACTAGATAATTTTTTTGATTATTTTACAATTTATGTTTTTCCTAGTTGAAAATATAAAAATGTGATTATTTAATAGTGGGGAATTAGAAATACGTTGTATAATTAAGAAAATATAATACAGAATAAGACAATATCATAAATAAGGGATAATCACATGTAGGAGATTATTATTTTTTAGACTCCCTTTAATTTTTTAGAATGATTGAATATATAAAACTATTCCTAACTATGGATTATAGTATTAAAATTAAAATACATCAATTTGTGGTAAAATGTAACAACCAGAGTTTTTTGAATTATTGGTTTCAAATAAATTACTTTTTTTAAATGGATTACATTGCACGCTACACCAATCTATAAATTATTTCTAAACAAAAAAAATAAATATTTCACTATAAAAAACATATATTCTATTGATATACATTCAACACTCTGTATGGCTTCTGTTATACACAATTATTTGTTTCTTCACAAAATTCTGTAACACGCAAGACTGAGATCAACTAAACTAAAATACAGTATTAATTATGTTAAGAAAAAGATTATTATAGTGACCTCCTATAAATTAGAATAGATGTTCTGATTAATATGAACTATATTTGGAAAACATGGTTTATACATATTTACAAAATTTTCACTTATTTTTCATTTAGTTATAAATGAAAGTAAAACTATTTCCAAATTAAGAAATTACTTTTCTAACAAAAATAGTTTCCTATGTAAAAAATTTATTTATTCTAATAAATTATGTAATGATGTTTTTATATATTATTTCAATTTAATATATTCAATAAACTATTTAACCTTCATAGTACTTATTTTTAAGACAAGAGATAAGAATAAATTCAATTTTATGTATAAAAGGTTGTATTTTTCTAAGTAGTCATTTAAATAGATTTTGAAAGGATAATTCTATAAACAAATATGTCCACTATAATAGTTACTACATTAAATATTAAACTTAATTTTTGAAATTTTAATATCAAAATTTACCTTGGGATTATAAATTTTTAGAGAAGTTTTATTCTTTGATGAAAAGAAAAAAACACCAAATTTTAATTGAAAACTGCATTTTCATAAAATTTGTTATAGAGTGAAATTGTATATAGAATGTGTTATATTGTATATATAAATAAATTATAAATATATTAATTTAATGTTTCCACTTTTTTTTCATTTTAATCAATTTAAAATAAAAATTGGATATAAAAACATTTCAATCTTTCGAAGAATTTCACATTAAAATCTTGTGGTTTTGTAATCTCTATAGGAATATTATAAATTAATTAATTCCCATTATATGATTATATTTTTTAGAATTTTGATAAATATTTTTAAAAATAAAAATTTCTAATTTTATTTATGTTAATACAGTTTTTCATCAATAAAATTAGTGAATTATATTATAAATATTTACAGCGATTAAATTAAAAACGTGTTTTCTCGGTGGTAAAACGTTTATCATTAGTAGTAAAATAACCTTGAAACTTGTCCAAAATACATTATGTAGAAATATTTCAACAATTTATATATATATAATAACCTTTATTTGATTATCTTTATGTTAGTGAGATCTCTAAATAATATATACCTTTTTTTATTTACAGGAATTCCACTCCTCCTACACAATAAAATGGAACTCACTCTCCAAATATCATCACAAATCACAATACAATTGGATTTTCAAACCTCTACCCAAATAAGATCCAATAATTCCAAAAATAATCATAAAATCCTATTTTTATAATGTTTAAACCATGGATGTCATATGGATTGAATTGAAAGGAGTTTCCAGAAGAAGAGATCTCATTTTACAATAAGAACTTTTGATTAATTTATTTCTCCCCCATTAATTTATTATTATTACATGATTTTATAATAACATAAGTATCATGAATATAGATTTATTATTATGTTTATTTTAAGCCCTATCTCTATGAAAAAATCCCTCTAATGTGATATTCAATAATTATTCTTGTGTAAGAAAGACTATTGCCTTGTGTTCTGATGTCATTCATTCTCCCCTTACCAACTAACAAGTTTGATAATAAATATGAAATTACTATTTTTAGGTTATATATTATATTAATTAAGTAATTATTCTTCTATAAATATTATATAACACATACCACTATGCTTTCCATTTTTTAGGGAATATGTTAACATCATTTGTTGACATGTGTAATACAGCCCCCGAAATTAGATTTGATTTGTTCACACTTTACACGAAACATAGTAATGATACGTTTATTGAATATATTTTATATATATAAAATAATATTTCTAATTAATTGATAATATATACATTCATAAATATATAAATATCATTCACTCTTTTTCATTAAATATTATATGAAATTCAAACATCATTTATGGTCACCTACGACCTACCGTCATCATGAATATTGAATTTTATATCAAAATAATATATTTCATATTATATTATAAATAAATATATATAAGAAGAATATTATATTAATATAATATTTTATAATCTAGATATATGGAAACCATGATCAATGTTTGAGGACCACAAATTACCAGTGAAAACCTATCTGAAAAACAAAGTGGTTATTACCCAAAACCTAACATCAATATAGATTTATTAAAAAAATATATAATATAACGGTACAATAAAATAATACATGGTATGATATATAATAATATTTTTATATGGTAGATCTACAATAGACTTATATTTATCATACCTGTGTTCTGAATGTGAATGAAAAAAAGTCAATACTTATGGTAAGGGGTTCCTCATCTCATTTTCTTTTGGTATGATATACTCTATATTCACCAATTATTATGCTATATGATTTATATAATAACATATGAATTATTATATAAAAATATAATTTCATTCATTATATTTAATGTTTAAATTGATGTTTTTATTTCATGGATCTGACTGTTCAAATGTTACTCGAGCAGAATGGTGATTTCAAGTCATACACTTGTTTCTGGAAGATGTATGCCATATTCAACACTCATTTGTTTTGTGTGTTTTGTATAATAAAATTTAATGTATTATATGATTATTTTACTCTATTTGTTTATTTAAATATCTTATCTATGATATCACTATCATGTGATTTAGCCTTCAAATTTTTCTAAATCATTAATTTTTTTATCAGCATGCCTTAATTGAGAAACATGTCATGTTATGCACCTATATTTTAATACAATGTGTATGTAATAAAATTTTTAATTGTTTATCATAAATTACTATAATTTAATTATATTTTATTCTCTAGGTTATATTACTCTCTCAGTTTAATTTTTATTCATTTTTATATAATTGTTAAGTGTTTATGGTTATAATAACATCATTTATCGAGATTATTTATGATTATGCATTCCCTGATAAAATATTATTATATATATCTAAAAAATATTAAATAATATTATTCTACATTTATTATTCATGATAAAATCTGGTAATAGTTTATTTATCATAACACATAGGTATATAATATAAATAAGAAAATATTTTATGTAGATGTCACTTTATTTTTATTTTCAGTTGGAAATCTATTATCTTCAAAGAAACTATTTTTATTAAAATGTTATCAAAAAAATTTCAAATAATTTTTATAATAATATTTCATTAGATGGTTTTTCAAAAAATTTATATTTTAAAAAATAAAATTGTTTTCAAATATTCTTTACATATTTTCAGGGATATTTTTTATAAAAAATGTTTTCGAAATGTTTTATAATTTATTTATTTCTTTTTGAATAGGAAATGATATTTTCCTCAAAAAATGATTCCATTGAATTTTATAGTTTAAAAGATATGTCTATAAATGGGTATTCAATGAAAAATATTTTGAAAATATTATAAGTGTAAAAAATTATTTTCAATGATAATTTATTTTCCTCAAGAAATTCTCAAGTGATATTTCAAAAACCTATACATGTAAAATGAAAATAATTTATATAGATTATTATTTAGTCATTATATTATTAATGGAAAACATTATAAATATTTCTTTTAAGGGATTATTTTTAAGATGAAATTATTTTTATGAAACATATTTCTATTCCATGGGTTATACATTGACAAAATGATTATGAAACACACTTCCTTCCATGGGTTACTATATGATGAAATAATTTTGAAGGCTATATCATTTATATAGGTTTTGATATGATAATTTGTTAATTATACACATTTATTTTTCGAGATAATAATTTTGTGATTATGAAACCAATCTCTTTTTAAGGGTCCTGGTATGGTGAATTTAATATTATCTGGTAGAGAACATATGTATAATTTTATAATACAATGTTTGGGGCCTATATCTAATTCCAATAAATTGGTTAATGATTTATATCTCATGAGATAATTTGGGAAACAAGTCTAAGGGCTTGATCTAAAATGGAAATAGGTCTGTCCAGATCTATAATATGAAAGATGTGCATCCTAATCCATAATGGGAAACATGTGTGTCCTGATCCACATTAAGAAACAAGTATGTCCTAATCCACATTGTAAAATAGGTATCTTCTGGTTCATAATGTTTTTTTATTTGTATTTATTATTTAATCCTGTGTTTTTTATATATTTATTATCATTATAAACTTATATTCCCTGATATTGTGTTTCATGATTGATTTATAAAGACATAATACCCTAATAATTAATTCTTTATGAAGATCCAATCATTATGAAATTAATCATGGTTATAATATATGATTGGTTGGATATGAACATCAAACGTCATTTTCATGATATCATAATCTTTTTCTTTTATTGTGATTTCATAAGATCATATATGGAAATATCCTATGATTACACTAAAACATCATCGTAACCCACTTTTTCTCAGATTTCCTTTCCCCCATATGGGAAGGAACATTTCAAGTAGGATTTCAGAAAGGAAATCATATTTATTGAATATATTGGAATATTGTGTTTACACATTCCAAAAGATACTAAACTTTAATATTCCTCTCACTTGTACTTTTTTAATGTGATTAAATATTCATCTCAAATGATGTAATATCCATGTGTGATAATCCAAGGTCGATATAGTTGCTATTAATATAATGGTTTATACGAACATTAGATAATGGGATTATAAAAAATTAGTTATATACCTAGGGATATTTGTAAGATTATATATTGGGATATCATTGTTGATAATTCTATAAATTGGTAAATGTTTTTAAAAATGTCAATGAATTTTTAGTAATGTATTTTGTTAGTAGATTTCAATAAATTACATCTTTATTTGGAAAGTAGATATGTATGTGGATTTTAAATATATATAAATTTGATAAATAACAGCAAAAACAAAATATTGACCTATAATTGTTCCAAAAACTAAATAATTCTAAAGATCCTTACTATACGCCTGGTTTGGAACTCCCAGGTGATATGATTTGGTAATTCATAAAATCATTATATTAATTTATAATGGATTTTGATAGATAATGAATATCAATTACCTAGGATAAACATAAGGTATCATTTATAAAAAATTAGTTCTCTTGATTTAGAAATATTATAAAAGATTTTCATGATTAATAGGTTCTCCAATGTAATCAGTGTTAATCACACTATTATTTTTTGTTGTAGTATATAGATTTAAGCCGAAGATATTGTGTTAATAATGAATGTAATTGACAATGTGATGATTATTACCCAATGAAAATAAATGATGGAATTTTATTAATGATATTCCCAAATAACATTCTCATGCTATGAATCTTTTTTATCTTCTAAATGAGAAAATATTGCAATATCATTCTATTAAGTCCTTCATGGAAAGATAAAAACATTCTTTTAGTGTTACTTACAATTTAATAGTTATAGAATAGTGGATCAGTACCACTCAAATGTTATTTTACATTTTTAGTGATCATAAAATTTTAATTTATTTTTGTCTATTTATCATTTGGAAGGCTATATGGATAATTGGTAGAATTGTATTTGTAAATTGAGGGAACTATCCAAAAAAAATATATGGAATGGTATGAGTTTAAGGGGTATTTTTTTAGTAATTAAATCCCTCAATTTTAGTAAAACTTTATAGATAATTATTTATTTGAGATTAAGAAAAATTATGATGAACCTATTCGTACCTATGATGAAAATTTTACAAGACAATCAAGGTATGCTTCTACTATAATAATTAACATTTAATGGAAAATTGATATATTAATTGGTGGTCTAAAACCTATTTTCAAAAGGTAATTCATATAAGAGTCTTTAGTATCTATGATGAATTTGTTTGATATGAACTAATGGTGGAAATGGAAAAATTATTTTCCCACCATTCAACTGGTTTTGATAGAAAAATTATGATCGAGTCTCATCAAAACTCTAATAGTATAATGAAATTCCCTATTTTTTACTATGTTAAATGTTGGAAGAATCATTATTCTAATTGATTATGTGGAAATAGGATGAAATCTAAATGGGGAGTGAAGGTTTATAAATTCATTGAACATCAAAATATACTTATTTGGAATGTTAATAAAATATAGTATAATATAATTCTTACTAATTCACCACGCAAACATCAGTGTTTCAAATAAATAGAGTTTATGAATTATGAGAATCAAGTCACCTCTCTAATGGATAATATGGATAATAAGAGTAAAGAACCAATGAGGAAAAATGTATAACTATAATCATATATAGTCAAACTAGATGAAGTGAATTATGATATTTAGGGAAGACTTATTCTCATCCCATACATTAGTTTGGAATATTATGTTTGATTTCATAAGAATAATCCCTATGAAAATATTGTGGTTCATATTTTATTTAAATTTCGTTTGACTATATTCCAATTTATATATTATATATTATTCATATCAAATTTGATATTCTATTGGTACACGGATTAAAATAATATTAAAATAAAATTGTTTGGTATAATAAAAGTGATTATTTAATGAATAGATGGAAAATTTTATTTTGGAACGATCATATACTTAACCATTTATAGAATGTTTTAGTATGATCATTGAATAATGTTTTCGATATTATGATATTACATCACCATATGAATATTTATGAATATTTTACATGTTTTAAAAAAAATTATGATACATGGAGAGAGTATGAATGACATATCATTCCATTTATGGATCTTAAGATCCGTTAGTGATTTAGGCATAAAAGCATCTCTTCCATTTATTGTGTAAGATATGAAATATAAATTGATTAAGAAATAAATTGTTCAATTTTTATTATGAATGAAAATTAAATCATGTTTTTATATCTTGTCATGAAAATTAATCAATATTAGGAACCATTTCTCAAATAAATTGTTGTCTAATTATCTCCATTTTTATGAAATAAATGAATTTTTCCATGTCACTCTAGTGTGTGAATTTTTGGTCCTTAACATTTTATTGACTATGTTATATATTAAGCTCCATCATAATATTATAGTTATATTTATCTTCATTGTCTTAGTTTTAACATTCCCCATATGCTCTCGTATGTGGAAACCTAGTTTTGAGTAACATTGGGTAACCATTATAATTCAAATTTTTCCTTTTTAAATTATTTTTTAGAATATATTTTCATTATGTGGGTGTCTATTAGAGGAATGTGAATGTATTAATACAGTATTTATTATACTGAATTTTGAGGGATAAATCTATTTTAACGGCGTGGAATGTAACTCTTATAGATTTTATGAAATTTTTTCTGAATAAATTAAATCTCATTGGTGTGTTAAATTGCATGATACACCATGTCCTTATTTCGTTATATAAAACCCCATGTTATTCATATGATATATTATAAACTATTATAGTCTGACGGTACATACGACACTATGTTTGGATTCTATTATGAAAATTATGAGATCCATCAAAAATATTCTTACATAAAAAATAATGTACTATAGAACTATAATATACGACTAATAATATTATTAAAATATTATTTTATTTACCACATATCTATTTCAATGGGTGTTAATAAATTTATTATCTGAATTGTGAAAATTTTGTTTAATTATTTATATAAAATGAATCACATAGTAATCATAAATTTCGAAATGAAGCTAATAGAAATTTTAAAATAAAAAATTTAAATTACTTAGAAAAATATTATTCTATGTAAAAATAAATTTTGTCTAAAAAAATTATACCAACCACTTTTTTTAAATTATATTAATAGAATATAATCAATAAAAATTTTAACATTCATATAATTTTTTTCTATACGAGGGATAAGAATAAATCCAACATTTCTCAAAAGAGGATGTATTATTCTAAGATAAGTTTTTATTACATTTTAATGTAATAATTATTATAATACTAATTCTCTACACTTTTATTGTTTATATTTGACAAAATATATTTCAATTGTGAAATGAAAATATCACAGTTTACAATGGTTAATTTTTTTACATTTCTGATATTTTTATTTTTTATTAATAGATAAATTAAATAATTTTAAAATTAAAAATCGTTTTCATCAAAAAATTTATATAGTATGATTACATTTTAAAATGGTTATACATGAATGCGACTCCACCACCAATATAAAAGGAAACACATCCCCATACTTTTTCATTATAGTCATTATCTTTTTCCCATCGTAAATTTGACTAAATAAGCTCCCATAAACTATCATAACATCCTATTATTCTCAAATTGGGAAAAAAAGAACCATGTATGTCCTTTGTTGATAACTGAAAGGAGTTAACAAAAAAAGGAATGATTCTTCAACGTAACTTTTAGTTTTTTTCTCAACCGCATAAATTATTTTAATTCCATGCTTATATAATAACTTATATATCCTATATACACTTATGTATTTATATTTTATGGCTTTGACTTTCATATTCACAAACTTCCATAAACCGAGAGACACAATCATCATTCATGTGTATGGAAGACTATCACCTCACGATACGATGTGATTCATTTTTTTATTTTCAAAAATCAAGGTTTTTTATAAGGATGTGAGTAATATTTTTATATGATATATATTTAATTTATGATATAAATATTGTTATTTAATTTTTATATAACACATATAATCTTGATTTAATTATTTTTGGAAAATAATAACATTATTTGTTGGTATGTGGAGCATCATGTCCTAAAATTGATGTGATATTATCATGATTTACATGATATGTATAATGTATGTGGTTATCAATAATATATGTATGATATTAAATAGTAATTATAATTTAGAAATGATATATATATATATATATATATATATATCATTTCCTTTATATTCTTTTAATTGATGAAAAAATAGAAACATCATTCAAGCACACATATATCCTACTGTCTTAATATACAATGCATTTGATTTTCTATTTATATATATTATATTAAATTATAAATACATATATATATATATATACATAATATATATAATATATATATTCATTTTACATTATTTAAATATCTAAATCATGATCTAATTATAAGTATTATGTATAAGAAGTCTGAACACGTATGAAAAAATAGGTTATTTCCCAAAACATAATTTCAACAAGGATTTTTTTTAATGTGTGATAAACAAGCAATTATAAAATCATATATGGAATAATATACTATAATAATGTTATTATTTAGTATTATAACGAATTTATATTTATTATATATGAGTTTTAAATGTGTGCTAAAATAATTCATTATGTTTGTTAAGGGGTTTATAGTCTAGATTTTATTTATGAGAGGTATATTATAGATTCAACACTTACTAATGTTGTGTGGTGTATATATTGAACTATAAAATATTATATCATTTTTTTCATTATTTTTCAATATTAAATGATTATATTGGTTTTATTCTTTAATATATATCTTTATTCAAAATATACTCAAGTAGTAATGGGATTTACCGTCTAACATTTATTTCAATGAGATTTATGCCATAACCACCACACATTTATTTTTTGTTGTGTATATACGTCGTATTAATTAATTCTATTATTTTAATCCTTATATTTATGGATAATTATATATCAACATTATGAAATATCATTAATGGGGGTTTAATTTCCAATGTAAACAAATAGGTAAACAAAATTCTCTATGTTTTTATTCTTTTATTTACATGTTATGTAATGAAATAGTATTTTCTATTAAGGGGTATATAATTCCATTTAAAATTTTATATCATTAATATACTTATGTTAATGATATTATAATATTTTTAAATGATATTATCTAATGTTTAATTCCATTAAATGATACCAAAGTGGTAAGGTTTTATGTCTACAATCTAATCATTTATTTGGATTATTTAGAATTATACTTCAATAGGATAAATATTGGGATAAATATTTCATGAATACTAATGAAATTTGTTATCCTATTGTTTTTAATATTAAATTAATGTAATTTTCTTTCTTTATCACTATTTGGTACTTATGAATACTAAAACAATGTTTTTATGAAAATTCAAATATACGTTTCTCTTAAGTGAGAAATCTTTTTTCAACCAAAAACCAGCTTTATAAAAATGCTTTCAGTTTTTTTATTAAATTGTATTGTAAATAATTTTAATGTAAAATTGTTTTAATAATTATTTAATTTTTATAATTTTTTTAAATTTTTTTTCCAAATCCTTATTTATAAGTATTAATAGTCATTTTTAATATAAAAAATTCTAATGATTTGTGATTTAAAAATATTGTTTTTAAATAGGAAAGATTATTTTATATAAAAAAGGGTTTTAAATTTTTATAATATCATAATAATTTGTTTTCTAGAGAAAATCATATTTAAAATTATTTATTTATAAAAAATTATTTTCATTGAAAGGATATTTATTGTTAAAAATTATCCATGTGATCATTCAAAATCCATCTCAATAGACTATGACATACGTTAATATAGAATGTTCTTGGTCATGGATATAAATAATATAAATCATTATTTTTAAATGGTTTAGGTTTATGATAAAGAGATATTTATGAAATATAATTCTTCTCAAATGGTTATACAATGAGAAAATTCTTATGAAACCCAATTTTTTGCTAGATATTATATGTTGAAGTGATAGATAAGAAATTCTCTATTAAACGTGTTATGATAGGATAGTGTGTTTATAATATAAATTACATTTGCTGGGTAATGATATGATGTTTATTAAGCCAATGTCTTTTTATGGGTCATTATATTGACTAATGTTTTATTGTCTTGTAGAAAACATATATATTATTTCATTATGTGACATGTGGAACAAGTATCACTCTCTAATGAATTGGTTAATGATTTATATCTCATGATACAAAAAGAGAAAAATGTCAATGGTCTTGATGTATAATGATAAATAGGCATGTCTTAATATACAAGGGGAATAAAGTTTTTCCTATTCCAAAAATGGAAATAAGAGCATCTAGATCCAGAATATTAAAGATATAGATCATAGTCCACTATAGGAAATAGGTGTTTCCTGATCCCCTGTGTTGATGGTATTGATAGTTAACTGTGAAAAAAAGAATAGTTTTCTTTATTTATGAAGGATGCAGACACACCTGATAATATATTGTGTTTAACAATTGATTAATTATGATTTAACACTGTTATAATTAATGCCTAATGAACTACGAATATTTATTCTTTGAAACTTGTTTATAATCCATGACTTTTTTGGTATTGAAAATGAAAGTCATGTTCATGATCATATACCCTTATTCTTATATTATGATTTCACAAGATTATTTATTTATAACCCATGTGTTTACCCTTTCTATACATCATCTCTCCCCCTTTGTTATGTTTACACTCCCATGGTTATGAAAAATGGATTCAATTAGGATCTCTATAAGGGAAAGATGTTTTTGGGATATATTGTAGATTTATCACCACGATAGAATATTTTGTTTTACTATTTCCTAAGACAATAAACTGTTAATTTCATCATGAATGTACTTCTGTAATATGATAAATATTAATATGATGTTATGTAATATCCATGTAAGATAAATGTGGTTCACTATTATTGTAATTGTTTATACCGATGATATCATTTTTTTATCTAACCAGGTGACTGAATATAAATAATTTCAAATAAAACTGGTTGGTCATTTTGAAATTTATATTCTAGGATATTGTAGTTAATTTCTATTATTACAATTTTTATAGAAATAATCATTATTTTTATTCTCATGAAATGTGATCCAGATATTTCCTAATGAAATATATAATTGAGGACTCTATACTAGTTCCCATAACAATACATGTTGGGATAAATATAACCAAATTTTCATAATGAAAATGTGTGATTGAAATGATTTATATAATATTTGATGGATGTTTAATCTATTTAACTACATTAAAAAACGAATTTGATCTTTTTAAATGATACCAAAGTCATATAAATGAATAAAACATAATAAAATACAAGAGAGTAACAGAATACATAAAAATAACCTTGAGTATTTGATAATAACATGATCTGTAAGAACATTTTTGTTTCTATATTTAAATATCCTAATTGGGTTGGTAATAGGGAATATGAAAGATAATAATTCACTTGGACATTAATGGTTAGGAGTAATATGTATAAGCTAGAAATATAACAACAAAATATATATTCATATCCAAAAATAAAGATTATGTAGTCATTATAGGTTCATATAACAATATGGTATAGATGAAACATAATTTGGATTATATGTGAGTGATGAAGTAATTTTTTTTTAAAATCATATATCGTAATAATAGTGAAATTGATCTTTCTTAAAATATAATTAAACACTTATAGTTTTAGATAATTTATATAATATTTAATTTCTTCAATGTGAAGGTTTAAAATGGGCTTATAATAATGGAATTTATTTGAAAATTTGATCAACACTATGATGACCCTAAAAAATATATGTAGAGAAAAAAATATTGATATTGAGGCTAAAAATGATGGTTCCTTTATTCCCCCTCATTTGAATGATTCATAGGCATAACAACACCATTTGTATATTTTATTTTCTAAAGAGGATATGGATTAAATTAAAAAAATACAAAAAAAAATTAGAAGATAATTTTTTTTGAAATATGGTCATGAAAATTTGAATAAATATTTGGATTAAAGTGGATTAAATATAAAAACATGACCCACAATTTTATTTCTCTGTGGTGTGATGTTATTCTAAAAAACAAAATTATAAATTCATATGTATTCAATGTGATTATCTTTTTGAAATATTTATACTTGATATTTCAATAACTGATTTATTAAGGATCAAAAAATAAAAATGTAGTAAATTGAAGTACCTAGTGGGATAGATAAATTTTCTTTAATTATTATAATCTATGTGTAAGAATTTTTAGAAGAAAAATAGGTTTTGATTTTAGTATAGATTAAATTTCGTGATATTTTTGTAGATTGAATGATAATATTTGCATCAATTTTTTTTAATGTGCATTAGTGGAAATCCACCATGTCTAATTTCATATGAGTAACCTTGAATAATCTATAGCAACCATTTCTGAACTAATGTGGGAGAAATTTGGAAATATAATAAATATTTATGATGATCAAAAAGTTCATTTTAACTCTATATTATATAATCAACAAATTAATAGTAATACCATAAGTTTTAAGGAATCATTATAAATTTTATTTTCTCCATAGAGTATGGAATTGATAATGGAAAGATAATCAATGATTAATATCTTACTCACCATTACATTCAATTGATCTTTCTATATGTTTTATAAAAATTATTTAATAGAGATAGTATTTCCATAAAACTCATATATGAGATCATAATTTTATCTTTTGATTTGAGTAAGAGTGGATATGATCTTACAAAGAAACCATAAATTTATTTTTAACTTATTGGAAAACAATTGATGTATAAAAATTATTAACACAAAAACATATACCAGTTTTCATAAGGATTATTCAACTGATGTTTTTTTATATATAAATATAATGAATTTTTGTTGGATTAAAAAAAATACAATATCACATGTTGTTACACTAAGTCCTAATTTAAGATTATAATTATTACTATATTATTGAATATATCACGGGATAATATTTATAGTATTTTCAGGTGGAATATATGAAATTCAATATCATGGTAATTTTTGATGTCTTGTTTGTGAAAATATTTTTCAATTTTAATTTGGAGAATCATGTTGTAGTCACCACAACAAAATTCCAATAAGGGGATCCATAATCAAATATAAAATATTCATTCATTAAATTAAATAATCATAAAGAATAAATTGAAGAAAGAACGTTTGACTGAGAAATGAGAAGCAAAAATGATGTAATGATATAGGACATCTATATTGATGAAATATGATATTAAGTATATTTAAAAGTTCCATATTATCATTGATCAATTGTTTTATAGAAATAAATCCTATTGATGATCATATAGAGTATTTTTATTAATCAAGAATGTGATCGATGTATGTGTGTTAATGTTTTTGGACACAATGACCATTTTGAATTAATGTGGATGATTGATTATACAAATGAAAATTATTTACATTATCTTTAAATTAAAATATATAGAATATGGAAGATGGTCATATTATCTAATGAAAATACTTGATGAAATTCACAGAAGATATTTTCACACTAATTAGATAAAGAATATATTGAGTAATAGTTCTTTATTAATAATCAATTCAATATTGTATTCAATAAGTGGAAGATACCTTCCCTAGGATGTGGAAAATTAATATTTCACCCCTACGTATAAATTAAGAGAACTTGTAAGAATAAAAATTTTGAAATAGTGATAAAATTTAGGCCTGAGTAATAAATTTAACACAATAAAGAGTAAGTTTTATCATTGTAGTTGATCCTTGTAAAATATTTTATTGTACATTAAATTTCATGTTATTTTTATATGATTATGTTGTGAATGAATAGAAGTGGATCACTATATTAAATGGTTACATTGGATAATTTATAAAAAATTATTTTAAATACAATATACAATTATTAGTCATCCTCCCATATGTGGAATTTATATTGGCATATACACTTAAAAATCAATTCTTCATCAATTAATTATTTCAATTTCAATTATAGAATATATTTCCTATCATTTTCAATAGATGTTATTTATGTATAGAATTTTATTGGAATAATGTATGATAACTTTTGAGACGTTATAGAGAAAAGTTATTTATGTCATAATGTCTAGATAAAATAGTAACCATAAGATGTTCACTAGACCGCTCAACTAGATGATGTGATCAAATAATATATTTTAATAGAATGATAATGACATTACAAATGAGAACTGTGTAAATATAAGTTACCATTATAAGGGATTTCAACTCTATTTTAAGAGTAGTGTTTGACATATCTCTTAGAATTAATCAATATATAGTAAACTGTATTGATATAAGGAGTTGAGGTAGTAGAATTTTTACGTAAAATAGTGGTTCTGTAACACCCCATTCCTAGAAGCAAGGTTTTTGTGCATTAAATTAATACTTGGTATGATTACAAGAAATAAAGTACCAAATAAATGATCAGTTTACCAGTCTTGGAAAATATATTACATATAGGAATGTTACATAAACTTTCTAACAAAAAACATGACATAAATAATCCATAAAGAATGAAATTATTCCATTGGAATAACCCTACATATAATTTATAATACACTTCTTGGAATCTTGGTAAAATAAAACATAAGAAATGGGTTAACATTGATTCATAGTAAGGGTAAATAATTCAGAAAAAGAAATATACTTTTGAGGCTTGATATATAATAAAAATTACATCATTTTAAAAATAAATATTTACCAAAATATGCTATAAGTTAGTCAAACATTACCATATAAACATGAACATGGATATTCTACTTATTGAATAATCAAATGTAATGACTAATTTCATAACGTGGGAAGGAATAATTCTGGAAATCGTAACCACAATGTCTAGGACTCGCGTCCAGACTACAGATAAATTTTTTGTCAAGGCCTTTTTCCAAGACACTAATTTGTCTCATGACACCAACAAATGAATTTAGGGGCTATAGTGGGCCCTTCCCATCACATAATAAGTCCAATTCATTCCTTATATGAAAAGTTCGAAACATTATATAAACATTAGTATTAAAAATAACCTAACAAATTTTACTAATTTATCCATAATCCATGAATGGTATAAAAGTTAAACATCCATAGTCAAATATATCATAATACCTTCAATAAAATATGAAAGACTGTATCATAATAAATCAACCTCAATAAATAATAATATCCAGTACAGAATGTTGACAAAGTTGAAAATGATCAGTAAAACTCTTTTAGAGAAATATCATTTTTTCATGAAATCATTAAAAAGTCACAAAATTTATAAATGAAAAAATTTAAATGGTATTTTAAAATCAAATTTTCTCATAACACATTAAAAATTTTAGAAGGAATTTCCGTTTTAAAACATTCATTTGTATATAATCAATCCTTAAAAAACTATTGAAAACATGGATATTAATGATAATGGTTTAGTCGAAACAATATTTAAAACATTTAAAATGATCGTTTACTTAAATATTCTCATAAAAATAATCTTTTTCAAAACTCTTTTTCCAAACATTGACATAGATGATAAATATTTCCCAGTAAATACTTACACAAAAAAATCTCTTATAATAATGAGATTGAGGAATTAACCCTTACCTTTTTATTTCCTTTGGTTGGGAGAACGTTTAACCTCATGTATAATGACCATAGTATGATATTAAATTATACCAGAACCATATTCATAATTTTTTATCATAATAAATTCATTTATGACTTCAATATTCTTACCTAATGATAATTTCCATGTTCAAATTACATTTCGAATACTAATTTTATTCTAGATTGTACATATTTTTACTTGTTATTCTTGATCTTATCACTTATATCATGATTTAATTTGTTCCAGAATATTACAAATTATTTATATATCATATATTTTAATAATATAAATATTTATAATATATTTATATATGAAATAGAAAACATCGTCTATGGAGATGGTAAGTTGTACATATGCATAAACGTTGTTTCCGTTTTCATATCGTATACAACAAAAGAATGTGAATGATAAATAAGTATGTATATATATATATATATGTACAGAATCATTGGTATTTCATATAGTACATCTTAATAATAAATTATATTTTTATAATCATCATTGAATGGTGAACATGGAAATGAATCTCATTGCGTCGTGGAGATGGTAAGTCATCGGTATACTCAAGCGAAGATATCATTCTATTGATGATGAAGTCATATGTAATTGGATGTTATATTACATATAAATATTTATTAACATGTTATATATATAATTTAAATCAATTATACTATTTATTATACCCATCCAAATAATTTATTGTTGAATAACAAACTACACCATAATGTGGAGACGGTAAGTCGTACGTACGCATGTATGGTGACATTTTCATTCATATGATGTATTGAATAATGAATATATTTGTACCATATTTATAATATCATCAATGTATATTGAAGTTATATGAGTTATTATTTTTTTATGGAAACAACAATAAATAATTAAGTGGAAGAAGAATGGAACTATGAATATGGTCACAAAATTATAACATATTCTTAGGGTTCCTCTTCTTTGATTTTATCAAAATGGATATTTAGGTTGTATTTATGCTCAAAATATGGCCTCTAGGATGAATTTAGGGATGTTTGGAATATATTTGAGCAGGGATTGGCTGAGACAAATGGCTTTGGGGGTGTGATTTTAACATAATGGGATGTTCCCCTTTATTAGAGAGGTGAGGGTCACTTTAGAAAAAGCTTGGGAAATTATTTTATTATAAACACATTTGACAAATATAATGGCCCTAAATGGATTTATTTATAGTCTATGGTGTGGATGGGTAAATCCTCTCAAAAAATTGGTTTTATAAAATAATAGGTCACCATCACAACCTTATCTTTAAGATTTAACTCGTATAAAAATAGTATAACATCTAAAATGTCTTTGTTTATTTTTATATTACATTATTATTAAAAAAACTATAACATGCCAAGATAACATCAAGTAGTTAATTAATGACATATCTATCAATATATAAGTCCTTTGGATGAACCATATATTTTTGGGAATATTATATCATTTAATAATATAGTATTTGTTTTAAAAACTCATTTATGTCAATTTTAACATTATTTAGTATTTGGTTTTTGTGAAAGTAAAATAGAATTGATTACATCGAAAAATAATTTCATTAACTCAATACAAAAATGTCATATTAACGTAGAAATTAGTTTAAATCATCCAGTGTCTCAATTTAAATTTATTTGGATATTTATAATATCAATTATTTTAATATTTCATTAAAAGGTAATTACCGCATAATCATTGTCATTAATATTTTTATTTATTTAATGTATAAAAAATTTAAATAAAAACTCATGATATAGGAAATTTTTGTATATTTCTAATGAAAATTTGTAGTTTAATTTATACTATTTATAAAACTATATTAAAAATGTTTTATTTATTAAAATTTTCATTTAGCACTTTTAATTTTTATTCAAATAAAATATAATAAATGTCTTAATCTAATCCTACTGAATCAAAAAGGATCATATTTTATTCCTACATTTTATTTTGGTCTAAATACACATATTTTATAGAATTATAACATTCGTTAGTGTAATTACAATATCATTTTTACCTTTATTTAACAATTTTACTTTTAACTGTGGTAAATAAATTTTAAAAGATAATATTCTCCAAAAATTATTTTCATCTTATTGATCCACATATTACACACTGATATCAATCATGTCTCTCGGTTAGTTGATATTCAATTCACAATAGCTGTTACATTATGTTTTATGTAGATTTGGAAATGTTCCTAAAGGTGGGTAAAAGACATTAAAAAATTCCTTAAAATTTTAAATGTCTAGTATAATTAAAAAATTACTCTAATAAATATCATTGGTCTAATATATTCATATTTTATCTATTTCAAATTCAATTTAAAATTTTAATTATAGATATTTTTATAAAAGAAAAAGTCATTTTTTATGTTCTATGCAGTATTTTTCACTTTTCATGAAAAATTTAATGTATTCATAAAAATACCAAAAATTCACCCTAACCTAATTTAGATATTATGAATTCAAAGATGAATCCAGTTTCTACAAATTATATTTTTAAGAGTTTCTGAAATGATATTTATTACTGTTCACAAAAGGACATAAAAAGTTGTTCTTTTGTGAAAATAGTTTGTCTAAATATATAACTATTTTAACAAAACATTTACATTTTATATTAAATAATTTTTATATATGTGAAAACATTATAAATAACATTTAAAATTTTTTACTAATCATATTACAATATTTAATTGATAAATAAACATATCATTAAAATTATTATAATACTAATCTTTTGTTTCCCAGAAACACTATCTTACATATAACAAAAGCCAGGTCGGTGTTGCGTACAAAATAAGTTATTAAATTACATTAAAGAGATAAAATAGTATGATATATTTGGATGTTAAATTTTCCCCTCCTTCATTAAATTCTATTCTCCTAATTTTAAATTGTTTTTTGAAAATAAAAGGATGAAAATAGAAAATTATTTTATGGAAAACCCACATTGGAAATATGGTTAATAAAATATAGTATTAATAAGAGAAATGAAAATGGAAATGTCACCACGAAATTATGATTTAGAATATGAGAAATGTTTTTGGAATTTGAGACACATAATTAGAAATATATATATATATATTTAAAGTGAGTGATTGAAGTCATCAATCATAGACAAGAGAAAAATAAATAGAAAACATTAGGGGCCTCAAAGACTTAAATTTATGATGATTTTAAATATCACTGGTTCAAGAAAACATAAGTTATTAGGATAATAAATTTTTGGGTTTAAGGTCCTTTCCCTAATGTTTAAAAATTAATATCTTCATAGAAGAAGTAAAAAAGAATATTTTACAAGTTTACAACCATCGTTTTACTAATTTCTCTAAAAACGTATCTTTCACTACAATAGATGATTGAGCTACAAAATATTCTATTTAAAATACTCATATGGGGTTCTGAAAGAAAATTATAATGAATTTTTCATAACACATTAAGAAATACATTATACAATCCAATACATTATGTAGGCCAGTGGTAGGTGAATTACCAAAGTCGCCCATCTATTGAGAGGTCAAGTATTGCGGCCCTACCGACCACGATGGGTTGTCACCCGGCCTTCGGGTTGTCGCCCGACCTCCATGATTCCTTTTTTATAACTATCTTAATATAATCTTATTAAATGTTTTATCCTTAAACATTAGTATCCAATTTCAAACATAATACATTCTAAAATTTAGACTTATCCAAAATACTTTTATCCAAACATAAATTCCAACATTTATAAGGAAGGTCACATAAGATACATTTGAATACCTTTCTCATGCATTCTTTTAAAAATGGTAATAAACTAAATTACCATAAAACCATATTGAATATGTTCATTCTTATTTATTCCTTATGTAAATAAAATATTACTTTATATACAACATAAATTTAAATATTATGAAAAACCCCATTAATGAAGGTATAAACATCATTTAAAAAAAACCATTAATCAGTTCCATGGATGTCAATAATACCCAATTTTCATTATCCAAATAAATTATCTCAGTATCAAGACCATATTAAGATTTTTCATTCCCTCAACCACATATTTTCCAAAAAATAAATTAACTTGATATTGAGTCACTTTTCATAGGACCATACAATCTCAAATATTCATTGAAATAGTACTATAGTACAATACTTATTTACTTTCATAATTCATATAACCATAACATCAATGATACAAAACAAAAATGGATTAATTCATAAATACATAAATAAAAATACATTTCCTCTTACATTTCCACTTTATTAATATATTATACTTGACCATGATCTCATTTATTTTTCTAAGCAATATTTCATTGACGCTTAGGATATTTATTTTCCTAAATCCCCAGTTCACTGAAATTGAAACACTGAATATAAGTATCTTATTTCTTCTAATTAAATTATTTTCCCTGATGATCCTTTTCTCCAAACATATATTATAATTTTATGTCCTTTAATCATTTACTAAGGTGATTCCGTCCACAGTTATCACGTGTAGAAAAATTACACTTTCCCGTATTCCATTTATCTATCGGTTTCTAAACCATCATCTTCTTCTCAATCTTCCAATCAATGTCATAGTACTCATAGAATTATTTTCTTTTTATATTAACACATAATACAATTTATTCATATAATTATAATACATTGGAGACCATTTCCCATAAATTTTTTGGATTAATACAATGAAATATATGATCATTCTTACACTTTGGATCATGAAAATTGTTGGAGTTCTCATTCCTTCTACTGGGATCCACATCTAAATGATGATGTATACCGTGTTATATTATATCATAATATAAAATCTAAAATGTAGAATAATTATCATCATTAATAGAGTAATTTCACACATCTAGTTTAATAAATAAAATGTTTCCTTGCTATCAAATTTACTAACAAATCCTTAATAATGGGTTTAAAAAAATTGAAATATATCAAGCATATCCCCTTGGAGTGTCAAAAAAGGTGTGTGGTAAGTCCCATTATTGAGTAACAGGATACCCCAGGTAAAGCTTGAAACTCCATGTTAGAGGTTTCACTCATAAGTACATCTATGGTAGAACTACGTCCACTTGTAGTATCCAAACATGGATGTATTGCTTGGAAAACCCACATAATATCAATATTATTTCTTAGTTAATTGGTAAAATTAATAAGATACCAATTGTAACACTCCAAAACCAAAATCCTGAAGTTGGTGCATTATTTTACTAAATTGGTATGATTACAAGGAATCATACCCCGAAGGACCAATCAGTTTAGTAGTCATGGAAAATAGATTACATACATGAATGATACATTAGACTTTATAACACACTACACAAACAAATAATCCTTTAAGAGAAATTTTTTTCTGTATCTTAACCCTAAATATCAATCATAATACACTTCTAGGAATACTGGGAAAATAAAACATAATAAAGGGGTGAGCTCATATTCTTAGTAAGGGAAAATAATTCAGCCGAAGTAATAAACATTTAAGGCAAGATATATAATAAAAAATGCATTTAAACATAAAAAGTGAACAAATTATTATATAACTAAGTCAAAAATAACAATATAATCATGCTATGGATATTATACTAGTTGATTAATCACATGAAATAACTAATTTCATAACAAGGTAATCTATAATTCTGGAAATCATAACCACATAGTCAGGGCCTCGTGCCAAGAATAGAAATAAAACAATTTCAAGGAATTTTTCCAATACCCTAATTTTTGTCATGATACCTACCAACACATCAAGGTGATATAGTGGGCCCCACCCATCTATTAATAATTCCAATTCATTCATCATATGAATATATTAAATCATAACTTAAACATTCATATTAAAACAAGCCTACAAAATGTTAATACTTTAAACATAAACAATGAATAGTATAAAAATAACACATCCATGGATAAACATATCAAAAACCATAATTAAAATATATAATATTGTATAATAATAAATCAAACTTAATCAATATTAATATCTAGTGATGGATGTTGACATTGTTGAAAATGATCAGTAAAACTCATTGAGAGAAATATCCATTCTTCATGGAATCATTTTAAAGTCACACAATTTTTTATTGAAGACATTTAAAAGATATTTTTTAATAAAATTTTCCCATACCCTTTTGAATCTTTTGACAGGAATTAACATTTTAAAACATTCTTTAGGTATAAATAAATAATTAAAACAATTTTGAAAACATGGATATTAATGATAAAGGTTTACAAAAATAAATATATTTAAAACAATTAAAATAATGTTTTAGTAAAAGAGTAAAATATAAATAATCCTTTTGAAAACTATTCATAAAAACAAAGACAAGGATGATATATATGTCCCAGTAAATACGTACACCTAAAAAATCATAGATAATAATGAGATTGGGGAATTAACACATACAATTTACGTTCCATTGGTCAAGGGTATGCTTAACCTCATATATAATGACCATAGTTTTTTATTAAAATATAATTTAACCATATACATATTTATGATATCATACATGTTTAATTTATGACTTTATACTACTTAATTAATAATAATTTCTATGTTAGAATAACATTTTTGGTAAAAATTCATTTCTTGATCATTAGTGTTTTGAATTTTTATTCTTGACCGTATAACTTATATCCTGATTTAATTACTTATAGAATATAAATTTTTATTTGTGTATATATATATTCATAATATTAATATATATAATAGAGAGATATATTAATTGGAATAGAATTTTTATGGAGATGGTAGGTTGTACGAATGCATAAACGTTGTTTTTGATTTCATATCATATTGAATTGAATTATGTTAATGAGAAATAAGTATATTATATGTATATTTATTTATTTATTTACAGTATAAATATTATGTAACATATTACATACTTAGTAATAATATATATGTAACATCCCATGTAAGTGATAAATAATATATATTTTTATCTATGTATATTAATGAATTAGATAGTGTTTTAGAGGCTTAAAATGAGAATAAATCCAATCTTAAGCATGGAATACACTAATATTTTTAAAAGATTGGTTTACTGCCTTTTGATGGAAAACCATTTTTTTAATCAAACTTTTGACAATTTTATAAGCTCTATTTGTCGAAATAAACTTATTCTTTATGATTGTGACATTGAAATTTACTTGGGGTAAGTTTTTGTTATTTTTCCGATAAAGTTCATTTTTTCAATGAATAGTGAAAAATGTTGGGACCCCATGGAGCCACTTGGGTAAGATAAAGACATTAATGCATTTTATTTAAAGTAGAAATAAAAATGTCACAAACATGAGTTGTGTTACTAAAACAATTTTTTAAATGGGGTTATACAAGTCATATTTTTGACTATAAATATTCATTAGAAACCTAAAAAGTTTTCTAAAATCATGATATTTTTTATAATTTTTAGACATTAAATAAATTAAATTATTTATGATACCATGATGATGCAACGATTACCTCATTATTTAACGATTTAAAAAAAAAGAAAAGATAATGTAAAATCTTAGAACTACACATGTCAAAAACCTATTGGATGGGTGGATTTATGACTCTTATCACTTTATCCTCAAAATATATAATTTTGGGACCTTTTAAATCCGAAAAGAATTTTATATTAAAGTATCATTTTATAACATTCCAAGAGTGCCCCTCCTCCCCTATTATAAAAGGCCCCCACCTCTACCACATTACCCACACCTCCCAAGCCTTTGCCTCGGCCAATCCCTATCCATTTTGTCTCTCCACATCCCTCTCCTACTCCTTGAAGCCTCACTTTGGGAAGAAGTCTTCACAAGGAATCCTTTGAGCTCAAATCAAAAAGAGTTACCCGTTTTAAAGGTAGTTTCTTCTCTTGTGTTCTTATGTTTTATTTTACTTCTCCAACCCCCTATACTCTTTTTATTCATATATTTGGTAACAAAACGAGTATCTTCCATATACTAGGATGTTTTTATAACAAGGATTTGAGCTAAAATTACACACACCTACATCTAATGGTTAATGAACATACAGTTTCTGTGGATGGAAAATTTCTGTCTCACGAAACGATGATTGTTCAACACTCATATAACAACATTAAAGGTGGCTATTAATATGTCACTATATTTATATATGATATATAATATGTTTATATTTATACTTATTCTTTTGTATTTTTCATTTATGGCATACCTTTATGGTTTCCATTATGGGAAAACACGATATCTTCATTTTAGGAAGTGCGGACTACCGCCCCCTCAAAGTGATTTGATTCGTTAATACCATATGTGGTACATATAAAGGATGGATTTAATGATATTATATATGATATTATACTGGAATTATAATATACATTTATATGATTATTATTCCATTCCATAAAATATGAAATAGAAATGAAAGTAGCGTTCATGCGTACGTACGGCTTACCGTCTCCATGAACGGTGCATTTCATTTCTTACCTCTAAGCGTTATGTAATATTATTAATGAATGTATATACTAGATATATACGATATATATGATATCTAAATAATGAGTATAACTCTGGATATAATGGATAAATGAACAACTTATAATTATAAAGAGTTTATTTTTTTTACTCAAGTTCTAATGATCGTCAAAACGACCGTTATTAACATAAATAATTACATAGTGTTAATGACATTGTAATAAGTGATATAAAAGGAATAATTAACTTGTAAAAGGTTCTTAAGAAACTTGGAATTAACTCATGTTTATTATTCTGGATGTTAATGAACGATCGAGTCAAGTCGGACCCGAGGTATGAGATTTCGTCTCAATCTTCTTTCATTGAGGCATATTATGTTTTACACAAAACTTTCTTTTATACAGTGTATAAACCCCTTTGAATTTTATGTTTATCCAAAAGGAATCTTTTTATACGATGCGTTTTACTAAATGATAAAAGGGAATGTTTTTGTTGTACGTATGTGACGAAAATGACTTCTCTGCCGTCGTGACCATTATTTGAGTTTCGGCTTCCTCTACAAGCCATATCTTTTTTTTAAAATGAAAAATAAATACCATGTTTTACTTTTATTTTACATTGGTATTGAAAATAGTTTTCATAACGTTTTTTTATCAATGTTTTGTATTGATATCTTGTGATTGAAAGGGGGAAATGTTATGTTTCCATTATGCATGTTTTATGTGATACGATTATATTATGGTTCTTGGAAATTATTATGAAGACGGGTGGTTCTGTGATAAAATAAGGGCGGGTGAGCCCGATATAGCTCTCCAATGCATTAGGTAACACGAAGGGGTTAAACATTGAGGTTTCTCTGAAAAGATTTATGGAATATATTGTGACGGGTATTCCAAACGTCACCAAGAGGGTTACTCCCTACGTAAGAATGTTATGAATGTCTCAAGTTACCTTTATGTCTTATGATTTCTATGATTTATCATGATTTGATGAGGTATGTTAAAGTGCTTTTGTTTTATGGGTAAAGTATGATTTCATTCTTATGTATATATGTACTCATGTTTCCTTTCCATATTTTTATATCCCTTACTGAGCTTTTTATGCTCATCCCAAGTTTTGGATTATTTTTCACAAGTAAAGGGAAAGGTAAATGATGTGATGATAGTGTCAATGAAGTGTTAAGAAAAATACATTTTTTATTTTAAATAGGATTCCGTTGATGGGAAAAATGAATATTGTCTTTTATGTAACCACTTTGTTTAAATGTGGAATGTAATGCATGTTTTATGATCTAATTCTCTAAAACTATATACCTGAAAATATCCCCAATGTTTAATCATGTAATAACTCAAGATTAAGTATGGTTTAAGGCTGGGGCCTTATAGTTGGTATCAGAGGTCGGTTTAGATAACATTAGGAGTTAGAATTCTATTAATTGATTATTCAAAAAATAATTTTTTATGGTCAAATTGAAATGATATAGCATTTGAAGATTACCATGTTGCTTCATCTAAGACATGTTTGTTCAGAATTGTTTTCCGCAGAGGAAACAGGGAAGCAGTTCTAGGAGGGCATATATAAGGAAATAAAATTCCGAATTAGCATCTTGGGATGGTCGGAATTGGAACTGAACAATTTGTTGCAGTAATGGCGCAGTTGACTCAAGAGATAAATGGTGGTGGTATCCATGCATGAGATCAGCCAGATCAACCGTAGAGGAACATGTTAGTGGTGGAACATTTTATGAGGCAACATCTCCCATCATTCAGTGGATCACCTGACCTTGTGCTAGCTAAAGGGTGGATTAAAGCACTGGACAAGATTTTTGATGTCATGGGGTGTTCAGATAATCAAAAGGTTAGTCTTGATATTTACCGTATCGAGGGTGAAGCAGATCAGTGGTGGTCGATGGTAAAAAATATCAGGGACGCTAATGAGATTGATGCTCTCGACTGGGATGAATTCAAAGGTAGGTTTCTTGAGAAGTATTTTCCTAAGGTTGTTCGACTTAGGATGGAAAAATAATTCTTGGAATTGAGGCAAGAGGAAGACTCAGTGGCTACCTATGAAGAGAGGTTCACTCAATTGTCAAGGTATGCTCCAAATTTTATCTGAGACCTTGATAGTAAAATCAATCAATTTTACTCAGGATTAAAGCCAAAATATCGAAGGGATTAGTTTCTCGTGAGTTAAAAAGTTATGAAAAGCATGTTTGGTGTGCTGAGAAGGTGGAAATGGAGTTTGCCGATGATCAAGTGTTCTATAACAACCAACAGAATAAGAGACCAATGTGGCAGGAGAAAGGAAAAATTCTTCAAAAAAGTCTGATGGTAAGAAAAACAAGTTTCCAGTTTGTGATAAATGTGGTAAAAGGCATGCTGGGGAATGTATTCTGAATTCTGGAAAGTGCTACTGATGCGTTAAGATGGGACATATGGCTCGTGATTGCACTGAAAAAGATCAGGGTGATGGTAAGACCAAATTTGATTTACAGTTAGTGAAATGTTTTAAGTGAAATGAGATGGGTCACTATGAAAATGAGTGTCTGACATAGATCTTGTGTGATGGGAAGCAGTTAGACTACAAGTAGAAAGGGGTGGTGAAATCCATTGTAACTACTTCAGCAGATTTTGGGCCATCAAATGAAGTTGTATCAGGTACATTGTTTATTTTTTCAAATTATGCCAGTGTGTTGTTCGATTCGGGGTCTACACATTCTTTCATCTATGAAACCTTTTCTAGTTAAATGGGAATAC
Source organism: Viscum album (assembly GCA_963277665.1). Taxonomy (NCBI): domain Eukaryota; kingdom Viridiplantae; phylum Streptophyta; class Magnoliopsida; order Santalales; family Viscaceae; genus Viscum; species Viscum album. The sequence goes on along the minus strand of OY728133.1, from coordinate 639,801,989 downwards.
CATCTCATGAAATGACTCCTGAACTTGAGGTAAAAACACATGGGAGAAATGTTGAGGCAAAAAGAATTTATAAGAATCTTCCTATCCTTATCTGTGGAAAGAACCTACTTGCAAACCTAATTGTTCTACCTCTAGTAGAGTTTGATGTTATCCTGGGTATGGATTGGCTCTCTATTTACCATGCTAAGATTTACTGTAGATCTAATGAAGTTTCTTTTCAGAAATACTTTCAGTTTTTGTACAATAATGAACCCTTACTCTTGATAACGCATCAAGAGGCCGAGAAACTTGTAAAAGATGGAAATGAATGTTACCATGCACATATTGTTGAAAACAAAGGAACTGTTCAGATTAATGATGTACCACTGGTAAATGAGTATCCTGATGTTTTTCGTAATGTGTTTCCTAGAATAATACCAGATTGAGAAGTTGAATTTATTGTTGACTTAGTTCTTGAAGCTAAGCCAATTTCAAAACCCCCTTATCAAATGGCTCAAATTGAACTTTTAGTGATGAATGATAAATTGCATGATTTATTAGAGAAAGGTTTCATTCGACCTAGCATATCACCATGGGGTGCTCCTGTTTTATTTTTTAAAAATAAATATGGTTCTATGAGACTTTGCATTGATTATAGAGCCTTAAATAACATCTATGTTAAGAAAAAATATCATTTTCCTCATATCGATGATTTGTTTGATCAGCTCCAGGGAGCTTAGTATTTTTCAATGATTGACCTGAGATCAGGGTACCATCAGCTGAAGTTAAAGGAAGCAGATGTTCCGAAGACTGCGTTTCGTATAAGATATGGCCATTAAGAATTTTTATTAATTCCTTTCGGGGTAACCAATGGACCTGCTGTATTCATGGACTTAATGAATAGAAATTTCCATGAGTTCTTGGATAAGTTTGTTGTTGTTTTCATTGATGATATTTTGGTGTTTTATAAAAGTAAAGAGGAACATGAAAGACATTTAAGGGTTATTTTTCAAACCTTAAAAAAAGAAATTGTATGGGAAATTCAGCAAGTGTGAGTTTCGGTTGCCAAAAATTTCTTTCCTTGGTCACATTGTTTCTAAATATGGGATAACTGTTGATCCTGCAAAAAGAATGGTTGTTGAAGAATGGCCAAGACCCACAATTTTAACTGAGATTCGTAGCTTCCTTGGTTTGGAAAGATATTACCGAAGGTTTATTAGAAATTTTTCACGGTTATCTAGTCCAGTGACTAAGATAACTTGGAAGGGTGTTAAGTTTATCTGGACAAAAGAATGTAATGATTGTTTTCAGGAACTGAAAAGAAGATTGGTGAATGCTCTAGTTTTGGCACTACCTTCCAGGAATGGGGAGATTGTTATCTACAGTGATGCTTCATTGAAAGGACTTGGTTGTGTCCTAATGCAGAATGATCATTTAATTGCTTATGCTTCACAAAAGTTGAATACTAATGAGGTAAATTACCCTACACATGATTTGGAATTAGCTGTTGTTGTTTTCACTTTAAAAATAAATAGGCATCATTTGTATTGAGTAAAGAGTGAAATATATACTGAGAACAAAAGTTTAAAGTATATATTCACTCAGAAATAATTGAACATGAGATAGAGGAGATGGATGGAATTAATCAAGGATTATGATTGTACAATTCATTACCATCCGAGAAAAGCAAATAAAGTGGATGATGATTTGAGTAGAAAAATTAATGCTTCATTATCAATGTTTCATTTGGAACATGATCCGTTGGTTGAGGATTTGATGAACTTTGGAATAAAATTTGTTGGTGTAGGATGTCCTTCTGCTTTGTTTTAGGTATCAGTGAAATCTTCTCTATCAGACAGAATTAAGCAACCATAGAAGCAAGACAATGAGTTTCAGAAAAAGGTAGAGCTGGTTTGGAAGGGTAAGTTGCCTGAGGTCAACATTGATAATGATTTTTTTTGAGATTTGGGAAGAAATTGTGTGTGGCTTGTGATTCACAGTTGAAGAGAGAGTTGTTATGTGAAGCTCATAGTTATCTGTTTTCAGTCCATCCTAGCAGTAATAAGATGTACAGAGATTTGCGGGAGTATTACTGGTGGGATGGAATGAAAAGAGATATTGCTAATTTTACAGTGAAGTGTTTTACTTGTCAACGGGTTAAAGTAGGGTGACAGTTACCGAAAGGGATGATTCATCATTTACCAATTCCAAAGTGGAAATGGGAAAATGTATCCATGGACGTCGTTGTGGGATTACTGAAGACACCTCGAGGTAATAATGAAATCTGGGTTATTGTTAATCGCTTGACTAAATCTGCTCATTTTCTTTTCTATACAAGATAATTTTTCCCTAGATCAACTTTACCATTTGTATCTTAAAGAGATAGTCTGGTTATATGGAGTTCCTCTCTCCATTGTATCTGATCGTGATCCTGGGTTTACTTCTATCTTTTGGAAAGGCCTTCAGAAGTCGTTGGGTACTGAATTAAATTTTAGTAGAACTTTTCATCCTCAATAAGATTGGCAATCAGAACGAACAATTCAGACTATGGAAGATATGCTATGTGCTTGTTCGATGGATTATCGGGGAAGTTGGGACAAAAAACATTCCTTGGTTGAGTTTCCATATAATAACAGTTTTCATTCCAGTATACATATGGATCCATTTGAGGTGTTATATGGGAAGCGGTGTCGAACTCCGGCTTTCTGGGATGAAGTGGGTGAAAGGAAGCTGATGGGACCAGAATTGGTAGAAGATTTGGCAGAAAAAGTTCAGCTGACACAGAAACACATGAGAACAGCTCATAGCAGGCAGAAGAGTTATGCGGACAATAGGAAGAAGGATCTCTCTTTTGAGATAGGTGATCATTTTTTCTCAAAGTCTCACCATGGAAAAGTGTGATGCGATTTGGTAAGAAAGGAATGTTTAGTCCAAGGATCATTAAACCATATGAAATTCTGGAGAGAGTTGGATCTGTTGCTTACCGAGTGGATTTACCTCGGATTTTATCTCAGGTACACAATGTTTTTCATGTTTCGATGTTGAGAAAGTATGTGCCAGATCCATCTCATGTTTTGAGTCCAGAGGTAGTTAAGCTGGAAAAGAACCTATCTTATGGGGAATGACCTGTCCAAATTCTTGACCACAGGGAGCAAGAGTTACGGAATAAGGTGACTCATCAGGTAAAGGTTTTGTGGAAAAACCCCATGATTGAAGAGGTAACATGGGAATCTGAAAATGCAATGAGGGCTAAATACCCACACTTATTCGATAAGTATATAAATTGTGGGGACACAATTTTCAAAAGGGGGTAAGGATGTAACATCACAAGTAAGTAATGAATTATAGATATTTTTATCTATGTCTATTAATGAATTATATAGTGTTTTAGAGGCTTAAAATAAGAATAAATCCAATCTTAAGAATGGAATACAGAAATATTTTTAAAAGATTGTATTACTGCCTTTTGATGGCAAACCATTTTTTTAAATCAAACTTTTGACAATTTTATAAGCTCTATTTGTCGAAATAAACTGATTCTTTATGATTGGGACATTGATATTTACTTTGGGTAAATTTTTGGTATTTTTCTGATAAAGTTCATTTTTCAAAGAATAGTGAAAATGGTGTATTTTAATTCAAAACCTCTTTTTAATAAAATTTATTTATATGATTATATTATCTTTTGAATTGGTTTTAAAGTTCAATTAGAATATATTTTTACCATTTAATCCAAAAGTGGTCATTGTAATTATTTTCACTTTGAAATTGGGCTTAAACTAGTGTCAATCTTTTGATACTTATTGTTTAATAAAAAACACTATTTGCTCTGACAGCGGGAATTAATTATTAAATTAATTAATGTAACTTATATTTTTTGAATTTTTTAAAATAGACATAATTTTTGAATTCAGAATATCAATTATATCTTAGGTTGAAGTTTTGGTATTTTTCTAAAAAACATCAATTTTTGATGAATAGTGAAACCACTAAGTGATACTTATAAAAACTGATTTTCCGTTTAAATGAAATTTTACCACCTCTGTGTTTTGAATTTAAAAAATCCAACATACATGGTTGTCATTAAGAAATAAAATTTGGTTCAATGGGAATAAAATAATTTTTTTGGTGAATAGTAACTTTTAAGTTTTTAATCACGATTACAGGTAATTAGTGCAATTTAAGGCAAAAAAGATATTATAATAAAACGAAAATACATATACACATGTCCTACCCTTATTGGATGTGTCATGTCCGACCAATACATCCCATGGGTCTATTTTTGGGACTCCATGGAGCCACTTGGGTAAGATAAATACATTAATGCCTTTTATTTAAAGTAAAAATAAAAATGTCACAAACATGAGTTGTTTTCCTAAAACAATTTTTTAAATGGGGCTATACAAGTAATATTTTTTACTATAAATACTCATTATAAAGCTAAAAGGATTTCCTGTATCAGGATATTTTTTTTTTCAATTTTTATACATTAAATAAATAAATTATTTATGATACCATGATGATGCAGCGATTACCTCATTATTTAATGATTTAAAAAAATGAAAAGATAATGTAAAATCTAAGACCTACACATGTAAAAAACCTATTGGATGGGTGGATTTAGAACTCTTATCACCTTATCCTAGAAATATATGATTTTGTGACCTTTTAAATCCGAAATGAATTTTATAATAAAGTATCCTTTTATAACTTTCCAAGAGTGCCACTCCTCTCCTCTTATAAAAGGCCCCCACCTCTACCACCTTACCCACAATTCTCAAGCCTTTGGATTGGCAAACCTCTACCCATTTTGTCTCTCTACAACTCTCTCCAACTCCTTGAAGCCTCACTTTGGGATGAAGTCTTCCCAAGGAAGCCTTTGAGCTCAAATCAAAAATAGTTACCTGTTTTAATGGTAGTGTCTTCTCTTGTGTTCTTATGTATTATTTTACTTCTCCAACCCCCTAAACTCTTTTTATTCATTTCTTTTGTAAAAACACCAGTATCTTCCATATACTAGGATGTTTTTATAATATGTATTCGAGCTACACTTACACACAACTACATCTAATGGGTAATGAATATACCGTTTCTGTGGATGGAGAATTTCTGCCTCACGAAACGATGATTGTTCAACACTCATATAACACATTTAAAGGTGGACATTAAGATGTCAATATATTTATATATGATATATAATATGTTTATGTTTTACATAAGATTCTGTATTTTTCATTTATGGCATACCTTTATGGTTTCCATTATGGGTAAATGCGATATCTTCATTTTAGGATGTGCGGACTACCGCCCCCTCAATGTGATTTGATTCGTTAATACCATATGTGGTATGTATAAAGGATGGATTTAATGATATTATATATGTTATTATACTAGAATTATAATATAACTTTATATCATTATGATTCCATTCCTTAAAATATGAAATAGAAATGAAAGTAGCGTTCATGCGTACGTACGGCTTACCGTCTCCATTAACGGTGCATTTCATTTCTTACCTCTAAACGTAATGTAATATTATAAATGCATGTATATACTAGATATATACGATATATATGACATCTAAATCATTAGTATAACTCTGGATATAATGAATACATGAACAAATTGTAATTATAAAGAGTTCATTTTTTACTCAAGTACCAATGATCATTAAAATGACCGTTAATAACTTAAATAATTACATAGTGTTCATGACATGGTAATAAGTGATATAAAAGGAATAATGAACTTGAAAAAGGTTTTTAAGAAAGTAGTAATTAACTCAAGTTGATTATTCTGGATGTTGAAGAACGATCGAGTCAATTCGGACCCGAGGTATGGAATTTCGTCTCAATCTCCTTTCATTGAGGCATATTATGTTTTATACACAACTTTCTTTTATACGGTGTATAAAACCATTTGACTTTTACGTTTATCCAAATGGAATCTTTTTATACGAAGAGTTTTACTAAATGACAAAAGGGAATGTTTTTGTCGTACGTATGCGGCGAAGATGACTTCTCCGCCGCAATGACCATTATTTGAGTTTCGACTTCCTCTACAAGCCATACCTTTTATTAAATGAAAAATAAATACCATATTTTACTTTTATTTTACATTGGTATTGAAAATGGTTTTCATAATGTTTTTGTATTAATGGGTTGTATTGATTTGTTGTGATTGAAAAGGGGAAATGTTATGTTTCCTTTATTCATGTTTTATGTGACACGATTATATAATGGTTCTTGGGAATTATTTTGAAGGCGGGTGCTTCCGTGATAAACTAAGGGAAGCTGAGCCCGATATAGCTCTTCAATGCATTGGGTAACGCGAAGGGGTTAAATGTTGAGGTTTCTCTGAAGAGATTTAGGGAATATACTATGATGGGTATTCCAAACGTAACCAAGAGGGTTACTCCCTACGTAAGAATGTTATAAATGCCTCAATTTACCTTTATGTCTTATGATTTCTATGATTTATTCATGATTTGATGAGAGATGTTAAATTACTTATGTTTTATAGGTAAAGTATGATTTCATTCTTATGTATATATGTACTCATGTTTCCTTTCAATATTTTTATATCCCTTACTGAGCTTTTTATGCTTATCCCATGTTTTCGAAATGTTTTTCACAGGTTAAGGGAAAGGTTCATGATGTGATGATAGTGTCAATGAAGTGTCAAGAAAGAATCCATGTTTTACCTTAAATAGCTTTCTGTTGATGGGAAAAATGAATACTATATTTTATGTAACCACTTTGTTTAAATGTGGAATGTAATGCATGTTTTATGATCTAATTCTCTAAAACCCTAAACCGGAAAAGATCCTCAATGTTTAATCTTGTAATAACTCAAGATTAAGTATGGTTTAAGGCTGGGGCTTATAATATATTTTTTTATTCATCATTTAATGGTGAATGTGGAAATGAAACACATCGTGTCGTAGAGACGATAATCCATTCATACACATGAAGGAAGATATCATTCTATTGATGGTGAAATCCTATATAATTGGATAATATATTACATATAAAGAATCATTAACATGATATATTTATTATTTACATCATTTATATTCATTATAATATCCATCGAAATTTTTATGTTTTTAATAACAAACAACACCACAACGTAGATACAGAAAGTCATATGTATGCACGTGTGGTGACTTGGTCATTCATAAGATTGATAGAATAATGAATATGGTTTTACCATATTTATACTAAAATAATAGAATATATAATGTAATGGAATTATTTTTCGGTATGTAAAAAACATAGAAAATGAAAGTGGATGAAGAAACAAACATTGAAAGAGGTGATTAAATTATTACCTCTTCTTTGGGTTCTTCGTTTATGATTTGATCAGAATGAATCCATATGATGGATTTACGATCAAATTATGTGTTCTAGAATTAATTGAGGTAATTTTGAATGATATTTCAGTAGGGGTTTTCCATGACAAATGGACATGGAGATGTTATATTGAGATAAGGTGAAGTAACCTTTTACAAGAGAGGTGAGGGTCACTTTAGGAAAATATTGAAATATTAATTTATTACAAAATCAATTTCGATTTATAGTGGATCCAAATGATTTTACGTTGAGGATAAGTTGGTGATTGATATAAATATACTAATCCTATAGGTTTTAAACAAGTATATGTCACTATAGTAAACTTATCCTTTAGATTTACCTAATAGTTTAATAATTTAACTTTTACATTGCCTTTTTGTATTTTTATATTACATGTTTGATAAAAACTATAAAATTCCATGATAACTTCAAGTGATTCATTAATTACATATATATATCAACATATATTTTCTTTTGATGATCCTTATATTTTTATAAATATAATATGATTGAATAATATATTATTATTTTTTAAAAACTCATTTATGTCAATTTTGACACTATTTTGTATATGTTTTTTTTAATGTAAGACAAACTGGATTACATATAAAATACATCAAAATAAAACCTAACATCACATATTATCCTATAAAATTATTATAATGAATCAAAAATTTCAATTTACATTTATTTATAAATTTATAATATCAATTCTCTTATTCATTCATTAAAAAGGTAATTACTACATCATCGTTGTGTCATAAATAAATTTAATTATCTAATGTCTAAAAATTATAAATAAAATACCATGAAGACGTAAAAATATTTAGCTTTGAAATTAATATTTACAGTCAAATTTATATTATGTATAACCCTATATTAAAAATAGTTTAGTTATAAAAATTTGAATTCAACACATTTAACTTCTCTTTAAATAAATTATAATAAATGTACTAATCTAATCCTACTGTATCAAAAAAATCATATTTTATTATTAAGGATGATTTTGGTTAAAATACACTTTTCCTTTAGAATTATGACTTGTTTTGGGGAAATTATAATATCATTTATACATTTAATTACCCTATTTACTTTTAACCGTGTTAAATAAAATTAAAAATTTATTATTCACCAAAAATTATTTTCATCGTATTGAACCACATTTTACTCACTGATGTCAACTGTGTCTCTCATATTTTTGAAATTCATTTATACCTTTAATTACCATATTTGCCTTAATCATTGTAATGGCATAATGATGTTCTATAAATCATCCAATGTCTCAATTTAAATTTATTTGGATATTTATAATATCAATTATGTTAATTTTTCATTAATAAGGTAATTTATGAATCATCATTGTGTCATAAAAAATTTATTTATTTAACGTCTAAAAATTTTAAATAAAATATCATGATATAGGAAATTTTTGTGTATTTTTAATGAAAATTTGTAGTCTAATTTATACTATTTATAAAACTATATTAAAAATGTTTTGTTTATTAAAATTTTCATTTAACACTTTAAATTTTTATTCAAATAAAATATAATAAATGTCCAAATCTATTCCTAGTGGATAAAAAAGGATAATATTTTGTTCCTACATTTGATTTTGGTCTAAATACATATATTTGATAGAATTAGGACATTCGTTAGTGTAATTACTATATCATTTTTACCTTTAATTACCAAATTTACTTTTAACTGTGGTAAATAAATTTTAAAAGTAACTATTCCCCAAAAATTATTTTCATATTATTGACCCACATATTACACACTGATATCAATCATGTGTCTTAGTTATTTGAAATTAAATTCACAGAAGAAGTTGAATTATGTTTTATATAGATTTGCAAATGTTCTTAGAAGGTCGGTAAAGGTATTAAATAATTCCATAAAATTTTTAATGTCTATAATAATTAAAACATTACTCTAATAAATAAAATTTGTCTAATATATTCATTTTGAATCTATTTTGACTTTAATATAAATTTTTAATTAAAAATTTTTTTATAAATGAAAAATTCATTTTTTATGTTCTATGCAGTATTTTCAATATTCATAAAAAATTTAATGTATTCAAAAAAATACAAAAAAATCACCCAAACCTAATTTTGATATTATGAATTCAACGATGAACCCAATTTTTAAAAATTATTTTTTTAGAAGTGTCTAAAATTAATTTTATTATTGTTTACAAAAGGACATAAAAAGTATTTCTTTTGTGGGAATAGTTTTCCTAAATATATAACTATTTTAACAAAACATTTACATTTTATATTTAATATGTTTTATTTATGTGAAAACTTTATTAATAACATTTAAAACGTATTTTTTACTATTAATATTACAATATTTAATTGATAAATAAACATATCATTTAAATAATTATAATACTAATGTTTTGTTTTGTAGAAACAATATCTTGCATATAACAAAATCCAGGTCAGTGTTGCGTCCAACATAAGCGATTAAATTACATTAAGGAGATAAAATTGTATGATATATTTTAATGTTAAATTTTCCCCTCCTTCATTAAATTGTGTTCTCTTAATTTTAAATTGTTTTTTGAAAATAAAATGCTGAAAATAGAAAATTCTGTTATGGAAAACCCACATTGGAAATAGGGTTAATAAAATTTAGTATTAATAAGGGAAATGGAAATGGAAAAGTCAACAAAAAATTATGATTTAGAATGTGAGAAAATTGTTGGAAATTTGAGACACATAATTGGAGGAATACATAAATATTTAAAGTGGGTGATTGAAGTCATCAATCATAGACAAGAGAACAATAACTAGAAAACATTAGGGTCCTGAAAGACTTAAATTTATGATGATTTAAAATACCATTGGTTCAAGAAAACATACGGTATTAGGATAAGACATTTTTGGTTTTAAGGTCCTTTTCCTAATTTTTAAGAATTAATATCTTCATAGAATAAGTAAAAAATAATATTCTACAAGTTGACATCAATCCATTTACTAATTTCTACCAAAAACTTGTCTTTCACTACAATAGATAATCGAACTACCAAATATTCTATTTAAACAACTCATATGCAGTTCTTAAAAAAAATTATAATGAATCTTTAATAACACATTAAGAACAACATTATACAATCCAATACATCGTGTAGGCCAGTGGTAGGTGAATTACCCAAGTCACCCATCTATTGCGGGTTCAAGTATTGTGGCCTTGCAGACCACGATGGGTTGTCACCCGACCTTCGAGTTGTCGCCCGAACTCCATAATTCCTTTTTTATAACTATCTAAAAATAATCTTATTAAATGTTCTATCCTTAAACATTAGTATCCAATGTCAAAAATAATACCTTCTAAAATTTAGGCTTATCCAAAATACATCTATCTGAACATAATGTCCAACATTTATAAGGAAGGTCACATAACATACAGTTGAATACCTTTCTCATGTATTCTTTTAAAAATGGTAATAAACTAAATTACCATAAAATCATATTGAATAGGTTCATTCCTATTTATTGCTTATGTAAAACAAATAATACTGTATATACAATATAAATTTAAATTTTATTGAAAAACGCATTAATGAAGTCATAAACATATTTTTAAACAAACCATTAATCATTTCCATGGATGTCAATAATACCCAATTTACATTATCCAAATAAATTATATCAGTATCTGGACCATATTATGATTTATCTTTCCCTCAACCACATATTTTCCAAAAAAAATAACTTGATATTGAGTCACTTCTCATAGTACCATACAATATCAAATCATCATTGAAATAGGACTATAGTACAATACTTATTTACATTCATAATTCATATAAGCATAACATCAATGATACAAAACTAAAATGGACTAATTCATAAATCCATAAACACAAATACATTTACTCTTCCATTTACACTGTATTAACAGATTATAATTGACCATGATCCCTTTTATTTTTCTGAGCAATATTTCATTGACGCTTAGGATATTTATTTTCCAAAATCCCCAGTTCACTGAAATTGAAACACTGAATAATGGTATCTTATTTATTCCAATTAAATTCTTATTCATGATGATCCTTTTCTCAAAACTTATATTAAAATTTTATTTCCTTCAACCATTTACTATGTTGATTCCGTTCATAGTTATCACGTGTAGAAAAATTACACTTTCCCTTATTCCATTTATCTATCTGTTTTTAAACCATCAACTTCTTCTCAATCTTCCAATCAATTTCGTAGTACTCATAGAATTAGTTTCTTATTATATTAACCCATGATACAATTTAATTATATAATGAGAATACATGGGAGACCATTTACCATCAAACATTTGGCTTAATACCATGAAATATATGATCATTCTTACACTTTGGATCATGAAAATTGTTGGAGTTCTCATTACTTCTACTGGGATCTACATCTAAATGATGATATAGACCATGTTATATCATATCATAATGTAAAATATAAAAAGTAGAATAATTATCATCATTAATAGAATAAGTTCTCACATCTAGTCTAATAATAATAAAAATGTTTCCTTGCTATCAAATTTACTAAAAAATCCTTCATAATGGGTTTAAAAAAATTGAAATATAGTAAGAATATCCCCTTGGAGTGTCAAAAAAGGTGTGCGGTAAGGCCCATTGTTGAGTAACAGGATACCCCATCTAAAGCTTGAAACCCCATGTCAGAGGTTTCACTCATAAGTACATTTGTGGTAGAACTACATCCACTTGTTGTATCTAGACATGGATGTATTTCTTGGAAAAGCCACATAATATCAATATTATTTTCTATTTAATTGGTAAAATTAATATTATACCAACTGTAACACCTCAAACCCAAAATCCTGTAGTCGGTTCATTATTTTAATACATTATTTTGATTACAAGGAATCATTCCCCGAAAGACCAATCAGTTTATTATTCATGGAAAATAGATTACATACATGAATGATACATTAGACTTTATAACACACTATACAAAAAAATAATCCTTTAAGAAAACAATTTTTCCCTTAGCTAAACCCTAAATAACAATCATAATACACTTCTGGGAATCCTAGGAAAATAAAACATAAGAAAGGGGTGAGCTCATATGCTCAGTAAGGGAAAATCATTCAGCCAAAGTAGTAAACATTTAAGGCAAGATATATTACAAAAACAAAATGCATTTAAACATAAAAATTGAAAAAGTTATTCTATAAATAAGTCAAAAATAATGATATAAACATGATATGGATATTCTAATAGTTGATTAATCACATGAAATATCTAATTTCATAAGAAGGTAATTTAAAATTCCAGACATCATAACAACATAGTCAAGGCCTCGTGGTAATACTACAAATAAAAAAATTTCAAGGAATTTTTTCAAGACCCTAATTTTTGTCATGAGACCTACAAACACTTCAATGGGATATAGTGGGCCCCACCCATCTTTTAATAATTCCAATTCATTCATCATTTGAATATATAAAATCATAACATAAACATTCATATTAAAACAAGCCTACAAAATATTAATACTTTAAAAATAAACCATGAATAGTATAAAAATAACACATCCATGGTTAAACATATCAAAAACCTTCATTAAAATATATAATATTGTATCATAATAAATCAAACTCAATCAATAATAATATCCAGTGATGGATGTGGACATTGCTGAAAATGATCAGAAAAACTCATTGAGAGAAATATCTGTTATTCATGAAATCATTTAAAAGTCACACAATTTATTATGGAGGACATTTAAAAGATATTTTTGGATAAATGTTTCCTATACCACTTTGAATCTTTTGACTGGAATTAACATTTTAAAACATTCTATTATTATAAATAAATCACTGAAACAATTTTGAAAACATGGATATTAATGATAAATGTTTAAAAAAATAAATATATTTAAAATAATTAAAATAATGTTTCAGTTAAAGAGTCCAATATAAATAATACTTTTGAAAACTATTCTTAAAACCAAAGACAAGGATGATAAATATGTCTCAGTAAATACATATACCTAAAAAATCTTAGATAATAATGAGATTGGGGAATTAACACATATAATTTACTTTCCTTTGGTCAAGGGTACGCTTAACATCTGATATAATGACCAGAGTTTTTTATTAAAATATAATTTAACCATATTCATATTTATGATATCATACATGATTAATTTATTACTTTATACTACTTAATTAATAATAATTTCTATGTTAGAATAACATTTTCGGTAAAAAATCATTTCTTGATCATACATGTTTTGACTTGTTATTCTTGATTGTATAACTTATATCCTGATTTAATTACATACAGAATATAAATTTTTATTTTTGTATCATATATATTCATATTATTAATATATATATATATATAATAGATAGAGATATTAATTGGAATAAACTGTTTATGGAGACGGTAGGTTGTACGAATGTATAAACGTTGTTTTTGACTTCATATCTTATTGAATGGAATTAAGTGAATGAGAAATAAGTATATCATTTATATATTTATTTATTTATTTACAATATCTATATTATGCAACATATTTAATACTTATTAATAATATATATTTTTATAATCATCATTTAATGGTGAACGTGGAAATGAAACACATCGCGTCGTTGAGACGATAAGCCATTCATACACATCAAGGAATATATCATTCTATTGATGGTGAAATCCTTTATAATTGGATAATATATTACATTTAAAGAATCATTAACATGATATATTTATTATTTACATCAATTATATTCATTATAATACCCCTCCAAATTATTATGTGTTTAATAACAAACTACACCACAACGTAGAAACGGTAAGTCGTACGTACGCTCGTGTGGTGACTTGGTCATTCATAAGATTGATAGATTAATGAATATGGTTTTACCATATTTTTACTAAAGTAAAAGAATATATAATGTAATAGAAGTTATTTTCAGTATGTAAACAATATAGAAAGTGGAAGTGGATGAAGAAACGAACATTAAAAGAGGTGATTAAATTATTAGCTCTTCTTTGGGTTCTTCCTTTATGATTTGATCAGAATGGATCCATATGATGGATTTACGATCAAATTTTGTCTTCTAGGATTAATTGAGGTTATTTTGGATGATATTTCAGTAGGGTTTTCCATCAAAAATGGTAATGGAGGTGTTATATTGAGATGAGTGGAAGTAACCTTTTACAAGAGAGGTGAGGGTCACTTTACGAAAATATTGAAATATTAATTTATTATAAAATCAATTTCGATTTATAGTGGATCCAAATGATTTTACTTCAAGGATAAGTTGGTGATGGATATAAATTGAATAAACCAATGGGTTTTAATCATGTACATGTCACTATAGTAACCTTATCTTTTAGATTTAACTATTAGTTTAATAGTTTAACTTTTACATTGTATTTTTGTATTTGTATATTACATGTTTGGTAAAAAAACTATAAAATTCCAAGAGAACCTCAAGTGATTCATTAATGAAAAATATATATATCAATATATATTTTCTTTTGATGATCCTTATATTTTTAGGGATATTATATGATTGGATAATATAGTATTTGTTTTAAAAACTCATTTATGTCAATTTTGACAATATTTTGTATTTGTTTTTTTGGAATGTAAGACAAACTAGATTACATATAAAATAAATCAAAATCAAACCTAACATCTCATATTATCCTATAAAATTATTATAATTAATCAAATATTTCAATTTACATTTATTTATATATTTATAATATCAACTCTCTTATTCATTCATTAAAAAGGTAATTACGGGATCATCGTTGTGTCAAAAATAAATTTAATTATCTAATATCTAAAAATTATAAATAAAATACCATGAAGAAGTAAAAATATATAGATTTCAAATTAATATTTATAGTCAAATTTATATTATGTATAACCATATATTAAAAATATTTTAGTTATTAAAATTTGAATTCAACACATTTAACTTCTCTTTAAATAAATTATAATAAATGTAATAATCTAATTCAAGTGGATCAAAAAAATCATATTTTATTATTACGGATTATTATGGTTAAAATATACTTTTCTAATAGAATTATGACTTGTTTTGGGGAAATTATAATATCATTTATACCTTTAATTACCCTATTTACTTTAAACTATGTTAAATAAAATTAAAAGGTTATTATTCACAAAAAATTATTTTCATCGTATTGAACCGCATTTTACTCACCGATGTCAACCGTGTCTCCCGTATTTGTGAAATTAATTTATACCTTTAATTACCCTATTTACTTTAATCGTTTTAATGACATAATGATGTTCTATAAATCATCCAATGTCTCAACTTAAAATTATTTGGATATTTATAATATCAATTATTTTAATCTTTCATTAATAAGGTAATTACCGCATCATCATTGTGTCATAATTAAATTTATTTATTTAACGTCTAAAAATTTTAAATAAAAAATCATAGTATAAGAAATTGTTGTATGTTTCTAATGAAAATTTATTTTCTAATTTATACTATTTATAAAACTATATTAAAAATGTTTTATTTATTAAATTTTTCATATAACACTTTTAATTTTGATTCAAATAAAATATAATAAATGTACGAATCCAATCCTAGTGAATAAAATATGATCATATTTTATTCCTACATTTGATTTCGGTCTAAATACACATATTTGATAGTATTAGGACATTCGTTAGTGTAATTACAATATAATTTTTACCTTTAATTGCCCAATTTACTTTTAACCGTGATAAATAAATTTTAAAATTTACTATTCCTGAAAAAATTATTTTCATATTATTGATCCACATATTACACACTGATATCAATCATTTCTCTCAGTTATTTGAAATTAAATTCACAGAAGCTGTTAAATTATGTTTTATATAGATTTGGAAATGTTCCTAGAACGTAAAAGGCATTAAATAATTCCCTAAAATTTTAAATGTCTAGTATAATTAAAAAATTACTATAATAAATAACATTGGTATAATATATTCATTTGTTATCTATTTTTACTTTAATATAGATTTTTAATTAAAAATATTTTTATATGTGAAAAAGTCAGTTTTTATGTTCAATGCAGTATTTTTCACTATTCATAAAAAATTTAATGTATTCAAAAAAAATACCAAAAATTCAACTTAACCTAATTTTTATATTATGAATTCAAATATGAAGCTGCTTTTTACAAATTATATTTTTAAGAGTGCCTAAAATTAATTTTATTATTGTTCACAAAAGGACATAAAAAGTAGTTCTGTGTGAAAATAGTTTGTCTAAATATATAACTATTTTAACAAAACATTTTCATTTTAATTTAAATATGTTTTATATATGTGAAAACAATATAAATAAAATTTAAAATTTATTTTTTACTATTAATATTAAAATATTTAATTGATAAATAAACATATCATTTAAATAATTATAATCCTAATGTTTTGTTTCGCAGAAACACTATCTTGCATATAACAAATTCCAGGTCACTGTTGCGTCCAACATAAGCTATTAAATTACATTAATGAGATAAAATAGTATGATATATTTGGATGTTAAATTTTCACCTCCTTCATTATATTGTGTTCTCTTATTTTTAAATTTATTTCTGAAAATAAAAGGCTGAAAATAGAAAATTCCTTTATGGAAAACCCACATTGGAAATAGGGTTAATAAAATTTAGAATTAATAAGAGAAATGGAAATGGAAAAGTCACCAAAAAATTATGATTTGGAATATGAGAAAATTGTTGGGAATTTGAGACACATAATTAGAGGAATGCATAAATATTTAAAGGGGGTGATTGAAGTCATCAATCATAGACAAGATAACAATAAATTGGTTAAGTTAGGGTCCTCAATGACTTAAATTTATGATGATTTAAAATATCATTGGTTCAAGAAAACATAAGGTATTACGATAAGACATTTTTGGTTTTAAGGTCAATTCCCTTATGTTTAAGAATTAAAATTGTCATATTATAAGAAAAAATGAATATTTTACAAGTTGACATCCATCATTTTACTAATTTCTACCAAATACTTTTCTTTCACTATAATAGATAATCGAACTACCAAATATTCTATTTAAACTACTCATATGGGGTTCTGAAAAAAATTATAATGAATCATTCCTAACACATTAAGAACTACACTATACAATCCAATTCATCATGTAGGCCAGTGGTAGGTGAATTACCCAAGTCACCCATCTATTGCGGGTTCATGTATTGCGGCCCTTCTGGCTGCGATGGGTTGTCACCCGACCTTCTGATTGTTGCCAGACCTCCATGATTCAATTTTTATAACTATCTAAAAATAATCTTATTTAATGTTTTTTCCTTGAACATTAGTATCCAATGTCAAACATAATCTATTCTAAAATTTAGACTTATCCAAAATACTTCTATCCGAACTTAAAGTCCAACATTTATAAGGATGATCACATAACATACATGTTAATACCTTTATCATCTATTCTTTTAAAAATGGTAACAAACAAAATTACCATAAAACCATGTTGAATAGTTTAATTCTTATTTATTCCTTATTTAAAACAAATAATACTGTACATACAACTTAAATTTAAATTTTATAAAAAAACCCCATTAATTAAGGTATAAACATCTTTTTAAACAAACCATTAATTAGTTTGAAGGATTTGAATAATACCCAATTTACATTATCCAAATAAATTATATCAACATCAAGAGCATATTAATATTTATCACTCCCTCAACAACATATTTTCCAAAAAAAATTAACCTGATATTGAGTCAATTTTCATAGTGCCATACAATCTCAAATCTTCATTGAAATAGAACTATAGTACAATACATATTTACTTTCACATTTCGTATAACCAGAATATCAATGATAAGACACTAAAATGGATTAATTCATAAATCCATAAACACAAATACATTAACTCTTCCATTTCCACTATATTAATAGATTATTCTTGACCATGATCTCTTTGATTTTTGTGAACTATATTTCATTTACGCTAAGGATATTTATTTTCCCAAATCCCCAATTCACTGAAATTGAAACACTGAATATAAGTATCTTATTTCTTCCAATTACATTATTTTTCCTGATGATCCTTTTCTCCAAACATATATTAAAATTTTATTTGCTTCAATAATTTACCAAGGTGATTCTGTCCATAGTTATCACATGTAGAAAAATCACCCTTTCCCTTTTTCCATTTATCTATTAGTTTTTAAACCATCATCTTCTTCTCAATCTTCCAATCAATTTCATGGTAATCATATAATTAATTTCATATTATATTAACACATGTAACAATTTAGTAATATAATTATGATACATCGGTGACCATTTCCCATCAAAAGGTTTGCTTAATACCATGATATATATGACCATTCTTACACTTTGGATCATGAAAATTGTTGGAGTTCTCATTCCTTCTACTGGTATCCACATCTAAATGATGATATACACCATGTTATATCATATAATAATGTAAAATCTAAAATGTAGAAAGATTATCACCATTAAAAGAATAATTTCACACATCTAGTCTAATAATAATAAAAGATGTTTTCTTGCTATCAGATTTACTAAAAAATCCTTCAAAATGGGTTTCAAAAAATTGAAATATAATAAGAATATCCCCTTGGAGTGTCAAAAAAGATGTATGGTAAGGCCCATTGTTGAGTAACATGATTCCCTAGGTAAATCTTGAAACTCCATGTCAGAGGTTTCACTCAAAAGTACATATGTGGTAGAACTACCTCCACTTGTATTATCCAGACATGGATGAATTGCTTGGAAAACCCATATAATATCTATATTATTTCCTAGTTAATTAGTCAAATTAATATGATACCAATTGTAACACTCCAAACACAAAATTCTAGAGTTAGTGCATTATTTTATTAAATTGGTATGATAACAAGGAACCATTCCCCGAAGGACCAATCAGTTTAGTAGTCATGGAAAATATATTACATACATGAATGATAAATTAGACATTATAACACACTACACAAAAAAAATGATCATTTAAGAACACAATTTTTTCCATAGCATAACCCAAAATATCAATCATAATACAATTTTGGTAATCCTAGGAAAATAAAACATAAAAAAGGGGTAAACTCATTTGCTCAGTAAGGTAAAATAATTCAGCCGAACTAATAAACATTTAAGGGAATATATATAATAAAAAAAGCATTTAAACATAAAAATTGATCAAATTATTCTATAACTAAGTCAAAAATATCCATATAAACATGATATGGATATTCTACTAATTGATTAGTCACATGAAATAAAAAATTTTATAACAAGGAAATTTATAATTCCAAACATCATAACCACATAGTCAAGGCCTCGTGACAAGACTATAATTCATTAATCATATGAATATATCGAATCATGACATAAAAATTCATATTAAAACATGCCTACGAAATGTTAATACTTTAAAAATAAACCATGAATTGTATAAAAATAACACATTCATGGTTAAACATATCAAAAACCATCATTAAAATGTATAATATTGTATCATAATAAATCAACCTCAATCAACAATAATATCCAGTGATGGATGTTTACATTGTTGAAAATGATCAGTAAAACTCATTGAGAGAAAAATAATTTCTTCATGAAATAATTTAAAAGTCACACTATTTTTTATGGAAGACATTTAAAAGATATTTTTGAATAAATGTTTCCCATACAACTTTGAATCTTTTGACTGGAATTAACATTTTAAAACATTCTGTCCGTATAAATAAATCATTAAAACAATTTTGAAAACCTGGATAATAATGATAAAGGACTAGAAAAATATATATATAAAATAATTAAAATAATGTTATAGATAAAGAGTCCACTACAAATAATCCTTTTGAAAAGTATTCTTCAAAACAAAAAAGGATGATAAATATGTCCCTATCAATACATACACCTAAACAATATTAGATAATAATGAGATTGGGGAATTAACACATACAATTTACTTTCCTTCGGTCGAGGGTACTCTTAACCTCCTATATAATGACCATAGTTTTTTATTAAAATATAATTTAACCAGATTCATATTTATGATATCATACATGATTAATTTATGACTTTATACTACTTATTTAATAATAATTTCTATATTAGAATAACATTTTGGGTAAAAATTTCTTTTTTGATTATACGTGTTTTAACTTATTATTCTTGATCGTATAACTTATATCCTGATTTAATTACTTATAGAATATAAATTATTATTTGTGTATCATATATATTCATAATATTAATATATATAATAGATACATATATGAAATGGAATAAACTATTTATGGAGATGGTAGGTTGTACGAATGTATAAACGTTGTTTTTGATTTCATATCATATTGAATGGAATTAAGTGAATGATAAATAAGTATATTATATATTTATTTATTTACAGTATCACTATTATGTAACATATTACATACTTATTAATAATATATATTTTTTATAATCATCATTTAATGGTGAATGTGGAAATGAAACACATCGCGTCGTAGAGATGATAATCCATTCGTACACATGAAGGAAGATATCATTATATTTATGGTGAAATTATATATAATTTGATGATATATTACATATAAAAAATCATTAATATGATTTATTTTTTATTTACATCAATTATGTACATTATAATACACATCCAAATAATTATGTGTTTAACAACAAACTACACCACGACGTAGATACGGTAAGTCGTACGTATGCACGTGTGGTGACTTTGTCATTCATAAGATTGATAGAATAATGAATATGGTTTTACCGTATTTATACTAAAATAATAGTATATATAATGTAATAGAATTATATTTCATTATGCAAACAACATATAAATTGGATGTGGATGAAGAAACGAACATTGAAAGAGGTGATTAAATTATTACCTCTTCTTTGGGTTCTTCCTTTACAATTTGATCAGAATGAATCCATAGGATGGATTTACGATCGAATTATGGACTCTAGGATTAATTGCGGTTATTTTTGATGATATTTTAGTAGGGGTATTCCATGAAAAATGGACATGGATGTGTTATATTGAGATAAGGGGAAGTAACCTTTTACAAGAGAGGTGAGGGTCACTTTAGGAAAATATTGAGATATTAATTTATTATAAAATCAATTTTGATTTGTAGTGGATCCAAATGATTTTACTTCGAGGATAAGTTGGTGATGGATATAAATCAACTAAACCAATGGGTTTTAATCGTGTATATGTCACTATAGTAACCTTATCTTTTAAATTTAACTGTTAGTTTAATAGTTTAACTTTTACATTATCTTTTTGTATTTTTATATTACATGTTTGATGAAAAAACTATAAAATTCCAAGAGAACCTCAATTTATTCATTAATGACATATATATATATATCAATATATATGTTATTTTGATGATCCTTATATTTTTAGAGATATTATATCATTTAATAATATAGTATTTGTTTCAAAAACTCATTTATATCAATTTTGACACTATTTTGTATTTGTTTTTTTTTTGAATGTAAGAAAAACTTGATTACATATAAAATACATCAAAATAAAACCTAACATCTCATATTATCCTGTACAATTATTAGATTGAATCAAAAATTTCAATTTAAATTTATTTATATATTTATAATATCAAATATCTTAACCGTTAATTAAAAAGGTAATTACTGCATCATCGTTGTGTCATAAATAAATTTGATTATCTAATGTCTGAAAATTATAAATGAAATACCATGAAGAAATAAAAATATTTAACTTTGAAATTAATATTTATAGTCAAATTTATCTTATGTATAACACTATATTAAAATTTTTTAGTTATTAAAATTTGAATTCAACACATTTAACTTCTCTTTAAATAAATTATAATAAATGTACTAATCTAATCAAAGTGGATAAAAAATTTATATTTTATTATTAAGGATGATTTTGGTAAAAATAAACTTTTCCAATAGAATTATGAAATGTTTTGGGGAAATTATAATATCATTTAAACCTTTAATCACCCTATTTACTTTTAACTGTGTTAAATAAAATTAAAAAGTTATTATTCACCAAAAATTATTTTCATCCTATTGAACCACATTTTACTCACCAATATCAACCGTTTCTCTCATATTTCTGAAATTCAATTCTCAAATTCTGTAAAATTACATTTTCTTCCTTCTATTTTCCTTAATATTGGGAAATCCTATTCTGATTCATTCTTAATATTTGTCATGTTTTAGGTTTTTATTATTCATTATTTAAAAAATAGGTGGATTTAGACCTAATAGGTGGTATCCAATCTAAGTATATAGTCTTCAAAATAAGAAAGAATAGGGATATAATTTTAGAGGATTATTCCGTAATCAATTATAATTATTTCCTTTTAATAAAATATATTTCGGTACTCCTTCAGAAGCCTCATGATGTTATAATAAAATGCGATGTTCATTTTTTTGGAATGGTGTCTAATAATAGAAAGGGGTGATTAAAAATGTTTAATAACCCTTGTTAGTACCAATATGGGTCTATATACCCACTTAGAGGGCGTGAATCAGGGTATGGATATTCTTTTTCAATGTTCTTCCGGCCCCACTAGAACTTGACCTCTTTATTACATGGGTCACTTTGTTTGCACTTGTGTGTTTATTTTTACCACTTCTTTTCTTCTTTATCTAATGATGATGCTTTAAATGCAATGCATGGAAGAAAGCAGGAAGACATAGAGATTTTTACTTGGTTCACCCTCACTGGGTTACATCCAACGAGCATACAACGGTGATGTTCTACTGTACCAAATCCACTAAGTCTCACTATTAATAATTTTTACAATGTTTGGGATAGATCATTTATATTCCTAGGCTCGTTGCCTTTACAAGGTTCAAGGTCAGCTCACTGCTTTCCCAAGGGTCTCTCCCTGTTTCTCTCTCTCTGGCTCACTACCAGTGGAGAGTATCACCTTCTTTCTCTTCTTTTTCTCATTTCTATAGATGGAATCCACTCATAGTTTATAGACCTATAGGTATCTTCATTATCACTAATGAATGCATCCTACATTATGTGTAGATGCTCTATTGAAGCCCATCTTTCACCAATAGATGAATCTCACATTGCACCAAAGGTATCGGGAAATCATCCAGCATTCACGCAGCCCTGAATCACTGTCATGAATCAACCATACATGGTTCCCTTCTCTAAGCCACTGCGCAAGTATCAACACACAAGTCAAAACTATCACGCAAGTCCTCCTCACCCATTTGCGCAATAGAATCTTCTTCAACTCGAAACATGCACGATGCACGCCCTTTTACGCCCAAACCAATATTGGCGTGCAACCAACAACTTTTGCGCTTATTCAAAATCTGGTGCACAAGTGTCACCAATCCACATGCATGATTCCTTCTTCTACAACACAAAACTTGTGTGACTCAATTTCTTTCTCTCCCAAACCACCTTAGGCGCACAACTATCTCCTGGCACGTAACTTGTATTTGCGCAACCACACACCACTTGTGCGACCACCACACATTCTTGACAAGAGCACTGATGTTTATATGTGTTGAACTCTATACTGAATGGGGAGGCATCGACCTAAATTTTTAGGCATTTGGAAACCCTACGTGATGGCGAGAAAGTCTCCCCTCGACGGGCAAGTTTCGGCACACAGGTCTCTACCACACAAATCACATGCAAACCAACTCCAAAACTTGAGAGACTGTTATCCATTTACCATATATTGATTCTTTGATATTGAAAAACATATGGCAAACAACATTCCTCTCCTTCAAGTACACAGAATGTAAATGCCTTTACCAAAAACCAGTTTTCTTCATTTGTCGATTTTCAGGCCCAAAAATTTAGAAAACAGTGGAAAATGGCAGCACCATGTATCTTCTCTTTTTTTACCACCTCTAGATCATCCATTCCTTTGTGGACATTATTGAATCAAACATGGATCATTAACCATAGCCCTTGATCTCCACATGCCACCAAGAAATATACTTTTTCAACAAAATTTGCGTCATGGTTTGCCCTGTCAACAATCACAACACAGATGTACACTTTGTCAACAAACACAATCACCTCAAAAATGCTTCAATGATACCTTGAGGGATTTTTTCCCAACAACCCTGAATTTAGATGTTAGAATATTTAAAATAATGGATTACCTACTATATAAGGGTTCTGATCTTTTATGTTTTTTGGAATCTTATATAATACGATGAAATAAAATCTATGGTATTAGAGAGGATTGATAAAATATAATTAATATTTATTTGGATGTAATTATTTCATAACATAGATTTTAATTTTATTGAAGTGTTTATTTCTTGGTAACTCTTGAACACCCTCTAATCATGTATAAAAATGATGAATAACATATTCTTTCTTCATAGACTATTCGGTATGCTAAAAGTAAAGCTATGTACTATCCACATTAAGAAGCTTAATATGGAGTAGTGGTAGTTTTATTTTGAGAAGAATCATTTAAAGTATTCAAATATGGTGTAGTT
Source organism: Viscum album (assembly GCA_963277665.1). Lineage (NCBI taxonomy): Eukaryota > Viridiplantae > Streptophyta > Magnoliopsida > Santalales > Viscaceae > Viscum > Viscum album. The sequence continues at coordinate 639,777,136 of OY728133.1, read as the reverse complement.
CGTACTATCCATTCATTCTAAATCATGGGATGTGATTGTGAATTCTATGTGTCATTCTCGTGTATTGGCCTCTTTAGTGTTCACATACCTCCGAGACCTAACCATGAATAGATGAATTCATAAATATTAAATGATGGAATTCTTATAACACACAAATAATGGTGAATGTGGAGGGTGTTACATAACATGATAATTTAACAGTAATGGGAATGGCTAAAAGATACAGAGAATGGGTATAAAACCCGTTATAAAATTTCATGGATATTACATAATTTTATATGAATATTTGGTAAATTACAAAAGTACATTCATAAGGGATGTAATAGTGTAGTTTCTTTGGAAACATGGAACATGATCATCTAGAATAGTGAAAAATATTAAATGATTTCCACAAAATATTACCATCTAGTACTTCTACTAAATACCATTACTCATAACCTTGAGAGAGGAAACATTAGAAAAAGTTGAGCGAAGATGACCAGTAAGGGTAAATAAAAAAATAAAAAAGAATAAGTGGAATAAAATGAATGCTAACTTGTGTATAAAATTTTTATATCCCACAATGTATATCAATGATCAAAATCAAAATAAGAGTAATAAGTGTTGGTAGTATATTTTATAAATAAATAATTCAGTGATCATATCCCTTGATAACATAACATAGCCATAAGAAATATAATTAGTTTCATACACATAAGCATTTAAAAATATAATTTCAAGGATACCTACAATGACATTCAAAATATATTAGTCCTAGGTTAATCACTTATGTACATGCTACAGGATTTGTCAAATAAACAATGTACCCGGTTTTATTTAGGATTTTTATAAAACAATTATATACTCTTTTTTTGGGATTCAGTTACATCCCACATGCCATCTTGTTTTTGGGATAGGCATATTACCAGTAAAACCTCTTGTTTTCATGATTGGGAAGCAACCAATGTACAATATTTTATTTGAACATGACATACAACATGGGTTACATATTGTTTTTAATCATGGTATAGAACCCATAAACCATATTTTTTCATGATTGGGATATTGCTTATGCATCCTTTGAGGCCTCATACAATTTATTATTTCCCAATGCATTAGAGGGAGTCATAGTTTTTAACATTCACATAATTAGAACCACACATATATATATTTCAAAATATCATAAAGAATTCATAATTTCATAACCCATGAAATGAAATTAGTATTGTAAATATTTTATTATATTCTAGCCTCTAGGAAAGAGATAGGATTCATAATTATTCCATCATTGTATAACTTGTGGAACAAAAATAGGTTTTGGGAAAAAAATTCATCATAAAAAGAAATTATTCACGGAAAAAATAATATTAGTGAAGTTGGATCATATTTTAAGTATTTAATGAGAAACATAAATATATTTCATCTTATATATAAAATATTTTTGAAATATTTTTTAAAGTATTTCATTAAGAATATATATTTTCCACCTTAAAAAATGAATTTAACTCCATTATGAATAAATATTTCGTGACAAAAAATTTAAAATCCGCTATTTTTCTTAATATGAATATAATTTTTTTAATAAAAATATTTTTTTGAACCTTAAAAGGATGATACAATGAAATTATGGTAATGATGATAGACAAATATATACATGGCGAACTATAATTTTATACCACAACCAATATAGAAAAGTGAATTGATCATAAATGAATAAGAAAATATATTTTGATAATATTATATAATAATTTATGAAAATGGTAAATATAACTCTTATAAATCAAAAGATAATTTGTAGTATATTTTTGATTATTTTTTTAAAAAAATATGTTTTATAATGAACATATTTTTCCGAATAAAGTGACAAATTATGTTCAATTTCATTAAAATAAATTCTTCATTAACACATGTAAAAATCTAAAAAATGTACCCATTATATAAATATATAATGAATAATCATGAGAAAAGAAAATTGATAAAAATACATGAGATATGGATCAAGTGATTTCATCAATGGAAGCATAATAATAATTAATATGGATATATGATTATATTGTTACATGTCACGACCCGTCTCCCAGGGCAAGTACCGTGACTACCCCAAGCCCACCGTCCGTAGGCCAGGTGTTGGCGACTAGTACCAAATGCATAAATCCCTAAACCAGAAAGGCATTGCCTTTATAACTGTAAATAAACACGTCAAAGTACAAAACTGGAAGCAAAACTCTATGTAAAACTATATACAAAAGAAGTGTTGGAATGTAAAAGGGGTTAGATATACAAGATCAACATGAAAGTACAAGTACAACTAATATTCAAGTACAAATGAAGAAATTTAAAGCAGCTACTGGGTTCTCCTTCGGGGTTCCTACCTTAAGGGTAGGTACAGATGGCCTCATTAGCACTCCATGTCCGTCTGTCAACCCTGTGTGTCGCCACGCCAAGTGTTCCACCTAAGGGTACCGTCTTGTCCTGCTACTCTCTGCCTTAGTCAGTTCTATCCCTCGTCTGCAACCAATACCATGAGGTGTGGGCAGAGCCCGTGAAGGGGTGAGTATAATGATACTCAGTAGGGACCCCAAGTCCCTCAATGTCTCACAAAAACCAACAAGGATAATCCAAAAAGTATGAAATCAATAGATAACCATTACTTAGGTATATGCCCATACATATACCTAATTTATCTATTAACCAATCTCAATCATGAGGAAAACACAAAATTCAAAGACTTAGCTCAACCAAAGATTTTATTCAAGGGGTAGTATCAACTATCATCCTTAGTCATACAGTCAGAACCTCAGCATATGGCATACTCCTCCTCTAGCGAGTACAGTGGGAATGTCGTGTCACACATAGGAACATCCCACTATCATTGTACTTATTTAATACTCCACTTGTCGAGGATCATGGGTTTGTTGCGCTCACACAGAGGTGCTCCCCACTATGGGTTTTCCACGCTCACACAGAGGCGCTTCCCCTCGTAGCCTGTTGAGGTACTTCTCCTGTCGTGTATCGTGGGTCAGCCACATCACACAGAGGCGCTCCCCAATGTGGTTTTGCTGCATCACACAAAGGCACTTAACACTAGGCTAGTTGAAACACTCCGAGTTGAATGGTCAGAAGTCGTCAGGTCTCAACCACCTACTAGGTCTCTGTACTCCGCTCACTTGTATCTGGGAGAATACGTTCCACAATTTAGAGTTAGATCATCCAAATGTAACTAAGTCCCAATTAAAAGTATCACAAAGGTCCGCCCTGTCATTGGGGTTTCAATGCAACAGATTGCGTGTCAATCAGACGCCTGGTCTGTGTGTTATTGGCATTTCCGCTCTAGGGGCCCAGTTGGATTTTAGGTTCAAAGCAACTCGACTGTACCCAAATTGTGTCCAATATTTAAATGGGGTATGGAAAAAGAACCATATCACTCTATGATTTCTATCACCGTAGACGGTTCATCGACCAGACACCCGTAACCCGAGTTATGGGTGAAAAGGTGTGTTGGGGAAAACGGGTTCGGACTGGGGTCCGACACGGCCCGCGGGTCTGACCCGGTCTGTGGGTCCGACCCAACCCAAGAGGGTGGCCCGACCCAAGGGGGCGGCCCGGCCGAAAGCGGCCTGCCCCGAGGGGGGCGTCCCGGCCCGACGCGGGCTAGTTCGAGGGGTCGGCCCGACCAGAGGGGTGGCCCGGCCCATGGCGGCTCAGCCCGAGGGCGGCCTGATGGCCCGACAGCCCGCTATGGGTCCACCTAATCTTAGTTAAGGGGGTACAATGCATCCCCTAGAAATCTCGAATGGATGAACCGTTCGGGTGGGCAACAAACCGGCGCCAGGTGGCGCTTGTCCTGGTCACATGGGACCCAATGGGGTCCTGATCCTCCTGGCTGGGAGAGCGGCCAGCCACTCTGCAGCGCTGGCGGCTGACCTGATGTTGGCCGCCTCTAATCTTCCACTGCGGCCCTCCTAGGCCGCGGTTATGCCCCTCCGTTGCGGCCCACCCTGACTGCAGTTCAGTTCCTCCACACGGTGCGACGGCACTGCGCCCTTCCGCCGTAGTCCGGCCTGGCTGCGGGTCTCCTCCTCCACAGGTCACGAAGCCGCTGTTCCATTTCGATGTGGCCCGGACTAGACGTGTCCCCCCTTTATTCCATATGGCATGACGATGGAGCGCCCTTCCAATGACCCGGTGGACTTTCGCCATTGGTTTCTTTCACCGTCGGCTCGTCGCCAGCCGTCATTGCCTTTCCACTATCCACTCTTCCGGTGGAGCCGTTGCGCCACTGCCTCAATCAACAACTGAGGTAATATGAAGGGTAAGGTTTGGACCGTGTTCGTGTGGCCCGATCCATCCAAGCTATGTTGATATCAAAAGGCCTCAAAGAGCACAACTAAAAATGAAGAACAGAGGGTAAAACTCAATCATAAAACAACCCCTACCATGTATTATTGTTCGTTGAAATTTTGTGGAAAGTGAATTTTGATTCATCGTTTTACACGTTCATCATGCACTCACAATTTCAAGATCATGCGTCAAAAAATGTCTGGGGTAGAAGTCCTTGGAAGAAGCATCATCGGCATTCTTCGTGTTCTTCATTGGGAGTTCTTCTACTCCCCAAGCTTCACCAAAATGCCTAGGGAAAAATAATAGAAGAAGATGTCTATTATTTTTTGGCACCACATTTAAATTTTTTATGATTAATTAAATGAGGGAACTCATTTAATTAATGGGGGGAAGTTGCTTCAAATTCAAAATTAGGGGAGGAGGAGAGTTTCAAATAAATGATGTGAGTTGAAAAAAATTAAACAAAGGGTACTTTAAAGGTTTCTCCACTTAATTTGGGGGTTCCAGGGGGTTACATGAATGTGTGGTCCCCACCGAAAATAACCTCCAATGGGAGTTTATGTATGGGTGGGACCCACCACCATAACATCTCATGGGAGGTTATGGTGTGGTGCCTTCCCACCTCTAACCTCCTCTTAGAGGTTTTGACCACCACAAATAGAAAAAAAGCTAACACTTTTTTTTATTTTATTAAAATCCCAAAAACAATGGTCCATTCTCGTCCAACTACCCTCGAGGGGAGTGTATTCTTAAGAGAATACTGGCACTGCGATTTCAATGGTGTCCACATATTTCAATTCTGAGCACCGGTTCAAATGTTATAAAATCTGGGTTGCACGTTTACTGAACGTACCCGAACTAAACATCAGAAATATTTTCTAGGAACACTGGGCCTCGGAATAAAGAACCATATATATTGGTGGACTTGTAAAATTATCATGTAGTTAAGATAAAATATTCCCATGTAAATTCTGGGTCTTTACAATCTCACCACCTTAGGTATTTACATCACCATAAGCTACAACAAGAACAAAGGTTACAAATGGGGGTACTGAGCACGCATCTGAGCATCCCGCTCCCAGGTTCTCTCCTGGAGGTTATCGTCCTACCAGCGAACACACACTAGAGGTATCAAACATCCACATAGGCCCCACTCTTGTCGATCCTAAATCTCCTTTGGAACCTCGGTGAAAGTCACCCCGTCATTGATGTCCAGCTCTCCATGGTCGATGATATGGGATGGGTTGTGCACGTATCTTCTCAGTTGACATACATGGAAGGCGTCGTGCACCCGGTGCAACTGAGGTGGAAGATCTAAGAAGTGATCCATGTCACCAACTCTAGTGAGGACCTAGAAAGGTCTGATGAATAACAGAGATAACATTCCGCCTCAACCAAATCTCTATAGACCTCGTCAAGGTGAGACTCGGAGAAAGACGTGGTCGCCATCCTCGAACTCTAGTGGTCTCTGTCTCCTGTCATCATATGAATTCTGCCTACTCTGTGCGACCATGATCCACTCCTGGATGATCTGTACCATCTTCGTAGTAGCTCATACACTCTCTTATCCCACTAGTGATGACTCCCCTACGTCTGTCCAACACTGTGGCGATCTGTAAGGTCGACGATACAAGTCCTCAAAAGGAGTCATACCGATGGTGGAGTGATATCTGTTGTTGTATGAAAACCCCACTAGAGGGAAGTGATCCTCCTAGTTGTGACCAAAGACAAGGACACATGCACGGCGCATGTCCTTGAGGGTGTGAATAGTCCTCTCAGTCTGACCATCCATCTGATGATGGAAGAAGGTACTCAAGCGAAGCTGTGTCCCTAAAGCCTGCTGCATCCCCTTCCAATGTTAGGAAGTAAACCGTTTGTCACGATCAGAGACAATATAAGAAGTTACTTGATGTAAATTCACATTCTTCTGTACATAGAGGTGTCCCATTCTCTTAACTAATCCCTGCTCTCTGACAGATAGTATGTGGGCCGAACTTGTGAGTCAGTCAACAATCACCCACATCTAATCATGACTCTTGGATGTATGTGGAAGACCAGTCATGAAGTCCATGGATATCCCATCCCACATCCACTCTGGGACCTCTAAAGTCTAAACCAGTCCTGGTAGTACCTCGTGCTCTGCCTTCACTTGCTGATAAGTTAGGCAACATGAGACAAAATATGATAATCCCCTCTTCATACCTGGCCGCCAGTGCTGTCTTCAAAGGTCCTGGTACATCTTCTCCACTCGTTGATGTACCGATAGAGGGGACGTGTGAATCTCCTACAACACTTACTCTGGTTGGAAAAATGGAACCATAGTATGTCCTCAGTAGAGGGTGAAGTGCTCTCCACCTTTTGAAAATTCATCAGGTTCCTGCCCTGTGGATATCTGAGCACGTCACGTATCAATGTCAGCATATCTATGTTGTGCCTCCCTGATTCGCATAAGAAGTGGGGGAGAGACTGTAAGAGACTGTAGATAGGCTGCTCCATCTCTATCCACAAATGATATCTATAAGGTAGTCATCTGATCTATCGCCTCTCCTATAAGCTGTATTCTAGTCCTCCTACTGAGCGCATATACAAAAAAATTCCCCTTTCTAGGATTATAGACTAACTCGAAGCCATTGTCCTGGAAGAACTCAAGACATCACCACTGTCTCAGGTTCAGGTCCATCCGAAAGAAGATATACCTGAGACTTTTTTGATCAGCGTACACTGTAAATCATTCTCCCATTAGATAATGCCGCCACATTTTCAAGGAAAACACCACTGTTGCTACCTCCAGGTCATGGGTAGCATAGTTCTTATTGTTCTGTCTCAGCTATTAAGAACCATATGGGATCACATCTTGCTCTTAAATCAGGACACACAAAAATCTAGTCCATGATGTGTCGTAATAAACTACCTACCCTATGCCTTCCTCTTGAAGCCTCAAGATGGGGGCACTAGTCAGCCTCTACCTCAACTCCTGAAAGATCAGCTGGCATCTCTCTAATCACATGAATTGTTTCCCCTTATTCATCAAGGATGATAGTGGTGATAAATCTCTGGAGAAGTCTAGAACGAGTCTACATTAGTATCCAGCCAAGCCCAAGAAACTCCATACCTCTGACACAGTCCTGGGTGGCTCCCTAGAAAGATCATCCTTAATCTTCGCCGGATCTACTGAAACTCCAGCATCTGAGATGACATGTCCCAAGAAGTGAACATCTTGAATCCTAAACTGGCACTTCGAGAGGTTACCATAATGCTGGTGCTCTCGGAGTGTATCTAGTACTACCTATAAATGGTAGTAATGTTCCTCCTTAGTAGTTGATTAGATCAGAATGTCATCTATGAATACGATGACAAAGTGATCGAGGTAAGGCTGGAAGATCATGTTCATGAGACTCATGAACACTGTTGGAGCATTGGTTACACCGAAGGATATAACCAAGAAATCGTAGAAGATGCACCAACACCTGACTTCTGTACATCCTCATCTTGAACTATGAGCTGGTGAAAGCCTTATCTGATGTCCATCTTCGAGAACCACCGTGATCCCATCAGCTGATCAATGAGGTTGTCAATCCTTGAGAGTGGGTAATTATTCTTCACAGTCACCAGGTTCAGGCGACGGTAGTGGACATAATGCCTCGTGATCCCATCTGACTTCTTGGAAAATCAAATCAGGGGTGGCCAAGGAAAAACATGGGGCTGGATGAATCCCTATCCCAATAAGTCCTCTAGCTATACCTGCAGCTCGCGAACCTCAACGGGAGCGATCCGATATGAAGGTGTAGATATCATTGTTGTCCTAGGGTACAAGTCAATGTATATGTCCACCTGTCTGCAAGTATGTAGTCCTGGAACATCATAAGGGAAAACATCTGCATATTGGTCCACCACTACATGATAACATGGACTCTCCACATCAACTACTCCATGGGTAAGGCAATCCAATTGGTGAGTGATCGGCTACACCCTCTTCCAAGTCATTCTGTCATGTACTGTAAAGGTTCCCTTCTCGTCGGTGATGGTGAACCCGATCCCAACCATGAGGACAGACTACACTTTGTGCCTAATACAGTCGATCTGAGCATGGACTATAGATAACCAGTCCATAACCAATATGACGTCGTAATCCCACGTCTCTACTATAAAGAGATCCCAGCCGAAGCACTCACCTCTTGTAGTAAGCTCACACAGCCAACACCAGTGCGTAATCATCGAGTCTGCTCCCTTTAGTGTTTCTAGCCATACAGATCGAACTAACGGCTCCTTTAGAGTCTCTATGCTCCGGAAGATGGCAGTTGCAATGAAAGACTAATTGGAACCTATGTCTATAAGAACTGTAGCTAAGGTGGAGTAGACACAGATTGTACCTCAAATCATCTCTAGAGCGCCATGTTCGAATTTCTCAGCTCACTGAAGCTATGATCTCCACTGTCCACCTACTTCCTACAGTCGGGGTGGACCTCCTTGTGGTGTTGGTGATCGCACCTCATAACATCATCCACCGCCGACTGCTTGACCAGCTCCACTGCCACGTCTGCATGTGCCTTTTGGACCACCTCAATCGAACCATTGCCTCTACCTAGGAGGTCCTTCAACTGTCTTCATATCATCTAAATGGCTGGTCAAACAGTCAGGATCCATGTGACTAATCTCGCCACATGAGTAACCTTGCCTACTCCTGGAAGGTAAGTCGCTACCCTGGGTTCCCTGCACAACAGATCATGAGTCCTACGGTCGCCCACCCATGGTTCTAGTCCACTTGTACCTCCACATCATCTGTCTAGTTATAGCTATAGAAGACTCCACTTCATGTCGACTATTTGTGGGTCTCATTAATATAGACTACTCAGCGAGGAATCTCTCTACTATAAGGGATCTTTCTAACACCCCCATCTGCATCGGGATGATGATTGAGATCATTAAAGCCCTGATCTCTCTCCTGATGCCCTGCTCGAAGGTCCGGGCCCTAAAAAATGGGTCCCGTACCATATATGTGGATTAGCACAAGAGGTCGGTGAACCTCGATGAGTACTGTTCCAACATCATGCTACCATGCAGTAGATACAGTATCTCTTGTATCTGCACCGCACGTTGGGTGGCTGGGAGAAACTTTTCCCAGAACAGGATCACAATGTCTGTCTAGGGTAGTGTCGTCTCTTCATGGAAATGGAGCATCAGGCTCCACCATCTTCCTGCTGCTGCCTGAAAGAGGCTGGTAGTAAAGATCACCATGTAGTCTGCTGGTTTCCCAACTAGCCCGAAGACTCCCACCATAGCCTCCATCCAATCCTCAACCTATAGTTGGTCCGTCTATCCCCAAAACCTGGGTAGCCTCTGGTGCTGGAACTCATGTAATGAAATCAAGAGGCATGCTTTTTCTACTGCTGGGGATGGTGGCATCGATGTCTAAACGGGAAGTAGTATCGATGGTGCCTCCACTGGTAAAGGGCCCCAGACCGAGGCCTCGTCGCTCAGTGGGCTGTTAGAGTGTACAAATCTCGGGGCTCTGCGGGGAGGCATCCTGAAAGAAACAGATGCGACATGGTCAAAACATTATACCTACTGGGATGAACTAGATGATATGACTTAAATAAAACGTTTGAAAACAAACATGCAATCAGTGTTTTTGTAAACTGAGTCGGAAATTAGAAGTCAGGGTCCTGGGGTATTGATACATCAGCCACCCACACTAACTATAGACTCTCTGAACTGAAAACCACACTTATTACCCTTATCACTATTGCTTCACAGAAAATAAAGATCAGAGTTCTATGTTCTGTGGTAGAACCGACTCCTCTAATATCAATTTGTCACAACCCATCCCCTAGGGCCCGTATTGTGACTACCCCAAGCCCTCCATCAATAGACCAGGGGCTGGCGAATAGCAGCAAAGGTGTATATCCCTAAACTGGGAAGGTGTTGCCGTTATAACTGTAAAAAACACCTCAAATTACACAGATTGAATTAAAACACTAAGTAAAACTGTATACAAAAGACGTGCTGGAAGGTAAAAGGGGAAGGAAATTCAAGTCCAAAAGGAATGTATAAGTACAACTAAAATTCAAGTACAACAGAAGAATAGAAAGAAGCTCTTGGGTCGTCCTCCAGGGTTCCTACCTGAAGGGTAGGTACAGATGACCTCCTCAGCACTCCACGTTCATCTTTCCACTTCATGTTCTATCATGCAAAGTGGTCCACCTCGGGGTACCATCCCATACTAATACTCTCTGCCTTAGTCAGTGATGTCCATCATCTGTAACTAACACAACGAGGTGCAGGCATAACCCGTGCAAGGGTGAGTATAAGGATACTCAATGGGGAACCCGTGACCCTCAAGGTCTCACAAAACCAACAAGGATAAAGCCCAATGTATGAAATAAACAGATAACCATTACTTAGGTATATTCCCATACATATACCTATGTTATCTAGTAACTTATCTCAATAATGAGGAAAACAGAAAAGTCAATGACTTAGCTCAAACAAGGATTTTATTCAAGGGGTAGTACCAAGTATCATCCCCAGTCATACTGTCGGAACCTCAGTTGATTGCGTACTACTCCTCAATTGAGTACAATAGGTCTATCGCATCACATAGAGACAGTTCCCACTATCCTTGGACTATTGTAGTACTCCTCCTGTCGAGTACCATGGGTCTACTGCGCTAACACATAGGCGCTCCCCATAGTGGGTCTTCTATGCTCACATAGAGGTGATCCCCCATGTAGCCTACTAAGGTACTACTCCTGTCGAGTACAATGGGTCTGCAATGTCACACAGAGGCACTCCCCACTATGGGTATACTACTTCTCATAGAGGCGCTTCCCACTTGTCTAGCCGAAACACTCTAAGTCGAAAGGTCGACAGTCGTTAGGTCTCAGCCAGCTACTAGGTTTCTGTACTCTGCTCTCTCATCTTCAAGAGAATATGCTCCATGAGTTATAGGTCGATCCTCTAACTATCACCATGTCTCGTGATGAAGTATCGGAAAGGTCCTTCTGGTCATTGGGGTCTCAATGCAATATACAACGTGTCAATCAGATTCGCAGTCTGTGAGTTATTGTCATTTCCGTTCTAGGGGACCATATAGAGTTTAGGTTGAAACCAACCCGACCATACACCAAATGTGTCCAAACATTATTGGGGTATTCCAAAATAATTGTATCCCTCTAATATTTCTGTCACCGAAGAAGTTTTATCGAGCGAACACCCGTAGCCCGAGTTATGGGTGAAAAGGCATGTTTAGGTAAAACAGGTTCGGACTGGGGTCTGACCCGGTCCGGGAGTCCGACCCGGACCAAGTGGGTGGGCCTGCATTAGGGGGTGGCCTGGTCCAGAGATTCCTGGCTCGAGGGCGGATCAGCTTGAGGGAAACCCGGTTCGTGGGGGCGGCCTGACCCGAGGGCGTCTCGATTCGAGGGGGCAGCCTGGCACGAGGCGGGGCGGCCCGACCCATGGTGGCCCAGCCCAAGGGTGGCCTGGTTCAAGAGGCCTCCTAGCCCAAGGGTGTGGCCTAGCCCGAGGGCGGCCCGACCCATGGGATGTCTGACCCAAGGGCGGCCCGGTTCAAGGGGCGGCCCGACTGCCCATGGGGGGTTCGCCTAAGCCACGTCTAGGGTGGTACCGCACGCTCCCTGGAAATCCCGAATGGCTGAACCGTTTGAGTGGGGACCAAACCGGTGCCAGGTGTCACCGGTCCTTATCACATGTGATCCAACGGGGTCCCACTCCTCTTGGCTGGCCGAGCGGCCATCCACTTCACATCGTCAGCGGCTTGCGTAATGTTGGCCACCTCTGATCTTCTGTCGTAGCCCGCCCTGGCCACGGTTCTGTTCCTTTTCCGCAGCCCACCATAGGTGTGGTTTAGCTCCTCTGTGCGGAGCGAGAGCACTACACCCTTCAAAGTTGGTCCGGCCTAGACGCGGTTCTCCTCCTCCGCACGACACAACAGCTCCACACCCTTTCACCGTTACCCGGCCTAGCCACGTCCCCCCTTTCTTCTGCATGGCACGATGGTGTCGTACCCTTTCGGAGACCTGGTGGCCTTGCACCACCGGTTTCATTCGCAGTCAGCCCATCGCCGGCTATCATTGCCTCACCACAGTCCACGCTTCTGGGAGCGCCATTTCGCCGCCGCTGCCGTCAACAAGCAAGGTTAAACAAAGGGGAAGGGTCAGGATGTGTTTGTGTGTCCTGAGCCTTCCACGTTATGGTGATATCAAAAGTCCTCAAAGAGAAAAACAAAAAATTATTAATGGAGGGTTAAATTCAATCATAAAACAACCCATACCTCGTATTATTGTTCTTTGACATTGTTGCGGAAAGAAAACATCGATTCTTCATTCCTCAGACACTCAAAATTTCAAGCACGTGTGTCAGAAAGTGTTTGGGGTAGATGACCGAGGAAGAAGTGTCGCCGCTGTTCTTTGAGTTCATTATTGAGAGTTCTTCTCCTCCCCAAGCTCCACCAATATTCCATGGGAAAAATAATATTGAAGATTTCTATTATTTTTTGGCACAACAATTCAATTTTTTGTGTCTAATTAAATGATACAACTCATTTTATTAATGGAGTGAATTTGGATCAAATAAAAAATTAGGGGAGGTAGAGAGTTTCAAATAAATGAAGAGAGTTGAAAACAATTCATCAAAGGTATTTTTAAAGGTTTCTTTACTTAATTGGGGGGGGGGTCTAAGTGGTTATAAGCCTGGGTGGTCCCCATCGAAAATATCCTCCCAAGGAAGGTTATGTGCGGGTGGGCCCCACCACCATAACCTCTCATGGGAGGTTATGGTGTTGTGTCCCCCACCTCTAACATCCTCTTGAATGTTTTTACCACCACATATATAAAAAAGCTGACACATTATTTTTATTTTACTAAAATCCGAAAAACTACCTTCCATTATCGACCAATTGTCGTCTAGGTGAAAGCCTTCTTAAGCGAATATCGGTGTTGCGAGTTCAACGGTACCCTCATATATCAATTCCGACCACCGGTTCAAAAGTTATAAAATCTCGCTCACACATTTACCAAAAGTACCCATACTAAACTTTAGAAAAAATTTCCGAGCACACCGGGCCTTGAAATCAAGTGCCGTAAATATTCGAAGAGTCATAAAATTTCTATGTATTTATGAAAAAAATTTCCACCAAAATTCCAGGTCTTAACATTAGTAGACTCTTACCACTTCATTAATATAGAATCATAATTCCCATGTTATAATAATATCACATAAAGATTAAAATATAATGAAAATAAAGATTCATGATCTAACATGTGATTGGAAAATTTTATACATCTTTTAAAAGAGTATAGTGTGGTAAAATAACATGTACCTCAAAAAAAGAATATTTTGATAATATTCTGTTGCTGATTTGGATACATTTGAACCTTAAACCCCATGGAATATTGATTTATAATTGATACATAAATATGAATAATATTCATTATAATAAAAATATTATATATTCATGGATATTATTTAAAAAAAATACAATGTGGTGAATACTACATCTGTCCCGTGGAAGTAAAAAGAGAGATTAATATCCCTATATAATTAATTAAATATTTAATAATGATATATATCGATAAATTTAATAAATTTAATCTTCTAATATCATGATATAAATTATATTTCATTAAACTTATTTTCATAGTTAATTATATACACATAAAAAACAAGTGGGGAATATTGAGTAATTCTCAACAGAAAAAATGATATTCAGTGATCCATTAATACAAGAGTAAAATATAAATTCTATGATCCATGAATAAATAATATAAGTAAAAATATTTAATATCATTAAATAAATTTAATTAATGATATAAAATGTCAAAATTGAGGCTATAAACTACTCAAAAAGAAATAATTGTTGGATATAGCATACATCTCCTAGAAATTTAAGTGAGACTAGAAACCCCTTTACTTAAGTCTTGAATTTCTTCCTGCTTGTTAAAAAACATCTATAATAAATAAAAGTATATTATAAATGTTAAAAACCATATTATTATATATAATACAATATATAATTTTATTATGATGTTATATTATGCATTTATTAACAACTCCATGTAAAAGTTACACTTTTCTGTAATAACTGCTCTATTTTTTAGTATATGTTTTGACATGTAATTTTTTACTATTCCTTTGAACATGATTTCATAATATAATGAATTTAAAAAATTATATAAATATATTAAATACATATTATATAAATAATTATAATAATCTATAATATATATCTATATCTATATCTATATATGAAATGAAATACATCGGTCATTGAAATGGTAGGACATACGTACACTCGAAAATTGCATCGATTTTCTTTTCATGTTAAATAATAATGAAAAGTAAAAGTTATATATATATATATATATATAATAATTAATGTATAATTAAATTTTCATATATGTCACATGTAATTATTATACCCACATTTAATTTTTTCCATGAAAATCCAAAACGAATCACATCACTTTAAGGTGGTCGCATTCTACACGTCCACATATGAATTTATCTTGTTCACAAAAATTTTAAAGCAAGAGATGTGTGTGATATAATAATTAAATAAGAATAAATTAATCATAAATAAAAATATATCATTTAAAATAATTATTTCCATCATTATTTCTTTCCTATAAATGCAGGAATGGAATGATGTATAACATCTGTTCATGAAGCAATAGTCTACAATTCAAATGAATTATGATAGCATATCATATTTTATGTAAGTGTGAGTAGGTGTAATTAAAACCATTACCATAAAAAAATTATAATTTTTTTGGATAATATGTAAATTATATAATTCTTTAATAAGAATAATTGAAGGGGTGTAGATATAAGTAAAACTAATATTCTCAATGAAAAATGTTACCTCTTTTCTAGGTAATTCGTTTTGTATTTCACTAATGTACTTAAAAGGTTTTATTTATCAAAAATATTAGTCATATATGATGATATTAAGTAAATTATTTATCTCATTTGGTAAGGGTTTTTATGTTCTAAAAGGATTTATAGATGTGAATATTTTTGGGGGGTAAGTGCCTTTATATCGATGCAGAGGAGTGGCATTCTTGTTAATAGAAAAAGGTAGGCACTAATGAGATGTCTCCCTTACATTATGTTCCCCAGATAAGGAACTTGATTCTATAAAATGTAGAATATGTTCAAAATATTTCAATAAAATGGATTTTTAAAACGATTCTAGGTCATTTGGAACATTAATTTTAATGTTTAACCACTCTGTAAACTCGTTTAAACCTTAATCACCATAATAAATTTTAATTCATTTCAATAAAAATTTTGGTAAAATAATAATTTATACATAATATAAATAATCCATTTTTCTAATTCCTTTTATGGAATATGTCTTAATAAATTAGAAACAAAAAATGTGGCCAAAATTTATTTAAATTTTTTCCTCTAGATGGGATGAGAAAAAATGTATTCAAAGTGAAAATGATCAAATGAATGAAATTTCTTTATATTCAATTTGAATGTAAAAATAATTTAAATGACATAAATTGTATTAGTACATTTAGTATTTATATTAATATACCATAAATCCAATTATGAATTTATTATAACAATATAAATATATTAGAGGAAAATTCAGTTTTCAATGAAAATTCTATATTTTATAATAATCATCAAAAAATAATGCTTTCTTAACAATTCAAAAGATCAAAAAAAATATTTTCCCAATTAGAAAAAAGAATTTTTTTTAAATATAATTTTCAAAATTGTGAGAACATATTATTAAAATATGACTTCTATTAAATGGCTACAAAACTACTATTTTGGGAAATAATTTTCTATTGCATAATGTTGTATTTATATTGATTTCTTATCTAAAAAAATCAAAGGATGGGTGTGAAATAGTTAAATGAATATGTCATATATTAATTTCTTTAATATCAGTCAAAAAATTTATCTTAATTAATTTATAAAAAATATTTTATAAAAAATATTTTGTTTTATTTTCAAATAGTTTTTTATTTTCATTTAAAATATATTGTGACCAATGAAGTAATCTTATATACACATGTAATAAATATTTGTATAATTTTGTAAATCTCTACCAAACCCTCCATTCCAATGGTTGGGTTATTACTTTAATATTATATTAGAAATAATAATAGTAGTATATTTTGGTTTTGTAAAACATGGTCTTGTGTATGACATGATATATTGACGAAACTGGACATTGTATATAACAAAAGACAAAAATAGTGTCTCATATAAAACCTCGAATCTAAGTGTCCCAAGTAAATGATGATTAACATGGTGTTTCATAAAATACTAATAACTTGGTGTAGTTTTCATTAAAATCCATCAATGAAATTTAATTAATTCATAAAAATTCATCAAAAATCGATGTGTTACCTTCTACGCATATTCAAAATAATTTCACCCCAAAAAGTAATTTGTTTCATCGATGTATTAATATATAAAAGATATATTCATAAATCACCATATTTTAATAATTAGAACTAATACTTCATTTATAATAGAAATATTGAAAACATATCAGTTATCTAAAAGATAAGAATAACCATGTGTCCACATATGATAACATTGGGGGATATTTTGAAATTTAAAAAACATAAATAATAATAAATTGTGATATATGTCTCTAATTATGATAATTTAGGTGATCAAAAGTGTTTTATGAACAAAAAACTAGAAAAAATATTATTATATAAGGTACCATTTTATTCATTAGAAATTAATGTACAAGGATACAATTTTTTATTTGAGATCATTTACCTAGAGAAAATAAAGTATTACAAGTATATATACATAATTTATATCATTACATTTCATATGCATAATATCACCATTTTTTGTTACTTTGTCATTTTTTAAATCATATCTCACTCCATGAAATTAAGATTATGTTTCTATTACTAAATCAGTAAGAGAACATGATATCCATTAATAGAATGATATGTAAATCTATATATTTTTTGTTATCATCATTTTAAAATTTTTATCAAAGGTTTTCAAGTAGGAATAAATCATAATTTAGGTGACATAATACATTAATCACTAAAATATCATTCGATGATTAACATAAATTATTCCACTCGTGGTTGACCATATATCCCATACAAAATATAATTCACAATTTATTCATTAAATAAAATCATACCCTATAAAAAAATTCTTGGAATCATGGGACCATACTTACACATATAGAACACAAAATGTGATTATATTATTCAAGAATCCTTATAGATGGAGATAATAACATGAAGAATCACTAAATGATGAACAATTAAATTTTTATAGAGATTATTCTTGGAAATTAAATCATAGAACTCTCTACGGTGGATTTCACTAACTATCATAATTTACTATATCTATTTTGATTATAGTAAGATTAAATTTTACATTTTTTATCAAAGGATATATGAAATTTTCATCTTTATTAACAATCGAATTTATAGTGATTTTAGCATAACTCCCTAACACTATGTAATTGAAACAATGGTGTGTAGTAGGTGCATTCTGTGAGGATTTCTCATTATTCAAATTAATGGCTAACTTTATCCTATAAATTCTTAATTTACTTTCTTGAGGACTGTCCATTCCATATAAATAACATTTACAAGTCCCATTAATGAAATTACCACCTCAGTTCTTTCAACATTTTAATAATAAAAAAGGATTAATATTCTTTTCTATTGGGTTCATATATTTTGCATTGAATTCCATTATATATTCATATCAAAGACATGATATTAATTCAAAAAAATCCACCATTCCCACCCTAATATAATATAAAAAAATAACTTCCTAGAATCCATTGTCCGTTATGGATATGTCACTTAAGAGATTTTGTTTTTATACAATAAATAACAAGAAAAAATTTCCTTATTATGAATGATAATACCTGGAAAGGACCTCACATGTCTTGTTAAACATTCCTCATAAGAACCAATAGATTCATCATCCTTTGGATTATGATCCTGATATTCCTTCTCTGTATTCCACAGATGAATATAAGGGATTTACTTAGATAGAATCATCGATTTATACACCTTCAATTTAATATATTAAATTTATTCTTGTTTCCAAATGTTCCAAATATGATCCCACCACCGATCATCATTAATTACCTAATGATAAATTGATGAAATTAATTCCACATGTTCTAGACACATATTAATGGAAAATATCATTTTATTGGAACTAATCAATTTTTAACCATCTCATGCATCAGATGGACAATAAGAAAATGATGGATGATGTGTCATGAAGAACGTAATAAAATTATGTTATTTACTTGGTTCATTTGGAAGCCCAGCATGATTCTAATATTGAAAGTTTTATTTGTCGAAACCATCCATATTTTTTTCACCTCCAATATCAGGTGGATTATGAGGTGGAAAATCATTCCATTAACCATTTAATTCAGCAATAACACAGTCCCTTCAGGTTCAATCTATTGACTAAAATAAGAACGTAGAGTGTTATAAAAACTAATAATGCTTTAAAACATTGCGATTATGATAAATGTCATATAGGATTTCTAAATCAGTACACATTTATATCAGTTTGTGTCATCTTAATCATATCCTATCTCATTCATAGTCATAATATATTTAAATATTTCATTATGATAAATAAATAGTTTATCAATCTCAAATTCATATCCCCTGACTTTGTTAAACCTGGTATGACGATAGGCTAAGTGTTTTGCAATAGTTCCTGGTTGTGTCTATATCAATATGGTTTTTTAGAGTTTCAACCATTATGTACAATTGTGCTGGATCCAAATCCACTTGTGGAATCTATAAATGATTTTTTTTCAAGGAAACCCCAAAATCTATCTTTTATCAAATTTAATGAACATTTTCTTATATATTAATTCATACTTTGACTTATCCTCAGAGATATCCCTTGACATATCATTTAAAATATCCCTTGTTAAATTATTATGTTTTTCTCATTCCTTTTTCCAAAAGATTACTACTTTTATCCCTTGATACCTACTATAGTGACATGGGCTTAATATAAATGGGTATTACATAATTTTAGATGAATATTTAGCACATTTAAAAAGTATATTCCTGATTTCTATAAAAGTTTAGTTTCTTTGGAAACTCAAAACACAACCTTCTAACATGGTTAAATATCTTTATTGTTTCCACAATGATCTTACAATTTAGTAATCCTACACGAAACAAATCTTCATAAACTGGGAAGAGGAAAAAATTATACAGTTTCTTTTATGATCAATAAGGGTATATAAAAGAGATATTTAAGAATAACATGTGTATAATTCCTTGATAATATATGTATAACATTTTAAAATCATACCTCAAATATGAAATATCATAATATTATTTCATTTTATACAAATTATAATTTCTTAAGAGAAGAATAAAAAATAAATAAAACAGAACAATCCAAGAAAGAATGAAAAAGTAAAAAGACATTAAATTTGTGCCATACACATATTTATAGAAAATATTTTATCAAGTATACCTATTGAGACCTGAAAAAAATGTTATGCTTGGGCTAATCACTAATGTACGTGATTCGGGATTTGGTATGAAAACATTTCTACCCTATTATTTTAGGTCATGGTATAGAAATAATATACCCTCTAATTTTAAGGATGGTTCTATAACCCATGTACCCTCTTGTTTTTAGTCATGGGCTATAACCCATATACAATCTTTTTTAGGTCTTAGACTACAACCCTTGTACCATCTTTTTTTCACATGTGGGCTACCACACATGTACCTGGAATTTTGTAATATGATAAAATTGTATACCCTCTCTTATTTATATTGTGATACAACCAATGTATTTTTTTTCTCATATACCATTTATCTTTACCCAATGCATTGGAGGGAGATATAGGTTCCACCAGTCACATAAAAAAAAGTTTATAAAAGATCACTGATTTGAAAAAAAGATAACTTATTTTCAAAATATTTTTCAAAAAGAATAAACATTTTAAAATATATATAACGAAAAATTATTTAAGAGTATAAAAATTTTGGAAATATTTTTATTAAAACAATTTTAAAAAAACATATATCAAATCTAAATATCATATAAAGAGGTATTTTCATAAAATAATTTTGTATAATTATATCATGTTATAAATAGTGTCAAAATGTAATTGTTGCATAATGATAACCTGATTAACTGGAGGAGAATAAAAATCATGAGAATTCTTCATATAATAACCCTAATATTTAATCAATGGGATCATAATAAAAAATAGTCTTGATAAAACATCATATTTCTGTAATAAAATCATACCACTTTAGTGACATTGATTTATAAAACCCATGTAATAATAATATCCTATGAAGAATAAAATATAGATAAAAATGATATTCATGATATAAAATTTCTAATGTGTAGTATATGCACCTTTTAATAGGGTACAGGTTGAAAACATGACATGTGTCTCTATGATGAAAAATTGAGTCAAAATAACCTTACTAATTTGTTAACTTTTGAAATATAATACCCCTGAAATATCCATACTAAAATGGATTCAAATTTTCTATTAATTTTAATTATAATCTTAATAAAATACATTCCTCTACAGTATATAACCCACAAAAAATAAATAGCTGGTGATTATGACATGTGTCTCATGGACGTAATAATTGAGACCAAAATCCCTCACCACTTGAGTGAATTTTGAATCCTGATATCTATAATTGAATTTAATATATAGAATAATTTAATATAATTAAATAAAATAAATTAAATATGTATCAGGTCATTGGGATATACACACCACAAAAAATATATTTGTAGTGAATATGTAATAAGTCTCTCAAAAATAAAAGTGTTACTAGAAAACTCCTTACAACCGGGGTTAATTTTGAATAGAGAGATCTATTGAATAACAACATAAATAAAAAAAATTATATAGTGAAATAAATTAAATTCATGATATAACATGTCATAGTTCATTATATACACAACTAAAAAAGAATAATTGTTGAATATTACATATATCTCACTTAAATAAATGTGGGATGAGAAAACACATGGCATAAGTCTTGACATTCATTATACACCTTAAAATTAAATGTATAATAAATATAATTTTATTATAAAAATAAAATATAAACATATTTTCATTTAAATTAACATATATAATTTTATTATGGCTCAATATTACTCCTTTAATAAAAATCCAATGTGAATGTTAAGTTTCTTGTAACAACTACTTTGTTTCTTCTATGTGTTTTTCCTTGTGATTTATTTTTTCCTCTTCCTACGATCATTATTTAAAATTATAATAATTTTAATACATGATTTATAAATAATATATATCCATTATATATATTTATAATAATTTATAAAATATATAAAATGGAAATAAAATACATAGTTAATGGAGACGGTAGGCCATACATAATCATTAATGATGTTTACATTTTTATCATATGTTGAATGGATGAATGTTATGTGATATATATATATGTGATAAATTATAATGATGAATTATAATTCCATATATTTCACTTAATCTTTTTACATTCATTGATAATACATTTCATGTAAGTAATAAATGAATTACATCTCTTTGATGAGGCAGTTGTCCATATGTCAGCAATATAAATTATAGTATTCCCACATTAGGGAAATACTGAAGGTATATGTTATATAATAATTACATATGAATAATTAAATCATTAATAAAATATATATCAAATAAAATAACTATGTACATCATTATTTTCATCATAGAAAGTTGGAAATTGATGAATGAACGTCATTGGTTAGCGAGGCAGTAGACCGTCGTACACACCAAAGATGATTTAATATTTGATTTGATGGAGGTGGATTTAGAAGTAGGTCAAAAACATAACAAAACAACATATAATTATTTATTTATACCAGTATAATATAAAATAATTTAATATCATGAATTTACGGAATAGAGAAACAAATAGAGAAAATGTTCCTGATAAAGAATGTTTCATCTTCCTTGGGAAACTCTTTGGGACTACTCAAATGGAAATCCTTATATTGATTTGATAACATATTTATTTTTATAGGATTAGAGGATGAATTGTTTTAGCTTACATTGAAAGTTTTTGGATGATAAAAATTCTATAATAGTTTTAAAGAAGTTAAGGGGTGATGGTCCTTTTATAGTGGATAAATAAAGGTGTTCTTGTAAATACAAATAAATATACTCAATTAAGAGGTCACCCTTACATAATTTGGATCAAATAATTTTCCATTTAATATTAAAGATAAAATATGGTCAAAATATGTAATTAAAATATATTTTTTACATGTTTTCACATCATTTGGAATCTTAATAATAGAGTTTAACCATTAAAAATTATATTTTAAAATTAATGAATTTAATTAATTTTAATTGAACCAACTTATAATATGGGTAAAAAAAGTATTTTTACATTATATAAATTATAAATTTTTCTTATTAAATATATTTAACACATTATTTTTTAATTATAAATATATAATTGGATAGAATTAATTTACATTTATCCTATTGATGGGATGATGTAATGATTTTTCATCGTGAAAATAAACATGAGATTGAAATATTTGTAAACTAAATTTCAATGTGAATATTATTTAATTGACAAAAATTGTATTAATATATGTTTAATTATCTAAATACAATTTAAAACTAATATAACATATAAATAAACTATAATAATAAATCAGATAAATATTCTGTTTCTAATTAATATTCAGTGTTTATCACTACTCATTAAAAAATAAAACTTATCAGAAAAATAATATAAATTCACCCAAAGTAAATTTGGAGAATCCAAAATCAAAAATGAATATTATTCTGTCAAAAGAAAATTATAAAATTTTCATAATTTGTTTAAAAATAATTCTTTTATTGAATGGCAACAAAGCACTTTTTAGAAAAATACAGAATTTTAAGTGTAATATTTTATATATTATTATCACTTATTCTAGAAAATCCTAGGAAGTGTTTTAAATTTACGATTTAGTAAAAAATAGATTAATTTCAATAAAATCGTAACCATTTTTCATTTAATAAATTTTAAATTTTCTATTCTAAAAAATAATTTTCAATATTTTCAAAGTGGGATATATTTTCATTTTATAGGTTATTAGTCCTTAAATAATTTATCTTACATTCATGTGTAAAAAAGTTTTCAAAATTTAATTAATCACTTAAATACATTATATGATGATAGATATTATTAAAATTAATATTATTTTATTAATAATATTAATAGTATAATTTTGTTTGGATGACTCAGTCTTTTGTGTATATCAAGTTACCGAAGAAATAAGACATTTTGTGTAATGCATGCTAGATATAGTGTTTACTGTAGAAAAATATAATCTAATTGTTTATTGTATAAATATAATAACATGAATGTTTATATAATAAAATCATAACTCGTTGTAATGTCCAATGTAATCAATCATCATTTTTTTTAAAAGAACAATTAATTCATAAAAACATAGGGTGTTACAAGGAATATCTTAATAGGTGGTGATTCATTAGGATATAATTATAGGATAAAATTCAACATAAATAAATATATTAGTATAAAAATGTGTATATGAAAATTTAATTAGGTTTTTATTGTTTCTATAAATATGATTGTTCAAAATATAGTAGTGGTATTGCCTTTAGTATCACTAGTTTATTAGGTTCATTGATGATATACACCAAATCACCATTCAACCAAACATCAAATAGAGTACTTATAATGGTTTTGTTAAAAATCCAAAATATGGTACATTGATAATATAATTTGTCTCCATGGACATTGATATATGACTGATGGATAGTAATTTCAACCTCATGGGTTCACTATAATGAATAATGATTTTGGGATTGTTAATTTTTATGATGTAATTTCATGATAATATATTTCATATATTTTATATATATAATATTTTAATTTTTTAAATGGTTTTTAAAGGATAAAATCATATATAAATAATTGTTATGTTATTTAATAGTCTCAAAAAATTATAATTCTTCCATCTATATTATGGATAAATATCAATGCATTGAAAATTATAGTTTGGTCACATGGATGTTTTGGGTCTATCATAGGTATTTATCCTAGAGGATCACTCTTATATGATATTTTCATCTATGATTATAAATAAAATGTGCATTTAATATTATATGGAACATTTTTGAGTTCAGAAAGGTAAGATACATATTGAAGTGGTTATTGTTATATAATGATGGGGAGTTAAAAGTAGAGGGATCTATATGAATTATTAGACGAAGGGAATTTAGTATGAGAATAAACTATAATGAGCCTATAATATAATGGGTTTGTGGATGTTATAAATAGAATATGAGTAGAAAAGTTTATAATCATGATGGGTTCCCTATGATGTTTTTGGGTATAGTTTGTGAAATCTGTGGAATTCATAATCAACAAGAGTCCATCTTTTTGAATATTTAACAATGTATGGGGATTTTTTGGTCCAAAACACAGAATTATTTCAACATCTTCAATTTCCTCAAGTATCAGAACCATTTCTAAGATTATTCCATGAATTGATAAATGTTATATGTTATGTCTTTAGTAAGTTACATTGATGGTTATAGTGATCATGAGAATAGAATATTAATATAAGAAGATGACTCATGGAAAGTCAACAGAAGTAAAAAATGTAATCATCAAAGAGTAGATATGGTGGGATTATTAGAGCTTACTCTTACATTCAATTGAAATGAATGTATCAATAGATGTAAAATTTATACTATATGATAAAAACAAAATATATGTTTTAGTGAATACAAGAAGCATGATAGTCATATAAACATATTGCCGTATCAAAGAACTGTAAAACCGAGAGTCTGTTATGAAGATGTTTCTTTTGTAAAATATATGTAATATATAATGGGATATATATTCTCAAGAACATGATGTTTAAATTTTGGATGATGCATTACTATAAAAATATTACCCACAAGGAAAATTTTATCTCTATGCATGAGTTATGAAGCAAGTGAAAATTAATAAATGATGTTTTCACTAGGATTCAATGATAGAAGATGGATATCCAATTTGACAAGAGAAGTAAAATAGATTTAAAGACATAAAATAGTTGTATTTTAATATGGGGGATTATTTTGATTTCCTTTATGTGTTTTGAACAATGGTGATGATAGAGAGACCAACTTTGCAGGGACTCATTCAAAAAACATCATTTATTTTCAAGATGAATGTTTATATGGTAGGTAGAAGTTAAAGGTAGAGAAATTTATTTAGGTTATAAACTAATAGGCTTGAATTCATAGTGATATTTTATCTGGTAGTACAGAACATGACTTTATTAGTGGCATCATGTATGGTATCATTTATAGAACATCACATTATATAATTAAATATGACAAAAATTTTATTTTAGGGGTATTTAGATGAATAAATTTAAATGAAATAACTAATTTCTCATAAGGATTAGTGAAAACATGTATTTTCATTTATAATCAAAAGTATCCTTTACTGTTTGAAAGAACCATTTAGGATTTAGAATGTGACGTTTGATTAAATCATTATAGATTAAATTTTTATACATAGAAATATTGATCAATATTATTACTATATGTGTTTAATGTTATGATTTTCATCATGAATCTTCATTTTATTAATAGTAAGATAATATTGAGTTTTTTTAAGAATAAATTCATTAATGAACATCAGAAATCATATATTATTGAAGATAAATGAATTTTTTTAATATTTTATACTAGAGACATTAAGATTATATATGTATGATAGTGGAGTGATTCATCATGGATGATGAGAATGTAATGTATATACCTTTGGAAAAAATATTTCTAATCGATAAATAGAAATCACCATAAATGGACAATGAACTCGAGTACATGGAATAAATTTTATACCCATTGACTATAAAAATATAAATGGGCTCTATGGTTTGAACTCATATATACATTTAGAAATTATTGGGAGTTTTAAGTTAGTTCATATTGAACACAAGACAAAAACATTAAGATTCTAATTAGTGGATTCTCTTGTAAATAATGTGCTTCTAAAACATTGAAAATTATATATGATTAGATAATACTTTTCTTGGTTTTTCATACATGTTTTGTTTTTAGGGATTCAAAAACAGACAAGATAATATCAATATATATTCTTATAATTAGATTATAAATTGTGAGTTTTTAATTGAAACATCAACCAAAAGTTTCACATATGACAATTAATGATATTTAACACACATTAATTAATGGTAGGATAATGAAAATTTTGATAGAAGGGTTTTTGTGGGAACTCATAAGGAGTAAAAATTATGGAGTTAAATATTATAATCATATATTTGAAACGAAATTTATGAGATTTATATGATATATATTTTGATGAAGAACATTCATATGAAGTACCACATTATGTAGAATGTTTTTTAGATGATGTTGTATTGAATCTATACACCATTTATGGAATATAAAATGTAAATAAAATATTGAAAAATTTCACAAATTAAAATGTATTGAGTTTTTTCTATGCCATAGTTGGTCTGGGTTGATCAACATTGTCTAGTGGGATAATCATTTTAATCTATAATAGGAATTCAAAAAATGATTGGAGGATAACAATTTTCTGATATAGGGGAATATATGTGAATCATAAAAAATGATTAGTTTGTTTAATATTGTTAGGGATTATTCTATTGAACCTTTTTGGTTAATTTATTATATTAAAATGGGTAAAGTAACTCTAGTTTTTCTAATATATGATTTAAAAAATGGGATTAGTGAAGGACAATGGTGAAGCCTTCTTGATCTGACATCATGCATACCGGAAGACACACTTGAGACATTTAAACATCATGATGTGATCTAATAGTATTGTTAAATGGTGCAAGATATATATTGTTGATTGTATCATGGTGACGATATGTTAGAATCATATTGGAGTTCAAATCATTTTTTGAGTATTTTGTAAAACATCTCTTAGAATTCATTGAAAGATAGAACACCAAATAATGTTTTAGAGTTTAGTTTGTAGGCATCGTTGACAAAATGGGGGATATTCCATGATTATATGTTGAGGTATAAATCATGGTATGAATAGAATATGATATAAAATACCAGAAATGCTAGATGCATCAGTATAAATCATTTGGATGGATTAACTATTTTTAGGTATTTTGATCATTTTCATAATGATTTGATTATCTTGATTAAAAAGTAATGTATCATTTCATCTATGGAATAAAATTAACGTTTCATCCACACAAAATTTTTCTGTTCATTCATTATTTTTTGAATCATTATATTTTTTTCTATGAGAGTTTTAGTTATCATTTATATAATGGTTTTCTAGTGATGTGTGATGAATTGGGTGTGGTTATCTATTCTTTTTTAGGGATTTATAATACAGTTTAACCTTCTTGAGATTAGTTTAAATATAGTATATTCTAATTATTTATCATCATAATGTATTAATTATGGTGTTTGTGGGAAATAATATCTCATCCTACCCAATTACACAAAAAATTATCACACAATTATAATATTTAGGATTATTCAGTTCACTTATAAATGAAATATATAACACATTAAAGAATTTGAATCCAAAATAACCTTAAAAAAATATTTGTGGATGGATTTGGTTTTGGTTCAGTACTAAAATATTATTAATAAAATTAGAAGTGATAGGATTTTTCTTAAATATCCTCAATAAATAATTAATCACGGACTATCATGGAAGTTATTATTATAGGAATTTCTCTAGGTGATAAAATTATAGAGGATATAAATGTGAGGATAATATGAGATAATTTGGGGATTGAAAACCACAATTGAAATGTAAAATTGTTTTTATATATCATAAAAATATTAAACAAACCCATAATGTATGAAAAAACCCTCATGTATCTTATAGGTACATAATATATTAGCCTTAAAGAACCACATATATGTCCTGGAATGTGTTAAAATTACACTGGATACCACTAGTTCCCTAGTACCGTAACACTTTGTAGAGGATGGTATATCTACACCTAAATAACATTATATTCCTAACCCATAATGTTTTTATCTATTAATGACTATATCACTCTATTTTTAGTACTTAAATCGATAAATAATATAATATAAATTGAGAAAAGATATAATAATTTTCACGGAAAATTATAAAAAATCCACCACTAAGATTCTATCCTATGATAATATTTTTCAATCATTCTTTGTAAAAAATTCCTAACATTTTATATTTATTATCAGTATCTCAAACCTATATATCATTATGAACTATCTCATATAAAATTTATATCTTTATCATGACCCATCCTCAGGGCCCGTGTCGTGACTACCCTTGCTCGCCTTCCATAGGCCAGGGGCTGGCGACTAGCACCAAAGTCGTAAATCCCTAATATGGGAAGACATTGCCTTTATAAAAGTAAAAAACACAATAGAGTACACAACTAGAAGTAAAAAACTAACTAAAACTGAATACAATAGAGTGTGCTAGAAAGGTAATGCCCCAATATACAAACCCTACTGAACAACACGTACAAATAAAATGGGGAAAACAAAAGAAAGTAAAGAAAAGATCCTAGATTATCCTCTAGGATTCCTACGTGAAGGGTAGGTAAAGATGGCCACCTCAGCACTCATGATTGTCAGTCACTTCCATGTGCCAACTCGTCGCAAGGTCCACCTCTGAGTACCATCCAGTCATGGTGCTCTAGGCCTCCATCACCATTGTTCGTCATCTGCATCCAACACAACGAGGTGCCTGCATAGCCCGTGTAGGGGTGAGTATAACGATAATCAGTATGGACCCTGAGACCTGCAAGGTCTCACAATAACCACTAAGTATAAACTAAAGAAGAAAGATAAAATCACAAAACATCAAACAACCCTACTTTGGTATATGCCCATACATATACCTAAGTTACAAATCTCAGTCTGGATCCAACTCTCGAGCCCAAGCACAAACCAATTCCCCAAAGGAACTAAAGTCAATCACCACGATGATAATGGTTGGAAGTCATGACTCAGCTCACACAAGTATGCTACAATAGTAGGGAGATAGAGATGATCATATATATCCACTGGATCATCTAAGCTCTCAGACCCAGATAGGATAGAGGACTAACTATGATGTCATAACCACACAGGATTCATGCTAGTTATCTCGTCCAAGCAGTCAGACCCACAGGATACATGCCACCTATTCAATTGGACCTACATAGGATACAAGAATAGAAGACAGAACTATCGAACCGACACTGGATTCTGGTACAGTATTCTTCGTCTTCGTCGAACCCACATAGGATTCCAGTATAGTAATTATCATAGTCACAGCCAGCTCAAGGGTTCTCAAACACAGCACGCTCAATTCCAGGAGAGTTCGCTCCTCGAGCAAAGGGGTTCAATACATCAACTATCACAATGTCCGGAGTTGATGTATCCTGATGTTCTCTCTCATCAAAAGAAACCCAACACGACAGATGATGCTTCAATCAGACGTCCGGTCTGAGATTTATTGGATTTACTGTTCCCGGGGCCCGGTAATATTTTTGATCGATCCAAACCCTACCATTTTACAAAGTCGTCCAAAACTCTCTTATAGTATCTCAAAAGGACCACCTCATCGCGAGGGTCCCAATGCCACATACGGTGCGTTGTTCAGACGTACGGTCTTGGAGATATTCTCATTTAGGCATTGTCTAGCCCGACAGGTCAAGCCCAGTGGGCTGGCAGGTCGGCCCGACCCAGCTCGGAAAGTCCAACTCGGGTGGGGGTCATCCTGGCCCGATTTGGCAGGTCCGACCCGACTCGGTGGTTGGCCCGGCCCTGTGGGGCGCGGCCCATCTGCAGACCCGGCCCGCTCGGGTCGGTCTAGTTCGCCCGGTGGCACCAAGTGGCACCGCCTCACCCTGCCCGGCTGGCCAAATATGTCTGGTTCTGTTCGGTGTGAGCGGCCTGCACAGCGGTCCACTATCTCTCCCACGTGGCTCCAAGCGGAGCCTCGTGTATTTAGCTCGGTCGGAAGGCGGCCGACCGGTTCTCCGGGGAGTAGCCCGTAGTTGCGGGCCGCGATTCCCCCTTCGTGCGGTGCCTCTGGGTGCCGCGATCTTCCAGTCCAGCAGGCCGTAGCCTGCCGGATCACCCAGCCAAGCTGCCTGTGGTTTCCAGCCAGATCTCCTCCGCGTGGAACCTGCGGGTGTTGTGTTCCACCGGCATGTCCTGTAGTAGCCGACCAGTTCATCAACCCGAGCGGCCCGCGATTGCGGGCCGTGGTTTTCCTCCACGCGGCCGGCGCACAGTCGCCGCCTCCGGTCGCTGCCGCCTCTTCTGTCCACCACAGACTGCATGGACGCGGACTCCTTCTTCCATGATGGTGTGACAGCACCGCGCCCTCCTGGATCGGCCTCCATTTTTAACGCAAAAAAGAATCAATGGTGGTTCGTTAATCCTTGTTCGTTCGGCCCGCGCCCTTCGCATTAGGCGATATCAAAAGGCCAAGGTATAAACCATAGCATTCATCATGTACAAGGATATAATTGTATTCAAATAAGAATTATACAAAACTTCCTACCTTGAATCAAATTTCATTCACTGATGATGGTGTCGATTTGTTGACGTCGGGTGCATCCGAGGAGGAAGCGTCATTGTTGGTGACGTTCTTCACAGGCGGCATCTTCTCCCTTGACGCAGAGGAAGAGGAAGGAAGACGAAGTTACTCGTGGTCATCGCCTCATGTTCTTTCCCCAGTTGAAGAAGTGGAGGGGATGTTCTTCGTTGGAGAGGATGAAATTCACTCTAATTCTCCCAAAGCCTTCCAACATAATATTTTCCAACGCAAATAAAATAATAGGCTCCCCAAAATTAATATTTCCATGCATTTCAAAACAATTCAACTTAATAAATTAATTGAGGGAGCTTAATTAATTAATTTGAAAGTGTTGGTAAATTTATGATAGAAGGTGTGAGGTGGAGAGTTTTCAAAAAATAAAGAGAAGAGAGGTGGCTTCATTAATACAAAGGGGAGTCCAAGAGTTACAAAGGGGGGTTTAAAGGGAGTTGAGGGGTTTGGTGTTATTATGGGCCCCACCACATTATATCCTCCAATGAAAAGTTATGTGGGTTGTGGACCCCACCCCAACTTCCCTTTTGGTGAATTTAACATCCATCTATATAAAAATATATTAATTATAACATTATTTGTTTTTATGAAAACTCCAATATTTAACTACCACATCCGATTAAAAACAATTGCGTTAAAGGTCTCCTTATGAAAATACCGGTGCTGCAAGTTCATCAGTGTCCTCAGATTTCAATTCCGAGCACTGGTTAAAAATATATTAAAATCCGCACGTACGTTTACTGAACGTACCTGAAAAAAAACATCAAAAAATGATTCCGGGCACACCAGGCCTTAGAATCCAGTGCCGTCAGAAAATGTGGACTCTTAAAATTACAAAGAATTTATGAAAAAAAATTCCTTGAAATTTCAAGGTCTTTACATTACCCCCACCTCAGGGCTTTACATCCATGTATAGCTACAACACAAACTATGGAAACAAATGGGGGTACTGAGCATGTATCTGAGCCTCCCACTCCCATGTGCTCTCCTAGAGGTTCTCGTGATGCTAGTGAACACGCATTAGAGGAATCAACCATCCACGTAGGACCTGCTCCTGTCGATCCTCAATCTCCACTAGATCCTCCATGAAGGTCGCCCCGTCATCGATGTCCAGCTCCCCATGGTCGATGATGTGGAACGGGTCATGCATGTATCTCCTCGGCTGAGATACATGGAAGACGTCGTGCAACCGGTGCAACTGAGGTGGAAGGGCCATGTGTTATGCCACCTCGCCTACTCTGCTAAGGACCAGGAACTGCCCGATTAAAAGTAGAGATAACTTGTCACCTTGGCCAAATCTCTGAAGACCTCTTTGAGGTGAGACCCGTAAGAAGATGTGGTCACCATCCCGAACTCCAGTGGTCTTCATCTTTTATCATCATATGACTTATGTCTGATATGTGCAGTCTTCATCTGATCCTGGATAATCTACACCTTCTCTGTCGTATCATGCACCATCTATCTTCCTACAAGTGCTAACTCCCCTCGGTCAGTCCATCACAGAGGTGATCTACAAAGTCAGCCGTACAGTTCCACATAAGGGGCCATCCCGATGGTGGAGTAGTTGTTGTTGTTGTATGTGAACTCTACCAAGGGTAATTGATCCATCCATATATGATGAAATTCGAGGATGCATGCATGGAGCATTTCCTCGAGAGTCTGTGTGGTCCTCTCTATATGAACGTCCGCCTAAGGATGGAAGGCGGCGCTCAAGAAAATCATTATACCAAAAGACTACTGTAACCCCTTCAATGGCCAGGAAGTGAAACGAGAATCTCGATTAGAGATGATAGTTGATGGCACACCATGAAGCCACACGATCTCCTGGACATATAGGTGTATCAAGCTCTCTACTGAGCCCTGCTCTCTAATCGTTAGGAAGTGAGACGACTTGGTGATTCGGTCTACGATCACCTAGATATAGTCATGTCCTCTAGATATACGTGGATGTCCCATCATGAAATCCATGGATATCTCATCCCACATCCACTATGGAACCTCTAAGGGATGAAACAAGCCTACTGGAACCTGTTTCTCCGCCTTCACTTGCTGACAAGTGAAGCATCGAGAGACAAACTATGCTACTGCTTTCTTCATACCTGGCCACCAGGGCTATCGTCTGAGGTCCTGATACATCTTCTCCACTTCTATATATACCACTATAGGGGAAGTGAGGAACTCCCTCAAAACCTCCTACTTTAGTGCAACTGTTACACTGGTCCATCCACTAAAGAGTATGAAGTGTTCCTCACCGTCAAAAATTCCATCAGTAGCATGCCCTGAGCATATCTGAGCATGTCGTGTCTCACAGTCACTGTCCCCATGTTTATCCTCTCTGACTCGCTGAAGAAGTGGAGGAGTGACTGTGAGATAGTGCAAAAAGGCTGCTCCATCTCAATCCACAAAGGATATCTTCAACGCAGCCAGCTGCTCTGTCACCTCTCCTAGAAGCTGAATGCATGATCTCATGCTGAGATCATGTGCTACAATGTTCCCTCTCCCAAGAGTATATAAAATCTCACCGTCATAGTCCTGAAGGAACTCAAGTCATCGCTGCTGTCTCGGGTTCAGGTCCTTCTGCGAGATGATATACTGGAGACTCTGGTGGTAAGATTAGACTGTAAAACACTCTCCCATCAGATAGTGTCACCACATCATCAAGGTGAAGACCACTACTGCTAACTCAAGGTCTTGGATAGAGTAGTTTTACGAGTGTTGTGTAAACTGTCGTGAACCATACGTGATCACTAATCACTCCTGCATCATGAAACACCCGATTCCGGTCCCTGATGCGTCGTAGTAAACTATGTACCCGAATCCCTCCTCTGGTAGCCTCAAGATGGGTGCACTTGTCAACCTCTGCCTCATCTCCTGAAATGTCTCCTGGCATGTATCTATCCACACGAAGGGTTTCCCCTTCATTTTCAATGCTAATAGCGGTGATGCTACTCTGTAGAAGTCTAGCACAAATCTCCAATACTACCCAGCCAGTCCCAGATAACTCCGCACCTCTTTCACACCCTTGGGTGGCTCCCACACAAGTAGTGCCTCGATTTTTGCTGGATCCATTGCAACTCCAGCCTCCAAGATGACATGTCGTAGAAAGTGAACCTATCAAATCCAAAACTGGAACATCGATAGATTTATATAAATCTAGTTCTCTCAGAGTTTAACCAGTTCTACACTAAAATGGTAGGCATGCTCCTCCACAGTAGTCGAGTAAATCAGTATGTCGTTGATGAAGACTATGACAAAGCGATCGAGGTAAGGCTAGAATATCATGTTCATGAGACACATGATCACTACTGGAGCATTACTTACACCTAAAGGCATAACCAAGAACTCATAGTGGCCATACCGACACTTGAAGGCCGTACTATTCACATACTCATCTTGAACATTGAGCTGGTGATGGCCTGACCTGAGGTCTTTCTTTTAGAACCATCGTTCTCCTTTGAGATGAACAATTAAGTCGTAAATACTCAAGAGTGGGTACTTGTTCTTCACGGTCACCTAATTCCGGAGACGGTAGTCGAAACACAGTCACAAGATCCCTTCCTCCTTCTTGGAGAACAAAATCGGAGATGCCCGGGGTGAAACACTGGGTCATATAAATCCCTTCCCCTTCAAGTCCTTTAGCTGTACCTGCAGTTCACGAAGCTCAGCAAGAGCCATCTGATATGCTGGAGTAGATATCAAGGCTGTCCCAGGGTATTGGACAATGTATATGTCTACCTCTCTATAAGGATATAGTCCTGGAACGTCTCCAGGAAAAACACTTGCATACTTATCCCCCACAATAGGAAAACTCAGACTACACACATCAACCACTCCGAGGATGAGACTAGCCAACTAATGTGTGATCGTCTGGCCCCTCCTCTGCATAAGTCCATCCTGTGTTGCTAAGGCTTCCTTCTCACTGGTGAAGGTGAACCTAGTCCCATCTGTGCAGATATACGGAACTTTGTGCCTAATACAGCCAATCTGAGCAAGAACTGTGGATAACCAGTCCATACCCAAGATGTCGTCGTTAGGCCTCGACGCCGCTATAAGAAGATCCCAGCTAAAGATCTCACCTCCTAGAGTAAGATCACATTGTCGGGACCAGTGCATAATCATCGAGTCTTCTCTTGTAGGAGTCTCTAGCAGTATGGATCGAGCCAACGGCTCCGTCGAAATCCCCGAGCTCCGAACAAGGGCAGCAGTAATAAAATAATGACTCGCACTTGTTTCTATGAGTACTGCAGCAAGGGTGGAGTAGACATAGATTTTACCCCAAATCATCTCATTTTCACCATGTTCATAGGCCTCCACTACCTGGAGCTGACCCTGCCTCTTTCCAACAGCTCCATGTGGTCAGGGTGGACCTCCTATTGGTGGTGGTGGTAAATCCTCAAAACGTCGTCCACCAGCCGCTGCTCGGCCAGCTCCTCTGTCATGTCTGCATTCTCCCTACGAACCACCATGGTCAAACCTCTGCCTTTGCCTGGGAGGTCCTTCAACTATCTTCTTCTCATCTGCATGTTGGGTTGGGTAGTCTCGAGCCATGTGGACCTGCCCACCGCATGCATAGCACTGCCTGCTTCTCGCATAGTTGACTTTATCGCGTGTTCCCCGCACAACCAAACATGTATCCTGGGGTCGCCCACTTGATGGCCTAGTCCACAAGGGCCTCTACGACATCTATCTACTGTCGACTATAGAAGACTCCACTACATGTCACCCTATGGTGGGTCTCAATACTGGTGATTGTACAGCGAGAAATCCATCCACTATAATGGCTCGCTCCAGTACCCCCACCTGCGTCAGAATGCTAAGGGGAATCATTGAATCCCTGATCTCATGACTGAGCCCCAGCTCGAAGTTTTGGGACCTAAATAATGGGTCTCGTACCATATGTGTGGAGTAGCATGAGAGGTCGGTGAACCTCACTGAGTATTGAGCTTTTGTCATACTTCCTGGATGCAGATGAAGTAACTCCTGAATCCGCACTACACGAAGGGTGGATGGAAAAAAATATGAGCGAAAGAGGATCTCAAAGTATATCAAGAGTAATTATGACTCTTCATGCACCAAGAGTATCAGGATCCACCATTATCCTTCCACTACATCTAGGAGACTCACGACAAGGATCACCATGAGGTCAGCTTGTGTCCCTACCAATTTGAAAACTCTCACGATAGCCTCCATCCAATCCACAACTACTTGTGGGTCCATCTCTCCCCGGAACCGGGGAAGCCTCTGGCACTGGAACTCATGAAACACACTCAGGAGGTGTACAATCTCTATTGCTGGAGCTATTGGTATCAGTGGCCCAGCAGGTAGTGGTACCACTGGTACCTCTGCTACGATGGGGCCCTACACCGAGGCCTAGTCGCTCTGTGGGCTACCATCTCATACATAACTCGGAACCCTAGATGGGTACCTCGGTGGGGCCATACTGAAAAAAAAACAGGTGTGCCACGGTCAAAACAAAATACCTAGTTAGATGACACAATGTAATCATAATTAAATCGTTTTCGAAGGAAACACTCACGCAATCCGTGTTTTTGTGCACTGAGAATGTAATCAGAAGTCAGAGTCCTAGTGTATGGATACATCGGCTGTCACACCAACACTGGTTTTCCAAAACTGATATCCACACCCAAATCACTTGACACTATTGTTGTTAAAAGAATCAGTTTCTGTGTTCTGTGGTAGAACTGACTCCTCAGATACCAATTTGTCACGAACCGTCCTCGGGGCCCGAGCCGTGTCTACCCCAAGCACGCATTCCATTGGCCAGGGGCTGGCGACTATCACTAAAGGCGTAAATTCCTAAGCTGGGAAGTCATTTCCTTTATAAAAGTAAACAAACACAATAGAGTACACAACATGAAGTAAACACTAATTAAAACTGAATACAAAAGAGTGTGCTGGAAAGTAAATGGGCCAGTATACAATCACAACTGAACAAAAAGTTCAAGTAAAAAGGGAAAAACAGCTGAAAGTAAAGAGAAGCTCCTGGATCATACTCCAGGATTCCTACCTGAAGGGTACGTACAAATGGCCACCTCAGCACTCATGTCCGTCTGTCTCCTCCATGTGCCGACTCGTCTCAAGGTCCACCTCCGGGTACCATCTAGTCGTGGAGCTCTTGGCCTCCGTCAGCACTGTCCGTCGTCTGCATCCAACACAATGAGGTGAGGGCATTTCCCGTGCAGTGGTGAGTATAATGATTCTCAGTAGGGACCTCGATACCCGCAAGGTCTCATAATATCCACTAAGTATAAACAAAATAAAAAAGATAAAATCATGAAGTACCAACAAACCCTACTTAGGTATATGCCCATACATATACCTTAGTTACCAATCTCAGTCTTCCTCAAACTCTCAATCCCAAGCACAAACCAATTCCATAATGGAACTAATTTCAATCACCATGATGATAGCGGTTGACTGTCATGACTCAACTCACACAGTTATGCCACAATAGTAGAGAGATATAGATGATCAGATGTAGCCACTGGATCATCTAAACTGTCAGACCCACACATGATACATGACCAGCTACGCTTTCAGAACCACATAGGATACATTCCACCTATCTCGTCTAAGATGTCAGACCTACACAGAATATAGGCCAGCTATCAGGTCAAAGCATTAGAACCCACATAGGATACAGACCAGCTATCTCGTCTAAGCTATCAGAACCACACAGGATACATGCCAGCTATCTCGTCTAAGTTGTCGGACCCACACATGATACATGCTAGCTATTATCTCAAACCCACACAGGATACAGGAACAGAAGTTAGAACTGTCGAACCCGCACAGATTTTTTGTACATTAGTCGCTGTCGTCGAACCCAAGGAGGCAATCAGTACAGTAGTTGACGTAGTCTTAAACAGCTTTAGGGTTCCCACACACATCAAGTTCGATTCTGTGAGGGTCCTCTCCTCAAGAAAATGGGGTCGATTCATCAAAAATAATGGAGTCCTGAGTTGATGTATTCCGATGTTCTTACTCATTAAAATAAACCCAACACGACCGACGGTGCGACAATCAGATGCTCAGTCTGGGAGTTATTGGATTTTCCGTTCCAGGGGCCCGGTTGGATTTACACTCGATTCAAACCCGGCCATTTTCCAGGACTGTCCAAAACTCACTTAGAGTATTGAAAAAGTACTGCCTCATTGTGAGGGTCCCAGTGTCGTAGATGTCGCATCGTTCGGACACGTGGTCTTGGAGATATTCGCATTTAGGCGTTGTCGGGCCCAGCCCATCAAGCACAGTGGGCTGGCGGGTCAGACCGACCCAACATAGCGAGTCCAAACCAGATGGGGGTCGGCCCGACCCTGTTTGGTGGGTCCGAACCAGCTGGGGGGTTGGATCGGCCCCCCTACGGACCCAACCTGTAGAGCGGGCCAGTCCAGTTCACCCGATGGCACCGAGCGGGGCCACCTTTTCCTACCTAGCCGGCCGAAGCCAACTGGTTCTGTCCAGCATGATCATCCCACACCATGGTCCACTGTCTCTCCCACGCATTTCCAAACGGCGTCGTGGGTCTTCAATCCGGCCGGTTCTCCCATCCAAGTGGCCCACAATTGCGGGCTGCATCTCCTTCGCGCAACACCTATGGCTGCCACCGTCCACCAGCCCAGCCGGTAGTAGCCGGCTGGTTCTTCAGCCCGAGCAGACAACAGATTCAGGCCATGGTTTTCCTCTATGCAGCCACCGCTACGGGTCGCCTCTGCTTTTGGACACCGTCGACTCAAGTCGTCGCCACCTCTTATGTGCACCACAGCCTTCATGGACGCAGAATCCTTCTTCTAGCACAGTGCGATGACATTATGCCCTACCGGATCTCCCTCAATTGTCAACACAAACAAGAATAAACTGAGGGTCGTCAGGCCATGTTCGTTTGGCCCACTCCTTCCGCATTATGCGGTACTGAAAGGACAAGGAATAAACTATAGCATTCATTAAGAACAATGGTATAATTTTATTCGAAAAAAATTATACAAAACTCCATAGATTGAATCGAGGTTCGTTCGTTGACGGCTGCGTTGATTTGTTGACGTTTGGTGTGTCCTAAGAGGAATCATCGTTGTTGGCGACATTCTTCACGGGTGGCGTCTTCTCCATTGATGAAGAGGAAGAAGAAGGAAAACGACATTCCTTCTGGGCGTCGCCTCACGTTCTTGCACTGGTTGATGAAGTGGAGCGGATGTTCATTGTTGGATAGGATGAATTTCTCTCTAATTCCTCCAAAACCTTCCTACAGAATATTTTCCAATGCAATTAAAATAATAGGGTCCCCAAAATTAATATTCACAGGCATATCAAAACAATTCAAATTAATCCATTAATTGAGGGAGCTTAATTAATTAAATTGATGGTGTTGGCGCATTAATGAGAGAAGGTGGGAGGTGGAGAGTTTTCAAAAAATAAAGATGAGAGAGGTGGCTTCATTATTACAAAGGGGAGTCCAAGAGTTACTGAATCGTGCGGCCAATTGTCGCCTATTGACCAGTCAATGTTCTGGTTCTCTGCTAATGTGTATAGCAGCACTTGGGTCGAATCCTCGGTGATGATACTATGTAGTAGTCGTTTGTTTTTAGTTGATTGTATTTTGATTAGGGGGGTTTGTTGCAGAGCTTAAATGAAATGATTGATTGACTCTAATTGATTTAATAAATTGATAAATATTGGGATGAGTTCATTATTAGGGAGTTAATCTTGTGATATCCTTGATCTTTTCTTTATGTTGCATTTAAATTAACACCCACTTCACAATTTGACGTCGATTAGAATTCCTAAGTTTTAAAACATTAATCCAAGACTTAACATAACTAGGTTTCTAAAATCAATCATTAATTGCTTATGGTAGTGTATTTATGGTTCCACTAATCCATGGAAACCACATTCTAAACAAAATATGTCATTAATCCATGACATATTAAGTACAACATACACAATGTTAAATTAACGAATACTCATCGAGAAAATACTCTCAATCACAAAACATCCCAAAATTTTGACTCACCCCAATGAGATAATTACTCAGACATTTGGGTGTTTAATATTCTGGTTATAATAATTATGATGATAAATTAAGAATAGAAGAAAATGAAAGGGATTAGAAAAAAGTGGTACATTGAACACACACACCTGAACAATGATGATATTTAAAAACAGATTTTTGATTGAATGAGGAAGAAAAATAAGGGAAGTAGATTCAACTGAATTTAAACTATTTTAAGAAAATTAATATTAAAATACATGTGGTGGAGGAGAATAAGAGATATTGAAGAATAAACATTCATTAAAACAGAATTACAAAAGAATGGACTTACAAAATTACAAAACCGAAGAACACAAAAGTAAGTGAAAACAAAGAGAGGAGGAGAGGTCTCTCAAGTGAAAACACGAGTATGGCAGGTCCTCCCAAGCCTTTGTAAATGTTTTGGTCGTGCCAATATGATCTCTTCTCTTCTGAAATGACAACCCCTTTCAAGGATAGAAGTGGAGAGTATTTATAGCCTAAGGAGTGGACTATTTTCATTCCCAATCTGTCCTTCCAACTGCATCACCATGTTGGCTACACAGACAGCCGAATATCCAAATATATCCTTCAAAAAAGTTGTAGATAATAAAGTTTTTCTGACTATTGTAAAAATTTGGAGGAATTTGGACAAGTGGAGCCAATGTTATGGCGGTTTTATTAAACAAAGGTAAACTGTCCATTTCTATCCATGATTTTTCGATGGCCAAAATGTGAATGGATTTTGGAACCGGAAGTTGCCTTCAAATCCGAATGACTTATTCAACAAAGTCGTCCACCTATATCTCATATTTCAAACTGAAAAACCTCATCTCTATGTGATGCTTACATCATGAAATATGTCATTAATATTATACTGATTGTATTTCTCGTCCAGAATGGTGGGCAGGACTTTAAAGCTTCATATGGGCCCCTTGTGGTTGGATTTGGGCCTTTAAATTTTTATCCAAGATGACATGTAGTGTCCCCCGAATAATAATGGAGAGTTAGGGTTTTTGGACTTCTTGATTGAGCCCAGTAAATCAATATTCCAGGATGGTCCATTTTGTTTACAGATTCATTGGTCTTGTTTGTGAGGACCATATGACCCTTCAAATGGAAGTATTGGATCATGGTACCTTCTAATGAAATATTCTATACTGAAAGGAGAATACTAAAAAACAAGAACCACATAATTTGGATTAGTATAGTGATATTTATTATTAAAACATTAAACTGACTCATTTGGACTACTTCTAAAAAAGCCCAAAAATTATACATTATATTAAAACATTAATATTTCATAAAAATTTTGCACATTTCATATAAAATAAGTAAAGGGAGTATATAATAAGTCATGAAAATATTAATAACATCAACTCCCCCACACTTAGTTTTGTGCATGTCCTCATGTGCAAAAAATATAAAAACATGACAAAATCATTTATACTCACCAACAGATTTTAAAATTTTGTTTTCTCCAATCAGGGGAGGTTTAGACTATTTAACTCATCCATTTTTAATTCCAACACATATTCTTACAGAAAAAAGTTTCCAAAAATAATTCATTTTTTCATGCTCAAATTTAGAAATGGAAAATGTGGACACTCAAAACACACACCTCTCAAGATGATAAAATTCATTTGTGGAGGTTCACTCTTTCCCCAACCAAATGTGAACATCTTAGAGGTTGAAAAGAGCTCTCAGCTTACAATACCTATTCAAAGTGAACAAGAATAAAGTGGTATTTTTAATGGGTTTTTCTGTGTCTATGGTATGGTAGGAATATAATGTCTAAGAGAGAGAATATGAGGGTTAAAATACCAACATAGAAAAAGAAATGCACTTTTTTTTAAAATAAAAATGAAAGGAAATGAAAACACATATTTACAAGAGAATGATTGTGTGATGAAAGGCACAATAGAGGAAGAAAATATGAAGGTAATGAGAAGATGAAATATTTACAAAACATATAACTTCTCTCAATAAGAATATAATTCAAGTGTTCTTTTTTTTCTTATCCTTTTTTTCATTGTTTTTTCGAAAGTTGAACTTGGAAAAGATCTCAAACTCATCACCCAACCCAGGATTGATCTCCTCACGACACTAATTGTAATAGTTATAACAAGATCAAAGGTTTATGAAGAGTGATTTTTGACCTAACCAAGGCACAACCAATTTTTTAATTTTTTTTTTTATTTTTTTAATTTTTGATTTTTTTTCATAATTTTTTTTTCACACTTGTCAATAACCTTTACAAAATTACATAATTGGAAGTTCATTACATTCCACAAAACACACTTAATGACAACCTCTCCCCCATACTGAAATGGATTCTTTCCCTCGAGCATATGATAACATGGTGAAAATCAATAATACGGTACCCAAACATTGAAATCCATTCCCCCCCCACACTTAAATATCAAATAGAATTATTTAATGAAAATCCATGTTGATATTGGGTGGGAAAAGGTATTGGGATTGTAATGTGGCTATCAAAGAATTGGTTTTCATAGGCTCAAAGGGGATTTCAAAATGAGGATTAATGTAAGGGAAATGGGAGGCTATTTGGCTATTGTGATTCTCGTGTGGTTCAAAAAATGCCTCTATCATATTAATACACACTAAGGTAGTAAATTCAGCTCTAAGGTCCACAAACTCAAGACTCACAAATGGTGGTGATAACACACATTTTGAAAAGATGGCCATAGGTGGCCTTAGCATGAAAGCAAATGTTGTTCCTCACGGTTCGAGAAAATAATTTTCCAAATCAAAAATTGAGCATTCAAAATGTGTTGGTTTTGACACAAAATTATTTATCCAAATTCATAATAAAAATAAAAAAAATTAGATGAAAACATGTCTGTTAACTCCACAAAATGGTTGTACAAAATTTCAAAACTCGATGGTGAGTAAGCATGACTCTTTAATTTTCTTTTATTTTTTTTAAGTGACTGTTTTCTTGGATTTTTTAGTATTTTAGGATTTTATATTTTTTTGCTTTTTTATAAAGATACAGCCACACAAAAAATAAAGTGAAAAAGAAAGGTTTTGAAAAATAAAGTTGTAAAAAAATTAAAGAGAGAGGAAAAAGAAGAAAGAGATAGAGAGAGGAAGAGATAGAGATAGTTAAATGGAAAGAGGTTCCCCTGGTTTGGATTTGGCGGGCCGCATTCTCCATCTAGTGGTAGGTCGGCTAGAGAAGTTAGGGAGCCAGTGGAAGTCGATGTTGATCTAGGATTGTGCATACTCTCATGGTGATGCTTTAACCGATGTCCATTAACCGTGAATGTCCTTTTGGAAGAGGGGTCATGGACTTGCACTACACCAAATGGGTAAACGTTAGTAATAACAAAAGGACCTTCCCAACGAGAATTAGGCATACCTGGGGGAAGTCGAAATCAAGAATTGAAGAGCATTACCTTTTCACCTTCATGAAATACCTTTCTCAGGATGTGTATGTCATGGAGTAGCTTATCCTTCTCTTTGTACAGATTGGAATTCTTATAGGATTCAAGTCGAATCTCCTCTAGTTCAGCCAATTGCAACAATCTTTCTTCACCAGATTTTTCACAATCTAAATTACAGGTTTTCATAGCCCAAAAAGACTTATGTTGGATTTCAACTGGTAAGTGACATGCTTTACAAAAAACTCTCCTAAAAGGAGACATCCTAAGGGGTGTTTTATAGGCAGTTTGATAAACCCAAAGGGCTTCACCAAGTCTCTCAGGACAGTCTTTTTTGGTGTTCTTAACAATTCTCTCAAGTATCCTTTTAACTTCTCTATTAGGGAGTCCATCCATGCCATTTGTTTGGGGGTGATATGCATGTAGACGCCGGAAAAGTCCGTTGTTCCCAAACGAAGCTCCGGATGCGGATAGCGAGGTCATATTTGGAGTCAGAAGCATGTTCCGGAGGGCCCGGAAGACTTGCGCGGAATTTTGGAGACCCGCACGCAATGTTGAAGTCAGGCGCGCAAACCTCCCGGGATGCGTGCAAAGCGCTGGGCCGGCGC
The DNA here is from genome assembly GCA_963277665.1 of Viscum album. Classification (NCBI taxonomy): domain Eukaryota; kingdom Viridiplantae; phylum Streptophyta; class Magnoliopsida; order Santalales; family Viscaceae; genus Viscum; species Viscum album. Next base: position 639,733,155 of record OY728133.1, on the reverse strand, counting down.
GCAATTTTACGCGCCCGTGGCCCGCGCGACTCCCTTGCGCGCCGGGCCCTATTCCGCGCCCGCGAAGGAAATTCCGCGCCCGCGAACCGGATTCCGCGCCCGGGGTTGCCTATAAATATAAGGCGACCCCCGACGTTTTGGAGGTTGCCAGAATTCGAAGAGTCGCTCGTTCGCGAAATCCAACCCCCTCCGCGCGCAATGCCGATCTTCAGGTAACCTCTTTTATTTCACGCAAGAAAGCCTCGGGGTTCGCCTTCGCGCGCAATCCCTTTGGCTCCTTTCTTTTTGAATTAACTCTTCACCCAATGGCCTTCACGCGCAAAAGAAGCCTCTTGCGCGCAATTGCCCCCGGGTGCGCGCAATCCAGCCCGATTGCGCGCACCCCCCCTTTTCAAAGTGGCCATTCATTAAAGAATGAGTCGTTGCCCCCGCGCGCTGTCCGAAGCCCGGTGCGCGCAATCTTCATCTTCCGTGCGCAAAGCGCTGGCCCAATTGCGCGCCAGCCCACCCATTTGCGCGCCGACCCGCGGTATTGCGCGCCAACTCCTCTTTTGCGCGCAAACCGCCAGGGTCGCCCCTTTGACCCCCTGAGGGTACCCGCCTGCGTGGAGCCCAATGATCTTCATCCCGGGTGCCCGCATTGTGCGTTGTCTTCCCGTGCGTCCCTCCAGGCTCGCGCGAAGTGACACGGACCCATCGGCGGCACAATCTCTTCCGCGCTGCAAGACGCTAAACTGCCAAGTGTTTCGTCCAACATGACGTTAAACTGTACCTCGTCCGCGCTGCAAGACGTTAAACTGCCAAGTGTTTCATCCAACATGACGTTAAACTGTAACTCGTCCGCACTGCAAGACGTTAAAATGCCAAGTGTTTCGTCCAACATGACATTAAACTATACCTCGTCCGCGCTGCAAGACGTTAAACTTCCAAGTGTTTCGTCCAACATGACGTTAAACTGTACCTCGTCCGCGCTGCAAGACGTTAAACTGCCAAGTGTTTCGTCCAACATGACATTAAACTGTACCTCGTCCACGCTGCAAGACGTTAAACTGCCAAGTGTTTCGTCCAACATGACGTTAAACTGTACCACGTCCAAGCTGCACGACGCTAAACTGCCTAGCCTCCATCGTCCTCAACACACGACGTTAAACTGTACTTCGTCCGGCAAGACGTTAAACCATCCGCTTCGTCCTCAACACACGACGTTAAACTGTACTTCGTCTGGCAAGACGTTAAACCGTCCGCACCGCCCGATCCCGTGCCTCGCACGCAGGGTCCCCCTCCCAGTTTGGATGTGGCCCCCACCCTCTCATCTCTGCAGGGATGTCGGGGTTGGAGTGGCCTTCGCCCACGGGGGTAGAGTGTCACAGACAGAACGAACTACGTGGAATTTGATCCCTGTCTCCAAAACAGGGTATGTAGGAAGCCTCCCTGAGGTTCAAGCCCACCACCTGGTCGTCCCGGTCGTATTCACGTCGGTTCATCCATCAGTGGACCCCTCTCGGGTTCACATTTGCGTCGATTCACCTATGAATCTGCCCCTGTGGGAGACTGCACGTGTGTATCTCCATTGTGCTTCCCCACTGCTGAAGCCAGTAGAGGGCGTGACAGGGATCGAGGTCTCTTACCTTCGGCCCAAGTCCCTCTCCAACTGAGCTTTCCCGCATCCAGGCTGCCTCAGTGCGTAAGTCCTGACAGAATGAACTACGTGGACTTTGATCCCTGTCTCCTAAACATGGTACGTAGGAAGCCTCTCTGAGGTTCAAGCCCACCACCTGGTCGACCCGGTCGTATTCACGTCGGTTCGTCCATCAGTGGACCCCTCTCGTGTTCACATTTGCGTCGATTCACCTATGAATCCGCCCCTGTGGGAGATTGCACGTGTGTATCTCCATTGTGCTTCCCCACTGCCCCTTTTTCTATTTTCTCTTTTCAGCGTCCAGCATGACGTGAAACTATGATCCACCCGGCCGTTCCATCCCCCTCTGTGCGAGGTGGTTCGGTTCAATCCTCCGCCCGGCGGCCTCGACCTCTTCGTGAGTCGACTTGCCGACGTCCAGCATGACGTTAAACTGTATATCCGAACTACGTTGACTTTGATCCGCGCTAACGCGCGGTACGTAGGAAGCCTCAATGAGGTCCAAGCTCTTCACTCCATCATCCATCCTGATCCTTACCCGGGCTGCCACATCCCGGTGGGGTCATGCCATTTCATTCCATTCCACTTCACTCGGGAAGCCGCCCACGTGCTGGCCCCAGCGTCGGAGGTTCCTCGCAAGGGGTTCTGTCATCTGATCCACTTCTCGTGTTGATCAGTCTGATGCCGTCCCCGCTAGACGTTAAACTCGCGGCATACCCCGTGTTAAACATGGGAAGCTGAGGAAAACCTCAGGTAACACAGTTCCCCACACCCAGCGCGGTATGCCTCAGGCCATCACGCCTTCGAGAAGCCGTATTAGGGACGGAAGGCAGAAATGCAGAGTCGCAGTGTTAAGACACGCCCCCAACACCCAGAGCTACCCGGTCTCCTCACCGCAGGTTGCTGCCCCGACCAGACCCCTTGGAGCGTCCTGGCGGAACCAGCGTAATTAACCGGTGTCCATGAAGAAATGGCGCCGAGAACGAGGTTCACGAACATTTTTAAATCTATGAGGGAGACCCGGATTAGGCAACGAGTTCTGAGGAGACGTCCACGGAAGGAGGAGCCGACATCCCATCATCCCGGTTTCGATCAAGGAGCAGACACCCCTGAATAAGGGACGAATGCCGCCCGCCCTTAGAAAGTGGGACTGCGGGACTGCGGGGCCACAAGCCACGTGCCCATCCCCTCGGGTCGACGGGTGCACACGCGAACGCGTCCTGGCGGAACAACGTCGGAACATAAACCCGATGCACATCCGCACCGAAACAAAAAAATGGTGAACCCAACGTGAATCTCTTCTCCTCAATACGAAGACCGATTGCTTCCAGAGGTGTTGGAAGACCAGCATGCTGCTCGACCGAGCATTCAACACCGGGGCACGGAACCCGCCAGGGGCTGGGGAAGGGAAATCGGGCACTCCGTCTCACGACGTCGATGGCCTGGGTTCCCCCCACGGAAGGCGTCGCGGCACTAATGGTTGGTTGTCGATTCCTTTTCCTATCAGTTTTAATGGGTTCTTCTCCCTGCTTTCATGAATCATGTCACCCAATCCAGTGCCCGATCGCCACCCGCCCACTGGCGTAGGGGTAGGGGAAACACCGACGCGGCTACTCCGCGTGGTCCCGCCCATTCCACAGCCGTCCCAGCAGCCGCAGCTGCGGGGCAACCACGCCCTCTCTCCCCCTCGAAGGTCATCCAGAGAAGGGTGATCAACAACTTGGTGAGGAGATATGAGGAAGAGGGAGTCATCCCCACCAGGGACATGGCTCACCTAGACCTCGAGGAAGCTGCACCTCGCCACCAACGCCGCCCCCGAGGGCCGCGCAGGGAGGCACCGCTGCCTACCTCGACGTTCAACCGCTTTGGGAGCTTATCCCCGGAGCGCTCCGACAACTCCTTCCCCTATGCGGATGAGGTGGAAGAAGTCCGGGACCACCCTATCCGAGATTCGCTCCAGGGATCCGCGATAAGGGCTCCTGTCAGGCCATGGCGACATCGCCGCCAGGCCTCTCAAGTCGAGGAACAGGCTCTCCACCTGCCCGTGCCGCTCATCCCGACTCATTTTTCCCGATGCCAACGTCGGGCACGAGCGGAAGAGGATGCCCACCTTGGGGCCCTAGCAACAGCGGCCGCGTTGGCTCAAGCCACTGCTGGCTCCAGTCACCAGACCCCTGCGCATCCTGAGCAGGGGCACTTCCATGCCCGACCTGGATCGAGGCCCCGACCGCCCCAAAGGCAGGTTGGGTTGACTCTCCCAGTTGCTGGTACATGAAATAGCAACCGCGGACCACCTCGCGGTAGCGCTATTCACCAACAGGGTCTACTCCATGTGACCGATCCAAGAGGCATGGGTCACCCCACCATTCGATCCCGGCCCGGAGGCCTGCCCGGAATCATCTCTCCCCGCGTCCCCTTTGATATCTGTCCCGGTGCTCCTCGCACCTTGGTTTCCAGTCCTCTTGGCCCCAACACCGGTGCGGCCGGAGGACGCCAGGATAGAGATCAGCCATGCCCCGAAGAACCACCCAGGGGCAGGAAGGCGAGGTGTCGACATCGAGGGAAGAATGTTACGGAATTCCGGACAGAGATCCGACCGGTTCGTTTCTCTAATACAGAGGCGGAGTATGATTCGGCGACGGAGCCCTCCCCCCGATCCCACCAGCTAGGGGCAGTGGTAGGAATGCGGCACGTCAGCCTCGTACTTCCTGAGAGCGAGATCGATACGATCCCCGCTTCTCTCCGAAGGTATATCCGGAGTAGTGAGGGCCTGGTAGACCCCCAAGGATCAAGCTTTCGGTTGGTACCAGCCCCTTCGGAAGCGCCTTCTGCCTCGATCGGAGAAGCCGAAGACTTTTTCTGGGGACCGACGGTCGAACCACGATCTAGTGCACCCTTGGCGAGCACCGACGCTACGGAAGGATGTTCGCTCGCCGGCCCGTCCTATCGTGATGTGGTAGCTAGGGCACCGCCACCCTCAGAGGGCGGCCCGGGATATGGAGGCCAATCGGCCTGCTCGCTGTATTCACCGCCGGCCAGCCCGTCGGCCCGGCGGCCCGCCTCGGCAGCACTTTCGGTTCCCCATCCATTCCCAGTCGTTGAAGAGGACCAAGGAGACCTGGGTCCCATGTTTGAGTCGTGGAGCTTCTGGACCGTCCTTGTAGAGGGCCACTTCCCTGAGAAGTTTAGGCCAGTCGCAGGACCGGACTTTGATGCACCCGAATCACTCACCCCGGATGAGTTCGAATGCTTCTGCCGAACTCTCCGGGAGACTCAATCCCGTCTTCACTGCCTACAAATGCCATATCCCAGGAGTCAAGCACACCTGGAGGATATTGGTGAGCAGTGCCGTCAAATTGACCTGGCCACGCTCCCCGCGGTTCGGCACCCCGGGTCATTTGGGCACCACGAGGCCCTCCAACAACGATGCGTTGAGTGTTTTCAAGTACTCTGCAAGGTTATCGAGGGAGCCACTCCACATGTGTATATCCGTGGATGGGGGCAGTACGCTGCCCTACGCTTCAGTGCGATTCGCCGACAGCCCGATTCACTGGGTGGCCCTGAGGGTACATCCCCAGGGACGGAAACGGTCAATATGGCTGACCTGTCGGGGGAGGGGAACGGCTTGGAACTTCTCGACGGAGGCTCTCCCCCCGAAGACAAGCCGTTGTTGGATCCATCGGTGAGAGTTACTCGTCACCAGAGGAACCTCCTGGGTCTCCCCACACCCACTGAAGCACTGACGTTGTGCCTAAACATCAGCAAAGGTAAAGAGCACTGCGGGGCTATGATGCCCGCCGACCCATCTGCCTCCATGCAGAGGGCGGATGAGGATCCCGAGAAGGCTATGCTACGTCAACAGCTCGCCAAGCAGAAGAAGCTAGTTGACCAGCTCCTCGCCGAGCGCGCTGCAGAGCAGCGGCCTGAATACGGTGATCCTAGGCCAGGACAGCAGGGACAGGAACAACCACCCCTCGATGAGGCTCTCCCAGGAAACCGTGATTATGCCGTGTTTGCCGACAGGGGAGAGGCCATTGCCTATGGAAAGACGGCGCGGTATGTTTCACCGCACCCTCCCGAGCGACGTGACTACCTGAGAGACCCCACTCGGATTCCTCCCGCTTCCCCAAGGGCCGCTCCGCACGCCATCCCACGAGCTGCCGAGTTCGACGACTCGGTCGACGACCCGATTGAAGGACAATGCAATGCGCTCATGGTGAGAGATCCTCTCCAGGACTGGAACCCATGTCCGGACGATCCGATGGCGGCACTCATCGCCCTCTTGGAAGCCTTGGAGACTCGGCAAGTGGCGATCCCACCGGACGGCAAGCCATACCCAGCATGGGTGGATGACATGCCGGCGCCTCCGGGATTCGGGAATCCCACTTTCTCCCCCTTCAACGGAACTGGAGATCCGCCACAGCATTTGGCCCATTTCAACTCGAGGTGCGGGCCTATGTTGGGAACTCCGGTGCAGCAGGAGGCCGCTAAGCTTCGCTGCTTTGTCCAGACACTGGAAGGGCCAGCATTTGTCTGGTACATCCAGCTCCCCGTCGGGTCGATAACTAGCTGGGAGGACCTTCGTAGACAGTTCCTCTACCAGTTCAGTTCCACAACCCGGAAGACGAGTATCGCAGACCTCTTCAAGTGCAAGCAGAGGCCTGATGAGCGAGTCGCGGATTTCGTCGCCCGATGGAAGGGTCTCACGTATTCCCTTGACATGCCATTGACTCAGGAGCAGTTGCTTACAATGTGCGTCGGGAACGTCAAGACCGAACTGGTCCCTTCCCTGATCACTCAGAATTACCCCGGAGGGTTTAGGGACTTCTCAGACAAAGCTCAACGTCTTGAGGAAGCCCTGCAACAGGCCAGTCAGGCACACCCGCTGCCTCCTATGATTCCTGCAAGGAGAGCCAGCAGGGCTGAGCCCGCTGCTGTTGCCCAGATAGAGGCCCCCAGGCCGTTGGAGCTGCTGCCGGCGAGGCCAGCTCCACACCCTCACAGGAATCCGCCTCCATGGGCTCAGTTCCCGGCCCAGCAGCGGAAGCCCCAGAAACGGTCGGCCCCTCCGCGTAATGTACCGCCACAACCCAGGCGAGATAATCAGGGTCCACCTCCTCAGCAGGCCCCTCCAGCCCCTCGTCAAGACCACGCTCCCAGGGGCCCGCGATACCTGACTTACTCATTTCAAGAGGATCAGGTCCCTGGTTATTTCCGGAGCGCCCTGGAGCAGAGGATTGTGCGACTGCCTGAGTGTTGGAGGCCAGAGGAGGCACATCTCACGGATAACCCCCGCTACTGCCCTTACCATCGGGCCCTGGGGCACACCATCCGGCGGTGCTACGTGTTTAAGGACTGGCTCCAAGACCATATTAACAACAATGTAATCAGGTTGGGCCCAGCTCCAGCACAAGTGGCGGGCGTGTTCGTGGGATCATATGACGATAGTGGCAATGAGGACGAATGGCAGCTGGTCTCCGACCGTGGATCCCAGAAGTATAATAACTGGATGGCCCGCAAGACGATCATTCGCGCCCATGGAATCATCCGTGCGCGCTTGAATCATCCTGAGACCTTAGAATTTGCGGGTGCTGCTTCGACATCGTCATCCCAGCCTGCCTCTTCCGAGAAGAGCAAACGGCGGCGGCGCAAGAAGGAAGAGCGCGCCCCGCCAGTTCCGCCACTATCCCGCACTCTCGGCGATTTCATGCCCCCAGAGATGGGGATCCCTCCTCGGATCCGCCTAGTGGTGAATGATTCGTCCGATGACAGCGTTGGGTACGCTTCGGTTAATACCGTCGAGCTGGTAAATCCCTTTTCGGTTCCCGACGTTGAAGAACACCAGGTGGACCTCCCTAGTGTCCCCGGTCGTCGCCACCGCCAGAGGAACCGCAACAACAGGAGTCGCTGGGGCACAGCAGTTGGTACCTCCAGCCAGGACGTGCACGCCGCTGAGACCAGGCAGCAGGCTCAAAACCGAGCTCAGTGCGCGCAGCCCCCCCATCCGGGGATGACAGATTTGCCTCCGCCACTGTTTGTGGTGTGGGACCAGGCAGAACCGCCTCAGCCGCGTCGCGATCAGCTCCGCCCTGCCGCATGTCCGTCCCGGCCTCCTGACCCCAATACGGTGACTACTTCCCGGGCATCAACCGATGAACAGCGGGATGCGCCAATCACCAGTCGGCCTCCAGTCCAATCAGCAAGGCCCGTCATACCTCCAACCGCAGTGCAACCTCCTCCAACCAGGGGCTCGCGCTTGGCCAAAAAGTATGATGTCCTGAAGCACTTGGCCGACATCCCAGCAAGGCTCTCCATCCTTGAGGCTCTGCGCATGTCATCTGAGATGCGTGAGGCACTCGCTGAAGCCCTGAAAATCCCCCTCCGGTTTGAGACAGAGGATGCGGCTGCAGAGGCCTTTCACGCCGAAACGATTGAGGACGCCGAATGTCAGGCAGTTATCTCGTTCTCTGGTAAGGATGAAGACCCTCCTATACAGGGGCACATTCGTCCGCTGTATGTTACTGGCCAGTTCAATGGCCTTGAAGTCCGGCGCTGTCTTGTCGACACGGGGTCCGGGATTAACCTGATTCCCACTCGGACGCTCCGGAGATTGGGGTTGTCTGAGGATGACTTGATCCCCTCCGACCTCAGGATCCAGGGGTATGACCGCACCGAGCAAACTCTGGACGGCAAGATACGTTTGAAAACCCAATTCGGTGACTTGGTTGCCAACACCGAATTCATGGTAGTCTCTCAAGACACTGCGTATAACGCATTGGTGGGCAGGCCATGGCTCCACCTTCATGTGGCGGTTCCCTCGTCATACCACCAATGCCTCAAATACTCCCTTAATGGTCAAGTAGGCGTGCTTCATGGAGATGCCTCTCGTTTTGCCTCATGTGAAGCCCGTTATCTGGATGCGGACTATTACAAGAGCAAGGATAAGCAGATCCTGGCAGGTGAGGTTGAGCCTGTCGCTGTTGGAGGTGATCCCTGGGCAAGCTTGGATGACGCTTACGTCCTCCCAATTCAACGGTTGGACGTAGCCATGGTCTCAACGGCCTGTGAGTCTCCTGATGAGATGACCGCGACCGCCCATGCCAGCACCAGCGGCCCAGCAGGATCTGGTAGCCCCAATGCAATTTCCAACGCAGTCTCTCCCGTGGACGATCCCTCCCTGAGTGGAGAGGACGTGGAAGATGCACCCCTAGCCTTTGAGGAGGGTGTCTCAGCCACGGTCGATGAGTTAGTACAGGTGAACCTTGGGACCGAGGCAGATCCAAGACCCACATTGGTCAGTGTCTCCATGCCCTCTGAAGAGCGGAAGCAGTACGTGGACTTCCTCAGACAGCACCGTGATGTGTTCGCTTGGGGCTATGACGAGATGCCGGGGCTAGATCCTCAGGTAGTCGTCCACCGCCTTGGTCTCCCGGCGAACCATCGCGGGTTCAAGCAGCCTCCCAGGAAGATGCACCCATTCCACGGTGCCATGGTTGAGGCCGAAGTTGACAAGCTTATCAAAGCCAACTTCGTGAGGGAAGTTCAGTACCCCAAATGGTTGGACAACATTGTGTCGGTCAGGAAGATGAACGGGCAGATCAGAGTCTGCATCGACTTCCATGATCTCAACCGCCACTGTCCGAAGGATGATTTTCCCCTTCCAGTGACAGAGCTGTTGATTGACGCCACGGCAGGGTTCCGAGCCCTCTCCTTCATGGATGGATACTCCAGATACAACCAAATCCGGATGGCCCCTGAGGATGAGGAGATCACTGCCTTCAGGGCCCCCCAAGGTATCTTTTGTTACCAGGTCATGCCCTTCGGCCTGAAGAATGCAGGTGCCACCTACCAACGGGCGATGCACCTCATATTCAAGCCAATCCTCGGCACACTGGTGGAATGCTACGTCGACGACTTGGTGGTCAAATCGCGCCAGCGTCAGGACCATCTCAAAGATCTTGAGAAAGTGTTCGGCTTCCTCCGGTCACGCTGCCTGAAGATGAACCCGTTGAAGTGTGCCTTCGCGGTCACCTACGGAATGTTTCTTGGCTTTGTGGTAAGGTACCGGGGTATTGAGATCGACCCAGAGAAGATCATGGCGATTAGCCAGATGCCTCCCCCAGGTAACATCCAGGAACTGCAAGGGTTCCAAGGCCACTTAGCCTATATACGCCGATTCATCGCGAATCTGGCCGGCAAGTGTAAGCCCTTTTCTCGGCTCATGAAGAAAGGTGCCACCTATGTATGGTATAAAGAGTGTCAGACCGCTTTCGAGGAAATCAAGCAGTACCTGCTTCAACCTCCGGTTCTGATGCCGCCTGTATCCGGGAAGCCACTGGTCCTTTATATGACCGCCCTGGAACGGTCCCTTGGTGCCCTTCTCGCCCAAAAGAACAACGAGGGAACAGAGAATAGCCTCTATTACCTCAGTCGCATGCTCCTCGATGCAGAAGTTAGGTATTCCCCCATCGAGAAGAGCTGCATGGCGCTCGTATTTTCCGTACAGAAATTACGACACTACTTGCAGCACCACGAGGTACAGTTGGTTTCTCCGGTAGACCCGTTGAAATATATCCTGAGCCGGCCTATGTTGACTGGCCGTCTAGCGCGGTGGGCTGTGATTATCCAGCAGTTCGACATCAGGTATGTGTCTCAGAAGGCCATCAAAGGGAAAGCATTGGCAGACTTTCTGGCTGCTCACCCGACCTCAGCGGATCAGCCGCTGGATCTAGGCTTTCCTGATGAGGCCATTCTCTCGGTCGATCGAGCCTATCCATGCTGATAGATGCACTTTGACGGTGCCTCCTAGAGCCCCACCGGTAGAAGAGTCGATAATCCTAAGCTCAAAAAAGTGGGTTTTGGTATCGTCTTCATTACCCTGGAGCAAGCCGTGCATCCATACTCTTTCCTGTTGTCAGAGGGATGTACTAACAATGAGGCGGAATACCATGCCCTCATCACCGGCCTCGAGTTGGCTCTCAAGATCGACGTGCCCCATCTGTGTGTGAAAGGGGACTCCGAGCTGGTTGTTAATCAGATCAATGGAGACTATGTTGTTAGGAAGCCGGAACATGTGCCATTGCTGGAGTGCACCCTCCTTTTGATGGCCCAGTTTCCTTCTCGGCCAGAAATTGTCCATATTCCCCGGTCGTAGAACGGTCGAGCAGATGCTTTGGCCAGCCTTGCTGCGTCACTTGCAGAGCCTGAACAGGACAACCTGATTGTCCGCGTGACGCACCGCAGGCTCATCGCTCCTGTTATCCCGAAGGGAGATCGCGGCCCGTCGGTAAGTAATCTCACCACGGTTGCCCCTATGCCCGGAGCCCCGAGTACCCCAGATATGGCAGTCGAATCAGCCGCTGATTGGAGGGAACCTTTGGTTGAGTACCTACAACATGGCATTCTCCCGTCAGATCGGGCCGAGCGCGAGCGAGTTCGACGCCGCGCATCGCAGTTTGTCCTCCAGAGCAGTCCCGGACTGGAGGAGATCCTCTATAGGCGCGGATTTGATGGTGTTCTCCTCCGTTGCCTTCAGGGAGTTGAGATCCCACGATTCATGCAAGAGGTTCATGCTAGTTCATGTGGTTCCCACCAGACTGGGCCGAAGCTGTCCCACCAGATTCGGAGGTTGGGATACTTCTGGCCCTCCATGATCCATGACTGCATCGAGTATGCTAGGAGGTGCCATGCGTGCCAGGTTCATGCGAACTTTGTGCATCGGCCGCCAGAGCCTCTCCATACCACTAGGTATTCCTGTCCCTTTGCAGTCTGGGGTCTGGACGTTGTGGGACTTTACCCGCCGGCGACGGCTCGCCAGTGCCGGTTCATTCTGACCACCACGGACTTCTTCTCCAAATGGGCAGAGGCGATTCCGCTCAGAGAGGTCAAATCCTATTCGATCGCTGACTTCGTGACCTCCAACATCATTTATCGATTTGGAGTGCCTCACGCTATCCTCACGGATAACAGAGCCAATTTCCGAGCAGCCGAGTTGAAGAAGTTGTACGCCAAGTACAACAATCGCTCGAACCATACATCTCGCTATCATGCGCAGGCGAATGGACAGATTGAGGCGTTTAACAAAACCCTCTCTAACATTATGCAAAAGATGGTTGGTCAGAACAAGAAGAGTTGGCCGGACAAGCTCCCCAATGCCCTCTGGGCTTATCGGACGACGACTCGCAATTCCACCCAGATGACCCCTTATTCCCTGGTGTATGGAGCTGAGGCCGTCCAGCCCATCGAGATCCAATTACCATCCTTGCGCACTGCGGTCTACGACCAGCAGGCGCTGGACAGAGCTGCTGAAGCTCGTCTAGTCGAGCTGGAAGCACTGGATGAGAATAGGCTTCGCGCTTTGCACAACTTGGAGAGGAATCAAAGCAGAATGGCTCGAGCTTTCAATAAGAAGGTTCGCCTCCGCTCCTTCCTACAGGGTGACCTAGTGCTGGCCCTAAGAGCGCCAATGATCCCCAGCAGGAAGCCACCCAAGTTGGAGCCCAAGTGGGAGGGACCTTTTGTTGTCCACAAGGTCTATCCCAATGGCGCGTACTCCCTAGCAACTATGGATGGTGAGCGTGTCACTCCTCCCACCAACGCTAGGTTCCTCAAGAAGTACTTTTCCTGAGTCCACATCGTCCGCGCTGCAAGACGTTAAACTGCCCAGTGTTTCGTCCAACATGATGTTAAACCGTACCACGTCCGTGTGACAAGATGTTAAACTGCCAAGCATCTACGTCCGCGCTGCAAGACGTTAAACTGCCAGGCATCTTCGTCCAACACGACGTTAAACTGTACTTCGTCCAAGCTACAAAGATGTTAAACTGTTCAGCATTCGTCCAACATGACGTTAAATTGTACCACGTCCGCGCTGCAAGACGTTAAACTGCCAAGCATCTTCGTCCTGCATGACGTTAAACTGCCCCTCAAGAACTACGTGCGGCTTGATTCCCATCCTTATGGGATACGTAGGACCGCCTGAACATTCATGTTTCAGGCCCAGCCCCATCCTTCGGGAATTTCCATCCCATCTCGGGCCCTTGGCCCAGTTTCCTCCGGGTGTGCGGCGTATGGTGTGAACGCCGGGCTATTCCCTCATTCACGTCGGTTTGCTCGCCACGTTGTACGCCCCCCACGTTTGGGGATGCCTTCTGCTCCCCCCTTTTTCTCTTTTCGTCCTACATGACGTTAAACTGCATTTCAAGAACTACGTGCGGCTTGATTCCCATCCTAATGGGATACGTAGGACCGCCTGGACATTCATGATTCAGTCCCAGCCCCATTTCTCGGGAATCTCTATCCCGCGTTGGGCCTCTGGCCCCAGTTCCCCTCCTTTTTGTGCGAGGCGTGTGGCGTGAGCGGGGATTATGTCCTCATTCACGTTGGTCTACTGGCCGCGCCGTACGCCTCCCCCGTGTGTGGTACTACCTCACACCCCTCATCGTCCTGCATGACGTTAAACTGCCTCTCAAGAACTACGTACGGCTTGATTCCCATCCTTATGGGATACGTAGGACCGCCTGGACGCTTTTGTCTCAGGTCCAGCCCCGTCTCTTGGTTGATCACGGGGATCTGCTGTCTTTTGGTTGCTCTCAGGATGAGTCCTCCGACCCTTTCCGGTGATCTGTTAACATTTTTTGGGTACTTCGGTCTATGACCCGTGGTGTCAGATTCAATCCTGAAAAGTCCTGTGTTGCTTGTCGGGCCGCGCGCTTCCTCTTGTTCGAGCCTTCGCTCAAAGGGATCCGCGTTAGCGGTTTGGGTACGATGCCTCAGTGCTCTCCTACCGCTCCGGGTCGATTTACCGGCGGGTCCTGGGCCGCAAATCGATATGAATCCTGCGCTTGAGCGGTTGATGCTCGTTTTGCTTGCCCCGCCCTAGGCTGACGCGATCGGATGTTGTGTTGCGAATATGGTCAGCGACATCCTTGATCGCCATGTCGACTCTTTCAGGCTCTGAACATTGGTTGCGCAGTCCTCATCACACTCCGCCTTTGTGCGTTGTAGTGGAATCTCGACACTCTCTTCATACTGACCTTCAGTACACCTTTACACGTTAGGCAGGCCAACCAGGGTAATGGTGTCTTTCGAGGCTCCCACGATCTGAGCACCAAGGATATATGCCGATGTCCTCCCTAAGGGCCATGTGTAGCTGGGCCCTCGTCCCCATAAGGAGGAAGGAGTCGCCCGAACAATCGCGTTCTGGGCCCAGTATAGCTGGAGGCTAGCATCTCTTCCCCTCGGGTGATGGACATACGCAGGCCCCTATCCCAGGATCCTTCTCCTGGAATCGTGTGTGACCGCAGGGCTGGGTATGTTCCCACCTCCGCTGAGTCCTCCATATCGCAATAAGAGGATTCCTCCATGGTCCGAACCACACGACCTTAAACTGTGTTGTCTGGTCCTACCACACGACTGTAAACTGTGATCGTCTTGGCCGCCCGACGAGAAACGACACTGCATCGTGATGTTCTCCTCAGGGGACACTCACGTTGGGCGCTGTTTAATAACCATGCCATTTATCAATGCCTTTCATGGCTTGATTATTGTGGCGACGCCAGAGATTTCTCAATCACAGGCATGTCTCTGCACAAAGAAAAACTATCCACCTTTAAGGACAAACAAGAAATATCAAATACCGCTTCTTCTGTGTGCGAGGGTCAGACCCGCACCCCTCCCCGCGTTGGTGCCCGATTGTGTTGCGCCGCGCTTCAAGAACTACGTGTGGCTTGATTCCCATACTTATGGGATACATATGAACGCCCGGATGTTTGAAACTTCGGGTCCAGCCCCCCACCTCTTAAAGATTCCCCCCTTCTCTTGGGAATCTGCCGCCTTCAGGTCACCCTCAAGGCGTGTCCCTCTACCCCTTGCAGTGGTCCATCGGTGTCAAGAGTACTCTGGTTTATTTCCAGGAGGGTCAGGTTCCTTCCACTTTTCAGGCTTCGTGCTCCCTTTCATTCGGACCCATCGCCTACGCCCTGGGTGGAGCCCCCGTGAGCGGTCTGGACACAATGCCTCAGTGCTCTCCCACCGACTCGGGCTGGTGCCCCCAAGGGCCTCGGGTAGCAAATCGATATGAATCCTGCGCTTGAGCGGTTGATGCTCGTTTGCTGCCTCATTCCATCAGCGGTCAGTGCGATATTGATGCTGCTTTTCCACCACGGTCGGCAGTACTCTTATATCGTCACGCCGGTTCCCCCAGTCCTTGAGTGAATGGCCTCATGATTCACATTACATTTTCCACCTCCCATTCTGGCCAGGCGAAACCTCGACACTCTTGACACTATCCCTCAGTGCATCTTTGCATATCCAGGGTATGGGACCACGACGTGGCGTGCTTTGAGGTTCTTATGGTCCGAGCTCTAAGACCTTAAATTAAGATCTGCCTCTATGGTCCAAGCTCTACGACCTTAAACTAAGATCTCCCCAAACGGGGTTCTACGTCCCGCATGACGTTAAAACTGCACTTTCAGAACTACGTGTGGCTTGATCTCCAGCCTGATGGAGTACATAGGAACTCCCGGACATCTCGACTCGGGTCCAGCCTCAGGGATCGCTAAGTCCCGCCCCTCCTCGTCGTCGGCCATCTGGCCTGGCTTCTGGTAGAGTGGTGCGATTGTGATATTTTCCCCGATTCAGCTCGGGATGCCCCATTGCAATGATGGGAAGCGACAGTTTCCTCGTCAAAGAGGTTCTGTCTGAGAATTGAGGTGATTCACGGCCAGATTAGTGCATCCGCCTAATACACTTTCCCCACGGTGGCGCAATTTTGAGAGCGTTGGATTCTGTCCGAACAAATCATCACTTCGCCCCACGCTTCGCATGCCCTGTTGATCTGGATTTCCAACCTTGTGTCTGAAGGAACCCCCAAAGTGGCATCGATGATGACATGTGATCCGCCTCCTTCAAATATGACCTTCGGTCCGTCTATTGCAGTAGAATGGTCAATTGATCCATTCTCCGCTTGCCGTCTTGGGAATTTCCTGGAAGGCCGACCGTCATGGATTTCTGAATTCGGGACCTGCGATTCACCCTTTCTCATTTCCCTATGTTCTGATAAAATATTAACGCCCCTAGCATTGTCCCGCTCGTGTGTCGGAACAAGTTGGGGGGATGATACATTGATTAGGTCCGAGGTCTCCTTTCCTAGGAATGATCTCCCTCTTTTCTTTAGAAATCCAGGCCCAATTGTGGATGCCTGAAGCTTGGTTAACGCTCCTGCAAGACAATGAATTGTGGTTGAGCACGTTAAGCCAAAAGTCCCGCGCCGCCCAGGACTTCGTCATTCCGGCGTCTCCCTCGGAACCCGATCGTTGCGACCTCTCGCCGATCAGATTCCGAGGGGGGACTTTTGTAGACGCCGGAAAAGTCCGTTGTTCCCAAACGAAGCTCCGGATGCGGGAAGCGAGGTCATATTTGGAGTCAGAAGCATGTTCTGGAGAACCCGGAGGAATTGCGCGGAATTTTGGAGACCCGCGCGCAATGTTGAAGTCAGGCGCGCAAACCTCCCGGGATGCGCGCAAAGCGCTGCGCCGGCGCGCAATTTTGCGCGCCCGTGGCCCGCGCGACTCCCTTGCGCGCCGGGCCCTATTCTGCGCCCGCGACGGAAATTCCGCACCCGCGAACCGGATTCCGCGCCCGGGGTTGCTTATAAATATAAGGCTACCCCGACGTTTTGGAGGTTGCCAGAATTCGAAGAGTCGCTCGTTCGCGCAATCCAACCCCCTCCGCGCGCAATGCCGATCTTCAGGTAACCTCCTTTCTTTCGCGCAAGAAAGACTCGGGGTTCGCCTTCGCGCGCAATCCCTTTGGCTCCTTTATTTTTGAATTAACTCTTCACCCAAAGGCCTTCGCGCGCAAAAGAAGCCTCTTGCGCGCAATTGCCCCTGGGTGCGCGCAATCCAGCCCGATTGCGCGCACCCCCCTTTTCAAAGTGGCCATTCGTTAAAGAATGAGCCGTTGCCCCCGCGCGCTGTCCGAAGCCCGGTGCGCGCAATCTTCATCTTCCGCGTGCAAAAGCGCTGGCCCAATTGCGTGCCAGCCCGCCCATTTGCGCGCTGAACCGCGGTATTGCGCGCCAACTCCTCTTTTGCGCGCAAACCGCCAGGGTGACCCCTTTGACCCCCTGAGGGTACCCGCCTGCGTGGAGCCCGATGATCTTCATCCCGGGTGCCCGCACCGTGCGTTGTCTTCCCGTGCGGCCCTCCAGGCTCGCACGAAGTGACACGGACCCATCAGCGACACTATCTCGTCCGCACTGCAAGATGTTAAACTGCCACGTGTTTCGTCCAACAAGACGTTAAACTGTACCTCGTCCGCGCTGCAAGCCGTTAAACTGCCAAGTTTTTCGTCCAACATGACATTAAACTGTACCTTGTCCGCGCTGCAAGACGTTAAACTTCCAAGTGTTTCGTCCAACATGACGTTAAACTGTACCTCGTCCGCGCTGCAAGACGTTAAACTGCCAAGTGTTTCGTCCAACATGACGTTAAACTGTACCTCGTCCGCGCTGCAAGACGTTAAACTGCCAAGTGTTTCGTCCAACATGACATTAAACTGTACCTCGTCCGCGCTGCAAGACGTTAAACTGCCAAGTGTTTCGTCCAACATGACGTTAAACTGTACCACGTCCAAGCTGCACGATGCTAAACTGCCTAGCCTCCATCGTCCTCAACAGACAACGTTAAACTGTACTTCGTCCGGCAAGACGTTAAACCGTCCGCTTCGTCCTCAACACACGACGTTAAAATGTACTTCGTCCGGCAAGACGTTAAACCGTCCGCATCGCCCGATCATGTGCCTCACACGCAGGGTCCCCCTCCCGGTTTGGATGTGGCCCCCACCCATTCGTCTCTGCAGGGATGTCGGGGTTGGAGTGGCCTTCGCCCACGGGGGTAGAGTGTCACAGACAGAACGAACTACGTGGACTTTGATCCCTGTCTCCTAAACAGGGTACGTAGGAAGCCTCCCTGAGGTTCAAGCCCACCACCTAGTTGTCCCGTTCGTATTCACGTTGGTTCGTCCATCAGTGGACCCCTCTCGGGTTCACATTTGCGTCGATTCACCTATAAATCCGCCCCTGTGGGAGACTGCACGTGTGTATCTCCATTGTGGTTCCCCACTGCCGAATCCAGTAGAGGGCGTGACAGGGATCGAGGTCTCTTACCTTCGGCCCAAGTCCCTCTCCAACTGAGCTTTGCCGCATCCGGGCTGCCTCAGTGCGTAAGTCCTGACAGAATGAACTACGTGGACTTTGATCCCTGTCTCCTAATCAGGGTACGTAGGAAGCCTCTCCGAGGTTCAAGCCCACCACCTGGTCGTCCCGGTCGTATTCACGTCAGTTCGTCCATCAGTGGACCCCTCTCGGGTTCACATTTGCGTCGATTCACCTATGAATCCGCCCCTGTGGGAGATTGCACGTGTGTATCTCCATTGTGCTTCCCCACTGCCCCTTTTTCTATTTTCTCTTTTCAGCGTCCAGCATGACGTGAAACTGTGATCCACCCGGCCGTTCCATCCCCCTCTGTGCGAGGTGGTTCGGTTCAATCCTCCGCCCGACGGCTTCGACCTCTTCGTGAGTCGACTTGCCGACGTCCAGCATGGCGTTAAACTGTATATCCGAACTACGTTGACTTTGATCCGCGCTAACGCGAGGTACGTAGGAAGCCTCTACGAGGTCCAAGCTCTTCACTCCATCATCCATCCTGATCCTTACCCGGGCCGCCACATCCCAGTGGGGTCATGCCATTTCATTCCATTCCACTTCACTCGGGAAGCCGCCCACGTGCTAGCCCCAGCGTCGGAGGTTCCTCGCAAGGGGTTCTGTCATCTGATCCACTTCTCGTGTTGATCAGTCCGATGTCATCCCCGCTGGATGTTAAACTCGCGGCATACCCCATGTTAAACATGGGAAGCTGAGGAAATCCTCAGGTAACACAGTTCCCCGCACCCAGCGCGGGATGCCTCAGGCCATCACGCCTTCGAGAAGCCCTATTAGGGATGGAAGGCAGACATGCAGAGTCGCAGTGTTAAGAAACGCCCCCAACACCCAGAGCTACCCAGTCTCCTCACCGCAGGTTGCTGCCCCAACCAGACCCCTTGGAGCGTCCGGGCGGAAGCAGCGTAATTAACCGGTGTCCATGAAGATATGGCGACGGGAACGAGATTCACGAACATTCTTAAATCTATGAGGGAGACCCGGATTAGGCAATGAGTTCTGAGGAGACGTCCACGGAAGGAGGAGCCGACATCCCATCATCCCGGTTTCGATCAAGGAGCAGACGCCCCTGAATAAGGGACGAATGCCGCCCGCCCTTGGAAAGCGGGACTGCGGGGCCACAAGCTGCGCGCCCATCCCCTCGGGTCGACGGGTGCACGCGCGAACGCGTCCTGGCGGAACAGCGTCGGAACAGAAACCCGACGCACATCCGCACCGAAACAATGCAGTTGAAGTTTTATGTAAAACCCCATTCTTTTTCAGAAGAGCTTCCATGGTTCTTTTACAAAAAAGGGTTCCGTAGTCACTGATCAAGGCAAGTGGTGTGCCAAAACATTGGATGATGTGGGTCTTTAGGAACTCACTAACAGTATGAGAATCATCCTTCCTAGTGGGTTTGTCCTCATCCCACCTTGAAACATAATCGACCGCAAGAAGAATGTATGAGAATCCATTGGAAGGGGGAAATGGTCCCATGAAATCGATTCCCCAAACATCGAAGATTTCACAAAAGATTAAGGGCTTTTGGGGCATTTCATTTCTTTTGGAGATTGTGTCGAACTTTTTCCAAGTGGGACAGGATTGAAAGAACTCACGTGAGTCCTTGAAGATTGAAGGCCAGAAGAATCCAGAGTCTAGGACCTTTCGGGAGGTCCTTTGTGGTCCAATGTGGCCACCTCCGGGAAGTGAGTGACAGAATTATAAGATGAAAGAATGATCATTTTCTTCAAGACATCTCCTAATTACCATGTCCACCCCAGTTTTCCAAAGATTATTTTCTTCCCAAAAGTTTTATTTTGAATCACTTTTCAACTTCATTTTTTGTTCTTTTGAAAAATTTTCAGGAAAAACACTAGAAACCAAGTAATCTACAATTGGGGAATACCATGGTATTTTTGGAGTGGGAGATGAAAGGTGCTCAGTAGGGAATTCAGGATCGATGATTTCAGATTGAGAAGAATTAGAAATTAAACTCAAGTGATCAGCCATAGGGTTTTCTTTTCCAGGTATATCTTTGATTTCAAGTTCAAACTCTTGGAGCATTAGGATCAATCTTATTAGCCTCGGTTTGGGATCACTTCTCTTGAGTAAGAACTTTACAGCAGAATGGTCTGTGAACATTATTATTTTAGAACCTAAGAGATAGGGCCGGAATTTATCTAAGGCAAAAACCACTACTAGAAGTTCCTTTTCAGTCATAGTGTAGTGGGATTGAGTTTCATCCAATGTTTTTTGAGGCATAATAGATGACATGAAGAATCTTTTCTCTTCTTTGACCAAGAACAGCCCCAAAAGCTCTATCAAAAGCATCGCACATCATCTCAAAGTGTAAGGACAAGTCTGGAGGTTGGATTATTGGGGCACATGTAAGAGCAGTTTTGAGTTCAATGAAGGCTCACTTGAAAACCTCATCAAAATGGAAAGTGGCATCATTTTGGAGCAAACGAGTAAGTGGGAGGGAAATTTTACTGAAGTTATGCATGAATCTCTGATAGAAACCAACATGACCAAGAATTGAACGGATGTCTCAAACAGAAGTGGGTGGAGGAAGTGACTGGATCACTTCAATTTTGGCAGGATCGACTTCAATACCATCTTTTGAAACTATGTGCCCTAGAACAATCCCATTTCCAACTATGAAGTGACTTTTTTCAAAATTTAACACAGGTTACACTTGACACACTTTTGAAGGACTAGAGAGAGTGAAGTCAAACAAGATTCAAATGACTCACCATAAATGGTGAAGTCATCCATGAAGACTTCCATGTAGTGTTCAATGAATTCTGAAAAGATACTCATCATACCCCTCTAGAATGTTTCATGAGGATTGCAAAGTCCAAAGGGAATTCTTCTATATGCATATGTTCCAAAGGGGCATGTGAAAATAGTATTTTCTTGGTCCTGAGGTGAGATTGGGATTTGAAAATAGCCAGGGTATCCATCAAGAAAGCAATAGTGTGACTTTCCGGCCAATCTTTCTAGCATTTGATCAATGAATGGAAGAGGATAGTGATCTCTTCGTGATTCAGCATTAAATTTTAGATAATCGATATGTACACGCCATTTGTTCTTCACTTGAGTTGTGACTACCTCCCCATGTTCATTTGTGACAAAATTTATCCCACCCTTCTTAGGTACAACTTGAATTGGACTAAGCCATTCACTATCAAAAATAGGGTTGATAATACCATCTTGAAGAGGCTTGGTAATCTCTTCCCTAACTACCTCAAGGATGAGTGGGTTGAGTCTTCTTTGTGGTCATCTAATTGGATTGGATGACTCCTCATGATGGATGTAATGCATGAAAAGGTCATGCTTGATTCCTGGTATGTCATCTAGGGTCCAACCTAAGGCCTTTTTGTTTTACTCTAACACCTGAAAAATTTTGGACTCCTCGGTTTCAGTAAGGGTGGCAGAGATAATGACAGGATATGAGTGATCATGGAAGAGTAATGCATATTTTAGGTGTGTAGGAAGATGTTTCTGATTAGTCTCATCTTTCACTTTTAGTCTCGACTACTCAGGAATGGAAGAAGGGACTTTAGTTGCTGCAGGTTCATTTTCCTTAATATTGTCCAAGGTGGAGCAGTAGAGATCAGAGTTGAGATGGGATTCAAGAGAGTTTTCAAGATCCTCTAGATTGATGGAGTCTATGAATGAGAGGTCCACATCAACTTAACCATTTTTGGCTTGGTTAATCATGGTGTAGATTTCACAAGATCCTTTGTCATTAGAACATGAAGAACATGGTGGATTGGGGTTCAATTGAATCATATAAGTGTCCCCAGAAGCATGGATTGAGAATGTAGAGTGATCCTCATATGAATATCGCATGGCTTGGAAAATGTTGAACTTGACCAGTTGGTCACCGAATTCCATGGATAGGATGCCTGAATAGACATCAATTTTGGTTCTCGCAGTCATGAGGAATGGTCTTCCTAGAATTAGGGGAGATCAAGAAGAGTTTTTCTCACCTTCCATGTCAAGGACATAGAAACCAGCATGGAAGATAAGATCATTGACTTGGACAAGGACATCCTCAATTATTCCCACAGGACTGGCTGTGCTTCGGTTAGCTAACTGAATGACAACACCCGTTGGTTGCAAGGGACCCAGACCAAGGTTTGAGAAGATGGATTTCGGAATGACATTAATTGAGGCACCTAGGTCTATGAGTGCATCATCAAAGATGCAACTTCCAATTTGGCATGGGACTGTAAAGGTACATGGATCTTTGCACATAATGGGTATAGACTGCTGGGTGGAAACATTTTCAAAGGTCCTAAGTTTCCTCTTGTGGGTGCACAATTCCTTATGAAACCTGGCATACTTAGAAATTTTTTTTATGGCATCTAAGAGGGTAATTTTGTCTTCAACACGTCTAAACATGTCATGAATTTCAAGATCAGGTGCAAAGAACTTCCTTGCTTTAGAAACAACTTGAGGAAAAGGAATTGGATTCCTAAGTGGAATGGAAGGAGGTGAGGGAATGGTTTTAGGTTCCTTTTCAAGTTTCTTTTTCTTTTCATTTTCTAGGTCCACATTAAAAGGATGGCTAGAGGACTTATCTTGAGGCATATCAAGTTTCTTTCCTAATCTAAGTGAAATTGCACTTACATTGCCCTTGGGATTGGGTAATGGTTGAGCTGGGAGTTGGGAAGAATTGGATGGTTGCTGCTGACTAAGGTGGGATGCAAGTTGACCGATTTGGGTTTCAATGTTCTTAGGACTAGAACGGGTAAAGGAGGAAAGATCTT
The DNA here is from genome assembly GCA_963277665.1 of Viscum album. NCBI lineage: Eukaryota > Viridiplantae > Streptophyta > Magnoliopsida > Santalales > Viscaceae > Viscum > Viscum album. Next base: position 639,710,540 of record OY728133.1, on the reverse strand, counting down.
CCACTGCACATTCCCATGGTTTCTTAGAATAAGTGGCTTTTCCCGAATTTGGATTACCTTGAGTTTGGTTCCTGGGAAAGTGATTGTATTGGTTTTGGAATTGGGAAGGCTCACTGGGATAATGGAATCTAGGAAAAGGATTGTTCCTTTGAGGATGAGGAAGAAAAGGATAAGGTTGTTGGAAGTTACCAACACCTTGACCATATTGGAACTGGTTTTGGGTTTGAGGAGGGAATTGAGGGGGATGAGAAATGGGATTACCATACCTAAAGCCATGGTTGTAGGAAGAATATAAGGGCTCAGTGTGAGGTTGGTTGAAGTTTCTATCAAACTGAGCTGATAGTTGAGGATTGGTGTTCCGCTGAGCATATGCTGCATTGATCTCCATTGGTCCAGATGAATCAGATTGATCATCTTGAAGTTGTGGACATGTGTCAGTTGGATGAGATGTAGAGTTGCAGATTCCACAGTTTTTGATAGTTCTAGGAAAAATTGATTGGGGAGAAGACGAGGTTGGGGATTTGTTATCCACAGTTAGCTGTCACACAAGACCTGTAAGTTCACTAATCCACTCGGTCATTTTGTTCGGCTCAATTGATAGATTATCATGGGCTTGTTTGACTTGAGCATTTGCTCTAGTATTGAATTGTTGTGTGTTTGCAGCCATGTTACTTATGAGATCTCTTGCAGTTGCATGATTTTTATCAACAAGAGCACCGCCACTTGAGGCATCTATGAGAGTTCTCTCCATAGCCAATAACCCCTCATAGAAGAATTGGATCAAGAGGTGGTCAAGGATTTGATGATGTGGGCAGGTTGAAACAATATATTTGAACTTCTCCCAGTACTCATGGAGTGATTTACTTGGGAATTGACGGATACCACTTATTTCCATTCGGATAGAAGCAGTACGAGAAGCAGGAACAGATTTCTCTAAGAATAGTCGCTTCATGTCATTCCATGTAGTTATGGAACCAGGAGGTAGGTAGTAGAGCCAGGACATAGCAGTGTCATCTAGGGAAAAAGGGAATGTTCGGAGTTTGATTTGTTTTTCAAAAACCCCTTGAGGCTTCATGGTAGAGAACACTACATGGAACTCTTTAAGGTGAAGATTTGGATCCTCACCGGCTAGCCCGTGAAAATAAGGGAGAAGATGAATCAAACCCGATTTGAGTTCGAAGTCAGCTTCTATGTTTGGATATTGAATACTAAGAGCTTGGTGATTCATATTAGGGGCAGTGAGTTCTTTTATGGTTTGTTCCCTAGGATTGGCTATTTCAATTTCAACTTGTTGGATGAGGACTGGTTTTTGAATAATTTGAGTATCTCTTATATTCCTCCTATATTGGCGAAGTGTTCGCTCAATTTCAGGGTCAAACAATTCGGAGGGATTGTATGGGAGGCTACGGGGCATTAAAATAGATTTTGGATGAACGAGGTAGATTATTGTTTCCTTGTATTGTTTTTCAGTTTATGATTTTTATGAGAAGACGAGTTTTTCTTTGTGATTTTTTTTAATTTTTTTTTAAATTTTGTTTTTTTGGGTTTTTTGGAAAATAACCAGAAACTAATGACTACATAAAGCACCATACCCGGAAAAGGATCCATTTTAAACGCCTGACCGATTGTCTTCTATCGACCAGTCAATGTTCTGGTGCTCTGCTAATGTGTATAGCAGCACTCGGGTCGAATCCTCGGCGATGATACATTGTTGTAGTCGTTTTTTTAGTTGATTGTATTTTGATTAGGGGGGTTTGTTGGAGAGCTTAATTGAAATTATTGATTGACTATAATTGACTTAAAAAATTGATAAATATTGGGGTGAGTTCATTATTAGGGAGTTAAACTTGTGATATCCTTGAGCTTTGCTTTATATTTCATTTAAATTAACACCCACTTCACAAGTTGACGTCGATTAGAATTCCTAAGTGTTAAAGCTTTAATCCAAGCCTTAACATAACTACCATTCTAAAATCAATCAGTACTTGTTTATGGTAGTGTATTTATGGTTCCAATAATCCATGGAAACCACATGTTAATCAAAAGATGTCATTAACCCATGACATATTAAGTCCAACATACACAATGTTAAATTAACGAATACTCATCGAGCAAATACTCTCAATCTCTTAACATCCCTAAACTTTGACTTACCCCAATGAGATATTTACTCATCCATTTGGGTGTTTAATAATCTGGTTATAATAATTATGATGATAAATTAAGAATAGAAGAAAAATAAAGGGATTAGAAAAGAGTGGTACGTTGAACACACACACACACGAACAATCATGATAATTAAAAACAGATTTTTTATTGAATGAGGAAGCAAAATAAGGGAAGGATATTCAATTGAATTTAAACAATGTTAAGAAAAATAATATTAGAAAATAGAAGTTGGAGGATAATAAGAGATATTTAAGAAGAAACATTCATTAAAACATAATTACAAAATAAAGGACTTACAAAATTACAAAAACGAAGAACACATAAGTAAGTGAAAACAAAGAGAGGAGGAAAGGTCTCTTAAGTAAAAATATGAGTATGGAAGGTGCTCCCAAACTTTTGTCAAATCTTTGGTCATGCCAATAGGATCTACTCTATTCTGAAATGCCAACCCCTCTCAAGGAGAGAAGGGGGGATTATTTATAGCCCAAGGAGTGGACTGTTTTCATTCCCAATCCGTCCTTCCAATTTCATCGCCATGTTCTCTATTCAGCCAGCCGAATCTATAAATATATCCTTCTTCAAAGTTGTAGATAATAATTTTTTACGACTACTGGAATACTTTGGACGCATTTGTACAAGTGGAGCCAATGTTAGGGCCAGTTTATTAAACAAAGGTAAACTGTCCATTTATATCCTTGCTTTTTCGATGGCCAAAATGTGAATGGATTTTGGAACAGGAAGATGCCTTCAAATCCGAATGAATTCTCCAAAAAGGTCTGCAACCTATATCTCCTATTTCACACTGAAAAATCTCAGCTCTATGTGATACATACATCATGAGATATGTCATGAATATTATACTGATTTTATTTCTCGTCCAGAATGGTGGGATGGACTTCAAAGCTTCATTTGGACCCTTGTACATGGATTTGGGCCTTGAAATTTTATCCAAATTGACATGTAGTGTCCCCCGAATTATGGTGGAGAGTTAATGTTTTCAGAATTCTGGATTGAGCCCAGTAAATCAATCTTCATGTCTGGTCCAGTTTGTTAACAAATTATCTGGTCTTGTTTGTGAGGACCATATGACCCTTCAAATGGCAGAATTGGCTCATGGTACCTTCTAATGAAATGTTTTATATTGAAAGAAGAATCCTAAAAAACAATAACCACAAAATTTTGATTATTATAGTGATAGTTATTATTAAAACATTATACTGACTCAATTGGACTACTTCTAAAAATTCCCAAAAATTATACTTTATATTAAAACATTAATATTTCAAACAAATTTTGAAAATTTCATATAAAATAAGTAAAGGGAGTATATAATAAGTCATGAAAATATTAATAACATCAGTTAAAAGGGGGGTTTAATGGGAGTGGAGGGGTTTGGTGTTCGTGTGGGCCCCACCACACAATATCCTCCCATGGGAAGTTATGTGTGGTGTGGGCCCCACCCCAACTTATCTTTGGTGGATTTAACCACCATCTATATAAAAATATGTTGATCATATTTCTCTTTATTTTAAATAGAAACCCCAATCTTTAACTACCCCTTCTGATAAAACACAACTACGGTAATGGTCTCCTTAAGCGAATACCGGTGCTGCGAGTTAATCAGTGTCCTTAGATTTCAATTCCAAGCACCGTTTCAAAATATAGAAAAACCCGCATGAATGATTACTGAATGTACCTGAAAAAAACTTCAAAAAATTATTCTGTGCACATTGGGCCTCTGAATATGGTGTCATTAGAAACTGTGGACTCGTAAAATTCCAAAGAAGTTATGAAAAAACATTTCAATGAAATTTCAGGGTCTTTACATTACCCCCACATCAGGACTTTACATCCCTGTAAATCTACAACACACACTAGGGAAAGAAATGGGGGTACTGAGCACGTATCTAAGACTCCCGCTACCATGTGATCTTCTGAAGGTTCTTGTGCTTCCAGTGAACACCCACCAGAGAAATCGACCGTCCACGCAGGATCTGCTCCTGTCGATCCTCAATCTCCACTGGAACCTCTATGAAGGTCGCCCCGTCATCGATGTACAACTCCCCATGGTTGATGATGTGGCACGGGTCATGCACATATCTCCTTAGATGAGATATGTGGAGGACATCGTGCACTCGGTGTAACTGAGGTTGAAGGGACAGATGGTAATCCACCTTGCCTACTCTACTGAGGACCTGGAACGGCCCAATAAAACATGGAGATAACTTGCCACCTATACAAAATAGCTGAAGACCACATTGAGGAGATACCTATAAGAAGACATGGTCGCCATCCTCAAACACCAGTGGTCTCCGTATCCTATTATACTAGTTCTTCTATCTTCTCTATGTAGTCTTTATCTACCCTTCGATGATCTTCACCATCTCTGTCATAGCCTGTGCCATCTTTGGTCCTACAAGTGTTGAATCCCCTGGGATAGTCCAGCATAGAGGTGATCAGCAAGGTCGGACATACATTGCCTCATAAGGGGACATCCCGATGGTGGAGTGGTATCTGTTGTTTTACACAAACTCCACCAAGGGTAAGTGATCTTCCCAGCTGCGACCAAAGTCGATGATGCGTGAACGGAGAATGTCCTTGAGAGTCTAAATGGTCCTCTCTATCTGAACATCCATATGAGGACTGAAGGTGGTTCTCAAGTGATGCTATATCCAGAAAGCCTCTTGTAACCCCTTCCATAGCCAGGAAGGGAAATGAGCATCACTATCGGAGATGATAGCCGATGTCACACCATGAAGATGCATGATCTCCATAATGTAGAGGTGTCCCAAGCTCGGTACTGATCCCTGGTCTCTGATCAGTAAAAAGTGGGCCAACTTTGTGAGTTGGTCTATGATCACCCAGATAGAGTCGTGTCCTCTGGATGTATGTGGAAGTCCCGTCATGAAATCCTAGGATATCTCATCCCACTTCCAATCTGGAACCTCTAATGGTTGAACCAAGCCTACTAGAACTTGGTGCTCTGCATTCACTTGCTGATAAGTGAAGCATCGAGAGACAAACTCTGCAACTTCTTTCTTCATACCTAGCCACCATTGATGTCATCTTAAGTCCTGAGACATATTTTCCACTCTTGGATGTACTGCTATAGGGGAATTGTGGAACTCCATCAACACATCCTCCTATAGTGAAACTTGTACCATGATCCATCCTCTAAAGAGTATGACATGTTCCCCACCATCACAAAATTCATCAGGTGACTGTCCTGAGGACATCTGAGCACGTCACATCTCACAGTCAATGTCTCCATGTTGTGCCTCTCTGAATCATTGAAGAAGTGGATGAGTGACTGTTAGAGACTACAGAAAGATGCTCCATCTCTATCAACAAATGATATCTACAACGTGGCTAGCTACTCTGTCATCTCTCCTAGAAGCTGAATGCCTGATCTCCTACTGATAGCATCTGCTAAAATGTTCTCCTTCCCAAGAGTATGGACTATCTAAAAGACATAGTCCTGGAGAAAGTCAATCCATTGCCACTATCTCAGGTTCAGGTCCTTCTGTGAGAAGATATACCTAAGACTCTAGTGTTCAGAGTAGACTGTAAAATGCTCACCTATTAGATAGTGCCACCACATCTTCAAGGAGAAGACAATTACTGCTAACTATAAGTCATTGGTTGCGTAGTTCTACTCATTCTCTATCAACTATCATGGACCATATGTGATCACTGCTCACTCCTGCATCAGGACACACCTGGGTCTGGTCCCTGATACATATCAGTAAACTACATACCATACACCCTCCTTTGCTAGCCTCATGATGGGTGCACTGGTCATCCTCTTCCTCAGCTCCTAAAAGCTCTGCTGGAATCTATATGTCCAAAAGAATAGGTTCCCCTTCTTTTTCAATGTGAAAAGCGGTGCTGCTACTCTGGAGAAGTCTGGCACAAATCTCTGATAGTACCCAGCAAGTCCTAGAAAACCATATACCTCTGTCACACTCCTGGTTGACTCCCACACATGTACATCCTCGATCTCCGCTGGATCCACTAGAACTCTAGCCTCTAAGATGACGTGTTCTAGAAAGTGATCCTCATGAATTCATAACTAGCACTTCAAGAGCTTACCATAAAGCTGGTGCTCTCGGCGTGCTCCTCCTCAGTAGTCGAGTAAATTAGTATGTCTTCGATGAAGACTACAAGAAATAGATCGAGGTAAGACTAGAAGATCCTGTTCATGAGACTCATGAACACTTCTGGAGCATTGGATACACCGACGGGCATAACCAAGAACTCTTAGTGGCCATACCAACACCTGAAGGTCATCTTCTGCACATCCTCATTTTGATCTCTCAGCTAGTGATAGCCTGACCTGAGGTCTATCATCGAGAACCATCATGCTCCCATGAGCTGATCAAAGATGTATTAAATCCATGGGAGTGGGTACTAATTCTTCATGGTGACCGGATTTAGGCGACGGTAGTCGACACACAGTCACAAGCTCCCATCTGCCTTCTTGGCTAAGTGAAACACTGGGTTAGATAAATCCCTTCCCCTCCATGTCCTCTAGCTGGACCCGCAGCTCATGAGGCTTGGTGAGAGCCATCCGATATGTTGGGGTAGATATCGATGTTGTCCTAGGGTACATGTTAATATAGAAGTATACCACTCTGCGAGGAGGTAGTCCTAGAATGTTGTCAGGAAAATCATCAGTGTACTTATCCACCACAACAAGAAAACTCAGACTCCACACATCAACTTCTCTGGGGATAATACTGGCCAACTGATGTGTGATCAGCTTTCCCCTCCTATGCGTAAGTCCATATTGTGCTTCTAAGGCTCTATTATCACCAGTGAAGGTGAAACCGGTCCCATCTGTGTGGATACACCACAATTTGTTCCTAATACAGTCAATCTAAGAATGAAATGTTGATATCCAGTCCATACGCAAGATGATGTCATAATGTCTCGACATCACTATAAGAATATCCTAGCCGAAGTTCACACCTACTACAGTAAGCTCACATTGCTAGTACTAGTGTGTAATCATCGAGTCTGCTCCCGTAGGAGTCTCTAGCCATATGTATCGAGCCAATGGCTCCATCTGAATCTCTGAGCTCCAAACAAGGGTTGTAGCAATAAATTAATAGCCCACACCTATGACTATGAGTACTACATCAAGGGTAGAGTAGACATAGATAGTACCTCAAATCATTTTAGGTGTTCCGTGGTCATTGGAATCAACTTCCTTGAGCTGAGCCTGCCTCTATCCGACAGCTCCCTGTGGTCGGGGTGTACCTCTCGGTGGTGGTGGTTGTAGAGCCTCAAAATTTAGTCCACCACCCACCGCTTGGCCAACTACTCTGCCACGTCCGCCTGCTCCCGGCTGACCACCACGGTCGAACCACTGCCTCTTCCTGGGAGGTCCCTCTACTGTCTTCTATGCATCTACATGATGGGTCGGGCAGTCTCGAGCCATGTGACCCTGCCCGCCACATGCATAGCACTACCTGCTCCTCGTACAGTTTACTTTGTCTCATGTTCACCACACAACCGAACATGTATCATAGTGTCACCCATATAATGGCCTAGTCTTCTTAGACCTCTACGACATATGTCTTCTTCCGGCTTTGGAAGACTCCACTACATGTCGCCCTGTTCTAGGTCTCGCTACTGGTGACTAATCAGTGAGAAAGATCTCTACTAGAAGGGATCGCTCCAGTACCCCTACCTGCATTGGAATGGTGAGGGGAATTGTCTAAGCCCTAATCTCATGCATGAGTCCCTAATGTAAGGTTTGGGCCCTGAAGAACGGGTCCCTTACCATATCTGTGGAGTAGAGTGAGAGGCCAGTTAACCTCACTGTGTACTGAGCTACTATCATACTGCCCTGCTGCAAATGAAGTAACTCTCGAATCTGCATCGCACGAATGGTGGATAGAACAAACTCTGAGAGAAAGAGACTCTCGAAGTCTGTCCAGAGTAATGATGCTTCATCATGCACATAGAGCATTAGGCTCCACCATCTTCCTACCGATACATGCTGGAGACTAGCGGCAAGGATCACCATGAGGTTGGATCGTGTCCCTACCAATCTAAAAACTCTCACGATAGCCTCCAGCCAATCCCCAACTACATTTGGGTCCATCTCCTTCCGGAACCTGGGTGGCCTCCAGCACTAGAACTCGTGCAACGCACTCAGGCAACATAAAATCTCTCCTGCTGGAGTTTGTGGAATCGATGGCCAAATTGGTAATGGTATTTCCGGTACCTCCACTGGGATGGGGCCCTGCACCTAGTCCTCGTCGTTCGATGGGCTACCATCTCGTACATTACTTAGAATCCTTATTGGCTTCCATCACGAGGCCATCCTGAAAAGAAATAGGTGTGCCACAGTCAAAATAGTATAACTTGTGAGATAACACAATGTAATCACAAAGAAAAACATTTCACTGGAAACACACAGGCAAGCAGTGCATTCGTGCATTGAGTCAGTAATCAGAAGTCAGAGTCCTAGTGTATGGATACGTTGGTCGCCGCACCAACAGTAGTTTCCAAAACTGATATCCACACCAAAAACACATAAAACTATTTCTATTAAAAGTATCATTGTCTATGTTATGTCTTAGAACCATCTCCTATGATACCAATTTGTCATGACCCGTCCCCAGGTCTCGTGTCATGACTACCCCAAGCCCTCCTTTCATAGGCCAGGGGCTGGTGACTAGCACAAAAGAAGTAAATCCCTAAGCTGGGAAGGCATTGACATTATAAATGTAAACAAACAAAATAGTGTACAAAAAATGAATTCAACAATAAGTGAAACTGAATACAAAAAAGTATGCTGGAAAGAAAATGGACCAGCATACAAACTCAACTGAACATCGAGTACAAGTAAAAAGGGACAAATAGCTGAAAGTAAAATTATCTCCAGGATCGTACTTCAGGATTCCTACCTGAAGGGTTGGTACAAATACCCCCTCAGCACTCAAATCCATTAGTATCATATGTGTGAAGATTCGTTGAAAGGTCCACCTCTTGGTACCGTCCAGTCGTGGCGCTCTCGGCCTCCGTCAGCACTGTCCGTCATCTGTATCCAACACAACGAGGTGCAGGCATTGCCCGTGCAGGGGTGAGTATAATGATACTCCGTAGATGTAACACCCCGATATTATATGAAAAATAATATTTTTAATTTCTTTTAAGTATTGTGTTTATGCTACATCAAAATTAGCTTGTTCTATACGGAACACTATATTAGCTTGCAGTATACATAACATTATTCATTGCTCGTGTTACATACAAATTCAAGTTTGTTTTGTGGAAGTTATTCTATTTAACATTATGTATAGATTTTTTTAATGTATAAATGAAATGAGTTTTTTTATGTTACCAAACGGATCATGCACTACACACATCCCTGACTTGGCATGCATTACACGCAGTCACGTCCTTCCACGATTGCGTGTGTTGTAGGCAATACCGAGTTTCACTAAACGAGATATTACTATAATTTTATTATGAACTAGATGTTATTTATAGTAATACCCAATTTTTGAGATTTTATTTTTTAAAATGGAATTCATTTCTGGATTTGGAATATCTAAATTATCCTAGGGTGAACTTTTGGTATTTTTATGAAAAATTTCAATTTTTTGATGAATAGTGAAACCAATGGGTTACAATTTAAAAACCCAATTTTTATTTAAAAAATTATTTATTTTATTTAAGTTTATTTTAGGTCAAATTTTATATATTTACCTATATAAGTTCATTGTAATACATTTGAGTCATTTTATAATAAATTTATACATATTAAAATTTTATTGAACTTTTTACCGTCTTTTACCCACCTCTTAGGAGAATTTGAAAATTTAATTAAAACATAATTTTACCACTTCTGTGAGTGGAATTTCGAAAATCTGAGAGACACGGTTCATATCAAGGAGTAAAATGTGGTTCAATAAGATAAAAATAATATTGGTGAATAGTAACTTTTTACTTTTATTTACCACGGTTAAAAGTAAATAAGGTAATTAAGGGTAAAAATGATATTATTATTACCCTAACACACGTACTAATTCTATTGGATAAGTTTAATTCGACAAAAAAACAACCTTAGGAATAAAATATTATCCTTTTTCTCCAATTGGATTAGATTAAGACATTTATTATTATTTTATTTAAAAAGGAGTTAAAATAGTTAAAATCAATGTTTAATAAATAAAACATTTTTAATATAGGGTTATACATAAAATAAATTACACTATAAATATTCATTAGAAAGACAGAAATATTTCCTAACTAATGGTATTTTATTTATAAATTTTATACATTAAATGATTTAATTTATTTATGAGAAAATAGTGATGAAGTAATTACCTAAATAATGAAATATTGAATTAAGTGATATTATAAATACTCAAATAAATGTAATTTGAAACTTTTTATGAATTAAAATAATTTTATAAGTTAATAAGACATGTTATTATTGATTTAATTAACTTCGGTCGAACTAATCATGTTGTTATGTATTTCAAAAAAATCATGTACCAAATAGTGTCGAAATTGATATAAAATTGTTTTTAAAATAAATATTATATTATTAATTGTAATTTTATTCCAAAAATTTTAAGGTTCGGCCAAATGACTTATATAAGGTTATAAATTTTAATAATGAATCACTTGGGGCTCGTGTGGCTTGTTATATTATGTTTATTAACCATATAGTATAAGAAAACAAAAAGAAACGGTAACAGTTAAATTATTTAACATAGAGTTAAATATAAATAATAAGGATAAAATAATAACCTAAACTTGTCTAAAACATATTGTTTAAGAGTATTTCAACCCATACCCACCTTAGATTTTATATAAATCAATTAGGAGCTATTGAAAACTGAATATGAGTTTATTATAAAATATTATTTTATGTTTTTTCAAAGGTGCCCCTCTCCTCCCTTTTAAAAAGGGAACCCCTTCCCTCTTCTCTTCACACCCTTTTGGGCCTTGAAGCTCAACGAACCCCTACCAATTAATTTTTTACACCTCAATATTTATATCAAATAGGTTATTGTATTCTCAAAATTCCAACTCTAGTTCCCTAAGAATAAGTTTAAAGGAGGTGCATCGAAGAAGAGGTAATCTCTTCTAATGATTCTTTCCAGTTTCACTCTTATTCAACTAATTATTCTTTAGATATTTAATTATAAAGTAATAACATCAGTATTAATTATATGCTTATATGTTATTATAAATATGAAACAACCCCATTTCACCTTCTATTCATCCTACGGAAATGAAATTACCGCGCGTGCGTACGTACGGAATACCGTCTCCACGACGTGGTGTAATCTGTTTTTCCACCACCAACTTACTTGGATGGGTATAATGGTGTAAATAATAAATATATATGATTATTATAACATCATAATGATTATATGATATTATATCACCCAGTCTAATTCCATTCAATAAATATGGGAATGATATCATCGCTCATGCGTACGTACCGATTATAGTCTCCACAACACGATGAGATTAATTTTCCATGATAACAATTCAAGAATGATTATAAAGTATATATAATATGTAATAATGAAATATATTACATAATAATTCTACTGAATTTATGTATATATATATATATTATCTTTTTAATTCTATTCAAGTCAAAAAGGAAAGGAAAACATCGTTCATGTGTGCGTACATCCTACCGTCTCCATGAATGGTGTATTTCATTTCATTCATCTATCTATTATATATATATATATATATATATACTGAATATATATGATATATAAATCGTGATTTACAATCTGGAAGTAATTAAATCATGATATACGTAATAATAATATCAAGAACAACAAAACAAAACACGTACGATAAATGAAATGATTTTACCCCCAAACATTGTATTAACATGGAATATATAAAAGAACGAGTATTATAAAGTAATAATTGAACCATATATGATATCATAACAATGAATATGATTCTTTAATAAGTAAATGACATTATTTAAATCATTATACAGGAGGTCCGGATAGATACGAATCATATCATACATAAGGTAAGGGATAATTATTGCAATCTCATTTTTTTATCCGAGATTTCTTTTTCGTAAGTATTTAATGGGGTTATATTTTACATCCATGTCCATAGAAATTCTTTCATATTGTTTTTAATAATAATACATGTATGTTTAAAGTAATTTTTACCCCTTTTTAACTTTTACTTTTTGTTATGGAAGGAATATTTTTTTTGTTTACCATACGATGAACTTTTTGACTTTTCCGACAAAAGTACTAGGAGAATGTTTTTTAACTTATACGGCATGAACAGATTTTTACGGTTTTATAACACCTTATTTTTTAATGAAGCTTACTCTACATTAATTCATGACTATTTTCAAAAAATCCTTTTCTTTTAAAATTTCATGGCATTTTGTGAATGGAAAATGATTTTGAAGAAGAAAGGATACTTTCCTCAAAAATTTATTTTAAGTGTTTTATCAAAACCATTTTCCATATAAGATGTAATTTTTTCATATGTGTAAGTTTAAAGTATAATTTCACTATGATTTGAATGATTTCACTTTTCTTATGATGAAATTATATCCATTTTGTATTATATGAATTATGTTATGATGGGATGATGTTTATAAAACCCATTTTATACTTTGTGTAATGATGAAAGATTTATGATCATGTTGTGGCACAGGTAAGAATGATTTCATTATGATATGGGTGGGAACTATATCTCCATCCAATGCATTGGGTAAAGATTTATATCTCATGATATAGACATGGCTGGAATGGTATGTTAATCCGGTGCAGTAATACAGGACTGGAACGAGGAGTGAACTCGATTCATAAAGGGACATTGTCCACTAACATAGTCTTGGCAGCAATGCCTTGGCTACTATGGAAATCATATCATGTGCTTAATTTTTTTCACAATTACATATTTTATTAACATTCTATTTTTTCATGATTAATTTTATTTAATTATATATGCCTTATGTACAACAATTTTTTATGTCATTGCTCAAGATGCAGATGTTTAGATTTTTTTGATCTTGTTTTTACATTCAAATGTTTATGGATTGTTTTATGTTCTCTATGTTTACCCTTGCTGAGAGATTGAGCTCACCCATTATATGTTTTCTTTTCCCCAGGATATCAAGAAAGTTTTTAGGTTAGAAAAAAAGGGGAATACCTTTATGGGAGATGTTGAAGATCTTTCACCATGATTAGAAGATTATGTTCCGAGTTTCCAAAGACACTAAACTATTACAGTCTTTTGGTGTTTTTTTTGTTATGTATTAAGAATTCCACAAAAGTAATGAAATGTCCGTAATTTTCATTCTTTGGGTCTCTACAGTTAGTATCATAGGTTCGGTTTAGTTAACCTTTAGAAACTAGGATGCGAAAACATTAGTGAAATCCCTATAAATACTTTTATGGTATGTCTAGGGATGTTCCTAAGGGTAAGTATATGTATAGGTTATCATCCTATAATTATGGTAACGATCATAGAATTAAACCCAAGATGTTAGATATTGAAGGTACTCCCCCTTGATAATGATTTTTTCCTCTCACACTATTATTTTTGGATTTTAGAAAATGGATGGAAACAGGAAGATTCACAATAATAGAGGATATGATAGACAATGAAATGATATTCTTCATGAGAAACCAAATGAAATGGGATTTGGAAGTCCAAACATAGTTATTATTCCTAATAAGAAATCTCATAATATTATCAATAATCTCAAATTTGGTAAGTATCCCGACTCATCTTTTAAGAGAAAGATTTAGTTTCATGATAATCAGAGAGGAAAGAAAGTTCAATTTCCCTCATGTAAATCATGTGGGAAGAGGCATCAGGGAGAATGTATCAAAGGAACTGGAAGATTCTTTGGGTGTGGAAAAGAAGGACATAAAGCTAGTAAGTGCAAAGGAAAAGGTTCAGCTAACACCATGGACAAGGATAATGGTATTGCAATGACTTCAACAATGATTAAATGTTTTCAATGTTGAGTGTATGGGAATTATGCAAACTAATTCCCTACGGGAAAGTCTCATGAAGAGAATCATCATGGTCATATGTGTAGTAGAGACTACAAATGATATGTGAGATGAAAGAATTGTTGAAGCCCGGTCAATGGTTTAAGAAGGTAGTGGAGTGATTTATGTTTATCAAGAGTTATGTTGTATAGGTAATAGTACTATGGAATAAAGACACATCTAAGGACTCTTACACTATTGATTTTCCTAATGTATTTGAAATTAATTGTTGAATGGTACCAGTGACCATGAAAGGTTATTCAAATATTTTTTGAAAGTGGATGGTATGCTCATAATGAAGGGATAATTAGATAATGAGATGTTTTATAGTATTAATGAGCTCATGACTGATATAAGGGCTAAGTGATATTATCGTTTGAGTATATAGAATTTTTGGGATTTTTGTATTTGGAAAGAGTTAACTTTTGACAACATTCATGTTTTCACTAAGGTTCAATGGGTATTCATTTTTCAAGAGAATACATGATTAAGGTAATCACATGTTTGTAATTTTTCCAACAAGATATATTGTATGATATTTGGGGTATATTTGATGGTATTCACATGCTCGGCAGATGACATTTCTAGTAATTGTTTGTTTATACTATGAGCTTGGAAAGAAGTATTTTGGATAAGCCTAAATATTGGAATGGATTATGTTGGACATAAGTCAGTATTGTTTAAGGCTAGAGCTTTTTTTTGATATTATTTATGGAATGTTATAATAATGTAGTTTTAGAAAAAGGACAACCTGCCGGACGGGAGACAACCAGTCGCGTCGGACAACGCTGTGGAAATCGAACCCACAACCGAAATGTGATAGGCCATTATCACCTACCACTGTTCTACAGGAAGTCCCTGGTTATTAGAAACTAGTTTTTTTAAGAAATATTATATTTGAAGTATAAGTCTCTTTTTGGAATCATAAATGATTATCCTCACCATAGATGGAATTATGTATATATGACAACTTTTTCTAACCTTTTGTTTGAGACATATGGAATAACCCATCCATCTATCAGATGATCTGGAAACACTTCACGAATGAAAAATTCAACTTCATTTCATTAAGAGATAAAGTGGAAATTGTTAACGGCACGGACAACGATGAATTTATACCGAAATAAAGTATGTATTTATTCTAATTCAAATTATTCAACTTTAGTGAAATCATCATGAAAACCAACAATGTTGTCATAGTTCTTTTATATCTAATGAATCAGATGGAACCTTAAATCATCACAAATTTATGGGTTTGGGATTTTTGGCTTTTTCATAGCCATGTCCTCTACCACTCTCCATCAGAACATGATGGTTAGATTTCTCTTCCATATCCATATTTTCACCTATGTTCTCCTATGTGGAAACCCAGTGATTAGTTAATTTTGGTAACTGTTATGTTTCATACTTCAGTTTTTTAAGATAAGTGTTGGTATTCCTTTTTACTATGTGGGTTTATAATAAAGAAACTCTCGAGTAGTACACCATTTATAACCTCGACGAATTTCGAGGGCGAAATTCCTTTTAAGGGGGTAGAATGTAACACCCCGAGATTTTAAGAAAAATAATATTTTTAATTTCTTCGATGTCTTGTGTTGTATGATACATCAAAATTATCTTGTGCTATACGCAACACCGTATTAGCTTACAGTATACGCAACACTATTCTTGGCTCGTGTTACATACAAATTCAAGTTTGTTTTGTGAAAATTAATCTACGCAACATTAAGTATAGATTTTGTTTAATGTATAAATGAAATAAGTTTTGATTATGTTACCAAATGGAGCTTTCACTATATGCATCCCTGACTTGTCTTCCATTACACGCAGTCATGACATTCCACAAAAGCGTGTGTTGTAGGCAATACCGAGTTTCACTAAGCAAGATATTACTATAATAGTATTTTGAATTAGCCATTATGAATTGTAATACCCAGTTTTTGAGATTTTATTTTCAAAATGGACTTCATTTTTGGATTCGGAATATCAAAATTATCCCAGGGTTAATTTTTTGTATTTTTCGGAAAGCATTAAAATTTTGATGAATAGTGAAAACACTGGGTTACTATTTAAAAACCGACTTTTTATTTAAATAGTTTTTTATTTCATTTAAATTTATTTTTGGTCAACAATGATATATAATACCGATATAAGTTCAATGTAATTCAGTGGAGTCATTTTATAATAATTTTAGCCATATAAAAAATTTTATTGAACATTTCACCGTCTATTACCCACCTCCTAGGTTAATTTGAAAATTTACATAAAACCTAATTTTACCGATTTTGTGAGTGGAATTTAAAAAATATGAGAGACACGGTTAATATAAAAGAATAAAATTTGGTTCAATAAGAAAAAAATAATTTTTGGTGAATAGTAACTTTTTACTTTTATTTATCTCGGTTAAAAGTAAATAGGGTAATTAAGGGTAAAAATGATATTATTATTACCCTAAAACATGTCCTAATTCTATTAGATAAGTATATTTTGACCAAAAACAACCTTAGGAATAAAATATTACCCTTTAGGTCCACTTTCATTAGATTAGGACATTTATTATTATTTTATTTAAAAAGGAGTTAAAATAGTTCAAATCAATGTTTAATAACTAAAACATTTTTAATATAGGGTTATACATAAGATAAATTCCACTATAAATAATCATTAGAAAGCTAAAAATATTTCTTACCTAATTATATTTTATATATAAATTTTATACATTAAATGATTTAATTTATTTATGACATAATGGTAATACAGTAATTACATAAATAATGAAATATTGAATTAATTGATATTATAAATACCCAAATAAATGTAATTTGGGACTTTTTATGAATTCCAAAAATTTCCTAGGCTACTATGACATGATATAATTGATTTAATTAAACTTTTTCGAACTAATCATGTTGTTATGTATTTCAAAACAATCAAGTACCAAATAGTGTCAAAATTGACATAAAATAGTTTTTTTAACAAATTTTATATTATTAATTGTTATTTTATTTATAAAAATATAAGGTTTGGCCAAATGACATAGATAAAGATATATATATTAATAATGAACCACTTGGGGTTCGTTTGGCTTGTTATAGTAAGTTTATTGACCACATAGTGTAAGAAAAAAAAGACACTATAAAAGATAAATTATTTATCATAGAGTTAAATATAAATGATAGGGATAAAATAGTAACCTAAATTTGTCTAAAACATATTGGTTGAAGGTATTTAGACCCATAGACACCATATCTTTGAAATAAATCAATTTGGAGATATTAAAAACTGAATATGACTTTATTATAAAATATTATTTTATGTTTTTTCAAAGGTGCCTCTCTCATCTGTTATAAAAAGGGCACCCCTTCCCTCTTCTCTTCACTCCCTTTTGAGCCCTGAAGATCGGCCAAAACCTACCAATTCCTTTTATAAACCTCTATATTTATATCACAGAGGTTCTGGTCTTCTCAAAATACCAACTCTAGTGCCCTAAGAATATGTTTAAAGGAGGTGTGTCGAAGATAAGGTAATATCTTCTAACGATTCTTTCAAGTTTCATTCTTCTTCAACTTATTCTTATTTAGTTATTTAATTATAAAATAATAAAATAAGTATTAATTATATACTTATATGTCATTATAAATATGAAACAACCCCATTTCACCTTCTATCCATCATACAGAAAATGAAATCACCGCACGTGCGTAGGTACAGAATACCGTCTCCACGTTGTGGTGTAATCTGTTTTTCCACCACCACCTTACTTGGATGGGTATAATTGTGTAAAGAATAACTATATATTATTATTATAACATCATACAGATTCTATGATATTATATTACCCACTAAAATTCCATTCAATAAATATGGGAATCCTATCATCGCTCGTGCGTACGTAAGGATTACTGTCTCCACGATGCGATGAGATTCATTTTCCATGTTAACAATTAAATAATGAATATAAAGTATACATAATAAGTAATAATGAAATATATGAAATAATAATTCTACTGGATTGATGTATTTATATATGTTTATCATCTACTTAATTCCATTCAAGTCAATAAGGAAAGGAAAACAATGTTCATGCGTACATACGGCCTACTGTCTCCATGAACGGTGTATTTCATTTCATTCATATAACTATTATATATATATATACTGAATATATATGATATATAAATCGGGATTTAAACATTAGATGTAATTAAATCATGATATAAGTAATAATAATATCAAGAACAACAAAACGAAACAAGTACGATAAATGGAATGATTTTACCCCAAACGTTACATTAACATGGATTTTATAAAAGAACAGATATTATAAATTAATAATTGAACCATATATGATATCATAACAATGAATATGATTCTGTAATAAGTCAATGAAATTATTTAAATCATTATACAGGAGTTCCAGATACATAGTAAGCATATCAGACATAAGGTATGGGATAATTATTGCAATCTCATTTTTTAATCCAAGATTTCTTATTCGTAAGTATTTACTAGGGTTATATTTTTCATCCATGTCCATAAAAATGTTTTCATAAAGTGTTTAATATTCTTACATGTATGTTTAAAGTCATTTCTACCCCTCTTTAACTTTTACTTTGTGTTATTAAAGGAATCTTTATTTTGTTTACCATACGAGAACGTTCTTGACTTTTCCGACAAAATTACGATGGTAATGTTTTTTAATTTATAAGGCATGAACATATATTTGTGGTTTAATAACGCATTATTTTTATGAATCTTACTCTACAATATTTCATGACTATTTTCAAAAAAATAATTTTCTTTTAAAATTGTGTTGAATTTTGTGAAAGGAAAATGATTTTGAAGAAGAAAGGATATTTTCCTCAAAAATTCATTTCATGTTTATTATCAAAACCATTTTACATATAAGATGTTATTATTTCATATGTGTATGTTTCAAGTATAATTTCTCTATGATTTACATGGTTTCACTTTTCTTATGATGAAATTATATCCATTTTGTTTTTATGGATTATGTTATGATGGGATGATTTTTATGAAACCCATTTTATACTTTGGGTAATGATGAATGATTTATAAGCATGTCGTGGCACAAGTAAGAATTATTTCATTATGAAATGGGTGGGACCTATATCTCCCTCTATTGCATTGGGTATAGATTTATATCTCATGAGATAGACATGGATGGAATGGTAAGTTTATCTGGTTCAGTAATATAGGACTGAAACGAGGAGTGAACTCGATTAAGAAAGGGACTTTGTCCAATATGATGGTCTTGGAAGCAATCCCTTGGCTACTATGGAAATCATATCATGTTATTAATGTTTTTCCACAATTACAAGTTTTATTCCCATTCAATTTTATCATGATTAATGTTGTTTTATGATCTATGCCTTATATACTGCAATGTTTTATCTCATTGCTCAAGATTTTGATGTTGAGATTTTTTTGCTCATGTTTTTACATTCAAATGTTTATGGATTGTTTTATGTCCTCTATGTTTACCCTTACTGAGCATTTGATCTCACCCTTTTCCCTAGGATATGAAGAATTTCTTTAGGTAAGAAAACAAAAGGGGAAGATCTTTATGGGAGATGTTGAAGATCTTTCACCATGATTAGAAGATTATGTTCCGAGTTTCCAAAGACACTAAACTCTTACGGTCCTTTGGTGTTTGTTTTTGTTATGTATTAAGTATTCCACAAATGTAATGTAATGTACATGTTTTTCAATCTTTGGGTATCTATAGTAGGGACCCCGACACTCTCAAGGTATCACAATATCAACTAAGGATAAACAAAAGAAGAAAGATAAAATAAAAAAATATCAAAAAACCCTACATAGGTATATGTACATACATATATCTAAGATACTAATCTCAGTTTGGCTCCAACTCTTGATCCCGGCACAAACCAATTCTACAAAGGAAGTAATTTCAATCACCAGGATGATAATGGTTGAATGTCATGACTCAGATTACATAGGTATGAAACAATAGTAGAGAGATATAGATGATTAGATGTAGCCAATGGATCATATAATCTATTGGACCAACACAGAATACATGACCAGCTAAGATTTTGGTCCAACCGAGGATACATGACAATTTTCCGTCTAAGATGTCAGACCAACACAGGATACATGCTAACTATCACATCTAAGCTATTGGATCCACACAGGATACAGGCCAGCTATTCTGTCGGAACCACATAGGATACAGGAATAGATGTCAGAACTATCGTACCCACACATGATTCTGGTACAGTAGTAATAGTCGTTGAACCCACTGAAGATTCTAGTATAGTAGTTTTTGTACTCGCAGCCAGCTCTAGGGTTCCCACACACAACACACTCGATTCTAGGAGGGTCTTCTCCTTGATAAAATGGGTTTGATAAATCAAAAATCATTAAGTCTTGATTTGATGTATCCCGAAGTTCTGTTTCTTAAAAATTAACCCAAAGTGAAAGACATTACGTCAATCGGATGCCCGGTCTGAGAGTTATTGGTTTTTCCGTTTTAGGGGCTCGGTTGGATTTACGCTCGATCCAAACCCATCTGTTTTCAAAAGTAATCCGAAACACACTTATAGTATTTCAAAAGGACCGCCTCGTAGCGAGGGTCCTAGTACCGCAAACGGTGCATTGTTCAGACGTGCGGTCTTGGAGATATTCGCATTTAGGCGTTGTCGGGCCCGACCCGTCTTGCCCAGTGGGCTAGCGGGTCGGCCCTACCCGACTCGGCGGGTCCGACCCGGCTGGGGGTCGGCCCGGCTTAGTTTGGTGGGTTTGACCTATCTGGGGGGCCATCCCGGCCCGGTGGGGTGTGGCCCACCTACGGACCCGGACCGCGGAGCGGCCCGGTCTGGTTCGCCCGGCAGCGCTGATCAGTGTAGCCTCTCCCTGCCCGGCCGGATGAAGCCGACCAATTTTGTCCAGCACGATGGTACCACATAGCGGGCCGCTGTCTATCCCATGTGGCACCAAGCGGTGCCACAGGTCTTCAACCCAGCCGGCAGGTGGCCGGCCGGTTTGCCGGCGAGCGGCCCATGGTTGCGGGCCATGGATCCCCCGTCGAGCGTCGTATTTGGGCGCCGTGATCTTCCAGCCCGACTAGTCGTAGCCATCCAATTTTCCCAGCCATGCAGTCCAAGGTTGTGTGCCACATCCCCTTCGTGTGGCACCAACGGGTGCAGTGGTCCACCAGTTCGGCCGGCAGTAGCCAGCCTGTACTTCATCCCGAACGTCCCGTGGATGCGGGCCGTGGTTTTCATCCACGCAGCCGGCACGTGATCGCCGCCTCGAGTCGCCACCGCCTCCAGTCACCGCCGCCTATAGTCGATGCCGCCTCTGGTTTCCATCGAATCTGTTCACCGCTGCCTCTTCTGTACACCGCTGCCTGCATGGCCGCAGATTCCTTCTTCCTGTGCGGTGCGATGACACAGCGCCCTACCGCCTCCGCCTACATTTTCAATGAAAAAAAGAATCAACAGAGGGTCAGAAGGTCGTGTTTGTTCGGCCCGCGCCCTCCGTGTTAGGCGATATCAAAAGGAAAAGGAATGAACCATAGAATTAATAAAATATTAGGGTATAATTTTATTCAAATAAAAATTATACAAAACTCCCTACATGAATTGATGTTCGTTCATTGACGACAACATCGATTTGTTGACGTCGGGTGCGTCCAATGAGGAAGTCTCGTTTTTGGCGACTTTCTTCTCTGGAGGCGTCTTAACCATTGACGTGGAGGAAGAGGAAGGAATATGGCGTTCCTCGTGGGCGTCGCCTCACGATCTTTCCCTGGTTGAAGAAGTGGATGGGATGTTCTTCGTTGGAGAGGATGGCGTTCTCTCTAATTCTCACAAAGCCTT
Source organism: Viscum album (assembly GCA_963277665.1). Classification (NCBI taxonomy): domain Eukaryota; kingdom Viridiplantae; phylum Streptophyta; class Magnoliopsida; order Santalales; family Viscaceae; genus Viscum; species Viscum album. The sequence continues at coordinate 639,688,468 of OY728133.1, read as the reverse complement.
CCAATAGAATATTTTCCAACGCAAATAAAATAATAGGCTCCCCAAAATTAATATATCCATGAATTTCAAAACAACTCAAATTAATCATTTACTTGAGGGAGCTTAATCAATTAATTGTATGGTGTTGGAACATTAATGAGAATAGGTGGGTGGTAGAGAGTTTTCAAAAAATAAAAAGGAGAGTGGTGGCTTCATTAATACAAAGGGGAGTCCAAGAGTTACAAAGGGGGGTTTAAAGGGAGTTGAGGGGTTTGGTGTTCGTGTGGGTCCCACCACACAATATCCTCCCATGGGAAGTTATGTGGGGTGTGGGACCCACCCCAACTTCCCTTAAGTGGATTTAACCATAATCTATATAAAAATATGTTAATCTTATTTTTGTTTAATTTAATTAGAAACCCCAATCTTTAAGTACCACTTGTGATAAAACACAAAGGTGGTAAAGGTATCCTAAAGAAAATATTGGCGCTACGAGTTTATCGGTGTCCTCAGATTTCTATTCCATGCACTGGTCCAAAAGATAGAAAAAATCACATGTACATTTACTAAACATACCCGAACAAAACTTTCGAAAATGATTCCAGGCACACCAGGTCTTAGAATCAGGTGCCGTCAGAAACCGCAGACTCGTAAAATTCCAAAGAACATATGAAAAAAGATTCTTTGAAACTTACGGTTATTTACATTCTTATTATACAAAAATTAAAAAAAATTGTATTATTTTTTGTGAAATTTTTTATCATTCACATCGAAATCCACCAAATGATTGGATCCTCATGAATTTTTAGGTTTTATGTATTGTTGATCGAAAAAACTAAATTAATTCCTATTACAGGTTGTTTTTATCACTTATTTAAAACCCCTAAATTAAACATTATTAATTTATTCCCAAATACATTTAATTTATTATTAATAGAATTAATCATAGTTATTATATGATATTTCATACATTAATTAAATTATATATTCAATTTTTTTTACTTGTAATCAATTTCTAATTACAAATTTAATCATGTGAATTTATTATTAATAAATTACTATTGAACCCACCTATCAATGAAAATCAACTTCAACATTTCCCTTGACAATGTAGTATTGAAAAATAACATGATAATGTATTGACATTTCAATGTTTAAAGAGGGAAACACTTGAGAATGTTTCATTAGGAGAAGTAATATCCTGTAAAAGATAGAAAATATGTTATATGCCATTGTAGCCACATGTAATGTTCTATGAAAGTGATAATATGTTATGGGTAACCTATGTTTCCCCTTTATAAAATTTTGAAACCTGAATAAAAACCTGATTAATAACCTCACAATACGTCACCCAACCTAACTAACTTATCAACCCAATATATATCTCAAAATAAATCATACACTATATACATCTATCCAATTGTATATTGTGGAATTTTGTTTTCCCCGACTATATAACTTATTAAAATACAACATAGACATGAGAATAAATGCACTAAATGATATTAATTCAACTTTTTCTCATGTCGATTTTTCACATACTAATAATCACTAAATTTGGTCTCATATCCATTTCTATATATATATATTGGATATTTAATGTAACATGAAGTATATATAATAATTAATCATAATTATAGAATCATTTAAAGATTCATCATAATCCAACAATGATGAATATATAAGATAAAATAAATTTAGGTTAATGAATTATTCTATATAAAATAATTAATAGCCATTATTTTCATTGGGAATCACATTTCCTATAACTTGTCTTCATAATAATTGGAGACCAAAAAGAAATTTCATTTTAAAAATATTTCCAAAACAAGTGAATAGGACCCAAAAATAAACTGAAGTATTTTGATCTAGGAGAATCATTGAATTATGATATCGGGGAAACGAGCATTGTAAACTATTGTGGTGAAAATTCATTATCCACATGGAAGAATATCTCACAAAATTTAGGGACATTTTTTTGTGAAATATTAGACCATCAAATGATTCATTTATGAGAAGAAATTTTTTTGAATGTGATGAATAAAGAAAAGGGATCTTTATCTGGCTATATAAGTTAATACAAGGGACAATGGATTATTTGATCATACTAGAGGATACATTTAGGAGTGAGATTATATTGAGGATCACTTCATTACTTAGGGGAGCTATTTTGTGTCCAAAAATGCCCCACTGATATTAATTTACATTGATTTTAAATTTAAAATTTGAATTTTTGTCTATAAATGTATTCTTAATGTATATGTGGTGTTGGTTTTAAATTTATTTTCCAATATTTATCTTCAATGAGTATTTTCATTTTGAAATAACATGATTTCATAATGCCTAAAATATATGATTTTGAATTTTTACTATATTATTCCTAGTCATGTCGAATGAGTTGAATCAAACTCTCTATAATGTGTATCTATTCAACTTTATATATATATATATATATTGACTATGATGTAAAATAAAGAATGAAACCCATACATAGCATATTATGTTTGACACTCCATTTTAGTGACTACAGTATATGGAATGAATCCTAGAAAATTGAATTTTAAAACCACTATATTATGGTCTAGAATAATCTAATATACAACCAAACTAAGATATATAACAATAAAATAACATATGGATCTGAAAAATCACATTCTTCAATTTTATGACTTGATAATCCTTATTAAGTCTCTTAATCTAATTTTGAATGTTCAGAGAGTTATTTATAAGATTATATCCTAGTATTCAGCATCATTTCTTATAATTTATTTACAAAAAACATTATATACTGTTTTTTTGGATAATTTATATCCCCCTTCAATTGTTTTCCACTCATTTTAAATTTTACATCAAATATTATTATTAGTTGGATGAATTGTTTTATTTTTAAATTTTCCATATATCTTCTCATACATAACTTCCACCATTTTTTTACATAACACTATACAAAGATAAACAAACCACATATGTCTATGTTTGACTGGGAATTGTAGTTTATATTTATATTTCATTCCAAAAAATAGTTCAATCATAAAATTTAATTTATCTTTTTATTGTTTGGATGTATTTTTTTGAATACAAAAATGATAGTATGTAATTTGAAAAAATAAAATTATAAAACATTAAAATTCTAAAGATAAAATAATTATACATTCATATTCATTAAATAATTCTTATTGATAGTAGTTTTCTTAAAATATGATTTATTTGATTTCAAAAATAAGTTTTCCACTGTTTTATTTTGTATATATAAGAGCTGATTAGATTATATTTGAGTGATTACTAGGAGATTCCAAGGTAATTTTTTGGACATTTGACATCCTTTTTTGGCCCTACACCGGATTGATGTAGACGTAACATGATGACATTTGGAATATTAAAAATGAGATTGATTCTAGTGACCAAAATTATATCATTGAGTAACTCTGGTAAATAAAATATTACTATGTAATGGGGGATTCCCAATTAGAAAATGTGGATAAAATAATACAAGATAATTTGAAAGATTGAATATTTTTATTATTATTGGAGACCTTTTTATAAAATTAAAATAACTAAAACAGTATGTTTTAATCCAATCATAAGAAACAGATGATGAAAAGAAATAATATATATGATTATGACCCTTATTGAGCATATATAATATTTTAATAAATGTGTCCCAAATGATATTAAATATGCGGATTCCCCACTAGATGTGGTCAAAATAAAAAAATAAAAAAATAACACAAGGGAAAAATGACTATTATACCAATATTAAATGATTCATTTCATATTTTATATATAATAGAGTTTGTGGGTGCTATGATGTATTTCAGTTGTATAATGGGACACCATAGTATAACTAACGCATGCGAGGTCATAGTTAATTACATAAATTCACATTGGTAGATGGGTTATGGTGTCCATTGGAGGATAAAAGATGAAAAAAATGTGGTTCTTTAAAATGAGGATGCCACATCCCTTAATTATCTAGAAATGATTTACTGATGAAATCATGGTTGAAGGGTTTAAAATTTAGACACTATTGGGAGTTATGCTAAGGCATAATAGTGTATTTTTATTCTTCACATAATTTTTCCTATTTTTATTTACTTAAGATAGAATAAATACAACCATTTTTAGGCCCTCTATTACATTATTTATAATTATATGGTCACTCTTGAAACTAATGACTAAAAATAAAAATCCAAAGAATCACATGAGTGGGAAATCTGAATAAATTTTTTACATTTAACTTCCATTTATTCATTTTATTAAATTTAAAATAGTTATATCACCTACATGAATTTGATATATATATATATATCATAAGGTATGTGTGGATGAATATTTTTCAGTTTTGGTAACCGGATAGATATTTGAACAAATATAGACTTGGAGGCTTATTGAATCTGATAAACATGATCCATTTAATAAAATGACTAATTTATTTTGAATTATAGGACATTTTTATAGGTTTTTTAGTTTTATTAAATTTAATCCATTTTATTGGTAAGACTATAATTGGGTGAGTTGATTTATTATTTATAGGTAAAAAACTACATAAATTAATTATTAATGTTAATCAGTTATTTGTGTCACTTGATATAGATTGGACTTGCGACAATCTCTTTTGATTTTTTTTAATATAAATGAAAAATGTGTGTAAAAAAATTTTATCCATTAATAATAGTTCAAAAGAAATCTATGATCCAATTATCTAACGTATCTTCCCCTCCCACATAATAAAAATTATCTAATGGGGTGCTATTTATTATAAATTATTAGATGTTGATTAGATTAAACCCTGAGGAATATTAACTATTTTACAGATGTAATTCCACTATTTCTTCCTTGAAATTGAAATTACATGTAAAATTTAATGATTCATAATGGTTAGAATTTATTGGTTCTATTACAAAATCAATTAATGTTCGAAGAAAAGTCATTAATATTTGATAAAAAAATATAAAAAGAGTATATTGTACGTTCCAAACCATGAACTCAAATGGTGGATGATATAGTTTCATTTAAAAAAATGGATTAGAGAACTAATTTTTTTTCAACATTTAGGTGAAGATATTTTTATAGAACTATATTATAATTAATCTATGTAATTAATTTTAGATTGGGTGGTTTAATATTACTCTATAAATTCATATCATATAAACTCAATAATAAATTTTTAATGTCCATGGATTATTCATATTTAATCATTTGATTAGGTAATTTAGATTTTGATATTCTTGAGGTTTATAATATATATTAATCTTGGTTTATAAGTGTGGGAGTGGTTATCCAAATATTAACATTCATTTTTTCTATTATATTATGAATATTTTTGTAGAATTATTTTCTAAATCCCACACATACACTTTCTCTATAACATTTCTTGGATTTACACATTGAATATTGGAAGACAATATAATATCACATATTTAATTTCATTCTATTAATATTCTAGAATCTAATACATTTATTATAATACAAAAAAACTTACATAATTGTGTTTATGGTTTTGTTTTTTAATATCTATAATTTTTACTAATTAATTCATTTATTCAAATAATTAGTAATGTATTTTATTCATAAAAAATTATGACTATAATATTTATTGATATATGAATATACATGGAAACCAATATAGCCTTGAAAATGAAATGAAATTAGATACCACTGTCATGATATTCTAACAAAAAAACCTAATATGGAGTGATAACTCCCATATATATAGGTATAGAACCTTGAGAATGAATCATTGGGAAAATATAGTCCCATATCAGATATTAAAAATAACATAGTGGGCAATGTGAAAATGTTCAATTAGTCTATAAAAAAACTATGTATCTAATGATACCCAAATTTGACCACTATAAATATATTAAAAACTAATATATACACACTATGGAACATCACATTACATAAACAATTTGACAAAGTTTTGTATCCCCGAAAACATTATGAAATATATCCAATGATATATGTGATTTCATCCTATAATATTTTAGAAATTTTCATTCCATAGATTTGAAACACGAACAAGGACAATATATACATAAGACAAAATATTTACAAAATATTATTAATATAATTATCTTCTACTACTTCTAGACATTTGATGATCTATAGATCGTAGTCTCACGTCCATTCCTAATAATACTTTTCCTGAGCATTGTAAACTATTTTTAAAGCTATTATAATACATAATTATTTAAAAATAAATAAATTCTTACTCACCCAACTATAAATCTATCATATGAAGGAATAATATTATTCATGATTGATGATGTGATGGTATTTGTAAAAATACCTAGTCATTGATGATAATAACATTACAGTTGATTTTTTTAAACAAATTATTGGGTCCAGAAATCTAATTTTTTTCAAGAGTATAATCAAATTTTGAATAGAGCCTAAAAACACATCCATGGGGAGGATGATATATCATAGGGATAAAAACATGGAATCATTGAAACATATAATGATATAAATGGTGGATGATTCCTACAAACCGTGATAAATAATCTCACATGCCATCCCAATTCATGTGGTAGTGATATAAGTAACCAAGAGAGGATTCAGGAGGGTTACTATTTAATTAAGATATAGAATATCGACAAGGGGTCATCATTGGTTAAATAATATAGAAAAAATAAATCGCAATATTAAAATATATAAGAGATTGTTTGGAAGAATGATCCAATATAGGAGAACACATCATTAGTTTGGTGAAATGTCTTGATAAATTAAATGAAAAATATGGTTTTCTTATCCCATTAATATTATTTCTATATTTGAATACATGTGTGTAAGTTTATTATTATTGAATAGATAAGGGTAATTTTATATTTTATTTTTTGTTTTTATCATCTTTTTGTGTTTCGAGTGTCATTATTCCTAATAATATAAATCATGTTGATATGTATTTTTCATGGGTACCATGTTAATGTGAGTGAAGTTGTGGTATTATAAGATTTCATATTAACTTTTATATCAATTAAAATGAAGTTGCGTAGATATTTGTGTATTTTTTAGTAAATATAAGAGTTTAACAAATACCAAACTCATTAGATATATCAATATTAATCTGTGATTGGGTAGTCCATGTGGTGACACCCCTATACATGTGATGAAAAGCATGTAGTTTAGGGAATAAAAAACCTAATGTGACTAATAGAGAGATATTTTAGTAGAATAACACAAGGAAATGAAAAATCATTATCCTAAGAAGACTCAATTATGAAACTATACATGGGACTTTAATTCTCATTAATGATGAATGGATGCTGACTTCATCATTTATATCTAGGTAGTTAATGTAGTTTATCATAATATTTTCTTCATTAGTTGGTATTCATTTTGGAGTATTGTTAATTTCCAATGTCTACTGAACATGTTTTCCCCTTTAATAGTGGAGAAAATAAAGTGTTATTTACACTTTTTTAGATTATTTTCTTATAATTGTTTTCCACATATGAACACAAACATCGCGTCACATTTTTTTTCTTCTTTAAAACTCCATTTAATATTATTAAGTATACAAAATTTCTCATTTTTTACCTAAAAACCCTATTACATTTTTAATTTACTTAAAATAATTCATATAAAACCCCCTAATATGTGAAATTACTTCCACCACAAAATCACATCACTTTTGTCAATTATATTAAAATGTTACTCTATAATATAACAATTACATTATAACTATATCATCAAACTAGATAATTATAGTATTTTCATGTTAATATTTCAATATCCATGACACATAAAAGGATTTTTTAAGTTCACAAAAAATTGATTTAAGGCTAATATAGTTTTATGTTTTCTAATATTGTAAACTATTTCAAATTTTCCCAACAAATTTATGATTCAAATATCACAAATATCATACCATTTAGTGACCCATTCATGTATAAACATGGTGATATATATATTCATTGAAAAAAATCCCCTAGGTCACTGCTTATAAACAGATCAAGGCTTTTGGAATCCATGAGAAGATGAAAATCCATTATATATAACCATTATGTGGTTTGTTATCTGTTACAATATTTAAAGACAAATTATTGGTGATTCAACAATCTATATCTATCATATTCAATATTAAAAATATATACCATAAAATTTTTAAATTGGATTTATCTAAATTGGTTTTTTATTACTAATCATTTATATAACACTAAAAATAAACAATAATTTTTATTATACAACTAAAATGAATAGTTTTGTATTTATTTATGGATGATAATAATTTAATATTTATAATTTAGTTCATTTATACCATCCTAAATCTTTCTAAAATCTTGATGTATAACAAAATAATTATTATAACGGATTTTCACAGTAAATACATGTATTTTTTTAATCACAAATAATTAAAACATAAATATCACATTTATTAATGAAGAATACTTGATATGTAATAAAAGAGTTATTTTTCCCAATATATATATAATAAGAAAAATTATATCCCACCTTATTTGAGATATCAATATGTTTTTCAAAAAATATATTATGATATTAACTAATTTCTAAACTGGTATATTAATTTAATGGAATCCACCTATGAGTTTCGAGTGTTTCATTTTTACATATTGTATTGTTGGAAGTATGAAAGAAAAACCAATTATCTCCCATTTTATATTCATTGAGTATAATTTCATGGAATATCATAATTAAAAATTGACAATCAATAATATAAAAATACTCCTAATGAAATTATATTTCATTATAACATATTCTCTCAATCTTGTTATAGTAGAAATACTTATATGGAATTATAGTAAAAATTGTAATTCCAGAAACATAACTTGAATATATATTCATAATAAAGAAATTATAAAATAATTATACACTATTGATTTAATATTTGAGAATATTTTACTACACTATAATTCAATATTTTAACTAAATATTGTATAGATTGAAATGATATAACTCTTTAATGATTTTCATGTGATGCATAGACTTAAAATATATCAATTATAATTAATATTCCCATTTTATACATGTAATGTATGTTATATTATATTATGGGTGTTTATAATCATGTTAGACATTTTTTGTCTATAAATATAAACAAAGTAAAATTAATGGTGGTTTTGAACCCACTAAGGATGAATATGATTTAGTCCCTGCTGATTATAGATAAAAATGGTGATTTTATTGTCGTCATATACCATAAATATTTCTCACTATTAGATAAAAAGTCAAATGATTAATGGAACACAATAAGATTGACAGTTTATGTTCAAGGGTAAAATTTAACATTTCATGATGTAATATGTGTTAGGAACTACAGTCTACAAAATAATGATACGTCATGAGAACACAACTATACCTAATTAAAGATAAACCCTAATAAATCTCAATCAATTACACTTTCTATGATAAAATTATTAAAGGTGAAGAGGTTTTTATAACCAACAACCCTTATATCATTGACTCACACTAATTAAAATCTGAAAAATATCTTTCATTCCTCATTAATGTTATCATAGTATCAAATTCCTTATATATGACATATTTAAATGAATAAAAATATTTTTATGTTCCAACACCCTAATAATAATCAAAAAATTCATGGAGAGAATCCATGAAATCATCTTCTCCATCATTACATGGTTTCTGAAAAATAAATATTTTAAGAATACATGCCCATGGAATTTGACTTCTCAAATCTAGAGGGATAATTTAAAAATATTATTTTGAATAAATAATTTTTTTATTTTCTCCCATATAATCTATTAATTTATAACCTATTCATTTTAGGATATTTATTATCAATGAACATAGTAAACAATTACCATATTAAAAGAGTATATAAATATAAAATATATCTTTTTCATTAAAGCCACATAAACTTCAAGTAAATCTATTAACACAAATTTTTTATGAAAATACTTGATATAAAAATTCTCTCTATGAAATTAAATTTTTAGAATGATCATAATTTTTTAAATAAATGATAAAAGATAAATCAATTTGTAATTTAATAATGACATATTATTGTTTTCTTTTTTGATGGATTAACCAATTTTAAGTGTAGTTTCAACATATTAGGGTACAAATGAGTGATTTTTTGGTTTCCCGACTAAAGATGATAATAATGTTGAACCACCGATGTTTTCTATAAATTGTGCCTTGCATAATTTTTTTTGTTAACATTTTATCAATTAAAATTTATTTTCATATATTTTTTTGTATATAATTTATCAAATTAATAAGATGTTATTTTGGATGTAACACCTCCACCCCAAAATCCTAATGTCGGTGCATTATTTTATTACATTGGCATAGATACATGCTTCAAATCCAAATGGACTAAATTGTTTAGACGTTCTAAAGACCTATATTATATACACGATACACATAATACATTAGAAAAATAATATAAATACACAATAAAAAAATAAATAAAATAATCTGCATCCCTAAAAACATATTAAAATATTTAATCATCATTACATTGGGAAATTATACATAATAATCATTATCCAGAATGCATAGTAACGGTATGTAAATTGGAAACAATAATTAATTGATGAGAATACTCATCATGGGAAGGAAAATAAGTGATAACACATGCAAATTAATTAACTAGGAAATTAAATATTGATATTGAATGGTAATAAACTGAAACAAATGAACTTTAATCAATAAAAAGATAATGGAATGGATCTAGATATATGTCCCCAAAAAACGTCTCATGGATGAATAATTACAAAATTTGAATGATAGAAATTCTAAATTTTTGGGCATCCTACTAGAAGCACATGAATTCTTTTACCGTCAAGACATTTCATGCAACACTTTTAACTATTATGATTTGGCCGACATATTTCTCCCATTGGAACCTATCGATGCATCGGGGGTCTATATAATGGTCGAGCGCCAAATGTACTTTTCAGTTCTAAGAAATAATAATATTGAAATGTAAAGATAAACAATAAAAAATATTATTTATCATAATATATTCATATTGAATAAACAATATGAGTTATGAATAATTCCAAAGAGGTGGAAAAGTAATAAAAGGGTTGTTTATGATTATGAATGGAAGCACCATTCTAATATCAATAAAAAGTGAAAGGGGTGTATTATCATTAAACTTTCTAATGATTCAATTAACACATTGAAATAATATATTTAGAATCCCAATGAAGTTATAACATTAAATATCATACACCAACTTAAAAAAATTAATTATTTCAAATATTTTAATTATTTCTATTCTTGGGTTGACTACAGGCCGGTATAAGATTAATTTCAATGAATTCAATAAAAAAGGGTCATCCACATGGGTTTTAGATGATTAAGAGTATCTATGCAGAAACCATGAATGAGGGTTTGTCATTATGGAATTTACAATAGGATTGGTTGAAGCACAAATTCATCAACCATGTGCTCTCCCGTAGTTAACTGTGTGAGGATTTCCTTGACTTGGCAACAGTCAGTGCACGATTAACACCTATCTTGATAAATCATGTGTGAACTATGTGGTTCCACCGTGTCCAAAATAAATAAATCAAAATGAAATATAAAATGACAAAAAATTAAATAAAATGAAAATACCTTTTTAATAATAATAATAATACTCTTATTTGGATTATTATTATTATTATTATTGAGTTTATTATTATTATTATAAATATTAATAATGTCATTATTACGAATTATTATTAATTTATATACATTTATATATATATTAATTTTAGTATTTTAGTAAAAACCTAAAGGTGGTTTTCCCCTTACTCCCTTTCCCCCTACATAGTGCACAACCTACACCCCATCCTCTCCTACTCATGTGACCCACCCAGCTAAGGACCCTCTAATACTCCTCCATTTTTTCCACAATGGTGGCTCCCATCTCATGATGTCGGCTCACCCTCCTCCTATCGTGTGCGACTAACATTCCTCCTGCTAATGTGAACTGGTTGAATGGAATCAGCTCTAGAGAACCTCTCCATCCATAAAACAACTGCTCTGCCTTTTGATGTTGGGTTTGAATCCATCAGTTGAGTCTCCTCTCCCATAGTCCATCCCCATTTAATGAATTTATTCTCCGTTGGGTGGTGCATATGAATATGTTTAACACTAGGGTTTCTGGTGATATGGTTTGTTGTGTTTCTTTCTTCGTTAGGGTGAGTGATGGGTCTATCAGGTCTCATTCAGACATGTTATGGTGTCTGTTGCTGATGGAAATTCATTTCAAACCATTTCTAGCCGCCCACCACTATATACGGTAAAAATTTACTATATCTTCATATTAATTTTAATTTATAGATTGTGTGGGTTTTTTTGGTTCCAGTAATTTATTTTTGGTTTGTGGGTCTTTGTCATGATATTTTGAGTTGTTAGTAAATTTTTTAGTGTGTGTTGGACCTCACCACAGTTTATTTGGGTTGTAGGAGTTGTGAACACCTATAGTTACATGCTTTGGGTAAGGTATATATATATTCCATCTTTTAAAATATTCCCTCATGAAATGTGGAATATGTGCAATGGTGAAATATGATTTAAGTGTTATTATTTAATATTTTTTATATTCCATGTGTTGAGGGTTGTGTGTTGTTGTGTGACATAAAACGTGGAATGTGCTTAAGGAGGAATATTAGTGGTTGGAGGATGAATGATTTTTTTGGAAAAGAATGTGGAATGTTTATATATTTTCTCTAGATAATATCAATCTTCCATATGGAATATATAATATGGGTAAACCTTAGGTACCTTGGTTTGAAGACATAGACTAATATGCTGGTTGATTTAGAAATGGATGGTCCTGGTTTTATTTATTCGAATCAGAGATTACAATGCTAACTAAACGATTAGGATTATTGGCACCACTAGGCCATTGGGGTGTCACATCCTAAAGGCTCATTCATGAGAATGATGATTTTCATTGTTACTAAGCCACATTTTACCAAGGTACGAGGTTCCTAGGGCCCTATTTTTTATTATTACCAATCATGATTGACCACGATGCTTTCTCATGACTTGGTGATTGAGAAATGATTTCCAATTTAGTTAAATCAAGGTTTTTGCCCATTTTTATTGTACATGGGGTTAATTTAAAGTATTTTACTTTCATTATGGAAAGTTAATATATTTTTTGAAATTATTTTGATAATATAGTGGAATAGAAACTCTTTCATTAAAAATGTAATTTTGTGACTTGAATATGAACATAATTAAATACCTTAATTTATTATATCTTATTTTCGAACTATCATGATTTTATTTACTAAAAAATTTAATGGAACAGAGAATTGTTCTCATTACCTTTCTTAATGAGAATCTATGTTCTTATGCCGATATTGTATTATTAATTCTAGGTTCTACTTTTTGTTCACTAATGGATAAAGTGTGGTATTGTGTTAGGTGGTGGCCTATGAGGTCACTTAGAGTTATGTTTGGCTGCATGAAAATAAATTATCTCCACATCTTGTGTTTAACTATTTTTTATTATTTATTTATTTAATATTATTCATTATGGGCCAAAATAATTTCTAACTATTTTATTATGGTTCCTAAAACTAGTTTCTAGCCCATGGGAATTGGGGACACACTTTGGGCCTTTTCATGATTCGACATGGGTGACAGTTTCTGGTTTGACCTTGGTTGGTTTGTAACAAAATGTTATCATATGGCCCCATATAATATTGGGTGTCAGGTACATTAGATATTATGACTTTCATGACTCAATAGGTAAGTGAAGTAAGCTTTTATTGAAACCCTTATTGTCCCAAGCCTCGAGTATCCATTGGTAGTCCAATATTTGAAATTTTCTTTTTTATAGTATGTGTGAATAATAGATGAAAAAAGATGTGATATGGTGTTATGAGATGAGCTTTCATGGAGCAAAGACCCATGTACATCCTGAGTATGTGGTTCAAGATATTTTATGTCATAGATTCATACTCAGAGCATGGTCTATTAAACTATGTAGCTAGGTTGGAATAGTCACTAATTAATTTTTATGGGATGTTCTCATATGATTTCTATTTCGTATTAGTTTTGGGTGGCGTGACTGGATCTTAAAAATAAAAGTGTTTATTAGGAACTGGTTTTTTCAAAATGGAATGTGTTATTGGGGTGGTAAAAGGATTTCTGAAAAGGAAACTGTATTCATTTAGTGGAATCTATGGATTTTGAGGGAAAATGGAGGGGGGGGGTGGAAATTTCATTGGGATCTTAGAAAAAAAATTGGAATATGAAATGAATTTTTTTTTCTGAAATTGGAAATGTATTTCTTTGATGGAAATTGACATTTTCACATTTGTACCAAAATTTTCCGTTATGATGAATTGTTTTTAATGAGATGATATGTATTTGGAAATAACCATTGGTATTCTTATGAGTGATCACCTATATGGATGTACACATGTGGAATGTGAAAAAATAGAGGTATTTGTGGTAGGGTGATTGAGATAGAACATGGATATATATATTTGAGGCATCACAGATTAAAAATGGTGTATATTAATGTTTATTTGATTTGGAAAAAAGGTTTTTAAAAAGAGTTTTTAAATGTTTTGATAAGTGAGTGAGCAACTGTTTTGTGTTTCTTTTCATGTTTGGAATCCTTCTTTATGGGGTGATTGTTTTGACATTTTGAATTGTGGTCAGAATGATGATTTGATTTTGAGTTTCAGTTGGTGATTTATGTGTGGGATTTTATATTGTGATGTGTTTTGATAGGGATTTCTACCTATTATTTTTTATTATTCCCTATAAAATCCCCATCAAGGAGTTGAAAGTTGGAATCTAGGATTCCTTCATCTATGTTTATATAACGACGTGTTTTTGGACTCAGTTCTGGTTATCTTTAGAGGGTTGAACAAGTCATTACCATTGAGGATAGGGTTTTGAGAAAATTATATGTATGTTTTTATGTAATTAGTTGTTTTGACGACTCTACACAAACACTGAATTGATTGGTTGAGCCAGATCCTTTCCATATTGTGGAACACACCAAAGTCTTCTTAGTTTGTCTCCCACATTTATTTGCTTAAAAACCGAATAATTTTTTATTCATAATAGAAATTATGTTCTATTTTGTGTGGTCATTTGGGTGTTTTGAATGGGTTCTGTGAGAAACAACAAAGAAAGAGATGTTTTATTAGAATATCAGCATCTCCTAAATACAGGGAAATAGATGACTCAATACAGCAGACCTCCAACCATATGTCTTAGAGTGATGCTTTTCACGCAATCAAGAATAATTATATGTGGGGCACCTCAATCCATAATTTATCTACAATGCTGTAATATGGATCGATTATGGTTCCCTAATGCATTTCTCATTGTTTTTCAAGGTCACTTTTTGTTGAAAAAGGCATAGAGTCCTCTTCTCATCATTGTGGAATTTTTTTGAAATTTCCTCTTTTGTTGCAAAAAGAATTTGTATCTCATTATCCTAAATTACCAGTGGTTGTGCTTTATGGATGTTAATTCTTAGACTGTTGCCTATTTTTGGATGTGAGTCTTGAAATGATTGTCTCTTTTCTGTGGTTACAGATTTTTGTGACGTGTTTTTTTTATAACACGATTATACAAGAGACTCATATTTCATATAAAAATAATGAATCATGGTTTAGTTTTCTATCTGGTTGAAATATATTTTGGGTAAGTGTAAATTGTTTTTAGTTTTTGTTGGATGTTCCTATTTTTGTATATGTGGGTTGGCTTATTTTTTTCTACTATTAAATGATTTGGAGAACCACCGTGGATCTTGATGTGGTTACATTGAGAGTTAAACTGTACAAGAGTTGGTCTCGGGGGTTTTCACTTTTCTTAATGTTCTTTGTTAATGAAAAATTTTGTAATGAGGGTCTCAATTTTATCCAAGATAATTTATTTATTGTGGTGGGGGAACCATATTTGTTTTTGATATTGACCATGAAATATAGTGAATACATGGGTTATAATGGTGGATTATTATAGAATGGGAAAAAGATCTATTATGGTACAATTTGAAGAATATTATATATGAGGATTTTACAACTAAATAAGTTTCAAATAAATAGGAGGGACTTGATAGATTGTTAGATAATGAGGAATATAATTCTGTTAGTTCAATTGTGGTCTTTGGTGGATGGAGTTGGGGTCCATCTAATTTCAGTTCTTAGACCTCCTCTCTTTTTATTCCAATTTCCCCTAAAAGTTTTCAACATCAATTTTTAATTAGGTTTGTCCCTGTAAGTAGTTCATGATTATATATGTCTCATTACATTTTATCATAGATCCTGTTACTTTTTTCCCTTAGCATTAGTAAAGAGTTACTGGACTAGTGAAATTTCACTTTGAGTTTCTGATTTCATTGTCCTCGTTTGATTTCGAACACGGTTCTGATTCCTCAATTGGATGGGTGACTTTCTATGTGAATAATTTTTTTGGTGGGGAGAATTGTCACACCACAACCTATATATATTAATTATATTGATTATTTTAATTATTTATATCCTTGTTTGAATTTTTGTCTAGTCTAGATTGAAATTTAAAATTTTCAAGAAAAAGTGTATTGCACACGGGTTGCACACACTAAAGAGTAACAAGGTGGAAACAATGTGTGAGGATCTATCATGAAGACAATACCATTTAGTACTATTAGACAACAATTTTCTCAACTTTATTCATTCTAGTATATTACCAAGCATTTTTTCCAAGACATGGTATTGTCCAGTACACGGTTAGTGCAGAACTCGATATATCATGCGCGAATCATGCAGTTTCCCCCTATAGAAAATAGAAAATTTGTATATGAAAAATAAAATGAAGAAAAATTAAATAAAAAAAATAATGGTTTAATAATAATAATATTAATGGAAATATATTTTTGTGATTATTATTATTGTTATTGACTGTTGATTATTATTATTATCTATTAATTTATATACATATTTTTTAAATTCAGAAGTTTAATTAAACCCTAAAGGTGGTCTTCCCATCACCCAATGTCCCCATACATAGAACACCCCTACCCATCATCTATCTCATGTTTGTGTGACCCCCCCCCCCCCCCCCCCGCCGCACAAGTCCCTCTAGCACATCTCCCTCCTGCCACTACTGGCGGATCCCTTATCATGAGGCCAGATCACCCACCTACTTTCATGCATGATCAAACTCCCTCCTAATCATGCGACCCAACTAATGGGTAGATGCTTCGATGCACTACATCATCCCTCTGACAATTTCTCTACCTCCATATTTTATTGGTGAATCCCTATGATGACATTCTTCCCCACATCTTCCTCCACAATTTCATGATTTTATTCAGTTCAGGGTGGTGTGTATGTCTTGGATAAACCCTATGGATCCTAAAAAGATGATTTTTGGTTATTATATTCTTTATTGGGTTTCAAAATCATATATTGGGTCTTATTTAAGATTTTTATAGAGTCTTTCAATGAAGGTGACCCATTTCCAAACATTTTGGTCCACCATCCATTATATTCAGTAATAATTTTTCACTAATAATTTTTAATTTAATATTCATTTAGATATTAGATTGGTTTTGAGTTGTTGGTAATTTATTTTGGGCTTGTGGGTCTTTTTCGCGGTGTTTAGATTTGTAGGTAATTTTTTTTCTTTTCTGTGTAAAACCTCATTGTGGTTGCTTTGGGTTGCGGGTTTTGAGAAAGCCTATGTATACATGAATATGGTAAGGAATATATATATATTAAATCATTGTATATATTATCTTCTAGTTTATGGAATATGTTCAATGCTGCTAGGGTTTTATATATACATATATAATTAAATTAAATCATGGATATGTGCCAAGGGTCAGTTCGAGTGATTTTTAGATAATAGTGGCATGTCTGATTTAGGTCCCCTATTCCAAATCCTTTAATTTCAATACAATAAATTATTGAGTGTTTTAAAAGTATAATTTAATATTAAATGGTATTTACAGGATTTGAAATGTGATGGAACTGATTGATGTTTAAACTATCTTTATTTATAACGGTTTTTATTTTTGTTTTCAAATTCATAGTCTTCATTTAAGTGTGGTTCCAAGATATCATTTGAAAACATGAAACTTTATATTCATAAAAGTAATTTTTTTAAATGGTTTTTGGAGTGTTGGGGGTATTTCCTAATATGGTTTATGTGTGAATATTATTTTTCGATGTTTAATTTAATGGATATGAGTTACTGTGTGATTTAAAAAAGGTTAAATCTCATTTTATGATTAGTTTGAAAAAATCCATAGGTTTTGGAATTAATGTCAAGATAAGTTGTATATTTCAATTTATAAAAGGTATTCTTTGTTTTACACAATGTTTCATTTTTTATCATAAATATGTGATTCCTTTGGTGTTTTCTTGTTATTTCCAATTGATTTTAATACATAAAAATTGTGGTTTAACATATTTTCTAATGTGAAGATATTCCTTATAATGAAATGAGGTATGTTTCGGAACTTGAAATATGATTTCAGAAAGTGGAAACCCCCTCTTGAGGCATTCCTCCCTGTTTTAGGAATGTGATGTAAGTGTGAGTATGTGATTTGTGATATGTTCATGTTGTTGAGGCTTGTTCATTGTTGTCTATAATAAAAGGGGATTGAGTTTAAGGATGGGGATCAGTGTTTGGATGTTGAATGGGTTTTTAAATGATGTAATTTTTATGTTTATATATGTTTTCTTGATTGAAACTCACCACCAATTGGAATAGATAACACGGGAAAACCCCATGTACCTATGTAGAAATACTAGGACTAGTACACTAAATTATTTGAATGTTTTTCATCTTAAATTCATCTAATAATATTGATAGTCACAACACTAACTGAATTGTTATGATGATTGGAGACCACTTGGCCATGGGGGTGTCCTCTTCTAGTGGCTCGTGCATGAGAATACTAATAGTAATGGGTTCTAAGACATGTCTCACTATGGTACGAGGTTTCTAGGTCCCCATTTCATCTAGTTACATATATGGATTTTCCATGTTTCCTAAAAATGAAATTATGTTTGTGAAATTATTTTAATTTTAGTTATGTCAATCATATTTCCTCATTTTTAAAATTAATGTTTTTAATGTAAACTATTTTCCTTTATTTTTAGAATGATAACACATCATTTTAAATTATTTCGAAAATATAGTGGAATTGAAATGATTTCCTTAAAAATGATAACTTTTTGAATTGAATGTGAATATAATGAAAATATTTTTTTTAATATGTCGTATTTCGAAACATGCATAATTGGATTTTTTTTAAAGGTAAGAGAATATGGCATTGTGTTTATTTTTTATTCTTATTGAGAATCTCAGTTCTCACACATAAGTTATTATTTTGGTTTTAGTTTCTAGTTTTTGATTTCACTTTGATAAAAAACGGTTATATGTTTGATGGGGACCCATGAGGTCATGTGGTGGTATGTTGGTCTGCATGACATTATCATATTTCATCGGCTAGTGTCTATCTATTTTTTCAGAATATCATTATTTATTTTTCTTATTGTTATGGGTCAAAAATCATTCCCAACTATTTTACATAGGTTACTGACACTAGTATCTAGACTCTGGGGATTGACAACACCCATTGGGCCTTTTCAAGGGCTGAATCAGGTGACCAGTTCCTAGTTTACAACGGTTGGTTTATGAAAAAAATTTATTAGAGGGTCCCTTGTTATTTATGTTGTCGGGTATCTTGTATATTTGGATTGTTAGGTCTCGAGTGGTAGTATTTGGAAAGATTCCATGAGCCCTAGCTTGTCCTGAGCCTCATGTTACTAGGTGTAGTGTAGTTTAGAATTTTAATTTTTATTTTTATGTGTGGATAAGGGATGAAAAATAAATTGGTCCAGTGTTACATGAATAAAAATCAACTAACATTTCAATCATGGAGATGGTTGGACATATGTACACATGAGTAATGTATCTATTTTAAAATTACGTTTATAGAAAAAGACTAAGTAACATTATATATATCCATAATGAAAATTATATATTAAAAAACATGTTATTGAATCATATATTCAATTATATATAATTGTGGGGATGTAAAAGGAATCGCCTCTTGTCCTTTAGGCGGCAGTCAACATGTCCCTGAACAAAATTCTTTCTTTTTAGTGTATGAAAAGGATAATATGTAAAATAATATAGTGTAGCATCCTAGATCTAGAATACTCTCAGAGGCACCCCATACTCGGTTGGTCACATGGCCTCAAGTGCATTTCCCCTAACTCCAGAAGCTGCTGAGTAAATGCAAGGGCCTTGGGTGTGATAGTGGGGAAACTATTCCCTCAGTGGCAGAGTAAAACAGTTGTAGAGAAACAGATAACAATAGCAGAAGCAGTAATAATGGAATACAACTGAAACAATATAAGTCTACATGTAATAAGCATCTAGAGCACATATATAATGATGCATGATATATAAATCTTAAAATAAAACCAAACAACTCACAATGCTTAAATACAGAACTAAACCATGTACAAGAAAAAAATTAAACATCTTTTTAGCATCTTAAGCATCATCATGGTCCCATTCTCTTCAGCTCCCAAAGTAGTCTAGAACCTGAAATAGAAGGGCACTTTCCCTTATCTATACTTGCAATAATATAATATGTTTAGGCCCAAATACAGGACCCAAACAGGGTGTGAGACTAAATCCTAGTAGTCACCCACCAATAGATATACGACTAACAGTCAGTGAATATATATATGGAAGGTAATAAGAAAAAGAAACAGTAATCAAGGAAGTACTCAATAGTAATCATTCTAAATGTTTCATAAAATTCAATCAAATCATGTACAGTATGTAGACAATCACATATAGGTAACCCTATGGGAAGTGCACACAATTTAACCTCTCTGATCCTACCTAGAAAACACAAGCAACCCTATGGGATGTACACACTATCTAACTCCTTTGGTTCAACATTTTTAAAGGATATTTGAGGAAACATTCAATGTTAATTCCCCTTATAACCAAGTATGATTAAAGACTATCTAAGAAAGAACTCACCATCAATTCCACCAATAGTCTTATAACGGAAACTACAGGCACTCTGAGGTAGCACTCAATGTAAATTCCTCCCAGGGCCTCGTAACGTAATTATAAACCCTCTGAGGGATCACTAAATGTCAATACCCCCTATGGTCCCATAGAGTGATAAATAAAAAGTCACTATGGAGAATCCCTTACGTCCATTATACCTATGGTCTACTACACCAAGTTCTCACATCCCTATGTAAGTTAAACAAGCATGGAAATGCGAATCGGACAAAGTAAACGTCTATAACTACATGTAAAATAGTCTACAGCATAACAATATGACAGATAAACAAAATCACTCCATCCTAAAATACTAGGCATGGAATGCAAATAGCAGTCTAAAATGAAAACTATACAAACATTAATAAAACAAAAAATGGATGGTCAAACACTTCCCAAACATAGAAATTAGCCATATTCACGTTAAATTAACCTATATTACAGCATAAAAAGATAACAGGAAATTAACAAGGCTAAAACTGTAAACATGCAATACATTTTTCAAGGGTATTTGGTATTTTTTCACATATAACTCAGACACTTTAAAAGGAATGGGTGAAACCGCCTACCTCAGTGCTATGGGATCTTTATACATGAACCACAAGCCTTGAATCACCCATGAACACTATAGATCTATATAAATTCTAAAAAATATCAACTAGAGATAACTCTTGAAAGAGGAGGAAATGAAGATCTAGCAGAAGGAAGAGCTTACCGAGGAGATCCCAACACAATATACAATGGTCAATTCAGAGAACAGATGTTCAATCGGATGCTCGGAAGAGAATTTTGGTCATACCCTCGCTCTCAGATGAACCAGACCTAGAAGGTGGGATTTCATCCAATTAGATGTAACCTTGGTGCATTTAATGAAAAAAAGTACATGAGATGTACATTCCTTCACCGGCCCCTGCATTAGGCAGTCTCCATATCAATACACATGGTTGTGTGCATGGCTCCTATATGGCCAGCACTCGACTACCCACAGTAACTGATTACACGATGTGTACTCATAATGAACACAGTGGGTACTTAAAAAATTTCCAAAAACTCCTCTTTCCCTCAAAAACACCAAAAAAAGTAAAACATACCTAAAAAAGAAGATACAGGTTCTTACAAACTTACCCCCTTAATGAAATTCATCCCCAAATTTCTCTAGAAAGGTGTCATAGAGGAAGAATCCTCAAACAACTCTGACCACTATGATTGTACATCAGTCTCCCTCTCCCATGTCTCGTCATGTAATCACTCGTGTTCCCATAGCACTTGTACTAGAAGAACAAATTAGCTAGGGAGAACCTTTGTACCACGATCAAATATCTGGATAGAATGCTTCATCAATGAGGCATCCACCTCAAACTCAACCTCCTAGGGTTAAAAAGCATGATATGGGTCAGTGAAGTAACATTGGTGCTGGGAAACGTGGAATACTTCATGCATAGCTCGGTACCTATGAGGTAATTGCAACTGTTAAGAAACTGGCCTAACTATCATGAACACCTCAAATGGCCAGACATTCCTCGACAAAAGTTTATCCTATCTCATAATACTTCTTTGTCCGATCCTCGATGTGACATGCAAAAAAACATGATCCCTAACCTTGAACTCTGGAGGTTGTCACCATTGATCATCATAAGACTTCAGTATAGACTGTGTAGTGTCCATCCTCTTCTGAATAAACTCTATCTGCTATGTGGTCTCCAGGAAAAGATGAGGTCCCAGCATAGCTTCCACTCCTGACTTTAACCAATATAATAGTGATCGACATGGCCTACCTTAAAAAGCCTCATATGGTACGATCTGAATAGTTTCTTGAAGAATATTGTTATAGGAAATCTCAACAACAAGTATGTGCTTCCCCCAAGAACCTCCACAATTTAGGATGCAACCATGAAGCATGTCCTCAAGCACCTAAATTGTATACTCAGATTGGCCATCTGTCTTGTGGTGGTAAGCTATACTTAGAAGCACCTATTTACCCAAGGCCTTATGCAATCCATGAAAGACCCGATAAGTAAAACATGTATCCCTATCTAAAACAATAGAGTGTGGAACACCATGTAGACGTACAATCTCGTAGATATACCACCATCCAAGATCATCAAAACTGAAAGTCTATTTGATTGGTAAGAAGTGAGAAACCTTCATTAGTCTATCAATTACATCCCATAAAACATCATTCCCTCGAGGATACCCTAGAATACCAGTCATGAAATCCATCGCAACATCATTCCATTTCCACTCAATATTGGGTAAATACTACAAAAGCCCAGCTGGTTACTGATTCTATACCGTTACATGCTGATAGGTGGAACACCTCATCATTAAACCAGCAACATCTCTCCTCATACTTGCCACCAATACTGATGGTGTAGTTCAAAAAACATCTTGCTGACACCAGGATGAACTTCCCAAACTAAGGAATGAAAGTCCTACATCATCTCCTTGAATTTGTCTTCTGACACCCATACACACCCCTAGAAACACAAGATTTCATCCTCTCCAATGGTCCATCTAGAAATAGGGTCCCCTACTGACACGATTTCCATAAGACGAGGCTTTTTGAATCTAATAGTTGCCTCATTCGCACTCGATTAAGAATAGTATAGGTAACAGTTACAGAAGAATGAAAAATCTACCCATGCCTGTCATTAACCTCCAAATGCATCTCTGAGAACTGATCCATAAGCTTCCACTCACTGCTGGCCACCACAACCTCCTGTATATGAGTCCTTTTTCTCAGTTCATTAGTCATTGCATTGCCTTTCCCATGCATTGAGATAAGCTCAATGTCAAAAGACTGAAGGTACTCAACCCACATTCACTGTCTCAAATTCAGTTCACACTGAGTGAATATATACTTGAGACATTTGTGGTCCATTAAAACCACAAAATTTTCTCCCATAAGATAATGTGTACAACAGTGTAAGGCATGAACAACAGAAGATAGCTCGAGATCATGCGTTGGTTAATTTCTCTCCTGTGGCCTAAACTCCTGAGACCTGTACGCAACGACTCCTTACCAATGCATAAGAACTGCTCCAAGCCTAATAAATGATGAATCATAGTACACTGTATAGCTCTTGATCGTATGTAGAAAAAGTAGTATCCGTGTGTATGTAAACATCCCTTTCAACTCTTAAATGGCTGACTCACAAATATCTGACCACAAGAACTTGGCATCCTTCTTCGTCAGGCCCGTTAGTGGCGCTGCTAAGAGTGAAAATTAACGTATGAAATGTCAGTAGTATCCAGCCAGCCAATGAAAACATCGTACCTCAAAGACATTCTATGGTTGTTCCTAAAAAACTACAGCTCTCACTTTCTCTAGTTCTACTGATACTCCTATCACTGAAACAACATGACCCATGATGTGAATTTAGTCCATCAAAAGATGTATTTTGAGAGATTAGCATATAACTAATTCTCTCTCAGTGTAGTCAGAATGATCTCAAGATTGGTTGCATGGACATGTCGAGTGTGAGAGTACACCATGATATTTTCGATGAATACAACCATAAAAGAATCCCTGTATGGATGGAATACTCAATTCATCTGTTCCATGAAGATTGCAAGAGCGTTCATGAGACTGAACGACATAACCACATATTTGTATAGAGCATACCAGTTCTAGATAAGCTGTTAGAAGTAAATCATATTGTTTAATTTGAAATTCATGTTAACCAGATCTCAATTCAATATTCATGGACAACTGGGCTCCTCGAAGCTGATCAAAGAGATCATCAATCCTCGAAAAGGGATATTGGTTCTTGACTATGAACTGGTTTAGCTTATGTTAATCCACAAAAAGCCTGATGGTACCATCCGCTATCTTTTCAAACAACACAGGTGAACCACAAAGAGATGTACTGGGTCAGATCAAACGCTTAGCCTATACCTCCTCCAACTACTTCTTGAGCTCCTATAACATGGATGTTTCCATCCTGTAAGGAGGAAAGGACACTGGTGAGCTCCTAGAATGAGAAAAAAATAAAATCATACCTCTCAGTCCAGATAAAAACATGAAACGTTTTCTGGAAACACTTCCCTAAAATGATCCACCACTAGAGGAAAGTCCATCTGTGAAGTCCCCATGAAATCCTTAATCATACAAGAAAAATGTATTGTAACTCCTATAAACCCATGATGTGCAGGTCTTGATCTACTCACTTGGGAATCCCATTCCCCCTTATGATGAAAATATCTGCCATATGGTGGTGTAAAACTCACCCTATGGAAATAGCAGTTGACAACTACCTTGAAGGGAACTAACAAGTAGATTCCATGAATAATATCATATAATGTCATCTCTACAATATAATGGTTCCATAAGATTTGACACCCAGCAACCTCAAGAGGGGACACCTTGCAATGACATACACTAGCAGTTATAGTCCCCAACGGAGTGCCTAATGTGAATACATCTACAGAAGAAAAGACACAAAACCCAAGTCTCTCCACAACCACAACTTATATAAAGTTATGGGAAGCCCCTTTATCTAAAAGTGTAGAAGAAAAAATTGAGGCAACTGAGATCATACCTAGAACTGTAGATGGTCCAAGATTATGCTCTTGATAGGCCTACTCCACTACAATCTTCAGACCTGCAATGCGGCCCTGCGACCCGACGACCCTACCTGACCACACTAAGTTGATCTACCCGGTTATTGATGAATGCCTGGTGACTGACTACAATGGTTGCGACATCCACCTTGGGCTGAACGGCCAGAAGAACACCTGTTCTTGGAATGATAGTAAACTGGGGGCAATGCTCTTGAATGCCGATTTAGAGAAGAACCCATGTCCCTAGCTGCTGGTGAAAAGTTCTGATAGAAACACTGAATATGGCCCATCATTCCATAAGATCGGTACTCCACTGGGTCTATACGGAAATGTGTCATGGTATGCCTAACCATCCCACACTGGTAGCGTTGCACCTGGCAACTTGAAGGTACATCCCTCCTACTTGGATATCCAAGAGTGGACTACCAATGATGCTTCTTACTATCTACCAGTATAGTACTAACTTTGGGTGTTGAACCACCCTGGCTCAGATCTCCAGAATCTCTCATTTAACATTATATGATCAGTTCCTGGTTGATGATAGAAGATATTGAGTTCAACCTAAAGATGGTCACCTAAGCCTGAATGTCTTGTTTGTGACCATCCTCAATCATCCTTTCCAGGAATAACCCATATCCTTCTAGAAAGGGTGTAATGAACTACAGCTTAGTGAATATTGAAGAGTACTCTATATCATAAAGGGTACCCTGCTCCAAACTCATGAACTACAAAGATCGATTATCACTGAATGTCTCCAGATATAATTAGTCGTAATGTTACACTGAAACTTATCCCAGGACATATCTTGTTGGAATCCCTCCTATGAGATCACATCCCGTCGTCTCTTGGTGGAATTCCCAAGCATATACATTGAAAGCGTAACCCTCCTCTCTAGAGGCGTCTCCAAATTCTTGTAGATGGTAAGCATGGCTTCCAAACATGAATCTACAGCCTGTGGACCTCCTTCCACTATGAATGTGGGAGGATGCTGGTGCTGAAAAACGTTTGTCAATTCTGACATCGACGGGGTATGCGGCGGTACTCCCTGGAAGGTCTGCATAAACCTTATAAAGCCCTCTTGGAACTGTGTGTCGGAACCTGTGTACGGAATGACGACAGGTTCTAGGACAAGAACAATTGGAGGATCTTTTGGTATTATTTAATTAGTCTTGTCTGGTGTCTGATCGTATCCTTGTAACTGGCGTACAACCAGAGGACATCTCGGTGGCATGGCTCTACAAGGTCTCGAGCACACCTTTGATCAAGAATATCAAGTCATGAAAACTAGAAGAGTAAGGATGGAACAGGAGAAATGAAGCATTTATGTTTTTCAAAACATTGATACATGGTGTGTATAATGCATATATGGTGTGTTCCCATAAGCCCTTCACATGGGCATGTAACTCTTTCAAAACTAGTGGTGTAACACCCAAAACACACTGTAGTTTGTTCTCTAACATGGTGTGTAATTGAATCCTTTTCCCCTACCTTAGTTCCCTTACATGGATAGGCCACACGATTCTCCTAGAACAAGACTACATGAGCTATTAGTGCTAGACACGGCTTGTACTAGACATGATTCCCTGACCTGTGTTGTTATTGACACGACTAGATACACAACTCACATTACACAGCCTGTTCCAGGTGGACACGATGTATACAGTGATGATTTTTAAAACCTGTGTTGTTTGTTACACTACAGGTACTCAGGTTTCACTACACAGCGTGTTCCAGATGGACATAGAGATTATTTGAGAATCCTCAACCAGCTCGTTTTGTTAGTGACATGATCGATTACACAGTTCTATAACACAGCGCGTACATCTGGTACACGGCGTGTCCTAGCAATGATTCCCAAACCCAGTGTCTCTGCGCACACAGTCTGAGACACAGTTAGAGACTACATGGCCTATACATACGATACACGACATGTACTTAAGAAAAAATGTTTTTCCCAAAAAAATAACACATTCCATATATTCAACATTACACGGTGTGTATTCAGGGATTTTCCAGACTTTATGTATGATAAACTACTCCAGAGCCCAGACAAACATTTGAATGAACATTGATGTGCCAAATTCAAATTCGTGAGGGTCCATACTCCTCGTGAATCAAATCTTTTCATCTTATACATGTCTTAAACAATCATAATAGATCAATTATCCACCAAGTTCTGATCAATGATGGCCCATATCACCTCAAGAACCAACGTTTTGAGTTCATTCAATCAAAACCTTTTAGAATGAATAACATATCAAAAAGAATGTATTTAATCAAGGAATCTATCACAACAACATGAAAATATAACAGAACACATATCACAAGAACACACAATTGCAATGAACCATAGATGGAATAGAAATAATGGATGAGATTTGATTCCTAGCAAGTTCCTATATGATGCATGAGATAGAATACCCTCATATAATCAGGTTGCAACAAAAATAAAACCTCAATAACATCAACAATAACAACAAAAAACTTGTGAATCACTCAAGGTAAGATTAAATCCAATGTATTAATTTCAAAACCAAAAACCGTGCAATAAGGAGGTATATTAGATTTTCTTTGTACATGAGTTAGCAACACATGGGCATAGCTTATTAGCAAGTAGCGATTTCTTCAGATCCGAGTCTATAGGCTCCAGATAGTAAGTCAAGATAAAATAATTCCTCTAATACCAATTTGTAACATCCCGGTTCTAGAAGATTCCTATAGGCACCCCATACCGAGTTGGTCACATGGAATCAAGCGCATTTACCCTAACGCCAGAGTATGCATACTAGTAGCGAGGGCCTTTGGATTGATAGCGGGGAAACTATGCCCTCATTGGCTGAGTAACATAGTGGAAGAGAAATAGATAAAAATAGAGGAAGTAGTAATTATTTCATACAATAATAAAATATGGAATACTGAAAGGAATAAGTAGCTGGAGCATATATTTAATGATGCATGATACATATTTCTAGGAATACTTCCTAACATGTCATAATGCTAAAATAAAGAACTAAACCAAGTACGAGAAAATAGTTAAACAGCTCCTCAACATCTCAAGCCTCATCTTGGTCTCATGCTCTCTAGCTCCCAATGTAGTAAAGAACATCAAGTTGAAGGGATCTTTCCCTTATTTATAGCTGAAATAATATAATCAGTTTGGGCCCAAAAGCATGACCCAAACAAGGTGTGAGAATTAATCCCAATAGATAGCCACCATGATATTTGTTCCTAACAGTCAGTGAATATATATATATATATATATATATGCAGGTAATTAGCCAAAGAAACCGTAAACAAGGAAGTATTCAATAGTAAACATTCCTACAGTTTCAAAGCATTCAATCACCACATGGAAAGTAAGTAGATAATCACAAATAGGTAACCCTCTGGTAAGTGCATTGTCTAACCCCTCTGGTCCTACCTAGCAATCAAAAGCAAAGCTCATGGAAGTACACATTGTCTAACCCATCTGGTTCAACTTTGGTTAAGGCTCCCTAAGGAAGTAGTCAATGTCAATTCCCCTTATATCCAAGTATGATTAATGAATCTATCAGGAATCACTCACCATCAATTCCCCCTATAGTCTTTTAATGGAAACTGCAGGAACTCCAATGAAGTACTCTACATCAATTCCTCAAGTGGGCTTGTAACGTAATTATAGACCCTATGAGGGAGTACTCAATGTAAATCCCCCTATGATCTCATAGTGTGATAAATAAACAGACCCTCTTGATAATCCTTTACATCCATTCTCTCTATGGCCTTCTACACGAGGTTCTCATGGGCCTGTGTAAGTCAAACAAGCATAGAAATGTGTAACAGCCAATGTAAACCTCATGAACTACTATTCTAATACTCTATAGCACATAAGCATGATAGATAAAAAAATCACTCCACGCTACAATAATAGGCATGGAATGAAAATAGTAGCCTATCAGGGAAACTATACCTACAGTGATAAATAAAAAATAAATTAGAAAACAATTCCAAAATAACGAAGTTAACCCTATTCACATTCAATTAACATTTATTCAAACATACAAGAATGTTAGGTAATTAACAGAGCCAAAACCAGAAATAGTCAATAACCCATTCACGGTTATTGTGTAATTTTTCTCACATAACTCAAAGACATTCAACGGAAAGGCACAAAACCCCTACCTCGGTGTTGCAGAATCATTATACGTGAACCTCAATCCTTCAATTGACCAAGAACACCGTAGATCTACAAAAACACTAAAAACACTCAACTGAAGTTAACTCTTGAAAGATAAGGAATCAAGAAATGAAGCTCTAGAAGAAGGAAGAGCTTACAAAGGAGATCACAACGCAATATACAATGGTCGATTCAGAGAACAGAAGCTCATTTGGGATCTCAAAGAAATAGTGCGGTTGTAACCTCACTCTCGAACGAACCTAACATATAAGGAGGGATTTCTTCCAATTAGACGTGACCCCAGTGAATTTAATGAAAAAAATAAAGTACATAGTGTGTAATTAATAAGTACATGATGTGTTATTGCCAACACCAGCCCCCATATTAGTTGGTATCTAGGTCACCACACACGGATGTGTGCATGGCCTCTACACGGGCAGCACCCGACTACCTGATGTGACCGAGTACATAGCATATACTCATAAAGTACAAGGAATGTACTTAATAAATTTCCTGAAACTCTTCTTTTCCTCAAAAACACAAAAAAGGAAAAAATACCTGAAAAGAATATTTGTGTTCATACATATTGTATGATTCCATAAAAGAACATAAGTCAATAATATAATATATTTGTCATTTCTGTTACATGTTATTTATTAAATTAATCCTTTATATGTTCTAGGTATAGAGTGATGGAATTACATCACATTGATAAAGTTATACTCCACCCTTCCATAAACAATGTAATAATATTTTAAAATAATGAATATTATAAAGGAATATATAATAGAAGAATTAAATAATCATAATGACATAATTAATATTATATATATCATATGTTATTAGATATTCCATCAAAAGTTTCTACCATGAGAGGTGGAAAAAAATGAATGGCATTGTTTCATAGAAATGTAGTTTACCGTACAAATTAATGGTACAATGATTCCCAATTAGTTAGAATTATGTGTAATTAAATGTCAAACCTGAGGAAAAAATAATAATTATATTTAGGATACTGGTGATATTATATTAACATGGAATAAAAAGAGTTTATGGGGTTAAAAGGAAACTAAAAAAAATATTGTTCTTAAGGAAGGATCCTCCATCTATTTAAAGTAACTAATTTTGGTTTACACAAAAGAGATTACAAAGATGGATTTTATCCAAAATGAATACTAATATGATGGGGGGATTATATAGGTTTATTGTTTATATATTGGTCGAGAGAAATTAGATTTAGTGGTGTGAGGAAGTGGAAGGGTGAATTTCTTTTCATAGTGGTGGAGGATTAGTATTCTTGTAAATACCAAACGATAAGAACTAACGGGAGGTATTTCATACCTAATGTTCGTAAAAAAAGGAAAAGTGGTGAATTAAATAGAATTTATGGTTGAATAAAATATCCACCCCATTAATTTTTTTTTGATTTATGATTTTCTTTATTACCTTTTATGTTTGCCTAATTTTATCATTTTTCTTTTAATGAATATATATTGTTTTCTAAACTAAGTAATTTAATAATTACGTATATATTAAAGTGAGAATTATTGTATTATTCTTAACCAATTTATTATATATAAGATATCTAATTTAAAAAATAAAAGCATCATGTTTTTTAGAATTTTTTTTTAAAATAAGTGCACATAATCTCCTAAAACACTACTTTAACACAAACCGTGCTAATAATGTGTCTACTACTTATATGTATATATGATCATTATAATATATTATTATATCCTTTAATAGGACATATTTTATATTTATTAATACATAAAAATAACTTTGAATTTGTTTTAATTTTTAATAATTTTATGACTTTTAATAAAATTTAATTTATTACATAATAATATTGATTTCAATTTTGACCTTTTTTTTATTTTAATTATTATAATATAAAACCATTATTTTAATTCAAATATAATAATTTATCATCTTTATAACATGATATAATCACACAAAAATATATTGAAACAAAATAAATCATTAAATTTTCATTACTTTAAATGTTTTCCAAAAACATTTGTTTTATTTAATTATTAAATAAATAATCCATGTGTTAGGGTTGGTAACTCATTTAATGTTACTACATTATCTATAGAAATTAATGATAAATAATTATGATAAAAATTAACCAATTATATTTCTGAAGGATATGTGTGACCTAAAATATATCGATTTTCCATATGTCATAGTTTTATAAATGTTAAACATAATGAATGATCCCTTTTTGTATTTATAA
Organism: Viscum album; assembly: GCA_963277665.1. Lineage (NCBI taxonomy): Eukaryota > Viridiplantae > Streptophyta > Magnoliopsida > Santalales > Viscaceae > Viscum > Viscum album. Next base: position 639,656,540 of record OY728133.1, on the reverse strand, counting down.
TTACATAACATCTGAAACAGGGTAAATTTATTGAATATTATTATACTAACTTATTCAATTTTATCCATTATTTGATATAGTCATTATTTTTGAAGAAAATGGCTGTATTATAAGTTCCAATGTAACTTTGGCCCATAATTTTATAGTTTTGTCACTTGTTGATAATATTTTACACTTAATCATTATAATAAATTTTAAGCAATTTCACTATTATTTTCTGTAGAAATAAAACATTTATTATCAGAAATTATAAATTACTAAGAATCAAAATATGGAATCCATAATTCAAAATTCCAATCCCAGAAGTTAAAGAAAATAATTTAAAATTAATCCCCGGGCTAGGATGCCAATCGAGGATTATAATATAGAAATGATAAAAAGTTTTATATTTTTAATAAAAAAAATAAAAATAAAATTATTTACATTATAAAAATTAGATTTATTTATTTATTATTTACATATTTTTATATTACATCCAATTAAAAATAAAATATAACCTTATTAATAATTTCATCAGAAACATTTTTTAATTTAATATTCATTATTTTTCATTATTCATGAAAATATGTAACTTCATATAAAAATATTAATAATTTACAATAATTATTTTATGTTTCTCTTAAAAAAATGAATATTAATAAAACATATAGAATTAATAAAAGTAAAAAAATTTATAATTAAAATATGTTCTCCATTTAAATTCAGTAATACCACCTTTATAAATATATATCTTTTATCATTCATATTGGGTTTGTTCATATATTATATTTATCATATATCAACAATATATATAATTTTTTTATGGAATATAAAAAATGTATATTTAATTAATGTTATTCACCTATAGAAATTAATTTAAAATTTTAGGATAATATTCCATTGTGAGTAAAAATCATTTTATAAAAACATTACGTTTATATTCTATTAGTCCTTATATTAGGTTATAATTAAATTGTAACCAATAAATACAACCATTTATTTTAATAAGCTTGTTAGTCTTATTCATAACCAAAAACATAACAAAAATATCATATCTTGTTATATGAAATAATTTTTTTTAATAATATATTGATGTTTAGTAATACATAATGTTTGGTGTTATGATAACCATCGTGCAATGTCAGTATTAATGGAAACAGTAGATATCCTTGGTGTTTCATGTATATAATGATAAACATTGTGTAAATTTTAGCATAAACTAACATTATTCTTTTATATAAATCAATCTTGGAAAAAATTAAATTTATTCAAAATGAAATTTTTTTAAAGACATGTGGTCATGTATTCTCCCAGCCTTATATAAATTGTATCCTTTTAATTTAAACCCCATATTGTAAATAATTGTATTGATATTTTAAAAATAATATGTTTTTGAAAAACAAACGTCATGTAAAGGGTTAGTAAAAAATCTTCGTAATAAAAAAGATTGTAATGTATAGTGGTCATGTAATTGGGACCCCTAGTAGGAAAATAGACGTCGGAAAGAAAAATATTTTTATGGATGAAAATTATAACAATCATATTTTTATGGGTTTTGTAAGAGAATATCTTCATATTAAATTTTTTGACCATTAATCCATAAACCATAGGAAAAAATAATGGTAATTGATATAATCAATAATTATGAAATTAGTAAAAAAAAATTTCAATGACAATTATTCCATAGAGTTGAGTAACTAATTGACAATATAAGAATATAAGAACATATACGTCTTTATAAATATAATAATCTCCTTTAATTTTGCATTGAACTATTTCTACATCATCAATTAACACAAGCTGGTCAATATAGTAAATTAATAAATTAATCTATAAAATATAATTCTAGGATCAAATAAAACCATTTTATAAATGGATAACCTTTCCAAAATATTATAATCCAATAATTTGTAAAGATGGCCAATGAATACCAAAAATGAAATTATCATTATATTTTATTCAACATGATGCATCTCTTTAATCATCACATAAAAAGTATATATACCCCATAATCAATTATTCTCGTAAAATCTAGTAAAAATTGGGTTTCCATAAAAATTTACAAGAAATATGAATTATTTCATACATTTTATTTTATATATTCAATAAATAATAATATCTTGTAAGTGTAACACCCATTCATTTCTTGAAATATTTTTTCTAAATTAACTATACTCTTTTGATATATTTCACTTCACATAACCAAAAAATTGTTTCTTATATTAGGAAAATATGCCAAAAATTCTATTCACATGGAAAATAATTTTTTTATGTTAATTAGAACATCGACGTGGTGTAATTTGTATAAAAACAAAACATGGTGTATCAAAAAAAATCCAAAATTCTATAAGTTACACACAACACTGAGTTTCTACGAAACATCATTTTTTATAATTATTTAATTAATATAATTATATCCTAGCTGCTAAACATATTAATATTAATTTGAATGAATAATTTTAAAATAATTTTTATAATGGTTTTATTTAAAAAAATCATATTCATAATGAAGAGTATGGTTTTTTGTTAAAGTCCTTATAATTTTTAAAGTATTATTTTCTCAAATGAATTCATTTTAATTTCCTTCATCAAAAAAGCATAAAATTATTTTTTGACAAATTTTAAAATTTAATTTAATTAAAGAATATTTATTTTGGAATATATACATTATAAGATACCCAACAGATATTTTTTAAGGATTTTTATGAAAATAAATATTGTTTGATGAATAATTAAATATAACAGATTTTAATTCAAATATTCATTTTCATATAATTTATTTATAATGTTAAATTGAATTTTAATTTGGTTTAAAATATTAATTAAATAATATTTGTATAAAATAATCCAATTTAGGTCATTTTAATATATTAAAATTTAAATATAGGTAACAAAACATTGAAATATTTTGGTTTTTTTACTTTAAAACCCTATAGGGTCACCCTATTAGTGGGATTAATTATATATTTTTTTATCCATATCAAAAATTAGAAATTTGAAAATTGGATTCAATGTTTTTATCAATATAAATTATAAAGTCTAATATGCTTAACATATATTTCTATGAAATATATTTGTGAATGTGTAAAGATTAATTAAAATGGTTATGTAAAAAATTATGTTAAAAAATTATTCAACCTTATATTTAAGACACAAATGGACCTATAAATTTGTCCAACACCAATTTTATGGCCTTTATTGGGCCATTAAAAATATATTAATATGTTTATTTTTTTGGTTATAAAATTTTTAGTTAAAACTATTGATATGCCAAACTTGTTATAAAAAATGTCAAGTGTATCCTTTTCCTTTCCCTATAAAAGGAAACAACTTCTCCCTCTTCATTACACATCTAAAACCACATATAATGATACATGACATTAAAAATAAAATCCCCAAAATATCTCCCTTCCAACATGAATCTTCATTTATGTCATAAATTAATCCATGAAACTATTTTGGCACCGACTAATAGGAGTTACCTCATCAAGAGGTAGCGTCATCTCTCAAGCTCCTTTCTTTTATTTCATTTATCCCCCACTCCAAAAATTTTATTATATGATTTTACAGAAAAAATAGTATATAAAATATACTATAATGTTATTATGCTAAGGGTTAAACCTACACTAACAATCAAATACATCAATTGATTATCAAACATACTTTTTATGTGTACGATGAATAGAAACCTCACAAGATGATGCTTTTTCATTTTTACTTTACACCTCTCGTGGTAGTCATTATGATTGAAAATCAGTATATATATGTAATATATTTTATTTATTATGTATTTATTCTTATATTTTTTTTATAAACACATACCATATAACTTTTAATTTAGTTTATGTATGATAATTTTGTTTGAGGATGTGTGGACTACCACCCCCTCAAAGTGATGAAATTCATCCACACAAAACATGGAATGTATTATGGATTATTTGAGTTAAATTATATGATATATCTGATATAAACATTATAATGTAATATTGATATATATATATATAGATACTTATATGGAATTTTCTTTAATTCTTTTAATACGATAATAAAAACAGAAAAAATGTCATTGTTTATATGACTTATCGTCTCCATGATAGATGAATTTAAATTTTTATTTATTTATAAAATATATTATTACTATATATATATATTGAATATAATATATATTTATATCATTTTTTACATTTTTCTATTCATTATATAATTATAAGTACTAAATAAATAAAATATTAAGACACATGCAATGAACACAGAGAATATTACATGAAGTGAAACATTAATATAGGATTGAAAACAAGAATGTAATATAATGTATCATTAAAACCATATAAATTATTAGATATAATAGAAATATTCTGAAAAATATTTATAATAAAACTACATTGATAACATAGTATTTATGTATGAGTATGATGATATTTAATGCACTATGTAAGAAAATTTCAACACACTTTTATTATCCTGAGATGCATGCCTTAATCATCACTCACTTATTTTGTGTGGTGTATGTACTATCCCGGAAATTATAATATATATCATATAATAAAATTTATTTTTAATAATATATTCATTTTATGGCCTATAATTCATGGGTATTATATTTTAAAAGATACCAAATTGGTAAAATAGTTTTCTCTCAAATTTCATTCATAGAGACTCTACTTTGGTTATGTGCATAAATTATTTTTTGAGGGGTAAATAATTCTATTTTACTAGTTTTATCATTAATATAATTAATATAATTATATTTTATTCTTAATTTAATTTCAATTTCTTACATTTATAGGATTATCCCATGTTAATAAATGATAAAATTTTATTGAAAGAATCTCATCACTTTTCTAGATTATAAATTATTATGATTCATTGGTGAAATCTAATTATCCAACACTCATGAACACTATTGATTTTCATTATTTTCTATTTAATCAAGATATATCCCTATATTAGAACCAATTTTTCACTTTTGGTAGTTAGGATAATTATTAATTTTTAATGAATATTCTACTATATTTATATTTTGTTTAAAAATCAGTTTTATTCAATGAACGATGATTTCAAAAATGCTTACATATTTTTTTTCTAGTGATCCCTCAAGAATATTTTCTTGAATTTTTTTTATTAATTTATTTATTGTATTTATATAATCATTTAAAATATTTCAATGCTAATTTAAATGAAAAATGTTTTTAAGAATATTTTTGGTTAATAAAATTTTAAAAATGATTTCATGAATTATTTATATGTTTTCAATGAGAATGAATTCCAAAATGATTTCTAATATTTTTTCATATTTTATCAAGTAAACTTTCATGGATATATTTTTTCTAAATTATTTCATTATAATTATATAATATTTCATGTACTAATGTTTTAAAACTATTTTCTATCATTTTTTATAAATTATCTATGTATTTTAAAAGAAAATTGGGTTCATGAAGTTTGATGTTTTAATGAGATTGTTTTGAAGAAGAAATGATATTTTTTCTCTAAAATTGTTTTCAAAATATAATTCAAACTTATTCTCAATCTAATAATTCATATATTTATGTTACTCAATAAAATTTAGGTAATTATACAATGGTAATATTAATATCTTTCTTGAAGGGTTTATTTTTTTAAAGAATAATTCTTATTTCACCGGTTTTTCTTATAATTGTTATTTTCTTTCGAAACCCTATTATTTTGAAATGGTTATAATTTAATTTAATGGTTATGAATCCTGCCTATTTTTCATAGGATATGATTTGACAAAATTTTAATTAGACCCATTTCATTTAATGTGTTGTAACTTTATGTTTATAAAATCTTTTTATTTTATTTTTGGGTCATTATATGGTGAATGCTTTATTTTGTTTCACATCTATCAATGTTGTTATTATGATATGGGTGAAACATATATATCCCTACAATATATTGTGCAATAATGGAGGTCTCATGAGTTTATATGTTATGTGGGAACCTAATTTAATGTTTACAATGTTATGTGGGAGATTTATTATGAATACACAATGTTATGCATGGACTAGTTGCATGTCTAGTAGTTAATGTGTGAACCTGATTACATATTCACAATGTTATGTGTGAACATGATTAACTTTTCAAAAAATTTTGATTTATCTTTATTACATGTTCAAAATAATATTTATCAACTAGGCTTCATGTCCATAAGTGTATGCATCAAACTATTTAAATGTTCATAACGTGATCCATGAACTTGATTACATGTTCACAATGTTATACATGGACCAGGTTGTAGGTCCATATGTTGATGTGTGAACCTTCTTACATGTTGAAACTATTATTTATGGACCGGGTTTTATGTCCATAAGTTGATGTGGGGACCTGATTTCACGTCTTTATGTTATTGTGTGATCTAGTATCTACTCATACAGGTTGACAATGATATAAAAAAATTGGATTCCAGTGATTCCATGTCATATTCCTATGTTATTCTCTCATAACATATTCTTCTAATTATATTAGGATCAATTAATAATGAACTACCTTTCACATTTATGATCTATAATATGCTTTTTATGATTTTAAATGTTCGAAACATGTTCTATAATCGTTTGTTCATGTTAATATTATACGTTTCCTTTATTTACCCTTATTGACAATAATATATCACCCCATTTTTTAATTTCATATATCAAGGATATAAAGATTTTTTTAGGTAAAAGTAAAATATATGGAAATATTTATTGGAGTTTTGAACAACTATCACCATGATATAATATTTTTTTACATGTTTCCAAATACAATAAATTGTTATGGTCCTTGGGCATCAATTTTTGAAATGTCTTGAATATTCATTTAAAACGATTTAATATCCATGTTTATTATAGGTGTGTTTATTTATATGGTATAAAAAGAAATTTTTACTAAACATTGGAAAACTGTAATGAGAAAATAATAGTGACATCCCTCAGAATATTTCTAAGGATTTGTCTAGTTATATCTCTACCTAAAGACCTGACCTTATTACCTAACATAATCTTAAATTTTATTCAATAACTCACATACTTTTATATTTTGGATCTTTTTAAGATTACTATTTTGTTAAATTGGGATATAAAAAATACATTACATTCCACAATCATATAGATAAGATACCACAAAAATAGTATCCATTTCTTCAAAATATAAAACATTTTAAATAAAACATGAGTTTATTGAAAAATATTAATGAAACTTTACCTGGATAACATTATAGTCTAACACATAGTTATAATCTATGAAAATCATATTAAAACATGGGATAAACACAAAACTTAGTATGGGATATATGAGGAATCAATGAAAACTTAAGTCCATGAATACATGTAATGTATGAAATCATTTTCAAAAAAGTATTACATGTTACACATATAATCATACGTTGTGAAACATGTGATTTCTATGAGATTTAAAAAAATAGTATAGGACATAAATAGAACCATCAAGGTATCTTGGGTAATTACTTACATAATCTTGTAACCCTCATAGATACCTTATAAATGTAACCCTCATAGCTACCGTAAAATTTGTGTTACCATTATAGTTACACATGGAGTAACCATATGGCCAACCACCATCTAATATATACCAAATAGATTGAACGGATATATAGGCCCCACCATATATTAAAAACAATTCAACGTATGTAGAGACCCGAAGCTTGACGTACATTGACATTACATTACATTTTCGAAATACTTAGTACATAACAAAAACACACACACAAGGATCGTAATAGTTTAGTGTCTTTGGAAACTCAGAATATAATCTTCTAATCCTGGTGAAAGATCTTCAATATCTCCCATAAAGATATTATTTTTTTATACCTAAAACCTTTCTTTATATCCTGGGGAAAAGAAAACATAAAATGGTGAGCTCAAATTCTCAGTAATGTTAAACAAAATTAATATCAATCACATCGTATACACAAGCACATAACTTTTGGAAATCATAACCTCCAAAAGAGATCATAATTTCATAACATGGGATAAATCATGGCAGTAAAATGTAATCACAATAATCATAACTTAAAACATTAAACATTGTGGCATACACACATAATCATAGAAAATCATTTCTTGTTAGTCAAGACTCATTGCCAAGACTATCATAGTGGACAAAGTCCCTTTCTGAATCGAGTAACCCTCGCTCCAGTCCTGTTTCACAGAACCGGTAAAACCTACCGTTCCAGCCATGTCTATCTCATGAGATATAAAATCTTTACCCAATGCATTGGAGGGAGATATAGGTCCCACCCATCTCATAATGATACCATTCTTATGTGTTCCACAAAATCATAAACCATATATCATAGCATAACCCATGTAATACAAATGAGATTCTTAAACAACATGACATCATAAAACAATTCATATATGATAAAGGAATTCATAAAAATATTTCCATCACAACATAATCAAATCCATGTAATAATAGGGATAAAAACAGAACCCTTTTATTATCTTAGATGGAAAATAATTTTGATAAAATACTTGAACTCAATTCTTGAGGAAAATATCCTTTCTTCTTCAAAAACACTTTTCTTTTCTTAACATGTCATACAATTATAAACTAAAATAAGTTGATTAAAACTAAACATAAAAACTTGTAAAGGAATCTTCTTTGAAATAATGTTTTAAAAATCCATTCATGCAGTATAAGTTAAAAAAACATTCTTCTCGTACTTTTGTCGGAAAAGTCAAAAAGTACCTCGTACGAAAAACCTCAAAAGATTCCTTTCATATCTTTTACTAAAAACTCACTGAAGGGTAAAATTTGATTTTAAAAAATTGTAGGTGGATGGAAATAATGTTACATATTAAGGAAACATGGATGTGGATGATAAAATACACCCCAGTAAATACCAAAGTATAAACAATCTCGGATAAAAATGAGATTGTGATATTTCCCTTACCTTAGGTCCGATTTTCTTTGTTCGTGTCCGATGCTCCTGTATAATGGTTTAAATAATGTTATTTACTTATTCCAGAATCATACATATTGATATGATATCATATACGGTTCTCTTATGGCTTTATATTACCCGGTCTTTTGTAAATTCATGTTAAAGTAGCATTTTGGGTAAAATCTTCTTATTTGTCCTTCGTGTTTTTAACTTGTAATTATTAATATGATTACTTGGATAATGATTACTTATATCCAGAATGTAAAACATGATTTATATATAATATATATTCAGAATATACATATATATATAATATATTGATAATGGAATGAAATACACCGTTCATGGAGACGGTAGTCCGTACGTACGCACGAACGCTGTTTTCGTTTCCCTATTGAATTGAATGGAATTAAGTAGATGACATACATATAAATATACATAAATCCAATATAATTATTATGTAATATATTTCATTAGTACTTATTATATATTCTTTATAATCATTCATGAATGGTTAATGTGGAAAATGAATCTCATCGCGTCTTGGAGACGGTAGTCCGTACGTACGCACGAGCGATGATATCGTTCCCATGGTCGTGGAATTGTGTTAAAGTGTATGAATATTATTTCAGTATTAATATCAATTTATAATAATCATATATAGTTACTCATTACACCATTATACCCATCCTATTAAGGTGGTGGCGGAAAATAGATTACACCACGGCGTGGAGACGGTATTCCGTACGTACGCACGCGCGGTGATTTCATTTTTCCGTAGGATGGATAGAAGGTGAATTAGGATTGTTTCATATTTATAATAACATATCAGTATGTAAGTAATACTGATGTTATTACTTTATCATGAAACAAATAAAGAAGAAGATGTTGAAGAAGAAAGAAAGTGAAAAGATCGATAATGGATATTACCTCTTCTTTGGAACGTCTCTTTGAATCCTCCACTTAAGGAACTATGATTGGTCTTTGGAGAAGACCAGGACCTCTAGGATTATTCTAGGAAAGTGTAGAAGAGAAAATGACAGGGTTTGGTCGAGCATGAGTGCTCAAATTGGTGTGAGGAGGAGGGGGAGGAGGTGTCCTTTTATAAGGGAGGAGAGGGGCACCTTAAAAATTCTTAAAAATATTAATTTATAATAAATATAACCCCACTTAAAAACATCCAAAAATAACTCATATTCGAAGATTAGATGAGATAGGGTTGTAATCTCATCAACCAATCAAATTTAGACATGTTTGGATCTTATTTTAAACCTTATCATTTTGATTTTTCCTTATTTAATCTATTTAAGATTATTTGTGGTAATAAAATTCTAAATTTTAAATTATAACAAATATTTACTTATTTGTTGTATATTTTCCATAAGTGTTTACTTTATAACATTATAGACCATATAAATATAAATTTATAATTTTTAAATATTTTTGTGATTTTTAAACAATTTTATGATATGTTATTTTTGTAAAATAACAATACTGTCAATTTTGTTACTAATCATTTATTTGAATTTAAATAAAATATATACAGAAGATATGTTCGAAATAAAAGCTTTAATATATTAATAAAAGGTCATATGTATCTATAAAATTAGTGTATCACATTAAATAGTTCATATAATATTTAATTTATTATTTTTAAAACCATTTATTTGGTTTATCTCTTAATAAAATAATTACTATATCATTTTTGTATAATTATTTAATATACATATTTGTTGTATAAAAATTTATAATAAAATCCTATGATGAAGATAAATATATTAACTTTCACAATAATACTTTTACTCTAATTTATCATCTTAAAATCACAATATTTAAATTGTTATATTTATTAAATTATGAAGGTGACAACTTTGGAATCATTTAAAATAAAATAATATAAGTGTCATAATAGCTTGTATAAGACTCCAAATGGTCAAATATTCGACCATTGGATGATTATAGTTTCCATTTACATGACCAATAAGTTTTGGTCAGGGTTTTGTGCATTTTATGGTCACTATTAGTTTAATAATAACTATATTCTTGATTTTTCACTAGATAAATAATTTCTGCATCACTATTGTGTCACAATTAATGATAATTATTTAATCCCAAAAAATTCTAAATAAATTCTCATGATGTAGATAATTTTGTTAGATTTCTGTATACTGTTCATGTTTGAAATTTTATGATGTTTATCACTAATTTAAAATTATTATACTTATAAGATTTAAGAGAGTGACATGTTGTCACTTTCTTTGGTTTTAATAATAATTAAATTATTTTCATGGTCAAAAGTCCATAAAATGAATATAATCCGACCCTTAGTTGATATGAGTTTACTTTTAGCCATCAAATAGAATTTTGGCATGTGTTAGGGTAATTTTATAATATTATATTTACCCTTAATTACCCGATTTACCTTTAACTATGGTAAATAAAATTTACCGTAGTTACTATTCATAATTCCCAAAAATAAAAAGTAGCCTATTAACATAATTTGGACCCACTGATTCCAAATATGGAATCCATTTTTTAAAATTCAATACACAGAAGTTGCAGAAATTAAATTAAAATTAATCCCGTTGTCGAATAAAAACGGGTTTTTGTTTAAAACATTGCAAAAGATTGAATTGATTTAACCTACGAATTCAAGGTAAAATAAATGCTAATGACATTCATTATATTAAATGGTAAAAATATATTCTATTTATACTTTAAAACCATTCAATATTATAATTTAACCACATAAGATATTACGATGAAAAAAGTTGTTTTTAATTAAAATATTGCATGTTTTTACTATTCATTAAAATATGAAAGTTATCGGAAAAATATCAAAACATTATCTAATGTAAATTTTTACATCCTGATTCAAAAGAAGAATTTTATTTTGTGAAATTGAACATATAATCATGTCAAAAACTAGATTTAAAGTGGGTGCGCCATCAAAAGGCGGCAAAACTGCATTTTTTTAAAAATACTTATTTTACCTGAAAAATTTATTTTGTTCTTATAACATGTTCTAGAAAATGTGTAAGATGAATAATAATGTTATAAAATTCAAAATTTTGTTAATACTATTCATAAAGGCTAGTTCATGACAATATTATAATAATATATCATTGTTTATTAAAACCCGGTATTGTGTACAACACACGCTATCGAGGAAGGTCGTGATTGCGTGTAATGCAAGCCAAGTCAGGGTTGCGTGTTGTGAAAGAATCCTTCGTTGTTTCATATAACAGAATCCAACCATATTCCATTTATACATTTAATATATATATATATATATATATACTAAATGTTGCGTAGAATAACTATTATCAAAATTGTGTGTAACACGGTCCAAGAATAGTGTTGCGTATACTGCAAGCTAATACGGTGTTTCTTATAGTGCAAGGTAATCTTGGTGTATAATACAACACAAGACATTAATGAAATTAAATGAATATTTTTCATAAAATCTCGTGGTGTTACATTCTACCCCCCTTAAAATGAATTTCCCCCTCGAAATTCGTCGGTGTTATAAATGGTTTACTATTTGAAAGTTTCTTTGATAGAAACCCACATCGTAAAAAGGAATACCAAAACTTAACTTTAAAAACTAATGTATAAAACATAATGGTTACCCAAGTTAGCTAATCACTGGGTATCCACATAGGAGAACATAGGTGAAAATATGGACATGGAAGAGAAATCTAACCGTCATGTTCTGATGGAGAGTGGTAGAGGACATGGCTATGGAGAAGCTAGCAATCACAAAGCCATTAATTTGTGATGATCTAAGGTACCATCCGATTCATCAGATATAAGATCACTAGGACATCATTTTTGGTTTTCAATATCATTTCCCTAAAGTTGAAAATTTTGAATTAGAAGAAATACTTACTTGATTTTGGTACAATCTCACTATTGTTCGTGAATTGAACAATTCCTACTTCATCCCTTCATTAAATGAAGTTGAATTTGTTATTCGTGAAGTGTTAGCAGATCATGTGATAGAATGACGGGTCATTCCATCTGTCTCAAACAAAAGGTTAGAAAAAGTTATTAAATATACATAAGTCATTCTATAGTGAGATTAATCATATATGGTTCCTAAAATAGACTTATACTTCATATATTATACTGTTTAATATAATAAAACTAGTTTTCTACTAAACATGGACTTCCTGTAGGCCAGTGGTAGGCAATAAAGGCCAGTCGCACTTCGGTTGTGGGTTCGATTCCCACAGCTTTGTCCGACGCGATGGGCTGTCGCCCGTCCTGCAGGTTGTCCTTTTTCTAAAACTATATTACTATAACATCCCATCAATAATATCGAAAAAACTTCTATCCTTAAACAATACTAACTTATGTCCAACATAATCCATTTCAATCTTTAGGCTTATCCATAATACTCCAGTCCACTCTCATAACATAGTGAAAACGATTACCAGAGATTTAATACCATCATTGATTCCCATATATCATAAGATATGTTTTGTTGGACACATTCCAAACATTCAAAGTCCTTAATCATGTATTCTCTTGAATACCCATTGAACCTTATTGAAAACATGAGTGCTGTTAAATGATAACTCTTTCCACATACCAAAATCCTCAAAATTCTGTATACTCAAACCATGATATAACCTTCTCCTTATATCAGTCATGAGCTCATGAATACTATCAAACATTTAATTTTCTCCTTATCCCTTCATTATGCGCAAATCATCTACATTCCAAAAATATCTGAATAACCTTTCATAGACACTGGTAACATTAATCATACACTTTCAAAACTCAAGGAAAGTCAACAGTGTAACAATCCTTAGATGTCTCTTTATTCCATAGTACCATGAGATTACTTATACAACATTACACATGATAAACATGTAATCATTCCACTGCATTCTTAAACCATTGACTGAGCTTCAACAATTCTGTCATCTCAAATATCATTTGTAGTCTCTTCATCATCATCAACATAAATACTACCCATATGACCATACTGATTCTCTTCATGAGACTTTACCTTAGGGCATTAGTTTTCATAATGCTCGTACATTCCACATTTAAAACATTTAACCATTGTTGATGTCATAGCAAAACCATTATCCTCATCCCTGGTGTTGACTGATCCTTTTTCTTTGCACTTAATGGCTTTGTGTCCTTCTTTTCCACACCCAAATCATCTTCCAGTTCCTTTGAAACATTCTCCTTGATGCCTCTTCCCACATGATTTACATAGGGGAAATTGAACTTTCTTTCCTCTATGATCATCATGAAACTCCATCTTTCTCTTATTAGCCGAGTCGGGAATCATGCCAAATTTTAATTTATTGATCATATTATGAGATTGCTGATTCGGCATAATATTGATGTTTGGACTTCCAAATCCCATTTTATTATGAAGAATATCACTCCATTGTCCATCATATCCTCCATTATTGTGAATCATCTTGTTTCCAGCCGTTTTCTAAAACCCAAAAAGAATAGTGTGAGAGGCAAAAATCATGCTAGGGAAAACAACATAATAAAGGGGGAGTACCTTCAATATCTAACATCATAGGTTTAATTCTAAGATCGTTAGCGCAATTCTAGGACTATAACCTATACGTATACTTAACCTTAGAGACATCCCTATACATACCTTAGAAATATCTCTAGGGATCTCACTAAAGTTCTCGCATCCTAGTTTCCAAAGGTTGACTAAACCTTTCCTCTAATACCAACTGTAGAGACCCGATGCTTTACTTACATTGACATTACATTACATTTGCGGAATACTTAGTACATAACAAAAACACACACACAAGGATCGTAATAGTTTAGTGTCTTTGGAAACTCGGAATACAATCTTCTAATCCTAGTGAAAGCTCTTCAATATCTCCCATAAAGATATTCTTTTTTTATACCTAAAACCTTTCATTATATCCTGGGGAAAAGAAAACATAAAAGGCTAAGCTCAAATGCTCAGTAAGGGTAAACAAAATAAATATCAATCACATCGTATACACAAGCACATAACTTTTGGAAATCTTAACCTGCAAAAGAGATCATAATTTCATAACATGGGATAAATCATGGAAGTGAAATGTAATCACAATAATCATAACATAAAACATTAAACTTTGTGGCATACACACATAATAATAGAAAATCATTTCTTGTTAGTCAAGACTCATTTCCAAGACTATCTTAGTGGACAAAGTCCCTTTCTGAATCGAGTAACCCTCGTTCCAGTCCTGTTTCACTGAACCGGTATAACCTACCATTCCAGCCATGTATATCTCATGAGAAATAAAATCTTTACCCAATGCATTGGAGGGAGATATAGGTCCCACCCATCTCATAATGATACCATTCTTATGTGTTCCACAAAATCATAAACCATACATCATAGCATAACCCATGTAATACAAATGGGATTCTTAAACAACATGACATCACAAAACAATTCATATAAGATAAAGGAATTCATAAAAATATTTCCATCACAACATAATAAAATCCATGTAATAATAGGGATAAAAACAGAACCCTTTTATTATCTTAGATGGAAAATAATTTTGATAAAATACTTGAACTCAATTCTTGAGGAAAATATCCTTTCTTCTTCAAAAACACTTTTCTTTTCTTAACATGTCATACAATTATAAAATAAAAGAAGTTGATTAAAACTAAACTTAAAAACTTGTAAATGAAGATTCTTTGAAATAATGTTTTAAAAATCCATTCATGCCGTATAAGTTAAAAAAAACATTCTTCTCGTACTTTTGTCGGAAAAGTCAAAAAGTACCTCGTACGAAAAACGTCAAAAGATTCCTTTAATATCTTTTACTAAAAACTCACCGAAGGGTAAAATTTGATTTTAAAAAATTGTAGGTGGATGGAAATAATGTTAAATATTAAGGAAACATGGATGTGGATGATAAAATATACCCCAGTAAATACCAAAGTATAAACAATCTCGGATAAAAATGAGATTGTGAGATTTCCCTTACCTTAGGTCCGATTTGCTTTGTTCATATCCGAAACTCCTGTATAATGGTTTAAATAATGTTATTGACTTATTCCAGAATCATACATATTGATATTATATCATATATGGTTCTATTATGGCTTTATATTACCCGGTCTTGTGTAAATTCATGTTAAAGTAGCATTTTGGGTAAAATCTTCTTATTTGTCGTTCATGTTTTTAACTTGTAATTAATAATATGATTACTTGGATCATGATTACTTATATCCAGAATGTAAAAAATGATATATATATAATATATATTCAGAATATACATATATATATATATAATATATTGATAATGGAATGAAATACACCGTTCATAGAGACGGTAGTCCGTACGTACGCATGAACGTTGTTTTCGTTTCCTTATTGAATTGAATGGAATTAAGTAGATGACATACATATAAATATACATAAATCCAGTATCATTATTATGTCATATATTTCATTAGTACTTATTATATATGCTTTATAATCATTCATGAATGGTTAATGTGGAGAATGAATCTCATCGCGTCGTGGAGACGGTAGTCCGTACGTACGCACGAGCGATGATATCGTTCCCATGGTCGTGGAATTGTGTTAAAGTGTATGCATATTATTTCAGTATTAATATCACTTTATAATAATCTTATATAGTTACTAATTACACCATTATACCCATCCTATTAAGGTGGTGGCCGAAAATAGGTTACACCACGGCGTGGAGACGGTATTCCGTACGTACGCACGCGCGGTGATTTCATTTTTCCGTAGGATGGATAGAAGGTGAATTAGGATTGTTTCATATTTATAATAACATATAAGTATGTAAGTAATACTGATGTTATTAATTTATAATGAAAAAACTAAAGAAGAAGAAGTTGAAGAAGAAAGAAAGTGAAAAGATCGGTAATGGATATTACCTCTTCTTTGGAACGCCTCTTTGAATCCTCCACTTAAGGAACTAAGATTGGTCTTTGGAGAAGACCAGGACCTCTAGGATTATTCTATGGAAGTGGAGAAGGGAAAATGGCAGGGGTTGGGCGAGCTTGAGTGCTCAAATTGGTGTGAGGAGGAGGGGGAGGAGGTGTCCTTTTATAAGGGAGGAGAGGGGCACCTTAGGAATTCTTAAAAATATTAATTTATAATAAATCTAACCCCACTTAAAAACATCCAAAAATGACTCATATTCGAATATTAGATGAGATAGGGTTGTAATCTCATCAACCAATCAAATTTAGACATGTTTGGATCATATTTTAAACCTTATCATTTTGATTTATCCTTATTTAATCTATTTAAGTTTATTTGTGGTTATAAAATTCTAAATTTTAAATTATATCAAATAATTACTTATTTGTTGTGAATTTTCCATAATTGTTTACTTTATAACATTATATACCATATAAATATAAATTTATAATTTTTAAATATTTTTGTGATTTTTAAACAATTTTATGATATGTTATTTTTGTAAAATAACAATAGTGTCAATTTTGACACTATTCATTTATTTGAATTTAAATAAAATATATACCGAAGATATGTTCGAACTAAAAGTTTTAATATATTAATAAAAGGTCATATGTATCTATAAAATTAGTTTATCACATTAAATAGTTCATATAATATTTATTTTATTATTTTTAAAACCATTTATTTGGTTTATCTCTTAATAAAATAATTACTACATCATTTCTGTATAATTATTTAATTTACTTATTTGTTGTATAAAAATTTAAAATAAACTCCTATGATGAAGATAAATATATTATCTTTCACAATAATACTTTTACTTGAATTTATCATCTTAAAATCACAATATTTAAATTGTTATATTTATTAAATTATGAAGGTGACAACTTTGGCATAATTTAAAATAAAATAATATAAGTGTCATAATAGCTTGTATAAGACTCCAAATGGTCAAATATTCTACCATTGGATGATTATAGTTTCCATTTACATGAAAAATAAGTTTTGGTCAGGGTTTTGTGAATTTTATGGTCACTATTAGTTTAATAAAAACTATATTCTTGATTTTTCACTAGAAAAATAATTTCTGCATCACTATTGTGTCACAATTAATGATAATTATTTAATCCCAAAAAATTATAAATAAATTCTCATGATGTAGATACTTTTGTTAGCTTTCGGGAGACTGTTCATGTTCGAAATTTTATGATGTTTATCACTAATTTAAAATTATTATACTTATAAGATTTAAGAGAGTGACATGTTGTCACTTTCTTTGGTTTTAATAATAATTAAATTATTTTCATGGTCAAAAGTCCATAAAATGAATATAATCCGACCCTTAGTTGATATGGGTTTACGTTTAGCCATCAAATAGAATTTCGGCATGTGTTAGTGTAATTTTATAATATTATATTTACCCTTAATTACCCGATTTACCTTTAACTATGGTAAATAAAATTTACCGTAGTTACTATTCATAATTCCCAAAAATAAAAAGTAGACTATTAACATAATTTGGACCCGCTGATTCCAAATATGGAATCCATTTTTTAAAATTCAATACACAGAAGTTGCAGAAATAAAATTAAAATTAATTCCGTTGTCGAATAAAAACGGGTTTTTGTTTAAAACATTGCAAAAGATTGAATTGATTTAACCTACGAATTCAAGGTAAAATCAATGCTAATGACATTCATTATATTAAATGGTAAAAATATATTCTATTTATACTTTAAAACCATTCAATATTATAATTTAACCACATAAGATATTACGATGAAAAAAGTTGTTTTGAATTAAAATATAGCGTGTTTTTACTATTCATTAAAATATGAAAGTTATCGGAAAAATATCAAAACATTATCTAATGTAAATTTTTACATCCTGATTCAAAAGAAGAATTTTATTTTGTCAAATTGAACATATAAACATGTCAAAAACTATATTTAAAGTGGGTGCGCCATCAAAAGGCGGCAAAACTGCATTTTTTGAAAAATACTTATTTTACCTGAAAAATTTATTTTGTTCTTATAACATGTTCTAGAAAATGTGTAAGATTAATAATAATGTTATAAAATTCAAAATTTAGTTAATACTATTCATAACGGCTAGTTCATGACAATATTATAATAATATATCATTGTTTAT
Source organism: Viscum album (assembly GCA_963277665.1). NCBI lineage: Eukaryota > Viridiplantae > Streptophyta > Magnoliopsida > Santalales > Viscaceae > Viscum > Viscum album. Next base: position 639,637,533 of record OY728133.1, on the reverse strand, counting down.
TAAAACCCGGTATTGCGTACAACACACGCTATCGAGGAAGGTCGCGATTGCGTGTAATGCAAGCCAAGTCAGGGTTGCGTGTTGTGAAAGAATCCTTCGTTGTATCGTATAACAGAATCCAACCATATTCCATTTATAAATTTAATATATATATATATACTAAATGTTGCGTAGAATAACTATTATCAAAATTGTGTGTAACACGGTCCAAGAATAGTGTTGCGTATACTGCAAGCTAATACGGTGTTGCTTATAGCGCAAGGTAATCTTGGTGTAGAATACAACACAATACATTAATGAAATTAAAATAATATTTTTCATAAAATCTAGGGGTGTTACAACGTAACCACAATATAACCATATAACATGAAAATTTTCATTAAAAAATGCTTTTGAATTTTGTGAAACAGAATTTTAAAAGAGGCTTTTAAAAGAAAATCCCCTTAAAAAACAACATAATTGAAGTGATACTTAATAGAGTTGAAGTACCATATATATAAATTAAAATGAAAAATATATAAATGTAATATAAAAAATAATCACACCAAAAATTTAACACCAAATAAATAATTAAGTAGAATGTTAACCCAAAGAACAGATATCGGGTGATGAATTCTGTTACCTTAAGGTTGTCTTACATAAAGTAATTTAAACTTCATGTATAACGGTTAAAATGGTGTTATTAAAATCATATAGAAACATATTCATGTTTATTACATGTTATATGTTAATTTTATAAACTCATTTCACCATTTAATTATTAGTATTTTGTTTCATCTATTGTTTCAGGTGCATTCTTTACATGATTTTCATGGCTAATATTTATTTGATTTTTTTGTTGTATGGAAATGAAATTCTAGAAGTGGAATTAAATGTTATTATTATGTTTCCAGAACATATAATGATAATATAAATAAATATTATTATATATTATTATGGATCATTATATAACACTATAATGATGTTTGTTTAGATCATTTTTGTGGTTCATCGATAATCATGAACATGTTTAATTATATAATTTAATTTCATGCATATCAGTTCATTCCAGAACATAATATAGGATAAAACATAAACAATATATTATATTTCAAGAAATTAAAGTGTTTAATGGTCATATTTGAATTATTTAATGGAAATTGGAAAGACATCGTCCATGATTATTGTAAATCGACACACCATGAGGGGTGCTTTTATATTTAGAATAAGAGGGAGTAGAGAGGAAATAAGATCATGAATATTTTAAATGAACATGGTAACAATGAGAATATATATGTTCTATAGATTTAATATATCATGTATAAGTGGATATAAATAATGTATAAGTAAAGAAAGGAATTGGAATTAAAACACATGAAAAAGGAAGAGGATTCTTACCTCATGATCTCTTCTCTGTGAGATCCTCCATAAGGCCATTGGTTTTGGCCTTTTGGTGAGACCAAAATCTCTGTGATGTGGTTAAGCAACATGGGTATTGGATTTGGTATAAATTATAATATTCTTAATGCTTTAGTGATGTTATAGGATGAGGTGAATGATAGTGGTAATTATAGTGGAGGAAAGGATGAAAGTTACATTATTTTAACATTATTTAAATATATTTTCCCAATATTATAAATAGTTTTTATTCTTGTAATCAGAATAGTAAACAGAGCATGTCAGTTCAAATAAAAAGGGATTACATTAGTTATGATGTAATAAATAGTGTATTTAACTAATAATTTTAATATACAGTGTTTTACCGTATTACATTATTGATAAAAAAATCAGGATATTGAGAAAAATCCCAAAAAAACACCCTAAACATTTTTCGATTAGTAGAATTAAAAATTGAAATCAATTTTTTTAAAATTATTTTTCAATTATTATAAATTTTATTTTTAAATAAAATAATTATATATTAAAAAAAATTTAAATCTATAATTAAATTTTATCACCTTAAAAAAATAATCAAGATGAAATTATCTTAAAGTCTTCGGAAAATAAAATATTTATAAAATTTTCAATTCATTAGGGTCATTTATTATTCCTATTTCAGAACATTATGGAATGTTACTATTCACCAAAAAACAAGTCGGCTCCATCACACTCCAAATATCTTAATGATTTTAATTGTAGACAAACATTTTTTTAAATTCAAACCATAGAAGTTGAAAATCATGTTTATAGGCGAGTTATAACTATCTTCATAAGAAAATGTTTCACCAATTTCAAATTATTTCTTAAATAAAATGGGGTGTTAAATTATATCCACCTTCTAGAAATTGAACCTTCACAATTTTATTTACTTATTAAAAAAATTTTTGTACCTTTATCTCATAGAATTTTCAGACTTCCATGTTTCTTCTGCAACCATGTGGTTCTCCAAAAAACCTAACCTAGTAGATTACCTATTTCATTAATACATGTTCCCTTAGATCAAGAATCTGAAATGGATTCCCTTTATAATAAGGTTCTTTGCTAACATAACTACATCTAGGATCAAGAAATGTTATGAATCAAGCATATACATTCCGAACATCGAAACATAAAAAACATTATTTAACTAAGATAAACTCAGGGGAAAAGAAACTTAGTAGGAAACTTTACCAACCTTATCTAGGACTTCATAATGTCTAATTAAATGTGGACTTTGATTTACCTTTTCAACCAATATGAATAATACTCTTCCATAGTGATATTCTATGAAAAACATGATCACATACCTAGAAATAAAATTCTAGCCTCATGTTGTCTGCGTAACATTTTTGTCTTCTCTAAGTTATGAACATGTGTTGTTGGATTACATTTAATTTCTCAGCCACATCCTCTACTGATTCTTGTCCAATCATCTTTCATTCCTATACATCATCCCAAAAATCATGTGTTTGACACCAAATCTAATTCAATGCATAAATGAATCAATAATAATATAGGAATGAAATATATTATTATAAGAAAACTCAACCAAATAATTATTTTGACCCCAAATTTCATGGCAATCCATTGAAGAATCCCAAATTATATCCTCTAATTTATGAATACTTCATTCTAAATTCCCATCAAATTGGGGATTAAATGTTATACTGAATCTAAATTCTTTTCCCAATGCTTTCTTAAGGCCCTTCCAAATGTCATAAGTGAAAATGGTACCCATGTTAGATACAATGGAAAGTGGAACTAGATTTAACCTATCAATTTCATTGAGCTAAAATTCAGAATGTTGTTCCCAATACATTTTATAACAAATATAGAGAAATTTATTAGATTTGTAATCAAATAAAAAAACACAAATTGAATTATTACCTCGATTAGTCATAGGTAGTCCCAGCAAAATGTCTATGTATACATTCTCCCATTTCATCTCGAGCACTATAAATGGATAAATCATCCCCTTCGGTAACTGACACTCTTCTATAACCAATTAATATGTAAAAAATATCATGGTAAAATATGCAAAAACACCTTTTCATTCCATCCCGCCAATAATACATCTGAAGGACTCTATACATCTTAGTACTACCAGGAAGAACAAATAATGGAGAACCAAGATTTGCACACAACAAATAATTTTTAAACTACGAATCACAAGGCACAGACAACCTTTTTCCATATCATAAAAAATTATATTTATCAATATTAAAATATAGAAACTTACCCATTTAAAACAATTATACCTTTTTCTATAGCTCAAGACCTTCCTTATGCACCTTCTTAATATTGTCTGATAATGATTGTTTAACTGAAAGCTAAATCAAAATAGTTGTATTTCCTACACCAACCACATCTTTGAAAAAATTCATCAAATCATTAATCAAGTGATCATGTTCCTAATGTAACATGGTTATTTACACAGTATGTTTTCGAATCAAGGAATCCTCAAAGTCGTTTGCTTTTCCTATATGGTAATTGATCATGAAATAATAATCTTATATCAGTTCAAGCCAGGTTCTGTGACTCGTTTTTAGATCCATTTTATTGAATATATACTTCAGTCATTTATTGTCAGTATATATTTTACATTTTGATCCATATAAATAATGCCACAAGATTTTCAAAAAATTAAACCACATTTTACAATTCCAAATCATTTGTGGGATAAATTAACTAATGAGGTTTAATTTTTGATGAATCAAATGAAATTACCCGATCATTCTACATCAAAACCAAACAATTTTGTTCAATGAAACATCTCAGTAGATGACCATATCACCATTTATGGAAGGTAAGGAAAAATCTAGAGCATTCATCAATCAGTTTATCATTTCATAAAAAATTCACATTCTTCTATAAAAATGAATTTAACCCCTTTTTCTCATTAACATAGTTAGCAGGCTAAATAAACATGCAATTTTTTTAAAAAAACAATTGGTAATAACCTGGTAATCCAGTAAAACTAAAAATCTATGTAGAATTTGTAGTTCTTTTCCATTCATCAAAAAGTATTATTTGGCTGGATAAATTGTTATTCCATCCTTAATTACTATGTTGCCACAGAATGAATACAGTTTCAACAAAAAATCCCACCTTCTGATTTTTACATACTGTTTATTTTCCTTAATTATTTGAAAAACATCCCATATATTTTATTCATGCTCCAATTTTTTCAAAGAAAATATCAGAATGTCATTAATAAACACAACCAGAAACATATCCATGAACTCATGAAACATTCTATTCATAAGATTCATTCTTATAGGGGGTGCATTATTTTACCCAAACAAAATAAAAAACACATAATACCCATATCTAGTACAAAAAGTTGTTTTCAGGATTCCATCCTACTTCTCCTTCAAATGTTGGTCTCTGAATATCAAGTCAATATTGGAAAATGATTATCTTCCCTGGAGCTGATCAAACATGTCATATATATGAGGTAATGTATAATTATTTTTAATAGTGATTATATTAAAATATCTATAATAAATACAATGTTTCATGGAACCATATTACTTTTTAATGATTAAAATATGAGAACCCCATTGTGTAGTGCTAGCTAAGATGAATGAATCCTTATTCAGGAATATACTATAATAGATTGTTCAATTCAAGGAGTTCCATTTTGGAAATTCAATATTGGGGTTCTAAAATTGTCTTAACATTATGAACTATGTAAAATTTGAATTTGATTTCCCAGTTCAGTATGGCAACAGGTAACTCATCAGAAAAAACATAAAGGTATTTATTTACTAATTTCACATCATTAATCACAATAGTTCCCTTGTTTTCAACAATATGAGAAGTATACCATTATTTTGTATATTTTAAAAAAATCATAGCTTATAGAATTTTTATCAATTATATGGGTTCATTTTTGTATTGTAGATCTCTTTCTAAAATAAATTATTTAGCACTAGAGCTAATCGTATCATGATTAAAAAAACCAATCCATTCCCAAAATGAAATAAAAATGTACTGACCAAAAAACAACATTGTATGGAGGTAATTTCATCCTATTGACCAAAATAGAAATATCCTTAAAATTCCCATATTCTATAATAATTCTACCAGGTGTTTTATCTAACTATGGATAATATTTTTCATGGAAAATACTTTAAAATTCATCCCACTCTAAGGCACCAATATGTACTTTATCCTGAATATTTTTACCATTGACCACCAATAATATTCTTCACCTTCAAAATGATAAATGGAAAAACATAACTATTGATTAAAAAACACATTACATTTAACATATTTTCAAGGTATTTAATCCATCCTCCATCCACTATTGTGTTAGAAGATCCATTGAATGATGTAGGGTTTTGTCTCATGAAATGTTCTACTATCATCAGAATCCTTTTTGGTACCTCTATTTGTTTTCTTGAATATATTCGACCACTATTTATTACATGTGTTAGTTTATACATTACCATCACAACCTTCTTAGTTACAATCCATACCATTCCAGGCTATATATTCATAAGGATATTGTTTTGTCTATGGATCTCTTCTTCATTTCCCATATTTTTTCAATGGAAAAAAATTCTAAAACAACATATCTTAGTCGAATACATTTTGTAATATTTTAATTCAATATCATTTTAAATTACCCATTGACTACAAATCATTAATGTTATTCTATAAACATCATCCTAACCCTTGAAGTTGTCTAATCCTTCCTTTGATAACAACTATAATGTTTGGGCCTTATTACATCACATAATCATGAATGTTTGTCAGGAAAACGTGTCATTTAATATTGAAAATCCTTTTATGTTTAGTGTTTTAGAATATTGTTATATAAAAAATACATTACATTCCACATTAATATAGTGCATATACCACAAAAACTGTATTAATTTCATTCAAAATATAAAACACTTCAAAAAAACATGTTATCATTGAAAAATCATAATGATATTTAACTTGTATTACTTCATTGAATTGCACATCCCTATAAAATATGAAAATAATTTAAAAAATTGGGATGAAAACAAACAAATTGGTATAAGATATAATAATAATGAAGGAAAACATAATTTCTTGAATACTTGTAATGTATTAAATCATTTTAAAAAAAATACTCTACCCATGTAAGAATACTTTCCAAAACATGACATTTACATGAGATTTACAAAAAACATATTGAAAATAAATAAAACAATAAAATTCTTTTGGGTCATTTCTTACATATTCTTACAACCCTCTCGACTAACATATAATTTCTAACCCTCACGAATGATTTATAATTTGTGTAACCATCGTAGTTACACTTACAGTAACCATACAACCAAAATCCAGTAAACAAATACCAAATACAATGGAGGTAGATATAGGTCCCAGCATTCCTAAAAAAATACCATGATCATAAAAATAATCATACAACATGAAATATTTTCATTAGAACATTTCATTTGAATTTTGTAAAACATAATTTTAAAAGGGGATATTAAAAGAAAATCCCATTACAAATATCATATAATTGCTGTGATACTTAAAAGAGTGGAGGGAAAATGTATATAAACTATAAATACACATAATTGAACATAATATAATCAAAATTGATCACATCAACATTTTTAATACCTCATAAATAATAAAATATAATTTTAACCCAGAGAATGGAAATAGGGTTATGAATTCCCTTACCTCGAGGTTTTATTACATAAAAGTAATTTAATCATCTTATATAATAGTTTATAGATTGTAATTAGTATCTAAAAATACTAGTTCATGTTTATTATATATTATATGGTAATTTAATATCATCATTTCACCATTTAATTATTATTATTTTGTTCCTACCATTGTTTTTGGGGGCGTTCATTACATAATTTCTATGGCTGGTTTGTATATAATTTTATTATTGTAATAATATGAAATTACAAAAGCTGAATGAAATGGTGATAATATGTTTCCTGAATATATATTGTTTCCATAAATCATTTTTTATCATATATGATGATGAATCATTAGATAAAAAATAATAATTATTGTTTAGATCATTTTTTGCACTTCCTCAATAAGAATTAACTTGTTTCATTATATAATTTAATTTCATGCAAGTAATTTCATTATAAAACATATAATTGGTTAAAAATAAAAATTAATTTATTTTTCAACCATTAAAAAGATTTTATGATCATATTTTTAGGATGAAATTGAAATTGTAAACACATCGTTCACAATTTTGGAAAATCGGCACATCACTTATGGTTGTTTTTCTTTTTAGAAAAAGAGGAATATGAGAGGATGAAAATGTTGAATGTTTTACATGATCATGGTAATATATAAAATATATAATAATTTGGAGATTTCATACCTCCAGGATAATTGGAGGGAATGAGATTAAATGAAAATCAAGGAATTGGAACGAAAAACCATGAAAAAAAGTTGATTCCTACATCTTGATCTCTTCTCATTTAGATCATCTTTAGGGCCTTTGGTTTTGGCCTTTTGGTGAGACCAACCGCTATAAGATGTGGGGAAGGGACTTTGATATTGGTATTTTCAGAACATAGACAATTATGAATGCTTGAGAGGTGTGAGTGGAATAGGGGAATAAGGGTGGCCTTTATTATCAAGGAGTTGAGGGATTTTACCTTATTTTAATCATTATTTTAATATTCTTATCTATGAAAATAAATAATTTTTGTTATTGTGATAAAATTAGAAAATAGATCATGTGAGTTTGAAATAATTAGGATTAAATCACTTGTTGAGGTCATAAATAGAATATTTTACTGATAATTTGACTATATAGTTTTTTACCGTATTTCACTATTCATAAAAAATACATGATATTCCAAAAAAATCCCAAAAAATCACCCTAAAAAATTATTGATGTGTTGAATTGAAAAATTAATTTCTTTTTTTAAAATAATTTCTTAAATAATATTAATTTAATTTATAAATAAAATCATAATTTATTCAAGAATAACTTTTTAAAATATATAACTCATTTTTTAACAACATAAAAAATTCATCAAAATGTCGTTATCATAAATCCTTAAAAAAAGAAAAAAAAATACAATTTATTATACATTAGGTTAAAATATCTATTCAATTTACTATTTATTTGGGTATGTTACAATTTACCAAAAAATCAAATTTCTATTATCTGACTCCAAATATTTTACTGATCATAATTGAAGATGATTATTTTTTTCAAATTCAAACCCTAGAAGGTGAAAATTTATGTTAATAGGAAATTATTAACTATATACTTAAAACAAAGATTCATGAATTTTTTTTAATACCATGGGGTGTAACACTATGTATTCTTAAAAATATGAATTAATGATTAGGAAAAATGTCCAAGAATTTGGGTAAAGAATAAATATGAGTTGATCAAAAGAATGAAATACATGTCTGTATACTACAAGTGGATATGGATTTGGCAGAGATGTAACTAAGAGTAAAATATCTAACAAGAAGAATGAATTATGACTCATGGTAATACAGTACATGGCAACGAGCCATGTTTCACACCTTATTTGACACTCCCAGGGGATATACTTTGGAAATCCACAAACTCTTCATGACCTATCATGAATGATTTTAATAGAAGATGGATTTGAGTAACCTTGGATAATCCTAATGTATTTTTGCTTCAATGGAAGGTGACATGATTTAAACCACATAAAAGTAGATTTCCTTGAATATGTTGTTTTCATCAAGGATATATGTTTCTCACCATATGATTTCTGGTTTTAGTCAATAGAGATAACTATAAAGAATATGGTTGAAATGGAATGTTTTAGATGTTTATTGTATATGAATTATGAAAACCAATTTCTAATGAGTTGTTATATTAATGGGAATAATAATGTTTGTATGATTATTGGTCATACATCTGATTATAATTTAGGAATGAAAAATATGTGAAAGGTATTAGATCATGATCAAGTATTGTTTAACTTAATAATAAGAATCAGGATTTGATTGAGGATGGGGTACCTCAATACACAATTCATATTTCATTTCTATGAATGTGGTATTTGAGAATAAGTGGATGAAGTATGTTCAAGGGTTATTAATAATTCTGGATGAATGATGAATTTAGGTTTTAGAATTCTATTATTAATTAGCTTGAATCGTTAAATGTATTTCTATTTTCAATATAAGTTTTCATTATTGATTTAAAAGGTAATTTTAATGCTTATTAAGATATTGAAATTTTATTCCATGGAAATGTGATAATTTCATTAAAGAAATTTTAATATCAATTTATTTCTAATGTTGGGATAAATATTATTGGACAATGTTATATTGGATATTAATAAATTATTTGGATGGTACGTATTATCCTGCAACTAATTATTGACAAGTGTTCTATGTCATTAAGAAATAAGTTTAAATCTTATGGTATTTAAGGAATATATCCAATATTAATTAAAATATAGAATCATGCATTTTTTCCAAAAATATTTTTGGTATTTTAGGATATTACCTTTTTTCAAGGGAATATATGATTAAGGTATTTAACTATTATGAAAGAAAAAACCAATAATGACATTGTGATATATGGGGGACCATTGTTCATTTAATTCGGTGGAATTCATTATAGATCATTGGATTTTCATCATTCTTAAGAGTTGTAAGATTAAATTATTTGTAAATTTTATGTCAAACATCAGATGAATTCACATAGATTAGAGTGGAATATCACCACATAAAGAATTATGATTATAGGATAACATGATCTAACTAAATTGTGTTGATGATAAATTCTGAAAAATGGGATGTAATATCATGGATATTGTGATCTATTTTTAATTTAGGAATGAATAATTCACTTTCCCTTTTGGAGAAAGCAATAATATTATTCAAGGAACAATAATGGATAAGATTTTCTTTGAATCATTCAAGTATATCTTTCTTGAAAAATTCTCAAGCATTAGTAAAATGATCTATAAATATAATGTGGTCATAATACCATAAAGGTTTTTATGTAATGGATTTTTAATTCATTATATACTTGTGTGTTATCATCCCTTAAGTTTTTAATTATCAGAAACATGTTTTTGTTTTATGGCCTCAAATAACTCCAAATAATATTTATTCCTTTTCTCGAAGGCTATGTGTTTTTCTTCCCACCTATGTTCTCTTGTGTTGGAATCATGTTATGAGTAACATTTAGTAACGATTATGTGTCCATAGTTCCCTTTTTATGGGAGGTTTTACTATTTATTATTATCATGTTGGTTTTATGAATGAAACATTGAAATAATAATACTTTGATAAAATAGAAGACTTTTTAGGGAAAAATTAATTTTATGGGGGGGTATAATGTAAAATCATGTGTTTTAAATATTTTATTTTTGAATTAATTTAACCATTTGATATTTTTTATTTCATGTAAATTAAAAATAGATGTTTATATAAATTCAATAATTCCAACACTTCTTTAACATGACACTAAACCAGTGTATATTACATAAAAAATCAAATACGCATACGATACAAAAAACACCTACTTAATTTAAATTATACCAAACACCAACTTGACATATGTTACATACAACAATGATTTTCAATGAAACATAATTTTTTTATAATTATTTAAATAAGATAATTAAAACCTAGTTGTTAAATATTGAAATATTAATATTAATATATACATTTAAAATATTTTTTATAATTTTGTTTATAAATAAATCATATTTATAATGATGGTTATGATTTTTTATAAAGTGTGTATATGTTTAAAATTACTATTTTATAAAATGAACTCCTTTTGATGTCCTTTTGTGAAAAATTCATATTTTTTTAAAAATTACAAATTTAACTTTTTAGAATAATATTTATTAATTATTTCACATGGTATAATTTTTATTATGGAGGATTTTTTAAATTTTTTTGTGAATCTTAATGTTTGGATGAATATGGAAAAATACTAGATTTTAATTAAAAACTGCATTTTAGTCTTATTTATTTATAAGGTGAAATTATATTTTAAATTTTCGTAGATGTTTTATTACATGATATTAATATAAAATATTCCATTAACATTAATTTGAATCAATTTTAATTTGAAATTTGGTATAAAAGAAATGAAAATTTTAGAAGTTTTTACATAAAAAACATGAAAGGTCGTCCAGTCAGCGGGACCATTTTTAAATTAATTTCATCCACATCTGTGATTAAAATTCAGAAAAATTGATTCCAATAATGGAATCATAATTATTTATGATTCCTATTTATTTAAACAGTATTTTCACCAAAACTATTATTGAAAGTGATTGAAATTAATTACAATGGTTAAGAGGAATGTTAGGTTAATAATGTACTAAAACATATATTTAAGACCCAAAATGTCCTATAAAATAGTCCAAAACCCACTAGTTAGACATTATTCATTAATTAATATTAAATTATTAATTTTGGATTGTTTTTATATAACTTTTAGGTAAAAACGTGGGTGCACAAAGCTTATTTTCAAAAATGCCTTGTGTGTCCTTCCCCTTCCCTATAAAGGGCCACCATCTCTCCCTATTCCATATTCCTCTCAAACAACATATGGTTGGACCTAATTTGAAAAATAAATTTGTAAATATAACTCAATTACTCTTTGATCACTCTCTTTTTCAGAATGAAATTCAATATCCCTTTGGCCGAAAACAAAAAGAGTTACTTAATTTAGAGATAATTCCTTCTCTTAAACTCCTTGCTCTTATTTCCTTTCTCCACCATATCCACGCACATTATTAAACAATATTATAAAAACCCATTATATTAAATATACTATGAATTGGTTATTATAATAGTTTTAACTAATCTTTCAAATACATTCATCTGATGGATAAAAAACAAACTATTTATGTGTATAGTGAACTACCCCTTATTGAATGATGATTGTTCACTTTTCATTACCGCATATAATTGATGAAATTAGGATGGAAATTATATTTTTTAAAATTCAAATATTATATTTAAAAATTATTTATGATTTTTTATTCACTTTTCAATATATATCTTTTTAATTTCAATTATTTATAAATTCAATTTTTCTTTTCTGAAAGTATTGACTACAAACCCCTCAAAGAGATTTGATTCATTCAAACGCTATATAAAATGTATTCAGGATGGGTTTAGTGATCTTATATGAAATATATTATATATTAATTTTAATATAATAATGATATATTTACTTATATATATACTTATATTTAATTTTCATTATTTCTTTCAATAAGACAATTAAAACAGAAACAACATTCATACATACATACAGATTACTGTCTCTAGGAATGATGAATTCCATTTTATACCTATATATTATATATATTGTAATAATACACCTATAAATAATATAAATAAAATTTATATCATGTATTAAATTATCAAACCTGTGATATAAGTATAAAGATAAAATATACAACCAATAATATCATATGCGAAGAACAAAGTAAATTTTACCCGATGTTGAACATTAACATATGATTGTTAACAAGAAATTAATATAAGTTATTTATAAAACCATATAAGGTATTATATATATAAATATTATTTTTTAAATTATTTATAATAAACAATATTTTATTATATAAGATTTATGTCTTAGTATGAAGAGAGTCACCACACAAGGTAAGAGAATTTCATCTCCTGTTAATTTCTCTGACATGCATTCTTTAATAATCACTCACTTATTTTGTGTGGGGTATGTAAAGACCATGAATTTATTCTATGTCACCTATAATAAAATTTTTGTGTATTTTAGAATCCATTTTATGATATTTTTTAATGGGGTTTATGTTTCAAATGTTACAAAATGGGTAAAATGGTTTTGTCTAAATTATTTTTCCTTGATACTCATGTTTTTCATGCACTTAATTTTTTTTCCAAGGTGTATATACTTCAATTTTACATATTATATCACGAATATAAGTCTTTTAATGATATTTGATTTTTAAATTAACATCATTTTCTTACATGCATAGTATGATCCCACTTTACCATGAGATAATTTTTTAGTAAAACAATATCATTTGTATTCAAGGTTATTGAAGACTATTCTTTATTGATGAAATATTATAATACATTACTCCAGAGCACTCAAGAGTTTCAAAAATCATGTTCTCATAAAAATAATTGAACTGACCATTGAAGATAATTTCCCAGAAAAATTTATTTTAATTTTTTTTCTAGTTTTAAAATATCCCTTGAAAATATTTCTAAAATATTTTTAAATAAATAGAATTTTAATAATGATTTTTGTTTATAAAATGTGTTAAATATTTTCAATCATTCATATTTTTTTCAAAAATGAAACTTTTTTGAAAATTATTTCAGACTTATTTATATATTTTCATGCATATTTTAAATTTAAATTATTTTAAAAATTATTTCAATATTATTTTATAGGTTTCCAAGTAATAGTGTTTTCAAAATGTTTTCAATAGTTCTTTTTGTGTCTTCATACTACTTTAAAAGGATAGGGATTTCAAAACATATATGTTTTAAAGAGAAATTTTCAAATATGAAATGATATTTTCCTCAAGATATTTAGTCAAAATAACATTAAATTGAATACTACATCTAAGATTATATTTTTTTATGTTTTTGAATCTTTTATTATAAATGATCCAAAGGATATAATAATGTTTGTTATTAAATGGTTTATGTTTTAAAAGAATAATTCTAATGAAACCTATTTCTATTACAAAGGTTATACACATTTGAAAACCTCTTTTTTCATGGATTTTGATTGAAATTAATTGTTATGAAATAAATATCTATTTCATAGATTATTATGTGATGCAATTTTTGTGATAACCATTTCATTTCATCAGTTATGATTCGATTTTTATATAACCAATGTCTTTTTTATGGGATATTTTATGATGATGGTTTGATTTTGTTTATCATGTTTGAATGCTATTATTATGATATGGGTTTGAGGTATATCTCATTATAATGCATTTTTTAATGATGGATAACTCATGAGTATATATATCATGTGTGAACCTGATTTCATGGTCCCAATGTTGAGAGTGATCCTTATTACATGGTCATAATAATATGAATAGACCTGGTTTCATGTCCATAAATTAATTCATGAACCTAATTACATGCCCACAATGAGATGCATGAACATGATTACATGTTCACAATATTAGATTTGATCCTCATTATGTGATCATAATATAATCAATGGGCATATTTCTATTTCATTATTTTTATTAATGAACCTAATTACATGTTCACAATGTTATTTGTTAAACTGATTACAAGTTAAAAATCTTAGGAATAGACCAAGATTCATGTCTATTTTGGTTAAGCATTAACAAGATTTATATGTTTAAAATTTTATGCATGTACACGGTTTAATTTCTATAACATGATGTGAGGGTCTGATTTCATGTCCGAAAAAAATTATTAAACTAGTTTCCACACAACCACATTCACGTCATTAAAAAAATGTGCATGCCAAAAATTCCATGTCTAATTTATATGTTTTTCATTCATGACTTATTCTATAAATTCACTTATGATCAATGTATTTAGAACTGAAAATAATTATTACGATCTCTATTATAGGCGTTATGATCATCAAATAAATTTCTCTTGTTCCATGCACTTTTGATCATGTTAAGATTACACATATAATTTATTTACCATTACTGAGAATTTTTTCTCCACCCTTTCTTATTATTCCTTTCCTTGGGTTATGAAGAATATTTTAGGTAGAAATACTAATGGTTGATATCTTTATAAGAGCTGTTGTAGATCATTTACTAGTATTAAAGATTTTGTTTCCATGTTTCCTAAGACACTAAACTATTACAGTCCTTGGTAATGTATTTTTGTAATGTGAAAAATATTCATCAAAATTAATGTAATATCCATGTAGGATAATTGTGGAAATCTATAGTAAAATCCATCAATGATGGAATATACCAGTTTTTCTCAAAATCATTATTCAATCCAAATCTAGTCATCACATATCCAAATCCATTTTTTCTTTATCCAATCAATAATGTAATAACATTATGAACATATTAGGGATTATATCTCCCTAAAAATGTATTTTACAGTAAATTTTAAAATGATACTGAATTACATTTGTTGTTAGCATTCAAAATATTATCTCAAATCATTATAAAATTTATGATAGTACAATCCTCATATTTTGCATTAATATTATAACCGGAACATTGTTATGAAAATAATAAAATTTCTTATTTATTGAATATAGATGTAAGAAAATTTATACATCATTTTCAGTAGTGGTAGTGACATAAAATTGACCATGATCCATTATACTATTTATTGTATATTAATTTGACGCATGAGATACTAATTTTTGAAACATACCCTCACTTTATATTGGATTCATTGTATATTGATATTTTAATTCATTCCCTTGTATTTGTGAAATTGGTTGTATTTTTTCCACACATATATTAGTCATTTATTCCCTTTAAGAATTTAATTGGTTCTTTCATTATAGAATTATCACATATCATAAAATAATTATTTCCATTATTTTATTAATATGTCCTGTGGCCTATCATCCACATCTTTTTATGCATTCTTTCAAATACACAAGACATAGAGATTTATATACCTATCTCATTATCAAACGATATTTTTTCCTAATGTGATGATAATTCTTTGGTGACTTTTTACATAGAAAATATTTTCCTAATACCATAAAATATATGAACCTTATTAGTTTTTGGTTAATATACATTGGTGAGGTTCATGTTCCTTATACTATGTGTTTTTTCTCATTGTAAACTAAATTAGTTAACATAATTATAAAAGAAAATATTTGATCAGAAAAATAGTAAAATACTTAAAATAAATTACAATATTTATTCATATTAAATATAATAATCATAAAACTGGTTTCAGAGGGGATATAATTTCATTTAAATTCTTCACAATGGTATGTAAGGAAATTTTAATTATCCTAAAATTATGCCCAATGTGTTTCAAACTGGGTGCATTGTATGTACCGGTTTTATGTGCTATGTTACTATCATGTAAGGACTGACATGCCGTGTTGTTGTTGTAACCCCTAGGAATATCTATTCTCGAACCATTTCATCATGTAGTATCAAAATAGGGATGTAATTTCTTGGAATACAAAAAATATATATACCCTACAAAATTTATATGATGTTCTTATATAAATATCCTCAAATTATATCATTGAATTATGTTACCTAATGTATTTTTTTAAAATCTAGATTTCATGTTTTATACTAAACATTATCTGATTCCAATTGTAATGCATCAACCCCATAATCTTGGATCTGTTGCATTATTTTATCACGTCGGGAAATATATAAGATTTAAATCCCATGTGACCACAAAATTAAGTAGTTTTGAAAAACCATATTTCATACATGATACCAATAATTCATTGTAAAAATAAATTAAAACATCAAACATAAAAAATTGAAATAAACATAATTTTTTAAATATTATTCAATTATTTCTTCTTCATAACCCAAGGAATAGAAAAATAATATGTTTGAGATGAACTAATTAGTAAAGGTATATAATGAGGATGGAATAATGAACTGGTGAGACTAATTATTATGGAATGGTAAATAATTGATAACACAATCCATTCAAATAAATATATAGGAAAATCTCAACATGGAATGTTTTTTAATGGAAGCAATATCCATTAAAACAATTAAATGAGAATATAACGTATCCAAATACATGTCAACACAAATATCACAAGGAAGATTATTAACTAAATTTGAATGAGGGAAATACATAATTTTTTGACGTCATGTCTAAGGTAGATAGAAACCAATACAATCAAGACCTTTCACATGAAATTTTAATGTTTTTTAATTTTGAAAATATATTTTCTTCATGGTATCCTTTGGATGCACCTTGGGGAAATATAAATCCCAGTTCCACCCATCATTACCAATCCAAATCAATCTTTATATCGAATAATATAAATAAATGATATACAATATTCCGTATCTTAAAATATCCATATTGTATAAATAATATAGAGTAATCAATAATTTATCAATACTGGATATGAAAAAACCAGGGTTATTGATTTTGATTAAAGGAAATATCATTGAAAGATCAATAAAAAATTATTTAACAGATTAACTATTAAACATTCCAATGTGTCCCATACTATTTAAAATCATTTAATCATAATCCACATGATGGAATAAAAATAAATAAAACATATAATATTGTAGAATAATGGGATTCATAAATAACATGTCCAATTTCAGTATCTAGACCATATATAAGTAAACTTCTTCATGAAAACAAATAAGTCATAATGAGATGTAAATTGAGACGAAATCCTTTAACTTGAGTCTGACTTATAATATGTGTATTTATCATCTATAATAAGAAACTTATGTTAATTATTTAATTTCTTTAGAGCTGCCTTCGTATTTCTAATACATTTTTCTCCAATTTTTATATTTGTGTATACAACTACTTAAACAATAACGTTATTGTCGAGAGACTTCATCCAAATCCCATTCTTGTGTCAAAAATGGATATGGTAGGCCATATATGATAAATTTAGTCATTATATATAAATTTCATGAAAAATTATCATTATTTAATTAGAATATTTATACTACAATTATAAATTTAATCTAATAATTACCGATGTTTTTTTAAAATTATTCAATGTTATAATCAATTTGATGGTAGGCCATATGTATGCAAGAGTAACATTCCCACAATACAATAATATTTATGGAATGATGTTATGTAAAATTATACCTTTATATAATAATATTTATATTATAAATAACCTATTATATTATCATATATACTTATACATATAATTCTTGTGATGTAAAATGAATCACATCATATCTGGGAGGCGGTATTCCACTCATCCACAACGAAGTTTATCAATTTTTATTTTTTTAAAATGGAAAAACATTTATGATACATTATGTCTCCAGAAATATAAAATTTTAATGAATATAATATATATGTAATTTATGATACATTTGTTTAACTAACACCGTCCTTTATCTTTTCTATTTATAGTGTTAATTAATTAGATCTCTTTGAGGAGGCGGTAGTCTGCACATCAACCTATGATGTAACAGTATTTAGAAAAAATAGAATACATAATTTATTATTTTCTAAACAATTAAATAATAATAAATATATCATATATATCATATATATTATATATACGATATATATCATATATTAACAGCATGTCTGTCACAATCCCAAACCATGAGAGGTGGTAAAGGAAAATTGAATGTCGTCGTTTTGTGAGTCTATAGTTTGCCGACACATAAACGGTAAGTTCATTACCCATTATATGGATGTTTGTATAAGTGTGTATTTAAATAATTGAGTAACAAAATCTATGTGCATTGATGAAAATGGTTTTATTATATAAACATGGAATAAGAATATTTTAAGGGGTGGAGAGTGAAAATAAATTAAATGAACTTGAGTATGGATGTTACTTATTTTTCAAGAAACTCATTTTGGTTTCCATGAAAGTGATTCATTAGTTCCATTTTTTATAGAATGATGATTTTAAGATGAGGGTTGGGATGTTTTAGAAATATTTTTTTAGATTTTTTTTGAAAATATGGCTTGAGATGTGTGAGTAATTGGAAGAGGGAATACCATTTTATAGTGGAGGAAGAGCGACATTATTTCATATAGAAAAAGGTAGGAACTAATGAGACGTATCCCTTGCCTAGTGCATATAAAATATGTAAAAATAATAGATTTAATGAATGATTGGTCTAAAATATTATCAACCACAATAAAATATGTGAATTTTTATAATTTTGATCGTTAACTTCTATATTTCCCGAATTTTAGCATTTTGGTTTGTATTAAAGTAACTGGTTTTATAAACAAGGTAATGTATCCATTAAAAATTAATTAAAGATAGAATTAGTATAAAATTTAGACCAACATATTTTTAAATATGATATATAATTTAAAAAAGAATAATATCATGTTTTTTGGTAAATATATTTGAAAACAATCGCTTGTAACGTTCTAGAAACCCAATTTTAACCTAAATCATGCTAATAATGTTTATCATATTTTGGGGACTATTGGATAATTTTATATGATTATGTGGTACCATAATAGGATATATTTATTATTTATTATCACCTTAAAATAATTTTTATTTTTGTAATTTTTTAATTACTTTTTAATGATTTAATAAAATATAATTTATTATAAAATATCATTAATTATAATTTTGACACTATTTATTTATTATTAATTTTAAAAATATATAATCATTATTTGAATACAAATATATTGATTTATTATCAGTATTACACTATATAATCTTCTAAAAAATATTGTAACACAATAATTCATTAAATTTAGTTTATGTTTAATGTTTTTAGCATATTTTATTTTATTTATTTATTAAACACATAATCCATGTGTTTGAATTTATTACTCTTTTAATGTAAGTATTTCATCTCTAAAAATTAATGAAAAATAATTATGACAAAAATAAATCATTTATATTTCTTAAAGATATGTATAACTGAAAATATGTTGTTTTCTCCTTATCTCAATGTTTTATAAATGTTAAAGGTAACAAAATTTCTCTTTTGTCCATTTAATTAAATAACTTATTAAATAGGTAAATTTTATAGAATAATAATCTTATAACTCATAAATTTATAATAATTAATTAGTAATATTTGAATATGTGTATCTAATAGATTTTAGACAAGTTTATATGTCATTCTAGCTCTCATGTTTACGATATAGTCTCATGTTAAGCTAAATTTTCTCTTCATCAGTGTAATTATTTTCAATCACATTCAGTAATATTTTTTAGTCAAAAACAAAGATAACCATATAAGAAATAATTTCTTATCATAATTAAAAATATGGAATAATTTTTTCTAAATTATAATCACTTATGAGGAAGATATTATATTCAAATTAATTTCATAGTCTAGGCGACAATATGGGATTTTATATAAAACTGTTCAAAAGATTGATATGTTTTTAAATCAATTGTAAATAGATGTTTATTATAATTACCTAAAATAGATTAATGTATATATAATTGATATAATGTTACTTTTAAACTAATTTAAGTCTTAAAAAAACTTACTTATGAATTAGACCAAAAAATAAGTTTTAAATAAAAAATCATCATTTTCGACTATTCTTGAAAAATGAATCTTTGCCTAAAAAAAATTACGCATAAATATTTTATTTCTATATTTCGAAAATGAAATTCATTTTAAAATAATTAGTTTTTCTTTCATAAGATTATATTTGAAATAGGTTCACCATTAATTGGTGGTACAAATTCTTTTATAAAAATCCATGTTTTTAATGTGTAATATTGAGTTTATTCTTATGTTATGCCTATAAATTATATTATAATAATTCTGAAAAATGTATATCAAATATAAAAAATATATATTTCAATAATATAATTATTTAATATTAATTAACTAATGTTATTAAAATAAAATTTCTTTAAGATCATAACAGTGATTTCTATAAAAACATTCTCTTTATATTCAATTGGTTCATATATTAATTTATAATGTATTTTTAACCAATGAATAGATCGATGTATTTTCATAATTTAATTAATAATATACAAAAAATAATAATTATTGGGTTATATCTTATTATATTAAATAATAATATTTTCTATATTAAATTTTTATTCAATAATACTCATTTAGACATGCTACCTCAGCCTTCGAGGAAAGTCAGCCATGTTTGAAAAGTAAGATAACCTCTTCATTTAATATACTAAAACATAAAATTTCTTATTCATGTAACATAATGTTATATCATTATTTTGCATAATTAAATCTAGTGAAAAGTAGAATTTATTCCAAAAGGAAAATTTGGTAAAGCATTGTGGTGTTATATTGGGTTCACATTTTACCAACATAACAATTATATTTAAAAAAACATTGAACATAGGACCAAACAATATATCATCTATTTAGGATACTTTTTATCTATACTATATTTAAAGATGATTTGGTCTCAGATGGCTCATCAATTATTGATCACTTTAGTATCCTTTCATGGGAAAAACATTAAAACCCTTTAGTGAAGGAAAATGTTACGTAAATACATTTTTTGCATGCTATTCTAGGTTATTTATTTATTTATTCAAATATATTTGGGTCATATGAAAAAGTAAAATATCAACTATAATGTCATGTATAATATCATAATCTTAGAATATACTTCAAATTTCAATATATACCACACTATATATTTAGGAAAATTAAAACATAATAGGTAAATTAGTAGATTTAACACCTCTTTGAATTTATCATTAAATATTCCAATAAAAAAATCTAATTATTTAGTGATACATCAATATTTACAATAATATTGATATTATCAACCTACCTCAAAATTCCCACTCTCAGATACATGTATACTAAATACCCATATGTGAGGAAATGTTTGTGGAAAATTGATAATATTATACAATGGTTTAAAAATATATATTATAGTTCATACCATAAATTACATCAATAATTTTCATGTCAATAGTGGTGAAATCTCACTAATGGCCATATTATCATACCACTATAATTTTTTTTTTATTTTCACTATACTCTCTACAATTTTTTCAAAAGGATGAAAAATACATATAATATTTAAAAATATTTAAACTTTCAAAACTATACTACATACTTGTTTCGTAGAAATACATGGGTGAGAATATCCTATATCAAATAAATAATAATAAAAAGTTTAATATAATAAAATATCACCCCTCATGAAAAAAGTTCCACCATTGGCATAATCTATAGACTGCTTACAAACATAGACCCTGTATTTTCCTTAAAAATGACATTATGATTGTAAAATAATTCCAAAAGATTGTGATGCTAACTATTGACTGTAAAATCATCATCCCACTTCTAAACTATTATACATCATTGTGGATGAATACCCCAAATCGATTATCTATAGTACTAGTCATGAGATAAAAAATTTATTTTAGGTCACTAATCCATGATCACTAAATATATCATCTTGAAAGGGTCATTTAAGATGATTAAACATTTCATAGGGATGTGAATGGATTATTATTTTTTTAATTAATCTTTACCAATAATGTTCCATTTAAAATTAAATTAATGTGGTATTCAATGTTTTATCAAAATGAGGATAAATAATAATTTAAAAAAACTACCCATTACATTAATTGGTTTTTGATATTTTTTAAGAAATAGTGGAATTTAATAAGGTTATTTTTTAAATGAAACTAAATAAAAATAAATTTATAATCTAATGTAATAAATCATTAGTATGATTGATAGGGGAATAGAAACCTAGTATGAGAGTAATGCACATGTTTATCCCTTAAAAAACCCTTTGTCATTGTCGGTTACTGAATTATCAAATTTAATTACTTAATATATACATACATACCCTAATGAATACAACTAAATATTCCATGAAATCACATCGACACATAAAATATTGATGTTGAACTATACATGAATTTGAATCATTATCCCAAAAACCTATGACCAATAAAAAGTTAATAAACATAATACAACCTATGGTGAGACCTCATCAATGAAACGTAATTAAAAATATAAATCAGTATAATATAATATATTTGATTAAAATATAAAACTATTTTGAAGAAAGTGAAATTCAAAAATTTAAGCACAATTATAATCTAGGAATAATATTTTTGGTAATAATTCAACGGATTAAAATAAAATGTAGAAAAATAAAAATGGAAAAGAATGTTAGGCTTCAACTAACAATACCCAATTATGATTTCAACCAAATATATATTCATTTTTACCTAATTAATGTTCTTTTGTATCTAATAATGCATAGTATATCCCATTCTATACATCTATAATGAAAAATTATTTTTAGGCACAAAAATATATTGATTCATTTTTAATATATTCATTCTAGTGTTAGATTTTCCTTCTAGTTTTATCCTTATAATATGACTACATTTTAGTAACTATAATTGTTAAATCAATCATGTACAAATATTTCTGATTTTTTCATCCGTATCATTAATATAATGAAATAATATTTTAATATTATTTAACAAGTTTAAAAAATGTTATATTTTTGTTACTAATGCAAACATTACTATATGAACAAAATTTTAAATTTTATCAACTTTCAAGAATCAAAAAATTTAAAAAACAATTGAAACATTTTCATGATAATTAATTTAAATGAGTATTGTTATGTTCTACATCATATAAAACATCAATATATACATTTATAGTTATCTATCTTGCGATTATATTTTTTTAATAATGGTTGGCCAATTATGTATATCCAAAAGTTTTTTAATTTTAATATATTTATTGGGCCTCATAATGTTTGATTTAGTGCAAGGTCTAGTTGAATAAATTGAATCTATATAAATATATAATACCAAAAAATGAAATCATTCAAATTTAATACTTTTATAAATTATTACGAAAGGAATATGAAATTTTTTAAAAACATTATAATCAAGAGTGCTTCTAATCTATCAATAATTCCAAAATCATCCATAAAAACAAAAAACATTTTAAAAATTGCACAAACTAGCATGATTCTTATCATTGAAATGAATGTAACATTTAATAAAACATAAAATATATAAAAATGAAACTAGTTTTCCATAATTATTTTATCATATTTTTGGTTTACTAGGATGTCACATTGATAAAATAAAAAAGGTTTTTTATAGGATTGGATTGGGTGAATAACTTCAAGTTGGGTGACCCAAAAGGAACCCACATTGTGTTATTTATTTTCAATGATTCTTTAATGTATACCAAAAATCTTAAGAAATAAATTAGAGTCCATATATTCTAAAAAGAATTTAGTTACATTTTAGAATAATATAATAAGTTAAATTGTTTTTTTAAAAAACCATATTAATATGAAAAAATTGGATTCATTATTTTTACTCATGTAATGATCAAAATAAATAAATTTAGTTAATTTGGAATCATATTATAGTTAACTAATTTATTATTTATTTATTTTCATAAAATCATGATATTTTACATAATGAATTGTTGGAGGGTAAAACATATCAAATAACTGATCCTAGAATCATTTTTAGGACAACAACCATTAATTATCATCATTGATCATATCATTCCTCAGTTACTAAAAATAACCGTAAATGTAACATTCAAAAATCTATTTAGGGTGGTTATGTGTATACTTTATTACATTACCATGAATAAAATGTATATAATTCTAAAATAATCAATCGGTTTACTATTCTTGGAGAACAAAATACATTTATAATATCAATTTTACATTAGGAAAAAATTTAATAAAATATAATATTTGTAATCCTTGAACTAGTTTAATTAATTCATCTTCATATCCTATAGATAAGTAAATAAATTAAGGGTGATCTTCTATTCTTATTAATTATTACACAAATAAGAATTTATTAGGACTAAATATGGAATAACAAATATAGTCAGGTAAATAACAGGAAACATATTCTATTTACTCAGTTGTATGACAAAAAATGATTATAAAGATAATATCATTACAATAATCTCAGGGTTAAAGGTAACTAAATTTTCAATTATGTAAATTCATACTATTGGATTACCTGAACTAAAACAAATGTTATCTCTATAACAAATACCTTCTACTATGATTGTTCAAAACTATTTGTAAAGTCGCATTTAATTTGGAAAACTAATTCTTCTCAAGATGCCATTGGATACATCAACGAGCTATAAAATTACATGCCCCACTCATCAATACATGTCCAATGAAATATTCAAATATACAATTATTAATTATATTCATCATAAATATACAATAGAAGAAAATATATATTGAACAAAAAGTATGTCATGTCAAAATTTTCCTAGTTAGTAAAATATATTTTATATTAAATCATAATATATAGAAATGATATACGAGTTAAGAAATAATCTTACCCACAATTCAAAAAATATGTATATTTAAAAGAAATTTAACATTCTATTATAACAGGAAAGGTAATATTTCAATAGAATTTTATTAACTATAAAATAAATAAGATATAAAAGATGACCTTCAATTCATTATAAATAAATTTTTTTAAGAAAAATGATATACATTATAGGATAAAAAAATTGATACAAAAAACATTCACAGAATATTAATCTTTGTATATCTATTTATATAATATAGATTGAAATAATGTGTGTAAAATGGTTATAGTGGCAGGATGGTATTTCATTGATGTGTAATTTAAAAAACTTTTTTTACTGTTGGTAAAGGAAGATTAAAATGAAAATTTTTGGTAAAACATTATATATCCTTTTAGACAACATAAAACGTAATAGATAACATAAAATATCTTTTATAAATAATTTGGGTAAATAAGAAGTATTCAATTTGATAATATATTAAAAATATAGATATGGAATTAAAATACACCTGATAAACAAGAAAAATAACTACACGATATCTTTTAATCATTCTTATTGACAGATTCACTTTATTTGAATCTTTAATAATCATGAATAAATATATATACATGTTAAAAACCCAATTGGGAAATATAAACACAACAACAAAGAAAATAGAAAAATATTACCATGTATGTCTCATTTGAGAATAAATTGAGATGAAATGTCTTTCAAGGATTATGTCATTATTGTGAGATTAAATGAATTAAGTACATAAGTGTGACAAATGTAAACCCATAGAAACCTTGATTCAAAAAACCCAATACAATTACATGTAATTTTTCTCATAATAATGCAATAACAAATTCAATAACGTTTAATTATAACCCATATGATGGAAATTGAGTTAATAAAATAGTTATCTATAATTCGAGTCACTACTTATATTCATTATCACAGTAGAAAATCAATTATTTTAGTTCATGGGGCTATATTCCACCGTACATTAGAATGATATCTTTTTCAGAAATTTGATACAAGGGGATATCTGTGATGGTAATTTGATTGAAACAATAAATACTCAATTTATCTGGTATACTAATATAATTATATATGAATGGTTTAAAAATATTTTAATGTTGTGGATAATGAAATAAAATGAAAATACTCAGTTATTTATGACCCCTATTTTATAGACCACTACATTAAGACTATACATAAAGCCTTTGAAAATTGATATTATGATCAAAACGAGGCCACTATGATGTGTTGAGGGATGTATGGAATACATATTGGTAGGTAATTTCTCATCAATAATTGATTTTAGTGAATCAAAAATACATATGAGGTTTGTCATTATAAGTGAGGAGAGGGTCACTTTCTGAAATTTAAAAAGTATAAATTTAATATAAAGTTATTTCCATACTCAAATGGATCAATACTCATATAATTATAATATAGAATCATTATGGGTATAAATTATATATTCCAATGTATTTTGGGCATGTTTTGGTTATGTAATTTCCCTTATTATTTAGATTTAAAACCTAGTTAAACCTTTTTACATTTAATGTAGAATTAATCATTTCTACCATGTATGGGTAAATAATGTTATAATAAATTGATATTATACTCATATGTAGAACATGGTTGATAGATTAAATTTTATTCCATTCATTTTTTTATTTTAATATTTTTATTTATTTTAAATCATTAAATAAATTTTTTTTACTAAAAAATATCATTAGTGTACTTTTTGTCATTATTCATTAAATTTCAAATAAAACAAAACATTAAAAAGAAAAAATTTGGCTATAATACCATCAAATATTACTAAAATATAAAATTTGTTAATAAAAAATGTGAAATAATATAAATTTTTTGAAAAAAAATTTCTTTTCAAATTTTATTACAAAGTTTATTTTAAATTACAATTAAGTTGAATAATGTTGTGTCATTATTGCATGAGAATTTAAGTTTGGTACATCAAGATGAAAATTTGTAAATATATTATCATTATAAAAACTAATTATTTTTCAAATCAATTCATGGAATCAAACATCTGTTTTATTTATCTATATAATGAAATATTATAGATATTAGAAGAATAAAAGTTATACTATTCACTCTATTTATCACATAAATATTGTAAAGGTCAAATTCATATCTAATGGGTAAAAAATCATATTTTAAAATTTTATGATTCTTTAAAAAATAGACTCATCCAATGATATTATTTCAAGTTTTGGGTTGATTTTTAATGCCACAACACAATATTTTAAAACATTAATTTCCCAAGTTCCTATGACCCTGGTGACAATTATTTATAATGATTAATATTCATAAACACAAAAATTAAAAGAATCATTTCTATCAAATTTTGACCACCTGATTTCATGTATTGAATCTATTTTAAAGATAAAATATCAATTATTTCAAGTAATAATTATAATATAATTATTAAAAAACAATGAGTTTTTTTTCCAAAAAATAGGATTTTTTAGGTATAAAATTTTTTTTATTAAAAAATGTTTAAAAGAAAATTCAACATAAATAAATAAATTGTTAAAAAATTAATTATTCTATTTTTTCTATTAATCGATTTTAAAAAACATAACATTGAAAATTCATTATAATAAAATAATGATTGAAAAAAAGTTTTATTTTTTGGTACTCATGGAATAATCATACATTTTCAATAAATATCAAAAAATCAGCCTAAGATAATTTTTATATTAATATTTCAATAATTATGTTCATTGCATTAAAAAAATGGAAATAAAAAAAATATATTATTTTTTTGTGGAAAGCAATAGAAATCATTTCGGAAGAAAACATATTTATAATGAGAAAATAGAAATTACTAAAAAATATGTATTTTTTCGCTAAGAGTTCATCTATAAAATTTTACTTAGTATTACTTTAACATAAATTATATAATATGAAAATTCCTCTATCTTCAATAAAATTCCATGACTATATTGTAATAATATTTTTTTAAGCTCTTTTATGATTGATGTTAAATGTTGTGTAAGTTATTGAACATAGAGTTCTTACAATATGGAGATATTAAATTATTTTTTCTTACAAACAAATCTCTACCATTTTCTTTTATATTTCATTCTAATAAAACGTGGTTTTTTCTTTTTCATATCATCATTAGATTCCCTTTTTTATACTTATGTTTTTTGATTTCTCCAATGTAACTATATCATTCATATCATTCAATTCATCAACAGTTTCTCTCTGGTGTAAGGATTATAGATATTTTCTTCACAATAATATAGTTCATGTTCTAGCTATATTTCATTAGATGTGATAACATATGTTTTATATATAATATATATTCATATTATAAGGATATTAGAAGCATCATGTAATTTAAAGAAGATTGGTGGGAAATTCAATTGGTAATCCTCAAATCCCATTTATTCTAGAATTTGAAAAGGTGAAAAATACCTTGGGATACATTTTCTGTTATCAATAAATCTCATAACACCCTTCCATGAACATAATATTAAGAAAACATGATCTCTCACATGAAATTCAAAATCATTATTTTAGTTGTCCTCATAAATATGTTTCCCTATTTAAGATTCCTTAGTGGGGTTTTAAACAGTATTCATGTCCATTATTATCTCATGAATATGTTCTAGTGTTATGGGCTTAATTTAATCAACATCATGTAAACAAGATGGAGTGTGGATTTTTTTTCCGTATAATTATTCATATATAGAGTTTTGAATAAATGAATCAAATATATATGTATATAAAAAATTTAAAAAGGTTAATATTAAACCAAATTACATGTTATTCATGTGATTAGGGAATTAATGTGTAGTTAACTCTTTGAATAGTTCATTTATACAACCCATTAATTTTAGGGAGAATGGAAGTCCACAAACAAAGATCATTATCATGATCCTTCTAAATACGTTCCTATAATTCTAATGTATGTCATGTATCAAAATCATACATAGATAAATGGGGAGAACCATGAAACCTTACAAAATAATTTATATAAATTTATGTAATGTTATTAAGAGGTAAATATTATATTATTGAAAATAAATGTCTATATTTGTTTAGGAAATAAATTGTAACAAATAATTTATTATTCTTAACAGACTTGTTTATAGTCAAATAAAAAATTCTATTGTAATTTCATCCCATTTATTTATTGGTTTATAGTGAATATAAATGAATCCTCTTGTATATTGTTTCTAATCCTTTACATGTTTATAGAAAAATAATTGGTTGATAATTCTAAATTTCCCTTTTCATACTGTTCCATTATAAATGTTCCACCAAAATATTTATTCATCATTGTGCTACTATAGTATATCAAAGACATTTATCACTGATAATCATTCATTAATTCAATTATTAGCTTATTTATAGATAATACAATTGAAATATTTCCAAATATTGTAATTCATACATCATATACAATGTTCATCAGTTTCACATCATTCACAACATTAGTTTTCTATAGAAAATTTTCATCTTCAGGTGGAGAAAATATTTCATTTTCCAATAAACAACGAATAGAAATCATTTGAAAAATTAGTGATTTTTTCTCTTTCTTTAATCATTCCCTTATATATCTTTACTAAATAAATTAACAAAGGACCCCATTAAATCCTTATTTAAATCTGTAATCCATTATCATTCCTTAACAATGAATCTAGAACCCTAATTTCCTTATTTTGTTCATATTGTATTATGAAACTGTAATAATTGAGTATCTGGTGCCCTCATGTTGGACTCATATTTCAATTCTTTGATGTATATTTGTAATACAGGCTCCAAAGTTCAATGTATATCTCAAATATTTCACTACACATATAATTTATCCTTAAAATTAAAGTAAATATGAATTATATGAACTCAATGTCATGTTTTGGATATTTGTATTAATGAATCAATAACAACCATGATGTATATGTATTAAATTAGTCATTGTAAAAAAGGTTCCAACCATGTATTTTATTCTAAATATCACTATATACCAAATATCCTTTATTTCTATATTGTAGATCCAAAATTAGATGAATTATCAATAACCTCATTAATTATTGAAAACATTCATCACATTTGTTTTTACATTTGAACATAACCAATTTAATTGTAATCGTTGATAACAGGTTGACTAGTTTGAGGAAATTTCAAAAAAAATGTCAAGAACCACCTTCTTCAAGATGAGGGAAGGGATATAAAATTGAAACACCATTATTTATTTAAGATGAAGTGGTTATAATTACCCTAGTGTCCTGCCTTAAATATGCCCCAAAGTGGATATTAGAACCAAGGGGAGATAATGTCACACAAAATAGAAGGTATTTTTATATTTAATTGAATAGAATCTTGATATAATATGGTAAAAATTCCCATAAAAAAGAAATTTATATAAAGGAATAAAAAATCAAACCCACGCATGGTTTTAACATAAACAACGTCAAAAGTAAAACTAAATCACCAATATAAGTATCATGTGAATGTGACTATGCAGCAGCACAATCACAATCCTCATGCCTGAGCTAGTATAGTCTTGTATGGTCTTTAATATCCTTTTGTGAACCTGAAAATGTTTTTCAGAGGTAGGGTGAGTATACATGTATACCTAGTTGGAAAATTATGGTCACCTATGCACAAGTGGGGTAACATACTATCACCAGGTGAGATAATAGTAGAACATCAACGAAACAAATAAGGACTTCTAACTAGCCCTACCTCCCCATGTCACATTTCCCATGTAATATAATTCATATAAAGTAGCAGTATAAGCACGTCGACATTTGGGTAACTCATGCCACTTTTCCACTAATTAACTGCTCATTACTAACGACTAATGTCTTGATATTACCTATCTTCCAGAAGATATTGCCACTTCAGAAATATGGCCACACTCAAATAGTACTCAAACTACACACAATCCCCATCCCCAAACACTTATGCCTAAAAAAATGCCTCTCGGCCGAAGACACATATGCCTCAATCTGAAGACATTTTGGAAAACAATCCTAACCCACAAACACATGTCCCCCTCATCCACAAGAAAAACACACGTGATTAATATTGGACGCTGGTAAACTTCAAGCCATTGCAACATGCTCAGATATGATCGAGCGACATGAACAAGAAGAGGGTGTGAATAAGAAAGTATGTTACCAGGCTCTCTCCCCCATAGGGATGTAGAGGAAAACACCCCCACCATAAAATGGTTGAGTTCAGACTATGGTGCTCAACAAGGGTTCGGTGTTTATAGAAATAAAAAAACTACAATTTATACATATATGTAAAGAAACTCTCCACCCAACATAAATGTCTCCAAAACAGAAACAATCCAATGAAAAATAATTATTTAGACTACCCCTATAAGCATAAGCACAATAAACAACAACTACTGAAGCATTAACCCAACACCCTTTTCATTTAACCAATTTATATTCCTTAATTAAGGGGTTCTATTTAAATTATTTCAGTGATATCTATGGAAACTACAATGGAAAACATATATATCTATTCTATGAAGGATAAGAGCATATTTAAATAAACACACAACAACCATACCACTTCAATAATTGGTCCTGTAATCATAAATCAAGGGGAAAATGTACCTAGGTAAATTGTTTCAATTTTATCCCCCATTTATATAATTAACAGAGAATAACCATCATGCAGTCCCACTACACAACCCACATTCATCCTGGATGCTTGTTCATTGGCATCCCATTGTTGATATTCAATGAGATCCCACTCAATCATTTGCTTTTAACCAATCCCAAAAACCCCTCAATAGAAAGTCATAACGCATTGGACACCCATAAACATGAAGTCCTGATAACCCACTCTTGCAGCACTGCTGCCCAAATGATACAAATATGTTGAAACACTGTATGATATATTCGAAAACCACAAAATAAAACAATAGAAGTTTTACTACCTACAGTCTATCCATTCAACAATCACTTAATATCTCAATCTGATATGTCTCCACTCCTCCCGTAACACCCTATAATCAAATACCACAACAAAACACCACCAAACTTTAGATCTACTGCACAATAATTTTATTCCCCATTCACATGACTAACCCCATCAAGAACCCCTTTACCTATATCAAGGATACCAAAAAAACATCACACAACCCCAAAATGTACAAAACATAAACAACACATCACAAAACAACACCATTCAGCCATGAAAATTCAAATTTATCAAGTTGGTTCATTAATTCAACATTAAATAATACGGGTGATCACAAAACATATTTGATATTATAGATTTATTTATTTAACCATGTATACATGATTAAAAATAGTTCCTATTACATCCATTTATCAATCATCACAACAATAATAGAACATCACCATTGCACAAGAAAAGACCACCGACAACCATGATTTTCAGAACGAATATATTGTAAATAAACCATACAAAGAAACAAAGAGAGTAGATAAAACAAAGAGATCAACATCAAACGTTCTAAAGTCCAACATGTTATCATTAAATCAAAACATATCTATGATTATTCATTATTCGATTAAGAAAACGTATCCACCCATTATTTATAATGAATCATAGAATATCAACCCCGCATGATGTAAAAATAAGGATAGAGAGAAGATTTCCATCATAGAACAACATGTGACCAAAACCCTTCTTTGTTCCAAAATTGGGGATCACATGAGCAGTAGGAAATAACATGAAAATGTTGTAGGAAGGTCACTATCACAGGAGCACAACTCATGTAGAGAGGAATTCTCTATGGACACTAAGAGAAAAGAGAAGACATGACCACAAATAATAGAAACATCCAAAACCTATATCAATGAAAAAAATGTCCTAATTTCATTAACATAGTATTTTTGTCAAGATCACTTGATTTCAATATATCAATGTCCCCATATCATTTGGATTTTATTGATATCCCTGATATCCTTTGAAGCAACATTAAAATGCTTAAACAAGGCTTTAAACTATGTTTACATTAAATAAGATGTAATAGGGGAAAACATGAAAAAATTGGGAAATTATAAAGAGGGTAAAGGGTGGGACATCATTTCTTTGTTACACCATTTCATAGCCACCATTTTGGTAAAATTTTATTTTTGGAAAACTCTTGAAATAATCCACTGTAACCCCCAAGAACATCACATGAACTAGATTATTAGAATTGAATTTCCCAGGGAAATCCAGGTAATTAAATTATATACCACTCAATGTATTCTTGTCCTTGGAAATTTAAAACCAAAATCAGAAAAATACAAGTCTGAACAACCACCCCAAAAGATTATTCTCAGGGACCAACTGCCTCATGTTGTTTGAAAACTAGAGTGAAACCCCTGACATCTAGGAATACCTCCATAGAATATATGTTTTTAATAATTTTACAAACACATCCTTGACATCAATCTCCGGAAGAATTGTACCATCACATCCTGGATATATATCTCTTTAACAATTTTATAAATACTGGGACATATATATTTGTGAATCCCTTCCTCCACGTCACGAAAATATCTTTTGTGGGTGACGCTAACACACCTGCATGAATTTCAACAACATAAGTATTATTCCATATTATTTAGGATTAGGGCCTCCCCAACCCACAATCAAGACCTTTCACACAAATACTAGGAATAAGGGATCAATGTGTCTGATAACAAATAGGGTTAATCATTACATCAGAAAATGAAGAATAAAATTAAATCACATAAGAAAAACATAGGAAAACTCCATCAACTAGGCTTGCATCTGTGCCTCTCACACCCATGTACTGTCCTCGATGCCCCCATGCCTCCATAACACATTAACTAAAGGAATGGTCAATCTATGAAGCATATTCTCTTCATGATACTCTATTTTAACGTGTCACTCATTGAATGTCTCTTATTCTTCGATATCGTACTATCACTAATCAATGATGTGGGAGTCATTTTGCTGACACTGATGAAACTGAAAGACATGGAAGACATGGTGGATCATATCCAACCATACTGCAAAAACAAAATAATATTCGACCTCTTAGACTTTTCCCAACACCTCTAAAGGTATGATGAACCTAGGTGAAAATTTTCTCTCATACCAATCTTATTATGCCAATATAGAGGGGAAAGAATCAATAAAACACGGTTCCCTTCCCCAGACTCATATGACATCCTCCAATTTTCTGCATACTAATTCTTTTGGTCATGTGCTGCCTTCATCCTCTCACAGACAAGTTGAACCTTCTATCTTGTACTCTTCACAATGTAGAACCGTGAAGATATGACTCCCCAACATCATTCTAGCATAAGGGTGAATGGCGTGAACTCCTTTATAGAGCATCAAACAGAGATACACAATTGGATGAGTGATAGATATTATTGTATGAAAACTATACCATGTGAAAAGGTCTCACCTAGGACTGACTAATGTTTAGAATACATGCCCATAACATGTCCTTAAATGTCTGGATGGCCCTCTATGTCTGCCCATCCATCTGAGCATGGAATGTTTTGATGAGTTGTAACTGAGTTTCAAAGGCATGTAGTAATTTTCTAAAGAGTCGTGATGTTAAATGTGTATCGTATTTAAATAAATTGTATCTAGGTACTCAATCTAGTCACAACACCTCATCCACATTCCAATATTTAAATGAATCGAGTATGCTCGACAACTTATTTTCCATGAAGGGAGCTGATTACCTCAACCAGACCACTAATACCCAATGATTATCACATCCTCCCTCAATCAAGGGTAATCCTTTGAAGAAATATCTCAAGATTTCATCTCACTTCAGCTCATGAACATTTGAGGTTTGTTGAAGTCTCTTGGTAAAAAATTTCTCACCCATCACCTACTGAGACACTATCCGTTCTAACATGAACTCATCCACTTCCCGCTTCATCCCAGGCCACCAAAAATGTACCCTCAAGACATGGAACATTTTTGAAACTATTATATTCACCACTAGGGGTGATCTAGGGAACTCATGGAGAACTCCATCATGCATTCTCACTAGTTAAAATAGATTCCCATATAATAGAATATGATTTTGACTATCCACCAACCATCCCTCTAGAGCATCATCATGTATAGTGTGATCATGCATCACATTTGCCTCTACATCTCCCCAATGAAACTCATCCTCCCATCGCACCACGGAAGATGACACTATAATCTGGAATAGATAGCCTCTTCCGCCTTCCACTCTCTCATCTAGATGATATGTGACCAACTCCTCCATCTCCTAACAAACATCCATGGATTCCCAAACTACCTAATTCTATAGAATCATACTTAAGGAATCTACCACCACATTTCCCTTTCCTGAGGTGTATGAGATCTCGATGTCGTATTCCTAGAGAAACTCCATCCACCATTGGTTTCCGCAAGTTTAGGACTCAATGGGGAAGATATACGTCAATATCATGTGATCTATTAATACCACAAAGTTCTCCTCGATGATGTAAGGTTTCCATAACATCAGTGTGAACATGACCACTGTAATATCCAAGTCATGGGAGTGATAATCAGGGTATTGTGACATTAAATCTTATACCCAAAATATATCACTCCATATTTTTACATCTTCACAATTATGAAGCCTAGAAAAGAGAATCATAAAACACCGTGAACACCAACCCATCATCTAGAATCCTAAACATGAGATCACTGATCATATTTCCCTTTAGGTAGAAAAATGTTACCGGACACTGGTCACTCCACATTAAGGCATAGTCTTTTCTGGTAAATGCTATCAATAGAGCCACAACCCATGAAAAGTCTAGTAAAACCTCTAGTAATAGCCAGATAGACCAAGGATGTTGCAAAAGTTCCTTATGTTCTAGGGTGATTTCCATGAAACAATTGCATCATCCTATGATGTATCCACTACTATTCCGTACTGAGATAACACATGTTTGAGGTTGTTCACCTCTCGCATCCAGAACATGTAGTTGGAAAATTTTCGAAATAGGTGGTGGTGCCGGAGGACATACATGTTTCTCCTGTAGAGATCAACATGATCCTCTTATTTTATTGAGTATATTATAATGTTGTCACATAATATTATGAAAACTAGTCTAGGATCATGCATAAGATAGAGTTAATGACGCCCATGAACATGGATTTTGTATTTGTAACACCGATGTGCTTTAACCTGAACTCAATGTGCCAATACCTGCACCTGGAAGCAGTCTTCGGTATGTCACCATCATTCACCCACAACTGGTAATATATTGACAATGGATGGATCTTGGATAACCATCCTAATCTAGTAAGAATGTTGAAGATGTCATCTATTCTCGAGAGAGGGTAACAGTTATGTACCATTACCTGATTCAACATTTGGTATTCTATTCTCATGCTCATGACACCATCTACATTCTTCTCAAAAAAAAACTATATCACCCCATGGTGACACACTCGGATGGATAAAAAACTTTTTTCATTTGGTCTTCAACCAAAATCCGCAACTCCCAGAACACAGATCGTGTCATCAAATAGGGACCCATAATATTGGATGGGAACCAAGTTGCAAGGAAATTCCAAACATGAAGTCATGTAGAGGGGGTAGAGCCACAACCTCCTCTAAGATGACATCGGGGATCTGTCTAATAACCACTGAAACCTCAAATATCTCTGTGTATTCTGATCCAACATAAAAATCGACCGAAATTGTTAGAAGAGGTTCCAAACACGGACTTCCCACCTGACTACCTCACACACTAATGAAAACGTAATGATGGATATTCAAACCCGATAACATGACTCTTTTCCAGAAGTAGTTGATAACTTCATGTATAGAAAAAAAACTACTTGATTCCTAGGATGAAATTGTATGGCTACATAATTAGTAGTAGAAGAAACTCATTGGACTGATGCGGCCCCAACATCAGTCTACATCACCATAAAATATAAAAAACATGTATGACCACCATCTGCAATACTCAACACTAAGGGAATGGAAAGTCTCTCAACATCTTGTAAAAAGGAAAGAGATATACATGGTTCACCAAAGGATTGTAAAATTCATGAATCAAACAGAGAACACACAATAGTACTAAACATATTGATAGTACCTTGAATAACCTCCAACCACGTTGGAACTGCTGCCTCGATGACATTCAACTACACATTCCATGCTCCTCTAGCCCTCTTATGTCAACTACCTCTGCATCTATGCCATAGTTGGGGTCCTTGAGGATCACCCTATGTTCGGCCACCTCCAACACAATCTACCCTCAGTGGAGCAGGAGCCCACTGCCCCTACTTCTGGAAAGGTATTACCAGAATCTACTGCTACTGATCTGTGAAATAAATTTACCAACCACTACTGTACTGGGCTTGAAAAAGGTAAAAAATTCAAAGATGTCCACGAATTCCCCAGAAAAAGAACTTTGATCCCATTTCTATGAGGAAATGGTGAGGGATAGTAGAATGGAACAATAACTATTGAGGTATACATCCCTCCGACTGAAGCCTAGGAGGCCCTAATGTTGGATAACTGATTTTGAATGTCTTCCCCATCGAGGAACTCTGGTATATCCCCTCTCATGGTACACATCCTTGTGAAGGCATCCTCACAAATACGTCGGCCATTTTCCGAACTTCTAAGTATGTTGGTAGGTTAAAGGGATTGACAATGTACTGAAGAGAATGTTAGAGATCCTCCTCATTGCATCTCACATATGACTCCTCATCCAGAATTTGATCTAAGGAAATGTGTAGTAGATCCCTGGACATGATCTTCAGTTCCCTCACTAACACAATACCTTGTTTTAGGGAGAGTATCACATAACTCTTCTCAACCTTCATAATATATGAAAGAAACCTTAAACAAACCTCCATCTCATTTTAATACCATGATTTGTCGGTCTCCTTCTCATTCTTAAGGTAACACATCCAACACTATTTCACAACTCCTCACATCTGGTTCACTATAAGAATAACCTAGTACTCCGTTGGAGCACAAATCAATCTAAAGGTGATTATCATCTTCTCAACCCAACCCTCAATATATGAGTCTAAAAAGATTCCGTCATACATTCTCAAGGACTTCTGCTAAAAATCATGAAGGGTCTTTTTCCATAAGTAATCATCCTTATCTCGATTGACCCTCAACAGGTCAACCATGTCATCATGTTGGGACCTAATTATTCTTTCCAAATGTGAGTGACATTTATGTGCCATAGTTGAAAAGGTAAACAAAGATAACCAAAGCCCATGTAGTATGGAGATTTCCTTATAAGATTTATTTTTTGTATTTATTTAAATTAATTTCAATAAAAATCCAAATAGAAACAAGAAAAAAATTCATTATGATTCATTTTCCTTTAATGGGGTGTCTACCCTACATAAGTGTATCCTCACATGGTTTATCATAAGTTCCAATGTCCTTTCATCGGATCATGGGTGGCCTCAAATATCGTGTCCTATCCAGTATTCATTATCCTATTTCATGCACCATGATTTCATAACATTGCTTCTCTACCATTCAATGAAATCCTCACTATTACCAACTTCAAACTCCATCATATCCCTCAACCATCATCTATGATATCTTTTTCATGACCATCCTTCTTCAAGATGATGGAAACGACAAAAAAGTTCCACCCCTTTCCATTTTCATAATTTTTGAGAGATAATGACCCATGAGTCCAAAAATTAATAGGCCCCCATTGTAGTCACTAGAACCAATTGTATATAATATCACAAAAAATGGGTTGAATTACCCTCTTTAATGAAATGAGATTTGGATATAAGATGGTAAAAATCCAATACAGTGGAAAAAATTTATATATAGGAAACAAAAATCCAATCCATACATGATTTAAATGTAATCTACAATAAATGTACCGAAAAAGAACCAAAGCATGTAACAAAA
This sequence comes from Viscum album, assembly GCA_963277665.1. Lineage (NCBI taxonomy): Eukaryota > Viridiplantae > Streptophyta > Magnoliopsida > Santalales > Viscaceae > Viscum > Viscum album. Next base: position 639,598,359 of record OY728133.1, on the reverse strand, counting down.
GAAAAAGACAATGATGTAGCACATCAACTATCCCAAAGCAAGAACTAGTAAATCCCATCAAGGCCATAAATTTCCTCTTCGAAACTTGAAAATATTTTTACAAATGTAGGGTGTCTATACAAGTATACCCACATGGACAACTAAATTCACATGTGAATAAGTGGGGGAATATACTAATTTCCCTAGGAGAGAACAATATGTCCTCAAAGAATGATCCAAGGAGTACTAACTGGCCCATCATATCCAAGGCACTCTCCCAAAGTAATGCAATTCTATTAGATTAGTAGTATATTCACATAGTTAATTGGGTACCATGCACTAAATTTCCACATGTTAACTGCTTGTTACTAACGGTTAACATCATGATGCTACTAATATTCCAAAACATAGTCCCACTAATACATCCTTTCTGCACACACCTGTTCCTTACACCACACACAATCCCCACCCATAGACACCTGATCCACAAAAACAATGCCTATTGATTGATGACACCTAGGCCTCATCCCTAAGACACTTAGAAAATCAATCCTGACCCAAAATCACATGTTCCCATCATCCTCAACAAAAACACATCCAAAAGATCTGGGACAATGGTAATCCTAAAATGATTACATCCTACTCAAATATGCTCATGTTGTACAAACTGGAAGGTTATGCGAAGAAGAAATTCAATAACAAGCCTTCATCCCTCCCACCTGGTTGATTCGAAAGACATCCTCCCCCATTAAATGGGAATGTTCATAACATGGTGATGAAAAATGGTGGGGTTCATATATAAATATAACTTAACATTAATTTATACATATATGTAAACAAACATTCATCCCATCTTATGGTTCCAAATAATCATGCAGCCCATTAGAACCACTTTTGATGAAACCCCTATATGCACAACCACACAAATAGCCTCTGCCAAAGCATAAACCCAACCCTATTTTCATTTGACCACATTACATTCATTAATTTTTGTGTTACCTTTAATTTATTCCAGAACGACCCATGAAATAAAAAATAACATCATTTGCAACCGTTCTAAGATAGTGATGAGCAAGATTAACTGAACAGAAAACAACCAACCCATTTCATTCATCAGTAATTCCTACATTGATCAATGAAAAAATGGACCAATGTAAATAATTTCAATTTTAGACACAAATTTTTAAAAACAATAGAGAACAACCAAAATACAGTCTCACAACCCCACATCAATATTCCTAAACACACATTCAACCACAAAAAACAATCATTCTTCAAATTTATCCCACTCAATCATGGCCTCACAACCAAATCTGGAAACCCCGATTCACAAAAACACCTCAACCATCACACCAATTAACATGATGTCATGACAACCCATTCCTCCAGCCCCACTGCCAAAATGATACCCATATACAGTCCCACGACATGAGAACTTTGATGGAAAAAACATAAATCAATGGAAATCCAACTTCCTATATGTTTATCCATTCCACAATCACTCATTATCTCAAACTGAGGTGGCATCACACCTTGAGTACCACCATGTACATAAATCCCACAAAAACACACCACCCAAAAACAACCCCATTTCAAAAAAAATATTCTTCCCCATTCATAGGACCTACCCATCCATCCACCCACCATGCCTGTAACATGTCTACCAATAGAAAAATCACACAACCATCATTATGTAAAAAACAAAAACAAAAAAAACACACAATCATCCCATTAATCCAAGAATATTTCAATTTTTCAAGAGGGGTTCTATTATTCAACATTAAATAACAGGGGTGATCATCGAACATGTTTTATCTTTCGACATAAATTTACTTAACCATTTATACATGATTTAATAGATTTAATCATACATCCATTTTTCGAGAAGTGCAATAAAAACATAACATCACTAGTGTGTTAGAAAATACCACTAATGACCAAAATTTTTAGAAGGACTTCAACCCCAAGAAACCATATAATGAAACAAATATAGCAGATAAAACCAAATGATAAAAAGCATCCATCCACAATTAACTACCCATTATATTTTAATCATCACTCTGCTAATGATATTCATTAATCATTTATGAAAAATTAATCATTTTTTCATCACAAAAAATCATTAGTACAACCACCCTGCATGATGAATATATTACGATAGGAATGAGAAACCCTACATTGAACAACAAGAGACCCAAAATCATTTTAGTACCAAAATAGAGGATCACCTGAGTAGAGTGAAACCCAAAAAAACTGAGCAGGAATGGATCTAACATAGGAGCATGACACATCTATATAAGAGGACACGATTTGAACTAAGAGAAAAGATAGGAGTGAACCTAAACTTTTAGAAAATTCCAGATCTTATATCAATAGAAGGAAATAGTTCAATAGGTCATTAATGTGGGATCGAAGTCATGATCATGTAGTCTGAATATGTCAAGGCCCCTGAAGTGTTATGATATTGATGATATACTTAATATACATTGAAAGTCCATTAAAATGCCCAAACAAGGCATTAAACACTGATTAAAAAAATATGTAAGAGGGTTGAAACAGAAAAAACATGGAAAAATATAAATTTTGTAAAGGGTGACACACCATTTCGGTGTATTGCTATCATGTCGCCACTATCACGGTTCCACCATTTAGGTTAAACTGTTTTGGTGAAAAAGGATTTTATCAAAACTCATTAAACAATCCACATTAAACCCCATGAACACCACAAGCACATGATTTTCAAAAAGGAATAGACCAGGGAAATTTGTGTCATTACCCAAATCATCAATAGTTAACCAAAAAACCAATGAATCTTTATACCTTATTTTTGTTCATTTTTCTACTAAATTCTTTAAATATCTCAATCATCACAATATCAACTGTGACTCTATCCATGGAGAAAATTTGACCACAAAACGAATCATTCAAATTTAAATATTCACACTTCATAAATTTCCCGTGTATGTGAATTTTTATAATAGTCCTAGTAATTGTATTAAATTGATCCATTCCAATCTCATATCATTTAAACTATTGAATAAATATCATTTTTTAATATCGTAAAAAAATTAAATAGATATTTGTTGAACTTTTTATTCATTAAATCAACAGAAACAAAATGTGAATTAGTTAATCCGAAAATATTTTCCATATATGCATAATTTTTATACAAAATAAAAAATTACATCCTTTTTATGTCATCCATTCATTACATGTAATATATGAACCCCATAATGAATGTTAGTATTTTGAAAATATTGATCTCTTTGATGTTGATAGAATAAATCAATAATACAAGGTAGAGGATATCTTATATTTATCAATATTTTATTTAATTATTTACAAATAATAATTGAAAATACACATATATCTATCATTATTCTTAATGAAAAATATAGGGGATCCCCGTGGATTAAAACTAGTGTTCCTAAATCCCTTTGAACACAAATGATTTAGTTGTTTATTAAACTCCCCTAACTCTATAGCTTCACTTTTATAGGGAGTATTTTAAATAGGTATTTCACCATGGACTAAATCAATTGACTACTAAACTATACATTCAGGTAGATTACTAAATAATTACTCAAGAAATATATAATTTTTTTGAATAATAATTACGTTCTAAATTCAAAGGCCAAATTTTATCCATAAATTGGATCTTATATTTATATATGATAATCTCATTTATATTACTACAAGAGGTGGATCTAAATATGACATAGGCGATGAAGTATCCCTAATAATTAAAATAAAATATACAACATCAAAATGAATCATTTTTTAATTTAGTTTTAAATAAATATTTTAATTATATTATAAATCCTATCCAAATAAATAATTGCATCTAAATCAAAAATATATTGAATAATAAACTCTAAAAATAATGAATATTTATGGGACATAATGTGAATATTCGTGGAATTATTAAGCTTTCGGAATGCGATGAAAAAATCCTTTCAATATGAAGCAATCCAATGAAAAAACATGGGATCATACTTCGTTACTTGAATTTGTTACATTGGACTCCAAAGATCCCCAATGAACATACATCTAGACCAGAAACTCTTATTAAGTTGAACTATAGAACAATATAAGGGGATCATGGGTTTTTTTCTCAAATACATATTGATTTTAATTAGGAAATCAAAAAACTAGATGAAATTAATCTCTTTGATAATGTAATAGAGAGTGAATAAATAATTTATTATGAAAACATTCTTCTATTTTGTGATATCTGCATGATTTTGGGTCACTCAGTTGCTAATTGAATGATGCTTAAAATGAAGGTAAAGGAAGCACCGAAAATCAACAACTATAATGAAAATAATAGAATCCTAAAAGATAAAAATCTTGTAGTATAGAAAGAAGATTATCAAAGAATCATGTCAACACCAATACTTTTATTCATTAAATAATTTATGGGTATACATTTATAATGAGGAAAAAAGGCTAATGATTAACCTATCTTTCCCAGTTCATCCATTAAGATGCGGTGTTAGTGGTAAATCGATGAAAATTCTCTAATTTTGGAAAACTCACATGAAGTCTGTGAAATAGTTAATGAATTATTGGATAAGTATTCTCGTTCATATTCATCTAGCGATCATGTCAATGCCTTTCATGTTATTTCCAATTCAACAGGATAGATTGGATATGAACCTCCTCTTCACCCCAACAATATTGTATTTTATTTATGAACCTTTCTTACTCGGTCTTTTTAGACCCGAATTGATTGATTCGTGAGTATGATAATGTTTGGGATGATGTCATTGCTATAAATACTAATCAAAATTTACTACATTTATAAACAGATTTGCATACTCAAAGTGGCCATGCTCAGACTAACCATGTGACTCTTGTATTTGCAATCGGTTTGAACCCATATGTATTGAAATGTAATTGTATTAAAATTGGTGTTTATTTCATCAATGATAGTGTTGATCAGTATACAAAAGTTGAACTACCATACTCCTAGTAGGAAAATATTAGTGACCTGATAATAAATCATAATGCATATTGTGGAGAGAAATAATTTCACACTCAGTCATATTCTTTTTAGGTAGGCTTTGTGGACATTGTTGTCACGGAAAGTTTGGAATCAAAATTTATGAGTCACACTTGTATTGAAACTAGAGTTCATCATGTTCAGACACACCTTAATGGAGGGAAAAAACATTATTGATGATCCTATGGTTGATAAGGTGGTGGATCCTACTTTTTTAGAAGGGCATTTTGCACCTTGAGGAAGTCTGAGCAATCTTCTATTTTGTCTGAAAATATTAGACTACAATGGAACCTCACCTAATGTTGTGGTTACTTTATTTAGTGTCACGACCCATCCACCAGGTCCTATTTCATGATTTCCCCAAGCCTATATCCTGAAGGCAAGGGGCTGACGACTATCCCTGAATGCATCAATCTATAAGTGGGAGGCATTTCCATTTGTACCTATATGTAGACACATGCCTAACCATATCCCACAAACTAAAAAGGGAAATCACGACTATTGAAACAAGTTATGAGTACAAGTATAACAGAATCAAGTGGCCTAGAATACAAACCCAACAATAAGAATAGAAAATAGTAATTTACAAAGGGATTCAGGTAGGAATCCACTGAAAACCCCTCCAGATGGTAAGAGTAGTGTAGCTACTAGAAGCTGAGGTTTTACATTTTCTCTACCAGATCCAACAGGGCCTCGTGTAGTCCTTGGCCACTATGTCCTCCTTCAAAGCTTTGATCATCTGCACAAGACACAACAAGTTCATACTGTGCAGGGGTGAGTGACAAAATACTTAGTAGGTGACCCCAAAACAAAAAGTAATGACAATAGTGCAATAATAAAAGTAAATCACTATGAAAAAGCTTGAAACAAGGGAACATAGAAGATGCATGAAGCACAAGAACGAAAAAAAAATCAAACTAGGTATACATATTGGGTAGTGATAGAATAATCATCAGTCACGTCATCGAACACCCCAGATGATGGAGAACTTCTTCACTATGAGTACAGTGGGCCGACCAAGTCACATAGAAGCTGCTTCCCACTAACCTTGGACTATGGAGTTACACCTCATCATGGTGTAAAGTGGGCCTACAAAGTCAAATAGATTCTCTTCGCACCATAGACAACTAAGGTACCCCTCTCCATCACTTATCATTTCCTTTCAATGTCCCAAACTGTTTCTTTCCACCATGGGCCTACAATGTCACACAGAGGTTATTCCCACTGGGCTATAGTGAAGTCACACATTTTCGCTTGTTTGTATTTTTCATGTCTCAACCAACTGTAGGGTTCTGTATACAGTGAACTTGATAAAACCATTTCTCAAGCCAATAGACACATATCAATATTCATTAAAGTTTCCTGAGATCATAGGAGATGATCTTACACATCAAGTGAGTTACAACATCGCAAATGGCTCATTAATCAGCCATACAGTATTCATGTTATATGTGTTTTAGTAAACAAGGGCTGGTTGCATCTCGACCAGGACCGATCCTACCAACTCGGCATGGGGGTCCCACATACCCCGGTTTGATTTGACTACCCTGACCTAACGTGGTTTGGGTCAGGGTAGGTTTGGTCCGACCTGGCTAGTAGGCTAGGCCCAATGGAATTTGTTGAACCCGACATAGTGTGGTAAGGGTTCTATACCACCAGGTCGCTCAACCCAAAATTTATGGGTTTAAACTTCCAGTGTGATTCCGGCCCACTGGGCGTGGTTCGAGAATGCCAGTACAAGTCCGACCATGGCCACTGGATGTGGGTGAAACCTTCCAGAAGAAGCCCGACCTGCGCATGCAGGCAGGGGGTGATCCTCCTGGCTGGGACAGGGCATGTTGCCCTGTCTTGCTAGCTAGAATGGGTCGGTCCAGCCACGTTGGTAATGGGAGATACCCTCTAGAAGAATCCTGACCTGCACCTGCTGGATGAAGGTCGTCCACCTGGCTGAGACGTGGCCGGTTTCTGCATCTTATCCCCTTCGCTACCCCACAGATGTGGGGACTCTCTCATGTCGTGGTCAAGAGACCGTAGCTCGCCAGCCTACCCAGGTGGCTTGGACGCAAGCTGCCTCTACCATGTGGTGCTGGTCGGTGTCTACCTCTATGCCACCAAGGCATGCCGAAAGTTCCTTCTAAATTCCATCTACAGTTTCTTGTGGTGGGGAAATAGTTCTTTCTTATGAGCCACTGGAGTTGCTCTGGTGGATCGGTTCTCTATCTGCCTATGACTACGGGCCCCAAAAGGTTTCACCATCTTCGCGATGGTCTCAGATGCGTCTTCCCACCATCGTGGAAAATATGTTCACAATGAGTTCACATGTTGAGGGGATAAGGCCTTCTTCATGTCATCCCACACACTCCATGTTAGAAGTTTTAAAAAATGGGGTAGTTTCTGGGAAGTTCTTCAATACATGATAATTCAGTCCCAATTTTGAGCCCCAAAAACAATTTCCTCCCACAAGAATGAGTGACATGCGAATCAACATGTTTTTGGGTTGATCTTCATTCATCAGTTAGATATAATTTTTGGAGATGATTTCAAAATAAAACCCCTACCTTTTTTATAATCGTTTCCATATAGCTTTTTTATCCAGGGTCCAATAGATCTCTGACGTTTTTCATTCATCAACATACATCGAAGTCGACGACGTCCTTCCAGTGTTCACCATTCTTAGTTGGAAGAAAATACATCGATGGTTCGTCAGAGAATCCTCATATTTTAATCCTCATTCCATCATCTCATCAGACTGTTAAAAAGAAAGCATTCTGCAGAGATTATATTATGATGTGATGTCGCACATTTACATTGTGTCATTTATCAAAAAGAGTCACTGTTATGTTCATTAAAGAATCATTATGATGCATGTTATTGAGAAACAAATGACTTCCATTAATTAATCTCATTGATACACACTAGTGTTGCTGTGTTGTAACTTGTTCTTCAGAATAGAAATAAAAAATCTTTTTAGACTTATTTTATTTTTTTCTGAAAGTCCCAAAAATTTACTTTTCTATTCGTCCCCTTCTGGACAATGTTTACTCCTATCATGTAGAGCAAGGCGTTCTGAGATCAATGGTACACTCGTGTTTTTTATCCAAGTATGGGTTCAAAATATAGATAATCCTACCCTCACATTTAAGGAATGTACCATAACAAAAGTTCAAAATTCTATTCTGGGATCCCTCGGCCTCCAAATCATGTGTCGTAAGATAGTTTAGTCTCAAAATAATTCAACAAAATTCAATAAATTTAAATTTAAATTTTTTCACTCTATATTTTTTCCACAATAAGGGTTTACATCCAAGAAATCCAAAACAATGTATAATCAAATAAGTGGGTGTACTGAGTGATATTCTGAGCATCCCATTCACATGTGCTCTCCTAGAGAATCTCTTTCTTCCATCAAATGTGCAGTAGAGGAATTGACCACCCAAGAAGTACTTGATCCTGTTTATCCTCTTTCTTCCCAATGAATTTCGAAAACATATCCCCCATCATCAATTCCCATCACTCCTCAATCTATCACGTGTGATGGTTCATGCACATATCTTCTATGATGTGACAAAAAAAATCATGGACCTAGTGCTTTTGTGGTGAAAGAACATGGTAGCCCACCACCTGGACAACTCTAGTTAGGATCTAATGAGGTATGAATAACCACAGAGATAACTTTCCTCCATAACCAAATCTCTTCAATCCTCATTTAGGCGACACCTGAAGGAACACATGGTCTCCCTCATTATACTCCAAGGGTCTTATCCTCCTTTCATCATTAGATATCTTCTAGATCTGTACATTCCTCATACACTCATGGAAGATATGAACCCTCTAAGTGGTAGCTCGTACCAAATCTGGACCCATGAGTGCCAAATCCCATAGTTCTGTCCAGTATGTAGGTGATCTAGAAGGATACATGTAAAATGCCTCCAATAGTGCCATTCCAATAGTGGAGTGACTACTGATGTTGTATACAAACACCAACAGCGATAGTTGGTCCTCCCAACTATGACCAAAATCTAGGACGCAAGCAAAAAATATGTCCTCCATAATCTGTATAGTATGATCTGTATAACCATCCGTCTGGGGATAAAACAATGATCTCCAACAAATCTGAGTACCAAATGCCTCTTATAATCTCTTCTATAATCGGGATGAAATGTGTGTATTGTGGTATGAGATGATCATTGACGGCACTCTGTGGAGCAACACTATATCCGGGAGGTAGAGGTGCCTATATCCCTCAACTGATCCTTGATCTTGGATGGGTAGAAACTAAGCTGACATGGGGAGTAGGTCAATGATTGCCCATAGAGAATCATGGATTTTGGATGTAAATGGTACCCCCGTTGAAATGTGTTTTGAGATTCAATCCCATTTCCAACTATATACCACATGAGGCTGATCCAATCCTACTGGAATCTGATGCTCGAAATTCACTTACTAACAAATGAAGCATCATGATATGAACTTGGTCACTGCATTCTTCATTCCTGGCCACTAGTAATAACATTAGAGGTCTTAGTACATCTTTTCAACTACAAGATGTACTACCAAAACTTATTCATGGAACTATTTCATCACCTCCTAAAAATACACAAAGCATACTATGGTGTGTCCTTTATAAAGGATGAAGTGCTCCCCACGTTTCAAAAATCCATCAGGAGCATGACCTAAGGAAATATAATCACGTTGGTCCTCGCAGTCAACATCCACCAGTTGTGACTCCCTAACCCACTCTATGACCGGGTGAGTAACATTTATGAACTGAAGGTAAGCTTATCAATCATCATCCACGAAGGATATCTAAATCACCCATAGCTGCTATGTTTCCTCACTCAATAGCTGTAAAGAGTTCCTCTTACTAAGTGTGTCAGCTACCACATTCCCCTCCACAGGAGTATAGACTATAATAATGTCATATATAGGAGGAACTATTTCCATACCCATTGTCTCATGTTCATTTCCTTTTTTGAGAATATATAACTGATACACTTTTGATGGAGTAAACTATAAATCATTCACCCTTGAAGTAGTGATACTATGTTTTCAAGGAAAAGGCCAAATCTCTTAACTCTAGGTTATGTGTCGCATAGTTCTGCACATGCTGCCTCAACTATCATGAGAGGTAGGTGATAACTGCTCACTCCTACATTAGGACACAACCTATTCTGGTCCTAGACACATTACAAAACACTACATAACGAACACCCTCCTCTGGTAGTCTCAAGATGGGGGAACCAGTCAGTATCCTCCTAAGCACCTGTAAACTCTATTGACATTTCAATTTCCACAAGAAAGAATGTTTCTTCCATGTAAAATCATAAAATGGTGACAAGACATTAGAAAATTTAGGCATTAACCACTTCTAGTATCCACACAAACCCAATAATCTATGCTCCTCCATCACACCCCTAGTTGGATCCCAATATAGAATTACCATTGTCATCACCTAATCCACTACAACTCAAGCCTCTGAGATGACAGGGTACTGGAAATTGGACCTCCCAAATACAGAACTAGAACTTCGAGAGCATATTATAATATTGGTTCTCACTGAGTGTAACAAAGACAATCTGTAGTTGTGTAGCATGATCCTCCTCCAACTCCAAGTATATGAAGATGTCGTCAATGAAGACCACTATGAACATGTCATGGTAAGTCTAGAAATTCATGTTCATGTGTCTCATGAACAATGTAGGGGAATTATTTACACCAAAAGGAATCCAAAAGAACACATAGTGGACATATAATCACCTAATGGTGGACCTCGGTACATCCTCATCCCCTACCTAAAGCTGGAGATAGCCTGAACTTTGGTATGTCTTTGATAAACACCTCGCTCTCTTCAATTGATCAAAGAGGTAATCAATTCTCGGCATTGGATAATTGTTATTCATGGTCTTCTAGATATGTCATTGAAATTCCATACACAACCTTAGTCTCATATATTATTTCTTCGAAAGAAGCACATAGGCTACCAAATGGAAAATAATGGTGCTTACGAACCCCTTATCCAAAATTCCCTCTAGTTGTACACTTAAATCGTGATTCTCCGCAAGATCCATCCAATATTACAATGTGGTTATCAGTATCATCTCTGGGTATAGGTTGATGAAAAGTTATTTCTCTCTATGTGTAGGTAGTCTCAGAACAAACAGAGTAAAAACATCCTCGTACTCATCCAACACTACAGAAATTCTTGGACTCCTCAAATCCACAAAATCGAGGGTCAGGCTAGTCAACTGGTGAGTGATTGGCTAAAAACTCCTCTGACAAAGTAATTCATTTTTGAAAGGGTTTGATTCTATCCAGTAAAGGAAACCATTGTCCCATACCCACAGACACACAACATTGTACGCTGAAAAAAATCGATCTGAGCATGGACTATGGATAACTAGTCCATACCCAAGATGAAATTGTAAGGTCTCGACGCAGCTACTTGGAAATCAAAACCGAATCTCATGCCTCCTAGAATAATATCATACTCCTAGAACCCACATGTACTCATCAAATTACCCCTTACAGGGTTCTCAATCTGCAAGGATCGATCCAATGGGTCTATCAGAATATACGAGATCCGAATGACATCCATGTAAAGGGATGTGTGACTAGAACCTTTGTAAATAAGAACTGCATATAGCATGGGGAAGAAACATATCATAATTCATATTATATCTATGGAACTATGGTTATAAGCCTATGCTACCTAAATCTCGGCTCGCCTATGTCTTCCTTCTCTCTGTGGATGGGGTGGACCACCTGAGGGTGGTGGCGGTAGTACCTCAAACCGCTGCGCACCGAATGTTGTTCGATATACTCCCCGACCACGTCTTCCGCCCTACAGTCCTCTTTGGTCGTTCCTCTACCTCAATTTATTCAGTCCCTCGACCTTCATTCAGTCATCATCATGGAAGGTCAGGTTGTCATTTCCATGTGTCCCTACCCACAACACGTGAAGCAAAGCCTGTCTCCCGGATGACTCCCTCTTGTCTGGAAGCCCCACACCATCGACCACAAGTCTTGTACTCTCCCCCAAAATGACCTTTCCAACTTGGGCCCTCATGTTAGTTAATTGCTTCTTATTAAATGATCCTCTATCTGGTGTATGTCTGTAGTTCTAGATATCAGCACCTACTTTGCCATGAATCATTCCATAAAAGGGCTCGATCTGGTACTCCCGCATATGTGGGGATACAAAGACAACATTGATTCCTTGATATCTCATATGATTAACGTCTCAATGGTCCATACCTAGATGAAAGGGTCTTTCACCATATTTATGGAGAAGAACGAGATGACTGTAAACCTCACAGAGTACTTAGACACTCATAGTCTGCCCTGCTATAGGTGAAGTATCTCCTTGGTGCACATAGAGGAAAAGGTCATATGGAATAGATCCTCACCAAAAATCCTCTTGAATTCATTTGACTAGAGGGTTGCCTAATCATGAGTATGAATCATCATAATGCAAAATCTATCTACCCATCCTTTATGAAAGATCATAGAAAAGATCCCCATCTTGTCAAGCAGTTTCATCACTAAGAGAAAGACCAACATCGCTACCTCCTGATAGTCTTATGCAACATAAGGATATATGTCTCCCCTAAAAATGGGAGGCATTTGTCTCTGGAACTTGTGGACGGAACAGAGCCTATGAGTGTCCTTTATTGGTACCACAGGTAGTAACATATGACCAATAGGTGGTTGGAATACTAGCGCCCCACCCACCGAGGACATCTCTAGCACTATCCCTAAACTTATGCCACCACACTAAGAGGATTGTCCAAACTATCACATATCATGATCATTACTATTCATCCACTTGTAGGCATACTGAGATAGGTAAATATGAACAATTGATAGAAGGTTATACCTGGTGATCAAGCTCTTATTCAAAAATAACATAAGAAGACACATATACAAATTTAGTTATTATGTTTATATCCAATTAGTATAATTCAAGGTCCTGGTTTATTGATACGTTGTTTGCAGCACAAACACTAGACTCATAGAATCTAAAAGTTGAAATCAATACACTTAACGATGTTCCTCAAATACAAATGAATAGACTCTCGATCTTAGAGTTTTAACTGATTTCCCTTTGTACCACTTTTTCATGACCCATCCCCCAGGGCTTATGACGTGACTACCCCAAGACCGTCTCTCGAAGGCCAGGTCCTAGCGACAAATAGAGAAGGAAAAAACCTTCAAGTTGGAGGAATAATCCAAATTACATGTATGCACACACATTCCGAAACACATCTCACATTTTGAATGTGTAAAACTAGTACACTAAAACAAGTACTGAGTACGAGTAAAACTGATGTCATCAGGACTAAATATATCCCAAAAATGAACTAAAAAAGGAAATTACAAAGGGACTCGGGTAGACATCCTCTAAAAACCCCACATGAAGGAAATTGTAATGTGGATACTGGAAGCCGAGGTAGTACATCTGGTCCATATGATCTTACTTGGGATAACTTGTTCCTAAGCCACCATGTCCTCAGTCAAAGCATCAATCGTCTCCACCAAGAACAACACATATACGAAAACCCCATTGAAGGGATAATGATAAAATGCATAGTAGGGGATCCTGAAACAAAAATAAAATAACACAATGCAATCTTGAAAGAAAACCATGAACCATAAGAATGATGAAAGAACATGAATAAATAGCATGAAGCACAAGAAAGAAGAACAAGATAACTTACACTAGGAATAAATCTATGGTAGTGATAGAAGGAACACCAATCACATCATCGAACACCTTGGATACTGGAGAAATCCACCAATATGATTACAGTTGTCCTGCATGGTCACATAGATGCTGCCTTACACTGACATTGGATGGATGAGGTACACCTCCCCTTCACATACGGTGGGCATGAAAAGTCACACAGAGGTGATTCCCACCTTGTCCAATAGATCTACCCCACCCCATTTTGTATAATCATCCTACAAAGTCACATAGTGGTTATTCCCACCATGAGCTTGAAAAGTCACATAGAGGTGCTTCCCACAGTGCCATCTTCAAGTCACACGGAGTCGCTTGTCAGTAGTTTTCAAGTCTCATCCAACTATATGGTTTCGTACGTAGCATTATAGGGAGAACCTCTCCTCAAGACATTCTTTGCTTCTCAATATTCATGAATGTATCCTTAGAGCATACAAAATGTACTTCATAGTCGATGGAGTTCCAATTTTGTAAGCAGTTAGTCAATCTGATGCTGCAATTTAGTAAACAAGGGTCATTTACATTTGGGTCCGGTCTGACCCGATCGGACCAACCTGACCAACCTAGCTTGGGGGGCACACATACCATGGAATGATTCGACTGACCACAACTGGCCTAGTTACGTCGGGGTAGGTTAGGTCTAGCTTGGATAGTGGGCCAAGCCCAATGGGCCTCTCTGAATCCAGCCATGTTTCGCCAGGGATCCTGCTTGCTAGGTCACCCATAGAGCCGATGTCATCTTTTCGAGCTAGAAAGACTCGGGTCCAGCCATACGGCGAATGTCCATCCCATTAATCATGGTTTTGTCCTGTTGGGAACGGGTTCGACATGATGGTTTGGGTCCATCCCAACCCACATGTTGGAGGCACGACCCTCCTCCTGCAGCCTAAACCAAGATGTTCAGGCTAATGGTGGCCTTCCTAGGCAGGACACAACTGGTTTCTGTGTTCGGTTGCCGCATCTGGTCCCCTTCACTTCCCCAAGGACATAGGGGCATCTCCTGTCATGGTCAATTGACCATGGCTTTCCATCTCCACCAGTCTGCCCAGTTGCGGGGCCCCTCAACCACACGTTGTTATTCAATGCCACACCTCCACATCGCCATGCCCGACTTGACGCGACACATATTTTTCTGAAGCCCGATTGAGTTTATCAAGTGGTCCATTTCTCGATCCACCTATGACTATGAGCACTGTAGGGTGTCACCATCACCATGATGGTCTCAAATGCACCTAGATAAAATCATGGAAAATTCATTCACAATGATAGAACATGCAGAAGGGCTCATGCATTGTTTATGTCGGTCTATTCCATCCGCGTTAGATCTTTTAAAACTAGGAGGTGGTTTGCGAAATATTTTCAATCCATGAAAATTAATACTTTTTGTTGAACCCCCAAAAGAGTACCCTCCTACAAGAATTAGTGACCAACAGATCAACCTGTCTATGGGATAATTTTCATTCATCATATAGAAATAACGGATAAGGACGACTTCAAAATTAAATCCTTACCTCGTTGATGTTTATTGTGGAAATGCTTCACCCTCAAGGGTCCAAGGGGTCCATGGCGTTCTTAGTTATTCTATGTATATTGATGTTCATGACGTCCTCTAAGTGTTTGTTGTTATTCATTGAGGAGGAAATGCATCTGAAGATCATCATAGAATTCTCACAGTGTAATCATCATTCAACGAACATGTCAAACTATTAAAAAGAAAACACATCACATTTTTTTTGTTACGCTGCAACGTCACATCATTACACTAATTCATTTATGAAACAACGTTGATATTATTTGTCATTAAAGCATTGTTAAAATGCATGTTAACATGCAATTAATGATATCCATTAATATGCCACGTTGATGCTTCATCATTTCACCACTACATCACCATGCCTTTTCTCGTTGGTGAAAAAATAAATAAAATATATTTTTACAGTTATTTTATTTTTTTCAAAATGTTTGATAATTAACATTTCCATTCGGCACTTTCATACAAAGGTTATGTACTTTCTAGGTGAATCTTGGCTTTTTATGTTCAATGGTTCCCTCAATGTTTTTATCCATTCCCCGATTCAAATTTTAGAAAAACCCGCTCACATGTTTACACAATGTAATTTGAAAAAAATTTAATATAACGTTATTGGATCTTTGGGCCTCGAAATATTGTGTCGTCAGAGCATGTAGTCTCAAAAAAAATTTATATAATTTATAAAAAATTACACTAAAATTCAGAGACAATAAATTATTAGATTTTTAATATAGAAGGAATTGATAATGTATTAGTATTGTAGAAGAATGATAAAAACTATACATGTAATTTGTGTTCTGGACGTTGATTGATCAATTTAACTAATAGTAGTGATCTTATTTGATAAACATATGTTCATAAATGGAAGGTGGTAAGGCCTCATATATCGTGTAAAATATTGTTAGATTGAAAAAATTTAGGGGATCCAACCCTGGTTAATGATTTAAATTATGAAATTATTTTAGAATTGAAAAGTGTTTTCCAATCAGTACTCTATCAGAGATATCAATTTGATTGGTGATGGACATGAATATAAAGGTACATATGGTGTTGATATTTCAAGGTCTGATTAGATTATTGAGGATCTCATGCTCCTATATCTATGATATCTACATAAATTAATCATTTTCAGGCATTTGTGATCATGTTATTTTTTAATACTAAAATAGTCCTCCTCTTATAGGAAAGGTATCATTTTATCTCACACTAATTTCAATAGGCATACATATCCCTGTTGTTGTGATATTTCTACTAATAGATTTGACGGAGAACACTATTCTATTTATTCTTGGGAAGTATCTTATTTTAATCAATAAAATTAATATACAATAGAGTGAGAAAATATTGGATAAAAATATATAGTAATCTAAATTTATGGGCATGATAATTTTATATGCCACAACATAATTGAGAACATTAGGGTCAGCGACAGTGATCTCATAATATTGGAATTCTCCACTTATATTATTTTATGGTATGTCCCATTAACTCTTCATGAATTGTTTTGATTAATATAATATTTATATATAATTAAATATCAATAAATCATTGAATTGTATTTTCCATTTTCATTCATTAGATATATGTCCCTTATCATCGCACCTGGAACAAAATCACATACCCTTATTCCATTTTCCATGAAGATTCATTACACAATGTTATCATGATTATAATGTATTTTTTCCTAAACTCTGTATTGATGTTATACCATTTTCATGGTTCTCATCTAGTTTATTCTTAACGTGAATTATTTTATCGTTTTATGATTAAAAAATCCATTTCTATTTAGATGGAAAAATTATCATATTTCATCATATAATGAAAAAGTAATGAGAAACCACTGGCCTTCAAGGTTTTTTCTAAATTACCTTAGTAAAATATATAATTTTTCTCTAGGGACTACATAAATATTCAATAATATAGATGGATAGTCTAGTAATAGTATAATCTAACTCCTTAAAAAATTATTACTCTATGTTAATTCTAATATATGAAATTATCATCATTTTAGTTTTTTTCTCATAAGGAAAATATTTATCATTGAATATAACATTAAAATATATCTACACCATGATTTATATTCCATCATCCTATTTATTTATTTTATCAATGATGATAATTGACTGGTATATCTTATTAAAAAATATACTAAGATAAAAAATCTGCATTTATTACATCCTAATGCTTGGAATATATTTTTGATAGATTTAAGACATCGATCAGCTATAAAATTATTTGTATTTCAAATAATGATTCATTATTTTGTCACATTAAATGATATAATATCAGTGGGTCATTTTTCAGAATATCATGTTCCCCCATATATAAAATGTTATTAAACAATACATGTGCCTTCCATTAATGTTGTGATGTTATCATAATAGATCCAAAACCAACAATATATTCTTACATAGTGGGGTATTGAATAATTCAATAACTGGGCTGGAACATAACATAATCAACAAGATTATTGATCAAAAATAAAAACGTATCTAATATAAAAAAATTAAAATAAAATATAGGATTACAATATTCCTCATTTTAGATACATTTATATAAAATCATGTTCACAGGAATTCCACAAATATTATCTAATACCAACTCAAATAACATCAACACCATTATCCTATAGTTGGTGCCTGAATTATTATGTCTACATGGATAAAATACACATAATCGTGATGGAGTGATCAATTTAGTAGTTTTTATGAAATATATATACAGATATGATGCCCATTTTACATTTGTAATAAAATAAAAATATAAAAAATTTGTCAGCATCCATGAATTCATTTAATGAATTCAGCATCATATTAAATCAAAAAGAATGTTTTTTTGGCTAAAGAAATGGTTAATAATGGTTATGTATAACATATTTTTTCTTGAAAAATATTGTGTAATCAATGTACAATAGTAGATAACTAGAAACACATGCCATTATATCAATTAATTTAGAACGAACAAAATCTATTGAAAATAAAAATGTAGAAATCTCATGGACAATAATAATTTAATTTTAAATGAGATAAATTCTTACTGTTGGACATAATGATCTCAGACATCACGATATCCCTACCATCTTGTCCTTTTTCCAAGATCGTTTTATCCCATGGGTAATTCCCCATTTATTTTTAGAAACAAAGTTGTCTCATGGGACATATCATTGTATCTATGGGCTACATAATACTGATCTCTACCCATTATTTCTTGCCCAACTACCATATCATATATTTATTGATTTATTTAATTAATAAAAAATATTACTTATAAACATATATCTTTATTAAATGAATAATAATGAGAAAAAATATTTCATCAGTTAAACAATTTATATTTAATGTAAAAAAATGTAGTAATAGTATCTGTTTTAGGATAAAATCATATCTACTCTATAAAAAATATAGATATTTAAAGTAAATTAATGGTTCAATGATGATAATAAAGAAAAGATTTGTAAAGAAATCATCTAAATAGAAAATTAAAAAGTGAAAAAACATTCATTTCAATTCATTTGAAATACTGGTATTGAATTAAATTATTATATTTTTAAGATGAATGAAAATAGACCAAAAAAATTCTCATAATTGTTATCACATTAATAATTATATTTTCTTATAAAGGAATACAAAATGATTAAAATGGTAATGGAAATTATAATTTCTTATAATTTAGAATATGATAAAAATAATAATTTTGAATTTCATATAGAGAATGTTAAAAATAACATATTTTGGAAAAACAATAGAATGATTCTTTTTATGACTTGTAAAAATTCAAAGATAACATTCAATATCATTTATAAATAATTTGAATAAATTAAAATATTTTTCATAATTTTTTTTGAATTATTGATATTGAATGAAATTATATATGATCATGTAAATAATAAATCGTATTTTATATTAATAATTAGTCATGAAAGAGTAACTTGAATTAAATATTTAATAAATGTAAATATATATTTATATTAAATTTAAATAACATAAATGGTAAATATATACACTACATAAATTTAAATATTTTAATAATAACTTATATTTCTCAATGGAGTTTATATTTAGATTAAATCTATTAAAAATATCATTTCAATGTTGTGATAATTTAATAATGAATTTATTTTGTTTAAAAATTTTAAATACACTAAATGCTAAAAATACAACATAATAAAATTAGTGGTCATTTCACACATACTAATAGAATAACATTATCAATGATGTATATGTATTACCACTAACAAGAAATTGTGTTATAAACCACCTTATGTTTGACTTGACTCATCACAAATATTATTCGGATTCCAGAATAATAAAATTATTTTAATTGTTTAATTCCTCAATAAATCATATCATGTTAAGTATTTATGTTATTTTATTTATTCCCATGTTCTATTTATTTAATAAATATATTAAGGTGAAAGAATTTTTTTGATGATATTAGTTTCCTATATGCAAAATGGTGTTGATTGGTTAACTGTTAAATTTTAATTTACAATTCCATTATCACCAAAATATTATTAATATCATTTTTATCATTATTTTATATTAATTATAAATTTAATACCAATAAATAATTCTTTTAAAAAATTAGGAACTATGTTACTGTCGTGAAGATGGAAGGTCACATGTACCAATTATTAACATTTTTCATTTTCCAACAATCGTAAAGGAAAAAATATATGAATTATTTCAATTTTATATGAGTAATATTATATCAATACTAGAATATTTTTACACAAATAACATAAATATAGCATAAATTTGATGACTTGGTGAAAAAAAATCACATATCTTTTTGGTGGAGGAAGTCCACACATATGCAGCAATGCCATTATCAACTCTCAAAGACAAAATGTTATGATTAAAGTGATATATTAATATAATATAATGATAAAAATTAAATAACCAATATATATATATACATATATATATATATATATCTATGTGTTTGTGTGTGTTATTTATAATATTATTACGAGATATAACAGGCTGTTATATAATATAAATTACATTCGTTCATAAGGCGGTGGTCCTCTATTAAAATAAATAAATAATTTATTTCACATTTGATATAATTGGATATGTATGTTAGTTAATACATTATTGTAATTAATTATTTATATGGTATATAATAATTTTTTAAAATTTTAATTGTTGAATAATTTTTAATAGAGGTGTATGAAAAATTAAAAAAAATATTTTCAATTAAATAAATTTAATATTCTTCAAACAACCCCATTATGATTACATATAAACTCATATTTTATAGGTTTTAAAAAAAGGAATATAAGATATGGATAATGATGTTGCAAATATATTTGGTTAGTTATCGGCTATTCCAAATTCTTTTTGATGTGTGAATAATGGGTTAAAGGATATTCCTCATTATAAATGAGTGGAGTTGCACATTTTTAATTCATAATGTATTAAATTAATGTAACATAATTTTAAAATTAATATTGTTAAATATTTATAATATGTGGAGATTTAATGAGTATTGTCTTAAATATAGTAATAAAATAAAACTTCTACAAGTTATTGTTATGTTTTTATCCTTATCTGTTATTTTTATAAACCTCATTAAACATTTTTTCAATAACTATAGTATTATGTTATTTAATAAATTATGAATCAATAATGATACTATAAAATTAGTGAATTCCAATTAATGGTTAATTTTTAATTTTTTTAACCATGCCACAATAATTTTGGAAAATATAATATATATTTAAAATATGATTCATTTAATAAAATAATATTTATTAAAGATGATTAAGACAGTCATTTTTACCATGTTATTTTTATTTGACTCCAAATATATCTTGATTAATAAGGAATTAAAATATAACCGTTTTATTGATTAGTAACATATTTTATTTATAAAAAAAAATATTTACCATGATAAGTATTTAATATTTTATTGCATTTACTATTATTTTAAAATCATATATTTTAACTAAATAAATTATGTGTCGTCATTGTGCATGTATTTAATGTAATAATATCATTATTTATAATTATAAATAAATTATCATGATAAAAAAATACAAACCATTAATATTAATGTTTAGAAGAGAAGATAATTTGTATTTTTGAGTTTTATAAAATATTAAACATATTAAGAAAATATAAGTGTCATTTTTTCTATGTTTATTGCAGAAATATTATAATCCTAAAAGTAAGTTATAAATAAAATAAAAAGGTTATATTTACTATTTTATGATTACGGTATAAATAGGTTCATATAATAAAATTAATACATTTTTGGGTTTATTTTAAATGCCTTGGCAAATTATTTTTAATATAAATTAGCCAATTTACCCTTATCATGGTGACAATTACAATATATGGATAATATGGATACTAAAAAGAAATAAAAGATACCTAGTTACCAAAATTAGACCCCATGATTCCAAACATGGAATCCATTTTTCAGGATTAAATTTTAATGATTAGAGGAAATTAATTTATGATTATAATTTAATAGGAAATAAAAACCCAATTTTTAATGCCATTTAAAAATTAAAAAATTTCTATAAAAATAAACTATAAAATTGAATCCAATGAAAAAAAATTATAATTAATAATATTATTATACTAAATTATATTTTAAATCATTTAAAAAAAATTACTTTATAAATACTAGAATGAATAATATATATTTCAATACAGTAATTATTTTTCATTATTCATAGAAAAATAATACTTTTTCTAAATAATAAAAAAACATATCACAAAAATAATTTTTCTAATAATTTAAAAATTGAAGAAATATCAATAAGTAAATTCTTCAAAATTTGAAGGATTTAGAAATATTATTTGTTCATAGAAAGAATTGGAAATAATTTTTTATGGAAATGTATTTAATGGAATAAAAATAAAATAAAAAATAAATTGAGTAGTTATATAATTAGAAAAAATTAATTTTCATTTTATTGTGAAAAAGTATATATTTATTATTTTTTTATTAATATTAAAACCATATAATTAAATATCTTTGTTAATATAATAATTTTTTAATAATAATATATTATGTTTCATTGAAGATCCTTTTGTGTAATGTATAACCGATCAAACACAATATTTTAAAAATATAGGGTTATTACATTAAATCATAAAGGGTTACAATATGATATATTGATTCTTAAGATTCATGATAATATTCAAGAAGTTATGAGTATGAACAAACCATTTTTAAGTAGTATACCATTAAAATTAATCCCAATAGGTTGGGGCTGGTGAATCTTGATGGCATGTGTGAAATAACTAGTTTAAAATTACCATGATGGTGACATGTTACTAAAATCATAAATTAATTTGTTAATAAAATCGTGGAACTATGGACCAATAATACACCTATTGTGTATAAGTAGTTTATAACCCCTCACCTGCATGGATTTAAGTGGTCATTAGAGTAGAATACTCTATATATAAGTAACAAATCACAATATGAACTTATTATAAGAATATGGAGAATAATTATAAATAATATAATAGTACAGTTAATGTTTTAACCCATACTATTCATTAATTTATTATACTTTATCAAATCCTTATACAGAAAAAGATATATATAATGGGTTTTGCAAAAATTATAAATTACTATTAAGAATAAAATTTAATGTTAATAATGTTAATTATTATGATTTATAAATAAAATTAATCACTTGATGACATTGATTAATAAAAAACACTAATAAACAAATATAAATTTAAAATATATATATTAAATCTGTTTCAATTAAAATTATATTTTACATGTTTTATATAATAAATTAAACAAGCATAAATAATAATATAATATGACATGGTACTCTAAGTTCCCACCTTTAAGTACATACTCTAGATCAATGAGACTGAAATGAAGATACAAAATTAAAAAATTATAATTTAATATTAGATAACTCTATTTAAATAAATTTCTAAAATTTATTTATTATTAATAATTATTTATGATTTACTTACAGAGTAAAAAACAATTGTATCTAAATTAGTCCCTAATATAATTATCTAATATCGAATCTGATACATTTTTAAGGATGTGGCTTAAATCACTCGTTGACAAGACAATCCCCCAATAATTCCTTAGTAGTTCTTCCCAATTTAAATAAGCTATACAAAAAATCAAGGGATGTGTTATATTTTTTGGTAACTTTTTTTTACAATTTTGTTGTTGACATATATAATTATAGAATTAAATGAAAAACCATCATGAATTATTTATATGATATAAATTGAAAAATAATTAGAAATAACATTTTCATAGAGTTCATATCCTATATAAATATTATTATAGTACATATTGCAAATGTATAAAAATAATAAAAATGATATTAAAACTCTAAAATGGAAATATAATATATCTAAAATCATAAAATAAACATTATAAATATGTGATATTAAAATAAAATAAAATGATACAAGAAATGATAATGGAGTTATCAAACAACCATGGAATATAAAATATTAAACAAAATCATCCTAGGTCCATCTTAGTGTGAAAGGTCGCTCAATAATTATAAAATTTTATTAGATATATCCAATGAATATTTTATGAATTCTCATTTATAGGGCATCATTATAACCTTTGTCTTGAGAATCAAGATCTTTATATATCATTGTCGAAAATGCGCATATTTAAAAAATATAGTTTCCCTAGTAGGAGTTCACCAATCAACCCAATCATATCTATCATATGACCAAGTATATTCAGTTGATACATAATGTTGGAAAGTGTAAATATTATAGATATAATCACTTATTTATGTAAAAATAAGTACAAAAATGTCACATCATGTGTGTAATACACTAAGTTGTTTTTTTAAAATAAATAAAAATTCATTAGTGGAATTAATTACATGCTACTCTAATTTAATATTTCTTCATATGAAAATCCATGTTATTATAACGCATCCTGAGACACTAAGAATAGAATATGGTATACTCATTGTTTTTTTTGGATTATGTTATGTACAATGAATTTTATAGGTTGTGTTACATGAGACATCATGGCTATCTTCGGTTACAAAATACAATGAGTTTAAAAAAATATGAAATATTATTAAAATATTTGAGTTACCATTCAAAAATTGGAATGACTTGAATAATAATGATTAAATAAATTATGAAAATATGGTTTATTTATTTTTAGAAAATTAATTATATGGTAAAAAATTAATTAGAAATTAATTTATTGAAACCAATTTAATCCAATTTTTTATAAAAGAAATTTTTATAGACACATCCATGTTTTAGCTCAATAAATTAAACAATTCACTATTGGAGACTAATATAAATGAATAATAATTATTATAAAAAATTTATTTTACATTCATCTTAAGTGATTTTTAGAAAAGAGATAACTAATAATAAAATTTTAAGCATGTTAAGATATAGATATTAAATGTATATATTTTTTAAATTATTTTGAATTATTATGTGTCTGTAAAGATTTACTGCACATGATTCTGAGGCCCGTAGATCCCAGAATGGATTTTTTTAACATTTTCTAAGGTACGTTCAGTAAATGTACATGCATCATTTTCTAACATTTGAACCAGTGCTCTGAATTGAAATTTGGGAGCGATATTGAATCCACAGCGTCGAGATTTGCTTAAGGGAAGCTTCACTTCGACCACAATATGTCGGAAAAGAAGATATATTTTGGACATTAAAAAAATATAAAATTAAATAAAAAAGAAATTTTATTTCTTTTCTATAATTGTTGAGCGGGAGTTGCTGGACCCACGACATATCAATCCATTTCATGGCTCGACTATTCTATTTTGTAACCTTGAAGTTGTAACATTAATTTTGGTTCATAAATAAACTGTATTAATGTCATGATACACATTTGGATACTCTCTCTATTTAATAGAAGCTCAGGTGTTGGATTTTGGCATGAAGGTGAGGAACCACTTATGATGTGTTATAGAGAATTCCCCTGAGGAACAAAAGCTTGGACAAAAACAATAGAGGAATATACTCGAGAACAACTGGCACTATCGGCTTCATCCAGAGTGGATTCTCCTTCCACAACCACAACATCCCCAAAAAAATCCGATGTTGGGGGTTTACTAAGTATGTTTTTCTTTGTTCGATTAAATTTTTATCAATTGTTACGTTGTTAACATGGATGGATCGGGCCAAATGAACGATGACCATACCCTTTTCTGCTTCATTTAATGATGTGTTCTTTGATGGACAATTTTAAACTCGATGGAATGTGGAAACATGGTGGACTGCAATGATGGTGGCATCCTGGGAGGGATGTCGGCTCATCTAGAAGGAAGGATGGACCACCGGTGCTCACCCCGGTGGCCCACATAAGATCATTTGGTGCAGCACCGGAAACCACCATCAATGGTGAAGGTACATTCTGGCGCCCACCAGCTACGGATAAGGGTGGCGACGCGGTGGATGAAAAGCTATATGGCTCTCGGTCGGCCACGGAGGTGGGAGGAGGCACGTTTTCATGTGATGCGGGGAATCAGGCCACGAAAATGAAGCTACGGTGAAGGGAGGGACTTATTCCCCTAGGGTCCCTCAAACACCTAGGTAGTTCCACCTAGAACCACCAATTAATGAGCTGAACAGCTCATTGAGAAGTTCTGATGGAGGACTATGCAACCCACACGTGGGTCATGCCAACTGGTTGGCCGAGCCACCGCGGCCCTGCCAGGCCGGGGCGGGCCAGGCTGTGGTGGACTCGGGTCGGGTCTACCCGTATCTGGTCGGTCTGACTGTGTTAGACCAGGCTCAGACCCCTCTCGGGCCCAGATAAAATTAATAGGTGGTATATTGCGAACCAGACGTCCATTTAATGAACCTTTTGTGGCACAAATAATCCATAGAGAAAGAAGATCCTTTTTAGATACTCCACTTATGTTTTGGAAATTCGTGTACTACACCTGAAATGTATTGACACCAAATCCAACCGATTCCTCTCCATGAAAATGCAAATAACTTACTGAACATGAGTCTGGTTGACACACAAGTTGTTGTGATATAAGACTTATGAAAAGACAGATCATTGGGTAACTTCTTGGTTGGATTTTTTTCCAGTTAAAATATGACTTATGGCTTGAGGAGATGATTCCCCTAGAAACTAGTGTACTGTGAGTGGCAATCATGTGGCTAACTGAGATGTGAAAAATGAAGAGGGATATTTTGTGGATAAGAACCTATATATTCTATTTGAATAAGTACCCATCGATTTTGTGTGAATAAGAACCCATTGATTATGTTTGATTTAGCATCGAGTTATTCTGTGTGAATCAACACCCATAAATTCAATGCGACTCAGTATCCATCGATTCTCTGTGAATCAACACTGAGTGATTCTATGTGAATCAGCAACCAACTATTCTTTTTGAATCTATACCTAGTGATTATATATGAGTCATCACCTAGGGATTCATTGTGAATCAACACCTAGAGAATATGTGTGAATCCTATACTAGTGATCCTATGTGGATCTGCACCTATTGATTCTGTGTGGGTCTCTCTAGGGATAGTATATATCGATCTTGTATGGGTCAGCAGTTGTGCCTCTTGACAGAATTAAATGTTCAACCTTTTTGACTAATCATATGTAATTCTGTTCTAAATTATACCTTCTATGACCTTTGCCTTTTTCTTTGTGCTTTGATATTGAGATCATACTTTTGTGTTTCTTTTGTGGAATTCTGAGAGAGCATTGGGATCTCAGGTTCTATACTAGGTATTGTTAACCTCACACTTGCACGAGATTCACCTGCACCTAGTTCTGTCTTGTGCAGACAATGGGTTTCCTTGACTATGACTCAAGGAGCAAGGGATTGATGGTGGACGGTGATGACGGTTGACGTAGAGAGTTGTGGGGAGGAGTTTTACTTACCCTTTAGGTATGATCCCAAGTGGACGATCATAGGAATTGTTTTCTATTTTTTGTTGTAGATGTATATTTATCAATTGGGCTTGTATTTAGGTCCCCTCACATTTAGAAAACACTTTTACTACAACATTTTTACTCAGTGGTTACACCTTTTTATATTATAGTCTATGTGTTTGTACAAGATTAAGGGAAATTTCTTCCCTTTTAGGGATATTCCTTTTTTGTTTATAGTCTCCAACCCCTAGCCTTTGGATGGAAGGATTGGGGTAGACACGACATGGGCCCCGAGTGATGGGTCATGACAAAGTGGTATATGACTAGTGAGTTCTACTGAAGGACTAGGACTCTGATATTTAAAATTTAGCGATAATGTTGAGTGTTTTGAGTGTGGTTTTTAGTTTGGGGAATCCATTGTTAGTGCAGTGGCTGACATATCGATACACTATGACCCTGAATTCTGATTTCTAACTCGGATAATGAAATCATGATTGTGTGTGTTTTGGAATTGTTTTTACATAGATATTTTTGAGACATATCAATATTTATATCATATTGACTATGGTGCACATGTTTTTTTAGTATGTTACCACATAGCTAGCTAGCTAGGATTCTTAATAGCGTACACGATGAATGAACACTGAGTGATGAGGCTTCGGTGCATTGCCCTCTTATGATGTTAGAAACATCAGGTGGTTGACCAACAACACAACCACCCATTGGTCAGTAGTTTTCACCACCACCACTGGGGGATGGTGCACAACTAATGAGCATGTTTCATGAGTTCTAGTGACAGTTACCTCTGAGGATTAAAGGAGAGAATGATTCCTAGGATGCTGGGGACTATATGGAGGTTTTGGGTAGATTTTTCCACATAGTTGGGACACTAGAAGAGTAGATGGTGATCCTAGATTCTAGACTATTCCTAGGCATGTCAAAAATATGGTGGAGTCTGACTCTCCTATTATATGGAGAGGTGACCTTTACCTGGAAGGAAATTGAGGCCCTCTTCAGAGCATATTTTGTTACAACAACACTATTCTCTTTGTGTATCAAGGGGATGCTGTTCTTACAATATGGTAGCTTATTAGTGAACCATTACATGATGAGATTCACTTAACTCTTGCGCAACTCCACCAACATGGTGCAAGACCCATTATTTAGGGCTCGAATGTTTGACCATGGTCTCTGGTGGGAGATCATAGATTCGATAACATTTATCAATATCCGGATGCATGATGGAGTGCTAGAGAGAGCATTATTAATGGATAGATTCTTAGCTAAGCAGGCACCAACGGTGAGATCCACAGCCAGATGGAAAGTAGCCAAGTCATCAAAAATAGGCAATTGGCAGAGGACACAAAGGTCCATGTAGACCAGACCTTCTAGAGGAAAAACCTAGGATGTAGGGTTAGAGGTGTTGAGCTCACGAGATAGAGGCGGTTAATTGAGAACACGAGTTTTCATTTTGTGTTGTGGAAAGGGTGGCATGTCTCGTGACTACCTGACCCTCCATATATACAATCAGGAGATGCTCAAGGAACCACTGAGGCATCGACCTAAGGTTCAAGTGAGTAGATCTGTAGGGAAGCAGATATTGTAGAGGATGAAGTCATGTAGTATGTGTTGGATGATTTTTTGATGTTATACCACCACCACCCCTAAGTGGTCCACCTCGATCATAGGGAGCATGTGGACATGGGTGTGTTCGCCTATAGGCAGCAGAGGACTACATCCACTATGCTCCAGAGATGATTAGTGGTACGTTCTGTACCTATTCCACCCTATATGAAGTACTTATAGACACGAGTTCCAATCACTCTTCATTTCCATGGCCTTTTTCCGAATCATGGGGATTCCGATGGAGCTTTTGGCTCGATCCTTATGATTAAAGACTCCTACATGAGAGGATTCAATGATTACACAATGGTTCAGAAAGTGTGAGCTCACTCTAAGAGGTGAGAGATTCACCTGGGATCTTTTAGTTGCATCGTCGAATCCATAAAAATTTATCTTGGGTAAGGAATATCTATCTATAGTCCATGCTCAGATCAACAGTTTTAGGTGCAATGTGTGTTGTGTCCTCGAGTATGGGATCAGATTTTTCTTTAACTGGTGGGGAGGAATACTTTGTAGCACTAGATGGACATTCTCGAAGGAGGGTCTGGCCGATCACTAAACATTTGTTAGCCTCACCCTCAGAGTAGTTGATGTGAGGAGTCTGAGATATCCTGTAGTGGTAGAACAGTGGGATGATGTCTTTCCAAAATAATTTTTTGAGACTACCTCCTTGCATAGAAGAATAATTTCACATCGACCAGTACCCTAGGAAGACACATATATCTACAATAGAAAATATTTTCACTCCCATGGAGCTTCGTGAGCAGAGGTTATAGTTGGAGGACTTACAAAGAATGAGGTTTTTAAGGCCCAATGTTTCTCCAGGGGCATCCAAAATCTTGTTCACCAAGAAGGCAGATATGAGTCTATGGATTTTTGTGGACTATTGGCTCCTAAACCTGGTGACCACGATGAACATATATCCTCTATTGGGGATTAATAATCTCTTCGAATAGGTGAAGGAAGATCGTTGGTTTTTAAAGATAGACCTTTGATCAGGATATCACTAGCTCCAGGAATGAGATGAGGCTGTACGGAGGACATCCTTCAGATGTCGGTATGGCCATTACTTATTCATTTTAATTACATATGATGTCACCAATGATACAACAGTGTTCATGGGGATTATAATCAGGATATTATATCCATACCTCGATTTCTTCGTAGTGGTCCTCATTGACTATATATTGATATACTCGGCATTAGATGAGGAGGACACAATGTACCTATGGATAATTCTAGATACACTAGGAGAGATATACCCTCAGGGAAAGCACTCAAGGTTCCAGTTCTGGATATGAAAAGTACAATTCCTAGTTAACATTATCTCAGATTCAAGAGTTGGAGTGGATTCAGCAAATATAGAGGAAGTGTTTTCTTGGGAGCCACCGTGGAGTATGACTGAGGTGCATAGATTCCTAGGATTGGCTAGGTACGACCAGAGATTCTTAACTAATTCTTTATGTGGTGTGACACCTGTTTCACCATTGATGAATATGGGGAATCCTTTCATGTGGATGGAGATGTGCCATTATATTTTTTAGGAGCAGAGGAAGATACTCGTAAATTCCCCCCATCATGAGGCTATCTGAAGAGGGTTGTTGGAATGTAGTCTACTACAATGCATCAGGGAAAAAAGTATGTTGAGGCCTGATACAGGAGCGAGTTGTGATCACCTTTGGGTCCAGTAATTTGAGACAAAAAGAGAAGAAATATGCTACCCATGACCTGGTGTTAGCAGCAGTGGTATTTTCAGATAATATGTGGTGGCATAGCTTGATGGGTGAATGGTTCACTTTTTACTCTGATCACAGGAGTCCTAGGTATATCTTATCACAGAAGGACCTAAACCTAAGACATCAGTGATGGATGGAGTTCCTCCAGGACAATGAATTATAGATAGTCCACACTCTTGGGAATAGAATCTTAGAATTAGACACACTCAACATGAAGATTGGTCTAGAGTTTCTCAGTGAGGAGATAGAGCATCTACGCGTGTTGTAAATATCAATTATAGACAGATATGGAGCATCTTACCTCTAGTGTATGACTGTAACTCCCCCACATCATTAGTGAGTTCAGGAGGAAAATCATGGGGACGTGTACTGCATGGCCTGGAATGCACAGATATCCTTGGGACGTGCACTTAAAAGATATTCTAAATGTGAGGAGCACATCATTCTATTCAGAGGACACAACATGGTACCACTGAAGCTTCAAGACGAGGTATTGATGGAGTTCCATTCATCCCCATTAGCAGTACATAGTGGTGTGAAAAAGAAGTACCAGGACTTATGGAATTAGTACTGGTGGCCAGAGATGACAAAAGGAGTGGCATAGTTCATATCGTAGTGCCTCACTTGTCAGCAATTAAGGGCGAGCATTTGGTACCAACAGGCTTAGCTCGACCACTTGAGTTACCATAATGGAAGTGGGATGATATCATGAATAACATCATGACATTGCTACCATGTGCAGCTAGGGGCCACGATTCTATTAGAATGATCGTTGATCGACTCACAATGTAGTCCCACTTCCTACCCATCTAAGTTCATGGATTAGTAGAGGGATTGGGACGCCTCTACGTGCATGAATTTGTGCGAGTACACAAGTGTCCATCAATGATTGTCTCAGACCACAATTCACATCTTACATCCTGCTTGTGGGAGGGGTTGCAGGAGGAATTCAAAACATAGAAATGCTTGAGCACCATCATTCACCCTCAAAATGATTTTCAGATGGAGCAGACCATATAGACACTCGAGGAAATGCTTTGTGATTATGTCATAGATTCTTGGTTGCAGTTGGGAGGACCCCCTGCCACTAGTAGATATTATATTCAACAATAGTTATCACTCCTCTATTAGCATGTATCCGTTTGAGGCTTTGTACAGGGGACCAAGCAGATCACCTATTTGTTGGGAACTCCTATTGGAGTCATCACTTATTGGTCCAGAGTTTGTACATTCTACCATTGAAACTGGTTTTATCATCTAGTATTAGATGAAGACTACGCAGACCCCGTAGAAGTCGTATGTCAACAGGAGGAAGAGACCCTTGGAGTTTGAGGAGGGAGACCATGTCCTCCTACGGGTCTCATCCCGGAGAGGATTACGGATTTTTGGTTGGGGCAGCAAGCTATCTTCAATATTCATCAGACCCTTCCAGATCCTTAGTAGATTAGGTGATGTGGTGTATAGTTTAGCACTTCCCCCCACAGATGTACAAGCAGAATAATGTATTCCACATGTCTCAGCTGAGGAGATACGTTCAAGATCCATCACATGATATCGACTGGGGTGGGATAGACATAGATGATGGGTTGACATTTGCGGAGTTCCAAGTGAAGGTAGAGGATCTACAAGAGGAGTTCCTACATGGGTGATCGATTCCTTTGGTGAGAAATCGGTAGTAGAACATGAATCTTTTGGAGAGAAGATGTTATTAGAAGGCTCAGATGCTTTCTTAGTACCCCCATTTCCTTCCCTAGTATTTTTTTATATTTCGAGGACAAAAATCATTAAGGTGGAGGGAATTAAAAATCTCTAAAATTCTATGTAATTGTTTTAAATTATTTGGAATTATTACGATACTTTTAAAATTTACAGTGAGTGATTCCAAGGCTCGGTGTGCTTGAAATGTATTTTTGAAAATTTTTAAGGTACTTTTGGTAAACGTATTGTAGAAATATTCACACTTTTGAACTTGATCTCGAAATTAAATTCTGAGAGCACCATTGAATTTGTAGCCCCGGTATTCACTTAGGGGAAGTTTCTCTTTGACAACAGTTGGTTCAGAGGAATAGAAATATTTTTTACATTACAATGAAATAATAACATAACATAACCATGTTATTTTATTTATTTTTTGTAACTATTGAGTAGTTGTGGATGGAACCATGACTTATGAATCCATTTAGTTGCTTGACTATTCTGTATTGTATCCTAGACATTGTAACATAAAATGATTTCTATAAATGAATTACATTAATGTAATGGAACATGTATGGATCCTCCTTCGATTTAAAATATTCTCAGGTGTGGGATTTTCGGATGATGGTTAAGAACCTCTGACAAAGTGTTACAACAACATTCACTAAGGAATGGAAGAACAGATGGAAACGTAGGAAGAATCATATCAGGAAAGAAGAATACCAGTGGCTTCGACATGTGCAGATTCTCATTCCACCACCATGACATCAACAACAAAATCCAAGGTAGGGGATTTTATAATAATGTTTATCATTGTGGAATTTAAATGATGTCTCTTGTTACTATGTTAATGTTGAGGGTGTAGGCCCAACAAACAAGTCCCATTACCTTTTACACTTTGATTAATGGTGAGTTCTTCATGGGACAATTTTAAACTAGATGGAA
This sequence comes from Viscum album, assembly GCA_963277665.1. Classification (NCBI taxonomy): domain Eukaryota; kingdom Viridiplantae; phylum Streptophyta; class Magnoliopsida; order Santalales; family Viscaceae; genus Viscum; species Viscum album. Next base: position 639,565,240 of record OY728133.1, on the reverse strand, counting down.
ATAGGAAATTAGGTGTCACCTAATGATGGAGGAATCCCAGGAGGGCTGTTGGTGCATCCGGAAGAATGAATGAACCACTAGAGCACACCCGATGGCTGGCGGAAGATCCACCAATGTGGCACCGACAACCTGTGCTGGTGGAGAAGGTGGCCACCGATGCTCAACGGGTGCAGATGAGGGTGAGGGGTGGTGCACCATCACATGTTGCGGTGAAGTAGGGTAAAAAATCAAAGTCACTGTGAAGGGAGGGACCCACTCCCTGCTTGTCTTGTGGAAAATTAGATGGGGGTACCTGGTGCCACAAATTAAATAGTTGAATGACTCATTGAGACGTTTAAAAGGCGGACCGTGTGACCCTCGCCTGGGTTGCACTAGCTGGTGGGCCGGTCGATGGCCCTGCGGGCCGCGCCCGCCACGACACGTACAAACTGGGCCAGGTCGGACTTGGACCCAGACCCCTCTTGGGACCAAATACTCTTAAAAGGCAATATATTGCAAACCAGATTTCAATTTAAGGAAACGTTTGTGGAGTTGGTTTCCTTGGTGAGAGATGATCCTCTTCTGTTACCCCAAAAATGTTTTGGTGAATGTTGGTATACGGCTAGATTGGATCAACTCCAAATCCAACTGGGCCTTCTGCAATGAAATGAAAACAACTTATAGAATGGGAATCTTGTTGACGTGTTTTTTGTTGTGTTCGAACAATTATGACATGTTGGATCATTGTGAAACTTCTTCATGGGACTCTGTTCTAGTTGAAATAAGGCTTATTTCTTGAGGATTGGTTTCTCCATAAAATAAGTGTACTATGAGAGGGAATGCAATGTCTAGATCAGATGTGAAGAACGAAGCGACATCCTATATGGATAATTGCCTAGATATTACATATGATTCAACAACGAGATATTATGTTTGAATCTGCACCCATAGATTATATGTGAATCAACACCCATAGATTTTGTATGAATCAACACCCAGCGATTCTGTGTCTGTTAGCACCATGTTACTTTGTGTGAATCGACACCCAGTGATTCTGTTTGAATTAGAGCCTTGTGATTCTGTGTGAATAAAAACCCAGTGATTCTTTTTGAATTAGCATGCATCAATTATGTGTGAATCAGCACCTAGTGATTCTATGTGAATCAGCACCTTGCGATTCTGTTTGAATCAGCTCTAGCGATCCTCTTTAGATCCACACCAAACGATCATGTGTGGGTCATGTGGGGGTTAGTACCTATCGATCTTATGTGGGATATCTGTAGTGCTTATTGACAGAATAACATGATCAAGCTTTACGAATAATCATATGTACATATATACTCTATTATAGCTGGTTTGAGCTATGTATTTTTCGTTGTGCTTTATGATTGAGATCATACATGTGGTTTTCCTTTATGATATTCTGAGGGACCTCCAGGGGTCTCAGGGTCCCAACTGGATATTTTTATTCTTTCCCCTGAACCGGATTTTCCCGCACCTTATTGTTTCTTATGAATAAGATAAGAAACCTTGACTGAGACTTAGGGAGCTAGGACCTGACGGTGGATAGCGGGGAAGATTGACTTGGGGTTTTTTGGAGATGATTTGTACCTACCCTTCAGGTAGGATCCCTAGTGGATGATCACAGAATCTATTTTCCATTTTTTTTTGAAGTGGTATCTTTTATGTTGGGATTTTATTCCGGACCCCTTACGTTCATTAGAAAATATTCCTATAACAGTTTTACTTCGTGGTTGCATCATAATGTGTTATAGTCTGTGTGATTGTACAAGTTTATTGGCAATTCCCTAACATATTAGGTATCCATTTTTTTGTGCTAGTCGACATCCCCTAGCCTATAGAAGGCGAGAATTTGGTAGTAACAACACAGCCCCATGGGGATGGGTCGTGACAATGCATAAATGATGTATTTTTCAAAAAGGATGTTTTAGTGCCTTATAATACCCCACTAATTTAAACAAATTTGATACATTTATAAATTATAAAACTAAAAATTAAATTCTTTTTTTTTTGTGTGGGAAAAAAATTATCTTATGTTGTAATGTTTCAATTTTTTTTAAATGACTCATTTTTTATTTATAGTGAAAAATAGTCAATTTATATTGAAAAGTGCATTTTTTGAGTTATTTACGTAGTAAAATTATATTTTAAATTATATTAAAAATATAAATAGAACAATTATAAAGATATTATTAAGAAAAATTCATTTTAATAATGTTTATGTTGAAATTTGATATGAAAATATTATTAGGGGTTTTTCATTTATTCCTTAAAAACTGGTATTTGCATTGATCTACATGATTACTTTTACATTCAATTATTCAGCTTCTATGCATAGAAATTGGATAACTTTATTAAATATTTGGAATAATAAAAACATATATAATATAATAAGGACAACATTAAATTTGACCATAATAATTAGAGGAATTATTTTTATTAAATTATTGTAAAAATGGAAATAATAAAATCAAATAGTAGTTAATCATAGAATATATGGTTTAAAAATGACCAAACACTAGTAAAAATGCCATTTTTTGAAACATTTCAACCCCTGTGACAATTGGCTCAACATTAATGGGGATGTAGACACTTTTACAGGAAACTTTTCTATATGATATGTTTTTTTAATGAACATTAATATATATATATATATATATATCTTCTTTTTAATTTCTGTAAATCCTTCGAATAGGGAAAAACGAAATAGGTTTTGTAATAAATATTTTTTGGATGATAAATTACATTTTTAAGATTATAATATATTTCAATTTTTAGATATGATTTAGTTAAATTAAATTTTTATGAAATGCCAACATTTTATTGATTTAGTTAATAAATAACTAAAATAATTGATTCTAAAAAATTAAAAGTGTGGTAAATTTAATAAATTATTGTCTAACATTAATTTTTTATATGAATATATATTTTTAAACTATTTAAAACATAATATATTCATATTACATATATTTCTAAATATTGTAAAATTCATATTTTTTTTATAATTTCTAATTTTAAATTACCAAATTGTAATAATAAATGATATTTTAGTAAATGATTTAAGTTATAAAAATTAATATATTCTTTAATTTTATTTCTAAATAATAGTAAATATAATATAAGTCCAATTAATGTACCAAATATTCTTTAATAATGAACATATTTACCTCTAAATAGTTAAAACACTATTATCACTAATAGGCTTTAACGAGTGATATTGCGCATTACATACGATTTTGTTAAAATTAATTTCTGACAAATAAGAAATTTTGAATTTTGAATTTTTATATGATATTTTATAGTATTTTTATCTATATTTTATTTTAATTATCACTTTAATTTAGTCAAAATGGAAATATTACATAGGGTACAAAAATGGTTACCTTATAAAAAATAAAAATGGAAAAAACATTGTAACATTGATGTTAAGGAAAATCAATATGAAAATAGATAAATTATTTACTGGTAGATAAATTTATAGACCAAATAAACTATATAATAAAATATTATTCAATATATAGCCACATTGTGCAAGGGATACCACTAAATTGTGAATAATTTTCTGTATTTAAAATAATGTCACTCCTCCTAAACTATAAAAGGGAACTCATTCTCCCCCCTCTCTTTGGACTTATCATGCCATTTGTATCAACTACAACATGACCACATAACCCCACAAAATAATTGATATCATCCTTGAAATTTTATTTTTTCCATAAATCCAAACAATGAAGTCCTTTGGTTCAATCCAAAAGGAAATACCTTAAAAAGAGGTAACACTCATCAAAAATTGGTTTTTGGTTTATTTCTTCATCAGACAAAATAAATTACTATTATTTCATGATTATATAATAAAATTAGTATATTTTTTTATAGTTATATGTTTTTATGTTACACATATAGTCTAAAATCATAATTACATACATAAAATATGCTATGAAATCATCATTCGTGTATATGGTGGACAACCACATCACAAACTGAGGACGTTAGTTTTTCCATTACAACCACTTATGGTTGGGCATTATGATGAACACGAATTTTATTTCTAATATATATGATTTATATGATTTATTTATTATTCTAAAATTAATATATATCAAATACATTCTTAAATATATTTTTGCATATATGATAATGTCGATCAAGTCTACATTTTACTACAGGCCCGCGAAGTGATATGATTAACTATAGCCTTATATGGAATCTTTTAATGATGGGTTTAGTATAAATATGTTCTATAAATATATAAACATGATACTAAATTGAAAATGTATATATATATATATCATGTATTCACCTTTCATTCAATATGATATTAAAATTGAAACTACGACCATTTGTATATACAACCATCCATCTACATGAATAGTGTATTTTATTTCTAATTTATTTATTTTATAGATTATTATAAATAAATATAGTGTAAATATATATAATATTTTTATAAATTTTTATATTATACAAATGGGTAAATCCTGATAAATGTCAGAGGACTAAAAAATTAAAAATCAAAACATATATGAGAAATAAAGTGGCTATTACCCAATACTTTTCTTTAACATAGTATTATTAATAAATGGGTAATACAATGTTAAATATAAAACTATATATTTTATTATAAATATATGAATATGGTTATTTATAGGATGTATAATAAAATTATATTTATTATAACTAATTTTTAAATTTGGATTAATGTAGTCATGACCATTCGTAAGAGATTTCTCTCACCACTTTTACTTTTGGGAGACACATGCTATAGTGACCACCTCATTATTCAATGTGGGGTTGAGAAAATCCCATTAATGTACTTTATTATTATTCTACACAATTTTTTTATAAATAAATATCAGTTTGAGGATGTATCTTTCAGGTGGGTATGGTTTCAACCATACCAAAATAGTAAGGGATTATTTTTTCCCTTTTCCTTCTATGAGACATGTATTGTGTTATAGAAGTATAATTTTTTAGGATGTGTATATACTAAAAATATGACTTGTTATATCATAAAAATCTATTTTTTTCATGACATTTTAAATACAAAGAACTTTTATTTTTTTCATGGGAATTAATATTCAATGTTACAAATTTTGTAAGAGATTATTGATATAATCTCATCATTTTTCAAGACTATTTATGATTATACTTTTATTAATGAAATATTATAATACATATCTAAATAATTTTCATGAATTGTAATATATTATTGGTATTAATGATAATTATGTGTAATGGATATATTTTTATAATAATTGGTAATTATTTATAATTAATATAAATATATTTTAACTTTCTATGTTATTTGTCTCTTCAACCGGAAATCAGTTTTCCTCCAAAAATAATTTCTAAAAATATGTAAATAAATATTTTTAATTATAATTTAAGATCAATTTAAAGGTAATTTATTTTAAATATTTTATTATCAATAAAATGTGACTCAAATGACATTAAAATATTATTTTATATATTTTAATGTTCATATTCAGTGAAAAGTATTATGTAATTATTTGCTTAAATTGATTTAAAAGATTTCAAAATCATCAGTTATAATATTAAAAGGTTATTTAAACATAATATATATGTGTAATTCCTTATTGGTTTATCAATTTTTTTTAATGAATGTTTAATCTACCATAATATATTTCAATGTTATTTAAATAAAGATTTTAAAATGTTTTTTTAAATTATATTTCAATGAGGAATCGTAATATTCTTCAATATAAAATTTAAATAATTTTTTATATTAATTTTTGGGTTTTTAATGTGGTATTCAATGATTTTTTGAAATTATTTTATATTAAAAAAGCTATTTTCAAATAAATGTTATTTTCCATAAAATTCTCCTTGTGATCCATTAATTATATATCCATATAATAATAAATATATTATCATATTTTATTCTTTACAAGGTAAATAATCCAATAAAACCATTAATAATCTTTATTCTAATGGTATATGTTTAAGATGATATGTTTTTTATGAAACCTTTTCTTCTTCGTTAGGTTATACTATGATAAAATAATTTGGAGCCCCTCATCATTTCATATGTTACACTGGGATGTAATTATTAAGAAACCTATCTATTTTCTATATGTTATGATATGATTAAATATTTATGATACCTGTTATATTTACGGGGTTGTGATATAATAAATTAATATGATATTAAATCACACATAACATATATTATAATTGATGGGAGGGACATCTATTTGTGACACCCAAATATTTTGTTAATTATTTTACTATTCTTAAATTAATTTAAATTTATGATATTTTTCATTTCATGTAACACAGAAAATATTTTATTTTATTTTAAATCACTATGTTTGGCATGGGTTATAAAAAACATCAAGTTAATCATTCTCTACACATGAAATAAATTTTATATTGACTAAATGGAATATTGAGGTTGTGTTGTGACATTTTTTACATTACACGTGACACTGAATTGGTGCATGAAACACGAAATAGTGACTTGGCATATGTCACATGCAACACTATGATTAAAAATAATATTAACTCAAATGAACTCTGTTTAATTTCCATGTATCAAAAATAATAAAATTAGTTTTATACACATTTAGAAATATAATTTTATAAAATAATCATCATTTTTTATTTATTATGTCGAAATTCAGTTAGGGGGAATTTTGGTTCATTCTTGTGAAACTTCATTTTTTGAGGAAAATATCAAATATTGATTCATAACTATTTTTAACTAATTTATTTATAAGGTTAAAATATATTTTATAATGGTGGAAAATATTACTTATATAATAATTTTATCAAAAAACAGTATTTGTGTCTTTGTAACCAATTTCAAATTAAAAATTGATATAAAAACATACCAAACCTTTGAATGTTTTTACCTTATAACCCCACATTGTCATCCTGGCTATGGGATTAATTTTAAATTAATATATTCCACATATGTTATTTGAATTAAGAAAAATGGATTCTATAATTAGAATCAGTGTGATTTATAATATGATAAATGATGAAATTATTTTTTTCCAAATATATTAGTTAATGTTATTAAAATTAATTACATTGTTCAAGGTAAAATAAAGCTTACCTATGGACTAAACCTTAAGTTTAAGAAATCAAAACGACCTAGAAACTTTTCCAATAGCCATTTACATGAAATATTATGACCACATACGCCCATCTATCAAATTTTTGTTATTATTAGTTCCACTTTTAACATGAACAATGTTGGTGGAATTATTTTTTCATTTATCTATTAGAGAGCCACTCCTCCTCCTCCTCTATAAAAAGGAATCCTATCTTACAGCCTCCTTACACCTCTTAATTTCCATGGATAACCTAAAATATGATCAAATAAGCTCCCAAAATCCATATATTCCTCATATAAGACACCCATTTTAAAAAAATCTCTCTAAGGAAGCCATTTGACACAAACAAAAATGAGTTACCAGATTAAGAGTTAACTCATTCTCTCAAGCTCCCTTCTTTTACATTTATTATCCACCCCTCCACTCACTATATAACAATCTTGTATAACAACACCAGTGTTATAATTATAATAAGATATTTTAATGATAATTTTTTGGCCTGCATGTACAAAATATCTATTTAATGTGTAACGAACATACCTTTTATGTGTATAGAGAACTAACGTCTCACTAAATGATGATTGTTCGTTTTTTACCGCCAACGATTGTGGAAATAATGTTGGAAATAAAGATTATATATGTCATATGTTATATTTATTGTGTATATAATCTTATTTATTCCTTTTTAACACATATATTTTTTCAATCCATTTGTTATAAATATGGTTATTCTATTTGAGAAATATAGACTACTGCCCCCTCAAATTGATATAATTCATTAACACAATGGATGGAATGTATTAAGGATTTGATTAGTGAAATTATATGATATATATAACATAATAATTCCTATTTATTTATAATATATCCATATATCAATATATATATATATTTCCTTATTTCTTCCAAAACGACAATAATAATAGAAATATCGATCATGCATAAGTACAGATTATCATCTCAATGAATGATGTATTAATATTTTTATTTCTGACATCCATATATTATTATAAAATATACATACCAAATATTAATGATTTTTATAAATATTTTTACATTCTAGAACCACTATATATGTATAATTACTGATGATATAACAAATTAAGACACATGTGATGAACAAAGATGATATTATTAGAAGTTAGACCATAACATAGCACTGTTAACAGGAGGGTGATATAAAGTAATTATAAATAACATAGTATTATATAGAATTATATTTTTATTTAAAAAATTTATAATATAATTTAATTTATTATACTAATGGATTATATTATTATTATTATGAGATTTAAGACACAAGGTAATCGAAACTTTATCCCACTTTTTTTCTTTGAGATACATGCCTTATTCACAAATCACTTATTTTTTGTAGAGTGTGTACTTTCCATGAATGTATTATATGCCCCATGAAATTAATGTTATTGTTATATAGATAAAAATTTATTAAATTTTCGTTCATTGGGTTTATGTTTCAAATGTCACCAAATCGGTAAGATATTATTGTCTCAATTTTCATTTTATTGAGACTAATGTTTTGTTATGACCTTAATTGTTTTTTGATGATTATATTATTCTATTTAACATTATATCTCTGAAATATAATTATTTTAAGGATAATTTATTCATCATGTAGCTTCTATTTCTTACAGGGATAGTGTGATCCCATGTTACCATGTAGTAATATTTTATTGAAATAATCTAATTAATTTTTGAGATTATTAATAATTATGCTTCCTTTGAAGAAATCCTTTGATCCATCTATCATTATTTCTCACGAGTTTCATTCAAATATGTTATTTCATGATATATTCATGTATTGGTACCATTAATTGACTATTTGTAACATATGATAGTTATTAATATGTTTTTATGAAATCCATAATTTACCCCTTATTTAGTAAAAAATCATTTTCCCTTCAAATACCTTGTCTCTAAAAATGGTTTCCTATTATATCCTTAAATTATAGTATAATTATTGAATTTAATATCTTCCCATTTTATCATTTACCAATGTTTTCAAAATAATCTTCTCGTCTTCTTCTGAATAATTTATTTTTCAATCTATTTACCTTTCAAAAAGAATATTTTTTAACCTCTTGTGGCATGTATGGATTTACCTATTGTCATTTCTGTGAAGCTTCCTTTTCATATTTAAAATGTAAATTTTTAAATGGTTAAAAAAAATAAATTTCAAAGAAAATTCATTAAAATCCTTTTCATTATATTATTATATGTATTCAATGTATCTTATAAGGAATGTGTTTTACAAAATGATTTTATATGATTTTATATTTTTTCAAGGAAAACTATTTTCAAAATTATTTCAAGACTTATTTATATGATTAAAATATATTTTCAACAAAATGTGCTTTAAAAATTTTATATGATCATGTTATATGTTTTCAAGGAGAATTCTTTAAAAATTTATTTCAAGTCATGGTTATAAGTTTGAAATGTATTTTCAAATAAATAGTTTTTAAATATTTTTGATGCTTATATTACTAAATTTCAAGGAAATGATATTAAATATTGATTCAATCCTTATTTATATGTTTAAAAATTATTGTCAAATCATTTTTTTCCAAAAATATTTTATGTTTTAAATATAAATTTTCTAAGAAAAAATGATATTTTCCTCAAGAAATATTTTCACAATATCCACCCAAGTTATTTTATTTATATGATAAAATCTATTAGCATTACACATGACCTTCTGTGAAATAATCCAAAGGATACATTCAAATTTTTTCCTGAATGTTTTATGTTTTTATGGAATGAAACTTATGTGACCTATTTATTTTTCACAAGTTATATTCTTTTGAAACCCACTTCATTTAAAAATTAATTCTTCAGATGAAATTATAATGAAACCTGTATTTTTCCATATGTTATTGTATGATTACTTGTTTATATTTCCCATTTAATATCATTTCTTAAGATATTATTGTTTATTATTTTGTGTTTCATGTATGTATGATTTCACTATATAATGGGTGGTAAATATATCTCATTCCAATGTGTTGGGTAAATTTTTAAATCTCATGATACAGAAATAGATTGAATGCTAAATTAACATGGTTCAATATTAAAAGGTTGGTAGAAGAAATAAACATGATTCAATATGATGTGTCTGGAATGGGGAGTGAACTCGGTTATGTATCATTGGGATTGAAAGGGGTGTGAACTATATTATGTAATGTAATTTTCCCCAAATATGGTCTCAGTATCAATGCCTTGACTATTGTGGAAATTAATATATATACATACGTGTCTTTCGAAATTCCAGTTTTTAATCTTATATTATGATTTCATGGGGTATGTTCTATATTTTCAAATTATCCATGTCTTATGAACTGTCAAGAATTAAGACGTGATCTATGTTTACGATCATTGATAAGCATGGTATGATATTAAAATATTTTGATCACATTCTCATACCCTTATACTCATGTTTATCCTTACATTTCTTCCATTTTTACCATTACTATAAATCTAATATCAACAATTTTTATGTTTCCATGTTCATGTTAAGAATATATGTATTATGTATAATGTCTCTAAGAAGGGTTCTGGTCATGAAGAACCTATTGGGAGATAATAAATCCCTTATATATATTTTTGTTTATGTTTATATATTTTCAAAAGTACTAAACTAGTACAATCTCTTGGTGTGTGTTTGTATAATGTTTTATGTATTCCAAAAATGTAATATAATACACATATGTGTAAATATTGGGTCACAATAGTTGATATAATTGAATGTTTTAGTTATCCATTAGAAGAAAGGATAATAACACCTCACTGAGAACTCTATGGACATGTGAATAGATAAGTCTAAGGATAATTAAATAAATAAGATAATTTAAAAGAATTTTGGAAAAGGATAGAGTGATTGGATTCCTAAAAATAAGTCTATATCTACATAAGAGAATTTGAAGTGGCTTTAGAACATATGTTAATAGGGGTAATAACTCTGACAATATGTCTCAGGGCCTGACTTGTGCTAATCTAGTACATGAAAAAGGAAATTGCTTTCCACTTGGTTTGATAATCATGGGGGATTTGATTTGGAAATTCACAAACAGGTTAGAAAACATCATGAAGGATTTATATATACATTTACTGTGAATAACTAAGGATGAAACTAGGGAGTCATAAATTAGATAAGGGGTAATGATTTAGTCATTACATACGAAAATATTATTGTGAATATAGAGTCCTTCAATGATGAATAATTATTACACAATGCATCTGGTTTTATTTAATAGAGGGAACTAAGGAAGAGGGTTTCACTATGGAGGAAGAATGCACCTCTAGTACATTTCCCCTCAAGGGGGTGATGTGTGATTCATCATGGGGGAAAGGGGAATGGGTCCTCCCTTTAATTTATTTTCTATCCTAAAAATTATAACATTAATGAAATCAATAAATAAATTAAAATAATTAATAATGATTATTATTGTTCTATCAACAATAATAATAGGTATACCATTATTATTATTATCACCATTAATTTTTTTTAATCTAAAATTCCCCATTTAACAAAAGACAGACGAATTCAAATAAATCAAAAAAAGTATTTCCTATAATTAATTACATTCTTATTTATTGTGAATATAATTAATTAACTTAGTAATAAATATAATTACATCCTTATTATTGTTATTATTATTATTGAAATTTTTTTTATCAATTCCAACCAAAACACCAAAATCAATTAATATTATTATATATAAATTAATAAGAACCATAATTAATAATAACTAAAACATTCATTAAACCATAATAATAATAATATTGTTATTATTACTCAAACCATCGATATAAACTCAAAATTCAATTTAATAATAATGTTTCTTCAATAATTCAGATATTCCTTATTTAATTAATGGTTTATCTGAGATACCTGAAATCCACATAAATTTCAGAAATTTGTTACACCCCTTTAATCATTCAATTAAAATATTTTAACACAATTTGTACACCTCATTAAGCATGAAATTAAATCTTTTAACATCCAAATAATTTAAGACACCAAAATTTTAATAATAATAACATTATAAATATTAACACAATATTATTGTTTTTCAAAAAACACCCATTAATACTATTTTATTAATGTAAATAAAATATTAATCTGGGTAAGCTGCATGGGTTGGACTACAACTATGCGCAGCCTGTGCAGATCCATTAATGTATATTTTTCCAAATTTGGGCTCCCAGGACTCATCGAGACACCCACAAAAATTATCGATTAATTACTCATGTTCAAAAACAACAAATTTAGGTGTTCCGACAGTCTAAATAAAGGTTTACAACTCGGATTAAAAATATAACTATTGATAAATGGAAAAATTTTGAAAACATATGTTATTTAAACCATGTTAAAAGTCACGGGACGTTACATCTTGTGTTCTCTGGTCCTCAAGAGAGTCCTATATAAATTATTTTAAAAATTATTTATCATTCAATGAATATGAATAATTCAAATAAAGTAAATATATAAGATAATCAACTTACAATCCTCTCGTCTAGGACCCTCGATTCTTCAGTAAAATATTTATCATTTTTTCTCATCTGATCCTTCTTCCATTTTTCATATATATATATAATGGGGATATATGGGATTCCTCTCTTGATCTGGAATACTCACCTCTAGTTTTTTTTTATTATAAATTTATCATTTATTCTCCAAATAATGTATACCATCCCCATGAAAATTATGATGGTATACATTTCTGGATAGGATCACCTAATGGGATCTTCATGATTACTAATAAATTATAATAAATCATTAAGAAGTCATTAATATAAGAAAACATCTATAAGTTTACATTTCACTTTAAAAAAAATTCTTCTTTCCTTCTAATTTTGATAATTTTTTCCATGTGTCTTCATCTGTAATAAGATTTATATGACATGGGCATTCATGTTGCATATCCACAAAAATGAAATAAGATGTGGGGGTTGATTTTAAATCCCTCCATCTTGTAGAAACCATCGATAAAAATTTCCTCCAGACTCCAAAATTGTCATGTATATCCAATCGAATCTGATAAATAAGAGGGAAACCATATTATACTATAAACATTTCAAGATTTTTCAAAAAATATCTAAGTATCTTTCCAAAATGGTCTCCCACAACTGAGCTAGCGTCTTTTTAACACTTCTCCAATAATATAATAAAAAGATTAATTTTATTTTACAGTAGTTTGATACATAACTATTGAATGGTTTTTCTTTGGGAGCTCTTGGAACATCATTATAATCAATGTATAGAACTATCCTTTGGTCTTAGAAATGAGAAACTGATAATTTGGGGAAACATATGATACCATGTTTACCAACCCTCGAACTCTACTTTGACGATTAGAGAGTAAATATTGATGATTTATGAATATCATGAGAAGCATGTTGATGATTCTCCATAGATGTATGATCACAATACGCATTCTAGAAGAATTTGGTTGATTGTTTGATTGATTTGTCATTTTTCGTAATATCATGGAAACAAAAATTTAGTAAACAGTATATACAAACTTACATATTATAATAATAATGTTAAAAATATTATGAAGCGAAAATGTAAACTAAAACATAACATATTAGTATTCGTACATTTTATAGTTAACTAAAATGATATCAATATTAATGATATATAAAATATCAAATAAATAAATTAATAAAAATCCAAAATTGTTATAAGAATATAAAAAATGGTATAACCTAATAAATAATTTTTTTAAGGAATGAATTTTTTTAACATATAGATTTAAAATTATTTTCACTAAAAAAATCAATAAATATATATTTTATGTAATGATCAACATGGTAAACTAAATAAAATTTATCAAAACTAAACAAACATTTCTACTAATTCATTTTGATAAATATTTCAATTAAGAATCGAATATAATAATACAATTTATGAAATTAATAATCATAAATGGGAAATAAGCATACGTTACCTATAATATTATGAATGTACTAATGTATATTTTTCCAAATTCATTCATCATGATTATTCTTTTTGGAACAAACCATGTCACCAAAATGCTTGTCAATGTTATCTATTAATATTTCCATGGATGTTGTGATCGAAAATAATCAGCATCTTCATCATGTTTTTTATCACAAACATATTGTTTTTTTCATTGTAAAAAATAGACAATTAAATATTGGATTGATCAGGAACATGGAAAATATTTTTTTCGTGTGTTTCCATTATTGAAGAATTTGTTGTGTCTTCTAATATATTAATATCAACAAGTTTTATTCCAAATTCATCATGTATAACAATATTGTTTCTATTAAACCGTTTTATGTTTAAAAAAATAACATTAATTTTAATGTAATAAACCTCCCATATTTCATCAATGACTCCATAATATGCACTTGATGCAGAAATTGGGGTTTTATCTTTAGTACTAAAAAATTAAATTGCTTCTATGAACACCAATACTCTAGTATTATGAATTGCACTTCAATTTTACAAATATATCTTTTATCAATTTATACACACTAATGTAATAATAAGTCCCTATTATAACATTTAAACATGGAATAGCCACTAATCATCTTAATGTATCTGTGCATCTGATCGACCAAGCATTGTCAATTTAGAAAATATAAAAATGTTTTGCTATGATTATCCAAAATCTACATTTATTTCTTCTTTGGATGACATTGTTTCAACTCATAAATATGAAAGGTTTTATATGGTTGATCATGATCCATGGTACTCAAGATGTATAAATGTACATTATTTATCTGTTCACCTGATAATAATTTGAATTTCAATCCATGTATCCCCATTCAATCATTATTAACTCCTTCAGGGTGAGATGGAGGCAAACAAATGTGCTCCTCCACAGACATTTAGCTCATAAAAAACTCCATAACCACATCAGAAATGTAGTTTTCAACAATAGAGTCTTTCTCTTGATATGGATTCTTGACATACCCCTTCAAAATACTCATATATCTTTTAGAGTGATATATTCAATGTAGATATACAGGTCCATAATTCTTTATTTCTTCAAAAATATGAACCATTAAATGCACCATTATACAAAAAAATAGATGAAAATACATTTCTTATTGAAAATGTATAGAAATTTATTAATTTTCCAAAATGTTAAAAGCATCCAGGTCAATCACAATATTATAAATGGAATTAAAAAACAACACATCCTCATTAAATTCTTTGTCATATGGATGGAAAATATTCCACACAATGAAACTTGTATATGTCGTTGCATCATGACATGCAAATAACAAGATTTCATACCTTTAAAATTCAAATCTATAAAAGAGAAAAAAACATTTACATTTGAAGAATTACCCTGCAACATTTTGATAACATGAAGACACTAACGAAATCAAGTTTTATCTCTCTAGGGTAATGTATGACATGTTGGGGGATGAAAGTTCTGCATCCATCAGTTGTGGGGGATAACTACAAACATATTCCCATTGATAGTAATTTTGATCAATCATTCAACCCATATTTAGTATTTCTGTCAATATCAAAAAAAATTCCAATAAAACTATCACATATATTCATCTCTACATGCTTGACATCAATATTACGTTTCACATTATGATATCTCCGATTTGGTTCCCCAAAAAATTGCTCATTTCAACCCAATATAATTATCTTGATCAAATTTATATTCCTTTTCCAAATGTCACAATATGGTTTTGAACCCTATCCAAATACCCATTAATGGATAAAGGTTACAGAGAGATATCAAATTCATGTGAACCATTTAATGCCATTTCTAATCTTATATAAGAGTTATACATAGGCCAAAACATTATATGAACCATTTATATTTTTTTCCAACCATGATGAAATTGACAATATGAAGTCTGTTGTTCTCAATGTGAACACAATTTATACCCCATCACACTATATCTGAAAAAATTTCCTTATATAGGGAAGCCATTTAAAGTGAACATAATCACTACATGATGTTAAAAATGTTCCTTCTTCTAAGAATCAGACACTGTAATTCAATCCTCATTTAAGTGTTTCAAAATACAAATTAATGGTGAAAAGATAACATCAATATAATTTTCAGGTTTCAATGGTCCAGAGATCAGGAAGCAACACATGACATATTAATTATTTATAAAAAATTTCAGAAGATAAGTTTTAAATTACCAATAAAATATGACATAAACTATGTTTTCTACTATGACATAGATATGAATTCCTTCCATATGTTCCCAACCCATTTTTGAGATTTATAACTTCATTTCTGAATTTAGGACACATCTCATTAATTTTCGTCTACTATGGAAAATTTTCTGGATGATGTATTTTTCTATCACATATCGGCTCCCTAGTATTCCATTTTAACCTTTTTGTGTCATGTGAATTATAAAATAAACATTTCAAAAGATGAATTATAGGAATATACCAAAATAATCTATTAGGGATCTCTGTAATGTCTTAATTGGAATGTGATTTTTCTTTCAACTCATAATATTATTTCCCACATTTTGGACACTTTGACAGAAATTCATATTCCTTCTTAAATATTATACAGTCATTCAAAAATGCTTGAATTTTCAAGAATCACAATCCTATAGTGCATAAAATTTTATTTTCCTTATAGTTTAAATATGGAATATCATTGTCTTTAGGATGAATATATTTTCACAATTATAGAAACTCTATAATATGTTTTCCATTCCATCCATGCTTCACCATCAGGTTAATCATTCAAAAAACCGATGATAAAACCGTAAAATCAATAAAATCATGATACAATGGTTTTTCAGCATCACTATATAGATGCTCAATTTTTGGTTCTTTCTCGGTTATTTCTTCTTCAATATCGCAAATCATTCCTTCAATTTTATCAACATTACCAACTTTTAAAACTTCATCATCAATACATATGAAATTCATTTCTGCATCACCATTCCTAATCCTAGTGTTATAAAATAGATTACAATCATGTCAAATTAAATTACCTTTGATATGTGTACATTTAAACTTATTCAAATTTAATCATTCCAGGCATGGAACGAAAAAAATTTCATTTTTTGGAACATTTCCTTTAGACAATTCCCAAAAAGCATCAACTCCTTCCTTATATTCATCACTTATTCAATGTTCCATAATCTAACTTTGAATCATTAATATGCATACAAAATATAAAAAATATAATTCCTTTTAAGATAATCTATGTTTATATTTATACAAAATATATCATATTTTGAATGTAACACTATTTTGAAATATAAAACAATTATACATGTATTTGAAAAATATAATTACAAATTCTACACATTAATGGATGATATGATTATATAGATATATATAATAAATCATAAAATAATATAGTTATATTTTTCATTTAAATTTAATATTCTAAAATCTAAAATTAACGTTGTTATGAAATATAAAACAGATGTAAACTTAAATGAAAATTATAATGATATTGTTTTTGAAGAATGAGATAGAAACCCCCTAAATTAAATTAATATTTTCCATATTGGTTTAAATGTTCCATTAATTATAAACATATCATTTTTGTAGAATTGAATCCTTGAATTAGGCATTCCAAATAAGAATATATGAGTTTTTACTTGTTTATCTAGTGTGATATGCAATAATATATATATATATATAATATAGATAGATATATTAATAAATTATTTTATATAAATTTATATGAAAATTCCAAAATAGTTAAATTTTTTCCATACTCTTATATAAATTGTAGTTACGATAGAAATAATTAATACCACTATGTGTAAATTGGGTTCGATAAACTACATGAATGTCTATTTATATATAAGAGAGGATGCAAAACCTTAGTGTGTGAAATTTTAGAATGTTGTATGAAAATACCAACAATTTCATAAATATTTATAAATTCCATTACTATGTAACTAATGAAACATTAAATAAAATAAAAAGATTATCTTAATTATGATATTGTTAGATGTAAAAGATAGTGACTACATTGAATAATGTCATATATATATATACATATAATTGACAAAAAATAAGATCATATACCAAACCAATTTCCAAAACATTCTTAGTAAAATCAAATATATTATGTAAATCTCCTTGAATAAATATTTCAATATTGTTATATTTCACATTGAAGTTCCAATAATATTTATTTTCATATTAAAGATTAAGTTATTTTAGTAGGTTGTGAGTAGAAAACAATAGAGTAATGTATCCCATAGACAATACCATTATAAAAAAGTGCATATAGATTAATATTTGATCCTAATTATATGTCACAAATTGATAATAAAATATATATAATACCTATCCATGTAGCGACTCGGGTTTCGGCCCTGTCAAACTTTGGAATATTACTATGATAATATCCAGAGCTAGGCGTGAAGACGGCATGTGAGTCCGAGGCCCGATGTTCCCAGAATTAAATTTATAAAAGTATTAAGTATTTTTATACTATGCACGTGGAGGGGTGTGATATCTTCTAAATGGTAGCTAAGAACGTGAATCTGAGGGTAGGGTTGCATCGAGAATATGTTTTTTACCTTATATAGGGTGTAGAATTTATGGGCGCGGGTCTGCGGTGAGAAACGCCATCAGGGGAATTTTCGTAAATAAATGGAAAAAAGTTTATTTATGTGTGTCAGCTCAAATAACTTCTGAACAGAGTCTTAGATTGAAAATCCGATTTTGATGTTGCATTCAGAATGGTATGTTTACCCTAAGGGCTACCTAATTTCCTTTTCGCTAGGAGGTCTGGTTGGGGGCGTTGTTTTAAATGAATGTTTTTAAATAAAAAAAGAAAAACCAAATCCATTTCCCCCTCCCACCTCCTACGTGCAGCAGAAATACATCCCCTCCCCTCCTCGGCTCTTCGACGAGTCGAGCCAGAATCGTCCGTTTTCTGCGCAGATTGTCAGCAGATTGAGCTTCAGGGCGTCGCCATTGTCCTTCTGCAACCGATGCTTCGGCGTTTCACAAGAAAGGTAGTCAGTTTGAGTTTTAATCTTCCGATCCCATTTTTCCTGCGAATTGCTTCATTTTGAGGTCCTTGCACAGAAGATCGCATCCCGAAGGTCGCGCTGGTGCCTTTGGATTGTAAAACGGAACACCGGGGTGCCCCCGACAGTTCGGGGAAGCTCCTTCGGCGTGACGGCGTTGTGGCGGCACCGGCGCCGTAAGAGCTACGACGGCCTACGGAAGCCAGTGGAGGGCCTCCGGCCAGGGCGGGCCAGTCTAGGCGGGCCGGACTGGCCGGTTCAGGCCGGTCCAACCCCTTTCTGTGACACAGGGGTTTTTAAACCCCCATTTCATTCAATCCGAGAGTCGGATTCTCATGCCGTCTATGGTGACGCGACCCTAGGTACAAGGAGAACCTTTAGGTGAGGGATTGGGTGTTTTAGGGCTTGGGATCGTGGCCCGGATGATTGAACGGTTGAATAAAATAATAATATTTTATTATTTTCCAACTTCGGGCCCTTGTAACTTCTACCCAGAGCGTCCGAATGATGTGATGTCAGTACCGTTGAGACCCTGATTGAATGACAGACATTTGGAGAAGGTTTCCAGGTGTTGGGACTGAGAACAGGTTGTAAAACCCATGAGGTCGCGTTTTGGCGTTTGCAGAAAAACACAACTTTCTCAAAAGGAGTCCAATTCTTGTGGATGAATAGACGATCCTATGTGTTTTTCTGAGAGGATCGCAACGATTCAATCCATTCAATGTGTTTTAGGATCTAGGCATGGGCCCCACCCAAGCTGGCTATCAGTGAATAGTTCCTTTTTCACTGAGTGTCTGTTTCGGACGAACGAGTAGTAGATCACATGTGTTTTTCTGAGGGGATCATTGTGGAATTAACTGCTTGATGGGTTTCAGAATCGTTGTGTTGGCCTCGCATGGGATAGCTACGGTGAATAGTGCCTTTATCAACGGTTGTTCATTTAGGGCGAGTAAACAACCTATCCAGTGTGTTTTTATAGGTAGATCGTGATCGTGGCCTTGGTATCGGCCTTGGAGGTGCACGGTGTGGCGTTGTGGTGGGTTTCTCGGGTTAGCGACATTTGGACCAGCAGTGGTTGAGGGTACTTTCTTGGTTAGTTCCTACGAGGGTTTGCGCGGCATCACAACCTTAGTATAGGTTTTTTATCATCTCGATGGGATGTTTAATCTGTTAGAGTTGTGCCATGGCTCCAGTGGGCCTAGTGTGGGATCCTCTAGCATCGTTACCCTAGATCGGGTTCTTGGTATCGCTGTGACCGCTTATCGACGGGCGGGGATCCCCTATCTAGCAGGTTAACCCCATAGGGTTTGTGTCATCATTGGGAATATGATCCCCTACACAGTGGTCCGTGCTTAGTAGGTTTGTGGCATCATCAGATATATGATCCCTTGCTCAGCATCATGTTTTTAGTAGGGTTGCAGTATCGTTGGTTATACAATCTCCTACTCTGCACGTGGCTTTCAGTAGGGTTGTGACATCGTTAGTTTGTTCCCCTGCATCGTGAGTTATACCAGATAGGGTTATTGTATCGTCATGGCCAACATTACACGGGCAATAATCCTCTATCCGAGTGACATGTATCTGTACGCATGCCATATCGGATTGTGGAATCTTCCAGTGGATCCTGGGAGTGATCCCCTATCTGTGAGATATATGAAAGCCAGATCGGGTTGCGATATCCCCCAGCGGACCCTGGGAGTGATACCCTATCTGTGAGATATTCGTATAGAGGTGTGGGTTCTAGTATCCCTAATCGGACCCTAGGAGCGATCCCATATCCAAAGAGTTTGGTGTTTATGTTGTTTCAACATGGTTACCTCAGCGACTGTACCCGACGAGCATGATCTCTCGGGTGAGCGTCTGAGTGGTTTGTGAGAAACCCGATGGTGTGTATCTCTCAGATGAGTGTCATATGGGATGACAGTGATCATGGAGTGTGCTCTCATGGTTGTGGTTAGTTGTTAGTGATGAGGTCGGTAACTCATGTGGCATGGTGCGTGAGCTGAGTATATCTGGATTTGTGGTGTATCTATGGTAATACACCTGATTTGGGATGACTAGTTGAGTTTAGCCAAGGATGGTCACTAGATGGAGTTTCTCTCTCATTTGGGTTCCATCTGGTTGGGATGAGAGGATCTTTTCCTTTCAGTTTCTCTATTTTGATTTGAGCTCTGCGGTGCCTATTGAGTATGTTTATACTCACCCCTGCATAGGCTTTTCCCGCAAATGTTTTTTTCTTGTGTAGACCATAGGCCTTTCGATGGAGTCCAGAGAGGACCCGGCGCCGGCAGAGCAAAGTGAGCAAGACTGACCAGGGTGTTTACCGGTGCGGTGCTGAGGGAGCATTCTAGTGGGTGTTTGAGGTAGTGTTCCCCTTCATTAGAGTAGGTTGGATGGACTTTGTATTTTTCTTTTGGTGGGCCCTATTTTTCCCTTTTTGTACTGATGTGGCACTCTGGTTTGGATAATTGTATACATGCAGTTTACTTTTCAGTTTTACTTATCTATGCACTGTTTCCTGGACATGTTTGTGGATGTGTGTGTACAGGTGCCTTAAGATAATTCTCCCATGTGTGTGATAGCCTACTCGGTGCTAGATGCCATTCCCAAGCTTATTGGAGGAGAGATTTGGGAGTTGCGGATCGAGCCCCGTTAGGTCAGGTCGTGATAGAGTGGTATCAGAGGAGGCTCCAACTTTAGGATATTAGAGCGTAGCTGGTCTAGCTGTGAGTTTGGTTTGGGTTGCATAGCTGCAGTGTTATGATGTTTTGAGCTCAACTTTCAGGCCAGGGACTCCAATGTTGGTGCGGCGGCCGACGTATCCATACTCCAGGACTCTGATAACCTGCCATTCGACTCAGTGCATCATATTGGACTGGGATTTGGGTTTTTTTCCTTGTCCTTCTTGAGTCAACTCTCCAGATATACTCTTTGACTATGGTGTGTCTTGAATATATTACAGGATACCTACACGACAACAGCCATTGAGGGTTCCACAACAGGATTTTGTTTACGATATGACCCATGTAGAGGCATTGGACCAGGGCGTAGGTTCTGAGGCTAGACCTCCAGGTGGTCCGCCAGTTGAGCCACCACCTGTTGAGCATCTGGTTGTGCTGACAGTGCAGGATGACGTAGTGTGCTGGCTGAGTGTGTTGCACGAGTTCTAGAGGTAGTGACCTCTGGATGGTTTGTCTGCACTATGGTGGAGTTTGCAGACACAGTCCCACGATGAGGAGACGTTCACATAAGCAGAGTTTGAGTAGAACTTTAGAGAGGAGTTCTATCTGGTGATGATGAGGTCAGTGCGGATCCAGGAGCTTCTCCAGCTTTGGCAGGAGGGAATTACTGTGTCGGAGTACTCAGTGAGGTTTACAGACCTATTGCGCTACTCCCTGGACATGGTTTGAGACCCGTTCTATAGGGATCAGACCATCGAGAAGGGATTACACTGGGACATACGAGAAGGTGTGGTTTTCTTGTGTCTTCCCACATATGCTGGAGTGATGGAGCGAGCATTGGTGGTGGAGAGTTTTCTGGATGAGCATATTTCCCCTGTGAGTGTTGGGAATGCGATAGCAGAGACATCGGCATCTGGTAGTCGATGAAAGACTCAGGGGTTTGGACGTGGATGATATTTTAGGAGGCGACCCCATGATTGAGGATCTGAGGCCCAGGGCTCACAGGGCTCGCAGGCTAGTTTTGGTTAGCCGTAGGAGAGGCGGTGTTACGCTTGCGACGGTCAGGGACATCTTTCTAGATATTGTCTAACCCAACGTGCTACAAAGAGGGAGTTGGTCGATGGACCACCTGGGCAAAGGCATCGTCTTGAGTTGTGAGGTCTGCAAGGCGGAAGACATGTGGACAATGCTTGTGCAGCTCCAAGAGGTGGGAGGTGGTACCAGTTTCCCCCACCCCCACCCCTAGGTGGTCCACGCCGAGCTCAAGGAGCTGGTTGCCGAAGGAAAGGATAGATTCATGCCCTAAAGGCTGTTGACCTAGAGGCTCCGCAAATTGATAGAGGTACACCTTGTGTCCTTTCTAATTACTGCAGTAGTTTGATATACTCTGTTTAGCGGTACTCTTCCTTTTTCGTTGCTTGCTCGAGTTTTGTTCAAGGTGTTGGTAAGACCCTGTGTGGGTGTTGTTTGGAGTGCTTCGAATGTGTGAGAAAGAGGGATACTTCCTCCACCGACACATGTTTTTTTGACATGATTAAAACTATATGGGTGAGTCAGTTCTGCCCAACGTGGATACTTTTTAGGTGTGGTGGATGATCCCCCTTTACTTATGTGTTCAGGAATGGGTGTTTGTGGGAAAACTCGCTAGTGTGGGAGACCCATTTGAGGGTCCAGTTGCTTCCCTTGATCGTAGGGATTTTCGGGGATGAAAAGTTCTAAGGGGGGGGGATGTAGCGACTTAGGTTTTGGCCCTGTCAGACTTTTTAATATTACTATAAATAAATCTAGATCTAGGCGCGATGACGGAGTTCGATTCCAAGGCCCGGTGTGCCTGAAATTTATTTTATAAAAATATGAAGTATTTTTATACTATGCACATGACGGGGTGTGATATCTACTAAAAGGTAGCTCAGAATGGGGAATCTGAGGAAACTGTTGCGTCCAGAACATTCCTTTTACCCTAGCGAGGGTGTAAACATTGCGGGAGCGGGTCTGTGGTGAGAAACGCCATCATGGGAATTGTATAAAAATGTAAGAAATTAAATAAAAAGTGCACAACACAATGATGTATTATATAAAAAAGTATGAAATTAGATAAAATTCCCTAAAAAATTACCTCATTCTTAGTATGCTTCAATCATCCATTAAGAAGATTTTATTTGTTCTAAAAAAGGAAAATCAGATGGCTGAAAAAATACCATAAAAATAAGGAAAAATAAATCACATTGAAATTGAATTCATTAAGGAAAAATTAATTAATAATCGTTGAATGATGAGATGTAGAATCAAACAAGGGGTACCAATATGATATAAATGGTGTAATTTCATTCATTGATGACGGATAACCATGGATTCCTAGGAATATAATATGAAGCTCATGTACCCCAATATGCCTAAGAATAGTGAGAGATAAATGCAGAATATTTTGGGTAAAATAAGGTACGGTAATGTGTATAATCACACATATAAATGAGGAACATTTGTTTTCTACATAGTTGGACTAACTATGCACCATAAATGTATAGCCACTTCCAATGTTGAAATATTTTTACAAATATGCACATGGTTTTTGAAATTGTAAGTAAATATTGTTACCTTTTATATATAGTTTTTTGTTTACATCTTACATAAACATAATGAACATGGAGCATCCTAAACTAAATTTTTATCATTAATAAAACCAGTAAAATTATTAACATGTACATTTTTAACTAAACGTTTACGAACCATTCACCTAGGATTGTTTCTCTTAAACCCAGTTTTTCAGAGCCCATTGCTCAAAATATACAAAGAAACACTTGATAGACATATTAGACCTTAAAACACAGATAAAAATAACATTTTTATGATTTATAATGCTCAAATTTATATTTTTATTCCTTTTTTATTGTGGGAAATTTCAAAAAACATAATTTTCAAATTCAATTTGTAATTCCCTCCTATGAAAAAACATTATACCATAATGTTTCCCCACCCCATAATATAACATCTTCTAAATTCCATGTGATGAAAACAGACATTTATGGCCAACATGGGTCATACAATATTATACAATATATCCATGTTGTGATTTAAAAAACAAACATGCATGTAACAATTCATTACAAAATATATACCTTAAACCATTTAACATGAAACACTACTCGTACTTCTAATTTAATATCATGGTAATGCATGAGAATGTTATTTCTTCGTAAAATTTTATTTCATCATTGTCTATTTCACCAACCATTTTATTCAACTCCCAACCATTGGTTTCTAATATAATCATAGAATTCTAGGTCATGATGATACCACCATTGGAATTACAAAATCATGTTTCCCCTTATTTATCAAATGATGATCCTTCGAATTATTGTAAACTGATCAAATAGTTTCTTACCAATAACTCATATTTATCTAGTTTATGTCATCATTTTAATGAGAATACATGGATAAAATTTTCAATACACTCATTTTATCCTAATTATGTTCCTAAATGTATTCATTAGAGATTTTGTTCAAGAAACTCATAATATGGTATGTCGATCGACTACTCATTTACTATTTCCAATATGTTCATCACTCTGATACGTTGCATCAAAATTCATGATGAGGATTCTTTTAAAATAAGGATTTTTTAAATTATATTTAAAATATTCACCAAATACTTTAAAAACATTATAGTGTTTTTTCTACCAGAACAACTCATTCGAATCATCATGAAACAACACATTCATATGGGCATACCCGTTATAGAACCCATAGATCATTATATATGAGTTTTCATAGTACTTTTTGATTACATCTATGGGGTGTAACATCCTAGAAAATAATTAAATGTATTATAATTTAAATAATAAAATTTATATTAGATTTCACATAATCAAAATGTAAATTTGATGTTCTTATTTGTATTAGTTTTCTAAAATGAATCTTTTTAGTGTAAATACAATTTATTGTTAAATAATATTTTTATGAGTAATATGTGACTTTTTTTAATGAAATTTTACTACTTCTATTTATTAACTAGACTATTATTTATAAGTATAATTACTTGTTGCTACATTGAATTATATGAATTATTAACATTATAAATATTTCGTACCATTTATGATAATTGTTATTTTGGTATATTTTCGAATTATTAATTTAATTTATAACATATTTAATATATAATATGAAATAAATATATATTTGATTTATAAATGTATATATTTATATATATATGATTAGTTTAATTTATAAAAAATAATTAATATTATGTTTTATAATATTTAAAGATATGGTACAGAAATACATAATAGATAAATTATTTTTATAATTTATAATACTTATAAATAATATAAGTAGAAATAATAATATGTAAATGTTTTATAAATAATAATAGGTAAATTTTATTTGTTTCAAATTACTATATTTAGAATTTGTTTTTACTAATTATATTACGATTTATATATATATAAATTATATAAATGAGTTTAATAATTAAAGTAATAAAACTTTACTTTTTAAAAGTATTGCTAAAATAAATTAACTTTTGAATTTATAATTTATATCAAATGATAAATATATAATCATAAAGTTAAATAATATAATAATTGATATAATAATAGTTAATATAATTAATACAAAATAGTAAATGGATAGAATATAATAACAATAATGTTGGAAATGAGAGGGAGTCACGGGTTGGAATTTTAAAACAAAAAAGATATATAAAATAATAATATAATGACAAGATAATTAATGGATGAGATGAAGAAAGAGGGGAATAGGTTTTTTGATTCGTGGGAATCCATGATGCCAGGTCAAGCAGCCATGGAGAGTTGAGCAGGAGGCTTCAGCCGAGAGGTCTCCGCGAGGAGGATGACCCAGTAGAAGCTCGCTGAGTAGTGGCCACATGTCACTGGTGGGAGTCAGAGTAATCACAAGGGGAGACAACACTAACGAGGGATGTGTGTCAAGGGTGTCTTAATGAGATGTGTCCGTTATGAGATATGAGCATGAGGGATACCAGAACGAGGTCTTGTGCATAACGTGGTGTAGTCGAGGTCGAGGTGCTTTCGGGGATGGAGATCCAAACCTGGATCTCAACTGCGAGTTAGGGTTTTATCATGTCTTAATCCATGGATTAAAAGTTTATTAAATTTTGATGTCTGAATCGAATTTTTTATACCAATTTTATTTTGTCTCTTTTTTGTGGTTGATATTTCTTTCTGTCTTCTATTATGTATGCCTTGTAGTGTCTTTGTTGTCAATTTATGAACAGTTCTGTTCTGTGTACTTTCTTTCTCTATTTTTCGTTTTTGTTTCTGTTTAAATTGACGTAATTTTTTTCATTTTATATATTTTATGAAAATTTTGTGTCCAAATTTACCTATCTTCAATAGTTCCCTATCTTGCACCACAATATTAACCTTAGCTTTTAGAGGTTATAAGAAGCAGAGTCACTCTGCTCGTTTTCTCTGGGAATTTTTCATCATTGTCTACACAATTGAATAAACATAGATGCCTTTTTCATTGGGTCCAGAGTTTTCCTCACCACTTCTTTGTTCCAAGAGATCAATTAAGTGTCAATTTTCAATTACCTATATTTTAAAATCCTTTACTATATAATTCTGTATATGAAGATTTATATACTTAAATTTCAATCCCTCTTTTAAAAGATTACCAAGAGTGTTTTATTATTTTATATAATTAAGAAGAACATATTTTTATATACTTTGGTATATATAGATTTATATAAAAATATTTAAATTTCAAAACAAATCTAAATATTAATTATATTTGTTGGTTATGGTTTTCATTTATTTTGCACAATTTTAAGAGTGCCAAAATATTATTTTAAATTGTGATTTTATTCTTATTATTCGTGTTATGTTGTTTTAATGGTTATAAATGTATACATAGATGTATATATATATATATTCATATGGATGAAATGAAAGTTATCATTTTACAATTTTAAAATTTGTTTATCGTCATGTTTCCGAAAAAATGCATTTAACATATCAACATGATTTATCGACATTATGGGTGTTGCACTTGCACTTATACATGAACACATGTTTTTACAAATCATCGATTTTCATTGCATTAAAAAAAATTATAATTTCAGGTTACAAACTTATGTTTTAATTTCAAGTTCATCAATTACATAATAATTGAGTGCCTCATTTATAATTTTTTATTTATAATTTTATGTGTGGAACCTCATTAACTATTATTTTAAAATAAACTACGCATATGTGCAACAAGAGGATTTGAGAATGAATGATTAATTGCACGGGTAGACCTTGAGAAGTACTGTGGTAGATGTTTTGGTTGTAACCAAACTTGCAGATGATAAAAATGGAAGTCTTTATTTAATTATACCATACTTATAAATACATGTGTTTTTTAGTGGAGTAAATTGTTTTATCAAAATATGAAAACTCGAGTGAAATGTATATCTTTTTAAAGAAATATTAAAAACATTTTCAGAAACCCTACTCTCGAGTGTGGTAGACATGAAGGGATTGGACGTGTACCCGTCATGGCCTGCAATTAGCTGAGTAGTCTCAGAAATAAATGTTTTGATTTCAAAAGCATTCCTAATGTTTTCAAAAAAAATCTAGTGTATATTTGAGAAATTTCAAACGTGACTATTTTCTAAAAATTTAGCAAGTATTTTTATAACGTAAGTAATTTCAAATAGTATTTTAAAAATGGTAATTATAAATGTTTTTCCATAGTTTTTCAAAAAAATTATTATAAATATTTAACGAAGGTTTTGAAACCCCTTATTGAGCATCTTTTGTGATCACCCCATGTTTTTGAAATATTTTTCATCGGTTTCCTTGAGATCCAGAGTAGGTCAACCTTGTTGTAATGCATAGAAGCAGTGATGGTCTTTTATTTTATTAAATTTCCATTGTATCACTGATATTTTTTTATAAGTACGTATCTATTTTCCATAACCTAGACTGAAATAAGATCATCTTTTATGTAATGTATCAGGATGGGTCTTTACACTAGGTATCATAGGAATGGTCTAGACAACTTTGGAAATATATGTTATTTTTTAACGTTAGTGTCTAGGAATCTAGCGGTCCTAGTTTTCGAAATTTTGAAGACGAAAATTCAGAATTTTTTTTAGACCGACGATCGAATTTCGAGGAAGCAATTCATTTTAAGGGTTGGATAATGAAACATCCCAGAAAATAAATAAATGGATTATAATTTATATAATTAATGTTATATTTTATTTCACTTATTCAAAATTAATATTTGATGTTCTTATTTGTATTAGTTTTCAAAAAGGGCACTTTTTAGTGTAAATAAATTTTATTGTTAAGTAATATTTTTATGAGTAATATGTTAATATATTATTTTCAAAAGAAATTTTTCTACATTTATTTATTAAATAAAATATTATTTATAAGTATAATGACGTGTTTCTACATTGAATTATATGTATTTTTAACATTATAAATATTTCATACAAATTATGATAATTGTTATTTTGGTGTATTTTCGAAATATTAATTTAATTTATAACATCTTTAATATGTAATATGATATAAATATATATTTGATTTATAAATGTTTATATTTATATATATATTATTAGTTTCATTTATATAATATTATTAATATTATGTTTTATAAAATTTATTGATATGGTACATAAACACATAATAGATATATTATTTTTATAATTAATAATACTTTTAAATAATATAAGTAGTAATAATAATATATAAATATTTTATAAATAATAATAATTACATTTTATTTGGTTCAAATTACATTAATTAGAAATTTTTAAAAAAAATTATATTATGATTTATATATAAAAAATATATAAATGAGTTTAATAATTATATTAAAAAACATTACATTTTAAAAGTATTGTTAAAATAAATTATTTTTTTAATTTATAATTTATATCAAATGATAAAGATATAATCATAAAGTCAGATAATATAATAATTGATAAATTAATAGTTAATATTATTCAAAAAAAATGATAAAAGGATAAAATATAATAATAGTAATGTTGGAAATGAGAGGGAGTTATGGGTTGGCATATTATAACAAAAATATATATAAAATAATAATATAATGAAAATAGAATTCATGGGTGAGATGAAGAAAGTGGTGAATAGCGTTTGTGATTTGGGAGAATCCACGACGCCAGGTCGAGCACTCGTGGATGCTTGAGCAGGAGGCTTCAGCTGAGCAGGCGCCGCGAGGAGGATGAGCCACCATATCAAATCCCAGCCATCCATTTAATTTCTAATCATCCTCTCCTGCACTGTCATCTTCTTCTCTTACTTCTTTGAACCTGTAACCCTGAAACCCTACTTTTCACCAATTTTCTTCTTCAACTCTGACCTCATTGGCCCCCTCATTTAACACATCATCCACAGAGACCATCCTAGTGTCTTTTAATAATCCATAAAGGCATCTGATCCTATGCAGTTGTCATTAAAATATTATCTGTAAGTATAAGATAGTATATATAAACACACCCATTTCACCCAAAGAACCCCTTGTTTCTTGCACACTCCATCCTCCAGCAAGCTTCACCAAGACTTCCTCAGGTTCTCCTCCACCTCAAACCAAGGTAAGGGTTGAATTTTCCAGGTTTTATTTTTATGAAACTCGTATATCCATCTATATATACAGATATACACACACCCAGACACACACAAAAACATAGATTGATATTACTTCTATACCTTAACTCATGTTGGATTTTCTAAATATATTTTTTTATTATAACACATACACGGTATATTAAGATTCAAATCCTACATGAAATCCTTCTCATCTGTATTCATGTTTCACATATTATATATGTTCATCGAAACCCTTTTTAATATCAAAATTCTATATATACTTATTCATACGAGTTCTTTGTATACAAAACCACTTCGGGTTTATGATCCTTGAATAGTGATTTATTATTTTTTTAAGTGATGTTTCCTCAAACATGAAATATGTTTAGTGGATTATATCATCAAGTTTTTAATATGAGAAACCATTATTTTAAAATCATTTATGTATCGTTATGTGTAAAATTATATATTTATAAGTATTATTACAATTTTGTTTTCATAAAACATATACATTTTTATTTAAATTGTATTTGTGAAGATCAAAAAAATGGAAATTTTTTGTTAAATCTTGTTTTGGGATATACCAATCCAAAAAATACAATTTATATATAAGTATAAATATATATAATTTTTCCTTGAATACGTATATGTATTTTGGAACATGATTCCTCAAGTAAGTGGTATAATGGTTTTCATGTTTCAGTATAAATATAAACTCATGCATGAGCACACATGTTTATAAATATCCTTTATACATGAACAATTCATAGAAAAAAATCCACACTTTTTTTTCCATTTGTTTCATAAGAAACACCTCTGATCATTTATCATTATTATTTATATAAAAATTATCATTGCATGGGATAAATGAGCATCTAAAAGTCAAAACATGTAAAAATGGTTTGGAAATGTGAAATTTTAAGGGTTTAATGAAGGAGTTGTTATTTCATGTGACTAACCATTATATTATTGGTACTAGTTCTCACTACATATGCAAAAGTATGTTGTTTTAGTTCATGCATGTCACTGTTAAATTTGATGCCAACAAGTCTAGTTATTTTTACATTTTTTGGCTTAATCAATTCTATTTATGAATATTTATGTTAAAAAGATTATGGAATAAGAATGTAAGTGTGGAAGCCAATGAATATTAGACCATACTAGAAATATGATGAATTTATTGAACATAAATGCTAAGATGGGTGCACTGAGATAACACTCTTATGTATCGGGTATTTTTGATCCTCATGAGACATCATGTGCGATGGACATGGATGTTAGCCTTGTCTTTTGCTACTATTGGAAATGGGGTTGGTGGATATCCTTGACCCATAATATTATGGAATCGGGATTGGTGGTTATCCATGACCCATATTAACTCATGTTTTATCGTCTTGGCGCCATGCCACAAAAAATTCTAGTATTATAAATTCCCTCATTATGTAATGGTAAATGATCAACAAAGGTATTTTTTTACCAATAGAATATTCTTTGGCTAAGAATCTTCTACGATAATGGTAACAAAGGCATAAGGCATAATGCAGTATGAAAAAAGAATGAATGGTTATCTAACGTTCATGTTATATGAATTTAATTTTAAATGATATTGAATCATGATTTGAATTATTACATTTACAACTATGCATTTAGTGTTGAATTGATCAATTTAAAAATTATGTACATTTCATGCATTTCTTATGAACATATGTACACTCTGATTCATGATTTTATGGAGGTTTTTATGTAAGCAGAATTGTCTTGTGTAAAATGTCTTTCTGAAGAATGTTTACAATTATCCTCTGAAAATATTGATTTTGTGCATTGAAAATTAATGTTTTCCTCTAAAGATAATTTTTTTAAGATTTTTTGAAAGGTTGTTTTTTTAAAAGGGGAATTTATTTTAATTTTTGTAAACCCCTTAATGGGCATTATTGTGCTCACCCTATGTTTTAATTTATGTTTTACATGATTTTGTAGAATATTCCAATATTTTAGTACTCTTTTGTGATAACATCAATACAAAGCTATGCACAGTCATGTTTTTTGAAGAAGTGTTTTAGTAGAATCTGATTTTCTAGAACCTAAACTGATTCTATCTTCTGTATTGAAATGAGATGTGTAATTTTTGTATGCATATATTTATGAAAAAAATAGCACAACATGTTTCAGGAATAGATTCCATACTTCTAGGGATGGTGTCATGATTTTTGGTATTAGAGGATTTAGTTTAGATAACTCTAGAAAACCGAATGTGAGACAAAGAAAAATTTAATAATGCATTACTAAATATGTGTTTTCTTCATAATTTTCAGATGGAAAACGAATGAACTAGTATTCTATCTCTTCCCAATGAAGCCCTAGAATCCATAATTTTCATAGTAAGACATGGAAATTCTCTCAAATATGCCTATATATGTATGACATGCAAACACCTCATATCCAACTCTACCTAATAACTTCAAATCCACCAAGCGGAAAGTTTGGAGTACATCTTTCTAATGAAATCCCAATTTCTATATAATACATGAAGGGGGAAGTAGTACGATGGTATTTTTCGATGCTTCACCACAGTGGAAGGAATATCATCCCTCATTTCCTTCCATGAAACTACAGAAGCGGGGGACATCCGCACAACATATATGCACCAAGTCTTGTCTTATGGCCATTTTCGTCAAATGATAAACTTTTACATTATTGAATTTGAATAATCCCATTCTGTGTATAGAGAAAAATTACATATTGATGTCTCTAAGTTATACACCTCTCATGTTACACTCTAGAGACACTATAAGTGCAACATGTGATCGAACCATACTACTCAAGTTGCATTTAGTTCAGGGAAATTTATATTTTTGAACTTGTTTTGGGAATTTGGGTAATTGGGGATTAGGGGAACCATTACCTCTTTTTATATACTAGTGGTTATATGAGAATACGGCTTGTTGTCTATTATTTTTTATATTAATCATTTAATCTTATGGGGGGATTTCTCTATGTAAACATTCATAATTAATTTTCATATGAAATGAAAAACCCATGTTTTTCAATTCCTGTTGAGATACTGGAAGTTATTTTGGTCAAAACCAAAGAAGAAGAGTACCCACCCTTTTCAAACATGCGAAGAACGTCCAAGAAACATTATGAAATATCAAACAGTCCATAAATTCACCGCTCATGCTAGGGGAATTGTTATATATACAATATCATAGCCACAATCCAACTGGCAGTGGATATACAAAGGGAAAAATACTATGAAGTGCTTATCCTAGGTTTCAATCTATCCTGGAACATCACAGATATAGTAAGATTTCCGGAGGCCTCTATGTAGGGAATAATTTTTGCAACCAACATGTCCCAAATCCTTAGTTTCAGCTTATATGACCATGCCTTTGACATAGATGTTCTCAATCAGGATACAATACAACAAGTCCTTATAGAAATTGTCTAATTTGGAATCTCTTAACATTAGAACGTCCAAGTTTCACTTTGGAATCCCGAATAGACTGTGCCAGAGTTATCCCTTTATTCACAACCTGTTTCTAGGCCAGGGATGCAGAGGAGTTGAACACCAATATGGGAATACACCTTGCCACACCATAGGACCCTCCATGATGGACAATGTTGTAAAAAATGTTAGAGAGTCTTCTTTAGAGTGGAGGTATGAAATTAATCGCAAGGAAAAAAATTCTAGTTAAAGAGGGGATAATGTTACTCCCCAAGACTCTTTCTCATTTAATGATAATAATATGGTATTATTTTATTTTATTTTATGGTACATTATTTTATTTTATTTTTTTTTAATTGCAATCCGAATGAAATATACATAATGGACAAAATTATTTTTCTTTAAATAAGAAACTGTAGTGTTTATAATATAATGAGATCATGGGAAGCCATACCCCATAACATCAAAAATCCTAGGAAGGTAATATGGGTCCTCAGGATCTTTCGTAACGAACATTATTATGTCCAAAACAACAATAGCCACACTAAGAACCAATGGAATAAAATGAACAATTGTCTTCAATTTCCTTGAAATTAAGACACCATAAGGCATGGTTTTATAGGGCTCAACTCGACCATTTCCTTGGGTTACCGTTGAAGTATAATGAATATAATTATAGTTGTCGACATTTTAGTGTATTAAGAAAAATAGAACTATAATTTAGTTTTAAAAATATTTTAGTTATGGATTTGAAATTATAAAACAACCTATAAGAATGAACATTAAATGTACATGATATAATATTTTTATGTATACTTAAAATGATTTTGAAATAATATGCGGAATTCAATTACCTTGAAAATATTTACAAAATTTTGTAAATGTTTTCATTAATAAATATTAACCACTTTTTAATTAAACAATATTTTATGCCTTTTAAATCACCTATGTTTTTATATCTATAATAATAATATAAAATTTTTCATGTGGTTTTATTAAATCTAAATTTATAAAATTTTATACTACAACATTGGAGTTTATAAATAATTTTGAAATAATCTTAGTTAACACAAAGTGTAATTTAATTTGTGTTCATTAATATATCAATTTTTAAATATAATGTCACATTTTTTGAAATATTTACCATTATATATATAATGAATGTATCAATTTTCTTGTGACATTGAAAGTTGGAGTTTATAAAAAAAAATCCCACTAGGGATAGCCCTTTAGCCAAGACGAGGGAGGCAGCTCACGCTAGGTGGACAATCCATGACCTCATCCCCAGCTTAGGCTGGCGCAAGTGTGGGAATAGGTTCCCCGAAGGGTACACAGGTGCATAGAAGAACATGATCATGCCACCGTGGGTGCGAGGCCACGCCGAGGTAGGGGTATGTCGATGCTAGTGGGGGAAAGGTGGAGCCAGTGTATAAGGCCTCCTGGTGTGAGATGTGATTTCTGAATGTATTCTATTAGTATTAGTATTACAAAGGGGTCATGAACGTCCCACCGATTTTATGTGGGACAAGGATTTTCAGGCGAAATGCGGTCGCGACAATTGGATCATATCGCACACAATCTAGGCTGTCGATCTAGAATTACTGTTAAATCCTCAGCAACCCTAGAATACACCATCATTTTCATACATTGTCTGATCCAATGCGGATATAATCTTGTCCGTATTATATTTTTAAAACACTGCGTTAAACCAGGGCCATCCGATCTTACCGTGAATCAAATTTGATCTATCCATCACATTTATATCCCACAGATGCAACCCGGCCATTGGATCAAGTCTAGATCAAATGTCGGCTGCCTGTTTAATTTCTGATCATCCTCTCTCATGATGTCCTCTTCTTCTCTTTTGGCTTTGAAATAGTAACCCCTACATCTTACTTTTCACCATTATTCTTCATCGACTATGACCCCATTTGTTCCCCTCCCTTACATGTCTTCCACAAAGACCATCCCCTGATACTTATATACGAGCTATAGGATTCAAGATCTAATGAAATTGGTGTTAAAATATTCTATGTAAGTATACTATATTTTACATAATCACACCTATTGCACCCAAAGAACCCCTCGGTTCTTCCATACTCAAACCTCCAACAAACATCATCTGTTCCTCCTCGGGTTCTCCACCTCCTCAAACCACGGAAATGAATAAATTTTCTATATCTTCATTTTTTAATATGCTTATATCCTAATGTGTATATGTGTATACATATATACAAAACTAGATTTATATTATAACTAATCCTAAACTCAGGTTGTATTTTATAATTGTATTTTTGAGTTTATAACACATAAATTGGATTTTATGCATCAACTCCCTCATGAAGATCCTTCTAAACTATATTCAAGTTTCATGGATTATATAATTTCTTCCAAATCTTTTTTTTTTTGAATTTCAAAACCCCATGTATAATAATACATATGATTCTTTTTATAAAAAACCACTTCATGTTTATGATCCTTGAATGGTGATCTTATAATTATTTATATGAAATTTACTCAAATATGATATACGTTTAGGGGATTAGTTTATCATATTTTAAATAATGAAAATAATTATATTCAATTCATGTATGTATGGTTATGTGTAAAAGAATATATATATAAGTTTGATTACAATTAAATTTTCATAAAACCTATCATTTTTATTTAAAATCATGTTTATTAAGAACAAAATCATGGAAATAATTTACTAAATCATGTTTTGGGATATGTCACTCCCAAAAATACAGTTTATATATAAGATCAAAATGTATAATTTTTCAATGAATACATATATTTATTTTGGATCTTCATTCCTCAATTAATTTTTTTGTGGGATTTAATATTTAAGAATAAATATACATTCATGCATGAGCACACACGTTTAAATATTTCCTTTATGCACAAACACATCATAGAAAATAATCGAAAATGTGTATTTTTATTGTATCATAATAAATTACACAGATCATTTATGTTTATTTTTTATATAAAAATTATCATTGCGTGGTTTTAATGAGTATCTCAATGTCAAAACATGTAAACATGGTTAGGAAAGGAAAAATTTGAAGGGTTTAATGAAATATTTTTTATTTCATGTGACAACCCATTAGTTTATGTGTAAAACTTCACAGTACTTATGCTCGATTATTTTCTTTTAGTTCATGCTTTCCATTGTTAAATCTGAAGTCAACAAGTCCAGTTTTTTTTCATTTTTTTGGCTTGATCCATTCTAGTTATGAACATGTATGTAAAAATTATTATCTAATTAGAATGTAAGTGTGTGACACTATGAATAAAAGACCATTCTAGATGTATGAGGAATGTATTGTAAATAAATGATATGATGGGTGTGCCAAGATAGCGCTCCAAGGTAATTTTGAGTCCTATGAGACATCAAGTGCGACGGTCTTGGCAGTTATCCTTTAATTGTGTTACTATGGAAAATAGGGTTGGTGGTTAGCCTTGACCTGTAATATTATGGAAATGAGATTGGCGGTTAGCCTAGAACCATACAAAGTCTTGTTTTTGGGTCCTGGCTCATGGACTCAATGAGGTCTAACATTATTCATTCCCTCATTATGTAATAGTAAATGATCAACCAAGGGATTGTTTGACTAAAATAATATTCCATGGATAAGAATAGTATATGATAATGGTAATGAAGGAATAAGGAATAACCCAGTAAGAAAAAGGTAGGAAAGGTTATATAATGTTGAGGTTATATGAATTTTATTTTAAATAATAAGAAATCATGATATGAATTTTTATTTTTAAAACTATGCATTTAGAGATGGATTGATAATTTTAAGAATTAGACACATTTCATGCATTTCTGGTGTACATATGTGCACTTTGATAAATGTTTTAATGTAGGTTTTTAAGTAAGCACAATTGTCTTGTGTATAATACCTTTCTATAATATTGTTTACAAGTAACCTTTGAAAATATTGATGATGTTCCATGAAAAGTAATGGTTTCCGCTTAAGAATACATTTTAATAATGTTTTAAAGGTAGTTGTTTTAATAGGGGAATTTCATTAAATGTTTTAAAAACACATACTATGAATTCTAATGCTCACCTTATGTTTTCTAATATGTTTTATAGGATTTATTAGATTATTCTTATACTTGAGTACTTTTTTTTGATGACATTAATATGAAGATTAACTCTTTAAATTTTTTGGAAGAAGTGTTTCAGCATCATCTGATTTTTCAAAACCAAAAATGATTTGATCCTATGTATTGAATCGAGATGTGTAAATTCTATATGCATTTATTTATTAAAAAAATTCCACACCATGTTTTAGGAATCAATTCCGGACATCTGGGGTCGGGGGATTGACAATACATCCTACTATGCTTACTCTTCCATTTAACATCATATTTAATTAAACTAGTCATTTAATTTTAAAATTATTACATTGGTTTAATGTAATAATGTTGGAATTTATATGTGAGTCATCATACACACATATACACTTTTTAATTAAATTGACATCTCATTCAGTGAGAGTTAGATTAACACATCCCCATAAAATTTTTCTATTCCATCTCTACAAAATATGGTCCAATTAAGTCAAGTTGATAATATAATTATAATAAATTTCACATTTTTGAGGTGACACATGGAATATTTAGTGCCCAACACAATGATGTATTTTATAAAAAAGTAAGAAATTAAATAAAATTATATAAAAAAATTATCTCATTCTTAGTATGCTTCTATCATCCATTAGAACAATTTTAGTTGTTCTAAAAAAGGAAAATCAGATGACTGAACAAATACCATAAAATTAAGGAAAACTAAATCACATGGAAATAGAATTCATTAAGGAAAAATAAATTAATAATGGATGAATGATGAAATGTAGAATCAAAAAGGGGGTACCAATATGATATAAAAGGTGTAATTTCATTCTTTGATTATGGATAACCATGTATTCCTAGGAATAGAATATGAAGCTCATGTATCCCCATATGCCTGAGAATAGTGAGAGATAAATACTGAATATTTTTGGTAAAATAAGGTACGATAATGTGTATAATCACACATATAAGTGAGGAATAATTTTTTTCTACATAGTTGGACTATGTGTACACCATTAATTCATAGCCACTTCCTATGTTGAAATATTTTTACAAGATATGCACATGGTTTTTGAAACTGTACGTAAATAGATTTCCCTTTTATATATAGTTTCTTGTTTACATATTACATAAAAATGAGGAACATGGAGCATCGTAAACTAAATTATTATCATTAATAAAATTAGTAACATTGTTGACATGTACATTTTTTACTAAATGTGTATGAACTATGCTCCTAGGATTATTTCTCTTAAAACTGGTTTTTCAGAGCCCATTGCTCCCAAAAAACAAAGAAACACGTGATAGATATATTATAACTTATAACACAGATAAAGATAACATGTTTATGTTTGATAATGCTAAAATTTATATTTTCATTCCTTGTTTAAGCATGGACTTTACAATAAACGAAATTTTCAAATTCCATTGGTAATTCCCTCCTATGAAATAACATTAGACCATACAGTTTCCCCCCACCATAACAAAACATCTTCTAAATTCCATGGGATGACAACTTAAATTTATGGCCAACATGGGTTATAAAATATTATACAATATATCCATGTTGTGATTTAAAAAACAAACATGCATGTAATAATTCATTACAAAATACATTACATAAACCATTTAACATGAAACAATACATTTACTTCTAATTTAAAATCGTGGTAATGCATAAGAATGTTAGTTAATCATAAAATTGTATTTCATCATTGTCTATTTCACCAACCATATTATTCTACTCCAAACCATTGGTTTCTAATATAATAATCGAATTCTAGGACATGATGATGCCACCATTGGAATTTCAAATTCAGATGACCCCTTAGTTATCAAATAAAGATCCTTTGAATAATTATAAACTGATCAAATAGTTTCTTACAAATAAATCATATTTATCCAGGTTATGTCATCATTTTATTTACAATACATGGATAAAATTTTCACTACACTCATTTTATCTTAATTATGTTCCTAAAGCTATTCATTAGGGAATGTGTTCAAGAAACTCATAATATGGTATGTCGATTGACTACTGGTAACCTATTTCCAAAATGTTCATCACTTTGATACGATGAATCTAAATTCATGATGAGGATTCTTTTAAAATAAATAAACTTTAAATTATATTTAAAAGATTCACCAAATACTATAAAATCATTATAGTATTTTCTATACCAGAACTACTCATTCGAATCATCATGAAACAACACATTCATATGGGTATACCCATTATAGAACCCATAGATCATTATATATGAGTTTTCTCAGTACTTTATGATTACATGTATGGGGTTTAAGATCCCATGAAATAAATAAATGGATTATAATTTAAATAATTAATGTTATATTAGATTCCACTTAATCAAAAAGAAAATTTGATGTACTTATTTGTATTAGTTTTCCAAAATGACACTTTTTAGTGTAAATAAAATTTATTGTTAAATAATATTTTGATAATTAATATGTTAATATGTTTTTTTCAAAAGAAATTTTACTACATTTATTTATTAACTAGACTATTATTTATAAGTATAATGATGTGTTGCTACATTTAATTATATGAATTATTAACATTATAAATAATTCGTACCAATTATGATAATTGTTATTTTGTTATATTTTCGAATTATTTATTTAATTTATAACATCTTTAATATGTAATAAGAAATAAATATATATATGATTTATAAATGTATATATTTATATATATATGATTAGTTTGTTTTATATAAAATAATTAATATTATCTTTTATATAATTTAATGTTATGGTAAATAAATACATAATAGATAAATTATTTCTATAAGTAATAAAACTTCTAAATAATATAATTAGTAATAATAATATGTAAATGTTTTATAAATAATAATAAGTACATTTTATTTTATTCAAATTAATTTAGTTATAATTTTTTTTTGAATTTTTGTTTGATTTATATATAAAATAAATATATATATATATATATGAGTTTAATAATTAAAGTAACAAAACTTTACTTTTTAAAGTATTGTTAAAATAAATTACATTTTGAATTTATAATCTATATCAGATGATAAAGATATAATAAAAAATTTAGATAATATAATAATTGATATAATAATAGTTAATATAATTAATACAAAATGATTAAAGGATAAAATATAATAACAATAATGTTGGAAA
The DNA here is from genome assembly GCA_963277665.1 of Viscum album. Lineage (NCBI taxonomy): Eukaryota > Viridiplantae > Streptophyta > Magnoliopsida > Santalales > Viscaceae > Viscum > Viscum album. The sequence goes on along the minus strand of OY728133.1, from coordinate 639,524,187 downwards.
AGAGAGGGAGTCATGAGTTGGAATTTTAAAACAAAAAAATATATACAATAATAATATAATGAAAAGAGAATTCATGGGTTAGATGAAGAAAGAGGTGAATAGGGTTTGTGCTTCGGGAGAATCAATGATTCTAGGTCAAGCCGTTGTGGAGGCTTGAGAAGGAGGCTTCACCCGAGAGGTTGCCACGAGGAGGATGAGCCACCAGATGCTCGCTGATCAGTGACCACATGTCATAGGGGAGAGTCTAGGTCATCACAAGGGGAGACAGCGCTACCAAGGGGTGTGTGTCGAGGGTTTCCTAATGAGACGTGTCTATCGTGAGAGCCGAGCATGAGGGAGACCAGACCAAGGCCATGTGCGTCGCGCATTGCGGTCAAGGTTGAGGTGCGTTCGGGGATGGAGATCCAAACCTGGATCTGAAGTGCGAGTTAGGGTTTTATCTTTTCATAATACAAGGTATAATATATTATTAAATTTTGATGTTTGAATCGTATTTGTTATCCATGTTTTATTTTTTCTCTTTTTGTGGTTGATTTTTCTTTCAGTCTTCTGTTAGGCATGCCTTATAGTGTCTTTTTTTCAATTTTTGAACAGTTCTGTACTGCATCCTTTCTTTCTCTTTTTTTCATTTTAGTTTCTATTAAAATTTATGTACTTATGATCATTTTATATAATTTATGACAATTTTGACTCCAAATTTCCCTATATGCAATAGTTCCCCAGCTTTCACAACAAGCTTAATCTTAGTTTTTAGAGGTTATAAGAAGCGGAGTCACTCTACTCATTTTCTTCGGGGATTTTTCATCACTGTATGCACAAATTAATAAGCATGGATCCTTTTTTCATTGAGTCTAGACTTTTCCTCACATCTTCTTTATTCCAAGAGATCTAGTAAGGGCCAATTTTCAATTTTCTCTATTTCAAAAACATTTACTATATAATTCTGTATATGTAGATTTATATACATATATTTCAATCCCTCTTTTAAAAGATTACCAAGAGTGTTTTATTATTTTATTTAATTAAGAAGAACATATTTTTATATACCTTGGTATATACTGTTTTATATATAAATATTTATATTTCAAAACCAAGCTAAATATTAATTATATTTGGTGGTATGATTTTCATTTATTCTGCAGAAATTTATGATTTTGAAAATATTATTTTAAATTGTGATTTTATTCTTATTATTCAAGTTATGTTATTTTTATGGTTATACGTGTATATATATATATATATTCTTTTGGATGAAATGAAGATTATCATTTTACCATTTTAATTTCAGTTTATCGTCATGTTTTTGAAAAATTGCATTTAACATATCAACATGATTTATTGACATTATGGGTGTCGTACTTTCATGTATACATGGCCATGTGGTTATAAAAAACATCTATGTTCATTGCATTCAAAACAAACTTATGGTCAAAGGACCATTCTTTTGAAGCATATTGATTATGTTAAAATTAATTTCATACAAACGTGATATTTTTTTATAATTTCGATATATAATATTTGTATATTTGTGATTAAAATTTCAATTATTTCTCAAATTTATTTAGATTGAATGGATAAATTACATAGGATTGAATACTAATTACTATAGTGAAAAACCAAAATGGTAAAAGTAGTGTAACATAGACATTAAAGAAGAAAAATATAAAAATTCATCCATTTTTTGGTGTTGATTTTTTGTATCATCCACAATAAAACTATCCTACATTAATATTCAATTTTTTATCGACAACAGTCAAGTAAGACCTCTAAAAAAGAGAATACATTTGAGTATTTACAAGAATTATACTATTCCTCAACTATAAATTGGAATTAACTCTCTCCTCTAATTAAAACCTCCAAAAAAATTTGATTCCACAAAAAACATCCAAAATAAATTGAAATATTCCCTAACCTAATACTAGAATCCATATATTGGTACAAATCAAACCAATGATTTCCTTAAGTGAAAACTAAAATCACATGCCCAAAGAAGAGGTAACGTTCAACAATGAACATTTTTATTTTATTTCTACCTAAATACAATAATATCACATTTATATAATTATTATATAACGACCTCAATACCATTAATATAATAAGATGATGTAATTTAAAGGGTATGACCAACTAATACACAAAATTTCATCAAATGGGTTACAAAATAGTCATTCTAGTGTACAACAAACAACTAACTCACAAACTGATGCCATTGATTTTTTCATTACAACTTTAATGGTTTCTAATAAAGAATAAAATACTATTTATATAAGATAATTATTAAATTTATGATATATTTTAACTACTATAATTATTATATAACATATACATTCATGCATTAATTTTTTGAGAATATGATAACAACATTCGTGTGTACCATAGACTACCGCCTCGTGAATAGATGTGATTCATTCATGCATCACATAGAATATATTAATTATGGGTTAAATAGAAATATATGATATAAATGAAATAAAATATATAATAAATAGATAATATATATAATTAAATTTACTTTTTCCAATATAAACTAAAAATGGGAACAACATTCATGTTTATGTATGGCCCACAATCTCCATGAAATGTGTATTTGATATCTCATCACCGAAATTTATGTATCAAAATAAATACATATAAACTGAATATATAAGATATTTACATTTTTTTTACATTCTTCAGATTATGATATCCTTATCAAAATAAGAGGAAAAAACAATAAATGAAAAAATAATTGTAAAACCGGGGAATTAACACCTGAAAGAAAGAAATTAGTAAATGATTATTAGCTAAGGGATGACAATATGTTATGAAAGGATGATATATGATGTTTTAAATTTTATTATATTTTTATAATAAGTTAATAATATGCTTAAAACCACTATAAATATGGTTAAAAGTTTCCAACCAATAATAATTATATGGTAATAGATTTTATCTAAATTTACATTTTATTGAGGATTATTTATCATTACCAACCAATACAATTTTATATGGTGAATATACACCCCAATGAAATTAATAATCTTGAATAATTCAATATTCAATGTATTTTAGGTTTAAAAATTAATTATTTCATCCAATGGGATTTGAATTTAAAATTATCATGTGGAAAAAGTTATTAAACAATATGATAATATTTTATGATTATTATCATTATATTGATATAATAACATTATTATAATTATAATTCATTATATATAATATTTATATCAAATTTACATTCATTTTTATGATGTATATTTTTATTTCAAAAAACAGTATACCATTGTAACATACTTTATTTTCCTTAAATGTTATATAATTTAATTGGGAAATAGTGTTAAATATGTATCTGTTACATAATTAGGATATATGAGATTGTACATTGTTTGTGAATTATATATATTATTAATTGTATGGGGAATTTTTTGGACATTATATAATGGGGTTTGTAATGGTTAATGAAACTCTATCGATGTATCAGTTGTCTCATGAGGTGGGTAATATGACAAAATCAGACGGGTCTCTACCACTAGAACTAAAATATCTTGAAGATAAATCATGAAATTAACTATATTGAAGATATATATTGAAATAAGGGATGTAAAAAATTATTCATTCCATAATTATTTATATTCCAAATTATTATTATATTAGTAAGCATATCTATGATTATGTTTTAATGTTCATGTGATTAATTAAATTGTATTAATTCATCATTTATTTTTCCCCTATTATTACTGTCAAATTATTCATTAATTGGAATGTGTTTTTGTAATTTACTATTAAATATAGATTATTCATTATAAATTTTGGATTGATTCTAATATACTTAACCCTTACTGAGAGTTTTATGTCACCCATAATTTTATTCCCATCAAGGATATGAGAATGTATTTTGCAGTTGTTATATAGGGACATGCTGAGGGATATACTAGAATTACCAAAGTATTTTCTATATCAATTTTATTTCATGTAATGTAATGTAAATTTTAATTTGGAATCTATTTAATCAAGACTTATAAACTATTAGATCATTTCAGATTCAATATACCTGTTTAATATAGAAATTTAATCTTAGCAGACACTAGCTATAGGCTATTGTAGTCAAGGACACTATATAATTTCCTTAAATATTATTGAAATAACTAACAATAAATCATCATTAATATACCATAATTACCTTACTTCTATTTAATTTCATGATTTTTTTAAAAACCCCATCAAAATCCAACATTAACTAATGGTTTTCTCATATACTATATAAAAAATAATAATTTTATTTTCATTCTTCCTTCAAATTAATGAAACATGGTGGAAGTGTAAATTCATGGGTTATTCATGAACCAAAAGCCTATATAAACCATATTTAATCGCTCAATCAATTTAATTGGTTTTATATCGAGAATCATTTAATGTGAACTAATCATCAACACACTAGACTTACATGATATCAAAATCAATAATTATCATTTTCATTGGAAGGTTTTTGGATTTTATCCCTCTAGATTAAATGATAATATATGAAATTTCCTTGGAACACTACCCATTATAAGAATTTAAATTTCATAATTCTTATAAAATTATACCCATTATACAAAACACACTCCACAACACCTAAAATCGGTATCTAGTTATAGGAAAAATTCATTTAGGGATAGTTAAATCGAAACAAGATGGAAAACAGTATCCTAAATGCACTATAGATAGATTAAAATGTGACGCTATCTTTATCAGAGATCACACCCATAATTAGTATGATTAATAAAATATAAAGCTAAAAATCTCATTAATCTATCAACACATAATCCCTTTGCAATTTCAACCCATGTACATATGAAAATCAATATTTTAAATACATATATGTAATCCTATATTTTAAATTACAAATAAACATAGAGTAAAAGATTATATCATGAGTAATATCCTCCAATGTCAAATGATTTATCATATATTTTAAAAAAATTATGGGTACTTCACATATTTATGTGTATTAACTTGACATTTCTCTAACACATTGATAGATCATTTGATTATATCCATAAGCCTATCATCCCTATGAATTATAATATTAATTGTAATGTATAAAATATTTACAAACGATTTGGGTTATCACAACTAAATTTTAATCTAAAAGATGATATCAGGATTTATCCATCATTGAAGTATATGAATAATCAAAGAAGAAGAATCGTCACCCAAATAAATAAGAATTTTAATATGGACTAGGAATTTCTAACACACTGATATAGATCACTACAAGATTCTAAAGTAATTATGAAGTGTCAACATTCTGATTGTTCACCCATATATTTGGAGGATGTCATATAATCCCTAAGAGTCCTACTTGGGATAAATGGCATCCAAAAGTTTCATGATGTCTAAAATTCATAATATGATTTTACGTATCCCAATTTACATCTAAATGTAATAACTTCCTAGATCTTTCATCTTACTATGCCACATGCATCGACCTTCTAACATTTCAATACCATAAAAGGTCACTAAGATTACCATCCTAACCCTTAATATCATTCTAAATTTAAAATGAAAAATGTGCCCCCTATGAAATGTACTCATTCTTATGTATGGAAGAACTCAGGGAAACATTTAAAATACCCTTACATTAGGGATTACACAAAGTGAACACATTATTGTTTCATTTCATCTATTATAGAAATTTAAAATTAATTTTCTCAAAACCATTAAAATGGATATCTTAATGAACATGATATACAAGTTATTAAACTCTACGATAAATTGAATGTTATTTTGTTTGATCCACTATGAAATATATAAATCAAATATTAAACATCCTTTCAATAATTATTTTTATATCTGAAAACCAATAATAAATAAAGTAATTTGATACATAATATTCATTCTATAGATTTAATTAATCACCAAATATTATCATAAATATCATTGTTAATGGACATAGAAATTACAAGCTTTTAAGGAAAACACAATTTAGGATGTAATACAAATTTTAACTAACTTATGTCTCTCATTTATAATACTCAAATGAACATAATAGTTTTTAATTAATTAAAGTGGATCAACATATTATGATACCTCAATATATTAATATATAACCTACATAAGTGTCTTCTAAGAATATATATAACCATAAAAATGTTTCATGACTATATTCTTTAGTGTTTATATACATCTTCTTAAAATATAATGGAAACCTACGAGGGTCTGGTAATTCTAATCTTGGTTCATCTCATTATAAAAAATTAATATTAGATATTATAAATATTTATCAATGACATAGTTGGATTATCATGAAACATTATACCCCAAGATTATTTCATTATTCCATTTATCCATTAATGAATATAGTCAGATGGGTCATCAGGACCAAGTGATATATTGAAAATTCTTTAAAAAGGAAACCATGTTCAGTTTGGATTTAAAATTAGCACAAACCACAATTTTTTTAATTCATTATTATTCATAAATTATAATGGTACTTTACTTTATAAGTTACCACTGGAAAATATGTAGCTACAACTATTTGTTAGGTTTTAAAATATAAATTTTTTTTATATAATGGTTTTATTATATGATTTACCCTTCCCAATTTATATGGCACCACACAAATTATAATCTATTATAATAACCTATTTAGTCCAAAACATTACTGTTTTATCCCATTCGACAAATTTCCTAGTGTTCAATCATGTCATCATTTTTTAATTAAGATTCTGCGAATGTGTTATATGGTAAAATCCATATTGGTTGATGTATATACCTTAATAACCAATCATATATCATAATTATAAATTGCATGTTATAAATAGAATATTGTATAAGTATGTATAATAAATAATCACAAAAAATGGTATATTGAAAAGAATGATGCTAAAATAAAAAATCTAGGCACAATAGGTTTCATGAAATCAAGAAATAATACATACATGGCCTGACATATTCATGGAACATGAATTTAAATTTTCATCTAATGATGTTTATAACAATAAATACTCTCCATCCTAGCCAAAAAAATTAAAAAGATCTCAAAAACCAGTAGGAAGTTTAAATTTCATTAATAACACAAGGTGAAATAAATATCAGTTGTAACAAATAATATCATGAACAATATTCCCATCCCTATACACTTGATCCTTTCTTTATGCTTGTATTGAACACTTTTAGACATAGTTATCTACCAAGCATCAAAACATTCACAGTTTATTTTCTAAAAAAATAAAATATTATGAAAAATGAAAATATTCTATAAAAACATATTGAATCCTCCCAACCATTAATCCACAAAAATTTTCCCCCGACATAGTCCATCACATGGAAGCAATCACACCTCCTTATATTTTATATTCTACTGAATAGTAGTGATGTTTTAGAAGTAGTATAGTGGGAGACTCTATCCTGATGATTATTGTATCACATCAAAATAATATATCATTATTAGAAGTATAAATATAAATAAAAATTAAATAGAAGATAATAACATTTGGAAATAATTAATAAATGAACAATATTATAAACATGAATATAGAATCATTTTTGTCTCATTGATACTATAATCAGTAGAAATACATCAGGTGATATAGAATAAATATCAAATGATGATATAGAATCACATTGGATATATCCCTAAAAATCATGATCTTCAGTTTATACATCCACTCTTAAGATCCCATATCAATGATCAATAACATGAATCGAATAATTTCATTCAAGATGAGTCAAATACCTAACCATGTAACCATTAATTCTTTTAAGGTACCCCTGTGTAATGGTTACATGAAAAAGGGTGTATGATTTACTTAATAAGAAACCACCAATGGTTTGATTGAAATATAGTATATTACAATAAAATACAACAAAATAATGGTAAATATATATGGTATTAAATATATAAATGTAAACATGACAAACATGATTTCATAAATAGACACACAACTGATATTACCTATTAAAGACATAGCAAGAATATATTTGAAAATTTGACAAATATATATAAGTATATTGATTTGTATGTAATTTCTTTGCAAATTATAGTAAGGTACCCATGTTTCCATATAAATATATATATTATTAAAATCCATGACCCATGGCATAACTAAATAAATCATGCCTAGTCGTGAGAGTCTAATAGATATGATAGGGTAGTCAATGCCAAAATATCATAAATCAGGATGAAGTCCATTTAGTATTATCATATGTCAACATAGAATTAATTCCAAAATTTGATAATCAAGAAGCTCTTCAATGCTCAATTATCATCAATTATTAGGGGCTACTATGTCTAGATATTTTAATAAATAGATGATTTTTTTTCAAATATCATCAAATATTATGGGATTAAATTCCCAAATTATAATACTCAATAAGGACTCCATTTACGATTACCATAATTCGTTATTGGACACCATCCATAATATTCATAATCAATATGGGATTCTATTCACTAATATCAAAAAATAGTAGAGGATGCTTTCCCGATATTTGATAATTAATGGTGAACATTATGTTTTTATATCATAAATCATTAGGTTATTCCATGAATATCTATCATAATAAATTAGTTATGTTATGAACAAATATCATAAATTTTTATTTAATACCGTGATTGAATATCATTTTAAGGGTTTATTTCATGATAATCATGTGTAAGGGATGCCAGTCTTGATTATCATGAGTAATAAATGTTGGATTTCATGTTTAATAATTATACATATGTCATGTTCAGTTATCATTTTGTATTATAATTCATATGCACAATTTGACTTTGTTTCATAAATGACACAATATAGAATTATTGTTCACTTGTAATGATACATAATTAATTTATAATAGCCATGGTGTATGAAATATCATGTAAAAACCATTTGTGGTGTCATATTATCTATTAATCATTTCACATTCTTGTAACAAGAGAAAAGAATTTATTTCTAATATCTAGGATATGACTAATTGATTAAAAATTATTTTTATCAATCAGTTTAATTTAATAAGTCATTTTATTTATAAAGGATGACTCAAGTATAATATAATCAATGGGTCTAGTCTATGTTATTCATCATCCAATCCTATACCCTATTTAATTTAATTAATATCCTATTCAGTACGATTTACATAAACACACATCAACTGTGTGGTTAAATTCCAATATATAAATCATATGGAATAATTATAGTATGGAGTTAATATAAAATTAATTAATTTCACACTTTTTAGAGATGTAAATAAAGAATAATGAAAGACACAAAATCATATTATATATAAAATAATTATATTAATGTAAATTACATAGACTATATAACTCATGATTGGGAATCCTCACGCATCTATTATCGATTTTCGATTTGTTCCAGAATGATAGAAATTTAATGATTATAATATTTCTATTATAATATGGAAAATGATCTCTTAAGGAGATATAAATTAATATGACAAAATACCTTGAAAATTAATGAAGGAGGTGTTGTATAATGACTGAGGTAATTAAACCATGAATGACAATGAGTGATTTTGATGTTGGATGGATGATAAAAATGGACGAACAAGAGGATGAGGGGAAGATCAAGAAATCTCATTTGTATGGAAGAAATGTGGGAGGAAGGAGAGGTTTTTACATTAAATAAGACAGAGTAAAGTGTAAAATAAACACTATAAAGGAGTTACTGGGCTTTATCGCATGGTTGGAAAACCCATGTCTCAATAATCAATAGCCACTATAAATGTGGAAATATGGGAGGGGCATGGGTGAATTCCTCCAAAAAATGCATGCCTCAAGGACCACCTCTAATGTTTTCAATATGATTCAAAAATTATCAGGTAGTGTAGGGTGGAATGTCAAAAATATCATTCGCATTATCAAATATGGATCCATGTTTCTCGGTATAGTTGATATTATCCATGGTCCTTGGTCAGTTACTCCGAAAACGAGATTCATGTAGACGGATACTCTCAAAACACATCCATACTCTAGCCAAACATATTTGGGATTAAACGACAACTAAAACAACATTTTTACATTCTCCAATGCTCATATTTAAATTAAAAATCACTTTTTTGCCTTTCCAATCTACTAATGGAAAATTTCTAATTTCATTTTAAATTTCATCATGAAAAAATGTTCATTATAGAATACAATCTACCCCCAAACTACTTTTTGAATGTTTTATCTATATGATTAATGATACAGTATACAAATATATGGTAAAAAATTATGGTGACCCCTTCCCTAAAAAAATTATTTCAATATCTTAAGGGAATAAATGACTATAATAATTTTTAGGACATGGTTGGGGTAAATTCTTATTTTTACTACAAATTTTACTGGAACAATATTCCACCACATGATCCAAATCTATAACAATATTGCCCAAATTCTTTTTCTATTTTATCAATACACCAAATATAATTATATATATATATAAATCTAAAGATATGATTTGATGTTATACAATAGATAAATTTATCAAGTATGTAATCATGAATCCCAAGATAATCTCTACCCTTTTATGGTGTTCCATATATATTTATTCAAACATAATAAAATCTAATAAAAATTGTTGTTTGAATAAAAATAAATCTATGAATATTTTAATCGGAATATCATATCATGAATCATACTTTGATATTAAAACCCTAAACTTCTTTGTATCAACTAGGGCGTTCTTTATTGAGGCAACATGACATAATAGTTTAACTTCTATAATCTGAAGGTAAAACATTGATATCTTATCATAATGGATGTGATCTCTAATTTTTCACAAAATAGTTCTTAGATGAACATCATATTCTTCCTTACTTCTTGAATAAAATGAGGTATCATCTAAGAATGCCTTGAAAATGGAATCCAAATTCTAAAGAAATATCCATTTCATATATTCCCTTAAATCTTTTTGAGAAATAGTCAATAAAAATGGTATAAAAAGGTGCTAAATGTGTTAAAGACTTATATAATAGGAAGTATTTAAAACATCCAATTTTTTAATCATATTTGGGAGGATATTAGGCTAAAAAATATTAAAGAAATATTATTGTCCATTTTATTAACAAAATAATAATTAATTTTGTTTGAAAAAATTTATTCTTATTCATCAAATGGTTTACCTTTAATTATTAATGCACAAATTGATATTTTTATCTTCCTTGTTGTAAAAGAGTAGTGGAACTTCACAAGGTTATTTGATTATATTTATAAAAGCATTCACTTAGAAATATTAAAAACAAACCCTAATATATTTGTATTATATATTTTTATATGGTAAAATGATTATCTTTTTAATAGGTCCACAGTAATAAATAACTTATTAATCCACTTCCCTATCTAGAGAGATCACAAGAAATTAGATTAGAAAAACCCACTGAAACACCATAACCATTTTAGGATAGTCGTAACTATTAGATTAATCATCAAGGTCAACTGAAAAAAGGATATTGATTTTCCAAGCATAGATAGAGAAGGTTCTTATCGACTAGATCTCAAATATCATTTTCCAAAATGCACCTAGGAGTTCCCATTAGGGGTATTAGGAAACACTCACTGATGATAATAATTAATTTTATATATAAGGGGATCAAACTAATCCATCACACCAAAAACATGAATAATAACTTTTTTGATAAATATTAATTCATGTAGCACACTAGGTTTAAGGTACAAATACATTTTTTATTTTTTATCTGCTTTGTGTCCAATAGAATGTTCGTATATTTCTACTAATGAATACGAACTACATTCTATAACTAAATGATCCATATCAACAATATATATCATAAATAACTCTTTAATGGAATTAATAGTTTTTAAAGACTTTGTAAGTATAATTCCATTACCCCAAAATCCCAAATCCAATGAATTATTTTATTACATTGGAATTATAAAAAAGAATCAAATCTCGATGGACCGATAAATTTAGAAGTCTTTGAAATTGATATTACCAACATGACACCCAGAATACATTGGGAAATAAGAAACAAAAAAATGATAAAAATTTAAAATACATCATTGAAATCTTATTCAATTATTTCCACACCAAAACCATTAAAAATGAATCATAATAAGTGTGAGCACAAATACTGTGTAACAGTATGTAAAGTTGATGAAATATCGAGTTAAAATCAATAAATTAATCCAGTGTTGTATATAATTGATAACACATGCCATTAAAATAAATAGTTATGGAATAATAAATATTGTTATGTTATAAAATATGACACATTCCATATAGTCAATCAACAGAGGATGAACTATATCCATAGAAATGATGATGCAATATCTCATTGATAAATTGTAATGAAATCTATATGAAAAAACTCATATCTATTGGATTCCATTACTGAGGTATATGAAATAATATACCATCAAGACCATTAATAATATGTTTAAATATACATATTGAAACATATTTAATTTCTCTAATTAATTTCTCACATGAAATCCTATCGATTCATCATGGGGATATAAAAATAATGTGTGCCGCATTTTATTTCATGCGAAATTCATTCCTTATATTGAATAATATAATTAAGTAATATCTCATATAAAATATTCATATTAAATAAATAATACCATCTTATCAATAATTACATAGTGTAGGATTACTAACATGTTTTTTTATGTTGCTGAATGGAAATACCATATAAATATCATTATAACATTACTGAGAAAAATAATCATGGAATATTTCAATGCATCCCCTACAACACTGAAACAATTGAATCATTATTTTATACGATGGGATAATAGAAAATGAAACATTTAATATCATGAGAGTATGTATTTTTAGGATATTGATTGTTAAAGGGTGGTATATACACCAAATAAATGTGAATTTCTATATAATAACAAATAATTCTCCGTGGAATGTAAATAGAGACTATGTCCATTACATTAACATTAATTTTTGTTGTGTGGTCTTTATCATCCTATAAAGTATTTTAATATATATTAATAACTTATTCATTATCTATACACATGTTTATAGTATCATATATTTACTCATAATATTTTATTATCTTTTTTTAATACTCATTCAATATGTTAATGATTTCATGTGTTATTTTTCTAATTTATTCATGTGTGTTTTGATAGTGCATTTAATGTTCCTTTTAAATATATAATTACAAAATAATATCATTAATTTTAAACATTACATTATTATCATATATATTCAGTACATATTTATTTATAATAATCCATAATATTTTGAGATAATAAATGAATTTCACAGTTCATGGAGTCGGTATGCCGTATATATGCATGAACGTAACTTCCCTTTCATTGTTATATTAAAAGAATTGAAACCAATTTCCATATATATATATATCCATTATAATATCTATGTCATATTTTTATGCAGTTTTATTAAAATCATCCTTCATATGGTTCATGTATAGCGTGAATGATTCACATCTCTCTAACGAGGCAGTAGTCCACACTTCAACAAATGATGTTTTGGTATTCACCAAAAATGAATTGTACAGAGGAATGTTCTATGAAAATTTTAAATAAGGATAAATAAATTATAAATATCATATATATCATATATTAATATAATTTCCATCATTTTTCAACTATGATATGCAGTAATGTAAAAGTGGACAATCATACTTTCGTGAGGTGGTAGTTCAATGTACAAATAAAAAGTATGTCTATTCCCCTTTATATGGAAGTGAATGATTTTTTAGTTCTAAAACATAACATTAAAAAACGATATTATATTTATAACACAATTTATTATTTATTCAAGATGTGAGGACATTTAAAATAGTGTAGAATAAAAATAAATTTAAAGAGATTGAGGGAATATTTTACCTCCTAATCTTGTACCTCCTTTGGGTTTTCAGCAAAGGCCTAATTAGATATACTTTTTCCCAAGGATAGGCATATATATTTGGGGAGGGATGTTGAGGATCTATTTGGATAAATCACGGTCTATCCATATTGGATAGATATGTTTGAATAAGTTGGAGGAGAGGAGGCATTTTTATAATATTTGAGTGACACTGTTGTAATATTTTGATAAATAATTCAATGAAAAATTTGACATTGAATGTGGATACCATAAATAATATTATTCGATCCAAGGTATGGTAGGGTTAAAAAATGTAATTTTCATGGATTTTTGAAAACAATATCTGTCATTTGGGCTCTTACAATGGATATTTAGTCTCATATTAATAATAATTTTACCTAAATAATATTAATTATTTTTAATTAATTTCCCAAATATTTTTGGTAAAAACTAATTTTACAATGTTATAAAATATAAATAATTATGATTAAAAGTATAGAATCGATTTTTCCGTATTCAAATAAATTAGTAGGATGAAATTCATTAAAATATCATCCCACAAATGAGAATACAATGTGGGGCATTATGGTAAATACATCCAAAATATCTCTACATTATTATTGTCAATTTGAATGATAAATTTATTCAAATGATATAAATTTAAATAATTGATAAAAAATGATCTAATTACAATTTATAAACATTATAAAACATAATTTACCATTATATATAAATTGAATGAAAATTAAGTGTTGAACATAAATTATTTATTATTTACTATTCATTAAAAATTTAAAATTCACAAAAAAATATCGAAATTCACCCTATGCAAATTTTTTCGTCTCACAAAATAATATGATGTTTACATTGTTTTATAAAATTTATATAATTATTAAAAACAAATTATTTAAAATGGGTTATCCATAAAATGTGGAAAATCTACCTTTATAACAATACAATATTTCATGTGTAATGTTTTTTTGGATTTTATACTATGCCTATCAAATCCATTGACTAAATTTAAAAAAAAATTATTTAATATATATTATATATTATATTAATACACCTTAGTCATTTTAATTAATATAATTTGTTAGGATAAAATTCATTTTTAGCATAAAATCATTTTTTTATAAAAATATTTTCTTTATATTGAATTGGTTCATATAATCATTTCTAGTTAATTTAAAATCAAATGATTTAATTTTAAATTTTTTAATTGATATCTTTTCATATATTATATAATCATATTCATAACACTAATTTAGCGTATTATTTATTTCTTATTAATGCCTTATATTATTGTTCTGTGAAAAACTCTCATGCCTGTAATTAATGTCATTGATGAAACTAATATTTTCATGTAAAATATACTAACTCATTATTTCAACAATCGAAAACAATAAAATATACTGAATTTATTTTAAATAGTAAATGTTTTATAAATTCTCAAGATACTATATTTCTTTACATGATTTCAATTGTTTTTTATAAAAGCTATTGAATACTATATTCTTACTATAGAATTTTGGGGTGTTATATTCTCCCCACCTTTATAAAATTGATTCCTCATGATTTAAACATGATCATTGTAATCTAGGGATTTAAAATAAAATATTTTAAAAGACTCGCATAATAATAAATGATAATATCACATCATCTAAATAATAGAGTAGTGAAAATACAGAGGTTGTGTAACTATATTCCCTAGTAGGATAACATAGGTGGGAAATAGAAACTTGGATGGTGAAAAAATGAACAATAATGTTCTGGTGGAGAGTGTTATGGACCAATTTCAGATGAAATTTCTTGACCACAAAACCATAAACCATAGGTGCGAATAAAGGTTATTTATATCATAAAAATGGAGATAATAGGACTAAATTTTATGAGATATTATTCTTTGAGTTGAGAAATTCATTATCTCTATAAGTATATATGTAAATATACATTTCTAAAAATAATAATATTTTTCATTGATTATGCCTTGAACTCATTCTACCTCAACTCTTAGAAAATGATGGGTTATATGGTGATGTATTAAATTATCCTTTAAAATTTTATCCAAATATCAACATAAACCATTTCATAATGCATAATGTTTCCAAAATATTATAATACAACATTATAGAAAGAATGTCACTGAATTTCAAAAATTGAATTTTCATTATACATTAATCATCAAGTAGTATATTTTTAATCATCACATACTATACATGTTAGAATCTTCATATTTTATTCTATTGTGATATTGTAATTACTTTAATTTCCATATAAACTCATTAGAAAAATGCATTCTTCCTTATTCCATAAGTAGAACATATGTTTATGGATATATTCCATAAATATACAAATGATGTAAACTCTGTCAATGAGATAATATAACACTTTTCAACAAGGCATTAATATATTCTGTGATATTAAGAATACATACAAGTCAATAATTTCTTCTTAATTATCTTTACAACAGGAACATATTAATGGTTGTATTTTTTTTAATTACGTGTTTTACAAAAAAAATAACTTTCTACTAGATAGTATTTATTCATACCATTCTATATTTGTTATAAAATCATTATTTAAAATGTATAGTACTAAAATAATTATATGTTTTAGAATTTATATGATTAGAACATTGTCAAAGAAATAAATTTACAATATATTTCATTGATCCATATATAGATGTACATTAATCATTCCACTTCGGCTCTGTCAATAACATATTTGTGACCATGATCCCATATCCTCATCTAAGGTATATTCCCATGATGATTGGGTCATTATTTTTCATAGTTCCCCATCCCTTTAAAATTTTAACACTTAATATCATCATTTTATTTCTTCAATTCACATTATTTTTATAGGTGAAATTTTTCTTTTCAATTTTAACATACTCTAAATCCTATAGAGAATTTACCGTGATGTCTCTTTTCACAGTAATCACATTTGAAAAAATACATCATTCTATTCATATTCATGGACTCATTCCATTTTTATGGGTGTTTATAAGACCTCTTATTCTCAAGGTTTATCTTGAATATAATTGATATTGATAAATAATTCTTTATTTTTATGGCACATAAAACTATCTCTTCATATGATGAGAATTCCTAATAAAAAAATCTTTTTAGAGACTTGGATTAAATCTTTTAACGAATTTATCAATCACGTGCTATTTGTTGTATATTAATATGTAACATACATGAATGAAATTGTAATGGTAGATTCATAACCCAAAAAAATATCTTATTAATTTTTAATTAAGGCAAAAAACATTCCCTCCACCTCAATTTTCTGAACACCCAGTAAGTATTTATCGAATAATATCTCCATAAAGGTTATCTATTCCATTAGATCTATTCCATATTACTCCATAGTATTACAAATCAAGGACCACCATTTATGTGTATCACATGGAGACAATACACCACAAGTGTAACCTTTTCTATTTCACTACATCTTATGTCTGTTAATACATTCTCCAAATACATAATCAATTACTCACCTTCCATTGGATCATAAATCTCACAAAATGATTTAGCCCCATTCAAATAATGTGATTTATCATTGGATATTATATCTTTATAATAGTTTTATCTATTCAGTGAGTGTTACATTTCATAGTAGAACTAATATTCCCTAATATATCCATAACTTTCAATGTTCTAATACTAGCTATATTGATGTTTTCATAAACTAAACCTCAAAATTATCAAGAATTATTGATATCATTATCATTACAATCAACATTTTTATATTATGGCATATAATGGATTATATCATAATGTTATGAACGTTGTATAACATTAAATATGGTATAGAAAATAACATTAATTTGTCCATCTTGAATCCTATAATTATTAGCTTTGGTAAATTTGCTACAATATTTACATTCAAATACTTCATAATGGTAGGTAAAGATAATTTGAACTATCCAATGTGTATCCCCATGTAGGGTGTTAAAAATTTCATAGTAAGTCACATTATTGTGAACTAGGTACAATAATTCAAGAATGTCACAGCTTATAGAAGTTACTACTACTAGGTACATCTATTCCAGAACTACACCAACATATAGTATCCAGAAATGGATATATTTATAGTAATACCCACATAATCTCTACCTTATCAAAATTAAATTATTTTATTCTATACTAATCCTCAATTTCAATCATTGGGTTATGTTACATAATCTATTTTTTCTAAATATTGTTTCCACGGTTGATGATAATCTTCCTTCAATACAAACTCTAATTCCTCGACCATAGAATCCCAAAGCTATTGCATTATTTTATTTCACTTGAATGATATCGATGAATCAAGTCCATATGGGAAGATATTTTTATTAGTCATTGAAGGCTATATTACATAAATGATACATATGATACACTGTAAAATTTGAAATAAACTCATATTACCTAAGAAATATTAAATACATCCCTGAAATCTTGTTCAATTTTTTCTTCATCAAACTGAGGGAATGGATATAATTGTAGTGAACTAAAACGCTCAGTATGGGTAAGAAAATAAGACTAAATAGTAAAGAAATTGTAATAATTTATCATATAAAGTTAAATAACTAATAAAACCATCCACTAAAATTACTATAGAGGTCAAAATAATTATGAAATGGTATGAAACTGAAACACATTACATCAAGTAGAAAAACTGGGGATGAACTATTTCTATAAAAAGGTTAACCCAAAATATAATGGAAAAATAATAACTGAATCAATATGAATTAGTTGATTAATTATTGAGAGTCATGTTTGAGGTTTATAAAAACTTATAATTTCAAGAATATTAAAAATATTTTTAAAACTACAGATTAAAACACATTTAATTTTTCCAACATATTTGTCTCACGGGAACCTATCAATGCATCTAGGGAAAATAGAAATTTTGGGCCACACCCATCGTTGTCTATCAAAATAATCTCACATATAGAATAATTGAAATAAATAATATTATTTATCTAATTTATATATTGAATAATGGATATAATCTTATCAATAATTACCTAGTGGAGTATAAATAAAAATAAAGTTTTTTATGAATTTAAATAGCATGTTAATACTATTAAAACATTTTTGAGGAAAATAATTATACATTTCAATTCGTCCCATGCTGCATTGAAATATTTGAAAAATAATTTCTTATAGAGGAATAATATCAAATGAAACATATAATCTTGTGAGCTAAGGTATATTAATGGTATAACTTTTTAATGGGATTTATATACTCCAAATAAATGTTTTTTGTGTATAATAAAAAATAACTCTCGATAGATTATAAATTGGGACAAAATCTATTACCGTGACCATTCTTTTTGGGGTGTGGTATTTATCCTCCAGTATATTTTTTAAAAATATGTTACCAACTTATTCCATAACCATAATAATTTTTATAACATCATATATTAAGTCATATAACTATTTTATTACCTATTTTGTAAAGCCTTTTCATTATGTTAACTATTTTATGTGGTAATTATCTAGTTTTCTAAAGAATTATTTGACATGTAATATGTTGAAATTATTAATTATATCGTGATTTAATCATCTCTAGAATGTATATCATGAAATAATTATCATATATTTCTAGTATATATGTTTTAATAATGATTTTTTATAATTGGAGATATGAAATTATGTGCATCATTCTTGGAGGTGGTAGGTTGTATGCACACATGAACGCTATTTCTATCTCTTTGTCATATTAAAATCATGAGTGTTAAATAATAAATAGGTATATAATATTTCTAGTATCATATATATATGTCATATAGGATACATAGTTTCATTAAAATCATCATTAATACATTACATGTTTAGTGTGAATGTATAATATAGTTTTGTAGAGGTCGTAGTCCACACTTCCACAAACGATGTTATCATATTTACATAAAAAATTAATCTATAGAGGTTTGTTTACTGAAATAATTCCATAATTTTAGTGAAATTAATAATATCATATATATCATATATTAATTTATAATCTATCATATGGCCACTATGATAGGTGGTAAATTAAAAAATTATCAATCATTATTTTGTGAGGAAGCATTTCGATGTACACTTAAATAGAATGTTTGTTTTCCTTTAGTTGAAAATGTGGGCAAGGGTCGGTAGAACACTATTAAGAAAAAAATATTAATATATTTAGGATACTTATTTTTTTAAAAATCAAGTATTTTTTTAATTTTATGTCGTTTATAATAGATATATAAATAATAATTATGAGGAAATATATTACCTTTTAAAATGGTAACTCCTTTTTGTTTGCACCAAATGGGTTAATTATATTTATTTCATCACATGGTGAGGTATCTAGGATAATAATTGGTAATTTTAGTATATATTTTGGAATAAAATTTTCCATCCAATGTGTATTTATTGGTGTGAGGATGTGGGAGGAGAGGAGGACTTTTATAGTGTAGGAGGAGTGACACTCCAGTAATATTATGACAATAGAATTTCATACAAATTTTTCACAATGAATGTTTCTCCAATAATTGGCCCAATTATATATAAGGGTTTATAAAATATAAACAGTGACATAAAATATATTTTGAAAATATATCTAAGACATTTGGGACATTATTATTCAGTTTTACTTCCTTATTATTCTTTATTTTAGCTTAATAATTGTAATTACTTTTAATTATAGTGCCTAAAATTTATTTTAAATAAATAAGTTTAAATTATTATAAATTACAAACTATATTTATTAAAAATATTAATTCCATTTTTTTAATATTAATTCCACATAATTGTTATATATTAATTTAAATTTAATTCCATAGACGAGAAGACAGTGTAGGGTTTTAAGGTAAAAAACATCCAAACATATGCTCTGATTGTATAGTGAATTTAATAGTTAATTAAATAATATGAACTAAATTAGTTTAATTTATAATAATATGATTTAATTTAAAATTAAAACAAACCTAAATCATAAATTATCCATGTAATTAATTTATATGAAAAATTATTTTTTGAAGTAAAATATTTATTTTTCGAAAATCATTAAAAAATGAAATAGCATAGAAAATTACATAAAATTAATCCAAAGATATTTTTTTATGTTACACATCCAAATATAAAGTTTATAATAAATAATTAAATGTATAATATTTTTCAAATTGCATTTTAAATGGGTTCTCCATGAAATAGCGACAAAACTACCATTATAAAAATATACTATTTATGTGTAATATTAGGTTTGTTCTGATCATAAGACAAATAAATATATTGGATTAATATGAAAAATATTTCTTGAAATATATAATATATATACTACATTTGTATGGATCAATATTTGTAATTAATTTAATTTATTATTATTAAATATCTTTGTAAGCATGTGATTGTTTTATAAAAATATTCCCTTTATGTCCAATTGGATATTATATTCAATTCTAGTTAATTTCTAACCAAGGATTACAGTTTATATTTGTGTAAAACTTCTATTTTAAAATATTAATTAATCTTATTTTTCACATATAGTTTAAGGTCTAGGTTATATATTATTTTAATAAAATATATTTTTACAATGCAACCCTGTCTTGCATATAATGCAATCAATGGAAGAATATTAATATTGCATGTGACATACTCGAACACATTTTTTTTAACATTTAATGCTATAAAATATATTTAATTTATAAAAAATATTAAATATATTATAAATTTTTGGGATATTATATTATTTTACATGCTTAGTGTTGTATGTCACACACGTTATGAAATATAATATTTATACTCCATAATTTCAGGGTGTTACAGTAATAATATTAAAAGGAAAAATAGTTTAATCTTACAAAAAATAAAAACCATTTATTTCATAAATAAATTTATTTAGAAGGACATGTATTTCTAAAAAATTAACTGATATAATGATTATTTCATATTAATAGACCCTCGGTAAATTTTGGAACAAATTTATTAATTTAAGATGTATTTTTTATAGATAAGATAATAATAGATTGACCATCTATTATAGTAAGCATTGATGATATAAAATTATAGATCAATAATTATAGGATTAAATTTTTTTATATTTTTTCAATTTATTACATTATGACTTATTAGACAATAAATCATTGTTTGGAATTTTTTTTCATCAATGTTTACAATCTCCTCCAACCCCATTTTCTGTTATCTCCATTGAGTATGTTGTATGGAACCATAGATCTATAGGTTAATTTTTTAGTAATAGATCACTTGGTTTTTTATAAAATTACTATAATATTGGTTATATTTGTTAATTCTTTCTAGATCTTTTGTGTTATTAATATTTATGGAAGGTGGATTCTCTCCCACTATATAGTTCTTAATTTTTTGGCATGAATTATTATAAAATCATGTTTTTCATCTATTAGATATAACCTGAGTAGATTATAATAAAAACCCATTAATGATTTCATTTTAAAAGTATAGTTTTGATAGATTCTCATGAATTTTCTTACTGAATTATTTTAAAAGGATTATTTTTTCAAAATTAATTTATGATTGGTGAAATTTTTTTATATGGATTATGGTTTTAGTATATATGGTGCAATGTGTTCATATTTCATTGTATATGCAATTTTTAAAATATATATGTTGCATGGTTCTTATTAGAAGGGAACAAGTGTAAATCACATAGTGAATACATAGTGGTGTATGGGTGTCCATTCAAAAGTATAGGGATTTCAATTCGGCAAGCATGTCTGTGTGAATATGATACATGGAAATGGGTATTCTATGTAAAAATTGAATGTGTAATTGTATGTAAATATATTAAAATTTAGTTATTTAAACTGTTTTATTTGATTAACTAGTTTTATATTCCCCATGAGTTATAAAAAATGTACTAACATGTTCATGTTCATATTTATTATGTGGGAAAGTCTTTTTAGAAATCCTATTAACAAATATACTCATCCTCTTATTGGTAAAATTACAATATTAGTAAATTTATTCTAATAAGATTTAGTGAAGGGTCATGTAACTTGTTTATCAAATAGTGATCCTAGGCTTAATTATTTGGAATTTTAAGCTAGATCTAGGGAGTTTCATCATTTGGGATTGGGATGGATCCACTTTAGTGAAAATTTCATTATATTTGGAGTAATTTAATTGATCATTAATTTCGTTTTTCTTTGCTACTCTTACAATGTTCTTATATTAGTATTTCACTAAGCATATTGATTGATTCACCACCATAATATAGTTTTTCCTCATTATTAATTATTCATAAATTGGTTGTACATGTTCTTAGGTAAAATTATCCACCAATGTATTGTTAATCCATTTTCATTTATTACCAACATTAGGCGTATTGGGGCTTCCAGATATAGCCAGTATCACTTCACTCATTCTCAATAAAATTTACTATGATTGGTTGTCACATGTGGCATTATACATGGTCTTTCATCTATCATTTATGGAAAAAAATTGGTTTTCAATCATTGAGTTGGGTTGGAAGAAAGGGGATTAGATTTCAAGACATAAAATTTACATTAAAAAAAGATGAAGAATTTTTTTACATATAACATCATATTACCAAGGTTTGCATATGTATATTCATTCAATTATAGAGGTGTATCTATATCAACATAATCAATTAATTCGTAGATTATTGTATATAATATATTAGTATAGATACATCCATATAAGACATTATTGTTCATATGAGTATCAAATTATTTCTAAAATAGATTAAGAAGGAAATTCATGAAATGATGGGTGTAATGACTATTTCTTATAGCGATGATAATTTTTTAATTTTTTTAAATTTATCCAACACAATATTTTGATAATATAATTGATCTAACTACTTTATTATTATACTTATTCAATATCAAACAAAAGATATTCCATAGAAATCATAATGAATAAATAGGGAAAATATTTTTTTAGTTGAGACATAGGTGAAAATGTTTGGTTATATAGAAGAGAATCATGATATTGAGAGAGAGAGAAAATATGATGATTTCACGAAATTAGATAATTATATTATGAATCTGTATAATAATACACATATGTATGATTGTTATTATTAACCTAAAAAATAAAATGTTTGGATAAACCAAATGAAAAATAGTCCTTGATTATTGATGTACAGTAGCAGAGTTTAGGATTATGTTAGAAACATAAATTTTTATAAAATCATTATATCAAAGGTGGTATTTTTTATCCAAGATAAATTTTACCAAGGATCTCTGTGGGATTAATTTTAGTAATCATTCAATCATAAGTCAATACCCACACTTTAATGATATAAAGGACAAAATATTTTTTTAGCCCAATGAATGAAATCATATCATGTATATAGTATGGAACTATGTTATGATCATAGTTAGTTTCACACCAATAACATCTTGTAGTGAATCCATGAAGTACCATTTCATAGAGTTAGGATTGCAACTATAGATTCGATCATTTCTTTGTTTTCCATGTATTAAAAAATATATGGAGATGTTTAAAAAGGAATAATTGGTAAAAATAGATTTTTTTGGAAATTATATAGGACATATTAAATCAACTAATATATTGATAGGTTTCAAATATGGTACTATAAATACAAAAAGAGTAAATTATACTATCATGTATGTATCTCACCCGATATTAAGACTACAAAATCAGTATATCTTCCTTCAAGTCCTGATACCAAACTAGGTCTTTTTCTATAAGGATCATTAATGCATATGAATAAAGAATGTTGTTCACCACCAAGGAATTTACACCACTATTAAAATAGAATCTATATCAAGATGATTATTCTCGAACATTAGAGATTATCAGGTAGAATATTTCTGAATCAAGTTCATTATTCATATATTCATATTGAATAGTCTCATCATACTTGTTCATGTCCACAAACATAGTTAAATAATGATTTTTCCATGAATAATTTAGTTTTTTAGTTGTCACCTCGACATATATGAAATAACTCATACATTGAAATTGAGTGACATTTTTCTGGAGTATAAAATTTTTTTGCAACAAAGTTATGAATTCCCTATAAATACAGTGGGGACATTATTTTCAACTCAAATATTATGTATTTCTTATTTGATACTGGGACATCAAATTAAATCATTTATTTTAATTTGTTTAAACAATTAGGGATTTAAATTTTAATGAACCACATATGAATGGTTTCAAGAATACCCTTTTAAAATTAGGGGGAAGAAGTTTTAAATTCCCAAAATTTTATTTTACCAATAATGTAGTGTTGTTTTTCTAGGATTTTACAACCCTAGAGATGGATTATTATTGTTTGATAATTAGTATGGACTTGGTACTTGGAATTAATAACACCAATGAATGAAACATGAGGTTTTTTAGGTTTAATTATTATCATGGATTTTTCAATGATTTTGAGGGGTATTAATATATATATTATGGAAGAGAAGGAACTTTAGTGATAGTCAATCAAACCACCTCAATCTATTCAGCTGTAATGAATTTTGAAGGTACATGTTTTATATAAAACAAGACTCTTCCTTAAATAGAATATTCATAACAAGATGTATTTCATAATGATTTCTTTTGATGACCATTTTCAATTAAAAAAGAAATTGTCATCCTAATCCAAAGAACAATGCCCCTTTCAATACAGTATAAAATAATTGATCTAAGATGGTTGTGGGAATTTATGGTTTTACATGAATATTTGGAATGTTTTGGCTTTATAAGACTTAATGAATTTACATGGGTTGCACCGATTTTTTCATAAACTATAAAGATAGTAATATTCACTTATTTGAAAATTATCTTATTTGAAATGTAATAATGATTTAATATCTATATCTTCTTTATTATATAAGATATTATTTTGATCAAATAAAGGGATCCAAGTGATTATCTCTGATTTTTTTATAATAGTATATCACTAGTGTTGTGTTATATGAGAGGAAATTCTGAAAAAAAAAACTATTCGGTATATCTATAGCCCCTATGAATATGCGTTTATTAACATTGTTTGAAATAAAATCATAGACAGATTTCGAGACATTAATGATCTATAGAATTTATAGTTACCTTAATTCTATTGAAATTTCTCTTTTTTTAATTTTTTCAAGTAAAATTTTGAAATTGGAATAAACATGGAGAAAAACTAATAATTTTATTGTGTATGTTGTAGGATGATCCTTTTTATTATATTTTTTCTAAGAGGGGTTTATAATTTGGGGATGTCTATTTCCTTGATGATTCTATATCTAATTTAGTAATATTAGTTGACTTTGTATTGATAGAATTATTAGTCACTTCATAAAAACTTTTAATGTTTTTGAGATAGATTATTTTTTGGGATTAGTAGTGTATTATTACTTCCATATTTATTATTTACATAGGATTTTTTCTCTAATGAATACAATTATAAGAAATTGTGTTCAACATATAATCAATATAGAATTCCAGATATTGTTTTATTAACCTAAACATAATTCATTATAGAACATACCAAAATCATCTCAGAACATTAGGAAAACAATGCGGTATATTGTGATTAATCTTGATATCATCATCATAGTGATAATATGAAGGGTGACCATGTTTTTTACTATAGATTGAGGAATTTCAAATTCCATGAGAATAATTATCATATGCATGTCTTGTAATTAGATACAGTATTCCATACCATAATTTCTTAGATGAATTATGTCATTGTAAAAAAATTCATAGTTATCACTGACCATAAGAGTTTTAAAATCATATTTTCATAATGAGACATGAAATTTAGAAAACTAAATATGGATAGATTAACTCTAGATGTTCAGTGTTAAAATGGTATACAAAACCTGTAAAGAGTATTTTTCAGCAGATTCATTGTGTTTGAAATATTAAAACAATTTCATCTAATAATTTCAAAAATATAGGATATTACTGAGAATTATCACTGATATGAAATTATATTTTTCTGAATAGGGTGGCCAATTACTATTATTTGTGTTTAGTGTTGTTTTGGAAATGATAAAGATGAGAAATGATGTACCGAGAGACAGTTATGATTGTTTCAATATGAGATCAAATATAAAATGTTGGAAGACTTATGACTTATAGACAAAAGATGAAAATGATTTTTAATACTTCTAAAAGATACTTTCAGTTCCTAAAAATTTTTAGGGACATGGACATTTGGAATTCAACAATTCAATATGGCATATTCATTGAAGTGTCTGGAAAATATTCAATGTAATGAAATCACATTTCTAGTGGTATGGTATTAAATTTAAAATTTTAGACCATGTGTTGAAATGTTTAATATTTTATTAGATAAAGGATTAACATCACTATATAACTGGTATGTTTTATTCTATCTATATACCTATAAAAATGTTATAGTTAGCTAAAAAGTATTATTTTCACATCCCTATATAGAATGTTATAAAAAATGATTATATAGTTTTAGTAGTGGATCAATATACTAACTAAGCAACCATTATCCCAATCAGAGCAACCATGTGTTGAAATGTTTAGTAAATGAGAACTGTTAAGGTTTCATAGAGATCCATCATTAATTATATATATGATACAACATCATTATTCTTCTAGATTTTGGTGATCATTACAATAGGCTCTTGGAATTCTTTTGATATAATCAAAACATATCATCAATAGACGTATGATAAGTGGACATACAAAATTCATACATCGGTAGATATTATTTTATCATATTTATTAAGGTTTGGTGATCCATGGTATGATCATATTCCATTGGTTGAATTCTCTTATGACAAGAGATGCCAGGAGACAATACATCATTCATTGTTATATCCATTGTATGACTGTTATAATTATTATGTAATTTTTTGTTAAAAAAATAATGTCATAATTGATGGGAATGAGTATTTTCTATAATACTATGAAAATTTTAAAATTCTCTAGAATCCAATGATATATCACAAATTGGAAAAAATTCATAACATTTTTTCATCATTGGCTATTATCGTTGGATATTTGTTACATTCTTGTCATGAAGGTATAACTAAAAAATGGTCATCAATTAATGTGAATTTAATAGAATATATTACATGGGTTTTTAGGATGTTTAAGGATATACAATGTATAAACACTATTATATTAAATTTAACATTTCCAAACATATTTAGTTTCATTCTGAACATCTCCACTATTTGTCAATTGAAGAGGTATCATCCAAATCCACATAACGTGATCTCTTGGAATCATGTTAATCATGATAAATATAAGAAATTAATCCATGAACTAGTTTGGTTAATGAAAAAGTTGAAATTAAATTTCAAGGGAGATATTTTCCTTATTAGATGTTTAATGGAAACAAATTTAGGTTGAAGATGAAACATGGAAACATAAAAGGTTATATGAGAGAGATGGTCTAACTCTTTTAAGGGAAACACTGATATCTAGATTTACAAAGTATGTAAATCCCAATGCTGTAGAGAACATAAAACCACTATTTTTTTGGAATTCCATTATTTTAACTTCTTTTTTTATCAATGTAATGTTCTATGTTTTTTATACGATGAGAAGAGCACGAGTTTACAGTTGTAAAATGTGCAATAAATTTTTAATCCATAAATTATGTTTTTGTGAGAAATAATTTATTTGGGTAGTTATTGTTGGGATATTAAGAGCATAGTGGTATTATCTTTTAGGTAACCAAATTAATATACACCATGAAATTAATTCTCCTCTTTTAATCTGTTTTGGATTTAAAAATCACTAAGGGGATGGATATTTCCAAATTATCTGCCCATAATTAATTTATGATGTATATTCTATATTTATGACATACATAATTATTTCCCAGTGAGTATTTGATTGGCCAGTACAAGATATTTTCATCGATGGCCCTACTTTCAACCTCTCAGCTATAATGCTTAACCTCAATCATTTACATCAATTTTTGATGTCGATATTACATGGATAATAAATTATTGACTTTTTTTTAATACATGGTAAGGGTCAAAATCATCATTATATTCTTCAATGTCTATTTTTTTTAATAATATATATGTGATCTGAACTGGAAATATAGAATATGGTTTTTTATGAAATCTCTTTGGGATTAGTTAATGGAATGTGAGGAAGTGAATTTAATCACAGATTCATCCCAAAATAATTTCTATTTTTCATAATTTAGGTAAGTGTCTTCAATACCACCCTATTATTATATAGCATCTTTTCATAAAAGATTGTAAATTCCTCATGTACTATGAATTGAAATTTTTAGGGAAATTTATGAGGAAAACACAAGTTGATGTGATTTCAAAAATGTGTTTTTTTGAAGATTTACATGGAATGTATTAATTAATATTATTCAAATGATTTGGTTAGGAAAATATTTTTCTCTAAAGAACTATTTTATATTGATGAATTTATAACAATATATAGAGTTGTGCATTCATTAAAAATTTCATGAGCCTTATTGATGTAGAATCAGTAATAATTAAAAACTATAATGTAACATGGGTGTATCCCCTAGTGATGACTTGGCGAAGGATTTGTTTTAGCTAATGTGTGTTGGAATTATAATTTGACTTGAATGTATTAGTGAAAATTGTATTTTGAAATAGGGTATCTATAAGTAAAGTGAAATTGAATGTGGATGTAATGATTTGTTAAATTGATTTCTCTATCCAATTTCTATTGATTTTTTATATTTTCCCCCTATTTTTCATAACATGAATTAAAATTTCTTGTCGTTGTGTATTGTGCTTAGAAAAATTAGGTGATATCATAAGAAGTGATATAATCACCCCCTTTTTGTTACTATTGTTTCTTTAAGGATTATTTCTATCAATATATAAGCATGGATTATGTTTTAAACTTATATAGTGATTAACCTTGACATTTTGGTTTAGTCTCTAAATTGGTTATTGTGAAGTGTCTTTATTTTGGTCTATGATGATACTCTTTTGGTGAATTCATTGTATTTGGAGAATAATACTTGTAAAGTTTTTATTTCTATATTTTCACAATAACATTATGATTGTAGTGGAATTTTATTTAGTTAGGTCGTTAATTGTAATTAATTATATAGATTATCCTTTTTCTGTATTTCTAGATACATTTTATGTGTTCTTAATGAATTGGTTCCCAAAATTTCCACAAGGATTTTATTGCAATATATTTCTCAAATGGGGATTCCACCTAATTCTTATAATATTTTTCCTCTTCTCAAACCAGTGTAGTGGTCAGAGGTGTTACAATACATACACTACCTCAACCTGAAATATATATAAGGTTTAGAATGGGCATCTGAAACCCAATCCTCGTATATTTTTGAGAAACCACACTGTCCACAAAATATATTTCTTATTTTCTATATTGAAATATAAATGAATAATAATGAGATATAATATAAATGACTGAGAAGAACTTGTATAAAATAGATTAGTCTATGTAAATAATGTGATTAAAGTAGTACATACCAAAATAAGAGGGACCAACTCAATATTCACTAGAAATGATTCTAATATATCTAATATATTTTCCCCTGAAGATAATCACTTCCATTCACCAAAAAATATAACTGAAACATATTTCTACTGAAGTAGCTGACTACACCAGTAACCATGTTGGTTATAATGTTCCTGAACCAAAAGGATTTGAAGATAAAGGATCAAAAAAATAATACAGATGAACTATACATCCATTAAAGAGGTAAATATATAGTTCTTTTTTGTTTTATTAATTTTCATTCCATTTGATTACATAGTAGTATCTTGTTAGGTGGATCTAATAGTAACTATAGAAGGCCCAATATTACTCTTCTTGTAATAGAACCAACCCTATTATCCTAGTTATGCTGCTTTACATTATTATAATGGTATAGATACAAGATTGAAATCACAATTGACCATACATTTTAGTATTTTTTGAAAACTAAATTACATATTTGATACCCATATTGCATTGAAAATTAAAATAAAGTGAAGAAAAACTAAATGCTCAACATCCTTGAAACTCATTCAAAGAATTCATCTTCATGTTATGGGGATTGGAAAGAATATTCGAGTGATCTCAAATGTTCCATAAGGGTTATGTTAAATGGATTATATAGAGAATCAATATTCTAAATAATCATGGAATTATAGATAATAGATCACACATTAGACATTAAAATTTGGATAATTCATAATCAATATGGAAAGATAATAAACTGAAAAACTTCTCATTTAATCAACAAAAAGAGTATGAAATTAACTCATATAGAGTTTCATAGATAAAATCACATGAATAATAATAATAATAATAATAATAAATGACTCTTTAATTATGTATATTGTTAAATATTGGATTCCATGATACTCATGAACATGGAACAATTAACGTCAGAACCTTTCAAATGATGGGTCATAACATACTGGGTAAAAAACCATCTGATTTAACCAGTTGATTTAACTCATGTGACTACTAATTCATTAAAGTGGCTTAAATTAAATATTCACAAACTGGTGCCATACATTTATTAAACATTATTCTTATATTGAATAAACAACATAATTCATAAACATTGTTACTTATCATATATCCTTACCGAATTGGGATTACTGATTTATTAATATTTATCCAATTAATCATTATCATTCAAATTAAATAACATATGTAATAATTTATTATGGTTTAGAAAATAATCACATACAATATACATGAATATGAATATTCACGTGAAATGTAATGTTTAATGAAAAATATTTACATTAAAAAAAATTATATTAAGGGAAATATATTAATAACAAAAAATGGTATTTCAAAATCACTCTTACCACATGGTAATTTTCAAGTCAAATCCACTTGGATGAAATTATTAAAATTGGAAAATAAAATAATATGAATTATTAATCAGGATATGACATTTCAATGTAATATTATTTAAACCACATAAAAGAGTGTTTGTGTATAATAAAAAAAGGCTCAATGCAATGTAATGCATAATCATTTGTTATATGAATTGAAATACACCATTCATGTAGATAGAAGGTAGTACGTTTTTATGAAGGATGTTTTCATTTCCATTTAGTATTAAATGAATGAAAATTAAATTATATCTATATATTATATCTTTAGTATCAATTTTGTTGTCATATAAACCAAATATTTTTAAAAACCCATTCGTTAAGGTGTTCATTGTCTTGTGTGAAAAAAACACTTCACTTCATGTGGTGGTACCCTGCCACACAGATGATCAACATTACATTGTTCCCAAAAAATGGGAATACATATTAAATGTTTGATATAATAGATATAGAATCATAATAAAATAATTAATATAATATGTATCATATATAAATTATAAATTAGTTATTATTCACAAACATTAATGGTTGTTATAATAAGTAGAAAACATCAATTTGAGCGGAAGTAGTCCTCATTACACATGAGTGATAATTTCTTAAACCATTTCAGTGGTGTGTGTAATGATGGAGGTCTTACCCTTAAAATAACAACATATTTATTTATTAATTATATTGAGGTTATCATATAGTTATCTTATTCAGAGTAATTCTTAAGTTGGAGAACTATGTACAATAAAAATTCATTAAGAAGAACATTACATCTTATTCGTGTTTCCCACATATGACTTCACTAAACCCTTACTATATAGGATTTCTTCAAAAGATAAAGATCCAAGGATGATTTCAAGGAAGTTTTTATGTGAATTGGGTATTTATTTATTGTTGAAAATTGATTAAGATGTGTTATGTTGAGAGGGGAGGGAGTGGCATTTAAACGATGAGGGTGATTGTCCTTTTATGTACTCAAATGTATTAACTATTGGGAGGAATCACTTACCTCATAGGGCTCAATTATTGATAAATAGTGTATTTTAAGGAGGATTATTTCAATACACAACTCCACCACATAATACAAAAAATGTTTTTAAAAAATCTCCTTACCTTTAATGTTTCTTTATTTTAACAATTGGTTCCTTCATTATGTTCACTAGTTTCTTATCCAATGTAGTTTATCCATTAACAAAAAATAATAATAAGAATTATTATAATATTTTAAAACCCTAATTATAAATATGATATATAATTTATAAAATAAAAAACCTATGTGTACAAGAAATTTATTTCATAGAATTGCATGTAACGCGCAATAACACCCACATGTCCCTAACCATAATAAACAAAATTTTACTTTTAAGTGGTCAGTATCTTAATTATAAAAGAATAATTATTCCATTAATGGACCATATTTTATAGTTTTTAATCATTTATTAATCTATTGGAAGGGGATATGTTTTTTTACAAATTTTAAATATTTTATTAAAACATCATTTATTGTAACATAACATTATTGATAATTTTAAGATTATGTTTTTAAATTTAATTTCAAAATATTAACACAATGATAAAATTTTAATTTATTAATTTAAAAAACGTTTAAAAATATATATTTATACAAAAAACCAATTTATGATAATTATTAATTTAGCTAATATCACATAATATTTTTGGTTTCCGTTAATTTTGTTAATAATTTGGTAATTAATGATTGTGATAGATTTCCATAAGGATTGTATGTAACTAATACATATATAAAAATAAAATATAAAATATTATGATTCTAATCATATTATCTTTTAGATAAATTTTGTGACCATTCAAGTGTTGTTTTCACCCATTTTAAATCATTATAAATATTAAAGGCATAAAAGGTTTGTTTTTTGTTTTTTTCTTTATATAATTTATCATATAGATAACATACAAGGAATATTTTCCTAAAAACTCATAAAATTGAGACTAAAGAGACAAGTGTTTATATATTTTCATATAATATTTTTTGATCAAGTCTGTAGGCCATTTTACACTTTTGATTCTATGTTTAACCACGAATTAAACATGTTTTCTCTTTTATCATGATATTTAATATTATCTGTATTAAATATTTATTTTTGTAAAAAAATATATATTTAAACTATTATAGATTATAAATTATTCTGATTCCAAAAATTTAATCAAAATTTTTATATTCAATTCAAAGAGGTTGAAATATTGAATTTAAAATTAATATTGTATATGGGACGAGAAAGAGGGGTTTTGATGAGAAAAAGTTCAAAAGATAACAGTATATATATATATATATTCAAAATTTAAATGATTGAAATGAAAACAATTTACTAATATGTAAATAAGCTATTTAAAAATAAAGAACAAATTAAATATGTAATTTGATTTTATAAATTATTTGGAAAAAAAGTCACTTTTAATTAAAATTATGATATCATCATTATTAATCAATAACTAAATATTATATTAAAATACAAAAAAAATCACCATAAGAAAATTTTGACTTTACAATTTCAAAAATGATAATTATATATATATAAATATGTAGTAACATATAATTTTATGGTTTATTTACATGTGTGACTATACCATCTTTTAGGAAAATATAGTTTCTCCACACTAATTTATTTTTATGTTAAATTATTATTATTATTTATAATCAATAGGTAACCAATATTTGTTTTGAAAGTATATATACTCATTATTTTAATCACTATTCATAGATTCCATTTAAAAAACCGTGATTTAATTATTATATTAAATAATAATAAAATATTATTGTTAAATAAAACTTGGGTTTTAATGTAATATAAGATTCCAATGAAATTCATTATTATCTATATGAAAGAGAAATCTATATTTCATGTTTTAAAATATATATAATACAATGAAAATATATGAAATATTTTATATACCTAACAGATCGAGATGTTATATTATATTATAATATTGATTTTTATTGTCATACACATTATGGAATTTGATCTTCATTTTTTAAAAAATTTGGGTGTTACATTCTCCCCCCATTAAATAAATTGTGTCCGTAGAATTTAAACATTATATATGTAAAAAAGGGTCTAAAATTTGGAAATATATTTTTAGAAAACCCTAAAATTTAATTGGGTTATAAAAATAACCTCTTAATAAATGAAAATGAGAATTAAAAATGTCACCTAAAATAACATATTACACCGATTTTATGTAAGATAACATTTGTAGAATATGAAGATAATGACATAGTGTAAAATCATAAATATTTACTGATAGTGATTGAGGTTCTTGATCAAATAATATTGAAGAGAATATGTAATGGTAAAGGGCAAAAAACTATAAAAACATAATGAGTTAAAAGACCATCTGATTCACCAGATAGGAATACAATAGGGTAATATTTTTTCCTTCTAGTACCCCTTTATAAAGTTGAGGAATTATTTTATTGAACATTAATATAATGAAATATAATTAAATGATATG
The DNA here is from genome assembly GCA_963277665.1 of Viscum album. Lineage (NCBI taxonomy): Eukaryota > Viridiplantae > Streptophyta > Magnoliopsida > Santalales > Viscaceae > Viscum > Viscum album. The sequence continues at coordinate 639,489,180 of OY728133.1, read as the reverse complement.
ATTCTTATTAGAGAAATTCATCCTTTGGTTGTTTTTAACAATTTTTACTTTATCTCTTTGCACAAGATGCATCGTATGGTAATGTAAAACATTAATATCTAAAAAAATGTCCACAGATAAACATAAACCAGTTCTTTAAGTGGATAACTTTTCTGAAATATCATGACACATCAAAAGATAAAAAGGTTACATAATTCCAAAAAAGAGCTAATAATTAATTAGATCCAAACACGTTAGTACAATATATCATACTTTATCCATATCAATTTTCTCATTATTCAAATAGTATTATAACTATATAAGGAACATATTAAGAGTTATATTATCATCAATCATATGTTTTGAAGTATGTTTAACTTTATACATAAACACTTTCCATGATAATATGCAATAATATATTTCAAATCATTTAGTAAATAATATTTCATTACAATCCTTATATGTTTCGTAAATCTTATAACTTGAATATTACACATAAAATATTTTTTAAATATATTCCATGTATATAAATAAAAAAATTTAATCATTTCACTTTTGATGTATCAATATAATATTCTTAAACATAATACTTTAGTTTTTTCTGATGTATATACCCCTAAATAATTGTGATTTTATTGTAATTTCCCTATCAATTTATATTTGATACACTAAATAGTAGTGTTTTATTTGTTCTCATTGCATTATTTTCCATGGTGACCCTTTTCGCCACATATATAAAAAAACTCTAAATCCCTTCAATCATTTCCCAAGGTGGTTATTTACATAGTTATCACATATGGTAAAATCCTTATTTTTCTTTATTCATATGATCCATTATTTCATCTTCCTTGTTTTTCTTATCTTTATTCCATTTGGAGACATATGAAATTCAAATTTCATAATTTTTCATTATATTATATAAATCATTTTTATCACTTGGATTAAAAGTTTGAGTTACCTTTTCCCATTAGAAACATGAATTCAACCCTAATAAAAAAATTTCAATCTCGAATTAATTTTTCTGTATTTAATATGTAGAATATCTAGATATCCTTATAATGGAATCCTCACTCTTCTAAATAATATATTATTCCTTTTTTATTATGATTCAATGCATTATATTCATCTATGATTTTCCCTATTGAGGGAACTTTTAATCAATGAAATTCCCCTTGAAAATTTTAAATTCCATGTGTTATGTGTTATTTTCCAACGTAGTATTCAGGATCAATAACTACCATTGTTGAGAATATGTCTTAAGACAACAAACTAGAAGTATAACAATACCTTTTCCAACTGAACCTCAGTCAATAAATAACTTCTCCAAAGACATAATCAATTTCATATCCTCCAATGGGTTTTTAGTAACTTTATATGATAGGGGCCTCTAACACATAAAGTGATCCAAAATAAAAAAAACTCTTTATAGAAGAGGTTTCTCAATTATGGAATAGTTATTTTCTATAACCTGATTCGGATTCCCTAATATAGAGATAACATTCATAGTTCCAATACTAACCAAATTGGATTCATATTTATATAAATCTATGCAATGCCCATGCGTATTGAATCTCATCTTTATTTAAAGTCTCATTTGAAAATATTGGAATCCATTAGATTAGCTCATAATATTATAAATACTATTAAATTATAAATTATTATATCACATACTATATATTTAAATTTACGCATTGTTAATATCAAAATCCAAAATATTTGTTTATTTGGGGATATAGTTTATTTAAAACCCATTCAATTTATTTTTATAGAAAATTTGAATTATTCTATGAATTTCAATCTATATTGTCAAACCAGATACATTGTATGGCCAATTATGGGTAAAAAGTAATGTTCGAGTCAATCTTAAAAAACACTTTTCATATTTATTATCCCATAGTAAGCTGTTCTAGAGACACATAAACATAAAATATCATGACATAGATTTATTTCAATGCAAACACACATAATATCATTTTTACCAAATCATTATTATTTTCATGAGTACTGGTCCAAAAACTCAATCATAGTCTCATATTCCCAAATCAATGATGTCATAATTCATGTTCCAAAGGATTCTATTAAACAATCTCTAATACAAACTCTAATGACCCTAAACCATATTTCTTGGAGTCAGTGCCTTTTTTTATTTAATTTTTAATATATAAAATATTCAAATCCCAAAGGAGAAAATAATTTCACACTTTTGGATAAATAGATTATATACACGATACCCATATTAAATTGGAAAAATAAATCAAAATAATAACCAAAGTGATGTCTCAGCATCCATGAAACCCATTCCAAGAATTCATCTTCATATCATGGGGACCATAAAAAAATAATGTTTACCTCAAATGATCATTAAGGGATATTTAAAATGGTTGAAATCATGAATAAATAAACTTAATCAACATGGCATTTTAATTAACGGAATACACATACCACATGAATATCTATATATGGAATGGTAATTAATTGAATCATATACCATCTATTCAACAAATTGATCATGATATGGATCCATTTATTTCGTTGAAATATAAAATGTATATTAATAATATCTAAATATATAATGATTTATGTTCTTAATTATTTAACTTTGTGTTTTCTATAAACATTTAACCCTTACATTTAAGTCCATTTGAAAGATGATTTATAACATTCTATGTAAAAACTAATCTAATCTGCCCAACCGATTCATCTCATGAGACTGTTGATGCATTAAGGGGATTACATTAAATATTACCCAACCAACATTATAATACCCCATATAATTCCACTTATAAAAAATACTTTTTTAAATTAACAAACAATATAATTTACTAATATATGTTATTGGTAATGGAAACATATTTATCAATATTTCCATAATTAATCTATATGTTACCATGAAAACCCATATGTATAAATTTTATAAAATTTAAATACTACACATGAATATGGATATTGAAATGAATAGTAATATACAATTACAATTAATTATAACGAATGGATAGTTTTTGGATAAATATACTAATCACAAAATAAATTTACATTTAATAATATTTTTATGACAAAATAATCTTCATTTCAAATCCACATGGATTATATATTTCAAATTGGAACATGAAAATCCATGAATTTTGAATTAAAATATTACCCAAAATAGGATATGTATATACCCCACAAAAACATGAAATGGGGTATAATAAAAAAAAGTCACAATGGAATATAAATTGAGATGAAATCTCATACCTCACACATCATTTTGGATAAACATTCTATAACCTACATTATAATGGTTTTATATGTGATATTAACATATAATATAACCATATTAATTTTATAATATCATATATGATCATACTGTTACATCTTATCATATTTTTGTTAATAATCTTTCATTATTTTTATTTTTTCGGATGTTAATTTCCTTGTATTCCATGTATGTTTTGAAATGTTATTTTTTGTTCATCAAATATATATCATGATTTCATCATATATAGAATTTATAACATGATTTAAATATCATATATATTATGTTTATATATAATTGTAGTTAACCATAATATATTTTGATAGGAAATGAATACACCATTCATGGTGATGGTAGGTGGAACATACGCATGACTGTGGTCTCCGTTTTATTATCTTCTTGTATGATAGAAACTTAAATGATACATATATATATTATAAATTATGTATTGTTTTTGTATCATATATATCACATAGTTTATGTAATCCCATCATTAATACAATCCTTATAATTTTAAAATGGATCACATTTCCTCCTAAGGCAGTTGTCCGCCGTACACATGAGCGATGTCATCTTATTCAAAAAACTGCAAATATTGGGGGCATGTGAGGTATAATAGTTGAGGAATCATAAAAAAGTTATATAATTATATATATATATATATATCATTTATAAAATCTAAATCAATCACTATTACTATCCTTCATATGTGGAAAAGTAAAAACAAATGACCTCACTTCATGAGGCGATAGTCCACCATATACAGGATCAATGATTTTACATCCCATTTGATGGAAGTGATTCAATTGGTAAGAGGTAATGTTAACCTAAAAATGTATTAGTATATGATAGATTAGTTTTTACAATATAATCACAATATAATAATAATATAATGAGGTGGATAAATAAATGAATTTTTTTTGAAGAACATTACATCATTTTATTGATCTTACATTGGATAGCTGTAATTTCTTTATATGACCAATTTAATAAAATTATACGGAATATATGATCTTTTAAGGGTGTTTGGAATTTTATTTTAAATGATTAATCTAGATTAAAAGTGATTCATATGTATGAAGAAGTAAGGGGAGTGAGTTCCCTCTTATTGTTGATGAGGTATGGAATTCTTGTAAAAACATAAATTCATTAACTTTTTGAGGTCTCCATTAACTGAAATGGCTCCAATATTGATAATTATGTGTTTATAAGGATTATATGTTTGTTCCAATCCCACAAAAAATAATATAACACATTTTTAATATATATTTCTCCCTAACACATATGTTTCATTATTATTCCATTTTAGTTTATTCATTATGTAAACTAGTTGTATATCCGATGTAATTTATCATTCAAAAATAAATTAATGAGAAAAATATTATAAATTTTAGACCATTTGATTTTATAATTAAAAATTAATTTATATATTTAAAACCTATTTGTGTGGGATATTAATTTTACACAATCCCATGTAATTCACCGAAAAAGTACATTACCCATAACCAGAAGACCAATGTTTTTAGTATATGATGGTCAATGTGTTCATTGTTAAATATTATTTTGTACATAATTGGAACATATTTTATATTTAAAGAAATTGATATGTCACAGGTAGGATTATTCAATTTCAATTAATTTTTAATCATTTAATAACATAAAATTTATTTTAAAATTAAATTTCTCTAATTTTGATATTAATTGTATAATTTAAATAAATCAAAATTTAAATACAATAATGTAATTTGAATATATTAAGGTCAAACCTCTATAAAATGATATATTAATATTAACATTTATTTTAATACACTAATTCGTTTAATTTAGTTATCTTTTAAATTTTTTAATATCATTTATTTTAGTTAATTATTAAATATATCATTATTGCATGAAAATTTCTTAATCATCTTATTTAACAATGTATATATATATAAAAATGAATTATAATGTAACACCCCAATGTATTAAAAAAATAAATGAAATGCATGAATCTTTTTTAATTAGATATTTATAACTATACTTTAATCCTAATTTGGCTACATTTATGCTTTGAATTTTAAAAAACAGTCATCTACAATTGTGTTTAGTAGGATAATTGGAGTCTAATGCAACCAACTTATTTTGATGGTGAATAGTAACATACCCTTTTGAATTGTAATATGACTGTAATGAGAAGTAAGTTGTATTATAATTTTATTTTCATAAGTCTTTATGATAATGACATATGGTTAATTTTTTAATGTGATAAAAAAGCAGTTATAGAATTTAAATTGTTATTTTTTTAATTAAGTATGATTTTATTAAAAATATAAATTTATAATTTTTTGAAAATTATTTTCATAAAATGGAGTTCATTTTTGAATTCTACATTTTGAAAAAAAATTAGGTTCAATTTTCTGGATTTTTCTGAAATTCACGATTTTTTGATGAATAGTGAAATACAGTAAAATACCGTATATTAAAATTATCAGTTAAACAACCTATTTATGGAATCATAAATTATTTCAAAAAATCATTTTTGAACATAATTTACATTAATACTATTTTTTACATTAATTTTGATTATTCATACTCTTCATCAAATATATTATAATAATGATTTTATTGATGTAAAATACATCATCACCATAATAAATACCACCCAAATTCTCCTCTTCCCCCCCACGTCTCTGAAGACATGATATTTACCTAAGATCTAACCAATAGTCTTTTCATGTCTCTTAACCACGTCCTAGTGATGCAGGTCTCATCAAAAGGCCAAATCCAAAGGCCTTAAGGAAGATCTCAAGGAGAAGAGGTCATGGAGAAAAAATCTTCTTTCATTTTAATGTGTTTTCCTTTTGTTCCTTTTCTTTTAATATAATCTATTACCATACTCTTATAAAATAGGATATAAAGCTCCAGAATCTTCTATATTATGGATTTTCACATGTTCATGGAAAATTCCACATCAATCATTTCTCCTCTCCCACTCATTCAAGAAATTAAAACCCCATCTGTGATGTGTTGATTTACCAATATCATGGATCATGTGATTTCAATTTCATTTACATTCTTCATGACTTGTTGTGAAACCATTTATATATTTGATCCAGATTATAATTTTTTTATTATATCTTATATAATTTTATAGAATCTTTTTATAATAATGTTATTTATTTATAAAAAAATGATTTCATTAGGATTGAAGAATTACCAAAATGATAAAAACAAATATCAATAATGTTTTAACTTATGAATAATCCTTATTTAATAATTCTAAATGATAAATGGTTTAATTTATGGTTCAAGAAATATGTTAATAACATTTTATTCTAATTATTAAGTTTCACTTCCTATCAAAAAGAACATCAATAAAGAACTGTTCATGGAAACTATATAGAGAACACAACCGACACAATGTAAATAACAAAATACTACAAATAAATGTGTTGAATGATGTTGTAAAATGATCATAATAGGCGTTATAAAAATTTATATGTTCTATTAAGATATTAATAACATTAGTTTAACAATTATACATGAGATTTAAACACTTTTTAAGTAATAAGAACCCAAGGTAAGGTAATTCCTAACCCAATTTCAATTCTTGGGTTAACCATCTTACATATTCATTATTTGGTATTATGATTATTGGTTTGATGAATATTTTTATATTATGTTTCACTATGTATATTTATAGTGTATACACATATACATTCCATTATATTAATTCTAACCCCAGTAATATTTTATGGTACTTTCTACTTATAATACTTCTAAAAAACACTCTAATAAATTTCAAAAGGATTGTATTTTTTTATATGTATATGAAATGAATGGTCTATTTTTGATTTTCTAGATAATTAATTACCATGATATGATACTTGGACCTTATTTATGTTAGTTTGAGCCCATTATAGCTCATTATATGTTGGGTTGTACCCCTTATAGCTAAAGATATGTTGGGTGAGCCCCATTATATCACTCATATGCATTGGGTACTCCGTAGATAGAAGTTGACCAAAATGTTATTTCATGTGTAATAGTGATTTTAAATGTTATATTGTAAATATTTCGCTACGCAAATACATGATTTTTCTATGAATGTGAATTTTTATCAATATAATTTTTATTAATTTTTATGTTATCACCTGAATAAAAGATTATTTATTTATATCACTTACTGAGTTTTATATTCATCCCATATTTTTAGAAGGTTTTTATAATATATTAGAATGTGTATGAGAAATCATGGAGTCTTGATTTTTGATATTGAGTTTTTTTATGACAATAATGTTTTTTTAAGTGTTTTATATTTTGAAAAAATGGATATTTTTTTAGTAGAATACTCTCTTATGAATGCGGTATGTCATGTGTGTAAGATATCTTAATTCTTTAAAACTCTATACCTGAAAAAATTGTCAATGTTTAATATTTTATGACCTTTTGTAAAATTAATTATGAAGTAACATTTTATGGTCGGTTCCTTATAGTTTGTATCAAAGGATATTTTAAATAACATAGGGGTTGGGACCATAACATATTTCTAATCATTGGTAATTGGAAAATGTTATAGATGTTAATAATTACCAAGTTGCTTCATCTATATTATGTTTGTAAATAATGGTTTTCATAGAGGAAATAGGGAAGCTAATGTATGAAAGAACCAAGAGGATGATGTCTATTCTAACTTCTAGCCCAAAATAATGGGAATCATAACCGAGAAATTTGTGGAAGAAATAGATTAGTTAAATCATGAAATAAATGGGGTGTGGTATCCATGCAATATAGGAACACAATATACCTTAAATAATCATATCATTTGTGGAGAATGTTATGAGGGAACATACTCCAGCATTTCGTGGAACCGTAGACTGAGTGATAATCGAAGGATGGATCAATTCTCTAGAAAACAAATTTTATTTCTTTGGATGTTCATAAAATCAATAGATAATACTATCCAATTTTCATATCGATAGTGAAGCCGATCTATTGTGTTTTCAGGGTAAGAATATGAGAGAAATAGATGATCTTGTTAATTTGGAATGGGATGATTTAAAGAGTCATTTATAGAAAAATATTTTCCCAAAATTGTTTGACTCATAATGCTGAAAAAATTATTGAAACTGAAACAGAATGATGATGATTTTGAAGAATCATATGAAAGAAATTTTACAATATTGGCTAGGTATGTACCAGATTTTTCTCATGATTTTGAAAGTAATATTAATAGATATTATACCGGATTGATACTATTTTTGTGAAGATTTTTGGCTTCATGAGAGTTTAAAATCTATGAGAAGCTAGTTCATTGTACTGAAAAAGTTGAGATGGTGTTTTCTGACACATATGTGTCGTGTTATGAGAAGAATAAGAAGCGGTTTGGTTGGCATGTAATGGAGAAGAACTCATCAATGAAGTCTAAAGGTATGAAAATGAATTTCCCTTCTTATGAATAGTGTGGTAAAATGAATCCTGGTAAATATCTTGTAAATTATGGGAAATGATACTTATATAGAATGTTTGGACATAAGTCTTTTAAGTGAAAGGAAAATGATCTAAAAATTAATGAGGAAATGATGGTTATATGATTTACCTATAAATAATTGATACATCTTGCTACTATTTTTCTGAAGATAGTTACTCAAGCACGAAATCATCATGATTCTAAGAATAAGGGTTTGGTAAAATCATTTGAAACCACATCAAAAGATGTTTAACTTTCAATTTAGCTGGTTTCAGCTACTTTCCATGTTTTTACATATTTCTCAAATGTGTTGTTTGAATCAGTGTCGACACATTCCTTTATTTTCGAGAAATTTTCGGAAAATTGGGAATTCAACCTCCTGAAATGAAACAAGATGTCATGGTAAAAACACATTAAATAAATATTATTACTTTTTTTTAATCTCCCAATAATTATTTGTTTAATGTGTTTACCTAAAGTTTTTATTGTTTTTACTCTAGTATAAATTGATGTTATTTTGGGTATGAGATAAGTATCATTTTATGAGGTGAAGATAGATTGCAGTGAAAAAAAAATGCATAAAAATTTTCAGTTTCTCTACCAGAATGATCCCATACCATTAATAAGTTATCAGGAAGCTAAGAAACTGATAATGTATAAGAATGAATGTTTCTGTGCTCATCTTTTTTAAGATAAGTGAATTATCCCGATTACTGCTAAAGTAGTTGTAAATGAAAACATGTATGTTTTTTAAGTTGATTTTCAGTGTGTAATTACTATTCGAGAGGTTATGTTCACTATTGAATTATTTATGGATGCTAAACCAATTTCTAAACCTCTATATCGAATGTAACAAATGGAAAATTTGGAATTAAAATGAATGTTGCATGAATTATCAGATAAATGCTTCATCAGACCTAGAACGTCACCATGGGGTGGCCATATCTAGTTTTTTTATGAAAAAAGGTTGTTTAATGAGAATTTTCATCGATTATAGGGCCTTCAATTGTATTACTATGAGATGATTTTTTCCTTTGCCTCATATCGATAAGATATTTGATCTGCACTAAGGAGCACAATATTTTTCGAAGGTTTACTTGAGGTCAGGGTACCATTAGATCATTGTAACGTTTGATGAAATCTCAAATATTGTGTTCCATTATAGATACGGTCATTATGAATTTGTAGTTATGCCTTTTAGGTTAAATAATGAACCTGTTGTATTCATGTATCTTATGAAGAGAATATTTCATGATTTATTGGATATGTGTGTGGTTGCGTTTATTGACGAAATTCTGGTATATTCTAGAAATAAAGTGAAGCATGAAAAAAAATTTAGGATTGTCTTTAAAATCAAAAAATAAAAGAAACTATATAGGAAATTAATAATGTATAATTTTTAGATACAAAAAATTTATTTTCTTGGTATCTTTGTAAATAAGGATCGATTAATAGTTCATTATTCCAAAACAAAAGTTGTCAACGATTGAACATGTCCTAAATATGTTATAGATATTTATAGATTTAATGGATTAACATGTTATCACTGAAAATTTGTTTGAATCTATGCATGGTAATCATGCCCACTAACTAAATTAGCACATAAGGGGTTAAATTCTTTAGGATAGAATAATATGATGTTTGTTTTCAGGAACTAAAGATGTGATTTCTGAATGCTCTATTTTTAGCCTTGCAAACCCAAAATGGTGAGTTTTTTCATCTATAGTGATGCTTCATTGAAGTGAATTTATTGAATTTTATGAATAATGATCTGATAATTTGTTATGGTTAAAGACCACTAAAACCTCATGAGATAAATTATCCCACACATGATTTGAAATGTTTAGCTCTTTCTTTTTTAAATTTGGAGCCATTATTATGATAGATCCAAATTTCAAATATATACTAACCATAAGAGTCTGATTTATATATACACTCACAAAGAATTAGACAAGAGGTAGTGAAGATGGATTGAATTGATAAGGGATTATGATAGCCCTATCAATTACCATCGAGGAAAAGTAAACAATGTGGGAGATTCCTTGAGTCGAATACATCATGCATCATTAACCATGTTATGTTTGGAACATGATCTCTTGATTGTTGATTTATTGAATTTTGGCTTAGATGATTTCATTTTAAGTTATCCAAATGTTTTGATTCTGGTTTCAGTTCTATCATCAATATCAGAAAAAATTAAGAAATCTATAAGGAAGATCATGAGATTCAAAAAAGGTATAATTGGATAAAATGGGTAGGTTTACAGAATTTAACCTTGATAAATATAGTGTTCTAAGATTTGAAAAATATGTTTATTGTGCCTTCTGATTCCCTGTTAAATAAATATTTTTTGTTTGAAGCTCATAGTTCTCCTTTTTTTAATTCATCCAAATATTACTATGCTGTAAATAGACTATCAATAGCATTACTCTTGGGATGTAATGAAAAGGGATATTATAGAATTTATTGTGAAATTATTGACATGTCAATAGGTTAAAGAAGAGAGAAAGTTACCAATGGGGATGGTTATTCATTTTCTAGTCCCAAAGTGGAAATGACCTAATATATCCATGGACTTTGTGGTTGGAATACACAAGAATTATTGAGGTAACAATGCGATTTTTGTTATTTTGGATCGGTTGTAAAACAAAATCTGCACATTTCTTTTCTATTTGAGATACAATGTCCTTAGATCAACATTATCGACTATACCTCAAAAAGATTGTTAGGTTATATGGTATTCCAAATTTTATTGTATCTGATCAAGATCCTAAGATCACTTCTATCTTTTGGAAGGAGATTCATATGTTGTTAGACACTGAATTAAATTTCATTATTGGTTTTCTTCCTAAAAAATACGGGGAGTCAGAATGAATGATTCTATCTTTAGAGGATATGGTTCGAGCATGTTCAATGGAATACCTGGGAAGTTGGGATGGCATCATTCTTTAGTTGATTATTCTTATAATAACAGTTTTTTTTCTAGAATATAGATGTAATATTTTGAGGCATTCTATGGGAAGCGGTGTCAAACACTATCTTTTTTGGATGATGTCGGGTAATGGAAGTCGTTGGGACCAGAATTATTAGGGGTAATGGCTAAGAAAGTGAAGACGATCTAGTATCACATGAGGATATCATAGAGTAGGAAAAAAAGTTATGCTGATAACAGAAGTAATTACTTACTTTTTTAGGATGGTGACCATGTTTTCCATAGAATCCCTCATTTGAAATTTTTTTTGTGTTTTACTAAGAAATAAATGTTATTTCTGCGATTCATTAGTCCTTTTAAAATCCCAGATAAAGTTGGACCAGGTTCATACCAAGTAGTATTTCCTATGATTTTATCTTAGGTACATAATTTTTTTTATTGTTTCGATGTTAAGGAAGTATGTGCTAGATTCATCTCATGTCATGGCCCTAGAAGCTATTCAAAAGGAAGATACCATTTCTTATAAAGAGAAACCAGTTCAGATTCATGATAGAAGGGGACATATATTGTGGAATAAATTAATATACTAGGTGAAGTTATTTTGGAGAAAACCCATGTTTGAATAATCAACATGGGAAAATAAAAATGCTATGAGGGAAAGGTACCCACACTTATTTATTGTGCAAATAAAATTCCAAGGGTGAACTTTCTAGAAGGTGGGTATAATGTAACACCTGATGTTTTTATAAAATAAATGAATTTCCTGAAACATTGTCTTATGTTGATATTTATAACTATCCTTTAAACATAATTTTGTTTCTTCTATGTTTTGAATTTTGAAATAACAGTCATCTACAATTGTGTTCAATAATTTATTTGGAGTTTGATGGACCCAAATTTTTTTGGTGAATAGTAACATAACAAAATGAATAGTAATATAACTGTAATGATTAGTTAATTTTTTTATTATTTTATTTTCTTAAGGATGTAAGATAATGACATCTTGGTTAATATTTAATTTTGATATAAAAGCAGTTATTGAATTAATATTTTAAATTTTGGAATTAATTATGATTTTATTTAAAAATTATATTAATAGTATTTAGAAAACTATTTCCAAACAATGGAGTTAAATTTTTAATTCGAAATGTAGAAAAATTATTATGGTGAATTTTTTGGATTTTTATGAAATTCATGAATTTTTTATCAATAGTTAAATACAGTGAGATACCATATATTCAAATTATTAGTTAAATACACTATTTCTGAAATCATAAGTGATATAAGACTGAATTGTTTGAACTCACATGTCGTGATTAATATTTTGGGTAACATGAATTAAGATCATTTATTGTATTGAGGAAAAATATTATAATAGTGATTTAAATAATTTAAAATACATTTTCTCTTCTATTATAAAAACCTCCCTTATTCTCGTCTTCCACACACACCTCTCAATCCTTGAACCTTACATATGATTGGCCCAATAATCCTTCCAATGCTCTCCCTCACTTCCTAGATTTATGGGTCTCATAAAATGTCCAAAAACAAAGGCCTTAAGGAGGATCTCAATGAGAAGAGTTCAAATGGTAAGTATATCCTTTCATTTTCTTGTGACATCCTTTCATTTCATTTTCTTTTCTTCTACACTCTTACCCTCCTCATATAAAATCGGGATAAATGCTCCAGAATATTGTATATTATATATTTTCTCATTTTCTTTGAAAATTACTCATCAATCTATTACACTTCCACCTCTCATTCATTTAATTAAAACATCATTCATGATGTGTCGATTTACTAACATCGTGGATGATGTGATTTCAATTACATTTACATTATTCAAGACATGACATGAAACCAATTCTATTGTTGAAATAGATTATAATTTTTGTATTATATCTTATATAAGTTTATGGAATCATATTATACACATGTAATGTCCCAAAAATTTAATGTAATATTTTTTAAATTATTTGTGATGTTTACGAGTCTGTGAAAATTGAATGCACATGATTCGGAGGACCTGTGAGCCCGTAATGAATTTCTGAACAATTTTTTAACATATATTTAGTAAATGAATTTGAAGATTTATCTATATTTTGATCCGTTTCATGGATGTACAATCTGATGGCATCATTGAATCTAGAATTCCCGGAATCTCCTGGAACAACTTAACGTTGGCCAAGGAGGGCTGAGCGGAAAAGATAATTTTTTGACTTATTGAGAAAAAAATGATTTAAAAAAATTATATTATTATTCAATCTCTACAACATGGTGGATGATGCCACTATGGGGCTGGGATGATGCAGTGATGGGGCACATTAATGAAACACATGGTTGACCTGTATTCCGTAATGTAACATTGAATTTAATGGGGCCAAACTACGATGTTGTTTCAAAAATGAAACATCCTAATGACGTGACATCACATCATTATGGAAAAGTGGCGGCATGGCACTATAAAAAGTTCTACATCTCAAAAATAAATAGGATGGATTTTGGCGATTCTCGGGTGAAGCTCTTACGCAAATCCAACCTAGAAAAGAAAGATGAATGACAAAGAACGCCTTTTGATGGTCAGAACATGGAAGCATTGTCGACATGGTAAAACATTGATAACTGATGTGTGGTATGGAAAATTATAAAAGGTATGGGTTTTATGTGCATTGATGTTCCTTCTCTTCTCGTTCATGAAAAATATAATGGATGTGGATCAACTGACTAACATGTTGATTTGTGTCTCGTCTAATCATATAGATGGATGTTCTAGGACTTTAATCATGGGGATTATTCTTTCTTTTGTTATTATTAATTTTCCATCATGTTTAACATGCTAATTCAAAGGGAACATGATGAATCCAACAAGGCTCAGACCCCCTCATAATCATGTCCTTGGTGAATTTTTCATAGAGGAGAAATTAACACGGCGTCATGATGATTGAGGGCTGCGAAACGACGAGGGAATTCCGGTTGCCTGCAGAAACAACTACTTTCGTTCCATGCCGGTGGTGGCTAGAGGATACCCATGACAACATGTAGTGTGGGTTTGAAGTCAGCGCTCCATTGCATGCCAAAGTGGCCAGAGTCTGCCCGCCTGAGCCGACCACGTGAGAGATAAGAGGCACCCACAGGTGAAGTGGGCGACAACAGCCGCGTCCAACGGGATGCGACCAGAGAGGATGGATCAGAACTCGCACCAAGACATATGAAATGTCCCATCATCTATGGGGATATATAGGAGAAGCGCTATTCCTATAGTTGGACCGGGCCGAATGGGGGCCAACAGAATGGGCCAGACCCGTGGCCATGCGGGCCTGCGCGTGTGGGCTGAGCCCAACCTGGCAGGCTGAGATAACCGGAGGCCTGGTCCATGAACCAGCCATGCTGACACCAATAGGGTGGACCCAGTGAAGTTAGAAGACCCATAACTGGTAAGACTTGGGAGAGGTCAGGTAGTCCTCGGGACTGGTTGCGTCGGGTCGGCCAGACCGAGTTGGACCGGGCCCAGACACAACTGACCCCTGAATAAAGAAATGCATTTAACTGTAGAACCGGTTGTCTGTTCAACATGTTGTCAGTGGGATTGGTACCCATTTTAAGAATTTTTCCCTTTGACAAATTCTGTCTGGCTCGACTGAGATGGACCAGATTGAGGAGGGATCACCCTAGTTTCGCAGAATAGTATGTAACAAAAAGACCGTGCAACTGATCAACACGCCTTCTGTTTAATAAGAACCATTGTGAGAAGGAGGTCCATTGGAGATACTATAATTGAGTTTTGATGGATTTTGATGTCAAACTAGGTTTTATCATACTTGAATCCCATTAGGCCATTTTTTAAAAAGTGCTCATATCTCACATGCTTGGCATCTGATCATTTCGCCGTCTGTCACATTGAGACCCATATGACAGGGTTGTACATTTGGAATACATTTAGAGGGTCATCGTACTAGTTGAAATATGACATATTTCTTGAGGAGAAGAGTATTTCATAGATCAGGAGTGCATCGTGCGGGAATCCAATGACTTTCTAGGACATGAAGATGAAGAGAGGCCAAGGTGGTTTACAATTATAAAATTCAAAGTGGGATAATCTTGTTGTTTAACTAATCTTCCCTAACTCTATACCAATGACCAATATGGTTCATCACCAGTGAATAATATAGCTCAACCGCAGTGACAAATGTGGTTCAGCACTAGTGACCAATACGGGCATGCATCAAGTGACAAATACGTGTCAACAACTAGCGACCAACATGGGTCAGCATACAGTGACCTATATGGGTATGTAGTATAGTTACTACAGATAGGATTATCAGACATTATGACTAGTCATCCCTATCCATGAATCCTTGAATTCATACAATTAGAGTGAGCTGTCTTTTTCTCTTTTTCCTTAATTAATTTGTTCATGCTTGTGATTTGACATTTTTGGTATTTCTTGAGATGTTTTTCTTTGTGGATCACTAAAAGACCTTCAGGGTTCTGGGGCTCTATATGGGGTATTTTTATACTCACCCCTACATAGGATCCACTAGCACATTTTTGTCTGGTGCAGACTACAGATGCTCCGAGGTAGGATTTGGATGTATGGGACATAGTGGAGCTGGGTGTGACTAGATCAGTTGAGATCATCCTCTTCAACTTCATACATATAGCTATTACCCTCCAGGTAGAGCTCCAGGGCAGTTGTGACAACTTTTTTACTTTAATTTCAGTTTCTAGGGCTTGTATTCATGCCCACTATTTTCAGTTTAAATTATAACTTGAGGGTGTACTTTACTCTCATGGATATAGCATACTTTTGATGGGTTTTTACATCAGTATCTCTTTTAGAGTATGTACATATATCTAAGGAAATTGATTTCCTATTCAGGAAAATTACTCCGTTAAAAGTCACCAACACATGGCATATGGACGGTGTCCTGGGGGTAGTCATGTCTAGGACCTTTGTGATGGGTCATGACAATGGGGAATCAAATGGTGGTCAGATATACCAGAGGATCTAAGATAATGCATTTAATGAGGCAATGGTGTAAAGTGACTAGAGTTTGGTTTTTAGTTTTGGGAGTCCAATGTTGGTGTTGTGGCTGACGTATCTATAGACCGAGACCCTGAATTCTGTTTTCTAACTCGGTATATGAAATCACTGGTTACTATTGTTTTGAAAAGTTTTCATGATCTTTCATGACTCAGCTGACCAGGTAAAACATATTGAACATGGGTTATCTATTTCATAATGGATGCCTCAATGAAGAAAACTATCTAAGATTCCGGTTATTGATCATGAAAGTAGCCCACTGAGTGATGAGGAATCGGTACAGGGACAAATCATAGTGATGGAACCATTGGGTGGTTTACCAGCAGCACTACCACCTGTTGAGCAACACATGCTTTTAGTGGATCACAAATGTTGGCTGAGCGCATTGAATGAGTCCAGAGACAGATTCTACCAAGGATTCAAGGTTAGATGGACCCCTAGGAAGCAGATGACTAGATTGAGGGACCTTCATGTGTCTTTTTATTAGTAGAGTCACCTACCGAGTAGATGATGATCTTTTCAATAAGCCATCATTACGGCTCGATGAGATGATAGTGGAGCTCGACGCTCCATGTTCATGAGGAGATGACCCTCACCTGGCTGGATTTTGAGTGCATTTTCAGGGAGGAGTTTGTGCCTGCGACACTATACTCTCTGCGTATTCAAATGATGCTACATTTTCATTATGGCAGCCAGACTTTGGATCAGTACTCTATGATATTTACTAAACATTCCCGATACTCCACCAATAGAGTATGAGACCCTTACTCAGGGCCCTGACCTTTGAGTCTGGGCTTGGACAAGAGATCATTGTTGTGATTGTTTCTCTCAGCATCCTGACACAGGCTGGGGAGATTAGGAGTGCTTTTCTTCTAGAGAGCATCCTTGTCGATCATGCACCAAAAGTGAGATCCCCTACCGGATGATTGGTAGAAGAGTCATCTTCAGCTAGCAGTAGACAGACGATGCATAAGACAAGCTAACTAAACCTTCTGTAGGGTGACCCGAGGACAAGGGGTCAGAGGTGCAGGGCTAGAGAGGCCGAGAGAGCCACCAGAGAGGCATGATATGTTTTTTTTTCTATGGGGGACAAGGTCACAATGATCATGACTATATAAATACACGCATAGATGATCGACAGATGGTGGATAGGCCACCAAGGCTGCTGTAGTGGTAGGATCATGGGCTTCATTTAGGCGGTGGACGAGTCATGGGAGTAGGATGTGCAACGGGAGGTGGAAGGGGTCACCAGGAACCACTACCATCACCCCAGAAGGTCCACCACGAGCATAGGGAGAAGGAGGATGGGGACATGCCCAACTACAGGCAGTATAGCCTCACAATCATGACATCACTGAGATGATATGTGGTACCATCAGTATCCTCTCTACTTTAGTATAAATTCTTATTGACACAGGTGAAATCCAATTTTTCCATTGCGCAGACATAGTTCAGGACTCTGAGATTATGACTGAGATTTTAGCTCGACCTTTTCATTTGTATACACTTACATGAAAAGATTCATGGGTCACACACTGGTGGTGATAGTGTGATCTAAGTCTCTGAGGGGAGAGTTTTAGATGTGATCTTCTAGTAGCATCGTTGAATCCATGCGACATTATTCTAGGCATGGATTAGCTATCATCAGTTCATGCATAGATTGACTTCTTGGTATGTATAGTGCAATTTACACATAGATTTGGAGGCCATTTTTCCTTTTTTGGTGAGAAGGAAAATAGGGAATCACGAGATGGACATGCACTCATGAGTGTGCAGTTGATTACATATCAGCTGGCATGCATGACCTTTGACATAGTGGGTGAGGCGAGTCCACAGTTCTTCGTAGTGGTGGAAGAGTATGATGACAACATTCCAAAAGATGTCTCCGGACTACCTCATCATAGAGAGGTAGATTTATTCATTGACATGTACCCAAGAACATAACCGATATCAACACCAGTATATCATATGGCCACTACGGAGATCTAGTAGCCGAGTTTATAGTTGGAAGACATATAATGGAAGGGATATCTAAGGCCTAATGATTCTCTATTGGCATCCCCAATATTGTTTTCCAAGAATAATGATAGATGTTTGATGCTTTGAATGGGCTTCAAGCACATAAACTAGGCAATCTTGAAGAACATGCAACCTCTGCTGAGGATTGGAGATATTTTTATCAACTGAAGGGGGATCATTGGTTTTCAAAGAGAGACCTCAAATTAGTATATCAGCAACTCAGAGTACGAGATGAGGACATACCAAATGCATCCTTCAGATATCAGTATGGCCATTACGATTTCTTGGTGATGCCTTTCGGCATAAATAACTCTTCATTAGTGGTAATGGAGCTCATTAACAGGATATTCATGCCATACCACAGTTGATTCATGGTGTTATTCATCGATGACATCTTGGTGTATTCAATGTCTATGGATGTGCATGTTGTACACTAGAGGAGAGTTATGGACCAACTATGGGTGCACCAATTATATAGGAAGCACACAAAATGTGAGTTCTAGATACAGAAGGTACACTTCACGGGTAAAATCATCTCAAAGGTAGGTGATTCAGTTGAGGTAGCGATGATCGAGAATGTACTTTCTTGGGAGCCACCCAGGAGTGTTACTATAGTGCAGAGCATAATAGGATAATCATGGTATACTATCAGAGGTTTGTACCCTGTTTCTCTAGAGTAGCAACACCATTGACTGCATTGACTAAGAAGGGAAACCCCTCATCGGGTCAGAGACATTCCATAAGAGCTTTCAACTTATTAGGTAGAGCATGACCAGTTCTCTCATCCTATGGTTTCTGGGGGAGGGCACTGACTACGTGGTTTACTATGATGCTTCACATATCAAGATCAATTCCATCCTAATGCAAGGTGGTGAATTGATTTCTTACAGCTCCCAATATGAGAGGCCTCATGAGAATAAAAATGTGACTCACGTCTCACAATTTGTATCAGTAGTCTTTTCACAGAAGATTTGGAGACACTACATGATGGGAGATCGGTTCATTGTTTACATAGACCATAAGAGTCTCAGATATATCATCACACAGAAATATCTAAATCTTAGATAACGGTATTGGTAGAGTTCATCTAGGAAAATGACATTGAGAGAGCCTATACTCCTATGATGGGGAACATTATGGCAGATTCACTTACCTGAAGATTGAGTTTGTAGCTACTGATTGAGGCTTCAAAGAAATGATCCTCACATTAGATATCCTACGTGGATTGAGATGAGGCAGTCTGCCTTCAGTCGATGGTAGTATCCCTTCCACTCCTTTAGATAATCAAGGAGGTGCAACTCGGAGACAATAGTTGTGAGACTACACATGCTCAAATATCCTTAGTCCATGCACCTGACAAATATTTTGAAGGTGGGGAGCTCATTATTCCTTTTATAGGACATGTAGCTGATCTAGTGGCTCTACGAGAGGAGGTGATAAGGGAGTTCCATACATCCACCTTTTCAGTTCATCCAAGAATGATAAAGAAGTATCACAACCTTCGGTATTTGTACTGGTGTCTAGGGATGAGGAAATTTGTGGGGGAGTTTGTTTTTAGAAGCCTCACTTGCCAGCAAGTGAAGGTCGAGCACTAAGTACCAGCAAGTAGACCCAAACCCCTAGAGATACTAGAGTGGAAGTGGGAATGGGTATTGATGGAATTCGTAATAGGGTTACCACATTCATTCAAGGGGCATGATACCATCTGGGTGATCATATACTAATTCAACAAGTTGTCCCGCATCCTTTCTATTCAAAATAAGGGATTAGTAGAGATTTTGTGACGTATCTATGTTTAGGAGATCACCATAATTAATGAGGTACCTTCAAATATAGTCTTAGACTATGATGCACACTTCACATCCCAGTTGTGTAAATTATAGAATGAAGAATTTGGGACACAACTTCGCTTGAAGACATATTTTAACCCACTGAGAGATGGTTTGACTCAGTGGACCATCCAGACCATGGAGGACATGCTTCATCCATGTGTCCTAGATTTTGGTCATAGTTCGGGGACCACCTAACCTTGGTGGAGTTTGCGTACAAAAATAGTTTTCAATCCACCATTGGTATTTCACATTTTCAGGCATTGTACAGACGACTGTATAGATCACCCTTGTGTTGGATGGATTCTAAATAGCCAGCACTCATGGGCCCAAATATGGTACATGCTACCACTGAGAAGGTTTAGGCCATCTAAGAGCAGATAAAGACTGCATAAAGACAAAAAAGTCCCATGCTGATAGGCGATGGATCCTACAAGAGTTACATGAGGGGGACAACTAATTCTTGTGAGTCTTCCCTAAATGGCGACTATGGAGATTTTTCCAAGACAGTAAACACTCACCGTGTTTTATCAGACCATTCTTGATACATTAGATGATTGGCGAGGTGGCATACAGCTTGGCACTGCCACTGCAATTTTGAGAGGGTGCACGACGTCTTCCATGTATACAAGTTGAGGAGATATGTGCATGACCCATACAACATTATCAACCATGGTGAGATGGATATTGATGATCAGGTAATTTTTGTAGAGTACCCGGTGTAGATAAAGGATCGATAGGTGCAAATAATTCATGGGTGGAGATACCCTTGTGCACATTTTATGGAAACGTGGGAATCTCTAGGAGAGCCCATGGGAGTAGGAGGCTCATATGAATGACCAAAACCCTCTTTGTTTGTGTATAAATGTTTGGATTTTAGGGATGTAGATCCTTCAGATGGGGAGAATATAATGTCCCAAAAATGAATGTAATTTGTTTTAAATTATTTGGGATTTTTACGAGACTATGTAATTTGACAGGGCATGATTACGAGGCCCGATATGTCCAGAATAATTTTCTGAACATTTTTTTATGGTACATTTATTAAACGAGCATGTGTAATTTTCTATCATTTAAAAGGATGATCAGAATAAAAATTTGGGAGAACCATGGAATCTAGAATACCGAGATTCACATAGAAACAACTTAACTACGGCTGGAGAGGGCACAGAAGAAATGTTAATTTTTGGACCTTTTTTGAAAAAAAGAATAAAATAATTTAATATAATTATTTTATTATTTTCTCACCATTGAATTGTAGATGGAAACACTAAGGGGAAGAAACAATGCTGCATTGGAGCACATTAGTGAATAAAATGGATAGCGAGTATTCCACAACATAACAGTGAATTTAATGGGGCAAAACAGTGTAACGACGTGACGTCACATCATTATAGAAATGATACAGTGCGGTTATATAACTAGTTCAACATGTTGATAAAAATAAAAAGGAAGGATTTGGGGGATTCTCAAGAAAATAACAGAATCACTTCCACCCTAGCAAAGAATGAAAAATGAAGAAGAACAACTTTTTAAGGTCAGAACTGTGAAGCGTCATCGATGGTGTAAACCCTCGAGGACGAAAATGCAGAAACCAATGTCATAAAAGGTAGGGGGTTTATGTTCTTGGATATTCCAACTCTTCTAATTCATGACAATTAAAACTAATGTGCACCAACTAAATAAAGGGTTGATCTGTATCTCGTCTAATCAGGCGGATGGTTATTGCGGGATATTAAGCTCAGGGATTATACATTCTTTTGTCATTATTGATTTTTCCACATGCCTAAAATTCTAACATAGAGGGGGAAGGGAAAAAACAACAATTCTAGGACCCTATTCTAAACATTTCATTGTTGTGTTATTTGTAGCAGAGAAAAAAAAGCAGTGGAATGATTTTTGTGGGCTGCGAAACGTCTGCAACATTTCAGTGGCATGCAGAAATAACTATTAGCACACCATGTCAGCAGCGGCCGACAGTGGCAGGAGGAGACCCACATCAACTAACTGTGCGTGGTGGAAACCAGCCCGTTGTCACGCGCCACATTGTCTAGAGGAAGCTATTCTGGTCCAATTGTGCGGTAGATGGGTGGTGCCCCCTAAGGGTGGTGGCAGTAGCTGTCACAACCAGCGGGCCACGCTAGGAGGGGCCGGTGGGGACCTCGCGCCCCACCATGGCATGGACCTCGTGCTACACAACATCACGCTGAATGAAGTGGTCCTACATCCACGTGGCAAGCTGAGAGATGATGTCCCCCTCCAGGTGGACTGGGCCACCGAACGGGCTGGTCCCGTGGCCCAGCAGGCCAGTATAGGTGGGCCAACCCCAACTTGTGGGCCGAGCCAAACTTGCCCTGGGCCCTCGAACCAACCCGACCGACCCTTAGATGCCGGACCCAGGGAACCGGGATGACCCATATTGTTTCAGACCTCATGTAAGGTCTAGTAGATACTGGGCGGGGTCAGGTAAAACCCCGGACATGCTGTGTGGGGCCGGCCTGACCGAGTCAAACCTGGCCCAAACCCAATCGACCAATGAATAAAGAAACACATGTTATTGACAAAGCGGGTGTCCGTCCAACATGACTCCAGTGACATTGAGTCAAAATTTGGGTATTATTTTTTTGGAATATTTTGGCGGGCCCGACCGAGCATGACCGGAACCATGTGTGATCACCCTCAGTTCAAAAAAATGGTGTACCTAATTGGCTAGGTGACCGATCGACATGCCGTCTATGGAATATGCACCCTTGTGACAAGGAGGTCCTTTGGATATAGTCTATGTGAGTTTTGATGGAGTCTGAAAGGTGACTTAGTTTGGATCTGTTGAGAATCCAATTGGGCCTTTTTTACAAAAGTGCCCATATCTCACATACATGGAATCTAATAGACACAAAGTTTGTCATGTTGGGACCCCTATGATGGGGAGGTGTCATGGGTATGATTTTACCGAGAATTCATACTGTTTGATATATGAACGATGGCTTTAGGAGAGGAATCTTATAGAGAACAAGTGTACATCGGGTGGGAGTCAAGTGGCTGGATATGACATGAAGATGAAGAGTTACCAAGGCGGGTCAATATCATAATCTCTAGTGTGGGATGATCTACCTGTATGACTAGTCATCACTACATTTGTACTAGTGACCAATACATGTCAGAACCAGAAAACAATACAGGTGAGCACCAGTTACCAATGCTGGTTACCACAAGTGACCAATGCTGGTCAGCACCAGCGACCAATGATGGTCAGCACCAGTGACCAATGCTCGTCAGCATCGACGACCAATAAGGGTTAGCACCAATAACCAATCAGGTTCCGCATCTAGAGACTAATATAGTTCATCAAATAGCGACCAATACGGGTCATCATACAATGACCTATACAGGTCAGCCTTAGAGTTAATACAGATTGGATTATCTGGCATTACGGCTAATCATCCATATCCTAGTAAACTTGATGTTATACCGTTAAAGGGAGCTAACTATTTTTCTTTTTTCATTATGATTTAGATCATTCTTGTGATAATATCATTGTGGTATTTGATTTCATGTTTTCCAATGTAGATTAAAAAGAGACCATAGGGGGTCATGATGTCTATGCTAGATTTTGTTATACTCACCATAGTATAGGATCTTCTCGTACATGTGTGTCTGGTTCAGACTACTGACACTCCGAGGAATACTATAGAGGTATCGGACTTGGTGGATCTTGGTGCATTTGGAGCAGTCGAGATCCTATTCTTTGACTTCATACATACAACTACTACAATCTTGGTAGTGCTCCATGGAAGATTCAATAGTTGTTTATTTTCTTTTCAGTTTCTAGGGCTTGTATTCGGGTCCACGATGTTATGTTTACATTTGTACTTGGGTTATACTTTTCCCTCGTGTCCATAACTTACTTTTGATAGTAGTTTTCTTCAATTTATTTTCTAGAGTGTGTACAAATCCTTAAGGCAATGCCTTCCCAGTTTTGGAAATGCCTTCAGGTATTAGTTGCCAACACATGGCCTATGTTAGGCGGGCATGGGGTAGTCATGTTCGGGCCCCATTGGATGGGTCGTGAAAAAAATGTTATTATTTTTTGAAATAAATGAGTTTATTACAATCAAAGAATCACCCAAATGATCTTAACGAATATCAATAATATTTTTTCTTGTTAAACCTCATCATTTCAGTATTTCAAATGATAAATGGTATATTTTATGGTTTTGTAAATATATAAATACCATTCCATTACAATTATGGAGATTCACTTTCTATAAAAATGAATATCCATCATCAACCGATCATGGAATCCATGTAATGAACACACACGACACAATGTTAATAACAAAATATTACTACAAAATGTCTCGAATGATGTTGTAAAATAATCATATAATGTGTTATAATCATTAATATTTTACATTAAGATATTAATAACACTCTTTTAACCATTATACAAGACGTTTAAGCACTAGTGATGTAATAAGAACCCAAGGTAAGGGAATTCTTAACCCAATTTTCATTCTTCGGGGCAACCTACTTCTTTATTCATTCTGTAGTATTAATATTATTGTTGTAATAATTTTTTGTGTATATTAAATTTTAATATGTGTATTTACTATGTATACACATATATATTCCATTCTATAAATTCTCACTCCAATTATATTTTATGGGACTCTATTTTTAAAATCATTTTCAATCACTCAATTAAATTTCAAAAACATTTTGTTTTTTATATGTATATGGAATGTGTAGTTTATTATGATTTTCAAGATACTTTATTACCATGATATTTAACTTGGACATTTTTTATGTTGGGTGGATCCCAGTATAGCTTATGATATGTTGGGTTGATCCCATTGTAGCTCAAGATATAATGGGTGAACCCCATTATAGATCTAGAATACATTCGGTACTCCAGAGATGGAAGTTGACTAAAAGGGTATTCCATGTGTAATGATGAATGTAATATTGATATGGAAAATATTTACCAAGGAAACTACATTATGTTTCTATGCATGTTAGTTTTTTTATGATTATGTGTTTTATTGGTTTTTGTGATATCACCAGGCTAACACGTGATTTATTTATATCCCATACTGATTTTTATACTCATCCAATGTTTTTAAAATGTTTTTTCACACGATATAAGGATGGGTAAGAGAACGAAGGGATTCGTGATAATTTATATAGAGTTTTTTTGATGAAATATTTTTTTAAGTATTAATTTTTTTATATTTTGAAAACGCCGATATTGTTTTAGTAGTATCCTCTTGTATGAACGTGGTTTTTTATGTATTTAATATATCCTAATTATTTAAAACTCCAACCCTGAAAAGATCATGAACGTGTAATAATGTATGATCTTGTGTAAAATTCAATTTTAAGTATTGTTTTTATGCCACATCCTTATATTTAATAATGGAAAAAACATGACTATATTTTAAAATAATATTTTTAAAATATTCAATGGTATTGTTTTCCCTATACTAATTCATTACAAATATTAAAGCCAAGGAAGGTACTTTTTTGCATTTTTCATTACATAACTGATTATTTAAGTCAATATCATGGAATATTATCCAACATGCACTTAAAAACATATCAAAAGGTCTTAATGGTTGAAATATGTTCATCATGGTTTGGTAATAGTTTTAGGTCATTTTACACCTTATATTCTTTGATTAAACACAATTTTTATTAATTGAATCCTTAATCATCATAATTAATATTAACTATTTTCACAAATAACATTTGTAAAAAAAATTATGTTTATCAATGAAAAATTAGAAATAATTCCATTTGAAAATATACATTTCCATTCTCAAATTTTTTATATAAAATTATAATAGAGAAATTTAAAATTATTCTGACAAATATAATGAGAAAGTTTGTTTTAAAATGTTAAATAATAAAAATATTAGAAAAATTTTACACTAGTATTCAAAATGAAAATGATTCCAATGACATAAATTTGATTATTATATGTCTAATCTACTTATTGTGACTTTAAACTCCATTCAAAATATAATTTATCAGTATAAATTAATTAGATGATTTGAATGATTTTATGTAAAATTCCTATATTTTCAATATTTGTTAAAAATGAATCTTCTCAATCAAATCCCAGAAATTATATTGAAGTTAATTTTGATATTTTGATTAAAAAAATATTAATGTTTTAAAAAAATTACTAAATTTGGTGAAAGTTGATTTTAAATTACCCACATCATGTTTGATAAAACTGCCTTTTAGTCTCCAAAAAAAATATTTTAATGATTTTTATAATTATTTATAATAAATAATTGACCAATAAATGATTCTAAAATATATATTTTAATATATTATATAAAATTATCAAACATTCTATTAAAATTTATTGGTAATAAATATTATTTTAAAAAATTATGATATTTATATATTTTTATTTTGTAACAATATGTGTTTTGTTAAACTCAAGATTCGAAAAGACCACATTATTGGGGGTAAATAATTATATCTTTTTATAGAGAGTGTTGTACGAAATATAAAAGAATTAAATTATTTAAAATAGAAAATTTATCATAATGTATTAAGATGTTTTATTCCATTCTATGATTAGTTTTACTTATCATTATTACTATTGAATATGATATTCATATTTTAATATTTTGGGGTGTTAAAATACCTCCACATTTAATAATTTTTTTACTTTGTATTTAAGGTCGATATTGATAATAAAGCGTTTTAAATTTTGAAATAACATTATTTTGAACAACCTAAAATAAAAGGGAAAATAAAATATCATATTTATTAGAGAAAATGGGTAGTAAAAAGGTCACATGAAATAAAATATAAATCTTTTTCTAATTATGAGAATGATGTTGGAATATAAATATATGGGCATGAAGGAAAACTTTAAATTCATATACATAGTGAATGAGGTTTTTTATCACATGAATTTTATTGAACAATGGACTGTTAATGGGGTCAAACATTTAAATATATGATGATATAATTACCATCTAATTCCTCGGATATTAATGTAATATAATAAGAAAAATTTAAGATCCTATTCATAAATTTAAAGAATATTTTCATTGGAAAAAATATTTAGAAATACAATTAAATGATATGTTTCTAATAATAGCAATGTAATAATTTTTGGTGATTTAAATATTTATAATTCATTTCATATAATAAGATGAATCATATATTGAGGTAACATGTTAATATATAAAACCTCATTCACAGATCAATATATATCATTTCATTAATTTATAAATTTTTAAAAATATTTTTATTTAACACTTTATTTTGAATGTGACATAATTTTTCATAATGAACTTATAATTATTTAGTTACAGTATTGTTAGTACATTAAAATTTATATAATCGATATCATTCATCTATTTATCTTAATATTTTTATCTAATTTTTAAGATCATATTATGTTTTATATTTCCATCATTTATAATTTCCAATGATGTTAAATTCTCCACTAAATCCATTTTCTTACTAATATTCAATACATACCATCAAATTATATATGAATTAAAACATCATTAAAATCCTTATACATTATATTATTCATATAACTAGAATATTATCTGTAAAATACTTTTATAATATTCTCCAATGATCCAAAAACATAATGAAATTTACCATTCAACATTAGATATATCAAAGGCATACGCAAGACCATGGTATCTTATAATCTTCAGAGGTATACTCCATTAATGCTTCGATAATTACTTCTAATAGTTATATATATTATTATAGTTGAAACACATAATATTAGTGTTTTATTTCATTACTTTTTTTATTTTTCCTTGTAACCCTTTTCCCAACATTGATAACAAGCTTCAAATTCCTTTATATATTTTATAGTTTCATTATTTAAATTATTATCACATATTGGGAAATCAATATTTACCAACCTTCATTTGTTTGTTATTTTCTATCACATCCTCTTCTTAACTTACATCCCATTAAAACATAATAATTGGATATTTGTTTCTATATCTTTATAGCACATTAAACTTTTCATCTTATGAATAAATTTTTTGAGAGATGAGTTTACTTTGGAATCTTATATTCATTCCTTCCGAATATATGGTAAATGATACATTTTATGATGCATATGTAATCATTACCATAACTATCGAACCATTTAAATATATTTTTAAACTATAAAAAAATATAATATTAAATTCTAATTAATATATATTACTTTATGTTTATATCAATTTATTTTTAATGAGGGAAATATCTTTTTAAAAAATAAATCCTTTATTTAGTTTCATTCTATGTGTTCTATTTACTTGTCCACTCTAGTATTCTGGATCAATGACCACCATTGACGAGAATAACCTTTAAGACAATACACCACATGTGTAATCTTTTCTTTTTGACAACAATTGAATGGATAAAATGATCTTCGTCATAGTCTTAATCCATTGATTAAACTCAATTAAATTAATAGTCTAACTAAATGACAAGAGAAAGTATCACATAAAAAGATCCAACATAACAGACTATAATTTTTTAACAATTTTCCCTATTTGAGAATGTTTATTTCCATAACATAATTATGATTTCAAAATATATCCATAATGTGATCAGTTCAAATATCATCTATATTGGATTCCTCGATATGGAAATCTGATCATTTCCCCGGACAATTGAATCCATTCTTTGTTCTATATTCCATTTCTAAACATTACAATATACTAAATTATGTTATAATATAATAAGAACATTATAATTCTAAATATGGTGTATCAATTATCGAAAATTATAATTTTTCCATTCTCAATATAAAAATCATAAACAATGATTTCATTAGGGATGAGTTTATTTTAAAAAAAAAAGTCATAATAGTTTATAAATAAAATATAAATTATCCTATGAATATTCATTAGTAGTGTAAAAATTGGTGTGTATTATAGAAAATTTGTGGGTGCTATGTAATGCGCAAGTAAAGCCCAATGTACTCTAATCCGAGTTATTACATCTAGGTACAAATATTCTAGAACCAAGTCAAATTTTAGTATCTAGATATGGATGTATTTATAGAAAGACCCAAAAAACATAAATTACCAAAACATTAGGATTTTTTTCTATCTTTATCCTCAAATTGAATCATAGTATTGTTTTTTGTAATATATTTTTTCTTAAAACATGTTCACATGGTTTCTATTAAACATTATCTATTAATAACTGTTAGGAACCTGACACCAGTATCCATTAGTAGGTTCCCTACATTATTACATTGGTAAAGATAAAGGATTAAAATAAAAAAATAAAAATCTATTTATTAGTTTTGGATAACCTTATTACACACATGATACCTATTTTAATTTGGTATAGTAAAATCAATCAAATGAAATGTAAACTCTCAAAATCCATGAAAATCATTCAATATATTCATCATCAAATCCTAGTGAGAATAAAAAAAATAAGAATAGGCTCAAATTCTTACTAATGGTTAAGTACAAGGAAAACACTCATTAATAAATAATTTAAGTCAATATAGAATCCTAGATAATTAACCACACATGCGACATAAATTTCATGATAAGGAATTATAAATTTACAAGATAAATAAGATGAACACATTCTTTTCGATAAATATTCTGAGAATCAAATTCATACATATATAATTTCATAGAAAAAAATCAATGATAAAAATAATTATATGATCATAAATAATGTTAATTATTATATATTGAATTAAATATTCCATACGAACATGGAACCTTTAATTTCAAGACATTTCCCAAGATGTTTTAAATAATAATTATAAAACCACATCTGATTTGGCCAACTAATTTGTCCCATTAGACTACCAATGCATCAAGGTGATTAAAATAAATAGTACCCAATCTATTTTATATCATTAAAAATAATTCCAAATATATCAATTAAACTAATTATTTTATATACAATGTTCCTTATTAAATATATACATTGATTAAATGATGGAGATTAATCAATATTTCCTCAATGAGTCTATATAATTTAAAGTAAATATAGTATATATAAATAGTATAATGTTTTGGTAATATTCATATAAAATAAACAAAAATATGTATTTTTCAATGGATTGTAATGTTCAATGGAAAATAATTACAATAATGTGACTGTTTAAAAGTGATAATGTTTATTAGAATGTTAAAAATCACAAATAAAAGTTACAATGCATAATAGATTATACCATATGGTAATTTTCAAGTCAAATCCCCATGGTTAAAATAATTTAATTTTGAAAATAGAATATCATTAATTAAAAATAGTGATATAAAATTTCAAATAATAAGTATATTCATTAAGAAATGATTAATTGTTGCATAATAATAAATTAGTCTTCGTGGAATGTAAATTGAGACTAACTCTCTTACCCCACATATCATATTGGATGAACGATCATTAATGTAATTTAAAATAGTTTTAGGTATTTTATTAACATATAAAAACATATTTAAATTTATAATATCATATATGATACTTTTATAACATTTTATCTCTCTTTTGTTAATAATGTTTCTTTATTTTCATTGTTTTGGGTGTTAATTACCTTACATTGTGAGCCCGTTTGGACATGTTATTTTTGGAACCTCTTATGTGGATCAATATTTCATCATCTTCAGATTTTAAAATATATAATATATATAATATAATATATATATATATATATATATATATATATATATATTCCTAAAATTTTATGAGAGGAAATGAAAAAACATCCTTCATGGAGATGGTAGGTCACATGAATGCATGAACATTGTTTCCAATTTCCTCTTTTATTGAAAAAATTAAATGAAAAATATTTATATATAATAATTTCAATATCATTATTATTTCATATATATCACATATATTTATTATATCCATCATTAATACATTTAATTTGAAGTGTTCCGTCCCTAATGCATTCTTCGTAATGCATGAACAAATTACCTCGCTTCATGAGGCATTAGTCTACCATACACACAAGAGATGGTATCATATTCCCACAAATTAGAAATTATCAATGTATGTGTTATATAGTAGTCCCAAAATAATAATAACATCATAAATATCATATATAAAAAATATAAACTATAAATCCAATTTTATTCTAAATCATGAATGGTGGTAATGAAAAAAAATAATGATATCATTTCATGAGGATGTAGTCTTTCAAACACACAAAATATTATTCTAAGACCCATTGTATTGACGTGTGTGGTGAGGTAGGTTGTAATATTTACATAATAACATTATTGTATATTTAATATACAAGGTTAATTATATAAAAACTATATAATGGTAATTTATGGAGGTTGAGATGGAAATAAAACCAATTTTTTTTAAAAGAGAATTACATTTTTTTCCGGATATCCTCTTAATGATTTCCATAAATCCTTATTATGGTTGATTTAATCAGAATATAAGGCATCAAATATGCGTTATGTGATTTTGGGAAGTGATTTGGGAAGTTCATTGTTGACCCCAATTGATTGACATATATAAATAAGTGAGGGTCATGACTGCTCTTTTATAGTTGACAAGTAGTGGCGTGCTAGTAAATTCTCAAATGTATTCACTATTGGCAGGGCTACTATACCTCATGTTGATTAAATATTTATATTTAATGGTTTTGGGGAATTATATTGTCTTAAAAGACTTCCATGATAGAATATAAATCACGATTTCATCTTTTTTTTCATTTACTCCTACATTTCCATATTATGCCATTTTTGTATATTCATTATGTTAAATAAGTTTATAATAAATTTATTTTATTAATTAATTTTAATTATAGTCATAATTAATATAAAACTGTTCCCCTCTGATTCATAATATTATTTGTAAATTAAAAAATTAAAATCCAATATGTTTTTGAAGTTTCTTTTAACAGAAGTGAAAGTAACTCATAAAAACACTACATTATCCCTTATTATATTACCAATGTTTTTTCTATTTATAGGTAAATGTGTTTATTATAAAAGATAAATATGTCTATTAATGGAGTATATTTTATATTTATTAAGATTATAAAATCCTATAGTAGAAGATATAATTTTTTTGATTTTTATTTTATTTAACGAAATATCATTTATTGTAAAATATTAATATTTTCAATATTAAAACTATTTATCTAATTTAAATAAAAATAATAAATTAATAATAAATTAATTTTAATATACCAATTTTAAACATTTGTAACATGGTTTATTCATCTTAAAATTTATTTTAAGACGATAATTTATCCATTTTATTTCATATTTATTAATTTTTCTCATTTATTTTTTTTATTTATTAACTAAATAATTACTACAGAAGAATTTGTTATTAATATCATGTAACTAGTCAATATTTATAAATTAAGTATAAATTATGAATTTGAAAAAAAAATTATATTTCCAAATAATATGTGAGACAAAACTTCTCTAGTTTTTCCCTATCTCAAAGCATTATAAATATTAAAGGCATGAGAGGTCCCCTTTTTGTCTTCTTCATTATATAACATATGATATATGTCACAATCATTGAATATTATACCAAGAACCCAATAAAATTGATCCTAATGTGTTATGTATATAAATATTTCCATACCATGCGGTTTGTGAATGTTATATAGTCATTTTACACATAATATTTTAAATTTAATAACTATGTAATAATGTTATCTCCTCAATCAATATAATTATTTTAAATAGTTAACACTATTAATTTTGGTAAAAATTTATGTTTGATTCATTATAAATTATATATAATTCGAATTTTAATATGGAATCCATTTTTTTAAATTCAATTTATGGATCTATAAAATTCCAAATAATATTAATCCCCTAGACAAGATGGGAAATCACATTTTTAAATGTAAAATGATCTAAATATCAAAATGTTTTTATTACTATAGACAATATGAATATGATTCCAATGAACTAAATTGTATTTAAATAAATTGAATTTAAAGTAATTATCAATTATAATTTATCATTATATATCATTTTAAAGAAAAGAAAGTTTTCAGTTATAATATAGAAGTCATCATTATTCCTCAAAAATGATATTTCTAAAAAAATCCCATAAAATTACCAAAAATATTATTTTGACATTATTATCTCAAAAATTAATAATTATTGTCCTATAAATTTTACAGTGTTCATAATAATTAATTTTAAATTTTGTGTCACAAGAATCATTATGACCCCTTTTCAGACAAACATTTTCTCTAAAATAATTAGATGATTCTTATTAATAACTACAATCAAAAGATAATGAATAAGTGTTATTATAATAACTATTTTCATATGTTATATAACACAATTTATACCCTCAATTAAAATGGATATGTATTAAATATTATTACATATAATAATATTAATACTACATTATGGTTCAGTAAAACCCGGTCTTGCATGTAACACAAGCTTCCAACGAAAATCGTTGATGCATGTAACAAAATTTTATAAAGTAATTCAATAATATCATGCTATAAAATAGATTAATTTTTTTTAAATATTAAATTTATTGTAAATTAATGTATTGTTATATTATATTTCTATGTTTTATATTTTCATATTATTTACACTATCGAATATGATTTCATATTTTAAAATTTTAGTAGGTTACATTGTTGCTAAGAAGAACTACCCCTTCCTATATAAATTTTATTCTTCCCATCTCCCTTTGTAAGGGAAAATATAATTTAAACTAGATATTAGAGGTGTCCCAACCAATCTCAACAAGAATACATGATAAAACTCCTTCATCAGTATTTTATCAGCAACATCATCAACGGTGGGACATAATTTAAACAATTATTTGAATTATCATAATATACTCATTTATATTCTTTAATTGTAGGAATACTATTAGGAGAGAATGAGTCATATTGAAGGTGGTTAAATTTTTTTCAAAATTGACCTTGAGTGTAAGGGTTAGTGTATCATTGCAAAAATTTTGTGTTAATCTATAAATAAATAAAATATTCTAAAGGATTGAATTTTTATATTGAATATGAAACAACATTATGAATGAGATAGGTTAAAATGAAAAAGTATTTGATAGGTCTATAGAATTTTGAAGGATTTTATGTACAATAGAGGCATTGTTTGACAAAATCAAATGTCTTCTAAGACATAATATTTTAATCATCAAATTAGTCATTTAACATGGTAATAGGGATTCGTTATCATGAACATGTTTTAAAAATGATGTTGCTAAAGTATGTAATAGGTAAATATTTGTATACATGAAACTTACAAGAGTGTACAAAATATAATTATTCTATTATATAATAGTTCCCCATCTAATAATATTAATAATTGTATGATATATCACTAAAAACCGCTCATCGAAGTTCTATATAAGTAGTTGGTCAATGCATTTATGATTAAAATAAAAAGAGAAATGGTACCTCATCCATTTCAAATAATCAGTTAGTGACTAATTAATATGTTATTTATTTACTAACTGTATATTTTAATAATACATTAATCATTTTGTAGGGATGTTTTTTCTAGTATTAATCACTAATTTTTATTCTTAAAATTTATTGAATGGGTATTGTATTAGATAAAATTTTGGAAGTTTCCCCCAATGGGAATTTAATTTATTTGATTTAGTATAATTTATCTTAATTCTTTGTGTCATCATAATAGATCATATAACCTGGAATTATATGATTTTATGATAATAATGTCTTCTATTGGTCCCATGAAAATGAGGGAAAATATCAGTCATGCTTAATTTGAGTTTGAAATACACAATTCTAATATGATTTAAAAAAAGGCTTTTGTAGTTCATAATTGTGTAATTTAGTTAAATTATATTATATTCACTGTTATTTAGGGAAACAATCAAATAACGATAATGTTTTTCTTCGTTAACCCTCATGATATTCATAATATGATAAAGGGTATACTCAATTTCAATGTTAAAAATATAAGTGAGGTCATTCATAAGGCTGTATAGAATTTACACACACATTTAATGGTTTTTAACTGTATCAATTTTAAGGATTTTATGATTGAAGTAATGTGATCAATTTTTTATATTCTATTATTTTATTATGTTTATTTTTTTACGAAAATTAAGAATAAATGGTTTAGAAAAACCACATCAATGAAAATTAAACTAAATTAAATCATGACTTATATGTTTTTAATGTCCTAAAATCCATATACTTTTTTATTTTGGATAATCCAATTTTTAACTGGATTTAGAGAGAAACCTCACCTGACCCATTGGCCGAGAGGCACATGACGTAGAATAATGACCTAATTCCCCATGTTGAGACTGCACTTCCAAAAAAACCCTCCCATGCATATTTTCCATTAATGGAACATAGCTTACCAACTCATTTTGCTAATGAGTTAGAATAGACTTCTTAATTTCTATATTGTTCCTCGTACATATGCGAGCTTCCATGCCCTCTCTTCATTTTTAGACTATAAATATTTTCGTTGGTGGTTGGTACTAGCTATGATTCTTCTTTTGGGACATTCTATTATTTAGTTTGACCTAATTACATTTTTTCTTAATTATTTTTTGTATAACTGATAATGGAATGGTGGCTTGTGTTTCTCCATATTATATGTGTCCTAGAGGCCTAAAGTGGCTCGAAGGCCCTGTGGCCGATTTTCTCAATCCAGTGGCCAGATGGTCAAAATTAGATGAATATTTCCAAATTATACAATATTACTACAATATCTTCTACAATAATTGTATGATCCACTAGAAATATATCTCCACTATGATTCGATCGTTGGTTTCATATTGTATTATGAGGTGTGCTAACCACTCATCTACCACACCTACTACAATTAAAGCATGACTGATTATTGGTTGTCCACAATTAAATTACAACTAATATGAGTGAATTTATATTTTTACTCTTGTGTTTAATTATAAAATATGATACTAATATTTGGTATCATTATATTTCCTCCATGAATTGATGTGGTAAGGGTGATATATGTTCACCTAGCTAACATTTGAAAAAATATGAAATAAATTTTAATGAAATTTTAATATAAAACATTTTTCATGAAATATTATAGTTTTAATGTTCTAAAACCGTATATATTTAGAAGTATCTTGGTTAATATAATATCCAATTAAAATGTAAATGGGTATGGGATATCATATATGTTTTGATTTTAATCCTAGCTTTAACTATGGTATCAATTGTAATTAAATATTTTCAATGAATGGTTCAATAATAAATGCGTAAAATTTTATGATGGGATATGATAATAATTTTTTCTAAAAAATTTTATTTGTCTATCTGTAGTCCCTAATATACTAAATAAATGAAAAAAAATCCTAATTTTAGAAAAATAGGAATTTCATGATTCTCAATCATCTTTAATACATAACTTGTTCTCATAATTTTTTTTGATTTACTCATTATTTTAAAGGTTCAATAAAATATTTGGTTATATTCTAAAAATTAAAAAAATCAATATTTACAAATTATAATAAAAAATAGTGTAAAAAATCACCCATAGGTGAGCTAAAAGGAACATACAAATGTAGTGGTATTTAATTTGAGTTGTGAAAATATATTAATATACAATTTAAAATAATATATAATATAAATATTTATATTATAAAAGGATAGTTATAAAAAATATATCATAATATATAACAAATTTATAATAAAAAAATTACAAAAAAATGGGGAAAATAAATAGAATAAGGTAATGATAATGAAAAAAAGAATAAATCAGTGTCTTATCCAAATGATATAAAACTATAAATTCCATTTATTCCCATAGTCAGTTTTATTCCTTCCAACTATCCCCTTTCAATTTTTGAAATTAAAACCAATTTCAAAATTATATTGGATTTTTATTTATAACATAATAGATTTATCTGAATTTATTATATGATCATCCTCCAAATATGCACACATATTTATCTTTGAACACAACCATATTCTGAAAAATAATATAAAAAAATATTGTATACCTATTAAAAATATACCATTTATATTTTGTCTCCATTTTTAGATTAAATTAAAATATATTAATATTTAGGTGAAATATGTAGTGTAATGTTAGATGTTTTTATTTTATATATTTACTAAATTTGAATGAATATTAGAAAATAATATTCCCAAAATATCTCATTCAAATATTAATTGAATTTTTCAGTCTTGTTATTGAATATATATATATATATATATATAATACATGGAATTGTAATTGGATAGGTTGGGGAAAAAGGCACAATTATTGAAATATGGTAGAAGGTATATATAGTTTTGGGTGCTTTAATCATGGGATATATTTGACACACCTATGATTTAAAATGTTACCTAATCAATTTAAATAATTTTACTTTAACGATTTAGGAATATAAATGGAAATTTTATGAAAATTTTTGTATATAAAACTAATAAAAAATATCATTATTTGTCCTTTTTTTCATTAAACAATGTTTTTTTGATTTGACCAAAATTATCCTATTAATGGTAAATTCATCTAATTATATAGTTAAAATATTTAAAGAATAATTTAGTTAATAATATTAAACAGGAAACAATATAAAACATTTATTAGTTTCATGAATCATACCTGAAAATGTACTAAATAAATTTAATGGGGTGATTTGAATCAAATATCAAAAAAATTTATTAATTTAAAAAATATTAAAAACCATTATTTTTAATGGAAAATTTATTTTATAAAATAATATAACAATCATGAATATAAATTTAAAATATTTGAGTAAAAATAAATTTGTTACATTTTTATTCACGTTAAATGTAAGGAATACGTTTCAAATAAAAAGGAAAATAAAATATTATTAGTTATTGGATAGAAATAAGAAGAGTTCAATAAAAGTCATATATTTTATATTAAATATTAATATTTTCATAATAAAATATCCAATATAAAATTTATTATTTTATATTCCAGAAATGTAATGATTATCATAATTAAATAATGATTTTTATTTACATAATAATGATATAGATTTTATTGATAAAATAAAAAATAATAATATTAATCATTATAAAGTTAAAAGGATAAATAATTACCATGAATATTTCCACACAATAATTATTAAATAATTATGGTATTTTTCATATAAGAACTATTATCTTTAAAAAATCATTAGAATTATCTGAATGTTTTCGATAAATATGTTTAAATTTTTGAGGAATCGTGTAAGTTTGTTGACAATAGTGTTGGTGTTACAATGATTAATTACATGTGTCTGAATGATTTTAGATATCATTAAATGGTAACTAAATGGATGGGTGTATGTAATTATATTTTATATAGTAATAGAATAAAAATTTATATAAAATTCATTCTTGAGTGTTAATAAAAATTTTAATTTTTCTTACCTCATATTAAAAATGAAAACTAAAATATAAATTTCTAATTTAATATTGGAGATACATTGAATAACACGAAGTATAAAATTCCAATAAAATATGAGAATATATATGAAAAATATAGAAATATATCATTTAATTAATTTATATTTGATTATGTTATATATTTTTTGAGTTTATACACATGACGGACAAATATAATGAATTATTGAATTTTATTAAAAGAGAGTAAAATGGAATAAGTAATTCTATTTTTTTGGTAAAAACAAATTCCAGGTATTAGTTTATTAATATATGCTTGTGATGAAGTAAAAAATTTCTAAATTGATATTTTTTCTAAAACTCAAAGTACTAATTGGGACTTTATACTCTTCATTAATATTATTGTGAAATTAAATTGAAATGTTTTTGTAAATGTTATTCCAAAATTAAGGGATCCATCTCTTGATATGGAATCCATGGGCATATATCTTTTTATTATTTGTATAATATATTAATTATAATGGAAATAAAAATTTTATAAGAATTGATATACAATATATGTGTTAATGTGATATTTAATATATATATTCCAAGGATAATGGAGAATACAAAAAAATCATAAAGGCATATTACAATTTCAATATCTTCGGATGTTTTCCATAAGATAAATGAAAATATAGACCGTACTCTAATGATTGTTATTATTTATATTAAAATTTTCAAAAAAAAAGGAAATACACATTAAATATATGACATGAAATTTTTATTCTATAGTAGGAAACATTACAATTCTCATATGATGGATGGATCTCTCTACTTTTGATCATTGTGTTCTATAATAAATATTTCTTCATTGAAATAATTTTTTTAGAATAATTGGATAAATAATAAATATAATGGAATGAATTAACTATTAAATATTAATATAAAAGATAAAAAAATTCATCCATAGTTGTATCTAAAGTAATGACATGGCAGGAAAGTAATGTTATTGTTTAGAAGGAGAAAAGATACAAATAATTAAAGGATGTTTTTCAAATAATTTTTATATTGATGTTGAGTCATAAGAAAAAAACCATATAAGATGTTTGAATAAAATTTTAATATGAAATACAGGTGGATTCGGTAAACCATGTCTTTTATATATTGTAAAGAGTCATATAATGATGATTCCCAATGCTAATGGAACTAATGAATATCTATAGAATTATTAAAAGGGATAGAGAATAGGATTTTAAAAACATTGGGTATCCAATGGGAGTTTTATTTATATAATAATAACAATAATTAAACAAAATATACTACCAATACTCATCATAGATTTATTAAATACATAAAAAAATTATTGAATATATAATTAAAATATGTTTATATAGTTTACATGTTTAATATTAGTTTCACAATACAGGTGGAGTTGTTAATGTGGGGTTTCACATGTAATTACATGATTAAATTTTTAATGAATTATAATAAAATAATTACCACTATATATTGTCTTTTATAATTTGGATACTCATACACTATTTGAGAACATTACTCTATTTTTCCCAATAATGATTTGAAAATATTCATTAAATTTTTTTACAATATTAATCTTAGAAAACGATTGCATAGGATAAATTTTCAATTAGGGCGAGTGTGTAGATTAATATCTTTATATAAAATTTTTTTGCAGGTTGACTAATTCCATTGAAAAATGTTTTATATAATATAAATAAAATAAAATTAAGGATATTTAAATACCTTGGTTATATTGAGTTATGTATAAATTCATTTTATATGTTTTTAAATAAAATTTGATTTAATAATGTATGTAAAGATTATTTTTTTCTTTATTGATAATTCAATGAATGAAAAATAATAAAACATTAACATGTAAATATAATTTGATGAAACTATAAAAACAACTATTTAATAACACAAAAAATATGAAATTCTATGAGGAATTTAAATAAAGGACATTGCGATAATAATCTAGGGATGATTGGTTAATTGATGTAATATTTTTTTCTAGTTAAATATATATTTATTAATATTATTAGATGAAAAAAATTTATTTATAATAAATTTGGGGGCGTTTTGAGGTTTTATGGGTGGTTATAAGAAAAAAAATAAATTTTTGGGTGTGGAATCAATCAAATAACCGTGACTAAATTTTAAAAAAGAAAAAAAGTTACTATGAATATTTTACCATTAATGTGGAAACCATGAGAGTAATAACAAATATGTTTTGAATATAATAATATTTATCTTGAATGGATTGATTTAATATTACCAACCATGAATTTTTTAAAAATATAATTTAAAAATATGAATAATTAAGTGATCTAATCAATATTAATGAAATGGCCTTGAGTTTTTATGGATTTCATAAATTGAAGAATTAAAAATTAAATGCTAATTAGAAAGGAATAGGTGATTGTGCCTTTAGTATGAAACATCTATGGTTACTTTTTTATAAGGGTGACCTACCATTCCTTTCAGGAAATAAATTTTTTTTATATTTTATTATAATTTGACATGAGATGTCATCTATATAATACTACCACATCATATTGATTCCATGAATCTATTTTTTTATGATTTAAAATTCCATGATGTTATCACAAAAAATTATTAGATTTAAATTTGATTACATGCCATTCATCATAATGATTATATTGAATAACCATGATATAGTTAATTAGATATTATATTCCCATACATATGTTAATAAAGTATTTTTAGTTTTCATAGTTATTATATTATTCCCACAATAAGTGTTTAATATATATATATTTATATATATCATTCCAAACATTAAAAAGAAGTCTATGTCAAAATGGTCTGATATCTATAAATATTAAGAAAGAAATACAATTTTTCATTTTAAAAGTGTAATAAAGAAAAATTACATAAGGTATTTAATATCATAATAAATGAAATTAAATAACTTGTACACTTTAAATAAAAAACATAAAAATTATGAATTTTATTTTGAAGTAAATTTTGTTTTTTTAATATAAGGGAAATATTTATGACCATATTTTGATTCCTTGATCATGATTAATATGATTGAATAATTTATGATATAAGGATAATTAGAACATTTTATAAAAGTATAAATTTGAATATGTGATAATTACAAAAAAAATCCAGAGAGTTGTTCTTGAGTTCATAAAGTGGTATATTTATTGGTAATCTCAAAAATACTTTTATAGATTAAAAACATTAATATTTATATTTTAGGTTCATTTGATAAATTATTTTAAGAAAAGCTATTATATTTCTCATTGAATATATTCATTGAGATAATTCTTCATCAATCATTTCAAAAATTTACATTATAAAAATAGTAATA
Source organism: Viscum album (assembly GCA_963277665.1). Taxonomy (NCBI): domain Eukaryota; kingdom Viridiplantae; phylum Streptophyta; class Magnoliopsida; order Santalales; family Viscaceae; genus Viscum; species Viscum album. The sequence continues at coordinate 639,447,046 of OY728133.1, read as the reverse complement.
TATTCATATATCCAAGTGGGAGGCATATAAATTTTATAAATTTCTGTCAAATAGTTATAGGATGATGAATCCATATAAATTATTTCCATATAATTTCTAATATAAATGTTTTAATTGATATTAAAACAATAATAGTTAAAATAATGATAGAAATAATTCATATTGTATAAAAAAATTTAAAAATGATATTTTTATACAATGTGTCTCATAATATCTTTATATGAGTGAAAGAGAGTATTAAAGAATTGTTCTATTATAAACATAAACTATTTTAAAATTTTTTTAAGATAAATCGTTAATGAATTACCAAATTATAGTTTTTATTCTATAATTAATCACAAAAAAATCAAAAAGAGATGTGAAAATAATAAATAATAAATGTTCTTATGAAATGAGAAATGTAGGTATTTGAAATTTTTAATCAAAATTATATAGTTACTATAAATATATTAGTAAATTTAAAATAACCGTCAATATAATTTGGTAAAAAAAACTGTGAGAGAATAACGAATCCCATGGTCAAGATTCATATAATGAAGATACTAAATTCATGAGGAAACTACTATAATAATTTAGTATGTCAAAAAATATATTAATTATATATTTTTTGATAAATATAATATGCCATGTTGATGTAACCCATTTTCCAGAATAATATTGAATTCCATAACACCTCATGCATTCCTCCTCATATTCTGTTTCGATTTTTTCTATCCATAAGGGTAGCCAAATATATTATATATCGATTATATTATTAATATCATTAATAAATGATTATATTTAATGATAAAAAATTCTATACACATATAAAATCATTAGTTTGATATTTAGTAATTGTATGTGGACAATCATAATTAATAATATAAAATAATTATATAATATATATATCCTATATTATATCAGGATGTTATATATAATGAAAGGTATTTCATAGATGTAATATAATATATATGAACTTGGTAAATTAATATATAAAATTAAAAGTTAGAAGCATATATTGGGACCTCAAATTCCCCATAATTATTTCTCTATAGTCAAATTTAATTACTCTATTTTAATAACCTAGGTAAAGGCCCTTTCTTAGAGATTTATGCTATATAAAAAATGATGTGTCCATTAAGGTGAACGTATAAGTTATAAGTGTAAATCTCAGTAAGACAACACCAGTTATATATATTTAATAGATAGTCCTGCATGAATAATATGATATTAAATTTTAAAATAGTGATCAATATTAAAACGTTTTAGATAATTCTTTATAGTTATTTACAAATGATCACCCTGAAATTTTTTATTCTATAATGGTATTTCAAATTTTCCGTAACAAACACAAATAAAATAGATCATTATTTAAACATCATGATGATTCCTAGACTATAGTGTTAGATATTTGTCCTAGATTAGGTAATCAATATGTTATATTTTATTAGTTTACAAATTATAATCTTAAGAATAGTTTTGGTAATGATTTAAATGACTCAAAAATAACTCATTATTTATTAAATATTGTAGTAATGATAATATCTTAGTTAATGTTGTGGAGTAACCGGTTGAGTGATAGTTGCAGTCATATATTATTAGATTTACTATTACCACAACATTTGAAGAATACTAATATTATATACTATATAAGAGAAATTTTATGCCCAAGTATTTCTTCAATCCACCTTTATCTAAGTATAAGGATATATATATTAGAAAAATTATATTACGATCAAGTTTACCCTCAATATAATATGAATTGGTTATAAAGAAATATTATTTATTTAACATATGAAATGGATGAGGAATTTTATACTTTTCTTAGTTCTCATATTAGTGTATTTTTAATCATCAAGATGGTGAATGAAATATCACATTTTCAATAAAAAATATTCAAATTAGCACATAAATATATGATATTATACAACTCAATGTGTTATACCATATATACTAGACTCATCATGACTCATGAATCCCATATCATAATATACTAATTTCCTATTAATTAAATAAGTACATATTTAATGTGAAAGCATTATTTATTATATATCCAACATTTGGATTTGGAAATCCCTATTATAATGAACATCTCATATAATATCTCTTATATAATGGGTCCTTAGGTCATGACTCATCCCATATGTTATTTAATTTCATATAATAAACCTACCCATAATGTTAAACTCATTATCCTACCACAATAAATTATCTATCACAGTATGATTATAGTATCCTTGGTGATAATCATAACCATTCTAATCTCATAATAAACACATCAATTGATGTATTAGACTATAAGGACCATCCATGAACCCCCATACATGTACCACAATTTTATTCTAATTTATAAGTAGTTTTCTAGAAAATATGACCTCAATATAATACTTTTAATAGTTGTATTATGAAATTAGAGTCCTCCCATGACTATCCAAATATAATTTTCATGGTCATTTATCTCTATGACCACAATATTTATTAGCTTCAGTATGTTAACGCATTACTAAACTCATGCATAACTCACCACTCATGGTATAATGTAATACATTTTAATATAGGACAAATATATGTCTCGTAATACATCCTTCATTTTATAAAACCATCTTTACTTACCTATCATTATTCTATTATAGGATTTTAATTTTAACAGAGTACAAATTCAACCCTAATATATGGGTGTACATGTGAAACCTCTTGCAGGACCACAATATGCAACATCCCATTCTAAATATTAATCATATTATTATTGGTTCATATTTGGTTTGGTCACACTCTGTTACACCATCTCACATATCACATAAGATATGTAATTCCATGATTAATGAGAGGTATTTTAAGGATAAAATAACTTAATTTTCATCCTATTTTTATCTATAATCTTTACACACATCAATTATTTACAAGATATATTATATCGATCAAAATATCAATTAATAAATTACAAAAAAATATCAAAAAAATTATTCATTAGTAGCCAAAAACAAATGAACTAGATAATATTTTTGTTATCACTATAGTCATGAGTAATAATGTTTTGTAATATATATTGAATAAATTATACATTAATTATAAAAAACCTCAAACAAGCATTCAATTTCATTATTATATATCACCATAATTAGAGAAACAAATATGAAAAATACAATAGTTGATATACCATTAAGAAATTGTTGAATAATTAAATAAAATAATCCTTCAAGTAACTACTAATATCTAAATCACATAGTTTAGGGACACTAATGATTTAAATGAATAAAATATTAATCTCTGAAAAAATAATTCTTTTCATAGTAATGTCATATGATATTGTAATAAGATGATACATAAGGATGATCATACTAAATATGATGAATAATACTATCCAATAATTCATGAATCAATTATGGATGTTTACAACTGTTAGAGAAATGGGAACCCTCATGGGATCTGATTAGAAGAGGCATTCTTAAAATGTGAGATTTAATTAATTCCTAAAACAGAAGAAACTCTTTTTACAACTTTTTTCAAAATTTTCTAGTAGCCAAATGAATCATGGTTATCCTTTATCAGCTACATAGTTTATCACCGTTTAATTGGTGGTAGAACTCATCCCAACTAATTTAGTGGGTAGTTGTTTCCATAATTGTTTTTATTTCTACTAGTCATACCATTGAGTACTTTGGTTAACCATAGTTGGTATGTAGTGAGTTCATTAAATTTCTCTTGATGTTCAACCTTTCCAAAGAATATAGAATTTAAAGAAATTATTATAATTATTTATTACAAAATGTAAAATTGGTATTATAACTCTCTAATTGAAATTTAAATTATAATCTACTAGGTATGATTCCAAAATTTTAATATTATCTCAAATTCAATACTAGAATCTGACATCTAACAGTTCTAAAAAGTTCAATGATATTGATTTTATAAAAATCCTTACCACATTTATTCTCATTCCTAAAATGAATCATCTTATATCTATACTATGTGGAAATGATTACTAAGATATTATGTATGTTTTATATCTCCATATCTACAAATAGTTATTTTTATGACCACACTACACATAAATATGTGGAAAATCATTTACCCCAAATTTAATATTATCCATTCCATTATAAAAACATTAATTACAAAATTTACATTCCATAATGAAATAATATTTCATTTTCATTGATTCGAAATGAACTTCACCATCATATAGTCTATTATATATACATATCCCAAAAAAACAGCTTAAAGTCATTTATGGAATATTTCAGTTTTCTAAATAATAATGATTTCCCAATTGTTTTGGAAATCATAAATTACATAATTATTTTCATAGAACACTAATTATTTAGTTTGATGTTTTATGATAGACATACTACTACTCTAATAAAGTCACATTGAACATATAAATAAGATTACATGGACTCAATTTTTACTAACCAATATTGTATCCATCATAAAAATAATCACATCATTGACAACATAGAACACTCTTCCATGATTTCAATAACCTGTAATACTAACCACTAAACAAGTATAATTAAAAAAAATATACCATTTTTTTAATAAATATACATATTATATAAGTATACTATTAATTATTATGTTATGTCCTCATTCATGATATTTTTTTTAAACCACACATGTTATTCCTAGATGTGTTTTATAATAAAAACATTAAAAAATCCAATAAAACATCCTCAATTAATATTGAATCATTATATTATAAAATGATTTTAACATCCTCAAATAATATTTCAAAAAATTGTATAAGATAGTTATACTTTTAATTGATTTAAAATTCAATATAAACCTTGTTTGATGAACTCACATATTAAATCATAAAATAATTATATTAAAAATTGTGTATTAATTTATACTGAATTATTTATAGCATTTTGATTATTTAAAACCTTAACTATTATTTTTTGTAATTTTTTTTAACTATTCATACCATCCAATTTAATGGATATCATAAAAATATTTAATTTATAAATGTACATATACACCCAGTGTTTTGTGTAATGAAATGTTAAAATATAACTTACATTTTTTTAAGGAATAATAGATTTTAAAATATATTGGTGGTACATTCCACCCCTCCCTCGCAAATAAATTTTCACATATAATTATAACATTAGTAATAAAAGGATATATAATTGAAAATACTTTTTTAAAACCACATAATAGAAATGATTAATAAAACATAATTTGGATGTAGAAAATGGGAAACATAATGGGTTAGTAATATTGCACATAATCATGTTTGTACATAAGTAGAACATTAGTGAGAAGAAAAAATTATAGACATGGAGGAGAATGATTATTGAAAAAGAATAACAGCATTTGATATAGAACAAAAACATGAATAATTTAATGACAATAAAACAATTAATTAGTGAGGAAAGAAATGAACACAACTTCATATATATCAATATAATACGGAAAATAGTTCCATCATCAAGAACCATTTTACGAGGGTTATGTATTTATTTTTCCATGAAATAAAAAATACATATACTTGAATTCATTCTGTTTTACAAGATTAATTTTATCTATTTGTTTATCATCATAAAATTAAAAAAATTATCTCATATCCTAATACATGAAATCATTGTTAAAATTACTTCATTGAGGATAGATGAAATGAACTAAAATTTCAAGGGACAATAAATTTCCTAAAAGAATAAAAAATTGTTCTATATGTCAAAATATATCTAAGAAAAAATAATTTTTATGAACAAGTTATCCAATATTGATAAATATTATAATAAGGAAATTACATATTAATATCTAAAACATTAATATTAACTCTCAATGATCAACATTTTCTACTGAAAACATGTCATACCATATGAGTTCTCAATAATATGTCTAATCAAATTTTATATCAATGAAAAAGGTAATAAAATTTAAAAATTGATGTTACATTTAATAATAGAGTAGCATATGGTAGATCATACTGTATCTTACCATACTTTTGAAAACCATGATCATAAATTAACCTAAATAATTATATTAAAAAATCACTATAAAACCACAATAAATGAATATATGATTTTTAAAAAATATTAACATTATCCTCATTCCTAAAAAATATTCTATAGAATATATTTCATAAACCATTAATTACGAGTCATCATATTATTCCTTAATAACTTAAATATTTATGTGTCACTTGTATTCACTTCATCATCTATAGAAAAACCATTACAAAATAACATCAATGATCCTCTTTTCTATCAATCCCCTAGGGAAATCGATTTGTATATAATGTTCCCAATTTGTATATAATTTCTCATATATATTAATGTTAATAAAAACATGTTTTTCACCACATATCAACAGTTTTGTGGATAAAATTCTATATATTGGTTATTATAGTGATTTTCAGGTGTATTCCATCCAATGTCATAAATTGGGAAATGATTGAACAAAAATCCAAATATACAGGTCATGTACTTATTACACACACCGTTAATTATTTCCCCAGTAAGGATTGGGAAGACTGCATAGACGCCCATGATTCCAACCAAAACATACACTATATTTTTCCCATATACATGTCATATTGTCCCTTATAGAGGTGGTATGTGTCTAATGATTAGTATTATATTTCATGAATGGGGGAATGACATGCCATGTACTTCCACCTACTAAAAGGCGTCGTGTTCCATGTCATGGGTGTTGCGGTAGCTCACCCGCCAAAGGAGAAAAGAGGTCCAAAGCATGTTGACATGGGAACACATCGTGTACTTTCGGGTACATGTCGCGTATTCCTAGTACAATTTTAAGAGGTAAATCCCTCCATGTTTGAGACCAATTCATTCTAAAAAATACTAGGAGGGAAATTTCTGGAGACACCCAGGGAGAGAAGATAGTATATGAGGTATTATGTTGATACCTTCTTGATGACCTTCACTCTAATTCATTTCAATATTTAAATTTGGTATCAAAATTAGTTTAGTTATGAGCTACTCCATGAGTATCTAAATCCAAATTGTATTGGGGTTGTGAACAATTATGGGTTATATTGTGTCAATTGTTATATTGTACTTGTGTCATTCGTTTCTTTCTCTAAATTATTTAATAATCCAATTTATATATTGCTAGAAATATCAAATCAAACCATGAAATATATTTCTGGGGAGATCTTATGCGATTATGATTAAGAACATCCATCATCATTGGATGTTCCCATCGACTCAAAAGGGCTGCAATTAAAAAACATAAGAGAAATCAAATTCCAGACCATGGAATTGGTTTTTATTGATTAAAAAATCTCACCAGACCATATGAATTATATAATATTCATAACCCAAATACATGAGTTATTATGAACAAAAAAACTAAATAATAAATAATTCATTTAATAACAACCTTAAAAATCCACACCCCTGACCCATTTTTCTATATTTTTATCCACATTCCAATTTTTGCATTTTTCAATATTTTTAATTTAATTTTTTTAACATTGTAAATTAAATCACCATGTTATTAATACACAAAAAATTACTCTACATTTTATCGAACCTCAATAACATAATCAAAATCTAGGAAAAAAAATATGTTTACATCATCTCCCTGTGGAATGATCCCTTAATTTCTCTATACCTTTTTGGGTAAATTAATTTGGATTGTTAAAAGTAAATCATCTTTAGAAATGATACAAAATATTGGAGCCTTTTCCATATAGAAAACAAAAATTGTGTTTTTATTAGACAATTTTTATCAATTGAAGTGAAAATAAAAAATAAAAAATATTTTTATTTTTATTTCTCAAAATCATTTATGTATTTATTTATTTGATTTTTCTTATTTTATGATTTGTATATATTTAGTGTAGTGAAGACTCAAAAGTGCATGAGTGGTAAAATCATTCGTTTTAATAGCTCCAAATCATTATAAATTCTTCCTCTTGATCTGTAGATTGAATGAATCATCTTGCAATGATGATAGGTACATATGGATGAACACAACCTGAACACCCCCATGGCGAACTTAGAAGAGGGAGATCTAGAAATTGTCTAAAGAGTTGGAAAACCATTTGTGTCAGATATAAACTGGAACAAAAAATAACTACAAGCTCCATTTGTTATAGGGTTTGTCCCATACAAAATTCAGTAGTTGAACTAGATTTGTTTCCATACCTATATCCTGTTCAAGGGACATATTTTTCTCATGGGATACAATTTTTCCACCACCTCTTTAAGAGAATCGACCCCCATGTCGTACTCTTATTGACTACGGTCTTTCTTCAATCCAAGGGGTTCAAAAAAGAATTATCAGACCACTAGTGTAGTCCCATCATTTTATGATCAAGTCACACATCCTGCAGCTCATCCAAAACACGATGTAGTTTGGGGGATAAAATAGTGAAGAACCCAAATTATCATCTCTCCATTTTCTAGAGATACGTGAAAACTTTCGCTACCATAGTGTGTATGTGAATGACATTTTCCTTTAGTTATTCCCCTTTTAATTAATGGATAAAGTGAAGGAATGGATCAATGGACTTCCTTAATTACCCATCCTCACCTAGGAGGTGTTGGATCATGATTTTTTATCAAAATATTTCCCACCCTCGTAGATGGTGACAATGTGAAACGAGATTCACAATTTATAGTAGCCTGATTTAGAATCCATGTATAAATATTAGAAGAGTATCTAATAAATTATAAGGAAGATCCCCCATAATTTTATACTATTTTGGATTCATGTCAAAACATTCTATGGAAGTCTCATAATGAAAAATAAATCAGTGGTGGGTGAAACTATTGGGGAAAGAATAATGAGAACATAACAGGAGGACCTCTTCACCTTTCAAGAAGACATGTCTTAAAATCACTTCAAATGGAACTCAGAGTGAGGAAAAAAAGATAGGAATGAACAACATTGATTCCTATATAATTCTTTTCACTCGAATTAATGTGGAGTCCACGATGATCAAGGTGTTAAATATGAAAAATGAAAGTCAAGATCAAATGGTGATTCACCAGCATGTGGTGAATGTGGTGAGAATCATTGCATGTGTGAATTCCCAGGGACATGTGCCAGTGCGTAGACATGTGATTTAAATTGTTTTTCCCATTGCAAGGGGCCGAATATATATCCTTGGTACTAAAACCCACCAAGATAAGATAACATAAACATGGGCTGGGGAAACAATAAAAAAATTGGCAACCCCACCCCCCAAATCCAAGATAGTTATATAAAAAAATAATACCAAAATCCTTATTTAAGATAGTAGTAGTATGGATCCTTCCATCAAAAAGGGGATCAAAACCCTCACCCGGTGTTGTAACCGAGGAAGCAACGTCCTCAACTAGCTCCAAAAAAACCTCACCAAGAACCGCCATCAAATTTGGAAGAAATGATGAAAAATTCATAACAAATATTGCAACTACATTTAAAAATCAAGAAGAATCTATTAGATGTCCTGAGATTGAAAGTGTAAAACAAGACAGTCAGTACTCTTTACAGAATCCGTCTACACTAGCATGTAATACCAATAATAACGCAATAGAATAAGCCAATACTATCACATTACATAGTGGGAATGAGCTCCCTAAGAATACAACTGCAAATCAAGGTGAAATCCTATCTCAACCAACATCATCTTTAGAAAAATGAAATCTATGTCGAAGTGTATCCCTTAAATCAATAACTATCGAAGATCATACTTGGTATAGGAATAAACTTGGTGAATTTTTTTGAACCCACATAGAATTTCTTGGAAAAACAATGCAAAGGATATTGGACTTGCAGTTCACAATATTTATGAGGATATTCCAAAAAATAACAAATAAATATTCCCTTCACTGAGGCATTGACTCAAATGAAAAATTACATAATGTTTATGAAGGAAATAATCTCCAATTAGAGAAATATGGAATATTTAGTGACCATTAATCACACTAAGTAATTATAAGCAGTGGTACACAATTATCCTCCTCCCAAACTCCATCACCCTGTTAGATTCACAATCCATTGCAAAATAGGATATATGGTGTTTTGGAAATACCTTTGTGACTTGGGGGAAAGTGATAATTGTATTCCCTATGATCTCTTTAAATATATAGGGTTGAATGATCTCCAACCTACTCAGGATGCCATTCAAATAGCAGATCGATCCATCAGATATTCAAATGGTCTACTTGTGGATGTTCTTGTGAATGTGGGACGTCTTAACCATCTTGTGGACATTATCATACTCGACAAGAAAGAATTCCAAGAAGAACCTATCTTCATCGGAAGACCATTCATGGCTACTGAGAAGGTTTTGATCGACGTGCACCAAGTTGCATTAATTTTCTGAGTGGGAGATAAAAAAGTCTCTAATAATTTCCTCAAAGTAGTTAAATAAGTATCAATAATAGAGAAAGATGATTTAATTGCCTTGGAAATGTTGATTCATCCCTTATGTTACCTGGGAGATGACATGGAATGTTTTTTCTATCACCATTGAACTACAAATCAATGAAATCCAGTCTGAATATGAACCCAAAGAGTTGAAATTCATTGTCGCCTTTGGTGGTCATTATTTGAAATGTGCAAGCATTCTATATATCCTAGAACAATACAAGGTAGAACACATGGTGCCCTCAATTCTGAAGGTCCATCAACTTGAACTCAAACGACTACCATCATCCTTAAAAAATGGGCACTTGTCTCATGAGAACACTCTTCAAATAATCCTCAATGCTTCACACATAAAATATAATGTAGAGGAGAACCTAAAAATTTTATGGAGAAAGAAATCCATCCATTGGTTGGACAATTACTGATCGTAAAGGAATCATCCCAACCATTTTCATTCACAAGGTGTTACATAAAGAAGGAGTCAAGACATCTCATCAACCACAACGATAGTTAAATACTCTAATGATGGGGGTTGTGAAGAAGAATATAATCAAGATCTTAGATGGGGGAAACATATACCTAATCTCCGACAGTGCATGGGTATGTCCTTCGCAAGTGGTACCCAAAAAGGTGGGTATCACCATAATCACTAATGATAAAAATGAAGTCATCCCAAGATGATTAGTCATATGATAGAGTGTATGTTTGGATTTCCAAAAAATAAATGATTCCCCATGAAAATAATACTTCGTACTTCATTTAATTGATCAAATTCTAAAGTGATTAGCAGGTTATGAATTCTATTAATTTATAAATGATTATTCTAGTTATAATAAAATATTTGTCTCCCTGGATGACCAAGAAGAAAATCACCTTCACTTACCTACATATGAATTTTTCCTATTATAGGATGTATTTTTATTTTTGTAATGCCCCATCCAACATGTAGTGTTTCATGTCATCCATCATCCATGAAATTTTAGATAACATTATTGACGTCTTCATGGATAATGTTTCACTATATGGGAAATCATTCAACACTTTCTTGTGTAATCTGGAATTAATTCCGGAATGCTGTGAACTCAATAATATAGTTTTAAAATAGGTATTGTTCCACTTCATGGGGTATCATGGCATCTACACATGCCATCTAATTTCTTAGAATCGAATTGAATTCAACACAGATTTGATTGAAATCATATCACAATTGAGTATTCCCACATCTGTACTGGCAATAGGAATCTATTCATAGGCATGGAAATTTATATAGGATTTTTTTATATTCCAAATATAGCTTAACCATTAAACAATCTTCTTACAAAATAGTATTTGATTGAATTTTATGAACAATGCACCACATCATTCCAACATCAAATGAAAAATTAGTAGAATCCCCTATCATGATTTCCCAAAATTAGGAGGAGAAATTTGAGGTCGCGTGTGATGAAAGTGAGAATGTTGTGGGAGAAGTCCTTGGGATGAGACTCAATCAAATCATCATACTGATATATTATGCAAGTAAGGACTTATATGAATCACAGATCAATTACACTACTACCGAAATGAAGATGATCTCTCTGGTGTTTTGAATTCAACAGGATCTACACTTATTTATTGATTTATAATGTAATTGTTTTCACTAGCCATTTAGTACAGAAATAACTGCTAAATAAAAAGGATGCAAAAAGAAGACTTATTTATTGGCTGATTCTTCTCCAAGAATTTGACATATAAATCATTGAAAAGAGTCGATGTAAGAATGATGTGTCTTATCATCTCTCCTAGTTAGAATTACCTCATCTCAAAATGGAATATGATAGAGAAATCAATGATGAATTCACAGACGAAAATCATTTCTTTATTAGAGATTCATATCATTCGAGGTATGCTCACATAGCCAATTACATTGCTAAAGGAGTAATTCACCCTAATTTAGAATTCCACCAATAAGAAATATTTATGTGTAATGTGAAAATATTTTTAGGGAAATACCCTTAGGTATTCCACTATTGTGGATATGGGGTGATCCGACGCTGCATTCTGGAAGAAAAAATTCATTAAATTATTACATCCATTCATTCATCCCCAACTGGGGGATATCATCAGCTAGGATGAACAAAGAAAAAAATTATACAATCTAGGTTTTTTTGTCCCACCATGCAAAAGGATGTAAGAAATTTTTTCACAAACTATGATCAATGCCAGCCGCCAGGTTACATGGTGCACCAAGCTGAAATACCTCTACACCCCATTCTTGAGGTTGAGTTCTTCGACGCATGAGGTATTGACTTCATGGGTTCTTTTAAATCATCCTTTTGAAACTATTATATTGTTGTTTATATAGACTACATATCAAAATGGGTTGAATCCACTAATACAACACAAAACACTATAATGGACATTGTGGATTTTTCAAAAAAGAAACTTTTCAACATCAATGGTGTTCCATAGTTGCTGATCAATGATAGAGGAATACATTTTGAAAATTCAGTAATTTGTAATGTGATTCGGATAAACTATGTGATATATAACTAGATGAAAGCTTATCATCCCAAGTCTAGTGTACAAGTGAATTTATCAAATCGTGATTTAATGGAGATCCTGACATAGACAGTGGTAACTTCATGGAAGGACTAGTCCTAGAAACAGGATGATGCCTTCTGGGCATATGTGACCTCCTTCAAGACACCTCTAGGGATATATCCATTCTTGTCAATCTATGTGAAGTAGTTTCATTGACCTATGGATATTGATCTTAAATCTAATTGGGCTGTGAAATCCATTAAATAAGACCCAAGGATGTAGAGGAAGAGAATAGATTCTACTAACCAATATTTATGAGATTTGGTAGGAGGAAAATGATAATTCCATGCTATATAATGAGAAGAAAATCGTGGTCCACAGATGCATGATATCTCGGAAATAATCTTATCCAGGTGATGAGGTACTATTATTTAACTCCCATTTGAGATTGTTCCTAGGTAAATTCATGTCTCGATGGTTAGAACATTTCAATGTGATCCTGGTTTTCTACTATGGTGCGGTGGAAGTGGCTAAAGTGGAACTCTAAAATTCAAGATACCTGGGAATCATTTCAATCCCTATTTTCAAATGCATGATATGGTTAGTACAATATCCACTGTAAAATTTAGGAAGGAAAATTCTTAGGTAATGATGATCCAATGACATAAAACAAATGCACTACCTAGGAGGGAACCCATAGGTTACAATATGCGTACAACCTATACACACAACACATACTTATCTTTTTAGTTTATAATATTAATATTATAAATATATATATTTAATAAGTTACTAAATAGGGATGATTTTGGTGCTGATGATAAGGTCACTGGAATAGATCTGATCCATAGCCAGTTCAAATCCCTCCATTCCAACCATTGGCTTGAGATTCATCCCTTTTCTACTCGTGTTTAATTAAACAATAACTGTGTTATTTTTCAAAATAATATATATTCTTTTCTATGTAAAAGAAAACCCATGATGGAGATGGACCGGCTGGACAGGGTCATATACCCTTTCCAAATGTCCTGAGTTCAAATCCTGACAACCGACCCATTTCTATAATTTTTCATATTAATAAAATCACACGACGTGAATTTTGATATACATCTTGTTCTCCATGATTTAATAATAATTTAAATAGATTTTGAAATAATAAAATACATGTGGGTGAAGATGGAAGATTGATATAGGGTCAACCCTAGATCTAAAAGACCCGAGTTCGAACTTGGCCAATCTCCCAACATCATCCCTTTTATTCAAATTAAAACCACATGTCATGCATTTTATATATCTCATGAATAATTGTACCATTACATTAAATATTAATTTTAATTATATAGGTGTTGTACTACACATTTTCTCTAGTGGTTTAGGGCTTATGGTCGGAATGGCCGATTGCTAGATCAAATCATTCCCCTTGCACCGTACCAAAGGTTGATGTTTCCTTTTTCCAAATTTAGAACACATGTCATGTATTTTCTTGATAACATATGTGTATAGATTTAATTTTACTAAATAATATATACATATATATATATATTTGTATTTATATTTCTTTTCATAATTATTAATATTAATTATTATATAGTTTACTATAACAATTATATTATATAATTTATTTATCTAAAAAAGACACATATATGGTGTGTACGCCTTCATACAAACCATTTCATTCGCTTATAAATGCTAGGGACATACCCGGTCTTAGTTCGTGTCGCACAACCCCCCCCCCCCCCCACCTCCCCTGTTTCCTTCTCCCACACATCGTATGCCTCCACCTCCCACCAATATGCTTATTTAGGGTGATTAACAGCCTGATTTATTCTGCATTATGATCATATAACCATGTATACCATTATATGCTAATTTATTTCCAATTTACATAGTGTTTGGGTTGATTATTGATTTTTTTCAACACTTCAGCTCCCGTACAGTACACGGGTTGCGCGAAGAACAAATGTCATGTAGTACATGTATTTGGCCAAACACACATGTGGTTACCCTTTGAAATATAAATGGAATATACATTCAGTACATGTCGTGTACCATGCCTCCCATGGCCATCTGGCCTAGACCGTGTCCTTAGAGACATCACCCCTTCCCATGTCACTATACACAGAGTGTCTGTTTAGGACCTGCCATTTCCTTTGACACTTTGGAAGACTCTATGTGGATAGGGTACATGCATTTTACACCATGTTAGCACAAATAGCATGTACCCCATCCACACAACATGAATATGGTGCAATTTCCTACATTTGTCTAGTCGTGTCTAGATTTTTACACGGGCCCCACTCTATGTTGAACTTCATTGTGTGTATCCTTTGTTACACGAAATGTATTGATTTACCCCAAAACATGTTTTCATAGCATTTATATCCAGATTACATGTGTCCTTCCAAAGATACTACTACACGCTGTGTTCTCTAGATCTACATGCCTTGTTCTACATACATTTCCGTTTTCTCATATTTTCATTATTTCTTCTTTTTCTTCTTTTGTTTTATTTTCTTTTCTTTTCTTCTGGGTATGATTGAGTGATATCATCGGAGTGGGAAGAAGCAAACATCTACTATTTAGGGAAAGTGGGCTCCTCATCATCAAATTTTTCTCCGAAATTTCGAGCATCAAACATTGGATATCTCATTTTCCCAGCCCCCAGCGTTGGCCGCTCTTCCTCCTCATCTAATAGAGGCTCTCTCGGTGTCCTCCATCTTTTTCTGTAGCATCTGTGGAACCAATCCCCCCCCCCCCAATTCTTCGACACCTTCTAGGGTGGCTGAGATCTCTGGTTCTTCCACTCATTGTCCCAACTCCACCCCCTAAGAGCTACTCTCCATGGCTAATGTGGACCCGAATGACCCGACACCATCACCCACTAATGGATAGCTCTATGATCCAACATTGATATCTACTGCTCCACCACCTACCAATACATAAGGAATATATGCTCCATTACAGGAAGTTCCACCACCACCTACACCAGCTATTGTCTACCCACCTCTCCATCCATTCCAAATCTTTATTGACTGTCATCATGTGACATATAGATTATGTAGCTTCTCCTACACACTATTCAGTTGATCGGACACTATTTGGATGTCAGTGTCCCCAGAATCATAGAATATGGGGGGATATTGAAGATCTTCTAGGATATACTCATCTGATGGAACCTTTTTAGGTCAGCACTTATACTTACCATGATTTATATTTGGAGTTCATGGTCACATTCATGTTTAATGGGCCTTCCTACCATTAGAAACCCACTTATTCTTCCCACGTGATTCTCTTCCACCATGTAGGATTCCCTTCTCCCTTACCATGGATGACTTCGGCTTGGGTGTGGCTTCTATACAGATCTTGGCACCCCACATCATGTCTCCACCCTTAGCTACCACGACAACTCAGATATCATTTCCATGTTGTGGGATCCTGTTGGGCCTAACCATAGGTACCACCCACATAATAGAAGAGAACTCTCATAATTTCTCTTCCTTTTAATTACATCCATAGGTTCTGTAGCTCCATTCTTTTTCCAAATAATTAAGATATGGGTGTTATATCTAGATGGGACATAGATATCCTTACTTTTATTTTCCGGCACAACTACCCAAACCTTTGTTTTCTTTCCCCAACCTACTTCTATTCTATGATTCCCAGCCATTACGGCAACCAGAATGATAGTTTCTATTACACCCAACTGGAACATTTTAGTTCGGTGTAGTGTACTCAAGAGGGTGGGTAAAATGAGTATATATAAAAATTTATGTTAGCATATGATTCCTTGATAAATTCCCCAAGTAGAAATATAATCTATGTCAATTTGTAGTGAATTTATACGAGTTTTGAATGTTTAGTTAATTTCTCAAAAGATTGATTGGTTATAAGTTATATTAATATAATTATTAATGTAATGTTTTATACAAACCTACTAGTTCCAACACATTAAAACACTTGATAAACTAACTATCAGAGTTTAACATAGTTATATGAAATATGTAATGAAAATAGAGTAATAATAAATGGTAAGAACAAATCTAAATAAAAAAAGAGTTTCAGTCTCAAGAAGATACTTAATCCTCTCTGCGTGGTGATGACCTTCCACAAAGAAGTTAAAATTAATAAAAAATTTGATCCACACCCTGGATTGGGGTTAACAACAACATTAAGGTATGTTTAGGTCACACATAACCTCTAACACAGTTCTTCATTTGAAAAACATCAACAAGGTATCACATAAAAACATACACAATTTTACATGGTATAGAGAGGGATAAATATTGTGTGAGATTGAGGATATCATGTATCCTCTAGTTGTGTACATGAGTCCGTGTGTCTGTAACAGACAGATACACACACTACTAGACAATTAGGAATAAAATAACAAAACAAAGATAATTAGGTAGAATAAGTTTTAAAAGTTAATGTTAGTTATGAAAATAAAATATGGACTCATTTGATGTAGGGTAAATAAATATTGACTCTTCTTCTAGACGTTAGCTCCAAAAAAGAGTAACGATGTATCTTTGTTATGATTTCTAGGAGTATAAAATGTCTAGAATATAATTAAAAATGAATTAATGGTAGAATAGCATATTGTAGTTTATCATGATGATTTCCCAGTATGTTCATCATTTCTGATCATGGGTTTTGGTTGTGAGATTGGGTGTTAAAGGAGTTCTCATTGCTTGCTGCCTTTTTCACCACTTATAAAAAGAAACAGATTGTAATTCTTTCATACATTGAGGTCCAGAAGACATGAAGATCACCCCACATGAATGTACCTCATACAGTCAACTAAATGTTCTACAAAAAACATTATATTATGTTAGAAAAATTAATTTTAATAAATATGACTGTTAGATATAAATTTGAATTAATAAATTAAAATCAATTATTATGACTATCAGTGATTCCTAAGTATCATTCCATCATCATCAGTGACTCGCTGTATTGGTGTGTCCCATCCATCAGTATCGGTTACTCTGGGTGTCAGTGTCTCCTTATATCAGTGAGAAATATGAACTATCATTGACTCATAACAATGGTGATCCCTTCCTCTTGTTAGTGAGATAGTTGAACCAATAACGACTCCCTTCAACTGGAAATGAGTCCATTAATTAGTAGCACCATGCAATGATAGGTAACATGGATAGGCGTAAGGTTGTCTACATCACCATGAAGTATGTAATAGTGAGTCATCTTTTTACTATTGGGGTCATGTCTAACATTGAGTCTTTTGTCTATCAATGTCATGTCCAATAGTGAGTCTTTTTTCTGTTGGTGTCATGACCAAGGTTGAGTATTTTTTCTTTCGATGTCATGTGAATCATACATAGACAATTTTTAGATGTTCTATCTATCATAACTTTCAGCAAAGTCTGAAAATGGTAAAATGCATAATTACACATAGATAATCAATAATTATCAATTTTAGACTTAATAACTTATAAAAATATATGTGTTTAACTGATATGATATCTAAAATGATGATTTTTTAAAATATAAGATTTAACATGTGGTAAGATATATGTTAATATATTTCATGATTTTTAATAACTAACACCATTATAGTTAGAGATAGTGTTTAACAATATCAATGGTCAAACAGTCTCCCCATTTTTGATAATCACAAATCAAGGAATTTTTTAGTACCACTAGAAAAGGATTACACTAAAAAATTAATAATGGGTCAAAGTGAATATTAAAATAATGTATCATAGAAACATACACACAAATTAAGGTTGAATAAAGGTATGCTAACTTTAATAATTATTAAGAATATTATCCTCCTTCTGGAATTAGAAAAAATTGGAAGGAGAAATGAACAAAGAAATGAAAAGTAGAAAAAATGAAATAGCATTCAGAAATATAGTACACCCAAAAATAAAGATAAAATGATTCATCCATATCATATAACAAGAATACCATATTACAATGTAGTATCACAGGGTTCCTTCCCCTTATCAAAAGGATGAAAACAAGGTTCATCATGATGGTTAGGCTGAGATGCTGGAGGGTCTGAATTGATTTTTATATGGATTTAGGCACTCCTTCAGGAACTGTAGAAAAAGATCCTATATGTGCTAAGAATGAATTCTGGGTTGAACAATTTCTAGAATGATTGGACTAAAATGAGATAATTCTTCAGAGATTGAAATTAAAGGTTGAGCAGGAACCAAACAAGCAGGACCTAGTGTTGTAGTAGTAGGTTCCACAATGGCATCACTTTGGACATGAAGATATTGATTTAACAGCTTTATAAATTCATCAATAATCATTATACCATATTTCATAGACTTTTAAAAATCAGCCTTGTTTTTTATACACTTATCCCATATGGGATTAACATTTCCAAGAATCAGAATATAATTCTTAAAGGCCTTTTTCACTGGATGAAGAGTAAGATTTGTGGCCAAATTCTTAAAGAGGATGTTCATTTGGTGCTTTGTAGTGAGTTTTGACAAAAAAAATCTTTAATCATTTTTGTCAGATCTTCCCAAGTGTGTGAATAACTCTTATTGTATTACATTACATACTCATGAACATTATCTTATGTACCTTCTTCATAGGATGTATTTTTAATAAATTCTTGTAGCTCGTCTTTCTGCACTGAACTAACAATAGAATTATGGTATATTTTTACGACTAAATATGTGGATCAGAACTTGATGAAAGAGAAGAATTGGTATTATTTTTGTTATATTTTCTTTTCATGGAAAACTCAAGAGCATTAATATGAGAAACATGTTTCTCAAGTCTTTTCCTGACAGTTTCCATGTTATTCCAATACTCTTTGGTTCTAACATTGATCCCAATTGTCAAATTCATCATATCATTCTAGATAATGGTATTACATGTCACAATTGTCTCTAAAATTGTGATTATATTTGGCTTAATTTATTTTTTCACCATATTTGAAACAAAATCAACATCAACTTGAGACAGACTAGTTGAGGCAGGAGAAGAACTAGAAGCACCAGCTTGTTTTACACCATCAACTATATATCTAATTTCCTACAAATTCCCAAGAATCTCTATTTTCTATCCCAAATATTCATCAATATCAAATATCATTTTGTATTGCACTGATTTTCTTATGGGGGGAACACAAATATTTCTTGAATTTCTGAAAAAATGTTTAGAGACATAGTAACTAGAAGTGGTTTCATCCACTAATTCCTTTGCATTAAGAGAGACAATTTCATCCTCAGAATCCTCATAATCAAAACCCAAAACTACATAACTAGGATTCCATATCCAATCTTCAAGAATATCATAATCCAATGGAGTAATAGTATCAATTATTACCCTTCCAATTTGATTCTCTTCCGAATCTTGTGAAACTGGTAATTAGGGCTATCCCTCAGTGTCAGTTGTTAGGACTGTTTTCAACCAATCAGTCAAGGATTCTGGCTGAGGTTTCTTTTCATTATGAAGAGATCATTATCTAGTATAATAAACTTTATAAAAAGGTTCATATGGAGAAAAATTTTGTTTATTAACAACACCCCCAATAAAGACATAAGTATTAGCATCATTAATTTCCATACTCACAGAATATAGAATTTCATCAGGAGGACCAGAGCCACTGTCATTATCACCTTCACTGCTTCCTTAATTATTTCCATATTCATTCAACTCATCATCATCTTTATTATATTCCCTTTCCCATCATTATTCCAAACCATCTTTACCACTACCAACATATTCCTCTCCATCTTCTTTATTTATCTTCTTCTTTATCTTCCTCTTCACATTATTCTAAATTTTATTCATCATTAGATCACTAAAATAATATACACTACCTTCAACATTGGTTTCCCACCACCAGAATATTTGAGAATAGGTTCATGATAGGGTATCTCCAAAGGTTGACTTTTAGGTCCAATAGAGAATCGTTTTTATGGTCCTGTATTGTATGCATAACTTTGATCATCAACTAGGGATCCCACTTCTCTAATAAAATTATCATTCTCCTATTTCTCATATCAAGAATTGGTTACATGAGTACCTGGACTGAGGCTAGGATCCACAAGATCCCAGGGTCTAACTGGATGATCTGTTGGATTAAACTTATTATATAATATTCCTTCATCACTTACACATTCCTTCCTACCTGGGTTCAAATTTGATTTTATTATTTTACAGTTGTCAATGATTAAGAATATTACACTACATTCAGTAACTACCACATCCTTAGATTCATTTATAGAACCTTTTTCCCTCAACATACCTGAAATCATATTTTATTAAAAAATGATAATTTAACATAGAACCAGGTATTATCATATAGTTGATGTGCACCATCATATATCGACTAAGATTATATTTAAATAATTTCTTAAGAAAGAAACTAGATATACATCTTGATACATAATAGAATCAAAGACATATTTCTATGGATAAATCATGTACTGGATAAACAGAAACAGAATTATGCATTCATAATTCAATTCTGAGGTAGTGGGTCCCTTGTTCTCTTCATTTCCTATTAGCTCATTCAAAGCTGTCTCATAGTATTATAATTTACATTCAGGGGGATATGTACCTTAGTAATAATCAAACCTTCCTTTGTGAGGTACCTTAAGACATTAATCGCAATTTCTTGAAGAGAACGAGCTTCAATTCACATTTATAATTGACTTCACACATGAAATATCACTTCCACTAAGAGAAAGATCAATTTTCATTTAACACTCACATACCATATTCGGATAAAGTAATTTTTCATTTTTTTCAAACCATTAAAGGAATCCTTGATCATTAATTCCTATCAACAACAATGATTTTCTCTCCAGTATCCATTCAACAAAAAATTCTATCTCTAATTTTACAACATGATTTACAAGATTGGGATTTACAAGACATGATGAATTTCTTGATTCCCTATTTTTTTCATGGACGCATGAGACTCACACTATTTAAGAGCACACATCACTCGTTCTATTCAGATAAGTTCATTCTGGAGGTCTAAAGGTGAATAGTTTGGGGTAAAAGAAGATATAGGAGGAAAAGATAGTGTAGTGTTAAATGATTATAGTCGATAGATTAAAATTTATATCATTTAAGGATTTTGAAATATTTCAATCATGAAATCATGAAACTGGTTCACTGGAATTAAATAAACAGTGTCATTTTCATAAAAACAAAAAAATTTCAAACATAGTGAGTCATCATTATTGGTATGACAGAATCTATAAGATACTAACAATGTCGGTATGAAAAAAGTGTTAACATGAATATGGTATCAGCATAATAATAGTGTTGACATGACAATGGTGTTGGCATGACAATGGTGTCGGCATGATAACAATTTCAACATGAATATTGTATCGGCATGAAAAAAGTTTTGGCATGACAACAGTGTCGATATGATAATGGTGTTGACATAACAACGTTGTAGGAATACCTATGGTGTCTCCATGACAACGGTGTCAACATGAAAAAAGTGTCGACATGACATCAATTTCAACATGAAAATGGTGTCAGCTTGACAATGGTGTTGACATGACAATAATGTCAGCATGAAAACATCCATGAAATTTAATAAAGGAAAGGAAAACACATGTTCATACAGATTGATCATTCAAAACTTATATTTGATGTAACTTATTATTTCAATGTTCAATGACTTAGTGAATCACTCAGTAAGATGATATTCCATGCTAATAAATTCTAATGTAATATCACTATTGTTTCCTAACGATATCTCAATAATTGATGAATTACAACAATATGTTTATTTTTAGCATGAGAAACTTGGTTTCGAGAAAAAATAATAGCACATGTATTTTCAAATTTTATAAGTACATCTCTAAATTGATATCCATGGTGTAAAAGGCTATGTTTCATAGATAAAATTTGTGCACAAAATCTACTGAAGGCTTTGTATTAAAAATTTGTTGTAGATAATGCAACAGAATTTTGTTTCTTACAACACCATGAAACCAATTATTTTCCACAAAATGTTTCATGTCCTAGAGGTACTATGTCTATCAAACTTCCATCCACCAAAGTTAGCAATAGAGTAACTCACTATATCAAATGATTTTCCTTTTGTTTAAAAAATTATTAATTGATAGTATGTTTGAGGTATTTAAAAATTTTATTAATAGCATTAAATTGAGATTCATAGGTATTGGCTTTAAAATGGGCACACCTATACACACTCAACATTATATCTGGTCTAATAGTAGTCATGTAGCTAAAGCTTCTAATAATTATTCTGCATGTTGTTTGTTCAACAGATATAGCATCTACATCATGATCGAACATACATGTTGTACTAATTGTATTTTCACTACATTTAACACAATCAAATCCAAATCATTTTAAAATATAATTTTTATATTTAATTTTATTTAAAAATAATCCATATTTATTTACATGAATATGGAATCAATGAAAAATTTTTAGTTCAACCATTAAAAACATTTCAAATTCTTTTCTGAATCATTTTTGAAAACCCAATACATAAATAATTTCTGGAAGATCAAAAAATAATATCATCAACATAAATTTGAACTCCAAAAACATATTTTGAATTTTTTTTTAAACGGTAGGATCATAAATTCCATTTGTAAAAAAATTGAAAATAAGAAAACAACATAATCTATCATACCATGCTCTTAGATCTTGTTTTAATCCATATAAAGATTTTTTTTATTTTGAAACCATGATTTTGAAAATGAGGGTTTGTAAATATAGAGTTTTGTTCACAAAAACAACCTCAACTATATATCCCTTTCTAAATTCACATTTAACATCCATTTGTGACATTTTCAAATTAATATTGGAAGCATATGTTTGCATGATTCTAAGGTATTCAGGTCTAGTAAATAGGTGAAAATGTTTCTTCGTATTCAATTACTTCTTCTTGACTATAGCCTTGTGAAACTAATCTAGCTTTGTTTCTAAACATGTTACCTGATTCATCTACTTTATTCCTAAACACTGACGTAGTTCCTATCGTCATGGTGTCTTTAGATCTATCCACAGGTTTCCAAAAATTATTTCATTCAAATTTATTTCATTCTTCATTAATTTAAATCACCAAAAAATGAATCTTTAAATTCATCATTGATGTTTTAGGTTCACGCAATGACATAAAGGATTGATGGTCAATCGAATTTCTGAGGTAAGCTCTAGTTTGTGTCCTTTTTCAAAATATCCAACTATATATTTTAAGGGATGGTTCTTGAAATTTCTTGATAATCTAAAAAAGGAGGGTCTAGTAACATTAGTTTCATCTATAGGTTCAGGTTCATCAAGTTTAGATTCTTAATATTTTCTATAACTATTTGATTTCGCAGATTTCATGATAGAAGGATTTGATGATTTTTCATTTATGTCATGGTTTGATATAACATCCTCAAGATTGTCTAGATGGTTCATAGGCTCAAGTGGATCTATTTCCTAAAATTTGAAAAACATAGATTCTTCCACACACATCGTTATTTCATTAAAGGATCCATAGTATTTACAACAGGTTGAGTAACCTAGGAATATTCCTTCATCACTCTTAGATTAAAATTTGTCAGTATTATCCTTTGTATTATGAATATTGACATTTCAATCAAAAACATTGAAATAACTATCTTTTTGTTTTCTATGGTTCCTTAACTCATAATTAGTTTTCTTAAGAATATGTCTAACTAAGACTCTATTAATTATGAAACAAGATGTATTCACAACCTTATCCCAAAAGAAAAAAAGTTAAATCATATTCATTAAGCATTGTTTGGTCTATTTCTTGTAAGGTTCTGTTTCATCTTTTTACAACACTATTTTTTTAAGTATTATACAAGAAGTAAAGTTATAACTACTGAAAATTTGTGAGGAAAATGAATCAAATTCTTGAAATTCAATCTCACAGCCATGATCAATTCATATGTATTTTATTCCACATCCACCTATATTTTCAAATATTTTATATATATTTTTATATAAGTACATGTTTCACTATTATGAGCTAATAAATAAGATCAATTATTCCTATAACAGTCATCCACAAGAACATAGAAACATGGATTCACGTTTAAACTAGAAACCCAATATGGTCCATACCAATCCAAGTGAACCGGCTCTATAAGATGAGAAGTAGAAACTGATTTTATTGATTTGAATGATATATTGTGTCGTATACCCTTATGACAAGGATGATAGACTTTATCATTTTGAAACTCCAGTTTGGGTAGATCTTGAACTAGGCCCTTTCTAGTAAGATTTCTAAGAGAGTATACATTATAGTGTTAGAGTCTCCAATGACAAAGCCATGATTTAATATGAAAGAAACATAAACAAGAATAAAATTTTGGACGATAAAGACTCTATGTTAAAAGAATATATATATTCATTTCATAAATCTGAAAATATCAATTCATTTTTAGATCAAAAAACAACATAAAAATCACTCTCAAACATAACATGAAATCCATTATCACATAATTGTGAAATAATAAGAATATTATCCTTTAATACATTAACAAGATGTACTTTAAAAACTAAAACTTAGTTAAAGTGACCAATCTGTCCTAAGACAACTGTTTTTTTATTAGAATTTTAACCAAATGTGATATATCAACCAGCAATCTTGATTGAATTTTTAAAGATTTAGTAATGTTATATCTTGGGTCTTAAAAATCCACTGTCCAAATACTATTGACTATTGTAGGAGTACATCAGGAAGCCTTCATACAAATTAATATAACAGAAATATATTTTTGTATATAGACATGTTTGGTTCTAGAGACATTAGTAATAAATGTTTAGGTACCTACATTGGCTTTATGGGGTTCTTATTAGAATTATAAAAGATGATTGAAAAATAAAATATATTTTGTCCAGAAATGTTTGAGGTAGTGTAGAATTTTCCAAAACTGGTACTAATAATATATCTTTGATTTTTAGGTAAACAAATAGAATTTCCAGATTTAGTTATAAAATGTTTTTTAGATAATTTTCTTTGTCCAGGATGATATCAAATACTAAATGTGTACATAAAAGCTATCTATTTACCAATTATTTTTGTAATAGTGTATTTACCATTGGTAAACCTTTTTAAAACATTCTTAAATTTCTCATTATACATTTTCAATTCATTAATTGCCTTGAGTATATGAGTATTTGTCTCTATTTCAATATAATGTTTAGACATAATAGTTATGGTAAGAGAATGTTTTCTTTTTAAAGAATTATATTTGTCTTCTAGTTTCTTATATGAATTTTCCCTCATATTACATTATTCAAATAGTTTGTCATTTTTCATATTCTCATACTCACATTCATTTTCAAAGAAGAAAATATAATCTAATTTGTCATTTATTTTTCAGTCATTTTTCTAGCTATCCATGTTATCATATATTCCATTTTTATTAGGCTTCCTAATTTTTTCTACAATAAATCTAATTTATTGAATCTTCTTGATAACTGAGAAAAATCTCCATTTCTATTATAATATGACTCATTGGTACTAGAGATTTCAATAGAGTCTCGAACATTCTCATTTTCTTTATTCAGAGAGGTAGTAGTCTTGAAGGCTACAAATTTTCTCTTATGTTCATGCTCCTCTTATTTTTTGACATTCATATCTTCCACATATATCATGAATTTCTTATTGAGTTCTTTGAAAGTTAATTTTTTGATGTCATACGATTCTTTAATTGTTACAAAGGTTCGTCTTTATCTATCAGGTATGAATCTTAGAATCCTCAAATTTTTTTATTCGGCAGTGACAACTCTTCCCAAAGAGATCATAGTTTTTACTATTTCATTGAACATGAGATACATGTTAGAAATATGCTCATATATATTCATCTAAAATTTATCATATTGATTAGTATATGTGTAATGTTTCATTTCCGTAACACTGTAAAATCCATCATGTGTAACAGTTAAATTACCCCAAATTTTTGGGGCTATTTTACATGCATAAATTATGTTAATATATACATATCCTAAAGAGAAATACAAGGAATAGATGTCTCTGTATTTATTTTTATACGCAGTCTTAGTGGGTTCATCCCATGTAGTTTTAGAAGTTAAAAGAATCATATACTCATCTACAATTGGTGACCAAATTTCAAAACAGATACTTTCTAAATAATTTTTTTTAATATTACATTGGTTAAAATTAGAATCATTTAAAAATGGAGGTCTGTTTATAACAACACAATCAATTATATTTTATATAATAAAGAAATAATTTCATATAGATAGTAATTTATAACTAAAAATAATTTACGAATCATTTTACTATAACTAAAATCAAAGTTGAAAAAATTTAAAAATAGATCCCTAAAAAGAATAATCACATTTTATAGAAAATTTGGGTCAGAGTAGAGCACTCAAGGGGAGAGCGAGAATTGAGTATCTATCAAAATTTATGATAAAAATATGTTTATTGAAAATTTCCAAAATTAAAAATATAATCTAAGTCAGTTTTTAGTGAATTTATAAGATTCTTAAATGTTATGTTAGTATCTAAAAAGATTTATTAGTTGTTAGTTATATTAATATAATTATAAATGTAACTTTTCAAACAATCCTACTTCTTCAAAATAGTTATAAACAGATGCTAAACAAACTATCAGAGTTCAAATTAGTTCTATGAAATATGTGATAAAAATAGAGTATAACTAAATGGTAAACACATTAGAAATAAACAATAGGATTAGTCTAAATAAGAGACTTGATATTTTTGATATGGTCATCGATCAACTTTAACCAAATAGTTTTACGTAATAAACAGTTTCATCTACAACTAGGATCAGGGTTCACAGCAGCACAAATGGCATTCCAGGTCAAACATTACCACTACCACATTTCATTGTTGGAAAATCAACAATCGGGCCACACATAAAATGTTACACTTGTTTATGTGGGATAAAAATGGATAAATAGAGTGTGAGATTGAGTATATCTAATATCCTCCAATTATGGACATGAGTTATTGTGTGTGTTACAAACAGATATAGACACTGATAAAAATGAGTAAAAGAACAAAACTGAGCTAATGTGGTAGAATATGGTTTATATGTCTTTATGTGTTATGTAGTGTATATCTAGACTCGTTTGATGTAGTGTAAATGATATTTTTGTGCTCATATAGAATTTTTCTCTAAAACTGAGTATCGTTGTCCATGTGCTCTGATTTTCAAGAGTGTGAAATGTTAATCATCTCATTAAAAAGTTTTTTAGGGTATCATAGATGATTTTCTCTTTTCTTTTTGATACCCCCAAATTTTTTTCATTTAATTTATTGGGTTTCTGAATTGTGCTCGAGAGTTTCATGACTTCCCATGCCTTGATCCCCTTTTAATATCTTCTCAAAATATCCAGCGTGTATTTCTTTAATAAATTGAGGTCTAGCAGAAACTAAGATCTCCCACATCTATGTACCTCACACTGTCTACTGAATGTCCTATATACAACATTACATAATTTCATAAACATTAATTTTTTTAAGTATGACCGGTATATATTATTTTAAACGAATAAATTAAAAACTATTTTTATGGCTATCAACGAGTCATAAGTATAGTCTATCAGCATCACTGACTCTTTGTATTTGCGAGTCCTTTAAATCTGTATTGGTGAATATGGGTGTCAGCATCACCATCTTTCTGTGGGAATGATAAACTATCAATGACTCATATACATATTGATACCATCCTTATGTCGTTGAGATAGTTTAACCAATTGTGACTCATTTCAACTAACAATGAGTCCTTGTATTTTTAGAACCATGAAACTGTTTAGTCACTAGGACTGATAGTAGGTTTTCTATGTTGATGAGTCATATGAAACTGTGATTCATCTTTTGTATATTGGTTTCAGGTCCAGTGGTGAGTCTTTTGTCTTTCAGATTCATGCCATATGGTGAGTCTTCTACCTATCAGTGTCATGTCCAATGATGAGTCTTTTGTCTATAAGGGTCATGTGAATCATACATAGAAATTTATTTGATGTTATATATATCATACTTTTAATCAATTTTAAAAAATGGTAAAACAAATAATTAGTCATAGATAATCAATAATAATCTTGTTTGGATATAAAAACACATAAATTGTTATGTGTTCAAATGGTTTAATATTTAAAATGATTCTTTTTCAAAATATAGGATCTGATATGAGGGAATATATATGTTAATATATGACATGATTTTTGATAATTAAAACAATTATAGTTAGAGATAGTGTCCAATAGTACCAGTGGGCCAACACACTCCATTTGTGAGTCTTTGTGCCCCCTCTCCCTCATGACCACATGAGTTGTCCTCAGCATCATTCCGTTCTCAGGCTTATTCACATTAGGATGGTCGATCACAGGGTGAATGGATATATTTTTTGTGTAGGACGACCCTTCTCCTGCAGGGGGTGAGGGATGACCCCAACACTCATATTGTTGTTCCTACCTACGACCCACTACGTTCACCCATGAATATTCCCTCACCACCCACCCTCCTTCATCTAACCTTCCTTCTTCTTCAGCCATTCCTTATTCCTCTGATTCTCCCACCTCCCTACCTCCATCCACACCATCAGTTGATCTCCCCACCAGCCTCATCCTGACCATTTTTGGGCATCAGCAGCATACCCTTCTTGATTCCCAAACAAAGATTGAGTATTTGTTGGGACTCATTCTTCAAAATCTAGGCATTCTGGAACCCCATAACCTCCTCCATCATCTTCTCCCCTGCCTCCAGCTATACTGTCATTGTCGGCATCCCTGGTCACAGATTTTGTTCATCTCTCTCATACTGGGGTAGCTATCACTAGAACACCTCATGTGGAAAATGTCCCCGATACTACTTCCACTTCTGAGCCAAGGGTGTCATATGTGCCAGCCACTCAAAGTTTCATGACCGTGCATCCAGTATCCGATGAAGCTACTTCTATATTTCTAGATTATTCTGTTGTGGATGATTCCTCTTCTGAGATGACCTAGTGACTAGTTTTTAGGCACTTTTATTTCACATATATGTATATTTTTTGAGATATGCATTGGATATGATGTTGTATGTATCTAGAGATTAGTTTTTTTATTTTCCCAGAATAGTCACATGTACTCTAGAGAAACATGAGCATATCTATTTCACCTCCTTAGCGGATTTTATCGATTCACCATGAGTGGAGTATTTTTCTGAGTTTGTTTTTTGTTTTCTAATTTGGATTTACTTCTTCTATTACTTCCCCTGGTCTCACTCCTGTTGTTTCCCTGTATTCTATCCTCTTTCATATTATTGCACGTAAGGACCCTGTAATGAATTATGATTGGGGGATGGGGTCTTATTAAACTAGTATTTTCATTTAACTCATTTAAAATAAATCACTAAATGTTGACATATTTTAAATTTTGGATAATTTTTGATTAATTATATTTAGAAATATGAAATACATAAAACTGAATTGTAGAAGATACATGGTCATTCCAAATTTCATTGTATTTTAAAATGATTTCTGATATGGTTTGATTCTGGATTTAATGTCTTATAAATTTACTTTTATTATAAATTTTCATTTGTACTCACATCATAACATGATTAAACTCAATATTTACTCTTTCCGGAGAGGTATACAATGTCTTTTTGACATATTATTTCTAATTCTCTCTTTCATGGGAGATTCTTGGGATATGAATTACTACTAGAACATACTTTTCTTCACATCAAAACATTGTGATTTTTGAATCACATTAAAATGATTTAGGAATTCGATTGTTTACCCCCCCCCCCTTTTACATTGAGACCTAACCTACATCAGATCTTCATAAAACCATTAGAAACCAAGAACTAATTTTATAGGAATCTACATTGCAGGCCTATTTTCCCTTCCTACCCTAATTCTATTATAATTTTTCATTATTATTCACATGATATTTCGAGATGGATTTTTTCTTTTAATGGTATATGTTAGCGAGAAACCATGTAATATGTTTGGGGAGTTTATCACATATTAATTTGGGAAGAATGGTTTCAAAAAACACTATTCATTGTATTCTTAGTGGTCCATATTAAAACAAATAAAAATGAAAAATTAAAAAGAGGGACTAGCTTCTTTATTAGATATAATTGATTGTTTATAGACAAAAATGTTCAATGGAATATCTTGGTGATGATACCCTTTGAGAGATCTTGATAGGAGGTTCATTTTCATTATGCGTTATTCTAAATATCATGGATTATTGTTTAAGAATTCATCCTCATTTTCAAGCCTCTATGACTAATTTTCATCATTACTTACCAACCCATACCCACATAAATGATTGATCCTTATTGAATTCGCTCATGATTTTTTTGATTTGACTTCTAAAGTAGAGAATGAGAACACTTTAAAGCTTATGGATAGAGTGTATATACTTACGATTGAGCATAACTCTGATTAGATAATCCTTGAGGGATAATGGTGGTACCTTTTGGTGAGGTAAATCAACAAGTGTTTTGTTTATTTATTAAAATTTAAATAACGTTTATAAAATAGGTGGAAAAAACTTAATTAAAAATATATATGAGGCATGATTAGATTATCATTGGAATTGAAATATGTTTTGTTCCTTTTAAATATTCTACAATAGCTATATTATTTATTGTTATAAATTGTTAAATTATTCCCTTTTTATAGTATGGATTCTATTAATTTGATGTATAGATTAAGCTTGAGGATAAGAAAATGACTATTGGTGGGAGAATTTGATGTGCCCAATGTTTGTATTCATTTTTAAATCTATTAACTAGAATAAAATATTTTTTCTCAAAATATAATTATTTTTGTCGATTAAATTTTTTACATTGGTTATTATGACGATTCACTTGTGTTATCCATCAAAACTCCCAAATCAGCAAAGGACAAAAAAAATATTCAAATATACACACCATGTACTTCTCACACGCACTATGTATTATTTCCCTAAAACGGATCAAGAAGACTGGATAAAGAACCATGATTCCAACCAAAGAATACATGTTGTGTTCTTCCCATATATATGTCGTGTTGTCTTGTATAGATGTAGATGGTGCCAGATGATTGATATTACATGCCACATATTGCTACACTACATGTCGTGTACTTCCACCTACAAGGCAGTGTTGTCTTTTATGTATTGGGATGTGCAGTAGCTCACCCAATGAAATAGAAAAGATGGAAAATCATGTTGTCTTGGGTAGACACCATATACTTTCTGGTACATAAATTGAATGCCTAAAAATAAAAAAGGAGGTAAGGAGCTCCATGTTCGAGAAAAATTCATTCCAGGACAGACAGTGGGGAAATTTCCAGCGATGTCCACAGAGATAATAGAAAAGAGGAGGTGATTCTTTGCTACCTTCCCAAAAACCTTAAATCTGAATATTTTCAACACTTAATTCAGGTATCAAATTTAGATTAGTTATTACCTAATCTATGAGTAGCTAAATCTCTTATTTGTTGGGTCTTTGGATGATTATGGGTTGTAGTTTGTCAATTGTTATATTGTACTCATGATATTCATTCTAATCTCAAAATTATTTCATAATCCTTTATATATGTGACTATAAATATCATATCAGATGAAGAATGGAAAATATAGGGATCACTTGACGGATTACTATTAAAAACATCCATTATCATCGAACGTGCTTATCCTCTCAAAAGGGCTATAATTAATAAAATTAAGATAAATCACATTCCAGACTGAGGAATTGGATTGTATTGATTTAAACAAAACTCAATAGGCCATTGAGGTTCTATTACAAACATTACCCAGATATTTGAGTTATTATGAACTACACAACCTAATAAGAATATTGATTTAATAACAACCTTACAAATATCCATCCTCGATTAATTCTTCACATTTTTCATCAAGAATAACATTTTATTGTTTTTTTTCCTTAATGTAATTTTTTATGCAATTAAAATTCACTAATCCGTTTTTTAAAACACAATGATTGACTCTAAATTTCAAAAAACTTCACTAAATTAATCACAATCTAGGAAAACAAAATATAGTATCTTCCTGTACCTATAAAAAGATCCCTTACATGCACTATATATATTTGGGTAAATTAATATTGATTTTCTAAAGTTACTCTTCATTAGAAAAGATACAAGTATAATGCACATACATGAAAATTTTAAAACATTTAACCTTAGATGATACCATATGGAAGCCATTATTCACATCTATTTCATTAAAAAATGAATCATATTTTCCATGGATATTATGGTCTCTATATTCTTAATTTTTACACTCAGAACATATTACCTTAATATAAAGACATTTACCCTGGAGATTGTTCCATCATTCTCATCATTTATAAATATGAATATTCTATTCTCAATTGTCTTAATTATATTCAATTTTCACATATTCGGATCATTTCTAAACTCACCTCTGTTCAGTTTTTTAATCATATAATAGGTTATCCAGTTAATAATAATCATAATCCTTCTCATTCCATGACCCATCTCAGTTGGCCTCCCATAAGGACGATGATTTCATCTTCCATCACATCTAGATTTAAAATTATTCCTCATGGTACTACCTATAATCTAAAACTATAATTAGGGTTTGAGTAATAATAACAAGTAATAATCTAATCATGAAGAATCATTCATAGGATTTCAAAACCATGCAACTTAAACCTATGAAAACATCAGTTTAATTCGGGACATCCACAACATAAAAACATGAAATTCGAGACATATTTGGCCATATTTTTCAAAAAAAACATGTCTCATTTTATAATATAGATATGTTTTTTTAAAATTCTTCTCTTTCCATGTTTTTCAAAAAAAAATATATCTTATTTAGTCATGTTTTATTCAAAAAATTTCTTCTGTAGCAATGTTTTACTAAAAAACCAATATTTTAGCGATGTTTTTTCGAATTATCTCTCAAATATCATCAATATTCATTAAATCGTGTATAAATTAACCATGTTTTCATAAATTTATAGTATTTTAAATATCAATATTTATATATATGTATTATTTTTTTATTTTATATATATATATATATATTTATTTATTTATCAAAATTAAATTTATATATTTATATATATATATAATTTTCAAAATTATATATATATATATATATATATAATTTTTTTATGAACACATATATTATAATATATATATATAAATATAATAATATATATATACACAAAAACATATAACTATATAAATATATATATATTAATATAAATATTTATTTATTTATATAGGCCTCAAGGTACAAGTAAATTGTTTCTGCACCTATGAGTAACAAAAATGTCTCAATTTTGACCCTCACTATGTTCTTCCAAACATTTTTATGTTGCATATTTATATTGGTAATATATTCCATTTCCACACATTGATGTGAATATATATATGTATATATATATATACAGACACATAATATATATATATATATATATGAATTTGTATATATATATAAACACATAGACACACACCCACACACATAATCAAATAAACA
Source organism: Viscum album (assembly GCA_963277665.1). Taxonomy (NCBI): domain Eukaryota; kingdom Viridiplantae; phylum Streptophyta; class Magnoliopsida; order Santalales; family Viscaceae; genus Viscum; species Viscum album. Next base: position 639,412,744 of record OY728133.1, on the reverse strand, counting down.
TTTTCAATTCAGTCTTTCCCAGGATATCATGGCTATTTTA